>OU744280.1:60424965-63252922 GCA_916610125.1 Cheilosia vulpina
GCACGCTGCTCCATCAAGGTCGGTAAAGAACTTACCGAGACCGTCGATGTCAAAAAAGGATTTAGACAAGGCGATGCGCTGTCATGTGACTTCTTCAACATCGTTCTTGAAAGAATAGTGCAAAACTCAAACGCCAACACCAGAGGCACTATCTTTCAAAAGTCCGTCCAATTACTCGCATACGCCGATGACATTGACATAATTGGCAGAACGCAGCGTGATGTTAATGGCGCGTTTGTGAGTATTGAGACTGAGGCGGCGAAGATGGGTTTGGCGGTTAATGAAGGCAAGACGAAGTATATGCTGTCAACTAAAAAGGACACCCAACACCGACGGCTCGGACAGAACGTCGCAATAGACAGATATAACTTTGAGGTGGTTAAGGACTTTGTCTACCTAGGCTCCGCTATGAACTCAGACAACGACACCAGCGCTGAGGTTAAACGTAGAATTACTCTTGCCAATCGCTGTTTCTTTGGGCTAAGAAGGCAATTGAGTAGCAAAGCCCTCTCCCGAACAACTAGAGTGACCCTTTATAAGACCCTTATCATCCCAGTTCTGCTATATGGCGCAGAGGCATGGACGCTATCAAAAGCGGATGAGGTAACTCTCGGTTGTTTCGAGAGAAAAATTCTTCGTGTTATTTTTGGTCCCGTCTGCATTGACGGTGAATGGAGAAGGAGATTTAACGACGAACTGTACGGGCTGTACAGCGACATCGACCTAGTCAGAAGAGTGAAGGTCCAACGACTGAGGTGGCTGGGTCATGTAGAGCGAATGGACACGAATGCTCCGGCCCGGAAGATCTTCGAATCCATACCCGAGGGAAGGCGCAGTAGAGGAAGACCGCGACTCAGGTGGCGCACGCAAGTGGAAGGGGACCTTAACCAACTTAGCGTGCGAAACTGGAGACAGCTAGCTAAAGATCGCGCTGGCTGGAGACGCTTGTTGGTTGAGGCCCAGGTCCACCCCGGACTGTAGCGCCACCTTAAGTAAGTAAGGTAACATCTCATTATCTTGATCTAAATCTAGGGTGCATGTGCTTTAGTTTTGTCCACTTAGTTTTAAATGAAATCTAGTTTATGTTAATATATTTTAAACAAGTTAAGGGTTATAATAAAATTGTTTATAAGAAATTGAGGACTGATATATATTGTTTTGTAAAAAAAATAAAGCCAGACAGTTGTCGAAGGTTTTTTGAATTTTCTCTACTTTTTTTCAAAGCGACATCTTTTCGTGCTTTAGTTTTGGCCAACACTGTATATATTATATACAGGGTGGCGCACGAATCGTGCTACAAAAATAAAACGTAATAACTTTTTTTCTGTGTGAGTAATCGGCTTATTTTATTTTTTTTTTTTGTAGGTTACTATTTAGATTTATAAAAATGGATGCTTGGGATACGGAGAAAAGAATTTGGATAGTGCAACGGTACCATGCTTTGCAGTCCGTCATTTCCGTCCAAAGGGAATTTAGGCGGGAGTTTGGCGGTAATCCCCCGAGTTGATGGACCATTATGAGGTTTGTAAACATGTTTGCCGATTCTGGAAGCATCGCACGAAGGCTGTACCATCGAGATGCCAATGTTCGGGTTTAGGATACAATCGCAGCAGTAGCATCTGCAATACAGGCCAATCCGAGCGTTTCGACCCGAAACTTATCGGGGCAAATTGGAGTTAGTAGACGGTCATTACAACGGATACTTCATGACGATTTAAACTTGTTTCCGTACAAAGTCCAAATTACTAGCAAGTTAAACCCTCAGGATTTGCCTGTTCGCCTGGAATTTTGCCAAAAAATGATATCAATGGCCGAAGAAGACAACACATTGATCAATTGTTTGTTCATGTCTGATGAGGCCCATTTTGATATTAACGGCAATGTAAACAAGCAAAATTGCCGTATATGGAAAGAGTCTAATCCAGAAATGCTCCATGAGACGGAACTGCACCCAGAACGAGTCACTGTGTGGTGCGCAGTTTCATCAAATTGTATTGTCGGGCCGTACTTCTTTGAAGAAAACGGTGTAACCGTTACTGTCAATGGGTACTGTTATTTAAAGATGTTGAAGGAGTTTTTTTACCCAGAACTGCGCCGAAGACGTATACCATTCAACAGCGTTTGGTTTCAGCAAGATGGAGCAACTGCACATATAGCCAGACCAGTTATGGCGGAGCTAAACAAAAAATTCGCAAACAAATTAATTTCTAGGAACTCCACTCTTCGCTGGCCCCCAAGGTCACCTGACCTGACTGCACCAGACTTCTTTTTATGGGGTTATGTCAAGCAAGAGGTGTATAAAACGAAGCCCAGGAATTTAACTGAATTAAAGCAGTCCATAACGACAATAATTGAGGCGATCCCAACTTCAACTCTTCAGGCCGCAATGAATAGTTTTTTGATCAGGTGCCGCATATGCGTGGGAGAGCGTGGAGGTCGTTTGCGATCTATAATCTTTAAAAACAACTAACTATTTAAAATAAAATTTAATTTTCTAACCAATAAAAAAAAAATAAATGAAATACATCGATTAAAAAAAAAGTTATTTGAATTTCTTATTGTAGCACAATTGGTGCGCCACCCTGTATATAATGAAAATCGCCTTTTATAGTTTCCAGCCAAATCCAGAATCTAGTTGAGCTCACGGAACGAAACCCAGATATATAGCCAAAGGGTTACTACAATTTGGACCTTCAAAAAAATCAAACAAAGAATATTGGGATAATTTCACTGTTGAAATAAGAAGGGTGCGCAGGCCAGTGGCGTAGCGTGGGTTAGTGCCGCCCGGGGCAGACCCGATTTATGCCGCCCCTAGTAATTTTGTTTACACACTAGAAAAAAATATTTTTGAATTGTTTGAAAATTTAAAAAGAAAAATCCGCCGGTTGTCGGAGTTCTAAACATATTTGGTAGAGAATATAACCTGATATCTATTCCTAGCTAATTTTTATGGATCAAGTGGTTTTATCCGCCTCAATCTCCTGATTAACCATTAAAATATTTAGATCTCTATGTTAGGTATGTACCAAAGTGCATTGACTATGTTCCTCAGTACTTTATTTGGAAGACCTGCATTTTTTGTAAATTTGTTTGGTATGTGCATGCCCACAACTGGAGCCCATAGGTTTGAGAATTTGCTTGTACACAGGCATGAATATGTATGTATAAAGTTTATTTTCACTAGTAATAAAGTTACAAATTAATTCGAACTATTCTTCGTTCATTATACAATAAATATTATTAACTAGGAAAAATGAGAGACATTTTATATTTCTTAATCAGAAATAGTATTAAATGCCACTTCAAGAGTTAAATAACAATAATGTAAATAGATGGGTGGGGTGACCCTTTCCGATAAAGCAGATTTTACAATTTCACAAATTATATAAGAAATTCATTAAACGTTAAGTACGAAAATATATTATGTCATTGAAGAAAAATGAAACATAGGCAAAATCCAAATTGGATAACAAAATTAAATTTTGGAGAACAAAACTACATTTTATAAAAAGAAAAACAAAACACCAAAACATCAAAAAAATCAGTAATCAGACTACGAATGAGAACTCAAAACGGACTCTAAACGATTAATATCTTGTGATAGAAGCCAATGTCTTACATGATTCATAAATTTATTAATATGACTAAGAGTCCTAATCCATAAAGGAAGCTTATTAAAAAGGCTGCGCGATGAAACCGTGTAAAAATTTCTAAATGCTGTGGTTCGAAATTGAGGAACAGCTACTAGAATCAAATGATTACGACGTATATTATAATTTTCAAGAACTCTAATATTCAAGTTACCAGATCTATAGCAAAAAGACTTAAGAACCTTAAAACAGTATAAATGTCGTACGGGAAGAATTTTCAAATCGTAAAATAATGAATAGCTTGGATGTAACCGGTTTTTTCCGCATATTTTTTTTACAATAAATTTCTGTAAAACAAGAAGTGGTTGGACTCTGTTGAAACATGATCCCCCCCAACAAGTAATGCCATATTGTAGTTTTGATTGGAAAATTCCAAAGTAAATTATTTTAAGAAGGTTTCTTGAGCAGACATTCTTCAGATAAAAAAAATTCCTAAGCGTCATACGAAAATATTGCCTTAAGTTATCAATGTGATAATTAAAACTCATTTTAAGGTCAATAATTAGCCCCAAGTATTTAAATTCTTTGACGCTATCAATTTGAAAACAATTTTCACTGCAGTTGAGATTGCTACAAAATGTTTGAGCGGAATGGCTGGTGCCACAGAAGCAACTCGGCAGTTTAAACTTTAGGCACTCTGGTGCATGAAAATAAACATTAGCGTCAAATGAATTTTGAGATGCTAGACTGTAAAACATTATTTTTGTTTTAGAACTAATCATGAGCCTGTGTGATGCAAACCATGTTCTAAACAGTTCAAAATCTGAATTGATATCCGCAATTAAATTTAAAGGGCTTACTGAACCATAGGTTAAACCAACATCATCGGCAAATGCAGTGATAAGGCCTTTGAAATTTTGCTCAAACAAAGAGTTGATATATATCAGGAATAGAATTGGTCCCAAAACAGAGCCTTGTGGTACGCCTAGATTTAAAAATTTTATTTGACTTCTAGTCCCTTCAATCCTTACTCTTTGAGATCTATTTTCCAGATATGATTTAAACCACTCAAGAATAAAGCCTCGAAAACCAGCATTTTCTATTTTCCGCAACAAAATAGAATGGTTAACCATATCAAATGCTTTGGTAATGTCGACGAACAGACCTGCAGTAAACTTTTTTTTGTCTAAGCTATTCAAAATGTGGGAGCAAAAGTTAAGTAGTGCATCCTCCGTACTTTTACCTATTTGAAATCCATATTGAAGAGAACTGAAAAAACTTGTTTTATTCAGAAAATTTAAAATCCTTTTTTTCACAACTTTTTCAAAAACTTTGCTTACTGAAGGAAGGAGCGAAATAGGTCTGTAGTTGCTTACATTGTTTGTGGCACCTTTTTTAAAAAGTCTCCAATAAGACAATACATTTTACTGTATGGCATGTTCAACTCATCTTATTTTTTCTTACATGCTTTCCAACGCAGTTTAGCGTCTTCTAGAGTCATGCCTAGATATTTGGCTGTATTTGAGTATTCTACTACATTGTTGTTAATGTAGATTGGAATGTGTGGTACGTTATTATACGTGAAATTAATTTGGACTGACTTTAGGTCAAAAAAAAAATCAATTTTTTTCGATTCGGATCACTTTTTGCAGATCTCGATAGTTTTTCAGATTTACACAGTAATGCCAATATATGTTGCACATCTGTTTTACATCGTTTTTTAGAAGTTTGCTTTCGTGAAAACCAAAATAAAGAAATACATAAATAGCAATGGATATCATTTTGGAGGAATTATTATCTTCATCGGCTTGCTCATCATCTGAAGACTACGAATCACCGAATCACTCAATTTGTATCTGCAAAAGGGGAAATATTTTTCAAGTCGCTTTCCATCGTTGATTTTACGAAAAAACAAATGCAATTTGAACAGCTGATTTTGCTGTCAAATAACGCACTAATCCATTTACAGATCAATTTCGTTGCAATTTCGGCCTGTGCCCTCCTTGCCCCCCCCCCCCCCCCCCTCATGTTACGCCACTGGCGCAGGCCAACTTTATAATAGGTATATGCATTTGTCTTTTATTTGGTACAATACATGCACGAATGTTTCTTGAGTTGAACGAAAGTTGGACACAAATCTAAAAAAAAAAGTGCACTGCATTCTGCGTTACTTAAAGTGCGTAATGTATCTAGCCAGAACAAAATGGCGTGCTATTTCTGCCAGACCCATCCTGAATGTAACAACGATTCGAACCCATCTAAAAGGACGCATGTCCACCTAAACAATGATCCACCCCTTCCACAAGTCAATTACAACCGATTTTTGTTTACATTACTTTCCCGATCCACTATGCCTTTGGTTAATCACTGGCATTCATCATTACATTCCACTGAAATGCAAATCAATTAAGAGTTAATGCTTTAAAAGGATTTGTTGTGATAAATTACGTCCGACTGACTGAAAGCTGTATTGCCGTCCGATACATGCGATAGTGCACGACTTGATTATCACCAATCGGCCAACAATATCAATATTTAATTGACCAGCAGCGTGTGCCGCATATGGACATGGTGTGCATTAAAATTAATTTTCGCTTCAAGATTTTCATATTTTATTTACACAACACAATACAGTGAATTATTGAAACAACTTTTGTTGGTGTTGTGTTTTTTTTTTTTTTTCTTTTTTCGCCCATACAAGCGAAATGTGTTCACATGAATACTTAATACACCGTTGATGAGTTTCAATTTAAAATTCATTTTTAGTGTTTTTTTTTCCCGCCCATGGTGTGCTGTGCATCTGTATCTCTCGCTGCACTGCCTTGCACTCTGCAATTGCATAATGAAAAGATACTTTGTAGGCTCTGTGCTGTCTGTGCACATTTTTTCGGGTAGAATTAAATTATTTACTTGGCGCAATTAACTCTCGCGAAAAATTATTATTTACCGAGCCAAATGGATCCGTGTCACGGCCACCTGCAGGTACTCCACATACTCGTACAAGTAACATGCGTTCGTAGGTGGAATTGCTGTGAGAATACAAGAGCGGCTGTAATCTATTCGTTGTTAATCACTCCTACTTAGCCCATTAGAACAAGTTCCACTATAACATGGCACGGAGTCATTTAAATATAAACTTCAACACTCCCATTTGAGACATTAATGACACACAAGCTCATAAAGATAACAACACAGCCCATAGACAATGCCGTATATGTTTGCGGCAGAACAAGAGGAATCTCTGTCGTATCCATTATTTCCTTACAGCAATAATAATGCCTGGGATCCTTCCCCAATCACTGTGTGCTTATCATCGCTGAATACACACATTCAAATGAATGCGTTTATTTTACGAAATGTCAATTAAACGACACAACACACAACCCGGCTCCTGCAACAGCGACAAATGGCTTGGCTATGAATGAGTATTGAGAGATTGCACGGAGCGTGGAGGTGCGGTTGTAATAATTCCGACAGTTGTCATACATCTGCATAGATGTGTGTGTAGAGCTACTTTGAAATAAGTTTTAATTCAGATTATTATGGTCTTCATCATTTTCCAAATTCCCATAGATGCATGTAATGGTGTATGGCATGGCATATGGAGCATGAAATTTGTAATTACTTCAGATAGGGGTTGTGTGTTTGACTTTAGGTTTTGCTGCCGCCAGATATGGGGAGGGGGAGGCGTGGAATATTACCCACCCTTTTGGGCAAATTAAAGGGAATTAACGAAGTTGGTAGATTGCATGATTGGACTGGCTGTCAGTTTATCCAGCTCTTTTTGTGTGGTTTAAAATGGAATTGGTGGGTTTGATAAGTTTAAAACTGACGAGTGAATTCGTATTGATGTCTTAGAAAACCGTAGGTCACAACATGGAACAGCATTTAGTTTTTATTTCATCGCAATCGGCCAGCTGTACAGGTTTGGTAGCTGTTGGTGGGGAATTCAGAGATGTTTGCGCAAGCAACAAATACTCAATCATGTGATACAGCTTGACACTCGATTTAAAAGTGAAGCGTCCTCAAAACTCTTTGCAATCTGGAGCCTGCAACAAATAGTCAATCAACTGATAGAGCTTGACACTCGATTTAAAAGGCAAAGCGTCCTCAAAACTCTTTGCAATCTGAAGTCTGCAACAAATAGTCAATCAACTGATAGAGCTTGACACTCGATTTAAAAGGCAAAGCGTCCTCAAACCACTTTGCAATCTGGAGCCTGCAATAAATAGTCAATCATGTGATAGAGCTTGACACTCGATTTAAAAGGCAAAGCGTCCTCAAACCTCTTTGCAATCTGGAGCCTGCAACAAATAGTCAATCATGTGATAGAGCTTGACACTCGATTTAAAAGTGAAGCGTCCTCAAAACTCTTTGCAATCTGGAGTCTGCAACAAATAGTCAATCATGTGATAGAGCTTGACACTCGATTTAAAAGTGAAGCGTCCTCAAAACTCTTTGCAATCTGGAGCCTGCAACAAATAGTCAATCAACTGATAGAGCTTGACACTCGATTTAAAAGGCAAAGTGTCCTCAAAACTCTTTGCAATCTGAAGTCTGCAACAAATAGTCAATCATGTGATAGAGCTTGACACTCGATTTAAAAGGCAAAGCGTCCTCAAACCTCTTTGCAATCTGGAGCCTGCAATAAATAGTCAATCATGTGATAGAGCTTGACACTCGATTTAAAAGGCAAAGCGTCCTCAAACCTCTTTGCAATCTGGAGCCTGCAATAAATAGTCAATCATGTGATAGAGCTTGACACTCGATTTAAAAGGCAAAGCGTCCTCAAACCTCTTTGCAATCTGGAGCCTGCAACAAATAGTCAATCATGTGATAGAGCTTGACACTCGATTTAAAAGTGAAGCGTCCTCAAAACTCTTTGCAATCTGGAGTCTGCAACAAATAGTCAATCATGTGATAGAGCTGAGCTTGACACACGATTTAAAAGGCAAAGCGTCCACAACACTCTTGTCGAATTAGCTAAATCCCATTCTCCCTGACTTGTACCTGCTTCATTCTGAAATGTAGTTACTTAAACTTCATTTGGTATTCGGTTTTAAACAAAAAGTTTTGTATTACACGACAAACTTTCAAAGTGCGATCAAATGGGATCCTAGATCCCACAGCAAAATATAAATGGTTTAGGGTTTTTTTATTCCACGCAAAGTGGGCGTGGAAATAACGATGAAGTCGGCCTTCGAAATTGTCCGCAATTTGTTCGTTTTGTTAGAAATTCGTCGGGGAAATAATATATTGTTCAAAAACGCCCTCAATATGTAGGCGTGGCATGATCATATTTGAATATTTTATTTAGAAATCTACTATTTAAGTAAAGTTAGGTTGAAGACGCTGTCAGCTAGGCTCGCGAAATAGGACATTCACGGGTCGAAAGCTTATAAAGCTTCATGTTCTATGACTTTTAAAAAAAATCTCTAAGCTTTTGGAAAGATTCTTTGGGCCAAGAGCTTTACATGCTGCTTTTTCCCGGCTTATCTTACTGCACTAGCTGGATGCTAAAAAATCCTTCTCCCATCAGTTTTAGAAAGACTTTTGACAGTACAGATAATTAACCCATTCCTTTTCGAAAAGGACCGCTCGAACTAAACAAATCTATCATCCCTTCCGGCAATAACGCTATTACTGCCTGCTACCTTGGCAAATGATTTTCAAAAACCCTGAGTGCGGAAACCCCCAGTCTTGAGTACTTTTCTTTTTTTTTTCATTTTCAAAGTTACGCCGATATAATAACTAAAACTGGGTGAACTTTGCTTTGACGAAACTTTTTCACCGGATTCCCTGGACTACCGCCTGTTAGCGCATACTATGAGGAAAAAAAACGAGAATCAAAAAGATTGTTTGAACTTCAGTTCCGTTTCACTTGGGCTATGGAAATTGGCGATTTATTTAACGGAAATTAAAGTCCCTCGCATTTTGTCGTCGCTTTGAGGAACTTTTCCATTTAAAAACGAACAAAGACGTTCAACTTGAGCATTGTAAGTTTTTACCAGACACTATACACACGCCAACAGATAATCTGTTTTATGTAAGTAAAGGTACGAATGGGTTGCTGTGTTAATTGACTTTTGAAATTGGGTTAAGCGGTGAAGCACTGCTGGTGATGGTTTTTCGCGCGCCTTGTGTTATAGAGTGGACGTTTTGGAGGGGATTTTAAAGTGCTCAAAGCATGAGTATCGAAGCGGGCGTTGTGCGTGAACCAAGAGACTGTCCGTCTATAAGCAGAAACTGGTCACTTAGACCAGTTTAGGTGGTGTTGTTGGTTTTTTTTTTTTTTTAAGGACGTCATGTACAAGGAGCAAGTCATGTACCTATGTATCCACAGAAAGAATTTCATAGAAAATTGCTGCCACGGCCCACTTGCCCTTGACCACACTTCTCCCTATACGAAGCCTCCTTCTCACTTTTCAAATCGAATCAATCAAATTTTGGAACGAAACTGTCAATGGTCTCGTTCCAAAATGATCACAGTAAGTGATAGCTTTAACCTTGTTTGATTCCAAAGCATAAATGTCACATTATACCAAGGGCCATGCAAAATACTCGTAGGTTACTTTCTGTAAAAATATTTATAGAAAACCATTGAACACAACTCAACCGTACTAGTCCTGAGGACCTCGAATTTGTGCATCATTATGCACAAGAGTTGTTCACGACAAAGAATCAAAATAACATCAGCACACGTCCACATGCGTCTACCCCCTCCATCAACATAACACACAAATGGAGCGCGCTGCTGGCTTACATGTTTAAGCGCATATCCCCTCGAGCTGTACAATTATCTGGCATAAGTGACGTTTGACTAAGGTTGCTGTTGGCATTGATGTCCTTGACAAACTGTTACTTCAGTTGTAGTCTATATATACATTTACGCAAAAACACACACACAGAGAGAGAGAGAGAGAAAGTTGTTAATATATTAAAAAGTGAGGCGAAACCTTGGGGCGCACAGCAGATTGCATTGCGAGCAGAACAAGAGTGCATGACTGCACATAACCTGTGTTCATTTCCTTTGTCGTAGAAGAATCCCTTTGTGTCAGCATCATCATTGCAATTGCAAGTAGGATGTGTTTTGTATGTTGCATTAAGCGTCCTCATAACTTAGAGCGGTTCTAAAAGCAAACGTTTGCAATTGAATGCGTATACCTACTTTTGAATGAGATCTTCGGGGGTTTACTTCTGGTAATTAGAAAGAGGGCGCGCTTCTGTGTGCGTTAGCATATTGTAAGGGGGTCAACATGTGTACGTTCGGGGAAGGTGTCAATTAAAATGTTTCTTCAAATGGAGTTGCAGTTGAACTACTTTTTGTGTAGAAGAACTCTAATTGCGTAAAGCATCTGACAGCGCCATCTGTTGCCGATTTTTATATGGGACTACACAAGTGATGGGTTGCTGTATTCGTTTCTTTTTGTTGTCTATGTAACTAATATGCCGTCTATCGCGGGAGATCATCACAGACAATTTTCCTTAACCCCGTTGGAAGAGGGTTCATTCCTAGAATTTAGAAACACCTGCCGAAATATACTTTATTATTGCATACAAACTAAAATCAGTAGCTAACAACTTTTCCAAAATTATAAAAAATATCCCTGACACTAAAAGGGTCGCCCAGCACCCTCAGGATTCGATTTTCTTGTAAAATGTTCAAATGGAGTTTTATTTTATTATTTTAAGCGCAGAGTTTGTACTAAGTTTAGAGTTATTCGAAAGTATAAGGCCCCTTTAAGAAAGGTGCGGGTGATCTGGCCCCCTCACAAGTAAAAGTTTCTCGAAAATTGTTAGACACCGCCTTCATTATTTTTAGTGTTGAGTATGTTTTATTCTTACGATTTGGCTAAAACAATTTTTTTTGGAATTCAAATGTTTATGCCCCCCTAAACAGGGTTGTGGGGTTAAAAGCGGAATTCTTTCAAATACGTGTCCAACTGTTTTCTATTGGATACACGAGCGCGCTAAGTTCCACGTGCCTACGGTAAGTGTTTAATAAGTTATGTTCCATACATAACCGTTTGCCCCTCTAAAGGGGGGGCTTTTTTTTTTAATACAATTCCCACATTTCTGTTAGTGAATTATTGTGTTTTTCGCATTTTTTTTTTTAATTTCAAGAGTTACACTACTAAATTCTAAATCATTTCATGTGGAGTTGACTGTGAAGATACCCACTTTTAATAAAACTGAAGGCGGCTTAAAGTCTGCTGCAAGTTGATGTGAAAACTATTCAAAAGATTTCGATGAAACTTTTTTCGAAACATTTCTTAGGACTCCTAGAAGACTAATGGCTATTTTGTGTAGGTATTGCCACACCCATTTTTTGGAACAAAATTTTTAACAAAATTGTTTTTTTTTTTCTGGAGTTAGTGACTTTAATTTTAAATAATTCTTAATCGGAAAGGAAAAGAAGATTACAGATGAAAGCTTAGACTTTCTTAAATAGTTTAAGCTTTGTGCTTGATTCTAAAGCTTAGCTGCACAGACCAACATGTAACGTGATCTCTGTCGTCATGGTGGCTCTGTAGAAGCATGTGAAAAGCCTTAAGTGTCGTTTTCTCTGTTAGATTGGAACGACACAGAAGTAAACGACCGACGCCACGTTCATGTGGGTTTGATTGGAGTAAAGAAAACTACAGCCACGTCTATCCATTCTTTTTTTTAGTGGCTTGCCAAATAATGGCTCACATTTTCATCCAGTTCATATTCGAAGCAGTTTTCCAAAGGAGCCCAAGTGTGTTAATGCAGTTTTTCAATTTAAAAAATCTCAAAGAACAAGCTCACTACCAGTTAAACCATTAAAAAGCTCGTAAAATATACGTTAAAAAAGTTCTCTTGGCAAAATCTTAGTTTCAGAAGATGTATCTATACTTTAATAATTTTCTGGGAAATCAATGTCAAACCTCGATGTTGAAAACGTGTTGGGTTATGCGTCTTCTCCAATACATCATTTCGGCACCATCTGCTTGCAGCCAATAAAATCTAGTTTAATCAGAAAGTCGTCAATGACAAGTGTGACCACAGAGAGAACCCCTCTTTGTCTGTGGTTTTTTTATTTTTATAAGTTTCGGTCAGCTCATCCCCACCATAGTGTCACCTACAAGTCGCACGGTTTGAAATTCCCAAATAAAAAAAAATAGGAATACTGTCACTTTTGAAACCGCTGCATCAGTATCGTTAACCTGGTCATAACCCGTTCGCAATTAAAACCCACTACAGCTGCAGTGTTCCTTTGTCGAGCCACCTCAACGTTTAATTCGCTCGCTTGTGTTTTTCGTCCTTCATTGCGACCGCATAAGGCAGTCATAAACTTGAAAGTAATTTCGCTAAGAGGCTATTTGATAAAATAAAACTCAACCCCCCCTCCCCCAATGCCTTTGGGAGGATTTAAACGACAAACACATGTACGTACTTTTGGAAAGGTAAGGATGTATGTCCGCGCTCTTTAGTATTCCACTTTTATTGACTTATAAATTATAGTTATTGCCACTTTTGCACGTCGACTTGTTTTATGCATGAGAATGTCCTCTGCCTCTGTTCTCCGAGCGACAACATTTATTTATTGAAAGAACAAACAGCAATTGTAATAAAATACAAAAGCAAGATGAAGAAAAAAAATATCATCATATTTACAAAGGAGGCACCATCACCCGCCCACCCAAAACAAGATATGAAAATATCCTTTTTGCCGTTTAGCTATTTTCTCCCGGCCCCCGATGTTGTTGTTTCGTTTTTAGTACGCAAAATTGTTATCACCAAACTCTTAATATTCAAGTGTTTGTGCTTACATTCGCTATTTCATCGCTACACACATGAACACCCACAACTACTGTACCGGTGCGGATGGCATCCACTCGCACACACACGATAGACATTATAACAAAAAACAAACCGGGTGGAAGAACATTCATTTAACTGTTCATATCACTGGAACAACAAATGTATATTCATACATTCGGTTGTTGTTGCTGGTATCGTTTTTGTTTTTTTTTCTCCTTTTTTTATGCTTATCCTTGAGCACTTCAAATATTTCATAAAGTTTAGTTTTAGTCATTCTGCTCTGTTTGCAAATTGACGTGTATATGGAGATGATAGGTGGCAGTGGTGAAGACGGAGCTCTGTCGAACATCGCCCCAACAGGCAGGGTGGGCAGGGTGAACCTACTCAATAATAAATATCCAAACAGAAAGTAGTTCCCCCTTGTTCTGTGTGTTGTTTGGAGAAAGATCAAATGTGACACTCTGTGTGTTGCTACTGAGCTGATTCCGTGCTCCACACGCGCCCTCAAACAACAACAGTCGTCGTCGTTGTTGTTGCTGATTTGCCTTTTGACGTGAATCAAAAACCAAACGGCGTCAAAATCTCATAAAATTTAAGAGGATATTTTTTTTTTAGTTTTATTCGTCATATGGTCGTTTAATGCTGTGGGGTATGTGAAATATCTCAGCATGCTGACGGTGGAACAGTTTTCATTTATTGGTTATACATTTCGGATCCAGTTTGGGTGTAGCGCTTGAAAATGGCGTGAAATGTTTGCGGTTTAAGGACGACGATGGTTGGTTAGAGCTGTTGATAGTGCTTGGATCAAATCGACTGTGAGTAACAATTTGATATTAAACGGTGAAAGTTTTGCTACCCGAGCGACGAAGATACTCATTGCTTTTGATTGGAAGTGGGCGATGGTGGGTAAAGATTTTCGTTGCACGGGAGAGAGTGCTACACCGCGATTTTGAGGGCGGAATTGACCTGCGATTGAGTCAGAGGTATTGCAAGTTGGAGTGCTTTTGGCTGTTAACGTAGAATCGTAGTAGCGTTCTATCAGCGTTTCAGATGTAACAAGAAAGAAGTTATTCCGTGAGAGCAAACTACCGGAACCTCTGCCAAGCGTAATGAGAAGATCTATGCAGAGTGTATCAAACGGCACTGGCGTTGCTATCAGAATCGCCTCAACTTATGTGGGAGATTTTACCCAAAGAAACTCATGGTTTAACAAAAAGTACCGGCAGGAAGGTACAGTCCAAAAATTCGCTTCGCATCGGTGCTGCAGAGAAGAACGAGAGCTTCTCACATACCTAAGCGCTGTGAGCAAAAAAGGACATTCATTTCTCAAGATGAATGGAAATATTTTTGCACGCAATGACATAAAAAAAGAACCGCTCGACCTTCTACTAAACTCCTCAAGCTAAAGAGAAGAACAGAACCTCGCCGTCTTTTCTGGACGAAATTATTTAGATTTTAGATTTTAGATTTATTCATTCCATTGGAATTTAATACAATATTTAATTACAATTTACTTAACTATATAGAAATTAAATAAAAAGAAAAAAGAAAACTGCTTTAAATCATAAGTAAATTGTAAGTGTTTTTCATCAGGGAATGAATCGTTAGATACATTCTGTAATTATTAAAAACTAGTTGTGAATGTATCGAGTTTCAGTGTAACAAGAAAAATTCAATTTATAATTAAAAAGAAAATGGTGTAAAGGGGTGATTTGCAATGATTGGCGAACGTTTGTCACTATATAATAACATTAGATAAATTATAAATCTGCTCCAAGTCGTAGTTAAAGAGCCACTGTTTAACTTTTCTGATAAACGACAAGCTATTCTGAGAACGCCTTATTTCTATGGGTAATTTATTCAAGATGCGCGGTGCTACAGAAGAGTAATAACTTAAGAAGAGATGAGTATTGTGCGGGGGAACACAAGCAAGACTACTTACAGAGCTACGAAGACCGTAGATATTCGGATCATGATTTAAAGAATACCCACTTCTTAAGAAAAATATTTTTAAGACTTTATAGAAGTAAAGATGCTTTAAAGGCAATATAAAGGAATGACAAAAAAAAAGTGGAAAACTATGTTCATGGCGTCTTCTATTCCAGATAATTCTGAGTAAATGCTTTTGTATTACCACCAAAGGTTGTATTTTGTGTTTTGTATGTACCTCCTCCCCAACACGTCAATCCATACTGCAGTTTGGATTGCACCAGTCCATAATAAACTGTTTCGAAAAGTTTTCTAGAGCAATAAAGCCTCAAATGGTACAGTATTTTAGTAGTTTTTAGAAGGTATTTCCTAAGAGAAGTAGTATGAGAGCTCCAGTTTAAACTACTGTCGATTTCAAGACCTAGATACTTGAAGACCTGTACATTTTCAACAAGAAAACAATTCGTTGAACAGCTATTGTTAGTATTATACAGAACTAGGGTTACAGCAAGTATCAGAACTTAGTAAAGTGTTGTTGCAGTTCGAACTATGAAAAGTGAAAACTGGAAGTTGCAAGTTACGAGCAGATATGCTGAAAGACATTACTTTAGTTTTATCGCTAACGACTAACTTATGCAAACTGAACCAATGTCGCAATATTTCTAAATCGTAGTTGATATCGGCTGTCAGATCTAAGAGGGAATTGTTGGAATAGGAACATCCTATGTCATCGGCAAACCCAGTAAGTTTACCTCTCATATTTAAAGTGAAAATAGAATTGATATAAACTAGAAACAAAATTGGCCCCAGAACAAAGCCCTGAGGAACACCCATTTTTATATCACAGCTCTCACTCAATGTTTTACCTATTCTAACCATTTGTTTTCTGTTAGTGAGATATGATTCAAACCATTTGAGCATAAACCCTCTGAACCCAGCTTTGCTTAGTTTATTTAGCAAGATGGTATGATCAACAGTATCAAAGGCTTTGGTAATGTCTATAAAGAGAGCAGCAGTTAACTTCTTGCTGTTGACACTCTCGTATAGCATGCTGCAGAAGCTTAGAAGTGCATCCTCCGTTGATCTACCGGCTCTGAATCCATACTGCTTATTGCTAAGAAAAGAAATAGTTACAAGGTATGACACAACTCTAGTTTTGATTAATTTTTCAAAAATTTTAGAAAACACTGGAAGCATAGAGATAGGCCTATAATTATTCAACATTTTTTTATCACCTTTTTTGAAGAATGGTATCACTTCAGCTATTTTTAACGCATCCGGAAATTTACCACAAAAGATACTTTTGTTAAAGATATGAGCCAAAATATCAGCAATATTGAAAGCAATACTCTTGATAAATACATTAGAAAACGAATTGTGAGTGATGGAATTCGAGTTGTCTAATGACATAATAGTTTTATACACTTCAAAGGAAGAAATAAATTCATATGAAAAGCTTCGAACCTCAACTTCATCTCTGTTAAAACACCGCGCCTTACATTGGTTAGAACCGGTGTTTATCCCTGCATCATTTATTGTTTTAGCTGCAACATTAGTAAAAAATAAATTGAAAGTATTAGTATTATAAGGAGCGAGGGGAGATACAGCAGTGCTTATCCAGAAACAATGCTTCAGAGTCTTACCAAAAAATTAAAATAACGTGTCAAGGAAGTAAGGTCTGAACAGGCACCTTAATAAGTGGACAAGAAAGCCTTACTGGATGAAAGGCAGCTATCAGAAGGTGCTGAAGATGTGGTGCAACCACTTTTGCGGGCGACGGAAATTTCGCTGTCAGGCTGTTAGGTCATATTCAACCAGGACAATGAAAAACAAGCTTTTCATCCACCGGACCAAAATGATGTAACAATTTTTTTTTTTTTTATAATTAAATCCCATGCCCTGATGGCTGACACTGCGACCTGAAAGATCTATTGTATCATGGGGAAAAGTTATTCTAAGAGACGTGTGACCTGCCTGATGAAGGTCAATAAGTCCTCAGTAGCAGAGTTCACTAGATCTGCTGGTGTACGAGTCTCTCTATTAAAGACACGTTTTCTTAACCAATAAAAAGCCGGGCAGTCACAGAAGAGGATTCGACATCCTCCAGACAGAATCTGCATTCTGTATCCGGACAAAGGTTCATTTTGTTGAGGTAGTATCTTAAGCCATAGTGGCCTGTGAGGAAGCCCACTGGCTTTCTTATGTTATCCTTACTGAGTTTAAGGATTTTCTTGTAGGAGTAGGGCTTGATTAATCGCTTGGATTGGCTTAGCCCAGGGACATTTTCCCAGTGGTTAAGACGAAGTTGCTGTTCCCATTCATTAATTAGTCTTAGCGCAGTAGCCCAATTGACTCTGCAGTGAGGTTCTGGTCCATAGAGAACAGCCCTAGCAAGTTTGTCAGCAAGTTCGTTGACGACCAGGTACCCAACCAAGTTTGACACGTGGGACACATCCCCATGGATATCGAGATTTTGTGTTGGGACCAAAGACACCAGCTCCAAGTCCAGAAACCATTTTTGATCCGTTGGTGTACCAAACTAAACTTTTAGGGTCCAGTGTCGGAACCCCATTGGACCAACTAGAACGATCTAGTAATTGTACTTCGAATCATTTCCCAATACTGCACTGCCTAACCATAATGTCAGGTACGGAGCAGAACATATCCAAGTTTGGGATTAGGTTAAGTATTTTCAGATGTCCCACATGGATTCTGATTTAAACTTAAATTCGAGCTGCGGTTTAATGGCGCATCTAGCAGCCGTCTTCATGATGAAGAATTGCAGGGATGAGAGCCCAATAATGGCCTCAATGTAGGGCAAATCCGCATTAAACCTGTAATGCAAAGACAGACAATAAGTTAAAGCTTCTGTAGCTTATTTGCCGTGGCTCGTTCAAGTTCTTTCGGCCACCGCACGATTGCCGCCTACGAGATAATGGCTCTTGCCGTCATTGTATATAACCAGTGAATCCTTCTGGGATTAAGACCCCAAGTTCTGCCGTACAGGCTCCTATAGGCCCACATGGCTTTAATGGCACGCTTTGTGGCAGACTTGATTTGTAAATTCCAGTTCAGTTTCTTATCAAGGATAATTCCGAGATATTTTATTTCGCTGGAGTAGTTTAACGTAGTTCCATTCAGGATAATAGGTTGTAAGTTGACCAGTCTCTTTCTGCTAAAAGGAACTAGAATAGTTTTTTTAGGGTTGATGGATAAACCCTCCTTATTGCACCATTCTAAAACATGTAGTAGAGCATTCGTCATTCTACTATTAATGGGAGCGCAATGCTTACCACTAATGATAATTACCAAGTCGTCGGCATATCCTATGGCATCATAACCTACGTTATGTAGTCTGACTAATAGAGTGTCTATGACGAGCCCGTCACAGACACACCCACTCCTCCTCATGATTATGTTATAACTCGACTTTCCAGCATGGCCCCTATCCATCGGTTAGTCGAGTCTTCAATAGCTTTACACCTGATTGCCCTAGCAATCGAGTCGTATCCGGTATTGTCGAAAGCGCCTTCAACATCTAAGAATGCGCCCAGGGCAATTTCCTTACTATGTAAGGATACTAAAACGGGTATCTAAACAAGACTGGCTGAGCAAGATCGCCTGCCAGCCCTACTATTCAAGGCAGATGTAGATGAGCTTTGGAGAGCATATGAGCTTATGATGAACAAAACCTAATAAACGTCTGCCCGATTTCCAAGAAAGAAGAAAAGCCTCAAAACAAAGCTAATTTAAAGAACTACAATTTAAATCTCTAGTTATAGAATAATATACTAACCGTAAAGAATAACATACTGTTAATCCAGTAGAAAAAAAAAATAAAAAATAAATAAATAAATTAATTATATTTATAGAAATAATTTCGAGAATTAAATCCTTTGAATAAAATCCAGCTAAAAAAGGTATTCCACATAAAGCTAAATTAGCTACATTAAAACAAGAAGAAGTTAAAGGTATATATAAACTTAATCCTCCTATTAACCGTAAATCTTGTGAATTATTTATATTGTGAATAATAGCTCCTGCGCATATAAAAAGTAAAGCTTTAAATAAAGCATCAGTTAATAAATGAAAAAAAGCTAATTTATAAAAACCTATAGATAAGTCCACAAAGAACCAAAAATTTACACTTCTGCATATCCCTGGCTAAGCCGCAGAAGTCCAGGTCGAGATCCACCTTTTAGGACCGCTTGTGACAGCATTTATAAAGACAAATTTTGCGAAGCTGTGTCTAGTTTTGCCATCACTTCCAAACTCCCGATGGGTCGTGCAGACTAATGTCTAGAGAACGCTCGCTCGTCGGGAGCAACCTGACCAAGACCTTGGGTGTCCAAAAACGATTTAGACCGAAGTAGCTTTTTCAGCGTCATACCTGAGAAAATTCTCCAAAATTCACAAATCTGTCTAATAACTTGGCGTACGTCAGTAAAATTGACAAGATTAGCAGGGCTGTCACTGAGGGGTTGGGGGCTTACTTAAAATTGCAACAAAAGCGGTAAATATGAAGGGACGCTGTACACCGATTAAGCGAACAGATGGTCAGAATGTATACCTATAACTTTAGGGTCTTCCCGTTTGTAATACCTGACAGCGACATAACTTGAGAAGTCAAACGAAGTTTTCTCGCATCCTCGCAGTTTTCTACAAAGTCCTTGTCAAGGAAAACCACGGATATATATATGTATATATAAGACTTCGTCGTTCCTGCCCTATACTCACGGGCGTAGAAGCACGGACATTAGAGAAGGAAGAAATAAACCCGCGGGGCCACGAAGTCAAAGCCTGTAGATAGGTGCCAGCTTCCGAAATATAAATTCCTCGACATTCCGCAGAATTCATCTCAATGAAGTGAGAAAACCTTCAGTGAACCCAGCGTAACATTGTTTGAAAAATGCAAGGAATCTATGTCCAAGACGTGTCGTGCGCGAGCTGCAAACATGTTTGTTGCTCCGTGTGCGGACAAAAGTGTCGTAGACATGTGCCTTTCATATACGTTGAATCATGTGCGACCCATTTTTTAAAAAAAATATTGCAATTCGATTTACATTTGACATGTAGGTACTGTCAAAATATATATCCCCCGGTTCAGTGAATGAATGCCATCACTCGTACCCCATCGATTGAATATTTTTGTTCCCCCTTCCGCAGCTGTAGAGGGTTCATCTTTGTCACTATACAAAATTGATTGCATTTGATTCGAATGATTGATTTGAACCGCAAGTTTGCCAGTCTCCCCATCCCCCCAAAACGGATAGGATAAAACGAACAAATACAACCACGAAGACAGACCTCTCACAATTCATTCCATTTAAAAATTATTCATTTTTACCGGCATTTTATGTTCCATTACTGGGAGAGCACGATTGACAGCAGCTGCTGTTTGCATGAACACCATATATAACTGCATCGCCGATGGTACTCTGTGGGGATGGTTATAAGTGCGCACTTTGACGCGGGTAGTTGTGCACCAAAGCTTCGTATTCAAAGCGTCTCTAAAGGACGGATACACTCATTGAAGTGGATGCTATTCCAAAGATGCATACACAAAGTATCTCACAGCGCATAGTGTGCCTGATGGTGTAGTGCATATATTTTGTGTTGACAATTCGCTGAGTCCCTATAGGATGACGATGACGACACCGGCGACGAACGGTGCTGCTTGCTGTGAAGCACTTTGTGTTTTTTTTTTCTTGCAACTTTTCCGCATGTGCTATAGTGTTGCTGCTGTGTTACTCGTTCTCAAACAGGAAAAGTGGTGTCCTCTTTGATGATTTATTACTCAATCCAGTGCATTTCACAGAGTGAGAGTGCAATCGATTAATGTCAGGTCGTCCATCAACTGGAAGAAGGGATGTCCGTCAGTTCACTGCCTAGGTGTGAATATGAGGGCGCGCCCACACCCTTCTCTCACGGTGTGCCTGATGGCGACAATGACGATGACGATGACGATGATAGTAATGGTGCTTCAGCAGCCGTATAGGTATATGCAAAGTGTGTTGTCTTAATTGAATGCGAACAATGTGTGTGATTTTTTAGCCATTGATCTCAATATGTCGCCAGAGTCACCCGCATACAAACCGATGCGCTGTCATTGTTCACTGAGCTGCAGCATCCTTCGGAATGCATATAATAATTCTTCAAAGCGGAACAGCGAATTCTTTTCACGTCCGTGGAGAGAGAAAAATGAATTCCCATCACGTTTGGCGAATCCTTGTTGACTTCTGCGATATGCGGATATCCCCCGACCCCAAATTCCAAACCCAAAAGCCACCGACAGTGGGAAGCAGAGGGTTTCCGTATTACATGCACGACTTCGTGACTTAGTAGTTTCATGTGCATAGTGCCGCATTTACATATTGAACGCGATTGGGTGCAATTTTCGTATTACTGCAGGTGGGCACGTATTACATTTTTCTATGTTCTATCGCATAACCCAGCTTTTCTTGTTCGCTTTTTTATTTCTCTCAAATATATTTTAGATGCAGCAACGGGTATAATAGTTTGGTTTAAGTTATGTGATTTTTTTTCCTGCGCATACTTTGCAGGCGCGAATTTGAATATTTATTATTTATTTGAAATGTCATGCGAGGTGGGTTGGTTGGACGCATTTTTTGTAGTGACTCCAACGAGTGGGGAAAGGCAACAGAGGGACATTGGTTGTGGGAGCTAACATTCTACTTTTAATGATAGGCGATCCGGACTTGGTTTCGATAATATGCTTCGAGGTGCACTTAGAGACTGTTACTGTGCTATGAAGCCGCTCTTTTATAGCACAGCGGAGAGTTTCTGTTGAAAAATGAACACAAACGGACGATTGCCGCAATCCGTGTGCAACTTTTAACAGCGATGGAACACTGTGAGCGGACATATACAAGCTGGCGCAAAAATAATCTTCCGATGTTTTTTGGCTGTAATTTAAAAAAAAATTAAAAACTTTGATTCTTCTTGTGGATTATTTTTATTTGGTCTTTTAATTTTTTTTACATCAAATCGAGAATATTATGTCATGTAAATGGCCGCCGCCACAGTTGGTTGTCATTTGAGCCCTTTTTATGGCATTTTCCATCACTTTGGCCAAAACTTCCGGCGATAGGTCCTCACATTCTCGACGGATATTGTCTTTAAGAGCTGCAAGAGTCTGAGGCTTGTTGACATAAACCCGCGACTTCAAAAAGCCCCACAAAAAGAAGTCTGGAGCAGTCAAATCAGGTGATCTTGCTGGCCAGTGCAAATCGCCAAAAACGACCCGGGAACGCCGCCTTCAGAATATCGGTTGTTGCTCGCGCAGTGTGTGCCGTAGCTCCGTCCTGTTGGAACCACATTTCCTCCAGTCCTAAATCGTCCAATTGCGGTAGAAAAAAATCGGTAAACATGGCCCTATAGCGCGCACCGTTCACTGTTGTCGTTTGACCAGCGGCGTTCTCGAAAAAAAAATGGCCGCGTCAACAGAGGCGATATTCTCGGCACAACGGGCGCTCAGGGGCTCGCCACTCTTGGCAACGTCTCGTGTTGTGCCAGTCTCTTCGAGGCGAGCGGCTAAACGTCGCAGTGTTTCACCAGTAGGCGTTGGACGGCTAGGAAATCTGTGACGAAATTCACGTTGTGCCAAAGTCACCGACCGATTATTGCTCAAATAAATAGTCACCAATATTCCGCGTTCTGGAGCAGTGTAGCGTAACATTGTTTATTAACGTGTATTTCGCATGTGTTTACTACACAAATGTCAAAACAGAACTGACATTAGGGGCCAATCGCAAAATTTGAAGCATTTTCTGATAGGAGGATTACTTTTGCGCCACCTTGTACAACGGTAGAGTTGGCCGATTGCGATGAAATTAAAGCTAAAGGTTGCTCCATGCCCTAAGTCCCAATCCCTATGTTTTATTGAGAAGTTCGAACGGATTGGCTAACGAGTTTTAGTGGGATACGTGCATAAATCCACAAACAAAAGCTGTACTATGCAATTATCTGCCTTTTGTGAGTGGGGTGTTACGTTTGTGGTGCTCTGATGGACGATCGGTACTCAAATAACGATACCGTTTCCACCTTCGACCCACGATTGGATACCTGTCAACAAATGTTGCCAATTTGAAAAGAACATACGCCGCGGACTGTATTATCAGTGGCAACCACCATTCTAGGCTCAGTTGCTCAGTAGTTACATCTTTTTTCCACTGCGCCACCTTTCGAAAACGTCCGAAATTTAAAAACGATAACTGTCATGAAAAAGCTTCTCCATTCAGTCGGCATATATTTGTGGATACCTTCTACTGGTCCAAAAAGTAAATACATATGATGCAAGGAATGGTACTGTGCGTTAGGAAAGATGGCGGCCTTTACACAACCGTCTCGTATTGGGCGCACCTAGAAGATGACTGACTGATTGCATGGATTTCAAAGCGCACCTTGGAACTCGATTATAGAAGTACAAGGTGGACCAAAAGAGATCACCCTATTGGAAGATGCTCTTATATTTGCAAATGGCCGCCAGTATCAAATCTGTTTTGACATTTGTGGACTAGACAGATGTAGAATACAAGTGAAGAAGCCATGGAGCGATACACTCCACAAGAACACGGAATAATCGCGCCTATTTTTTTGCGTAACAATTCGTCTGCAGTGTTGGCGCAGGAAGAATTCCGTCGCGGATTCCACGGCCGTCCGACACGCGCCGTTTGGCCACCAACCTTGAAGAGTATGGGACCACACGAGACGTTGCCAAGAGTGGCCGGCCCCGGAGCGCCCGTTGTGCCGAGAATATTGCCGCTGTTGACGAGGATATCGAGCTGTCGCCGGAAACATCGACCAGACGCCGTGCCTCGCAATTAGCCATCAGCCGGTCGTCCCTTAGGCGAATTTTGGTCAAAGACTTGCGCATGTTCCCGTACAAAGTCCAGTCCGTGCATCAGCTGCTGCCTGTTGACCGCCAAACGCGTGTAACCTACGCCCAAGCCATCCTCAATCTTTAGGACGAAGTGGACGATTTTTCGACCAAAATCATAACGAGCGATGAGGCTCATTTCCACCTCAGCGGGTACGTGAACAAGCAAAACTATCGCTTCTGGGGCACCGAAGATCCACGAGTAATGCACGAGGAGCCATTACACCCGGTCAAAGTTACTGCATGGTGCGCTGGAGGAGTCATCGGGCCACGCCGCTGGTCAAACGACAACAGTGGACGGTGCGCGCTATTGGGCCATAACCGAGTTTCTTCTGCTGCAATTGGACAAATTAGGACTGGAACACATGTGGTTCCAACAGGACGGAGCTACGGCGCACACTGCGCGAGCCACAACCGATATTCTGAAGGCGGCGTTCCCGGGTCGCTTCATCTCTCGTTTTGGCGATTTGCATTGGCCCGCAAGATCGCCAGATTTAACAGTTCCAGACTTTTTTTATGGGTTTTTTGGAGTCCTGTGTTTAAGTGAACAAGCCGGAGACCCTAGAAGCCCTCAAGGACAACATTCGACACGAGTGCGAGAATCTGTCGCCCGAAGTTCTCGCCGAAGTGATGAAAAATGCCATAAAACGAGCCCGTATAGCAATCAATTGTGACGGCGCCCATTTGGCCGATATCATCTTCTCGACTTGACCAATAAAATTCTAAAGGTTCAAATAGACAGAATCGAAGTTTTTCATTTAGAAAAAACAAAATGAGAGCCAAACAACATCGGATGACTTCTTTTGGCCCACCTTGTAGCTGCTAAATATTGATTAGGTATCTGTTCACCAACACAATAGACCTTCTAGGTCTTTTACGCCTTCGCGAGTCAGAAGTATCAAAAAAAAAAGGGTATCTGTCCAGCGTGTTTCTTATACCTATCGAATGCAGATAATTCTCCCTGAAAACCAATTGCTTGAGCTCTCTCAGATTGTCGAATCTTTCTCTAGACAGACTCCGTCACAGAAATCACCCACGAGGAAACACTGTTATGTGTCGCCAAGAAGAAATACAGGAAATCGAAGTTCAATAATTTGTTAGAGACACGAATATTTAAGTCTTCCTCCCCATGGCAAGGTGTGATACCTATAAATGCTCTGAAATTTATTTAGTCCGCTCTACAGTTCGGGGGTAACCCGAGGCCTGTCCTTACGTAACTGCCTCCACTTCCTAACTCCAAGTCGGTTTGGAAGTCCCCTTCGACTTGTGCCCACCACTTAAAACGTGGTCTTCTACTAATTCTTTATATTTTCGGACTAGACTCGTAGACCCTAAAATTAGATATATGATTCCACAAAGTTCCAGTCGCTACAAAGACTTCAACAAGTTGCACTGCTCCGATGTAGGTACCTTAACTAGCTGAAACGTCTCTGTTCTTAAATATACTAAGGAAGGATTTCGGCCAATGGTTTGTCTTCCACGTCTAGGCTGACTCTGGTCTGCAACAAAGGTTTTCAAAGCCTCCCAAAATATCAAAGAGCTTTATGTTCTGGATAGCGCCCAAAGGGATTGACATAGGCGAATGAAATTTGGTGAAAGGACTTATTTTTATCGTCGTCAGGTTGGTATTGAAAATGGGCTATGTCGGTCAAGTAGTTCGGGTACCTCCCAAACAAAATCAATATGAGACCCATGTGTCTCTCTGTCTGTTGAAAACACGATAGAGTCCAAAAGAATCCACGTAGGCAAGTGAAATTTTGTAAGTGGAATTCCTTCTACTGTCGTCAAATTGTTACTAAAATTGTGATATGTCGGTCAAGTAGTTCGGGTACCTCCCAAACAAAATCAATATTAGACCCATGTGTCTCTCTGTCTGTTGAAAACACGATAGAGTCCAAAAGAATCCACGTAGGCAAGTGAAATTTTGTAAGTGGACTTCCTTTTATTGTCGTCAAGTTGTTACTAAAATTGTGATATGTCGGTCAAGTAGTTCGGGTACCTCCCATACAAAATCAATATTAGACCCATGTGTCTCTCTGTCTGTTGAAAACACGATAGAGTCCAAAAGAATCCACGTAGGCAAGTGAAATTTTGTAAGTGGAATTCCTTCTACTGTCGTCAAATTGTTACTAAAATTGTGATATGTCGGTCAAGTAGTTCGGGTACCTCCCAAACAAAATCAATATTAGACCCATGTGTCTCTCTGTCTGTTGAAAACACGGTAGAGTCCAAAAGAATCCACGTAGGCAAGTGAAATTTTGTAAGTGGACTTCCTTTTACTGTCGTCAAGTTTTTACTAAAATTGTGATATGTCGGTCAAGTAGTTCGGGTACCTCCCAAACAAAATCAATATGAGATCCATGTGTCTCTCTGTCTGTTGAAAACACGATAGAGTCCAAAAGAATCTACGTAGGCAAGTGAAATTTTGTAAGTGGACTTCCTTCTACTGTCGTCAAGTTGTTACTAAAATTGTGATATGTCGGTCAAGTAGTTCGGGTACCTCCCAAACAAAATCAATATGAGATCCATGTGTCTCTCTGTCTGTTGAAAACACGATAGAGTCCAAAAGAATCCACGTAGGCAACTGAAATTTTGTAAGTGGACTTCCTTTTATTGTCGTCAAGTTTTTACTAAAATTGTGATATGTCGGTCAAGTAGTTCGGGTACCTCCCAAACAAAATCAATATTAGACCCATGTGTCTCTCTGTCTGTTGAAAACACGGTAGAGTCCAAAAGAATCCACGTAGGCAAGTGAAATTTTGTAAGTGGACTTCCTTTTACTGTCGTCAAGTTGTTACTAAAATTGTGATATGTCGGTCAAGTAGTTCGGGTACCTCCCAAACAAAATCAATATGAGATCCATGTGTCTCTCTGTCTGTTGAAAACACGATAGAGTCCAAAAGAATCTACGTAGGCAAGTGAAATTTTGTAAGTGGACTTCCTTCTACTGTCGTCAAGTTGTTACTAAAATTGTGATATGTCGGTCAAGTAGTTCGGGTACCTCCCAAACAAAATCAATATGAGATCCATGTGTCTCTCTGTCTGTTGAAAACACGATAGAGTCCAAAAGAATCCACGTAGGCAAGTGAAATTTTGTAAGTGGACTTCCTTTTATTGTCGTCAAGTTGTTACTGAAATTGTGATATGTCGGTCAAGTAGTTCGGGTAGCTCCCATACAAAATCAATATTAGGCCTATGTGTCTCTCTGTCTGTTGAAAACACGATAGAGTCCAAAAGAATCTACGTAGGCAAGTGAAATTTTGTAAGTGGACTTCCTTCTACTGTCGTCAAGTTGTTACTAAAATTGTGATATGTCGGTCAAGTAGTTCGGGTACCTCCCAAACAAAATCAATATTAGACCCATGTGTCTCTCTGTCTGTTGAAAACACGATAGAGTCCAAAAGAATCCACGTAGGCAAGTGAAATTTTGTAAGTGGACTTCCTTTTATTGTCGTCAAGTTGTTACTAAAATTGTGATATGTCGGTCAAGTAGTTCGGGTAGCTCCCATACAAAATCAATTTTAGGCCTATGTGTCTCTCTGTCTGTTGAAAACACGATAGAGTCCAAAAGAATCTACGTAGGCAAGTGAAATTTTGTAAGTGGACTTCCTTCTACTGTCGTCAAGTTGTTACTAAAATTGTGATATGTCGGTCAAGTAGTTCGGGTACCTCCCAAACAAAATCAATATTAGACCCATGTGTCTCTCTGTCTGTTGAAAACACGATAGAGTCCAAAAGAATCCACGTAGGCAAGTGAAATTTTGTAAGTGGACTTCCTTTTATTGTCGTCAAGTTGTTACTAAAATTGTGATATGTCGGTCAAGTAGTTCGGGTACCTCCCAAACAAAATCAATATTAGACCCATGTGTCTCTCTGTCTGTTGAAAACACGATAGAGTCCAAAAGAATCCACGTAGGCAAGTGAAATTTTGTAAGTGGACTTCCTTCTACTGTCGTCAAGTTGTTACTAAAATTGTGATATGTCGGTCAAGTAGTTCGGGTACCTCCCATACAAACCCAATTTTGCATGACTTGTATGCAGTGGAGGGTATCAAAGCATCGACCAGGCCGATGATAACACTTTTACTTGTTTTGATTATCGTTTTCAATACATTTGTGGAGAATGAACTCTAGATCATAATTTTGTACTTTTTGCAATCAGTTGTTAATTTTGGAGGTCAAAAGTCGTCTCAAAAGTTACGTTTTTAGGACACTATTTTCTGCGAAGCTCTATAAATGCCTTAAGGGGGCAGAATTTGCAAGACCTTCAAGCTTTGCCACAGCAACATATGTGAACCCAAACAGACCCCTAAAACACCTCGAATGAAACACAAACACGACCTATTCCTAGGCCTCCTCCGATAGCCCGTATCTACAGCCCAAAGTGGTCCCTTTCTTTTTGCAATTACACCAACGTCACCCACTTCAAATCTAGTCCAATCTATTACCCATTCCATCAGATATTCGACTTCATTCATACTGATGTCCTGACGGATGACACTTGCAACCAACCAAAACAAAAAAAAAAACCAAATTGGATAATAACGCACCAGACAATATCTCGGTTGAAGAATCGTGGTTCGAAATCGAATAGATGCAACATTTCCATCCAATTTAACAGAGCACGAAACCCTTCCGACAATGACTTGTTTTGATGCCGGAATCTCGCAGAGGGGAAACCTGCATTTCGATTCAGTTTTCAGTGAGCACCCTCGAGGTCGCCCATTGTGTGCGCTACAAACGAATTCATCGATAACAAGTTCTGCGTTTCCTCTCCGCCAGTAAGTACATGTTCTGCTGGCATATTAAAAATTCCATATCATTACCAAGGAATTCGTCAAACTTCGCCCCAATGGTATGCGGTATGCGGCATGGTATGGCTGTTTTGTGTCGCGATTAACATAAATCCGATTTCAGGATACGAAAACGGGCCATTCCCGACTGCTCCTAATTCTCCGTCTAAAGGAAAACGCCACCCGGCCAAGTCAACTGGAAATATTATGTGCGAGGGTAAAAACACAGCAGTATCCTGTCCCCATCCAAAGTGTGTACGCTGTACGAGTGTAAGCAGTTTTCGAGACACCAGCAACATTGCGACGAAAACAGCGAACAGCGTTCAATTTCCGATATCGTTGCGCTGTCGGAAGCGAGGAAATATGAAAAGCGAGTCACCCACTGCCATATATACACGTGCTAACAAAATTCGTATACAAAACATCAGTGACAGACAGACGGACGACTTAGCATGAGTGAAGTGATGATGATAATGATTATGGAATATTGGAGTGCTGCTATACATCTGTAATATGGCATTCGGGGCCAAAAAGATACTCGTGGAGAATATTATACATTTTGCAGAAATATGGGCCATCCATATCGGAGATGTGTGTGTTCGGATAGATGGCTGTGACTGGGTTGCATCTAAGTTGGCACAATATTTTGCACGCAGAACATGTGAAAAATTGTTCAATCTGATGAATGGTGTCATACCCAGCGCCATGATGATGTCACGTGCAGCGTTTTACATTTTTTTGCTTGTGCTCTCGAAATTCGATGCTCATTTCGATGGAAACGGATGTGACTTAATCTATATTTTTCTTTTCTGATGAAAGGCATTACAATCATGTCTGGCGAGTGTTTAGTTACCGGGGGTAATTTGCATTTGGGTTCTTCTCGGAACAGCTCAACATCATCATGTAATTGGTGCTGATCATGGCAGCGGGTCATCCAGCAATGAGACGTGTGTCTATTTGTGTAGGTAGCACGTCATTCGTTAGGGTTCACGCAGAAAAATTTACCATAACCCAGTGAAAAATTTACCATAACCGAGTGCAATTTTTGCTCTGTTAAAAATGTGTTAAAATTAACCAAATCTCTGTCGAAAAGAAATGAGTAATTTTTTGTTAAAAACCACATTCTGTTAAAAATAACACTCTAAATTGTTGTAATCAATTAAGTTGCTATATTCATATTTATATAGTTGCTTTTGAGTTCCGCCCAATCCGGTTTTCGCGCAGTTGCAAAACTGCACTCCTACTCCTTGTCGATGACATCCGCAATGGCCTGGATACTAACTGTCCCACGTTCCTGACGTTGTTGGACTTCTCGAAACCGTTTGACACGGTGGACCACTCTCTCCTTTGTAAGAAGTTGCGGTACGAATTTAGATTTACGTCTCTGGCAGTCAAACTCTTGCACTCATACCTCGCGGGCCGGCAGCAAGTGTGGCAGTGGGAAGCCAAATATCTTCGTTTCTAAGAGTTCCCGCGGGAGTTCCGCAGGGTTCGATTCTAGGGCCCATATTATTCTCATGAACGAACTCCCACAGCTTGTTAAACAGTGTACCGCCCAAATGTTTGCTGACGACGTCCAATTATACTTGTGCTGCCCGCTGGATATGATTAGTAATGCGATTGAACTGATGAACGAAGATCTGGAGATCATACAACAGTGGGCCCTCAAACACAATTTATCACTGAAGCCAGCGAAGTACAAGACACTCTGTATTTATAAGCAGTCTCTCGATACTACCACTTTCCCCCCGATTAAATTAGGACAGTCATTCATTGAATACGTCACGAAGTCTCGCAATCTTGGTGTAGTTTTCAATGATACTCTTACCTGGACAGATCATGCTGCAGCTACTATCGGAAAAGTATATAGTGGTCTCCGATCGCTACGGGCAACGCAAAACTCTTTGCCGGTGAAAAATAAGCTGCTACTTGTTAAGTCGCTTTTATTACCTATCTTACTATATAGTTGCGAAGTTTTCTGCTGTGTTGACTATAATACAGGGTGGCGCACGAATCGTGCTACAAAAATAAAACGTAATAACTTTTTTTCTGTGTGAGTAATCGGCTTATTTTATTTTTTTTTTTGTAGATTTATAAAAATGGATGCTTGGGATACGGAGAAAAGAATTTGGATAGTGCAACGGTACCATGCTTTGCAGTCCGTCATTTCCGTCCAAAGGGAATTTAGGCGCGAGTTTGGCGGTAATCCCCCGAGTAGATGGACTATTATGAGGTTTGTAAACATGTTTGCCGAATCTGGAAGCATCGCACGAAGGCCGTACCATCGAGATGCCAATGTTCGGGTTCAGGATACAATCGCAGCAGTAGCATCTGCAATACCGGCCAATCCGAGCGTTTCGACCCGAAACTTATCGGGGCAAATTGGAGTTAGTAGACGGTCATTACAACGGATACTTCATGACGATTTAAACTTGTTTCCGTACAAAGTCCAAATTACTAGCAAGTTAAACCCTCAGGATTTGCCTGTTCGCCTGGAATTTTGCCAAAGAATGATATCAATGGCCGAAAAAGACAACACATTGATCAATTGTTTGTTCATGTCTGATGAGGCCCATTTTGATCTTGACGGCAATGTAAACAAGCAAAATTGCCGTATATGGAAAGAGTCTAATCCAGAAATGCTCCATGAGACGGAACTGCACCCAGAACGAGTCACTGTGTGGTGCGCAGTTTCATCAAGGTGTATTGTCGGGCCGTACTTCTTTGAAGAAAACTGTCAATGGGGACCGTTATTTAAAGATGTTGAAGGAGTTTTTTTACCCAGAACTGCGCCGAAGACGTATACCATTCAACAGCGTTTGGTTTCAGCAAGATGGAGCAACTGCACATATAGCCAGACCAGTTATGGCGGAGCTAAACAAAAAATTCGCAAACAAATTAATTTCTAGGAACTCCACCCTTCGCTGGCCCCCAAGGGCACCTGACCTGACTGCACCAGACTTCTTTTTATGGGGTTATGTCAAGCAAGAGGTGTATAAAACGAAGCCCAGGAATTTAACTGAATTAAAGCAGTCCATAACGACAATAATTGAGGCGATCCCAACTTCAACTCTTCAGGCCGCAATGAATAGTTTTTTGATCAGGTGCCGCATATGCGTGGGAGAGCGTGGAGGTCATTTGCGATCTATAATCTTTAAAAACAACTATCTATTTAAAATAAAATTTAATTTTCTAACCAATAAAAAAAAATAAAAAGTTATTTGAATTTCTTATTGTAGCACAATTGGTGCGCCACCCTGTATTAAGCGCAGAATTTAATAGCTTTTAATTTTTTTTGAATAAAATATTTGTCTCCTTTTTAATTTTCATCGTGATATTTTAATTGAGTATGTGCGTCTAAAACTCATTCGCGTTCGGTGTGTGGGCCATGGACAGGCCGTCCTTCAATGAGTAGACTGAGACAGGACATGACCTTCACTGACTTTGACGACAAAACATGACTTAGACTAACTTCTCTCGGAAGAGGTCGTAGATTGTGGCTGGGAGGAATTTTCTGGGCTATTACTCACAATATCGGCCAGAGTGATAGCATTCGGTTATGTTTATCATACGAAGGGAGGGCAGGCCAACGTTTGCCAACGTCACCAGGCATGTCTCGGGTTCGTGACGAACCATCGCTTTTAAAAGACTGTGGGAAAGGAAGTGCGACTAGTTTTGTTAGTTGTAGGGTAGTTTTAAGTTACAATAGGCCCAGAGTAGGGTTTATTTTGAATTTTAGGTTGGAGTAGATTTAGTTTAGACTAGTTAGAGTAAGCTTCGCGGTAACTTTCCCGCTCCCTCTCCTTAGCGGTGGCAGAAGTACTTGAGCGCTTCATTTTCCCTCCTTTAAATTTCTGCCTTCTTATTTCTTGTCCAATTTGATCCGTCCGCAGTCGAATTGATTTTGATTTGTATTTATTTTTTTTTGGCACGAAACAAAATGCATGCTGAGCAGGTGGTGAACGGTGAGGGGGCAAGAACTACCCCGTCCGACGAGCTGAGCCGAGCAACCGCAAGCGTGCCGCGCCCTCCTCACCTGCATCGAAGTTTCCCCCGTCCCCTACCCTAGCTCACAACAATGGCGTTTTTTTATTTTTCTTTGGCATTTTCGTTGAATCTTTTTCTTTGTGGATCTTGCAGTTTTTTTTTGATAATTTTCTGTCACGTTTTTATGGATGATTTGAGGTATTTTTCTAACACATCTTGGGACGTCTTTTCGAACTGATTTTTTCATCGTTTTCGTGATGATTTTTCGTCTGTTTGGCTGCTATGTTTGTGTGTGTTTTTTGAAATGGTGCTTTTATTCCGTTTTATGTGGGTTACTCAGGACGTCATTTTAGGTGATTGCATAGCTTTTTTTTGAAGCACTTTTCGAGCTATTTTTGGGACGCATTGTGATGATTTTTAAGTCGTTTTTGGTTTCACTCTTAGGTCTATTTTAAACAGTCTTTTGGTGCGATTTTTTGGGGGTTTTTGGGACGTTTTTTTTTGGGTATTTATTTTTGTTTGTTTTGTGTATTTGCAACATTCTTTTAGTGCGAGTCTCTGCGAACTGTTCGGGACGTTTTTCGTGGAGTATTTTCGTAAAGCGTTTATTGTTGGTTTTTTTTTGAATGTCTTGTTCATTTTCAAGGATTTTTTAAGTGGCAATTTGCACCATTTTTTTATGAGTTTTCTTTGCGTTTCTTGCAGTTATTTTTTCTTGTTTTTTTTTTCGGTCAGTTTTTCTAGCATGATTTGTGAGATTTTTTTGGATTGTGTTTCAGGCACCAGACATCTTTTTTTGGACTGATTCTTAGGGCTCTCTTTGGGACTTTTTTTGTGTGTTTAATGTCTTTTTTATTACTTTTCTGGTGGCTTTTTTGGTACCTTTTCAGGTCGTTTTTGAAAGCGCTTTCAGTGCGACCTAATGAGCGAAGAGCAATTTGCAGTAAAAATATATCAGTTAAACCCCAGTTACTTGGACAAAACATTCACAAACAATAAGGAACAATCGCTCCCTACTATACTACTGCTATAAAATCCATGGAACCCTTGATTGCCCACCACAACTTATACGTTCACGTGCATCTCCGCATGGAACTCATTACAATGCAGACAGTCCAAGTCGAACTCCCAACAGCTCTCCATTCATTATTTCTCCAACCCCCCTTAGTTGAATTAAATGAAGCAAAATGAAATTAATGAACAAACAATAAGAGCAGAGTACCACACGGCATCACCTGTTCTTCTGCACAATTGGTTTACCTATCCGAAACAAAGAAAAAGCTTTCTCGTTTTCCAACACGATAGTGTCCTTATTTTCCCAACTGCAATTCAATGAAATTTACTATAGCAGCCACTTTTTCAATAACAATAATTATCGTCCCATGTGGATACCGGACACGGCGCGAGTGGACTGCAATGACCGAGGATATGGGTAGGGCAAACGTCCGACCAGTTAAGACAATTTTCATATAATGATTGCCTTACGTTAAGTGCCACAAGTGTGATTTTTTTTTTTTTTTTTCATTTATCGCTTTTAATTGCACACAACACTCACGTACTAATGATATCCCGCACGGCGCGTGCCACCCCATACTCGTTCGATGATTTCATTAATGTTGTGTCACTTGCATTGGCAGCAGCATGTCCTGCAATTTTGAGGTTGCGCTATGGTCTATGGTATATCCCTGCGAGAGTGAAAATATTTTCTGTTTCGTTCGCATTTTGATGTTTGTCCTGAATGGCATTTTAATGGTCGCGAGTATGTTCGGTAGCTGACAATAATTGAACGAAATCCGATGGTCGAAGCATGTGACTTATTAATAAAAAAAAAAAAAATTAAAGTAGTAACTCCTCAAAAACTGTGCATTGAGTCATAATAAACAGAAAATAGGATTGCTCATGTCAACTTACGTACGAGATGGATTTTAAAATTCCCAACGAATCATTTTCTCCTGCGACTGTGACACTAATCGATTGGACATCGTATCCAGGGTTCAATACACACGCGTGTATAGGAGAGCCTTTCCTTTTCGAATGAAGTATTCCCTGTGGCAGGGGCAATAAATCATCAAAAGTAAATGTCACGTACGACTGCGAGCTTTCACAAACATTTTAGATCGAAAGGAAGGACAACTATCCGCACACAAACACACATGTCACTCGTAGGAAAATGTTGAAATAAACGCTTTAAAGTCCATAAACTCAAGGGGATGATGAAGGCGACTTAGAAGAAGGAGCACCTACACGGCTGCGGATGGATGTTTCAATTATTAGACACCTTGAATGCGCCACTACCTCATGAAGTCGGCTGATTAGTGGATGCCATAAGTGCACTCTTATGCCTCGTATGCAATCAGAGCCACCGCTGGGAGTGCTGCTGCAGCGCACTCCAGGACGACTATTGAGAATTAATTGGAAAAGTAGGAGTGTTGCCTGCCAGAACGAAACATCATTAAATTAAAGTGTGTAATTAACTGTAAGCCTACCATCCACCATCTGAAAAGGATATGAACTTCACTTTGCGCAAAATTTTAATTAGTACAGCTTGGAATCGGAGTAGCAGCAGCAGTAGCGCCGAGCTGGCAAGAGTCTTAAACACATTCATCCACCGCGTGCGGTATAAGCCACCATGGATGCCGACGCATATTACACTCTTCTAATTGCTCTTTGGATATGTGTTCGCCAGAGCGAGAACATTACCTGCACGTCACATATTCGTTAACGACGCGCCGACCCAAAAGTTTCAGACCCAGCTCCACTTTCACAAATGGCATGAGTGATAGAGGTACGAGCTTCGCTATGAGTGTAGGTACTGCCTTCTACCTTGATGGTGTGTGGCTGTCGGTGTCTGTGGATAAGGCAGAGACGTGTTGAGTGCTGTGATTTAAAAATTATATTTTTATTTTATTTTCGTAGGTAGTTTTGGTGTACGCCTGGCAGAATTCCTCGAAAGGAAACCGATTGATGGGGCTGGTCTTGAAAGACTAATGAACAGTGAGTGCTGCACACAGAGGCTGTGGTAGTCAAAGGACCAGCGCTGATGATCCTTGCCAGTAATTAGAGATGGCTTCAAACTGATTTGGATTGCTGTAAGTAGACGCTAGACGCCCAGATGTTATTTGAAAGTCGAACTTCAAACGAACAATCAGGCGGAATATGATCCTAATGAGCGTTGAAGGTAACCTTCGGATAAGAGTGATAGGTGGGTAAAGTCAGTGACGAGGCAGGTGAATTGTTTTTGCATTTTCCCCTTTAGAAATCCGCCGGATCGGACCTTCAATATTTTCCTCCTCCATGCTGGAGCTACTCTGACATAATGTTAGACTGAGGCGAAAAGGCCAAGTGGGAATATTTTCCAAAAAAGAGATGGTTACATATTGGCAGAAGTGGATTATTTTAACCTTTTCTTCGACTTCCAACCAAGAAGGACAGCACAGTAGAGAAAGACCTGGCTTTGGGTGGCGTACTCAAGTAGAATGTCAACTCCACTGGGCCACTGATGGCAGCGAGCCAAAGCCTATTGGTTGAGGTCTCGCGGTCTTGTGGATATACTGGTTAAAGTCTCATTTCGACTTTGTCCATGAGTCGATGACCAAGTTATAATTGTTTTGAACTGTGATTCCTTTGCGATTGCCTAAAGAATCGGTGGACGCAAGGATACTCTCGTACGCTAAACCAGGAGTAAGTAGTTGACCAACACGTTGAACACACTCGTCATCTACTGCTACTGACGTTTGAAAAGACTGACAAACGAACTACTTGAAGATCAAAAGGCTAAGCTAGCACAGCGCTGACAGCACTTAGTACTACAACTCGAGATCTGGTATAGGTACCCTGCCCTCCAATGAAATATTAGGTCTATTCGCGTACTTTCCCGAGCCAAACACTACAAATCTGCCAAACTCAACAAATTGGGCAAAACTCTCTCAAAGAGCTGAAAATATACGCCAAAGTATGTGGATAGACTTCAAGCTACTTTGAGCAACTTTCATCTTTGCCATCTAATCCATATCACGAATAAATATATTACTTACCTTTTTGCAACATATGAAACCTTCTAGGACAACATTCGACCACCGCCGAATTTTCTTTATTTTTACAGATTTTATTGTTCTGTTCAATTCATTTTTAAGCCCGATTTTGAATTTGTTTTTTGACAACTTTGTGCATTTGACATATTTATCAGTACTTGCCGGTTGAAATTCTCTGAGCTGTTTTGAGTCAAGACAGGAACCACTCGTTACTCGTTAATTTGCTAATTTTCTCTTTTTGCTGTCATTTTTTATGAATACATGTATAGACTTTTTGCGATTGCGATCGATTGATATCGATCGCGTTCGATTCAAACCGCGTACGCGAAAGAACTTTATGTCTACGACGGTGTTCGGACTCGGATGCAACTGAGAGTGAAAGTCATAAACTTTGCGAACGTCACCACGATCAGCGCCTAATTGAACTCGATGACAGTTGAGAGTATAGACAACAGAACTTTGAAGAGGAGAGAACAGCTTGAGTCAAATATTTCGACCGCACTTTGGTAGGTTTTTTTCCTGGGCTACACGGCCTTTTCTTTTTTTTCCACTGACTTGTCATACAATCGAGGAAAATATTTAACACACATAAGAACTGCTTTGAGTTGGGCGATTCCAATGGTTCAACGCACAAAATTCGTCGCACCTTACACCCAACATAAGTCCTTGTTGACTGGGCTTGCGTTGGGTCTGGGGTGCGACGCAATATTCAAGAAATTTAGCAATGTGTTGAGCAGTTGCAACGTGTTGCACATCCATGTTAAATAAACAACACGATTTCGCACACAATCCGTACACTTGTTGAGCAACAACTTCAAACTGAAACAAACCCGTTGGCCACATAAAATTTAGTGCTTCTTACATTACAGTAGAATGCTTTAAATTCAAAATTTATAAATAAATAAAACTTAGTGCTTCTAACATTAGAATAGAATGTTTTAAATTCGAAATTGATTCATTGCGCACTTAGTGGACGACCGGCATTACACGAAATTTTTAATTTCCATTAATTCATTCTTTTTTTCAGGACCAACGTTGCTACTTATATTTGAGCAAAGTATGCCACACATCTTTACTAATTTCAAAAAGTAAATAAACAAAAAAATTAATATAATTGCCAACAAAATATGAAAAAAACGCCTTCCCCCTAATCGTTGGCTAATTGACTGAAATTAATTATCGTAAATTAGTGCGCACCAATAAACAAGTCCTCGAGCGGCAGGGGAAAAGATACGTTTGGTTCCTTTTTTCGGTGTCGAAAAACACATCTAATGCCACCCCATAATCAAGGACTATTTAACATGGATGGTTGTAAGTTTTAATTACACCACACTTTACGATTTTTTTACCAACCGCAAACAAACAAAAAAAAAAAAAACACGGGAGACATTAATTGCTCCGGCAATAATATGACGTTAAAGTTACTTTAATTCTATTTGAAAGCCATTTAGATTATGAGTACCATTTATTTTTGTTTGATGCATTTTCGAGTGATGGATGGAAAGTAATTTTTAACGTTTTAAAAACATTTTCGCCACACAGATGCCAGCAATAATTAAAAAGTATGTTGGATTAATTAAGTAATTAAAATGGAATAGCATTTTAATGACATCATAAAGTTAAGTGCTAATTAAAGTTATAATAAAAATGGATAACGCACGTGTCTTATGTCAGGAAATGCAATTAAAAATGTGTGCTCGAGCGGAGGCGGCATTTTTTTTTATAAAGGGTGGGCCTTCTAGTGGTTTAGGTATGTTGGCACTGACAGCTATTTCCCGCTCGAAATATTGACACAAAGTCAGTATTATACCCACGCGGAACGAAATGAGTAGCTTTACGCTTGAACAACGTTGGGAAATATTGAAAACAAAGTGGTGCTGTGTAGCCCGAACAGTGCGTTTTTTGAAAAGAAGTTTTGGCCGAAATGAAGCACCCACCGCGGTTACTGTACGCAAGTTTGTGTAAAAAGCTCGTGAGACTGGTGGTCAACAATCATCGTCCTCGTCGTACGGTGCGCACAGACGAGAATGTGAGTGCTGTAGCAGAGAGTGTGAGACTCAATCCTCATTGGACAATTTTTCTTCCAAAATGAGGCTGGGAACAACGCTTCGATCAACGGCGGACGTTACAGAACCATGTTAACCTTATTTTTTTTTACTGAAATTGAAGATATGGATTTGGACGACTTTTGGTTCATGCAGAATGGCGCCCCGTGCCACACAGCCCATGCCACAATCGATCTTTTGCGCACCAAATTCCCAAATCGTGTTATCAGACGTCTTGGCGATGTCAATTGGCCGCCTCGGAGCTGCGATTCGACCCCTTTGGACTTTTTTTGAGGGGAACAATGAAGAACCGATGTTATGCCAACAATTATTTATTTATTTATTTATTTATTTGCATTATTCTTGGCTTAACAAACTTTGTATTTACTTAATCTACCATAACAATATTAAGTACAAGAATAGGTAGTGACATTTGTATTTGTGTAGTAACAGATAGTGATAATGTCACTTCAGAAAAAATAGCTTGGAAGTGTGGGGTGAACTGTTTAATTAATTTTTTAAAGAAGAACATTTTATGAATTTATACATATTTTAACAGAAAATTAACAATAAAAAAGAAAGAAAACGTAAATTTAAAAGAACATTAATTTGTACATAAAACAGCAATAGACAACATAGGGCAGCAAACTTTAATTTCCTCGTGATCAAAATCAAGAAGCCACATTTTTACGTATTTTAGGAATAGGGAGAATGATCCTATTCCCCGGATATTTATAGGAAGTTGATTAAATAGTTTGCACGACACGATGGAGTAAAAGTTCTTGAATAGAGTAGTACGGAAAGAAGGAATAATGACAGCTTCGCAAATTGCGATTGTTTGAAATAGGGCTCCGTAAATAGCCGGCTCTCATAAAAAAAAGTTTGAAACTTTGAAATAGTACAAATGTTTTAGTGGCAGAATTTTCAATGCTCTGAACAAAACTATGGAAGGAACTAAACGATTTACCCCACATACTTTTCTTATAGCACATTTTTGCAAAACAGTCAATGGTTCAATCTTCGTTTGGTAAGCGCCACCCCAGCAACTTATTCCGTATTGTAGTTTTGATTGAAATATTCCATAATATACTGTTTTCAAAGTATTTTTGTCACAGAATTGTCTAAGGCGATAAAAGCTTCGTACTGAAGATCGTAAATACTGTTTCAGAATCGAGATATGTTTGGACCAACTCATATTTTGTTCAAAAGTGATGCCTAAATATTTAAACTGATTAATTGTTTCAATTCTAAAACAGCATGTGTTACAAGATGCCTGCTCAAACAACATTGTCCTTGTGGCTTCTTCAGTACAGACACAATTTGACCATTCGCAATTGTTTGCATGAAAGAAAATTTCGAAGCTTAGGGACTCTTGCACATTAAGACTGAAGTGAAGTAATTTAGTTTTATTGCTGACAACTAGTTTGTGTTCCGAAAACCACAATCCCAGGAGGTGAACATCATGGTTTATGTCCGCGCTTAAGTTAAGAGGACTATCCGATCGGTATGCAATGCCCAGATCATCTGCAAAGCTGTAACATTCCCTTTAAACGGTTGACTAAATAATGAGTTGATGTAAATAAGAAACAGTATTGGACCAAGGACTGATCCCTGGGGTACACCTAAGTTCATAGTTTTTGGTCAGCTAACAAAGTTACCTATTACAACTTTTTGAGTTCTATCTTTTAGGTAGGACTCAAACCAGTTGTGCATAAATTCACGAAAGCCTGCATAGTGCAGTTTGTTTAGTAGAACTCTGTGGTTGACCATGTCAAAAGCTTTGGTAATGTCTACAAAAAGCCCGGCGCAACATTTTTTATCATCCAGAGCTTTATAAATAAGAGAGCAGAATTCCAAGAGGGCATCTTCTGTAGAAAGGCCTCCCTAAAACCGAACTGAGCAGGACTTAGAAAATTTACTTTTGCCAGGTATCTCAAAACGCTATTCTTAATGGCTTTTTCAAAGACTTTAGAGACTGATGACAATAAAGAAATTGGCCTGTAATTGTTTTTGTCACTCTTACTACCTTTTTTGTAAAGAGGGATCACATTAGCACATTTTAATTTTTCTGAGAAGACGCCGGTTGAAATACTTAAGTTAAAAACATAAGCTAATATGTTTACAACATTAAGTGCTATTCTCTTGAGGGTAGGGTTGGAAATTCCATCACAACCACAAGATCTTGAGCTGTTAAGGGAACAGACAATTTTATACAATTCTAAGCCTGTTATTTGTTCATAAAAGAAGCTATTATTTATAGCAAAGTCGTTGACTAGATGGGACCTAACGCAGCCATTACAATATGTAGGAGACTCACTTGAAAAAGACATCAGACCAACCGAAGAAAAGTAATCATTTAATATGTTTGATACTGTTGTAGGGTCATCAATAATAACACCATCATTACATAGACCTATAGCTTTGGAGATTTTGGGAGAGTTGCTATCAATGATACTATTTATAGCCTTCCATTCCTTTCTTGGATTACAAAGTGCAATACGGACTTTAGAGTAGAAGTATCTATTTCGAGCTGTCCTTATATCGTTGTTTACTTCCTTACTCAATATTCTGAAACGATTTTTCAGCGCTGTATTAAGAGGATGTTTGGAGCACTTTTTGAACTTAATTTAACCTTTTATCAGACTTTTTACGGACGATAGTATATTGAAAATTGTTTATGTAATTCTGAAGAAATGATAAGAACAGATCATAAGCCTTAGAAGCATTAACTTCCTCATATATTTCTGTATTTGAATCTGGAAACGATTCACGTACCTTGGGCCAATATCATCCAAGCAATCCGTGAGCTACAGCCCGAAACCATCAACAAGGTCTTGGAAAATTTGAGTGACAGAATAATGCGCTACTGCGAATCGGCTGGCACCGAGGCAGTCACTTGAACGACGTTGTGTTCTATAATTCTGTGGTCACAAGGCAAAACCTCTTAAGTCTGTTTTACTCATTGTTCAGGAGGGTAGTTTAAAGTTTTTTTAAACTCTATTGACTCTAGTGACTTTAGCTGTTGTTTTTTTTGAAATTGTGGCTACTTTTTAAAGATATAAAGCTGAACAAAATTTACAAAATAGATTTGGGTACGCTGAATCTAAGGGCATCAAAATCTCAATTTCGTCTGAAGTCGATTTAAGCGGTTTTGCCTTGTGACCACAGAATTAATGGGAATATTTTCTCTCTCTATTCATATATGGACAAAAATTCATTTTATTGCATTTATAAAAGAAACTTGAATTTGGCCCACCCTGTATATGAATTCGCACTGGGGAATGATGAGTAAAAGTGTCGAATTGTAATTGTGATGGGCTGTGATAGCTATGAGGGGATTTTCGACAAAAATCTGGGGAATTTTATTTGAAAGAAATATGAGACATCTACACAATTCCGTATGTATTTTTTTCTTAGTAAAATTAAACAGCCCTTGGAAACCAAAAAGTATGTAAAGTTTCCTTGTGACGTATCTTCACAGAGAGTGAGATAATGCCAAGCACTTGTGGCGGAATCGTATACGCACGACGACGTCGTGCACACGTTTTCTGTTCCGGCTAAGTCTCTGGATGTTCAAATGCAGAGGAAACTTGAAAGATTGTAAGCCAATGTGTCGTTGAACTAAATTTCAAGCTAACAAGCTTAGGTTAGGTTAGGCAAACGGGAGGGCAGAGCAGGGAGAACCCCTACAAGCTTAGAAATTCGATTGTTCAACTAAATTGTTGAATAAATTGTTGAACAAATTTAGTTGCTCATTTATAGTGAATGACCGGCATAACAAGAAAAAATATTTAAAATATATCGTCGACTGTCAGGATCTTCCTCAGCGTAAAATTGTATCTAGAAAACACAAGATGCAACACACATCTCTAAGACCTACCACATCCAGTTGTATATTGAGGCCGATTAGTGATTTAACCCTAGAAAGATAACCCACGTCCACGAGACGTATGGCGCGGAACAATTGTGTGATAACTTTTAAATTCTAAACCGCAGCGCGTTGACTGTCTCAACTATATATAAAAAAATCATTAATTTATTTTTTTTGAATAGTATCTATATAATTAAATAAATTAATTATAAATAATAAGAAGTTCATATGTTTAATTAAATACACTAATTGGCGTATGAGACGTATGATTATCTTTTACGCTCTTTATTTTATGATTATCTTTCTAGGGTTAAGAAGGCCTGGGGCCAAACGAAGTCTTCGGCTATTTAAATGTGCGCCAAAATTCCAAATGATGTCACAACAAAGGATGCGCTCTATGATTTTTTCGGAAGGCGTGTACTAGAGGCCCGAATAATATACAATATCAGGGCTGCGCTTGTCAAAATGAACTCTTAAATTATAAGCCAACTCAGTCTTCCTTTGCCACTTTTTTAAACTGCATCTATGAGCTTCGTTTAAAAACGAATATGTAGGTGTCCCGTATTCCACCACTGACACTCTCGTTATGAGGATATTCCCCCACTTAAATACACCAACAATTTCGCCACATTTATCCCAACTGCATAGTTCTTAAACGATTTCGCTTGTTTAAACCATCGATTTCGGTCCCTTTTTAAACTCATAAGGCAATACCCTATCTTCACACCCCACTGCACGGCGAGATGTAAGTGAGTTCGGACCCGAATTACGGAAATTGCTTTCCATCGATTGCGGTCAAAGGAAACGACCAAAAAAAAAATACAACCAAAGAATTTCGTTACAATAACCACCATACAACCCCGTGGCGCGTATTAGAACATGCAATGAATTTCACACTCATGGGAAATGAAAACGGAACGAATATCGCAGCCAGAGAAGCAGATGTGTGTTTAAATAAACGCTTAACAGCACATGCATTTGTATATAAGGATATAAGGATCGCGCACTCCCAACTGCATACATGGATCTTTAAAAACAACACACGAGTCCGAGGAGGGAGCGAGCGTGCTGCAGCAAAGACAAGAAAAATATATACGACCAAAACTTAACTGGTGTAATCTCTCATGGAAAACTATGTTTCATTTTCATTCGAGGTTTTTACATTCGCCCCACGCTGGGTGAATTATACGATTACTTCGGCGAGTGGATTTCCAGTTGTTTTTTTTTTTTGTTTTTCTCTCGTCGTCGGTATTATTTTCCTTGTCTCCTTTCATGCGATGAGGTTTAAGTTGTGATGGTCAGAAAGCCACAAAGCATTTTCGACGACGACAACGAGAGCCAACCCACTGGCATATCACAGAGTAGAAGTAGGAAAAAAAGGACACTATGGGACAGGAGTAAATGGCCTTTGAAATCATATCATTTCGCTTCAGCGATTTTTTTTTTTCGGGGGTAGATAGTTTTAGTTAACTTTTATTATTATAACTTCTCAGCGGGAACTGTCGGACGGCTTAGTTGGGGTTTCATGGTTGCCATGTGAACTGATTTCTCACAGTTGTTTTTGGGAGGGGGTTCGGGAAGTTCTCAGTGGGTTTGTTGCAAGTGTCATCAACGTGATAGCTCTCAGGCGGTAGAAACAACTTTTGTATGGGCGCTCAACCGGGACACTTTTTTAATGAAATTTAAAAATAATAATAAATAAATAAAAGCACAGGGGAACCTCTTGGCTTGCACGTCAACTCTTCGTTTACGCAATTTTTGTGGTAGCTTAAAAAAGTGCAAGACTGCATCGCTGCGATTTTTTGAGACTTTTTCTTCTTCACTTAGATACTCGATAAAATGAAAAAAGCGACGAGCTTTCGGGCAAAAAAAGAACTCATATGTCGCGAAAAAAAAGCAACAGGTTGTCAGGCAGAAATAAGCCAGCTCTGGCAAAATGAGGCATGGAAGGAACATGAAAAGGCAACAGACTCATACCTTATCGAAGTTCATGACGCTTCTACCGTCTAGCTTTCTTTTGGCAATCAATTTCTTTTTATAAGGTAAGCGTGGCTAGATTAGGTTACGAGGCAGTCTTGGCATAATCAAGACACTCCTAGACCAAGAACCTTGGCTCCGCATTGTACAAGCACATAAACGGTTGAACTAGAAACGCATGAGGGCATATGAGTGGAAGTTCTTCTACGAATAATGCCTGCTGAGTGCCCGAAAAAGGCAGACCAGACGTCTTCTTTTAAAAGGATAAAACCTCATTTCCTGGTTAAAAAAAAGTTAGTTTTTATGAAGAATTATTTTTAATGTCCTCTTTTTAATCATATAAATCTGGCGTCAGATTCTGTAAGGAGAAAACGTTGACACGTTTTCGTGCGCACGAACGATTTGCTGAAAGTTACAGAAGTAAATCGTTCGAAAACTTAGTTTCGCCTTGCAGAATGCCGACCCTGGTCATCCCATTCTAGAAGGATATCTACGAAACCAAATCTGTTAAAAATATTTATATTGGGTAGGGATGATGGGAGTTTTCTAATTGAGGTAGTTAACACAGTTCTGGGTATCGCTTCGTCTAGAGAAAAATGTAGGGTTACCATATAGTGACTGTAAGCCATCTTTACCAAGAGAAAAAGTACATAGGTATAAACACAAAATTTATGAGCGCATTCCCATGCATAGGACATACAGATCCTTCATCTTCCGTCATTCCATTCATGCATAATCTCCACCCCAAATGTCACTTAAAAATCGAAAGCTGGCAACCTCGTTTGGCTTGCCCGACATCATGAATCCAGTCCAGCTTGAACTTTAAGCCCACATACACTATATATACAGAAGACATGTCCTCCTCCGTACGTCGTATGCGCACTCAACGCAAGACGAAAAAATCGTATATCCTAAGCCCTTGCTAATCACGGATAGACGAAAGGGATTGCTCTTAGTTGATTATTCGTACATGTATATAGGTGACTGTGGCATCGCACACAAAGGTACAATGGCAATAAATTTCAGATTATGGACCAATTCTATTGGTCAATTCAAGTGAACGTTGGAATAATTGATATTGAGTATAGGGAAAATCACAAAAGTGTGATTAAGGGTAGTTTTTTTTGTCCATTTCATGAATTTGATGAAGGGGATTAGGGTTATGATAATGGCCGAATGATGACTTTGCTATCGGCTGCACAAAAAAGGGGCACTGGCCCCACAAAGTTACTAGTAGATTCAATGAATTTCCGGCAGATTAATTAAATTGCCGAAATCTAATACTTGGTATAGTTGGTACTCGTACGAAGGAGTTATTCGTCCTAAGCTGGGCTAGTTAATACGCGTTGTGATGTGCGATGAGTGGGAGCACAGTCACTGATAGAGAACTAGAGTCAAAGTGCAACAAATCCTTCATGTAACTTAAAACAGGAGAAATAGGTGAGGTAACTCTACCTATTGCATTGGGCGGGAGGACTCAGAATTGAAAGCAAAATTAACAGCATCTCCCTTGTCTGTGGACCGCAAAATTTTATAGATCACTGAGCTAAAGAGAAATTTTGTTCACTGCATAATTGAAGGCTTAGAATATTATAACCGAAGGTATACCTTGTCTTGTCGAATTGACTGTAGTAGATTCCGTCAAATTCCCTATGCACCGACACTCAGCAAAGGTGAAATTTAAGCTACTCCGGCATTTCCCAAGCGATGGTTTAGGCTCTAGGGCTTCTTTAAGGTTTATAGAGACAGATTTCAAGGACTTGATTGCCTCTTGCGGCTGTCTCAGAAAATGCGGCTAATATACTGTCTGTGAGCCATAATCAGGCTTCTTTTATAGTCTTTTACCACCAGGAGTACGAGCTGACAATGTTTCACTGTTTCTCCATATTCGGGTGGATATTTGTACGAGGATTTATTAAGGGAAGGTGGCGAATGGAGTTGTGAAAGCTGAAAGGAATATATCTATGGGTAACCAGTTAACAAAGTTCTTTCGAGGACTTGTAAGAAAAAAACGCCCGAAGGCACACAAACTGTTCGACGTACTAATTAACGACAAATCTTATATTAAATAAAAAGCAACGGTCCGAAGACGAAGCCTTGAGGTACACCACTAGTCACATTGAGAAATTCTGAGAAGACACAGATGTTTAAAATACGAAGACACCGGGACACTCATTCCTTAACTTTTCGGACAATTATCGTCAAAATGATGGAATCCAAAGTTGAAGTCCAAAAATTACAAGTTTAATGGCATAGTCCAAAATATTTTCCCCAAATGTAATGAATGATTATAGTGAAAGCTGACGACACTCAAAACAATTCAGCCAAAATATGGAATCGTAATATCGCCCAGGCGATCATTTTTATAAAAAATCTGCCGACCTGATCTTTCGCATTTTCCGACACCTAAGGAGAGTTGCTAATTTGGATTTGAGGATGTCAAGATGCACCCTATTCAATGGGCTAACAAAATGCGGAGGTGTCTTTAGTTGCTACTCCATTATCTTAAAATTTTAAGCAAAGTTGCTAATCAGCTACGGCCAGCTCGAAGCTAGACTGAGAAAATGTTCAAAGCTGTAAGTCTTCACATACCTGAACAGGCCGGTCTTTCAAATTATTTTAAGAGACGTTGTACAATTGACAGAAGTCTATATTCCGGGCCTTTGCAAGACGGTGAGTCGCTGTTCCGAACTGCGAACGCCTTAGATTATTTCCAGATGAACGAAAAGCTGTAAAAAAAAAATTGCAAAAAATTGTATTGAATGTAATTCGTTATGTAAGAGAGTAAAATTTGTATAAAGTCGGACATTAAAATTTGATGGAGGAAATTATCAACACCCGGACTTGAACACAGACAACGACTGCGAGTATGAATCCGAGAAGACAGCCACAATTTATGCAAAATTGATCTAAGAAAACAAACATTGTGTATAGTTGCGCCCCTGTTGTTGAGCCAACACATTTAAATATCAACCATCATTTGTTACCTAGTTCAAGTCAAATTGTGTATACCAAAAGTTAAATAAAAGCAAATGTAAATGTAATGATGCAGGAAATTCCATTTGGCGTTTACATTTCGAAAGGAAAAGCTCAAAGGATGTAAATGTTGGCGCAGTGGAAAAAACCTGTAATTTGAGATTTTCCAGGGATCATACCTGAGACCCCCTCGCTTAGTAATCCAACACACTAACCACTAAGCCACTGCAACACTAATTGGAGAAGTAGTGGGCTGAAAATTGTTTTGTTTTAAGCCACCTAGAGGCTAGAGGTCGTCCGGATTTTTCTAACAAAGTCCCAAACTCTTTACGTTCGACTACAGTTGTTTTTCTGACGACATGTTACTAAACTTTTTAGACGTTTTGATTTCTAAATTGCAACTCGGACTATTTTCTTGGGCAGTTTTGAAGTTTTGAGAATCCATCCCTCCATCATTCATCAGTCTTTGCAGAGAGTCGTTTAGCCAGGAAGGGCTATTGCTTTTGGTCTTTCTATTCTTCGATGGGGTGAATTTTTAGAATAGGGCGCTTAACTATAAAAGAAAGTGACTAAACTGTCAGTGCTACCAAATGTTTTATGAAGAGTGTTTTATTCTCAGGGCCTTCTGTGAACAGATTTCCTAGGTAAAAGATGTACAAGGAACCGATGAATGGACCGCTCCCTAAAAGAAGCTGCTTGACACGGAGTATCGCAAAGTAGGGGATATTGGAAGTACATCCCATTCTCTTAAGCATTACCTGGGACTTATTCCTAGCTGTTTTTAAGCAATTTAGATCACTCTAGCCGTTTAGGTGAGGATAGGCTTTTGGGTATTCAACGCAAAGTGGCCTAAATAACGTCTTTGTGGACATATTGTGATGTGTTTATAGGGGATTACTGCTGAATTGTCTTATGGAAGTAGTATAAGTGGTAGAGAATTGGGCCCTCTGCAGCCTCCACATTTGTTGAGATTTAAATTCATTATTTGGGCATCTAAGGAATTTATGATCGCCCTGATCTGTAAAACTGTGAACGCTTATGTTACAGTCCGGGCAAAGCTTCCCCGATGCCTTCTTGGTTGGAAATATCGTTCAGCGGTGTTGCCAACATGAGCAGACAATAAGCGGGCTGCCTCCGAGCCGTATTTGTTTAATTTCTCCGTCACCTTTTCGTGGATTCGTCTGTGAAAATAGCAAAAGAGAATTCAATCGAAATGCTGATGGGTGGTCATGCCAGAAGTAAAAACGTTTCTATAAAACTATATGCATTCCAGCTGTTTGTTTGGCTGATCCTTAAGACACTTTTGGCAATAACTCTCGCCGGGTAGGAGGACAGAATTTCCTCCTTAATGATTTGTTGTGAGGCTGCCGTAGTTCAACAACCTACTGGGAAAGCAGTCCCAAGCTAAATAAAAAAAACTCCGGTCCTAACACCCCAAATGCCATCTTTCCAAACTGAATTATACAAACTCTCCCTCGTTTATGCACTCAAATTTAGGTTAACCCTCCCGAGAGAACCATTTCCAATTCTATCAACTTGCGCCGAGGTATATAATATCCCGAAATTTATGTTTTATATTATCCCACGATATTGGGGCGGGGCTGGATCAATTGAAAATACCAAACGACTATACAATATCCATTATATCACACACAAGTAGCCATTTCGATTATCCATCCCATTGGTTCATATAACCTACACGACTCAATGGGATATGCCATTCATGCATCATTACTCCGTCTATAGTTGAATAAGAATTTTTATTGTTGTTCGCCCCGGACAGGATGAATGCAAACATTCTCCAACTGTACTCAAGACGTACCGACTCCGAGTATATTATTCTCGATTTATTGTGTTTTCTATTCCCCAGAAGCCAGAAATGTATCCGAGCATATTTATGCCTTGTGGGGTCTGCAACAACAGGACAGGGGGTGGTCTTTCATTGTTGGAGCTTCCCCTCATCTAGAAACAGACAGGAGTAACAAACTCGCAACTTGAAACTAGCTAATTACGGCATATTTGGAGTATACAGTTTCTACAATCAATTAGTGTACCGATGGCGATGTAATTCTCCCATGAACAAACATACGAGTGTATATGCAGAAACTTTAGTCCCTGAGAAATAGTTGAGTCATCTAAATAACTTTCGCCATTCCGTTTGAGACGGACTGGGGTTGCTTCTCGCTGCGTGTCACTTATGTAGCGCAGCAGTTTGTGAAATTAATTACCTCAAGCAACAGAAGTTCACAAAGCAATTTATTTGCCACCAAAGTAGAAATAAATTCCAGTCCCACAAGGGTGGTAAAAAAGCTATAAAGTTTCGATTCGATTGGAAGTGTGTACGCAATAAGCTTTCCAAAGGCGATATGCTGACAAATTCTATGGGACGTATGTAAATTGCTTCTGAATGGCAGAGGATATAGTCCGAGGATGGTATGTGTTACATATTAGGAATGTAGCTGAATAGTTTGGCTGTTGTAACAAAGAAAGGACATCCTTGGTAGGGTTCGGTTTGTGGGCTTTTCGAACCATTTTGGCGAGGCAGTTCTTTTGTTGGAACTTTTTCAGAAAGGCATGCAAATAAGATTGTTCGAGGGTCGAATTTTCGTTGCGATAATAGTAGAAATTTGGATTTCAACTTGTGGTTGAGGGGGATCACTGAAAAATAGGGGGAAGTCAACTGATCCACCTCTCACAAGAAGCGACCGATACCCGAAATTGTGCGATTTGTAACAACTTGTTCACGATTTCCACAGGTAGGCCGAAGCCGCTTCTTACGTTTTTTTTTTTTAAATTCACTTGATATATCGACAAACGATAAACGACGAACGGAAAATGACAAACGGCGAGCGATGAACGGCAAACGACAAACGACAAACGACGAACAAAAAATGTCAAACGACGAACGACAAACAACAAACGACGAACGACGAACGACAAACGACGAACGACGAACGACAAACGAGGAACAACGAACGACAAACGACGAACGGTAAACGATAGACGACAAACGGTGAGCTACGAACGGCAAATGACAAACGACAAACGACGAACGCCAAACAACAAAAGACAAACATTTTTTTTTTTTTTTTTTTTTTTTTTTATCACAAAATAACAAACGACAAACGGAGAACAACAATCGACAAACGACAAAAGAGAAACGACGAACGATGAACGACAAACGACAAACGACGGACGACAACCAACGACGACAACCAACGACGACAAAAGACAAACGATAATCGACAGACGACTAACGAAGAACGACAAACGACAAAAGACAAACGACAAACGACAAACGACAAACGAAGAACGACAACCGACGAACGACGAACGACGAACGACGAACGACGAACGACGAACGACGAACGACGAACGACGAACGACGAACGACGAACGACGAACGACGAACGACGAACGACGAACGACAAACGACGAACGACGAACGACAAACGACGGACGACAAAAGACAAACGATAATCGACAGACGACTAACGACAAACGAAGAACGACAAACGACAAACGACAAACGACAAACGATAATCGACAGACGACTAACGACAAACGAAGAACGACAACCGACGAACGACGAACGACGAACGACGAACGACGAACGACGAACGACGAACGACGAACGACGAACGACGAACGACGAACGACGAACGACGAACGACGAACGACGAACGACGAACGACGAACGACGAACGACGAACGACGAACGACGAACGACAAACGACGAACGACGAACGACAAACGACGGACGACAAAAGACAAACGATAATCGACAGACGACTAACGACAAACGAAGAACGACAAACGACAAACGACAAACGACAAACGATAATCGACAGACGACTAACGACAAACGAAGAACGACAAACGACAAACGACAAACGGTGAACTACGAACGGCAAATGACAAATGACAAACATTAAACCACAAACGATAAACGGAGAACAACAATCGACAAACAACGAACGAAAAACGACGAACGGTAAACGACAAACGACAAACGGTGAACTACGAACGGCAAATGACAAATGACAAACATTAAACCACAAACGATAAACGGAGAACAACAATCGACAAACAACGAACGAAAAACGACGAACGGTAAACGACAAACGGTGAGCTACGAACGGCAAATGACAAACGACAAACGACGAACGCCAAACAACAAAAGACAAACATTAAACCACAAACGACAAACGGAGAACAACAATCGACAAACGACAAAAGAGAAACGACGAACGATGAACGACAAACGACAAACGACGGACGACAACCAACGACGACAAAAGACAAACGATAATCGACAGACGACTGACGACAAACGAAGAACGACAAACGACAAATGACAAACGACAAACGACAAAAGAGAAACGACGAACGATGAACGACAAACGACAAACGACGGACGACAACCAACGACGACAAAAGACAAACGATAATCGACAGACGACTAACGACAAACGAAGAACGACAAACGACAAATGACAAACGACAAACGACAAACGACAAACGACAAACGACAAACGACAAACGACAAACGACAAACGACAAACGACAAACGACAAACGACAAACGACAAACGACAAACGACAAACGACAAACGACAAACGACAAACGACAAACGACAAACGACAAACGACAAACGACAAACGACGAACGACAAACGGTGAACTACGAACGGCAAATGACAAACGACAAACATTAAACCACAAACGACAAACGGAGAACAACAATCGACAAACGACGAACGACAAAAGAGAAACGACGAACGATGAACGACAAACGAAGAACGACGGACGACAACCAACGACGACAAAAGACAAACGACAAACGACAAACGACAAACGACAAACGACACAAACGACAAAAGACACAAACAATAAACGACAAACGCTACATACGTCTTTTAAACAGAATCAGTGCCTGCTAGTAATATCTGGCTTGCTTCGATGATAGGACAACCTTTCTCTTCAAGCACTTGCCAGTTTGAAGTGAACAAACAGCTGCCAGACCTCTTTTGCGGAAACTCCCAACCTGGGAACATTTTTTCTTCACTGAGGCTCATGTTTCCCGGTCCTATTTCACTTTCTTCTGAAGTTCCAAAGGCACCATTTTCACCTTTAAGCTCTGTCTCTGTCAATTTCTAAGATGACTTATCCACCTCCAAGCTAAATTCAAGGTTCACACATCCCCATGGCAACTACGGACAAAATCTCCAAATCAGGGATTGAATGACATAAGCAAGGATTTTGTGGAATTAATTGGAATAAAAAATAAAAACGACACCCCAATTTTAGAACCTGTCACAACAGCACGAACAAACACCCTTGAATTATTTTGCAGTCAAGAAGAAAATGATATCTTCTTCCTTCTGTTCGAAGGCGGGAAGTAAAAAAAAAGAAATAAGCCTCAAGGCGAAAAGGGACATCAGCATATAAATAAATCCTGTTGATAATCGAATAAAAATAAATCACACGTCACAATAAATATGTCAAACGATTAAATTTTCCATTTCACCAGTTGTCACCGTAGAAGTCGTTGGTCGCATTGTCTGTCAAAACAGTGAAACGAAAACGAAATCCGATTATAAACATCGGCAAATCGCATATAGCCTACACGCCGTCGTACACATATCCACGCATCGGTATGTGTTTTAGAAAGGCTCGGTGTAATCTGTTCAAAAAAGAAAACTGCGTGGAGACCTTTTTGTTACGGCACAACCTTGTTGTTGTCACATGCACGGATGAGAATTACGTATCCGGATACCCCACACAAGGGGTATCCTTTTTCACATAATCATTCTTATGGTGGATGGAATTTTATCCTGTGCTACCTATTTTATGTAGCACATTCGCCGGTAAGTGTACCCGTGGAATGGAACACCTTTTCGGTATCAAGTTTATGCGTAAAATCGGCATTCGCAGTGAAGATTTATGCGTAAGTAAGTGTCAAAGTTTTACTAAAAGCCCTATTTGGGGTGGGCGTCGCTCCATTTGCTGATGGTTTAATAGTGGTTAATAGGCATAGAGGGTTTTTTCTTTCGCCATCAGGCATACGAAAATAAGGGTTGACAGTTGTGCTTATATTGAGAAATATTGCCGGCGCAGGTCAGAGTTTGAAAGGGAATTGCCAGAACGACTTTGGATAATGGATGCTCCCTGATATGAATCAAATCGAAGGCATTAAGCGGGTTATTGATAAATGGCGCAGAGGTGGCGTTCCAGTGGCATATGGCAGAGAGTTGTATACAAAATTCCACCTTTGTGTGATGTTGGAGGACGTGATGAAAAATGCTGTCCCATCAGCCATCAGCGATTTTTTCTTCAACTTGACTTTAGATGGGTTGGCCTTTCAATAAGCTTACGTACACAGGTGAGGTTTGTTTACGAAAGAACGAAAGTGGGAAGGCTTTGTGTTACTGACACATATTGATCCCAGTCCGAAGAAATTTTTTTAGCAGTCCTGATCGCACTCAGATTTACGTCTTCTCTATGACCAACCTTGACTGCTTTTTACTTCAAAAGGGGACAGTCCGATTTTTTACAGAAGAATTAAGGTGTACTTTTGAGAAGATCGATTTAGTATGAATGAAGATGACAATTCTTGGGCTAACATTGCCAACAGTCCCACAACAAAACCGCTGGCACTGGCGAGTTCTGTGCTACGAATAGGTATCAAAGCATATTAAACTTCAAACAGTCTTGTAGGAAATGATTTGAGCTGACAATATCAACGTCGTTCGTATTGAACAGTTCGTGTTGTCCTGCAGAGGTTTTCAAAATTGTTAGCACCTTCAGTGACTCAATCAAAGCTGAGGCTGGGACTTAGAGGCTTAGACCGTTAAAAGGCCCGTATGATAACGTTTTCTTCGCCTGGTCCGCATTTTTGGTGTCGAAAATGAGATTGTCAACATTTGCAAAGACTTGTCATGACTTCCAACCGTTCTTTGAAAGCCTGCACTCATAGGAATAGGTGTCCGTATAGCGACCTTCATATCTCATACTCCTAAACCAGTAGCGTACGCAGGATTTTTTTTAAAGGGAGGCTGAGACTAAATTTTGTAATGAAATCTTTGCCAATCTTATAAAAGAATTTTTCACAGTTTCGGGAGAGGAAGTCCCTGAAGACTTGTGAAAAGACTGGATCTGAATGGGGTCTATTACAAGAGTTCGCCTGATTCTGTCAGAAGGTTAGTTCAAATCGACCAGCAGGATTGCGGAAGGTGGAGACATGAGAAGCAAAAACCCAATCGTGCGTCTGAATGAGAGAAGGCAAGATTTGACTCAGGTCTGTAGATAGAAGGCAGCTCTACGACAAGCGGATCTGAATGGGGCCGACTGCAAAACGTGACACTTGGTCAATCAGCATAGAAAGTCCGAAAACCTTCCCCGTTTGTTGGCAGCCGTTTGTCAATTGATTTGCTCCAAATTTTTAAGTAGCTGGAATTTTTTGAAGTAATACTTTAGGCACGCTAGACTTGGGGGGTAAGCTGGTGAATGCGTCACAAAATCGTTACGGAAATTGCGAGCGGAAGTTGAGAGGGAGATATAAGTTAGTGAGATAAAAAGAGAGCGAGTTCAGTTTCGTTTCGAATATTACTGTAGAGGCAAGAGAAATAGATGCACGCCCACATTTTCGTTCTCTCTTTCTCTCAGCCAGTTACGTTTCATTATCTCAGACACATCATACAGTGCAGCAGTGATACCAGATCGGGGGATTTATCACTTTTTGCGGGATTTTCTCACTTATAATAAGCTAAAAGGGACAAAGGGTTTTTCAGACCTCATACTACAAAGAGGTAGGGATTTTACTTTTTGGTCAAATTTTGTTCCCAATTGCTCATTTCATTAAGAATAAAAAAATTATTCAATTATTCAATAAGTCATTCAAAATATCTAAATGCTTTCATTTTCATTTTTTTATTTCCCTAAACTGTTTCATAAAATGACATATGTGTCTGTGAATGAATCACGAATATTTTTTAAAATAATAAATTTATTTATTTCGTAAACATAAAAGGGATATTTTGAGTATAACCGTGGGAAAACCTGCCTCTAAAGTCTGGTATCACTGCAGTACAGGCCTATTGTCTGTATCACACTGTAGGAGCAACAGAGACAGGTGCAAGCACACAGTTTCTTTTCATTCTCTTATAGACAGTTACGTTTCGTATATCTAAGACACGCCTATTGCAAGGTTGCCACTTTGGTAGTTTTTAACAAATTTGGTAATTTTTTTTGCTTATTGAGTTTTTGTAATTTTTATCTGGTTATGGTAAATTTCTGAGCAGATGTACCAAGAATGCGAGCTCGATTTCACCTCATTTAAATGCTACCTTACTTTGCATAGCTGTGATTCATCCCTATCCATATAAAACTGTTTTATTCGCTATTAAAAAAATTACAGAATGCACTCATTTTCTTCTTTTGACAGATGGTAAACTTCGAAATTCTTCTGTTTCTATTTATAACTATATTGAGATATGGATAGGTTAATTAATCATATTATTTATATAAAAAAAAAAAATAATTGGCGCAACAGGTCCGTATGGACCCAAGCCTAGCTTCTCACAACCATTCGTCTTGTGTGAGTTTTTTTATTTTTGGGACGAATGGAAGGGATCTACAATTTTATGCCGAGAACAAACGGCCAATTGAGAAGCTCTTTCATGACAGTTATACTCTCGGATGTTTGTCAGACGTTCGCTAGAGGTGGCGCAGCGAAAAAAATCTTAAGTTGGAATTTCGGTTTTTCTCGGGATTCGAACCTGGGACCCCTCGCTTAGTAGTCCAACACACTAACCACTAAGCCACTGCGCCACTACAGACATAAAACTCCAATTTGGTAAAGGTTTGTTATAAGAAAAAAGGTAAATGATCCCATGTCTTCTAGCAGCTGGTAATTTTGTGCAAAAGCAAATAAAATAATTTTAGTTTTTTTTTTGTAATTGGCAACCGTGGCCTATTGTCTGTATCATACTGTAGGAGCAAGAGAGAGCAGTGCGCGCACCCATTTTCTTGCTCTCTTCCTCTCATAGCCAGTAAATTATTGAAGAAAATTGCTATATTAATATGTATAAACTAATAGATAAACTGTACAAAGCTGGCTTTAGGGGAGTTGTTCTTAACCGGTTTATTTCATACCTAAAGAATAGACAGCAGAAAGTAAATATTAATGAAAGATTCAGTAGGTCGCTTATATTAAAAAATGGCGTTCCCCAAGGATCTGTCCTTGGACCGCTTATGTTTTTAATTTTTATTAACTCTCTGTTTATTAAAAACCTTAATGGCAAGTCAACTGCCTTTGCTGATGACATTGCATTTACTTATGTTGGTAACCGATTGTATAATTGCTATAAATGAAGACCTACTAACATTAAGATCTTGGTTTGCATTCCACAAGCTAGTTGTTAGTGAAAAAACGAAAATGATTAATTTTAATTTATCGGGCGATGCTCCGACAGATCTTAGTATTTTCTTTCACTCGTATGACTGCAAAAGATTCTCTCTATCTGTTCATAGCTGCGGTAGAAACAATTTTGAAAAAAACTAACAAATGTTCCTCTCAGTGTTTTAATAATGAATCAGTTCAGAACTTCAAATATTTAGGAGTAGTGATTGACTGCAAGTTGAATTGGAAAGATCACATTCAAACAGTTAAATCACATATGATGCTAGTGTCACGTAAGATGTTTATGCTAAGAGCCTACTGCTCAAAAGCTTTGCTTACTATGATTTATCATGGTCTTGCTAACTCAAAGTTACAATACGGTATAACTTGTTGGGGTGGAGTCTACTTCAACAGTTTTCGTACACTTTTGGTAGCACAAAAATGCCTGATTCGACTTATCTGTGGTAAAACCAGATCTACTTCTAGCTGGCTCTTTTTTGTGAATTGCGAGTTCTTCCGCTTAGGCACCTTTATGTATTTAAAGTCCTGAAGGAGTTCTTTAAGCAAAGTGGTAACATCGCAACAAGAAACTCCAGTCTCTATAACTTACGTCTCAACAATTTAACTCTTGCCAATGTACCTATTGTACATTGTGTTCTTCTAATCTCTCGCTCCCACTTTCTGCTCTCTTTCATCTTTCTCTCTCAAATGGAGAATTTCCCCAAATTTGGAAAACCTCGTTCATTACACCGATACACAAAAAAGGATCAAAAAATGAAATTACCAATTACCGCCGGCGCAGTGGCTTAGTGGTTAGTGTGTTGGACTACTAAGCGAGGGGTCCCAGGTTCGAATCCCGAGAAAAACCCAAATTCCAACTTAAGGTTTTTTTCGCTGCGCCACCTCTCGCGAACGTCTGACAAACATCCGAGAGTATAACTGTCATGAAAGAGCTTCTCAATTGGCCGTTTGGACTCGGCATAAAATTGTAGATCCCTTCCATTCGTCCCAAAAATAAAAAACTCACACAAGACGAATGGTTGTGAGAAGCTAGGCTTGGGTCCATACGGACCTGTTGCGCCAATTATTATTATTATTATTATTATTAATTACCGCCCAATTGCCAAGCTCTCGCATATACCCAAACTTTTTGAAGTATTGTATATGAAGTCTTAAGTTTTCGGAGCAAGTCCCTTATTTCACCCTACCAACATGGCTTCCTGAAAGGTAGATCGACTACTACAAATCTCGTCGAATTTGTTTCATATTCCCTATCATCCCTAGAGAATGGCAATGAAGTTGACGTCATCGCAACTGACTTCAGCAAGGCCTTTGATAAGATATCACATCAATTAATCCTCTTCAAATTGTCTGCCCTTGGTTATGAACCTATATTGAGAAAATGGATATCTTCCTACCTTGAAAACCGATATTACAGCGTTCGCTTTAGGGCGGTACATTCGTCCTCTTTCTTAGCAACATCTGGTGTCCCACAAGGCAGCCATTTAGGTCCCCTTCTCTTCATCCTAACGGTAAATGATCTTGAGAAGATCATCAAACACTCATCTCTGTCTCTCTACGCAGATGATGCTAAAATCTTCAAAACCATCTCTTCACCTCAAGACTCTTGCCTCCTTCAAGAAGACCTTGACAGTTTTTCGACCTGGTGTCTCAAAAACTGCTTAGAACTCAACATCAACAAATGCCAATTCATTACCCTATCACGCAAGCGCAACAAGTCCCCTAGCCGACGTTACCTTCTCCATGGTCAACCAATTTCTCTCGTTCATTCTCTTCGCGACCTTGGCATATTGTATGATAGGGAGCTAAATTTTCGTTCGCATATTGACGAAATAATTTGTAAGGCCAACTCATCACTCGGCTTTGTTAAACGTTGGTCTAAAGAATTCTCCGACCCTTACGTGACTAGATCTCTCTACATCTCTTTAGTTCGCCCCCTCCTTGAATACGCTAGTCAAGTGTGGTCTCCTTTTCATAGAGTTCATGTAGACAGAATTGAGAACGTCCAACGTCGCTTTCTTCGATTCGCCCTTCGAGGTCTGCCTTGGGATGATCCTTTTATCTTGCCACCCTATATTGACCGGCTCAATCTCATTAACCTGAATACCCTAGAGGAACGCAGAGACGCTGCAGACATTCTTTTCATTTTTCGTCTTTTCTCCGGCTCCGTCGACTGCGCCTCTCTTTACAACTCTATTTTCTTCAACACTAACCCCCGTAATTTACGTTGCCCTCGGCTCATTTACCCACCACACCATCGTACCTCATATGGCTCCAATGAACCGATATCCCGTATGCTGCGAAAGGTAAATTCCAACCTTTCAGTTTTCGATTTTAACCGCAGCGCTGCCCACCTGAAACTCGATCTCCTTCACCACTCTCCTTATCTTAAAGTCTTTTCATGTCTTATTTTAAAGTGTCTTAGATTTAAGCTGTTAAATGTTAATTTTAGCTTGTATTAAGCCAAATATATGGGGGTACTGCCCCCACTAAAACTATTGCCCACAATATTTTTTATTATGTGACTGCACCTAGACTTTTTAACAACCTCCCCTTTTGTATTAGAACAATCCACAGTCTGTCTTTATTTATTCAAAAATTAAAAGGTTGGCTCTTCACTAAAAATAATGATGAAATTGAGTTGCTGTTTAGAGTTATTGTATAATCAATGTCAAGCGAAGGATAATCTTCAAATTGGTTGGTGATTACTTCTGTTTTCCTTTGTACTCTTTATTTTTTTCTCCAGAAACTTTTTGCTTGAATTTATTTATTTTCAATTATTGTATATTTTTGGCTCCATGAATTTTCTTTATTCGTTATAATAATATTTTTTGTTATTAAGAGTTATTTCAATTCCTACCTGATTGTTACCCTACATCAGATTTTTGAATTTTTTTTGTAAGGTTAAAACTGTTAATAGTTACAGAACGATCATTGAATTTATTCATTCCATTTACATATGTTAAAACTTCAGTGTATAGCCAGGATGGTATTATTTTCCTTTTGGTCGCCTAACGTTACGCCCACAATCCGAGGAGAACAAATTTATTTTTGTTTCGTCACTCCACAGAATATTCCGCCATTTTTTCACACCTTCAGGTCCATTCCAACTTCTATGGCTAAAGGCAAATTCTTTTTGGGACCTTACGTTCTTGGCTCTTAGGAGTGGAACTTTTCTGGCGAAAACTTAACAAAAATTGTGATAAAGTGATTAAAGAACAAACTAACCCTTAAAGATGAACTTCTTATTTTGTAATTAGTGAGAAATGAATAAAAATGAAATGAAATGAAATGAATGTATATATAGATGGAGCTAAAGAAGTTTTACTTCAGTCGTGTGGTCTAAAGCACACTCGTTTTTTTTATATTCTTTTGGTAGCTCTTAAAATTTGTTAAATCCCTCAAGACTCTCGAATATTCCTGAACCGCTCACTGGCCAGTGGAAAATACCTAAGTATAGTGCAGTACACTAACCACTATTCCCTGAAACTGCCGTACCAATCTTTGCTGACTTTCTCTTCAATTTAAAATATTAAAAAGAATATTTTAAAATATATCTCGGATTTATCCATCCATCCCGATATTCCTACCATAAAACTCTCCGAACTTTTAATACGAACTTCAACTCCAACTTCCCAAACGCATGCCAGTCCATGTATTCATTTCGCAACTACACTCGAAGGCTGATGTCTGCATAAATAATACCAAGTCCTTTACCTGGACACACCCTGCGATCCCATTCCAACTGAACTCCGACTTTAAGCTGTATACCAGAGTGAAAAGTGATTTCTCGAACCCGCACCTGCCAATATACAGTTGAGCAACTTATTAAAGTTCAGACAGAAGTTGCATGACTTTAGGGAAAATTTATAGCCTTATGGCTTCTTTGGTGAACCGCCAAGGATAACACTCAATTGGAACAAACGAACACGAGAAAAAAAAAAAGAAAGAAAAGAAACCGAACCGAACCAAGTAGATTAAATAAGCCAAAGAAATTGGAAAAGAAGCGCACAAAAAGAAGCAAAAACAAACTTTTTCCCTTTGCGCTGGCATGTTCAGTGTTCACACAGTTTTGTGTATGCAAAGGAGTATATAGCAAAAACGAATCCTCACTTACAATCTCCGAATATTCGTGACGCTCTCCTCGTTATAACAAATTGATTTCCTTTTTGTGTGCTTTTTCGCCCGCAATCCCTGTTTTAAATTCCTGGTCACAATCGAAACGAAATTGTATTATTGCCTTTTATTATGGCTCCTTACATGGGAGAGGTTCGTGGACGAATGTGCTCGCATAGCCGAAGCCACTTTGAATTGACGCCAAATACGAGCACCACTGGCGGTGGTGCGCTCAAATGATGAACGATTGTCTATACACAATTGGCACACTCTTTTATCTTCCTTCAAATTGGGCCAGCGAAAAATGAAGAGATTCTAATTTGTGCTCTGATTATGTGCGAGCTGAACGAGACAATTACTTATCAGATTTCAGATGATCCAGTGCGGACATTTGAGACAGACAGATGTTGGAATTTGATTTGGAGGTAGGACGAATGTTGTCAGCCCTACGTGGACTCCTTACACAGTACATATTTCGAAATATCCAAGAAACGCCACTAGGGACGAAAATTAAAGGCAGCTGACAATTTAAAGTGACGGTGCTCTAATTCTGTAGGTCAAGTGGGCGTGGCTGCCACATCAGATTTTTGGATGTTTGTGACAGAGTTAAGGTGTTCAGTGGCAGTGATGCCAGATCGTGGGTAATTACCCATTTCGTGGGCATTTTGCCTTTCAAAATAAAAAATTAGTGCGCAAAAGAACATTTTTGGGTATTTTTCATAAGCGTCATGGGAAATGCAGACCGAAAAGTCTGGCATCACTGTTCAGTGGAATATTTCGTGTCGGAGATGCTAGGTTTTATTGGTGCATAGATGGAGTATTTTTGGCGCTAGTTGGGCAATTTCTTCTGAACCATCGCAAGTCGACGCAGAAGGACGATTTTTCTTTTCGTTTTAAAGACCAACAAGCCATTATAGAGTTAAGGCTCTGCAATCGCCTTAAAATGAGGGAAGCTTTTACTTTAACCTCGTGTCTGCCTTTTGACCTCTAAATCCGAGCTTTCATGAACGATAGAGTGGCTTTTGAAATGTCCAGAGATCAGAGTAGGGGAATCCTCATCCAAATCTATTCGTTGCTTTTTTACGTTATCGTAAACATACAGGCAGTGTTTTGGACTACTAAGCGAGGGGTCCCAGGTTCGAACCCCGAAAAAATAACGCAAATTCCAACTTAAGGTTTTGTTTGTCACTGCGTCACCTCTCGCGAACGTCTGACAAACATCCGAGAGTAAAACTGTAATGAAAGAGCTTCGCAATTGGCCGTTTGGACTCGGCATAAAACTGTAGATCCCTTCCATTCGTCCCAAAAATAAAAACTCACACAAGACGAATGGTTGTGAGAAGAAGGGACCTACGGAGCTGTTGTGCCAATTTTTTTTTTTTTTAAACATACAGACAGATGCATTTTGACGGCTCCCTCTTTTACTGTACTTAAATAAAAAAATAAATATGGAGCTCAACAAGTCCGCTTGAGACTTGCATCAGTGTGCGACTTGAGATGTTTTTCAAGAGAAGGTGCTGTAGGGCAAAAACTTTTTAGCTGTTGTATATGGAGTCTTAAACCTCTTGCATAGTCATAATAAATACACTGTTTTCCATGAACAAGCAGCCTACTACCTACTACAACCTAGCGATTACAAAGTGGGCGTGGCATAAATTTTGTAGGTAGAAAGATATCGAGAATATCTCAGACTACTATCGTTAGTTATCTAAACACAATATCATCTTCATCGACGGAACTCCCTTTACGTACAGAAAAAATTTTTGTATTCACTCACATAATTCACACTCGTTTTCTGTAACAAATTTTTGTTAGCAACGTCTTCACCTAAAATCGAGAGAGCTTCTATCCAATGGGTTGTTTACAAGATAATTGAATTTTTGCCGGCTAAATCTTAGTGAACTGTTTTACTATACAGTAATTGATTCACTCTCCTAAATCTTTATAAATATTAAGCCCGCCTTGTTAGAGGGTGATCTATGGAACTACACTTGGCGCTTCGAAAGGACTCTTGATGTCTATCACAATTTGACGTAGGCCTTGACAGAATCAAGCTTTTCTCTAAGCGGAGCACCTCACAGAAGTAAATTTGACGTTTGGTTGTTGCGTTTTTTACAGGCCATTCAAAGGGTGATGCCCGAAGATCAGCCGGTGATCTCACCTCGAGCTTTTTTAAATAAAAAATCGAATTTTCCTCGTTGTTTGAAATCATTACAAATAGGTCTACTCAAAACCGTTCGACTGTATAGAGATTTCGTAGCTTCCGCAGCAGCAAGCCCTGAGATCACGCAAAGGTTGGCACAAAACTCTCATGAGGTGCCAGAGTTAGATCGGTCTAAGACACATCGTGACCAACAACACAAGTTTCATAGCGACGAGGTATCAGTCTTTCTTTGAACGGAGGGGCTTGGAGAAGAAGCCTCCAAGCTGTTTCAAACGAGTTTATCGTCCTTACCCTGGTAGTTGCTTAAAGCAAGCGTCAGTCTTCATGGCTCAATTATTCTTCAGTAAGCAGTTAAGACTGGGCTCAGCCTTAATGCGAATAGAGGGCACCGGAAGACCAATTCATCGACAGAAAAAGTGTCACGTTTAAGGCTGGTTATGTATTGAAAACAGCTCACACTGGAGTCGCACGTAATTATGATCTCAGCTTACTCAACAGCCACTCTTGGGCATAGTTTTTGAAAAGGAATGCAAATGCTCTAAGGTTAACCTAAGTAGCCTCATTACCAAAGCTCTTACGCATACCCGAGGACTGTAAATAAAAATTCATACAACTCAACGCTGTACAAAGTTTTTGTTTCTTCGGGTCCATCCCTGGATTAGCCAAGGACCTCAGCCTCTTACAAAAATCAGAAAGCGCTCACATTCCCCCATGCCACCAACAAGTCTATAAATATAACCGCTGCGCCTCTTCCGTTAATATGGAAACAGATCTTTCAATAGGACTGTTCCCGTTCCAACTCCTAGATAACTGAATTTTTAACCTCAAGTTCCACAACGTCCATTCGTCACAAAAAAAATGTGTGGACAGTAACCCCTGTCAAATGTATCTAAACTTAACCCGCAACATTCAAGACGCAGATGCCCAGATTGGCTGACATCTTCGCATAGACATCAACTTTTTGCGCTGTCAGATTTCGCTGTGATTTAGTTTTTCAATTACTCAAAACTCGGGGTGTCTGGCTCGTTTCGAAAGTTTTGTTTTGCCAAAAACTTAACATTATCAATCTATTGCACACTTTTTTGCCAGCACACACACACAAATGACCTAGAGTTCAGCTCTAAACAACGACACCCATATACCGCAACCAAAAGAAAACAAAACAGCCAACATACACACGTCCGAAAAGTATTATACTTTGTCCCGCCACGTTCTCGAAGAAGGAAGGAAGCTGCACATTCCAAGAAACCATCATAATACACCAGCACAAGCACCAGAGAGCAAAAACCGCGCCTACTTTAAACTCTTCCGTTTCATACTTTAATTGCTGCTCGTGATCGCTCCGCAGCAGTTGATATCGGGCTTAAATCTCTGTTTTCTATTTGCCATATTATTTTTCTGGTTGTTTGCCAAAATCCACGGAATGAATACTACACCAAGCGCCAAAGGAGCGAACGCAAAAAAAAATGAACCAAACCATCTAAGAGGACACAAGACGAACAAAAAATAAAACGAGGAATGAGGAAAAAACTTTTTTTGGATAACTTTCCAAAACCACAGAAAGTTTTATGACAAACCTTCCTTGTTGTCTTTTCCACATTCCGAATCGATCCAAAGCCCGACGAGAGATGCACAGGGATACTAGTAGCGGCTACATCGAAGTCGTCCTCCTCGTCGTCGTCGTCGTAGTTGTCGGTGTCGTCATATAACTAGGTTGACACTACTGATTCATACTGGCTGTGATTTCAAAAAGTGTTTGTTCTAGCGAACATCCTGAAAACAATCTGCATACACACATGGGCTATGGAGCGTTGTACAGAGACACTTTGGTCCTTCTCCTTTTTTTTTTTTTTTTATTTGCATCCCTGATTCACATTAATTTTTTTGCACTTTGGTTTTTCGTTTGCGGTTTCTGCGAGTGTGTGTAGTCGTCTTATTGTGCGCCCGGCGACAAGAACATACAGTGCTCGGGAACTGGGAACTGGGAGTTATCCCTTTCGAGGCATTCTTGGCCTTTGTCGACAGGCAGAGTGAGAGAGGAAGCAAGACCCGCCAGGACAAGCAAAAAATTATTTTTCTGATGCTACGCTTGATTGCTACTTGCTGGATGGATGCACGTATATGTGTGTGTGTGTCTCTCCACGCCAAATCAGAGAGAAAGAGAAACCAAGTTTTTGGAGTCGGACAACCATTTTTAGTGCCAATCCATATGTCGGAAGTTTGCAAGCGTAATCTAATCACGGAAATTGATTATTGGTTCAGAAGAGTTTATTGGCAGTAGGAGACTTTGAAAAATGGCCCCCCTCCGTGCTCGGGAATGGATTCGTCTGTAAAAAGATTACTTTGTGGGCAGAGTTTTGCTGGATATGCCATTTGAAATGGGCACGACCTATCTGTATGGTTGTTTTCCATCCTGAGAGGTGGTTAAAGATTCATGCCAAACTTTTTTGATACCAACTCTTGGACATACTACGTACGTAAACTGGTCCTTTGTGTGTGAATGTAGTGAGCAATCGGAATTCCTACAGAATAACCTGATTTGTTTACTAAATTTCGATATAATCGATCTTACGGTGACCCATTTGTGGAGGGAGGCCAAAGAAAGTTCCTGCCTTGTAGTGCAAGGAGAGCTTTTGGCCCTTTTTATCAACTAGTTTGTTGATGTGCATAAAAATTCCCGAAAAAAAAGTGAGTTCAACATTTTAAAAGCAAATAAATCCGTTTATGGATGAGGACAGGAAAAATGGAAAACATTTAAACGACCCCTTAATTTAATTGGTAAGAATTACAATTTGTTAATATAGAATATAATATGCATTTTACTATCTGAAATTAAATAGATCAAACTTTACTTACACGCTGTGTTCCCGGATGCTTCAACCGAAATTAAGACTCAACTTTATATAGTAAAAGGGATGACTACATCTACATCGTTGTCGGTGTTTAAGGTATAGCGGATATTTTTGTTTTCGAGTTAGATAAAGTCATACGATATCATTATGTCTTAAAAGTAAAAGCCTTTTTTAATTTTTTATACACATATTTTGATATTTTCAATGTTGTCCAGTAAAAAAAATGTAATGTACCTAATTTCTATAGTAAATTTTTTTTTAATAAATCTAGTACCTAAATTTATTTTTTTTTTTTGTGTATCAAATCAAATGTATAGTTAAATCCAAAATGTAACCTTGGCTCAGGTGCCGATTCCAAAACAAACGTAGCTAGCTGTCAATCTGACACATAAAATTATTTAAAATCAAGCTGTCAAATTCCCCGCGAAATTTTCACGAACACGCGGGAAAAAACTGCCTTCTAATTTGTCGTTAGATGGAATCGGAACCTGAGCCAAGGAATTGCTAAAAAAGAGTAAGTTCAATTATCATATTCTGGATTCTTATTATTAATGTAACCAAATAACTCCAACAGAGAATAAACTTCCTCTTGTAACAGTGTTTTGTACGGAGTGGTTAAATTCAAAAAGGCGATTCTCTCCGATTCAACGTCCATTGCCAGTGGACGGAGCCACAGTGAAGGTCAAGTCGATAAGTTTCTTCGCAAAATCAACTGCATTTTGGTAAATTTAAGAAATAATTTTCAAACGTACAATTAAACAATTTTTGTTACCATAACAATTTTTTTTTATCACAAAAAACGTTTTAAGACAAGATAAAAGTTATTAAAATTTTATCAATTTGATAGAAAATTTTGTTGGACAAAAAAAATTGTTGAATCAGGCCTCATTTTTACCAGGTTTTTATTTTCAGTGTCGATTTGAATACCCCTGCACGAAATTGACTCTAGTTTTCATTGTTCCACTGTCAAATGTCGCGGTTAAAACACAGGATATGATTTATCGTTGTCCGCTCTCCAGAAGCCAAGATCTAAGCTCCATTTTGTGCCGAAGGCACTCCACCAAATCGCTTCTGTGTACCTTCTTGGCATTCTATATGATGCTGAAGAGTGTGCCGAGCAATCACCGTTTTTCGAAGGATATTTCCAAAAAGTTGGGCTAGGAAATTTCGAGAAAAGATGCATCATTTTCAAACAAACAAAACCCTCAACCAAAACACCTTAGCTCGGTCGTTGGCTGCCTAAATCCACTCTAACTTGATGGAGGCCCCTTCCACTTGAGAGCGCACCCTGAGGCGGGGTCTTCCGATTTTTGCATTTAACTGAACGACAAATAGTGGATTTCCTTTAAACATAACTAGCGTTGCTGTAGAATTATCTGTTGAATCGCGCCCTCTCCAAATGCCGTCACTGCAAACGGTAACGAAAATCATTCGACCAACTTTGCATTCGAAACGTCGCCATCTGCATTCCTGTCTCGATTACTGATTCAAGACCACACATAACCACAAAACCAAAAACTAAAGACTCGAATAACACCCTCGATCGTAATAGAAATATGTATTCGATTTACACTCACAGGACAATAACTGATTTAAAATGTAATCAACCCCAATTGCATTCCAGATTGCACATACGCAACACGTTTCATATAACCATCCTGCATTCATCCCAGTTCCAGAAATTCAATTGACAAATTCTTGGAGAACGCAAAATAAGGTTTCAAATCGATTCTCCCCCACTGGCCATATCACAATACACAAAAGACGGTCAACCTATACTCGTATGCAAGCAGGTCCTAATAGGTCGATTGATTCATTTCGCAATGGCTAGAGGGCAGCTCTAACCGGAATGGATCAACTACAGGTCATCATCAGAATGCCATCGGAGCGGAAAGCAACGTTGCACACAGTTGATGGTCCACACCAAAGAGCAGAGGATGTCCTTGGCAAGATCATCATCATCAATATCATAATCGCTGGATGGCAGCTTTTGAAAGCGTGATTGGCATCCACAACTGAGAGTATCTGGCATCATTCGAATATACAATATGTGCAGGGTATGTGTTTGAAAATTTAATTATATGAGTGTCCTTTCCGGAATTTGTATATTAACACACTCACCTTGATGTTAGAGCAGAACTTGTAATTCATTCGCCAGGAGGCACAATATTGTGTCATCTCTTGGTTTGAATGTTGAAATTGAAGCACGTCGTGCGCTTTTAAAGTGTGGGTGTTGGAAATTGCCCAGTGATTCGTATTTATTTAATGGGCAAACACATTTTGAGTTTGATGATACAATTTTCTGTTGTACTATCTAAATCAGTAAAATGCCCTTTAGGGCAAACAAAAGTGCATAAATATCTACACTGAAACGCAAACGCTTACACAGAAGGCAATGGGCTACTAAAAAGTCCCATGAGCCGGTTTCAATAAAACGTCAAAGAAAACATTGCCTTCACTGTGCAGGACTGCCTTTAATTAGATTCCGTTTTACCATCAGACAGCATTGTGAGAGCAACCCCCATATCGATAACGACATCCTTCGGGGATATGCGAACCTAATTCTGGTTCACCATTAAACGAGCAGCTAGCTATGTGAAATTAACTTTGAGTAATGTTGCTGATTTTCCGGATCATATCACCTTCAAGGTTCGTCGCCCCACATCAATCAATTATAATGGGCTCTAGCGGATGCTACTCGTATATTTATGCATAACCGTAAATGTTACCGACAATGGCGAAGGTTAAATGGTTTTTCTATGGACTACCGCGTGTCGCTGCGACAGCGTGTGCCCTTCAGTTCAGGAGAAGGTTGGTTAAATCAAAATGCGTTCACAAGACGTCGAATTTATTGATCGACATAAAAGGAAGACTAATCGTACTATTTCTCTTGTTTGTTGAAAGCAACTGCTTTTAAATCTCTCTGTCTACCTGAAGTCAACCTTTCTTAGACTCAAACCAAATGGTACAAAATATTCCACTTCACCTCCAATAAAAACTGCAAATTTTTATTTAAAATTCTCTCATGAAAACTCTCCATTTATCTATGGACAATCCATGATATTTACGACAAACTGCGAAAATTCGTTCGTCGTTAATATTTTACAAAAGCAGCGAGTAACTTAGTTCTATGCTTTTAAAATCTGAGAGCATTTTTTCTGATGGGATGTTCCCGCTTAATGCCTTTTTCTTGATACGCAGTGTTCCTTAGAATAAAAAATGAAACTACTCGTTTCTTTTTCTATATTTAGCAAAGTAACGAATATTGCTTTTCTTGTTTCTAAGACAACGATAGCTAGACATGTTGCAAATGTCTTTTTGATGGAACAGATTTTTTTTGTAAAGAGAAGGGGATTGATCGTTTGGCGTTTGATGAAGTAGCGAGTAAGTTCCTTCCATGTTTTAAAGAGCTCCTCTTCCTAATGACAAGTCTGTCTTCTTGTTGAAAGAAAATCATTTGATAATCGATCTGCCTTGCTAAAGTAACGAATTCTCTTGGATTTAAGGCAAAATTCTTACGGCCGATAGTAATATATCTGTCTTGCTATTGCGAATTCAGCATTTTCGAATCCAGGTGAAAATTACTCGCTCCTTTTGACTGCTTCACAAAATAACGAATGATAATTCTCTTGGTTTTAAGGTAACCACGCCATGGCTGATACATCTATCTTTCTGAATGCACCAAATTTTTTTAGATCCAAGAACGAAATTGCTCTTTCGTTTTTACTAGTTTTCAAAACAGCGAGTAAGTCTTTTCTAGGTTATAAATTAATTTTTGATTGCAACATAATTTTTAGAGCTGAATAAGTTAATTGTTCGATTGTCTTAACTATTTTACAAAGTAGAAAATTCACATTTTCGAATCCAGATGAAAATTACTCGCTCCTTTTGACTGCTTCACAAAGTAACGAATGATAATTCTCTTGGTTTTAAGGTAACCACGCCATGGCTGATACATCTGTCTTTCTGAATGCACCAAATTTTTTTAGATCCAAGAACGAAATTGCTCTTTCGTTTTTACTAGTTTTCAAAACAGCGAGTAAGTCTTTTCCAGGTTATAAATTAATTTTTGATTGCAACATAATTTTTAGAGCTGAATAAGTTAATTGTTCGATTGTCTTAACTATTTTACAAAGTAGCGAGTAAGTTTCCTCTAGAATTTTAAAGGTTCAAAGCTCTTTTTACTGATTGGGTGGCTATTATTCAACCTATCTTTTTGTTTATGACTGAACTTTTAACAACCAAGAAGAAAACTACGCGTCCCATCTTATTGCCTTGCGAAGTAACGAGTAACGAGTTCTCCTAGCCTCTGGTCTTAGAGAAGCCTACACAGTTATATGATTTTACTCCTTTTTCATCCTCGATCGCTGCCCCAAAGTCCCCCGACCACTTCACGCAGAACTCTTAGCCGACAAAGCGACCTCGAAGAGCATTATAATACTCGCACATAAATCCATATCTCTGACAAATTTGAATGCCGAATCTATGTGTGAAGGTTATATGCCAGCCACACATGTGTAAGATAATGGATATCATATTATACCGATGAGTAAAAAGAAATAATTTTTGATATTTGTGCAATCATGTTTAGTAATAAATCGAGTGGCAATGATTTTTTATTGGCTCCGCCAAGGCTATTGATTCGGAATGATTTTTTATGTATGCCTTTAGGTTATAATGTGGTGCCACATCAAGTGAGAAATTGTATTTTTTGGAAGCAGGGCATGGGACGGCGTCCGTAGTCCCTTCGGATGAGAGATGATGTCGCAAAGGGCAAGTATGTTAAGCGACATCGCCAGCAATCATGCTGTGTATTGAGTAAAGTAGATGGACATTTGTCTGGTTGAGGTTTACCAGGTTTTAGGTGCAGTTTGGACTGGGGCTTTGAAAACAATTTTTAAACAAATTTACAAATTTTACCAAACCCAATGACTTTTAACGCTGTAAATGTGGGCAGCGTTAAAAAACGCTGCGCCAACATATTTTAAAGGACATTTTTTAAGACTCTTCCGTCTGCAGACGTTGTTTTCTAGGCCAAAATACTGTCTACCTTTACGAGAAATTGCCGTTTTTACGTTCAACTCTATGATGCCTGCACTTAAATTTGTAGGACCACAGTCCTACCACCGGAATTTACAATATCCTGCGAATTGAACAAACAACATCCCCAAAGCCATTAATCGAACTCGAATCATAAAACTGCTCATACGTCTGCACATGGCTCTGAATGCCAACGTTCCGCCACAGGAATATCCATATCCAGTTCGGCGTGACACAGAAACACCTTTCAGCCGTGATGGGGACAACTAAAAAAAAAAAACGCCTCCCTTGTCGACCATAAAAATCGCGACTTTTCACCGTGTGCGCCAAGGCTATAAACCAAAAGCTGTGATACCGCAATAGTTCTTTGGGGACTTTTTGGGGTTCTTGTCATGTTAGCACTTTTCCCGGTTTATTTTGATTGCGTTCGTTTTTACTGCCATGATTTGTTGGCAAAAGGTGGCGCTTGACGTTTGACCCCTAAACTAATCCGATAAAACATATGTAGCGAATCATGTGATCTATTCCCAAACAGTTTCAACCACCTGTATGCAGATCGGATCCAACAGCGTGTATCATTACGCTGCGAAGCCACCGCAGAATGAGAAACTATATCTTTCATCCGCCACATTGGGGCGATGGGTTTGATTAAATTCATACTCCGTTTGCGTGCGCATATAAGAAGTAAGAACACTTCGCCACACAACCAGAAATGCAAACTTGCTGCGTCAGCGTTTGTACATGAGACCGACCATTGAAAAACTTTCTACACAAACCAACAGTTTACGGTCCACCGCTAAAGAATACGTACTGGCATTTGCGTTTATCATCGGGGCGCCCCCCACTCCTCACACGACAGTAATGAACAATCTATGTGTGTACGATAACATTTATTCCTTTTAACGAAGCAAATATCCTGGTCATTCGAAAATATTTCCCCCCGTGCCATTGTGTGAAGTTTTTCCGTTTGCACTTTTTATGTGTGCGACTCTCGAATTATCGGAATGGTGAGTGTTCTCCTGTTTTAGCTGCTGTAATGCAGAAGGGGTGAATTATAGTTGTGCCTTTTAGCCACCCTCCCGCAGAGGAGTCTTGTTAAAAGTTCAAAATACACTGGTGCGGTGTGTATGCTGCAAATGTAATGGACAAAACTTTTCAATGGAAATATGCACTGCACACTGCACTCATCCATTGCTACGCTATGGAAGCGTGTGTGTTTTAGCTGAATGGGAGGTAGGCGGGCGCCGTGTTATTAAGTAACCGCACGTCGTTTTATCCTTCAGAGAGGCGGTCGTTTCGGGGAGAGATACACATCTAATTATTGGGGGATACACAGGGTTTTGATTCAGTGCTGCAGTTAGAGGTAGGCCAGCTTTTTTCTGCAGTCATTTATGGCTTGAATTTTGTTTCGATGGGATGGGAAAAACGAGTCTCTGTGTAGCTTCTTCTGGCAGAAGGCGAACTGTTGCCGAGCTTTGGTTTGGAATACGTGGGTTCCGAGTTATGTGGCATCTTCCGGAAAATGTAGAAAAGGCTCCGGAAGTACGGGGTATATAAGTTTCTCCTGTTGACTGTGAAATGACAAAAAGTCGACTGATGAAGTGGGGTTTGATCACAATCACCCCTATCGGGAATAATATTTCCCACGGAACGTTTTCAATTCAGAAATCTGATTTATATTGCTGATAAAAGAAACATTTCCATCGGAATTTATTCACGATACCCCTGAATACATCAGAGATCGGACGTATCACTAACCTAAGGGTAATAAATTTGCTGGACCGAATAAAACTGCCAGGGTATTCCCAGCAGACCACCAATTTCCGGTGACACTTAGGTATTTTAAATACAATTATGCTAAGGCCAATTTCAACAAAATCTCAAACTATGTAGAAAGTATGAATTGGTTGAGTATTTTAAATAATTGTAAATAATTTAAACAATTCTTTAAATTGTTAAATAAATTATATTTACGAAAACTGTATGTAAATGGCAATAGATTTGTTTACATCTAAAGCGAAGTCTGTTAAGGCAAATAAACCCATTTGGTTTAATGATATAATCACGAATTAAAATTATAGGAAAAATAAATAAAAATTATAAAAAAACAACCAGGAACTTCTGAAAGTTTATCGGACGCTTCAAAACAATTTTATGTTTTAAATAAGTTTCTTTAGAGACAGTATGCTCTTTCTGCGGCGCAGTGGCTTAGTGGTCACTGTACTGGTCTGTTAAGCGAGCGGTCTTCGGTTCGAGTCCCGAAAAAAAAACAAATTCTAACTTAAGGGTTTTTTCACTGCACCACCTCTCGCGACCGTCTGACAAGCTTCCGAGAGCATAACTGTAATGAAGGAGCTTCTCAATTGGCCGATTGGACTCGGCCTCAAAATTATAGATCCCTTCCATTCGTCCCAAAAATGAACTCACACAAAACCAGTGTTGCCAGACGGTTCAAATATTTTCCCCTAGACAAATCTGAAAAACCCCCAGATTTAGCTGATTTCTAAGAGCGATCCTTTTTAGTGAGAAAAATAAATTAGTTGAACACAATTCCAAAAAAAAAAAAACAGATTTTCCCCCGTCGGTAAAAAAAACCCTAAATCTTGGGGGAAACCCCCAAACTGGCAACGCTGCACAGAACGAATGTTTGTGGGAATCTAGGCCTGGAGTCCCTACGGACCAGTTGCGCCAACTGTTCATTTTTCCTATTTTATGTTCCTCCTGTCGAATCTAACTTAAAGAAAAAAAACATTGGCACTCGGGGAGTGCCGACAGAAGTGAAAGATTGAACAAAAACGTGTGTATTTTTTGAATCGTCAGGAAATATTGTAAAGTGTTTTTTTTATTCATTATTATAAGCCACTGCAAAAAAAAAATCCAACTAAGGCTTTTTCATGCATTTTAGGCATTTTTTCATTAGCTAAGGTTTTAAAGCTTTTTTTCATAAAAGCCTTCTTTCTTAATTTTAAAATATGCGTCTAATTTTTTTTTTTTTGATTCAAAAAAATGACTTTTTAATTTTTTAAAGTTTCTTAAAATTGCGTTGCAAACAAAACTATATGTAACCACGGTCTTAAATGTGTTTCCACTTTCAGACTCTGTCATTTTCCGAAATCTTTATCTGACATTATTTAAAAATAATTCCAGCGTCGATTAAGTGGAATGAAATTGGAAACAAATATAAAAACTGTTTGTTGTACAAATAAAAATTGGTTTTGTTAATTTTTTTATATTTGTGTTTAATTTTTTATTTACTGTTGCACTTTAGCCAAAAAAAAATATTGTTGGCATTATATTATTAAAAAAGGCATCGTTTTTTAAGTTTACCATTTTTTTTTTGTCAAAAGTGGTTGGCAACGCGAACCAAAGACAATGGAATGCAGAGATATATAACTTCCCAGTGGAAAGTCGGCTGCCTACAAGCTTTTCCCCCGAAAAATGCATGAAGTCACGCATATGTGAGTTCATGAATGCAAGAATTCGCTATTCCGATATTTCACTATTTTTTTTTTTTTATATTTTAATCGAAGCCTTAACAAAAATCAAACAAGTGCAATACCAAACTCAAATTAAACAGCGCGATGCCCATAAAAGCAAACGGAATGTTGCCCAACGTGCCTAAAGAAGTTTTCACTTTTCAAATTACGCATTTTTTCGTCAAAAGTGGTTCAATGGTTTTTTCCCATATCAACAAATGAAGTTTTCACTTTTCAAATTACGCATTTTTTCGTCAAAAGTGGTTGGCATCGCGAACACTGGTGTCGCGAGTTCAATGGTTTTTTCCCATCTCAACAAATGCCCAACGCGCCTAAAGAAGTTTTCACTTTTCAAATTACGCATTTTTTCGTCAAAAGTGGTTCAATGGTTTTTTCCCATCTCAACAAATGCCCAACGCGCCTAAAGAAGTTTCAATAACTCAATGTCCTGTTATTTCTTAAATACTGGCAACTTAGAGTGTTCAATTCCTGAGTTTCAAATTGCTCTTTCTTTATTAAGCCAAGATAAAAAAAAATAAAACTGGCGGGATGCCATCCATATCCCGCCAGTTTTATTTCGAAAGTGCTCCTTCACATTTTCTGTACTTTTGTGTTTAGTTTTTAATTCGTCTCTGCGGTCTGGAATGTTTTAAAATATTTGAAGAACGCGTTTTTAACTCCCATATCTAAATCTTGATCTGAATCGATTCCTAGTTTGTTTGAAAAACTAGTTTGTGACAAACTTACAGCTCTCTTAAAGAGTTCTATCTCGATGTTTCAGTATGGCTTCGTTGCAGGCAGATCAAATACTACAAATCTCTCAATTTTTTTGTAATTGAAATACCTTGAGAATGGCTTGCAATCTGATGTTATACAGACTTTGCTAAAGCACAATGTATTAATTTCCAAACTAACTGCCTTATGATTTCACTCCAATTACCTTAAGTGGATTAATTCTTACTCAACAGATCGCATCTAGTATGTTCGCATAAATGACACGATCTCGTCACCAGTTTATGTTACCTCTGGAGTACCTCAAGGTAGCCATTTGGGCTCTCTGCTCTTCCTTTTATTTGTTAATGACATTCCTGATTTGTTTTTGAGTTCGCTGAGTCTTTGCGTCTTATGTTAGCCGACGATTTGAAGGTGTACCGACCTATAGACACTCAATCACTACCTTTGCGCCTGTCCAGCACTTGCTAGGGCCAGACAGCGATCTATGGATAAATCAATCCAGGAGGTCTCGAAAAGAAGTAATAGGGAGCTGATAACCTTTTAGAGTTCCACAGGCTAGATCTAAACTCACCTATTCCACAATTCGTAACAACCGGGTCTTTTTGAGTTGTGGTAACAAAACGGCACCTAGTGCTACTTGGGTTTTCATATTAACCGCCACATCTACCTACCTACCGACCTATACGTTCAGTGCACGATCTTGATCGACTTTCCATCACAACAATGACCTACATCTCAATGTCTCTAAATTTCAAAGCTTGCCTTTTTATCGTAACCTCTCTCAAATTCCCTTTTCTGGGAGTTATTTTCGACGAAACATGCTAGCACATTGAGTCTTTGGTTGCCAAAGATAGTCAGATGTAAGGATTCATATCTATTGCGGAATTCGAAATACTTTCAAGATCCACATACTCTAAAGTGTTTATTTTTTGTATTTGACAGATCTCATCTCAAGTACTGCAGTTCAGTAGGGAATCCGTTATATGAAGTACATTCTATTTGAATACAGAAGATCCAAAAGTGTCTAACTAGAGTAGCTTTCCGTAGACTGCGATGGAATATTGAAATACCATTTCCCAAAACCGGTTTGCAAATTATTTGGTATCTTTTTAGACAGAGGCAATATTTTTTAAATTATGTTAATTCCTGATTTGATAGATAGGCATATCGATGGTCCTTTCCTATTATCATTAATTGGATTTTATGCTCCTGCGAGAGTTCTTAGAAATTGTCTTTTATTTTACGTTGACTTAATTAAGTATGGATACAATGAACCAGTTTCTAGATCCCTTAGGAAAACCAATAAATATTGTTGTACATTCGATTTTCACCCTAGTGAAATTTGGGAATAAATTAATTCTGTTGTTAGGCTTTTAGGTGGCCATTTTTAAGTAATGTAGTAGATGTACTCATTTGATTGAAATAAAATAAAATAAAATATACCCAACATCACAAACAACAAACACAAACTTAAGGTTTAAAAAAATAATCTTTGTTAAAAATATCAATGCAAAATGGAAATGGGAGTGGAACACGGTCGAAAGCCGCCCATGTTCTGAGGTGTTTTTGAAATGAACTGTCTTTCAATGGAACGAGAACTTAGAAGTAAGAGTATATGCAAACCCTTCAGTCGCCCCGGATTCATCCATAACGTCTTACAGATAAAAGTTTTGGTAACTTCCTCTGGTATCAGTCGGTAATCGACAGCTAAACAGCGACTTTCGCTCCAATATCCAACAAGTCTTCAAGAACTATAAAAAAACTGAGCCTCCAGTTCAAGATTGATCTTGACTGAATGAGACAATTTGGCCAAACGTTGCTGCCTTCTTTGAGTATCATCAGTCTTAAAACACAAGAAGCGTCTGTTATGCTTACGATGGGAGCATCAGAAGCTTTCACAGGTTCTGAACATTTCTGCGGAATAGGCGATCACACCCTCAAAGAAGAAACTAGAGAACAAAAACAGGGCAAGAACTTGGCATAGCACTCAAGGCATGAGGCAGGCTAAAACACTTCTGGGGCAGTAAAACCGGAAAAGATTCCAAGCTTGCATCGGCATGAGTAAAAATGACCTCCGTATCGGGCTTCCACACGGGGCATAAGGGGCATTGTAGACTCAAGGAACACCTCAGGAAACTGGGTAGAAGGTCTCTGCCGATTCTGCGATAAGTCCAGAACACGTGCTGGGATCATGTGGGGCACTGACCCACAAAAGACTGAAATACTTGATGAGGAAATACTGACCCTGGAGCCAGCTCTAATCCTAAGATTCTCAAAGGAAACTGGACTAGAGAGAGTGCTATAGGACGGATTTCTTCCGCCAAGGAGAAACGAGACTACAAGAACCTCTAAAATGATTCCGAAAGGAATTATAATGTGAGGGGATCTCTTCTGAGGGCATATACCTCACTGAGGCGTACAATAGACCAAAAGGCCGCAGTACAACAACCCCTCCCACATAATAATAATAATAAGCTTACGATATGTCAAATCCCAAGACGGGGGTTGACAAGGTCCCACACCACAGTGCGAGCACAACTAAACCAACCCATGCCGAGGAAGGTCCACCCTCAGCTTTCTTTCGGTTTTAATTAAATTTGTTGGTTATTCCCACGGGACATTTTTTAACAACTAAAAAAAATAAAAACACGCACCAGCGCATTACTTTGAAGACAGTTCATCTCGTTATTAACAAAACGACAAGGACCCGCTCAATCATTGCAAATATTCGACCCAACCCCTCTGGCATAGCATATGCCTGTGCCAATAACTCTCCATAGGCAACCAGACAACAGACAGCAGCGACCCAATTGAGCTGTTATAGCTGATGAAAAATACCTTTGTCCATTACGTAAGTAACTGGAATATGATTCCCCCAGCAGAGGGATGCCGCATGTGCGGCCCCCCAACATTGGGATACGCTTGGCCAAGAAAAACACAAGGTGGCAAATCCCAGGCACGAATTTATTAGGTTTCACCAAAATTAGGGTTCATTTCGGGTTCCGGTCCCTGGTTCGGTGTGCTCCTGTTTTGGGACTTTACGTCGTAGATTTAAAGAAAAAAAAAATACAAGAAACCCCTAAAACACCTTCCATTGGGTATTCTTGTATCGAGTGGAATGCTGCTATGTTGCTATTATTGGTGTTTAAATTACCAAAGCGTGTAGAGCCCGAGTTGTGTTGTGTGTGCTGTTGGCTTTTGTTGGCTAGAAGGCAACAGGACGACAAAACAAAATGTCAATTGGGTCCCATGGGAACCGCTCGAGAGTGATTGATATAACAGCTCCGTGTGCACTATGAGATGGATGTTTGATTGGAGACCGGTCGATATTAGTCCTGGTATTAGGCCCATTTAAAATGGAACTCACGTATACCGACGAATTACATTATATTAGGTGTTTGGAGTTATTTGTTTATGATGACGGTCCTCTCTCTCTCACACTCTGTGTTGCCGCTGTTCCTACACGTATCGGAAAGAAAGAAAGCATTTTTTTTGCCTATTTCTGTTGGTTGCGGGCTCCATGGCCCCCCAGGGAATTGACGTCACTTAATTTGAACGACTGGGTCGCACCTCTTCATTCAGGATTTGTGGTTATAGAGGTGTTTTCGGAAGGATGATTCGCTCGGGTATGCTGGATGGGTGAAAGGTGCTTTCGCACGGCCAAATGAAGCATGCTAAGGACGACGTGCGCTTTCGGAGGGTGAATGACGCTCATAAATAATGTTTAATGGTCGCAGCTTGTTGACAATGTTATCGGTTATTTTCGGTTGAAATGTTTTTCCTGATTTGCGATTCTTGAGTCATGGGTTAGGCAGCGGGAATTACTTATTTGAGTGGCACACCTTTGATGGGGTTTTGTGAATATATAATAATTGAGTCGACGATGGTGATAACGAAAATTGAAAGATGGAAAGTTGGGGAGACTTTTTCGCAACTGAATTGATTATTATGGGTGGAAAATGTTGAAAAATTGTGAAAGGGGGGCACGTACATACTTCTACTGCTTGAAATTCACTGAAAAACGTCTTCCTGAAGTGTCCAACCGGCTTTAGCAGCTTTAAGAAGAGGCCATCTTCAAAGTGTAATCGAGTGTAAAATATATCAAATTGGTGACGTAGTGATTGCCAACTTTTTAAATTGCATTAGGATTTTTTGCCTCGATTTTCAAACTATTTTCTGGAAAGTACGATTTCTGAATGAAGAAAGTGGATGGCGTTCCTCAGGGTTCAGCGCTTGGTACACTTCTGTTTTAAAAACTCATTGGCTCTGTCTCCAATCACACGCCTTTAGTGGCGCTACTGTCCGTGGCGGTCCTATGAACTAACAAAAATCCCCTAATAATTTTCTTCAATTGAGCTCGCCATCTTGGTTGAGGTCCGTCCAACTGGAAGCGAAACTACTGCATTGCCAGTTGCCACTGTGGCGTGAGAACGGTCTCTTCAGTCGATCAAGGTAGAAGCTACTATTTTCACGGCTTCAACGACCATTCCCATTTATCACTATCTACAAGTAGAGCTTACTCTGTGTAAGCAACCTAAGATTTGGCCGTTCTAAGGCCGTTAAGTTACGCATCTAAACCATAGAAGATCTTCTTCCATCGCTTTTGTTTTTTTAAAGTAAAAAAATGGTTCTTTTAAAGTAAAAAAATGGTGGACTCCTCTGTTGCAGCTTTTGGGTGGATTCTCATTGTCAAGTGATCTCTTTCTGTCATATAAAGCGGTTCGCTGACCAATCAAACTGAGACGAGGAAAACAAAAACACAAATTTCCGACTAACCCAAGGACACCAGCATGAAAAAAAAATACGAATCGCCTCTCATTTAATTCCTTTGTGGGCGAGAGTGACTACAAGGATGCAGGATGCTATATGAGAAACCAAGAGCTTGTATCGCCCCATCTGATTGTAAATATTTCATTCCTTATTTGTTTAGTTTTAAAATTAGGAACGCAACCATCCCTAACCCCTAAGACCTACAGCTGATGTGCAGATAGCACAACGGAAGCATTGTGTTATTAAAAAAGTTCACAATCGTTACTTTCCCCCGGATTTTTTGTTTTTGCTGTACCGAGGACTTGCACAGCTTGAACTTCTTTGAACACTTCACCCCAACTTGTATAGTTGGTATCCCAATATTTATGTTAAAATCTTTCCAGTGAAAGGGTTCGTCATGTTTCCGGGACGGAAACTTTTCACCAGCATTCACTAATTAAAGCGCTTACCAGACCTCGCATCGGTCCCCGCACATCCACCCGTGCGTATATATTTTTCACTCTTTAATGGATTATTAAAAGGCCCAGGCAATTCATCTGGCAAATGGCGCGGCGCGCGTTTATCTGCTTCTGATATCTGATTTGTGTTGGGAAACTTTTCGGTTGAAACTTCACAAACCATCTGTGTTGGTGGCTTCAAAGTTAACACAAAAAGAAACTGCCATGCAACCATTTAAAACTGTCTTCGGGTAGTTGGATATATTTGGACTTGGAACTTGGTCAAGACGCTCCAATCATGCACTAGATTGCATAAGCCATGTACGAGTATGCACGGTTGACTGGATTTGAAATATTCAAACACTGCAACTGCGTGTGCAGTTGGATAATAATTTTCCCTGTGGAACACGAAGACACAACCGAAACAATAAAGCAACCGAAATTCAATTTCTTGGCAAATTTAAAACTTTCTTTGCTTTTTGACGAGAATTCTGCTGGAGCGTTTTATTGATTCAAGTGCGAATGACTCGGAGCTGCAAAGTTTCGTTGTGAATAAAGTTCTTCGAAATAAAATTGAAATTGAATTCAAATTGGTTCTGTGTGGTGTGCGCCTGTTTGGAAATGCAATGCGCAAAGTTTCTCAGGGCGGTAGTTGGAAATGATTGTTTTTTCGCAAATTAACATTTGAAAGAACTATCGAAAGGATATATACGAGCTGTTTGAGGTTTTAGAGGTAATAAAGACTCAGCTAATGGTTTAGACAAACAACTGACGCAGATATTCGGTGCAGCAGCGTTGCCACTTTGCGCTGTAGATCTACCGAATTTTTTTCCAAATTTAAATCTACTGCGAAAAAATGCAATCGACTGCATTTTTTTAAAAGAGTTTGCTGCGAAAATATAATCCTAAAGTGGCAACGCTGATGACAGGATTTTTGACTTAGAATTGAAAAAGAGGGAAACATCGAGAGCATTTGATTTTTCCTTCTATGTTCTTCGTCATCGTTTCGACTGATGTGCTGGGTCTAACTGGACCATCAACAAGGGACTCCCACTTCTGGTTTGATGAACAACGTCGGCAAGCGAGGGTAAGGCTTTTAGGAGCTACTCATAAGAAATATCACCTTTTAGCTTCTCAGAAAGACGCAGAAAGAAATTAAGAGCAGAACAATGTACCAAAGTTGTACTTGAAAGTTAAGAAAACATTCGCCAGTACAGCAAATCCCAAACAGAAACCATGGCAGAGATGACGAAGTTAAAGTGGAGTATTTGCATGAAAAAACCGCTCAAAATTATGTTATGATTTTTTTTTGTAAATAAATCAATTGAAACACAACATTTTATGAAAATCAATTGTTTATGCTTAAATATTATGAAGGATTTTAAAGAAAATGTGTTTAATCAGAATCTGAAGGTGAAAGGTCGTCTACATGTTATTCTTCTTCAATATCGTCCATACTTCTGTTGTTATCGTCTTCTACAGGCAAAACCAGTCCGCATGGGATCAAAAGAGTTCGTGCCTCCTGGGATAGTGGTTTGGTTTTCTTGTGCTGTCGTGCTCTAAGGCTGCTTAGGTCTGTTTGAGACGTCTCTGTTACAAGACACACGTGTACATTTGTCGACTAAATTTCAGTCTATATTGCCTGAAGTGTTTGTTTCGAGCCTCCGCTGTCTCCTCCGATGGCTGACCAATAGCCGTACTGATCTATGTACAATTTAGCAGTATCGTGGGCGAAGGTATTAAATTTGTCTGCATCGATTCTACATCCACTAGAACAGTGGTTCCCAATCTTTTTCAGCCCGCGGCGCACCCACTATTTTAGTATTTGGTCACGACGCCCTTCCCAGCTATTTGAAAAAGAAACAGTCGAATGAAATAATAGATAGATGAGATGTGTATAAAAATTCAGTTTACAAGCCGTTCGAAGCTCAAATAAGTTTGTATTTTTGTGAATAACTCACGGCGCGACGCCCATATTTACTTTCTAATGGGGGCGCATACTTTGGGAACCCCTGCACTAGAAATCAATTCCAAGATAGTTTTGAAGCGAGTTATCAAATTAGGATCTACCCCAATTATACGAGAAGAACACTCCGGCTCATTGAAAAACCTTCTGGGCGTGTTGCCGTCATTGGTATTACCAAATCCCGCTTTGGGTACATCTGCTAGGAGCCCCATTTGCTCTTTGATGCGCCTTGACTGTTCTCCTTTGTAGCTTTCACAATTACTTTTTCTTCAACCGATCGTGCCTGCCATTTTTTTTAAAGGTGTTTTATAAGCTAAACGGAGAAGCGATTCGAAAAAGCGAATCTGTGCGTGAAGAATTGAGAGTCCAAACTTTAGTGCTTCTACATTGACTTGCTCAGTTTTAATAAACTTATTGAAATCCTTAGAAGTCTGCGCACAAATATAGCATATCGTAGTTGAGGCAGTATCTGTAGCAGCATTGCACACTTTTCCGTCAACCATTGTACGTAACATGGTATACCTTATTTTTGCTATTTTATTAGAACTGATTACTTCTGTTTCTCTGAGATGCGCAATTTGGTTTTTAATGAAAATGATTTCATCTCAACTTTAAAAAATTGTCTTAAGCTTGCAAAAGCAGATAAAAGAACTTGAAAAAAAGGTTAGCCTTTTGGACAATACTGCCCAACCATTCCAATCAGTTCAGCAAGATAAACAAAAGGAGTACCTCACTGATGAAGAGGAGCTTGCACTAGAGACAGAAAGACATCTGACCAAAAGTAAAAGACCAACGAAGAAACGAAAGGCAGAAGAAAGTCCTGAAACATCTGCCAGAATCTTTGACAATGTGGCTACGCCAAAACATGCAAATTTGCAAGCTAAGACGAAAGATAAAAGGACTGAAAAGACAACCATTGGCTTGAATAGACAGCCTTTACCACCACCAATAATGATCTCTAGTGTAGACAGATTTGGTGAGCTAAAAAGTATTATTGAGCAAAAATCTAAGAAAACGTGCAAGCTCACGTCATATAGTAAGAACAATTGGAAAATAAATGTTGATGATAGTGACACTTATAGATATATCACTGATGAGCTAACAAAAATTAAGTTGCAATGGCACACGTATGAAAATAAGGCTACTAGACCAATTAGAGTAGTCGTCAGAGGTCTTCACTTCTCGTGTGAGACCTAAAAGTTCTTAAGGGACTAAGTCTACCTCCGCTCTGCTATAAATCTGAGAACAACATCTCAGCAGAAACTAAACGAAGAATAGCTCTTGCCAATCGATGTTCCTTTTGAGCTGCAACGAACAACCGAACAGTAGGGCCGAATCCGGAACAAATGAAGAGGTTTTGACGGTCCCGGTCCTGCTTTATGGCACCGAAGCTAGAACTCTATCTAAATCAGGTGAAGACACTACAAAATTTTCAGAGATCGACATTGTTTAAAAATTACACATCATTTTTCTAATATGGATGGGACTAAAAAGTGATTAGACACAAATGCTGCGACCGTAAAAGGTGTTCGCGTCGAACCCGGTAGGATATATTTCGGTCTGATATCCGTTTGTACGTTGGTAGTCATTCTTTAAACATTTTCCTTTTAAAATTTCCCACATTTTCGCTTAAAATATGCCATAGAGGAGGCACGCACCATCTATCCGTTCGTCCGATCTTATGGCTTCAAACAATTTTTTTAGATTCGGTTCCGAACGGTTAGATCGATAGGGGTGGTTATCTGCGAGGTCTTTTTCGGTATGAATTATTTGAACATCCAATGATTAAAGTGTACGGAATCTTTGGATGTTCAAATACTTTAGTACATTTTTTGTAAATGAGAGGGAATTTTAGTCCATCCAAAAGCAGTGCAATATTTTCTTTTGAGTGCATTTTTAATCAAATGAAATTGTTAAAGCTTTTCTCCACTTTATCTTCTTGCTAAAGAAGTATTTTATGCGGGGATCCCTTTTTCAGCTCGCGTAAGTTTACATTCCCATTTAAAAAAAAAATAATTGCGGCAACGCTCCTGCTCTCCTTTTTTTTTGCTCGATGTATTGTTGCCAGCGTTGTTATGTAATCGTATTTATTGGAAATGTTACGATTTTCGAAGGTTGAAACGACGCTCCGATTTTTGCTTTTTTCGCCCCAATTTCTACGATTTCGTAAATATTTTTACGATTTTTTCCGATATTATACAAACATTAAATACAATGGGTAAACCGAAACACGATTCGGTAAATAAAATACAATTCCAGAAAAGGAACCCACAACAATTTAAATCTGCATTTAATTTGACTTTACCTTACCAACACATCCCTTTGCAATTAGTCGGCATCGATTATCAAGCATTTTTTGTTTTTTTTTTTTGCGTGATAGACTAGATAGTGGTAGCGTTATGTTAAATTGACAATGGCTATTTTTACGGCCATATTATTCACTCACTTTAATCCGGGTTAAAGTTTATACCCGGACTTAAGTGAGCTTAACCCAAAAATTAAATCCAAGTCCATAATATTCAGTCGTTAAAACCGAACTTAAACCCATTTTTTTTAAACTCGACGGCTTTAATTCGACTGAATTTATACTGCACTCCGGAGACCAGTTTAAGAACTTTAACTCGGATTAAAACTCAATTTCATAATGTTGACAATTTTCAATCGCAGGACGCAAGAAATAAGAAGAGTAGAAAAGTAAAAAAGGGGATATAAAAAAATTGACAGAAACTAAAAAAAGGACTTCATTGATGAAATTGACGTAATTTATGTTGTCGAAGAACTGATGAAACAACAGCTGATGGTAAATCAACGTCGTCCTTGAAGTCGAATAGGTATCAAATGCACAAGCGGGTATGCGTCGATTATAACGATGTGTTAGTTTTCAGAATTGTTTCCGCCTGAAAAAAAGAGACATTTTGGACATAATTCGACAAACATTTCGGCATAACCTTCAAATATAACTGGGCTCAAAACAAATGAAATAAATTTCCCAGTGACAAACAACAAAAAAAATGATTTTTTTGTTGAAAAATTTGGCATTACTTAGGCTTACAATTGGTTTAAACTGTTTTAAGTCCGCGTTTGAATCCATATTTAATCCAGCGGGCTTAATGCAAGTTTTGGAGTGAATATTATGGATATAGATTTTAATTTCTGGTTTTAAAAACTCGGATTTAATGGTCGGGTGTAAAATTAACTTAAACCTGATTACACCCGGAGTGAACAACAACTGTCCGACCTCTAGAGCATTATAAAAAAATAAAACACTAAAATTAAGTACAAATTGACTTCTACGCTCTTAAACGCGATTTTTGTACTCGTAAAATTAGAAAATACGACAGATACGATTTTGAACAGAGGAAATATACAATTCTCGAACAATATCCATAACAACACTGATTGTTGCAAGATTTTTTGAGTGTCGCAAGGAGAGTAAAGTATCTAATATAAACGGACCTGCGCGTGAAATTTACATTTAAGTCTGAACGGACTACATATATTCTTATAAAAGTTTTGGCCGATTTTCGACACTAGTTCATTATAAAATGACCTAAAAAAATATTCCTTTTCTGTATATCCTATAATTTGAATATAGCTAAGTATCCTGCTGGCGCTAAATTTTATCTCCCATACAAAAATGTCTACAAAGATTGCAGTTTAGCAAAGCAGTATCATTTTAGCTCGCTAAATTCTTAACTTCCTATAGATGGGCCGATGACACGTCTCCACCCATTTAGTTCGCGAAATAAATGTCCGGCACATTGAATCGAAGATAAATTTTGACATAAAAAGCCGAGGAAACAATTTGTGTTGTGTTTACTTTGAAATTGTTTTCGTGGAAACCGCAGAAAACATTTATGCGATAAATAAAAGTGAACGCAAAACCAAAAATTTCGTTTCATGTGATAAAACAAAAAAACATAAAAAAAATTGCAGGGCCTGTTGAGGAACGATCAGCAATATGGAAATTGCAGAAAAATTCCAATGCAAAAAGGGATTTACCCGACGAACGTCAGCTTGATACTTTTGAAATTATTTGAGCTGCTGCAGCAATGATAATGTCTTCTTCAATTTTGCTTATATCTGTTGTTTTGGAACGATTCAAACAATGCATTGTCTTTAAAGCTTGAAATTGAAAAATTGTATGTACGCGAATAATTAAAATAACGTTTACTGTCATGAACAAATGGTTTTTGTTCCATCTGCATGACGTTTAATAATTTAAATCTTTGGTGTGTAGAAATGAAGTGGAGACTAGGGACGCTAAAATTTAGCGCGAGCGGGATACTAGGCTTATTCAATTATTTCGTAGGTATGTTTATTTTAAGTAGATTCTTTTTGATTAATGAATTTGCGGTGCTTAGAACTGATTTTTACTACATGATGTCTAGCTACAGAATTTGTTTCACTTGATAAGCGTACACTGCTCGAGTTAAGCTAAATTTTATCTGGTCTCCAACTTTTCTCTCCAAACATCAGCTTAAGTCCTAGCCAAATTTTGATATAGAGTACGCCGTGGATAAGTGTAACAGAAAACAGCTGTTCTTTGAATAAGTCTCTCTTATTTCAACTGTATTTGATTCTAGCTACTTCTCATTCTCGTCCGTGTGATAATTAAAAAAGCTCATCCTTGCATACTTTTCCTCAACAGAATAACAAATACACAACGATCTGTCACAATTTAGCTTGAGAAAATGTGCGGACCCCTTAAACGGGCAAGCTAAATTTTGACAGACGCATGAAGTACATTCTGAAACAAAAGTATGATTATTAAGCTCGAGCTGCGTACCACTCCAGCTAAATGGGTTCGCTTAAATTTAGCTTAACTAAATTTTGGAGAGAATTTTGTAAAAATTTATCTCGAGCTAAGGAAATAAAAAAATCGAACAACTATTTACATAAAAATGTAGTGAAAAATTTCAACTTGGGACTAAGAAAAACTATTATTTACAACACAGCCCCACACTCGATATTGAAACGAGAATCCACCGCAGGCTACCCGACATTCGGCTTAAACTGGAAGTGTAAACTGTTTTTTTACTTTTCAAGTATACGTGTGCCCCCTTTGATTAACATAGCACTAATAAATGAACTCAAACTGAGCTACATCCAAGGTCAAACTAAGCTTGTAGGCAATCCCTCTTTTTTGGCTGAATCTGTCAGTCTTTTTAACGCTTAGTTCCTGCTCACAACTATTTGTTTGGTGTGAGTCTTTTATTTTTGAGACGAATGAAAGGGATCTACAATTTTATATCATACATTACTCGGATATCTCGGATGTTTGTTGGCTAGAGTTAGCGCAATGGAAACAAATAAACTTAAGATGGAATTTTTGCATTGAATCGAACCTCGGTAAGCCAATGTGACTACCTTCTCAATCTCAGAGGTCAGCTCGGCAGTTTATTCCTAAAATTAACCAGATTTTCACTCAAAGCGCGCCATACGGCCGCCGCGATTTAAGATAGGCACCGAAGGTAGCTCTACCTCAAACCCATCCAATCTAAAAAAAAATCCGATTGGAGCCCTCATCCCATTTCTATCTCATTCAACTCTTTTTTTCTTAAAAATGACTGCGTTTTTGCATAAAAGGGGCGGACAACTCATCTTCGAGGCCATGTAAAAATCGAAGTCAACCCTCAAGTCCGCTTCTACCTGTGAGATCACCCTTTAAACATTTCTTTCATAAAATTTGCACTCTTTTCGCTTAAAACGGGGTGTAAGGCGAGCTCCCTTTAAAATACCTAAAGCACCACACCTTTTCCAAACGCACAAAAAAATTCAAATCACATTCTTAAATCGGCAAATCGATATCCGGGACATTTCCGTGGCACAACAAGATTGTAATCGACCCACTCCCATGTATTGTGTGCAGATTTATCTGAGATTCCAATACACATACAAAGCGCGCATTATATACGAGTACTCGTACTCACACTCGTCGTTGCTGGAAAAGGATGTGTGGCATTGATTTGTTCGCTCGCTTCATTGTTGTGTTTGGCAATTTCCTGATTTATCATTTGATATAAATATATTTACAACTCTACCCCCCCGCGAATGCGAATTTAATGGCAGTTAGTCTGAATGGCAATGACATTTCCGAAAGTGCACTGGTGAGGTTGCCCGCTGTCATTTTTCCAGTCGACTTGTTCTATGCGAGAGTGGTGCATCTGATCTGATTAACATATTTATTGGTTCGCTTCTTTGATGGTAATTACATGCACATACAACGCCGTGTCCTTCTGTGATTTTTTTTTTAACGGATTACCTCACTCGATATTCATACCCGTCGTGTGTATATATGGGTTCTTTTATTCCAGTGAACAGAGGGAAGCCCTGCCTTGTCGGAAGTTAAATCTCGCATGCTAATGAAAATTGAGTGCTAATTAAGTGGATTCCCCTTTTTAATTTACGCGAATCTACATGCGAATCCTTTTGCTTTTGCTTGTTTGGTTGTCGCATTCATTGCGTCGAATACATTCGAATGGGGTAGGTACCTCTAAGCGTCCTTTTTTCAAACAGTTTATACTGCGCACATTCACGGGCACTCTTCGTTTTGCCGATGCCATTGTTCTAACGTCAGCGCTAAGGCAATAAGTGATGTATTCAACCCAAAGTTGTTGGAAATTTCACAGCAAATTGAAAGTAATTAAAATCATTTGCAAACAACATTTAAGTCCTTGACACCCCCTAGATGTTTGTGTTTTGTTTTTGGGATCCTTTTCTTCCAACGTTGGGTTCTATATTCTGCATCAATGAATAGACGGTTGCAAATGATTTTTCAAACGACCCGTCCGCAATGATGGGGTGCACTTTTTGAACAGAAGGTTCATTTAATTCTTAGTGACAGGTCTTTGCAAATGGATGTGCCTACAGTGTAGTTGTGGCCTTTGTTTGAACACAGCTTTGAACTGTTTACACATGTTTGGTCTCATAAATATTTTAATTAGACATGTGGCTACATAAAAGATTGGAAAGGAGTTGGCTATGCATTTTAAATCTAATGACAACGACGAGGGTTAGGTAAAGGGAAGTAGGTGCTTAACCGCCTTGGACCTTCTAAGCATGAACTGTTCACAAATGCAACTAATCTGACATATTTTGTCCCTCTGCCAACACCACATTAGCGCTAGTGTCAAAACGTTCCGCAGACAACTCAGAAAAAAATGGGAAATCCCCGATTGAGGCTATTTCCCGCCGCGCCATCGCATGTTTGCATTCCATTTACAGAGCTGCCAAAATGCACACTACTACCACTGCCAAAATTGAAATTAATTAAAGACCAAAATGGACAAATAGTTATACAGTCACACGGACATTTGCACTCCTTGACGGTTTGGGTATGTGTTGTGTCGGCAGCTGGGTTCAAAAGTGTTTAATAGCCCGACTGTAACGTAAATATCATTAACAATTAAGTTGGTCATTTTGACCATAAACTAGCAAGCGGTGTCCAGTTCAGGCATCTTGCTCTCTGTCCGAGGGATGGGATATATGCACTCGGACTGTACGTATCGTGTCCGTATGCAATTTCTCACTCGATAAATTGCACACTTAGTGAATTATTTATCACCTAATCGAAATGCCTGGCAAATGATCAATCCGAAGTAAGAGTGCTCCTCTGTATACGTATATATACTTGTGCAGTTGGAGATGCTATGAACAGGCGCACACTTGTTCGTTGATATTCCTATTGCAAACAAATTAGTCTGTGAAATTGATTGAAGATGACAGATGAGAGTGCTGTTAAACGCTGTAATTGAAAGCAAACCGAGTTATGCTACACGAGGACATGGCTATTTACTTAGTGCGGCAGGATTTGTTTAGTATAATGTCGATAGGTAAATGATGGGCGGCGGCGTCGTGTTTGGATTTCAAAATTGTAAATAATGAGTGAAGGGAAGCCAAGCTAGGTTGCGGGGTGGATAAGTGTATCTGGGGATGGCGATAAGTGTGGTTTATGACAGCGAATTGCGAGTACCCCATCCTGAATGGGATGTAAAGTAGCTGTCAAATAAAAGTGAAATACGCCGCGTAAACGTCTTTAAAATTTCAGCTTTTTTAGGTGAATATTCTGACGCTTTGGGACTCCAATCGCGTCTCCTTCCCTTCGTTCTTCAATGAATCGTGGTGAAAAGAATTGGCACTTTGTAAATTTTTGTTATACTGTGTAAATTTGAGATTTATTAGTAACAGCGCCATCTATCGGTAACAGACCATCAGGTTTTGTAATTTTGTTTGTCACTAAACTAGCAAATATTGTGAAAAGAAATAATTTTGATCCGAAAATATAGAATTTGTTGAACTACAGCGCCACCCATCAGATTCTGGGAGAACTACAAGGTGGCGCACTGGAAGCAACGTGCCCGTGATCGCAGAGGATGGAAGGCTACAATGTCTCAGCCAGAGACTTGTCACGGGTCGGGTGCCCGTTAAGTAAGTAGGAAGATGTTTTAATTTTTGCAAATGGCGTCATACGTCAATCATATATGACATTTGTGAACTCGACAGCTGCAGTATAAAACAGACCAGCAAAGGAGCGCTATACTCCGCAAGAGCACGGATCCTCAATCTCAACAACGAAGAGGACGATTTTGTGTCCAAAATTTCGCATTTCCAACTAAGCGGTTACGTCAGTAAGTATAATCTTTATTACTGGGGCAGTAAAACACGTGTGATGCACGAAGATCCATTACATCCACTCAAAGCTACCGTTTGGGGCGTTGTTCACACGGGCGGAGTGATTGGACCGGATTTTTTTGAGGACGCCATCGGCTATACGGCCACTGTTACTGGCGAACGCTAGGCCCATGATAAACGACTTCTTACTGTTGGAATTGGATGAGCGGGGCTTGGTGAATATGTGGTTCACCGCACACACAGCAAGAGCCACAATGAATATCGTGAAGGAAGCGCTTCCTGGTCGCCTAATCTCCATTCTTGGCGATTTGGCATGGCCAGCAAGATCGCCCGATTTAACCATCAAAGAGTTTTGCTTGCTGGCATAAGCCCGCGACTTGAGGCCTATGCCAACAAGCCTCAGACAATCGCAGCCCTTAAGGAGAATATTCGACAAGAATGCGAACAGTTATCACCGGCAATCTTGCAGAAAAACTTGAAATATGTGATAAAAAATGGTATAAATGTGCATCAACACTAGCGGCAGCCACTTGACAGATATCATTTTTTTCCACCGAGAGGACAAATTTTTCAAATAAAGACTTGCATCACTCAAAATCATTTTGTTTATTCATTTTATAAAAAAACGTAATTAAAAAACAAAATTGGATGATTCATTTTGCGCCACCCTGTACAGAAATTCTCAATGAAATAATATTTGTATGTAAATATTACCGACTCGTTAAACGATCACAAAAACCAGACCCACCAATGATATGAAAAGACCAAAAGGTAATTTTGTTTGTAGGGGGTAAGCTTAAACCGATTGGAAAAAAATCCTTTTCTAACAGAAAGTTACAGGCAAGAGTACTGCTATAGGTTACTAGAAATCCCTGCCTATAGACCTACCTAGAGGACGTCTTCTTTCTTACCAAAGTAAATGTCATAAAAAAGAATAGTTTGTTTTAAAAAAACAGATCGAAACGAACTTAAAGAGTCTCAGTAGCATAAACTAACTATTAAATAGACTGACAGCTTTCCTACGCCTCCCCGATTTACCCCGCAGATTTTTTCAATATAAGCCCCTCCCACCGCTCCCAATTTGATTGCCTGTGAATACGTGTGAGGCAGCAAAAAAAAATGCAATTCTAAATGGCGGGAGTTGTAATAAACTACTGACACTCAGCAGTGTTCCTACATCGTGGTATCTCTACCTTTTTGTGGGGATTTCAATTTTGAAAAACTTTCCGTACGTAAAAGGAAAAAAAAAACATCAAAATTGTGGGAATATCAACAATCTGACAAGAAAACATTCAAACTACATTTCACCATGAATATCATCGCACTAAATGTACATAAAAAGGAGATTTGCCTTTAGCAACAATTTCCAGTAGCAAAAATAATGATTATAATTTTAGCAAACTGCGATTTTTATACTGAAGATTAATTTAATGTTATTTTCTTTCCAAACAAAACAAATTTTATGTTTTTTTTCATAAAAACATAGAGGTAATTTGAGTTCAGTGAAAAGGGAAAAATGAACACGATTCGTGGGAAAAATAAAGAGAGAGTGCTAGTAACACTGACAGAGATTTAGTGTATTTCGTGAATTTCTGTCAGCTGATGGATGCGTTAAGAGAGTTTAAATTTGTTGTTTTGTTGCACCACGATGACATTTTTAATCTATTCCAGAAAATTTAAAATTGCGAATGTAATCAACATAAATATAAAAAAGAATAAATAAATTCATTCGTTGAAATAAATGAAGATATTTTTGTTCCTACAATTAATATGCCTGTTTTGGTTTGTTGTTTTTGGGGAAAAAATATGTTAGTGTAAATTTTTAAACACACCAAAATAATCAAAATGAAGTTTCAATGTCAAACTCAAGTAATTCTTTTTATTTATAAATCAACTACATCTTCACTCACGTTCACTCATGAAGCTTATTCAAACATGTCTTCGTGTTTTTCTCTTTTTTATGCTAGCAAATATTTCGCCGGTAATGTCAATAGAAAAACGACAATGGATGGATTACGATTATTATGATTTGAAATATAATTTTTGAGTTATAATCTTTTCATGAAGATTCCATTTCAAGCGGAAAACAAAAAAAAAAACAATTAAAATTTATTAGACCATTTTAAATAATTGAGATAAATAATGGAATTCCATTTGAAAACAACTGCTTCAGCCAAGAACATGAATAGTTCTAGTTTTTAATAAAAACAAAAAACACAACTGAAAAGTTTTTGGTAGACATTTTGTGAATGAAAATAATGTCATTATTTATGTGAAAAGGAAAATAAAGTTGCAAAATTTATTTATTTATTATTGTTTCTTCGCATTTTTTTTTTTAGGAAACTGACTAGTTTTTTGTTTGTAATATTTCTTACACTTTTTTAAGGGCCATATTATTCACTCCCTTTAATCCGGATAAAAGGTAACACCCGGGTTTAAGTGAGTTTAATCCAAAAACTAAACTCAAGTCCATAATATTCAGTCGTTAAACCCGAACATAAGCCCAGTTTTTAAACTCAATCCGATTGGATTTAAACGGAATCCGGAGACCAGTTTAAGAACTTTAACTCAGGCTAAAACTCAATTTCATAATATTGACATTCCTTCGCTCGCAAGAAATAAGAAAAAAAAGATGGCAAGAAACAAAAAAAAGGACTTCATTCGTGAAATGAACCAAATTAATATTGCAGTCTTCGTTGTCAGAAGACGAATTTTTCGAAGAGCTGATGAAACAGCAGCTGAAGGTAAATCAAAGTCGTCCTTTTAGTCGAATATATCGATTGCACAAGCGGGCTTGCGTCGGCGATTACGATGTGGTATATTTTCGAAAATATTGCGTTTTGAAAAAGAGTCATTTTGGGGGCTACATTCGATAATTCGATAGAAATTTCGGCATAATTAATACACCTTAAAATATAACTGGGCCCAAAACAAATGAAATCAATTTCAAAGTGACAAACAAAAAAAAAATGTCATTATTTGTGAAATTTGACATTATGTGGTTTTAAAACGGATTAAAAACGGTTTAAAGTATTTTAAATCCATTTTTAATCCAGCGGGTTTAATGCATGTTCTTCAGTGAATAATATGGACATAGGTTTAAATCATCGGGCTTAAAAAAAAAGCGGATTAATGATCGGGTGTAAAATGAACTTAAACCTGAGTTACACCCGGAGTGAATAATATGGCCGTAAGTGACAGGACAGTTGGCAGTCTTGTTTAATACTGTTGTTAATAGTTTCATCAAATCGATCATTAAAAAAAATGTGAATATGAAAGGAGAAATTGGGTGCGAAACTTGAAGGAAATTCTATGGCGAACATGCGAACAAATAAAAATAGTATAATAAAATAATGTCTATCTATCCAAAGTTTATTCTAAAATGACTTAAAAAAATATTCCCTTTCTTTATATCCTCTAATTTGAACATTAATTTCTATTTAATTATAAGAAAATCGAACAACAATTTATATAAAAAGTAGCGAAAAATGTCAACCTGGAACTATGGTTTACAACACAGCCCTTGATATTGAAATGAGAGTCCACCTCAGGCTACGGACATGACGACATCCGGCTTAAACCGGAAGAGTGTAGGCTGTTTTTTTTTTCAAGTATGAGTGAGTCCCCTTTGATTAGCATAGGCACAAACACTTGAATTCAAACTGAGCTACATCCAAGGTCAAATTCAGCTTGTAGGCAATTTCTCTTTTTTGGCCGAAGCTGTCAGTCTATTTAATAGTTAGTTTATGCTCAGTAGTCTCAGGACTCTCACAGAAGTTTTCACGTCCCATCTACGGGTTGGAAAAGTCCGCTCAAAATCCAATTAATTCATCACTAATTAATTCAATTCAGGGCTTAAATGTCAGGAAGGGTCATGTGAGATCTACGGTCTCGTGGCTATTAGTCATTGGACCGAAACATGTAAAAGACCTTTCAGGGCTTTCTATGTAAGAAGGGGTAAGATGTGTTCGCCGGTCATGCGACTATCGACAGCCAGTTCAACACTGTCCATTTAAAAGTACCGTGGGAATAAATGTAGCCCTTACGGGTTGCGAAAACATTTTTGCAAAAAAGTTCGCAAGGAGCTCAACAACATGTTTACGAACGAGGATATGTGACTCTAAGTAGGGGACCAAATCCCCCGCTTGAGCAAACTATTACACACGACACGCGAGTCGTTTCAGTCCCTTATCGACTGTTTTATGTTTCAAAAGGTGCTAACAGATAACAAATCCTGTCACAAAATGACAGTCATTTGAACAGTTCCAGGCAAAAAGCCCAGCAATAGGTATACAAATTTAAACAAATTCGCACGAAAGCCAAGGGAATAAAGAAAATTATCACCAACCGCTGCTAAGCCACATATACAAATCATATATACATACGTTCCTCTCTCTCTCTCACTCAGCGTGTATACGCGCGCTAACCACATTAAGAACTTTTCATTTGAAATTCATCCCAGTAAGCCAACATTCATTAAAATAAATTGTGACTTGCGGTAGTGTATACGGTATACCTAGAAATGGCAACTCCACTGCCACCTCCTACGGTGTCTTTTCGACCTGCTTTAGTATGCAAGCTATGCCAGACATGTACCTAATGTAATGAAACTCCATTTGAATTTCAATTGCATTTCTGCCACATGCCGCCTTTAAATCTAGTTGCGTATCCTACTCTTGATCTTTGTCCTCAAAGTGTATGTAGATACTGTCGCTGTGGGTCTGGGCTGTAGTACCTCCAACTGTACCTACTGGAGGCAAACATTTATTAGCGCACTTCGGAAGGTTGGCATGGACTGAGCTGTACCAGGGCCTTGGTTATAATGAGTGGCGAACGATAAAAAGGGGTGGTGTACACGGTACAAGTGCGCGAGGGCGTTTTTTGAGGCTTAGCAGCCTTAAGAGTGGCAGTGGGCAGGGAAGTGGCAGTGGGCACCCGAAATGGGAGTGTGCACCTTGTGAGAGTTGACAATCGTAAATTGCTAAAGTTTATGTCGTGTACCTGGAGTTCGAAAGGTACGAGTGCAAGTAAAGATTCGCACAGAGCCAGTGATTGCTGTAAGCATTGCAAATTATCAGATCTGACGGGGGACAGCGATTCATGGGGTAATGGACGTGAGAGGTTCTTGCTTTGTTACTTGCTTTTGGAATGGGTTTCTTTTTCTTTTTTTTTTGCTGAAAGGATGTACTTGTACATGAGAATTTGGAAGACTGTGCTGTAATTAGGAAACTCTGTTGATTGGGTGAAGGTGAGTTTTTCTGTATAGTGGTGAATGGAAATTGGAAGAGACTGTAATTAAGGGACAGCGCATAGGTTATGGATTGGGTGATTGTCTTGGAGCTATATAGGCGGTAGGGTTGGGTTAAAAGGTATTCGTTGAAGAAGAACCGAATCATTGTCCCTTGAAAAGAAGTTAGTTTCAATGCAGAATCTATAAGTGCGTAGCCTCCAAATGCTTGTGGAAGTATTTTCTGAGGTTTAGGTTTAGGCCGTTTGTAAGTCAACGAATAACCCGCCAAAGTCCAGGTCTGTCAGTTTGTGACTTTGCCTGTTTCCTCAGGAGACAGCGTAATGGGTAAAAGATTCCAACCGAGTTGATTTAAAAAAAAGCACCCCCAGGTATTCAATTGCCACGCCCCATTGTCCAAATCCGCCCACATTTAAAAAATCACTACAACACCAATCGATGTATACACATTATTCGGACCACAGCTGCCATAAGTGCTAAGGGATAGCGTTCGAATGAAATGTGTTTAATGGGAGGTGCCACGCCTCCTTCTACCATTCCGCCCATAATTTGTAAACTGTTTCCTACACACAATATGCATCGATGGACCATTTAGTAGACGTCATGAGCAACTGTTGCTTTATAGTAGATCGTTTTAAATGTACGCAAATGACAAGTTGCACGATTTTGCCACGCCCCCTAAATTTTGGAAGTCTGCTTGAAGTGCTGGAAATATACAAGTTGGTCTTGGAACTTGTAGTTCGTTTTCCATCAAGTATATCGACTTTGGGGATGACATCTCCGTAAAGAACTTACACTGCACAGTCCCACTTTACACCAATGGCCTGCTTGCGGTTGCATGTATACCCCTCAAGTCCAAGTCTTCTTAGTAGTGCAACTTGTCGGGATGACATCTCCGTAAAGAACTTACACTGCACAGTCCCACTTTACTCCAATGGCCTGCTTACGGTTGTATGTATACCCCTCAAGTCCAAGTCTTCTTAGTAGTGCAACTTGTCGGGATGACATCTCCGTAAAGAACTTACACTGCACAGTCCCACTTTACTCCAATGGCCTGCTTACGGTTGTATGTATACCCCTCAAGTCCAAGTCTTCTTAGTAGTGCAACTTGTCGTCTGTACTCTCGATTTTATCTGTTGCTCTCCCTTAATTTAAATAAAGTCTATCAAACGACGGACGACGCCAAGGTGGGTTCGTACAACCCATAAAAAGCCTCACCCAGTTTTCCGTCACATCCTTATTCAATACCTTCTAATTGAGATCTTATAAATGACACACGAGCAATAAAGATGGCATTGCTCTACACACCAATCCCATATCCAGTTTCAATTCGCCGAGCGAACAAACCAAACCGATTGTGTTCACACAGAGGTGACAATTTTTCACAATCGCAAATTGCTTGCCATGTGCCCTCCGCAAATATTTTCACTTGGCCGTATCAGCGCAGCAGCGTGTGGGCCTGGCCATGGCATGACAGTATCATCACACACCCTCTGGACATCCGTTCGAGTATAGAATTCAATTTAAGTCCTTTATCGATAAATATTGACACTGCCGAGTATATACGGAATGATGAACCACCCCCCCTGGTTGAAACACACCGGATACAGGAATCCCCAGACCGTGACCACAATCCAACGGTTTGAGCAGAGTCCGAGCGCAACAGGGTAAACGAGTACCTACACCACTCTATCGGTGAATGATGGGTTTGCTATTATCACGTATTTGTAGGTAGCAGCGAGAGAATAGCGCGGTCAACTTGGTTCGACGGTCCACGTCATCGTCATTTGAAGAGTGACCGCCAACCCCCCACCCTCACCTGTGTAGGCGACATTGTGCGGAAGAAAATGAACTTGCGGTAGGTGGATTGAAAAACCATTCGCCCAGTTCGTGCAGACGAGTGAGTGTGTCCCGGTTTGAGGTCAAATATGGAATTTTTTTTTTGCTCTCATTTGTGTGCAGATTAAAAATGCTATTGTCATCGATGGCTTAGGAGCAGATTTCCGATGGCAATTTCCACGGTTTGAACTTCAGATTTGTGGTCACCAGCTGCTGGATGGGGGCAAGCGTTGTTTGTCACTGATTTTGATTGGTTTTTTGGCGGGGTTTTGGGAATTAGTTAGAGAATAAGTCAAATTATTTCGAGAGTGCACGTCCATCGATAGTTATGAAAGCCGGCGGGAGGTTCATACAGAAGACATTGGAATAGGAGTCAATCCACGATCTCTGACATGAATATGACACTGTAACGCTTACTAAGACATCAGATGAGTACAACTGCGAATGGAAACAAAACGACCCCCGATATATCCTGGTGGCATCCAATTTGCAATGTAACACAAAACTGGATGTTAAGGCCGATCCAAGCGCGAGACCAATGTAACAGGCCTCACAAGTACATGAGAGTGCCGGCTACGAAAGTCCCATCAAGGAACGGTACAAGGAAGAAAGATCCTCCGTTCCACTGGCTACAGAACAGCAAAACACTTTGTACAGACGTCTGAAAGAAAATGGAACGCGGCACTGTCTCCCGGCAAACAAGTAAATCAGAAAACGTAAATGGCAACCTCCTATCAGCAACCCCCAACGTAATCGTTCCCCATCGGTATTCGCAGCCCGATCCGGCCTATGGGCTAAGTGAAATTTCACAGATACCAAGCACAATATCCTATTTCGCAAATTTTTTGCGCCACAAATTATGCTAAATAAATTATAAAAATTATGGCCATAATAAAGAACCGTTAAATTCCAACATATGATCCTGCATTCTCACATGATAAACCCGCACAACAACCGGAAATATAGCTGGCCTCCGGAGCACATACACCAGTTCCTTGCATGCGGCGATATAAAAGGACAAATGGGAAAAAAAAATAAATAAAAAGAAACCAGCAAGGAGTGGAGATAATTCGCTGCCACGCCACCGTTCAATTTGCAGGACTTAGCCGAGAGATTTCTGTTTGAATCAAAATAAAATCATAAAATCCAGGCAAAACGAGAGCTCCAGCTCCAGCTCAAGCTCAAACCGTCCAAATCGGGGTGCGCCGGGCTATCAATTGAATTTTTTATGGTGGCGTGAAATTTTTTACGACGATGTCTTTTTTTTTTTTTTATTTTTACGAGACATATATACGAACCAAAACAAGTCCCATCTGCCGCTGACACACATGTGGGCGAGGGAAATGTTTTGTTATGATTGTAACATGATTAGATATGGCACAGGGAACAAGCTCTTCAATAATCCCTAAACGAGCAGGCCCCTGGAATGTGCCGCACCACACCGCCACCACCACAAATAAACACTTACGAGGCGATGATGTTGTGCTCGTAAAATGTTTCTTAAAAATCCATAAAACGGGCTTTTCCGAAGGATTCCCATAAATATCGGTATATCACTATCTGCGGAGGAGTGCCTGCCGCGCTCGTGGCGCAATTTTGACGTGAAGACGTTCTTTGCAGATCCCCTGTAAGAGTGTGTGTGTGCCTTATTGTTTCTAGAGCCGCCGGCTATACACCCCGACTCATTTGCATTCGCAGTTTCAATTTACTTTTCATCATCTGTCGGGACCAGGGTCGTGGCTGTGCACGTAGTTAATTAATAGTGATTCAGAACTTTGTCCGCATCATTTCAGATGCGACGCGAGATGGCTCTGGCGACCTTTGTGTTCCAATTTTATTCTTGGAAGTTGAAGGAGTCTTTCTGCTTCGTTGGACGTACTCGTTGGCACTTTACTTTCACGTAGTACATCATCCACTTGGTATGGACCCAGTGTCGTCATCTATTGTAGGATTGCAGAAGGTGGCGGGTGGCGCCTAGGGGCGCTAATTGTAAAACGGTTTAAGCTTTTGGAAATGTTTGCCTTTTGAAATTATAAAAGATTTAGGGCTTTCGGAATTGGCTGCGAGGAAGTTTCTGGATTTGTGGTGTTTTAGGAAAGTTGCTTTCAATTGTCGGGGCTTGGCTTGGGGCTTATTGAGTTTTGGGGTTAGTCACATTTCAAGTTTGTACTTTGACTAGGTTAATTGCGGCGATAATATGTTGAAAATGTGAGGTGAATCGGAGAAGACGAAAGGTAGCTTTGTTGATCTGCAAATAGAAACTGTCAAGTTCAGTTAGTCAGGAGCACTTATCAATTTATAAACGGCTACACGAACCTCTCTTCTTGAGACAGTACAGTCGTCTGCATCCTATGATCCTCGGCTGGTAGCTCACTGCTATCAAGACCTCTCTTCCTGAGACAGTACAGTCTTCTGTCTCCTACGTTCCGCCGCACGTAGCTTACTGCTATCTAGACCTAGCTTTGAACGATTTTTTGAACAAAACAGAGGGTAGCGACCTGAGATGCGATGACAGCCTTCCCTAAGGTAATTTTGTCCGACCTTTTTAAACTTAGTCAACATCATGGTGTAGCTCATAAAGTCTGCGGATTTGCCTCTCTCGCACACAGTACCAGCAATGTGTTGCAGAAGAGCTTAAGACGTTCGAAAAATACGCTGAATTGGCTCTTTTGTGCCATCAGGGGCATGCCTCGATGTATCTTGTAAGACGTGAAATCTCCTCTTTGGCCGACTTGATAGTCTAGCCCTCCTTCTTGATGATCTTCTGGGTCAGCCTTTGTACTTGAAAACCTTCACTGAACCCCTTTACTCTTATCGACCCTCGATGCTCATTTAGCACAGCCAAACACTTCCAATATTGGGGGACGGAACTTGATTTTTTTTGGTGGTTCCACTGTCCAACCACTTCCTTTAGCAGCTTCTGGAACTTGTACTAGTCCCTGTGCTTTGTTGACAAAGTTTTCATCTCTGTTTTAGAGACCCAGCCTTTCGGACTTGAAGCCAGCAGTTTGGCTTGTACTGCCCTGCAATTTGACTCCTTCTCCATAAACTGACAAACTGCGAAGGCACTTTCTTTTCTACAATTGACACTAGGCCATTTGTACGTCTTAATGTCGCTGTTTAAAGCTTCTTAAAAAATAGTGGGCTGGGTTATGTTGTAAGTCATGATGTTCTGTAATTCAGAATCACCTTCCTTGAAACAACCACAAAAATGTATTAATAACCGAAGTATAGTCAAACGTCCAAACACACCAAAAAGAAACCTCCAGCGCCATCTATGACTTATACAAGCCACATGTGAACGCAAAGTAAAATAAATTAATAATAAAATAAATAAATAAAAATAAGGTACAACAGGTCCGCAAGAACCCCACGCCCAGCTTCTCCCAACCGTTCGTTTTTTGTGATCTAGTTGCGACAAAAATTTCGGATGAAACCCTGCCGCAAAGTGGACTTGTCGTTCTTAAATCCGCCACACGGTGAACCTGTATATTTTGGGAACCTTCCATATGACGTGTCACTTTCTACGACAACCAAAGGAGGACTTGTCGACGTTAAAGATTGTTTTTGAAAAATTCAGAGAGGAAGACTTGTCGATGACCAAGATTGTCATAGGGACAGCTTGTATTCCGGTTTGTCACTTTCTACGACAACCAAAGGAGGACTTGTCGACGTTAAAGGTTGTTTTTGAAAAATTCAGAGAGGAAGACTTGTCGATGACCAAGATTGTCATAGGGACAGCTTGTATTCCGGTTTGTCACTTTCTACGACAACCAAAGGAAGACTTGTCGCCGTAAAGATTGTTTTTGAAAACTTCAGAGAGGAAGACTTGTCGATGACCAAGATTGTCATAGGGACAGCTTGTATTCCGGTTTGTCACTTTCTACGACAACCAAAGGAGGACTTGTCGACGTTAAAGGTTGTTTTTGAAAACTTCAGAGAGGAAGACTTGTCGCCGTAAAGATTGTATTTGAAAACTTCAGAGAGGAAGACTTGTCGATGACCAAGATTGTCATAAGGACAGCTTGTATTCCGGTTTGTCACTTTCTACGACAACCAAAGGAAGACTTGTCGCCGTAAAGATTGTTTTTGAAAACTTCAGAGAGGAAGACTTGTCGATGACCAAGATTGTCATAGGGACAGCTTGTAATCCGGTTTGTCACTTTCTACGACAACCAAAGGAGGACTTGTCGACGTTAAAGGTTGTTTTTGAAAACTTCAGAGAGGAAGACTTGTCGCCGTAAAGATTGTATTTGAAAACTTCAGAGCGGAAGACTTATCGATGACCAAGATTGTCATAGGGACAGCTTGTATTCCGGTTTGTCACTTTCTACGACAACCAAAGGAAGACTTGTCGCCGTAAAGATTGTATTTGAAAACTTCAGAGAGGAAGACTTGTCGATGACCAAGATTGTCATAGGGACAGCTTGTAATCCGGTTTGTCACTTTCTACGACAACCAAAGGAGGACTTGTGGGCGTTAAAGGTTGTTTTTGAAAACTTCAGAGAGGAAGACTTATCGATGACCAAGATTGTCATAGGGACAGCTTGTATTCCGGTTTGTCACTTTCTACGACAACCAAAGGAGGACTTGTCGACGTTAAAGGTTGTTTTTGAAAACTTCAGAGAGGAAGACTTGTCGCCGTAAAGATTGTATTTGAAAACTTCAGAGCGGAAGACTTATCGATGACCAAGATTGTCATAGGGACAGCTTGTATTCCGGTTTGTCACTTTCTACGACAACCAAAGGAAGACTTGTCGCCGTAAAGATTGTATTTGAAAACTTCAGAGAGGAAGACTTGTCGATGACCAAGATTGTCATAGGGACAGCTTGTAATCCGGTTTGTCACTTTCTACGACAACCAAAGGAGGACTTGTCGACGTTAAAAGTTGTTTTTGAAAACTTCAGAGAGGAAGACTTGTCGATGACCAAGATTGTCATAGAGACAGCTTGTAATCCGGTTTGTCACTTTCTACGACAACCAAAGGAGGACTTGTCGACGTTAAAGGTTGTTTTTGAAAACCTCAGAGATGACCAAAATTGACAGGACTACCAAATAAGAGGCGAATCTGTCGATTCTTATACCTTTTTAAAGGAAGACTTGTAATTTTGCAAGATTTTCGAATGCAGAACTCGTCTATTTACAAGACTTCCGAGCGGACGACGTTTTTTTATTTCTTGGACACGGTTTAAACCAACCGAATTGTGTACAAAATTTAGCTGACAAAAGTCTTCCATCCCGGAGGCACATCACTTTGTTAAATATAGATCGCAACATTTTAATGACTTTTATCAAAGTTGGACTTTGAAATTCCGAAACCCGTGCAGCTTGTAAAAGAGCTCGATTGCCTGCATCAATCGTCGGCTGATGTAGTAAATTAGGTCCTGGGGCCACTTTATTCCCAATTTGACTGAAATGGATTTTTTTTGGCTTGTCACATTTTCCACTCCACTCCCATGCAGCCCGTAGCTTCTATATTTTTTTACAACCATTTTTGAGCAGAAAAATATTCACAGGAAAACAAAACTGAGTCCTTCAATGAATGCGCTGGAATGACAGAGGGAAAACAATGCTACTCCATACACGAATGGGATATAGGTGCAGTTGAAATGGCGATGGAAACAAAAAAAAATCGGTCCGCGACAACCCACACCCACTACCACAATATGTTCCTTGGGGAAAGTTTCGTTGGCAAACAATTTTTTTTTTTTGTGTTAGAACCGTGTCGTCCTCATTCTGCGTACACTCGTATTTGTTTCAAATAGCAAATGAAAAATTCATGGGTGCACTTTTGGTTATACAATGGCGAAAGTATTACAAAACCAAAAAAAAATGGACGAGAGCAAAAAAAAACAAAAAGGATATGTTTATTCAATTTCTCGACTGTGAGAGTGGTTTTTTGTGTGTGCCACAGTTCCATATGTACGTATACGAGTGAACTGGATACGCCAGGACATTTGGGTTGCGATTATGTTTAGATAATGCTTGAGTAAGAACATCATCTGGAACAGTTTTTCGCATTTTGTGCGGAACTTTGTTCGGAACAAAGACTCTCTGGGTGTTGATAAAATATTTTATTGTGTTGGTAGCTTGTGTGAGGAGAGCGCACGAATGGTATAATGCTAACTTTGAGTGGTGCTCGTGGAACACGTTTTGTTTGTATAGACTTTGGTGACATGAGTGGTTTTTGCCTTGAAATAAAAGATGCTACTGCTGCTGGATGCTCTCTTCGCATGGTAAAATTAAATGGGTACACTGTACCCATTGTCATGGGGGCACTCAGAGGAATATGGGTTGGGGATAAGAGATAGTGTTGACATGGCGAAAATGCACCTGACAGATGATTGAGATTCGATTTGCTTTAGAAGGTTGGGTTGGTCTCTTTATACATGGCATAGTCACTTTTATTTTTGTTAAAGAAAGATGAGCGAGAGCCATGATGCTTGTCCTAGGTGTCCAACATGGTCCGACACGAAGCCTTTCCAATTTCGAAGAGGCTCTTCAACTCACTGAGTTGGATTTATTTCTTTTTACAAAATTGTGATCTTTTCCTGCAAATTGTGACTATTTGTGCAAACTGCTGACTTTCCTAGGTTAAGGTAGATATTTATTGCCCCCGAGGTTTTCCAAAAATATTTAACCAAACGAGTCTTCTCTTCCTTAATAAATTCAATCAAAGGATTTCCTAATATCTCTCCGAAGAGGACCTTCAAAGTAGCTCCACAAAGGACTGCACAGTTTTAAGGAGCACGAATAAATCCCCACTGCGTGTAATCCAAATTATAAAATGTCCTGTTCACCTTCATATAAACTTCATACCGACATTCTGCCACAAATTTGAAAACAAAGTTCAGTCCCAATCTTTAACAACAGCATTCATCAATCGCAATAGCTACCATCACCTTTGAAGTGGTCCACTCAAAAAGAAGGATATTATAGTTTGCCCTCCTGTTTCATATACTCGTGCCCCGATTTTGTGTACTCAACTCACAATAAATAAAGAAAAGAGGCCACATGCCACCGTGACTGCTTTCATCAAGTTCTCAAGGACCAAGAAGATGCATGCCATTTCCAGTCGTGTACACTTGAGAGCGCCGCCCCAACGATTTAAGTTGTTTATAGTCTATCTCTGTGTATTTGGGTCGTTCGAATTGAATTCAGCTGGCAAAACCCGAAAACTATTATGTTCGGAGATTTTTATAAATTTGCGCAACGAACAAAGTTGAACAGAGAGCAGAGATATAAGTTTTTAGTTTGCGTTTCGGCCACAACTGGCAGAGGTAGGTAGAGGTAGCTTCAATGCTGATGATTTTCGTCTGCCACTGACCTACAAAATGAATGACTGTTTGCAAGGCACATTGGGATTGGACAAATTTGACAATTTCAATGACTGCAAGTGCACCAATGCAGAGGAACTTTTACTTATGAGCTACTGTATTGCAATCGCAGTCATGGGTGGGTCTTCCCATGAAGTAAAAGGAGAACTCCACTTGGAGCCCTGAGAAACATTCAAAAAGTGTAATTACCCCGGCCCGTAAAACCAACTCCCAGCCACTTTAACTGTTCAAAGGATGTATAGCCATACCCATGTGCAGGTATAGTTATTCCTTCTAATAGAAGTAATCAAATCTGGAAAAGGGGAAAACGTATACCAACATTAAAAGGAAATCTCTAAAAGGCCTTTCCTTTAGACCAACTGACTGTATAGAGAAATTAATGTTCAGTTCGTCAGTGGGATGCGTAAAGACCGTAAATTTGCTTCTGTAGTCCGTTGCCTTTTGTTGGCTTTGATGTGATGTCAGTTACCATTCCAGATACTAAACTACGTTTGCCTTTTTCTCGATATGAAAAAAAGTCCAACAGCAGCAACTGAGAGAGATAGAAACAAGACGCCTCGGCAAACGGAAGTAATCAAATCACCTTAAAATCCATTATAGCCTGTAAATTTCCATAATTTTGTCTGGGGGATGAATCCCTCACTCACTTTGTGCAATTTTCGTTCGCTTTCTTTGAAATGGACTTAAGGGCTGAGAAGTGATTGCAACCAAGGGTAGTTAGTAGCAACAGTGTAGGCACTCTAAGTAGGGTAAGTAGGTATACATGATTGTGGGGGGAGGTATCAGTTTGAAAGTGCTGCTGAGTTGGAACAAGGGCTGTAGAAAATCATTGCATCAAGTGGCGTTACCTATATTTTTGAAATTGAACAAAGATAACATTTAAATTATGTCTAAGGATTTTTTTTAAATTGGCCACCTACCCCTTGTGACAATTATCCCAGGGTAGGTATAGGTTGGGCTATGTTGAACTAAATGGAGGCGGTTGTGAGTTGGAATCAGACATCTGAGCAATGTGAGGCAACTCTGAAGTAGTGAAAGAAGTAAGCATAGGTTCTAGTGATTTCAGCTCAAGCCTGATAATCAATTTTGATGGGTATCGGAATCGATCGCATCACAAGTAGCTCACGGAAAGAATTGAAAATCACCAATTGCAAAATTTTGAGTTGCAATTCACGAATTATATCTTTGTCGCAAATTACAACGATTTTTTCTTGGATTGATATACAAATTCGTAATTCGACATTGAAAACGGCGTAGAATACAAAATTCTGCTTGTGCAATTTTGCGATTAGAAGTGTTAATTCGAGCTTCTTTTATTTGTAGTGATTTGCGATATTGTTTGGCGCAATTTACCACTTCCATAGGTCAATTTCTCAAGCACTACTTCACAATCGCAAATTGCAAAAAGTATTTGCTGATTTACAAACACTGAGTGATGAATCAATGAAATCTTATAATAATTTAACCCACGTAAATTGAAAACGTAAAATGACGTACAGAAATCGCGAATTACAAAATATTTTTTTTTTTGGAATTTCCATGGAATTAACTACCCAATGTGTGGAATTTTTGTGCGCACAGGCAGCCGACAAAAACGAAACGTCATAGCATGTCCATGGCCCATGTAAAGAAATCCTTTTAAGTCCTTCCATTTTCTGCATGGACAGCTCCAACCAGAGACAATACTGAGACCACCAACTTCGGCCGATTTCCCGTTACTTGCCTACAAGCTATATTTTTATGGGGTGGCAAATGCTAAGTGCGCTTGTATTGTTACATAGAAATTCGTATTGACAAATGTCACGTAACTTCAAAAATTCCGACTCACCAACACACTCGCACCTTGCCTATGCCACTTCCGCTGTGGGCAAAGTTGCTTACAGCGTTCATAGAATTTTATCCGTTAAATTTGAAATTATTCGTTATGTGTGGATAATAATTTTTTCAAGGAATACGTGGAGATTTGCTTAAAATATATATGCAAAATGAACAATGCAGATTATTTGAAGTAAAATAGAATATATTGAGCAAATTTTCTTCAGTTTTCTAAGAAAAATTTACGCATGAAATCGAAGTTAATGACATTCAAAAGCGCAAAATACACAACCATGTTTGTCATAATAAGTTTTTAGTATATAGAACATCTCATTTAGCTAGTTTTATTAACAAAAAAAAATCAAATTATTCGCATATTACAACATATAATTACTAACCAATGGCATTCAGTAATGTAAAAATGTGGTATTCCCGAACTCCAGCACATTTCCCCGCGGTCGTCGAGGTTGGCAGCATTTATTTTTGTATGTTTTTGCATGTCACACGGATTCTTAATTGACACAACATCGATAGGAAAACAAAATGGCGAATTTGAAAAAAAAAAAACTGAGGGGCCCAGCGGCAAGAGGATTGTGAGTTGGGGGTCTCAATATCATTTGTCTCTGGCTCCAACCATGCGCATTTGGCTTCATTAGAGTCAGACAGTCGGTATTCAATCTTTGCTTAAAGCAGTTCTTATCGGGTCAAAGTTATTTATAAGTATAACTCATTCGTAGTAATAGTGAGTGTACTAACCAACAAATTGTAAAGAATTTTGGAATATATCTTGTAAGTACACATTGAATAATACAAAAAAAAAATGAAGTAGGTAGGGCTTTATAAACTTTAAATAGGATAGTTCCTGAACATCTTGCTCTCTTGTCTGTAACGCACGCGTTATTGATCTGCTCTCTAAAACAATGAATTCAATGTGCTTTAAATGTTTAAATCCAATAACAAACAATGAATTCCTATCTTGTGGTGTATGCGATTTAAACGCACATATAAATTGTTGTTCGATTCATAAAAACGATGTTAAAGTTATAAAAACAAATGCTAACATTTTCTTTAAGTGTCAAAATTGTATAAATACCCCACTGCTATTATGCATACAAAAAATGAGTGACCTTTCTAGTTTCCTGCAAAATAACATTAATGAAATTAAAAAGATTGGTTTATCATCATTAGAATCTGTTAAATCTAAAAGCACATTAATAAAGCCTAATTCTAATGCAACGCCCTTGAATATCAGTCGAGACATTCGTGATTCAACTCGCGTTCAAAGAAACGCAAAGTTCGTTGAACCTACAAAACAACTACCCATGGATCGTCGCGCTGCTAATTCTGCTTCTCCTCTTACTCGCCTTTCCTCAAAAGCGAGCAAATGCACTCAACTAATTCTCGTGATATTGCTACTACTAGTGCATTGAAGAAAAATAAAAAAGAGAAATTAAAGCTAATTTCTTCTCCAAATATTTCTGTGGTTATGTGTGATACGTTAGCCTCTACTACTGATTTGATGTCGGCTTCGGCAGACGCGATTACTGTCAACGGTGATCTGAGTTCACCCGCTCTCCCGATTGCTACTGCTGGTGCTGCTGTTGCTGATGTAAATATCGATTCGCCTATTGTTACGATAAACGACAATGAATCATTGGTTGCTGCTGCTGATATTATTAATGTGCATTGTGTTGATACTGCTGCTGCTGTTGGTGATGGCGATGCTGTTGCTTGCAATAATTTGGCTGCCGCTGCCAGTAGTGATGAATTGCATGACGATGGCTCTGTTGATCGTGTTACTGAACCTTTTGTTGTTATTAACAACAACAATGCAAATATAAATAAGAACAAACGTCCCGAGGTTATTATAGGAACAAATGTGCAAAACAGTAATCTTCATGTGGTTCGTAAGTTAAAATGGTTTCACATCTCAAGTTTTCATCCCGACACCAATGAAGATGCAATTATTTCGCATGTTTCATCCAAACTCGAAGTTGCATCCCAATGTATATCTTGTTTCAAATTGAGTAAGCTTAAAGACAACCAGCTTCCACTTAAATTTGTGAACTTTAAAATTGGAGTACCAATGCAATACGCAAATATTATTTATGATGGAAATTTTTGGCCGAATGGGGTAAAGATTCGTCCTTTCAATCACAATCCAACAAAAAACTAAGCCCTGCTACTGCTGATGGTGGTGAAATCCTTAAACAACGTTTGAGAGTATATTACCATAATGCGAGTGGATGCAGAACGAAGACTTCAGATTTGTTTATTGCGTCTTGTCACATGGATTACGACATAATTATAATTACGGAAACATGGCTCTATAAGGATATTTGGTCATCGGAAATTTTCGACGAATCAATTTATGAAGTTTTCCGTAGTGATCGTTGTAAATCTGTTGAGGAGCGTGGTGGTGGAGTACTTGCTGCCGTTCAATTAACGGTCTCCGGGAAACAAATTCCATTGCCGAATTTAGATGCTGATCAAATTTGCTTTTCAGCTTTTGTTGGAAGCACACGATTTATTTATGTAGTAACTTATATTCCTTCGGGGAGTAGAATAGAGACTTATGAAAAATGTATTGAGAATTTTGAATTTGTAAGCCATTATTGTTCTGAAGCTGATATATTATGTGCCCTTGGGGATTTTAATATTGGCGATGTAAATTGGTGTTGGTCTGAAGATGATAATATGTTTATTCCATATAATGTTAAAAAAGATTACGAATTAACATTGATTGATTGTATGTTTTCAATAGACCTATGTCAAATTAGTTCAATCTTAAATTCGCAGAATAGATTATTAGATCTTGTTTTCATTAACGTCAATGAAGTCAAAGCTAATGTTTCTGAAGCGCCATTTTCACTTCTAAATAACTCAGTTTATCATAAACAAATTATGTTAGAAATTGACTTGTATTCATATGTAAAAGCTAAACCGAGTTCAGTAAGTTCTCTTAATTTTTCTAAATGTAACTTTGTCGGTCTTAATGAGTATCTCAACTCTTTCAACTGGGATACGAAATTTGAAAATCTATGTCTACTTGATATATATAACAACTTTATTTCTCTACTTAGGGCCGGCTTTTCCATGTTTGTTCCATGCTTTATGAGGAAATGTAGATCCAACCCCCCTTGGTATAACAGACAACTCTGGCACTTAAGAAACTTAAAAAACAAAGCTTACAAGCAATTTAAAAAATCGGGAAACAGTACGGATAAAGTGATTTTTATCAAACTAAGGAAGGATTTTACTTGCTTAAATACATTTTTGCATAACATTTTCATTATTAATGTTGAAAACAATTTGAAACGAGATTCGAAGTCGTTTTGGTCTTTTATAAATCAAAAAAGGCGCTCGAAATGTTTGCCTAAAGAAATGTTTTATAAAAGAAATCTGTCCAATGACGCTAAGGATTCTGTCGAACTATTTGCACAATTCTTTAAATCAGTTTTTTCTAAATCTTTTATACCTAATTTGCCGGAATCATATTCATATCCTAAAATTGATTTTGGCCAACTAGCACTTGAGATTCAGGATATTGAGTCTGCTGTCTGTAGCCTAAAACCTAATCCTAAACCTGGCGCTGATGGCATTCCTGCAATAATTTTAAAAAAATGTTGCCGCTCTATTTGCAAACCTTTACTTATGATATTTAATTTATCACTAGCATCGGGTTTATTCCTGGATGACTGGAAGGTCTCATTTTTGGTGCCGATCTTTAAATCTGGCTCTAAAAATGACATAGAAAACTATAGAGGAATCTGCAAACTTTCTGCTATACCAAAGCTTTTTGAATGTATAGTTAAAAACAAAATAAATTTTCATATTAAGGGCAACATATCAGAGTTTCAACATGGTTTTGTTTCGGGTCGTTCGACAACATCTAATCTGGTCCACTTCACATCTTTTGTTACAAATACTGTTGAAGGCGGATGTCAAGTTGACGCTGTATATACGGATTTTAGTAAAGCATTCGACTCTGTAAACCATGTACTTATGATAAGAAAGCTAAAGCAATTTGGATTTCACTCCGCTATGCTGAAGTGGTTTTCATCATTTTTGATTGGAAGGTTTCAGAAAGTCTGTCTTGATAACAATTATTCAAGATTAATATCTTGCACTTCTGGAGTTCCTCAAGGTAGTCATCTTGGGCCGCTCCTTTTTATAATATTTATTGATGATATTGTTCAACAGCTGCAATTTTGCCACTGTTTAATGTATGCTGACGACCTCAAAATATTCTTAAAAATTAATTGCTTAAATGACTGCTTAAAGGTCCAGACGGACCTAAACAATTTATCAAGATGGTGCGTCAATAACTGCTTAAAGTTAAACGTTCGAAAATGCTTTGCTATCTCGTTCATAAGATCTCAAACGAAATATTCGCATACCTATTGTATTGATCTCATGCCATTAATAAAAGTTGACAAAATTAAAGATCTTGGTGTATTCCTTGATACGAAACTAACCTTTGTTACTCATATCGAGTATATAGTCGCTAGGGCTAATTCTCTTGTTGGGTTCATCAAAAGAAACGCGAAAGATTTCTCTGATCCTCACACATTTATATCGATCTTCAATACCCTAGTACGATCAATACTTGAATACGCCGATGTTGTTTGGAATCCAAACTATTTATCACATTCGGACCGTATTGAAAGAGTGCAAAGGCACCAAATATGTCTTCTTTAAAATGCGTTGGGATTTTCAGCCCTCTTATAAAGCTAGATGTCAACTATTAGGTTTAATGACACTTAAAGCAAGAAGGAATGCACATGACATAATGTTTGCGAGAGACGTACTGTGTTCACATATCGACAGTTGTACACTTTTGTCCATGTTTCCAATTAATGCTAGGGGAAGGGTTTTGAGGGATAGTCACTTCTTTTACCAACTGGGGCATAGAACAAACTATGGTCGGAATGAGCCAATTACTAGATGCCTTAATTCGTTCAATGTGGTAAGCAGACATATGGATTTTCATATTTCGAGAGAACGCTTCAAGAGCATTTTATTTAGATTGCTTTCAAACTAATGCCAAAAGTATTTTTATCTTAGTTTAAACTTAATGTATTATATATAAATTTAAATTCGTAGTCTGTAAGCTAAGCTTGTTGATGAAATAAATAAATAAATAAATTAAATTAAATTAAATTAAATTAAATTATTAGAAAGAAATTTAAATTGGAATGGAATCTAAAATAACGTATGTATGTATATATCAATGGCAAGTTATTCTAAATAATTTGTTTTTATTTTAAATTTCAGCATAGACCGAGAAACCACCCCAGACAAATCCCGTTGTCTCCGGACAATATGGCGCCGTATGCTTTTCATCGATATCAGGAGGAAACAAATTATAAAATGTGACTTTAAATATGTATTCGAAAATAACCTACATAATTAAACTACGAATTTTGATTTTTAAATCATAAGTTAAAAATTGTAAATTGAGAATAAAGCTTTCAAATTTCACTACAAAACAATTTCAATTTAATACGGTGATGCTTCAAATCACTACTCAAGAATCGTAAATTGCAAAATATGAAATGCAAATTGATAAAAAAAAAGATTCAATTTACCATTACGAATTCGTAAATTGCAACTACTGAAGTGGTATACCTACCCCTTTTGTTCGCAAATCAACACTTTTGAGTTGCAATTCAAGACTAAATGGTTGTAATTTGTTAAGGGAGGAAATCCGAATTTACAAACTATTTTTGCAATTCACAATCCATGGTAATAGCAAATTAATAACTATTTGTGTCAAATTGCGATTGGTTATTGCGATATGTATTCCTCATTTGATCGCATCATTGACAATATAAAGTAGCGATTCGCGACTTTTGAGGGTCAATATCTTCACTTCGTACAATTTATAGAATTGCGAATAAAAAGCCGTGAATTAGTAAATCCTGAGCTAAGCTCTAAAACTAGACAAACTTTTCGTGATTCTGCGCTCATTTTTCTTGATTTGATCTTAATATTTTTTTCGTGTACGCAGCTTTCCCGAATAAGGCGGCGAGTTCACCTCCCGACGTAAAGACCGACTTAGCTATCTTTTCTCGAAGGTTGCACGTACCCCTAGCATAACATACCATTTCTATTCATATGGTATACTCAAACCATTTTGACACCTGAAAATTGGAGGAAAAAAAATTGGATTTTGACATTTTGTAGGATGTAAATTTAGACACAACTCCAATACGAAGAAGACGTATATCGTCAATGGGCGCAGACTGCACCCCTATTTAGACACAAGACTGCAACACTAAATTCTTTGTTCAATTATACTTGATGCATTTGCAGTTATAAAGTAAACATCCAACAGATACATCAACTCGCAATTGCACCCAGTCACATGCGACACCCTTTTTCTAGATAAAAATACGTAAGCAAGGGTTGGGTATAAATGTGCATATGGGAAATATTATTGAAAAATATTAAAAATTCAATTTCGAACTTATGAATTATTCAGTGCCGCCGCCGTCGACATGGTGACGCGCTGCGACATGGCGGGGGTGGGGTGGGAGGGAAATAAATAGATATGCATAGCCACACGCGATAGAGAACAATGATACGTGGAAATGATACAAAGTTTATGATTTCTGACGGTGGCAGCAGTTTAAATGGTTCAAGAAGGAGTTTGCTGGCTTTAAACTTGTTCAAGGTTTTGACGAGGTATTCCTCAAATAGACACAATTTGGATATGAAACTGAAAGGGTTCTAAAGGTTGTCACAAATGTGGGAAGATTTATGCAGTTTCGATAGTTTGACTTTCAACACGATTGTTAACCTTATACAAAAACGTCCTTGGAGTCCATTTAATGTACATATAAAGGGTCATTCATTTTTCGGTTTCGAAAGTAAACTTAAATAAACCACACACAGCGGTACATTTTTGATGAAAATTCGGGGATTCGTGGCCCCACAGAAAATAAAGTACACGACTGGGTCGAAGGAAACTTTCCCGTTCGTCAAAAGTTTAGTTGACTCAATCGGTGGGTAGGTAAATAGTTCAGAAAAACTCTACATAAAATATAAGAAAAGGTAGCTTCTACATTTACAAGATTTTTGAGTACAAGGAGGGGTAGCAGGATTCTGTTTTCTGTACCTTCTGGTTTAAGGTGATAGGGATTGGAATTGGAAGTAGGGTTCGCGATAAACTGACATCTTTGCATAGAAAAAATAGGCCTTTTTTATTATATATAGATCATGTGAGCATAATAAAAAGGTCTATTATGTAAAAATTTAGGAATTTGCTTTTAGCTTGCATTGGCAGTTCTAAACTGATGGACGCGTGTGGGGGTGCGAACGGAGTGGGTGCTTCTGATTGTGTAAGCTTCAAGTGGTTGGCATTATTCTAAGATGCATGTTTAATATGGTTGAACAAAAATTGGAAGTAGGTAATATTTGCTGTTTTTGTAATTGCATTTTTATTTGGCAGTACGGTATTGAGTTCAAAGACAGGCCGGGATTTGAAAAATAACTAAAAAACTGACTTTTTCCATATTTTTGAGAAAAAATAAGTTTGGGATCTTAATTAGAATTATTTTACTATCCTAAATGCGTATTTTGATCAAAATCGTTCGATCGGTTTTTGTAAAATTTGGCAGACAAGACAGTAACAAATTTTGCAATATTTTACTACGTTGTGCTATCAGGGACATAATAGTAATTTATGAATGGATGACACTTGACACCCAATATGTTATTTGGGTACTTTAAACGGGAACGGAAAACAATTGAGCAATACTTAAAAATAGCACGTATGCACATATACTAACTGGTAAGGAAACAAAGGTGCGTGGAGGGAGAGAATAGGAGACGGGTCATGTAGAACAAAAATAGTATAAAAGGCAAAGGTTGTGAGTAGGAAAGGCAGAGTTGGAGTAACATTCAGATTGACAAGACTTTAAACTTGGCACAATGGAATGGCCAATGTCGCTGCCCAGAGCACAAGACCATTGCACACGACTATCAGTATCAAGCATCTGTTCGAGTTGATAAAGCAGCATGTGTTCTGACACGCCGGGGTAACTGCCCGACTACGTAAAAATGACATAGTTGCGAAGCATCAACAAGCCTCGGATACGGATGATCTTACTGTTGACGAACCTGGCAAACGATTAAAGGACAACGAATTTCGGATCTGTACGTGGAATGTTAGGTCCCTTAACAGACCGCGTGCAGCCGAACAATTAGCGGAAGCCCTGAACCACTATAAAGCAGATCTAACCGCCATCCAAGAAGTGCGATGGGATGGCCGGGGCAAAAAGAGGATGAAAAACTGCGATATTTATTACGGCGACTGCTATCGGCAACAAAAACAGCGCTTATTCGGATGTGGATTCGTCGTTGGCGCCAGACTTAGGCAAGAAGTCTTAAGTTTCAACTATGTAAAGCGCATCACGACAATCCGCATCAAGGCTAAATTCGGCAACGGAGGAGAAAGACGACGACACCAAAGAAAGGTTCTACGAGCTCTTGGACCACACTTACGAGCAATGCCCTAGCTGTGACATTAAAATTGTCTTAGGCGATTTTAACGCCAAGCTAGGAAGAGAGGACATCTTTGGTAGTACTGTCGGAAAGTACAGCCTACACGACACCACCTCCGACAACGGATTTAGGCTGATCGATTTCGCGGCGGGGCGAAATGTTGTCATAGCTAGCACACGGTTCCCGCATCTCGATATTCACAAAGGCTCATGGAGATCTCCTGATCAATCAACCGTCAACCAGATTGACTACGTTGCGATCGACGCAAGGCACTCCTCCAGTATTATGGATGTCCGAACGTTCCGAGCGGCCAACATTGACTCGGACCACTACCTTGTTGTAGCCAAGGTACGACTCCGGATATCCCGAACGCCGCCAAGACAAGTAAATACTGTGAGGAAGTTTGACGTCGGACGGCTACAATCGCAAGAGATCACCAGATCCTTTTCCGATCGAGTCTCTCTCAATCTCTCAAGAGGTCCTATGCAGCCAGCATCAAGTATTGAAGACCAGTGGCAACATTGCCAAAAAGCCATCAGAGACGCCGCCTCTGATGTGCTGGGTTTCACCCGACCACCACAACGAAACCCCTGGTTCGACGACGAGTGCCGGCAAGCACATGCAGCGAAGCAAGAGGCATACAAAGCGGCGCTGCAAAGGAGGACAAGAGCTGCTCGTGAGCTCTACGTGCAGAAGAGAAGAGACGAACACCGGCTTCTAAGGAGAAAAAAGAAAGAGCATGAGAAGCGCGCGATCGAGGAAATAGAGAGATGTTACAACAGGAATGAGGTTCGGAAGTTCTACCAGAGGGTAAAAAGAACCTCACAAGGCTACAGAACCCGAACCGAAGCCTGCAAGGACGAACAAGGGAACATCGTAGTAGAATCGCAGTCGATGCTGAGGATATGGAAGAACTACTTCTGCAGACTGTTTAACGGCGATGACGACTTACACTCCGCTGTCAGGCAGAATGAACCGTTCAACCTGGACGATGAGGATCAACAATACCGTCCACCCGACTTGGACGAGGTTAAGATAGCTATATCTAAACTGAAGTCCAACAAAGCCGCTGGAGCAGATGGCCTAGCCGCCGAGCTGTTCAAAGCGGCAGGCGATGACTTGGTTAGGAGCATGCACCAACTCATCTGTAAAATATGGTCGGAGGAAAGTATGCCCGATGAATGGAACCTCAGCATTGTTTGCCCGATCCTCAAGAAAGGAGACCCTCTGAACTGCGCCAATTACAGAGGTATCAGTCTTCTAAACATTGCCTACAAGATCTTATCTGCCGTTTTGTGTGAACGCCTGAAGCCTTTCGTAAACAACCTGATTGGTCCATATCAGTGTGGCTTCAGGCCAGGAAAGTCCACCATAGACCAAATATTCACACTGCGGCAGATCTTGGAGAAAACCCAGGAACTTCAAATCGATACCCACCACCTTTTCATCGACTTTAAGGCCGCCTATGACAGCATTTATAGGGACGAACTATACAGAGCAATGTCTAGTTTTGGCATCCCTGCCAAACTCGTCCGTTTGTGCAGGATGACGATGGAGAATGCACGCTGCTCCATCAAGGTCGGTAAAGAACTTACCGAGACCTTCGATGTCAAAAAAGGATTTAGACAAGGCGATGCGCTGTCATGTGACTTCTTCAACACCGTTCTTGAAAGAATAGTGCAAAACTCAAACGCCAACACCAGAGGCACTATCTTTCAAAAGTCCGTCCAATTACTCGCATACGCCGATGACATTGACATAATTGGCAGAACGCAGCGTGATGTTAATGGCGCGTTTGTGAGTATTGAGACTGAGGCGGCGTAGATGGGTTTGGCGGTTAATGAAGGCAAGACGAAGTATATGCTGTCAACTAAAAAGGACACCCAACACCGACGGCTCGGACAGAACGTCGCAATAGACAGATATAACTTTGAGGTGGTTAAGGACTTTGTCTACCTAGGCTCCGCTATGAACTCAGACAACGACACCAGCGCTGAGGTTAAACGTAGAATTACTCTTGCCAATCGCTGTTTCTTTGGGCTAAGAAGGCAATTGAGTAGCAAAGCCCTCTCCCGAACAACTAGAGTGACCCTTTATAAGACCCTTATCATCCCAGTTCTGCTATATGGCGCAGAGGCATGGACGCTATCAAAAGCGGATGAGGTAACTCTCGGTTGTTTCGAGAGAAAAATTCTTCGTGTTATTTTTGGTCCCATCTGCATTGACGGTGAATGGAGAAGGAGATTTAACGACGAACTGTACGGGCTGTACAGCGACATCGACCTAGTCAGAAGAGTGAAGGTCCAACGACTGAGGTGGCTGGGTCATGTAGAGCGAATGGACACGAATGCTCCGGCCCGGAAGATCTTCGAATCCATACCCGAGGGAAGGCGCAGTAGAGGAAGACCGCGACTCAGGTGGCGCACGCAAGTGGAAGGGGACCTTAACCAACTTAGCGTGCGAAACTGGAGACAGCTAGCTAAAGATCGCGCTGGCTGGAGACGCTTGTTGGTTGAGGCCCAGGTCCACCCCGGACTGTAGCGCCACCTTAAGTAAGTAAGTTCTGACACAGCCTCAGGGCTCAACAATAACTGCAACTAACGAAATGCGTTTCTAGCCGCATCAAGCATCTTTCTAATGGCATCACACGGCGGATGTTGCCGATGACAACGTTTGCAAATGAGCTCGGATAGTGTTGTATTCGTTACCGTATTGCTTGCACATTTCTTCCCATAGCTGATTTTGTAGATTTGTTCGGCCCTGCCTTGCAAAGCACCCAAAAGATAGCGCATTTTTTGCGCATTCGAGAACCTTATCTGACTGTGCCCATCGGCCTCAAATATTGCGCGGAAATTGGCCCAGTCAGTCTCCAGACCGGAGAATTTTGTTATACAGGGCGGTTCTGACCGTTAAATCTGGATTGGTGGACCACCGTATGGTGCGGCAAAAGTGGTTTCTCCTTGCAAGCCTAAATCGGCTGTAGGCAGCTGTCGTCGAAGTTTAAATTTATAGGATAAATATTCCTCTTCAGCTTCGGTCAACAGAGCGCTGCACTCGATTAACTGCTCTTCTGAAAGTTGTTGTTGGCCCAGTAATGGCAAGTCTGCTTCAAACCTTGCCCAAACCTCATCGATTCGACTAAGACGAGTCATAACCTCATCAACCGACCACATTGCTATTTCTTCATCAGTATGGCAAGTTACAGCGCGCCTCAGCGTTGCACGATATAGCAGCATCGACTGTGGCACAGAGCTGATCATCGATCGATTTTGCATAGCTCGATGCTTGCTTGGTTGTGAGTTTACGACTGGTCGGTGCTCAACTTCCTCTTCCTCCATTGCATACGCAGCATCAATTTCCGCTTGCTGTTTGCGTTAAATTTTTACAAACGCTCCTGGCACTCCTTCAAGAATAAAATAAGTTGCACTTGCAGTTAGTGGATTCGCTCTTTGATTTTAACAGAAGAAGTTACAAATAAAATCCAGATTTATTTGCGAATGCTTTTTCGCTCCAGCGGGTCAATAGTCAGAAAAATAAACTTAAAACTTTTGTTATTATTTACTTATTCTCTGTTGGATACTATTCCCTCGAGTCCGAGGAAGCTCAGTATCTAATCGCATTTCAGTGCTTAAGTAAAGGGTTTTTCAACAGGAACGCACCAAAAGTAGAGCGACAGGGACAGCAAACGACGCCGAATTTCTTGCCGCTCTTTTGACATTTCTCTTCAGTAAGGTTCGCCATTTCATGATGGAAAGATATACGAGCCAACAACGAGTCGAAATTATTAAAATTTACTACCGAAATTCGGAGTCAGTGGCCTTAACGTTAAGAGCGCTACGTCCAATTTATGGTCGTCATAATCGTCCTAGCAGATCAACAATTGAGTGTCTAGTGGAAAAAATTTGAATCCACAGGCACAGTACAAAATGTTCCCGTGCCAGTGAGACAAAGAAGTGCCCGTAGTGTCGAGAATATTGCTGCCGCTGAGGCTTCAGTTGAAGAAAGCCCAAATGTGTCTCTCACACGTCGTTCTCAAGCGTTGGGCATCTCTGTGACGTCGTTGTGGCGAATTTTGCGAAAAGATCTTGGCCTACATCCTTACATAATTAAATTGACGCAAGAACTGAAGCCGCTTGACCACCAGAAGCGTCGTATGTTCGTGAATTGGGCTGAGCAACAACTTGAAAATGATTCGGATTTTCATCGAAAAACCATCTTCAACGATGAGGCTCATTTCTGGCTGAATGGCTTCGTCAATAAACAATAAAATGCGGTATTGGTCAGGCAGCAATCCACACGTACTCCATGAGTCATCATTGCATCCGGAAAAAATTACGGTTTGGTGTGGTTTATGGGCCGGCAGCGTCATTGGGCCGTACTTCTTCCGTGACGATCAAGATCGGCACGTTACTGTGAATGGGAATCGCTACCGTTCAATGATAACGGAATATTTTTGGCCCCAATTGGATGATATGGACTTGGAGGACATGTGGTTCCAACAGGACGGCGCCACAAGCCACACAGCGAATGTCACAATCAATTTATTGGAAACCAAGTTTGGAGAACGTGTTATCTCACGAAATGGTCCAGTCGCTTGGCCGCCTTGGTCGTGCGATTTGAGGCCGTTAGACTATTTCCTGTGGCGCTACGTCAAGTCTATGATCTATGCCAACAAACCAGCGACGATTGATGAACATCGTACGAATCTCGAACGTGAAATTGCAGCAGTATCGGCCGATTTATGCTTGAAAACCGTCGAAAATTGGGTTCAGCGTCTGGACTTCAGCAAGCGTGCCCGTGGTGGCCATGCAAAAGAAACCGAGTTCCATACATAATGGCCATAATGGCATCGAACGTACTTTCACAGGAATAAAGAATTTCATTGATATCCAAAACCGTTTTTGTTTTATTTAAATAAACTTTTGTAGCGCTCTTATTGAAAAACCCTTTATTTAGCTGAAAAATGAGTATTAGATATTATTACCAATGTGAGCATTACTTGGTTTTTAAAGTTTTAGCCAAATCGAAAATGGGGTTTTCGAGATATGGCAATTTTGTTTTTAAATTAGCGTTTTCGGTGATTCAAATTGAAAATTAATGAAGCAATAATTTCGAAAACATCAATTTTACTCTATGTTTCAATTTTGGTCAAAATCATTATTGCCGTTTTAAGGTTTTCAAAAAAATACTTTTTCAAAAATCCATTTTACGATAATGCAGAGAAAAACAGAGCTTGCCATTAAGTTAGAAATGAGCATATTACCTTAGAAATGAATTTTTGTAACAATCGTATGGACCGTTTTCGAGATATGGCCAAATTTCAAAAGTACCGTTAATCGATTTTTTAGCCGAAAACTGGGTATGCAATTATGTTAAACTCACCTACATAAGCTTAAATATCTATTTTGGTTGAAATCTTTAGAGCCGTTTTCGAAAAAAATCAAACTAAGCCCCCAAACTCCAAATCCGAAGTTTACACAAAATCCGGGCAGCCGTTTAGGCTGGCCTACACCCTAAACGGGACATACAGACAGACAGACAGACAGACAAAATTTTGCGACCCACTTTTTTGAGTTCCTCTATCATCGTAATATCAGAATTGATTAACATCTCGAGTTCGAAATTTTGTACGAAGGCAATATCTTTCGCTTACTACATAATCGAGAAAGTTAAAAATCTAACGGCGTCAAATCGCATGATCTTGGTAGCCAAAGCATGAAATTATGCGACCATAAAACTTCTCACGCAATAAAACCATAATTGATTGTGTTGTATGCCTTGTTGCCCCGTCTTGTAGTAAGTTTTAATAATTTGAACGCACTGTTCGATTGTTAAGCGATTATCGTAAATGGCAAACATTCAACAACAATTATGACACTTCAAACGAAAGCTGAGTTTGACAGGTGTCAAATGCCAGCGCTATCAACTTGAAACCACGAAATTAATGACCCTGTATATAAAACTGAATGGCAAATTTTGTCCGCAAAAATCCTAGGAACTATTCCACCGATTTACAATTTTTTTTTTTAATTTATAAATAAATAAGGGCAGGTCTTAGTCCATTTTTTTGTTTAAAAAAAAATACAGCATTTTTCATTAAAAAAAACTTCTGTTTTCGCGCCTTTAAGCGCAAAAGCTAAAGTTATTCATAAAAATCTACAGACCTACTAGAGATATTCCAAGTACTTGCACCACGAGGGTATTCACATTAAAATCGATCCTGTGGGACATCCTAATCAATCGCAAAAGGCTCAATTAACTCTTAGACGATGGCATACTTATGTAAAGCAATAACCCAACGGCTTAATCGACGTCTTGCCGTAATGGGTGCAATGACCATTTGCCACCCACACAGCAGACTCCAAGTAATCGCTTTCCATCGAGTCCATCCCGAGGGAAATCGGCTGTCTATGTCACAAAATGCCATTAGACGAGAACAAATTTGTATTAATTTGGCAGGTCCCTATTCACTATCCACATCGAGGACCTCTCTGTCACCCGCCCTGTAGGTGGGTTCGGTGGCGGCCGGCGGGCCAACCACAGGGAGTGCCTTAAAAATTCATAAACAATATTTGAACAGTTTACGATGATTATTCGGAGAATTTTTCACCGCTCTCGTTGATGTTGCTGTGTTTGTTGTTGTTGTTGTTGTTGTTGTTCGACCCCATAATCACTTGAAGGTTAACCCAGTTAAAGCGAACCCATGGAGGAGAATAATTTAGTCTCAAACTTCCACCATCAGTGACAAAACCCACGAGGGAATTTTTGATAAATGAACAGACGCTACAACAGCTTTTATCGGGATAATTATGTCCTTGAGGTTGTAAGCTTAATTTGGCTTCAATTGAACTCCAAGTTGTTGCTTGCGCTATGCCACATCACTAGCAGCGAGCATCGGCACGAAAAGGAATAACTTATGTGATACTGTGGGGTGAAATTGTTCCCCTGGTGCGCTCCCTATGCCCTCCCTTGCGAGATGAAGTATTTTAGTATGTTGCGTACTTCCATGTGCTGATTGGTAATAAAATTAATATCTTCAGATAAGCATGATATAATTTCCACTGTGCGGTGGCAGGTCCTTGGAAAAGGATACATACGGTGCTAATGACAGCAAAAGGATTTCCATTAATGAGAATATGGTGTAAGCTACTACGCAGCAACGCATCTTCGACATTAACATAGTATTTTCATAATAATTTTCTTTTTGCCGAATTGTATTAATATTTAATTTCTATGCACGAGGTGGGTCGGGTGTTACCGACGTACGTCAGTTGGATTATCTACGACGAACAGGAAATTAATAAAATACTCCTACTCAAATGCGTACTTGTATCTCTGGCGTTTTATTTCGTTTTTCGTTATATGTGCTGCGCTGGTGTGCGATTTTATATCGATTTTACGGGGCATTTCCACAACCCATGAACAGTATAGTTAGGCACAAGTGTGGAATCAGAAAGAGTGCCAGTGAAGCTTGTCGGTAGAATATAATTTAATTAAAGAGAGTCTTGAGTAGGTTGAGTAGGAAAAAAACAAAAGTACCTAAGTGAGAAAGGTCACAAAGAAAGATCAGACAGAAAGTCATAATCGACAGGTGCACCAACTTTAAGGCAAAAATTTTCGAGTCACCTGAAGCCGGTTATAACATCATCACAGGTGGTTTTCAGCCTAGAAAGTTCACCACCCACCAAATTTACACTTCAAAACTGATCTAGAAAAATATTTAAGACCTCCAAACTGACATTGATCGATCTTAGGGCTACCTTTGACAGCTTATATGGATTTCGTCTGCAAATAAAAATATCTAGCTCTGGTATAAAAGTAGGTACTGCGATAAAGCAAAAGATTACTTTTCGGAACCGTCAAGTCGGCTCGCGTGTCTAGGCAGGCAGATGAGTCGCTTTCCTACTCACATGAACAAACAACAAAAACCCACGTTTTGCACAAGACCAAGAGGGTCGCAGTTTGGTTATAGGCTTCTTCTATTTAAATAAAAAAAAAATAGCTGGCGCAACAGGTCCATGTGGACCCTATAGGCCTAGCTTCTCACAGCCATTCGCTTTTGTGTGAGTTTTTCATTTTTGGGATGTACAATTTTCTGCCGAGTTCAAACGGCCAATTAAGAAGCTCTTTCATGACAGTTATACTCTCGGATGTTTGTCAGACGTTCGTGAGAGGTGGCGCAGTGGAAAAAAGCCATAAGTTGGAATTTGGGTTTTTTTGCGCGATTCGAACCACGGACCCCTCGCTTTCTACTTAGGGAGGAAAAAAGATGAACAGGTTGTCAAGAAAGCTGGATAGGGGCTGATTGGTTGGCTCTGATTGGCCCGTTGATAGGGGTCTTCCTTGGATAGCTGACTTTATCGAAAGACGTCTTGTAGTTACACGAGTTTCCATACGAATCATTCGTCGTTTACCCTTTTTTGGCTTTTTTAAGCTCGAGCGGGAACCCACAACAAATCCGCCTTAGTCTAAAAGAGCTATTGAATGTGTTTGGGCTCTCCTACCACCAGGAATAACTTGACGTCATCAAGAATCAAGAGAGCGATAACTTGTGGTGTGTTCCGAAAATATCCATGGCACTCATTCCGTAACTTTTCAGACGATTATCGTCCAAACGATAGACCTCCAGAACTAGCAACCAAGTGCTAAATTTACAAGTTTGAGAGCTAAATCCAGTTCATTTTCCAAAAATATAATGAAAGCTGACGTTGGTCAAGCTGACGTTGGTCAAAAAAACTTCGAGCAGAATATAACTTATTTTGGTGATCAAAGTTTCAAAAACGATATCTTTTAGACGATCGTTGATATACGGAATCTGCCCCCAGCTCTCAATAAAAGCCTCTTCAAGCTAAAATTTCATGACTGTTGACGACTTTAAAGCTGCCTGGCAGTCGTTTAAAGAGGTGGTACCTTCTAATGGTATAGCCTAGCCCTACCGCTGCGTTTAAGTCCAATCGGGTTAAACGCTGTCAAGAAACTGGGTTTATGTTCGGGCTTAACGAGTGAATATTATGAACTTGGGATTAGTTTTTCGGTTAAACTCACTTAAACCCGGGTGTAACCTATTACCATGGCCGTAATACTATAATTTTTTCCTTTTTCTTTGTTATTGATTTCTGTTACCTAAAAAAAAATAGTACATCAAATTTGATTTTTAAAGTTTGATGTACTATTTTTTTTTTTTAATTTTAAGCATTTGCGATAGTTTTTTTGTAATTTTTTTGCGTTTTTTTTGCGAAAAAAAATACTAAAAATTGCGATATAAGCTTATAAAAATCTAGCAAGCCTGCCCACAGCCAAGAGGAAATAGCCATGTAGGTCGGTCTGGCTTTATCCCGCCTGAGGCATTTCTTCATGTGGACATGAAAGGTTTAGTGCAACAAAAAGATGGTGTGCCGGTATTGTACCACAGCCACCGCGGCGCGAGGGATAAGCGGCTCATCCACGACGGGTACCTGGTGGATACGCTCTCCCGGGCCAGTGCGCTACTTACGTAGCATCCTCCTTAGTTTTAAGTTTGTAGTTGTAGTTTTGTAGGTTAAGGTTTAGAGAAGGGGGTCCTTGGGAGGGGCCAGGTTAGCCAGCATGAAAGAGTGCTTCCGAGATTGGACCGACGCTAAGGCCTCGCTCCAGTCTCGGCGGCGCGTATGTGCACCTTGTTGGCGGCTGTCTGGCGCCCATGGACGCAATCAGGAGGGTGACCAATCGAGAGATTGCTCACCTCCCTGATTATAGTTAGTTTAGATTAAGTAGCTTAGGTAGTCTTAAGTAGTTTTAAGAAAAATAAAATAATAAAGTATTCAAGTTTTTAAAAGTTTCTTGAAAATTAAAAAACAAAACAAAATATATATTGATAGATTTAAGGCCGAAAGGCAATAGTTTTAAGCATATTGTTAAGTTTAGAGCGCTCGCTAAGGGCCAGTAAGCTAGAATAAGATAAATGTTAGTTTTAAATTAGATTTAATCGTTTTTGTCTAGGATATAAGTTTAAAGATTGAATAAATAAAAAATGAATTTAAAAAAAAAAAAAAAATAGCCATGTAGGTATGAAAGCACTCACGCATTGGTTGCTATTTCTATGGATGTCAAGTAGACTGCGATTATTATTCATTTCAGTCATAATCGCATGCCCGCCGCACACAACCCAAAGTCCAAAAGCGATACGGAATGGAATATGGAACGTCAAGTCGGAACAATATTAACAATTGAGAAGCCGAATGCACTGTGGCTGTAGGTATGTGTATGTGTATACATCATAATGCTTTCCATGAGCTGGCAATCGAGAAATCAATCTTAATTTCATGTTGATTAAATGAGATCTGTCTTTAATTTCTTCTAGCTCATCCTCTGGAAGGCGCAGAAAGATAAATGATGGCTTAGAATACTCGGGAATGTATTGGCTAAAGAGTGTTTTAAGCTTTTTTGAATTGACCAAGTAACGTTAACATAAAAGAGTTTGCAGCCTCTTTTTCAACCTTTACAAGGCGAATTTTGAATAAAAATGCGAAATAGGTATTCGATGATCTTTTATTTTCTATAAACATACAAAATTTCAAGTTTATACGACTAACGGTTCGTGAGTAACAGAAAAACCTCTCTCGAAAGGGCAGGGAGTGTCGTATCGAAAAATGCCTTCTAGCGCGTCTACACAGCTAGTGGAACATATCCTGAAATTTTCGTGAACATTCAATTAGCGGTTTGGCCTGTACGATGTCTGTCAGCTCAATCACGCTACCCTTTTATATATAGAGATAGAGATTGTGGTGTTTTCTTTTAACTTTCGGTACGGTTACTAGGTAAGCTGGCTCTTAGACTGCCATGGGTGGGTAGGAGCCTTCCTTTAAACACCTACTTACACCATGCCTGTGATTGTTTTAGGGGTTCACTTTGAAAATTATTGTCAGTGCTCCTTCAGTCAATTTGACAGCTGGTAGATGATTTTCTGTCGTTATTTTTGGCCATTTCAACAAGAAAAAGCCTGCCTTAGTAAAGCTCCTGCAAACTGTTAAACTTGGTTTCGGAAATGCCAGACCTATCCCATAAAACGTTCGTCATAAGGCGATGTAAAGCCTTCAAAAAATTTCACACAGATTGGCAAAAGACATATATTAGAGCTTAATAAATCTACAACCAGGCTCAGTCTAAAAAAAAAAAGAAATACCTATTCAGCTATACGTTAAACAAACCCCCACGATGCTGTTCGAAACATAAAAAAGTTTATCGTAGAAAACAGTCCCCGGGGGCCTATAAAACTACACGCATCCTTGATTATTTAAAAATTGCACTGGAAAAACCTCCAAAGGGGGTCCTTAAAAAAAAATGACAAACCACTACTTTACGAGCAGTGGCTTAAAAAATACGACAAGCGTAAGAAAAATCAAAACACCAAGAAAGTCGGTGATATATTCCTTCCGTTATCCTCCTGCATAACGCATTAATTTTATTTCGCTTGGTACATCCCCTTAACTATAGTATTTACTCAAAAAAATGAAAAAAAAAAAAATAAACATAGAAGCCGGTTCCGCTAAGCCAATCTACCCCGAGGATGTGGTTCTTCTCTGATTTCGGGTGTCCCATGCTTTGGCGTCTTTAACACACAACGCCGCGCACCGCTGTCGTAACGGTGTCGGAATTGAATTGTGCTTGCGGATAAAAAGCAATTTCTGCTATTTTACGCAATGATGTGAAAAATTAAATGGAGTTCATTTGCGGTAAAATAAAATAGGCAGGACGACAACAGCACGAGTCCTGACTGGTAACTGGCATTATGTCAGCGCATAGATAAGACGCATCCCAGACTCCAGTATGACAACGACAATGTGCCTAGTCCTTATGGTACTCATTATGAGCCGAGATGAGGAGGGCTGCCTTTGTCTTTACCCAACTGATATAAATACACAACCTCGCGCTGGAGGGGAGGCGCGCTGTTGCGCGTGGGTAATTTCGCGACTTTCATATTTGCCACTAGACTGGATGAGCTACATCGTTCGTTCAAGAATGAAATGGTTACAGTAGTAATGGCGGATAGACTCTATCACGGGGTAGAAGGTGGCTTTTGGTTTTCGCGCGGTTTTTTTTTTGTTTTTGCCATCCCGCGGGATACACCGATGGAATTTCAATATGAAATTATAATTAAGTTACCTATTCGATTTGCATAATGTACCCCAGTGGAGCCACTGTTTATAAAGTCATTAGTCAGTCCCCCTCCACTGGTGTGGGGGGGGGGTGAATAACAATGTTGTGACGACACGTCAATTTTGCCATTTTGGTTTGCTGCCTTAATTGTGGAAGAAAGACGACGCGGTGAAATATTGACTTTGAGAAAATAGGTAGGTGTTCCCCTCTGGGAGGAAACTTACTTTAGGCGTTATGTAGTTGAGAGAGTGAGAGAGAAGACGTCTTACTGTAGTTTTTTTTTTTTTTTGTTTTTATTTTCTGGCGAATTGAATAAAGCTGTTATTAAATCAAAATACTTTTGAATGCCCGCGGGGTGCGAGCTTCGGTGAATTATAACTTTCAACACGATGGATTGTTGGGAAAATTAAAATTCTATTTTCTCTGCAGATATAGGTGGGAACTGCGGGATTGGGATGAATATTTAGATTTAGATTTAGATTTTAGATTTTTTAGATTTTAGATTTATTCATTCCATTGGAATTTAATACAATATTTAATTACAATTTACTTAACTATATAGAAATTAAATAAAAAGAAAAAAGAAAACTGCTTTAAATCATAAGTAAATTGTAAGTGTTTTTCATCAGGGAATGAATCGTTAGATACATTCTGTAATTATTAAAAACTAGTTGTGAATGTATCGAGTTTCAGTGTAACAATAAAAATTAAATTTATAATTAAAAAGAAAATTGTGTAGAGTGGTGATTTGCAATGATTGGCGAACGTTTGTCACTATATAATTACATTAGATAAATTATAAATCTGCTCCAAGTCGTAGTTAAAGAGCCACTGTTTAACTTTTCTGATAAACGACAAGCTATTCTGAGAACGCCTTATTTCTATGGGTAATTTATTCAAGATGCGCGGTGCTACAGAAGAGTAATAACTTAAGAAGAGATGAGTATTGTGCGGGGGAACACAAGCAAGACTACTTACAGAGCTACGAAGACCGTAGATATTCGGATCATGATTTAAAGAATACCCACTTCTTAAGAAAAATATTTTTAAGACTTTATAGAAGTAAAGATGCTTTAAAGGCAATATAAAGGAATGACAAAAAAAAAGTGGAAAACTATGTTCATGGCGTCTTCTATTCCAGATAATTCTGAGTAAATGCTTTTGTATTACCACCAAAGGTTGTATTTTGTGTTTTGTATGTACCTCCTCCCCAACACGTCAATCCATACTGCAGTTTGGATTGCACCAGTCCATAATAAACTGTTTCGAAAAGTTTTCTAGAGCAATAAAGCCTCAAATGGTACAGTATTTTAGTAGTTTTTAGAAGGTATTTCCTTAAAGAAGTAGTATGAGAGCTCCAGTTTAAACTACTGTCGATTTGAAGACCTAGATACTTGAAGACCTGTATATTTTCAACAAGAAAACAATTCGTTGAACAGCTATTGTTAGTATTATACGTTACTACAGAACTAGGGTTACAGCAAGTATCAGAACTTAGTAAAGTATTGTTGCAGTTCGAACTATGAAAAGTGAAAACTGGAAGTTGCAAGTTACGAGCAGATATGCTGAAAGACATTACTTTAGTTTTATCGCTAACGACTAACTTATGCAAACTGAACCAATGTCGCAATATTTCTAAATCGTAGTTGATATCGGCTGTCAGATCTAAGAGGGAATTGTTGGAATAGGAACATCCTATGTCATCGGCAAACCCAGTAAGTTTACCTTAAAGTTTTTTTCTTAAACTACGAATATTCTGATGCAGTATAATAAAATTATTGATTTGTTGCTCACAATGAAAAACACTTGCACAAAATTCATTATCAAATCGGTAAAAAGGAGTAATTAGGTCATTATTAGGATCATCAAGGAGATTGTTGAGAACGAATATGATAAACAGAAAGTAATTTACAATGTTAAATTATTTAAATCATCAAATGAACAAATACGTAAAACTTTTCCACCTTCTTCTTTTCTTATCAAAACAATCCCATTACTAACCCATACATAAGCAATTTTTTTTTCTCGTTGAAGTTCCTTTGCTTTCTTGAATAGCATTCTATTGAAGTTCGTGAGACTCTCATTGATGAAAATTGGTTTGTTTACATTTCCATCGCCAACGTCGAACATGAACGAAGTTAATTTCACCTTCTTCTTCTTGGTTAAAATGCTTCGCTTTAGCTCCAGTGATCTTAACTTAACACAATAAATACCAAGCGTCTTCATACGTGCTGTTGAATCAGGTTTAATGTTGGAGTTGCTTCCCGTAGATATGCTTTTGATGGATTTAACACTGCACGATTTAATGTCAGCATGCGTTATGTTTATATCCAGTCCCTCTTGCAAAATCTTGACAGTACTGTTAAGCGCATTAGCACTTAATATATTTTATTCTGGACGATAATCGGAGGGGGTCTTAATGAGAGATTGTTTTGGCGCACAAGCATGGACACTCATATGATGAATGGGCAAGAGAACGTTCCGTGTGTGCTTCGGTTTAATTATTTAAAATATCGAAGGAGTTGTAGAAGGAGAAGGAGCTCAACAGCTTTTATCGATCGATCTGGGTGGAGGAGTTTTTTAGATTTAGATTAGATTAGATTAGATTTATTGATTTCATAAATATAATAATATAATTCAATATGAACAATAATTCAAATTATGTAATTAAAGTATGAAATTCATTTGACATTCTATATTATTTTACTTATGTAATAATAATAGTGATGAATGCCATTACAATTTACAATTTAGGCATTTAAAAAAAGTTATGCGTGGGTGGGGTGACCCTTAAAAAATCAAAAAATTACGTTACTTTAAAAAATAAGTTTAAACAGTCTTAAAACAAAACAATTTTCCTTTGAATGCATTAAGATCAATTAACAATTAAGACTCAAATTATAATTCTTAAGTTATATCAGATGGTCAGAAAGAACAGACTCTATGTCAGCGAAATTAAAATTGAAAAGCCATATTTTTACGAGCTTGAGAAACTTTTTAGGTATAGATAACGACCTGAACGATTGAGGAAGTTTATTGAATAGACGAATAGACGATATATAATAAAAATTACGATAAGCCGTGGTATGGAATTGAGGAACGGATAAAGAGTACGAAGAGTTTCCACGTAAACTATAGTTAGAGATCAGTCGGAAGTTGCGATTTCCAGACTTCATAAAGAAGGTCTTCAAAACTTTAAAACAATACAAATGACGCACAGGGAGAATTTTTAAGTCACAGAACAAAGGATAAGTAGGGTGCCTTCTAGGTTTTCGGCATAGCTTCCGTAGAATATATTTCTGTATTAACAAGAGCGGCTGTATTTTATTTTTATAAGCGCCTCCCCAGCACGTAATTCCATATTGTAATTTTGAATGAACGATACCATAGTAAATAGTTTTTAGCAAAGTAGTCGAACAGATATTGCTTAAATAGAAAAAATGCCTTAGCGTGCAACGAAAATATTTCCTCAAAGCTTCTACATGATTCGAGAAGCTCATTCTTGAATCAATAGTTATACCCAGGTATTTGAATTCCTTAACTTTCTCGACGGGGAAACATTTATCACTGCAGCATAGGCTACTATCAAAATTAGGACAAGACGAATCAGGTCGACAGTTGCAGCAATCAAGTTTAAATCTATTGCAATCAGATGCGTGAAAGTAAACATTCACATTAAAATCAAGTAGAGACGACAAACTAAAAATCATAATCTTAGTCTTGGAGCTGATAACCAAGTTATGTTTTGAAAACCAAATTCTTAAAAGGCTAAGGTCCCAATTTATGTCGGAAACCAGATCAAGGCGACTAGCCGAACCATATGCGAAACCTACATCATCTGCAAACGCAGTTGGAACACCTTTAAAATCAAGCATAAAAAGAGAGTTAATGTAAATAAGGAAGAGGATCGGACCTAGGACAGAACCTTGGGGTACCCCTAAGTTGATAATCAATGGATCACTAATTACATCATCAACCTTCACACTTTGTGACCTATTTTTAAGGTAAGATCTAAACCATTCCAACATGAAGCCACGAATTCCTGCTTTTTCAAGTTTATCCAGTAGAATGTGGTGATCGACCATATCAAACGCTTTGGTGATATCAACAAATAACCCAGCAGTACACTTTTTACCGTCGAGGTTTGACATTATATTGCTACAAAACTGCAAAAGTGCATCTTCGGTTGATTTGCCCTTTTGAAAACCAAACTGCGTTGGTTTAAAAAACTGAGTTTTCGTGAGATAGCTCACTAACCTGTTCTTTACAAGCTTTTCAAAAACTTTACTTATCACTGGAAGAAGTGAGATAGGCCTATAGTTACATACATCCACAGCTGAACCCTTTTTAAATAAAGGAACTACAATTGCACCCTTGAGCTCATCTGGAAAAACCCCTTCGAGTATGCACCGATTAAAAATGTGTGACAGAACATCCATTACCAAACAAGCAACATTTTTGAGCAATGTATTATTGATACCATCAGCACCACATGAGTTAGTGTTTTTTAGGGTACCGATAACTTTTAATACCTCAAGAGGAGTTATGGCTTCAAATACAAAACTATTACAGAAATTTGGTTCAGCAAAGCAACCAGTTGTCGAGCAAATACGACAAGACGGATGGACAGTCCATGGTTGCAAACTGGTGGCAATGTTAGTAAAATAGCAATTAAAAGCATCTGCAATGACAAGTTTGTCAGAAACAACACAGTCAACGACACGAATAACAGACGGTTTTTTTGTAACAGTGGTTTTGTTTAATATACTGTTTACTACTTGCCATTCATTCCTTAAGTTACCTCTTGCCGAATTGAATTTAGAGCGGTAATAATTATCCCTACAAACTGGAATTTCCTTCTTAAGTTCAGTGCACACTTTTTTATATTTTTCTTTAAGACTTAGATTTCCAGGGTGTTTATAACATTTACTTCTGAGTTTGTTTTTTGCCTTTACTTTGTTCAATAAGTATGAGGAAATCCAAGGTTTAAGCCTTTTACAATTACTTTTAGGACGCAAAGTAGAGGAACAGCTCAGGATATGCTTCTCAAGAGAATTAATAAACAAAGAATAGGAAGTATTGGCATCGGTACACAGATATACATCTTCCCAAAACTCATAAGTTAGATTGTGTTTAAGTTTTCTATAGTCTATTTTGGTTGGTGTTTTACAAGATACAGAACTAGGACTACGCAAACTCTTGGAAACATTAAACAAAATACTAGTCATAGAGTGATCGGTAATCATTAGGTCAAAAACGCATTTCATACACTTTCTGGACGAACCATTTTTTAAGCGTCCATAAATATGGTCTAAACATCTACCTGAGATAATTCTAGTAGGTTCATTGATATAGTTTTCTAGGCCATGTGATGCTAACAATTCCAAATAACTCGAAACAATTTCACTATTTTCCAATATATTAATATTGAAATCTCCCAGTACAATTAAATTTTTTGATTTTTCATTCTCTAGCAGACCGGAAAATTCCTCTAAAAACGTCGAAACCCTAAACAAATGCAATCTATAAACACACACAAAAACATAGATCTCATGGTTAATTTCAATGGAAACCCTTAATACATCAGCGCTTAAAAAGTCAACACAAAGGACTTCACGAATTAAATATTCCGCTTTCTCTTTTATAAAACAACCTACACCACCTGCAGCGTAATTTTCATTTGTGTTAGCATAAAAATTGAAACCTTCCATAAAATAATCGTTTTTCTCAAACTCGTAAATCCAGATTTCGGACACAAAAACAATGTCTGGAATGCATTGAAAGGAATCAACATGTGTGACAAGAGCTGCGAAATTTTCTCTTAGACTTCTGATATTCTGATGTATAATAAAGAATTTGTTATTACAGAATAAACTATCAGTTAAGACACTAGCGCAATTGGAACTACAAAGGTCGACGGAAGAAAAGTCATTGAAAACATCATTTAAATCAAACATTTTACCTGGAGATAAAAAGCACTAAATACGTGCCAGGTCACTAAAAGATCTAATTGACATAACTTTTCCTCCCTCAACCTTTCTTACAAGAATTTTGTTATCTTTAAACCAGACATACTTTACACCTTTCTGCTTTATTGTTTCTTTCGCCTTCATGAAGAGAGCTTGCGTGTACTTAGTAAGAGAATCATTGATATAAATACCGGTTCTCTTAGCGTTTTTCTTCGTACTGCTGGTGCTGCTGCTGCTGCTGCTGCTGTTTCTTGCATTGTCGAACCCGTTCAATTGAGAGTTGAGATGATTTTTGTTCGTCTTCTTTGCGTTCATTATTCCCCTCTTCGTTTGTACATCAGAAAATTTTAAACAGATGATTGATTTATTAACAGAAGAGCCGGCATCATTGTTGTTTTTGGATTGCACTTTTTTGACATAACAATTTTCAATTTTGTTATCTGGAACATCAATTGAAAGAGCATTTTTGAAGAGTAGTTGTGCCTTGGTCTTAACGTTGTTGTCGTTCACATCTGACAATCCAACAATTTCAATACAATTGCTGAGAAGATGTTGCTGCTGCCAATTCAATTTGCTCTCCAAAGTTTCAACTTTTTTCTTAAGCTCTGTATTCTCTGCTTGGATCAGAGTAAGTTGCTGTAGAAAACGATGGTTTGCTTCCTCCAAGTTAGAGAGCTTCAGGTAGATCATTTGAAGAGTGCATTCATTCTCGTTACCTTCTGTAGGCTGTGCCCCTGATATTTTTGCGGAGCACATCTTTTCTGCTTGGTTTTTGTTGTATTTGCTACTAGAAGCAAGTGTACTGTTGTTGTTTGGCATTGGTGAAGTCGGTAGCGGCAAATGGAGAGAACGGCGTCTAAGCATTGCACATTTGTCACAACGAAATGCGTTTCCACTTGTTTTTAAGAAGTCAGCATCTTCTTCAGTGAAGTTAACACACGAGTAATGAAAAAAATGCGAGCAATCATTACAATTTATTTTTGTTAAGCAATGGCGATCTATTTTTTGCGAACAAACGGAGCAATTCATTTTGAAAAAAGATGAATTACAAAAAAGTTCTAAGTTTCTAAGATGCGCACCCCACGACAATCCAGAGAGAAGTGAAGCCCTTTTCAAATCATCAACAGTATTGTAGGATTTGTGGCCTACATTGTCTAAATAGTTGGCCCGACAGGTCCATTGCCAGTTGCAAAAACTCATCAGCAAGTCTTGCATTCTATTGGCAAACGTCTTAAGACGGCTTCCTAATCAACCAAAATATATAAAACTGGATAAAGTGGAAATTGCTCAGTAAGTTAGTCGCGTTTCGTCCGCTTCGTTATCGCCGGAAGATGATTTCGTTCGCCGGCGAGTTCACCCAAGAATCACAGGCGATACCCACATTTCGTAGGGATGGAAAAATTCCCATGGAAATTGTATACTTGGATCAATGAACTCGGTAATTGAGTGTCTAATGACTGTATACAGAGTGGTGGAGTTCCTTCATCTCGTACTCGCTGGAAGAAGAAGATTTCGTTTGCTTGCGAGTTCATCTAAGAATCACAGGCGATGGATTCCACCGATAAATTCAACAATTAAGTATCTAATGACTGTCCACAGTCTTGGCGCGGCTTAAAACTTAGTGTGACCCCAAAGAATCACCTAGCCATTCCCCATTGATTCGGACTACAAATCAATTTCCATAATTATGAAAAAACCATAACAAACAATATCAACTGTAAGGCAAAGTACGAGCAATTGCTTCCTACCCGGCGTACCTATTTTCCGCCTCATTTTCCATCCCCCCCTAACATTGAATATTTAAGTTCACTTTCTTTCCGCCGACCATCCAGAGCGTATGTCTCCTTTTAACAGGCATGTTCTCACCTAAAGACAAGAGACTCTGCCTGTCATTCGAGCGAATCCACCTCGGGTTTCTTTGCTAATTAAACATTTTCCAGAATCAGGAATGGTTCGTATCATGTTATTTACTGTAAGGAGGATACCTTCAAGCTCACAAACAGTTTTAAAACAAAAAATAAAACTGAAGAATGAGCCCTCCAAAAGACACTCATACACTCCTTTGGCTGGGAACGAATCGCTGCTCGTCCTTTTTGACATGTTAATTAAATTCAACAAGGGAGGGTCTTTCAAGCGCCAACAACACGTTTTATTTAACATTTAAAGATATTTTTCTGTACAATCCAAGGAAACGAAAGAATCATAATACCCCGAACGACGAAACACACAATTCAAACAACTTGAAGGCGCTGATGAACTTTTCGTTTAATTAAATCGCCCGCCGCCGACAGGATGTGTTTTTCGGTGCCAATCTCACTGGCTGAGTGTTGTTTTGAATACTACCTTGTCAGAGACGATGTGGGTCGGTGGAGGCTTTTGCGAAAGCAAAAAAAAAATCGTTGTTGGTGGGGGACAATTAAATGGATGGGACAACATACGGTGGCACTCCTACGATTTGAAATGAAACAACTTTCGAACTTTAGCTTTGGTTGTGCTGTTAAGTAGGGATTCTAATTGTAACAGGGATATTTGTTTTGATGGTGGTAAATGATACGGAGCGCGTCTTGGAACGTTGTTTAGTAAAACTCAATAGTATGTCCAGCGTTGTGTTGAGAAATATTTTATTTTATCAATGGTGGTATTAACAGTCTAAGGGAACATTTCTAAATTGAGCTTCTTCGACATACCTACGTCACCCACTTTTTACTACACGTTCAACAGTGCGCTTCACTCCCACCAAAAGAATCTTCAAAGCCAAATATGCCAGAGCAATACCCAGTGCTATATATGTGCTCTATATCATGGATATTGTCGAAATAAGGCTCTAGAAGAACAACGTACTCCTGGTGGAGCGATTTCAAGAAAAATTTCCATCCCACCTACCTTCTCTCCAAATTTTGTTAAGGAGATCAAAATGATCCAATAGTTTTTATCAGAAGGCAGCATTTTTAACCACCCACAATAACGAATAGAAGACGCTAAAATTACCTCCTTGTGGATCTTCAAACTGTTTTTCCGCAATTCATTCAACAGCAGTGATACTGGACCGTTGGTATTTTTCCTTTTAGAGGGAATTTTCTGACCCAATTTAAGCAGAAATTTTTTGAGCGACTATAAAATTGGAAACGGGAAACTGACCAATTTAGAGAGTATTTTCGAAGGGTTACTCCAAAGACTGTCATGCCAGAACGTTCGAATTTTCGCCATCAAAATAAGGAACTTAACTTTTTGTTTTCTTGGACAAATAAATGCAAAATTGAAGAGTAATTTGAAACAAGCTGAATTCCATGGTGTGACACGCATTAGTGACAACAATTTTTGTCAATTGAAAGCAGCTGTCCCAAAATTATTGTCCGCGCTGAATTCCATGGTGTGACACGCATTAGTGACAACAATTTTTGTCAATTGAAAGCAACTGTCCAAAAATTATTATTGTCCGCACAACCACAATGACAACAGAATCACTCTGGTAGGCTATATTTTAAAATTTCAAAATCCACCATCTTCTAACACTTCTCGATCTTTTTTCGTGAATTTGATTATTGTGGGGTTAATTTTAGTGAGTGGAAAAGTATTTTTTTGAGAAGGGAAATATTAGCTCTTAGAGTTGGGACTTTTATCTCAAAAGTCTACTACCACTGAACCATAGTTAAGAAGTTTATCAGACTTAGAATTATCGCTTGCATGTTTTTGGTTACGGGTAAAAGACTGCATTGTTCTGCTTTTTGACAGCCAAAACTTGCACGTGCTTTCAACATTACTGAACAGAAATTGACCTTTTATCGTTACCGAGGGGAATTGTGCTTTTTTTTTGGAATTAAATAAAACTAAGATCAAACTGACTCGTTTTATTCGTTCACTTCATCGAGCGAAGATTCTTATACTTTAAGCAAGGCAGTCTTGAAGTTTTGGCCGATCTAGAAGCTTGAGGAGTAAATAAAAAAAAATCTCAAGATGACTCGTTTCATTAAATGATTTCAAGGCGGCTTTTGACTTGATCGAGCGCAGAGTCTTCTACCTCAAGCAAAGCAGTCTTGAAGTTTAAAGGGGAGCTGGAAACATGAGGAATGCATAAAAAAGACTCTCAAGATGACTCGTTTTATTCGTGGATTTCAAGGCGGCTTTTGACTTGATCGAGCGCAGAGTCTTCTACTTCAGCCTAAGCAGTCTTGAAGTTTTGGGGGATCTTGAGACTTGAGGAATGAATAAAAAAAACTCTCAAGATGACTCCTTTATTCGTGGATTTCAAGGCGGCTTTTGACTTGATCGAGCGCAGAGTCTTCTACTTCAGCCTAAGCAGTCTTGAAGTTTTGGGGGATCTTGAGACTTGAGGAATGAATAAAAAAAACTCTCAATATGACTCATTTCATTCGTTATTTTTAAGGTGGCCTTTGACTTGATCGAGCGCAGAGTCTTCTACTGCAAGCAGTCTTGAAGTTTAGAGGGGAGCTAGAAGTTTGAGGAGTTCAAAAAGTTTTTACAAAATTGTCGGACTATCAAAAAATTCGTAGAACTACACGCTGCATCTGATGAAAGTGCGCTGCATAAGTTCGAACAAAAGGCTTCGAGTGAGGAACGGAGCTTGGGTGTCTTATAATAAAAAATCCACACCACTTATCGACTTATCGACACTTAAAGGGATTCTGCAGGACTGCCAGACTCAGGAAGCTTCTCTCCAAAGCGTTTTCTAGTCCATACTCAGCAATAGAACTGGTGAACATGAGATGGAACCATTTAAAATTTTGTCTAAGACCCACTTCAATGGCTGCTCCTTATAAAACTTTGGGTAGATTGAATTTTTGGCTTTAAAATCTTTGAGATCATTGATGATTTGGCTACCCGCGCCAATCATCAAGTTCAAGTAGTCTCCATATCGTAGTTCGACTAAATAGATCATATTTCTGCGAAGGACATTCAACCAAGTGGTCCATCTTTCCCATTTAAAAAAAACATTTTTCCACTTGGGCTGCGGACCTACACAAGGTCTGATGACTTTTCGTAAATCTCATCTAAGGCAGTTTCATAGAAGAATGTTTTCAACTTTGAATTACCTTCTTCCGCTGACAGAAAATACCTTTGTAACTGAAGCTAGCACACCAATCTTCCAATGTCTCTTTAAAAAAACCGACACCAAGTACGCTTCCTACCAAATCCCCAGCTTCGTCCACCGCACCAGCATGCCCTCAGGCTCTCTTTTAGGCTATTAAAGTCAATTAGCTGTGTAACCAAATACCCTCGAATCCATTTACCAAAGGACAGAAAAGAACAGCAAACCGTAACACAAAACTACGCACACACACACTCGACTCGACTCGACACGACTCCACTCCACTCACTCGAGTTTAAAAGATCAAGACATTAGGTCAAGTAAATGGATGCCATACATCCATTCATTCATTTAACACATTCATCCCGAATGGCTTTACGTGTCAAATACAATACAAACATACAAACTCCACAGCTTCAACCAGAACGCAGAGATACTGAATCGAACTCCGATTGAATCAAACTGACAAATACCTTTGTTTGGCCGTAATCCCTAGCTGATTGATTTCGATGATCCTCGAGATTTGGAAGAGTAATGTTGGTTCGATGTGTCTGCTGTCTGCTACCAAAAAAAAAATATGTCAAAGTATTTATCATGCGGTAGCTCTTTGTATTCATCAGATACAAAACATATAATATCACCCCTCGAACAAGCAGCACAAAAAGGGGATGGCGAAGAGTATTTATTTCAATTTAATTTGTACGGTGTCGGTCGGTCGGTCTGTGGCATCCATCCAGCCAGCGTTACAATGTTGCAGTACAAGCAATAGAGGCGAATCCTGCTCCCCTGGATGTACTGACAAAAGTGGTTCCGGAAACATCAACACACACAGGCACACTGCAAACACGAGATAGGTCGACAAGCTGTATTTGTTCTATTAGATATAAATAGCAAGGACGTCGACGACAACGAAGAGGATCCAGTAGCGAACCGACAGTGTCAGTCAACATTCAGCACAAAGCAAACAATCATCTTTTGACACTTCCTCGCGTCAATTCGCTTCCCAAAGTAGTACTAGTTGTCTGGCGTTGCCGCCGCGCCGCCAACACTCTCTAACTCTAGTGTTTCTTCGATTACTATAATACGAGTACTATTGCCATTGCTGGAGAGCTGTGAAAGGGGTGACGGGTGACTTTCATTCGAACACAAAAGTCAGATAAGTTTTCGTTTTTTTCTTCTGTTTTGTCTATTTTTGTCTTGCCTTTGCTCATCTTTCGTACTAAAGTTCTTTAATGAGAAAAGTTCTTGCCGGATGTAATCATCGTATAGCGGCTGCGGCAGCGGCAGGCGACACACAAAGCGAAAGCGCCATCATCAGACACACCCTTGCAGTTACATATTTACAAAAGCACAGAAGCAAGAGGCAACTATTGCCATCAGTGTAGGGTAGAGCACAAACGAAAAGGATATTCGTTTTGGATGTGTTTTTTTTTTTTCTCTCTCTAACAACGCTGTCGTCATTCTTTTGTGCGTTTTTTTGTTTGTTGTACAAAGTGCAAACATGAAACGTGATAATTTGATGAAGAATTTTCCCTTAAATGTCATCATGGGAAATTTACTTTGGGTTTCATCTCATTAACATCGGAGGTTGATTGAAGTTAGGACACAATTCGCCTGACAATGATAATGGCGTGTTGACAGTTCGGGTGGTTGGTGTTGATGGATTTTATTGTTTATTTTCGACTGAAAGTTTCCAATGCTCTATAAAATGTTTGACATACTGGATAGTCTAGTCAACAAGATTGCAAGCAAATGAGGTCTTACTGTGTGGAGTATTGGGGGTAGGGAAATTATTAGCAAGAGTGGATCTATTTGATGTGGTATTTGGAGAGTTATTTTCAACAATATCCCGACGTGTTTTTGACGTAAAAAATATTATTAAGGGTCGACCTATTTAATTTAGTGCTTTGGGAAGTTGCTCCGAACAAGATCGCGACGTGTTTTTGATGTAAAAAATATTAGTAAGAGTGGATCTATTTAATGCGTTGTTTGGGGAGTTATTTTCAACAAGATCACGACGTTTTCGACGTAAAAAATATGACCAAGGGTCGACCTATTTACTTTAGTGTTTTGGGAAGTTGCTCCGAACAAGATCGCGACTTGTTTTTGAAGTAAAAAATATTAGTAAGAGTGGATCTATTTAATTTGTTGTTTGGGGAGTTATTTTCAACAAGATCACGACGTTTTCGACGTAAAAAATATGACCAAGGGTCGACCTATTTACTTTAGTGTTTTGGCAAGTTGCTCCGAAGAAGATCGCGACTTGTTTTTGATGTAAAAAATATTAGTAAGAGTGGATCTATTTAATTTGTTGTTTGGGGAGTTATTTTCAACAAGATCACGACGTTGTCGACGTAAAAAATATGACCAAGGGTCGACCTATTTACTTTAGTGTTTTGGCAAGTTGCTCCGAACAAGATCACGACGTGTTTTTGATGTAAAAATATTACTAAAGGTCTACCTATTAAATTTAGTGCTTTGGGAAGTTGCTACGAACAAGATCACGACTTGTTTTTGATGTAAAAAATATTAGTAAGAGTGGATCTATTTAATGTGTTGTTTGGGGAGTTATTTTCAACAAGATCACGACGTTGTCGACGTAAAAAATATGACCAAGGGTCGACCTATTTACTTTAGTGTTTTGGCAAGTTGCTCCGAACAAGATCGCGACTTGTTTTTGATGTAAAAAATATTAGTAAGAGTGGATCTATTTAATGTGTCGTTTGGGGAGTTATTTTCAACAAGATCACGACGTTTTCGACGTAAAAAATATGACCAAGGGTCGACCTATTTACTTTAGTGTTTTGGGAAGTTGCTCCGAACAAGATCGCGACTTGTTTTTGATGTAAAAATATTACTAAAGGTCTACCTATTAAATTTAGTGCTTTGGGAAGTTGCTCCGAACAAGATCGCGACTTCTTTTTGATGTAAAAAATATTAGTAAGAGCGGATCTATTTAATTTGTTGTTTGGGGAGTTATTTCCAACAAGATCCCGACGGGTTTCTGACGTAAGAAATATGGCCAAGGGTCGACCTATTTAATGTGTTTTTTTTTTTTTGAGTTTTTCAAAACAAGTCGGCGACATGTTTTTTGATACGACATGTCAGTGAAGCACTTTAAAAACAGGATTTAGAAAACAACTTTGGGCATCTCCCAATAAGTACTTAATACCCATTGAGCTTATAAGACTTCTAGTGATTTCTTTATGAAAGGTCTGGCTGATGTTAGGCGCCTTAACCATAAGCCCATTCTTCAACACAAATTCTCAAATTCAAACTTCTCTATCGAATAATAATAGCTGCAAGTTACAAGTTTGGTAATCCTGAGGGGTCTGTTGAAGATCGAACCCCATTTTTAATCTACAAGTCGTTTCTTGTCCCGCTTTCTTTAAATTACTCGCTCAAAATCACAGGAATTGGTCATAATCAATGTCCACCATCTTTAAGTGGTGGACACGGTTGCAGAGTCCACCACTTGAAGATGAACACGAAAACTTTTTTAGCAAATTTCAGATTTTCCTACCGTACAATATCCTGGCGTTCATAAATCGCTTCATCATTCGCATACCAAACGAATTTCTCCGGGACCACTCAAAAGTTTCCGCATATCCCTACCGAAACTCATAAATAGTCAACAACGCCCCGAAAACTTGCGTCGACACTTTAATCGATTACGCTACGCTCCTGCTCCCGGTTATGGGTTGCTTTTGCCATACATACACATAGATATGGATATAGCGGCAGCGATGCATACGAGCGAATGCTTAAAATTGAGCGGGTGCAATAAATCATCTCCAAGGATATCACATATCCTGCGCACATGACGGGTTTATTCTAAAATTGTCACACTGCAACTCGAAGAAGTGTTCGCACTATTTATGGGTGCAGTGGTGCCAGGGTGTTATGGTTGTTGCTTGGCAATGGATCTATTCGCTTACATGCGACATGGTCTGTGTGTGTGTGTGTACTGTGTATGGCATAAAATTCAAAGTGCATATATGAGTTGCTGTGATATCGGTTGGACGTGCTGGCAGCCTCGCAAAGGTGTACGCTTAATGCATACTCTATGGCTGGGGCTGCAGAGGTGCACCATGAAAAATTTATCCCTAACCGTAGGTAGGGAAAGCGGTAGCTTAACCAAGTTGGGGTGCAGGAGACATTTTAATGATGCGCGTTTTTTGTTTAGCGCTAAGATGTGTTCATGGGTTACTAGTTGCCATAGCAGCTGGCTAATGAAGGCTTCCTATGGTTCATGGGCTTCCTTCTTTAGCGAATTGATTTTTCATTTTGACCGCATTCGATGTGCCATTTCATTCGTAAACCTATGTGAACTTGAAAAAAAAACTCGAAACCGTTTCTGGGCTATACTCTTACGAATATTTTAGGCTATCGCTCATCGTTCCTCCTGTGTCCCGAGATTGAACTAAAATACTTTCAAAACAGAGCTTGTCAAGCGAAAGAAATGTAAAAACCTTTGTTTTTGATTGTAGCTCTGAGGGGGTTTTCTGAGGGGTAGTGGGCGCAAATCGAAGGTATTATAGGCAAACTTGCACTTGCTCTGTTTTTCATCTGCGAAGTGTGGTCACCAAAAAAATAAAAAATGGAGCCAAAAATATGTAAAGGGCGGCTGTAGTCAGGGATGTTTGAACTTTCATTCTAAGAATTGTTTTTAGTTTCCGAGAGTTCAACCTTCAATTGAACACTTCACAGTCGAACACGTCCTGTTTATCAGAAACTAGTGGACTCTTCCCTGCTTTGCTATGCGTTTAAATTTTTATTAAAAGTAGCCTTAAGCCTGCACACATTTATTTCATTCATTAAGAAAAAATAAATTTGTAAATCGCTGCAACAAGTCGTCAAATTTTTAAGGACTTACCTACAATTTTGTCGTTCAGTTTAATGGCTCAAAAATACAGTCGGGAATTTCTTTCATCTGTGTCTGTGATATCTTCTCTCATGGGGAAATTTATATTAACTCAGAGGTCCTTGCGGAATTTTGATCCAAACCGAAGGACAACCAGAGAGGGCCTCCTCCGAAAAGAGTTACATGTAGGCGACCCTCCAATCTGCATCTCTTGAACTAAATCCCTTCTTCAACTAGGTTTCAGAAAATCGAAATACAAAATACTCTCAAAAAAAAAAAAACTTCTGCCCCTTTTACCAACCTACTGACAGAGAAAAAAAATCGCAATAAAAGGCCTCCTGGACGAAAATTGCTTCCTTGTAATAGAAATAAAAGGAAAAAACGTCATATTTATCGCCACAGATAATCCACACCCAAAACGATATCCTGCCGGTATTTGGAATACAAAATATGAAGGACGAATCTCAATACCAATTGGCTGGCAATAAGTTGCTGTCACGGACTTACAAAAAAAAAAAACAACTCCCTACATTCGCACATGCTTTCCTCTCTCTCTCATTATTATTGCACGATATATATTCCTTGCCGGTTATTTACTGCTCATGAAACACACACACAGGACACTCGGTGTAGGCTTGATGATGATTTTGTCACGTACTCGCAGTTAGTTTTTCGTCTACATCTCTATCTTCTTCGATGATCCTTTACAATTGAACCAACAACGACGTATGTTATACAGAGGTACCTACCCATCGTAAGCAAAATAAAAATCCCCCGGGAGTTGTTCGCACAAATGATTCATCGTGCCTCTCGTTTCGTGCAACAAATGTGTTAAACTTTTCCGCATTCACACATTTTTTTTTTTATGAATTTCGAAAATGGTGGGATTTCCTCGAAAATCACCACCCTCACCCTCGCCCTCGTTATGTCCTGGCTGCTGTAATGCCATAAAAATGTATCGAACACTGGCACGGTTTCAGCATACTAAATATTTAGCAAGGACCTTTTGTAGAAATGATGCTACAACTCCGGCTATGGTATATGGAGGCTATTGGTAGGTACTGATGGGCTTACTAACTGTACGTAGTAATTTGGAGTTGCCAGAAATTATCACTAATTTAGGTCACGGTCGGAAATTGATTTTCACAGATGTGCCCGATATAGAAAGAGCGGACAGGCGACTTTTCCTTGATTGCTTCACAGTGGTGCGGTACAGTTCTGCCAAATGAGGATGTTATTGTCCTATTCGATGGGGCTTGCGAAAGTAGGGATTATGTGCAATGTGCCAACCGTAGTTTGTGATGGGCGACGCAGTGCGTTTGATATTTTGGGTCTTCCCGAGTCCATCCTGACCATTAAAATCGACGTCAGGTGGAGAGTGGTTATATAGGGGGTGACATCAAGGCAGAAACGACAATGGATTGGGTGGGAATTTTAATCAGCCATTGCCACAAAGAGTCAAAGGGGGCCCATTATGCAAAGCTGAGATTTTGTACAACAGAATACGGCCTGCCGGTATATTCGTCACCTTACAAGGACGATGTGTTTGAAAATCAAAATAAAAACTGACTTTTTAAGCTTGACACTTTTATCTCGTCGGTGTTGTGTAAATGGTATCAACTCGACTCCTTACAAACGAAACAGAGAGGCCCCCATGTTGTCGGTCAGGAAAGTATCCAAACGGGTCCGGAAATGTGCCACATGTGGCCTCTGTTTGAATTGTTCTTAGGAACGTGCTTTAAAGAGAGTCAACTTATACAAAATGTAAGGGATGTCCTTTTAGATCGTCGCAATGGTAGCCAGTAGTACATTGGCCCGTAACCCATCTCCCGAATGGACAGCGAACTGACCGAAGAGCCTTAAATATTCAAGGAGGTGTTGCCCTTCTTTCGTATTGACTAAACATTATTTTAAATTAATTTATTTTCAAACCACAAAAAGGCGACAAATCCAAATAACACATTGTTCCTAATTTTCCTTCATCGTATACAAACATGTAAAGTAACTGAATGCACCTCGTATCACCTGAAATAGCACTAATCGGTTCGACATTCCACTTTTATTTTTGCAATATCCTTTACCTTGATGACCGTATCCAGAGAAACATCAAAGTAATTAAATCCACTTAAGCGGATGGGATTCCTGTGAAGTGACATAATAATCTGTAAGTCCCTCATCAGTTGAATGTTGTCCTTGCGATTTGTTGAACGATAAATAATTTGCTCCCAGTTGGAGAGATAGTACATTCCACTCGTACCGTCTGTCTGAATTTGTGAAAGAGAACGAATTTTATTTTAATCCTTTGAGTGGTAATGCCGCACATCAGTGTGGACTGTGGTAATGGTCCTACATGTGAGAACAAATTACAACGTGTGGATGGTATTGAAAATTGTTCATTTGTCCTTGTGAATGATGTGTTGGGTGCGTTGGAATGGTCTGAATTTCATGGCACAAATATGGTAGTAAACAATCTTCTTCCTTCTCGACCTAAGCTGGCAAGATTAAAGTTTTTGAGTTCAAAATTCCAGAATCCTAACCTAAATTCCAAAGCGTTATATATCGGTTAAGACATTTTAAAAATTAAATGACCAAACCACAGAAAAAAGGACCGCTGTCTTCGGGGGAAGTAGCTGGCGTTATTTAAACGATCCCTACACCTCGCAGGCACCAATATAACGAAGAGATCTTAAAACGGCAGCAGTCTTGCGCGATCTTATTCCTTCTGAGCTGTTTATTGAGTTAACTTTTGATCCTGTTACTTATGCTGGGCTTATAAATTGCTGGAATTCGGTACAGTCTTTTGCGAACTTAAAACGTTGCCATTTATTGATTTTTCAGTGCTTGACCCTAAGGAAGGGTTTAGAAATCTCTTTAATTAGGTCGAGTCTTTTGCGAACTTGAAAAGTTCCTATTTCTTGATTTTTCAGTGCTTGACCGTAAGGAAGGGCTTAGAAATCTCTTAAATTTGGTGCAGTCTTTTGCGAACTTAAAATGTTGCCATTTCTTGATTTTTCAGTGCTTGACCCTCCAGTCTTTTGCGAACTTGAAAAGTTCCTATTTCTTGATTTTTCAGTGCTTGACCGTAAGGAAGGGCTTAGAAATCTCTTAAATTTGGTGCAGTCTTTTGCGAACTTAAAATGTTGCCATTTCTTGATTTTTCAGTGCTTGACCCTAAAGAAGTATCAAAGACCCGTTCACAATCAGGAGGCTTTTTAGGAATGCAGACACTTCGTTCCTCGCTCAAGGCTCTCTTGACCTGCTATCCAGATATAGATTTTTTAAGGAGATTGAAACAAGCTCTAAGCGGCGTTCCCCCTCTCGAATATAAGATTTAACTGCGTTAAGAGCTGTTTGATTTTCTAAAAACACGTTTATGCGGGTTACAGCGATCAAAATTGTTTGCTGAAGAACTTATTTCCAAACTACCTTCGATATGTGACTTTGGGAAGTCTTAAAAAAAGTCCCGTGGTTTTTAAGAAGACTTTACAATTTCTGCAGCTTTGCCGTTAAATCGGATTTTATTCGACCGTTTTTTGCAAGTTTGTCTATTCTTTTTTTATAGAGGTATGAAGTATCATCAAACGAGTGGTGACTTTGATAGGGTGCGGTACCTAACCACCCTAATTAACGAAAATACAAAAATTCAGCATTTTTAAAACGAAAGTAGCCCTATACCTAGACATATTTATTTCATAAATTTAAAAAAAAAAAATTTGTAAATTGGTGCAATAGTGAGTAAGATTTTTGCCATTTCCTAGGACTCCCAGCTCACGGCGCTAGTGAGGGAATCATTGATTGGTAATGGAGGTTAGAAAGTTCGTAGCTATGTACGAATTGTAGCCCAGTTTCCCGTAAATTTAGTCACAAGATTTTAAGGCAGACTCGAAGGTAAAAGACCGGCATCAAAGCCCTATTTATATAAAGGTTATATAGGAAATGTAGCTTAAAATTCTCACCGGGTTCATTTTTTTGAAGTTTTGCTTCTAAACGGAGACTAGGCCCAGTATTAATAATAAATTTAAATCTCGACTTTAAATTTGCGGAAGCGAATTGCGAAATTCGTTTGCAAAAGACCCTAAGGTTTAGCCACTTCTGCAGTCTTGTGGAACAAGACTTCGACCTGTTGATTTTTTTTTTCAATTCCAATGAGAGTTTAATAAAGTAAAGCTTAAGCTTGGAATTTTCAATTCCAATTGAAGGTTTAACCACTTGTGCAGTTTTGTGGAACAGGAGTTCGACTTATTGTGAATTCCAATTGAAGTGTAACAAAGCCCAAGAAGTGTAGAAGTCCGATGAATATTTAAGACCTCTAACTGGAGTGCGTAAAATCAAAAAGTCTCGACAAAAGATCCCGAAACAAAATTGACACACAGAGTGATTGCTCTGATACCCAATATTTTACTCACAGTTTGTATGAGGGTCGACCCAAGAGTCCCAAATATAAGCAGCTCCGAGATCTTCGCTATTATCCACGAGGCGTATTTAACATTATCCGTTGACGCTCCGAGCTGCAATAAAAAAAAACACACACAACTCCATCTCAACCAGTTACAAAAAAGATGCCAACAAGCCTATATACCGATGCAACCTGAAAGATCAGCACACACAGAAACCCGGCACTGAACGCAAACATGATGAATATCCGAAACGCGTACGTTTTGTTCAGGAGCTCTGCAAACCGATTTAGATCGCAGATCCGCACAAACACCTGAATGATGTCCTTTCGGAACTCAAATGCCAATCGTGAAGCGGGAGCCCGTGATATGACCTGCGAGCTGAGCTCTTGTACATCCCTTTGAACCATCTCGTACCTCGAATTCAGGTGCAGAATGCAACTGGCCAGCAGGAACGCCTCAGCAATAATAAAGAAAATGATGCAAATTCCAATCCAAAAGAGGTATGCCAATGTGATGCCGTACATCAGAGGATGTTCGTAGTCGTACGGCAGGATCATTTGGTACGGCAGCATCATTTCATTGGTTCGGAGTTTTAGGATTGGAGTCATCAGAAACGATGTCAGTGTTAGAATGTAGCCGTACGTGTAAACCGTGCAAGGTATCAGGCCGCGACGAATTTTCCTCAAAATATCCGGGTGTTCATCGCTAAAAGAGATATTTGTAAGCCTTCACCTAGATGCACTCAATTTACTCACCCATCGATGTAGATGTCGCGGAAGAAGTCCTTCAAAAACGCCTTGAATGTGTCGCCTTGCAGCCACATGTGGAACAGTCTGAGGAAGACCTCATTCAAGATGCAGCACGTCACTATACCCTCAACGCTGAGATTGATTTCGCTGAAATGCCGTCCGATGAAGTACAGCTCGGCTTGGTCAACGAAAATGAATATAAGGACTCCAAGAACATTTAGAAAATAGTATACGGCCTTCAACCGGATAGCGAGATTGTCCTTCATCGGCCATCCTAGGTTCAGATAGAATGTTTTGATTTGCCACGGCAGTGGAACTGTTCTGCCGTCCGGTAGCGCTGGCTGGTAGTACATGGCGACTGATACGGAGATGCATGTCCTAATGCTGCCGTTTTATAGGAACTGGCGGGCCGTTAATTATTTACAGTATTTACCCTCAAACAACCGATTAATGACTGTCGTATTGTACTTGGTGAATGATTTATGGAGCACGCGTAATGATGGCGTTTATATTTTTCATCATTTTCAATTGAGCTATTATTTATGAAGGCGCAAACAGACTTTTTACTTTCAAGTGGTTCGGAGATATTTTAATAAGTTTGTGACAACAAATTAGGGAAACTTTTAAACACAGGACACGATGTTGTGGTAATTGCGTGTGACTCGTTAAACCTGTCGAAAAAAAGGACTGGACTTCACTTTGACCCCTGAAAAGCCTCAATGGGATTGCCATTGCTTAATTTACCCGATGCCATAATTCGTTTGCATAGAGGTGGACTGACAGAGAAATTGTAAAACCGAAGTAAGGTTCGAAGCTAGGCCTAGGGTTATACAACTTTTTTGAAGTGAAAACGTGTTTACGTTGGGCATTTCTGAGATGGGATAACACCACTGAACTCGCGACACCAATCTTTTGACACCAATGTTCGGATTGCCAATCGCTTTTGACGAACTAACCTTTTCTAGCTTGAAAAAAAAATACCATGTTCAATAATATAATGTAGTGGCTCAGTGGTTAGTGTGTTGGACTACTAAGCTTGGGATCGCTGGTTCGCGTCCCGAAAAAAAGTACAAATTCCAACTTATGGTATTTTTGACTGCGCCACCTCTGTGGAACGTCTGACAAACATCCCAGAGTATAACTGTCATGAAAGAGCTTCTCAATTGGCCGCTTGTACTCAGCATAAAATTGTAGATCCCTTCCATTCGTCCAAAAAATAAAAAAACTCACACAAGACGAATGGTTCTAAGGAGCTGGGCCTAGGGTCCCGACGGACCAACTTTTTTTGTTTTTTAATGCCTAAAATATTTTTATTTTTTGTTAAGTGAAACAATATATCAAAATTTAAACACAATTATATAAAAAAATAAACAAAAATAATTTTTTTTACACAACAAACAGCTTTCAAATTTGTTTTCAATTTCAGTAGGTGAACTACTGGAAGTGGAACTTGGAATTAATTTTAAGGAATGACAGATAAAATGTTTGGAAAGTGGACAGAGTTTGAAGGTAGAAACACGTTCTTCAAGACCGAGGATACGATTTTTTTAAGCATATTTAAAATATTAAAAAAACAAGTCTTATGAATCAAGAAACAAAATTTTAAAAAAAATATTTAAAAGAAAAAAATATCCCTTTTTGGAAAAAAAACAAGCTAATGCCTAAAAGGCATGAAAAAGCCTTAGTTAACATTTTTTTTTGGTAGTAGTAGTTTATAATAATGAATAAAAAACACTTTATTTAAAAGTATTTCATACAGAATAATTTATTTCCTGACGATTCAAAAAATGTGCACGACTGGGTCGAACGAAACTTTCTCGTTCATCAACAGTTTGCTTGGTTGTTTTCTTATTTTATTTGGTAGGTATATGTGGGTAAAAGACTGAAAAACAATGTTAGATAAAAGAAACAGTGCATAGATAGAATATAGAAAAAGGAATAATATAATGTAGTGGCTCAGTGGTTAGTGTGTTGGACTACTAAGCTTGGGATCGCTGGTTCGCGTCCCGAAAAAAAGTACAAATTCCAACTTATGGTATTTTTGACTGCGCCACCTCTCTGGAACGTCTGACAAACATCCCAGAGTATAACTGTCATGAAAGAGCTTCTCAATTGGCCGCTTGTACTCAGCATAAAATTGTAGATCCCTTCCATTCGTCCAAAAAATAAAAAAACTCACACAAGACGAATGCTTCTAAGGAGCTGGGCCTAGGGTCCCGACGGACCAACTTTTTTTGTTTTTTAATGCCTAAAATATTTTTATTTTTTGTTAAGTGAAACAATATATCAAAATTTAAACACAAATATATAAAAAAATAAACAAAAACAATTTTTTTTACACAACAAACAGCTTTCAAATTTGTTTTCAATTTCAGTAGGTGAACTACTGGAAGTGGAACTTGGAATTAATTTTAAGGAATGACAGATCAAATGTTTGGAACAGAGTTTGAAGGTAGAAACACGTTCTTCAGGACCGAGGATACGATTTTTTTAAGCATATTTAAAATATTAAAAAAAACAAGTCTTATGAATCAAGAAACAAAATTTAAAAAAATATTTAAAATAAAAAAATATCCCTTTTTCGAAATAAAAGCTAATGCCTAAAAGGCATGAAAAAGCCTTAGTTAACATTTTTTTTGGTAGTAGTAGTTTATAATAATGAATAAAAAACACTTTATTTAAAAGTATTTCATACAGAATAATTTATTTCCTGACGATTCAAAAAATGTGCACGACTGGGTCGAACGAAACTTTCTCGTTCATCAACAGTTTGCTTGGTTGTTTTCTTATTTTATTTGGTAGGTATATGTGGGTAAAAGACTGAAAAACAATGTTAGATAAAAGAAACAGTGCATAGATAGAATATAGAAAAAGGAATAAAATTCACTTTTGGGTAGTTCATCTGATATGGCTGTACATGTTCATATCAAATAACAATGCGAGTTTTTAAAAATTGAAGCTCTCAGTAAAAGGGAATAGTCGCAAGTTCTGGTTAGAGAGTTGTAACTGCTTTATATTTTATAAGCTCAACATTTTGAGTACGAGGACAAGCGTTATAGGAGTTTCTGTTTTCTGATCTGTTAGGTCATGTTTTTATTTTGATTAGTCACGCTGGTATACGGTGTCTATGATTGGAAGCAGGGTTCGTGATACATCTATATCTGTACATAGACGTGTATTGTAAGAATTCGGAGATTTGTTTTTGAATATGTGTTAGCAGTTATAAACTGAATAGCCCAACTGACGTGTGTGGCAGTGACGGAAAAGTGGATACAATTGTATCCGAAAATAAACTGACACAGATACAATCCATTCGAAAAAGTTACAATTTCCCAAACATTTATTTGCTTCAAAAGTTACACAGTTACAATCCTTCTTTAAAATATAAAATGTATATATGTATGTATATAAAATGTAAATACCCACGCAACGAACACATCCACAATTTGTTATAAGGAATATAAAATGCGTTCTGGCCTTAAGTTCAACTCTATTGACGAATGGAGGCTTACCCCTGGCGGTCAATTTTCGCATCGGTAGGTTGCTATAGATTTTGATAGCTGCTTTGTATTTCCATGTGTATATACAAAATATACATTTAATATAAGAAAAAAAAACTAATTTTATAACAGAATAATAATATCTTAAAAGTGAGTGTTGATAAAAAAGTGAAATGAAAAAAGGCTTTATTTTTGTAGAAAATGCTGTAAATAATGGGAGCTCAGCATTGTGGCATTTTTTTATTTATTTATTTATTTCGTACATCAATTTGAGTTACAAAAAAAAACTATTATAATATGAACTTAAGACTAATATTATAACATAAAATATTTAATTATTATGGTAAAAAACTGACATTATTTGATTTTTAAAAGAATTTCTAGAAAAGTTTTGGAAAACATCAATGCGATCAATAACTAAATTTAATTCTTTGATGCAACGCTCAATTGGCTCATTACTGTCATAATTTGTTCTGTGAAAATTACCACGAAGATGAAATCTCATACGCAACAATCTTTCGGGAAAATAAAAGTTTATCCGTTCCAATAAATAGGGGCAATTTATTATATCTCTTATAAACATGATACTAAAATATTTGCGTCTATTTTCAAGAGTAAGTATATTAAAAAGAAGGCATCTAGTTAAGTAAGGTGGAGTTTCTATATTCCACCTTAGCTTTTTAAAAACAAGCCTAGTAAAACATTTCTGCACCCTTTCTATTCTGTAGGACTGATTTTGGTAGTAAGGATTCCAGATTACACTACAATAATCCAAAACCGATCTAACAAATGCAAAATACAGAGTCTTTAGTGCATATGGATCAGAGAATTCTTTCGTATTCCGCCTAATAAAACCAAGCATTTTGAATGCATTACTCACAATGTATTCAACATGAGGTTTAAAAGTGAGTTGTGAATCCAATATGACTCCAAGGTCTTTTTTTAAAAGTACTTATTCAAGCTCTACATCAGTGGTTCTCAATCTTTTTCAGTCCGCGGCGCACCTACAAGTTTAGTATTTTGTCACGACGCCCTACCCTAGCTATTTGAAAAAGAAACAGTCGAATTAAATAAAAGATAGATAGGCACAAAATTTAAAACATGAGTTTTTTATTATATTTATAAGAATTCAGAATTGAAACAGAAAAAACAACAAGAGAGACTTATGTAAGAAAAACAAAATAATAATGCAATAGCTACTCAGTCAAATTAATGTGACGGGTGAGCCTGGTGATCTCCACACAGTTTTTCAAAGCGGGGAATAAGGATTGACACTGCTACTCTCATTTCTTGCTCCACATTGATCCTTGAGCGATATTTGCTCTTGATTACAAATCTTGTTTATTTAATAAAAATCTGTTCAAACGACACAATTAAAAGAAAACACGACGACACGTCCGACCCTTCAAACTACTGAATATATTTCCCGTTTTTGGTTTTACTTTTCGCCGCAGTTTATACCTCTTTTTTCAACTAACGCCTTTTTTAGCACAGAAATAACCCGCTTGTCTTCGACTTATTTAAAGAATTTATATTTATCGTTCTCGCAGGACTGATGTGTCAAATGAAATTAAAAAAAATGCGCAGTCGACTTAGTTTGCCAAAAAAGTTACTGCCATTGAACTATTGCAGTCAAATGTTACCACAGACCAAATAAATTAGGCAAGTGCCAAGTGAGGTATTTTTCAAAATTCAGTTTAGAGCGCGAAGCTTAAATAAATTTGTGTTTTTGTTAATAACTCCTAACGGCGCGGCGCCCCTCTTTACTTTCTACGGCGCACCAGGGCGCCGCGGCGCACACTTTGGGAACCCCTGCTCTACATTATTAATTTGGTAACTAAAAGATATTGGACTAATGCGTCTCGCACAAGTAAGTCTTTGACATTTTGATACGTTTAAGTCTCATTCATTCTCATTCCTCAATTCATATCGTAAAAAGGGAATTACATTGTACCGTCTTCCAAAAGAATTTCGGAACTCTAATGTTCTTTTGATTAAATTGTTGTGCTTAGGATGGGAAAAAAATTCCCAAATGTTTTTCCATTTGCAGTCTTAACTTTAGAGATAAAGATATTTTGCGACCGAAAAGTGATGGTTTTCAGTATAGAACCAAACTTGTGAAAGTAGCCATTCCTATCCTAAACCTTCGACTATCACTTTCAGCTGCTTTAATGAGAAGAAGGTACTACAATGTTGCTAGATTTCGTCTCCACTTTAATTTAATGATATACTTTTAATTAATCCTTTAGATCTAATCAAGAATATATGACACATCAACCCACAGGTTTGGCGGAGAATCTTATGTATCCAGCCAGCTTTCACTATATTTAATCGCCTTCCCAGATAGACCTTTTAACACCTTTGAAATAGTCAGTTATTTCACAGAGCGATATTATGACAACCTTAGAAACTTCGAATCCCGAGAAAAACCCAAATTCCAACTTAAGGTTTTTTTTTTTCACTGCGCCACGTATCGCGAACGTCTGACTAACATCCGAGAGTATAACTGTCATGAAAGAGCTTCTCAATTGGCCGTTTGGACTCGGCATAAAATTGTAGATCCCTTCCATTCGTCCCAAAAATAAAAACTCACACAAGACGAATGGTTGTGAGAAGCTAGGCTTGGGTCCATACGGACCTGTTGCGCCAATTATTTATTTTTTTTTATAGAAACTTTTAAGCAGGCTGGATCCTCCATCAGCAAAGCAAGCAAATCTGTATAAATCATAACTACCACACTTTTTGTAAGGTAGAAAGCATCCAAAATATAACCACAAAAGCTGATTTATTTTTTGTTTACATTACATTCAATACTACTACAGACTTTTGTGCTGGTTTTACAAGAAGAATTGACTCACACTATACAAATTTCGGACTAGTAGTACTTAGACTTTCAAATTAAGTTTGTTTTCAATTAGTTGGCTAACTTTTCAATAGATAAATAATTAATTTTCTTACACGAAAATACACGTATTCCTCATCCAAGTCCTTTGCAAAACAAACAGACGTCAAAATTCTTTAGATCTCTACATATTCCTTTTTAATCCACCAGGTGTCGCACGAAAACTTTTCCACTTCTCAATTACATTCGGCTAACCAAATCAATTTTGCCAAACACTCTCCAATGCAATAGGAAAAAACAAATTATTTAATATGTCATGTGTACTCCTTTGCAAAGAGCAAAGGAATTTCCACAACGACAAAGATACACATCTGTCCTAAAAGTTACAATTTAAACTTGGAAAAAGTACAATCCGAAATGTTCATTTCCCATCACTGGTGTGTGGTGTGAAAAAGAAGTGGGAGTTTCTAGTTGCGGTTGGTATTATTTTAAGGTGCACACTCAATATGGTTAAAAAAAAAAGTGGGTTTTATTTGTTAAAAATAAGTTTTGCTTAGCTGTTTAGCATTTTTATTAGAAGTGGAAAATTAAGATTATACAAAAATATTTTGTGAAGTAATTTTTGAGAAATAACTATTATTTTATTATTTATTCTTTATTTTATTTCTTTCTTTAAAAAAACGCGAAGCTCAAGGCTTATCTGCAGGTGATTGCGTTTCAAATATTTTCGTGTTAGGAAGTATTTCAATAAAAGGTGAGTTTAACTGTTAATACTGTTTTTTAAAAACTAAAATTGTATGTTAAAGTATTAATTATTTAAAACAAAAATTAGTTAGACTTAAGGAAATATACTTTAAGATGTTTTTTGCGTTTTTTGAAATTAATTATATTTTTTAGGTTAGCCGGTAGTGAGTTCATCAATATTGGAATACTGTGAGCTAATTGTCTTCGTCCATATTTGTTAAATACTCCAGGTATTTCGAGGAGTTGTTGTGCTCGCCTTCTAGTGTTCTGATTATGACGTATGGGTTGTTGGAAACGTGAGTCATTGTAGTACTCCAGAGCTGCCGTCATCTTAAATATGCTCTTGACGTCTAGAAAATTGAAATGGGTTATTGTTATTTTCTATAATTTTTACCAGACGTCGTTGGAGGTTATGTATTTTGTCCAAGTGCGTTTTCGATGCATTTCCCCAAGCCAAAATGCCGTACCGAATTCTCGATTCAGCCAGTGAGTAGTACACTTGCCTTTGAACATCTGTTGTAGTGTATTTCTTCAGATAAACCATCGCAAAAACAGCACTTTTTAACTGCAAGCGCAAACGCTGAATGTGTTCGTGCCAAATGAAATGCTCGTCGATGATTATACCTAAATACTTGATTGATTTGACGACCTCAATTGCTTCGCTCCTATGTGTGGTTGGACAGCTTTCATTTTGATGAAAGATATTTATATCTGCCGTACTGTGATTCGGTGTGCGTATGTCCATCAGCTTTGTCTTCTCCAAGTTGTGATCGTGGCACCATCTTGATACTTTGTCGAATTCCTTCTCAATTATTGCAATCGCCGTTTCGAGTTGTTGATGTTTGACCACTATAGCAATGGCATCAGCATATGCGAATGCAGTCGATTGTTCAAAAATACGAAGAAGTTCATTTGTGAACAGAACAAACAATATAGGGCCCAGTTTGGACCCTTGTGGAACGCCATAGATGCTCTTCTTCTCCTCGCCGACTATGTTTGCAATCTTCACCCTAAATGTTCCATCAGATAAATAGTTATTTAGCCACTTTGCTACCTTTTCTCTAATTCCGATCTGACATAGGCAATCTAGCTGCTTGTCGTGCACCAGCGTGTCAAAGGCTTTACTGAAATCCACAAACATAACTATCACGTGGTGCTTTTTATTCAAGCCGGTGGTAATAACGTTCGACATCTCTCCCAATAGTCTTCCAGTACTCTTTCCTTTTTGAAACGCATATTGGTTTGGTTGCAAGACATTGTGTTTATTTATAAATTTCTTTAAGCGATCAACGAAAATCTCCTCCATACATTTTTCGATCACAGGTAAGATCGAAATTGGTCTGTAGTTTCCAATTTCTGTCTTAACTCCTCCTTTGTAAATAGGCCGTATAATTGATGTTTTAAGCGCCTTTGGTATGAAACCCTGATCAAAACTTTGATAAATGATTTGCTTCACAATCGGAGTCAGAGTTAGAGCGTTACATTTCAGGTCAATTTGTCTAATATTGTCTGCTCCAGGACCTTTATTCGGTTTTAGACAACACAACATGCTATACACTTCCTCTTCACTTGCTTCCTTGAGGCAAATAGAGTGGACAATATTCCGTTTTTGATGTTTAGATGTAATTTCGTTACAGATGTGCAAAATTCTAGGTACTTGTGTTGTGAAGTGCTCGGCAAACTCATTCATAACTGTCCCTAGCTCCTTTTTCCCAGCAAAGTTGTTGACAATTATGTCATCTATCGACTTTTTCCTCCTCCCAAGAACTTCGTTGCGAACATTCTACGTTTTCCTGGGATCGTTCTTTGAATTTATAAATTCTGTCCTGTAGTAGCTCGATTTAACAAATAATATTTGTTTACTTACAAAGTTTCGATAGTGCTTATATTCACTTTGGAAATCTTGATTTCGCGGATTGTTTTTCCACCTTCTATACAATTCGTCTCTTCTTTTGCACATTTGGACCATATCGGAGGTGATCCAAGGTTTGTACTGACGTTTCTTTTTGTTTTTGCTTGTATTTGTTGATTGTGTATATATGTGGTTAATTTCATCTACAAGTTTGCTATAAAGGCACTCTAGGTTGGTTTCCTCACAGCGTTGCTGCCAATCAGTCTGTTCAATCAGAAGATTAACCCTCTGTTGGTCGATTCGTCCGCGCACTTCGTGTACATCTTCATTTCCGGTATCCTTCAGTGTGGCATACATCAGTGCGTAGTGGTCTGATATGTCTGTTTCGATGACATAATTTCGCTGTTTGTAATGCTGACAAATAAGTGATCAATTAGTGTGGCGGTGTTTGTGCCCGGAAATTAATCTAATTTCTTCGCATTTTTCGAGAAAAACTAAGTACTGGATCTTATTTAGAACAATTTTAATAAACATTTTGATCAAAATCGTTAGAGCGGTTTTTGTAAAATTTGGCAGACAAAATAGTTCCAAATACTGTAATGTTTAGTTTGAAAAATAACATTACTTAACTTTTTAGCTGAAAACCGAGTACAAATTATTGATGTAAGCATTATATGGTATTTAAAATTTTTTTCGAAATCGAAAATGGGGTTTTCGAGATAAGAAGAGTTTTTAAAAAAAGCGTTTTCGGTGAATCGAATTGAAAATTAAGGACGCAATAAATTTGAAAACATTAATTTTACTCTAAGTTTGCATTTTGGTCGAAATTGATGCTGCGGTTTTTAAGTAAACTAAAGAGAACTACATTTTTAAAAAATGACTTTTTTCAAAAATCCATTTTACGATGATACAGAGAAAAACTAAGTTTGCCATCAAGTTGGAAATGACCTTAAAATTAAATTTTTGTTACAATCGAATGGACCGTTTCCGAGATATGTTCAAATTTCAAAAGTATCATTATTCGATTTTTTAGCGGAAAACTGAATATGCAGTCGTGGTAACCTTGGTTGAAATCGTTAGAGCCGTTTTCGAACAAATCACACTGGTATGCAAATTGTGTATGGGAAGTACCATTAATACTGAGGTTACAGTGCAAAAAAGAAAAGAACGGCCTCGAACTGTAAGCCCCCAAACTCCGAATCCGAAGTTCGAACGAAATCCGGGTAGCCGTTTAGGCTGTAGGCATCGGGACATACAGACAGACTGTCCGTCTGTATGTGATGGACAGAATTTTGCCACCCACTTTTTTGAGTTGGTCTATCATCGTAATGTCAGAATTGATTAACATCTCGAGTTCGAAATTTCGTACAAATACAATATCTCTCTCTTACCACGTAATGGAGAAAGTTAAAAATATACACGTAATTATTCAAGTTTTCACTTCTGTCGGCACTCCCGGAGTGCCACTGTTTTTTTTTTATTTAAAGTTCGATGCGCACTCCTTTCGTGGCTAATAAACTAAGGAGTTTGTTGGAACTTAATAATGTCCCTCTGGAGTCCGCAATTTAACGAACTCGGAATATTTAGTCCAACGGACAGATAAAACTTGCTTCAGTACGTTCGTAGCAAAGTTGAAAATCCAATTCGCATCGTTGACCCTGTAAGAGACGGTCAGTTCAAAACGAATTTGTACCAAATCTACTCTCATTAGGCTTAGAAATGTCCCCTTTAAGTAGCGACGCACTTGCCTTCTGTTTTTAATAAGGGGCTATCCTGTTACACGAAATTTTTCTCAAGTCTTATGGAAACCATAAAATGCAAATGTTCCGAAGCCAGTTAGTGAAATGGAATACAGGGATGGCTTCTGTGGAAATCCACCAACCGTGTGGCAAAATGCCAAAATAATGAACTTTGCATGCTGAAAGGAAATCAAGACGACCACCTAAGCGGATCTTGTCTACTTTGGCATCTTGTACTTATGTACATCCTTAGCTAAATTGTTTCTCTGCCACATTCATTTGTATGGACGGATTTCTTTTTCTTTTTTTTTTTTTTTGCTGTGCTATAATCTCTTGATGCCGTCATGTTGTCTCCTAAACGTCTTTCGTTTCAGCATTCTCCGCATATTTTTTCGACTGTCGGCCTGTCCATTGGTTTGGATTGTTATTTGCAGGGAATTCGCAAACAGATTGTTCGGCTGTGGTTTTCCTTTCATTTCTCTTTTGTCAGTCCGCCTGTTCGTCACAATTACTTTTACGTGTTGTAGTTGCATGGCAGAGATCAACTGAAACGATTTCCTTTGTCTTGTTTGTCGTCGTCTGTATCGTCCTGTGAATCCTGTGCAAGTGTCTATGGCTAATTGTTATTGAAGGTCAATCAAGGAACGCTGAGGGAATGGAAATTCGAATTGGAAAATCAAAAGGACTTTAACCAGTTTAATTAAGTTGGGACTTGCGTTGGAAATTGTCTCACGAAATAAGGGTTAAGCTGGTGTTGCTGGTCACAAATGTGCTACGAATAATCAGGACGGGACAGAAATTGGGAACTTTTATCGAATTGCAGATGGAAACAGCGAAGAGGATGCGGAGAAAACACAGAGCTTCTCCAAAAAAAAAAAAAAAACACTTTGCCGCCCTTTGAGGGTGCATTCCAAACCAAGAAACTGACGTTAGACTAACAAAAGTGAGACAAACATCAACACCAACAACATCGAAAGAGCGATTTTTTTCTAATTAGTTACAGGCAAACCTCAAAATGTCGATTCGAATATGATGTAGGACTCACTTGACAAAAAGGCCTTCCGTCATTACGTTCCAGCAACCAAGTTGCATTAAAAATGTGCCTAAACTTACAAACTCAGTATCCCAATGCCAATCTCATTGAATCGACTGCCCTTCGTCACATTGCAACTTCCAACGGTTTCCACAAGTTCGGTCCTATTTCATGTGAACGCGCCTTAAACGGGACCCACCACTGAAGTGTGCGCCTCGCTGGATTCCCTTTCATTAAATCACTAAGCAAAATAAATGTCGCATCTGGAGATTTATGCCAACGTTCCGCTGTGGTTCTCCACGACCAACGACGACGACGACGACACTCCAACCTATCCGGTCACAAAGTTTTAATGTCCTTATTGCTTCGACTGGCGTTTAAATATATCCTGGCCCAATGGAAAGACGACGACGATGCTAAGACGACGACACGCTGTATAACAGAAGTGCAGTTTCTATTTTATGCTGGTTTCCGGTATTGCACCGGAAGGAAAAAGAATGCGTTTGTGAAATTTCCTTTGCCACTTACCTTCTGGATGGTAACTAACATAGTGTGTGTGTGTGTGTGCAATCCTCATGGAGAAAATAGTAAAAATGTCATCTATCTTCGGCGTTTGCCAGGCAAACGACATTCATCTAATTTCTACGGCAACGGAAACTGTTGCACTTTGTCTGCACGGGATGGTGGGGGGAAAGAAATTTGTTTCCCCCAGGAAGTTGAGGAAAAGTTTTACGGGAAATGAATGGAGAACGACTGTGGTAGGGTATGTAAGGCTGCAAGGATGCGTCTTCATTGCCTGCGCATAAAGTGTGGTTAGGCCTTTTTTGTGGGAGAAGGTAGGCAATGCAATAATGCTTTGGTAAACATCTGACAAAGTGTGTAGAAGGTTCGGTTATGGTAGGTAAAATGTGACCTATAGGAGAGTGATTGCTTCAAGGCGGATCGCATTTGTTTTTCGTTTCAAGCCCCCATCTGGAGCGAAGTTTTTTATTGAATATTAACAGTGGCATTGATAGGCTTCTGAGGCTTTCTAGAGTGTATCGGTGGTAAAAAGTTCACCTTTCCTGCTAAAACACGGTGGCTTGCGGACTTGTCACACTTTTTTAAGTCAAAGAATGGAGGTGAATGTACGAGTATGTTTGGAGCCAGCTGGGAGCTCCCCCCGGCTGATTTCGAAGCTGTATTTGTGGCTATATCCTTCTTTCCTGCCTCACAATAATAGCGCTCAATATGGGCCCCATGGTTGTCACCACGAGCTTAGTTTCTTCAGTGCATGTGAGTAGGTAGAATGCGTTCCAGCAACACACTAAGGGCCGTTTGCTTATACGACTCATAGCGAATGTAAGTGCCACATAAACTCTTATGTGACAGTTTATGCTCTGAAAAAAGTAGCCCATAAGTATTTAAGTAGAATTTAAGAAGTTAAGAGTCGTAAAAGCAAACGGCCCTAAGTCTGCCAAATAAAACGCCCGTCAAAAAGTTGAAAAGATTGTGCCTCAAAGTGTGACTTGAAATGTTTCCTCTCTCATGGGATGTGCCGCGGCACCGTGGGTCTATAACACAACGCCACATGCACTTGCAGTGAAAATAAAAAGCCTGGTATATATTTTTAACACAAACTAGTCAGTTCACTATTGAAATAGGTTAGGTTAGGTAAAAAGGGTTTTGAGATAGTAAAATACTTGGCATCGCATTTCTGAGCCAACTATTATAAATAAATAAATAATTGGCGCAACAGGTCCGTATGGACCCAAGCCTAGCTTCTCACAACCATTCGTCTTGTGTGAGTTTTTATTTTTGGGACGAATGGAAGGGATCTACAATTTTATGCCGAGTCCAAACGGCCAATTGAGAAGCTCTTTCATGACAGTTATACTCTCGGATGTTTGTCAGACGTTCGCGAGAGGTGGCGCAGCGAAAAAAACCTTAAGCCAACTATTACTTGTTAATAAATTCAACAGGCACTTGTTATTTTTTCGGACCTTAAGCTTTGTTTAACCGGACCCTAGTCTGAGACCCTTGGTACAGATCTTGTGGAGGTCACAAGGTCCAAGGATACACAGGTGCATGACGATCCATGGATATAAGACCGGATAACGATTTTGGAAACGCACAGCCAACAAGCATGGAGACTGGTGTGCCGCGTTTTACTGTGTGGAGTTAACAATTTTTTTTTTTGTTCCTAATTTGAATTTAAAGAAATATGTCGATGGAAAATAATTTAAATCAGTAAATGAGGCACGCAGAAACACACTTCAAGTTGGAGAACACAAATGGTTTTGGCTTATAGGAATTTAAAGAAACGTTTAAAGCCAACTGAAGACCAGTGTACCCAGATTGAGGGGAAGGGCGCCAATTTGTTCAATTTTGGCGCTTTTTCAATGAAAAAGGGGAAATCTGAAAAAAGGGGAAAAAATTACAAATCTCTTTGAAACCTGAATTGCTTAAAAGTAAAATTTAAACGCATTTTCATTACAAATGAATTTCAAAGTTTACTCAGAATGAAATGTTCACACCAAATATGAAAGAAAATAGCCCATCGAACGTCTACGTAATAATTTTTGTGTATCTGAATGAATGCACTCGATTTGAATTTACAAAAAAAAAAAATTGTTTTCTTTTCTTTATTTTATTGTCTTGTTTTTTTTTCAGCAATCCAAACAAAATAAAAATTAAAAACACACTGGAAAATCCCACATTAAGTTTAATTTCATACACGAAAACACGTCTTAATAGAAGTAAATGTATAGAGTTTGAGATTCAGTAAAGCTACACAATAGTAGCACGTACAAAAATTAAATAGGGGAGAGTGGGGCACGTTTGACCGTGGGCTACCTTTGAACAGCTCTTATTAAATTCTTATTAAAAAAATATTTGAGAGCGTAAACTAATTTTTTATCCTGGCAATATTGTTTTCTTACAACGTCAACGGCTTTCGGTCATCTTTTCAGTAGTCGCTTGAAACTAGGTCGTGTTGAATGTTTTTATCAGAGACAATACTGAGACCACCAACTTCGGCCGATTTCCCGTTACTTGCCCACAAGCTATATTTTTATGGGGTGGCAAATGCTAAGTGCGCTTGTATTGTTACATAGAAATTCGTATTGACAAATGTCACGTTACTTCAAAAATTCCGACTCACCAACACACTCGCACCTTGCATATGCCACTTCCGCTGTTGGCAAAGTTGCTTACAGCGTTCATAGAATTTTATCCGTTAAATTTGAAATTATTCGTTATTGTGTGGATAATAATTTTTTTAAGGAATAAGTGGAGATTTGCTTAAAATATATATGAAAAATGAACAATGCAGATTATTTGAAGTAAAATAGAATATATTGAGCAAATTTTCTTCAGTTTTCTAAGAAAAATTTACGCATGAAATCGAAGTTAATGACATTTAAAAGCGCAAAATACGTAACCATGTTTGTCATAATAAGTTTTTAGTATATAGAACATCTCATTTAGCTAGTTTTATTAACAAAAAAAATCAAATTATTCGCATATTACAACATATAAATGCTAACCAATGGCATTCAGTAATGTAAAAATGTGGTATTCCCGAACTCTAGCACATTTCCCCGTGGTTGTCGAGGTTGGCAGCATTTATTTTTGTATGTTTTTGCATGTCACACGGATTCTTAATTGACACAACACCGATAGGAAAACAAAATGGCGAATTTGAAAAAAAAAACTGAGGGGCCCAGCGGCAAGAGGATTGTGAGTTGGGGGTCTCAGTATCATTTGTCTCTGGTTTATATGCTACATTTCCAACTTTTTTTTTTCTTTGTAAGAGTATACAAATTTGTTGGTGAGCTGTTTTATTTGTAAAAAATATTTTTCATTTAGAACCATATTAAGCTAAGTTTTCCTTATAAAGGGTGATTTTTTAAGAGGTTTAGAACTTTTTTAAAAAAAAAAACACAAAAAATTCGAAAAAATGAATGAAATATTTATTTGAATCGATAGTTTGAACCTTGCAATTTAATGTTTAAAGATAATTTCATGCAAATGTTGACCGCGGCTGCGTCTCAGGTAGCCCATCCGCTGAGTCCAATTTTGGCATACTCTTTCACACATATCGGCCGGTATCTCACGAATGAATGCATGGATGTTGGCTTCCAGTGCGTCAATCGAAGCGGGCTTGTCCCTATACACATTAGCCTTGGCATACCCCCACAAAAAATAATCTAATGGTGTCAAATCGCACGATCTAGGCGGCCAATTGACCGGCCCGAAACGTGAAATTAATTGTTCACCAAACTCGCCTCGCAATTGCGCCATTGTTTCGCGTGCTGTGTGGCATGTGGCACCGTCTTGTTGAAACCACATATCATGCAAGTCAAGAACTTCCATTTCGGGCAAAAAAAAGTTTGTTATCATCGCTCGGTAGCGTTCACCATTGACAGTAACGCTGCGATTCGCATCATCTTTGAAGAAATATGGCCCAATAATGCCGCCGGCCCATAAACCGCACCAAACAGTGGCTTTTTCGGGATGCATTGGTAGCTGTTGCAATGCTTCTGGCTGATCTTCACTCCAAATGCGGCAATTTTGCTTATTTACGTACCCATTCAACCAAAAATGAGCCTCATCGCTGAACACAATTTTTCGATAAAAAAGCGGATCTTCGGCCAGCTTTCCAAGAGCCCATTCACCAAAAATTCGGCGTTGTGGTAGGTCGGCTGGCTTTAGTTCTTGCACCAGCTGTATCTTAAAAGGCTTTACGCCCAAATCCTTCCGCAAAATTTTCCACGTAGTGCTGTAACAAAGGCCTAACTGCTGGGAACGGCGCCGAATCGACATTTCGCGGTCTTCTGTCACACTAGCTGATACGGCCGCAATATTTTCTTCACTACGCACAGTACGTAAACGTGTTGGTGGTTTAATGTCCAACAAAGTAAATTTGGTGCGAAATTTGGTCACAATCTTCCGAATAGACTGCCTAGAAGGTCGAGAATGCCGATCATAAAATGGAAGCAGCGCGCGATGAACATTTCGAACCGAGCACGAATTTTGATAGTAAAATTTAATAATTTGCAAGCGTTGTTCATTTGTAAGACGATCCATGGTTAAATTGCAAACCAAACTGAAGCTGTTTGACAGTGACACAAGGTACTAAAACCAAACCAGCTAAAAAATCACCCTTTATATGAGTACAAACAAATTATTAAAGCTTCATTGTTCGTGACAACACAAATTGGGGCAGGTTTGAATAAAATGGTCGGGTCAGGTTTGAACATTCAAAATGGACATTTGCTTTTGACTTCTCTAAATTTCAGTTAGATAAATGAGGCTACTCCTCGTTTATTTAAAAACTTGTTTGTTTGTTTGTTTCGTTATATTTATATGTATATAAATAAAGTTATCTGTGAATTCTAGTTTGTGTAAATATTTTAAATTTTTATTTTCGAACATATATCGCCCTGATATATGAATTCTAGTTTCTTTATGTTAAGTTTTTTTTTTATCTCTAATTTAAAAATCAAAACTTATATTTATTATTTAAATAAAGTGTAAGGCCTTATTTCAGGTTAATATTTTATTATAAAAACTGTCGTTCAAAGGTGCCCCAGCCTAGTTCAAAACTGCCCCAATGGGGGGGCACCTTTGAACATAAGGGCCTGCTTCATTCAAAAAATAATAATAAATCGAAATCTTCATAAATAGGAAAGAATTATGCGTTTAAACTGAAGCTGAGTTCCAATTATAAAAGGAAAAAGAAGTTACAGATCAACAAATCGAAAACATAGGTTTTTATGAGACTTGGAAGCAAAAAAGGTTCAAAGGTGCCCCACTCTCCCCTACTTATGTCAATTATTGTTAAGCACTATGAAGTCTGAATTTTATGTGATTTAATTTATGAATATATTTTTATTTCTTAATAAATTAAAATAAGAATTTTTATATTATTTAAGGTTTTTATAAAATTAGCTTCCATAATACGTACATTTTTATGTTATAGCTTGCTAATTCACACAATTATAAAACGACGTACATTTTTTTAATTTGTTCATATAAAAATAAAGACAAATGTGACTCAGGGGGAAAAAGGGGAACTTTTCTCGAAGTTAAGGGGAAAAAGTTTCCCTTTACTAGAAACCAGTCTTCTGGGACCACTGCTGGAGACCACCTGTTTGAAAAAAGTAACACATCGATCAAGGACTCACTCGAAAACGCGTTTCAAGTTTGAGAACAGAAATTTTGTCAAAAAGCTTATAGGAATTTAAGGGAACACCCAGAAATATTCAAATCCAACTGGAGACCATGGACTTTAGTAATACCCCTACATAAATATATATTAAGTCACAATTTTTCTAGTTTTGTACACAAATTTTCACTTTTTCGTAAGTTCGTAAAATGTTCCCCGCACCTTTCTTGTCGCACCGATTGTGACGTTATTTCTAAACATATTTTTATGAACTTGTACCAAATTGAAGTTAAATTTCTGCAGGTGAATACCCGCATAATATTGTTTTGTTACAATCACAAAATACCCTTTTTGTAAAATAACCAAAAACGGAAAACTACACCACAGTCAGGACCAAATTGACTACAACTAATTTCTAATTGTCACACTGGGTGGTTGCATACAGATATCCACCCATTGTTCGATTAATTTGTGAACGCCTGAACTCCCATATCGTGTACACCTGATGTTGGTATAAATTTGCCACCTCAAGCGTACATTGTCTTTCGAACTGGGTGTATCTGTGTATACATGGGGAATGCATTTAGCAAACATCACCCCCGTTGGGTATGCTAAGTGGAAACTAATTTATATGCTAATTTAACTAAAATGATGATATTCTTTAATTGCATAATGTCGGAGGCGTTTATTGCACCATGTTTGAGTAATTACGGTCCACTTTTAGTGAAGTCATGCATGGGTACATGTACTAGATTGTGTGTTATAATTGTTTGCTTTTTAAATGTCAAATTATCTGCAAAAGGATAGACAAATATTATTCACTGGTGTTAATGTTGATGTTGATGTCGATGTCCTTGTGGCTGCCACTAGGTAGAAAGCCATCGCTTGCAGCTTTGCGAAAATGGAGTCTAAATCGATGTGCAACTTTGGGTTGAGTTTGTGGTTTGGCGTTAAATGTAAGAGAGTTTTTTTTCTAACCTCGATTTATGGTAAAACAATTTTGATGGTTTAATAGTAGGCGCAGTGGCTTAATGGTTAAACTACTAAGCAAGGGGTCCCAGGTTCGATACCCGGAATAACACAAAATACATCTTAAAGGTTTTTTTCAATGCGACACTTCTCCGAGAGTATAAGTGGGACTCGGCATAAAATTGTAGATCCGTAGATTAAAAACTCACGCAGAAGCTAGGCCTAGGGTCCCTACGGAGACGGACGATAGTCTAATTTATGGGACTCGGCAAAAAAAAAATTGATCCGTTCCATTCGTCCCAAAAATTAAAAACTCACGCAGAAGCTAGGCCTAGGGATCCTACGGACCTGTAGCGGTAGTTATTATTTACTAGCTGTACCCGCCCGGCTTCGCCCGTGCAAAATGTGGTTTCAGAACAATTGATGGAAACATTTTTTTTAAAAATTTGCTGTCTTGTAGGGGATATATTTTTTTTTGATAGTCGCTGAAATAAAAATCATCGATTGACATTGCAGAGGTATAACGCGAGGGAGCGGTCTGCAATAGTGAAGGACTTGAACCCGTATTAAAAAACATCCCAAAGACTGAGTCCACTCTGCCTTCATTGGCATTGGACTAGACCAGGTGTAATGCCATGATCAGCAACAATTTAATATTCTTTGGACAATTAAAATGAAAGAAAATAATTTTATAATAGGTATTTAACTCACTTTTTTATTAATGTAACGCTTCTTTGTATACCATATTAGAAGTTTTTTTTCTATCGGCTGAGATAGTGATATTTCCTGCATTATTTACCCTGAAGCACGCTACATAATTATCTATAACTACCCATGAATTCAACTCCCAGTTTTCTTAAAGTTTGACCCTGTGACTTATTGATTGTCATGGCAGAACAAACATTAATAGGAAATTGAATCCGTTTAAACTGAAATGGATATTGCTGGGAAATATATGTATTCTTGGTATAACTACCGTATCTCCTTTACCACACCCAGTTAAAATTAACGCACATATAAGGTTTTTCTGTAACGAAATCATTAACATTCTGATACCATTACAAAGCTTGGGGGATTCAAATTGTGAAGCATTATGTTGCTTCACAATTTGAATCCAACTTTCAATTCAATTTTATTAGTAAAAAGGCCAAGGCTGTAATGCTATTTAAAAACTCCACCGGGTAATTTACTGCCTCATCTTGATTGCAAATAGCATTTATGAATAGTACGACGTGTATCACCATGAATTTTCCCTAATGTAATAATACCACGATCTGGTATCACTGGTACCTATACCTATTTGACATTTCTTTCTAGACACTTTATTTTGTAAGCAAAACAGGACAAACAACCTTTCCTATATATTTGCCATTCTTTTGTTCTTTTTTTCTTATAAAACCACACAGCGTACTGCTTCTGTCTGTCTCCCTCTCCATCACAGGAGTAAAAGAGATGTCAAAGAAAGAAAGAAAGAAAATAAAGAATAAGAATAATAAAATATTGCGCAGTTAGTATGTTTGATTTGAAAATAAATTGCATATCTACTCACTCATGTGAAAATCGTAGAAATGTTTGAAATGTTGCCTTTTCATTTAAAAACCTTTTAAGTTATCAAGTTATTGGATATCCTAAGTTGTACCTGCAGATGTCCTCTATAAGCCGGTATTTACTATACTTAAATGCTCCGGAAAGCGTGACAAAGAAAAAAGCAAAACGAAACGAAAAAATAAATTACTCTTGTCCAATTTTTTCCGGAATTTATAGAGATATAGAGTTGAAACAAAGTAGAGATTTTAGGCCTAGGTATCCTCTATAGGCCTGTGAACAATGCACCAGAATATATTGAACAGTTTTTTGCATTTAAAAACATGCCGTCAAATTCAATCTAAGTCGAACAGAACTACACCAATTTTATTTATATGATGATTATTTTTTTTAGTCAGAACGTTTAATGTGTCAATTGCCTCATGATCATCATAATCACTCATAACGGCCGCCATCTTTAAATATCAGCATCAAAATAACTGGCAGTGGTTAGGTGTCTGTTTATGTAACTGTCTTCTGTTAAAGTCCACATCGGGGAAGACATTTTTTATACTGATTTGAATTGAGTAGCAATCCCCTACGGACCATGGGACTCACAAACGAAATTAATAACCTCCATCTGGTGGTGAAATGGAAAAGTAGCTTCGGTTTGGGTTTTTGCATTGACTAAAAAAACTTGACTGACCCAAAATGAGATTCAGTGTCCCCTTGCGCCAGTCTTTCTAGCTACACTTAGTCTTTTATGCAAGATCACGTCGTCAGTTTTGAAACCTGAAAAGACTTACTTTTACAACACTCTAGCTGTAGGTACGCCTGCTACGCTCACTCTGAATTTGTTTCTACCCCCGAACGCAGCCATTAGCCCAAAACAAAACTATTCAAATGAAAAAAGGACATCAAGCTTATTCAGATATGCATACATCACAACCGTCCTCCTCCACACATACGCCCCCTTTACCGGACTGTAAGTGCTGCTGTTTAGTAAAAAGCACTTCGCTTCATGAATTAGTTACAAGGACAATCCCCCGGTAAAAGCTGAATCAAATGTATGCACCACGGACGTTACACTGGATAATTCAGGGAATGCAAATTGAGTGGGATAATATGTATAGAATAAAAGGCCACGTAATTTTTTGGAACTATTTTTCTAACCGTATTTTTGTTTGGCAATACATTTTCACGAACAGGACCGTGGCTACATTTTCATTGAAGTCGCAACGACAATATCAAGCCAGTAGCAACAAGCGAAATTAATAACCGAATGGGTATAAACGCGCGCAAACATCTTATACAGCGCAACCATAGAGCCGTAATACAAAACCACTAATTGGTTTTATATGGCTCAATAAGCTTAAATGATCTCGTGCTAATGGCATTGTTATGGGGGCGCCGTTCAAATGGGGGTAGACGCACGTTCAAATCCGAAAGCAAAATCGACGATAACGACGCGCGTCAGCAAGTGATAGTTAAATTTGAAATCCTCGTGAAAAATGGAAGTGGAATCGCCGCGGATCTACACTTGAAAACGGAGGCGTAGCTATGTATGAAGCCTTCGATAACTAGGATGGGAGCGGGCTGGGTATTCGCTAAGCTTTTCCATATTTAACTATAAGCGCGGTGGTGATAAAATTACCAATGGGGGGTATTATCGAAGGGTCTGATTTTAGTGACCTACGACCACACATTAGCAGTAACGCTAATAGGAGCGACAAATATCACTGCGAGTGAACTTAACCAAAGGGTGGGGATTAACAAGGTTATAAAGAAGGCACCGAGAGTTCGTCGCCAATCGGTGTCAGTTGCTGACTTAACAGGACTATGGAGTTTGACTGAAAGTTGATTTTGTGAAGTGCTTCTTATCTAGCCCAGTGGGTCCGCGGTCATTCCAATGAAATACGACCTTTACACAAGACGCGATATATCTTTTCAGTAAGCCTCTTAAAGCTGAGATCTAAGACTATCTTAGCAATTGCTAAATAGCAACAATTTTTATCCGTTTGTCAGAAGGTGGTTCAATGAAGAATGTGGTTCCAAGAGGGGGCCAAAGGACCTACGATAAGGCATGGTTTCCCAGGCAGAGAAGTCAGAGTGTCAGAAAGCATGGCAACGACAAAGGGGACCTTGGCTTTACAACAAAGCGTGGTTCTTTAGATATGCTGACAGAAAGCGACCCATCGATGAATGTGGTTCCAAAAGGTTCCCTAGGACCTTCGATAAAGCATGGTTTCCGAGGCAGAGAAGTCAGAGTGTCAGAAAGCGTGCCAACGACAAATAATGTGGTTCCAAGAAGGGGACCTTGGCTTTACAACAAAGCGTGGTTCTTCAGATATGCTGTCAGAAAGCGTCCCAACGATGAATGTGGTTCCAAAAGGTGCCCTAGGGCTTTCGACAAAACATATGGTTGCTGGGTTAGAGAAGTCAGAGCGTCAGAAAGCATTTTTCCGACAAAGATGGGCCTAGGGCCTGCGTAAAAGCCTGCTTCTTGGGTCGGACTGACAAAAAGCGTCTCAAGGATGAATGTGGTTCCAAAAGGTTCTCTAGGGCTTTCGACAAAGCATATGGTTGCTGGGTTAGATAAGTCCGAGCGTCAAATAGCATTTTTAAAACAAAGATGGGCCTAGGGCCTGCGAAAAAGCCTAATTCTTGAGTCTGACTAACAAAAAGCCATCCAACGATGAATGTGGTTCCAAAAGGTTATCTAGGGCTGCGACAAAGCATGGTTGCTGGGTTGGAGAAGTCAGAGTGTCAGAAAACATTTTTCCGACAAAGATGGGCCTAGGACCTGCGTAAAAGCCTGCTTCTTGGGTCGGACTGACAAAAAGCGTCTCAAGGATGAATGTGGTTCCAAAAGGTGCCCTAGGGCTTTCGACAAAGCATATGGTTGCTGGGATAGGGAAGTCAGAGCGTCAAATAGCATTTTTAAAACAAAGATGGGCCTAGGGCCTGCGAAAAAGCCTAATTCTTGAGTCTGACTAACAAAAAGCCATCCAACGATGAATGTGGTTCCAAAAGGTTCTCTAGGGCCTGCGACAAAGCATATGGTTGCTGGGTTAGATAAGTCCGAGCGTCAAATAGCATTTTTAAAACAAAGATGGGCCTAGGGCCTGCGAAAAAGCCTAATTCTTGAGTCTGACTAACAAAAAGCCTTCCAACGATGAATGTGGTTCCAAAAGGTGCCCTAGGACCTGCGACAAAACACATGCTTGTTTCAGGCGGAGGAAGTCTTTCCCTCAGCGGGGATACGTTAAGAGAGAAATCCTCCTGTACTCCACCTAAAGAGCGAAGACCAGATGGTTGAATCTGACGAGCTGTGTCATTTCGAGGAAGTTCTGGCCAACCTACGATGATGCCAGAACAAACAACGCTTGGAAGTTCAACTGTCGTCTGCTTTTTCAACTTATTTTAATTTAAAAGGAAAGGTAGACTTTGGTTGCGTGGTGAGTATGGGGAATGGTTCACAATGTAGTGGGACAATAAACATCTTTAATGTTTGGGACAATTCAAATCTTGGGCACCAACAAACCCCTTAGCCAGAACGCGTGTAAATGTCGCCAAAATAAAGGCAATTAGTACGGGTCATTGGAACTCACGCAGCCAAGCTGGGCATCCCCCCATAACACCCACTGCCGAAGTTGCGCTGACACAAATAAGAGTGAAACAGTGTTTCATCTTCTTTGTGAGGGTCCGGCCCTAGCCAAAACCAGACACAGTGCTCTATGTCATCCCTTTTCTGATGACCTTTTGGCCATAAAAAATATCCATTTTAACAAGATCATAAAATTTCACAACTCCACAGGCTGGTTTTGAGCTCCTTTAACTTCCTTCTACCCTTTTTATCTTCAGGTTCCGTTAGTTGTGTATCTCAAATCGGCGCTCATTGGTTTTTCCCTCGTCAGAAGACGGGAATTACAGCCACTAAAACCAACCAACCACAGTCGAGTTACTCCAGCAATCATCGCGTTAGAGAAGATCTCGAGGAGTTGATTCGACCTGGTCCACATTCCCGGAACGTCACAACAGTCCTGCTATGATTTTTTGTATTCAAAGGCCTCTATGCCATCTTCCCCAAGCGCTGTCTAAGGCAGATAAACTCGCCAAACGTGGAACTGCATTACCGACTCTAAAAATTCAAGGCACCTGATCGGCATTGGCTAATTGCAAATTTATATGGACTTGGATTTGTTACCGGTTCATGCGAAAACTCAACCCAATCCGTACTAATATTTTTTCTCGTAGAAAACTGAGGACTTAATGGAGGTACACATAGATTTTATTTCATTACAATCGGCCAACATATTCCCAAAATATGCGGGCTTAAAACTTTTTTTAAGAAGTCAGATCTAGTTGATGATCGTCAACGACTTTCCATCAGTGCAGATCGCAACCAGTTCCTCTTAAATCAGCTCTACATACCATACGTCCTTTGTGAACAAGAAAACAGTAGACTACCCCGTCTCAACTGTAATGTTTAATTTACTATCCAAGGCTCTGCCCTAATGACAAAATCGCTGTTGGAAGAAATCCCTCTAACAGTCTTACGTCCTCTCGAATTTCAGACACTTCACCCAAATTAGCCCAGCCATTTCTGTTGAGTTCACCTCCACACTCAGTTTCTGTTTCAGATGTCACACTACTCCTTATAATTAGTGTTTCAACTCGAACTAACGTCTTGCGCTCACATAATTACCATTCCCAAGTTCATAAAGGGCTACTTCATGCTGCCGTACCTATATATAAAGCATCTGGCCCCTACCAGCTACAACCACCCACCAGCACACTTAACTTTTGTGCGCCCGAGTGTTAATTACTGCTGATGCTTAAATTAAAATCAATAATTGAATTATCGCCTTGCTCCGCAAGTTAAAAGCCATTTGCCATCATTGGCCGGTGAGGGAACAAAAAGCTGGCCAGCGCCACTAGCATCAGCTCCTTCATCCTCTCTCTTAATTAATTTTATTACAACAAAGGATAAAAAGTGCCGAAGAGAGAATAGGTTTTTCTTCCGACGTTGTCCAAGATGATTACTTTATCTCAGCGTTTTTTTTTTTTCAGCACTCGCGCTAATTTGCGATGTGCGTTCCGAGATCCATTCGCACAGTAACGAACTGTGAAAAAATTGGAGTCGGGGTGGAAAAGGGTAATTAACGGCAGCAGCCTCATCGGGTCGGATTGGGATTGGATAAGACAATGGACACAATTTGCAATCAAAAACGTTTGAATGAATCAATCCACCGAACGAACCATATATACACAATCAAACAGTGGCCAGTAGTCTTTAGCTACAACGAGGATGATGATGATGGCAGGGGAACACCAAGACCCACACCAGTGGCAGGAAAGTAAATAGAATTTGATTTTCATATTCTTCAAGGAAATCTATTCAAATGAATTCTGATTGAAATTCTCCCATTTATCTGTAATGGAAAAACTGTGTTCGATAATTTTGTGTCCCGACTTGAGTCATCCGCTTCGTCGTCGTTTGGCCATCATCAGTAAGCTCTGTACGCAAATCGGGCGCGGGACGAGCCATTCGGTGGTCGTTGTCGTTAGTTCGGCTGTCAGCAGACAGATGCAGATGAAGGTATTTGTTTTGCCAATAGTAACGGGTGTGGGGTGTCTTTGGGGCGAGGTTGGGGCACTAATTTGTATTCCTTGGGGAATTCGAAAGCTCCATAGAAGATCCATTTCAATTTGGAGCATCCTTTGTTCTGGCGCAAGAAAGTCAAGAGGATAATGGCGGTATCCGTTTAATAATATTTTATTTACATTTCGAATTTATATTCAAATTGGAGTACAAGGAGCGAAGCAGTTTGCAGATATGCACACAAAGATGGCTTCATCGATGGTACCGCTGTTGTAATATTGGTGGTGGATGTCTTTGTACACGTATTTAAACGCGATTTTGATGCAGTCGCTGAGGAATTGATCTGTGGGGTTTTTTTTTTTTTTTTTGCTTCATGATGTAGAGAGGTGGGGATGTTTGGGAACTTTAGGGAGGTAGATAAAGCTGTGAGCTCAAGAAAGTGTCATTCAGCATGAAATGCAGATTTTGCTGGCATACAGGAACCCATTAGTCGGCGCAGTGGCTTAGTGGTTAGTTTGTTGGACTACTAAGCGAGGGGTCCCAGGTTCGAATCCCGCGAAAAAACCCAAATTCCAACTTAAGGTTTTTTTCGCTGCGCCACCTCTCGCGAACGTCTGACAAACATCCGAGAGTATAACTGTCATGAAAGAGCTTCTCAATTGGCCGTTTGGACTCGGCATAAAATTGTAGATCCCTTCCATTCGTCCCAAAAATAAAAACTCACACAAGACGAATGGTTGTGAGAAGCTAGGCTTGGGTCCATACGAACCTGTTGCGCCAATTATTATTTATTTATTTACAGGAACCCATATTTAGGCTTTGGGATACGAACAGATGGATCAATTTGTTCTGAAGCAGTTGCGGAGCTTATTTAACGCTTTACTCCTAAGAATGGGGGTTAGGGGGGTCACTTAGAAACACCCTTTTAATCGTTTCTACTTATTTTCCAAATTGTACCAGTAAGCTTTAAATTAAATACGAATTCTTGTTATTAAAAATTATTAAAAGGCCCCCTAAAAGCGGTAAGGGTCACCTGGAACCCTTTAGAAAGAAAAAGTTGGAAAACACTTAGACTCGTATTTAATTATTAACATTGTAAGCGCCTTCTAGAAAGATTCAATTAAGCCAGGCAAATTTTAAATTTACTTAGCAACTAAATGGTATTAATTGACCCCCCTCCAAAAAAAAGGGGCTAAATCGACATCTCCTGAAATAGGAATTTGTTTATTTTCTATTTTCCGTTAGGGTATGAAATTGTAGTAGAAATACTTTCAAAACGTTACCCCCCCACAAGGGGCTAGAGGGGTCAGTTTGGCAAATGGAAAACTCCTACTTAATTATTTGTTCTCTGTCAACACGTTAGTTATGAAAATGCCCCTTCATTCGTTAGGGGGTATTATCCGAAAATTGAAAAGCGCGTAGAGGGGGGTCATATGGAAAAGTTCAAGGGAACCGCCTTAATGATTTTGACTTATATATCTCACGCGTAGATTGAGAACTTAAGTGGGAGTTTTGATTATACCCCTTAATATGACGGAGGTTCATATTCAAAAACTAGAAAAGGGGACGAGGGGTCATTTGGAATAGTCCCCGGAACCGACTAAATAATTTCAACTCAGATACCTCATTCGTAGATCGATAACTGAAATGTCAGTTATGAAAATGCACCTAAATAGGCCAGGGGGTCATGTCCAAAAGCTAGAAAGAGGTTGGAGGGGTCATTTGGAAATTAATAAAAAAATCCATTTCATTATTTTTACTTTTTTACCTCGCAGTTTCTATACGGGGTGTTGTATGAATAGGGTAGACACTGATTGGTATCAACCTGGCGATGCCCAGCTGTTGCAACTGTTTCATACACATCAATTGTGCTTATTTTACCTCCCCGTGGTAGCCACCGGATACTGGTCTCGTCCACCCGGGCTTGACTTGCTAAACTTATAAGCGCGAGTGTTGAGCACGAAGAAAATAGCAACACTATAATGCTCTGTCGGAATGACTGCCTGATTGAGTCTCAGAGGTCTTACATGAGCCCCTCAGAAAGAGGACATACAGCGGATGAATCCACAAGGTTGGATCAACGGTGGTGCCAACAGTCAAGATGGCAGATACCTTACGTGAGCTACTCTGACGTATTTGGAGCTAAGGTCAGTAAGGAATTTTCAGCACTAGTCAGGGTGTTGAAATAGAGATGGTGGCGGATGAACCCCTCTATGGGCCAACGACAGCACTCATATCCCCGAAGTGGGTTACTGACAACGGAATATCCGACCCGCTGTCCTAGGGTCAATCTAGGGCCTGGTCCTCCAAGTTGGGGGTTGTGCGTGGGGCTAACTACCCAACCACGGAAAAAAAAAATACTGTTGCGAAGCAACCAAAAGCCTCGGAAAAGGACGGACTCACTGTTGACGACCCTGGAAAACGAAAAAAGGACAACGACGTTCGTATCTGCACGTGGAATGTTCGAACCCTGAACCGGCCGCGTGCAGCCGAACAATTAGCGGAGGCCCTAGACTGCTACAAAGCAGATATCACCGCCATCCAGGAAGTGCGGTGGGATGGGGCGGGCAAAAGAAGGATGAAAACCTGTGACATTTACTACGGTGATTGCTATAGGGAACGAAAGCAGCGTCTATTTGGATGCGGATTTGTTGTAAGCGGCAGACTTAGGCAAGAAGTCTTGAGCTTTCGACACGTTAGTGAACGCCTTACAACAATCCGCATCAAGGCTAAATTCGCCAACATCAGCCTAATATGCGCTCACGCCCCCACAGAAGAAAAAGACGATGCTGCCAAAGAGTGTTTCTACGAGCTCCTCGACAAAGCATATGAGCAATGTCCTAAGTATGACGTTAAGATTGTCTTAGGTGATTTTAACGCCAAAATAGGAAAGGAGGACATCTTTGGTAGCACAATCGGAAAGCACAGCCTACACGACATTACGTCTGGGAACGGACTTAGGCTAATTGACTTTGCTGCGGGGCGTAATGTTACTATAGCTAGCACACGGTTTCCTCACCTCAATATCCACAAAGGAACATGGCGGTCGCCAGATCATCAAACCGTCAACCAAATTGATCATGTTGCGATCGACGTAAGGCACTCCTCCAGTGTTCTAGATGTCCGAACTTTCCGAGCGGCCAACATAGACTCGGACCACTACCTTGTTGTAGCCAAGGTGCGTATGCGGATATCTCAAACGCCACAACAACGGGGAAATACTGTGAGGAGATTTAACGTTGAACGGCTACAATCGCAACAAACCGCCAGAACCTTTGCTGATCGCGTATCCCTCAACCTCTCGAGAAGTCCTATGCAGCCAGCATCAAGTGCTGAAGACCAGTGGCATAGATGCCAAGACGCCATCAGAAACGCCGCAACCGATGTGCTGGGTTTCACACGACCACCCTCACGAAACCCCTGGTTTGATGAAGAATGCCGGCAAGCACATGCAGCAAAACAAAGCGCGTACAAAGCGGCGCTGCACAGAAGGACGAGGGCAGCTCGTGAGCTCTACGAGCAAAAGAGGAGGGAAGAACATCGGCTTCTCCGGAAGAAAAAGAAAGAGCACGAGAAGCGCGCGATCGAGGAAATAGAGAGGTGCTACTCCAGGAACAATGTTCGGAAGTTTTACCAAAGGGTAAAAAGAACGTGCAATCGCAACAAGACCCGAACAGAGACCTGTAGAGACGAACAAGGAAACCTTGTGGTAGAGTCACAGTCGGTGCTGAGGATATGGAAAAACCATTTCTGCAAACTGTTAAACGGCGAAGACGACCCAAATTCCGCTGTCAGGCAGAACGAACCATTCAACTTAGACGATGAAAGCCAAGACTTCCGTCCACCCGACCAAAACGAAGTGAGGATAGCAATATCCAAGCTTAAGACCAACAAAGCTGCTGGACCAGATGGCTTGACTGCCGAGCTTTTTAAGGCAGCGGGAGATGACTTGGTAGAGAGCATACACCAACTCGTCTCCAAGATTTGGTCGGAGGAAAGTATGCCTGATGAATGGAACCTCAGCATCGTTTGCCCGATCCACAAGAAAGGAGACCCTCTAAACTGCGCCAACTATAGGGGTATCAGTCTTCTTAACATCGCATACAAGATCCTGTCTGCCATACTGTGTGAACGCCTGAAACCTTTTGTCAACGATCTGGTTGGTCCCTACCAGTGCGGTTTTAGGCCCGGTAAGTCGACAACCGACCAAATATTCACACTACGGCAGATCCTGGAGAAAACCCAAGAAGTCCAGATCGATACTCACCATCTTTTTATCGATTTTAAGGCCGCATACGACAGCATTTATAGAGACGAGCTGTATAGAGCTATGTCTAGTTTTGACATCCCTGCCAAACTCGTCCGATTGTGCAGAATGACGATGGAGAATGCTCGCTGCTCCATAAAGGTCGGAAACAATCTCACCGAGACCTTTGATGTCAAAAAAGGATTTAGACAAGGTGACGCGCTGTCGTGTGACTTCTTCAACATCATTCTTGAGAAGATTGTGCGAAACTCGCAAGCCAACACCAGAGGCACAATCTTCCAGAAGTCTGTGCAACTACTTGCATACGCTGACGACATCGACATCATTGGCAGAACACAGCGAGCTGTCACTGGTGCGTTTGCAAGTATCAGTACAGAAGCGGCAAAAATGGGCTTAGTGGTGAATGAGGGCAAAACAAAATATATGCTGTCAACAAGAAGGGAAACACAACATCGACGAATCGGTCAGAACGTCACGACAGACAGCTATAATTTTAAGGTAGTTAGGGATTTTGTCTACCTCGGCTCCGCTATAAATTCTGACAACGACATCACATCAGAAATCAATCGAAGAATTACACTTGCCAACCGTTGTTTCTTTGGCATAAGAAGGCAATTGAGAAGTAAGGCCTTGTCAAGAACCACTAAGGAGACTCTATATAAGACCCTCATCATCCCAGTCCTACTCTATGGCGCAGAAACATGGACGCTATCAAAGGCGGATGAAGATCTCCTTGGTCGTTTTGAACGCAAAATTCTTCGATTGATTTTCGGTCCCGTTTGCGTTGACGGGCTTTGGAGGAGGAGATTTAACAGCGAACTCTACGAGCTGTACAGCGACATCGACCTGGTCAGAAAAGTACGCATCAGTCGACTAAGATGGCTAGGACATGTAGAGCGAATGGACACCAACGCTCCGGCCCGAAGAGTCTTCGATTCAAACCCGGAGGGACAACGCAGTAGAGGAAGACCTCGCCTTAGGTGGCGCGCGCAAGTGGAAGGGGACCTCAACCAACTTGGAGTGCGCAACTGGAGGCAGTTAGCCAAAGATCGCGCTAACTGGAGAGGCGTTTTGGTTGAGGCCCAGGTCCACCCCGGACTGTAGCGCCACCTAAGTAAGTAAGTAAGTTTCTATACGACTTGTGGAATTAGAAAAGGGGTCATTTAGACAAATTAAGAAAGAGGAAGAGGGGAGTCATTTGGAAAAGCGTCGAAAAATCAATTTCATAATTTTTAACTCCGCAAACTTTTCAGTCACTACGACGTATGGCTCATGAACTAAAAAAATGCCCCCTTAATAGAACAGAGGGGGTCATATCCGAAAATCTCTTCTAAGTGCGCGTTTACACTGCGAGTCGAATACTTCCTCAAAGTGTTAAAACTCGATTTCGCCTAGGCGTAGCCTCTCAATCGGACAACCATTTTTAATGAGATTTTGCCGGCAGCGTTGGACGAATCCAGTGCGCACGAGGACATATTTTCAGAAAACTTCATAAAATCCTCAACAACTTTCTGCATATTTATAGTCGCGACAAAGTGTTCCACACTTTCATTCTCATCGTGTTTTGCAATTTGAATTCATTTCGAGAATCACACTCTTGAGCGCTCACACATTCCTTCCCCCAACCCCCTTCATCTTCAGCTTCGACTATCTTTATGGCCACTTAAGTCACAACTTGTCCGATAAATCACACTGCGAAACTTTTTGCACTGGCTAAACATTATTTTGATCTACGACTCCTGCCATCCACAAACAATCATCCCCATCAGACAAATATGTACAATGAAAATGGCGCACATTAATCCACTAGCGGGGGAAAAAAAACACACACAACTTTTCATATTATTGCATTCGTTTAAATTTTATGTATTCGATCAGATTGACTTTATGCCGTCATAAACAAGCGAAAAACCGTCCTCCTATACCGTCCGTATATGTATTCTTGACAAACTATTGCCATCAAAAGAGTTTCGCCCGACAAACGGCCTTATGCAATATGTAAGCCGGGTTTGAAGTCCTCACCCTGCGGGACGAGAGCGAGGGCAATTAAAATTTTCTTTCAAACTCGAGCAATCAAGATCAGTCAGCGGAATTTCACACCCGATTTACGTGGCCCCCCCCCTTGGCTGGAATAATGCCCTCGATTTCCCAGCAATCAGCAAATATATCATGCGATTACATTCTTTGTGTGTGTATAGCGCGAAATCAAGGAGCCATTACTACATAACCGTCTCCCACGGAATGGCCTGATAAATCCACAGTAAAAAGTTTTTATTCAATTTGTCAAATGACTCAAACGGGAGAGTTTTATCTTTTATGGCATGTGCGGATGTGGAATGGTTACAGTAAAAGCATCTTATATGTTCCAGTAACCAGTAACGGCCATAAAACTATCGATTGCGTCATTAAATTAGCATTCATGGGGAGGGTCGGGCGGGGTTTTTTGCAATATTGTTGCAGATTGTTGGAAAATAATCAGAAAGCAAAAAGTCCTCTACAGAGGAAGCAGTGCAAGCAGAAACAGAAAACACAATACACGCAGCGACTATGCGCTTGGTCGGTCGAGTTTCATAAAGTTTCTGCGAAAAGTTCCTTCCAAGCGGAACTCACGCAGAGAGATTTAAAGTTCTCAGTTTGGTCAACTGCAACAATATCACAGTGGCATACCGTGACCACCTCCCAGATAGCTATGCAATTATTTCACAGAAAGTCGCACAAGTTACTCTCCTGTGTCCAGTCTAATCATTGTTGGGTTGGGAAGTGAAGCAGGCAAAGTATTAACATTTACAGAAAGTGGTAACAATTGCGTTGTATAACAATGGGGAGCTACGAGGCAGAGAAATCCTGGATAATGGAAATTTAAGACGCCGTTTTCCTAGAAAATGCTATATTAGTCCGGCGCAGGTATACATTCATTTGTCTCTTACCGTACGACTTTGAGCCGAGTTTCTAGTGAAAAATGTTTTGCTTCGTAGTAGCAAAAATGTTGGCTTTTTGGTGCGCTTTTTTCTATTACGAAGCAACACATTTTTCACTGGTAACTTGGCTCTCGCGAACGTCTGACAAACATCCGAGAGTATAACTGTCATGAGAGAGCTTCTCAATTGGCCGTTTGGACTCGGCATAAAATTGTAGATCCCTTCCATTCGTCCCAAAAAAAAATAAAAACTCACACAAGACGAATGGTTGTGAGAAGCTAGGCTTGGATCCATACGGACCTGTTGCGCCAATTATTTATTTATTTTTTTTAACTTGGCTCAAGGTCATGCAATGGTGGTAAGTTTGTGACATCTTTTTGAAGAGGTGTGCCCAAACATCGGGTCGGTCGATTGCAAACTTCAAATAGAAATTGGCTAAGGGAATGCTTATGGTTACCCTACTTTCAACTCAAGTCACGTTTGGAGTTGACGGTGGGTTATGAAGAACCTTTGAAGACGGCATAACACTCTTACGGGTAAGTAGCCCCACAGCCTAGCCTGGGTCTCAATAACTTAGGCTGAAAACACACCGGATCAAACAAAACGTTTTTGATTCGATAGTCAAAGAAACGCTTTTTATTTGAACACACGTGCTTTGGTGTGTGTTGTTTCATAAGAAATAATGTTGTCTTGTTGCACGAAACAAAAAAACACGTTTTGCTTTATCCGGTGTGTTTTCAGCCTTAAAGAATGCGCCACCTACATTAATGTAGTTTCGACTGTAAGAACAAAACAAATCTTCGACCCTTTCCTCATTTTCAATCACAGACCTTGCAAACATTTTTTTTTTTTCATTTTAACCTCAAAAGTGATGAATTTAGATTGAAATCGGTATAGTAAGATAGAAATCATTACCACGATGTGTCGAGGAATTTTTCAAGCTAAAAAACTCAAAACGTTGTTCACAATCGCAGTGTTAATATGTCGTTGGGTATAATTTGTTTCCCCTCGCACTTGATTGAATTTCCCATAAATTTCCCACAGGAAAAGGCTGGGACTTTTTGCAAATGACTTCTGCAGAAGCTGCAGAGACGAAGAGGAAATAGAGTCCGTGGAACATCTTCTATACCACTGCCCAGTTTTAGAGGAACGCCGCTCATCCTGTATGGGAGCAAGGTTCTTCGAAAGTTTGCACGACTTGGCGGGGGTACATCTATCAGACATAAAACTATTGCTCAACAGATCGAAGTGGTGTTGTTAGCCACATGTCCTTACATGTACAAACAGGGTACTCACAAATGGGCTTCCGAGTGAAAATTGCATTGGATGCAAAACTGTCCTCCCAACCTAACCTAACCTAACCTTACAATTTTTTTTTCTAATACAGAAAATTACATGAAGCTGAGAACGATTGCCTCTCCCTTTTGCCCCATTCTCCCCTAATTCAAAAAATATTCTTAGTGCTGCCAAAGCGACTGGGAATTCCCAAACCTTGTTTTACAGACGGCATTAAGGGAACGGCTTAAAAAACGTCCCCATTAGAGCATTCTTGCGTTCAATTTAGTGATTCCATCTATAAACAATTGCATCCAACATTAGAAACTCCATCAGTCGAACGGATTAATTTGAAAAAAAAAATAACAAACCTTGTTGGTTAGCTAATTAGCTCGCAGTAAATTAAGCAACATTCTTACTTATCCCAACAATCCGCTGATGATATGCAATTGCTTGTTGTTCAATCTTCGTGTCTACAATCTGTTCCATTACGATCAACATTTAAAACATGTCAATTGCAAAAGTTCTTCCTCTGATATACCAAATTCCATTAATCGGGCATTGTTAGCACACATGCTATCCGCCCGCTAACAAGGCAAATTTAATTCGAAAATAAAATAAAAGATTTCGGATTCGAGATAAATCTCTCGGCGGCTATATCGCGCCCCCTCCCCGAAAACTATCCGTGGCAGATACACATAACTATTTTATTGCGGTGGGAAAAAATCCAACTGCTGCTATCTGTAGGTTGACATTGTGGCCGTGTGTCGGCGCTCGCATATAAAACAGTCTGCCAAATGCATAGTAATCGACATTCAGTCGGTGATAGGTTTTTGATTTGCTTAGTGCGAACGCAGTTTTCATTCAATTCAACAAGAGACAACCGCAATGAAATTGGTTTCGCAATTCATCGCCGCTATGATGGCATTAATCCTGATTGTGGTGTTGTCGTGTGCTGCTGCCACCCCACTGTCCAAGGGACAGGTATGAAACAACAAAGCAAACAAAATATATTTTTCAATTCCATTTGTATTTTGCAGGAGATGCGTTCGTCGATGGTATGGTTTTTGTGGATCTGTGGGAGATGGAATTTTTTTTTTTAAATTTACTTATTTTAGGTTAAGAACGTTGGCGTCGCTCAGATGCCAATGCCGCCAATGCCCGGTGATATGGGCGAACTCCCAATCCCATCAGGACGATGAACATGGTTTGTTAGTCAGTTTTCCTTGTGAGGGGGTGACGTAAAATAATAAAGGAGCTGCGCAGCATTAAATGTCTGTTTTTCGTTTTAAATGAGTTATGATTGAGTGAGCTCCTTTTAGGAGGTCATAAAAATCCTCCGGAGCCTCTGATCGCGTGGAAGGTTTCCATGACAATTTTTGTCAATGCACGCGGCATTTCATAAAAAAATGTATTGAAAAGCGCTTAATTTCGATTGCTTTGGAGTGAAGTGTGTGTACGGAAAGCATTTACTCAAAAACGCATCAGTCGGTTTCTTTCTGGGAGCGGAACGGGACGAAAATATTGCGCATGAGGCATGCACCCTGCACGCCTTCTGCATCAAATGTGATGAAGCATTGTGTTATTTCAATGCATTCGTCAGAATCACTTAAATAAATAACTTATATTTAGCATCAAAACTAATCTCTGTATAACAAAACAATAGCCCTGTTTCCCAATTCTCATTGCGTGTGTACAGAGAGTCAAAGGACTATTCGTACACAACACAATGGAGTCTTTCTTTTTATAAATAAAGGACAGTGCAATTGGGTTCAGGTACGCAACAAACCCAGGAGTTAGCCGATACCGATGTGCATTGTAATGAGGGGGAGGTTTCGGTACTTCTCGTTGGACGAGAATATATATATAATTTATATATTTTGTAGCCCTGTCGTAAATTTGACTTAAGGAACACTGATGGGTATTTCTGGAATAACGGTGAGTAAAGCTACTGTATTTGAATTTGTTGATGGCAAAATGCAACTTAAACAAGAGACACTTGCAATTTTTGTCATGTTCTAGGGAAATTTTAGCGCTAGAAAATGTTTAAGCCTCCAATAAGCTTTTGAAAACACGAGCTTAAATTTGAATCCTTTTCAGTAGATGTAACATGGTTTTTGAGGCACATTTAGAGCCACCAAAGACAGAGATAGCTGACCATAATACGAATAAACCGACAACCGACTGGCAGTGTTCAGTCTACAGGAGTGCACTTTGTCTATTAAAGGACCTAGCCAAAGGGCTACAGTCAGCTAGTTTTATATAAAATCAAGATTATTGTTCGATTTTTGACTCCACCACTGTCCATGCATTCCATGTTCATCACCCTTAGTAATTTAGAGCCAACACTGGATGATTTTTGACTCCACCACTGTCCAGTGCATTCCTAGTACATCACCCTAAGCAATTCAGAGCCAACACTGGACTAGTAAACCGTCATAACCGGATGAGGTTGAAGCGATCTAAATGGAATGTCAACAGTTTCTAAGCTTCGTCGTCAGTAAGGCGATAATTGAAGCCAGAAATGGAGGGTAATTCGTAACCCAGGTATCACATGTAGGGGGGAACACGAACTAAAACTAAACTAAGAGACCAGTGATATTCACTGTACGATGGTTTATTGAAAACTGAACTCAACAGCAATCGAAAGCTGTATTTTAATGTCAAGTACAAACGGAATCTTATATACCAGCGGGAGGATCATGCGATAATGAGGCCACTATTTCAAACAAGTAGATATCGGGTTCTATTTACATAGTAGAGTTACAGTGTGTTAAAAGATGTAGCACATTGCATATGGAGTCACATCCGTCGAAGATGGGATGAGATGAAATGACAGATCTGGTGGATCGACCTGTACCATGAAGCAGCAGTTGACACGCTTGCGGTTGCACGGCATTCGCTCGACGGTGGGGTGGGATCTTGCTGCTAGTTATTCTCAGTGCTTACAAAACTATCGTGCCACGGAAATAAGGAAGTAGAATAGGGGAAGAGAAATATGCACCTCCTCGCTTACCAGAGGATGAAACTACCTCAGTTGAGATACTATTGCTAAAAGTGCTTTGAAGTTTGCTGATGAGAAGGGAGCAAAAAAAAAATTAAATATTAATAAAGAATTCTTATCAGCTGTGGAGTTATTGTTGCGAGTAAATGATGCACTTTTCCGTTCTCAATTTGTTTTATTGGAAAAGTCCCTTACGAATATTGTCGTGCGCGCTTCAGTGACTCATCTCAGCTTAAGGTATGTATTTAGCACATGGTTACTTAATAACCCACCGATCAAAATGAACAAAGTTACACGTTATGCAAAAATATGCTTTCAGCTTCATTTGCTTTATATTTGAAATCTCCTTAATCTATCATATTTATAAGAGCTTAACCTATTTACTTTAGGTCATATGTATGTCCATGGCAAACTGCGATTAAATACGTTATTCTTCGTACCAATAAAAAAATTAGATATGTGATCATATAAACTGGGTTATTGTTATAAAAGTGTATATCGGCGCAGTGGCTTAGTGGTTAGTGTGTTGGACTACTAAGCGAGGGGTCCCAGGTTCGAATCCCGAGAAAAACCCAAAATTCCAACTTAAGGTTTTTTCACTGCGCCACCTCTCGCGAACGTCTGACAAACATCCGAGAGTATAACTGTCATGAAAGAGCTTCTCAATTGGCCGTTTGGACTCGGCATAAAATTGTAGATCCCTTCCATTCGTCCCAAAAAATAAAAAACTCACACAAGACGAATGGTTGTGAGAAGCTAGGCTTGGGTCCATACGGACCTGTTGCGCCAATTATTATTATTATTATTATCTAGGCTAATATATGTTATGTAAGGTAATGTAAAACCAAAGAAAAGGGATGAGAAAATAAGTATAATGTACTCACGTTTACATTTATGGGTTGAAGCGTAGAAATTTGTGCACAAAGTTCCGCCGGTAGAAGATTCTATGTCTCTGCATGTTGAAATTAAATTGTGTTTTATATGTACAGATCAATTCAGTTCTTAGGCTTTAAGTTTTACATAATTTTAACTCTTTATATAAAAACTTATTTTTAGCAATTCGCAATGCAATTTAAGTAGCTTTAACTTGTAACACGCGAAGAATTATCCGAAGCCTGTAAGAAGGTATGTGATAAAAAGGCACCGGGACTGGACGGTATCCCAAATAGAGCCCAAAAAATCGCAATTAAAACATGACCTGACTTATTTGCCTTCAGGAGGGCATTTTCCCTGAACCTTGGTAGCGCCAAAGACTTGTCCTACTGCCGAAAGGAAAGGGTAATCCAAACGAACCATCCTCCTATCGTCCTATTTGTCTACTAGACACGATTGGTAAAATTCTCGAGCGAATTATTTACAACCGGCCAGCAATTGAAATGGCGGGAGGCCTCTTTGAACACCAACACGGTCAAGATCTACGGTAGATGCAATCAATGCGGTAATAACGAGAGCCCGAGCCGCTATAGAAGGCGGGCGCTGGAAAGGAGGAACCAAAAAAACACGTTTAATTCGGAGAATTGGGAGCGTATCATTCGCTGTCTCTACGGCATTGGAAGACCGGAATATCTTCGTAAGATTTTAACGAGTTACTTTTCGAATAGAGCTCTCCTCTACGACTCTGATGAGGGAATAAAGTAACGGGTGGTGTGCCACAAGGTTCAGTTCTAGGCCCCTTGCTGTGTAACGTTATGTATGACGAAATTCTGCGTCTCCCGATTCCAAGAGAAGCGTCGATTATCGGCTTTGCAGACGACATAGCCTTGGTAGTTGTGGCAAAAACAATAGAAGAGGTCGAACTACACTGTCGAACTACAATGTACGTACACGGCTATCTAGCGTAGGTTTAAGACTCGTCGATCTCAAAACGGAAGCAGTACTTATTACGAGTAGAAAAGTTCGGGAAAGGATAACGCTTAGAGTAGGAGAGCATGAAGTTGTTTCCCAACCGTTCATTAAGTACCTCGGAGTAATAATAGACGCTCGCCGAAGCGAGTATGCAAAATCTCATCAAAAACCGTTAGCGCGCTTTCAAGGCTGATGAGTAACATCGCGGGCCCGAAACAAACAAAGAGGCTTCTTCTTGCAGGAATTGCCTTTCTCTATTCTCATGTATGCGATAGAAGTATGGTCAAGTGCAACGAAAGTTAACTCTTACGTGAGGGGAGCCAAATCCGTTCACCGTCTTAGCGCACTCTAAGAGTCACCTGTGCGTTTCGAACGACGCTATACTCGTCATATCTTCTATGCTACCTATCGATATACTCGCTGAAGAAATGGTAAAATTAAAAAGCGAACAAGTCCGAAATGGACGGGCAGAAAATGACAAAAGGAAATATGAAAGAAGACTGACTATAGCAACCTGGCAACAACAATGGAACGAATCGGTAAAAGGAAGATGGACGTATAGGCTTAAACCAGTGTTAGATGTATGGATTAAACGGGAAAATGGTGAAACAAATTTCTACCTGACTCAGTTCTTGACTGGACATGGCTGTTACAAAGAATATCTCTTCAAACGCGGACATGAAACCGGCCCACATTGTGAAAATGTTTCTAAAACCGTGGAACACGTGTTTTTTCATTGCCAACGGTACGAAATCGAGAGCATCTCCCTACGGGACCAATTCGGAGAGTGGCCCACCCCCGATAATGTCGTAAGCTACATGCTTCAGAAAGGCGAACACTGGACCATTGTAAGTAACGTGGCGGTGCGTATACTCAGCGATCTGAGACGCCTAGAACGCCAACGGAAAGCTAATAGTTCCAATAATAGAGCAACAACAACCAAAGTCTTCATACCGACCCCCGCGAAGTAATATCTTACGGCGCACTATGGAGTAAATGCGTGAAAAAACGAGACAAAATTATTTTTTGCCTCTATCTGAAACTATATGTTATGACGACATTTAAAATGAATTTGATCTTTGTCTTAAGTAATAAAACATGTTTTTTTAATTTAAAATAACGTTTATTTGTGAATTTTAAGATTTTTTTTTTAATTGAATTGTTATTCCGAGAGAGATTCTGAACAAGACTCGCTCTCTTCTTCATAATTATTATTATTATCCTCTTCTTCAGAGACATCTAATGGAGATGTAATTGGGTGCTCAGATATAAGCATTTCGATTGCTTCTTTCGAAAAAGATTTTGATTTTTTAACAGGAAGAGGCCTGAGGCTTGTTATAAGGGGGTCAGATGTTAATAATAAGCGATTAAGAATATCTAAATTACAATTTTTCCTCGAATGTTTTCTTGAGTAATTAAGGCGGTAGAGTCTGAAATGCTTGTTTCGAGCTTCTGCTGCTTCTTCAGAAAGCTGTCCAATTGGTAAAATTGCATTTTCAATCACGGTTGATCCATGGATTAATATTTTGTGCATTGTTGGTGTCATCGGATACCAAGGATACAAATCTACATAAAGTTTTGCTGTATCGAATGCATATTTACCAAACTTGGAAATATCGATTTTATATCCACTGGATAGAACTTCTAATACAACCTTCAGCCTATAAATTAACTGAGTGTCGACACCTGTTATTTCAGCAGAAAGTTGTACATCATTGAAAAACCTACGGCTTGTATTGCCATCATTCGTGTTACCGAAACCAGGCTTTGGTACATCCACTATTAGACCTAGTTGGTTTTTGAATTTTTCTTGCAATTCTCGCTTTTTTTCTTTGACAATATCTTTATCTTTTTGTTTTCGAAGTTGCCATTTCTTTAAAGGAAGCTTATAAGCAAGATGCAAAATGGTTTCAAAAAGACGAATTCGTGCATGTAGAATTGATAAACCGAATCTTAATGTATTTGTTTGAATATCTCTTGATTTTGACAAATCATTAAACTCCTTGGATGTTGCTCCACATATATAGCACTTCATAGTTGACTTTGTATCTGTTGCAGCGTTACAGACCTTGTAATAGTAAATGCCAACACATGTTTAACTTCGATGGGCTCAAAACCATCCAGTTTTGTTTTTATTAGGGAATCGATCTGCGATTCTATATAATTTATTTCACTTTGTGTAATATCCGTAGTTTCTTTAGAAAAATTATTCTTATTGGTCGACAGTACCTTGGTGATGATGGTGTCGGATTTTGCCAAACGATTTTCCCATTTAAAGTGCAGAACAATCGCAAAGGCACAAGAGAACTTTGAAATATATTTGCATCTGAATCGGAATGGTTTTCGAACTTTTGTTTATATTGGGTTTGTTGCGATCCATCGCAACCCCATTTCGAAATAAGCTCTAAAGATTTCATTTCGTCCTCAGTTAAAGTTTGTCGAATACTCAAAAACATTAGTAAGCGCTTAATGGTATGGTCTAGCAAGCTCTGCAAGTTTACCTCAGCCAGAGTTTCCGTAACTGTGAAAGACTCTGGATCAGGATAGCAATCACTTTTTGCTTTTTTAAGTGTACTATAACTCGGAAACAGTTTCTTATCACTCGTTGTTACAATTTCATATTGTTTTCGGGATAAACCTGCTTCAACAAAAATTGAAAGCGCTTTAAGTGTTGATATTTTTTCGCGTTTAGGAATATTCTTCAATGCTTTCTTACAAAGTTTGGCTTTTCCTGGAGAATGTGCTATTTCTTTAAGGACTTTTGCAGATACTGCCTTACCAGATTCCCGCAATTTTATTTGTGTTGCAAAAGTAAGTTCTTCAATTTGATGAGATTCACGAAGTTCTTCAGTCCGTCTGCATTTACTACGAACACTAAGATCATCAAACGATTTAGAGGGACGACCAGGCCTGGATTTATTTGGAATTTCAAAGATTCCGTTTAACCAAGTTTCATTTTTTCTTAAAAAATCCTTTTCAACTCTATTAGACGGAAGCCATCTGCTCTTAAAATCAAATCTATAAAATATGCCAATCAATAAATCAAAGTACATTTCATAATTTTCAAATTCAAATTCAAACCTTAAACGACATATTTTAGATTTAAGTTCTTCGAGTTGACCATCCTCACAACAAGCCTTATCTAGCAAATATTTTTCTAAGTAATCCAATTTAGCTTTAAATTCAACTTCAGAACACGTTTTTATCACATCATATAAATGTTTTTTTGGTAAGAACTATTAAGCCGGATGATCCTTCAAATATAACAAAATTTGCGTTTTTTAAGAAAAAGCTGAAAAGTACATAAAACATCACATTTATTAAGACCAATAACAACTAAACCTGCAAAAACCTGCACCCAATTTTTTTTCTAACTGAATCTTTATGATTCACTTTATCGTTCTACATAAACAACACAACGGAATTCGACGGAATACAACAAAAAAATGTTTAACGAAGAAAGAACAAAATTGCATTTTAATGGACAATTTTTAATTAAATCACAAAAAATATTAAAACACAACATTTTAACATGAAATTTATTGAATATATGAGAACACACCTGCAACTGAATTATACATGTTAAAAGTTGAATAAAATGTTCCAAAATATTAAAGAAATAATTAATTGAAACTAACAATTTTTTTTCTTTGATGATGCAAACAAATGAATGCTCTCGTTTTCACTGACTTTGAACTAGTGCTGCGGCCAAATTAGTTGGAGTAAAAAAAAAAAGTATACTGTTTCTTAATCTATGGGAATTACTCTACCGTTTGGTAGAAACTTTACTTCTTAACTTTGCAATTTTAAAAATCGACTTTTGTCTCGTTTTTGCATGCATTTACTCCATAGTGCGGCGGTTCCGCGGGGAAAACAAATCGGCCTGTTCGGCAAGAGAGGTGGTTTTAGCCGGTAGGAATCCGGCACTATCAATGGACGTCGGACCATTGATGCCTCATGCAAGGTTTTCAAAATGCCCTAAGTAATGGCCACTTGGGTCACACATTTTTCTGAGTCAACGTCCTCGTTTTCAATCTCTTAGTAGACCCCATTTTTCTGTGCCTTAAAGTTCGATTGTACTGCGTCGGTCACATACCATATCGGACCCACACTTAACCACGATTATTTTGGTAAATCAGACAGCGCCCAAGCTCATATATTTTTTTCTTTTTCTTTTTTTTTGACCGACAGAATGCCAATAAACGAAACGAACAACCCCAAATGTTCCATAGATTGACATGCCCTACAGGGGAGAATATAAAAATTGCATTACTCCTCGCCGTCATTCGATAAAGTCGATGTAAAGTAATAACAATTTTGCCAAGCTCCTGCAACTTTATTGTTTTTATTTTCTTCTCTCTGGAACACGACAGTAAGTATATACACAGAAGCAATATAAAAATATGTGAGCAGTGTGCGGGAGGACACGCGGTATGTGTGTGCAGACTTGTCTCGTATCGAATCACTTAAAAGCTTTATCATTAATTTTCCCGAGGCTATTAACTTTTATTAAAAGTCGATTGGACAATATTCTGAAACTACACCGCCACCACGATGTTGCTCACACAGGCACTGACACACAGACACTGGCACACTGACATTCCATGCAGAGTGAAAGTGCCCAATTGAATCGCACTCGTAATTTGCATACAAAAAGGACACACTTTGGCAATAGACTCTGTCGAAATAGAATATTTAAGCGAGAGTGCATTAAGGTCCTTGCCAGTGTTTGGCCTGCGTCAAATTTGCAGTCAATTGTGCGAGTGCATAGTAAATGCGCGCTCAATGAAAGAACAAGTGGATTAAGAGTGGCCGCCTAAAATGGAATGTGACCACTGTTGCGATACCTATGAATTATTGAAGCTGTCCCTGTCCTTATGCTAATTGGATCGTAGGGCTGTGGGCTTTTATTGATTTCCTTACACTTTTTACGATAATGGATTGAATGGAATCGAATTCATTTGAGGCCAAGTACTTAGTCGGGGTTATTGCGGCGGATTATTGCTACCAGTTTGGCGCACAATAATAAAACGGAAAACAACAGGAAAAATTAATTTGATTTAAATGCGTTTGGCTGACAGGGGATGGCAATAATTCTATTGCCAATAAAACAGCGAGTTGATTGCATTCAATAAAGTGTGGCATTTCTTAATTGAGAATGAGATGGTGGGGCGAGGACAAAGGACGAGATGGGAGATACTAGCAGATAGATAAAAATCTACGATGTCAAGTTTGCCGATGGCCAGGGGGTTCTTTTAAACCTTATAACTCGAGGTGTGAGGTGTGCGGTTTTTTTTTAAATTGGTAGCGCCCAAAGGTTGAACTTATGTAAGAATAGAGCGGTGCCTAGAAAGACGCACGAAGACCAAGCGTCCAGAGACTCGGCCAGACGTTACGGTAGTGGAAGCCTTGGGTCAGATTCTGTAAGGCGGGCAAACGTTTTCGTGCGCACAAATGGTTTGCCCTATTTTACGCAAGTAAATTTCCTCGCGCACACAAAAACATTTGAATGCCGACCTTTTTTTGCTGCGCACGCAAAGCTTTCTTTTAGAAACTGTGAGTAGTAGGGGCAAGTGTCTCGTTAAGCAGCCCGAAGGGTGATCGAAACAGTCAGTCCATTTAATGCAACTGGTTGGGTTGGGTATGAAGGTCGAAGTGACCCATACAGTTTGCACTTCTGGGTGACAGTTGGACTCTGCAGTAGACGTAGGGTGACCGAAACATTCGACCTAGCCTCCTACAGCACGTCTGCAAGAAAGAAGACTGATACGGAGCCAAACCACCGTTTGAAGCTCTTTACCCTATTGCTGAGGTGAACTCAATGGTTCGCTTCGTCATTGGCTTTCAGTGAATAGCCACTGAATTTGCGACTAGTCTTCAACGAAGTATTCGTCAAAGTTATAGCCTTGCGCAAAGTAGCAAAAGCTGGAGATGTGCATAGGCAACCGCATTTATGACCCAAAGCTTTCTCAAATCTTTCGAAGGCAACTGCGACCTTTCTTGGGCGGTCTTGAAGAGTCAACTTCCAACTTAATTTTCTGTCTTAAATGTTGGCTAGATAGTTAGCTTGTTTTGTGAATTTTAGCCCGCTGTTTTCAAGTTTGAGTGGAGCTCCTAATACCTGGTCTTTCGTTGCAGGGTTCGCATCGAATCAAATAAAAATCCGAGAGGATAACTGGCTTCTTAATTCAGCATAGAATTGTAGATCTCTTCCATGAAAAACTCACAAAAAAAACGTAAACCTAGGATCCTTATGGACCTGTAGCGCCAACTATTTCATTTTGTGATTGTGAAGAACCCAAACCAGCAGCATTTCCCTCGGATTTCATGTGATTTCATACACCACTCGCTCACCGCCTCCAAAGGCCTTACCCTTGCCTCACGTGGTTTCGCAAACATTATCATCATTATTAGAAAACGAACTTGATTCCTTTTTATTTTAAATTTATTATTTACCCTAAGCTAAGCCAGTTCAAAGGGCAACCAAACAACCAGCCCCAACCAGTCAGGCTCTGCATTAATATTTAAAATGTGTATGTTTGAGCGCACGTTTGCAAAAGACGAATAGCAATGCATACAATTACGTTTGCCACGCAAGCACATCTGGTGGTAGATGGGAACTCGTGCCCTGTTTGTGTGTACACTTTGAAATTAAAAGAAAATACATGTGTATAGGTATGCAGGCATTTGTCGAGCCACCTCCATGGCATGTATTGACAATTAATACCTCCCAACCATGCCACTCCACAGCACAAAACACTCACATACACACATCCCGTCAGCCATCACTCGTCTTGACAGAATATAAATTGAAAATTTAAAAGGTAATTATCTGTACTCGATGTGTGTAGCATGAGGTGTTTTGGCATTGAAATGCGTCAATAATTTGCATTCTCTTGAAGATGTGTGTTCAAAATATGAACCCACACAGAGACGGTTCCATGGGGTGGCCAACGCCACCTACAAACACAGCAAATGACAGGAGAAACAACACCGTTTGCATAGACTTTTTAATACACCGAGAGGAAGTATTAAAGACAAAAACCCCTCCTAATCACTGCAAATGGCTTTTAACGACTTTTATCTGCCGGATAGCAAATACCTACACAAAACGAGTGACAACTCCAATCTATTTCGAAATAATTTAATTGGTTTGTCCCAGAGAACAAAAAGAAAAGAAACCTTTCTTTATTTCTTTCTTTCATTTTATTACGAGGATTGTGCTCTCGAAAAGTCTCCATTTTTTTACGATTCCCATATCCGCTGGATAACTCTGTGACGGCATATTGTTAAACATTTTAATTGCACTTGAGAATTTAATTTTATTTTGTTGATTGCTTAAATTTGTGGTATGGAGCGGTGATAAGCCAAGGAGTATTGCGTTTAGCTGATTTATGATGGGCGGGTAAATATGGAGCTTTCGTTTTATTTTTTATGCAGCAGGGATGTTATGAGTACTTTTTGAGACCTTCGATTTTATATCCAAACATAGAGCACCATTTTTTTCACAATTTGAAGTGAAAGTGTAATTAAACTGGTCATCCAAACTCAGAAGTAATACAAGTACAAGTCGACCAACAGCTTTTATTTCATCTCAATCTTAATATGAAAATTTAGAGTTGTCCGTACGAAGGCAGAGATGGAATGAAACATCAAATCAGCACCAACCATTTTCCATCAGAGGGGATATTAGCAAAGCCAGTTTCAACTATAATAGTACAGAAAAACAAATACTTCCTACCCATACAAATTTTAAAAACGTTTCAAAACGGTCGTCAAACTAGACAGTTTATTTCCAGTCAAAAACTCGATAGGTCAAATCGCAATACTTTTTTTAAAGGCATTGTCGAGCTCAGTGTTGCCAGTTTATGGCAAATTTTTTGAAGTAGATTGTCTAAAATGAATGCAGTAGGCAGATTTAATTGTTTGCCAGTAGATTTATATTTCGAAAAGAAGCTGCATTATTTCTTCTGCAATTGCTGCAAAGTGGCAACGCTGTCGAGTTACGTCTTCATTAGTTTAAATAAAAGTATTGCCCGCCTTCTCGTAGATTTAATTTTTTGGTAGTAGACTTAAATTTCGGAAAAAAAAACTGCAGTAGATCTTCTGAAATTGCTGCAAAGTGGCAACACTGTTGGGTTACGTCTGTATTAGTTTAAATAAAAGTATTGCCCGCCTTTTCGTAGATTTAATTTTTTGGTAGTAGACTTAAATTTCGGAAAAAAAAACTGCAGTAGATCTTCTGCAATTGCTGCAAAGTGGCAACACTGTTGAGTTACGTCTGTATTAGTTTAAATAAAAGTATTGCCCGCCTTTTCGTAGATTTAATTTTTTGGTAGTAGATTTAAATTTCGAAAAAAACTGCAGTAGATCTTCTGCAATTGCTGAAAAGTGGCAACACTGTTGAGTTACGTCTGTATTAGTTTAAATAAAAGTATTGCCCGCCTTCTCGTAGATTTAATTTTTTGGTAGTAGATTTAAATTTCGAAAAAAAACTGCAGTAGATCTTCTGCAATTGCTGCAAAGTGGCAACGCTGTCGAGTTACGTCTTCATTATTTTAAATAAAAGTATTGCCCGCCTTTTCGTAGATTTAATTTTTTGGTAGTAGATTTAAATTTCGAAAAAAAAACTGCAGTAGATCTTCTGCAATTGCTGCAAAGTGGCAACACTGTTGAGTTACGTCTGTATTAGTTTAAATAAAAGTATTGCCCGCCTTTTCGTAGATTTAATTTTTTGGTAGTAGATTTAAATTTCGAAAAAAAACTGCAGTAGATCTTCTGCAATTGCTGCAAAGTGGCAACGCTGTCGAGTTACGTCTTCATTAGTTTAAATAAAAGTATTGCCCGCCTTTTCGTAGATTTAATTTTTTGGTAGTAGATTTAAATTTCGAAAAAAACTGCAGTAGATCTTCTGCAATTGCTGCAAAGTGGCAACGCTGTTGAGTTACGTCTGTATTAGTTTAAATAAAAGTATTGCCCGCCTTCTCGTAGATTTAATTTTTTGGTAGTAGACTTAAATTTCGGAAAAAAAAAAACTGCATTAGATCTTCTGCAATTGCTGCAAAGTGGCAACACTGTCGAGTCACGTCTTCAACAGTTTTAATAAAAGAATTGCCCGCCTTTTCGTGAAAATGTTTTTTTTTTTTTTATTTTAATCAAAAATGCAACAGGTTGACCAAAAAAGCCATAAGTTAATTTTTTCAGCCATTTTTCTTTATCTCCTGCTCGTTTTTTAGTTCCACGTTCTTTGAGAGTTCAGATGCTGGGTCCCGCGGCTTCTTTACAAAAGATAAAGTCTGCTTTAAAAATTTAGCAACCATTATTCGACTATTGAATGATAAAACGATTTGTGATGTTTTTTGTTCGCAAAAACTAAGTGTGTTGACTTTCAAAAAAATCGTTAGAACCGTCTTCGAGATGTGGCTGATTTTATACTCAATACCAATATTACAGATACCAATTTCTTTCAACATTCTTCATCGGAATTTAAGACAATTTGAACACAACCTAACTTGAGAATTTATTGTAAGTTTGACTGGCCAAACTTGAGGTCAAAAAGACTAAACTATACCGATGAATATTTGGAGTACAGTGGGGCTGTTGTTGAAAAACTCTGAAAAGCTTCAGAAAAACGAACCATCCGTTCAAAAATGTATGTAAACCTTTGAGATAAAATCTTTTTTCTAAAGCTAAGCTGACGCTTCGAAATTATACAGCCAGTGCAAAGTTTAAAGGCAGCTGTTTTCTAAAACTCTCGTGGTTCAAAGCTGAGACGGTAAATCTCTCTGGCTTGTCTTCGAAGCTGTCCAGTCATTCAAAGTTCAAACGAAATGATTTTCCAAAACTCTGTAGCTCGAAGTTGCGCAAGGCTGAGACTGTAAATCGATCTGTGATTTAGGGACTGAGACTTTGAAGCTGTATAGCCACAATATTGAAAGTTCAAAGGCAGTTATTTTCCAAAACTCTGAAGCTCGAGGCTGTTCAAAGCTGAGACGGTAAATCACTCTGTGATTTAGGGGCTGAGACTTCGAATCTATGCAGCCACAATATTGAAAGTTCAAAGGCAGTTATTTTCCAAAACTCTTTAGCTCGAGGTTCTACAAATCTAAGACTCTAAGATCGCTCATAATTTAGGACTAATTTAAATATCATGAAAAGTCAAACATTTTTAGGTGCATAAGGTTTTCCCTGAGGCAGAGACTTCTTCACCGCTCTTGAGCCCGTAAGTATGTATATAAAAATCATTTGGAATCCTGCCAGAAGATAGGAAACGTTCATGCCCAAACCAGGTAGTCGAAGACTGTTTTCGACAAAAACCAAGGTCCATGTGAGCTGGAGAATATCTCCCTTCTGTTGCTGCGACAATGCCAACTGTCATCCATAGACTAGGTATAACGTAAGTAAGAGTTTCACTCATTCTGAACCCCCAAACATCTTCCGAACAAACTTAAAACCCTATACACACTTCACTAGCTAGACGATGGGTGCTTTTGCTTAGTTACGATTCTGACATCTGACTACACAGCAAATGTTTGCCTTCTAAGCAAAATTCGAAAATGAATCTTGAAAATTTGGTCAACAAACAAGGAGAAAAGGGAAATTTCCCTACATATTTCATAAGACAATCATCGTCAGAACGAATAGGGAAACGACTAAATAACTCAAGGATATGTAAATTCTTCGCCTCCTCTTTGGCAGATTTTTTTGTTCTCCTCCTTGTTGAACTTAAAACAAACCAAACGGTTCGGTTCCCTCCAGCCTATGGAAATAGAAATTTCGGTTTTTCCGCCCCGAAAACGACAACGACGACGATGATGATGGTTCCTGTGAACAGCACTCCCCCAGGCTCTCTCTCTCTCTCTCTCTCTCTCGATCTACCTCGTCCAGACCAAGTTGGAAACAGCTTTGATGATGAATGGCATCATTACCATTTTCATTTCCAGACTCATCATCAATCAAACATATATTTCATGTCTTCTTATTCTTAAGTAAACCATAGACGTGTTTGTTTAAAAAGTTTGCCCAAAAAGTTTCTGTGATGAACCCAACTACATTTGCTGTTCCCTGTTCATCTGAGTCGTCTTAAGGGGTTCTCTGGATGTTCGTTCGTCTTGCTATTGCTATTATGTCGTGTCATATCCACAGATTGCCACACAATAGGGAAGAGTCGTCGTCTAGTATAACATTTATGAGGTCCTTCGAGCGAATTGTCGAAATAGCTTAACACTAGAGACTGGTTTATCAATGTGTGTGTTGTTGCAATTGGATTACTTGCGGAACTAGATTTATGCGAAGCAAAGTCACGGGAAAGAAAGGGTTTAAGTCGTATAACGTATACTCCTCTTCTTATATCCTTGTGAATATTTGATTCAAGTTTCGTTTATTTAAGTGATTTATACCGAGTCGAGGGCCACCGCACTACTCTGATTTTATATAAATGAAAAATATGCAGATTTTATATTAGCACACCGGCATCGGCATCGGCATCGTCATGATTGTGAAAGACAAAACTTATCCTCTGCGACGATGTAGATGATCATCAGCATCTTCATGATGATGCGAGAAAGACGCTTCTTAGAACTGAGTGAAAATACTAAGTTTTCCGTTTCCATTTAGTTGATTAAATACATTTTCTTGATTTAGAAAATTTGCATACAGAATTGATTGATGCAACGAAAAGGAGCAGCAAAAAAAGCGAACACAAGTCCTTCCACTTGGATTGAGGTTCGTTGTTGTGCTCTCCTAATGGGCAGAGGGAAATTACGATTTTTCCCAGAACAAATTAACATACTCAAGCAGAGTCTACTATAAATTGTCAAAATTGGGAGAGCTTGTGAAGACAGTTTACGAGCTTGTTTTTATTTCCTGTTTTTTTTTTTTTTTTAATATTTATAAGTTGACAAATAGAAAGGATGGATGATCTGGCGTGAAATTTGTGGAACCACTTAAGGGCTTTCTAAAAATAAGGAACATTCGACATTTGCTGGTTATCGAGCGATTAATTAATTTTAAAAATATGACTATCGTCAATGACCAATATCAAACTCAGGAAACACATTTATCGTCGGATATTAGCTCAGATTTGTAAGCCCTTATGATTGGTCCCACTTAAAGTGCTACCAGTCGAATTAAATTAAATTCCCCATCGCATTCTGTGAGACGGTAACCCTGAACAAACAAGAAAAGCTATTCAACTTAACTTCAATAATATAAGAGTCAGGTGCTGGAAAAGAGAAATTGCTTAAGATAGGATATCCTTAATAAAAGTAAAATTTTCTATGTTTAAATTAACTTTTATAACACAAATTTGAAGTTTATATAATATTTAAATATAATTTCCTTAAAATGTTCCTTTCTCCTTAACACTATTTTTTCAAATAATTTTTTTTTTATTTTTTCAAATGCAACTGCATTTAAACAATGTTTGTATATACTGACCGAAGTTTGTCTAGCTTCGGGACACGGCTACGTATTTGACGTAACGTAGTGGTATTTTCAATAAAAACAGTATTTTAAGAAATAAGTTGGCCCCTTAAACGTACAGGATCGTGCCCGAAAATGAAATACTGGAATTTAGGTCCCTTAAGCGAGTGAAGCGAGCCACATTACCCCTATTTGTCGCGATTTAACTTTGACATTTCATTACGTAGCCGTGTCCCGAAGCACCAGCCCACCAAAATTAAATCGGGGTGTATTTTTTGGACGTTTTTTTTTTTCGTCGTACCGACTACGGCGGTATTTCCCATCCGATTTTTATGAAACATGGACCAAATTAAAGACGCATTTCCGTAGGTGAGGTCCCAAATATATTGTCCTTTCACAAACGATACAAATTGACAAAATGATTTACATATCTGGTGTACATTGCACAGTTTAACAGACTCAATCGTGGACAGTTCGTGAACTAGGAATCTTTTTTATTTAATAGATTCTAAAGTTTATATAATTTTAAAAATTAAATTACTACATTGCCAATTACACATGGCAAAATTTACCACGAAAAATGACACGTAAACTCGTAGCTGATACGACTCATAGCGAATTTAAGTGCCACAGAAACTCTTATGTGACAGTTTATGCCCTGAAAAAAGTAGCCCATAAGTATTTAAGTAGCACTTAAATCGTTAAGGGTCGTATGAGCAAACAGACCTAAGACCTTTAAAACTCTGAAACTTATGCTTAAACATTTTAATAATGGATACCTTGTCCAGAAATTCAAAACATGCGGGATTTATTTTTTTAAGACTTAGGGAACAACGTTTACAATCGAGGGAAAAATTATCCAGTGGACATAGGAACACTGCATTAAAGGCAGTTTAGGGCACCACTTATCAACGTATGTTTTGTTAAACAAAAACCCCTTTCTCAAATCCGTTCAGGCTGCGACTGAAACCATCTAGACCGAATCATGCAAACTTCTCACACTGGGATTATTTCAGATTCGGTTGCATATATCCGCGACGTAAAAAGGATCATAAAACCAGAATTTGAATGTCGCAATGTTACATGCTTTCTCCCCATATTATTGACTTTAACGGCCATTTCCATTCAGCCAAGGATCCATGTTATAAGCGGAGTACTTTGTTTTATGTTCCCCCCTTTCGTCAACAATTGTTTTTTTTTTTTTTTCTTTGTTCAAATGGTGTACAAATTTATGTTTACGCAGCTAATAAGACTGGCAAGCGTTACATTGCGATTTTTAGCACAAATAAAACAGCCATAAAATATAGTGACAGAGCAACGACGTATATAGAACATGAATCAAGGAGGATGCATGCCGCCGCGCCACTGTAATTGAAGCATAATAAAAAGTTAAATTGAATACATGCTGCCGGATGGGAGTGTGTGGACGGAGTTTGTATGCAGACCACTTTTATTACTTGAAAACCAGCTATAAAGGATTTTATTGGAGTCCCATGAGGCTGCTGAGGACCATTAATTGGTTGGGAAATGGAAATTGTTTTTCAAAGCATCAAGAGATGATGTCTAGTTCGAGTTGGATAAGCTTAAGGAAATGATTTCTAGCTCAAGTGGATCAATGACTAATTTACTAATAACACATCAACAAGCAATTGTTGTGTTAGGTCCTTTTTCTTGACAGTGACTCCGACCCCGAATAGTTTGCTTCAACAATCGGCAGTTCTTACCACATAGGTGGCGCTATATGCCAGATGAACCTGGGCCTAAACCAACAAATTAAAGACCAATTTCTGACACACATTTACAGTGGAAATCGCATCAAAATGCCCTCGCGATTAGCTCTGTCATACAAATAGACACGGTTGGCACTTGAAAATAAATAAATACTGTAAAAACAACAACGCCACCTATCGACTTTATTCTGAAACTACTCTCAAAAGACTAATATTAATAATAAACTGTGAAAATTTCAGCGAAAACGGTCGATTAGTTATAGGAACCTATAGGACATACAGCGAGTAGCATTTTCTTATATATCAAAAGCTCAAGTCTTCGGAGGTTTTAGGTCAGTTTTTGAGTGCGGTTTTAACCGATTTGTACCATTTTCGGGTCATCGGACTATATGGTCATTAGAATAAATTGGTAAGAAATTGGGATTTTTAACTCCAAAACTAACGGTACTTTTCATATCAGCTCTCTATACAAGTTGAATGAGGAAGTTTCGTGAAACCCAGTCGTGCAGCCTTTTTTAGATGGTAAAATGTCAAAAGTAGAAACAGAAAACAGTTGCTCGGCACAGGAAACATGAAAACACATTTAGAAATGAACTAATAGCTAAGTGTTTCTTTGGACACAGTGGACCCAACTGATGGTTCAAGTGAAGCTGTAGCAACCGCCACAAGAGCACCCATCTAACTACCTACCTTTGAAAGAAGGATTCGATTTTTTGAGGACTAAGAATTGACAAGCATAAACAACTACGTACTCTAAGGCTGTAAAAAGATGGGGATTTAGCCAAAAAAAACTATTGCCTATTGAATGGACACAATAAACCGCTTCGATCCCCAGCCGAACAAGGCGACAGGAAAGACCGAGCCTCTCCAACAAAAAAACAAGAAATGCATCCGAAAATGTGAACGACAGCTAATGGCAATTAAAACCTAAAAAGTGCTAAAAATCAGTGTGCCTTTGGATGTCAAAAAAGGCAGCAAGTTCCAATCAACTCAGGACAATTACAAACGCTTTAAGCAATTCCACTGACCGAAAGGTGCTTAGGCATATACCCTGTCATTGAACTGAATAAACAAAAACTACGTACTCGGGTAAAAAATTCAAACTACTCCCTTACCCCCTATGGATGGTTTTCAAGTCGAAAACCAGAGGCTAATTGAAAGCGGCTGCCGCCCTTTGGCCGAGTTAACCTTGTGCAATTTATTGCGCGCCAATTAGATAGATAGATAGATAGATAGATACATTTATTTCAGGTAAGATCAAATCAAATACAATACATAATTCAATAAGTTTTACATTTTATAATGCAGAAATACAGAAATAAATTAGCTGTGACATTTTTTATTTTTATATACTTTTAGTATTAAAAATAGTGTCAAATGCCACTTCAATTAGAAAGAAAAATATATTAACTATGGGTGGGGTGCCCCTTACATTACATTATTCGGAGAAATAAAACAAAAATAAAAGGATAAATTCATTTACAAAAGAAAGAAAATATAAACAAAATGTTCAAATATTAAATCTTAAGTTATACCAGATTGTTAGAGAGAACTGATTCTAAATCCGCGTAATTAAAGTCAAAAAGCCAATGCCTTACAGACTTTTCAAGCCTTCCAGAAGATGTTGCGACTCTAATTGATAGTGGTAGCTTATTAAAAAGACGACAAGATGAAACCAAATAAAAATTACTAAAAGCAGTTGTACGAGAAAAGGGTACAGATACAACATTCAAAAAGTTTCTACGTAGGTTATGTTCGGAGATTAACCTGCAATTAAGATTACCAGATCTCTTAAAGAAAGTTTTTAGAACTTTGAAGCAATATAAATGACGGACTGGAAGTATTTTGATATCTCGAAACAAGGGAAAACTAGGGTGTCGCCGGTGTTTCCGGCAAATTTTTCTTAAAACACTTTTCTGCAGAATTAAAAGAGGTTTAATTTTATTCGCATATGTACCTCCCCAACAAGTAATACCATATTGAAGTTTTGAGTGAAAGATACCGTAATAAATAGATTTTAGTAGTTGTTTTGAACAAACACTGCTTAGGTAATAAAAATTTCTGAGAGTACATCGGAAATATTTTTTTAAGGACTCTGTATGATCAGTAAAGCTCATCTTAGAATCAAAAATGAGCCCCAGATACTTAAATTGATCAACTTTCTCTATCAGAAAACAATTTTCACTGCAACTTAGCATACTACGAAAAGTTGGTGAAGAACCAGAAGCACATGTGCAACCTGGGAAGCTGTACTTTGTGCACTCCGGAGCGTGATAGTACAAATATACATTTGACACGTTAGCGGAAGATAGATTAAAAAACATTACTTTTGTTTTGGAACTTATGCGCAATTTATGTTCGGCGAACCAGATCCTCAATAAATTGAGATCCCAGTTTATATCAGATGCCAAGTTTAATGCACTCTCAGCACCGTAGGAAAAACCTACATCGTCTGCAAAAGCTGTAGGTATTCCTTTAAACTTCAGTTCCAGAAGTGAATTTATATACACGAGGAAAAGGATAGGTCCCAACACAGAACCTTGAGGTACTCCCATATTTAAAAGGAGGATGTCGCTTCTAGTTTCATCAAGTTTTACCCTTTGAGGTCTGTTTGAGAGGTAGGACCTAAACCAATTGAGTATAAAGCCTCGAAATCCAGCATTTTCAAGTTTCCTCAGCAGTATAGAGTGGTTAACCATATCAAAGGCTTTTGTAATATCTACAAATAAGCCTGCAGTGAACTTTTTGCCATCAAGATTAGAGAAGATATTTGAACAGAAATTTAGAAGGGCATCTTCAGTAGATTTCCCCCTTTGAAAACCAAATTGTAGTGGACTAAAAAACTTAGTCTTATTTAAGAAAGAGAGTATCCTTTCCTTAACCATTTTTTCAAAAATTTTGCTAAAAGCAGGAAGAAGAGAAATAGGCCTATAATTATTCACATCCTCTGCTGAGCCTTTTTTAAAAAGAGGGACAACATCCGCACATTTGAGAGCTCCTGGAAAAACTCCTGTAAATATACTGCGGTTAAAAATTACTGCAAGTATATCAACTACAAAAAACGCGATCTGTTTCAAGAGGACGTTGGAAATGCCATCAAAACCACAAGCATTAGAGTTTTTTAAAGATCCAATAGCTTTTAAGAGCTCAAGTGCAGTAATATGTTCGAAGACAAAACTATTTCTTTCTTCAATATGTTTATTGATGATATCAATAAATAGACTATAAGAAACAGAAGCATCATTTTCCGAATAAACATTGTCCCAAAACTCATAAAGAAGATTGTTCTTCAGCTTCACTAAATCAATTTTTTTCCTTTTTTTTCCTGTATCTCGGGTATGACTCGAGGTTTTTTTACGAATTGTATTTATTAACAGTCCCGTCATTGTGTGATCACTTATTTCAAAATCAAATAAACATTTTTCGTAGGAACTCGACGAGAAGTTGGTAAATCGTCCAAATATGTGGTCTAAACATCTTCCCGACGCAGTCCTAGTAGGTTCATTAATGAAACAGACTAGACCATGCGCTGATAACATTCCCAAGTAGTTAGATACTATATCAGTGTTTTCTAATAAATTAATATTGAAATCCCCTAAAATAATTAAGTTTTTAGATTTAAGGTTTTCTAAGAGACATGCAAATTCTTCAATGAACATCACAACATTAAACATATGCAGTCGATAGACACATAAAAACACGTATTCCACATTATTAACCATAATAGAAACTTTCTGAATATCAGCACTCGTAAAATCGACATTCTTCGCTTCACTAACTGAGTAGTCTTCTTTAATAAAACAACCGACACCTCCTGAAGCGTAGTTATCATTGCAATTTGGAAAAAAACTAAAACCCGGTATATTATAATCGTTTTTTTCAAAGCTATAAATCCAAATTTCGGATACAAAAACAATATCTGGAATACTTGAAAAGGAATTCAGATGGGTAACAAGAGACGAGAAATTTTCCCTCAAGCTTCTAACATTCTGGTGCACAACAAAAAGTTTGTTATTACAGTATGAACCATTTATGAAAACGTTATTACAATTTGTGAGACTGAGATCGAGAATAGAATTGTCATCATTTAAATCAATATCATAATTCATTTAAAAGAAAATAGATAACAATTCAAAGCACTAAATAAGTGCAAGATCATCAAAAGATCTAATAGAGATGACCTTTCCACCCTCCACCTTTCTCACAAGTATTTGATTATTTTTAAACCATACATATTTGTAATTTTTCTGCTTTCTTACATCTTTGGTCTGCATGTAGAGAGCCTGAGTATACTTCGTAAGTGCATCGTTTATATAAATGTTGGTTCCCTTGCTGCTGCATTTGTTTCTGTTGTGGTCGCTGTTTTGGCCGCTCACGCTGCTATCAATCACGTTGGAGTTAAGGTTTTTTTTCTTTTTCGACTTCTCTCTCATAATACACTGCTTGATGGAGATGTCAGAAAAACGAACACAGATGATCGGCTTTTGCGATGAGACGTTCTTTCCTTCTTTGTGTCGCATTTTCTTCACATAGCATCGTTCGATTTTAGAGACGGGGACATGAATGGACAAAGCATTTTGAAAGACTTGCTGTGCTTTGTCTAGTGCATTAGTGTTGTTGCAATCGTTGACGCCAACAATTTCGATACAGTTGCTGAGGAGATGTTGTTGCTGCCAATTTAGCTTGTTCTCCAGTAAATTAACTTTCGCCTTCAGCTCCGCATTTTCTGTTTTCAGTTCGTTGATTGAATGTAGGAAACGAATATTTGTTTCTTCCAAATTTAGAAGCTTCAAGTAAACCATTTCCAGCGTGCATTTAGTACCACAATCATCTTTTAGTGTACCTGATTCCGCTGTTGTTATTGGAAGGTTGCTGCTTGCTTTTTGTGTACGGTTTGCCTCCGATGAAGGTACGGGATTTTTGTTTTTTTCTTCGCACTGTTTGTTGTTGTTGTTAGTCATCGGTTGAGGCACCCGCATTGATCTGCGCCTAAGCACTCCACATTTGTCGCAACGAAAAGGGTTTCCACTAGACTGTATGTATTCTGCATCTTGTTCAGTGAGATTGACGCAAGAGATATGAAAAAAACTCAGACAGTCACTGCAGGATATTTTGGTGTTACAATTTCTTTCAATTTTCTCAGAACAAAGAGAGCACTTCATATTGAAAGAAAAAATTAATGTCAGTAGCTTTTAATGAGATGCGCACCCCACGACACTCATTCACAACTTTTGTGTAGGCGTTGGTACAATTTTTGGTAAAAACCTGAATATATCCCGGCTCAATTCACACCTTTTATCCTCCTCAGCCGACGCACTAGGTGGTGTTGAAAAAATTGCTCCACACGTCTGGGATGGCCGGCCAACATTCCCAACACACAAGCATTTTTGCAGGCCCAGTTATTTGGTCTACCCTCGGCCGCACCTATTAATTCATCAGAAAGTTGAAATTAAAAGCAGTGGCCGGAGGTTACTACGAAAAGTTGCCTTTGTCCGGATGTTCGCCTTTGTGTCCGTTTTGTACAATTGTTCGTTTGTGATTTTCATTATATGTGTGGATAACCTGTTTCGGGGGGGGGGGGGGGGCTTTCTTTTTTTTTTTTTTGGTTTTGTCCGCCCTCTCCCTCTCATACAAGACGTATAGTTTTGTTGTAGCAGCAACGGTGGTGATGACGACGAGGGGTCCTTGCTGGCCATTGATTGGCAAACTTTTGCCATCACGTAATCAATCAAGCTTGATTGGAATTTGAAAATGAATTTTCTTCGTTTCGAATCCTGTTGCAGTCGAAATGAGCAAAAGGCAACATTCCTTTTATACGTGACGATTGATTTTTGTCCTTCCTGTGTGTGATTTTACCCACCGCACTTCCATATATATGTATATAAGCGGTACACACACGAGATGTACGGTGCGTTTGTAGTCTGCCATCCTGTGGCTGGGTGTTTGTTGTGTGTCCCGTTGCCAAACGACAGAACTCATTAATACAAATTGAAAAGTTTTAATTTTCTTTGCTTAAGGACGACGGTGATCCGAGCGCACTGAGATCCATCACACATACAGGATATGGAGGGATCTCATATCCCAGAGTGTTGGTCGAAAGGAAAAACAAAAACGATCCAAGTCTGGCAGGAAGTGAGAAAAGGAAAACATTGCGATATTTAGTTCCAGGACCTGATTGAAGGTTGGCTGTGATGAATTCCGGGAACTTTGTGTGTGATTGCTCTTTCTCACTCAGCAAGAAGTCAACTTTGTATTTTTATTCATTTTCGGATGTAAACAAAGTTCGGCTAATTAAACCCAGCTGCCGCAGTGTTTCTGAAAGGATATCATAAGCATGATGCTGATGTTGTTGTTCCACTGAAAGGGGATTTTATGTATGCATTCAGGAATTGTAGTTTATCATCTCCGGAGGTGCACAAGGGAGGAAATTAATGGCAGGACATTTCTTTTGTCCAGAAACACGGTTTCGACGGCAAATATTTTCATAGACTCAAACGGTTGTTATGGTGTGGCATAGAATACCGCGATTTGTGAACACTTGATGTCTCGTGGCGCTTCCGCCTTATGGAAGGTGGTTTCGTTGGCTTTTTATCTGCCTGAGACCAGCGGTTAAAAAAATGGTTTGCGTCATATTAAACTGCAACTCGCTCTGTTTGGAAGATTGAATGCCTTTGTTGGAAATTTAATACAAAGTTCTGAGGGTCATTTCATAATCGAGTAAGCTATCCAAGTTTGGCTTGAACGAGTTCATGTAGCTACAATTGACAGCCTTCCTTCGTCGTTTTCTTCGGTTATCTCTTCGAAACATATTGTGGAACGATCCTCTAATCTTACCTCCGTCTTAAAGAAATACCCTCGAGGCGAGAAGGGGTCACAGCAGGCGTCAATCTCGCGTAAACTACGTTGTAGGTCACAATAGGTGATTTTATTTAAAATTTAAAATATTGCTTGGACACTAAATATGGTTATAAGTATCACGCACTGACTCCTCTCAATCCTCATCGATTGTAAGTCTCTTAGAACTCTACCTTCTTTAGCACAATCCCTCATAAGCTACGTTGTAGGTCACAATAGGTGATTTTATTTAATATTTTGTTTGGACACTAAATATGGTTATTAGTATCGTGCACTGACTCCTCTCAATCCTTATCGATTGTAAGTCTCTTAGAACTCTATCTTCTTTAGCGCAATTCCTCGTAAGCTACGTTGTAGGTCACAATAGGTGATTTTATTTAAAATTTAAAATATTGCTTGGACACTAAATATGGTTATAAGTATCACGCACTGACTCCTCTCAATCCTCATCGATTGTAAGTCTCTTAGAACTCTATCTTCTTTAGCGCAATCCCTCGTAAGCTACGTTGTAGGTCACAATAGGTGATTTTATTTAAAATTTAAAATATTGCCTGGAAACTAAATATTGTTATTAGTATCGCGCACTGACTCCTCTCAATCCTCATCGATTGTAAGTCTCTTAGAACTCTACCTTCTTTAGAACAATCCCTCATAAGCTACGTTGTAGGTCACAATAGGTGATTTTATTTAATATTTTGTCTGGACACTAAATATGGTTATTAGTATCGCGCACTGACTCCTCTCAATCCTTATCGATTGTAAGTCTCTTAGAACTCTATCTTCTTTAGCGCAATTCCTCGTAAGCTACGTTGTAGGTCACAATAGGTGATTTTATTTAATATTTTGTCTGGACACTAAATATGGTTATTAGTATCGCGCACTGACTCCTCTCAATCCTCGTCGATTGTAAGTCTCTTAGAACTCTATCTTCCTTAGCACAATCCCTCATAAGCTACGTTGTAGGTCACAATAGGTGATTTTATTTAATATTTTGTCTGGACACTAAATATGGTTATTAGTATCGCGCACTGACTCCTCTCAATCCTTATCGATTGTAAGTCTCTTAGAACTCTATCTTCTTTAGCGCAATTCCTCGTAAGCTACGTTGTAGGTCACAATAGGTGATTTTATTTAATATTTTGTCTGGACACTAAATATGATTATCATTATCGCGCACTGACTCCTCTCAATCCTCATCGAATGTAATTCTCTTAGAACTCCATCTTCTTTAGCGCAATCCCTTGTAAATTACACTGCCCCGGCCCTTCGTTTGGATCTAACGAACCAGTATCCCATCTCCCAAAGGGGGTTTTCTCAAACCTAAATAATTGTGTTTTCAACCACGGAAAGAACTTACTTAGGTGGCGGACCTGGTCCTCAGCCAATAAGACACTTGCGCACTTCAAGTTGGTGGAGGTCCCTTTGCACTTAGCCAAGGTCTTCCTCTACTGTGCTATGCCTCCGGGATGAAATCAAAGACTCTTCGCCCCGAGCGTTTTGTATACATTCGCTCTGCAATTAGACAATATCGCTGCACAGCTCGTAGAGTTCGCTGTTAAGTCTCCTCCAAGAAAGCCCCGCAACGAATTCTGCGCTCGAAGCGACCAAGGAGATCTTCATCCGGTTTTTGATAACGTCCAAGATTCTGCACGCAGGATTTGGATGATGAGGGTCTTAAATAGAGTCTCCTTAGTGTTTCTCGACAAGCCCCAACTAAACATTTGTAACAGCGGCTGGCTGCTGTAATTGTTCGCTTGATTTCTAAGGCGATGCCATTTTCAGGGTTAAAAACAGGACTCCATCCCTTCAACCTTCAAGACGATCTCCTTCACCATTCTTAGCTCGAAGTTCTAGCTATAAGTTCTTCATTTAATTATTTGGTTCAAGTTTAAGCTTAGTACAGCTTGAAACAAACCAAGTAAGTGGTACCAACAACTTCTTCAAAAACCAGTAACACATAACCCCGTCCTCTTCCACATCAAATATTAACCAGGACCCGCTTGTCAACTGACAGCGTAATATATTATGCGGCACGACAGTGAGTTCTGTGTATTTATTTTGTTTTTAGAAAACTCTTCCTTAAATCGAAATTAAGGATAAAAAACGAAATACAAACTATCACTTTACCGCATCAAATCCGAAATTCATGATGTATGCGGCAGCAGATGCGCCCATGTATCCGTGTATGCAGCAACTTTGGCTATAGATATGGTATATGCAATGCACACAGCGTATCAACACCCCTAAAATAATATGGACTTAACACGATGACATCGACCCGAAAAAGCTGCGACACACTTAGTCAACGCCGCCGACACGTTGACGAAGAACACAAAAGAGGAGCAGCAGCACATCTTTTTCGCATAAATATTCGTCAGTAGTTCCGCCGCACTTTACTAATGGTGGATTGGAGAACAAGTACCGGCTGGCTGTGGCTTGTGTCCCAGTGATAAGGAGGTGTCGTACAGAATTTGAAGTGGAGATAGAGCGAGACTGACAACAAGTGGTAACCAATAGACTGCCTTCAAGGACCCTTAGTCCATTACCATCATCAATTTAAGCAGATCGCCTATTGGAAGGTTGGCGGATAAGATATTCTGTGCCCAAAGTATCCAGTTCTCTCAGTTGTAAATGGCAAACTCTGTCAAACTCACCCTAGAGCGAAATCCTTGTCCCAAATATTTTTTTTCTTTTTTCGGATAATCCACCGAAGAATATTCGATTTCGTCTTCCACAGGCTTGTTTGCTTTCTTTAAAATAGGAAAAAAAAAAAACCGAAGAAAAACGAACGAATTCGAGAAGTAGCTTTTTAGGACTCCCTGTGGATCACTTCTTTGCTCTTTGGTTAGCAAGACGACAGGCAGGGACTACATCAATGTATACTGTGTAGTTGCTTGCCTGATACTGCAAATGATGATGATGATAATGATACACGAACCGAATCTGGCACACATTGGGGAATAGCAAAGGCCAACTGAATAAAATATAGATTTCGAGAATAATTCTCCTTTTCGATGCACCAAGCACCACATCAGCAAGGAGCAGCAGCAGCAGCATCAAAAGCATCAGAGGCTCATCCATTAGCCAAATAAAATAGGTGAAACGGTGTATAGCCGGCTTTGGTTTGAAAGGCGACCTTGGGTATTGGATTTTCAACGAAAAGCCAGTGAGGATGTGTTGTACAAATCAAATTGTAACCAAACTGACGCGATGAGTCGATGAGGTTGTATTGCCTTTCCTTCGGAATTGCTCGCCATTCACTGTTCTTCTTTGAGGATTTCCTTTAGACATTGAATATAATGTCTAGGGATTGGTTCTTTGATAAATTGGCCTTTTTAGGTGCTGGTTTGTCATGGTCAAGATTCCATAAAAGTTTCATCCGGGCAACCCAAAGAAACCGCTGAATTGATGAAAAGTGCAAGCGACTACATGCAGCTAAGCGAAATTGAACTGATTGGGATCCTGGCGATGGATAGTGGGTTTTTGTCGGTGCTGGTTTGTCATAAGGCAAAGATTCCATTCAAGTTTCACCCGAGCAACCTAAAGAAACCTTTGAATCGATGAACAGTGCAAGGAGGTACATGCGGAAAAACAACTCGCCTATGGACCACTAATGAGAAGAATGAACGAAAGAGCAGATGACCTCTAGACGTTCCAAAAAGGAGAATCGGACATTGGCTGCTCTATCTGGAGAAATAAATAGGCAGGAGCTTGGTAGCATACAGAAGGCTTCCTAGCAAGATCGACACCAATTCAACTGGCTAACAAAAAGCTTAGTGATCTAAGCCGCTGCTGAGTATCCCAAACTTATCCTGTTGAGGTAGGGAAATGTATCAAGTATTTTTTAGGAAATAAATTTAACTAGCTGACCTGGCGAACTTCGCTCCGCCCAAATTCGTTAACTTGTGTGGCAGTAAGCCCGGAACATCCAAAGAATTCAAATCCAAAAACAAAAACCGTTTTGTAACCAGTCTATTTTTTTCAAAGTGCAGTTCAACCTAAAAAAAATTCTATCCCCAATCCCATCCCCTTTGAGATTTGTTTTCGCGACATATGTCCTTCCTTGGGCCAATACGAATCCACCAAGTCGAAAATCGTAAAAATCGAACAATCTGTTCCCGAGTTATGAGTGCACATACATCAATCAACTTTCGGTTTAAAACTACAGAGTCACTGGATAATTTATCAATTTCCCCTCCAAATTTGCTCGGTCGTAAATAACAAACTAACTTGGTAGTATTTAACCGAGTTGCTCTGTTGTTAGTAGCCACTTGATAAAATTTCACCAAGTTACTCTGCTATTATTAACTAAGTTACTCTGTTTTTAAATATTAGCTGGCCCACTTGGTAGAATTTAACCAAGTTACTCTGTTTTTATTAGCCGACCCACTTGGTAGAATTTAACCAAGTTACTCTGTTATTATAAGCCGACCCACTTGGTAGAATTTAACCAAGTTACTCTGCTATTATTAACCAAGTTACTCTGTTATTATTAGCCGACCCACTTGGTATAATTTAACCAAGTTACTCTGCTATTATTAGCCAAGTTACTCTGTTTTTATATTTTAGAATTTAACGAAGTTACTCTGTTATTATTACCCGACCCACTTGGTAGAATTTAACCAAGTTACTCTGTTATTATTAGCCGACCCACTTGGTATAATTTAACCAAGTTATTCTGTTATTATGAACCAAGTTACTCTGTTATTATTAGCCGACCCACTTGGTAGAATTTAACCAAGTTACTCTGCTATTATTAGCCAAGTTACTCTGTTTTTATATTTTAGAATTTAACCAAGTTACTCTGTTATTATTAGCCGACCCACTTGGTAGAATTTAACCAAGTTACTCTGTTATTATTAGCCGACCCACTTGGTATAATTTAACCAAGTTATTCTGTTATTATTAACCAAGTTACTCTGTTATTATAAGCCGACCCACTTGGTAGAATTTAACCAAGTTACTCTGCTATTATTAGCCAAGTTACTTTGTTTTTATATTTTAGAATTTAACCAAGTTACTCTATTATTATTAGCCGACCCACTTGGTAGAATTTAACCAAGTTACTCTGCTATTATTAACCAAGTTACTCTATTATTATTAGCCGACCCACTTGGTAGAATTTAACCAAGGTACTCTGTTATTATTAGCCGACCCACTTGGTATAATTTAACCAAGTTATTCTGTTATTATTAACCAAGTTACTCTGTTATTATTAGCCCACCCACTTGGTAGAATTTAACCAAGTTACTCTGCTATTATTAGCCAAGTTACTCTGTTTTTATATTTTAGAATTTAACCAAGTTACTCTGTTATTATTAGCCGACCCACTTGGTAGAATTTAACCAAGTTACTCTGTTATTATTAGCCGACCCACTTGGTATAATTTAACCAAGTTATTCTGTTATTATTAACCAAGTTACTCTGTTATTATAAGCCGACCCACTTGGTAGAATTTAACCAAGTTACTCTGCTATTATTAGCCAAGTTACTTTGTTTTTATATTTTAGAATTTAACCAAGTTACTCTATTATTATTAGCCGACCCACTTGGTAGAATTTAACCAAGTTACTCTGCTATTATTAACCAAGTTACTCTATTATTATTAGCCGACCCACTTGGTAGAATTTAACCAAGGTACTCTGTTATTATTAGCCGACCCACTTGGTATAATTTAACCAAGTTATTCTGTTATTATTAACCAAGTTACTCTGTTATTATTAGCCCACCCACTTGGTAGAATTTAACCAAGTTACTCTGCTATTATTAGCCAAGTTACTCTGTTTTTATATTTTAGAATTTAACCAAGTTACTCTGTTATTATTAGCCGACCCACTTGGTAGAATTTAACCAAGTTACTCTGTTATTATTAGCCGACCCACTTGGTATAATTTAACCAAGTTATTCTGTTATTATTAACCAAGTTACTCTGTTATTATAAGCCGACCCACTTGGTAGAATTTAACCAAGTTACTCTGCTATTATTAGCCAAGTTACTTTGTTTTTATATTTTAGAATTTAACCAAGTTACTCTATTATTATTAGCCGACCCACTTGGTAGAATTTAACCAAGTTACTCTGCTATTATTAACCAAGTTACTCTATTATTATTAGCCGACCCACTTGGTAGAATTTAACCAAGGTACTCTGTTATTATTAGCCGACCCACTTGGTATAATTTAACCAAGTTATTCTGTTATTATTAACCAAGTTACTCTGTTATTATTAGCCCACCCACTTGGTAGAATTTAACCAAGTTACTCTGCTATTATTAGCCAAGTTACTCTGTTTTTATATTTTAGAATTTAACCAAGTTACTCTGTTATTATAAGCCGACCCACTTGGTAGAATTTAACCAAGTTACTCTGCTATTATTAGCCAAGTTACTCTGTTTTTATATTTTAGAATTTAACCAAGTTACTCTGTTATTATTAGCCGACCCACTTGGTAGAATTTAGCCAAGTTACTCTGCTATTATTAGCCGACCCACTTGGTATAATTTAACCAAGTTATTCTGTTATTATTAACCAAGTTACTCTATTATTATTAGCCGACCCACTTGGTAGAATTTAACCAAGTTACTCTGTTATTATAAGCCGACCCACTTGGTAGAATTTAACCAAGTTACTCTGCTATTATTAACCAAGTTACTCTGTTATTATTAGCCGACCCACTTGGTATAATTTAACCAAGTTATTCTGTTATTATTAACCAAGTTACTCTGTTATTATTAGCCGACCCACTTGGTAGAATTTAACCAAGTTACTCTGTTATTATTAGCCGACCCACTTGGTAGAACTTAACCAAGTTATTTTTTGTTGTTTTTAGCCAACCAACTTGATTTGATTTAACCAAGTTGCTCTGCTGTTATTTACCTACCCACTTGGTAGATTTTGATGAAAATTGAATGAGTTAAATTTTCACGAGTAGAGTGGTTAAAAACAATCCAGTGATTTTTTGTATTTAAACCAGACTTATTGGCTGTTTTTAACAGAGAGGTTGCTATATTGCAACAAACAGTGAATGGGTTTAAAATTGATAAGAAGAACGGTTATTAATAACCAATCGGTGTGCCCGTGCTTTTCGTATTAAGTCCCACCCACATTTCGCAAAGTACTTTATTTGGACAATGTCCATTAATGATTTCAAGCGCCAATACAATTTTTTTTTTTTTTAAATGGGAGGGTTTATCTTTTGCAAAGTTCCACCTATCGGGTCCAAAAGTATCCTATCTATTTTTGAAGTAGGAGCCAACCATACACATCCCCAAAATTCCATTGAAATCGATTGAGTGGTTTCGGAGAACAATAACAGCGCCACCTATAGGGCCCAAAAGTATCCTTCCTTTTAAGTCTGCCTACGAACGATATACTAAATAGAATCATGAAAATTGACGGTTATCGAGGAATTATTTACTTTAAAGAAGATAATTGAATTGAACTGAAAAACGAAATATGCGCCTACAGCGCCACCTGTTGAGAATTCTCCAACTTTTCTTTTTTCCTAAACCATCGCGTAGCAATTACAAACAAACCCGCAGAAGGAAGTATCCCATTTGGTCAGGTCGTTTTCAAGTTTTAAGCATCCGACCCATTTTTATATCTGCGGCAACAAGTAAAAACAGCATAAGTCGACTTATCTCAAAATTGAATTAATGTTACGATCGGATGCACAGTACCCTGTTCTATATGTCAATTTTTTTCATTCAAATATCTCTTAATAAATCATTTACCCACATTGAAAGTGAAACCTTTAAACTGCGCTCCTGAAAAATTACTAAAAATGACTAAATGAGGTATCCTGTTTTTCCTTGTTGCCACAGATATATTTCTAGATAATTTTTTTTCAAAAATAGTATTTTATAGGATAAGCTATAAAATTGTTCAATTTTGAGCGTAGCCTCTTTCTTTCTGTAATTGTTTCAATTTTCCCAGCACTTTTTTTGCTGAACTGAACCTAGCGCCATCTGTGCTTCGAACACAATTAAAACAATTTCCATGGATCGATGCCCAACTATAAGAGCAGTAAAGCAAAGATCGGCTCAACTGGTCAGTGGTATTAATCAAGAGCCAGCTCTATCACCTAAAGCATTGTGTTACATTCATTGCCGTCCCTGGTTCCTCACAGATCAGTTGAAAAACTAGGACCCCCTTAAACTTTGCGCAATAAAACTCCCTCCAAACCCTATTCGAAAGTGGATGCGGATTTACCCCGACTTATTGGAAAACTTTTGCGACCATTACTCACTCGCACAAACAATGGCCCAACCCTGCGCGCTTAAAACTTATCCACATAATCACCGTCTATTTACAATGAAGCCAAACATTATTATCGACCATAGAAATTTGTTCATTTTCATAAGCTCTCCAATCACCTGAATCCCTCGATTCCGATGTCTAGCTATATACCGAACGACAGAGGCAACACCAACTTTCGGGCTGAAGTTATAATTATAACTAAAACCGGAGGTTTCCTGTTTTTATTATCCTTCGACAGCTCGTTATAATACACCGAATGTGGATGTGTATACATGGGCGATAAAAGGTCGATAGAAACTAAACAAGTTAGGATATCGAATAGAGGATGCCGCCGCATCCTCGCACAGCCCGAGGGTTCTGCATGTATTCGGCAAAGTCATTTTTGTTTCTTCGGCTGGGAGATAAATCCTCGAGTATTCCTTTCGAGCGTGAAGTGCTAACTAATAACCGTAAACTTTTAATGGTAACTCATTTGTGCAGGAGTACTTTACTTTTTTTATTTTTACCTCGCGTGTGTGTTTTTGGGGCGACCGCCTTAGTTTTCACCGAGATAAGAGTTTGGAAAACTAAAATTTTCCATTTATCTTTATGTGCGTCATTGGATGGGTATATACCTAATCTTAATGACCATTTAAGTTAACACTATGGAAATGCAGATTTCGGGCAAGATTTGTGCGTTAATCTAGCATATTTGCCAATCTGATTGGGGGCGAGGGGCAAAACTGCTTTAAATTGGAATCGGTACGTGCCACATCCACGACGGAGGGAATAATTACATAAACATCTTCCGTACGCACGTTAACATATGAGTGTTTTGAGTGTGTGCGTGTCCTATTACGGAGATGGATCGAGATGATAAACGATTTTGAGCGGAAGGTCGTGTGTGAGTTCGGGTATATGCCACGGAGAAGATTAACGCTTTGAGGTTTCCTGGCCATAATGGTGTTTGGGTATAATTTCTCTTAGCTATTCTCTGTCATGCCTAATGATTGCTTCGAAATAGTAATTTCCCCCCCGGAGGCAACCAAACAAATATTAACCCAGTCTGACGATAGGTTGTGGCTTGTTTGAAGATGGATATCGGACTGTTTTACTCGAAAGGAATGATTTTTCATGAGCAGTGCAATAAGTAGGATCCGACATATTTTTCAACTGTGACAGTGGCCCAAAGTCACAAGCATTCCGCTTTCGTATGTCAGCTAAACTTATGCAACCTACAAAGTTGATCCCTTCGCTTGCGGATCACCAGTCAATCTGCAAGTGTCAAGCCAAGCTAATTCGTATATCCAACTAAAATACTTCGAAAGCAAACACAACATTTATGACGACTTTTGCAAGCCCCAAAAAAAAACACAAAGCTATGCCCCTCAAGTGACCGTGCAACACAACATGGTACAGAGTGAAAACTTGTCACCAACGTCGACACTAAGGTCCCAAAGCTGACGATGAAAAGCCGATCTATGCAATGCCAAGTGCTAGTCCCTATTGAGGGACAAAAATTAACCGCAGCTCGATTGAATGTCACATATCTACCAAAGTAAAGTTACTTAGGAGGCAGGCAACAAAGATCCGCCCGCAAACTTAAAAGCTACAGTCTAAAAGTGCCAACGGTCTTTCACAAATTGGAAAGGAACGCACAACTAGACGACAAGATTGTAGTGAGTGAAAAAATAAATTTGCGGGCACACAATTTTTGAAGTAATACTAGGCACGCTTGACTTGGGGGGTAAGCTTTTGTGTCACGAAAGCGTTACGGAAATTGCGAGCGGAAGTTGAGAGGGAGACATAAGTTAGTGAGATAGAAAGAGAAAGAGTTACGTTTCGTTTCGTATATTACTGTAGAGGCAAGAGAGATAGATGCGAGCACATTTTCGTTCTCTCTTTCTTTCAGCCAGTTACGTTTCATTATCTAATACACATCCTACAGTGCAACAGTGATACCAGATCGGGGGATTTATCACTTTTTGCGGGATTTTCTCACTAATAATAAGCTAAAAGCGACAAAGGGATTTTTCAGACCTCATAGTACAAAAGAAAGGGATTTTACTTTTTGGTTAAATTTTGTTCCCAATTGCTCATTTCATTAAGAATAAAAAAATGATTCAATTATTCAATAAGTCATTCAAAATATCTAAATGCTTTTATTTTCATTTTTATATTTCCCTAAACTGTTTCATAAAATGACATAAGTGTCTGTGAATGAATCACGAGTATTTTTTTTAAATAATAAATTTATTTATTTTGTAAACGAAAAAGGGATATTTTGAGTATAACCGTGGGAAAACCTGCCTCTAAAGTCTGGTATCACTGCAGTGTGGGCCTATTGTTTGTATGATACTGTAGGAGCAACAGAGACAGGTGCGCGCACACAGTTTCTTTTCATTCTCTCATAGCCAGTTACGTTACGTATATCTAAGACATAGTGCACGCCTATTGCAAGGTTGCCACGTTGGTAATTTTTTACCAAACTTGGTATTTTTTCTTGTTTTTGATTTTTGCTAATTTGGTAATTTTTATCTGGTTATGGTAAATTTTTGAGCAGATGTACCAAGAATGCGAACTCGATATCACCTCATTTAAATGCTACCTTACTGCTTCTGAGTGAACGCATTGCATTATTTGCATAGCTATGCTTCATCCCTATCCATATAAAACTGTTTTATTCGCTATTCAAAAAATTACAGAATGGACTCATATTCTTCTTTTGACAGATGGTGAACTTTAAAATAGTTTCTGTTCCTGTTTGTAACTATATTGAGATATGGATAGGTTAATTAATCATATTATTTATATACAAACATAAAATTCTAATTTGTTAAAGGTTTGTTATAAGAAAAAAGTTAAATGATTCCATGTCTTCTAGCAGCTGGTAATTTTGTGCAAAAGCAAATAAAATAATTTTAGTTTTTTTTTTGTAATTGGCAACCGTGGCCTATTGTCTGTATCATACTGTAGGAGCAAGAGAGGGCAGTGCGCGCACCCATTTTCTTGCTCTCTTCCTCTCATAGCCAGTAAATTATTGAAGAAAATTGATATATTAATATGTATAAACTAAACATTCATATATAGATGGAGTCAAAGAAATTTTACTTCAGTCGTGTGATCTAAGTACACTTGTTTTTTTTCAGTTACATAGTTGTTTACATAATATGCTGTTTTTTTTTTTTAAATAAAAGCAGGGTTTTACCCCGCACGTATTTGTTTCGTACATTTAAAAAAAATAAATAAGTAAATCAATGCAATCGTACGTAATATTTTTCCGGACACACAATTTTTTCATTCAGTTTTTTTATATATAAAGGCTCTTTAATTCAGTGGCGACTTCAAACTTTCAGTGTAAACACACCCTTGAATAGACAGACAGACAGACAGACAGACATGGCTAAATCGATTCAGAATGTGATTATAATTCAGACTATATACACTTTATGAGGTCTCCGGTGACTCTTTCTTCAGACAGACAGACAGACAGACAGACAGACAGACAGACAGACAAAATAAAAAAATAATAAAAAGTCCTTTTAATATTATTATTTTATATTTAAATTTTTACATAAAAGTCACATAATTCAATGGTGGAACGAATTCGAATTCAAGCCAATTAAAAATTTTGTTTGAGATATCTCAAGTAGTTTGCACTTTGTTTAAAAAATAAGTTGTCAAGTCAGCAGACCAACTACCAATATTAAATTTACAAAAAACAATTGCAAATGGAATGATTGAGCAGCCGCCAGCAACTGCAACCATCCTCTGAATACAAATGCGTGATTTAAAATTCATCCTTGGAGCCATCATTCAAAGGCACAGCATGTGCGCGCCCCGATGTGAACTTAGCCAAACTAATTACTTTTCGTCATAACTGCATAAGTAATTGGGTATGGCGGATTTCCAAGTCCTACCACACGTCGTGCTGGAAAATTATCTTTTCTCCGATTTCCATGCACATGCCATCCGAATTGGTGTCTTCTCTGCTGTTAGACATACTCAACCCAGTTCCCACTTACTTTGGCTCTGCGGGTATGAAAACAATTCCAAATATTCCTCCCATAGATGGCGCCCAATGGATTTATGTAAAAATAAAAATAGATATTCGCCCTTTCCGAGGAATTATCTTTATTGGCTCTTGGAACGCATTAAAAGATGTCCCGATAAGGCGGCGAAAAAGAACGCAAACATACAACCAGTCACGCAGTCACAAATCATACTACAGCCGGGTTTAGTGTTAATACAATTTTTATATGATTGTTATGTTGGTGGGTGTCCTTTGAATTTTGTTGCTCTCTTCGCACGTTGAGTCAATAAATTAAGAGATTTCAATTTATAGCATCTGGGGGCCGTAATAAAATGCGTACGGCACGTAGATATGGCAATATTGAAATGATGAGAAATCCGAAGAGTAAATAAAAGCAAGCATATACCCTGTGACTGTGACTGTGATGGCTGCTAATTGAATAGATGAGAGCAGATTTTCTTCGTTTCGCAACATATCCCCTTCCACGCGTTCAATTCAAATAAAGCCCTCTTGTTGTGAGATCCTTTTTACAGTGATATATAAATAAAATATTTCCCCGTTCGTAATCCACTCGAATTTACAGCGTCAAAGACACGAGTATCTCTTGGGTCGTCCTCTTGACGACCAACTGATCTCAGTCTCAGTGCCGTCGAACGCATTGTTTTAAATTCCCCCGAGCAAGTCAAGTCAAACACTCAAACCAGGCGAATAACATTTTTACATTTTTTTTTTCGCTCTCCACTCAACGGAAATAAAATAAACTGGAAAACAGGATAAGAGACGAGGACGTACAGAAACAGAAAAACAAATCCTTTTTCATGAATAAAATTTTCAGCTGGCTGACGCCAACGCAATCCCATTTATGAAAAGCACGAAAGAACCCTTTCGGAGCAGCCATCGCTACAGTGGTCAGTCACTTGGAAGCCATCATAATCTTTGACCACCACTATCTTGTGGTTATCAAGCTGAAAGGACACTCTCTATACACAGCTATACGAACATGGTCCATGGCCCATCAACTAAATTTAGTGGAAAAAAACTGATTCGAAGAGGTTACAGTTACAGTACTTAGCCATCATCTGTGCGTGTATATTCGTGCCCGACATGCTGTCTTCGAAAACTAATTTGAATATTTATCTGCTGTCAAGAAGCACTCGTATATAACGAGGAGGATCTGTGAGACCTTTTTTTTGATGGTATACTTTGCAATATCTTTTCATCCAAATTGAAACCATGGTTCTATCGCATTCTTTTTGGGGAGAATGGGACGTCGGTCTTCGTTCCCAAATCAATTCTACAGTCGTTGGTTAATTGATTGGAAAATGTCTTGTCGTTATTATTAAAGAAATATTTTTGAGTGCCAGTGATTTGAAGAGGCTGTCAGTTTTTTTCTTTTTTTTTATACTAAATTGCTTGGGGAATTGTGGAAAGTTTTTTTTTTATATTTTTTGTCATGGGAACTTGGTATATTCTTAGGCTGTAGTCAGACGCTTGTTTGCATAGTTTGGGGGTAGCTATCATGCGCTGGAGGAAAAGTGACAAAAATGTCACTCAGAGGTCTGTTCTGCTTCATGCATTTCAATTATTTAACAAAGATATATCCTCAAAAGGGCGAATATCAATTTTTGTGTTTCCATAAATCCATTGGATATTGAGAGCAACACCGCTCAAGCTGCTAGGCTACAAAAAAACAAGTGTGCTTTAGACCACAAGACTGAAGTAAAACTTCTTTAGCTCCATCTATAAATACATGTTTACTTTATGCATATTAATATATCAATTTTCTGCATTAATTCACTGGCTATGACAGGAAGAGAGCAAGAAAATGGGTGCGCGCACTGCTCTCTCTTGCCTATACAGTAATATTCGAAACGAAACGTAACTCTCTCTCTTTTTATCTCACTAACTTATATCCCCCTCTCAACTTCCGCTCCCAATTTCCGTAACGCATTCACCAGCTTACCCCCAAGTCAAGCGTGCCTAAAGAAGTATTACTTCGAAAGTCTTTTCAAAAACATCTTGTATAAGGATTTTGGGCTGAATTCAAAAAGGAATCTACTGATCAGTGCTAGCTTCCATTGCTGCACTCTTCCACCTGCCCCAAGACTGTTGTCTGTTTCGACAGACAGTATTCACTCGTCAAACCGAAACTGTTGCATATTTCCTTACGATGAAAGTGGCACCTCAGACAAGGTGACGCGTTGCCGTGCAACTTCTTTAACATTATTCCAATTGTAGAAGGTGGGCCAAAAGAGATCACCCTATTGGAAGATGATCTTAGTTTTGCAAATGGCCGCCAATGTCAAATCTGTTTTGACATTTGTGGACTAGACAGATGTAGAATACAAGTGAAGAAGCCATGGAGCGAAACACTGCCCAAGAACGCGGAATAATCGTGTCTATTTTTTTGCGTAACGTCTGTAGTGTTGGCGCAGCTCGAATTCCGTCGCCGATTCCACGGCCGTCCGACACCGACTGCGCAAACACTGCGCCGTTTGGCCACCAACCTTGAAGAGCATGAGACCACACGAGACGTTGCCAGGAGTGGTCGGCCCCGGAGCGCCCGTTGTGCCGAGAATATCGCCGCTTTTGACGAGGATATCAAGCTGTGGCCGGAACCATCGACCAGACGCCGTGCCTAGCAATTAGCCATCAGCCGGTCGTCCCTTTGGCGAATTTTGGTCAAAGACTTGCGCATGTTCCCGTACAAAGTCCAGTCCGTGCATCAGCTGCTGCCTGTTGACCGCCAAACGCGTGTAACCTACGCCCAAGCCATCCTCAATCTTTAGGACGAAGTGAACGATTTTTCGACCAAAATCATAATGAGCGATGAGGCTCATTTCCACCTCAGCGGAACAAGCAAAACTATCGCTTCTGGGGCACCGAAAATCCACGAGTAATGCACGAGGAGCCATTAGTTACTGCATGGGGCGCTGTTCACGCTGGAGGAGTCATCGGGCCATCAGAGCCAAACAACATCGGATGACTTCTTTTGGCTCACCTTGTACAAAGCTCAAAAGTCAACATAAGGTGTTAAATTCGTCAAAAGTCCGTTCAACTTCTTGCTGTTGAACGGACTTGCTCAATATAGAGCGATCTTTCAGTGGCGCATTTCCAAGTACTGAAACGGCGAAGATGGGTCTGGCCGTAAATGAAGACAAAACGAAGTATAAATGATATCTCAGGATCGACGACATAGATACAACTTAGGACACTTCGTCTACCTGGACTTCGCAAAATGACATAGATAAGCTCGAGGATCAAACGAGTAAATCGCTCTAGCCAATCGCTGTTTCTTCGAGCTTAAAAGGCATCTAGGAAGTGAAGCCCTGCCCTGTAAAAGCACGGAGAACTTTATGAGCTGCAGAGCCCCGCGTAGCAGATCAAAAAGCGTGGTATAAGTTGAGATTGCAGGCGGCTAGGTAGGGACCGAGTTGGCTGAAGGGACTTATTGGTTGAGGCCGCGGTCCACCCCAGACTGTAAGTAAACTAAAAGCCGTGCACAGACATCTACTAACTAGTGACACGGCCAACAAGAACCCACACACACCAAAATGACTGAAATCCCTCTATTCAAATTTTAAATTTAATTCTAAAAAAACTTTTAAACGGTTAGAGCAAAAAAATAAAAATCCTCCCCATCACCGGGAAAGTTAAACAATTTGAAATGCACGATAAAATCCCGGTACCGTCCCCATTCAACTCGAACACGAGAAGCCCGAGGAATATTACAAAGAATAGGTACATCATCCCCATATCGCGTCCTTATGCAGCTTACCAATTAAATCATGTTAACAGCTGCAAATAAATAACTATACCCGACTACATTCTAAATACATACACATACATGCATAATAAATGGAGCAACATCTACGGCATGGAATGTAATCCTTACGGCGATATACCGAGCCGTCGGAACGGGATATACAAGTTGCAGGATTACACCATTGTTCCATCTATGCCCTAATGATTTTTAACGCGATTTAGTAACACAGTAAGCGCACGGATAATGGCGATGGAAATGCCTTTAGCCAGAACGTAGTCGTGTTTGCATGGCAGCAGCACAGCAGTACAACATCGGACCGATTAACAAAATCGGAACTCATCCGCACGGAGAACATGGCGGAGAGAAAATGTACCTGACGATGATGCTATCACCAGTATGGATGGAGATTTTTTTTTTTTTTTGTGTATCACCAAGTGCGTTTCTGTGTGGGTTTGAAAATCGAAAGGAATTTCACATTCATATTCAAGTGGGCTATGGTACGTCCGCACCGCACCGACCGGTATGGCAGTTTAATGGGCAGCGCTATTTTCCGCGCCAATTAATTTATTTGCATCGCCGTAGATCTTTTAGTACGCGACAGTAATGAATCTAAAATGACAGCGTTTGATAGCACTGGCAAGGAGATGATGTATAGGGAACAAAGTGTGGAGGAGCTTCGGGTTAGTAAATGAGTAGAAATGAAACTGACGCCAAATTAGAGGCGTAGTGTGGTCAGTGATTTATTTAAAAATGTAAGTCCTCCTAATGGAGCCACTTGGAGGCTTCGAGAATTTGAAATGCATCTATAAATTTTAAACAAAAAAAGGAAAAAGCGACTTGTCTGTGAATAGACAGTCTTAATGTTCTAATAGATATTTTATTGGTCTGAAAGTATTAAGCATATTCCACCAAACGAACGATTCTGTTGCCCCAACTTAAGCTTTTAAAACCCTTCCTGCCTAGTTTCCTTTTTTATTCCCAAGCACTATTTGCAGCCAATGCGTTAAGGCATAGTTTCGAAAACAAGCCGAGTGATCATAACGAAACTTTATGGCACAACAGCCAGAGTGCCAGAGCTACCAGAGCTACATCGGTGATTCCAGTTTTATTATTAAAACATTTCCATCTCACTATCTTTCTGGGTTGGGTAAACATCCCCCAAATGAAACGGAGGTCATGCCCAGAATAAATTATCTCAATGAACTTGAAAAGCATAATAAATAAATATTTACCCAATGTAAACACGACAGCATCGGACTCCACTCCGCAAATCAAAGACAGAGAGAGAGAGAGAGAGAGTGATGATTCAAGACGCTGTCAAGGGTACAATTTCCAAATCCCCCAAATCAAAATGTAAATACGGAAATATTCAAAAAGACAAACAATTGACAGTCGAGTCCAAATGCTGCGGATGGCTTTTGGCTAATGACCCAAGATAAGATAAAATCCAAACAACAACTACTTTTGTGTATAAATAGAAAGTTCCAAGCAAGAAACTTCACAAGTACACAAGTTCTGACTTAATTTTCGACAAGTTTCCCACCAGCACTATGAGAACAGGGGTTTTCTTAGCTTTGTGTTTGGCAGTTTGTGGTGGCGCGCCGCAGGACCTGGTGAATGTTCCGAGCGAGGATGCTGCGAGCAACACAAGTGTGCCGCTCCCCGATGGACGAATCGTTGGCGGCCTGATGACACAAATCGAATCGTTTCCCTATCAAGTATCGCTGAGCTACTCGAAGGCACACCAATGCGGCGGATCGATCCTTAAGAGTCGCGTGGTAGTTACGGCTGCACACTGCGTTCGCGGCAGGAGGACACAATTGCTTGCTGTTCGTGCCGGTTCGAGTCAACACAATCTGGGCGGCGTGGTGGTTCCGGTGGAGAGAGTTGTGATTCATCCAAATTTCAATCGGTCTACAATGGACCGCGACATTGCTCTGTTGTTGCTGTCGAGTGACCTTCCATTTGGTGCGACGATTAACAGCATTGAGTTGGCAACTTCGGCGGATGCTTTGGACGCGAATGCGGCGCTAATTGTGAGTGGCTGGGGTGCCACAAAAGAGCGCACCAAGATAACCTCAATTCTGCGATACACCCAAGTGCAGTTGATTAACCAAGCCAGTTGTTCGAGAGCATACCGTGCCAGTGGTGGCGGGGTTTCTTCGAATATGCTGTGTGCTGGTGTGCCACTGGGGGGACGCGACAGTTGTCAGGGTGATTCTGGTGGGCCATTGATTGCGTATAAGGGAACGGAGCCGAAACTGCATGGAATCGTGTCGTGGGGGTATGGCTGTGCGCGACCATCGTTTCCAGGTGTTTACACGAGGGTGGTTAACATGGGCCCATGGGTGCAGAGCACTCTCACGGGTTTAGGCTATTTGTAGAATTTAAGGAGCAAATACAACTGTGTCTATTTTGAAAATAAAGGAAAATTAAACCGGCTAAGTGTGACAAGTGTTTTTGGAATGAGTGCGGTAAGCCCAGTTTCAAAGCTATGCGTGTTTCAATATCTCTCTCTTATTTTTTTTAGGAAATACAAAAATCTTCTGTCAATTGCAACAAAATTGGTAGGATAAATTGAAAATGTGAAAGAAAGCTATATGCTATTTGAATCAATATCAATCATCACTCATCAGCAATCAAAACGAATCAAAATGGCGGCAAAAAAATATATAAAATGGTGGATAAAACGTGCATACATGAATGTTATTCTCCTCGTCATATTCTTTCCTGCAAAACAATTCGCATAGGCACTCACACACGCACGAACTGACACACGCTCGCGGCTCGCACTCGGACGCAAGTCCCAAACCGATTTCTGTATTTCGCCGAACAAATTTCTTTCGATTTTCATTTATTCTGGAGCTTGGATGGCGCCACAAACACTTATTTACTTTAACACTCAGTAGAAAAATGTCCGCACAAATTACAGTACACATCATAGACAAATGATACTGAGACCCCCAACTCGCAATCCTCTTGCCGCTGCCCCCTCCTTTCCTTTCAAACTCCGCCATTTTGTGTAATACCAATCAGAATCCGTATGACATGCAAAACCAATAAAAAAAATGCTGCCAATCACGGCACCGTCGGGAAATGTGATAGAGTTCGGCGATAACACATTTTTACTGAATGTATTATTATATTGTTAAAAGGCGAATAATTTGATTTTGCTGGTTAATAAAACTATCTTAAGGAAATATTTTATCTACTAGAAACTTTGCTTTCGTGTGTAAATTTTTCTTATAATGAATAAAATTTGCTCAAAATGTTTTCATTTTCCCTCAACCAATCTAGGGTCATCATGTCTCCAGTAGTCGAACACTTAGTGGTTCATTGTAAAATAATCACTAACTGTGAGAGAACCGTTGAATGCAATATGTCAGAAAAAATTAATGAGTTGCCATAACTCAAATATTTTAAAATAAAGTTAGGTTTTTCCATGTATTGTTTTTCTATAAAAAAATTAAAACTTAAAAAAAGCACTTTTCCCCAGTAGTCGAACACTAGCTTCCTAAACTCGAACATAAAGCTTCCTTAAGCCCGTATGACACTACATTTTTTTTGCATTTTTTCTGCTTTTAATATGAAACTAGAGCAGTACGAAAAATTAGAACGAAAATTCTCGATAGGAGTGAGTGCGTACACACCACCTTTATTAATATAGAAACGTAAAAAAAAATTCATTAAATGTATTCAAATTATATTTTTCAGCTACTGGCAGCATTTTTTTGACATTTAAACATTTTTTGAAAATAAATTCGTTTGAAAATTTGTGGTTGATTTGCAAACAATTGTTACCCCTTTCGTAATACGCTTTCAGTCGCTTTTACACACCGCTGACTTTTCAACATGATAAAAATGAGGAAAAAATTTAGTGTCATACGGGCTTTACTTCGAACGCTAGATTTCGTGTATACATATTTGAAATTAAGAAAATGAGAAGAATTCATATTTTTGTTTTTATTTAAAACATAAGAAACAGTAACAAAAGTAAAATAAATAAATAGAATTCAAAAACAATTAAAAAAAAAAATTTGTACATTAGTTTACACTAGTGTTCGAAGAAGTTTGGTTCCCTATGATCGAACGGTCAAAAAATAATAATATTTTTAACTTTTCAGTTAAAAACTTAACTAAAAAGAGATAAAATAGATATAAACTAATAAAACGAGCATTGAAAATAAACATTTATCTGGATTTTCAAACAAAAAAACATTCTTTCCTCCGACACTCGCAATAGTTTTTTCTTCTGCTGAACACGCATTCAAACGCAATCCCTGAAGACTCAATTTAAACGCAACAATATTAGGCCTGTTTTTTTGAGCTTCGTTCTTAGCAAAGCAAAGTAAAGTAGGAATTTCCGCACGCAATTACAAAAACTACTCTCTACTTGACACTTCGAGACTCGCAGTAGTTATTGTAAATTGTGTGCTGAGAATCCTACTTCACTTTGCTTTGCTGAGAACGAAGCTAAAAAAAACAGGCCTAATATTGTTGCGTTTAAAGGAAGTGAAAATCTTAAAAATATACAGTCGACACAGATTTTTACAAAAAGTGTTCGACTACTGGGAGTGTTCGAAATTAGGCGACCCTACACCTTGTTCATTTTTTATGAATATTTTAAGCAAATGTAGATGCACTTATTCCCAAAAAAAAAATACTATCCACGGATAAGATTCTATGAACGCTGTCACCGAATGTGTTGGTGAGCCGAAATTTTTGAAGTTATATAAAACAATACTAGCGCACTTAAGCTTAGTACGCTGCTGGAGCTAAATTTTCGCTTCCATACAAAATTCTCTCCAAAATTTAGCAGAGCTAAACTTAAGCGAACCCATTTAGCTGCAGTGGTACGCAGCTCGAGCTAAATAATCAAACTCTTGATTCAGAATGTACTTCATGTGTCTGTCAATATTTAATGGGTCGGCACATTTGCTCAAGCTAAATTGCGCCAGATCGTTGTGTATTTGTTGTTCTGCTGTGGAAAAGTATGCAAGGGTGAGCTTTTTTAATTATTACATGAACGAGAAGTACCTAGAATCAGAAATAGTTGAAATAAGAGAAAATTCAAATTTTGAAGGAAGTTATTTCAAAGAACAGCTGTTTTTTGTGACACTTATCCACGGCGTACTCACTGTCAAAATTTAGTTAGGACTTTAGCTGATGTTTGGAGAGAAAAGCTGGAGACCAGATAAAATTTATTTTAGCTCGAGCAGCGTACTACGCTTTAGCATTTGCCACCCCATAAAAATATAGCTTGTAAGCAAGAAATAGGAAATCGGCCGAAATTGGTAGTCCCAGATTGGTTTGCCTATTGATTATGGCTGCGCTAACAATGCAAACTCAACGCCCAACGGCAATTGAGTTATGGAATTGGAATGTAGATCATATGTGGACGATGTGGAGTCTGAGTATGAACGAATGAAGAATGCTGCCAAGTCCAAATGATCCAAATGGGATAATAGTTTGCTATTTAAGAACAAATATTCAATTGGAAAAATATGATATTTTTGACATTGGAGTGTGGGAAATTTATGCAAGTTTATGAACTTAGGCATTTGCTAAAATTGTTATATTCCATTGCGGAACTATATTGTTCCACATTTGAAGTGAAGTAAATACTATCGGTTGACAATTATATAGCAGAAGAACCAGCGTCCATTAAAAAAAAAGTGTATTTCTGTTTATACCCAATATAAAATATTCACAAAAGCTTGTTAAGTCCCATTCGAAGAGCGTTAAAAGTTTAAAATTATCAATGGTGGTGCGGCAGTGATAACTGATAAATGAATGTTAATTCTCTTTTAGCGGACGTGTGCTTGGAGATTGTTGGTACAATTTGTCAACCACAGTCGTATTTTATCATAAATTCTTGCATACCTGCAGGCTGCTTCAAATAAGTCCGAAGTAAAGTAGGATTTTCAGCACACAATTACAATAACTACTGCGAGTCTCGAAGTGTCAAAGCGTAGTTGTTGTAATTGCGTGCTGAAAATCCTACTTTACTTTGCTTTGCTGAGAATGAAGCTCAAAAATAACAGGCATTTCATCAGATTTCTTAGTGATTGCATTGACAGTTCAATTTTGACACTTCTTTGGAAACATTCCTGAAACGGTATTTATCCTCCATTCCTTATGCAGCAACCTTGGAGTGGATTGAATTTGGCCTCAAAATTTAACTTGGCATCACTTTTTCCCCCGCCATCTTTCGTCGTTCGTTCCACATCTCACAGTGTTTCTGTTTCAGCTCCCAATGTCCCAATCAGTCACTCACAACACAACCGATCCAAAACCGATTCAAAACTTTTTGTGGAGCACCCTTCTGTTAGCGGAGTCTCAGTTCTCAGATCGAATCAAAGCAAAGAAAGACGATGCATATCGTGAAGTGCTGAGAAAGAACTGTTTCTATAAATAGTGCAGGCGACATTGCGCTTTATGGAACGATTTTCTGCGCATGTTCAGCAAATCACAAGCAGTTTTGCAGCCTGGGGTCAAATCGCGTCGTCTATGAACGAGCATTACGTGACTGGATTTGTTTTTGTTTCACATGTAAAATCAGCTTATGCGATTCGACTACTGCTTTCATTGAATTGAAAGCTTTGTGTGCCCTGCTTTGACAGAAAAAACTGACTTTACTAACCAAATCCCGATCCGTGTTCTCGGGTCGCTGGTAAATCGCATTGCCAACCATTCTCTATGCCCACAACTACAACAACCTTCTCTAGTGTTCCTGGGTTTTTGCTCACATGGGCAATAAATTCCCATAGCCCAATAAAATATCCACAACACTTGTTCTTCAAATCGCAACATTAACTATAAAGGAAAAAGGCCAAAAAAAAATACCAACGAATTTTGTAACTTTTTGCGATTCATTCTGTTTGGTTGGCTGGAACTAATGGCCAAAATGGGGATGAACAAAAAGTTTTGAAAAAAAAAAAACAACCGATATAACCATAAATTCTTACACTTGGCCCCCAAAAGTAAACAGGAAACTTTCCAAACACTGCGTATTAATAATTTTTGATTTTATTATAACGAAAAGCAATTTTCTTTATTTCTGCTCTCTTTTTTCACTTCCTTACCACACGAAGGACTTATGCTCGCATCCGTTTCGCAAGAGTGTTCGGAATCAATTTGTCAATCCCATTTGTATTTTATATGTTTGGGTTTGCCGAAAGGAGTCCTCATAATCTCACACTGCGCGCTACCGAATTTTATTTCAGTTGCAATACCATTGGCTGGATGTTTATTGTTTGGAGGTCCTTTTCAAATCGTGTATAATAAATAATGAAAAAGTTTCAGCCCCTACGACAAAAAATAGAAACATTTGTCGCTATACAGAGATACACACCCTCCAATGGCATACATCGGAAACCCCTTAATTGAATTAGAAACTTTTGTTACAACACACTTTATCTTTCCAGCATCCACTTATTAGATTCAAATGAAATCCCTGTGGAATATTTTACAACTACTAACTCCGATAAGGCAATGGGATTAAGTTTTAACCCAGTGTGCAGCCAGGACAGTCACATCGAGTGCCACTGCCTGATGTAAACTCTATATAATTGTGTGTGCACGTGTTTGACTCGGGAGTGGTACACTTATACCGAAGGTGCGGTGGTCATTCGGTTGGATGACTTTGGCAATACAATTTGTCCCGAAAGTACTTCTTATAGTTATTGAAGTTTAAGCTCAAAATTATGCTGTTAAAGCTTCATTGTTTGTAGTTGTATTGTTATAGGGGGGATGAGCTCCCGGAAGGCTAACTGCATGTACTTGTCCGTAATGAAATTTGAGTATACTTCCAGAGAACCAGGGTGATCGACAAATTTTGAAGGCATTGTTTATATAAATCCCTTTTCATTTGATAAATGGATTTGAAACAAAAGCGAGGGAGTAACCTAGGGGTTTGATGTGGTAAGAATTTTCTTGCAGACAACAGCATGTGAAGGAGACTTGTGCTTGGACGAGGAACGGTCTTTTCTCCTTATATTGTTTTCAGAGGAATCAGGACTCTGTGGTGCCAGTGTTGTATAAGAGCCAACCATCGGACCTGTTTAGCCCTAGTCCAAGTCCAGGGTTGAGCGTAGATAGAGCTCGCCTAAAATAACATGCGAACTAAACGAAGACTGAGTTCATAAATAGTGGCATTTGACTAAGAGCCAACCCTGGTAGACGGTCATAGGCCAAACCATAATAGACTTAAGTATATATATATTTCTTTCTTTTTACGAAGACTCTGTTGAATTAAAGATGAAAATAAAAGTCAAAAATAAACTAAATAACTAAGAGCCAACCTTATGGGAGAGGCTTTTGGGCTAAGGCTGTATAGAGCCGCTTAAAATGAAAAATAAATAAAAAATGTTGGCGCACCTGGTCCATGTAGGCCTACGAGCACCTTTAAGCAATCACTCGTTTTGTGCGAGTTTCTATTTTTGCGACAAATAGAACAGACTTAGGGGCCCCATATACCTCGAGTACGAGCAGCTGGTTCTCGTGAATGCTTCGCGATAGATGGCGCTGTGATAAAACAATTACAAAGTATGTTACTTGTTTTTTTCATGGATTTCTGACTATATACAGGGGAAAGATCGGTGATAGATCGGCTTTATTAAGGGTCTCAAAAGTCTTCATATGACAAAAAATAAAGCGGTCTTTCGACAGAAGAATGGTCTCTCGTTTGGATCACAAACTTCTCCAAATGATTTTCAGTCCCATTCGAGTAGGCGGCGTTCGAAAGATCAGATTTAACTTATAGCCTCATTGACCTGTTCAGCTAGGTGTTCATTAGTCGCCCAAAACTGTTGAATATGTAGATTTGATAAGCACCCATCGAAGAGTCTTCCAATGCATCAGACTAAAAGCTTGCCTTGGGTGGTTTTCACAAAAGGAAAAGTTACCTCAACCATAACGTGGCACGCACAACTGAACACAGTTAGTCAAAGATCACAAAAATTTTATAGAGGCTTGTTAATTGAGCCCAAGACCACCCTGAAGTTAAGCGCCAATAAAGCAGGTTCAACGAGTAAATGACGCAAAAGCACGGAATCCTACCGCCAGGCGTAAAACCTTACGTGATGTAGTTTTGAAACGTCGGTAAAGGAGGCTGATAAGATCTCTACACATGCATTCAGAGAAAAAAACACGTAAAATCATTAAAAACAACTTTAAATCAAAGTAAAATCAATATCGTCAAAAAATCGTCAAATCAAAGTCATGCCACTTTAAATAAATATCTAAAATTCTACATACTTAAAATGTAATTCAAGCCAACTTTGAAATAAAGTGGTAACATAATGAATTTCAAAATGTTTTTCATAACCTTTTCATTATATTCCAATGTTACTTTAAACGAACTTGATGTTTAAAGAAAACAGGTATCAGCATTATTTCAACTGAAACCACAGTTTAAATTAAATTCGAACCAACGTGGAAGTAAAGTGGTAGATATTAGGTTCAAACATTGTAAGAATTAGTTTTTAAACGTATCAGACTTTAGTTTGAATATTTTAAACATTTAAATCAAATATAAGTTCACATTAAATGGATGTAGAAGACATTTAGAATTAAATATCATGTATATTTGAGCGAAAGTACAAATATTGATAGATTTAATTACGTTTTCAACGTCAAACGTCTGTATTGTAAACTATTACATTATTTTTCAAAAGAATACGCGTTTAGGTTAAATGTTTTGACAGTTCAAATCATATTCCTTTCAGCATTGACTTTAATTAGAAGGCATTTGGAACTAAACACGTTTTGTATTGAAATTAAAGTAATAAAATAATACATTTAGTTTAGTTTAGCGAATTATTTCTTCTATATCCCGAAATAAAAGAAACTTGGATTGTGCTTTAATTTAAGAGGAATTTTGCCATTAAATAAATGTGAAAACGCGTTTATTGAAACCACGACCCATATGAATTAAAATTAGTGCCTTTAAAGAATTTTTTACTAAATAAAATTTGTTTCAAATGCGATGATGTTTCTACAAGGTGGCGCAAAAATAACCTTCCGATGTTTTTTGGCTGTAATTTAAAAAAAAAAAATGAAAAACTTTGATTCTTCTTGTGGATTATTTTTATTTGGTCTTTTAATTTTTTTTACATCAAGTCGAGAATATGATGTCATGTAAATGGCCGCCGCCACAGTTGATTGTCATTTGAGCCCTTTTTATGGCATTTTCCATCACTTTGGCCAAAACTTCCGGCGATAGGTCCTCACATTCTTGACGGATATTGTCTTTAAGAGCTGCAAGAGTCTGAGGCTTGTTGACATAAGCCCGCGACTTCAAAAAGCCCCACAAAAAGAAGTCTGGAGCGGTCAAATCAGGCGATCTTGCTGGCCAGTGCAAATCGCCAAAACGGGAGATTAGGCGCCCGGGAAATGCATCCTTCAGCATATCGGTTGTGGCACGTGCAGTGTGTGCCGTTGCACTGTCCTGTTGGAACCACATGTTTTCCAATCCCAATTCATCAAGTTGCGGCAAAAAGAACTCGTTGATCATTGCTCTGTAGCGCTCACCATTCACAGTAACCGTTTGGCCCGCGACGTCTTCGAAGAAAAAAGGTGCGATGACTCCTCCAGCGAAAACAGCACACCATACAGTGACTTTGAACGGGTGTAATGGCTCTTCGTGGGTTACACGCGGATTTTGAGTGCCCCAGAAGCGTAAATTTTGCTTATTTACGTACCCGCTAAGATGGAAATGGGCCTCATCACTCATGATTATTTTTGATGAAAAATCATCTTCCTCTTGGTGGTGATTAAGGGTGGCTTGAGCGTATGTTAGACGCGATTGGCGGTCAGCAGCTAACAGCTGATGCACCGTCTGGACTTTGTACGGAAACATCTTCAAATCTCGTACCAAAATTCGCTGTAAAGACCGTCGACTGATACCCATTTGCGTGGCACGTCGTCTGGTCGATGTCGACGGCTACTCCGGGCTCTGCCACGCCTGGCAGCATCTCGTGTTGTGCCAGTCTCTTCGAGGCGAGCGGCTAAACGTCGCAGTGTTTCACCAGTAGGCGTTGGACGGCTAGGAAATCTGCGACGAAATTCACGTTGTGCCAAAGTCACCGACCGATTATTGCACAAATAAATAGTCACCAATATTCCGCGTTCTGGAGCAGTGTAGCGTAACATTGTTTATTAACGTGTATTTCGCATGTGTTTACTACACAAATGTCAAAACAGAACTGACATTAGGGGCCAATCGCAAAATTTATAGCATTTTCTGATAGGAGGATTACTTTTGCGCCACCTTGTATAAAAAAAAAAAAAACACTTGTGTTATGTGCTTTTTAAGAGGTAGAACTTACTTATTCTTTCCTATTGCTTCAGATATAGCTCTCCAACCAGCGTTAACTGCGTCCAAGTTGCTATGGTACGTGTCTGCAAGGCTCCATATCGATGGATGGACACTAAAAATCGTTTTATATCTTGGTTTTTTTTTTTATTGAATTCCAAGGACTTCTCTTCTATTTCAAAAGACTCTTGACTCTCTAGTTAAAATCAAATACTGCTCGTCCATACATTCATTAAAATCAAACATATTTTGAACACAAAAAAATAACAGCAGAGCGATCTGTCAAGATTTAGCTGGAGAAAATATACCGACCCAGTAAATGGGCGCGATAAATTTTGACAGATACATGAAGGACATTCTGAAACAAAAGTTTGATTATTTAGCTCGAGCTGTGTACCACTGCAGCTAAATGGGTTCGCTTAAACTTAGCTCAGCTAAAGTTTGGAGAGAATTTTGTATGGGAGCGAAAATTTAGCTCGAGCAGCGTACTAAGCTTATATTTAAATACAAAGAAAAGGTTTCAGTCACCTGTATCTTTCTTCGCAAAAAAATTTTTTTTCGCGGAATTCAGCGCGCAATCCAATGTCGCTTATAATATCGTCAGATTTCTGACAACAGAATGTATGTAACTATTTCATTTTTAAGCTAAAAGCTGTATTCTTTTAAAAAAGCTTTATGTTGAACTTTGATTAATCTTCTGTATAGCTTTAAGTTTTTTGAAAGAAATAAAGATAATAATAATAATAATTAAAAAAATAATGTCTTCCTTTGACAAATACTTCAGGAACCGAAATGTTATATTTTTTTCTAAATTAAACACCAAAGCAAAGTAAGTTTATCCTGATAGGCTAGTAATTTGCTTGCCTTTAAAAACTGCAGATAAATTTTCCAAATCAAACTCTTTCAGTAAATTGTTCACTTTAATTGCGTCGTCATCATCATCCCTTGACAAAAAGTACGCTTAAAATCTGTCCGCTTTCATCAACAAAAATTGCATATCGTTAATATATTATTATTTATGCTCATCATGCCTTCCGAATTCGACACCATATTTTCGCATTTTGAAGGCATTGATTCAAATAACTTTCGCATTAATATGACTGCTTTACCCATTCTTCTACTTAAATCAAAGTGATTTTCGTTAAATTCCAATATGTTTTATCAAAAATGAAACAACGTAGATATTAATGCAATTCTATTTAAATTTACGATGATGTTTTTCTCTGGGTGTGCCATTGCTCTTTGTCTAACTGTATTTGTTACCCCATCCCTACTAAACGACTCACCCAATCCGTCTGAATATCTCACACATAACTTCCGACTTTGCAGAGCAACACTTCATCGCATTTTTTAACTCATTAACCCTAGAAAGATAATCATATAATAAATAGCGTAAACGATAATCATACGTCTGAGGGACGTATGACACTTAATTAGTGTGTTTAATGAAACCCATGTTGGTAATTTTGATCATATATTAGTATTTTATTTAATTATGTAGGTAATATCGAAATAAATAAATTAATGAGTGCAAATAAAGTTTAATATGAACAATACAATGTTTCCGCGCCATACGTCTCGCGGACGTAGATTATCTTTCTAGGGTTAAGAAGACTAGGACAATTTTCAATTTGGTTGGAATTAGTATACAACCCTCCTGCCTCCTAGCTCTGTCCAAAGTTTATTCAGCTCCCATCTATCTGAGAAATATTTAAACGCACTTCAATTCCACGGTTTACCGGATCAATTTTATTCGAAAATTATTCCCAATTAAAATTTCAACAGTCATTTAAGACAGCCCCTCTCAAGACCGAGCATAACTTCCAACAAGCACTCGCCAAATACCACTGCGCTCTTACCAAAAGGTAAACACTCAATTACACCAATAGCGGGAAACTTTAAAACAGCCATCGCATTTACAAAAGTTCCGTCAAAACGACGAACTTGGCAAATAAAACGCAAATCCATTAGCTTTCACGTTAATGGCGCTGCCGAAAGTAACTCAATATTGACTCGCTCTCATGTTAAAACCTTTTCATTGCCATTGCCCTCTCTGTCCTATACAGTGTATAGTACCTTCGCCAACTGTGAAATCATAATCGAATTGTTGAGCACAACCTATACCAGTTCACTTTCTTCAAGGATGTCGGCGAATACACCCCGATTGCTAAATTTGCATTTTCGAACACAAGTTTCAATTATGAAATTGAATTGACGTTCCACATACAAATTGGCAACCATCCACATCCGGAAAACTATGTAAATATTAAGTGCACACACACAGAAGAAGAACAGAGTAAAAAAAAAACGGATATTCGAATATGCAAGCACAGAAAATTACACACATTTCCATCCTTTTGTGGAAATCTTAGTGCTGGAGCTGCACAAGTCTCATAGGCTTTTGTAAAGTTAATATTGTTTGCACAGTACTTCGCCCCGAAGTGCTGCTACATCAGACTTAAAAGCATCCACTAAGGAAAATCTCCTGACCCAGATTATCTATCCTGAGAGTCTCTGTGCGGTTGTCTGAATTTTTTTCTTTTTTTTTTTTTTTGGAAATTGCCGTAAATAATGCGATTAGTCGATGAAGTGATTTTTGAAAGCATGAACACCAAAACACATGAGCAAACCAAACTCACCGACTGCTGCTGTCCTTGATGTCAGCCAAGGCACCAGCCCAGTGCTGGGTTTTCCGATAGATTAATGATAGTCCGTGATGGGACAAGTCGAACGGAGATAATGCCCCACCTTATACAAATTGAATGGCTATTCTTATTATTGTCTTTATTTATTGTTCACTTTGGTAAACATTGGGAAATCCTTTGGAAAATTATTAATTTGCCTTGTTAGTGCGGACGTGGCGATGGCAATAATAAATAAACACAAAAACTTGGCCGGTCTATGGAGCCGCCGCAGGCAGAGGGTAGTTTTTTTTTGTAACTCATTGACACTTCATTTATAAGGAACGTGCTATCGCAAGGACATCAATGATTTCGTTGTACAAAGTTAGTTTTTGTTTCGAAAATACTGGCGATGTATATCCGCAGTTGTGAGCTGTTAATTGAAAAATTACAACTTAGACAAATATTGCTAAGTGATAGGGTGTTTTATGCGATGTTTAGCGTTGTGTTGGGGAAATTATTTACTGACGCAAGCTTATGGAAAATATGGGAGGCAGGGATTAGAAGTTGGGGGTTTACAGAGAGAGAGTGGTGAATTTGGAATTTAAATAAATGAATGTCCTGCGAAGCGAAAACACCCTTAATGTTGATTTTTTCGTTTGTTTTTTTCTGTCGCATTTGTTTTAGGATATATCAAATTTTTAATTGCATAGTTTTAGGATTTAGGGAGATTTTCATAGTTCGAAGAGCTTAGGCAACACAGGAATTTATAATACTCCTTGGTATATCTTCTGAATGAGTTGACCGATTGCGATGAAATAAAAACTGAATATTTCTCCATTAAACCCTTTGTTATGTCTGATAAATAAACACAGATTGGGTCTTGGTTGGGTAGTTTAAACGAGGTGGGGTAACAAATCCAAATTCACGTACAAACAGACAATAGCCAAAGCAATTTTATTTTTCTGGCATGGATTTCAACCAGAAAATGGACCATGAAGACGTATAGAAGTTTTTTTTTAGGAAACGGACGAAATTCTGCTTTCAAAATTTTGTCTTCTCACAATAAAATTATGCTTTACGAAATTTTGTTTTTTTTTAGTTCTGCTTTTGAAATTTAAAGCAATAAAATTCAGCTTATTCTGCGTTTTTCCAACTAACAAATACCTACTTATAAACTAAAAAAAACAAATTTTAATTTACGAAAAATTAAAAATTCAAAGTTAAAAATAAAAATAAAATTTAAATTAAGAAGAAACAAAAAAAAAATAGATTAAATATTGAAGAAAGAAATTAAATAAAAAACAATATCTAATGAAAAAAACCGGCGCAGTGGCTTAGTGGTTAGTGTGTTGGACTACTAAGCGAGGGGTCCCAGGTTCGAATCCCGAGAAAAAACCCAAATTCCAACTTAAGGTTTTTTTCGCTGCGTCACCTCTCGCGAACGTCTGACAAACATCCGAGAGTATAACTGTCATGAAAGAGCTTCTCAATTGGCCGTTTGGACTCGGCTTAAAATTGTAGATCCCTTCCATTCGTCCCAAAAATAAAAAAAACTCACACAAGACGAATGGTTGTGAGAAGCTAGGCTTGGGTCCATACGGACCTGTTCCGCCAATTATTTATTTTTTATTTTATTTTATTTAATGAAAAAAAGTATAGACTTAAAAAAAAATATTAAGAAAAGATGAGTTCAAATTAAAAAAAAAAAACAATTAAAAAAAAATAAAATATTCTATCCATCTCCGCTTTTCAAACAATAAAAAAGGGGTTTGGAAAATGTTAAAAGCGCGCATTTTAATCATTTTCCAAACCCTTTTTTATTTTTTTGAGAATTTTGAAAAGCAAAATTTTGAAAATAGAGTTTTAAACCATCTAAAATTTTTAATCCAACCCATTTTTTTTAGTGCAAAGACCGGTCCATGTCGAACTACTTTCAAATAAAAACCATCCCAAGACGGTGATCCCTCTCTCTCCCAATGCACTCAGTCTAAACTAATTTGAACTGAAAATTTCATTCAAAGTCAAATTGCTGCCCGTAATTATGTTGCTCTCGAAAAACACAATAGACCGAGGGTAACCGAGAATCGCCCACAATAACACCAGAAAGCCCTGTCGCACATATATAGCGATAGCCTCGCAACCGCATTTTCAATACCTAATTGTTCCCCAAAGAGTCCATCATCCATTAACGTCCGAGCAACTCAATTGATCGTCTGTCCGATGCGAAAGCGAACATTAAAACCAAGTATGCTTTTAACCTATTATCGCAAATTGAACAAATTTTCCCAAATGAAATTATTGTACCTAAAGTTTGGGCCATGCAATCCAGAGAGCGAGCAGAGCAGCAGAAAAGGGTAGTGGAAGTGGAGAGCTTAGGTGTGGTTCTGGTTCTGGTACAGTGCGGTCTGGACTGAACTTTTCATTGACTTTGTGTGCTTAATCATCCGTTGCATGTGAACATCGTATAAATATATGTTGGGATTGTTTGTGCAGTGCACTTTGTCTGGTAAATAGGGCGAAGCCTTATTTCACCAAACACCAGAGTGTGTGCACATGTCCACTCAGGTCGCCATATTGTATTAGCCGCCGTCGTCTAACATCAGCAGTCAACCTAGCAAAGTTCTTCCATATCCACCCGGCGAGTGACTGAGTGAGTGAGTTTGCCTGTCCACCTAAAGGCTGGGGGCATTACAAGGCGTTCAGGGTGCAGGCTCACATGCATCCGTCCACCATGCAACAACCATGCCTGGCGGGCTATGCATTGATGTGCATTTTGTGCTGGCTCCGCAATATTGTAGTAGCCTGTGCCACATATTATCAATTAGAGTTTAGTCAACTTTGTTCAAAGTTAATTAACAAAAGATCTCGTGCACTTCACCCATTTGTGTGTGTGTGTGTAGAAGGGAGGCGGACGAGTTCTGTGTGTCGTGTTTTCCAATTTAAAAGTTGTGTTTTGTGGCTGGAAGGTAAAGTAAAGGAGGCTTCAGTGGGAATACAAATGACGACATTCAAAATGCGTAGCTACGTACGTCGAGAGCACATCAGCCACACCGATGACATGGATTTGGCGCCCTAAAATCGCAGCACAAATTTAGAGCTCAACCTTATAGCGAGACGAATTTGACGATTTTATCTCGTCTAGAGTAGCCAAAGCCTGAAAAGAAGATCCCTCACCAGAAGCTTTCTAAATCAGCAACAGCGACTAGAAGACATGTCAGGAATTTGTGTCTTAAGTGAGGTGGAACAAAACTTAACATTAAAAATATAAAAGCTTTGTAAATCAGCGAGGATCTCCGCAAGAAAACCATCGAGGATTAGGTATTTTACAAGCTCGCAGCGCAACAGTTATAGGCTTAGGAAAGGCAATCGCGTGCCTAAACTAGAGTCCGTCTCCAAGAGCTATCTTTTTCCAAAATAAATGACAATCTTCCTGTGTGAAACATCGACTCCAATGCAGGCTTCAACTATGAACCAAAAGCCGATGGATAATGAAGTATTATATTCAATAAATCACCATTATATCTTGATAGTAGATAGATAGATATAATAAACTGGCGATGGAGTCTTATTGAGTCAGACCTCAGCGTTTGCCTTTAAATTTGCCATCACTGGAGGCCAAAGAAAGACCTTTATCGACTTAACCTAACCTAACTTATAACCTTGACGAATACGGTAATAGCAGTTGGCGATGGAGTCTTCTTGAGTCAGACCTCAGCGTTTGCCTTTAAATTCGCCATCCACTGGAGGCAAAAGACAGACTTTAATTGACTTAACCTAACCTAACTTATAACCTTAATGAATACAGTATAAGAAGTTGGAAGACTCCATTTTCCTGAGGCAGACCTCAACCAACGGCCCAATCTACCTTGACTCTCCCTGTGATGCCTCTTCATAAAGCGTCCTCGATTTCGTCTATGACGTTTTTAGAATTTTACTAAGAACGTATACAAATTAAAAGAAACATCTTCTTGGATTTTCAAAAGGTTGCCATTCAATTTTCCAACTTTGGCTACCATGGCTGATGATCTAAGAACACGTCAAGTTGTCAAGTACCGCGGGCCCTAAATTAAACTCCAATCTCCATAATTTTTACAGCTCTAAAAGATTGTTGCTAACTACCTCCGCAAGGTTGTTCTTTTCACACTCACAAGTCACAATACTAATTTCTAAAAGGCGCCTTTCACCAAACTTTCTAGCGGTCTTTCCGAAACCAAACCCCAGACACTTTTCAGTCTTCTCCCCCGGCGCAATAAATACCATTTCACGGAAAATACTCACCTCCAACCAAGTTTAGCCGCACAAGCAAGCCAAACAAGCCCAAGCCGCAACCCAAAAGATATGACGTGAGGCACGACAAAGAAATATATAATATTAACTTTGCGCGCCCACACCGAGTGCATATTTTCTCGGAAACATGAAACTTTTCCATGAAATATTGCATCGAAAAAAAAAAGAAGAATACCCATAGCCCCAGCGACAAAAGGATGAAAATTACAGCCTCGCTAACCTTCGCTTTGGGGCTATCATCACATCCCCATACACACACGCCGATTATTGTTGTGGAAGCGGAACGGCTGTTAAACCGTCTGCACATGTACGAGTATAATCTTAAGTGAGTGTAGTGTATTCAAATTAGCTTGTCTTCCCAAGTCCTTGTACTACTTAGATATTTCATTTCAACTTTGGTAACAAGTTGCAAATGATTATATGGCCAGTGCCAGCAGCTCTTGTTCTTCACCAGAGGCATTTGCACAGAAAGAAAAAAAAAAACTTTAATTTCATATGCGAGCATCCCCCGTGCTGTGAGTCGGCCGACTGAAGTAGTTTACATCTTGGCTTTTGTTCCTGCTATATGCTCGTTGTATGCGTTCATTTTTGGAGAGTTCCAAGAAATATGGGCCATGTGAAAGTTGGTCCTTCTTCCGGACCCGAACCCGAACCCGAACCCAGACCTGTTATCCACATTTTTCCTTATCGTTTCTGTTTTTTTTTTCATTGTCCCCCACTTTTTGAGTGTGTTTCGGTTATAGCAACAAAAAATAAATTTTAAAATATGCCTCTGGCCGCATTTATTTGAGTACAAGTAGGTTTGTAACATGTGAGGAAGCGAAAAGATGGAGCCAACATTTTGTGTGCTCCTTCTTGGGATACCACTACTTTGGTTCACTCTGCACTAGAGGAGAGAGACCACAGAAGAAGGAAGGTACTGTAAACGGCCAAGCGCCATTATGTGAGCACACTCAGAACTTCTCGATGGAAACATAAATAAGCAGGCCTCGCTGCCGCGCACCGATGCATGCTCTCGAGCGTCCTATTCGTATAAGGGATTCTTTTAAGAAATACCCTTTTGTGAGATTCCTTTAGAGTATATTGTGAGTAGAATGGGGGGATGCGGGTTGGCTTAGAATTCAAATTGAGTCGTGAGAAGAGTCGGTTGATTTTTGTCGAAGAAGTTTGGTTGCAGGATGTGATAGTGATACAATGGGAAGGAGGTTAGGGCGAGTATTTGGACCGTAAAAGGAGACGAATTCGTTTCATATTTTTCATGGTGGATGCACTCCTTATCCTTAGCCGTTTGTTTGATCTCACTGCGGGTTTGATTGCTGAGCACAACAGTGGGTTTCGGCAGTTTGACAAGACAGTGTGTATGGTAGTCGTTTCTCATTCGAAATAAGCTTTCCCTCCACAGGAAGGAATATTAACTTTGTCATTACATTTGTAACGCCAAGAAGGAGTCACCTGAGACCTCATAAAGTATATATATTCTGAATCAGGATGATATTCTGAATCAGGATCATATTCTGAATCGATTTAGCCATGTCTGTCTGTCTGTCTGAAGAAGGAGTCACCGGAGACCTCATAAAGTATATATATTCTGAATCAGGATCATATTCTGAATCGATTTAGCCATGTCTGTCTGTCTGTCTGTCTGTCTGTCTGTCTGTCTGAAGAAGGAGTCACCGGAGACCTCATAAAGTATATATATTCTGAATCAGGATCATATTCTGAATCGATTTAGCCATGTCTGTCTGTCTGTCTGTCTGTCCCGGGTGTAACCTTTAACCCGGATTAAAGGGAGTGAATAATATGGCCGTTATGCAAAACAATCTGCAACGAAATGGAAACGTCAGATGTTGGAATCAACGCTAGCGCTTATGTTGGAATCAACGCGAAGTTGTCTACTAGCAGTCCATATATAATAAGTCAATGGGGCGTAGCATTTCTAATATATAGAAGCATAATTAATGCTTTTCTAGGTAGAACTTCGAGAACTTATTCGGTGATCAGAGCTTTCTTAGATTTTAGAGATTCAATTTCACGTTTTAGTTCCCTTAGCGTTGCATTTGTGAGTGTAAAATCGTCAGATAGTAATTCCGTCCCACTATTAGTATTGTCGTGAGCCACTTGACCATCGTGCGGTTTAAAGGTTTCTTCTAGATGGGCGGCAAAAACGTCCGCTTTTTCCTTATCTTCCCTTGCCCTTTCATTTTGTTTTATTTTTATTGGCGGCGCGGGGATTTTGGGCCTTTTGGTGCCTTTTTCAGCTTTCCAAAGTGAATAATTGGAATCTTTTTTCGCTGTTAAACTTTCGTGGTAAGAACCTCTCGATTTTTAAAATCCTTAATAGCTCTCTTCAACAAATTGCACAAATAATTCAAATGTGCTTTATGTCGCGGAGCGCGACTCTGTTGCCATTTTTTACGCGCCTTCATTTTTTCGTTGACGAATTCTTTTATTTCGGGAAGATATCGTAAACCCTATTTGGCCGGCGTTTTTTTCTTAGGTTAGGCGTATTATTCGAGGAGGCGAGCTGAAAGACCTTGACGAAGCGATCTTCTTCAACCTCAAGCTCATAAGGTGTCGTAAGGGCAACGCTCAGTTCAACATTCTCTTCAATTTCGTTCGGAAAGTCCTCCCAATTAGTTTTTTACCAGTTAATCTCGCTGGCTCTAGGTTATTGACTAGTTAAAATAACCGGTGAATGATGAGATGACAGATCAAAGCTCTCTTCAACTTTAATGTCGTTGGTAGATATTCTCTTCACGACGAAAAAATCTATCAGATCAGGTATTTTTTGAGTATCAGTTGGCCAGTAGGTCGGTGGAAATCACAACTGTACTTTATACCTGCCCCATAGAGCTTTCTACCTTTCCGCGGGATATATCTAGAACCGCCAGAACGTGTGTTTCGCGTTAAAATCGCCGCCAATAATGCAATTTGGTTTGAACGATTTAAGCAAGTTTGCGATGCAGAGGAAAGTTGACGAGTTCATTGGGAATAAGGGCGTCTTTGTCGGGACTTCTATGGCCTTGTGACCACAGGTAGGCACAGTGGCTTAGTGGGTAGTGTGTAGGACTCTTAAGCGAGGTTCGAATCCCGGAAAAAAAAAACCAAATTCTAACTAATATTTTTTTTTCAACTGCGCCACCTCTCGCGAACGTCTGACAAACATCCGAGAGTATAACTGTCATGAAGGAGCTTCCCAAGCCGTTTGGACTCGGCTTAAAATTTCAGATCCATTCCATAAGTTCCAAAAATGAAATAAATTAACAACAACGAATGGTTGTGAAAAGCTAGGCCTAGGGTCCCTCTTGCGCCGACTATTTATTCATTTATAACCACTAATAAGTAGAACTACTGTCGATGTCAACTTTGGGGCACTCTCAAATGGCACAACCCTACGGATCATGTGAAGGGCTTAGAAAAGCCGAGATCGCGGGCTGTGTTCCTCAATTTTTCTAGAACGAACGCTCCCGCATCAGTTTTGACACAAAAAGAATGTGTCATTTACAAATGTTCAGAAGTTCCTAGACAAGGTATACTAGAACATTTCAGAACCTACAGCCTTATGTCGTATCCGACTTATAGCGGGTAGCAGGGTTCGGACTTATTTTTGTTAAAAAAAAAAACAGATCTGCTGCGCAAAATTTGAATTTTCTGCACTTTTTCGAAAAATCTACCGCGTAAATGAACTCCCCAAGTCCGAACCCTAGCGTGTAGCTTTCTTTTCACAGTCGTTCCCGTCAGTTCCCGACACAAATTTTGTACACTTTTGCGTTGATTTTTGTTACAAACCCTGAGGTTTGTTACAAACCCTGAGGTCACACTTCACACCATTTGACAAAAGTGCGAACAAATCTAAACCACAACCAAGTTTCACTTCTGCCCCAAACGGAGACGCCAAATCGAATGTAACCCATCTACCTCTAGACCTACTCAAGAATAACAATAAATTTTCCGTTTGTAATTTAATCAGAGTTATGTTTGTCTTTTAGTTAACTTTTGCTGCTTTTATTACAGCAAACTGATTCAATATAAATAAATCGTTTGGTTTATTGTTTCAACCTCAACTTCAGATGGGGAACCAGTCAGAGCGGAAAATATACAATTGTGCATAAGTTCTGCTCCGCACTCTCTGATGATGTGCGGGGGTAACAAGTAACAACGATGCGATGATGGTATGGTCTCTGGTATTCCCCTAATTGAATCCTAACGATGTTCTTAAATTCCATTAGTTCAACTTGCGGCAATGAATAAGGAGCGGTATAGAAAGTTGCTTTTGAAATATTTACCATGGCAAGCCGCATACGCAAAAACTTTAAGACGAAGTGGTGACTCTTGCTCCTCGAGGCGCTGAGAATAATTTCTTGTTTCATTGGAAAACTTTTTTGATAATACTTTTGGGCCTTCGAGTGAAAAGCGAGAGTGTGCGGTGTTTCGTTTTTTTTTCCCTGTTCGGCTGGTTTGACTTTTTGCGAAGAAAAGTGTACGCAGATACACTCGTATAAAAAGCAAATGGATTTTCAAAGTTTTGCTGAGGTCACAACAGTTGTAGGTCTTCGTTTACCAATTGTATATTTGCTGTCCGTCTGCGGGAGTTCGGATGCAAAGGTATACAAATTCGTTGGGATTTGTTGCAATGGATGCTATTAGTATGCACGAATGACTCGGAGGGTGACTTGGAAGTTTGTAAATTCAAAGAGAGTTATCGTGTTTTTTTTTTTTTTTTCTATTTGAAAGAGAAAAGAGAAGGAGTCGACAACTGCGATTGGTTTTTGATGCAATATATCTGCAATCTGGGTCTGTGAAGGAATGTCAATGGTGAACTTGTATTAGAAGTTCGAAGTTGGTTGGAGACACCCAACTTTGGCTGGCTGTTTGTTTGGGTATGTTGTACACGTTTTGGCGATTATCTGAACAAAAAAGTGTGATTGCCGGGTGTGGGTAGGTGACTTTGAAGTAGGAGTGAGGTTTTCTAATGGTGATCACAATCGCAAGTGATTTCTACTGTCGATGTTCAAGGGGCACTCAGGGAAAAAATGCAAACTAAAATGTAATATGTTCTATTTGATTTGACGTTGAATAAACTTAAATAAAGAATATTCCTTTTCACGTTAAAACATATTTGATTTCAATACGCAATGTAATTTTAAATTGAGTCAACGTAGATTCAAAGTGAAACGCATTCACTTTTACATTACGACCGTGTTTTGAGAAATTGTAACTACCCTCAACGTAACTTTAAAGTGTAACATGATAATATTAAGTTTCGGAAGGACATCTACGTACATTCAAAGTGTGGCATAGTTAACCTAACGTTTTTTTAAATCGATATGCACTTCAAAACGCTGCGTTTTTTTTATGTCGAAATTTAACTGTACAAATAATGCATACGTGCATTTTTTTCACACACACACAATGTAGTTTCAAACTTGGATGAACGTCATTTGAAAGTGTGACAAGAATCCAGAACAGCGTTGTTATGTGGTCGTATTTATCGTAAATGTTACGATTTTCGAAGGTTGATACGACGCTCCGATTTTTGCTTTTTTTCGCCCCCATTTCTACGATTTCTTAAATATTTATCCGATTATATACAGACATTAAATATGATGGGTAAACCGAAATACGACTCGATAAATAAAACACAATTCCAGAAAAAGAAGCCACAAAATTTAGAACTGCATTTAATATGACTTTACTTTACCAACACATCCCTCCATCAGTCGTTAAAGCCGAATTTAAACCCATTTTTGTTTTAAACTTGACGGCGTTTAATACGACTGAATTTAAACTGCACTCCAAAGACCAGTTTAAGTACTTCAACTCGGGTTAAGACTCAATTTCATAATGCTGACATCTTTTCGATCGCAGGGCACAAAAAATAAGAAGAGTAGAAAAGTAAAAAACATTATGATGATGTCTTTATCGTCAGAGGACGAATTTGTCGAAGAACTGATGAAACAACAGCTGATGGTAAATCAACATCGTCCTTGTAGTCGAATATATCGACTGCAAGGAGCGGGTATGCGTCGACTATAACGATGTGGTAATTTTTGGAAATATTTCCGCCTGAAAAAAGTGACATTTTTGACATAATTCGGCAAACATTTCGGCATAACTTTAAAATAAAACTGGGCCCAAAATAAATTTCCAAGTGACAAACAACAAAAAACAAATTTTTGTAAAATTTGACATTACGTAGGTTTAAACTGTTTTAAGTCCGCGTTTAAATCCATATTTAATCGAGCGGGCGTAATGCATGTTTTCGAGTGAATATTATGGATATAGATTTAAATTGTCAGGTTTCAAAAAAAAAAAAAAACGGATTCAATGGTCGGGTGTAATATTAACTTAAACCTGATTTACAGCCGAAGTAAACAACAACTGTCATTATAAAATAACACTCAAGTACAAAATGACTTAACCCTTTGTTGCCTGGTGGTTTTAACATGAAACCACCAAATCAATAAATTTTTCCTGCCTTCCTAGTGGTTTCAATGGGAAACCACCATATCGCGTCTGTTCCTGTTCATTCGTAGAGCAACAGGAACATTTTTCAAGTGCAACATGTTTGCATTTTATGATGAGTGGGGGTCATTGTGAGTTATTCATCAACTGTGTTTGTTTTTTTTAAATAAGAAGAAACAATTAATTCGGGCAACAATTTTATACTCATAAAATTAGAAAATACGACAGATACGATTTTGAACCAAGAAAATATTCGATTCTCAAACAATATCCAGAACAACACTGATCCAGAATCAACGTAGAACATGTTCATTATTACATTGATGCTACTCGTTTCAATAACGATCAACGTAGATTCAAAGGGAAACATATTTATTCGTAAGTGACGCTAAGTGTCGCGACACAAAGGTGAGCTCATTGTCGTTGTTATTTTTGTTTCCAGTGTTAAAATGTGAGTTTTGTGTAGTAAAATTTAATTCCTGGTATGTATTAAAAATAAAATTAAGTGGATTTAATTGTAGACGAAACCTACAAATGAAGTGTAAGGTTGTTGCGGTAAAATGTTCGCAACAAGGTCCACTCTTTGTCCCTTCTTCGCTCCAACCCTGTCCCTCTTTTATTTGGGGTAAACCGCCTAGGATCCTGGGACGTGGATGGGCACCCGGGGTCCCATCAGCTTCTGGACCACATCCCCGGAGCCGTAAGCGTACCCCGTGCAGGTTTTCATGAGGGTGAAAATCGCCATGACCATTTATCCGACAGACGGACGGTCTGTTTAGTCACGGGATCCGGTTGTGTAGCCTTCGGACGGAAAGGAGACTGGCAGCCGTCGCTTAGAGCGAAGATAAGTCAGTTGGTGAGCCTGGCAGGCCGCCAGGAGACTCGCACTGACCCCAAGGAACCGAGGAGTGAGACGATCCCTAAGTCAATGCCCCGACGATGGAGCAGCAGAGAGCGTGGGCGGACGGCCAAACAAAATAACGCACTCACAAACACCACCCGCACCGAAAGTGCGTGAGAAAATTGCGCACACATAATCACGACACAGAACGCAGCATCCAAAATAAACTGCGATAACAGAGGCGAAGGCAGGAATCAGTACTGCAAAACTACGAAAGGCCGAACGAAGGTCAGCCTCATCGGTAGTTGAGGGTATTGTGAGGGATGGCCTACTATCCGCAAGTCCCATCCCCCAAATCTGCGCGAGAGTCCACCGAACGAGAATAAGTATTCGCGAAATCAAAATATTATTAAACTATACCTACCTGTGGATTCTCTGTCACCTCTGCCTATCCAATAAAGGGGAAAGCCCAAGTCCGTGGAGGTATAGCGTCCACAAACATCCTGCCTTTCTTTCGTAATTTATTTATTTATTTTCTTTATTTACTCATATAATTCGTGGGGAAAAATGTCGCGTACTATTCCTCCACGAATTATTTATTTTGTTTACTTTTGACTAAATGCCAAATGTAATTTTCTCAAGAGAGAGCCAACTTTAAAAAAAAAAGAGAAAAGTTCGAAGTCGGCTGGCTAATCTCAAATATACTGGAAGGATCCTCCACGGCGAATTCCAGTATACAAAAGGCGTATTCAGATCGTTCTGATGTAATTATGGAACACACTTGAGCACATAGCTGTCACTTGTAATAAATATGTGTATAAATTGAATATTTATTAATAATTGTTGTTTATTAAATTGGTTAACCTTCAGTTCCAGATCAACAAGGATCGTCCTCCATTTTAATTATTTTGTTTATCCTGTTTTTTTCTGTCAAATGTGCCTGCAAGTGTGTAATCAGCTTTATACTCAGCCTGCTCAGTCAATTTATTCTGAGCTCATAGAGCGCGCTCTGATCATGCTCCGAACGAATAAAGAAACACAAATTCGGAGCTCTGATGTATCTGAGCTAAAAAAGAAACACGAACTTTTTGTATAACAGTTCAGGTCGTGATCTGAACTAAAAAGAAAAACGCATAAGGAGAGGAATGAATGGAAGTTTTGAAAGGATTAGTGGGTTACGGTAGAGAATTGGTGTCGCACTAAATTGACCGTTTAGCCCGCTAATATGTTTGAATGCGGTGGTTAATGGTCGTGGGAGGCATTGCTGAATGCCAACTTAAGATCCCACCGTTGGGGCCTAATACCAGCGTATGAATGAGAGAGTGTGCGTGTGAAAGCCAAGTGACTTCGAATTAAGTCAAGTCCCTGGAAGTCACTTCTTGGCTAACCAGCATTAAAACACGGTGTTTTTAAGAGGTTTTTTTTTGTGATTGCGAACAGCAATTTTTGATTTGTAAAAGTATCGAAACAAATAAAATCGTGGAAAGTAAAGTAGGGATAACAGATAACGTAGCATTTTAGGAAGTGGAAAAACAAGAAATAAGGAAGACAAGATAGTGGGCAGAGAGGAGAAAAAGAAGTGTCAGAAAGGGGGCGCAGAGGCAGAAAATAACAAGGACAGAGGAAGACAAAAAGTTGTATTTAAAGTTTAAGTTAAATTAAAGCTTAAACATAGTATTTTCAAAGTTGGATTTGTTTGAATCCACAATGCACATTGATTACTTCAAAATGTATTTGTAGTGTTTTTAAAGTCAAATAGTATTTTCAAAGTTGATTGTATTTAAATCTACGATGCATTATGGTTGAATCGAAATTTATATACTTTGTTTTAAAGGTATAGAAATTCGATTTAAGCACAATTCCACGTCAAATCAAGGTGCATACGTGGTTAGATCAAATTATAAATATATGCATTTAGAGTAGGGAAACCCTTTGAATTAATGTTATGCTACTTTGATTTAAAAATTTTCGTAGTCGATGCTAAATCATTCCGAAAAATATTAAAATCAAAGTGGTTTTCTTTGATTTTACGTTGTTTTTTCTCTGGGTGGATAAGAGGTTCTTTTTGTCAAATACCCCTTGAAAGAACACTCAGCTAAGAAGACACTACCGTGCTGACTCGAACACGGAGTAATTTACTTTGGTTTCGAAAGTGTTTCGTCAGACAAATCGCTAAACCTTTAAAATCTCCGTCGCTGCAACCTGTGCTTGCTTCTCTCCGTCATCATTGTCAGTGGCGTACCCAGGTGGGTTCAAACTTCTACAGCCCTACAGCTTAGAGAGCTGTGAAAAATCATTTAAGGGATTCCATTTCATTAAAAGGAAATCCTCAACCGCCCACAAAAAAACTCCGACGCTACTGATGCTTCTACTTCTAACTGCGCTGATGTTGGCCGGCTACCTTCCACCGGGCGTCTATGCTTAATTCTATCCAGTACAGCCAGATATGCTCATGAATTCGAAGTTTTACTAATACGGAGCGACGAGCCTCCGGTACAACCCCCTGTGAAACAAAAACTAAATCTTGAGGTTTTTCCCACTGAATCGAATCTAGCAAAATACTAGATTAGATTAGATTATGAAGCGGGAAAGCCTTCAAGGTGCTCTGGCACTGCGTCTTCTTAGAGGAGCCTATTGTGCCTTCCCTGGTCGATTCCTAAAACCATCTTTTAACTCTAGAAGTAGTCAGGAAGACAAAAATCTTCTCTGGATGTATGTCAGCAAGGGCTGCTGGATTGACAATTTCATCGCCAAGGATGTTCTTTCTGAGACGACAAAGACCCGGACATTAGTATGTGAAGAGAGGATTCGTCACTCTCAAGAGAGAGTCTGCAAATGGGATCCCGTGAGATCCACCCATGCGGTGGAGATGTTTTTTCACGAGTCCATGTCCGCTGATTATTCCTGTTAGGATTCTCAGGCTATTCCTGTTCAGATTAATCAGGAAGAGTGATTTTCTGGATGAAATGATTTTTGCTGACTCCGCAGAAGGGTTCAGGTCCAGTAAGTGGAGAGGTTGCTCCGATTTTAGCCAGTGAATCAGCTGATTCGTTACCCTCAAATCATCTGTGTGCTAGAATCCAGTGGAGGATGACGAGGTTTTTCTTAGAAAGTTCGTAGATGGTGGTGAATGTTTCTAAGACGAGTTTAGATTTTATGACAGATGAGTCAAGAGCTTTGAGAGCTGTTTGGCTATCTGAAAAGATAAATATGGTTTTTCCACGTGTGTTAGAATTTAGATTGTGTTAGAACTATGTAAATCTATATTCTAGCGCAATGGTTGATTGCAAGGACTTCCGCCTGAAATATTGATAAGTTTTTCCCAAGGCTGACTGATAAGTTCAGGGCGACTCACAGTAGATTCCGGAGCCAGTCCCTGACTCCATCTTAGAACCGTCTGTGTACAAGATGATGTCAAGCAGTGATGGGTTGGGTTTGTTTTTTTCCCAGTCTTCACTAGGTGGGGGATGATTATGGAGAATAGCAAAAGACTAACAAGGATCCGACATTGTAGATATCCTGAGAGGTCTTCTGAGCTAAAATGTCGGATTCGTAATATAAATTGTAAGCTCCTTCCATTAGCCCCAACAATAAATGCTCAGACAGACGAATGGTTGATAGAAGCCAGGGGCAGATAGCGAATTCCGTATAATCGGCAGCACGATATCGTTTTTGAAATTTTCATGACACAAGAAGTTATATTCTGCCCGAATCTGTTTCACTATCGTCAGCTTTCATTACATTTGTGGAAAATTAACTGGATTAAGGTCGCAAACTCGTATAATTTTGGCACCTTTTGCCACTTTTGGAGGTCTATCGTCTGAAAAATGACGGAATGAGGGCCTAGGTCTAGGAATATATACGGGCCTGTTGCTTATTTTTTATGTGCTTACACAGCACAGAGTCAGAAGTCGGAAACTATCATCAGGCACGTAAGTCGTTGAAGTTTTTAAAAGATGTCGACAGTCTTGGAAGTTGCAAAGAACTTTAGCAACACAGAGCGAGGCTTAAGTGAGTCTTCGGCGTTGAAATCCAATCAACTTGAGTCGTTGTGAAAGCAAGCCCAGTCTGCTGACAAAGTTGACTACAGAAGTGACGCTAGAGTTCACGGTAGACCTGGAATTTGTCTGCCAAGTGAGTTTATCAAATTTTGTTCCAGAACAGAACCAAGGCTCGCCTTAAGATGGAATGGACTTTCAACTAATTGAAGACTTTTTATGGATCCGGAGCTATTTAACTGCTATGTCAGAAAATTTACAAACAGCAGCATGATTAATGCCATCTAACTTGCCCTAGGGCTGGTGGCTACCTGAAAGTCTCTTTAAATCGCCGATTGGCAGCTCTGTAAAGCAAAATCGCCACTCATTCCCTTGTGTCACACGTAACATATGTTACAGAGACTGTTTTCCTTCTCAAAAAACCGAGCCTCACTTCATCACGCTCACATTCCAAACGCAATCCCCGTCAACCTAATCACTTAAGCAGCTGACAACCTTTTCAAAAGTCCTCATGAAATCCCCTTTTCGTCAAATTAGCATAGATTCCAATTACAGATCGTGACGAACTTTGGCTCGCCCCAAAATGACTAAACCCAAACCCCGGCGGCCAGAATTTAAATTCATTCCTAAAACCTGACATGAATAACGCCCATCGCTGGCCTTAAATTTCCATTTCCAAAACTGTAATTGCTAAACAAATGAACCGACCACAAAAGCCCTATCAAGTTACGTATCAATCCGAGTTACACGATGCATATTTGTCCAACACCTAAGGAGGAAGCATTCAAAGGATGCACCTCCTTGCTATGGCAAATAACTCAAAGACATCCCCAGCCATGCATTTAATTTGGGACGAAATGTTTGCATATCTGGAATTAGTTCCGAACACTGACCGGATGAATTATATACTCTGCAACTGGACTGGGAGACCCGGCTACTACTTAAAGGGGGGGAAATGTCACGACAATTAGATAATCGTGACTAAAATGCAAACCGGCTATATAGCGTGTACATGTACACACTCTGGTGATGGATTTTTTTGTCTCCCAGCGGAAGTTGTTTCGGCTTTCTCCTTTAATTTCCGGTTCTACTTACAGTGGTACGAGAAAAAAAAAAGAAAGGAGAGCGCTTCCAAGTAGAAGAGGAGTCCCCCAAAAACAAAATGCTGCCTATTTTGTTGGCTCTCGTCTCGGGCGCAAGATGAGACGAGAGGCACGGCATTTGTGGGCGAACAAGCACTTGCCGTTGTTACTTAGCATTATTAGGTCCCCTCCCATCACCTCCCTGAATGTTCCGGGTCAATTAGACGAACAATGCCCGTTTCCATAAACGTGAAGCGTGTTTGGAAATATAAATGCGGGCATTAGGAAGAGTTGCTTGCGCTTGAAAATTTAAGCACTGTGTGTGTGTGGGAGTGAAGGGATTTTTATCAGTATACAACGACGACGACGACGAAAATATCCGCAACGGCTTCGTTTTGTTTCCTTCGCATTGACTTGGACTGGGGTCGGGTGGTTTTATATATTTTTTTTTTCTCGTTTGCGCCCTTGTTCATTTTATCGCTCGTACTTTACATTGAGCGTATACAAAAGGTTAATTCCATTTTGTTTAATCTTTATTGCTCAACTATTTACTTATTTTTTTTTTGGGGGAGGGGTGGGGGGTCGCGATTCCAGATAAGCGGATTTGTAAAACAGAAGTGAGTATTATTACAAAGACGTGAAGTGCTTTATTTTGATCGATGTCTCAAAGTACACCCCCGTTAGGGGGTTGCGTATTTAATTTGTAAAGTTTAAATAAATCTGCAGTGTTATATATGGGTGTGTGTGACAAGAGTTGGAAAACAAAATTTGTCCTTCGAACTGGAATTATGAATTGTTGGCGTTTTATTGCGTGGCCTTTGTGTACTTAAATGATTTGAAATCAAATCTAATTTAAATTCTCAACTTGTTGTCCAGAGATGACTTATGAAGATATGTCAAGTTCTGGGGGATGCAGGCTCTGGCGTTTTATGGATTACTCGTGTTACTTTGCGTGGTGGCAATCGGAAGGACAAAAGGTTGGAAGGGGATCTGTTTTCTTTTTCATTTAAGAACTCATGTTTTTATAATCTGAATTATTTGTGACAGAACAGTAAATAAGAAAATATGGAATTAACCTTTTATTTAAAAAATATAATAAATCGGTTGAGATGTGACGCAATCGGTAAGACAAAAATGGTCATTAAGAAGGGACCTGTTTGGCCAACTATTTTTTATTTGAATTTGAAGACTTTACAACTTTACTACAATCGGGTAGACTTCTACGTTTATCGAAAAAATATACATCAATACCTCTGCAGAAGACTGTAGCTCGGAGCTGGGTTTGACCCAAGTAACCATGCATCAGTATTCAATTTTTAAGGCTGCCTTTGAAGAGATCCACAAGTTCATTGATTGTGCGGTTGGTAAGGCATGAATTTTTGACGAATGATTTGATTTTTTCTTTAAATATAAAGGCACGAAATCATGGAGAAAAGTTAAGAAAACTTCTGTCGAAAGCCTTCTGTTTTAACGCCCACTTTTAAGGGGCGTTTTTTTTTTTCAAAGAACACAGCATTACCAAAGCAAAGTGCAATGTAGCTGGCAGAGCGCACCACACTTTAACAATTATAACAAATTAATCATTCCTGAACAAACAATTTTAAGAATCCTTTTTTTTTGCAATGTAACTATAGGCGTGTTTTTTTGAGCTTCGTTCTCAGCAAAGCAAAGTAAAGTAAGATTTTCAGCACACAACTACTGCGAGTCTCGAAGTGTCAAGTCAACGTAGTCGTGCTGAAAATCCTACTTTACTTTGCTTTGCTGAGAACGAAGCTCAAAAAAACAGGGCTTATGTCAGTTACGCCCACTTTTGGGGGCGTTTTTCTTGAAAAAACCCAGCATTACCAAAGCAAAGTAAAATGCAGCTGCCACTCTAATATTTATAAAAAATGAATCATTCCTAAACAAACAATTTTAAGAATTCCCTTTCTTGCAGTGTAACTATGTCAGTTACGCCCACTTTTGGGGGGCGTTTTTCTTCAAAAAACACAGCATTACCAAAGCAAAGTAAAATGCAGCTGACACTCTAATATTTATGAAAAATGAATCATTCCTAAACAAAAAATTTTAAGAATTCCCTTTCTTGCAGTGTAACTATGTCAGTAACGCCCACTTTTGGGGGGCGTTTTTCTTGAAAAAACCCAGCATTACCAAAGCAAAGTAAAATGCAGCTGCCACTCTAATATTTATAAAAAATGAATCATTCCTAAACAAACAATTTTAAGAATTCCCTTTCTTGCAGTGTAACTATGTCAGTTACGCCCACTTTTGGGGGGCGTTTTTCTTCAAAAAACACAGCATTACCAAAGCAAAGTAAAATGCAGCTGACACTCTAATATTTATGAAAAATGAATCATTCCTAAACAAAAAATTTTAAGAATTCCCTTTCTTGCAGTGTAACTATGTCAGTAACGCCCACTTTTGGGGGGCGTTTTTCTTCAAAAAACACAGCATTACCAAAGCAAAGTAAAATGCAGCTGCCACTCTAATATTTATGAAAAATGAATCATTCCTAAACAAACAATTTTAAGAATTCCCTTTCTTGCAGTGTAACTATGTCAGTAACGCCCACTTTTGGGGGGCGTTTTTCTTCAAAGAACACAGTTTAACTAATGCAAAATCACTAACAAAGTCGAGTAAGTTGTAAAATCTGTAACAATTACCAAATTTGAGTAAAAACAAAAGGTAGGCCACGCCCATTTTTCATACTTTTCAGAGCTCCCTTTTTTATACTTTTCTTGCCATAAAAATTCTCTAAGTCTGAAACTTTTCTCCATTTTAAGTTCTCATCTCACCTCGTGATGGTTCATAATACGTAGCCAGTCTGTCTCTCCATAAACAGATAGATGTAACAGGAAGCCACGTTAAAATTATATTACCCCGACCAAACAACGTTATGTGTGGCCTTCCCCACATTTATCTCGTTGCTCTGCCAACCGGGAAAAATGCACGCGAACCGTCTGCAGAGGGATCCTAAATCGAAGAGAAAACGAAAACGAAACATTGCGCCGGAAATGTTTCCTTCAAAATCCGTCCCCATAGTAATCATATTTTACTGTGGAAATTGACATGAAAAATCACAAGTGAATACCATTGAAGCAATATCGCAGTGAATCCCTGTCCAAAAAGGAAGGTTGCCTTCGCGTCGTTTACAACGTCGCCATCATCGTCACGTTTACATAGTAGGTATCCCGTATCCTGGTCTGGGGAGCCCTGGTAAATAATGCACATTGACAGGGATGCACAGAGAGAGAGCGCTCGCAAAATATGTGTATTTCGTTTGGCAGAAAGGATGCATTGCATCTCCCGAGATATGATGCCTGTTGGAATAGGTATATATACGAAAAACGTTTGCCCCATAATAAGTTACTTAAATATTCCCATCAGGTGTACACTTTTTGCATTCGTAATGTTGACTCTGTCTGGAGGATGTAGTTTCGTGAAATGAAAACGGTCCTGCGGTGTCGGATAATGGCAGCGATACTCTTCTTCGTTGTCGTAAACTTTATTTCTAGTCTCGGTTTGTGTGTAACTCTGTTTCGGCTGCAAGGTGCATTAAATTTTCATCGCAAATTTTATACACTCTCGCTCTACCATTTAAGGTTAGATAACGAGTCGAATACGCCAGGAATAGCCATCGCAGCTGTATCTCATAACTCACCGGGCTACGACTGGACTGGATGAATTTATACTCGCTCTCGCAGGATAATCATTTTTTATTCATTTATTCGTGTACATGCATGTAATGCCTTTGCAATAGATACTCGCCCCTAAACGGTTGCATTTAACTCAACTGGGACTGAATGTCATCTGGAATCTGGAAGTCAAAGGACTCGTTTACTAACTAACTGTGTGTTCTCACTTGAAGTGGATCAAAGTATTAATCCTTGGTTGCGTATGTACACTGTTTCCTATCGAGGACAGAAATACCTTACTCCCACTAGGTCCGCATCTACCACCTGGCCTACCCTGCATCCCGAGTGGAGGGCTCCTCCTGTTCATGACGATGATGATGGATTCTTTCAAACCCATCGGATGTGTGTGCGTTTCTCAGTAGAAACTGCAACACTTGTGAAATCAACAGCTCTTGTGTTTTTTTTTAATCCCAAAAGGCTCAAGTTGATGCACTTGTCAGGTATACTCTGTGTACGAAGGCACGTGCGGTGCGCACATACATATACATGTGCCTTGTACAACAAATGCACAATTATACTTGGGGTTAAACTATTCACGTCGTTCTCCAGTCATAGAGTCCTTCGAGTTGTTCAGCTTCTCATCGTCGTCTAAAAGAGGTGTTATGCACTTTTCCTTTACTCTACTTGTTTGTATAGTAGTTGACAGGGCCACTTGACTGATGATGGTTAGGGAAAATATTTAACCTGTAAGTCGTAGTTGTGTGGGGGGATGTGCGTCCTTTTTTTAAGATTTGGATTAGAGGAAGCCGTACGGCATTTAATCCGTAACTTGTTAGAATGGATTTGCAGCCGCTGTCATAGAACAAAAACTGAAAAGAAGCTTATTTTAGGGGCTTTGGGTACGCAGTTCTTCGGTGATGTAGTAAACGCAAACTTCCCTGGTATTTGGAAATTACTTCATAAGCTAAGTCTTCTTATGGAGCAAAAGGATTTTGTCGCAGAGGATGCGGATATTGGACTGAGACTGCAATCGGGTCAGTCACCGGTGTGCAGAGAGTCAATGTACCCAGAAACTTTGCATATACACCTTCGGAAGACTTATTGTTAAGTGTGGAACAGCTTTTTTAAATAGAGCACATTAATGGAAACTTTGTAAAGTAAAACGGAAACAAAGTCTGGCACCATATGCCTACAAAGCAAAAGGCCGTTTGTTGGTCCCACTTTCTAAGCAACTGTAGTCTCCACAGCGGAGCAATGTCACTTCTTCCGAAGCCTACACTTCTCAATTGATGTATATCCAACAGAGTGAATTGAGTGTCCAAATTAGCAAAAAGACGTCGAAATTCCGCTTCAACTTTGCCAATCGTTGCGACCATAAATCCCGGAGCTTATTAGTCGTTGAAATTTTACCTTTTTGTGGGAATTTTGGTCTAAAAATGCAATTATTGAAAAGACGTCAAAATTTCGCTACAACTTCGCCAATTGTTGCGACCATAAATCCCGGAGCTTATTAGTCGTTGAAATTTTACCTTTTTGTGGGAATTTTGGTCTAAAAATGCAATTATTGAAAAGACGTCAAAATTTCGCTACAACTTCGCCAATTGTTGCGACCATAAATCCCGGAGCTTATTAGTCGTTGAAATTTTACCTTTTTGTGGGAATTTTGGTCTAAAAATGGAATTATTGAAAAGACGTCAAAATTCCGCTTCAACTTTGCCAATCGTTGCGACCATAAATCCCGGAGCTTATTAGTCGTTGAAATTTTACCTTTTTGTGGGAATTTTGGTCTAAAAATGCAATTATTGAAAAGACGTCAAAATCTCGCTACAACTTCGCCAATTGTTGCGACCATAAATCCCGGAGCTTATTAGTCGTTGAAATTTTACCTTTTTGTGGGAATTTTGGTCTAAAAATGGAATTATTGAAAAGACGTCAAAATTCCGCTTCAACTTTGCCAATCGTTGCGACCATAAATCCCGGAGTTCATCAGTCGTGGGAATTTTACTTTTGCATTGTAATTTCGGTTAAAAAATTGAATTTCCTGACAGGGAAATTTTACAATTTCTGTTAAATCGGATGATATGTCAATTTTTGCCTATCAATTTTGACATTCCTCTAAACATCTACCAGTCAGTTGCGTCAGTGTCAAGTGACCCTTGTTTTTTAGTTGTTAGCTGGGTATATTTGTTTAACTTGAGTGAATTTTCTGTTTGGAAATGCTTTTTAAAAATCATTTCACTATCTCCAGTTGCACAGGGTGATCAACAAATATTAAAACACAAAATCCATCTGTCAACGGTTTATAAATTCGCCTTTGAAAAAATCAACTGGATTTAGTTGACGCGGATACAAGTCCGCTTCGGCCGCATCCTCGGAGTGGACTTCCCTTGCATCTAGAAGCAGCTTAACTGGTGGAAAAGGCTGAAACTTGAACGGTCTTATTCGATTCTCATTGCGAGCGCCCCTCAAACGCTGTGGCAACGCATGCAACTTCGATGTGATATCGCCTGGGTGTACTGTCATAATAGGATGGTTAACCAGCGGAGGGGGTTTATCAGTTTTTTTAGAAGCTGGCACCTCGCTGTCCTTGAACCTAGGCATGCCGCTGTTGAACGCGATCTTCTTATTACTCCGCAGCTGGCGTCGGATAATGACTTTTACCATGCAGTTGTAGCGCATCGTCTTAGGCTTCCTTGCGACCTCCTCTGTCCTTATGGACAACTGCAACCGACTTGGTTTGGTAATCATTCGAATGTATTCGAAGCTGGGAAATAGGTGGACCTCTCGTTCGAGTTTGTGCGGTTTTTTCTTGGACGTTGCTACAGCTGGCTGCAAAGGCGGTCCACGGAAGAGGCGCGTAAAACCAAAGCCGAATATGTGTCGCCAAGGGGGAACCGTTAGCTGTCTGTGTTTATGAGGACGTTTAAAAGGCAGACGGCGAAACTTTAATCGCTTCTGCCTGTCGAATTCCAAGGCAAGTCGGAGGGAATCTTCATCGTCTATTAGGTTGTAGCGCCCTGGACCTGGATCGAAGGAGGTGGATGTCTTCACCGACGCTGTAGCCCTCGTTACAGGCACACACGAGCGTCGGAGGAATTTATACACCACCGGAGGCGCCTTCCGAATAATTTGTGACCTGCAACAAATTTCAGAATTTTAGACTCGTCCTTTCTGAAACACATAAAACCCACCCATCGTGAGTGAAAATTCCGGCAAAATAGTTCGCCGGACCGGGCTCGCTGGGGTCCCGCCAGCACGTGAATATACTGCTTACCATCATCCGTGAGCTGGGCCGCCGTCTCCTCGGATCTGAAATGCAAAAGTCATCAAAAATAGCCTCGAGCTATACGACGCATCCCAACCTGTCAAAAACCCCCCCTTTTGGCGATGACAACGCCTTCGAAACTTCTCACTGTCCCGAGGAATCTCATAGAACGCCGTCCGCAGTCTGCCCGTCCTACCACCAATGGGCGTCCTTTTTAACTTCGACCAGAACGCACCCTTCATTCCCTTCCTGCTGAGGCCAACCTCTACCGGCACATCATACCTATTCGGTGCCAATTTCCATGATTTCTCCATCGCGGCGGCGGCTGGGCGACGATTTTTCAAAATACCACCCTCCTTCGGAGCATCTTTTCTCTCATCTTCATCGTCGCTGCGTTCTTTTCGATTGGATTAAAGAATAATGTAATGTACACTTCAAAAATGGAGGCACACATCAATAGACGCTTACTTTCGACACACGACGGCGCGTAGGTTGGCGCTTTGCTGGCAATATATCGTCGCACATCGAAGAATCGATTTGTCCTGATTCGATTTCCTGAATTGAAATAGATTACATTTATCGCTTTCGCTCAATTCATCAAAATTCATCGAATGAAATTACGGAATGTTAAAAAGAGTGGCAACAGTAATTTTGACGAAACGAAGTTAGCTCCCGGCCTCGGATACGCCATGGCGCAAGGTGCGGGTGTTTGGATTTTTGCTGAAATTTTTTCAAAAAAAAAAAATTGAAAATTTGACAAGATACGCTGACGTAGCCGAGTGTGGGGAAATTTAAATTCATAGAGAGCTTGGTTGTGCTGTTGGTTGGTTGGGTTGATATGGCTGGAGCTAAAGGTGGGTCGAACCAAGCCAATCATGAGGCAAGCGCACAGTTTCTTTCAATTTCATAAGTATATGCCACGATTGAAGCAAGAAGAACCGTCTTGATGTCATATTTCAGGCAGCCAACGCACGTCCGCGTGGTTCTATTCGGTCGGCTTCAGCGGAAGCCAAGTCAGGGACCTTGGTAAAATCGATCAGGGTAATGCTGGTGAATAAAACGTTGGTTGTTGCTGCGACCTGTAGCCCCCTTGCTATGCCAGGGGTTAGCAGCGGTCTTCTGTCTCCACGGGAGATCTCCCGACTATGTTTGGCTCTGGTCTTTAGATGATCTGCTTGGTTTACATCTTGATAATTTGTCATGGGATTCAGGGTGACTTTTGGTACCAGGAGTCTCAATGGGAATACCGGCTGATGGAACTTCAGCACTTCAGCTTCAGATGCTACCGACTTTCCCTGCATTCAATACTGGCTTTTGCCGGAGTCTGCACCTAGTGCGGTTTGTAGGCGAGTCTGTAGCGGCGCGGTACAAGTTCGTTTTCGTAGATATCGACGACACCATAGACTTCACTGCTCGTTAGGCAAGCTTGCTTCTGTATATAAAGGGGAGATCAAGCAGGGTATCTGCGTCTGTTCCAACAGCCCGGTCTAGAGGCGCTGCTCAACCTTGTAGCCCTTTCCAAAGTAGATTGCGATTGCGAAACACAGCCATCTGAAATAGGTGACAAAGTCACCTATAGTGAAAGTTTGGCTGTGCTTAGGGGCCCAACCCAGTTAACCGCTCTCGAGGCTGCATTTTTGAACTCTTATCTTGGTCCCAGATCACACTGGAATTGAGGGAAGTAGAATCTTCAAAGAGGTTGCTAAGCAAGAGGCGGAAGTAAGAATCCACGTTCAGATAATTTGTTTCCCACTTCACATTCGATGAAGGTGCTATAAAACATAGCTTAGTAGTTAGTATGTTGGATAGTATACGAATAATGAACACATTATACCTCCCCTTCAGTCTACCAAGCGAAATGTGCCGCACGGCCTACGCACACATAGGCCACATGCCACATAACATATTCTTTAATGCTTGCGATTTGCGCCCACCACCCCAAAGCAGAGAGACATCGACAACAGCGCCACCTATCGGGCGCCACCAAAGCTGTCCTATCTTCCCAGCTGGATCCAAACATAACCATCCACAAAATTTCCGAAAGCCGAATATGTGTCGCCAAGGGTTTATTGGTTTCCGAAGTCGACAACACAGGAATGTTAACTAAAATGCCTATAACTTGTGTAACCAGTAAACACACAAAGACCGTTTATCCTTACAAACCTTGGTGCTGACGTCACCTTTCATTTTAAATTTCCAGAAACAAAATCGGTTCACGTATTAAGGGAACATCAATTCAAACACAATGCGACTCATCATCATCATCATCATATAAATAAAATTGGTGTAGTTCTGTTCGATTAAGATTGAATTTGAGTGCATGTATTTAAATGCAAAAATCTTAGAAACCGCTCAGTTTATTCTGGTGTATTTTTTACAGGCCTATAGACGATACCTAGGCCTAGAATCTCTACTTTGTTTCAACTCTATATCTCTATAAATTCCGGAAAAAATTGGACAAGAGTAATTTATTTTTCCGTTTCGTTTTGTTTTTTTCTTTGTCACGATTTCCGTTCGAAAATACTAGGAGCATTTAAATATAGTTAACAGCAGCTTATAGAGGACATCTGCAGGTACAACTTAGGATATCAAATAAATCGATAACTTAAAAGGTTTTTAAATAAATAGGCAACATTTGAAACATTTCTACGATTTTCACCTGGGTTAGTGGATATGCAATTCCTTGTCAAATCAAACATACATACTAACCGCGCAATATTTTGACATCTCTTTTAACCTTATTTGACTCCAGTGACGGAGAGGGATACAGACAGAGGCAGTATGCTGGTTGGTGTGTTAAGAACAAAAAAAGCCATTTAAGAAATGTCAAAAATGTAGGAAAGGAATGTCAAATAGGTATAGGTAGCAGTGATACCAAATCGTGGTATTATTACATTATAGGGAAAATTCCCGATGATACACGTCGTACCTGTTTATAAATGCTATTTGCAATCAAGATGAGCCAGTAAATTACCCGGTCGAGTTTTTAAATAGAATTACAGTCCACGGCCTGGCATTAAAAGTTGGAGTTCCCATTATGCTGCTTCGCAATTTGAATCCCCTAAGCTTTGTAATTTAACCAGATTGAGAGTGATTTCGTTGCAGAAAAACGTTATTGAGGAGTTAATTTTAACTGGGTCTGGTAAAGGTGATACGGTGTTTATACCAAGGATAGGTACAAGTAATTCCCAGCAATTATCCATTTCCCTGATTCAAGACAAGCAAAACAACAAAAAAATCATTCAAATCCCGTCTCTCGAGTTTTAGCGAGACTAACGAACAGCAATTCATTTATATATATATATATATACTAGCTGATCCGGCAAACTTCGTTTTGCCCAAAATATATTTTTTGACTGAATTAATTTCAAGCACTCACGATTCCACCTGAAATTTGTTTTTTTGATCAAAATTTAGCGATACTTAACAGATGACTTCGTCCCGGCCAATATATAATAAATAAATTCAAGTACTAATTTCTTTAAAGTCTATTAGATTTATTAATGACTCAATTTAAAGCTGCACGATACACTAAATTTTTTGTTTTCTGCTCCGGAGCGTAAATGAAGAGTGAGGATGGTTTCCCTACTCGGGAACATGCCACATATAACTGGCGGTGTGAAAAACATGATTTTTCCAGATTTATGCCGCACACTTCCAGCGACTGCCCTTGTGACTTGTTTATTGTCATCGCAAATGCAAGTTTCACTGGGAACTGAATACGTTTGAATTGGAATGGCAAATCGTTTGAGCCCTTTCAAAATCCTTGCCACTATCACATTGTTCATTAGCTTCATGACAATCAGTCGGGTTCCATTGCACAGTTTCGGGGCATGAAGATTTCTTAGCATAATGACGACAGATCCAACTTTAAGACGCAAATGATGAGGCGGAATGCCAGACAAATCCAAAGAGTTTAGGAATTCCCCTGGATAATTGACGACATCGTCTTCGTTTTCAACGCGATCGATCGATTTGTATGAACGCAGCTCTCCCGGAATTTGATTTTGAATCGTCCAATTTAAGTCATTGACATCAATATTTTTCGCTGCTAAAATTGCGCGTGCGCTCAACCAATCGTAGTTACGATAATTATGACCAATGTTCGGATATAATGTTACCATGACCTCTTTTTGACATCGTAACAAATATCGAACTGTAAATGATCATAACTTTTTATAAATCGCACGCAGTTTTCACAAATCACTAACTTACCTTTGAAATAGCCAAAATACAGAAAGCAAACGAACGAAAAGGGTGCAATTGAAATTTTGAATACAACTGGAAAAACAGAACAACACACTTAACGATCTAACAAAACAATAATAATAATAGTATATTTAAAAATTTTATTTAAAATTAATTTGACTTTCTTTCAAATGTTGTTTTATTTTTCTTTCTTGATTTACAAAAGGGTACAACTTCTTTATCAGTAAGTTAGTTAATTCATTGGTAAATGCGTTAAGGCGTGAATCGGCGACCAAAAATAATTAAAAATGCATCCTATTTTCAAGTCAGGCATCTTTTCGTCAAAAGTGGTTGGCAACGCGAGTACTGGTGTCCCGAGTTCAATGGTTTTATCCCATCTCAAAAATGCCCAACGCGTCTAAACAAGTTTTCACTTCAAAAACCTGTTTACTTGATGTTTTTGTTGGAATCCTGTTTATGGGAATCACCCTCAAGCAGTGTACCTTTCATTTCAGTCCCTGTATAGTCAAACGACGATATCCCATCCGAAGGGCAATACCAATCATCAACAACTACCATTTCGACAGCTAATTAACTACAACACTGTTCAGATCACCTACAGTTACAAATTAACTTAAAATTCTATCAAACAAAAATTTCATAACGATATCCTGTTCGTGCCGGCGCGTTGCCAAACATTAATTAAATTAAATTGTCAGTTGCATACAAAACAGCAGTAGACGATGACAGTTAATCCTGAAATTTTCCAATAATCAAAAAAGCAGCCACATGCTGGAGTGAAATTCGTCGCCAGGAGCAAACACGCCTATACATATACGCTTTACCTGATGCCAAATAAAATATTAAGCAGATGCGCCTATAACTAAAGGCAGTAACACACATCTGTACAGCAGACGCATGTGCGCTTGTATATATAGTAACTGATTTGGGTTAACTTCAAACTTGTATTCTAAGGACTTGGATTTCGACGTCATCAATAGATTCCGCCTAAAGGGCATGAATTAATTGATTTCAACATGAGTGCTCTTCAATTTATTGCACGTACACACATATATGATGTATCCATTCGGTGTGTACACCCATACATAGTTGCGGATGTGGCAGCGATTTAATAAAGCGTTTCCCAAGCCCATAGGGCACAATTGCGGTTCGTATTGCGTGCAACATGTATATGCGCATACATGAATATCAAAGTGTTTACTCTCCCTATAGCCGCATGTCCCAACTCCCAATAGAGTTGGGTGGGTTGGTTTTGGCTCCCATTTGCCAAGAAGATCGTTTGTGCTCTGAATGTCTGACGTTGCTTAATTGTTATGGCTTTCAAGCAAACGAGCTCCTTGTGTTGACCAATATCCTGGAGACGCCCGAAGTGCTACGCAACCAGAAAGCTGTTGCGGTGCTTGTATCACTTCCAGATGGTTGACTGTCAAGAGAGCGGAGGTGGCCGATGTCCCGACGGCCACTGCTGGCTGTTTCAATACTATTTGGCTTGCACTGGCCGCATTCGGACATGCTGCGTGTGTTTTGCTAATATCTTGAGTCACAAGTTGGGGGTTTAGACACGAGAACTCGATCAGAGGACAATTACAGGGCACTGGACTTGTAATGTGTGTTCATTTTGGGGCCAGATTTAACTTGTATGATGGCCACGTGCGCTTGTTGTTGCGAAGGCATAAAGCGGGGGCTATACCTACATGAAGGCAAAGCCAAACAAAAATAATGTTCGTTGACTTCGGAGGGCCATGTTGGCTGACTTGTTGAGGAGCAGTTTGCTTGTTCAATATTTGAAGGCCAGAGTGCGGCTTATGCTGGGATTTTATTGTCACAGCACGATTTGTGTAGGCATGGCAAATGAATGGGCTCGTGCATTTGACTACCGATTTACAGAGCAGTACGAGCTGTAGCGACATTGACCAGGTCAACAAACTACGCATACGTCATCTAGGAAGGCGCGAATATGTAGAACGGATGGATACGAATGCTCCGGCCGGAAGAGGATTTCAACCCGGAGGGACAACGCAGCAGAGGAAGACCTCGCCTAAGTGGAAAGGGACCACCAGCAACTTGGAAGCAGTTAGCCAAAGAACGCGCTTACTGGAGAGGTGTATTGGTTGAGGTCCATGTCAACCCCGGACTGTAGCGCCACCTAAGTACGTGAATAGGCAAGTCTACTCCGTCGGGGAGTTTTTGAATTGATTTGGCGACAGCCAAACTATAGATCAAATCAGAGGCCAATGGAGACTCTGAGAATTTGCGTCAGTTGTCAGACTCATTTTGACAACAGCCACCTCTTAAATTCAAATTGGCAGTCATTTTTTGTAAAATACTTGAAGAGCCCTTTAGCACAGCAACCTTTGTTTTACATGCAGTAACACCTCCTCTTATGGTAAGAGCACGCCACCATACCGCCGAGATGTGCTACCGAAGACACCGCACATGCCCACTCCTGGAAGGGTAAATAGATAAACGAACAAAAATAAACGATAGCTGTCACTACCCATGCATTTCTATATCCATTGAGGTGTAGTGAGTTCTGGTACATAGTAAACTCATACAGGAAGATAAAGAATCTGCGGCTAGAGGCGCATTACATTTCCATCCATATCCATACCTGGAATATGGGAGAGAAGACAGAAATGTTTCGCGTTAAACCCATTAACTTTGCAAAGAGGACTACACATGGCAGTGTTTTGAAAGGGAGTCATCCTATTAAGAGTGACAACTTAGGAACGAGTACACGGCATAATAGAATAATTGGATTCTTTCCTGTGGGGAATATAGAGTCGAACACGAGCAGGCACTGGCACTCTGTAAACTACAGAGCAGAACCGTCTCTCTGCATTATACACAGAGACGCAGACGATATAACAAGCCCTTGCGGTGTGCTGGGATGCTAGGAATAAGTGAGCAGAGCAGTGAGCAGGTGACAGGGCAGATCAGCGGACTGTGTGTTTCTTCCCCATGAACGTCTTTATCTTCAGGATAATTAGTTTTGTGCTTCATGTGGGGAGCGCTTTTTTTCCTTTTTTTTTGTGACTGGTCCTGTTAGTTGTTCTTGTACTTACTTTCCAGCCAGTTGGTGAGATACCTGCGGCGGAGAAAAACTTACATGCATGACACATTGCTGTGACAATATGCTGATTAATTTCGAGGTTCCATTTTTTTGTTGCTAGGACATCAACTCAGAAAGGAGAATATGATGATAATAAAGGAAATAGTAGGAGTAAAGGGGGAAAATACTCCTGACTGTGAAGTGGACTGCAGGGTGGACTAAATTAATCGGGATGGTGTAGTTTTTTGGTATACAAATTGTTGATATTATGGGTGGACAGTAGGGTCCAATTAAAATGATCCGAAAGGGATTTTAATTTATTTAAAGGGTACAGTCCCGAAAAGAGTCAGATGTTGCCTCGAGCGGGTTGAACTTTTTATGTCTTACATTGTTTGCTAGTTTATGACACAAAGTTTACGTATAGCAATTAGTTCAAAAATGTCAGAAAAAGGCCCAAAATTAATTTCAAAAAGGCAACTTAAAATGCTTGGATAAATGCACCAAACACGTCTAAGAAACCGTATAGAAAAACTCCTTGAGAACGTTCCAAAAAACTTTCGAAAAAGAACGTAAAATTGGGCAGAAAAACGCTCAAAATTCGACCGAAAACTTATTGAAAAAAAAACGTTTTGAAAATTGCCTAAAATTATCTCAAAAACCAACCAGAAAAATACTGTAGCAACTCATGAAAATTCCACCAAATACGTCTCGGGAAATGGATCAAAAACCTTTCCGAAAATGTTCCAAAAAAACTTCGAAGAACAACCTAAAAGTGGGCAGAAAAGCGCTCAAAAATAGTTTCGAAATTCGTACCAAAAACTTAATGAAAAACGCTACGAAAATCGCCGAAAAATATCACCAAAACCAACCAGAAAAACGCTGCAGAAACTCACAAAAATCGCGCCCGAAAATGTTCCAAAAAAGCTTCGCAGAATAACCTAAAAGTGGGCAGAAAAGCGCTCAAAAATAGTTTCGAAATTCGTACCAAAAACTTAATGAAAAACGATACGAAAATCACCGAAAAATATCACTAAAACCAACCAGAAAAACGCTGCAGAAACTCACAAAAATCGCGCCAAATACGTCTCGGGAAATGGATCAAAAACCTTTATGAAAAACGCGACGAAAATCGCCGAAAAATATCACCAAAACGAACCAGAAAAACGCTGCAGAAACTCACAAAAATCGCGCCCGAAAATGTTCCAAAAAAGCTTCGAAGAACAACCTAAAAGTGGGCAGAAAAACGCTCAAAAATAATTTCGAAATTCGTCCCCAAAAACTTAATGAAAAACGCTACGAAAATCGCCGGAAAATATCACCAAAACCAACTAGAAACTCACAGAAAAAAACCGACTACAAATGTTTTGCGTCGGTACTCGTTGTGGTTATGGACATATCGCTCAATATTGGTAGTAATAAATTGATCCATGTTGATCTGATCGGCTTTGGTGTCCTTCAAGATGACAGACATCCCGCCTTCGGGGCCGAATGTGACTGCCGGAAGGTTTTCCTAAAAACAAATAAGTTACCGTCACTTTTTCCGGCTGCTACTGTGGAATTTGGATATTTTTACTTACACAGATTCATCAACGTTGAAAGAACAACACCAGCCGGTATGGGTCTTCGAGGGTGCAAATGTTTCACTGCAGCTTACGATCTTCGACTGGAATCTGCAACGCTGTATGAGATCTGAGCAATTCCAGCGGACCAGCTGTGAAAAATCATACGTTGTGTAGTTATTTATGTCGGCTATAGCTTGCAGCCGATTCAACTTAACTAAATCGTACTGCCTCACACTGGTGGTTATGGCATAGAGTTCATCTAGGGCGGCAATGGATTCATCTAGGGTCACATTGTGGGGAAGAGTTCTGACAGAAGGGATAGCCAGAGAGATCAGTTAAATGGGGTCTCAGTTCGATGGGGTGTAACTTACAAGTCCTGAAACAATCTCCTCACTGCCGGGTAGTTGTATATTGTCGGTGGGCATATGGTCACAGCGGGGAAAATTAAGTTTGCCAATGACGTTTGGCCGCTCTCAATGTTCATACGAATGGGGAGGCTTGCAAAGTCCTGATAGAAGACACAGACCATGCCAATCGCACTGATGAACATTGCGATCACGATGATTATCCACAGAATTCTGAAAGAGAGAGCGATTTCAAAAACCAGTTTCCAACCGCAGGTGTAGGACTTACTTCCCAGCGTTGTTGGTGTCCCTGTCGTAAAAGTATTTGATTCCATGAATACTGCTGATTCCACAGAACTGTTCGAATGTTGCACAAAACGCTCTGCGAAAGTGTCCTTTTCTTTGAGTTGACTCCAGCACTTTTACAGCGGAAAATGCCATGAGGATACGTGCTGCACCAACAGTAGAAAAATTAAAAATAATGAGTGGATATCACTGTAAGACGACAATTCCTTCCGTGAGCAAAGTGCGTCCACTTATAAAGTAATTAGGATACGAAGCGTTGAATTTTAAATGCACTAATGTGGGGTTTATGACAATCGTTCATTGTGAACTGCCCACAGGAAACCGTATGTTTAAGTAGGGCTGCAGGCAGTATATGCTACTCACCGCACTAAAAGGGGAAGCAGCCCCAAGCGAGGCGGGGAAAGAATCACTCTACTCCTCTACTTATTATCACTATACTTATATAAAACCCCACGCGTCAATGAAGCGAAAGTGTGCTCTACTGGCAGTCAAATTCTAATTAAAATCACGAGGCATTTGACTAATAGGTGAAGGTAACCCATTCTCAAAAAAGGGACAGCAAAAGGGGCTATTTCTCGGCACAGTTGATGTAGGCCGCTTACTTAACTCAAAAGGCAGTATCTTTGTCACACAGCCACTCATCCATTGAAGGATACTTCTATCACCCTTTTGTTATGAATCACTAAGCACCACCCACCACTAAATACCCTCATTTCATTAGGAATATCGAAATCCTCTTAAAATTATCGACTAAAATGAGTCCTTAGCTACCTTTCCGTATTCATATACTCTAATACCCGAACCATAATGAAGTCCCTAAGTTGAAACTATCCCACACGCCAGCCCTCTCAGATTTGTGGGCTTTGTCGGCATTTCTCAGGTCACGTTTAAATTTGTGAAATATTTGCACCCCTTTTTCGGTTTGGGGGAGACTCTCAACCCCAAAGGAATAATAAAAATAACCTTCTACGTGACTGAAGAGTAATGGCAATCCCTTGGATAATATTCATTTAAAACGGGATACAGTTCTACTTGCTAACTAACTGGCTGATCAAAGGACGAGAATCCTCCTTTGTTAACCTCGCCAAGTAGCCGATATCCTGTGTGGACCGAGTAAAGGTAGCACAAAATGAAAAGGAAAAATGTTTTAATATGTAAATCTACAAATAACTGTATTTATTTAATTTTTATATTTTTTCTTCTCAGATAATCCTGAACGTTATCCCTTTCACTGACGTGTTCATAACTTCTCTCCTTCTCATATTGACAATCAATTTTCAATTTCGATTCCATCTACTGCAAACAGACGACGACCGACGACCGACGACGTCGTGACAAGGACACACCACACACAACCAGTGGATTGGCATGGTATTACGCGTTAAGGACGAATTGTGGTCATGGCAGGAAGTAATAATAATAGTAATACGAAGAAGACGCTCGACAGTGTATTGCAATTGGGTGGGTGTGGAATGAGTTTCTCGCTCAATGCACTCGCGCTGTCACATTCAGTGGGACTTGGGATAATGCAAGTGGACATGGCTTAGATTTCATTGCAATAAAGGATTCAGGGATTAAAATTGCCATAAGAAAGTTTGTTAGTTTAGCATTCGTCACGGAAGTGAAAATTCTAAAAATGAATGGTTGTTGGACCGAGGGTCCTAGAAAGATGTAAAATAATTTCCAGAATTTTGGATTCCGCCACGTCCACTTCTATTTTCCTAACAATTTGTTAATTTACGTATACTCAAGAGACAGTAAATGATTTGACTATTTTTGAAAGCCCTTCAAGACCCATGGGATATGGGAAGAAGGTGAAAGTTTGAAGCTATCAGGTTTGGAGAACTTTTCACCCTTGAAACATTTCTCGAAGTCATCGCATCTCTTACCGTATTTGTAGCAGCGCCATCTGGTTGAGACTACATAGAGTCAGAGTTTAGTTGGGCATTGGGACGAAGAAGTAAGTCTATCAGATTTTGTGAAGCTATCAGGTTTGGAGAACTTTTCACCCTTGAAACATTTCTCGAAGTCATCGCATCTGTTACCGTATTTGTAGCAGCGCCATCTAGTTGAGACCACATAGAGTCAGAGTTTAGTTGGGCATTGGGACGAAGAAGTAAGTCTATCAGATTTTGTGAAGCTATCAGGTTTGGAGAACTTTTCACCCTTGAAACATTTCTCGAAGTCATCGCATCTCTTACCGTATTTGTAGCAGCGCCATCTAGTAGAGACTACATAGCGTCAGAGTTTAGTTGGGCATTGGGACGAAGAAGTAAGTCTATCAGATTTTGTGAAGCTATCAGGTTTGGAGAACTTTTCACCCTTGAAACATTTCTCGAAGTCATCGCATCTCTTACCGCATTTGTAGCAGCGCCATCTAGTTGAGACTACATAGAGTCAGAGTTTAGTTGGGCATTGGGACGAAGAAGTAAGTCTATCAGATTTTGTGAAGTTATCAGGTTTGGAGAACTTTTCACCCTTGAAACATTTCTCGAAGTCATCGCATCTCTTACCGTATTTGTAGCAGCGCCATCTAGTTGAGACTACATAGAGTCAGAGTTTAGTTGGGCATTGGGACGAAGAAGTAAGTCTATCAGACTTTGTGAAGCTATCAGGTTTGGAGAACTTTTCACCCTTGAAACATTTCTCGAAGTCATCGCACCTCTTACCGTATTTGTAGCAGCGCCATCTAGTTGAGACTACATAGAGTCAGAGTTTAGTTGGGCATTGGGACGAAGAAGTAAGTCTATCAGATTTTGTGAAGTTATCAGGTTTGGAGAACTTTTCACCCTTGAAACATTTCTCGAAGTCATCGCACCTCTTACCGTATTTGTAGCAGCGCCATCTAGTTGAGACTACATAGAGTCAGAGTTTAGTTGCGCCATGGGACGAAGAAGGAAGTCTATCAGATTTGGTGAAGCTGTCAGGTTTCGAGAACTATTCACCCTCGAAACATTTCTCGAAGTCATCGCATCTGTTACCGTATTTGTAGCAGCGCCATCTGGTTGAGACTATAGGGTCACCTTTAGTAGTTAGTTTAGTTGACTCAAATGTGGCCGGTCAAAATCTTCGCGCATTGCTCTGTGTACGTTTGTAATGTTCTTTTAAGCCGATATATCTCAGCAGATCCTTACTCTCAGTGGATGTACCTGTCAATTCCGTGCTTTTTGGAGGTTTTCCGAATCCCAGAAGTTTGTGTCATTGACAAAGGTTAAAATGGGCGTCGGTGACATATTGAAAATAGATTTTTGAGATTTCTTTTTGGTAAAGAAAAAAGAAACACGATTAAAACAGCATTTGAAACACTGTCAAGGAAGAACCCGCAAATATTAGCTAGAAAAACGACACAGTACAGCCCACGAAAGTCGGACGACAAAACAATTTATAAATAAAATAAAAGCGCAAAGTTTGTACTTCGATTTAAATACGCTTCGTCCTTAAATTAGTCACCGAATCCGTATGTTTTTTTTTTCAGATAAATTAAAGACTTTACCCGCGGAAAAGAATTTAGTGTTTATGTCATCGCAGTCGGGCAATTCGTTCAGACGAATTAAAAGTTTTCTTTAAAGAGATCAGATGTTATTGTCGATCGTTTTCGGCACCTGCAATTTGGAAGAGGCCCTTATTGAATGTACCCTGTCAGAAAGCGAACCTGCACTGCGAGATTAGAAGTATAGGCCAGACATTCTTGATGTGCGGTTGGCAACCGTACATCTCTAGACTTTTCATTCTATTTTCCTGTCTTCTTTTTTGATGCTTTTTTAATTCAGATTTCCTGAGCCTCCTGCTTCGTTCTCTTCCACCACAATATTGCTTGGTTATAAAAGTTTAAGACCTCCACTCTTGAATTGACTTCTCATTAAGAGATTAACATGCACCCTCCTCCGCGGGGTGAAGAAATTACAAAATTTTACGAAACCATTTCTTTTTACACTTTTCCAATACAAAGTCCCACTGGGCATCATCGCTTTTCGACGAAAGGATGATTGATACCATCAGCAGCAAGTTTCGCCCCAGCGGGTGTATTATATGGGAGAAGGACCCGTACTCCTTCACCAGCGCCAGTAGAAAGTACATATACAAGCAGCCCCCATTAAGGCAGGCCAAAGGAAACCTCCGGATTCGTATCGAGATTTCGTGTTTGGAATTTTTTAGTTTCGCCTTTCCAATACACCGAGATCCGTTTACTTTATCATCATTCCCATCGCTGCGATACTCGTTCTCGTTGGCGTCATCTTCGCTTATAGTAACTGAGCACGGTTGTTATTCCATAGATGAAAGAAATTGATTTTATTTTATTTTTATTCCTTATTTTTTGCGTTCGTGGGAGGACTCTAGCAGGTTCTAGGTTTTCATAGATATAAAGGAAGCGAATGACAATTGACGATAAAACATAACAATTTTGTGTTCATAATCTACTTGCAATATAATATGGATACGTTCCTAATTTTTTTTTCGGGGCGCCTTTGCGAGGGAATTTCCTCGGAAGTTGGTTCTACATCTATGTGTGCGTGCGGGGGTTAGAGGCCAGACCAGCAGTGCTGTAGGTGCGGCGCGGTTCGCCTTATTTAATTTTACTAGATGTACAAAAGGAAAGTTTCCGCATGCTTTCGTAGTCATTGCTGCGGCGGCGGCGGAGGAGGTCTTTCTTTTGGGTTCGTTCTCAATTTGTCCGCAGACGAGATGAATTCGGAATCAGTTCAGGACGTTTGCATCGGTTTCCAGTTCGGGTCTCGTTTATTGTCTTGGGAGGGGAATGATGGCTGCCGAGTAGATGGAGCACGTCAACTTCAAAGCTTTAAACGCGATTCTAATCAGACCGCTGTGGTGTGGAATTCCCAATGAAGACTGGAGCGATTTTTTTCTTGTGGCTATAGGTAATACCATTTGGTATGGCAAAATCGAACGTCGACGAGGTATGATTTGCAAAATCATTGGGAAATTCCTGCAGCTTTGTGGGGTAAGGGGAGCTGTTTTTTTTTATAGTAGCCGGGATGGGTTGGAACTTGGACAGTTGGTTGTCGGAGCTGAGATTAAGGGTTGGGAGGGTGCAGTTTGCTCAGAAGCGAGTGACCGAAAACGTAAATGGACGTCAATCGCTTGACCAAATATGGAAAAAAAGGTAACACTAACGAAGAAGATGTTTAAAGAAGCGCAAGACTTGCACAGGGGTCTTAAGTACATTCCCAACTGCCGCCATGCAGATGGTACTGATGGGCAAAAAGACCCAACCTGGGCCACCACGAGGATGGCGGTCACAATATGCAAAGGCTGGCCTGTTACCTTGCCTTGATTACTTGCTCAACTGCTGCTATGGACGAGCTACTGCACTAGACTTTTGTATAGTTGGGCAAGTGAAAGTGATTCTAAGAATTTCCAAAGAATGAATAGGAGGAGGAAAGTACATCCGATGGAAGGAACTCATCCGGGCGTTACTAAAATGGGGGCCCTTTTGTAGACTTCGTCTTCTTTACTTTGCTTAGATAGGAGGCCTCGTATTGCTCTGTAATGGGCGCAGTTTCTTAGTTGTCAGTTAGTTGGAATACTGAGGTCTTAGGTGAGATCCATGAAAAATTTGCGTTTACATTTTTTGAAGTGATAACTTCTTTAGGCGCGTTGGGCATTTTTGATATGGGATAAAATCATTGATATAGCGACACCAATGTTGCGTTACCAATGTGGCGACGCCAGTGTTCGTGAAATTGGAATGAAAGTTGAGAGGGTATTTAGAGTCATTGTATATAGAGAAATGTTTATAAACAATGATAGAGTAGATAGATGTGCCAACTAAGAACCAGCGACACCTAGCAGATACCTAGCGTTGCCAACCACTTTTGCCTAACTTGAGAAAAAAGACGCTTTTTTCAATAACAGGCCTGTTTTTTTGAGCTTAGTTCTCAGCAAAGCAAAGTGAAGTAGGATTTTCAGCACACAATTTACAATAACTACTGCGAGTCTCGAAGTGTCAAGTAGAGCGTAGTTGTTGTAATTGCGTGCGGAAAATCCTACTTTACTTTGCTTTGCTGAGAACGAAGCTCAAAAAAACAAGGCTAATATAACGGCTAATATATTTTTTTTGGTAAAGTGGGACAATAAATCAAAAATTAAACATAAATATAAAAAAATAAAACATTTTGTATTTATAGTCTAGTATGCTGCTCGCGCTTAAATTAAGCTCCCTAACAAAAATGTCTCCAAAGATGAAATTAAGCAAAGCAGTTAAGCCAAGCAGTACACAGTTCTAAGCTAAATTTGTATGCCACTGTACGAAAAATCTCTACACAATTTTAGTAAGCGTATTAATGCAAAATACATTTATCCACAGCTAAATTTTGATAGATCAGAGAAAATATCGGTATTCGCAACAAAATTTCAAACGAAAGCAAATTAAGAGTGTGAAGATTGGTTAGATTTTCGTTGTTGTTATTTTAATTTCTTTTAGAAATGGAATATTTTAACGAGAAGTAATGGAAGAGGTTTTTCAGGAGGGAGCTGAAGAACAAATAAGAAACTAAACAAAGTCAATCAGCTTTACCAACACAGTTTTTTTTTGTTTTTGACGGAACTTACACTGTCAAAATTAAGCGAACATTAAGCGAAGTGGTGGAGAGAAGCATTGGAGAGGCGCTTAATTTTAGCTTTCCTGGAACAGCATACTAAGCTTATACAACAAACAGCTTTCAAATTTGTTTCCAATTTCATTCCACTTACCGGTAGTGGAAGCTGGAATTATTTTTTAGAAATGACAGAGTGTTCGGAAAATGGACAGAGTTTGAAGGTGGAAACACATTCTTTAAGATCGAGGTTACATTTAATTTTTTTGAGAATGTTTAAAAACTTAAAAAAATTATTCAAACAAAATTGAATTGAATGGGTATTGGAATCGTGGTTTAACAAGAGTTAGAAAATGGGAATGTTTTCAGTAATGCTGCTACCATAAACTAAGTAATAAATACACCGCCAATTTTATACTCTGCCCATTTTACGAACAATTTATCTGTCAATCTTTAAAATTAATTCCAGCTTCCACTTCCAGTAAGTGGATTGAAATTGAAAACAAATTCGATAGCTGCTTATTTTTTTTATATTTGAGCTTAATCTTTGATTTATTGTTCCACTTTACCTAAAAATATTTTTTTTGTATTATTTTATTGAAAATGGCATCCTTTTTTTCGAAGTTAGGCAGTTTTTCGTTAAAAGTGGTTGGCAACGGTGCCGCAAGCTCAGAAAACTTAAGAGAATTTGCCTACAATACAGGCTGTTTTCCCTGTTAATGTGGGATGGGAAAGTGTGTTTTTGCCATGTTAAAGAAATTTAAGAGAGAATTTTATTTTCAAAATTTGCTGCAGCAATCGGGTTCTGATGGTTTCATAAGTTTCATTGGTATTCATTTCAAAGAATTATATTTAATTGAACTTCATATTTCATGCATTTGTAAATTTACGTTTTAAGAAATAGATTGTAATTTTTGTATGTCAAATAATCCATCCATCCCGGTGGAATCGGATAGGAAGTCGTGTTACATATGTTTTTTTCGAAATATGGTTTTGTTGTCAGTAGTAGTTGTCATTTTTGCACAGAAAATTCAAGGTAACCGTGATATAATGCTAATTTTATAAATTCGAAAGTAAAATTGTTACCCTTTAACGACCGCAAATCCAATTTTTATGAATTGCCTCTGAGAATGACATAGGCAATGAAAAAACTTGAAGTGAATGAAGTAGGGGATCCATGTTTAAATGACGACCCAATTATTTCTCAAGTTAGGGAAAATAAAATTCATCATGGGTATTTATATTTGGTAAGAAATAAATGCATTTGCTGCTCATTTTACCAATGAATTTAAATGTGTAGGACTAATTGGTTCGCTTGTAAGATAGGATAGTTTTTGACCCGATTGATATAAATATTTTAATGAGTTACTACGCAGACGAAGTCGCGGGTTGCAGCTAGTACGCATTATTTTTCATGTACAATAGCGCATTAAAGGAAAATGAAAATTGTAGTTTAATTTTTGTAGTACACTGAGGAAAAAAGTGCACTTTGAAATCAAAAGTTCGCATGTTTTAATTTAAAGTGTGCAAATCGAAAGTGTTTTTTGTAAAAAACAAATATTTGCGAAAGTTAAAAGGAAAAGATTTCATTTTTAAACTTTTACATTTAAAAGTAAAAGAAAATGTTTTAAATTTGTATTTAAAGTGAATAATAATAACAGAGTTTTTAAATTTAAAGTATTTCCTTTGAATAAAAGAGTTCAACTTTTTTTTTTTAAGTGAGATGCTTTAAATTTAAATTATTTCTCTTTTAAGTTTTAAATTATTTGCGTTGACGTAAAAAATGTAAATTGTAACTTTCAAATTGACAGCGTTTGAATATGGTTGTCTTTCATACATGTTCACTTTTAATTTTAAAGTGTTTTGTTCAGGAGTTTAAAGTGGTTTTCCCTCAGTGTACATATAGTAGTTTATAATAATGAATGGTTTTCTCATTCATTTTAAATAATTTCCTGCACATTAAAATATTTCCTGACGATTCAAAAAATACACACGTAATTGTTCAAGTTTTCACTTCATTTCTGCACTCCCGGAGCGCCATTGGTATTTTTTTTTTATATTTTTCTGTTCTTTCCGCTGTGACAAACATGCGACGGTATAGCCATCGCCGAAAACCTCCTCAATATGTTTGAAATCGGCATAAAATTCAAATCATCCGCCCGGGAAAATATAAACTCGCCATTTGTTGTAAGAAGCTTGTTCAAGAACATAAGAGCACCAGCGATAGCGCATCGCAACAACAACAAACAAATCGTAGCCGATAACAAACGGCATCCTCGAGCGGCGCGAGGCTACCTTCATCGCAGCAGAAATAACAACAACGAGGTACACGAGCGTAACGATGGCAGCGACCGACAGGCAATGCACTGCAACAGCCCAACACGAGGGAAACCATTCAACCGAACAACTGTGGTTGCGACCAAAAACCAACGCACGGCTGCAGACCGAAAACCATTTCATCGACAGCAAGGCGACGATAGAAAAACACCACCGTCTGATCAGCGGTAGCTGCGAACTACTCTTGGCAGTGATTGAGGAGCCAACGACCAGAGCGGTCTCAAATACACCGTACAAAATTATTATACAGTCCGCATTCTAATATTCGCAATAAATATCCATTGCCTTTACATAGGTTCTTTTTTTTTCTTTTTCCTTTTACTTGAGTTATTGAACAAAGCTAGACCTAGGGTGCCCTTATACGAACCTATTAAGCCAACTATTGAACAGATAATCAGCTGTTCCCCATTGGAACGCTCTACAACATAACGCCAGAGGAAACAATGGCTATAACCAATTCCGACCACAACACCATCTGCCACTAGAATCAAACAAACAAAAAAAAAACTGAAAACTATCTTCAACTGACCACCGACCGCCACACCGAATAAACTTTCGCCACAATTTCCCATTAAAATGCAATTCTCACTTTCACAAGAACTCTGGAAATAATTCAATTAATTAACCACGGAATCGTAGTCATCGTCGTCGTCGTCGTCGTCGTCGGACACTGCACTAGATTCGAAATTAACTCCATTTATCCTCGTAACAATCTTTGTTCCCATTCGTTTGTACATGACCTCAAAAGCCCTCCAGAGAGATTTCAAAAAACAATCCACACCAGAGAGAAATCCAATTGTTCCCAGCCCTCTGTGTGTCTGCAGCACAAAATGCTTCCTTCCTTCCTTATACCGACGACCACGTTGAGTCGTATTAGGTATAGATACTCAGATGCTCGTGCTTTCTTCTTCTTCATGCCTACATTAGCAGGGTCCGCAAAACGACGACCAAATGAATAATTAGCATTTCCACTGACCACAAAGTTGGAAATTATCTTAAAAAGGATTAATCCTCCTCCTGCTTGGGGTATATGCGCCGCGCCGCGCCGCCCGCCCTCAACCTTCGGCTGGTCGAGAGATGTAAAATTTTGTGTTGTTTTCCAGCACTTTGCATAAAACCATCATCGGTCGGTCGGTTGGTCCTGCCTGCCTGCCGTCTATTAAGTGTTCATTCTGTTACTCGCTTCTCATTATACAGGACCATCTACTGTATATATACGCATAGCGAAATAAGATAAAGACTTTGGGTTCTTCTTCTTCATCACAGTTGCTCGCCTCTTTTTTTGCTTTTCATTTTTCAATACTGGTGATGACAGTTTTAACTTTCCGATTAAGAACTTTTTCAATTCCTTAATCTGGACAGAGTCTCAGGTCTGAGTGCGTCCTGTCCTTCCACATTTGTGGGGGTGTCTATAACTGTTGGTCCAAAAAGGTAGAGTATCGCTTTGTTATTTTTTTCCCGCGGTGCGTCCTTTGTTTTTTGACGGGCACTCTTCATTTCTAATGGCGGAGTCGTTAAGGATTCATAAGTTAAATGAAGTAACTTTTCCTCGAATGTTTTATAATTGCGCGGAATTTTAATGTTTTCCCCCTCCGTCTGTGTGTGTTCCTTGGAAAAGGGACCAACTTGGTAAAACGAATTTTGATGATGTTGTTCCGGTTTTTTTTTTATCCTTGCTGTGAAAAGTTTCCCACATTCTATAATATTAAAATTGAAATTAAAACAATTTGATAGAGTCGTTGAGGGAAATTGCCTGTCATAACAGACAGAAAGTTGAACTTGAAAGTTTGCCAACGTTTAGGTATATTTTTATTGCTCCCTCAAAATATGTGTGTGCAAACATGGAGACGTGTACATACGTTTGAATGGAATGAAAATAAATCCAAGCAGATATGTTAATGTGCGTCTACCTTGTGTACTCATGCCTAAGTGCATAAATGAAAGTTTTAACAACAACAAAAAAAAATCAGAATCAGAAATGCACTCTAAACGGAGAAGGGAAAAAATAAATTAATAATTATTTTCCTGTGCTAAATGCAAATATTGTGCAAAATTTATATGAAATTTACCTCAAGCAGAATGGAAAAGAGGGACAAAACTTGTAGTTGAAAGAGTCCTGCAAATAAGTGATACAAGGAGCTGGGTGTACCCTTTTTTGGTGTCTGAAATTTCCGAGGTTTCCACAGCTGGGTAACCTGGTGTGTTAGGTGGACTTTGTTTCTTCTTGAAGTCTGAAATTGAGAATGGATTTGAATGGTCTGCGGATACCTAAATATTTCTGGGTGAGCTCGACTTAAGTGCATAATGCGAGCCTCTGTATTAACCCCAGCTTAGGTATGGACCGATGAAAATCGTGCTCATGAACAGAGCCTCTGATGGAAAACTATCAATCGTGTAAGCAATGTAAAGCAAGATTTTGTATCCAGACAGAGGCTCATCCTGATATTAGACTTTAGCAGATTTTTAAAAAATCCACGAACGACTGCGGTCCTGATAGTGGTTTATTAAAAAAACAAAAAAACAAATGAGCATTCCTTCTCGGATGATAGACATATTCATTTAATTCTAAATGCCTAAATCTTCAGACCAGGTAGCTCATGGATGGTGTACGGTTTTGGGACGCTTTAAGAGGCGTTTTCGGGTGCGTTTTTGTATTTTTTTAGGCACACAAACAGGGATCGAATCGTCTCTTTCGTGAACAACAAATACGGAACGGAATTTGTTTTTCTTTCGTGTGTAAGGTCAGCTTGTTCACGGATGTGGTCTGTGTGTAGTGAGGTCAATTCAATGAACAAAATTTAATTTAAGAGCAAACATTCCCATTAATTATGGAACACATCGTGTCCAAGTGGCTGCCTCGGTGCCTCGGAAAAACGCAGTGTTCGGGCTACACAGCGCTCACTTTGGAAATAAGTTTTCAATATTTCCCAACGCTGTTCAAGCGTAAAGCGACTCATTTTGTTCCGCGGAGGTATGATACTGACTTTGTGTCAAGACTTCGAGCGGGAGACAGCTGTCAGTGTAAAAATAACCTATGTTTTTAAAAGAAATCACCAGATGGCCCGCACTTTGCAAATATTGTCTTAAGCATAAGTCTTCCGTACACAAAAAGCCTGCAGGCACAGAGGATCTAGACTCATTGGCTTGTCCTCTCTAGAAACCATCGTAGTGGAATTAATTACCGAGCAACCTACGAAAAGCTATAGACAATGCTTCAATGAAGCCTCAAGAAAGGCCGCTAACTGGGATATGTATGAAAGGTCTCTGTGCCTATTTTAAAAACAATCCCACGAGCTCAAGGCTAAAGGCGATTTTTTTCTACGAACCCTTAAACACACAGCTATCTTATGAGGCCGAATGGGGAATGTAGGGAATTTCTAGTCCCACTAAAAGAAACTCACTTACATGGGTAGCTTGTAAGTTGCAAATTTCAACACAGGCTTGTAGGGAAAACCTTGTCCTACTAAAAAAAAACGCACTTACCTGGGTAGCTTGTAAGTTGAAAATCATAGCCCAGGTTTTGCCAGCCCAACTTGTAGCAATCTTCAAGCTTCCATGATGAGTGCCAACATTTGCTGAGCTATGTGCGGGTTCAAACCCGTTCAGTCCCTAGGACCTGATTGATTAATACCAGTTGAAGGTTTTACCATTTGCAAATGACTTGGTACCAAGCGTAGTGGAGCCTCGGTTTGAGTTGCGGAACACCACAAGGTGGCGTTTTATCACCTCTTTCGTGGATTGAAGCTATGCTAAATAGGCTACAAAGGAACCTTAGAAATAGCTGATTGTAGAGTAGTTGCTGTCTCAGGATGCCAAGGCGAGGTTTATCTCTACTTCGTGGTTTCTGTGGATTGGAGTCGATGACTCTATAGTGTCTAATAGCTTTATATGTTTATTCAATCTCCGGCACTTGATTCTCACTTTACAACTTATCGATGACGTTGTTGTCGCTGTTAAAACTCCTTCTTCAAAGCCCGACATGGCAAATGCAGCCGAAATCCAATGGAAAGATGGGCGGCCTGGTCTAGGACGGGAGTCTTGGCTTAACTACGAGTAAAACGTTCGTTCCAATTGACAGTGGGAGACCGTTATTTTCATCAATAGTGACGTATCTGTTTAAGGCTTGGGAAAATGGCAAGCACTTGTGGCGGAATTTGTAATACGAGTTTACGCTATGAATACGTTTTCTCTCGTTGCTTACGAGACCGTGAATAAAATAAAGAAAAAAATGTCAGTCTACGGAAAGGGGTTTTCAGGATTCTTTCGGTTTTTGCATCACAAATTTCAAACACCAAGCGACTGTGATTGGAACGGGTATGGGTTTCCCATTTCATCTCTTAAGATGCCTGTTTGAATACTTTGACGCAAAAAAAGAAAGAATCCTGTTGAAAATTGTTGCCCATATCTAGTATGAACTGACGCTGTCGACTGGATCACATCAACAGAAAAATATGCGGATCATCCCAGCTTAGGACAGGCGTGTCAGCACAATTTCAAACAGTGCCAAGAGTAGGGACATCTTGGTTAAAAATAATATGCGCATTCAAAAATCATACTCAAAGCTCCTAGTTGTAAATTAAAATTAAAATTTTCCATCATCAGTCTCCACAGTCTCGTCGTATTATCCTCAGAACGATGATGACGAGCACAGATGGAGAAAACAAGTCAACAAGAAGATGACATAACAAAAAGCCAAGTGCTCGTCGCTGAAAAGATTTACAGGCTCACAAAATGAACTGTCATCTCCGTTGGACGGACAAAAATAATGTGTGAGTCCTTATTCCAACTCATGTGTACCATTAATACATATTTTGTTGTTTTTCTGCTTTTGTCCTGCTGCACGGCTCTATACGAAATGTGCACCCTATGCTGTGTGAATCCTAGTGAGAGAGATGACATCTCGCATATACCATTTTGTTATTTAATCTAAGGACATTTGCATTTTTCTGCTTTGGTTTTTTGCGAATGTTCCTTTTCATTTTTTTGTTTGTATGAAAGGATCTGTCTACACTATAGTACCCGATGCTTTTAGCAAATATTTAGCAGCTTCTGTTTTTTTTTTGTCGCTGCGAGTTTGTCCTTTCTTTGGAGGTAAAGAAAAAAAGTTGCTGCTGGAATGAAGTAATAAGTAGCTGCTAAAAGCACACCCATGCTGTTGCGGAGCAGTTTGTGTGGAATGGGTTACATCGGTCGTCGTACGTATTAGAAGGACGGAACTCGAAGCTGAATTTGGTTGCGTTTTATACGTATGAGTATGTGATTATGACGGAATGAGTAGGCTGATGAAACTGTCTTGTTATAGATGCAGGTGAAGCCATCTAGAGGGAGATTGAGGAAGATCAATCGCGAGTTTGGTTAACATTGAGGGAAATAATTGAAGAAAGTTATGCAATTTCTTTATGTTATTGAAAGACCTGTCAGATGTTTAATGGGAATGGTTGGACGGGTAAGTTTCTCAATTTAAATGCGTCGCTAGAAGTTGAACCTTTAGTTAAGTCGAAAGAGGCGTGCGATACCACACAACAATCCGAGCCGTCACTTCTGATCCGCCTCAAGTGTAATTGATTGGAATTCCAACCATAGGCAGCTGGTATAATTCACTTAACTAACGATTGACACAGCCCCCCATTAGCCCATCAGAAACGCAAAAATAGGGAGCCTAATAACTTTATAAGTGGACGCACTTTGCTCACGGAAGGAATTGTCGTCTTACAATGGATATGCTCATCATTGTTCATTTTCCTACTGTTGGTGCAGCACGTATCCTCATGGCATTTTCCGCTGTAAAAGTGCTGGAGTCAACTCAAAGAAAAGGACACTTTCGCAGAGCGTTTTGTGCAACATTCGAACAGTTCTGTGGAATCAGCAGTATTCATGGAATCAAATACTTTTACGACAGGGACACCAACAACGCTGGGAAGTAAGTCCTACACCTGCGGTTGGAAACTGGTTTTTGAAATCGCTCTCTCTTTCAGAATTCTGTGGATAATCATCGTGATCGCAATGTTCATCAGTGCGATTGGCATGGTCTGTGTCTTCTATCAGGACTTTGCAAGCCTCCCCATTCGTATGAACATTGAGAGCGGACAAACGTCATTGGCAAACTTAATTTTCCCCGCTGTGACCATATGCCCACCGACAATATACAACTACCCGGCAGTGAGGAGATTGTTTCAGGACTTGTAAGTTACACCCCATCGAACTGAGACCCCATTTAACTGATCTCTCTGGCTATCCCTTCTGTCAGAACTCTTCCCCACAATGTGACCCTAGATGAATCCATTGCCGCCCTAGATGAACTCTATGCCATAACCACCAGTGTGAGGCAGTACGATTTAGTTAAGTTGAATCGGCTGCAAGCTATAGCCGACATAAATAACTACACAACGTATGATTTTTCACAGCTGGTCCGCTGGAATTGCTCAGATCTCATACAGCGTTGCAGATTCCAGTCGAAGATCGTAAACTGCAGTGAAACATTTGCACCCTCGAAGACCCATAAAGGCTGGTGTTGTTCTTTCAACGTTGATGAATCTGTGTAAGTAAAAATATCCAAATTCCACAGTAGCAGCCGGAAAAAGTGACGGTAACTTATTTGTTTTTAGGAAAACCTTCCGGCAGTCGGCTCTCACATTCGGCCCCGAAGGCGGGTTGTCTGTCATCTTGAAGGACACCAAAGCCGATCAGATCAACATGGATCAATTCATTACTACCGATATTGAGGTATATGTTCATAACCACAACGAGTACCCACACAAGACATTTGTAGCCCACTCGATCAAGACGAACCAAGAGGTGTTTGCTGCGGTTCGACCGTCAGAATTTCTAACAACTGATTCGTTTAAGGCTCTCTCATTCGCGGATCGACAGTGCCTCTTCTCAAGTGAGCACTCGTTGCGGTATTTTAAAAATTACAACACTAACAATTGCGAATTCGAATGCCAAGCCAAAGCTTCGTTTGAAGCTTGCAAGTGTCTCGTGTACATTACGTGTACGAGCTCAGCAAAGACCACTTGTGACTTTGTTCAGCTTCCCTGCCTATATGCGTCGTTCTCAAAAAGAAGTAAGTTAAGTAGTTGTGGTTGAAAGGATGCCCCCAACTGTCCCGTTCTTCCTTTTAGCGAACGATCATAAGAATGTGTCAATCAAAGAAAAGAGTGCGTGCTATTGTCCTGCTAGTTGTGAGCAGATCGAGTATGATGTCAAAGTTACGCCTGCACAGTTGCAGACTTCTATCGAATCCTTCGATTCGTTCTAGTAAGTCTCTTTCTTACATGTTAAAAAATGTATATACATGTTGGAAAATGTATGTCTTGATGCAACCTTCCCAGCAAAGGGATTAAGGAGAACAACACGGTGCTGCACGTGTTTATGAAGTCACAAGTCTACAGGCGATACCGCAGGGATACGCTGTCAGATGCTATTGTCCTAGCAGGTATGTGGGCAATATTTTTGGTTTCTAGTGCTGAAGTTAACCTATTCTATTTAAGGAAACCTTGGAAGCTCGTTCGCCCTTTTCATTGGGATGAGCTTGATATCGCTCTTGGAGATTGTGTACTTCTTCACTTTGGTATTGTGGAAGAACTATGCAAGGGAAACTGTCACTATTAGGCTCATCTGAATGGAGTCGAATTTTAGCTTAAGCAGACGCGAGAATGTACTTTATTTCCAGTCAATTCGAACTGGAAAAATTCAGCACCCAAAGTTTTGTAAACCGAGGGTTACATGGAGTTTGTTCAAAAACTGACATTATTTTGACTAATTCAGTAAAAACATTTAAGCATGTAGCAATAAAGAGGACTCCTTAAAGGAGATTCCTTAAATTGAATTTTCATCTACTCCTCTTGAAGTTTGTTATATCATTTGCGGTCGATGTGTGCAAATTTAGCTACTAAAACCATCGCCCTACCGACCAGCTTCAAGGTGTATACATAGAAAACACACATCATCCGGTCCAGCAGCGTTTAGGAGGAGAGTTTATTCAAAATTTAATTAGAAGATGTAATAACATAATTTACTTTCTCGGTGTCTGATTCAATTTGGGACACTCATTAAGCATACGGACAAATAAACGCCACCATCCACCAGTCCGAGTCCCGACCAAAATGAAAATCGTCGGTTGCACCCACCCAAACTGGTGTAGAGGGCTCCACTTCCTGTACAGCAAGTGTGCGCGTGTGTGAGTTTGTTGCCTGCCTGGTAGCGTATAGCTTTTGTTTACGATTCGGTTCACTCGGCCATTTAACAAATAAATGTCACCACAAAGATTTATACTGCACTTTAATGTGGAACCACTGCCCCAGGGATAACAAGTGGACAACCGGACGGATCTGCTGGATCTCTGCGCAATGTTTAGAGATGAACCGTGAGCGAGTGTGTTTTTCGAGGGAATGGCGCGTTTGCCTCTGCTGATATGGGGGTTTTAGCGTTAGCCCCAGAGAACAATGGCGATATTTGGCATTTTTACATTTCGACACGGCGCGGCGCTGGCTGGTGGGACTGCCAGTCTGGGCGGGCGTTAACGCCAACGTCCAGTCCAAGTGCAGTGTAACTGCAATGACAGTAAGTGCATCGTTAATCTTAATATTAGCAGTGCAACGACTGCCATTGTGCCCCGTCCCATTCGTTGTTGTTGCTGTCGCATTCGTTTCTCATATCTGTTTGGCGATGACATTTTGAGTGGATGCATCGCACCGGTGTCCATGTTCCGGGCGCAAATTGTAACCCAGCCGCACATAAACACTGCTGCCAAGTCAATTTGGCTCGTTGTTTGCTGAGTGGAATGGACCACACATACATATGTATAGCAACGGCGTCGTCAGCCCTTCCATCGTATATATACACATTACAACGAACATCGAACACCGAAGACGGCTTAAATTGAATTTTCATCAATGGAATACCATGGATTGATTTAGTGTGGTGATTTTAATCACACATTTCATTTAATGTGGATAATTTATATTTCGTTTGTGTGTGTCTGTATGGCTGACCGATAAATTATGTAATAGTTGTAATTTGTTGCAAGTGAATGTGATACATGTGACATGGTTAATGCGGGATTTTTGGTTAGAAATAATGTGTTCGTTGTGCGACAAGTTTATTTATGTCAATTTAGTTGAATTGACAGCCAGCCTGATGGGGGATATACTCTTGTCTAGTGGGTTCTATTGCAATCGGCTATGACAAGGGTAGATTTTATGAGAACACAAGCCTGCTGTGCCAGATGACGGTCTACCTGCAGATCAATTGAAAATGAAATGCTTAAGTCCAAGCTAATGTCTCTTTTAGTCACAGTCCTGCTTTATGGATCTGAAGCATAAATACCTTTTAAGAAGCATCGGCCGTTTCGAGTGAAATTGTCATAAACATAGCAAATGTCAAATCAATAATTCGTTACAAACCAATTACTAACGACACGAAGATCATTCTGTGCGCACTTTCATTCTTATATAAGACGGAAAGGAAACTCAAAAGAAATTCTGGTTAACAACGCGTTTTCTTCTAGTACGTTCGTGTGCAGAGGGACTCGGACTAACCGTTATAAATTGGTTTCTGTACTTACTTTTTTTTTTACACTTTCAACATATAAACGTCTAGGAATTTGGCAGCACTTTATTGCAAATGAAATTTATTTTAATTCAAATGTCAAATTTATGAGATATATTTCCAGAAAATGTCACAGAGAAACTGGAATAAATCTTTTTGTTTCATTTGGAGAGTGAATCCGTCAGCAACTATTTTAATATTTAAGTCTAGATCTCCCACAGAAACTCGTAAAAATATGTCATCTTTATTAAATTAAGTCTTTATTCAATTCAATTCAAATTCAATACAATTAATTCTTTATTCAAATAAGTACAAGTATGAAAAATTACTAAAATACAAAGCAAAATTATGCTTGGCTATCAATAGGCCTGTTTTTTTGAGCTTCGTTCTCAGCAAAGCAAAGTGAAGTAGGATTTTCAGCACACAATTAACAATAACTACTGCGAGTCTCGAAGTGTCAAGTAGAGCGTAGTTGTTGTAATTGCGTGCGGAAAATCCTACTTTACTTTGCTTTGCTGAGAACGAAGCTCAAAAAACCAAGGCTAATAACAAAGAGGGCCTCTCTGGCTTATAAAGGGGACGTTCGGATATACCTAGTTCTGTAGGTAGTTCTTGTTCTAGTTCTACCTACACGATCGCGTTGACTAGTCAACTTGAATTGTTTTTTGTATTCTCGCGGCTTATTTCGAATTTTGACACTTGGAAATGTCAAATGTGTATGCGAACATGATTTGCTTGACTAGATTTGTTCGCTGAACGCCTCCAAAAACGTCAACTGAAAAAGAAAACATTCACGGGACCAATCTACGCCAATAAAAACTGAAATACATCAACTCCGTCAATCTCCTGTCAAAGTGATTGCAACATTATTTCTCTGCTCTTACTCATTGCATTAGTAACTAAAAATGAGGACGTACAAGTATCTAGTTAAGTATAAAAAATATACTACCGATGGTTCTTAAAAAAAAGACCCGGGAGATAATATTGTAAAAAATTCGAATTTTTACGAAACCCACAAAACGCATCTGACAGCTGTCTGACTTGATGTGTCTAAGTTTTGATTGGCTTAGTTCGGTCATATACCTACAGCTGTTTCAGTTGACGCTTATGGAGGGCTGGGCGACGAATCTAGTCAAGAAATTCCTGACTGACTGAGTACTACTAGTTGATAGTTGTATGAAGCTGACGTATGAAAAGTGACGTTCCCGAGTAATCTAGTCTTTGCGTTCAGGTTACATCTGAACCAGGCCAATCTAGTCGAATTAAGATAACTAGATTTTTGAATGTGCCCAATGTCTCCCCTATTCGCTGTCAAACTGATTATGTATCTCTTGGGAAAGGACAAAAATTGAACACAAGCTAAATAAATTTCCTTTTCATCACCGCAAGAACTAAAACTGGGCATGTAACCACTACACCTTACCTACCTCTAGCTATGAAGCGTATCATCGACTCTCATCAAATCCTGATTGAACCTTTTCTCCCTCCCAAACCTCACCTAATACCACAATACAATTCACAATGATTGTGCTCATCGATTCCTGAAATGCAGCCCATTCACTGAATAGATACCATGGCCAAGGTTTTATCAATCCAGCTGCAACACCGTATTGCCATTCAAGTTCCCGTTGAATGAACGTCGAGAAAACCTTTGAAACAATTATACCTTTCATCTCTGAACTGCTTATGAAAGTGTGTGTGTGTATTCTGCTTGCCAACCGAGAGTCATGCACGGACAGGCGCCAGCCAACCTCAAGTGCACTATCTCTGGAGCACTGCACACGAAGGAGGAAACCATTTCCATGGTTTCATTAACTGTTTCTGGTTTTGGGGTTTGCTTTCAGGTTTTTTTTTTTTTTTTTCTTCACCCTTGCAACCGTCCACCCAGCACTGCATGCAATCTGCCCGGACCGACTCAATTATTGAAATTCTCTTCATTTAATGCTCGGACGAGATATGCAGATATGTAACATAGCGAACGTGAACGTGAACAACATACCCAGGAGAAGGACGAAGCAAAAAATGACTCCAACCAAAAACTATAAAAACGGTCAGCAAAAAAGTTGTGAAAACTCACGCCACTTGAAGGAGACGAGCGTACGTTACTCTTTTCAGCCAGCGGGAACCAGAACGACCTCATATGTGCGACCCAGAGCCCGTATGCAGTGGACCGCACGTTTATTGAGTTGATTGCCGAACAATGTTGCAAATAAAAGCAGAACCCACTTCAAGTGGGGTGCGGTAGTTGATACCTTTGATAGCGCGATGTGCTGCTAATGGTCATGCTGGCAAGCTGAATGGGAGTCCTGTACACAAACCAAGAACTTAGCTTGCGAAAGCCATATACATATGAACGTGGCAACCGATTGGGATCCTTACTGGCCAAATGGCTATATGAAAGAGGTTTATTGCTGAAGATTGGGTGGTCCCATCATTGATTGGTTGAGGTGTTCGCCATGGCTACGTGGGGGTTTTTTCGCTGCTAATTTGTAGTGTTGTGAATTTACATGTTAGACAAGTGCGCATTCATTAGCTTCTGTTCAGTCGAGTTAGAGAAAGCAGATTTCGAAGGCGATCCGTTTATTGATTTCAAGAGGAGAGCTACCTGAATGCTAGCAAATTGGAAAACACTTCCGTGTGATTGGGTGGCTCTGCTGGGTTTTTTGCAAAGCATTTCGAGCTTTGAGAGAGGCATACAATATTGATTCAAAAAGCCAGTTATAACCAGGACTTATGAATATTTTTATAGTTTTTTAGATAATTTTTATGAAAAATATCCACAAATTTAAAAGTGCTAAGAAAACGAACGTAGCCAACAAAATGGGCGCATCCAAAATACAAGTCTTTTTAAAATTCGACCAGACTGGACTAAATTTCCCCCAAACATAAAAAAAAAATTTTCGGAAACGTCAGTTATACAATGTTAGCCAAATGATATTAGGCCTGTTTTTTTGAGCTTCGTTCTCAGCAAAGCAAAGTAAAGTAGGATTTTCAGCACGCAATTACAACAACTACGCTCTACTTGACACATCGAGACTCGCAATAGTTATTGTAATTTGTGTGCTGAAAATCTTACTTTACTTTGCTTTGCTGAGAACGAAGCTCAAAAAAACACGGCTATTGTCAACGAACTTAGTACTCTTTCGAGAAATCGGCTAATAGATTTGTCGGCTACCTTTCCATAAAGGACTCCAAATAACAGCGAAAATAGAGTGGAAAATCATTCGTGAAGAGTTATCCCAACTAACTACTGCCAAAAATAAAAGCGAAATATTTCAATTGTAATTTTAAAAATGAAGGTATCATTTCACAAGTAACGCATTCAAAGACATTTAAAAACCATCTCAAAATCTGACAACACGAAAAATGACAGCACCCCACTTGCCCTATTCATTCACATCGATAGATGTCAAAATAGAGGTAAAGACTAAAAGGTTTCTCTTATAGCATTCATGCAAGCGGTTACCCTTACTTACCCGACATTACGTCAAAGCTTTTTCTGTTTTCTGACATCTGCAGAATATCGCACATTATTTTGTTTATTAATAAGTGGAATGGTGTATATCAAGCTGCTGGTGGATCTATGAAATCTAATATTCATAACAATACTTAAAGATAGAGTCAAAAGTTTAAGTATTGAAAATAGTCGCGTGGCGTACAACAACAAAGTGTCAAAGTCGTAAGACATTAAGCATAAATTAAATACCATGTGAAATGTTACGAGTCGTTCAGTCGTCTAAAGTAAAGGCCAAAGTTTCTTTTTTGCTCTGAGGTATGACATTTACATTTGCTTTTATTGAACTTTTGGTATATACTCGTACAATTTGACTTAAACTAGGTAACAAATGATTGTGAATAGTTAATATTTAAATGTGTTGCTTCGTTCTCAGCAAAGTAAAGTAATATTTTCAGCACACAAATTACAATAACTACTGCGAGTATCGAAGTGTCAAGTAGAGCGTAGTTGTTGTAATTGCGTGCTGAAAATCCTACTTTAGTTTGCTTTCCTGGGAACGAAGCTAAAAAAAAGAGCTACTGTTTGATTTCTTAGATCTATTTTCCATAAATTGGGGCTGTCTTCTCGGATTCATACTCGTTGTCTGGGTTTACCTCAGGGTGTTGATGCTCTGAGGTCTGAGCTGGCGGCTGTCGTTTTAATAGTAGTTTGCAACTACATATTGACAAAATTCCATGAAACATCAAAAATTATCTCGCGCATAATCAAATGCATCGAATGATTTCTTAAAATGCAATGATTTTTGTATTTACGTCAACAGATTCCATTTACATATTGGCATATACGAACTACTAAATTATGAGAGAAAAGAAAAATGGCGGAAAAATCACTAATTTTAGATAAATGAATATTAAATATTTCAGCAATCTTGAAAATAGAGAACAAAAAATTAAAGAATGAAAAAAAAAAAAAACTTCGATCCTGCCAGGAGTCGAACCTGGAATCTTCTGATCCGTAGTCAGACGCGTTATCCATTGCGCCACAGGACCGCACAGTAAACGTCTTATTTGTGTGTCATCTGAGCCGGTAAGTGGTAAATATAGACTAACTCACAATGGATGCTTTTTGTTGTGCAATTTATGTAATCGAATAAAAACCAAAAATACGAGTGCCTATCTGATTGTCTGATTGGGTATTAAGAATTGAAGCTGTCTGTCAATTACCTACCTAATGTTTATACAATTATTCGTACAGCGGTTGAGGCGAAAATAAGCATCCATTACTGTTGTAATTTGCTACATAAGTAAGTACCACAGTCCCCAAATGCGCAGAATTCGAAAGGCGAAGCCTCTATGTGCTACTCATAAACATCAAACACTCGTGCAGACAATAAATGCCACTGAGGGGGTAGCTAGTCGTTTAGCGGAATGTTTTCATGAATCGTATAATTGTAAAATTCAATAAAAGCACGTCCGACTAGCAGTGGCATAAGTTTAACATTTACAACCAGTAGTAAGTGTTCTCTGAACATAACAATAATTGATGCGCCCTCTGGCACACCTGCAACGGCATCAAAGTTACAGCGCTGTGTCATTTATCATCAAACCGCATAGTATAGGTATCAAAAAATAAAAGTAAACAAACGTCATTGTTTGATAAACAAATCGCTTGATTTAAATATATATTATTACAACTTCCCCCTCTTTTTAGGTCCAAGAATCATTTCCCACCCTTCTTTTTCTTGGCATTACCTAAATTTGCTACAGCTCCTTCCCTCCCCATCATTCCAGATTCCACAAATTATTTAGAGAAACTTTGTCAAAAAAAAGCTCAACAAAAAACTTAAAATCAAACCAATTCACATCAACAAAGTTTCATGCATGATGCGTATCGGTGCTAAGTCCAGACATCATCCAAAACTCGATAGCTTTATAAATCAATAAAAAAAAACCTAAGTAAAGATTTATTCACCAGGAAACCCGGATCGAATCGGGCCCTAAGAACATGCTGATCCATTAGATAACCATCCCAAATTGAAATAAAAAAACAAACCCAAGACAACTAGCTGCACTTAATCAAACGCTTGCATAACTTAAGGTTTAGAATCTTAATTTTTGCAATGGACCAAAGTGGAAAAAACGGGGGCATCTAATAAGACTAAAAAATAAAAAAAAACACAAAAAAACCCAAGTTTTAAGAAAATCACTTCAGGAATGAAACCATAAGACAAAACTGCTGTAATTTTATTTGTCGACTTGGCTCCACTGGGCTGTATTCCAGCAAATTAATTAATTCCCATAATTCATCCATTTTGTGGACTCTACCCAATTTCTTTGTTCCACAAAAATTAGATGACAAAAAAAAATGTCCAAATTTTCTTCACAAATGGCCGCCGTTTGACTTCGTGTATCAGTGCAAAGACTATCATTTTTCAGTTAAACTTTTCACCCAATATATATTCAAAAACTAACTAAAAAATCCCAAAAACATTTCCTTTAAAGCAAGTACGTATAATTTTTTTTATTAAATTTGCTCGCGAAATATGTTAAATTTGTCGCAAATCCAAATTATTCGCGCGAGTTTCGAAAGTGATATAGATGCAGGAAATTTTGCTTTTCGTGAAAAAGTCGACAACTGTGAACAAAGGATCAAACAAAATGTCTTCAAAACGCTGAAAATGGTGAAATTTCCATTCTACATAACGAATTACGATTTAAAAGCACGTGCAAATATGTTTAAACTATTTCGGTGTTCTACGTGTCGGGCGCGACGCATTTGTGATTATGTGCTATCCGATTATCGATTTACTAATTTACTTTGTTCTTATACATATCTTTTAGTTTCTCTTTTTCTCATATTTGGTATTTTTTTTACACAACATCCAACTAAACTAAACCACTATATTCCAGCACAAAAAAAAAAAACAAAACAAAACCAGCAGCACGCACGCATCGAAATAAAATAAAATCAAGCAAAACGGCAGCGCAATTTGAATTGCTTATCGTTCGCGGCAATCAGCCTCCAAAGCAGAACCAATCGCGTGCGGGGTTATCTGCAAAAGTGAGAGAACGCTTCGCGAAGAATAAATTGGGTGTCAGTTTGAATCGGGATTTGCAAAGCAGCCCGCTTGTTCTAGTGGCCCCGATTTCGAGTCATTTGGTCCGCAGTTGCTTGTTCGCGCGAAAATAAGGTTTAGCACTGTAATATCGTGTTTTGATCTCGTCCCGTAGCGAGAATGTCCATGTCTAGGCGACGCGACATCAATCCGAAGCTACGCATGGATAGGCAACCCGCTATTACCAGAATCACAGGTACCTATCACCATCGACCTTCGTTCGATATAAATTTGTTTTTCTCCTCGCTCTGGGCTATCTTTCCTCTCTGGCTTGGTTTAGGTTGTTCCTATTATTATGCAGAGTTTGTGTGACTCTAGGGAGGCCACTCTCCCGTAGAAGTTTGCCTCATTTCCAACGGCTTGATGCCGTCCATGTACCAGCGCTGTGTGTCGGCTGATACACTAGCATTAGCGCTCAAATTGACCCTTGCTCTCCTTTGCTTTTAATGTTTAAATCTGTATCTTTGACTGGACCTCCTTCTTCTCTAGATCCGAGTTTGCCAGCGGGAAAACGCAGAGAAATCGACAACGTCATGAAGAAGGCACGCGCCAACACCAATGACTACTGGGACAAGAAGTTGCTAGAGGTCGAGGAGAAGGATCCCAATCGTTGGCGTCACACTGGCTATAAGAAGATGTACATCCAAGGCGAGAGCAGTTCCGGTGAAAGCGATCGCGAGGGAAATTTCCGCTACAACAACGGCAACAATGGTGGAGTCGGTGGTGGTGTTAGTGGTGGTGGTGGTGGTGGTGGTCCTCCCGGCGGTAGCGGTGGAGGTCCATCCACCGGTAATCCTCGTGGTGGAGGTGGTGGCGGTCCATATCACCGTCCGTCGCGTTCGCCGCGTAGTCGTAGTCGGTCGCGTTTGCGTAAAACTCCACCATTATCACCACCAATGCGTCGTCGGTCACCGCCGGATCACGTGCGCCGTATGTCGCCGCCGCCCATGGATCGACGTCCGCGCTCCCCTGAACCCGGCAGGAGGATAATACCGCCACGTTCGCCTCCGGATATGGTTGGTCGTCGTCCCGGTCCCAGGCCCAGGTCGCCACCTGAGCCAGTCGGTATGATGCGTCGCAAGTCGCCACGTTCTCCGCGCTCGCCAATGGGCCGTCGTCGTTCGCCGGGTGGAATGGCTCCGGGTAGGCGTCGGTCCCCGAGCGGGGGAAGCTCGTTGCCGCCAAATAAACGAGGGCAGATTCTGCCACGGTCGAAGAGGCCCCCTTCGCCTCCACCGAGGGTGAGTTCAACTTTTAAAAATGGAAAATCCTTTCAATGTGTTTTAATTCGTATCCATTCGCATTGCAGAGTTCATGTCGGTCGCGGTCAAACAGCTCGATGAGCAGTTGCTCTGACGATTCATGTTCGGTATGCTCTCCCAAGCACCATCGCCAGTACTCGAGGTAAGTTTTTGTTTGAGCTTGAGATGGACACCGCATTTGTTTACAAAAAGATTTCAAGTACTGAGTGTAAATATTTCGTTTTCTATTTCTCTTACAGATCGACCTCGTTGTCGCGTTCGCGTCCACCTGGTGGTCCGCGGTCGCCTCCACCAAAGCAAGGCCCACTCGGTCGCGGCGGCCCGTCCGGTATGCGCCCACCAATGCAATACAGAGGCGTCCCACCTCTAATACCGCCCAACTCGATGCCATCTTCGTCCCGCGTACGCCCTTCGACCCCTCCTCAGGTTCGGGGCGAAAAATACCGAGAAGAGAAAGTAAGTTGAAATTTGAACGCTACATTAGCAGCAAGTGTAACAGCTTTTACTTTTCTAGCTTCGCCGTGCTAGCAGTGAACGTCGTCGTGAAATGCTAATCGATCGTGCCCCATCCGAGGGTGCACTTAAAGTATCGCGTTCGGGCCGTCATTCGCCGCCAGAAGATCCGCGTCTGAAGAATAGGCCACCAGAGCCCGTAGAACGTTCGGTCGTCACAAAGAAAAAGAAGAAGGACGCCACTGATAAGTCGGTAAATAGTTCAAAGTGGATAGCAGTGCCGAGCAGTTTTGCCTCATCGATATTTCTTGTTTCTGTTTAAAGGTTCGTGCGCGCATTAAGGTCGAAGGCGAAAAACGCAAAAAACACGGTTCATCGTCTGATTCAGAAGATTCTGGAACGGACAGCGAAAGTTCGCTGCCAACATTTACGGCAACCACCCGACTAACGTTGTCCGAACGTTTCGGCAAAATGGCACAATGGAGCATAGATCGCAATAACATGGAGAATATGCGCATCACTAAGGATTCAACTGGTGGAGCGTTGAAAGTGATGATCGAAGAAGGGCTGGAGTCGCCGCCGCGGCGGTACTCCTATTCCCCGGCTCCTGCTGGTCATTTTCCGGAAGAACTGGCGACCACAGCCCCCTCGGGCATGCTGTCGTGGGACGATGTTCGCGTCCGTTACGAGTACTACAAGAATCGTGGCTATCTGCGCGATTTGGATTTAAAGGTATGGTGATTGGGTAGTTCCCTCCAAAAGAGGCGAAATGTTTGGACCCACTTGCCATTCCACTTGCTCAATGCAAATTGTTTGCTCTTGTCTTTGCAGGACTACATTAAATGGGAAGAGTGGTGGTACAAGTACCAAGAGTGGTTGAAACAAGAGCGTTACTACGAATTCTGGGAGCGCCAACAAATGCATAGGCGTCGTCGTAAGAAAATCCCAATCGCCCAACGTCTAAACTAAGTTTCAATGTTGTTGTTTTTTTTTTTACTTCATATTCTGGTAATGACTATTATACCGCGCACTTATTTAAACGCAAGGGAGAGCTCATTGAACAAGAAAGAATAACTCAATTTTGTTGACAGTTAAGGAAACTAATATTATGGAAGGCGACTATACCTATTTTATTTTTCTTGATTTAAAGAAGTGACAATTATTTTTAGATTTATCATTTAACACTAGCAATTCTCTATGAAAATCCTTCAGCGTACATACGCATTGAGAGTGTATATACGGTATATGGGATATATTTTTTTTACTATCAAATAGCGAAGCTTTACTGTTGCCGAATTTAGTTTTTAGACCATCATGTTTCACTGATCATTTGTTTTTATACATTATTAACTTTAAATGGTTGCTTTCTTATTTTTATAGGTATTGCTCTCTGTGCAATTGTAAGTTGATAAAGTTAGATCGGTACATTAAAAATGTTTGTTTTCCACCACAATACACATGCATATATCAGGAGATTATCAATTTCCCCCCCTATTGGCGGTTGTGTCGACGATTCTCGTGGCTATGTTGTTCTCTGCAAAAGTGGTTTCGTTTTGCGGATCGTGTATACAGTGTATGTATATGGCAACGCGAATTGGGGTGATCTGCATCTCCAACAATATAAAATGTATTTTTAAAATGTTGTACCATACAAGGAGTTACATCTATATTTACCACTTGAATAAAATATTTAAATTATGTGTAAATAAATTACTTTCTAGGAAATTATAGAATGAGGTCTGCAGCCTTCGATCTCTGACAAGGTTCCCCGAACATTTTACTGTCAAATGAACTATAAAATTCCACAAGGGCTAGTTTTATTAGGCGTTTTTCTTTTTTAGTTCAGAGCTGAGCTCGAGCTTTAATAAATATATGTATAAATTGAATATTTATTAAATTGGTTAACCTTCAGTTCCAGAGCAACAAGGTTCGTCCGCCATTTCAATTATTTTGTTTATCCTGTTTTTTTTTTCTGTCAAATGTGCCTGTAAGTATGTAATCAGTTTTATACCTGCTCAGTCAATTTATTCTGAGCTCATAGAGCGCGCTCTGGTTATGCTCTGAGAGAAAAAAGAAACACAAATTCTGTGCTCTGATGTATCTGAGCTAAAAAAGAAACAAACTTTTTGTATAACAGTTCAGGTTGTGCTCTGAACTAGAAAAGAAAAACGGCTATTGAGTATACCTATCCACGTATAGCAAAGAATGCAGAATATAACAGTTGGGTTAAGTGTTATAAAATCAACTATTTGGTTTAGTTGTATGGCGCTGAAAGTAGTTTACTAGCAATTTTGCGGACACCATCAAAAAGGACCCATTCCAAAATGAACTGTTGCTGACTTGAGATTAAGAACTTTCACAACCACGACGAAGCATACGTTCCGCTTTTACGAATATATGCAACCGTGTATCGACGACAAACGTCTAGCCACTACAAAAATCACGACCGAATAGCTAGGTACTTCGAAAGTTAAAATGTACGGGCAGCTTTGTGACAGGTGATTGATCTCCCTTACTTATGGCTAAAATGTCAAAGCGTGACTGATTATAGCCATATTTGGTATATTGGTTCTATTTATTTAGTTTTTAAAACTCGCCAGGCCATATCGCGTCACATTTAAAAAGACACGAAAACGAATAAAAGTGCTGCCAGACTTCCTATACTTTCATATGACTTCCCTGGATTTATTTTAAGATTAATAGGTAATTTACATTTTCGAAAGCAGAATGAAATATACTACAACTCCGATTTAGAATTCCGAAAGTATTACAGAGTAAAGAGTACCAACTCAAAAACTGAACGGAAAGCAATTTCGAATAGGATCGACTTTCGGAACGAAATAGAGACTATTGCTGCATTTACACCATCACACATTTCTAACACGTAAGATTAAAGGGATGCTAAATACTAAATAGCCGTGTGACCGAAAGGGACGGCATTACATAACACGCAAAATAATGCGACATGTTTTTTGGTCGGCCATCTTGTTTACGTGATAGGAATTATGGGAAAGCTATGCTTGTTGATATTTTTATAGCGATGACTTACGAAATTTCGCTTTCCTATAAAACAAAATGGCTTCCGAAAGTAATGAACGGAAAATTATTTATTTATTTCGTATAACTGATTAACTAATTCTTGGTTTAATTAAGTAAAACTAATTACCACTCTCATTTCACATGTTTTGAATCAGAAATAGAAACGTTTTCAAGTGATTGCAGAAATGTTATTCGGTGGAACTTGTGTTTGTTTCCGTTTTACGTATCTATAATTATGTGTAGAACATCCATGACACTTTAGGCGTCTGATTTGTGATCTCATTCTTACGCCTTTATTAGCATTGAGTGCTGACAAACGGATCTCTCTGTCCCGTGTCGTGCAAAAATGCGCGGCGTGATGTTGTAAATGCAGCATAAGGCCCGTGCCCTATTTCTCCATAACCTTCTTTAATAAACGAAAACGTAAAAAAAAATAGTAAAAGAATTTATTTATTACCCAGCTGCCGATGGAGGATCAACTAATTGTTTGCAGGTTAATTGGTGTTACAAAACTAGCTTAACACAAATATTTACAGCAACGCTATCACACAATAAACGTACTCCGCTGAACATAATTAATTACCAGCGCCATCTACTGTTCACAAAATCCATCATCTTTATCCGATGACACGCAAACTCGTAGACGCGAAAAATTACTACAAATTCGAATTTAACTTCGAAGAAAATTCGTAGCCGCCATTTTGGCTGAGTACGATTATCGCAGTGGTGGTTCTCAGCATTTTCGCTAAAAGTATTTCTACAATTTTCCTACAAATTACAACAAATCCAAACAAGTAAATTGTGCGACACTGTGCGTTCAAATATAATGCATAGAATTTAATAAAAATGGAGAACGTTGTTGCCTTTAATACCGAGGTAAGTGCGCTTGAAAAAAGTGCCCAAAAGTTCTCTGTGTGTGTTGCAAGTGCTTCGTGTGCATCCCGGTCAATGGTGAATTATGTAAAAATAAAACCCAAGTACATGATTGCAAATACATTTGTTATCAATGGGTGGTTGTTGCTGTGTGAAAAAAACTCTCCATAAGGAACCTTATTGACTGGGATGCGTGCTGCCAAGAGTGCTTGCCTGGGGCGGGTCTGTGACAGTACATACTAATTGAATACTGTTCCCCTTTAATTTTGCAGCTCTCTGGGCTGTATGAAACGAAACCGCCGATTTCGAAGGCCAAGATGGCAGCTATAACCAAAGCTGCCATGCGAGCCATCAAATTCTACAAACATGTCGTGCAGAGTGTCGAGAAGTTCATACTGAAGTGCAAGCCGGAGTACAAGGTGCCTGGATTATATGTCATCGATTCGATTGTGCGACAGTCACGGCATCAGTTCGGCGTGGAGAAGGATGTGTTTGCACCCAGATTCGCTCGGAATATGCAGGAAACATTTGCCAACTTATTTCGATGTGCGCCCGATGACAAGAGTCGCATCATTCGCGTGCTCAATCTGTGGCAGAAGAATAATGTTTTTGCGCCCGAGGTTATACAGCCGATATTTGATCTAGCTGATCCCAGCCATCCGATATATCAGATGCAACCGCTACAAAGTGGAGGCGGCAACGCAGGCGACATCAGCTCGAATGGCTTGAATTTATCCGGCGGGGGAATGGATGTGAGCGGAACCAGTGGCGGTGGCAGTGGAATGCCTGGCAACCAGTCGGGAATCGACGACAAGTTGGTGTTGCCAGATTTGTCGGTAAGAAGAAGAGATAATGGTTTCTGTGCGTGTTTTTTTTTTTTTTTTTTGTTAATGACTGGATCTTTGGTAAATGTGGACTAACACTCTTCATGCTAATTTGTTTTCTTCCGATTTGCAATGTAGCTTAAAGGTGACAGGCTTACAATAAACTCACCTATGTACATTTGGACAGGCTTTGTCCATTGCTACCGCCAGGTTATTCTTTTCGATCGTCGCTTGTCAGCTGCTCTTTCTGTAGCAGACTTTTTTTGCGCAATTCATCTCATTGGACTTGTTGAATGGTCAGTACCTGGATAGTTAGCCACACTGTGCGTTGTCAGATTCGTATAGTCAGTTGTTTAGCAAATTCCAAAGTAGTGAGTAGTGAGGGAGGCGCTTTTTTGTGGATTTTGCCGACGTTTTTGTTTACTGAATGCTTTACTGTCCTAATTGATGTATATTTCTGTCCTAATTGATGTATATTTCAAGGTGTTTTTGCTACCCTCCGTTGCTTGTGAAATCAAAACGACTTCTTTTTTTTAGTATGATACTTTAAAAGGTGCCCATTCATGAACACAAGATGTGCTAAGCAGAGAGTCGGCATGAATTGTCATCAATGTTAAGCATAGAACTTACATTTTATGAACGGGCCCAAAGTCGAAATATAATATCGACGAAAAATATTGATCTATGATTTCGTTCAGCTCGGATTGAATATACCTACTGGCGGGAGATCATTTGTCCATCCCCAGCGTAGATGAATTGGTCAAACGAAATAGTTTCTATCGAAGAGCACACCCGTTTGTATCCAACTTTATAATGTTTCCTAGTCTCCAGCAGATCATACCTTGTTTATTTATTGAACTTGTGCAGTAGTCTCCCTTGTACCGTTCTAACTGGTGGCTTCTTTCCTCCATTCAATCAATATACATCGCGCCATATAAATAATAATTTGTAGTGTCCAGGCTAAATTTTTCGAACTCACAATGGCGAAATTATCCATACAAAATTGCATATTGTGACATACAAAATATTTAGTCTGAAGGTTTATTAGTAAGGTCCATCGTTCCTAATAACCTAATCTCCACTGGCCTGTTGTATTTATTTTTGCGATGCGACCTTGTCTTGGCTGTCAATAGTGGACTGCAACTGCAATAACGAGGCGTTCCCCATCTTTCTACGTTACTCGTTTAAACAACCAACCAACCAATTCGTAGAATACTTTGATGCTATCAACTGGCACATATTAACTTTCTTCTACCGATTACAATCATCCTTCTGACATGTGGGATGTTCAATTTATTATTGGACAACTGATCGCCAGTTGGGATTTAAAACTAAAGGTGTTATGAGTGTTTGTACAGCTTCTACAGAGGTAGAAAGCCATTCTTCCAGTTGCACTGAACGTAGAACAAGTGTATTCCGAGCTGAATGTATATTCCTGCTATTCTTTTCTTCACTTCGTATGTCTCCCATCATTTGCAAGTCAAAGACTTACATGTCTTAAGTTGGACTGAAGGTATGTCCAGTTTGACACCATTTTTGGACGATTATCGTCGAAACAATTTGCCTCCAGAGCTCGCAACTGAGTGCTAAACTTAAGACGAGGGAGCTACTTTCAATTCAGTCTTCACAGATGTAATGGGAATCGAAGAACAATCCATCAGTAAATAGTTTATCATTAGTGATCGTGTCTGTTTTTTTTATGTAAATGTCGTGCTTATTTGTTACACTCGCAGTTCTAGTACAGACAGCGAATGCCTAAATGTGCTATGTGGAGATGCCCTTGCCAGTGCCGCCTCTAAGGATTGATTTTCTAGATTTTAGATGTAGTATCGTGTCTACTTTAGCAATTACTCGTACTACATTCCCTTTGCAGAGCGACTGCTAGCAAACTCTAAGTCAAAGACGTCCTCGGCAAAGTTTAGTTGGTTCAGTTTAGCTGACGCCACCAGCAGATGTGACTCGTTTCTCTATGCTTGCATCTTCTTCGGTACTTTGCCTAACTTCGTTTAATCAATTTAGTGAGCTGCTGCTCCTTTTCCACCCTCTTTTGCGCTCGCAGTTGCAGTTTAACGAATATAACGCGTATTGTTGTGAAATCCCTTTCTTCCGCTTCACCGTGGCTTGATAAGCCCGAGCTTCGACCACGATAACAGAGAACCCTGTGTCTTAATGTGTGCCCATTACTGACCCTTTATCAGCAGGCAAAACCATGATAACCATGGAGCTCGATAAGATCGGTTTTTGATTTCTTGGCGCCCATTTAATCACCATTTCTCATCATCACTCGTTTGCGAAACCAAACTTCACTGCCAACACAAAGCGCCTGCACACTCCCTGATCAGTATCAATTGGATTTCGCTGCAGGTTGAATGAAAACAAATTAGTATGACGACCATAAACTAGTTTAATGCGTACTGCGCTCTCTCGTCATCTGGCATGACGAGCTACGCTTAAACAACTTGATGTGTGGATAGTATGTGTGTGTTTACCGAATGCAGTACTCGTTATTCTCCAACTAATAGGTATGTGTTTCCATTAGATTGGTCATCCAAAGGCATTCGCAAATGCCCTTGATCAAAGCACCCTACGACAATTGCAACAAATCCAACAATTGCTTATCAGACAGACCACTAATGAGAACGCTACATCATCATCTTCTGGCGTGGGGGCCATGAGCCAGACGGACTCTGTTAAATTTAATAAAAACCTACTCGATTACGACTACGGTGATGAGGACGAAGAGGACAAGAAATCTGCTTCTCCACATGTACCAAATCTTTTAGACGTAATTAATATAATAGCCTTGTTTCATTTGATTTCCTAACAAGTCTTTGTTTTGCTTGTTTGATTGTTTGTTACCTCCCAACCCCTCCCCCCAAAAACAAACTCTTCCTCTATGCATTTCTTCTCTTCGTTTTGCTTGTGAATATTTTTATTCAATTCACTTGTGTTTATGGTTTGTGTTACCCGCTTCTTTGTACTCAATTTGTGCGTTGGTTTCATTTCTATTTTTTTTAGAACAACAACCTGAAGCAACTGCTCAAGGACCCGAATGTGCTGCGCCAACTGCAGACGCTGCAGAACTTCCAGAAATTCAAGCAACAGGAGGAGAAACAACACAAGCTGAATGAGTTGCGCATGCAGGAGGATGCCTTCGAGAAGCACATACAGAACGTCCTCAAGGTATTTGCACATTGTTGTGGTTTAGATCTTTTGAAAGTTTTTTTTTTTTTTTGTTTAATAATTTATGTTGTGTCTCTTTGTTTTGTTTTCTGTGTTGCAGGGTACGGCGGTTGTTGTTGACGCTACGGACATGCCCAACAAAGAAGTGGAGTTTGTCTCGGAGGAAGCTAAAATCGAGGTAAATTCACTCAAATTCTGTGTTTCGTCACACATTCTATTCTGTTGTGCTGACGTGTTTAGCATAAGATCACGGTGCGAACAAAACAAAAACGAAAAAGAAATCAGCTCTACCTAATGTTGTTATACGCAAATTCGCGGGAAGAATTCGAATCAAACTATGCACTGGGGATGACTATGATTTTGAGGTCTCAATTTGAATTTTAGCAAACGCTTTTCATGTTTTAATTGCGCTTGAAATGACACTTGTTGTATCTGGGAGTAGGCAGATGTATCCCAAGTTCGACATCAGAGGGCATAAGTCTTGCATTGCTGTTGTTGGGGTATTTAAAGGGGCAGCCGTTTTCCATCTTTAGGCTCGGATATTCAGCGACCAGTTTGCAACCGTCTTTAATAGGATTTTAAGTAACTTTGTTCGTATGCTGCGATTAGTCCGGTCAGATCAAATCCAACTGGTGTGATTTCCAAGTAAACTTATGAGTCACGTGTCTTACACGAGGTAGTAGGATTCAAATGGTTACAAGTCGTATGCGCCATGAAAACGCGACTGTTTAAGGAAGGGATGGGATGGGATGAGTCAACACTCAGCTTAGTTCAATAGAAGTAAAATGAGAACCGGTTAATGCATGAAAAACCAAATGGAAAGGGGGTCCCCAAAGAAGCTCTCCGCTGGGGCACAATTTCAACCATTAAAAGCAAATAAAGTAGAATTATCGTGACTGATCCAGTCTTATTACATAGAAATGCATTCATATCAAGTCGAAATAGAAAAGAATCAAACCAATTCACTTCTGCAAATGAGAACGAGCCTTGTCAACATGTATATTCGAAACAAGAACAAAAAAAACACTCAACTCTCGTAAAATAAGTCCGAAATTGTTGGCACAGACGAGTTCCCCCTTGCAGCGGTGAGTGGCACAAAAGAACCAGACAAACGGTCTACCAGCAATTAGTTATTTTAGTATGTATTTAAAGAAATTATTGTTATTTTTTAAACAAAAAACATTATACAAACCTAAAAAAGAAATCTTCGTTGGAATTTCCAACTCTAAACACAAAAGGTAAGGCTAATCTAAACGAATGAAATTCCACCGGGACTAACGGTATAACAACGTTTGCGTACCAAGCTGGTAAGTCATTTAAAATTTGATTAATACAAATTGATAGTAAAAAAAAAAAAAAAAAGTAAAAGCATCAAACGCAACGCAATAATCAATTTAAAAATCACGCGACCGCAAAGATGAAGATACATAAAGTAAAAGTAAAACCGATAAAACCATACGCACACGTCAACATACGACTGAAATGATAAAACGAAATATACAAAATTAAATTCAAATAATAAACAATCACGTAATTTTTATTTTTCGTCATTTTGTTTTTTTTTTTCTTTGTGTTTTTTTTTTTTTTGTTTTTGTTTTTCCTTTTTGTTTTACTTTATTCTGTTTCTGAACGACAACACTGTAGGTTATCAACTTGGATGGGAACGACTCGAGAAGTCCGTCGCCGGGTCGTGATCGCTACGCGAAGAGGAGACGCAGCCGCAGTCGATCCAGGTCCAGGGAAAGATTGGCCGCCAACAGGGACAGGCGAAGACGCAGCTCTAGGTCCAGATCGAGGAGCCGTTCGCCGAGGACGAATCGTCGTCGCAACTCACGTGAGAGGGAGCGTGAACGCGATCGCCTGGTCGAACGCAACCGCGACAAGGAAAAGGAGAAGGAGCGCGAACACGAACGTGAGCGCCGACGCAAGGGCCTGCCGGACATCAAGAAGGAGCATTTGAGTGGTAATTTTCTTTCAACATATGCGATTGTCAAAACTATATAAATATTAATTGAAACTTTAACATTGCAGTCGTATGGTGGAGCAAATCCGAGCGCGAGTTTTTATATATTTTTTTTTTTTATTTTCGTTTGTTGTTATCGGATGTGCGCGCGTATTAATTGCAAAACTGTGTGATATACTTGATTACTATCTTCATCATTGCGTTGCGCAGATTTTTACGTTGTTTTTCTTTCATTTTTTTTTTTTTTGTTGTAAACTATTTCAAAGATTTTTGCTTTTCTTGTGCTTGCCACTGGCAAGGGGGCAGCTGGCACCAGAGCTATAGGACGCCGCCTGCAGCTTAGTCCCGAGCCAGCCATTGATGGTAGATCGCGACAGACGATGGCAAAGTGAAACTCGATGAGTTTTGTCAGAAAGGGAGCGCTAGTCACGTTCAGACGGTTGGTAACGACGAAATGTTTGGATGAGTTCTGGCAGAAAGAGAACTCTCGTCACGTTGCTTATCGGTTATTACGATGAGTTCTGACAGAAACAGAATCATCATCACGTAGCTTTTCAGACAGTTGCACTCAAAGCTAGCACCTCAGTCTTAAAGTTGAGAATGTAAGAGCAACTTCCCTAGTGGGTTCTACGCCCACGTCCAAATTAATGCTAGCGGCGATTAGAATACCGCGGACTTCCGTCCTCATCTTGGAACGAAACGATAGGAACTCAAAACTGGCTCATCAGTTGTGTAAAGTTAAGAGCAGCTTCCCTTGTGGGTAAACGGCATAAGCCCAAATTCATTCCACTGGATTAACCGCGGATTCCTTCCTCATCTTGTGCGAAGTGTGAAAGTAAACAGGGATCGAATCGCGTCGTCCGTAAACGAGCATAACGTGACGGAATTTGTTTTTGTTTCACATGTAAAATAAATTTAATTCCGTGAACGTACAGCTCGTTCACGGAAGTGGCGATTCGACCCCAGATTCAATCGTCGTCTTGAAATTCTCATGCCCACCGCTGAATTGTGGTGCTGACTTTCTTCTGATTAGTTTTCACGTGACAAAGCCTAAGCCAAAGTCTTCTGATAGAAGCAGTCACGGACGAACTCTAGTGTTTGTTGTAACCAGAGGTATGGCTAGGGACTGCAATTGCATTGTAAAGAGAAAAGAATTATATTAGTTCCGCTTGCACAACGTTTAAAGTTTAAACTTGGTCATCATTTTCCACGTGAAATCACGAGCTACACACTCAAGTAGAGCGGGAATGTGGCATTTTCTGGTGTGAAATGCGCAGATTGTTGTGCTGTTCTACCTTCGGCAGAGCCACTATCTGTTGATACATAAAACTGAGCTCCCTTCTGGACAGAAATCAAAGCCTTTTTGTTTGTTTCGGCTATTGCTAAACAAGCTTGACATTTGACAGGGCAAAAGCGTTGGCACCTAGAAATTTTTAGTTGAACTTATTGAACGACCTTTTCGGATACCCAACTATATTTGGTTTGGTGGGGTGTGAGAGAAATCAAGCTTTCGGTTTAATACAGTTGAGTAGCCCACCATCTATGTCCATGTCTAAAAACTAGCGCCATAATCCAAGCGTTATCTACATCCATGAACCATACACTCTCTGAGACCTTTCCGTCAAGTTTGGTCACCGTTTTCGTCTTGGTCGAAGCATGAGATGAACAATTTTTTATATAGCTGCGCGATAAGTGGAAAGCAATCTTCGTTCGTCGAAACTGCTCATCACAAGAAATCTAATGATATACTCGAGGGTTTGAAGGACCAACCGAGACTATTTGTGATCAGTCAACTGATCTTCGTTATATTTTCTACAATCAGCATAGTAACGCCAACACTACGATTGTCACACAATCACAAGTCATGGCAGGTGCTTCTGTAAATATCGTGTCCCTTCACAAGAACGGACGAAAGCTTAGTTCCCACTCATCACTTGTTCCAAGTTTTTTCAGTGGTGAAGCATTTTTCTGGAGGTTTTCTGTTGGTGTACTCTACTTTTATCGATCGAGACTTTATATTGTCACGCATTGCATTTTACCATCGCAACAGTGGTTCTCCAACCAAACAGAAAGTGCTCCTTGGTTTAACCTCAAATAGACAAGGAATATTCGCTTCTTCGATGATTGATAAAATCGAGAGACAGAGGTTGAATTACCGCTTCCGTGATCGAGTCCTACGTGACTGAATTTGTTATTGTTATGCGCGTTCAATCCACAAAATTCAGTCACGTTACCAGGTTACATTCTCGGCATCCTTATTGGATATATGACTACCGCTTCGTTCTCTCGACAGAACTGCTCTGCATATGAAAGTCTGCTGAGCAATGAATAGTACTGGCCAGTCTTTCAGTGACATGTGGTTTTCATCTTCTTCTCTGACATAAGACATAAGTATAAGACATCTCTGAGTATAATACCTACCCCTGAGAGTAAAGATGGTCTCGTTGTACTGACGGTTACTTGCCCACCCAATTTGTTTGCTCAACAAGTTGCCTAGTTATAGAGCATAACTCGAATTTGACTGGCTATACAATGCGAACGAGTGCGCATACCCTCAGGGTCACCACTTGTACTCCATGAGCGGGTGAGAGCCCATAATAATGGATTTTCTGAAGAGCTTTCTATCGATAACTGAAAAATTATGGTCGTTTGTTACTTTTGAGGCTGTATTGCTTTGATGACCATTCTGTTCGTTTATGACACACTGTCGAAACTACTGCGCTTTTAATTTTAGAGCAGGAAAGTTCCTTCGAGGGGTGCATTGTTTTGGTCATTTTTTGTTTTGAAGGCCACTTGCGCCTGTTAAATTCCTTTCGACTGACAGTCGAACTTTTACCATAAAACTGTCATCTGTCAGGTTCGCTTGTTGTTACCACACCGTCTGTTAAATGTTAGTAGTATAATAATATCAACGGAATTGACAACAAATGAGCGAAACACAATTTACGTCTGAATTCTTCCAGAAGCGATGCAACAATTTGCACCATTTCGTGATCTGTAGTTTGTTCGTGGATGCGGTAACATGTTCTGTACAGTTCTATGAGAAGGTTCACATTGATCTAACTCTTAGGCCATCACATTAAGGCAAAGATGGGTGGAAACAAGGACCCCAAGTAGTTTTTGTTATCAAATGCGGTCAAACAAAAATACCTCCAAAACCCTGGCTCATTTTGGACTGCTTTTCCATTATTTGATTATGCAAATAAATTAATCCTATCCAACATGTTTTTGGATGTTGGTGGGGGTCAATTCGGTACGGCTTACTTAATGGCGCCGTCAGCTTTCAGACAGTCAGGCTGACGAATTGGTACGCCTCTACCTTTCCGAATGCAGTCGAAAATCAGCCAGAACCAGACTTGCATTTGTTGACATAGCTGCGCTGCGTCGTCTCATCAATAGTTGAAACTACAGCAATGGATCCTTGGAGGGGTCTTCTTCGACATAGTAGTTCCTTTTTTCGGTCTTTTGCTTTAAAGACTGCTAGTTGCGTTGGTTTTGTGTTTGTCAGACGAGCATTATGTAGGCAGGGGTTATAGCGGTGGGACTAACTGTTTGAATTCGATTTTAAGGCAAATTTGAAGGATAGGTCACAGGGAAATAAATTACCAACCACTCCAACATGCGACTGCACAACAAAAACGCCATTTATCACCTTTCTTGTTGTAACCGAGACTATTTGCTTTTGCCCTTGCAGTTTGCAGCACAACACTGTGGGTGGGTCACCTCTCCAAGCTGGTGTACCAGGAGGAGCTGTCCGACAACTTCGGCAAGTATGGCGACATCGTGAGCATAGATCAGATTGTTCCGCGAGGATGTGCATTCATTGTGATGAATCGCCGTCAAGACGCCAGCAAAGCAATGAGCGGCCTGAAAAATTACAAGCTCCAGGGCCGGGGAATAACAATATCGTGGGCTGCCGGCAAGGGTGTCAAAAGCAAGGAGTGGAAAGACTTTTGGGACTTGGAGTTGGGCGTCACCTACATACCGTGGGACAAGCTGGCAGTAGACACCGACTTGGATGCGCTAGAGGAGGGCGGCATGTTTGACGAGGACTCAATGCCCGACTGGATGAAGGACAAAATCAACAAACTGAAGAACATCAAAGAGAACATTGCCAGTGGTGGTGGTGGTGGTGCAGCGATGATGTTCGGCATGGACGGCATGCCAAAGATTGACACAACGCAGCCACCACCGACGGCGGGTGGCATGATGGCAATGCCGCCATTTACCATGGCACCGCCAATGGGTGCGCCACCACGTATGATGGCTCCGATGGGCGTGCCAATGCCCAACACTATGGTATCCGGTATTCCAATGCCGCCGTCTATGGTGGCAGGAATGCCACCACCACACGCCATGATGCATGGCATGCTTCCGCCGCCTGGCTACCCGCCGATTCCGCAGCTGGATAAAAATATTCCCCCGCCGAATATGCGCGGCGACGGTGGCATGCCGCCCGGTGGGTTCATGGGGAATCCCGGCCTGATGCAGCCGATGCCCATTCCCACACCACATCCGTTCCAGCAGGCAAGTGTGGGCGGAAATGCTTCGAGCGACGATCAGATGGACATCGAGATGGAGGATGATATGCCTACCGATGCTCCGGCGCCACCAATTAATTTCAATCAGCCGCCGCCCATGTTTCAGGGAGGCGTTGGCGGCTTTCCCGAAGCGGGAGTTATGCCAGGAGCTGATGGTGGCGACGATTTCGTCGGTCGCGACAGGAATCGCGGAGGCGGTTCACGGTGGGGTGCCCGCGAGGATCGGGATCGCGGTGGAAATCGTGGCGACGTCGCCGAAGGTGAGATGTGGCGCGAGAATGGCGGTGGTCCTCCCAACTTCAATGACAGCCAACGCCGCGCCGGCGTTGGTCCGCCCGTGAACATTCCGCCGTTTGAAATGAACAACCACCCGCAGAGGGACGGTGGATTCTTCGATATGCGACATGCTGGTGGAGATGGTAAGGTTTGACGTCGTGCAGCAAATGAAGTGCTCACCGTTTCCTTGTTTTTTCAGATTTTACTGATCGTCGCGGAGGAGGAGGCGGCGGACGTGGTGCCGGTGGTGGAGACTTCTTCCCAAATATGCAGAATCGATTCAATCAGCCAAACAGCCTGATGCAAATGCGGATTCAACCCCCGCCAGTGTTTAACAATCGAATGGGTGGACCTGGAATGGGTCCCGGGCCGGGCATGTTCATGCGCGGGCAAGGACCACGCGCTCAAGGTGGACCACAAGGTAAGTCTCGCCTAGTTGTATAATCAACTTTTGGATACTTACGCTGCACTCATTTAGGTGGCGGGTTTAACTTCAACGATCGGCCACAGTTTGATCGTGACATGGAAGGTGGTGGCGGAGGCGGCGGAGGAGGCGGAGGCGGCGGTGGCAACAGAATGCGTGGCGGTCGTGGTATGAACGACAGGCGTGGCGGCGGTCGAGGGGGTCGCGGCGGCGGCGGTCCAAACAATTGGCGAGACAATGACGACGACGAAGAGGGTGGCGGCGGTACAAACGCTTTCAAACGACGAATGGGCGGCAATCGTTTCGGTGGTGGACGCGACAGGGACGGCCCCGACGACAACCGCATGAGTCGAGACAGAGACCGCGGTGGTCGTCGACAAATGAACGATCGCAATTCACGTGAGCGAATCGATCGAACATCGCGCGAAAGGCGCGGCGATGGCGTCGGCAACGACCGGCCGCCAAGGAATCGCAAAATGTCCAGTGAGCAGCGTGACGAACCGTCAACGCCGCCAAAGAAAGCCCCAGCCAATGTTCCACTAGATACTGAAGAGGATTGGGATCAGGAGCTCTCCGAGCACAGCTTCGAACAGGGACAAAGGAAATCATTTTCTCCTTCCCAGCAAAAGGAGGACGAACCCCAAAACGAGGCCGCCATGGAGGACTCCAACCGGCGGAGAGAACCTTCCCCCCAGGCAAATGTCGAAACAGAGGAATTTGCCGCTCCAATTGTTACTCCCAGGGAGGAGCAACAGCAACAACAACAACAACTGCAGCAGCAGCCCAGCAAAAAGGAGGAACGAACAAATTCCATCAACACCCCGCTCTATGACGAACCCGCTCCGGATAACAACAAACCATCGGCTTCCGACAAGGAATGTGAAGGCGGCACCGCCGCCAACGGTGGTGGCGACGCCGATGTAGGCGGCCCTCCTCCCGAAAGCACCGCCCCGTCTTCTGAGGTCGCTGCAGAGGAATAAAACTGCTTGCCGCTCGACCTCCATTTTCGCTTCTAGTTCTAAGGGCACACTGTCTAGACGTAAAATCAAATGTATGGCGTTGTTTGGCAAGCATTTATATATTGTTTACTTGGAAATTATTTATTAAACAGAGGACAACACTCAAACACACACACACGCATTACGCATTGACAGCTAAAAGAACAACATCAATTGTACTGTGTAATATTTTAGTTAAATAAATTTTTGTTGCTTTTTTTTTTAATCAATTCTTGTAGCTCAATTATCTTAAAAAAAGCGTCCTTGAAACATGTAAACATTTACACGCGCAATTGCATTGGGGCTTTCGAACGTCATCCAGCAACACTTTCTTTTTGTAATAAGCAATAAATGTGTGTAACCAGCGAACAGTATATAATGTTATTAGAATTTTTTTTTTTTTTGTTTTTAAATAGCGGTTAATTGTAATCTACTATTTTAATTTGGAAAACGAGCGTATATATTAACATTTTATTATATTCATAATATAAATAATTTTACTCATTTTATCAACAAGTAGCGTTACATGGTGAAGAAAAGCAATTCAAAACAAATTCAGAAACACACACACACACATGATGAATAGTAAAACTGTAATCAGAAATAATTGTTTAAAATTGACATACAGTATGTATTAAGAACCAAGCGGGCAGTTGTGTTTTTATTTTAATGGTGAAAGCTGATCCGGCGGAAGACGAAGAAGAAGACCCTTGTTTGAATTTTTATGACGTGGTGAAGGTTGCGTTGGTCGTTCTTTTGTGCGCAAGACATGGAGGCGTTGCAGGGTTGTCATGTTAATTGCCTAGGAACAGTTACAGCCACCGCTTTTGACGGCATTTCCCGGATGGGGACAACTTCTCTGTCATGAAGTAAAATTTGTTTATAAGTTGTGGTAGTGCAATCATTACCACTGTGAGTCTGCCGGATGTGGTATTCGATTGGACTTCGCAGAGCACTTTTTTTCTCTCTGGATCGTTTTTTATGTTCGATTGGTACGGAAAAAAATCGTTTTCCGATTTCAAAGCACTTTTTCTCAGAGTTTCTTCAAATTTACCCATTTGCGTTTGAAGTTTGACAGCTAGCGGAGTTTGTTTACGTTTTTGTGAAAATTTTCAACTGAAACGGATCGGGTGGATCTATTTTTGTTAAATAATTATGTAGAAATCAATCTGGGCGTAAATTTCGATTGATTTGAGTCTAACCGGTGAATGGAAAACGTGTCGAAGGCTGGCAAATACCTATTCCAATCGATCGAATATCAACAAAATGAGGGTAACTGGCGGTTTTTTATTCGTTTGGTCACGCGAAATGTAAAATCTGGGAGCAGAATCTGAGCAAAATAGACAAACCATTCTGAGACCACCAATTTCGGCTGATGTTCCATTATAAATAAATAAAAATGTGGTAGGTTAGGCACTCCGAAGTCTATCACATTCCCCTACGGTTGGCAGCATTTTGTTTTTGTATATTTTTGCATGTTACACGGATTAACACCGATAGGAAAACAAAATGGCGGAACTTGTACAAATTTTGAGGTGGCCAACGGTAAGCGAATTGGCGCTTGGGAGCAAAGATAATGGAATACAGAGATATATATCTTTCCAGTGGAAAGGTGGCTGCTTACAAACTGTTTTCCCGAAAAATTCATGAAGTCCGCACACTTTTTTTCTAGTCCCTGTATTTGAGTTCGTGAACTGGACTTGAGCCAGTGCAAGAATTCGGTATTAAATTATAATAAAAATATTTAATGGTTTCCTTTCAATTGATACAGATCAATATACGTAATAAAATAATTATAATAAAATTATTCAGTTCATTATTGTGTCTAAAATGACGTCTCTCCGGGATGTCCATCGTATTCGCTGATGAACAGCTTTTTGGTTAGCAAAAAACTCTCGATATTCTCCTTGTTGGCTGCACTGTCACTTGGTGCGGCTCGCTTGCGACTCGATGAGGCAGCCGACTGATTGCCATCGGTGGCGTTATCATTCGCCGCTTCCAGTTCGACTGGTTGATTGCCATCTAAGCAGTACAGTAGGCTTCTGCTGAGCTGGGATTCGTCAAGATCGTCAATGTCCTGCGTGGAACCAAAGTCATCTGGCTGGCTAGAGAATGACGAGTCAACGGGGCTGGCGGTTAGCACGCTTCGACTGAGGAGGTACTCCCTACAAATGGGACATTAATAAATGATTAGTTTCAATCGGCGGTGTTGTCGACTCACTTGAAGTCGTTGGACAGTGTCGCCTTTTGTACAGCAGGCGGTGGGTTGGCGCTGCTCTCCACAGGTGGCTGTTTGGTGAGGGAGTCTTCGTCCTGCTCTCGAAAACTGGACAAATCGCTTTGGTAGAAGGTTTGATTTTGCTCCGACGAGCCCAGTGTTGTGGTCAGCATGACGGGCTTTCTGGACCGGGGCGTCATAATTGACTCCTAAATTTGGGAATGGATTATGAAACAAGAACGAAATTGCAAGGCAGCACAAAATATAAACGTGTTGGGCGTGCGGTTAAGTAGGGATGAAAGCGACAATAATGTGGTTTGTCTTACCTGCATGGCCTTGGGCATTCGCTGCGTGGACTTGGTTATTGGCGACATTGACCGCCTGCCGAGCAGCATCGATGGAGTGCTCGTAATCAGATCGATGTTTCGATAGATCGACAGTCGTTGTGTGCCACTGCTGCTGGCCACTTCAGGATAGTGCTCTTCGCCGGGGTAGTCCTCCACATCGTCGTCGTCTTCTTCGTCCAGCTCGTTCTCCGATTCGTTTTCCTCTTGAAACGTGACACTATCATCGCTCGACTGCTGGTTCAGCAACGACACCGATCGAGCCAGCTTTCTGCTCGCGTCCGGCACAAATGGGAATCTCAGATTGCCCATACTCACACCCTTGATAAGCTTACGCGTCAGGGACTTGCTCTTGCCAATCGGCGTCACGTCGGCCGTCGGCCGCTCGCTTAATATTCGGCTCAAGTTCGGTTCGGACTTGTAGCGGGACTGGAACTCGATTTGATTCGCCGGGGTCGATGGATTGCTTATCTCGGCGACGTCCAGCTGAGTTTTGTCCTTCCAAGCGACCGACTTTTTGTCATCTACCTGCAACTTGAGCGGGGTGGTGCAACTGTTCGACTCGAGCTCACTTGAACTGGTCCGACTTATGGGCGCTGGCACGGAAATGGTGACGGTGGCTGCTGGTGGCGCACTTGTCGAATGGGTTAGTAGCAAAGAAGTGGAAGAGATAGATTTTTGCAGAGGATGCGTTTTAATTGAAAACATAGTAGATGACGATGAGGAGGAACTCGACGATGTCCCCGATGTGTTATGATGAGATGAGGCATTCGACAGGGGACTTTGAAAGAGTACACGTAGTTTGGGGTTTCTCGTGGAGAAGTTTGGCGTCTGTTTAGAAATGAGGAAGGCGAATTGAAAACACCGAACGTTAAGTAAAGCCACAAGCAACGTAAGAGACAAAACTTAAACCTCGCTTGTTCCTTTCGTTGCAACAACATAAATCCAAGCATGCACTTTATACACAGCAAACAATTGGGAAAAGTTATAAACTATACTCACACCCTGCGCATTCAACGCCACAGCCGCTCTCTTTGGAGTCCGCGAGATGATGCCCTTGTGGAAGATGTGCTTCTTTATGGAATCGCTTATCGACTTGGCACTACGGGACGGCTCCGAGTTCTTGAGCCGATTCATTGTCACCAGCTGCAACGGAGTTCCTAAGACGACAAGAGAAACATTTGTTACATCGCAGGCTAATTAAAGAAAAAAACAACATCCAACTCACCTTGGCCATTTTGTTTATTAAACTGCTTGATCAGTCGTCGCTTCTTGGACGACTCGGGAAGACTCTGGATATGCGCATACAACTGTGCCAGCTCCGTATCCGTGTTGTTGGCATTGTGAGCGGCTGCGGTCTTCTCCCGGTCAACAAACGTATAAACTGTGTTCACAGTCGATATGTCAGATATCGATTCGTCGAGCGTTTGTTCCGGCGACATGGTCTTCTTTCGTTTGCGTTCGAGGAAGTAGGCTCGTATGTCGGTCGCCAATTTGGCAGGAATCTCGAAAATCTCTAAACCTTTCGTTATCATGTAGGTTATGATAGGGGACATGGTCTGGGCGACGTAGTGCAGAGCTTCGGGCGGTAAATTCCGTGGACAAATCAAATGCGGAGCAAAGAGTGTGGCGAGGTTTTCTGCAGACATTTTGTTTGCGTTCTCGTGGGTGGATACAACGTGCAGCATTTCAATGATCTCCTGGAGTAGTTGTCTGTTTCCATCGGGCAGCAGGAGTAGAAGCAGCTGCGTGGAGCTGAGCAAGTGAAGTCCTTTGTTTTTGTCAGTTGTTGTTTCGCTGGAACTCTTATCATTGCAGAGAGGAGCGATTTGACAATGAGCTGGGTAGTGGGCGTCCGTCAGAACTGGCTCGTGCAAATCGGCGAGGAAACTCTTGAAAACCGTCGCACAATCATGAACCGTATAGCTGTCGTTTAGATTCATCGGTTTGCCGTTCTGAATGAGGGCACGAAGTTCATTCTGCCGCGACACTGAGCCTGTTTTACGAAATATTCCCTCTTGCGTTACATCTGTAAGTGGAAAGGGTGACTGTTTTTAAATGTTAATTACGATTTGATGAGCTTACTCTTTTCCATTAGCATAAACTCTTTCAATTGCTTCAGCTGCATGATGAAGTTATGATCCAACACGAGTGGACTTCCTTCCGGAGGACTGGCAGACGTCTTTCCCGAGGTACAACTTTTCATTTTTTTCGACAACCGATTCCATTTCTTCAGTTTACCCTTCTCATAGTAGACGACTTCATGACATGGTAAATCAAACCTGGTTAATAAGATATCCATTGAGAAACTAATTTTATACTCGTGTTCGCATTTGATCCCAACTCACTCATCCGTATTCAAGTCCAATTCAAAGGAGAGGTGCATCCGCACTAGGGTTTTGAACTTTTCATAATTATTTCGGCGCATTCGTGCTGCTATGCCCATGTCGGACATATTGGTTGCACACACTTCGTCCATTGTTTAAAATAAATAAATAAAAACCTAATCGAATAAAGATGAAAACAAAACTACAGAAGTCCTACCCCGAGAGGGCGTCCACGAAATTCTAAACTGAAAACTGTACACACACGTATTTGTTTTTACAAATTTACACATTGCAATGTTGGGCGTGTCATTTGACATTTAATTACTAATTAAAATCAACAAACAGGACAGCAATTCTGTTATAAAAGAAGAAAAGTAAAAAACGCAAAAACCGCTGAAGACATTTGAAAATTAAAATTGAATTATGAAAAAAAAAAACAACATTTGCGACTGGAAGTTATTGGAAATTCATGACTGGAATGGAGCTACAACGTAATGTGTTAATTTGACAATTGGTCGCGTTTACATCGTCTATGTTTCTGATGACAGTAAGGAAAACCAAAATCATGTATAATATCTAATACTGCAGTGATGAATAGGTTTTGTAAGAAGGTGTACTTCTTTAAAGTGCTATTATCCTGCAAATCCAAGGTGATAATGTATAAAAAGAAATAGTTGCCGAAGCAAAAATCGCTAGCGATTGATCAAAACACACCAGATAGAACAAAATACACACATCCAAAGGAAGATTATCAGCTTTTTATTTTTTTGTATAGAATTTTCAATATTTGAACCGACTCTATTTACAATATGCCTGTTTTTTTTAGCTTCGTTTTCAGGAAAGCAAAGTAAAGTAGGATTTTCAGCACACAATTACAACAACTATTCTGAGTGTTCGAAGTGTCAGTAGAGCTAAGTTTTTTTTTTAATTTAATTTTGACGTTTTTATTATCATCATAAATTTTTTGCCCCTGCACTGAAATAAATCGTAACTTGGCATTACTAGTCGCATCGCGCAGATATGCGTTGCGTTGCATCACATCTCGTTATGTAGTAACAAGAGGTCGTATCGCATCGCAGTCCCGACGTGTAACGTGACAATTTTGTTTTCACGCACCGTAGCATAAACGTTTGTCTAATTACACTACAACTACATTATCTTTTACGAAATATATCAGTTTTTGCTATTTGTTTACTCTTGCTGACAAATGGATCCGTCCGATCTGGAACTGGTGCGGGGGGTACGCGCCACTCCTGGCCTATTCAATCCACTGAATCCAGACTTTAAGTTCGCCCATCGAAAGGAAAAGATTTGGAAAGATCTCGCTTTATACCTGGGGATCAGCTGTAAGTGAAAGTCAAGTAAGCCCATTCGATTATAACTGGGAACATTTGATCCACAGCGAATGATGCCCGTCGTCGATGGACATGCCTCCGTGATAGATACTCCCGAGAGCTGAAGTGTCGTCGCCTGGCACCCAAAAGCGACTATGGTCCGGATGAATTTTTCAAGGAAATGGACTTTCTCAGACCCTTCGTCCGGAAACGGAAGTAAGTAAAGAGCCCCCGGCCCTCAGAGAAGATTTATCCACATTTGGAAACTTTTAGAGAGCGACGGTCGATAGTCTGTCAAATAAAATCAGACGCCAAATGGGATGGCAAAGTGGAGCAGAACTATGACACCAGCGACAGTTATTCGAATAAAATTGAATCGGGCGCCTCCGCAGTCGACGATGTGAATGTCGTTGATGATGGCTACCACCACAATTTCAAGGGCTCGAAATGCGACACGGTGACTATAGTAATGGGTTCACGCAACGAAGAGGAGCGACTGATATCTGCGGACGGCTTCGAGGAGTTCCATGTTAACTGCGATCTGGAGGAGAGTACAGAGAATGTTAGTTCACACACCTGTGACTTGGTGACCGAAACGGAACATCACAAATCCGCGGAAATAACAAAAGGATCGACCAGCTACACCATAGGCGATGAAGATGATTTCTTTTGCAAGAGCATATGTGCCTACCTGCGGCAGTTGTCGCGAGTTCATAAGATCAAAGCCAAAGTGGAGATGTTTCAGATACTGGAGAAGTATATTGAGATCGAGGAGTCTTGAAATGTTATCTTATTCTATTTGTGTATATATTGCGTAATTATTCAAATCAAGAAAGTTCTTGAAAATAAATCTAGGCCAGTGCGATGTCTATATTGCGATTTTAGAACACACCAAGTCAGAGCACACTTTATGCATGTTGTATATATATTAAATCATTTCTATGTACATATCCCAAGGTGGCTATCACGGTGCTACATGATGGACACAATCATTTAAAGTTACTTCAACAAACCAAAATGCATTTTCTAGCGCCTCCTGAAAATCGGGGCCGGATTCTCTTCGACGACGACAGTTTTCGTCAGCACATCATAGAACGTACGGTTGTTCCTCAAAAATAGAAAGACAAAACAAACCGGAAACAGTAGAGCCAAGACAAGATTCTTTGCCACAGCTCGTATGAACGCCCGCCGAAAGCCTGGGTTTTCCGCCGGATAGATGAGAGCACGTACAGGTGCACCCGTGGCGCCCACCATTGGCTCACCATTCGGCAATGTGAGAACTTCGACATGGATAATCCTCAAACGAAGTAGCAATTTTCCGGGAGTCGCTCCGCCAACAAAAACCCGTCCATTCATCGTCCAGAGCGCTTCATAGAGGCAGACGAAAACCTTCATTAGAATTTCCAATGCCACTAGGTCCGATGAGAGCGTCAGTAGGTCCGCCAGGCTTAAGAACTTGGACTCATCCTCAGTGACAGTTTTCTTCAAGTAGTCACTGTCAAACTCATAACTTCTGCAAGTAATATAGAATTATCAAAGGTTATAAGAGACCTAGGCCTACGTACAAGTCCAAATCGAAGATATTGAGGAGAATAAATGTGATGGCAACTTTCAACAACAACAAGAGGATAACATCGACCATTTCAGCGACAAATCGTTTCCACAACGGCGCAATAACGAACTCGTAGCCTCCATCTTGGACTGCAGGAAATGGTCGAAATACAAAAATGGCATTTACCTTTGTGTGTAGCTTACCTCTGTTTGGTGATACATTATTTTGGAGATTATGAAAACGTGAAGGCGTCGGTCTTGGTGGAGGAGCTGCAACGTTGGGCGCAGCATCTGGGATGATGTTCGCCCCATTCATAGAGAAGTAGTTGGGATAATTTGACGCCAAGTAGTAGGGAAAACATGCTGTAGCATTTTGTAGAAGCTTTGATTGGTTGACCCAATGTTCGAGTTTCTTGAAGTACTCTTCGTTTGAGGATGATTCTTCTTTCATTTTTCGTTACCAAGCTTTTTTGTTGAAAACCAAATCATCGACGAAAAACTAGAAAAAAATTTGACAAGTAACAGTCGACGGAGTAGCGACTGTGCGATGACGTCGGGTCTGTTCTTTTGCAAAGTGGAGGTTGGATCCATTAATAAAATATTATATGGATGTGGAGTGCAGCAATAGAAATTATGTTTTTTTCCTGTTTTTAAATAGCTTCAGCCTTATTCGTTAAATTCCCATAATCAACTCCGCTATCGTCAAATGAGTTAATTTGACTTTTATCTTCTTGTCGAAAATGTATATTCATAAAAATAATTTTACCATGCTAATCTATTAAAGCAAGGAAAGCATCTCTCTGCCCACCAGCTGCTTGATCTATATAGATTACTGATTCGATTTACAATTTACGTGTTTAAATTTTAATTACATATCTTACATCTCAAATCCATATAAAATAAAATCGAACATACACAAATAAAATCGAACATGCAAAAATAAAATCAAACACACCTATTATTAACGTAATTTTTTTTTTGCTTTTTTCCGAGAACATTTCTTCTTCTTGAAATGCTTAGGTATATCATTTTTGGCTTTTTTGTGATAGATGGAAATGATTTCCAAAGCAATGATGTAAGTAATTTTCTTTTTGCACTTTAATAGTTACGATAGGTACTGAAAGTTGGTCACCTAATGTCAAAGTTGAAGTGAATGTCACACTAAAACAATTAAAGTTCGGTAGAGACGCGTTTCCTGATTTATAAACCACTTCGGCTAAATCACGTTATTGGGAACATTGTATTATTTCCACAACTTGTGCCCGCGATTTTAGTCTATTCTCTGTTTTTCGTCAGAATACACGCCAATTGACTGTAGCTTCGCAATCACTGTATAAATTAATTTCAAAACGAACACACTTTCGCGTTCTTCTTTGGTGTTATGAGAAAACAGTGCTAAGTTTTGACACTTTGGTTTAACGCGAATTTGTACCGCATATAAATAAAAGAAACACAGCCCTATATAGTTTTAGATTTAAAATAACAAAAATTAAATTTATTAAAGATAACATCATCGAACAAATCTCACGGCAAACAATGGACGACTTAAATCCACTTGCTGGCACCGCACACTTGCTTGAAGAAGTCGATAGTAAGTCGCTAACCTTTCCCATCTATTTATCAGAGTAACTAAATCGAGTTTTTCAGAAAAACTAATGGTATTGTTGAGAGATGGAAGGACACTAATTGGTTACCTGCGATCTGTCGATCAGTTCGCCAATTTAGTGCTCCACCGGACAATCGAGAGAATTCATGTGGGCAATGAGTACGGTGATATACCTCGAGGGGTTTTTCTCATTCGTGGCGAGAATGTGGTTCTGCTGGGCGAAATTGTAAGTACTTTGTAGACACTTTGAAAGCATTTTGTAAAAACTTACATACTCGTTAACAAGGATCGTGAGAAAGAGTCTAAATTGCCTCTGAAGGAGATATCTGTGGATGAGATTCTCGATGCACAGCGCAGGGAACAAGAACAGCGGTACGAGAAACACAGATTAATAGCGAAAGCGCTGAAGGAGAGGGGATTAGCTGTAAATGCGGACATTATCAATGAGGATTGTTTTTAAATGTACCTATAATAAGTTTTGTTTATTTTTTTTTATTAAAAGTAATGGGAAAGTAAAGCTCCTGCCTATTGTAATAATTGGTTTGGGTGCAATGATGCGGCGGCTAAATCCACACCTTCAAAGGTCGTAGCAGAAGGACAGTGGAAGTGGATTGTACTTTAGCAAAAGGAATTTCATTTGTAAGAAAATCTTTATATTCCATTGGCTTATACCATATTCCCACCAACGTGATTTAGCTAAATCAACTTGATTAAGCTAAATCATCCCATAAATTACGTGATTTATCATACATTTTCGTGATTTGTAATTACGTGATTTATACGTGTTTAAATCTTAATTACATATTTGTCATCGCAAATCCACACAAAATAAAATCGAACATACACAAATAAAATCGAACATACGCAAATAAAATCAAACATACCTGTTATTAACGTCAGAACTTTATTCAGCAACCAACAAATTAACAAAACCGTAAAAAAAATCAAATTCAATTTTCTAATTTTGTTTTTCGGTGAGTTTTTTTATATTTTTATTAAGTACATACAATAAAAAATGGTTTTATTCTTAGCAGTTATGGCAACAAAACAAAAACAACTAAAAAAAAACAATATTTGGTCCGAAGTGGACGAATTCTTTCTCCTGGAGCTTTGGGAAGAAAAGTTTCAGGAGCTGCGGGGAAACAGGAAATATAACCATATCTATAAGGAGATGGCGAATTCCTTCCAACGAAGGATTTCCTTGTTTTCTCCCGACGAGATAAGGGTTAAAATTCACAACCTTACCAGTCGATACAGGTACGTCGCTTTTTGAGCAAATTTGTTGTAATCGTTATTCGTATTTTTTGTATCTTAATCTTCTAGAAAGCAAAAACAGATAGTCGGTCCATCGGGAGGTTCGCCGTCGGAATGGAAGCTGTACCACAGAGTGCATGCTATCCTTGGGCAGTTGAGGATTAATAACCTGGAATCTATCTTTGAAGACAGCATTGTAATAGGTAAACAAAAGCAAGTGCTTTGATATGTACATATATTAGTGTATTACTTTTTTTTTATATTTTTATGTCTAGATTACACATCATCTGGACTTTCAATGTCGCGCACACCACCATCATCACCGCGCATATCGCCAAGTTCTTCAGCCTCCGACATTTCGGAATCAGTGGAAATTCCAGAGACGCCTGTTGCATCCACTTCAAGAGCTGCAAGGAAACAGAAAAGGAAACCAGTTAATCCTTATGCAGCTGACTTCCGTGCATCGGAAAACAGGATAAAAAATACGAAATACGGATCAGGAACTAATTCAAATAGAAAGAGAGCGCAATGCAATTTGGGAAAGATTCGTAAGCTCCTCCGATCAGTTTCAAACTGATTTGATTGCACTCTTAAATAAAAAATAAGAAGAAACAAAAGTTGGTTATGTTAATAAATGTGTTTTACCCAAGTATCTGGTTATCGCATTTCGTATATTAACTGCTGTTTGATTGTTGTCGCTGATAGACGATGTATGTTCCGGCTGCTCTCTGAGTCTGAACGTGGTTTCATCCACATTCTGCATCCATTGGATATTAATATCATCGTTGTGAACGTTTAAAAAGTTGTGAAGTACACAACAAGACTTTATAATTGGAAGTGTTGTCTATGTGGTTTTCCAATCCTCTCCCAATTCTTCTAAACCGGGCCTTCAAATGACCAAAGGCGTTTTCTACCACCCTACGACATTTGGATAGGACATAGTTAAAGTTTTTTTTGTTCTGCCAGTGCAACGGCATTAAATGGATAAGGCTTCATAACTCTATCCGAAAATCGGAAAGCGGAATCTCCAATCAACAGGACCGGAACGTCTACACCACATATTCTTTTTGACAACCTTTGAAGTATGGGATTTTGGTGTTGCAACTTAAGAGATGAACTTTCAAAAATTTGTGAATCGTTGCATCGTCCTGGACTTCCGACATTGATGTATAGAAATCTGTATCTTGATTCGATAATCATAATTAAAATCGTATTTTAAAAACATAATGCTATTCTTACCGGTAATCAACTGCAGCGAATAGTACAGTAGAATACCAACCTTCGTAATTATGGTAATCAACAGCGTCTTCAGATCTGGGGCTTACCTCGATATGACAGCCATCTTAAAAATCGTTGAAATAAAATTATTCTTAGCTAAATTTTAATATTTCAGCTTACTTACCGATAGCTCCGAAGCACTGAGGGACCCATTGACATTTTCCTCTATAACTTCCTCAGTAAGTGGGTAAGCTGTTATATATTTTGGACGCAGCACATTCCATACTTCCTGGCAAAAGCTTTTCAAAATGCTGCAAACTGTTGCTTTTCCGACTCCAAAAAGATTTGAGATGCTTCGGTATTCAGCTGAAGATCCAACAGTGAACAGTGCGATTGCAAGGGAATGGCTTTACGGTAATTCCTGTTTTGTTTTTCCATACCTCTTAATTCATGGCATATCGTATTAAAAATTTCCCGAGACATACGGAAGCTTTCTTTGAAAAAGGCATCATCATTTTCCGGCACATCTTTTTCCCAGAAAGATCTTGAACGTATATGCAAATAACGCGTTCTGGCTTTTAACTTTATTTACGTGCAAATTTAAACTACACTCACCTTGGTCCAGACTCTTCTCGGTTTTTTCCATATAAGCATTTTGTGCGATAAAAACAAGTGACTATTTAGGAGATGTATTAGTCTCAGAATATTTTTGTTATGCTTTTTTCGGAGAACATTTCTTCTGGTTGAAAATGCCGAGAGTAAAATGCTTATATCATTTTTGGCTTTTTTGTGATAAATGGAAATGATTTCCAAAGCATTTGAACTCATTTTAATTTTTAATTTGATGTAAGTAATTTTCTTTTTGCACTTTGATAGTTACGATAGGTGACCAACTCACCTAATGTCAAAGTTGACGTGAATGTCACACTAAACACTTACAGTTCGGTGGAAACGCCTTTCGTAATTTATAAATCACTTTGGCTAAATCACGTTGGTGGGAACATGGTATTAGGCGTAAATTGGTTCAATTTTGACGTTATGAATGTGAAACTTGCCCAAGTTGTGAGAGAACACAAATAGACTATCACGGCGGAAACGTCAGTGTCAAATGGGAAACATAATCAAGTGAAAAACTTGTAGGAAAATCCTAAAAATGCTTACTAGACATTACATGGTACTAAAATCCAGATCGACAACTAGAAATTGTCTACATAAATGGGGATAACCAGTCAGTCCGAATATCACTTGTCACCCCCGTCACACAAAACAAACAGTTTTATGTACAAATTGCTGTCGCTAGTATCGACAGATAGAAAAAACATCTTGCGCGAATTAAGTTGTCAATTTTTCTGCAACAAATTTCTTATTCGAACTTTTGTAAAAACTCGATCGGCATCGGCAATGGCAATAAATATTAAATTAAGTTTACCGCAACAAACTTATTAAAAATAAATAAAAATAAGATCATAACTCGTATTCCCACGACGGTGATTGAAATCATTTGGTGCATATTAAACAAAGACAGCAAAAAAAAAAATCGAAACATTTGTCATCAGCATAATTTCCCGTGAATGTTGCTAAATTGCGTCTTCTTTCCAGCAGTCTAACGTGGTTTCTAACTAATAATTTTTTTTATTTTCTAATTTTTATATTGAATTGAGTGTGCGGATATTTCACGTGACGTGTTAGATATTTTTTTAAAAGGACCGAAAAAACAACTACCCATCAAATTTAATGCGCAACGAAAAGTGATTCGAACAAAATACACAACTTCAAGATGAATTCCCTAATTCGCCAGCAGAAAACTATTTTTAAAGTTGGATACAATTCACCAATTGGATTCCTCAACAAATGTAAGCTCCTACTTTCTTTATCAAACCGATTTCATTTGTAATTGCCTCACAAAATTTTCCACTTCGCACTCAATATCAAGGTTACATCAGCTGTTCGCGATACACACGTTAAGGGCCTATCCACTGCCCTACAGCTGTGCAGTTGTTTTCAATCTATTTTCTGATAAAACCACATCACTGTGGTCTGCCTGTCGAATTTGCAAACAGAAAATAGTTTGTTTTGATAATTTTTTCACATATTTAGCGTGGGCTTACATAAGAATCGTACTATTCCGTACACCTCGTTCTCGAAGTAGTCTTACTCGCAGTCACTGCTGTGTTCAGTGGAGGTAAGAAAGTCTAATTTTCTTCAAATATGTAGTCATAGTCAAAATAATCTATGCAGCAGGTTGCTTGCTACCTACTTGTTCTGAAAGGAAAAGTCTTTCGTTGTTTAGATTTGTTCAAGTTGTGTGGTTGTAACGAAGGACACTAGCTATTCGCATCGGATGATGTGGACTATTCTTGTTGTTGCTGTTGATGATGCGGTGTTTATCTTTTTCTTTTCGGTTTTTGATATTTTTTCCTAAATTATTTTATTTAAGTTGGTTATCTACTGATAAGGTCAGCTGTAAGTTATTAAAGTGTAGAAGTTTCTCGTGCTCGGTCTGATAGTAGCCACACTAAAGTTGCTCTGTGGCTATGTAGATGTAGGTATACACAATATTTTTCTTATTTCCTCTGTCTGTTTAAAATGAAGAGACACAAAGAAACCTGGGTGTTAACCCGAAATTTCTTCGGTATACCTAGGAAGCGTTTTGCTTTCCATATGGTTGTGCCTTATGGTTTATTTTTGTATATTTAGGCGTTTATTAATCGTACAGAAAGACTGAAGGGGCAAGCACCTCTTACAATTGCTGATATTTACTTTTCGCGTAATATTGTTCCAAGAACGTAAAATAACTGGGGTGAGCCGTAGTCTACGCGCTGTGCAATATTGATCTGCAATGAATTCGTGTAATCGAAACTAAACGCATCAGAGCGTACAAACCGGCTTTTTCGGCAGCAAATGTATTTACTTGTCCTTAGTCTTATCCATTTTAATTGGCTGAGTAAAAGAACGTAAAACATGACTACTTAAACCTTCTTGTGAAGTATAGTGAAACGATACCAGATATCATGTTAGGAATTTCTCCAAACGATGCCCAAAAAATCCTTTTTCTCCTCAGGCAGTTTTTACGTTCTTCTTTAAAGATCCTATGATACACAAAAAATAACAAAACGACCAATAAGATCCTCCAACTAAACCCTCCTTTATTGTCGTGAAAGCACAAATAAAAACAATTATTTTCGAATTTTCTTTAGCATATTTTGGGAATGAGCGCATTCAGTGGCAGAACCCAAATAGTTTCCTTCGGTCGGTATATATGACAGTAAAATTTCAAACTAGTTTCAGTACACGACGGATATAAGAAACTTCTAAAATATCCAAGTCCGACTTATTCTTAGATGCGAAGAAATTAAGTCTACTTTTTTCCACGTACGTTTCTTATAAGAGATGTGTTCTTATATGAGTGTTTCTTATATCCGTCGTGGACGTGAGATCCGAATTGAAATTCTCACATTTAACATTATTTATAGCGATTCGAATTTGTTCATTTCTGCTTGTATTCGAAGATTCGATCGATTTAAGTTGAGTGTCAAATTTCATTTTAGCGGAAATTCACATAGTTTCCTAGTAAAGTTATGAAAACACTCACAAAATTCAATAAAAGCAACAAACAGAAAAAAAACTATTTATTTGAGCAATTCAGTTCATTTGAAAAAGAACTTTTCCCCGATATCGAAACTGATCATTTATGTCGTTTTCCATTGGTTTCACTCGGGGATCCACTCATTCTGTTATCCAATGGAACAACAAAACTGCTTCTGATTGAATTCACAAAAGTATTGGTGAAATGCCAAAAAACAATCTACGGCGGCTGTCAGCTGACTTGTATAAAATACATACATTACATTTATGTGAGTGTTTCTTGAGTGGATTCTGACTTCAAATCGAGAAGCGAAATTCTCTCCTCAGAATCACCAGAAGAGTATTTTTGGTGCCAATGGAACGGTTTCAGAAGTGATTTTTTCGATTCCGGACTCTCCCGGACACTTCTTTTTGCCCAATGGAAAACGACATTAGGTAGGCAGTTAAGCCTAGTACGCACCTGAAAAATCCCATACAAAAATGACACAACAAAATCATGAACGAAAAATGTCGCTCACATTTTCGTTCGATCACGGCTGCTGCGAAATGATGGCGGAAAAGTGGGTAGTTGTAGTTGATTGCTCGGTATAATTCTTATTTATCGTTCCGGAACAGCTGCGTCTAGGCTTTAAATTGAATAAAAGCATTTAATTGAAGGACTTCGATTTGATCGAATTTCAGTTCAGGAAATAAAAGATGTAGAGTGCACTGCTTAAACAATTTTTTTTTATTCTTCTGGTGTGTAGGAAAATCCTTTTTCTCCCATTAAGCATATTTTGAGATGTAAAATACCCTCAAAAAGGAGAATTCCTCACAATCTGTCATCGCTAATGCTACAATTCACAAAATTGTACTACATTCTTGAAAAGGTCGAAAATGATAAAAATGTTCCTACATTTTAACCCAATTGACAGTTTATTGTGAATACCATGCGGCAGTTTTGTGAACCTATGTTTTCACAAAAAATAAAAAATAATTGTTTTCTGAGAAAGTTTTCTTTTGTTTCTAGTGAACCCAACCTCACTTTCATCGTTGTTCCTTAAGTTATGTGGTTTTCGATTGGGCTTCTTCAGATTCGATGTCAGATTTCAGATTTCCTATGTCTAATCGGACATAAAAACGTCACTTGCTCTTTTTTGTGTTGATATTAGTGCGATTCGAATAATGTGTAGCCTTCGATACTTTTCTGAGCATTTTGCATTCACTGCTTAAATTTTATATTAAAAATTAAAATAAATTGATTTCTAAACATTAGTACAAAAATAATAAACAAAAATAAATCCACCCGATGCAATGCGTTTCTTTCAGTTGAAAAATTTCACGAAAACGTAAACAAACTCCAACGTACTTGTATTGGTAAATCTGAAGTAAATCTGAAAAAAAAAAACAGATCCCCAAAAGTGCTCTTAAATCTGAAAAAGATTGTTTTTGTTTGTACCAAACGAATATAAAAATGTGCCCTGAGAGCAAAAGAAGTGCTCTGAGAGCTCCCAATCAAATACCACTTCCACTCTCTGAACTGTCACAATTGTCAATTCTGTAGTTAACAACGACTGATCTTGGTCCAGTATAAATTTATTATATGTGGACTGCTAGTAGCCAACTTCGCGTTGGTTCCAACATTAGCGCTCTTGATTCAGAGCGGAATACAATGGGAACACATTGTAAGAAATAGAGATAAAGTAGGTTTATTGGGTTCATTATTAGTATGCAGAAGCTAAAAATAACTCTTTTAAAATACATTGAAGTAAAAAAATGTGAGAATACATTTCGTCGTCTAAATTGAACAAGGAGGTAAGTTTGTTCAACAGCTACATGTCCTATATTTGTAAAATTCGGAGAGTATTCCATCCGAACTGGCAGCGTTTCCATCGTTCAGATGATTCGGAGCCAGTACATCTTACATATAGTTATGAATCTATTCAAGATATCATTTGAAAATTGTAAAACTGTCCAGAAAATTAAAAAATACAACGAAAGCAACAGAAAAAACTCATTCGCCATCAATATACGAAAATTGTGCAATTTATGGGAAAACAAACGCATTACAATACGATTTTTTATTCAAATTTGTTGGTTCCATCTATAATTTATAATTTGAGCTACCACATGTGTCTCTGGCATTCTATGGAGAAATCCAAGATGGTTGGCATTTTGTTACACTTTTTATTCGCTTTGAACCAAGAACGCCATTCTTTGGACAGATCTAGCATGGAACTGACATTTCACTGACAGTCCCTATATGGTATGTTAATGCGGCCCAGTATTTGCTATTCGGAATTAAACTGGCCGTGTTTCATTGATTGTCTAACACAAAATATCGCAGATGAAAAACGCGCACTTTGGCGCCAGTGAAATTAAAAGAGACTTTAAAAAACTTTAAAAACTTTATTTCACTGTATTTCGAATCCTTTGGAAGAACTCGTTTACATTTTTGTTCGTTTTTCTTTTTTACAAATTTTTTAACTGTCGATTAAAATCGCTTTGACAGCTCCTTCCCTTTTTCTCAATCTATCGATAGGATTATAAATTTCCCTAAGAGAAGTGCGCAAATTCCCTAAGGGAAATTTCTGCTACAGCTCCAGCGCAAACGTCTCTTTTTTTATATGAATTTTGACATACTTATGTAGCGGTTAGTTCAACTCAGCCATTCGCTGCGTCTACGATCCCTCTAAATTATTTCGAGCTTCGTTAGCTGTCAATTAGCTGTTTGTTTTTAAAATTGCAACGCTTGGAAAATAACACGGCTTATTTATATGAGCCCCCTTTAAAGTAGAAATTGATACTTTGCGCCAACAATTGAATATAATACTCCCTTCTCAGCTAACAGTCCAGTGATTCTGCTAAACAGCAGCGTATTATCTCAGCTATATCACGTTTGATTAATCAAAAACCTGTTATTTCCACCTGACAGTGCGTCACTTATGTGTTAATCAAGCTCGTCGACCTATCGATAATTCACAGGCAAATGGCGGACAGCAACATTCAATACGTTGCTAGTAACGCTCTCGCCACTACACCACAAACATCTTTTGACAGCTGAAATCGATATTTTAAGTCTAAATATTATACCGCCACACTTGACCAATTTGTTATGAATCCAGCGTTCATGGACGGGATCGAAAACAAATTCATTTTTCTTTCTATTTTGCCAGTAGATATTATAACTCGCTGGCTTCTTTTTGTGTATCATTCGGTGCCGTTTGCCTTACTTGAGCGACGCTATTTGGAAAATCGAGCGTCGTCAATCAGTCTCGTCTGGTTTTCACACAAGTTTGTAGGTGTGTATGGTATAAGGTACTTTCTTTGTCAGCTTGTTGCGGTGCTTGCGTTGTTTTCTATTCCTATACCCGATGGAGAACGAATCATTGTCATTGAACAGTTTGGCTATTTCTGTCAGTTGTCGAGGTTGATTCTCTTCTTCTCACTCGCTGACATCATTTTAAATTATTAGTTGGCTGAGAATCGTTGAACGCTGAGAGAACGCAGAGAATTGCACTCTGGCCGTGATTTTACTTTGAAATAGAAAATGGACTTTGATCGAGGCCGAGAGCACATCGCAATCTAAAGCACTTGAGCGGGGTGAGTGTGTAATGTGTGCTTTCAATTTCGCGTGCTAGTTGTTGGTTGAAGTGCCGAGAACGAGATACCGAAACAAGGGTGTTATGAAGGGTTGGTGAACATTTTTTGAAGTGTTGGCGCGCTACCAGATTTCGGTTAGTATTTATTTATTGGCTTAGAGAAAAATAATGCTTTTGGCAATATGCTCTGTTTTATTGAACAAGGGCATTGGCTCTGTGTACGTTGATATATGCGTTTCGTTGGCATTGTTGAGCTTTGCTAACCGTAACCTAACAAAGGAAATTTCTGTGATGTGGCCAGGACGGCAACAAAGCGCATTTTTCGGACCCATCATCAACTTAGTTGGTGAACATCTTATTATCTTCTTTGGCTTTCCGGCACATGGAAGGTATAAAGGGAGCCGACGGTTCTGATGATTCCCCTATACAGAGGTGATCTACTCTTCGTAAGGGAAATATCCTTCAGCCTACAAATTGAGGTGTTCCAGCAGATTTTGTTTATCTTCTCATTATTGTTCCGAACCTTATTGTAACCTTCTCACCCTCTTTGCAGATACGCGCCCCCACTATCGTTCCTTGATCACAAGAAACCACCGGTTCGAGAACCTAAGCTACACTCACTTGAGTCGGCCCGCCATAACAGCATCGTATGGGGGCGAAAACTGGGACAGGCAGTATGCAGTTTTATACGCACACGATCCGTTTGTTTCGCAGCGACGATCGCTTACACTTAGCCATCGTTTGTTGGAGCAATCCTCGTCAAAAGTCGAGGAAACAGTCAAGTCTATCAAGTCCAAGCAGGAAGAGGAGCTGAAGAAAGAAAACGGTCAAGTGAAGAGCGCATCAGCTCCGGAGATCCCCAAACCAGTCGCAGTTAAGAAGTCTCTCAAGCAGAGAATCTGGGATGAAGTGCTGCACTTCTATCACGGCTTTCGACTGCTGTTTATCGACATAAACATCTGTCGAAAGCTGCTGGGTAGAGTACTTAATGGGAAAACGCTGAACCGTCGGGAGAATAAGCTTTTAGTTCGCACCACCTCTGATCTCTTTCGTTTAATTCCATTTTCAATATTCATCATCGTCCCGTTCATGGAACTGCTGTTACCTGTATTTATCAAGTTTTTCCCCGGAATGCTGCCGTCGACCTTCCAGACGGCCAAGGAGCGCGAAGACAAGCTGAAGCAAAGCTTGCAGGTGCGCCTGGAAATGGCCAAGTTCTTGCAGAAAACACTCGACGAAATGTCTGTGCAGCATGTGGAGCACAAGAGTGAAGATGCCAAGTCGTTCTCGGAGTTCTTCAGAAAGATCAAGGATCCGAACGAGTTTGTCGACAGCGAAGAGATCATCAGGTTCTCGAAGCAGTTCCAGGATGAAATCACGCTGGACTCTTTGAGCCGCGATCAATTGGTTGCTCTGTGTCGCGTCCTTGAGCTGAACACAGTGGGCATGACGAATTTCCTGCGTTTCCAGTTGCGTCTAAAGTTGAGAAGTATATCGGCTGATGATCGGGTTATCGCCCGCGAGGGGGTCAGTGCCTTGGATCTGTTCGAGCTGCAACAGGCCTGCAAGACGCGGGGTATGCGTGCCTATGGTCTGTCGGCAGAGAAACTGCGCTCACAGCTGCAGGAATGGATCGATCTGAGCACCAATGAGAAAGTTCCTAACATTCTGTTGCTGTTGTCGAGGGCTCTGATGATTGCCGACGAAGCACCAACTTCGCATAAGCTCAAGGAAATTATTCGCGTGCTGCCCGATGTGCTGGGCGCCCAGACAAAGGCGGCTATCGGTGAACGCGAGGGCAAGATCGATAACAAGACGAAGATCGAGATCATCAAGGAGGAGGAACGTAAGATCAAAGAGGAGCGGGAAGAGGAGCGCGAGGACGAGAAGCAAAAGGCCGAACTGCTGCTGGACACGGCGCCAGTTATTGATGATGTTCAGCTGAAAAGTGCTGTGCACCCTGAGGTTATACCAGTGGTCCCACCGAAACCCGCCGAAGCCGTGGACTCTCACATTTCGTCCAAGGACGTGGAGATGCTGGGCGTAGCTTTGAAATCTGTGATTAATGCGAACGAAAAGTTGTTGGTGGAGAAAGAGACTATTAGGGATCTTAAGGAGGAGATTGCGGACTACAAGGAGGACGTTGAAGAATTGCAGGAGGTGAGTTGCTTATAATACTCTTCCGATGTGTGTGGTATAAATTTGATCATTTGCAGATTACAACAGCCAAAACCAAGGAGGTGGTCAAGGAGAGTCGCGGTGCAAAGATTCTATTCAAGAAGGTCAACTCTATGATTGGCCAGCTGGACAAGGTGCTCAACGATCTGGAACAGAAGGGTAAGGAGCTGCAAGCGAGTGCAGATCCTTCAGCAGCAGTTGAACAGACTGCCGCCCAGGAAAAACCAGACGCCCTGGTGCGTGTCGACGAGCTGATTAATGCTATCAAATTGGTGAGTGTGTGTTTGCGTGTGTGTGATTGCCAAGTGAATAATGATTTTTTTTTATTGGTTTCAGATGCAAGAAACATCCGATGAAGCGAAACTGAAGACGATAGAGAAGGTTTTGAGTAAAATCGACGACGATCGGGATGGCTCAATCAGCGCCAGTGACATTTTGAAGGTAGGAACGGTATTTTTGGTGAACTCTGAAGAATGGCGCCCAATGCGGCGGCTTTTTTCGCCTGAAAACTATCTTTCCGACTCTAAAATTCAGAGAAAAACTTTTCCTTTTTCTTGTGCAAACAACTTGATTGAAATTGTTTTTCGAGTCGCAGTTAGCTGCGCAACACAGAAGACTGGTGGACGGCTGTCATCTGATTTGACCACAGGCACAGCTGATACTCCATTTGTATATTTGTATATGGTTAATATTCCCATCGCTACAGCATGTGATAGCTCTTTTTGTATCCTTGTTCACGGTTAAATCGTGCATGGGCATTGTAAACGAGCCTATACTGCAATAAAGTGGCGCCCAACATAGGGACTTTCATTCAATAGAACTGCTTCGGTCAGTAGTTGACAGGGATCTGTAAGAAAATAACATGGTAGTGCATTGTACTTCTAACAGAACTTTAATGAATGGACACGCCCAGTGAAGCATTGCAAAGCGTATGAACATCTGATTTTTAGAATTCCCTGACTGAATTCCTTTTTGGTTCGTCTCTAGTCCAATATTCGATTGTGGATAGATAAGGCACCGGTGGACATCGACAGAAGCTCATAATATCATATCGCAAACTGTTTTAACACTCTTTATATTAACACGTCTCTTCAGGTAATGGAAACCATTGGCAGGGAGAACGTTAAACTCAGTGAAAAACAAGTGGAAGAACTGCTCGATCTGCTTGACAAGGAAGAAATCATCGAGGCTGAAGTTAAAGTCGAGAAAGCCATCGCAAAGAGTATCAAGGAAGCTGACAATGCAATGAAGATTGCCGAAGAAATCCAGGATATGGCTCCCGTTCTAACAGACAACGCTAAGGACTTGGACGCCGGTGACACTAAGAACGTTCTTGTCGATAAGGTAAGCCAGTAGGTACATCCATTCTAGTAGAGTTATTAACAGTGGCATTTGCAATTAGTTGACACAAACCGACAAAGAGGAACAAGACACCAAGCTTCAGGCAGAAGCTGCTGACAAACAAAAGGATAAAATCCTACCACCTTCAGGTATTTCGCCAACACTCCCTCCAACAATTCCACCACTTTCAACTCCTCCCCAGGAAAAGCCAAAAGATAAGATGCTTTGACTCGACAATGATAAGCAAAACTCAAAAAATCATGGCAATAAATCCTAAAAAAATGGTGGATGTTGTTTCTGTTTCATTGTAATATAATTTAGTTTATTTAATTAAAGAAAATAAATTCAATATTTGAACGTAAACTACATAATATGCATTCAGCGTGAGTTCAACGATTAGATGTGAAAAAAAAAACACATTCAGTTATGCACAAATTACACTGTAATGCGGATGTGTTACACAATTAGTTTGCTTTTTTGTTATCGCTTTAAATTTGTCATCTCAGTATATATATGCAATTCAAAATTTGGTAATTTTTATATTTTTTCTAAACAATTGGAGAATGTGGTGTAGCGGATGGATTGGATTTGATTGCGCTTAGATTTCGATAAAATAAGCATACTACGAGTATATAACATGCTTGCATACTTTTTTTTACATTTAAGGTTAAACATAAAACTGTGAATTTGTATACAAAAAAAAAACTATATATCGTTACGTTTATTATTTTGTTTTGAATAATCTAATAAATTATACAGAAAATAAATTATTGTAACTTAATGGAGAATTTTCTTTGCCGAAATGTATTTTGTTTGTATCTGGCAATGACGTGAGGATTGTCTGTGACATCAGGGTTTAGAGTCGGACTTAAAATCAAAACATGAGAGTGAATATTCGCAGATTTCACATTTTACGGACAAACAGTGTTGTTATCGTTGCTAATTTTTAGGTGTTTGATTTTTCTCCTTTCAGTTGCAATTTGAGGTTAAGTTCGAGTGATTTTTAAATTAGGTCTGTTTGATGAAGAACAGCGGCACAGTCCAAACTTGATTCGCCGCACTTACGTACCTTCACTTCACTAATCTGCTCCGCCGTAAAAGTAATACCATGTTCCCACCAATGTGATTTAGCTAAATCAACTTGATTTGTTCGTGTTTCGATGAGTTTGATATTTTTATTAAGTTCATACAATGAAAAATTGTTTTATTCTTGGAAGGTATGGCAAAAAAACAGAAAGAACAAAAAAAAAAACAACTATCTGGTGTTGGACACCTAATGTCAAAGTCGACAAAAATGTCACACTAAATCACTTAAAGTTCGGTGACGCCTTTCGTGATTCATAAATCACTTAAGCTAAATTACGTTGGTGGGAACATAGTATTAGTGAAGATATCGTGCACTTAACAATTTAGCACAACCTCATGAACTAACAAGTAGAATAGTCTCACTTAACAGACAGCAGTTCTACTCATGGAGCGCAAAGACTTTCACTTTTCCATTCTCTTTGTCCATTTCTGTGCAGCTCAGGGTCAATAAATGGATCTGTCAACCTGACAGTTCAAATCAAGAGCTATGTAAGGTTGACGAACAAGCTTTCGAGTTTACGTTAATTTGTTATTGCTCAGTGCACCTGCAGCGCAATGCTAATCGGATATGACCGACCCACACTCTTTAAATGTCCGCATAATATGTAGGTAGATACGCGCGATAACACGGTTGTCATATTTATGCCATTATTTACAGCGATATTTTTGTGAACATAATTATCTTATCCATTTAACAATGTTACAGCTGACAGTGAAAATTTAAAACTGCAGATGGAGATTGAATTTGCCGATAATTATTCGAATATCAGAAATAAAGTTGTTATACGCCAAAGGAATAACAGAGCACGTCTTGAAACAATAGCAAGGAGGGATGATTGGTCTGTAATGTAACCGTTATTAGCCTTGTGTTGATAGGTACAAATGTTAAATCAGAAATGTGCGTCATTGCGTATTTCCGAAATATGAAATAGAATCCACCTTTTAGTAGGTCTATGTCGCGTTGTAAAGCGTCAAATTGATGTCAAACGCCGATAAAAATAATTGGCGGTAAAGCTCTAATCATTTGTGCTAGACGTGCATTTATTTTATACATAGTTTGACATTCCGCTAGACATCTTAAGATCAATGGAACGGAGGCAGTACCGCGAAAAAAAGCTAACAACTGTCACTCTTTTCTGTTCTGTGTATGCACTTACCCGCAGAGCTCGCAAATCTATCAACATCTTTGAATTGTTGGTGCTAAATATGTCAAATTCGTAGGCAATATTTTTGCAAACATTTCTGTACTTATATAGCCAAAATATATGGCTGCATGGTTGTTGAATCAGAATAGATGTGTTCCTTTACTTTGCAGGAAGACTAAGAACTGTCAAAATTTATGAACTTCCAATTAATGAAATTCCACTTCTTAAATTTTGACAGTTCTTAGTCTTACTGCAAAAGAATTCTCTCGCAGAAAGAGATTCTTTCGAAAAAGATAAGGGAGTCGAAATTGTAAAAAGTGACAGATGGTCCTTTTTTTTATTAATTGCAGTGGTAAAGCCAAAGTCTTAATATATTTAGTACGCGCCACTAAACGTCTTATAAAAAAGTGCACTTCAAGTTTAAGTAATTTATTGACAAACAACATACACATTCAACCAACACAAGCAGCATACAACATACAAACTCACATCTGACCATTCAACTTATGCTTCTCCCTTTTACATTGAACATTGTGCAGCCATCCATAACGCCAGCTGGTCGCTTCTGGATAGTAGTACTTTGTGTCGGGACTGTGATCGTAACGCAATGTGAGGTATGCGTTGCGTTTGCCGCTTTCCAATACACGTTGTTGTTCGTCGGAGACACTTTTCATTGGGCGAGCAAAATCGCCCTCGAATACCCTTTCATCAGTTGACAGATCGTAAGCAGCAAAGCTAGATTCTCGAGCGTGTATGCGTCTTCGGCTGGCGTTTACAACGCAACGAAATGGTGGAGGCTTGACTGGTTGATGGTTGCGGCTAGCCGAAAGTTTTCTCGACGAATGAGACATTTTATTTGGAATTTTGAGCCCAGATTGTGCGGAAATTTTGACAGCGATTGGGAAGTCAACCGAACATCGAAAAATCCCAGTCAAAGTACAGTGCACATTTTGAATTCTTCGTCCAGATTTTCGCCTTTTGTCCTTTCGCGTGGGTTTTTAAGAATCGCCGGCAATCCTTCCAAGACATCAACCATTATACATGTAGATATCGCTTGGGACTTACAAGTGTTAACGAAAGAAATTTGAATTTTTTACGAACGAATTGCGAATCGTCTGGGAATTGTTAGAACATGGATCGATGGTTATGTTAGATGAGCAGGGAGCTACCTTTTGAAGCTGCAGAGACGGTCAAGTGCTTTTGTCAGTATAATGTTCATAATTTCTTTGAAACGAAAGTCTTCAAAACCTCTTTACCTATCCTTTAACGAATCACCGAAGAACGTGTCAAATCGGTTATTCGTTCTTTTTACGATGGGAAAAGTTGACAACCTGAAAATTTATTATTCTGGTTATCTGATGAGAATTCTCGCGAATAATACCCCCTTTGTGCAGTTTATCTAATCAATTCGTAGATAAACTTGGACTTACCCTAAACGGCTATAAAAGAAGGCCGTTTACCATTTACTTTCAAAGTCGCAGTTGACAATATGGCAACTGGAAAAATCTTCGCTCTTGTGGCAGTGCTCCTCGGCGTTATTGGCGCCAACGCCCAACTTGATCCTCATTTCTGGGGCAATCGCAACACTATTGTGCATCTCTTCGAATGGAAGTGGAACGATATTGCTGACGAGTGTGAGCGATTCCTAGCTCCGCGAGGATTTGCTGGAGTTCAAGTAAGTTTTGCACACATAAAATTAATTAAGAATCTCAAATGACTTTTTTGAAAAAGGTATCACCGGCCAACGAAAACGTCATCGTGTACAATCGTCCTTGGTGGGAGCGTTATCAACCGATTTCGTACAAACTTATCACCCGGTCTGGCAATGAATCGGAGTTCGCCAGCATGGTGAGGCGTTGCAACGACGTTGGCATTCGAATTTACGTCGATGTGCTGCTGAATCACATGGCTGCTGATCAGTCAAACGCAGTGGGCACTGCAGGCTCTTTTGCCAATCCCAGTGAGAAGTCTTTCCCCGCTGTGCCGTTCTCCGATCTCGACTTTCATTACACTTGTAACATTGACGACTATGACGATCCGTTCCAAGTTCGCAATTGCGAACTGGTTCGACTTAGGGACTTGGATCAATCCAAGGAATGGGTTCGTGAGAAGCTGGTCGGTTTCCTCGATCATTTGGTTGAGTTGGGCGTCGCTGGCTTCCGTGTTGATGCCGCAAAGCACATACATCCCAATGATTTGAAGGTAAGTTGTCAGAAAATCAACCTTCAACCTGCATCCATAGTCTCATATTGTATCCCTCCTCCTAGGTCATCTATGGTCGCGTAAGGGATTTGAATACCTATCATGGATTCCCATCGAACTCCCGGCCGTTCTTCTTCCAAGAGGTCATCGATCACGGAGGTGAGTCGATCAGCAAGTATGAATACAACAAACTGGGCGCAGTCACCGAGTTCAGGTTCTCCGAGGAAATCGGTCGTGCCTTCAGTGGTGGAAACGATCTGAAGTGGCTTTCCAACTGGGGACCGGCCTGGGGCTTCCTTCCTTCCGACAGCGCTCTGGTCTTCGTCGACAATCATGACAATCAGCGCGACGGACATGTTTTGTCGTACAAAAAGGCAAAGCAATACAAGATGGCCACTGCCTTCGCCCTCGCATACCCATACGGTATCAGTCGCATCATGAGCTCGTTCCATTTCAACGGAAAGGATGACCCACCACCAGCCAATGCTGATGAGTCGATCAAATCGCCAGTTTTCGGTGCCGATGGAAGCTGTATCAACGGCTGGGTGTGCGAACATCGTTGGAGACAGATCTACAACATGATTGAGTTCAAGAACGTTGTCCGCAACACTGGAGTCAATGACTGGTGGGACAATGGCAAAAACCAGATCGCCTTCTGCAGGGGAAATCGGGGCTTCATCGCCTTCAATGGGGATAGCTATGACTTTAGGCAAACGCTGCAGACTTGTCTGCCAGCTGGCAGGTATTGTGATGTCATTTCTGGAGCGAAGAACGGCTCCGGCTGCTCGGGTAAGGAGGTCACAGTTGGTTCCGATGGCAGGGCCAACATTGAGATTGGACTTTACGAGTTAGATGGTGTTTTGGCCATTCACGACAGCTCTAGACTGTAAGTGCGATTGGAGGCAATAAAAAGAGCTTTAAACGTTAAAGGTTTTCTTCTCAGTGTTTATTTTTTACAAAATAACAACAATTTATCTGATTGAGACAGAATTAATTTATTGCACGACGGTTTCATTTCTCTTCGCTGAACTTGTGCTCATTGCCAATTGCGATGGTCCACAGATTTTGCGGGCTCTCTCTTCGAAAGATGTCGACATAGTTCTGAACGGACACCAAAAACTCCTTAAATATATATAAGATACCATCCGAAAGCCCTTAGCTGTACGAACATTCTTACCGGTCCAAAAAGCGTCTGAACAACAATATTTTCGGCTTCGATTGGTCGCCGAGTGGGTTATCACCAACGGGCTGTTACTCTAGGTGGATAAAAAAATCAAATGTTGGCAGCACTTATTCTCAACGGTCCCCTAACCCAACCTAACCACCCGAAAATCAAAGTTAAATTACCGGTATCGGCTGGCCATCCGTTTCGAATCGCATTTTCGGATCCAGATGATGGCAACGCCATCTAGTGTAAGCCGATGGAATTTGCTTGCCCGGTCCGGTGTCCTGTCAAAAAAACTATCCCGTGAAAATGCACTAAAAAAATAAAACACTCACCCTCTTTAAACACAGCGCCACGGGTAGGTTCACCTCGCCTCTTTTTCTAGAATCAAAAGTTGTTCGAATCATGGTCGTCAAATCGGAAGACTTTTGCGTGCTAAACAGCATGAGAGGTTGCTCCGCTGCGTCGACACACTTTAGAGCAAAGTCCTGTCCATACTTCAGCAGTTCATTTGTGCGATCTTTGTCATCGCCACTGTGTAGAGGGAAAGCACGACATTCAGCTTTGCTCTAGAGCGCACTAGAACCATCTCACCTGACGACAACGAAAGAATTCCTAACACAGGGATGTGCGGACGGTGCGACTGTCAGCTCACATTGGTCGTTGATTCTTTGACTATTGCGAACCACCCGTTCATTGATGATGACAGACAGCGCTGATCTGGCATTCGACTTGTCGGCGCACATTTTAACGCGACACGACAGGATCTGGACCACAGCTCCGAAACGAATATGATCCGATGGTGCATCTAGTTCAACTTCGGCGTGAAAATTCAGAAACAGCAAGCGGGTTTTTTCAATCAGCAGCTGCGAGTTCTTGCGCTTGTTGAGAAATGCCTTGATTTCATCCTGGGAGGTAGGTAGAAAGGGGTGAGAGGTGTTTTGTGGTAGTCAAAGCCGGTACCTCTTCTAGACAGATATCCTCGAACCAGTTGCCAATTCGGACGCTGGGTCTATAGCGGGACAGAGAAATTGTGGTGCTCATTACGGATTTGACAGTAAACGAAATTATTTCCAACTGGTTACTGGGTTTACAAAGCAAATAAATAGATGTGTGTGAATTTTGGGCCTAGTGGGTGAGGTCCTAAAACTTTTTCCTGTTCTTGCTTTTTTTTAAGCCTTACACTCTGATGACCTGACAAACAGTTGTCAGATTTAGCTCGTCAGTATTTTTAGCCAGTGTAGAAGGTTCTTCGGTTTTGCTTTAAGAAAGTCAATAGTTACGGTGTTAAAGTAAAGCATGCAAGAGAACAGTCTGCTAAAAATATATATTCCTATCTTCCGCCAACCTTTTCCACACCTATTTGATTCGCACAAGACCTTCGGTGTGCCAACAAACGTGATTTCTAGTTTGATTTCCAAATTGGGACGATATTATAGAGTAATTGGTTATAAATGGGAAGGCAAATAAAGTTTTTTTCGATTGATAAACTTCCCGGGAAGAATAAACAATGAGTTAATGCTAATTTGTTTGTTGCAAAGTTATGTTTTATTTTCATGTCTTGTGCATTCGGACTATATTTGCTAAAGTTGTAAGCGGTAGTCTTTAACGTGAAAAAGATGTGTAGCGATCTATGGAGACATGAAAAAACAACTTCTGACGACTGCAAACGACTAAGACGATCGAAATTCCGCTGTCAGGTACGATATAACCCAAAACATCCATCCATCCGAATAAAATTTATAAAGGTTAACAATATCTAACTTGAACCTCCCGCATCCTTTTGTATAACTTCAAACCCCCCCTTCCTCTCATATTCGGAGCTACCAATAAGAGCTGGCACCATCTTTCAATCTGTCAATTCTAGGCTTCTAAGCTTTTTGCTTTAGCCATTTAATGACAGATGAGAAGTTCGCGTTTGCAGTGGGCACATTCCAAAATCTAACTATCTTAAGTAGACTAGATGTAACCTGAACGGAAAAACTAAATTGGTCGGGAACGTCACTTTTACTACGAACTGTCAACTTAGTACTCAATCATAAATTTCTTGACTTCATTCATCGGCTACCCCTCCATTAACGTCAACTGAATGACTAATCTAAGCCAATCAAAAACACAGATACATCAAGTCAGACAGCTGTCAGACTTACTAAACTAGACACTTGAACGTCCCCAGTTTCATTCGTTTTAGCTGTCACCACGTTCTGCACCATGGTATATAAAATTTACGACATTTGGGACTTGAGGTCTCAATATACCATCGTATATGATGCTTTAAATGACATTAATAGTCCCTCTTTATAGCACTTTATCATCATCGAGAAAATGATAGTCTTATTTGAATTTTGAAGTAATTTTGACATTATACCCCCAGGGCTTCGTTGGATGTAAAATATTTTTGCTGCATAGTTATAGGCACACGCTTTTCATAAAAAAACATGGCAGTCTTTTCGTGCGCCTAAAACGATCTAGCACACAGTTTTACTTTTGGGAGTATATTTCCAAAGCCCTGCGTATTATAATCGCTGCTAGATTGGTTCTAAGGTAATTCCATTGGGAAGTGGAACATGGTTCTGTAATACGATAACGTGCATTTGAAAGGTCGTTTAATAGCAGAACTATTTGGAGGTGTTCACATTCATGGAGATCACCGTTTTGGCAGCATAATTTGCTTATTTATTCGATGTGAAATCGTGCAATGGATTCTCCGATACCAAGCAGCAATATTGAACTAAAATACCCTCGAAGTCGAGGTACAGTAGTCCCTCGATAATGTGAACTAATTAAAACAAGGCGTTTTCGGATCTTAGAGGGATTCACATTACTGGAACTTTTTTTCAGTACTTACTAAACTGATTGAAACCATTTTCAAATTTATTAAAAGCAACACAAAATGATTTTTTAAAGCACAGGTTAAATGTTTATTAATTTAGAAGAAAAACGAAAATCGCACGCAAAACGAGCAAGAGAAACAAAAGAAATATAAAAACTTTTACAAGAAAATTCACATTTTAGAGGTTGAAAATTTCGGAAGTTCACATTATTGACATGACAATGTAAAGTTTTGCCGATTCCCATTTTAGAGTAATTCACATTATCGAGGGACTACTGTACCTTCTTAAAATCTGTTTTGAAAACCACAAAACTGGTTCTCTGACACATCTGTCTCTGTTCCTCCTCTGTCAGTAACAAACCAAAGCAGCGTTCCCTCCCTTGTCGTTAGCCAGAGTTCTCATTGCGGTAGAAAATGGAACTCAATTGGGTTTGAAGGTAGTGCGCAATAATACCTGAAACGGCTTTATGGTATTTTTCAATTAGAATCGGAAATTTGTTTTAAATTCACATATACTATACATTTTCAAATACCTATTTGTTTTATTTGAACACACATTTTTTACTCAATAAAAAAATATCACAAACAAAAGCTTATTTTAATTCAACATGAATTATTTCAGTTCAGTTATAATCAAAATTTAAAAATAAATTAAAAGTTATGTAGTTCTATATATATATAAAACGAGGTGTATCCTGCGCGAGAATTTGAATTGGAACGCATATCTTGTAGATTAAGGCCTGGTTTGTTCAATCTTGGTTACATTTAACCATCGGTTATTCTAGCTATAGCCAGAAAATCTACGGTTTGGTTAGTTAACCCAAGGAATCGATAAACAGCCGATTTTGCGCGATTTTAACCACTGATTTTCTAGAATTTCATTTATTCAAGATTTTATTAGGACTTCGTAGGTATTAGTAGTTTTGGGACCAGTTTGTTCAATCTTGGTTATCTTTAACCATCGGTTATTCAAGCTGGTTATGATCGAATGTGTTTGTTCAGCAAAATATTAACCAGAGAATCGTTGGTTTGGTTAGCTAACCAGAGAAATCGATAACCAGTCGATTTTGCGTGCTTAATGAGATTTTACCAATGATTTTCTGGAATTTCGTTTGTTCAAGTTTTTTTAAGGACTGTCAAGGTATTCATTTTGACGTATCTGCTATACAAAACAACTCTTTGTACAATATTGTGGAGAACAAATAGAAATAAAACAATAAACGAATGTATATATAACTCGAGGTGGAGTGAACTGAACCAACAAAATCTATCTCGTCAGTTTCGTAGAAATTTAAAACTGACAGATGTATAGAATACGGTACACGCCAGTCTACTTAAGGTAAGAGTAACGGTCCTCAATACAATAATGGATGCGAATGATGAAGTAAGATTATTTTCAAAATTTTTAGCCGGTGACAGCTCTCATCAAGTGCACTCATTGGACAAAATATTGAAAGAATGAAATTTAAAACTGACAGATGTATAGAATACGGTACACGTCAGTCTACTTAAGTTAAGAGTAACGGTCTTCAACACAGTAATGGATGCGAATGATGAAGTAAGATTATTTTCAAAATTTTTAGCCGGTGACAGCTCTCATCAAGTGCACTCATTGGACAAAATATTGAAAGAATGAGAAAAATGCGGCGGTCGTCGAATAAATTGAGTTGATTCAATTGTATTGGTTGTGGGTTAATTCGGCTTTGTTTTAAAAAGAAATTGCTTATTGTCTTAGATCAACAAGATTTTATTCTCAAAACGCCTGTATCATTTGATTATGACATTCTTGTGCTAAACAAATTTAGCGTGTAGTTAGATTACCGAAAATAAATTCATTAATAAAATACCTTAACAAAATACTTATCAAAAACAAACGAACCCGGAAAACAAATAAATGTAACCATAGATTCGGTCAATCACTGAATTGACAAATAAACTGGAAAAATGGAACGATTTGTCCCAACTCAATGGTTTGGTGACCGAAGTGAAAAAACGCTGAACAAACACTCATTGGTTATCACTGATTTGTAATCATCGGTTAAACTAAATCGATGGTTACCTAACCAAGGATTTGACCAGCTGTGAACAGACCGGCCCTAAGTCTGTTGTTACAAACAATTTTGGAAAAATAAAAAAAGAGTTATTGTTATGAATTTACAAAAAGTAGTACGCGGTGGATCCAAGGTAGTACCCTACTCACTTAGCAAAAATGTACTCAAAAACGAGAAAACACTACAATTGTAGCACGGGAGGGAACGCTGTGTAGAAGGCTCTAGTTTCTTGAGAAATTTTTGTAGTCCGAAGAGATTTTGGCACACCTTCAGAGTCGTACAGCAGCACCCGATCTGTGAAGCGGTCCTTAAAAATAGTTTGCGAAATAATTTGGCAGCCTTTATTCCCACTGCCCTCTCAACTCTAAACACTTCTCGATTTGAAATTGTAGATAGCCTGGATTGTCGAGGCATATTTATCAAAATTGAGAAGAAAATATTTAACAAATCAATAAATACCAATATTTGTCTGAAATGAGTTGTGTAGTTGTGTTCTTCTGTCGCTGAATAGATTTTTTGTAGCTGTAGGTAACTATGGCAATATTTTTAAAATCCAACTAATGATCTTTTGTTTTACAGGTTCGGTCGCATCCAGATGATAAGACTTTCAAAAATCTAAAGAGATTGAGGCTGTGAAAAAGTGCAAGTGTGGACTTAGAACAATATTTCTATACGAAAGCTGTCATAGACTTGTCTAATAGAGGATTGCAGAGTTAGTTCTGTAAGTCACAGCTTTTTTTTGTAAATCAAACTTATTTATTATTATTATTCAGTCATGATTACCTATGTTGAGATTCGATTTATTTCGAAAGTGAGTCGAGTTCGAAGAATCTGTATTTTGACGTTCAGTTTATTCTATCAATCGAAAATAATTTTTCATTCGAAAGTTGAGTATATTTTGACTTTCTAATCGTTCGCAACAAATGTCATTCTGCATTTTCCTAAACAGCGATAATTGTTGTTATTCCACATTTTCCAAGCGGATTTTTTTTTTTTTTGGAAAGGCATCCATTGTTCTCCTCCTGTATGGAATTTTCTCTCCGTAATCCATAAACAAAACAATTGCCGTGTCTGTTGTTATAAACAATAAAGAAAAAAATTGTTTTGAATTCAACAGTAACCATATTTGGAAGGTTGTGTGAACAGAACTTGAGGTTTAATATAACATATACCTTCTTTTTTGGCATTCTTAACTCGAATAATATGGCTTCGCAATTTAATAACAAAATTGGAAAGCCTATTTTAGAGGAGCTCATATTTAAATTTCAGACTTAAGCGTGTCAAAATATTACTAACAACACATTTTTACAAGGGCGGATCCAGGATTTATTTCTGGGAGGGGCACAAAGGCCAGATAGGTGAAGAGTGTACCCTATAGTATTGCATTGCAATTTGTTTTTGGGATTCATTCTTTATCAATGACATTGAAGAATAACAAAGAATAAAAAAATACTTTTTATAAAGGTGTAATAATGAAAAATGATCTGATTAATAATGACAGTTTTCTGTTGAAGATATCTAGTACTTCTTCAGGGTTCATCTTTCAAGCAATGTCTTGATGGATATGCATTAGGGCTAGTCCATTCAGGCGATCTTCTCTCATATTGCTACGAAGATATGTCTTTATCCGGCGTAAGGTTTGCCTGTGCTGGTTGTCACAGAAAATGTGCACAATAATTGACAAAGGGTTCTTATGTTTGGCAGAGCTGATGCTTTTTTTATAAGCTTCTGCTGGTGACTTAGGAATATTTTGTTTCATCTGTTGCCAAATTTGTAACTCTCCCTTTAAAGCTAAAATACAAGGTAGATCCTCTTTATATACTTCAGCGCCTTGCAAAACTTCATCTATATCATCATCACTTAAGTTATGGGATAGTAACTTTTGCAGCTTTCCTATTCTCTGCAGCTGAGTTCTAGGAAACCTAGACGACATTTCATTTAATAAATAATCTAGAAAAGGTATATACACTGTAAGTCGGCAATATTTTTCAACAGATTGAGTCGGAATATTTGATCTATTTGTTTGACGGCCGGTTATTCTACGGACTGTGTTTTCGGTTCCACGTTCGTTAGCGAGGGCCTCAACCTTATCAAAAAGATTTTTAAATGCGTCCGTGCTAGTATCTCGTTGCTGTGGTCGTATCGACAAGCTGAGTAGCTGCGAGTACATCAACTTCAATGGCTTGTAATGATCGAGATAAAGGAAGTGTGATTCCCAAAATATCAGCGAGGATGACCAAACCACAAGAAATTCCGATGACATTATAGCTTGGAGCAATGAAAACGCAGGTGTAGTACGACTGTCTCCTTGATCAGCCATTTTCTGCAAAATTCCAGGAAGACATGGCAAAATGTTAAAAAATGTCAAAACCGCTTCATGTCTTTCTACTCATCTGGTTTCACACATTTTTTTTAATGTATTTTGTTTTTCTTTTGGCACATGAGCTTGCATTTCTTCTCTGAGAAAATATATTCGTTTAGCTGACTCAAGAAAGAAAGTTGCTACATTTGAGATAACCCCCACAGCATTTCGTATGCTTGGTACGGTGCAAGCTGTACTGATAGATAAGTTGAGTCGGTGGCTAGCACAATGGGTAAAAAAAGCTAAAGGCTGAATGTTGGCTATGCACGCTTGTACACCTTTTATTTTTCCACTCATGTTGGCACCCCCATCGTATGCTTGACCACGGCACAATGTACTGTCCAGGTTAAGATTTTCCAACTCTTGCATAATATGGTTAGCAATATTTTCTCCAGTAAGCTTAACAACTTCGACAAACTTTAGAAAATGTTCTTGGATCTCATTCGTATCTATATTGAAATAACGAATACAAATTGTCAGCGGTTCACAAATAGAAACATCTGAAGTCTCATCAGCTATAATCGTAAAAAAATTTGACTTTTTAATTTTGCTCACTATTTTGTTTGTGATTAATTCCCCACATCATTCAATCAAGTCATTTTGTGTCGACTTGCTAATGTAGGAAGTGTTTTTAGCACATTTGTGTACATGGTCGGCCAGAATCTCATCTCCGGCATCGATTCGAAACTTTAACAATGCTCTAAAGTTGCCTTCTCCAAAAGAACTTTCCAATTCTAAATTACCGTCATCCCTGTGTCCTCGTAATGCTATGTTTTGCATTCCACAGAATATAACTGTTTTATAATAGGTATAAGTTTTCTACTTGAACTCAATTGTGGGCTGCCAAGTATTTTTCATCCACTGATACTTCTCTTCATCTGTAAGAGCAGGACCGTTCTTCTGGTTAATCAGAAGTTTACCTGTTGCAATTGTGGGCTGCCAAGTATTTTTCATCCACTGATACTTCTCTTCATCTGTAAGAGCAGGACCGTTCTTCTGGTTAATCAGAAGTTTACCTGTTGCAATTGAGTTCAAATTGATTCGGATTAGCGAGACATTACTGTATTAGCTTGCGATACCTACCTATATCTTTCTCCTGCAACAGGTAACTAACTGATGGATTTGTTGACGTTGACGTTGAAGATGCTGCCAGCGAGGATGCACATGAAGGGACACCATCGAATTCATTTGTTTCATCTGAAGCTGTCTCATTCTCATTTTCTGTCTCTGTAATTTCTTATTCGGTCTTTTGTTTTTTTGGAAGGAAAAACGCACTTATGCTCTTTTGCCTTTTTCTGTCTTTGTCACTCATTTTAATTAATATTACTGGATATAACACTATAATAGCTGAACTACAAAATATAGTTTATTTTCGCACCTGCACATATGCAATTAGCACACAAAAGTCACAACACAATTACTGCTGAAAGGAAAACCAGACCGAAAATGTTCCGAATAATTACAATTTAAGGATTCTGATATGAGCGATCGTGTACACTGATTGGAATTTTTATCCGATTCTTCAATTAACAGTTTACATGTACCTACAAATATAATTTTTTAATTGTTTCGATATCTTAATTGCTTCGCATTATCTAGGAGCTGGGTTAAAAAACGTCACATCACAAATAATTTTTAGCACTTATAGATATTTATTTTTGCACATACTACTTACATACTTTCATGTGTAATAAAATGTCAAAAGTATATATACGTACTTGTACATTTTTAAGTACAGTAGTAACCGTTTAAAGCGAACCCGGTTAAAGCGAACATTCGGTTATAACGAACCATTTCATGAAGTCCCAATCAATGCCCCATGAGAATTAGCGTATATTAGCGTATCACTTATAACGAACTTCGGTTATAACGAACCAATTTGGTCAGTCCCTTCGAGTTCGTTATAAGCGGACACTACTGTATATTTAATTTTATATAAAATGCTCTCCGTCGGAAACACAAAAATTGTACGATTAAAAATGTGGTCTATACGACTTTGCGCCCCAAGATTCACATATATTTCTAGGTTCTAGCATATGCAGACATAGATTTGGGTAATTTTTCGTCTTGATTTCCATCGTTTGTTGGAAAAGTGACTTTTATTTTCGCACATAGGCGAAGTGTTTAAACTTGTTTTGATAATGGAATGAGCAAGCAGTAATAATGCGGTGCTCTCTGGATCCGCCCTTGCATTTTTATATCATTTTAACAAAACAATGAAAAAACAGCCTTCACAAAAAAAAAAAAAAAAAAAAATACAAAAGTATGGTTGGTCACTCTATATAAAATTAAAATGTCAAACAGCTGATTTCGAAAGTTGAATTCATTTTATGACATTCTCGATAATGAATATTATTCGTACGAATCTCAAAATACACAAAGTTAATTCGAACGAATAGAGAAATTCGTTAGAATTGACTATTCTTTCGAATCCCAAAATAAGCATGACTTGACTATCTTTCCATCCCACTCGCTAATGTCATTCTAATCATTACCACAGAGGGTCTCTCTGACAAGCTACGAAACGCTATGTTTATTTAATTAAATATACAACTTAGTATATTGGGTATACAATTTAATTTTCGGGCTTCCATCTTTAATTGCTATACAATTTACATTCGACACATTTATTATTATAAAACGATTTCTTACAATTTGCTTAAAAAAATAAAATATTATTTACTCTCTAAACATTTATTGGGACAATATATTAAATACCTCGATAAAGATCATCTGTTGATAACTTTTATTTCGAGTTGATATCGTTTAATTGGAAGAAGGAATTGAAAATATGAATCATTGACACATTTGGAGTTTGGTCAAAACAAATTCGACTTATTTATTTTTAGTTTCAATCAATTGTAAGGTTGGTTTTACATTTTATATAACAAGTCTATGTAGTTCTATGAGGCTGAACAAGAATCGACTTTGAACAAACTTGCGTTTTATTCTCCACCTTCCACCCAGTGCCAGCTGTATATCCTAGTAACTTATTGAAGAGCCATTTCGAGTATTTTTCCCATTTTCGTCATGTTGTGACTATAGGGTCCCCTTGGCATTTGGTTTGTCAAAAAGGTCCAAGGACTATGTACAGTGCATGTAATTTGAGACTCAATAAATGTTTGTGGCTTCTGTCTAAATATTCAAATAAACGCATCAGTAGCTCGTTGAAGACCATTTCGATAGATTTTTCCATCTTGACATCGCAATCGGCTGAGGGTAGGTGTCTACATGATTATTTCTTAATTTAAGACGCCAACGTCAATATATTTTTTTGCGACTCATATATATTTACCTTAAAGAGAAAAAGTTAATTTTGAGCTTCAACCTACAACCTTCTTTAAACAGCTCGATCAATTTGCTATTGCAGTACTGGGCGTCTCCTACCTCGTTGTTCCTCTGTGGAGGAGTGCGAGTAAGTGAGCATGAGCTTTGATGATCATACGCTCTACATACCTATCCCTTTCATATTTTTGACAAAATCTTGTGTCGTTGTACCACCGGTGAAGGCTTTCAATAAACCTTCCCTATAAACTTCGTCTATACAGACTTAAAATGGGTTAGTTTTCAAAAGCCCTTGACAGAGTCCATGCTTTTGAGGGATAAGGGTGTTATATACCGGTTTTCCACACAATTGCCTCATAAGTCTGTAGAAACAGGGATGGATAAGAGCAGTTCTTTGCTGATGTCATTTCTCCACTTCACTGCAAATACTACCTAAGCTAGCTGAGCACCAAAATCGATATTTTTTTCGACATGGCCTCTCTGGTAACCTTGCACCTTTTGATGGCATTTATGAAACTTATGCCTGCATTGCCACTATATCCTATAGGTACTGGTTCAATCAGTCGCTGAAACTTGTGCTCTTTTTTTTACCCTCTGCCAAAAGCCGCCCTTGGCAGCATTTCTATCTCAACTCTGCTCTCGGCTGTAATCCTTGCGTGCAGAGGTGAGGGATATACCTCTTGCTTAGCAGTATGACCACATCGGCATTTGTCATCGGACCATGGGTCCGGTAGTCAAGTGAAACCCAGCATATCAACTTCTGATTGCTTTTCGGCATTGCTGCAATTGGCCGTTGGGACTTAAATTGAGGTTAACGTCGTCTGCAAAGCCTCTTCGAGTTCCAGTATTTGTTCATTGCTGGTATGTTTGAGATATCCGTAAGCTTGGCTTGACAAAAGTTGCCTAATACAGCCTTGAAGCAGATTGCCAATAGACGTTTGCTTACATTTCTCCAGACTCCTTTCCCAAGAGTACTTCTGCGTGACCGTCAGTTGTTAGTCAGCAAGCATCCTCACGTTTCCTTTTCCCTTGCATAAGTCTTCAACAGAATAAGATAAGGTCCCGAGACCCGGCATATAAACTGTTTTAGTTACCAGAACTATCCCATACTATCTCTCTCTCTCAGCTGAAACTCTGTTTCCTGTTTCCCTATCGAGATTCATTTTAGACCAATAAAAGTTACGAAAAATCATTAGCTAAAGTGACGTCATGGAAACGCTAGCCTCTTCGGATAGATACTCACTTTCTGCAATAACACTGATAGGGCTTGAAATATTTCCATCGATGTTGTAAAACGAAATTATGTTGTTTTTGCTAAACCAGCAAGTCACTCAGCTAGTGGTGATCGTTGTGTCGCAGGCAACAGCAATAGCTTTGACAGTAAAATCAAAACAACTTGATTAGATCCATAAGTAAATATTAATTGCTATTTTAACACGAGTCAACTATATTTTGAGCACACAGTAGGTGACGCGAAAATTCGGGCAGGTTGGAGAAAAATACAAAAATTTGGCGGTAGTTTTTTGTTCAGTTTGACAGGATTTATTTCTGTTATCGTTGTCAAGTGTAAATGATACCTATAACAAAATTTAATGTTTATTCTAAAAATGAATTGTTCACTTCCTTTAATCCGGGTTTAATGTTACTCCCGGATTTAAGTGAGTTTAGCAAAAAATTAAACCAAAGTCTATAATATTAAGTCGTTAAACCCGAACATAAACTCAGTTTTTTTTTTAACTTGACAGCGTTTAGTCCGATTGGATTTAAGCTGCCCTCCGGAGACCAGTTTAAGTACTTTAACTTGGGTTAAAACTCAATTTCATAATGTTGACCATTCTTCGCTCGCCAGCCGCATTAAATAACAAAAGTAGAAAAGGGAAATCATATAAATAAAATTGGTGTAGTTCTGTTCGACTAAGATTGAATTTGACTGCGTGTCTTTAAATGCAAAAATCTATGCTCAATATATTCTGATGCATTTTCACAGGCCTATAGAGGATACTTAGGCCTAAAATCTCTACTTTGTTTCAACTCTACATCTCTATAAATTCCGGAAAAAATTGGACAAGGGTAATTTATTCGTATTCTGTCGCTTTTTTCTTTGTAACGCTTTACGTTGGAAAATACTGGGAGCATTTAAACATAGTAAACAGCAGCTTATATAGCACATCTGCAGGTAAAACTTAGGATATCCAATAACTCGATAAATTAAAAAAGTTTTTAAATAAAAAGGCAAAATTTGAAACATTTCTACGGTTTTCACCTGAGTGAGTAGATATGCACTTCATTCTCAAATCAAACATACTAACTGCGCAATATTATATATTATTAAAATAGTCCAACGACCAGGTGCAATGCCATGAAGATGAAGGCAGAGTGGACTCAGTCTTCGGGAGGTTTTTTAATACGGGTTCAAGTCGCTCACTATTGCAGAAGGCTCCCTCGCGTTATACCTCTTCATTGTCTTTCGATGACTTTTCCATCCAGCAATAATTAAACAAGAAAATTGTGTCCCCTACAAGACAGCAAAGTTCTTAAATTGTTTTTTCCATCAACTGTTCGGAAACCACTTTTTGCACGGGCAAAGCCGGGCGGGCATAGTTAGTAGGAACTAAAAAAATGGCAAGAAGCTAAAACAAAAGGATTTCGTTCGTAAAATGGATGAAATAATGTTGGTGTATTCGTTGTCAGAAGATGAATTTTTCCGGAGAGCCGATAAAAGAGCAGCTCATCCTCGTAGTCGAATGCACAAGCGGGCTGGCGTCGACGACTCGATGTGGTGTATCTTCGGATATATTGCCGGCAGAAAAAAAGAGTAAATTTTTGGAGGCTACACTCTATGATTCGACAGGGATTGGATGGTGATAAACGTCATAAAACAAATCAAATAAATTTCAAATTGACATACAACAAAAAACAAATGTCAAATTATTTTTTTGTTTGTCAAATTTGACATTACGTAGGCATGGATTAAAAACGGTTTTAAATCCGCATTTAAATCCATCTTTAATGCAGCGGATTTAATGCATGTTTTTCAATGAATAATATGGACAAAGGTTTAAATTATACGGTTTAAAATATGCGGATTAATGGATCCATAACCTGTTAAAAAATAAAAGCCCAATCGCTTAGTTTAAGTGATCCACAAAGACTGAACTTTATTCGTTTGAGAAAAGTAAGGAGATTACAACAAAAGTTTATAATCCGAACTTCAGTTATCTACTTATGTACAATAATATAAATTTCTCAACAGTTGTAAATATAATTAACTTTAACCTGAGGTACACCCAGAGTGTATAATATGGCCGTTAATATTTTAACTTTTACAATTTTTCAGGGCAATTACAGACTTAAAGTTTGTAAAAGGTGGAATAGAAATCAAATATAGATATACTTCAGGATGCGATGTTTTTTCTATTACAAATAAATTTGCACCTGCAAGAAATTCAAAGTGGAGCTCCAGTGCTGCCAAGTTTGCAAGTGATATATGGTTTTTTTTTGGTAGTGTTTGATCTAAAAAAGATCGAAACAAAGTCATAGGTTTATCAAGTAAAGAACTTATCCTTTTTTTTAAGGACGAAATCCTCTTTGCTCTTCAAATTGAACTCCGACAACCTCCTTATTGTGCGTCCCAACTCTTTCCATCTTCACTGTGTCCCACCCATCTATAACATGCAGTAAATCAATTTTAATAACCAAGTGTCGTCTGACGATGCAGTTAAATAGCACATAGGATAACACTCTCATATCGTATATGTATAGGTATAAATGAATTCAGTCAACAAAATGTCGAAAACAGTCAATCTCAGCGATTAGCTGGGCACACCTCTATGAATGTCATAAGCACGTGAAGACAGCTCTGCTATAAGGTGTTGAAACGTTTTTCAAATCACGTTGTTATCGTGACACTCTCGTGGTTTTCAGCAGGCGAGTTTGACTTGTATTTTCTTTTTATTATTTTTGCTTTTTCGGGCATTAAGTGATCACTGGCGTTTTTGATTGATTTATATTTATTTGGCTACCTTAAATAAAAGCATTAGTCTGGCAGATAAGTCGAGCACGTTTTGATGGAATGCTTGGATTGCTTTTCACGTGCTTGTGACCGATGTGGAGCGTGCTAAAAATGGCTTTTATTCGGCAGTAGAAACAAGCAAGCGAGGCTATTTTTATTGGCCACAAGTTGACTTTTAATTTAAGAATACTGCGTTAATAATGTCGATTAATATTGGAGGACATATGTAGGGTATTGAGATTGACTATCAGAAATGGAAAAGGGTAGCTGATTTCATTACTAACTTAGTTACAACATCTCTAACTTGCTTACTCACTTACACCTATTACCTATTCACTCATCTTATACTCGCCTACTTACTTACAACTACCTCACTGCCTCACTCTCCGACAAATAGAACTTGCTCTTGTTGACTGCGTTAAGTGTCTCTTCAGCACTCCGAATTTTTTATGAAATAAAAATAAATAAATAGTTGGCGCAACAGGTCCGTAGGGACCCTAGGCCTAGCTTCTCACAACCATTCGTTTTGTGTGAGTTTTTATTTCTGGGACGAATGCAAGGGATCTACAATTTTATACCAGTTATACTCTCGGATATTTGTCAGACGTTCGCGAGAGGTGGCGCAGTGAAAAAGTCTTAAGTTGGCATTTGTTTTTTTTTCAGGATTTCAACCTGGAACCCCTCGTAGTGCAACACACTAAGCCACTGCGCTGACATTTGCATGAAATGTCGGACGATTTTACTCATCACGTACAAGCTCAGTCAAAATATATGTTTCGACTTCATTTAAGACAGATCAAATATTAAAAATTGAAAAAAAACTTTAACAAGTTCTTTTTTCTTTAAGTTTATATTTTTAAAGCTGTCAAAAATGAGTAAAGTGTCGATAAGAGTGCCCGCTTCAAACCAGCTATAAGTTCACTTAAAATTACTCTTGAAATTTGTGGGCACTTATCAGATCAGTTTTGACTATCAGCAATCAACTCTATCTAGTTGATTTTTTCTATTGACCATAACAAGTTGTCGCGTATACCCCGTCCTCAGCGCGTGGTTCTATCCAAAATTAAGTTTAATCTTCCCATGCGACATTGCAGCTATCTATGTACTTACGGGAGGAAATTATATTTCTAAATTAAAATCCATTGCTTGCCTGCGAGGGGATGGGGTAGGGTAGTCTTACGTCACGGTTAAGTGCGAGTAGATAAAGGTGTCGCAATTTGACTGGTATATTGCGCCACATGTCTATTGTCGGGGGTTTCAATTTTTAGCAGCTGCTGTCTTGATTGTTGATAGTCTTCATATCGAATGAGGTGTTCATCACGCCTTGTGCAATATATATATTGTGAGCAGAACACTTTTAGTGGGGATATTGATTGATTTAACAACTGACAAGCTTATTATCATATCTAGGTATCCGTATCAGTCAGACGGTAGGTTGGTACTTTGGATATTTTTGGAAGAGGGTGTGCTTCGTTGAAATGTTTCTCTATACTCGGTTACATAACCCTAACTATTAAGAACTTAACAACTGCAGGAAGAAATCAAATTCTATATACCAGGACTTAATTTTAAGGAGGGCTTCACACTCATTCGCTTCTTTAACTGATCAGGAAAATTCTCAGAGTCTAAATAACGCTCAAGAGCGTTGCTAGTACTCATTCAATTTTAATATTTATAGCTAAGCCTACCCACTTGTGGCTCACGCGTCTTTGTGCCCAAAGATTTGTTTCTCTGAAAACTAATTGGATAAAGCTGACCAGGACTGCTTTAAAGTCCTATTTACAACAGAATTATTTGGAGTAGCGATCTCAGAGTGGTCCGCTACATCTTTGAAAAAGAACTGCCCGAGGTAACAAACGATTTCGTTCTTTTGTTACCTCGGGCACCTTGTTTTGATTGAGACAATATCGGTTTTAAGATCTACACTTTGACGCATTATTCGACAAATCTGTAGTCTGTACAAATACCAACAGCGACGTCACAAGACACCCGAAATACGTTGTGATCTTGTCTAATCCATACCATACATGCTTATCCTATTCTTACCTCAACCACGGCATTGATGGCTTTGGTTACAATCTGTCAATATTTCTTTGAAAAATGCAACTCAGCACTCCCCTAGGTAGGTCCCCATTCCGCCTCATCCGAATGATTCAGCAGCACCAAACGTCAGATTAAATATAGAACCGCTCTTCAAATAATCTCGTAACAAACCAACAACCAACAATGAACCATGACATGACTCGAGCATGATCCAACGCGGATTTCTCTGTCGGACTCAGTCTGAATGTCTTGTACCTGTCAGAGGGAAAATATTTACTTCACTTTTGTATTTATATGGCTTAGTTTGTATTTGTAGCGCAGTTCCAGAGGTAAGACCTCGTGAACCACAAAAATGAGCTTTATCTGCTCGATGAGGGAACAAATTAAGCCGCTTGTTGACTGTCAACTGACTGACTGGATATATCTATAATTTGATGGGTAGATTTACGGGCCGCTTTATGGCCCAACAGTACACCTGAACATTTTTTTGGATTGGTTATAAGACGCCGGATTTCCTTGTACTTAGGAGCTTACTTATATTAAACTTATATTTAACGCTAGGGTAGATCTTTTCTTCAACCAATAAGTCGCTCCCCTAGTGCGCCTTAAGGCAAGTTCTTCCATTAATGTGCTCATTCTAAGCGCAGCCCAGCGAACTTAGACGACTGATTCGTATTTTCCTTATCAGGTCAATGTCACTGCACAGATCGTTAAATTTGCTACATTATTCGAAACGAGATCCAAAAAATGACTTAAAAATCAAGCACCATCTAAGGTTATAAACCTGAGAACGGTAAGTGGTGCTCTTGGCTAGATTTTTGATGGGATGTCATTTCTAGAGTTTATTTATAGGAGGAGAGATAGCTAAAGTCCCTAACTGCGTAGAAGCTTTGTTTACTATGAAGTTCCATCAGAGTTTTGGACGGCTTAGACACCATCAACTATGCACATTTTTGCAGCTTCTGTCTCAACGTTTGCAAACGCGCCAGTGACACCTAGCTGAGTTCAGTCACTATTAGGCCTTTTTATAATGATCACGAGATCCAACTTTTGTTGTAAACCGCGAAAAGCAACGACCTATAAATCATGTAAGAATAATAAAAAAGGCCTATTGTCATTGTCAAATTATTTTGCAGCCGAAAAATTATCGAGTTGTCTTGTGAGCTTTGCTTAATATTCTCAGGTATGAAGATGTAACTTCGACAGCTGTATTTTGACATAAAAGGTCTCGATTAATTTGTTTCAAACCTCAATGGTGAAGTGAGTGTTCATTCTGCGCAAGCTACCAAGTTTGGCAGGGATGCAGAAACTGAACATGGCCGTGTCGTATAAGTCTCTATAAAAGCTTTCGTATGCGGAGGCGGACTTAAAATTGGTCAACAGATGATGGTTATTATTGTGGGCTTTTTATGGTTTCTCTTGGAGTGTGAATTTCTGTTTGCTTGAGAGTGAACCTGCTTAAAACCGCACTGGTAAAGGTTAAGAAGACTGATGTTGAGTTGGCGAAGTTGAGAAAGTCTTCGCCGCTGAGGTTTCATTCGTCAGGCATACCCCTCATGACCAAACTTCGGAAATAGTTGGCTGTTCCAGCCAGGTCCAGCAGTCTCATTCGACTAGAGGGTAGATATTGCTGTTGATATTCTATCTCCTTTGTTAAGAAAGATTGGTATACCTACTTTGCCAAAACCTTTTGTGACCTTTGTAGTGCTTGGGACAGGGTCCCCACGAAGCCACGTTTCTTAGCTTATCTTGTTCTGAGTCGTACGAGCCATATGGCAGCATCGCTAGGAGCTCAGATTTCATTGCGCCTCTGAGAAAATTCTTAAAAAAATCAGTCGAAATTCCATTACTATCCCAATGAAGACATCGATCACTTTCGCATTTAAAAACAACAGATTCACCGCCTTTTTACAAATGGGCCTACTGGTCTAAATTTATGCACACACTCCAGATAAGATTGTATATGTTGGAACCTTCGTCGATAAATTGGTCACAAGGTTATAAGCAATCAAGCACCCAATTGGCGTTGGTCCCTAATCATTTTTTAAGTCGTAAAATCGAAATGATTGGCATCTCGATTTCGTACATGAATAGACAATGACGATTTTCCAGCGACACTCTCATCGTCCAATCACATTAGTGTCAACGTCACCAAACACTTGAACGTCTTGTGATGTGGTGTAATCGTAGCATCAATAGATTGACCAGCTCGACACTATCTCAGTCTTATCGCCTGGCGCTATACATTGACATTTAATTGGTTCGCTTTGATATGATCCACTTTAAGAAACAAAAACAAAAATGTCCACCTTAAGTGTGGCGATATTTGATAAAGCTGTCGAAATTGGAAAAGTTTCAAACTTCAAAACTGAGTCTAAAATTACAAAGAGGTTAAGATCTTTCTAGCATATAGGACTTATGAGGTACACAAATCTGAGGCCGTAAATAATACTCGACAAACAAAGCAAAGCTGAACCATGACACAACTTGGTCATGATGATCCACCTACCGACTGACATGTTTACTAGGCTCGCTGCATATTTTTACAGCGAAAGGTAACACTATTTACTTTTTATTGATAAAACAATTTTAATATTTATAGCTAAGTCTATCCTCTTGTGGCACACGCGTCTTTGTATCCAAAGATTTGTTTCTCTGAATCTTTATGGCCGGAAATTGGCAACAGGACTACGGAATACTTTCTATGCAACAATACGTATGCTTTATGGCACTCAAATCGAGTAGGTTACAAAACTCACATGTCATTTGATTATTGTTTACCGTTCGCATTTTATTGAATTGTAAAACAATTCAGAATTATACGCCGAAAATAAGCGTTTTTTGATTAGGAAACCAAAAGGTTAGCCCCCGAAAATATACAGTTTTGACACAAGGTTGTATATGCACTTTAATAAGGTCTAAAATCCGAATCTAAATCTTAAAAATAAATCCCACGTGTCACACTAAAAGTAAATAAACTGTACACAAATGTAGTCCGGCAATAGGATTAAGGGGGCTTTAGCTTATGTCAGATGTGACATACAAGGTTGTTTGCATTTTTTTCTGATCTCAGATTATAATTTGAGATATAACCCCAAAAACAGCAAAAGTAGATGGGATTGAGTGGACTTAAACTAACGTCAGATGTGACTCACAAGTTTTTATGCATTTTATTTCGATCTCAGATCAGAGTCTTATTTGTGGTAGGGCAATAGTTAAAAAACCCCAATAGTCAATGAGATTAAATGGGCTTAAGCTTATGTCAGATGGTGTTATAAATTTGATCAGAATCTAATTCGTCTCAGTGCAAAAATAAAAATTGTACACAAATTTTGTGCAAATAGCCCTAAAGCCAATTGGATTAGGTGGACTTAAGTTGCTGTCAAATTTGAATAACAAAGTGGAATGCATATCAGTCAGCCTCAGAAAAAATCTAGTTCGTGATGCTAAAAATAAAAATTCTAGACAAGCTGTAGTCCAAAAAACCTTAAATAATCAGTTAAACTAAGTGGACTTAAGCTACTGTCAGATGTAAAGCAACCGACAACCGAAGTAATATGCAAGACTCCGCCTCTGAAAATAATCACGAGACAAGCCAACTTGAACATTACTGAAGCATGATGCCATTTCTGATGAGAAGACTCTCATCCTCCTGTATCTGTCATTCAGAAAATATTTACTTTGATATTTAATCCACTTTAACATTTATAGGGCTACAATGCAAATACAGAAAAAGCTGCAAAAGTATAAGACATCGTGAACTGCGAAATAGGTTTTATTTACGTAAATTCGATAAAGGTGCAGTGTAGCCATTCCGACAGTAGAAACGTAACCTTTATGACTTAAGGCTTTATGATAGCGACACTTTATTTCAATTGCAGTTCGACAATAGCTCTCGTTTCAAGATTTATGACCAAGTACTCGTGGTTATCGTGTGTCTTTGGTTGTCGCTTGGATCTGTAAAACAAAAAAGATTCAAACGAGAGGTTACATAAAACAGTGGTAACTAGAAAAGTGGGTAGAGATATTATCTGTAACGAATATGCAATATTCTTTGTAAATTGAGCGACATATTTGAATGAAAAGTGACTTCGATGTGCTATTTGCAGGGTCAAAAACTTTGTAAACAAACACTTTGGGTAGAATTTTAGCTCTTTCGAACCATTTTACTTACTTATCATAAGACTCCTTTTAGTTATTCGTTTGGACAACTGAATTGTGACAGTCAGTTCTCGGTGTATATTCACATTTGAACAACACTTTAGTATTTCCCTGAAGCTGCTTATCGATTCGCCGACAATTCGCCAAGCTGACTACCACTTTAAATTTTTAAACCAGTTAAACAAAATATCCCATATATGGGAGAAAAATTCGAAGCCTGGTCACACTCGCGGTTTATAGAGAATGGCCGCGATCCATTGCCCGCTAGACGCCTAGCACGAAATATCCCAGATGAAGGAACGTCCGCGCTAGAACCCTATCGCCAGCGGCAAATTAAAATTTGACAGCAATTATTTCGACACTATACATAAAGAAATGAAACAATATAATTATAAAAACAATATCCGAATGGCTATTTGACTCGCTTTATTAACAATTTTCTCACAATTACACTTGCTCGGCTTCGTATTTATTTTTATTTTGTAAACGTTTGAACGATTTCCTTTGACAGGTCGTTTTTTTTTTATTTATTATCTTAATGCAGCGGGTAGTTTTGCGCTAGATTGAGAAAATTTCCCTGAAAGGGATATTTCACAAAAAGTGCTAGACGTCTAGCGCAAATGCTAAAATGTAAATTTTTTTTATATGGAGTTTGACATTCCGCTAATCATCTAGTGGAACGCGGCCAATGGGTCGGTTCAGGCTAAAGAAGTTCTTTGCTATAAATAAGCCAACTTTGACACGGGTTTTGCAATATTGGATAAGCGGTCTTGACATGTTATTTCCACCTTTACTGTAACTAAAAAAAGACGCAGCGATTTTTCAGAAGTTTATCCATTTCAATTTTAGGTGATGCAAAACAACAAAAATGTGGTGATCTGTGTCTTTAGGTTTTCTTTTCCCCGGTTTAGGATTTATTCCACTTTTTCATTTAGAGAGCAATTGCTCTTATATAAATGACTGGGATGTAGAGCATCACTAAATCTGACGGAAATATTTTACTGTCATTCTGCTGTCACTATATTCTGTCATAGGCCTGTTTTATTGAACACCTATCTCAGAAAAGTGAAGCAGAGCCAAGTAAAGTAGATATATGTCATGAATACATCATCAGAAAAGTTTCAATATGAAACCTTTATATTAATTATATAAAGTTGACACAACAGATCCATATAGGCACCCTACAACTGACTTATATTTTGGCAAGGGACCTCCAATTTTACGCCAAAGCAGGCTTTCCTCTCGGATATCTGTTAGAAGTTCACTAGAAGCGACGCAGTAGAAAAAATGGCTTTAGTATGCGTTTTTTCCGGGAATCAAACCTGAGACTCCTCACTCAGTAGTCCAGCCAACTAGTCAATAACAAATAATACTAGAAAAACTCCATCGGATATATTTTGATAGAATTTTTCGGAAAAGTTAAATATATTTTACCCAATTCGCAAGTCTTTTGGTGAGGCAACAAAAAATCGAGAAATAAATTCACTAACATCACCCTGTCACTGATATTATATGAGAAAACATTAGATGGGCTCTTTGACAACTTTTATTTTACTCAAAATCTGACAACAGGTCTGTTTTCGATGGATTAGCAAGTGTTGCTCTCTGAAAAACATATTTTGAGGTTAAGCGAAGTGCAAATTTGGCCTTTCATAACGCCGTAGTCGGTCTGACACAAAACGTGAAGCTTTCTCATATAGTGAAAAAGAACTAGATGGAATAAATTTGATAAAATAATTTGAATATACTTTGTCGAAGTATTTATCACATCAGAAAGTTCTGTCTTGGGGGCTCTAAATGGAGTTTACTCTGAAATATTTGAGTGTTTGTCAAACGATCGACTTTTTGGTGGTCAACCGTCAATCAAGGTGTCATTTAGTTCGTTCCTTGTCTTTGTTTCTACACTCAAATTCCAAGCAATACTTCTCTGGCCTATCATCTAGGATAGTAGCTTCGCTTTCGGTCTTTGAAGAGGGAAAAGCAATGAACTCGGCCCTTAAAACTGCCCGTAAATTTTGTAGCTTCCTAATGTCCCGCCTTAAATTTTTTTAAAAACTCAGCGACATTTTGAAAATGTGGTCTCAAGTAAAAGCAGTAAGCACTAAAAGCTAAGCACTATTACTTTGCTTAGCAAAGGGCTTCTTAAGGCTGTTTGCGAGTAAAAATGAAACCGAGTCAAAATACACACGTCAATCGTCAACCGTTTGCTCTGTCTTTAGAAGCCTTTCGCTAAGCACTTTAACCTTCGCTGAGCACTTTAACCTTCTTCTAAAGGTTGTTTGCGAGCCATAATACAAGTCCGAAAATGTCTTTAGTAGAAGCCCTCCGCTAAGCACTTTAACGTTCTTCTAAGGCTGTTTGCGAGTCATAATACAGTCGTTCCAAATTGCCTTTAGGAGCCCTTCGCTATGCACTTTAACCTTGTTCTAAAGGCTGTTTGCGAGTCAGAATACAAGTCCGAAAATGTCTTTAGTAGAAGTCCTTCGCTACGCACTTTAACCTTGTTCTAAAGGCTGTTTGCGAGTCATAATACAGTAGTCACAAACTGCATTTAGAAGCCCTTCGATAAGCACTTTAACCTTCTTCTAAGGGCTGTTTGCGAGCCCTAATACAAGTCCGAAAATGTCTTCAGTAGAAGTCCTTCGCTAAGCACTTTAACTTTCTTCTAAAGGTTGTTTGCGAGCCATAATACAAGTCCGAAAATGTCTTTAGTAGAAGCCCTTCGCTAAGCACTTTAACCGTCTTCTAAGGCTGTTTGCGAGTCATAATACAGTCGTCCCAAACTGCCCTTAGGAGCCCTTCGCTACGCACTTTAACCTTATTCTAAAGGTTGTTTGCGAGTCATAAGGTCATAATGCAGTCGTCCCAAACAGTCTTTAGAAGTCTCCTCTCAGCACTTTTGCCTCTTTCGTTTGCGAACTACTAGAAATTATTGCCAATCTTCATGGTTGGCTGGGAGGAGGATATACTTTTGCTAAATAAAAACCTTCCCACCAATTTTTAATTTTTTAATTTCCAAGAATACAAAAAAATTACATTTAAAGCGCGCATAAAGTGCTAAACAAATAGGAGAGCACTCGAAACTCAGGTTTTTTCGTTTCACGTCATAAGAACTTATTAAAAAAAAAAAACACCTACTGCCTACATACATTTATTGGCATATGTAACAATATAGATTAGTGAAGATTATTTGTCCGAAATCTAATCTCTGATTCGCCTTGGTAACAATACAAATAACAGATCGCGTTTCCTTGCACCGCATATACCATCTGCATGTGTGCACCGTCTCCTGTCAAACGAGAATTTACTTTCGATTGGATGCAGTTCAAGGCGATGACACTGAGACGGTTTCACGTAACCATGCATATGGATAAACGTTCAAACAAGACACTAATCTGCTTGCTCTCTTTCGAAAGAGACAGAGAGCGTTGCCATGCCAACGGATAAGAGAACTCCTCAAACAAACAAACAGAGAGAGAGAGAGAGACAGCGCACCTACCTTATTGGCAGACGAGACGACCAAGAGTACATACAGTTTAAAAACGTAAACAACCCATCTGATTGAAACATCACGACAATTTTCATATTTAAAGCGGAACACCTCGCCCCAAGTGGTGAATTCGCATTTCTCTCCACACAACACACGATTTGCTCATCAAAAGCGCCAACAGCCAACAGCCCTCGCCTGTCAGCCTCAACACAGACAGAGTCAGCCTAGAAAAAGTTTTATCACGTTTATCAAGTTAAGACAATCTCCGCCCGGCGTATACCAACTAAAAACAAAGCTTCACGCAAACACTCAATTATTCTTGTTGTTGCTGTGTTTTTGGGACGTTTTGTCGATTCGTCATCATTCGTACCAACGACATCGCCTCGCCATCGACGCCGTGTCGACGTTCTCGTCTTCTGTTCATACACGACGACAGGGTTATATAGAGTAGCACGCTCTACGTTATACTTAAGCGATCAATTAGTGGCAAAGGTATTCCACTGCTAAGTCAGACGCCGACCGAATCTGTTCGCTTCCTCCTCAGCAGCGGAAACGAACGTTTGCCAAAAAAATTGTACAAAACGAAAGAAAAAAAAAACTAAAATTGTGCAACCACTGAGTGTCTATCGAACCGCGCCGCGTGCACCAGCAACAAATTCGCAGAAGTAATAAATTCTCTTGCTGTTGAAAGGATTTTTCAAATTAAATTAAATTCTCTCGGTTCGCATTTTTTTCCCACCCAAAAAGGGCTTCAAATCAAGTTTGGCGGTTGAGTAAAAAATAAAAAAAAAAAAACAAATTACTCAGGGCCAACAGGTGGAAACAAGTGCACGCCGAAGATGATCCCGAAAAAGTGTTAGTGAACAGGAAATTGTTGGTGTTTTCCTTCTTCTTTTTTTTGTGTGAAGTACTACATTTTTTTGTTGTTCCTGCCAGGACGCCGATTTACCGAGAGTGGCGATACTCCTCGACAAGGTGAGTGACAAGTGAGTGTTTGTGTTGCGTGTAATCACTCATTGTGCTGTTATAAAGATAGACTGACTGACGGACAGTGGGGCACATTGCGAGTGTTTTATATTTGGAGGAAATAATAATTGCGGCATGTGTAATATGTTCTCGATCGCAGTTATTGACATGCGGGTTGTTTTGTTGTCTGGCAAATCCATCATTTTGAAACGTGAGATGGGAATGAATTCGAGCAACTGGCATGTGTAGCTAAAAAATCATTCAGATGATTCATTAAAAAAAACAAAGAAACAACTGAATGAATTTCTATGACTTTCGCTAGGTATATAACTTCCCAGTTAAGTGGATTTTTGAACATGTTTTTACCGTTTATTTTGTGCGGATTTTTTTGTGCCCTTGGCTGTGAGCAGACATTTGTTTTATTTTTTATTTTTATTTTTGGCGAGGTTGAGCTTTTTCTTGTGTCCTTATTGCAGGGTATCCGTGCTACGACTTGAGTACCATTCAGAACGACACGAGTGTCATCATCTGCTGATGTCATTCGAAGCAAAGTGGGTTCGGTAAACAATGGGTTTCGAGGAGATTTTACAAGTCTCATGTGAGGTGTAAATAATTTGGTCGCTCTTTTAAAACGTCACCTAGTTGTAGGGATTGACAATTATTTTTTGCGCATACAAATTTCAAATGTTTTCGAGCTGTTGACGTCCGAAATAAGCGCGAATTTTTGGGGCCGCGCCGTCAGGAATTTATATATCCACGGAATGAAGTCGAATTTGTATAGGAAACAAACAAAATTCCTTCCTGGTTGGATTTTGTTTTTGGATTGTCGGTAGTTTTTGTTGGGTTAAGTTAGATTTGTTGGATTTGCTGAGGAGGGGATCTTGGAAAAACACAATTTCCAACATCTAAGAGCACAAATGCCCTAAAAATGCTTTTTTTAATCAGCCTTTGAGACTATTCATAAAATGATTGGCTCCTTTCATTCTTCCCAAAAACTTAATTTAAAAAAAAAAAACGAAAAGTTGTGAGAAGCTAGGAATAGCGTCCATTACGGGCCTGTTGCGCTCAGTGGTGGTACATAACAAATAAAACCATACCTACCACGGGTTCAAAAATTCCCTACCGACGTAAGATTTCCCCTACATAATATTTTGAAAAATTAAAAGAAAAGTGTTCAAATGCTGTATTTATTTTATTTAGTTTTTATTTTTTATTTTAAAAGAAAAATGTTCAAATGCTGTATTTATTTTATTTAGTTTTATATTTTTTATTTTAAAAGAAAAATGTTCAAATGCTGTATTTATTTTATTTAGTTTTTATTTTTTATTTTAAAAGAAAAATGTTCAAATGCTGTATTTATTTTATTTAGTTTTTATTTTTTATTTTAAAAGAAAAATGTTCAAATGCTGTATTTATTTTATTTAGTTTTATATTTTTTATTTTAAAAAAGTTCGTTGCGTACCTATGTAAAATTAGTATGAAACAATAAGTTAAGTGAAAAAAGGATGTTATATTTTCAAATAGAAAAGCAAAACAATAATTTAGTAGGTTATTTATAGAAAGTAATAAAAATAGAGACGTAAAGGAAATTGTTAGGTATAAATTTATTAAATTAGTTTATTTAAATAATTCGAATTGCTCGGCCATATTGCCTTTAAAAGTTAATGAGAGTAAACACATAAATACAAAATATAGGTATTGAAAAACATATTACGTGTTAATGTGAGGATCATATAGAGCTTTTGAACTCATTATGTTAATATGTCTGTCTTTGCACTTAAAAGAAACGCAATTTAAATTTGAATTCTGTAAGGATGATCGAATAATGCGAATAGAGTTTAGATTTTCGTGGCTCAGTGATAAAGAAGAGGCAAAAAGGCGCAAACGAATGCCGTTTGACAATACACGTTCTCGATTATCAGACTTTTTTATAAAATATAAAAAAACAATACCTACGTTTACAGCAAACAGTTTTAACTATAAAAAATCTGTCATTTTTCCCCTACGGAACATTTTTTAGTCGAAAATACCTACATGTAGGGATTTTTCCCTACGTGTACTGACACTGGTTGCGCCAACTAATTATTTGCTTATTTTTGACTTGTGTCAAAATACCTAATACTCCATTGCGATTTCTGTGTAACATTTTGAAATTAAAATGTCAGAAGGAAGAGCCAAAATACTGGCATCTCAAAAAGCGTCTAATTTCTGTAGAGAATTTTGCTAGCCCCTTGTAGTTCAAACAGTCGTTTGCAACGTAATGTAAAAAGAGGTATTTTTCACGGAATTTTCTACGGGTTCTGGATGCTCCTTACGTTCCCACAGTAAATTTTCTATGTCGTCTACAACTTGTTGCTCATTTATTTGTGTCTATCAGTTTGATATGTTTTTTTTTCCATTCACTGTGTCGATTCCTGCTTACTTTAATTATTTTTATAAATATTTTGTTGTCAAATGTGCCCTAGGTAACCTATGCTTCAGTCGACTAAAAAGCTTCTTTATTCGGAGACTAGGGTTTACAAATAACTAGTTTCAAAATACCTTAAACCCTTACACACAATTGAATCGGTGATTGCTAAAACAACATAAGTGACATTTTTACTTTTTTTACAGGAGAAACAAAAGATGGCAGAAGAGCCAGGTTGTCTTAGTACAAAATACTGATTTTGCGATCGATTTTCTGTGTGTTTTAGGTATCAAATTATGATGGTTTTTTTTCACAACACAGTCTCTACACATAAGCTGTGTAAAAACGTAATAAAACTGATTTCGAAAAAAACTCTGTTGTTTTAACAATTACCGATTCAATTATCCCAAACCCATTTAATTTCATAGTCTAAAATATAAATAAATTAAGATACTAATTTGATACGTTTTCTCGCGAATGTCTGACAAACATCCGAGAGTATAACTGTCATGAAAGAGCTTCTCAATTGGCCGTTTGGACCCGGCATAATATTGTAGATCCCTTCCATTCGTCCCAAAAATAATAACTCACACAGGACGAATGGTTGTGAGAGGCTTGGGTCCATACGGACCTGTTGCGCCAATTATTTATTTTTTTATAATTTGATACATTTACTGACCTCTAGCGGATTAAATAAATTACAGAATCTGCCAGCATGTAACTGTGTTTATCTGTGTAAACGGTACAAGTCCCTAAGCGGGGTTTTTGTTTAGCTTTGTAAACATTTTCTGCGTTTTAAGTACGATTGTGCTCGTCTGGGTAGCAGCTTTCTCTATGGAGACCCCCTGCATCGGTTTAAGCGGTAAAATTTGAAAGTATTTTCAAAAAGATTTCAAAGGCCAGTACCAGAAATCCTTTCGATTTTATCTTTTCGAATTTTTAAGGAGAAATTTCTAAAAGGTTTTGTCAGTCATTGCGAACGATGTGGATTGTACAGGGTGGGCCAAATACAAGTTTCTTTTTAAAAATGCATTAAAATTAAGAAAATGCAATTTTGTCCATGTATTATTAGTAACATTCCCATTAATTATGAAACACAACGTCGTTCAAGTGGCTGGCTTCGCAGAAGCGCATTCTGTCACATCCAAGACCTTTTTACAAGACCTTGTTGATGGTTTCGGGCTTTAGCTCACGGTATGCTTGGATGATACTGGCCTTAGGTTTGAAGGTTTGAATCGTTTCCGGACTGCTGGCATAACATCGGTCCTTCACGGTTTCCCAACAAAAAAGTCCAAAGGGGTCAAATCGCAGCTCCGAGGCGGCCAATTGGCATCGCCAAGACGACTGATAACACGATTTGGGAAAGTGGTGCGCTAAAGATCGATTGTCGCATGAGCTGTGTAGCATTGCGTGCCATCCTGCATGAACCAGAGGTCCTCCAAATCCATATCTTCAATTTCAGTAAAAAAAAAAGTCGGCTCTGTAACCCCCACCGTAGACCGAAACGTTGTTCCCAGCCTCATTTTCGAAGAAAAATGGTCCAAACCACTTCACAATCCGCACCAAACTGTCACTCTCTGTGGATGCGCACCGTACGACGACGGGGACCATAAACTAAGTATTAAATAGACCGTCAGCTCCCGCCCCCCTACCCGATTCCCCCCGCAGGTTTTGAAAATAAAATTCGCTCTTAAATTGCCTATCTGTGAATACATGTGAAGCGCAAAAAAAAAGGTTAATAAAAGAAAAAAAACTGAGCGAACTGTCAGGTTGCTATGTGCAAGTGTATACGTGCGGCTAATTTACTTTAACGTGACACACATACTTTCCCACATAGTAACACGGAAAACAGCTTGTAGGCAAATTCTCTTAAGTTGCGTGAGCTGACGGTCTATTTAATACTTAGTTTATGACGCGGACCATGAGTGTTGTCCACTAGCTTACCAGCTTGCACAAACTTGCGTACAGCAGGCGCAGAAGGTGCTTCAGTTCGTCCGAAACTTCTTTTCAAAAAACACACTGTTTTGGCTACACAGCAATCACTTTGAAAATAAGTTTTTAATATTTCCCAACGCTGTTCAAACATAAAGCGGTTCATTTCGTTCCGCGGATGCATGATACTGACTTTCTGTCAAGATTTTGAGCGGGAAACAGCTGTCAGTGTCAAAATAACCTATGATTTAAAAAGAAACCACTAAATGGCCCACCCTTTATGAATGCGCTACGGACCTTACCGGCGTGAATAAACGTGAAGCCTTTTATAAAATAAGTTTTATTCTATAAGCTGGTGCATGTCTCTTTTTGTTCCACATTCTCCTAATTCCCACTCGCTAAACGTGAATAGCGCTGAATGCACTTTACTAGCAGTGTCACGAACCCATTCATATGCCCATGAACTATACGTATTCCCTGTCATTAAAAACTAAGTTGCTCCCAATGTTTTCACAAATAAAAATTTTAAGACTCTGCTTTGTGATTTATAAGCTCTACCTACAGTTGCCACGAAGCATATTCAACTAGTTTTGGAAACGACTTCGACGTACCACCATAGAATGCTGAGGCATTTCTTCGTCAACACACGATGTTGTCATTTTAAATGCAACCACTTCGAACGCTGTCCCAAATAATGACAGAATCCACATGCGAAAGGGAGTGACAAAACTTTTACGAGCCACAACCAAAATTCAAAAAAAAAAAAAAAACTTCGTACGTGTTTCGCGACTCGAGGGAATGCCGTATTCATTTTTCCTGTTGGCGAAAATAACAATGCTGCACATGGAAGGCAGTAAAGACGTGCGAAGAATACACAAACATTTGCCAAAAAATGTGAATCACCTTGAATGGTTTTATTGTCGACGTCATATTGGGCTTCAAACACCTTTCGGCCATCGTTCTCACATTCCCACTAACCGATTAACATTAGCACTTCCAATTGAGGTTGAAAAGTATGCGTTTATAATAATTTCCGATTGTTTGTCCGACATTAGTTTTAGAATTCTGTAAAATGTCAAATATAAATTGACACGTTCTTGGAATTGTCGTCATCGTGATCTTGTTTTGGTTACCCTTTCGAAAGGTCATAGTTTACCAGGCAAACTTAAATGAATTGCTAATTTGTTTTTCAATCTCGTTCCGCATAAATCTTAGCAAAAATCATAAAGATTACATTATTGACAACAAAATGTGTAAATTTGCATAAGCAAAGTCGTCTGTGTGGTGTTAGATTTGATCACGGACGGTCATTGCCTTGTAGGCTTTTACACGTACGAAATGGAAGCAGGTTGTCGAGGAAAAAAAAAAAACAACAAATATGTAACGCCGGCTCAAATTGTTTACCCGAAAATTAATTAACATTGAGAACAACAAATCTGGTTTTATTTTTGGCAATTAGGTTTGATGATCTCGTTTCAACGAGTGCAAAAAGGGTTTCGATTGCATTTGGTCAAATTCGGAGAATTCATTTATTTAAAGAAATGATTCGCATAGAGAGGCACGTATGGCATTTGGAATTCCTTTAGTGGAATATAGAAACAGCTGAAACGTGCTGGCGATGACGTGGTTTGGATTATTCAGAGGAAGTCGTTCGGTTGAAGAGATTTTAATTTTTTTTTTTGTTATTAAATTTACATCATTCTATTGGATTTTTGTGTTATCGCCACAGTTTGGTTTTACTACCAAAGATTGCAACTAAAACTGCCAAAAGATCCATGGATTTACTATGAGATATGTATGAATATAAGAACGAATAGAAATTAAGGGCGACTAAATGACAGCCAGATAGACAGACGATGGACAGACGTGTTGAGTACAATTTTAAAAGTAGTAGAAGATTAAACTGGAAGCCGGGCATGGGGTCTCTATGGACCTGTTGCGTCAACTATTTATTTATTTTAAGAATTAATAGCAGCTACGGGTTTTTTTTTTATAGAGAAAATTACTCTCAAATATGCAGGACTGCGTCACTCAAAACTTTCTGATTTATTGCGTTCCTGGATCCTTATACTTAAATAATTATTCATGGATTATGTTCATCACGGTTATTTTGTTTAACAAATGTTACTTATGAATGATTAGGAAGTCTAAGATTATTAATTAATAAGCGATTATTCCTTCGCGTGAAAACTAAGCCCTGAAACTGAACAGTGGCGAGAAAGTTGAGTCTTTGAACGCGGGTAATGTTGACAATGATGTAATGCAAAATTCGTGATATTTTTATAAATACGCTATCATTGAATATAGTTTAAATAGGGAAGGAGACGTCTCTTAGATTAGCGCTGATGGACTTTACGACCGATGTATAGATTGCGGTTGGTTGCTGGTGTCTGTCGTCTTTATTGCCCACAAACTGACAGTCGGCGTAACTGAGATATATATTATTTCTAATGTCTGTTTGTTAGCCAAAGATCGCACTAACTGGAGAGGCTTATTGCTTGAGGCCCAGATCCACCCCGGACTGTAGCGCCACCTAAGTAAGTAAGTAGATGTCTATTTCATTAAGAAGCGAGGAATTATTTTTCACCATGCTTGTCATTCGCAGTCAGCTTTGGCAAATTTTGAAATATAAAAAAAATGATAGCTTATTAGATCGATTGTAACTGACTATCCACCGCTTCATAGGCCAGCATGTTCTAACGTTAAACCTCTCTTTCAAAAACTTATGTAGGAGCTGCAAAGATGAAGTGATACCATTCTTCAAAAAAGGTGATAAAAAAATGTTAAATAATTATAGGCCTATCTCTATGCTTCCAGTGTTTTCTAAAATTTTTGAAAAATTAATCAAAACTTGAGTTGTGTCATACCTTGAAACTATTTCTTTTCTTAGCAATAAACAGTATGGATTCAGAGCCGGTAGATCAACGCAGGATGCACTTCTAAGCTTCTGCAGCATGATATTCGATAGCGTCAACCACAAGAAGTTAACTGCTGCTCTCTTTATCGACATTACCAAAGCCTTTGATACTGTTGATCATACGATCATACCACCTTGCTAAATAAACTAAGCAAAGCTGGGTTCAAATGGTTTGAATCATATCTCACTAATAGAAAACAAATGGTTAGAATAGGTAAAACATTTAGTGAGAGCTGTGATATAAAAATGGGTGTTCCTCAGGGCTCTGTTCTGGGGCCAATTCTGTTTCTAGTTTATATCAATTCTATTTTCACTTTAAATATGAAAGGTAAACTTTCTGGGTTTGCCGATGACATAGGCTGTTCCTATTCCGACAATTCCCTCTTCGATCTGACAGCCGATATCAACTACGATTTAGAAATATTGCGACATTGGTTCAGTTTGCATAAGTTAGTCGTTAGCGATAAAACTAAAGTAATGTCTTTCAGCATATCTGCTCGTAACTTGCAACTTCCAGTTTTCACTTTTCATAGTTCGAACTGCAACAACACTTTACTAAGTTCTGATACTTGCTGTAACCCTAGTTCTGTAGTAACGTTTAATACTAACAATAGCTGTTCAACGAATTGTTTTCTTGTTGAAAATATACAGGTCTTCAAGTATCTAGGTCTTGAAATCGACAGTAGTTTAAACTGGAGCTCTCATACTACTTCTTTAAGGAAATACCTTCTAAAAACTACTAAAATACTGTACCATTTGAGGCTTTATTGCTCTAGAAAACTTTTCGAAACAGTTTATTATGGACTGGTGCAATCCAAACTGCAGTATGGATTGACGTGTTGGGGAGGAGGTACATACAAAACACAAAATACAACCTTTGGTGGTAATACAAAAGCATTTACTCAGAATTATCTGGAATAGAAGACGCCATGAACATAGTTTTCCACTTTTTTTTTGTCATTCCTTTATATTGCCTTTAAAGCATCTTTACTTCAATAAAGTCTTAAAAATATTTTTCTTTAGAAGTGGGTATTCTTTAAATCATGATCCGAATATCTACGGTCTTCGTAGCTCTGTAAGTAGTCTTGCTTGTGTTCCCCCGCACAATACTCATCTCTTCTTAAGTTATTACTCTTCTGTAGCACCGCGCATCTTTAATAAATTACCCATTGAATTAAGGCGATCTCAGAATAACTTGTCGTTTATCAGAAAAGTAAAATAGTGGCTCTTTAACTACGACTTGGAGCAGATTTATAAACATAATATTATGCGGAGATTTTAATAAAAATCTGCTGCAAAATGATATCAAATCAATTTCGATGCAGGATTTTGCCGTAAATTGTGGGCTTAGTATTACACATAATTCTGTGCCTACGCATTACAGAGGTGGCTGCCGTCCTTCACTCTTGGACTATTTTTTAGTATCTTACGAAAACGCAGTAATATTTAATAATCAATTCTCGGTACCAGGCTTAAATTCTCCTCATGATCTAATTTTTCTAACCTACGATATCCACATGAATCACCATCAGTCACCGAAAAAACTGAAATTTAGAAACTTCAATAACATTAACCTCAAACTACCCTTGGGACTTGTGTTGGACCCTTTCTAAAGTAGACAATAAAGTTGCTTTGTTCGAATCTATGGTTACAGAGCTCTTCGATAAATATGTCCCAATGAAAGAAGTTATTGTAAAAGATCCCAGACGCCCTTGGTTTTCCTTTGAAGTAAAAAAGCTTATGAGACTTCGTGACAAAGCTTATTATAGGTGGAAAAGTTATCCTTCATCTGATAATTGGACCACATTTGTCAAATTACGAAATGATACAACCGCCGAAGTACGTAGAAGGAAACAACTCTTATATACTTCTAAGCTGAACGTTAACTTAAATAGCCGCGATATTTGGAACAAGTTGCGAAAACTTGGTATAACATATAAAAAGAACATTTCTGAAAATATCGATATTAGTCCAAATGCATTAAACAATTACTTTGCTTCCTCATCTTTGCCTACACCGTCTTTCTCTCATCTATATCATCTATAGTATATCATCTATAGTCGTTCAGAGTATTTGGGGCCAAAATTTGTCTTTAAAAGGGTAAATAGCATCGACGTTATTTTTGTCATCAGATCTGTTAAGTCCGTTGCTATAGGATTGGATGGAATATCGTTAAAATTTATTAAAATGATCCTCCCGTTTGTGATCGATACTCTGACGCACATATATAATAGCTGCTTAACTAGATCTTGCTTTCCCTCATCTTGGAAATTTGCCAAAATAACACCTATTCCTAAAAAATCAAATCCTTCAGAATGCTCTGATTTTCGGCCAATTAGCATTCTTTCTGGCCTATCAAAAGTCTTTGAACAAATCATTAAAGTCCAATTACAAGCACACAGCGACACCCACAACTTGATTAGTCCGCACCAGTCCGCGTATCGAAAAGACCACAGCTGCACCACCGCGTTGATCAAAATAGTGGACGATGTTCGTCGAAATTTCGACAAATCTGAAATAACTTTGCTTTGTCTTTTAGATTTTTCAAAAGCATTTGACTCTGTAAATCACAGCAAACTTTGTAGAAAACTCTTTTTCAAGTACGGATTGGATAAAAAAGCGGTTATATTAATGAGCAGGTTTCATTAAATGGTATTGCTTTCACGATGTTGGGAATTCGAAAGGGTGTTCCGCAAGGCTCAATTCTTGGACCGTTACTTTTCGCTCTGTTTATAAACGATTTTCCATCCGTCTGTAGGCACACCTCTGTACATTTATATGCTGATGACGTCCAAGTATATAATTCGTCCTTGCGATCACAGATTGGAGATTGTATTACACGGTTAGAAGAGGATTTGACGGCAATACAGGATTGGGCTATTTCCAACGAACTTATTCTCAACCCAAAAAAATCCTTATCCAAGAATTTGCCCTATAGGCAAGAATATTTGTGCGATGGCAGATGTATATTTATCCGGAGAAAAAATGTTATTTTCCTACAAAATAAAAAATCTTGGAATTGTTTTAAACACTTCTCTGTCAGCAAACGAACACATTGATGTAGTAGTCAAGAATATATATTCCGGACTGCGCATGTTGTGGACACCCCGATTAACATCCGATTGAAATTGGTTGAAACTTTGCTGGTACCTCAATTAGATTAGAAATGTTTATCATTTAAGAAAGTTTGATCATATTTCAATGTTTATAATAGGTCTATCTTAGGATGTTCTCTGCTATCTAAACTATCGTAACTGTCTATTCCTAGGTAACTTAATATCACGGCATAAACCAAATTACTTATACCAAAAGCTGCAGTTACCTTCTTCTTCTAGAAATGGAAATATAATTCCACCAATTCATCGCAGCCGTTTGTTTTTTGTTCATGCTATAAGGTTATGGAATTCACTGCCATATGTAATTAGGCGTATGGTAGGGTCACGAAATTCCAGTGCTTCTCTATTCAATCATTTGAAAAATATCTAAAGCAGACTGGACACAAAAATAGTCATAAATCAAGTAAATTAACTGAGTATATAGATTTAAAATTAAACAAAACACACTTGTTGCTCTCAAATTTTTTATTGTAAAATTAAAAATTTCAAAATAGCTATAGTTGTTAGTCTTTTCAAAAATTCGAAATCTATGTTTAAATTCCTATTGTATTCTGTTTTTTCTAAATGTTATTATTATTGTTTATAATTTATGTATTAATATTGTTGTCATTTTATTATTCTCCCGTATCTTATGTACTAGTAAAAGAACTTGGTTCTTAATTGTACGAAGCCACTCTATTTCAAATAAACAAACAAAATTTATAATTTATCTAATGTAATTATATAGTGACAAACGTTCACCAATCATTGCAAATCCCCCCTCTACACAATTTTTTTTTAAATATAAATTGAATTATGTGTTGTTATACTGGAACTCGATACATTCACAACTAGTTTTTAATAACTACAGAATGTATCCAACTATTCATTCCCTGATGAAAAACACTTATAATTTACTTATGGTTTGAAGCAGTTTTCTTTTTCTTTTTATTTAATTTTTATATAGTTAAGTAAATTGTAATTAAATATTGTATTAACTTCCAATGGAATGAATAAATCAAAATCAAATCAAAAAATGAATATCACGATCATCCGATTCTCCCCTAGTTCCATAATCGTCGTGTCGTTTTTTCTAAAGAAGAATTCTCCACCTCAGATCCCTTTTTCAATGGCAATACCGGCAAATTTAAAACCACCTGTTCCGGTCAAGCTACATAAAATGCTTTGCTCCCTAAATAAGCATTCACGTATGCTTTTTGTTGTGATCCTCTCACAATTATTTTAATTTATTACAAAAATGAAAAAAAGAAAAGACTAATTACAATGGGGGTTTATATAGTCAAATTTGAGCGGGAAAATCATTATTTTTCGCGCCTAATTCTAATCGACAGCTCATGTCAATTCTGACGGATTTCATGTGGGATGACAGGTGCCGCTGTAAGACTACAGGGTGCATCACTTTTAAGAAGTAAATTCGATATTCGATGAATTCATTCAAAGTGCACACCTTCTTTCATCTGCTACACAAAATTAGTGTCATATAATTGCAACACTTAATCTAACCCAAAAGATTACTTAATCTAATACAACACACTTGACCGGTTGGAAAAAAAATATTTTGTAATCCCTTCTAACGATGGTAATCAACATTACATCCGAAGATAATGAAACAAAATTAAAAACCACCCTACTACCGAATCACAGCATTTTACGTTTTTCATTTCTATAGCCTTTCCTTAAAAAAAAAAAACAAAAAAATCTTTTTTACTATCGTTGAGATAAAGGTGACACCGAATAGATAGTACATCAGCGAATGTACACTCAACTTAAGTTAATTGCACGTGTGCTAATTGGCTATCGTATATAATTAGCGGGCTATAAACGTGTAAATTGACTTCACCTGCACCAGCGATGCGGTTGAATAATAATTTTAATGAGAAATTTCTTTACTTTACTTAGGTTTGAAGTTGTCTTCGTAATATAGGGCAAAATGACAGCCAAAAGCATGCGGAATCTTAGGGAAATTCAACAAACTTGACATTGAACCAGAGGTTTGCAAATTCAGTTTTTAATTCGAAATGCCATTCAAAAATGTGTAAAAAAAAAACTCCAACCATCCTATAAAGCCAACTTTTCATTAAAATTTTATCAACAAAAGCGCCCGCTACAATTTTCCTGCACACTTTCAGTCAATTGTTTTTCCCCAACTGGCAGCTATCAATTAAACTCGAGCTTTCCACTTCGTCGGCAGTTATTGAGCCGGAAAAACTTGCACACAAACAAAAGCTATATAGGAATACGTTGAGAGAACAAACAGCGTGACGACAAAAATAGCAAAATGCTGATTATAGAGTTGAACGCAAACACGCTGAAATGTATCTACAAAAAGCGTATACGTACCGAGAATTGAATTTTCAGGTGCGGATGCTTTTACGGAAGTGTCTCTACTTTGTACTTGTGATATTGTAAATGACAAGTAATTAATAAGAACACACGTTGACATGGCTACATCTAGGTTGTGCAATGAACAGTAGGTGAGGAATTTTAATTTTATTTTCTTCCCCGTAACAGGGCGTATACGTAACATTTTCATTTAATTTTTTTTCACATAATGCTCAGTGTGAGTGCATTTTTTTTATTTCAATGGAAATGATTGCAGATTTATCGGTTGTTTTAGACTGTTTGAATAATTATGGTGATAATAAATGAGTATGCAGATTTGAACAACCTCCCACTGATACTGTGTAACGGTGAACACTGAAATGCTTTTTAAATGGCTTGTAAGGAATTATGGATTGTGCGGATTAGAACATGCATTGAGTTGACGTTTGGGTGGTTTCAGGGAGGATTTGTTTTTGTGGGGTGGTTTTGTTTATATTGGGGGAATATTTGGTGGCATTTGAGACTGATTTTTGGAACAATTTGGCAGAGGGTGGTTCATCTGGTTCAATATTCTCCAAAGGTCTTTTCGGGATCATTTCAATATCAATATAAGGTCGTAAAAAGATCAGTAAGTGACATGTGTCAGGAAAATAGCAGGCCATTGCTAGACTCAACACAATATCAATGCAAGGTCAGTGGTAGATCACTACAAAATCCTCTCTCAATCCATAAAAAAGCAAGATCAGTGGTAAATAAGTTAGAGATAGGTAGAATGGAGGAGGTGAAGATCAGAGAGGATCGTTAGGAAATCATGTTAGTGTCAGATCAGCACATGACTAAGATCCTTTTTATGTCAGAAGCCAGAACAATTTCGGGAATATGCTCAATATCAGAGCTAGATCAGTGCAAGATCAATGGAAGATCACTACCAAAATAATACACGATCTATAAAAAACAACAGGCAGATCAGCGCTAGTTAAGTTACAGATCAGTACAAGGTTAATGTCAGATCAGTGCATGAGTAAGTAAGATCCCTTTTAGGTCCGAAGTCATAGCAATTTTAGGAATATTTACAATATCAGTGGAAGACCAGTGGAATATCGCTACAAAATCCTCTCTCAATCCATAAAAAAGTAAGATCAGTGGTAAATGAGTTAGAGATCAGTAGAATTTTAAGAATATTGTCAGTAGAAGACGAGGTGAAGATCAGAGAGGATCGTTAGGAAATCAGGTTAGTGTCAGATCAGCACATGACTAAGATCCTTTTTATGTCAGAAGCCAGAACAATTTCGGGAATATGCTCAATATCAGAGCTAGATCAGTGCAAGATCAATGGAAGATCACTACCAAAATAATACACGATCTATAAAAAACAACAGGCAGATCAGCGCTAGTTAAGTTACAGATCAGTACAAGGTTAATGTCAGATCAGTGCATGAGTAAGTAAGATCCCTTTTAGGTCCGAAGTCATAGCAATTTTAGGAATATTTACAATATCAGTGGAAGACCAGTGGAATATCGCTACAAAATCCTCTCTCAATCCATAAAAAAGTAAGATCAGTGGTAAATGAGTTAGAGATCAGTAGAATTTTAAGAATATTGTCAGTAGAAGACGAGGTGAAGATCAGAGAGGATCGTTAGGAAATCAGGTTAGTGTCAGATCAGCACATGACTAAGATCCTTTTTATGTCAGAAGCCAGAACAATTTCAGGAATATGCTCAATATCAGAGCTAGATCAGTGCAAGATCAATGGAAGATCACTACCAAAATAATACACGATCTATAAAAAACAACAGGCAGATCAGCGTTAGATAAGTTACAGATCAGTACACGGTTAATATCAGACCAGTGCATGAGTAAGTAAGATCCCTTTTAGGTCCGAAGTCATAATAATTTTAGGAATATTTACAATATCAGTGCAAGACCAGTGGAAGATCGCTACAAAATCCTCACTCAATCCATAAAAAAACAATCAAGATCAGTGACAGATAAGTTACAGCTCAGTACAATTTTATGAATATTGTCAGTATCAAGGTGAAGATCAGTGAGGATCGTTGGGAAATCAGTGCTAAACTTATTTAATTTTATTGTCACTATTTGCAAATTTAAAGCAATTTCTTTGCCAGATTAGTTAAAAATCTCGGGGCGTTTTTAAGCGTTACACGTTCGCATTTCTCGAAGTCAATTATTTAAACAAAAGAAAATGCATACTCACATTGTCCCAATAAAACGTAGTCCCAATAATAAAATATGTTATCTTTAGACTTCCTCTATCGCTTACAGATATTACAACAATTCAGTTTTGACACCTTACAGCTTGATTGCTTAATTCAATCAATGAATGATAAAACCTTTATATTTTAATCTCTTCAGACACGATCGTTATAAAACTTCAACAAACGGATTATTGTACTTTTAATCAACTACGTCGCCAAATCTCATTGTATAATTTACACTTTATAAAGTGATTAACGACATGTATTGGCGCTCAATTAATTTATCGCAAACCGTTTAGAATATAAGTTGGAATTTCTGCAATTTAAATTAAGAAGACGTCGTAAATACCTTCAGGGTATTGTGTGCAAACCTCTATGCATAGGCAGTCTGTGACTGCTCAGCACGTGAAAGGCGTATCAATTTGCTGTGCGACTCGGTGGGAATTCCCCGAGGTGGAAATTGAAGATATGCTTGGGTTGTTGCAATAATGAAATTCGCATGAATTTGCTGGGTGGCAAGCGTCAGATAGGTTACATAAATTTGACGTAACTGCTGGAGATTGAAAAAAATTGCATAAGAGGTTACGTTTGAGATAGACGGTGAGCAATTTTGCACACGTGCGAAAGTCTTTACTAGATTTGCATCAAAAAGAGCTTTGACTTATAGGACTTAAGCTCTTAACCGGTTTCCAAACGGAGTTGCGATCAAAGTCTTACTGATAACCCAGAAACGATTCAGGCGAACTTACGATCGAGCATGGGCCTTAATCCATAACGCAACAAGTCTGCATAAGCAACTCAATCAATTTGCTGTTAATTTACGGACGATGCATATAAAATCCGGCTCGAAGGACCATCTGTTGTGCAGTGAATTCACCACAAAATCGCTTCAAAGTTAGCAAGGCGGTCACAATTTTAGATCCATTAAATAAATTTTTGGACAGTCATTTTAAAAAGAGACAAACAATTGGCGGACTGAATAAAGCCAACAGATGGCGCATCCTACAAGACGTTTTTTTCTTAGGAATGGGAGTTTTGATTTCGTCTGCGTTATCGAATTTTCTTCATTGATTTTGAAGTCCTGATCCACAGAAATACAGAGTGGTATCCAAGCGTTTGGATGGTCCAGTCGCATTACACCGCAAGAAATATTCACACTACCCTGAGTACATATTTTTCCAGAGAATTCCCGAGAACTGGTCCATTTCAGGGTCACAATTCGCCAATCATTTCCCTTTAGCCACTTCATCACGATGTGATTCCCAATTATGAACATAAACGTCGTATCATTGATTTGTGTTTAAATTAAATTTATAATCACCAGTAGCATCAGCGGCTATGTCATTAAAGTTATTAAATAAAATTATTCTCGTAAAATAATGTGGATAGTAATTGATAAATTTAAATAGGATAAACCGGCTATTAAAATTTGACCAGGGGACGTTGGGATTTAAAAAAAAACTTGTGATAAATCAAATTGTGTAGGGGAATTTATCTACGGAAATCAGTCTTTCATTCGGTCCATTGATTTATTTTTTTAATTCAGTTTCAATAAAACTCCGGTACGACGAAAACTATGCTCAACTTAAAATCAGTTGTATTTTACGTTCTGCATGTGTCAATAAAAATTCTCCCTTATCTGACAGCTACATGTGCTTCCACGCACTTTCTCGTAAATTATTTGTAAATTTATTTTTTTATTACCAATCAATATTAGCGATACAATATTTGATTTACAACGTCAAACAAATATTCAACTTTAAATTTTGATCAATCAACATTTGGCTCGCTTGCTAAGCCGGTTTATCAAAATTTATTGCCATCGATACAAGTGGTATAAATGGAAATGTTTTTACACACAATTATGACGATTCTTCGATAAGAGGCTTATAATATTATAATTGGCTAATAGTGGTTATAAAATTTGGGTTTTCACAATTTCGTATTTTGCTTTCGAATGTGCCAATTCGCCGCTCATCGTTGCGATATATTCGGGCTCGTATCTGGCGCTAATAAATTAGAGAGATTAATAATGGTGTTTTGGTTGCTTCGATAATACTGGTTGCGTTGACCAGTAAATATCTATGCGTAGTATATTTAAATTATGCTTTTATTACGATGTAAGGATTCTTTTGGGTGAATTTAGAAGCACTCACGTTCGTTTTAAAAATATTCTATTAAATGTGTTCTCTATGTGATAGATGTCGATTTGGTATGAAATGATTTATAAAAAATTATATTTATTTATATATTTTACACACTTCGATCACTTTTTTAATCAATAACTTTTTTTTTACAAGAACGTAGCGTTAGATGGTAATTCCTCAGACTGTGTTGCAGCAGGGTACGTTGTTGTTGGGCCAGTTGTGGTAGAGCTTTTAAAAAGTAAAATTCGAAGCCGTAGTAATGTCTGACGAAAACCAGTGTATCACTGGCGAACCACTTCAATGATCAGCACTAAAAATAGTGGCAGTCTTGCTGAACAGTGCACTCTGGTCGCCTGCAGATTTTTTGTATAATCTTTCTAAAGAGCCATTTCTTTTCAAAGCATGCAAAAAAACTGGCTCCATATATAGAGTATTGAAATCAAGAGTCGGGTGCTTCAGAAAGGTAGCGGACGCATATTCAACTCAATGCAAGATGCCTCATAATCATCAACCCTTGGTTGCCTGATTGAACTAAGCCTGGTGTTTAATTGTTACATCTAAACACCGCTTGCCATTTCAAAAATGTCAACCTCTGTACACATTTGAACTCACTTTCTAACCTACCTACCTAACCCCTTACTTCCGTCAATGGAAAAAAAATGTCTAGTAACTTTTTCAAAGACGACTGCGTCGCACGAAACTTTCTCGTTCGTTCTGCAAAGTCAAATAGGATCCCCAAATATACCTACGAAGGCCAAAAGAATTTAATTCGAATTTTTCCTATTACATTACATTAGCCGTGTTGTGTATTAAAAAAATGTCCCTTCTGTCCGGCATTCCTTGTGTTCAAACACCGCCCCTCAAACTCTATTTGTCTGCACGTGTCTGTCACAAGAATATTTTCCATACTAAAACTCGTCTTGATCTCGTGTTCATACCCATGGTACATTCAATTTTAAAATTAACATCAACTTGCTTGTCTGTGATCGCCTACGCTTCCGTCCGCATGCCTTCTAATTCTATATTTTATCTACAAATTGACACATGCAAATTGTGTTTTTCGTTTAGATTCAGCAGTTTTAGTTGTTAATTACTATACAAGTGAGATTATTATTTCTCCGAATTCTGTCATATCATCTTGTTTTGCAAATTGTCAACTAGTAACGTGATGTGCACATGAACACTTTTCACACGTTTTGGTAAAAAGTGTGAACTGAATGAGTCGAGTCGAATATTTTCAACTTATGTGGTATTTTTAGGAGAGCTTAGGTCGTGGACATTTTTTTAGACAGATTAATCAGTAGATAATTTGTTTATTAGCAGGTCTGGTAATGAATAAATAAAAAATAAGGGAAATAAATTCAGTAGAAAATTTTTTAAAAAAAGCTCTCAAACCTTGTCTGACTAGAGGGGCTTAAACCATGCTAAGCGACCAAAGAAACTTCGAAGTTCTCGGTTCAATTGTCCATTTCATATAATTTTTAAATAAATAAAGATATCTACTTAATTTTGTTCAAGTATTTTTTAATAAGCTCCAAAACTTTGCCTGAAAGTGACACATTTCGAAGCAGTGCTCGGTTTAATTGACCATTTCTTATAATATTTTTTATATAATAAATGCAGCTACTAAATTTTGTCGAAACACTTTTTAAACAAGTTCTAAAACTTTGTCTGAAAGTAACACATTTCGAAGCAGCGCTCGGTTAAATTGTCCATTTCTTATAATATTTTTAATATAATAAATGCAGCTACTAAATTTTGTCGAAACACTTTTTAAACAAGTTCTAAAACTTTGTCTGAGAGTGACACATTTCGAAGCAGCGCTCGGTTTAATTGTCCATTTCTTATAATATTTTTAATAAATAAACATTTTTTAAATAAGCTCCAAAACTTTGTCTGAAAGTGAAACATTTCGAAGCAGCGCTCTGTTTAATTGTTCATTTCATTTAATTTCTTAATAAATAAAGATAGCTATTTAATTTTGTTGAACCATTTCGAAATTTGCCATTCTATTCCGTAGAAATATATTTATATAAGCTTTCAAACTCTGTCTGAAATCAGGGCCTTTATACACATTTAGGAAGCTATGGCCATTTTAGAGAACTACTCTTAATGTAAACTTCGTCTTTTTAATAAATTAATTTACCTATCAAAATGTGTAGTCAAATTTTAAGAAATGCTTCCAAATTTTGTCTGAGAATAACCCCTGGCTTAATACGTTGTTGTGATATCCTTGGTCATGCTATTTAAACAAAATTTGTTGCAAAATTTCTTGAAGTAGTACTTAATCTGAAAGTGGAACCTGATAGCCATGGCTTTACTACTGCAGTTCTGAGTAGATTACTAAAGCTACTTTCGATGCTCTAAACTTTGGCCAATATTTTCTTTCAAAATTAGTAGTGCAGCTAATTTTTACCAAATTTTCCACTACGCACAATCTCATGCCAAAGACCATCTCAAACATTTTTACATGAATCAAGGAGAACAATCTCAATTGATATTTAGCGAGGTCCAGCTTTAGCTGGTGTTTCGTTAAATCAATTTTACAAATTTGCTCCGTGGTATTCCTTGACAAATATAAATACGCACCGCTTCTACAATAGAACGACAAAGCCGCACGCTTAAACCAATTGATTGTAAAATATCACACACAACCTATCAAGTCATATACAGTTGAAATATTACTAAGCTCATCTGTTACTCAATTTCTTTTGTCATCTATTTAACTTAAACATTATATTAAATGATTGTACAAAAAATAAGCAGGTTTGTTTATTTGGCTGTGGCGCGAAGTCAAACGTCAAACATGAGTTGCAAATTCTTTCCGTCCTAATGAATTTATTCTATACGATGATGTGCGCAAATTTATATCAGATAACAGCATGAAAATATTTAATCCACATATTTATTTTAAAAATTACCGTGTCTAACAGATATATAGTCATTTGAATAGATCTTTTTAATATTGGTTTTTACGTTGCAGGGCATTTTTCTTTTAATATAGTTGATGGTGCAACAGTGTCTTTCAAAGTCAGTGTTGAACTTGGGTGAACTTCAAATAAAAAATGGATGTAAAATGGTTTTAGTTCGGTTTTAAAATTAAGTTTAATTTTTCAAACTAGCATTAAAGAAATTCGTATATATTTTTTGATTCGTAAATATTTTTCTACGCATGGGATTACCGCGTTTACAGTCATATTTGAGTGTTGCCGTCATGTTATGATTTCAATAAAGAGATTTACCTTTGGAGAAGCTACTAAGCGGCTGTTTTAAGAGACAAGTGTTGCCAGAAGAAAATAGAGAAACTCCTTACTTAATACTCCTATTTGTGGTTTTACGAAAAATCAGTTTCGAATGGAAACCCATCAACTTGCTTCTTGAATCGCCTGTTGTGATCTTGTATCGATGCGCATTTATATTTGACATTTCTCATTTCACCAGAAGACATTTTGAGTATTTTACACTCGACTGTAATTCACTATAAACCGTAGGATTGCGTAAAAACACTAATGCCTTCTTAAATATGAAATCTGATCTACTACATTCCTAAAAAGTGCAACAATTTACAAATAAACAATTTAAAATTAACACAAACTACATCAGATGGGTTACAGTTCTCAGATGTTTAACTAATAAATAAATATGTCAGATCGTTATTTTAATTTGGAATTTACCTTCTACTCCTACTCATATCAGATAAAACTTTAATCCCAGTTCAAAGTCATGGGTTAGATTGTTATAGACGCTGATGAATCAGAGATTAATTATCCACTGACCGTAGTAAGATGCAAGCAGATATATATTTTGTTGTACAATAGTTCGCCATGTATTCAGATCTGTGGGGAAAGATTCAAATCAATTTGATAGTTAGCACGACCAGCGAGCATGCAAATGTTTCCATTAAGTTCCCAAACGAATACAATCGTGACTAAAAGGACCGAATGAATATTGACTCGAACCACCCACCCATTGGTATGGTTGTTAACGATTATGAATATTGTATTAAAGTTGTTCTCGACTAGGTGTGAGATTGAGTGGAATTGTTGCATGAGCTGTGAAGTTTACCTAAGATAGCTAATTTTGCTTTTTCTCACCCAAGGTTACGCTGTTTGAGTCAGCTTGCGTAGTACGCATTTGCATTTAAGGGAAGATTACAATAAAATTGTGGGAGGTTATAAATGTTTGTTCGCGGTAGACGTGAGAACAGAACTCGATATGGGACTTTGTGCGACGTGTTTTTTAAGCCTCCCAGAAGGGTTTTGGCTATATTGTTCAATGCTACGCCAACTTCTTGCGGGCGCTTTTGATTTAAATGTATTTATTCTTTAACTGCACTGTCTTTGTCTTGACATAACTCAAATAATTCATCAAATCTAAACTCCGAGAAGGCTTTAGGCTATTTGGTTCATTGCCACGCCTACTTTTTGGTTGCATTTTTGACCTAAATATATTTTTTCCTTAATTTTACCGCCTTTAGCTAGGCATAACTCAAATAATTCAATGCCATCTCTCAAATATTTCATCAAATCGATACGATTGTCATGTCGTTACCGACATTGATGCAGCAGGGAGTAGGGTTCTTTAAAATTGACATGAGTTGTATAGCTCGGTTCCACATGCGGATGCTGTGACAGATGGCTTTTAATTCGTAGCCATTTTGATCTCCTTCAGTTTTTTCGAAGGTCTTTCAAAGTGTGAAAATTTATTCTGTACGGTGGAACTTTGTTGCCCAAAATAGGACTGACCTGAGCTCTTTATGAAGGTTATTCAGGTTTTACACAGATCGACTTTTGTGCGTGATGTTGAGAAGACTAGGTCTCCTTTCTTGCTAAGCGGACAAACAATGCTGGACCTTTACCTCTTGGTCCAACTGAGGTGTGCATACAGAAATAGATATTTACACCCTCAGCAACCGTCTATCTCCCAATCAAACACCATTAAAACTCTGCTCTTAATTTGCTTCACTAATTTTTATATTTAAGCTGTCAAAAAAATCCACATTAAAATTTCATACGCCAGAGACCTCCTTAATCCACGGGCGCAGACCGCCGACAAACGTGTACATAGCCGGCTTGCCAGGCGAGCCACAGCCAAAGCCCCAGGACACAACGCCAAACAGCTTGTTGTCAACCGTCAATGGACCACCCGAATCTCCTTGGCAGGAGCTCACCTGTCCACTTGGATGTCCAGCACAAATCATGCGGTCGGTGATGCCGGGAATATTCTTCGGATTGCAGTAGTCCCGACTCCAAAGTTGAACCTTGGCCGTCTTCAGCATATTCGGCAACTGTAGGTTACCATTGATCGCTCCAAAGCCACTGATAGTAGCCAACGTGTCGGCTGGGTAGTTCGACTCCGAATCAGCCATCCCAATCGCTTTGGTATGCTCGCCAAACTGCATCGGTGCGCTGAGCATAATCAGCGACATGTCAAAGTCCTGCGACTGCGGATTGTACTGTGGATGGATAATGAATTTGGATATCCCCGCCCGAGTGCCACCGGTCGTTAGATCATTAGTCCCAGCGACGACAACCATTTGACTGGGCGACTGGCCAATGGTGCAATGAGCCGCGGTGATTATGTACTGCTCGGAGATCAGTGATCCGCCGCAGTGGTGACGTCCTTTCAGTTGCAACGACACTTGATGGGGGAACTCGCCGATCTTGGCAAAAGTGCCACCAATAATCCGGCTGGAACCGGAGGCGCTTGCAATGGCCAAGCTGGTGAGTAGGATTCGCAACATGTTTTGGACTGATTTGCTGTGGATGCCAATTGGGGTTTTATAGTCGAAAATTCCCAGCGGGGTGTTGGTACTTTTTGCAAACAACAGTCTTATCGCTTTGGTCGGCGGGAGACTTGCATTAGAAGCGGAATTAGGAATGCTAATTTATCGCAATCCGTGGGAGTCGAAAAGTGGGCTCAATCGGGGTAGATGGGCTCAACTTAAAAATACAAAATAAAAAGTAATAGGAACAGATTCAAATAGGCACCCCAGACCTTTCAACTCACAGACATGGGATTTTATTTTTGCGCCCAACAGAAGGTCAGTTCTCGAATCTCTGACAGACGTTCGTGAAAGATGGAAAAAAACCTTCAATTCTGCTTGAAACCTGCGACATCTCCCTCCACCAACAACTGAGTCACAGCTTCCAACTTAGTAAAAAACGCATCTCCCACTTCTCCCCACGCCATTATTAACCTCGCTTAAGGTGACATCTTGTCTAGGTGACCTTCTGTAAAACAACTAATCGAGTAACTTCCACAAAAGTGCGAATTTCGCAAAACCCCTAATTCCTAACACATGTGCACACAAGAAATTCCATTACCATCTGCCCAGTTGGCCAAAAATCCCAATTCGCACTGGGCTATTGACAAAAACACGTTCCGAGAAAAAAAAAACTTCCCCCCCTCTGATCATATCTCTGTACAGACGTCAAACGCCTGACTGGACATGGAAATGTTTTTCAAATCGCGCACGTATGCAGTAAGCCCACATCCGCATGTGCCGGTTCCATATAAAGGTGTGTTTACATTGCCCGTTCAATTAACCTTACGATTCCTAAAACCATAAGCAAAATCCGTTCGCCACCAGAATGAATCTCTCCAACTAACCGCAAAATTTGTCAGTCTCAATCTCTCAATCTCCATGTCCACATGTTTGACATATTAATTATGTTTAATTCGAGAGAGCCTGCGTGTGCTCTCATACAATTAGTAAACAATCGAAATAAATAAATACAACTCCGAAAAGTTGCTTTTTCATAGTATTTTTTTTTTTTATTTTTCGTTTTAGATTAATCACAGGCAGTCAAGAGAGCGACTCGGTGCTACTACGGTGGTGCGTTTGATCTGACGATAACATCATTACGTTCCATACCTTCAATCCACGAACAAGTGATACAATTTTTTGTCTAGTGAAGAACAGTAATCAGTGCGGTTGTTCACAGTACGAGTATGTCCGCACATGGATCGTATTGAGAGAGAATTTTGAAGATTTTCTTAAACCGCAGAAGGTTGACAGTATTAAGTGTTTATTTTTTCGTTATAATCAAGTCCGAGACTAGTGCTTAAGTTGAGTGTTACTTTTAGAAAACTTTAGCTGAACAGTATTATAAATCAGTGAGTGGTAACAAGAGCGTGCAACAAAATGACGGCATCAAAGGAGGCAATCTGTGAAAAGAAGGAGGAGTTCGAGAAACCAGAAGGTGAGTTTCTTTTTGACATATGTCATGAGAAGAATATTCTTTTTTTTTTTGTAACAAATATTGAAGGAAAGGCTGAAGCAACCTTTGAACTTAGTAGTCCCTTTTATTTGAGAATAATCCTCAAGAGCCGCATAGTCCTTGTGTGAAAATTTGAAATTTAACAGTTGAGTCAGTATTGAGCGACTCAAAACGTTACTCATTTTTGTTTTCTTATTACCAGTTGGTGATATTGTAGTGAAAGGGCCTCACTAATAATCATTTTTAACCTTTACACAAAATATGTTTTGGGTCACGATATGCAATTTGGTATGGAAAATTTCCCCATTGTGAATTCGAAAAATTTAAGCCCGGACACTAAAAATGATTATAAGCATCAAAGAAAGTGTTTAATCTGTCAAATCGCAGAAATGAGTGGATATTTTTATATATCTTGTCATTTATTTTCCTTCCGCCATACTAATAATCATTTTTAGTGTCCCAGCTGAATTTTTCAAACTCACAATGGCGAAATTTTCCTTACAAAATTGCGAATTGTGACCTAGAAAATATTTCGAATGAAGATTAAAAATGATTATTAGTAAGACCCTATGATTGGAGTTAAGGTAGTCATGCCCACTGTTAAATTGGCATTGACAAGTGAAGATTTTTCTTTTAGTGTCCCAGCTGAATTTTTCAAACTCACAATGGCGAAATTTTCCTTACAAAATTGCGAATTGTGACCTAGAAAATATTTAGAATGAAGATTAAAAATGATTATTAGTAAGACCCTATGATTGGAGTTAAGGTAGTCATGCGAACTGTTAAAGTGGCATTGACAAGTGAAGATTTTTCTTTTAGTGTCCCAGCTGAATTTTTCAAACTCACAATGGCGAAATTTTCCTTACAAAATTGCAAATTGTGACCTAGAAAATATTTAGAATGAGGGTTAAAAATGATTATTAGTAAGACCCTTTGATACGAATAATGGCAGTCATGCGAACTGTTAACGTGGCATTGACAAGTGAAGATTTTTCTTTTAGTTTCCCAGCTGAATTTTTCAAACTCACAATGGCAAAATTTTCCTTAAAAATTGTGACCTAGAAAATATTTAGAATGAGGGTTAAAAATGATTATTAGTAAGACCCTATGATTGGAGTTAAGGTAGTCATGCGAACTGTTAAAGTGGCATTGACAAGTGAAGATTTTTCTTTTAGTGTCCAAGCTGAATTTTTCAAACTCACAATGGCGAAATTTTCCTTACAAAATTGCGAATTGTGACCTAGAAAATATTTAGAATGAAGATTAAAAATGATTATTAGTAAGACCCTTTGATACGAATAATGGCAGTCATGCGAACTGTTAAAGTGGCATTTACAAGTGAAGATTTTTCTTTTAGTGTCCCAGCTGAATTTTTCAAACTCACAATGGCGAAATTTTCCTTACAAAATTGCAAATTGTGACCTAGAAAATATTTATAATGAGGGTTAAAAATGATTATTATTAAGACCCTTTGATTCGAATTATGGCAGTCATGCGAACTGTTAACGTGGCATTGACAAGTGAAGATTTTTCTTTTAGTGCCCCAGCTGAATTTTTCAAACTCACAATGGCGAAATTTTCCTTACAAAATTGCAAATTGTGACCTAGAAAATATTTAGAATGAGGGTTAAAAATGATTATTAGTAAGACCCTTTGATACGAATAATGGCAGTCATGCGAACTGTTAACGTGGCATTGACAAGTGAAGATTTTTCTTTTAGTGTCCCAGCTGAATTTTTCAAACTCACAATGGCGAAATTTTCCTTACAAAATTGCAAATTGTGACCTAGAAAATATTTAGAATGAGGGTTAAAAATGATTATTATTAAGACCCTTTGATTCGAATTATGGCACTCATGCGAACTGTTAAAGTGGCATTGACAAGTGAAGATTTTTCTTTTAGTGTCCAAGCTGAATTTTTCAAACTCACAATGGCGAAATTTTCCTTACAAAATTGCGAATTGTGACCTAGAAAATATTTAGAATGAAGATTAAAAATGATTATTAGTAAGACCCTATGATTGGATTTAAGGTAGTCATGCGAACTGTTAAAGTGGCATTGACAAGTGAAGATTTTTCTTTTAGTGTCCCAGCTGAATTTTTCAAACTCACAATTGCGAAATTTTCCTTACAAAATTGCAAATTGTGACCTAGAAAATATTTAGAATGAAGATTAAAAATGATTATTAGTAAGACCCTATGATTGGAGTTAAGGTAGTCATGCGAACTGTTAACGTGGCATTGACAAGTGAAGATTTTTCTTTTAGTGCCCCAGCTGAATTTTTCAAACTCACAATGGCGAAATTTTCCTTACAAAATTGCAAATTGTGACCTAGAAAATATTTAGAATGAGGGTTAAAAATGATTATTATTAAGACCCTTTGATTCGAATTATGGCAGTCATGCGAACTGTTAACGTGGCATTGACAAGTGAAGATTTTTCTTTTAGTGTCCCAGCTGAATTTTTCAAACTCACAATGGCGAAATTTTCCTTACAAAATTGCAAATTGTGACCTAGAAAATATTTAGAATGAGGGTTAAAAATGATTATTATTAAGACCCTTTGATTCGAATTATGGCACTCATGCGAACTGTTAAAGTGGCATTGACAAGTGAAGATTTTTCTTTTAGTGTCCAAGCTGAATTTTTCAAACTCACAATGGCGAAATTTTCCTTACAAAATTGCGAATTGTGACCTAGAAAATATTTAGAATGAGGGTTAAAAATGATTATTATTAAGACCCTATGATTGGAGTTAAGGTAGTCATGCGAACTGTTAAAGTGGCATTGACAAGTGAAGATTTTTCTTTTAGTGTCCCAGCTGAATTTTTCAAACTCACAATGGCGAAATTTTCCTTACAAAATTGCAAATTGTGACCTAGAAAATATTTAGAATGAGGGTTAAAAATGATTATTATTAAGACCCTTTGATTCGAATTATGGCACTCATGCGAACTGTTAAAGTGGCATTGACAAGTGAAGATTTTTCTTTTAGTGTCCAAGCTGAATTTTTCAAACTCACAATGGCGAAATTTTCCTTACAAAATTGCGAATTGTGACCTAGAAAATATTTAGAATGAGGGTTAAAAATGATTATTATTAAGACCCTATGATTGGAGTTAAGGTAGTCATGCGAACTGTTAACGTGGCATTGACAAGTGAAGATTTTTCTTTTAGTGCCCCAGCTGAATTTTTCAAACTCACAATGGCGAAATTTTCCTTACAAAATTGCAAATTGTGACCTAGAAAATATTTAGAATGAGGGTTAAAAATGATTATTATTAAGACCCTTTGATTCGAATTATGGCACTCATGCGAACTGTTAAAGTGGCATTGACAAGTGAAGATTTTTCTTTTAGTGTCCAAGCTGAATTTTTCAAACTCACAATGGCGAAATTTTCCTTACAAAATTGCGAATTGTGACCTAGAAAATATTTATAATGAGGGTTAAAAATGATTATTATTAAGACCCTTTGATTCGAATTATGGCAGTCATGCGAACTGTTAACGTGGCATTGACAAGTGAAGATTTTTCTTTTAGTGCCCCAGCTGAATTTTTCAAACTCACAATGGCGAAATTTTCCTTACAAAATTGCAAATTGTGACCTAGAAAATATTTAGAATGAGGGTTAAAAATGATTATTAGTAAGACCCTTTGATTCGAATTAAGGTAGTCATGAGAACTGTTCAAGTGACATTGACAAGTGAAGATTTTTCTTTCAGTGACGTGTGACAAATTCGTATTCTCATAGTAATACAGTTGATTTAGGAAGTGGCAACTCTTACTTTTAGCACCGTTTGCTCATACGACTCTTAACGATTTAAGTTCTACTTAAATACTTATAGGCTACTTTTTTATGGCATAAACTGTCACATAAGAGTTCATGTGACACTTAATTCGCTCTTAGAGAATAACAATTCATGTATTGCACAGTCAGCCGAAAAATGTAACTAACCACTCGTCGTGGGTTTCAAGCAAAAATTTTGTATAGAAGACCTTCTTTCTAAACTAATTAGCGATCCTCATAGTACCAGAAGGGAAATTAACAGATTTTTGCATGTTAAAACCCGGAAGAAAGGGCCACTTCCTAATAAGTACTGCAAACAAACTACTGCGTCACTGTGCCCAGTGCTACAGTATGTGTTACAGAAATACCAGTGGTCTATCACGCCACCTGAATAAGCGATCGATGAGTGAAAAATGTTGACTCGCTTCCATTACACTTAAGTCGGTATTGAAGCGACAAATATCCGAGAGTTTACCTGATGTTAAACGCTTGTTTATTCAGCTGTTTTTAATACGGGTTCAAAAAGGTGGTCCCTCTCATTAGTTTCACAAATAAAATAACCAAGTATGAAATTGGCTGTCAAGTGGCATTTCGCAAGCTTTTTCTTATGTAAATTCTTTCGTTTGTGTCATTTCTGCACATTTTCTGGCTGTACCTTGGGAGTTTTTTTTTCCAGTAGCTTCAACAGTTCCTGCCTACATACGAGTAGATGGGTGCTGCTTCTGCATTCAAGTTGTAGTTCCTTTCCACTTGCTGCTGGCGATCTTCTTGTCGAAAGATAAAGGGCGACACTGTCGGAAAAAGTTCTAGTGGTCTTTTGCTATAGTTGGTCGTCAATTTTGTTTGGTATTGTTGCACCCGTATTTGGCAACCACCAAATAGTTATCAGCGACGTAGCATACGTGTTTTTGCGCCGAACTAATAATAAAATTAAGTCTCGACTGAAAATTTACGAAAGCTCACAATTGCGAAAATATAGCCTCTCTAAACTACTTAAATTTTAAGTTGAAACTAAAAAATTTCATTTCTTAAGGCCCTTTAAAAATCGTCAATCGTCATCAATCTCCTCCATTTGGGCGTGGACACAAATCAGCATGATGTTTCATACTCATGCAGAGTGATGTATGTACTCCTTCTCTTTAAAAAAAAGTCTGACAGGTATTAATAAATAAATTGCCGACATCGGTTTAAATCGCTTGGGGCTATTACTGTAACCCACCTCCTCTTTTGTTCACATAGAAAACCATCCATCAAAATGGTTTTTGACAAGTTGAATGTACGTTTGACACGAACTTTCATTCAAACAGAATTCCAGTTTCGTATGCCAATCCGTTGTGCAACTGACCCATTTGAACGAGTAAACAAAGATTGCAAATAATAAGCACAGCTAACAATTCAATTCAGCTTAGCTCACCATTTCATGTTTACAAGCTCGTCAAAACCACTTGTCGCGGCGAAACCTGCCAGCGAGTGCATCACTCGTAAACCCCCTTCCATACATAAAAATGGATTCAAATTCAATGTATGGCAGTTGCAATTAAGGCAAACGGTTTCTGTCAACTTGCCAGCGATAGTGAATCTCAGTCGTACAGTTCGTGTTTCCCTTCCGCGACTCCGTGTAAGGTCATGGACTGTTCGATGTTCACCACCTCAAAAGTCGGATATGGAAATCGCTGTCGGTAAGATAGTGTGAGCTGATTTTCTTTTTGTCGGTGGCGATGAATTTTTAGAAACGGGACAGTTGCCAAAAAATTTTGCAGCATCGAGGTTTTCGGTGTTTCTTTTTCATTTTTCCCATTTGGTCAAAATGATTGTGACTGATGCTTTTAAAAATTACTTAAGCCATAGACAATGTTGGATTTATTTTTAGAGGATATATTTTTAAGCCGCATGTAGTCTATCAATGGCAGTCTATGTGGCAGCTATTTGCACTTAAATATTTTCTTATAGAGAAATAATATTTGGCCAATTTCGAAAGGGATGCAAGTCATTTACATGGGAATTTGTTTGTAACATTTCATTTAAGCGCTGTAAATGCACTAAATGGCTATAATATAATTAATTTTGGTTTTGCTCGATGTTTTGATGTGCGACGTTCAAGTGGTAAAATGTATTTTCCGAGAGCGATGAACTCTAAAGGGTCCGCCACATAACTTTTTTTTTTTGAAAATGCTATAAAAAAAAACTGCTGAATATTTTCTCAAATTTCTTTTTTTATTTGAAAGTACAATCCTTCCGGTTAATAATGGAAAATAATTTCATTCAAATAGCTGCCTCGGCTGGCCATGCAGTAGCCTACACGATCGGTCCAATTTTTAAGCACATTATCGATTGTGTGCAGCTGTATTTCACCAATGGCTTCACGAATATTGTCCTTTAAAGCGTCAATTGTCTCTGGCATGTCGGCGTAACACTTGTCTTTTACGGCACCCCACAAATAATAGTCCAACGGTGTCAAATCGCAGCTCCGCGGTTACCAAACGACATCAGCTCTGCGGCTGATAATCCGATCTTCAAAAAACAGGGCGCAAAACAACGAGTGTAGCTTCGGCTGTGTGGCACGTAGCGCCGTCCTGTTGAAACCAAATGTTGCCAATATCCTCCTCTTCAATTTTTGTGAACAAAAATTCGTTCAACATGGCCCGATCAACGATCGCCTTTGATTTATTTCCGGGGGTTGAAAATGAGGCTCCTAGCTCACACTTATCTTCTGGATCACTACCTCGATACGTCTTCATTTATTTCCGGGGGTTGAACCGGAGACTCCCTACTACACTGGATCACTTGCTCGCTACGTCCTTATTTTCTTGCGAAAATTGAACCGGAGACTCCTTGCTCACACTTACCTTCTGGATCACTACCTCGGTACGTCTTCATTTATTTCCGGGGGTTGAACCAGAGACTGCTTACTACACTGGATCACTTGCTCGCTACATCTTTATTTTCTTGCGAAAATTGAACCGGAGACTCCTTGCTCACACTTACCTTCTGGATCACTACCTCGGTACGTCTTCAATTATTTCCGGGGGTTGAACCAGAGACTCCTTACTTACACTAATCTTCTGGATCAATACTTCGCTTTTTGATTTATTTCCGGGGGTTGAAAATGAGGCTCCTAGCTCACACTTATCTTCTGGATCACTACCTCGCTACGTCTTCATTTATTTCCGGGGGTTGAACCGGAGACTCCCTACTACACTGGATCACTTGCTCGCTACGTCTTTATTTTCTTGCGAAAATTGAACCGGAGACTCCTTGCTCACGCTTACCTTCTGGATCACTACCTCGCTACGTCTTCATTTATTTCCGGGGGTTGAACCAGAGACTCCTTACTTACACTAATCTTCTGGATCAATACTTCGCTTTTTGATTTATTTCCGGGGGTTGAAAATGAGGCTCCTAGCTCACACTTATCTTCTGGATCACTACCTCGCTACGTCTTCATTTATTTCCGGGGGTTGAACCGGAGACTCCCTACTACACTGGATCACTTGCTCGCTACGTCTTTATTTTCTTGCGAAAATTGAACCGGAGACTCCTTGCTCACGCTTACCTTCTGGATCACTACCTCGTTACGTCTTCATTTATTTCCGGGGGTTGAACCGGAGACTGCTTACTACACTGGATCACTACCTCGCTACGTCTCTCTTTCTTCCGAGTGTTGAACCGGGGACCTCCTGTTCAGTTCACTGCGTCCACTAAATAGGTAGATATATTGCTTTGTCACAATTTCTCCCTAACTTAGAAAGCGGTCAGTTTTAAAATCACTTGTCTTTCACAGGAGGCGGCAACTTGCAGAAAAGATTAGAATTGACTTGATTTATATAAAAAATTCACTTTTACAAAAACTTTTGCTTGGCAAGTCTGCCATATCGACTTTTATGTGATTGCACTCATTTAAAATTCACCATGTATTCGAAAGAGTTCGAAAGTCCCACAAAATCCGTTGCATTCGTCTCGAGGACGAAATGAATAAAATGCGCACCAGTTTGTAACAGGTTGGGTATTGCCGAAGCAAATGCAGGATTCGATTGAAGGTAGGTTTGTTATATACATTTTGCCTTTGAAATTAATTTTTGAAAGATATTCGTTGCAGCGGGTATCGGAAGAAGTACTCGTTCCCTTGATTTGATGCATTTTGTTGACGCGGCCTTAAAACGCCATACAACCAAGGTCATTCCTCAGCTCACTCCTCAACAAGGATACAGGCTTGTACATCGCATTGAAAAATCAAAAATTTCTTCAGAAATGTGTGCTCTTTCATAATTTACTCCGTGATAGTAATAATCATTTTTAGTGTCCTCACTCACAATGGCGAAATTTTTCATACAAAATCGCATATTGTGACCCACAAAATATTTAGTATGCAGGTTAAAAATGATTATTAGTAAGGCCCACTGTTTTTTTTTTTTTGATCTTGAAGTATTTTGGCAGAAGTGAACTCAGTAACAGATCAACGAGTCAAACAATATATGGACAGGCGGTCTCAGTTATTACTAGCTACTAGCTCACCGGCAAACCTATCGTCGCTTCATCGCTATGGCGTGTTGTTGCAACAAATTTCGCCCTTCACCCATGAGCTACAGTCTAGCGGAAGTCCTTCAAACAAACCGTGAATAAGTGGGTACCCATCTGTCTATCTGTCTCTAACGATTGTATAGCTCTCAAGTGATCGTTTGTTCATTCCATTTGCGAAACACTTTCTCCCACGTTAATACAATATCAGCACGGCCTTCCCCAATGCCATCTATCCAATTAAATGAGTTCTCCTTTTCCCAAGAATAGTTTAATTTATTTCCAAGAACTCATTTCCTTCATCGGAGACCCATTCCGTCGAACGATCACCAGACACACTTGTAGGTAACAGCTTTATATCGTCAAAAACTTAATTGTACATCTCGCAGCTTTGCTCTCGATTGACTTTCTTTTGAAAAGTCAACGTCGAATGTAAATGACGCTCCCCCAGGAATGTATCGCATCCGCTCAACTATATGTCAAAGCGTCGAAACTGTTGCTATATCACGCTGTCAATATAATTGGGAATGCATGTTCCCCGCAATCGCGTACTACGTACACACATTGTACTCGCTGATGTTCTTTCGTATCTCATTGAACTCTGTTGCAATGGGACGCGGATGGTGTGATATGCCTCGCTGTGGTTTTGTAGCATATTGTGAAAAAAAAAAAAAGAAAAAATCAATTGGCCTTGATGATTCGGCATGAGTGGGTATATGCGATGATATAATTTGTGCGGTTTAATTGGTAATTCATTCCTGTTGCACCGCACAACATGAGTGCGTCGCTCTTTCACAATAATTATTTCGATATTACGACGAATGCACGAATGCAGTTTGGGGGCCAAGTGTATTTTCGTCTCAAATATGAAATTGGGCTTTTTTTTCCTGTTCCCTCAATGAGCTCAAAGGTCAGTTCCGTCCTTTGTTAGACTTGTAGCAGATGGATGCTCAAATGTGTATGGGCGAAGGTAAGTGGCGTATGTCTTTCTCTGGGAATTCCAAGTTTTAAATCCATCTCACAACTGCCTACAGAAGTTTTATTGCGAACTAAAAGATTAGTGGAAGTCATTGAGCATTAGAGTTTAGATTCAGGGGATTTATTTCGTATTGCTTTTTAACTGGGGGTTGTCAACGATTCTTGTAAAAATCCCCCTTGATCAAAGTAACACCATTATCTTAGTGGAAAGTTAATCGGAAGTCCACTAGGTCAAGAAATATTTCCACTGCAATCAGGTACGTTAGCCACGTTCTTAGAAATATAAAGTTCTTTCGCACCTGCTCCTTGCGTTCATTTAAATACGTAGCCAGGATAGACCTTTATAAGCAAAAAATGGATCAGCTTCTTGCTAAGGATCATCAATATTCAGTCGTGATTAAGAATCAGCTGAAAGGCATCCCCAAGATAGACCAAAATAGACGCCTCTGATACAGCTTATGGTCGTTAGAGTTCCTAACTCCTATCACAGCTAAAAAAATATTTTAATAAAATACAACCTTTAGGTTAGGTTAGGTTGGGAGGACAGTTTTGCAGCCGATGCAAATTTCACCCGGAAGCCGTGAAGGCCCATTGTGAGTACCCTGTTTGTACATGTAAGGACATGTGGCTAACAAAACCACTTCGATCTGTTAAGGAATAGTTTTATGTCTGATAGATGTACCCCCGCCAAGTCGTGCAAACTTTCGAAGAACCTTGCTCCCATACAGGATGAGCGGCGTTCCTGTAAAACAGGGCAGTGGCATAGAAGATGTTCCACGGACTCTATTTCCTCTTCTTCTCTGCAGCTTTTGCAGAAGTCATTAGCAAAAAGTCCCAGCCTTTTAGCCATGTTTCCTATGCTGCAGTGTCCGGTTAAAAACCTATTAAGGGAGACTAGGAACTTTGATCTTTTGGTGTCAATCACAGGCCACAGACTTCGGGTTATGACGCAACTGATGGTGTTGCTCCATTGTTCCTTAGCCAGTTGTGCGGTGACGCCTTCAATAAAAGTCTTAGCAGTGTTGAAGGGCGGTAGCACCTCTCCGTCCGCTAGTTGAGGGTTCATGTCAGAGCCGTATCTGGCCAATTCGTCCGCTTTTTCGTTCCCTTCAACCCCAACGTGTCCCGGAACCCAGCAGAGTAGAACTGAGTGATGACGTATAGCCCTGAGCGCCAAGAGGTAATCTGAAACACATTTCGCAGCAACAAGGTTATAGCCGATAGCTTTAAGTGCCGCTTGACTGTCCACACAGATGGTTATTTCCATTGCTGCTAGTCCCATCGATAAGATAGTCTGTGCTGCTTTCTTAACCGCATAGATCTCAGCTTGAAAGACACTACAGTGATCAGTTAGTCGAAACGACTGGCTAATAGCAAGTCTTTCTGAGAATACGCCGGCTCCTGTACCATTTTTTGTTTTGAACCATCCGTATAGACGGATATACCTTTAATGATGGTACTGGGTGAGTTCCAGTCCTGTCTTTTGGGTATAGTGATTCTGAAATTTTTCTCGAAGTCATATCTGGGTTTCTCGTAATCGGTAAGTGACCTGAGTCCCTTCCGATCAAAGATTTCAAGTATGCTTGAGTGTCCGCAGTAACCAGGCTTCCAAGTTTTGTTCTCTCTTAATCTGAGAGCCGCTTTGGCTGCCACGTTCTTAGTGAATAGCTCAATGGGTTGCAGGTTCAATAGCGTTTCCAGACCTAGCTGTGGTGAGGATTTAATTGCGACTGTTATACCCAAACAAGCAATTCTCTGCACCTCGTTCAGGTTCTTAAGATAGGATTTGGTTTTAACCGCCTCCCACCAAACAACTGAAAGAATGGGTCTAACAGCCGCGGTGTTCAGCCAGTGCACAATGTTCGGTTGTAAGCCCCAGTTTTCCCAAAGGTTTTTCTACACGCATACAAGGCATTGAGTCCTTTCTTCATTCTTTCTTCAGTATTCCGTTTCCAGTTTAGTTTGGAGGTGAATACCACACCCAGGTACTTTACCTCGGTCGAAAGATTAAGTCGGACACCTTTAAGCTTCGGTGGGTCCCATTTTGGTACCTTATATTTCCTGGTGAACAGAATGAGTTCGGTCTTTTCCGGATTAACTGCAAGACCGTTGTGTTCCGTCCATTTGGATAGTTCTGATAACGCAGATTCCATAATAGCTCCAATGGTGGAAAAGTCTTTTCCTGTTATTAGTACAACTATGTCATCCGCATAAGCGACTATCTTAATACCTCTGTTGACAAGGGATGTAAGTATTTTGTTAATCGAGATGTTCCACAGTAGCGGAGATAGGACTCACCCTTGTGGTGTTCCACGATTAGCGCTTTTCTTAATCGCACAGTCCCCTAGGCTGCTGTTAATAACTCTGCTGTTAAGCATAGTCTTAACCCAGTTTATCAGAAACTGTGATGAGCCTGACTCCTCAAGTGAGTACAATGGTACTTGTGTTCAGGTTGTTGAATGCACCTTCTATGTTCAGAAAGGCCGCCAACGTGAATTCGTTGTTTCCAAGGGATTTCTCGATCGTTTTCGATACTTCATGTAGCCCTGTTTGCACGGATCTGCCTTTGACATATGCATGTTGTGCACTACACAGAGCACCGGTAGTTTCGAGAGTGTTCCTAAGGTGCAGGTACAATACAACCTTTACTAATTTTGCAAGAATATGTCATAAACCTGGTAAGCACCATATGATAGTTATCCCTTGTTTTGTGAGCTCAGAATTCTTCGCGTTCGTCATTTATACTGTTTCAAAGTGTTGAAGACCTTCTCTATGAAGTCGTTCGTCTAATTTCAACGCATAATTTCCGTGGAAACTTTTCTAATATGTTAACTGTACCAAATTTTCGTACCACTGCCTTTCGTAATTTTTATACTGTTTTCTCTTACCGCTTGTTTAACAAACTTCCGTTGTCTATCAGGACTATATCAATACCTGGTTCAAAAAAAATGTAAAACGCTGGCTTTTTTTCTTCAACTATGTTGATTTAGAATCACGTATTGCCGATTTCATGGTTTAGTTACTGATATTCTGGTTTAATTTTTATTTTTTAAATTCTTTTAAGTTTTTATTTTTAATTTTTGTTTACTTTCCTAATGGCTAATTAAGCTTAAGTAAATGTAACTTACTTCTATAATTGTATCTTGTACTGTTAAGCCCTTTGAAGTGGCATTCATCACTATTTTCCTATTATTCAATTTGTAAAATACAAAATGTCTCATTTTTCTAATCTATTATCATTTGATGTTTAATTTTGTATGGACATAATTGATTTCAAAAAAAAAATAAATATAAATAAATAATAAATAAAAAAAGGTCGTCCCTTACCCATAATAACCCTGTCTATAAATTCCTGTCATTAAGTACTCACTGTGCTGTGCATACAAACCTGTGGATTTGATAAAGCTTGTCTGTATTTGTGCTGGGACTTACTTACTTAACGGGCCGTGAAGAGTCTTTGCCTGAAACACTGTAGTCTTCCATCCTCTGCGATCCCGGGCCCGGGCTGCTTACATTTATCCTATGAGAGCTAAGAGAGCTCCTATATAATTCTTGATAGATTTCTGAATAGGTGCCTATAGCTCTGCATCGCAGTTGTACTACAGATCTCTTGAGCCACCTTCTTACTTCACGTGAGACGATGATCATCTGCATATCGTTTTTGACATTTTTGTGACTACAAAAAGTGGCTTTCAGCACGATTTTTTGTTTGTTAATCATAAGTTTTCAATACATTTGTAAAGAATGGATTAGATGAAGCTCTCAAACTTGTTGATTTTTCACCTAGATGATAGTTTTGGCGGTTTCGACAAGAATTGTCGCAAAACTTCCTTGATTAGGGCTCTCCCTATCTGTCTAAACAGGTGCCAAAAGCTCTACAAAGGTACGTTTGATGAACTTTCACGAGGCTAGGATGGTCAAATCCGTTTTATTAACTGCAGTCATATTCCTTGTTTTTGAAGGCATCAGCACCTTCGGAGATCTATGTTTTGTGATTGAACGACATGGACCCCTTGCTTCCAATCGAAAAATCGCCAAAACTTTCACTACCTAGAAAGACTACCGAATACTTATTCTTTTTAAAGAGTTCAGTAAGTCCCTTCACTACCTAGAAAGACTACCGAATACTTGTTGCTTTTAAAGAGTGCAGTAAGTCCCTTCACTACCTAGAAAGACTACCGAATACTTGTTGTTTTAAAAGAGTTCAGTTAGTCCCTTCACTACCTAGAAAGACTACCGAATACTTGTTGTTTTTAAAGAGTTCAGTAAGTCCCTTCACTACCTAGAAAGACTACCGAATACTTGTTGCTTTTAAAGAGTGCAGTAAGTCCCTTCACTACCTAGAAAGACTACCGAATACTTGTTGTTTTTAAAGAGTTCAGTAAGTCCCTCCACTACCTAGAAAGACTACCGAATACTTGTTGTTTTTAAAGAGTTCAGTAAGTCCCTTCACTACCTAGAAAGACTACCGAATACTTGTTGCTTTTAAAGAGTTCAGTAAGTCCCTTCACTACCTAGAAAGACTACCGAATAATTGTTGTTTTTAAAGAGCTCAGTAAGTCCCTTCACTACCTAGAAAGACTACCGAATACTTGTTGTTTTTAAAGAGTTCAGTTAGTCCCTTCACTACCTAGAAAGACTACCGAATACTTGTTGTTTTTAAAGAGTTCAGTAAGTCCCTTCACTACCTAGAAAGACTACCGAATACTTGTTGTTTTTAAAGAGTTCAGTAAGTCCCTCCACTACCTAGAAAGACTACCGAATACTTATTGTTTTTAAAGAGTTCAGTTAGTCCCTTCACCACCAAGCCTCCAAAAGACGCTTATCAACACCAGATTTCCATTTCATTGCGATTAAAGCAAGCGCGAAGCTTAGTTAGAAAGGCTAACAAACAACAGATCATCGCCTCTTTTTGCAAGATGTACGACGCCCAAAACACCTCCGAAGAAAAACAACAACAAATCGCCCTTACGCCATAAGATGTTCTCCTCATTTCCAGAAGCACCATCCATCCAACTCGCTGCAGGAAACTCTCCTGTCTCAGATCGATGTCAAGTTCAGATCAATGCCAATGAACGGCCACTTCGAGCCGTCTCTTCACCTCGAGTTGAGCACACAACCGGATTTGAATCGATCGTGTGATGATGCTCGTACATTGGCCAAGTCCGGCTTCACTTTCTTTATAAAGTTTCAGCCATCCAAAAGCTTTTTGCGACAGTGTAGCACTAACGATTCGTTGAATTTAGTAGATTTTTGTTTTTTGCGACACACTGGCCTCCACACAATCATGTCCGCATACAGATACAGCGCACAAACGAGTCCCCTGCCCATAATCAAAGACGTTTCAATGCAACATTTTCGCTGATTGTATGTGTAGCGTTTCCAGCTACATTGAGTGTGGGATTGTTCTTTATTGAAGACAGGGTTCCATTTCCAAAGTGGATATACTAAAACTGCAAATTGCTTGAATTGAATAATAGCCTCTCATCAGTTGGGCTCCCCCAAGCACAGGCTATACTTTTGGTTTCGACGCGTTCGCCTCTTAAGAATTTAGTTGACGGGGCCACGCTTTTAATGGCGAAATTCTTAAATCACAAACTCAATCAGTGAATCGCTGTCACTGACCAGTGACCATGCATTTGAACCCACCGAAGGGCAACCCGCTCAATTTAGGGCTCTAATTGGTTGAAATGAATACAGCGGGTTGAATCACCTAATAGGCTGTTTGGTGATGGACTCACGTCCGATTATGTCATCGGAAGCACTTGCTATTGTGTCTGTCGTAGCTCAGAGCTGTAAATCACCACTCGCGGAATATTACCCGATCACTGATGGCAGCTTTGTTATAGGCATTTGGTATCGACTGGAAAAATTTAATTAATCGATCGCAGATTCTCGTGCTGAATTCTAAGTAGGTGCAGACACTTATCAATGGAATACCTCTGCCTGCTGAATTCAACTTTTATCGGCTTCAAGTGGAAGTCGTCTATTGTCACTGATGGGGGTGATTGCAAAATTCCGTGTTAGTCTATCCAAGTTGGGTAGGCAAGGCGCAGCAGATAAGCATTGGGCTTATCGAAAGATAATCAGTTTTGGGTGTTTGATAAAATTTGCACTTCGCAAAATGTTTGCTTTGATGTTGTCTCTTCCGTGGAAAGAGATAATTCAGATAATTGCGAGGGAAAGTCTTGCGCAGTTTCAGTAGAAAATGATGATCTTTGCACAGTGATATCTGGCTTTTAATTAACAAGAAGTCCTATGGAGACGCGTTCTTTATTAACCTAGTAAAATATACCCAAAAGGTTGTCTTGTGAATGTGCTAGTTCGATTTTCGGGCTATAATTCTGAGACAGCTATTGAGTATCAATCCAATTCTCTCTTTTTTGGAAATAAATGTGGCGAGAGAATGCCGCCCTGTGGGACCCTATTTTCGAAGCCGGTTTTTTGTAGTGAAAACGTCTTTATGCGCGTTGGGCATTTTCACCATTGAACTCGCGACAACAATGTTCTCTTACAAAAGTTCCGACACCAGTGTTCGAGTTGCCAACCACTTTTGACGAAAAAATGCGTTACTTGAAAAAAATATGCCTTTTTCATAATATAATGCCTAAAATATTTTTTTTTTTGTGGGAACAATAATTCAAAAATTAAACACAAATACATTTTTTCTTTATTTATACAACAAACAGCTTTCAAATTTGTTTCCAATTTAATTCCACTTACTGGAGGTGGACTCTGGAGTTATTTTTAAAAAGAATGACAGATAAAGAGTTCAGACTTTGTTGAATCAAAAATAAAAATTAAAATTGTAATGACATTTGTTTATATAAAAAAAAAAGAATTTGTATGTTAACGCACCCTAAAAAAGTAAATTATATTACCACAGCGCCATCTGTATTCAAGTAGATAAGTAAGAGAGCTAAAAGGGAATCCGCCATGTTGTTAGTGGTGGTTTCCGGCATTCTGAGAAGAAGAGAAGGGAAAACGAGTAGAAAAGTAAGGCATTTTGTAAGAAATAAAAAGAAAAGTAAATCGTGGAAATTTTAATAAATCCTTAAGTTAATTTACAAAATCATATTTAAAATAAAAAAAAGATGCCTTTTTGAAAAAAAATCAAGCCTAAGCCTAGTATGCTGTTCCTCTCCAATGTTTCTCTGCACCACTTCGCTTAATTTTTACAGCGTAAGTTCCGTAAAAAAAAAACTCTATTGGTAAAGCTAATTGACTTTGTTCAGTTTCTTTATTTGTAATAAGCTTACCCTGCGAACTTCGTACCGCCTTAAGTTGACTAAATTATCAACATTTTTTTGATAAAGTTTAACATCTCTATTGAACGAATGAAACTCCCTTGTAATAAAATTAAGTTCAATGCATAGAAGGGACTTCATAGATTTCCGGGTCGGCTTCTTGATCGTTTTTTTTTTCGCACTACTGATTGAATTGAGTTTGTCCGGTCAGATTTTCTCAATTAACCAAATCAACCAAAGCAGAATATGGGTAATCGGCAATCCTTGCTTCTGCATTCCAAAAACGCGATTGTCCAAAACAATGTGCTTAACGATGAAGCCCATGATCGTTTTGAGCTTTTTTTTTGAAAAATCGTGCGGTATGTTATGGCGGTCGTCCGAAGTTTCCCCGGGAAGTAAGAATCACCTTTCAGATTATATTTTTCCCACTCCACATTCGACAAAGGTGCTATAAAACATTAAATATCAGTAGTTGCGACACGGTGGCTCAGTGGTTACTATGCTGGACTGCTTGGGTGATATAAAACATACAAAGACCGTATATCCATACAAACCTTGGTGTTGACGTCACCTTTCGTTTGAAATTTCCAGAAACAAAATAGGTGCACGCATTAGGACGACATCAATTCAAAAAGAATGCGACTCATTTTGATATATGTATATTTATAGAAGGATATAGATAAAAAACGATATATATGTCTACAGCGCCACCTGTTGAGAATACTCCGAATTTTCATTCTTCTTCAACCATCCCTGATTCCAGACAAACAAAAAAATCATTCAAATCCGTCGAGCCGTTCTTGAGTTTTAACCCCAGCAATTGTTTTTTATATGTGTTCTGAAATTCATTTGTTTTTTCACGCACGCACAACATACGTTTTCCGATTTCAACCAAACTTCACAAAAACCATATATAGACCAATACCAAATATTTGTGAAAGTTTGGTTATAATCGGTAAATGCGTTAAGGCGTGAATCGGCGACAAACGAACACAATAAAATATTTCCTGACGATTCAAAAAATACACACGTAATTGTTCAAGTTTTCACTTCTGTCGGAACTCCCGTTTTTTTTTTTTTTTAATTATTACAATTGAATTATTACATTCCCTCTCCGAGGCAGTGTTCGTATGCGAATTGGTGAAGAAATTTTGACTGTCAAATCAAAAAAAGCGATGGGTTTTTGTCCCATGATCAAACCTCCGCAAAAATGAATATTTACTTCAACCCACAAGCAAGACTTCTCCATTTGCCAACTAGCTATTGACACTCGCAAATAAAGAAATAAACAACAAAGCCTACAGATCTTCTGTTATATTAGTCATAGTCAAAGTCAAACCTGCAAATTCGAGAACAGATTACATCAAACAAAAACGGAAAGAGCACACTAGATAAACATCTAAACTTTTGGGTAATTAATTAGTTGATGCCATAGCAAAGCTATTAAGGGGTTGATATTTTTAATGTGTTTGGCTAAACGATGTTTGTATCCATTTAAATCTCGTTCCAACCAAATCAAGGCTATTCCAAATAAGAGTGATAAAAGGTGTTTCTTTTTAAGTTGTTTGGAATGTGGATGGTAGATAACAACTTGTAGACGATTTTTGTTAAATGACGTCGTAAAATCGTTACAAAGTCGGTAGAAATAAAACGAAAATACCCGTGGCAATAAATTTTATGCTCATACTTAAGTTCTGCGAAATACAGTTTCGCTAATAGGAGCTTATTTGATTTTTTTTTTGTAAATAGAACAATTTATGAGTGAACAAAATTCGTAGCTAAAGAGTTTGGCGGCTTGGATAAAATTAGCATTTGGATATTCTCTGCACAAGTTTGCTGTTTGTCATTTTTTGAAAAGACTTTTCACATTATGTCGCCTATTTTCGAAGTGTGTTTGTATAGAACATTTATTGGAAGCAAGCGAAGGGAAATTTTTACTATCTCTATACCAAAATCTTTAAAAATTGGTTAAGCGGTTTAGGCGTGAAAAAGTAACAAACAGAGCTACTTTCGCATTTATAATTTAGCTACTTTATTATAAAGGGTGTCCCATAATTCAAGCAAAATTTGAATTTTGCGCCATTTAATAGTACAGTGATGCCAACGCATAAAAAGATAACAATGTGACAGCTGACAGTTCGGGTTAAGTAAAAATGGAGCGCTATACGAAAGAACAAATCATTTTCATTGTTGAGCAATATTTGAAAAATAATGAAGGTTTGTCAGCTACAGTCCGCAATTTTCGTAGAAAATAATGCCGTCATCGTCATATTAATGTGAAAAATAAATTTTTCACAGGCGTTTGCAAAGTCAACTAGAGCTTGAAAAAATATTTCAGCTGCTACAGCACTGCGTCTAGTCTGGTCTGCGGTTTTCAGGCACTTTGCTTAGTCAGGTCCGAGCTTCTATCAGTTCTTTGCTTATTCGGCTGTCACATATGCTTTTTGTATCACAAGTAACCAATCTTATAATAGGGAATGGGAGTATCTTTTGTTAAGTGTTCAACCCTTGCTCCACCTCCCCATTCACCTTGCAAAATTAAAGTTCAAAATTCCACCAGTTGAACATTTTTTAAATTCGCTCAAACCCAGACTGATCAAACTGAATCTGCAGTAAATAAAATTGACTTGTACTGTACAACTCAGTCAATAACAAATATTTGCGTTTATTTCGTAAGTCACGACGGTGTTTGTACGTTCATTCATCTTAATCATAAAGATTATATACATTTAGCAAGTGAAAGCATTTTTGTATTTTATATCTTGCATTATTGACTGCGTCTTAATTAAGGTCAAATGGAACGATGATTATTGAATTTCTTTGTGTGTCACAGATATATGTCAAGTGTCAAAATCATGTCACATTGAATGCGAATGACTGGTGATGATAGACGAAAAACTCGAGATACTGGTGACGATTAAAAAGAGACTGCAAGTGAATGGTGGTGACTGCAATTTTTTTGGAAATGATTGAAATCGACTGTTGATGATTGGAAATGAATGCAAATGACTCGTGATGATTGACGAAGAACGCAAGATACTGGTGATGATTTGAAAGTGGCAACAAGTGATCACTAGTGACTGCAGTTTTTTTTTTTAAATGATTGCAATCGACTGTTGATGATTGGAAATGAATGTGAATGACTGGTGATGATAGACGAAGACCCCAAGAGACTGGTGATGATTTGAAAGTGATAGCAAGTGATCAATGGTGACTGTAATTTTTTTTTTCAAGTGATTGCAATCGACTGTTGATGATTGGAAATGAATGTGGATGACTGGTGATGATAGACGAAGAACCCAAGAGACTGGTGATGATTTCAAAGTGACTGCAAGTGATCAGTGGTGACTGGAATGTTTTTTCTTAAACGATTGCAATCGAATGTTGATGATTAGCGATGTTTGGAGATAAATGCCTTGGTCTTCTTATGACTCAAACCTCATTTAAAAATGAATGGTAATTGCAAGTAGAGCATCCCAAAACTCTGCCCATCAACTATATCATTTCAAATAGTTGAAAACGTTGCTGTGGTCAAATCATAAAGCTTTTTCACATCACTCTTTTCAATGTTCAAGTGATGTGCTTTTATTACAGACGTACACACTTCCCCATAGTGCTTCCCCTAGGCATCATAAATACATTTCACGTAAGACGACCACAATTGTTTTAGTGACAATGTACAATGTTAAGTGAAGACGCCAACATGCAAGACGCTTCCTGGAGTTGCACTCACTTATTATTATTTATGATACGTGCGTTTTTCGATCTTACCTTGCATGCCGGCTGTGTGCATTGAATTCGTAATTAAATATATCGCTTTACAGTGCCCCAGTATGATAAGAAGTCAATCAATGGAGTCAAGTTCAATAAACGCACGTTTTGCAAACGCCTATAAGCCAATCAGCACAAAAGTATGTTAAGCCAGTGGTGTTGTCTGATAGCTTGGTCATTAGACATAAAGTAATTCACCTAGTTGCGAGTAATAGTAAATTTATTAGGGCAACAAACGACTTCTACTCGGTAGTGAGCGCAATCATGTTGAAAATGAACAGAGTCATGCCATTTATTGTGTCTGCTGTCTTGAGGTCATGCGGAGGAACTCATTTGAGTTCTTAGAACCCAAAGTGGGTGGTAGAAGGTTTTGGTTTCGTTTGTACTTTTTTTTTTAATCAATTTGGGGCAATTCAAATGAAGCTTGGGTCTTGACAATAGGTTCAAATGGAAATGAGCAGGAAGAGCGATACAATTTTATCAGCTTTAATTTAGCTATGGAGTTTTTGAGAACTTTTTGGGGGCACTGGTTTCGCACTAATTACGGCAGAAGTTGCAGGGGTTCCGGTCGTTTTTTTTTAAGGGTGCGGCATAAAATGTTGGGTTCCTTCCATTCTTCGCAAAAATAAGAAAGACTGAAACTTTGACTACTATTCTCTATGGACTGTTGCGCCATCTTCTTCTTTTAAGCTGAAGAGAGTTGCCACTGCAAGAGAAATAAAGGGTATTCCAATGAGAGGTGTTATTGTGAATGACCCGCTATTTCGGTAGCTGCCACTTTTGAAGCTTTTATTCTTGGACATTTGACAAGCAGAAACTACGCCATTACTAAAAATAGAACGATACACGCTTCGGTAGCTGTCACTTTTGAAGCTTTTATTCTTGGACATTTGACAAGCAGAAACTACACCATTACTAAAAATGGAACGATACACGCTTCAACAAAGCTATTTAGATTCCCAGAAGAGGATACTACTACTGAGTAGATTCAGCACGTCAATTCCTGAAGCAAGCCATTGCTACCTCGTAAACTATATCCCGTTGTACATGTCTGTATTTTTAAATGTGCTCGTGCTCTGTTTTTATTTTCCTTCATTTTGATATTGCTGGTCCAAATAGTTATAAGTCTTGCAATGCCAGTTCAGGTCAATCGTATATTTTTTTGTAATTTTCTTTATAAACAAAAGTGATTCAAATTTCATCTTTGATCTTCTTTTACAGGTATGTCACTGGGGTTTTACTATTATGCCAAAACAGTTTTATCGTAAGTAAAGTGTTTTGTTTTATTGAGGTTTGTTTTTCGAAGTGGCAACACTTTTTCTTGCTCATATTATTTTGCCATTTTAACGTATTTAAACACAGGGAGGTACTTAAAACTCTACTCAGTCCCGTGTTCCATATCTATTCCAAGCTCTTTCCATGTGTACTCTGCCTTAAGCTACAGCAGGGAATTGACGCAGTATCTGTTCCGCCTTCTCTCCGCGGATGTAAGAAGTCGAGTGTTTTTCGATGCTTTCTTAGTAAATCGCATCTTCGTTAAGCTCCTGTAGATCTGCTATAAACTCGGATAACGAACCTCAAAGCCCCACTCGAGCCTACTTCTTCCCAAAAATGTCAATCCAATATAACAACAAAGAAGCCAACATTACTCATACTCATACTGGATAAATTTAAGGACTAGACCGCGCTAAACCAGTTTTGTTTAAATGCATATCACCGAACCCCAAAAATTTAATGGCTTCCACGAAAACCTCTCGGTCGCCATAAAACTTTTAAAGCCTTAAAATGTTCAGAAACAAACTTAAATAAAGCAAAACGAGTTCCCTCGCCATAAAGTTGTGAATTTCAATGAACAATACAAAATTTTATGAAGAGAATGCCTTCAAGACGTGTGCACGTAACGTAACAGCTTTGTTGTTTAATAATGGCGATCATGTTAAAAACTGAGAGTGAGAGTTGTCACCAATTAACAAACGACTTGCAGAGTAATTGCGATTTATATTTGTTTAGCATTTTGTAATTGTTTAAATAGAACCAACAGAGATGAGAAATGTATGTAGAACTTTCAATGGGCGTGCTAATTGATTTAATTAAGCACTTCCGTTAAAAGAACAGATGCATGTACCTCAAGTGAAGCGTTTTGTTGTAGTTGGTAGGAATGGTGTGACTAATGAAATGAAACGAACAGTGACAGCTTCTATAATTCAGAGATTGGTGTAAGTTTAGACCGAAGCGCCAGCCGGAGTGTTGCGTGGATAAAAGGAATTTACATCTTTTGAAGAAGGTTCCAACTTTATATTTGGTCCTTTGTTTTATTAAGCGAAAAAGTTCATTTTCGGTACTGAAAATTACCGCTTCTCCTCGAAAACAGTATTTTTCGTTTTAGACCATCACAACCTACCACTTCTAAGGTTTACTTTTAATCGTACAGAGCATTCGTTGAACATTTGTTGAGCACATGTTCACAAGAGCCTATAAAAAGAGCAAGGACATCAGACACTGCCTCTGCAACCTGATGACTGCCCTATGAGCGACAGCGATGGGCAAGACACTTCTTATGCACTTGCCATGCTCTCGCTCAAAGCTCAATGGAGTTGAAATTGCTAAGACTTACATCTACTTAAAATAATTTCTTAGCTTCAGGAACGTGTACTGTCTAATCAACCTGCCTTTCTGAGTTCAGCACGCAATGGAATTTGTATACCCTCCACAGGAAGGTATATTCACTTTGTTATTACATTTGTTACGCCAAGAAGGAGTCGGAGACCTCATAAAGTATATATATTCAGAATCAGGATCACATTCTGATTCGATTTAGCCATGTCCGTCTGTCTGTTGAAAGTACGATAGCGCCCAAAGGAATTGACATAGGCGAACGAAATTTGGTGAAAATACTTCTTTTTATCTTCGTCAGGTTGGTATTAAAAATGAGCTATGTCGGTCAAGTGGTTCGGGTACTTCCCATACAAAATCAATATTAGACCCATGTGTCTCTCTGTCGGTTAAAAAAACAAGATAGCGTCCAAAGGAATCAATCTAGACGAATGAAGTTTGGCGAAAGGACTTCTTTTTATCGTCGTTAGGACGATATTAAAAATGGGCTATGTCGGTCAAGTAGTTCTGATACCTCTCATACAAAATCAACATTAGACCCATGTGTCTCTCTGTCGGTTAAAAAAAACAAGATAGCGTCCAAAGGAATCAATCTAGACGAATGAAGTTTGGCGAAAGGACTTCTTTTTATCGTCGTTAGGACGGTATTAAAAATGGGCTATGTCGGTCAAGTGGTGCGGGTACTTCCCATACAAAATCAACATTAGACCCATATGTCTCTCTGTCTGTTGAAAACAGGATAGCGTCGAAACAAATCGACCTAGGCAAGTGAAATTTTGTGGGAGGACTTACTTTTACCGTGGTCAGGTTGATATTAAAATTGGGCTATGTCGGTGTAGTAGTTCTGGTACTTGTATGCAGTGGAGGGTATCAAAGCATCGGCCATTATTTTTGGTTAAAGTGCACTCATTCGAGGACCACTTGATTCAAACATCTGCAGGTTCGTTTGTAAAACATTCGATTCATTCAGAAAATTCAAGGATGTGATCATTATTGACAGCTCTTTGGAAACACTCGATTCTTCTGCCAACATCAGAGTGCGAATATCCGCTTATATAACCTCACATTCCATTGTGGTTACCATAATTCTAGCAGTTGAACGAATCAAAAAGAGTACGCCGAAACCTTCATCGGTTAATGAGATTCACAAGTCATCCTCCTATTAATATCTCCTCTTACACTTGCTCATTTGTACAACTTCCGAGGTGTGATATTATTTTCTGCAATTTGTACAATCTCATATCCCTCAAGTGGTCAGCCACCCCTTGATGGTGTTGAACATCCTACCAGTGGCGCAAGTAAATCATGATTCACTTTGCTGTTTTAGTCGATGGCATGTGATTAGTGCAGCGCTTGTTGGCACAAGGTTTACTGTGATGTTTGCTGACTTTTAATAAATTGTCGAGACGCCAATGTGACTCTTTGGGTGAGGTTATTTGTTGTTTGTGCATGGTTTATAGTTGTCGGGTTTATTGGCGATGGTTCGGAGATGTGCATATCTTTTCCTCACTTCTTTCAATTTTTTTCCAATTTGAATTTGAATTTCAATTCGGACCATGAAAGGATTCCTCCTGCCATCAATGGTATTTCGATAATAAGAAGATTTTGCTTGCCATCGGAAAAAATACTCACACCGTGAGAGGAGCATGATGAACCGACATGAGCGGCGCTTCGGACATCTTTATTCAGTTATTCAATCATTGACAGGTTATAACAACATCTGAAATTCCATTCAGAGAACCATTCGAACCTTAAAATAATGAAATCGTTTGTTTTTCCTTATGTATCAATTTCAAATGGCTTGATCGTAAGCCCCCGCGTATACTCCCTTTTCTGTGAAACTCAAAATAGCTTTCAATTTGTTATGTGCGCCCCAATTGATGACTTCTTATCGACTAACCTCTTCAAATCGAATAAACAGTTTACCTAAAAGCATACACCGACGTTGGCAAGCAATGCCTAAAATTATGCAGCAAATTTCTGACACAAAAGCTGCCGTAGAAGCCATACCAATATTATTTTTATCAACTCGGAACAATATTTTCCCTGATTAAAAACAAAGTGTGCTTTTGCCAAAGACTGCTGATATCAGCTCCAGTGTTACCATATTTTTTTTTCAGTGGGAATTTACCACTGATAAATCATTTTTAGTGTTGAGGCTAAATTTTTCGAGCTCACAATTGCGAAATTTTCCATACGAAATTGCGTACTGTGACCTAAAAAATATTTAGTGTCAAGGTTAGGTTTGATTATTGGTAAGGCCCATAAATTTCCTCTCATTTTGCATTTAGATGTTGCCCTTATTAAGTTTTGTATCTAGTAATCGGTTTGTAAGGTCACAATGGGTAATTTTAAATGGAAAACTGCCCATTGTGACTTCGTAAAATCTAGACTGAACTTTTAATACGATTATTATTAGGAATATTTTTTATATCCTTGATGTCGGTATGCAAACATTGAAGAACTTTGACATTTATCAACCGATTGACTTGAGTAGACATGTTTTTGAAAGGTCAATACAGTACGATGGATCATTTCACACCGACACAGTGACGCTGTACATTGAAAATACGTAGTCGGTTAGTTGTGTTAACTCGAAAATATCGGGACCAACAAGCACCGCCTGACAACACTATTGTTCGTTTGGTGTCGAATTTCGTTGAGCACGGGACAGCGGGAGATTGTCGACCAAGACACGTTTTAATGGGGACGTTCAAGTGTCTTGGTTAAGTAGGTCTGACAGCTGTCTGACAAGATGTATCTTGGTTTCGACTGACTGAAATAGGTCACATGAGTAGCTGTTTCAGTTGACGTTTATGGAGGGCTAGTCGACGAATCTGGTCAAGAAATTCGTGACTGAGTACTAAGTTGACATTTCGCATATGTGGCTGACGTAGAAAAAGTGACGTTCCCGACCAATCTAGTTTTTACGTTCAGGGCACAGACCAATCTAGTCGACTTAAGATAACTAGATTATTGAATGTTCCCAGTGAACTGATTGAAGCGGTAAGAGGAGAAAGATTTTCTGCAACAAAAATTCCCTGGACGTGTACTGTCAAAAAAATGGCGACATTGGACACATTTAAAAGCCTATTTGTCTTATGTCGAGTTGATTGGTCTGGGCTTGATTTGTACTGGGTCCATGTTCTGTATGTCATGCGATAAATTTCCGCATCGAAAACTTGAGAACATGTTGTTTCAATTTATATTATTTTAATGATATAATATATTGAACGCTAAAACTGGATTTGTCGGTAACGTCACTATTCCTACGTCAGCCACATATGCGAACTGTCAACCTGGTACTCACTGAGTACTACTCAGTCACGAATTTTTGAACTAAAGCGTTAACTGAAAAAGCTGTTTATGTAACCAATGAAAACTGATGTGTCAAGTCAGAGAGCTGTCAGACTTAATATACTAAATATTTGAACGTCCCCATTGACTGGCCACCCAGATTAGAACCATCCGGGCGAAGTGTACGACAGCAGCTCTTAGACCACTGACAAGATCGTAAAAAAATAAATAAATAGTTGGCGCAACAGGTCCGCTTCTAACAACCATTCGTCTTGTGTGAGTTTTTATTTTTTTTGAGACGAATGGAAGGGATCTACAATTGTATGCCGAGTCAAAGGCCAATTGAGAAGCTCTTTCATGACAGTAATGCTCTCGGATGTTTGTCACACAAACAATTAAGTTGGAATTCGTTTTTTTTCGGGATTGGAACCTGGGATCCCTCGCTTAGTAGATCAACACACTAACTAAGCCACTGCGCCGGCTAAGATCCTGCCTATTCGTAAATCATTGATATACCGCCCGAGATGTTCGAAAAAGTGCTTGAAAACGCTGATAAGGCGCACATTTTGCTCTGGTCTTAAAAACATGTCCAAATAAATTGTAAAATACCAAATAAAATAAAAAAAACCTTGATTTATCGAAAATCGTTTGTTTTTTTTTTGGAAAGTTATCCAATATTCAAAAGATGGCGCACCTGTCATACTGCAAAAGAACTACCTTCTAGCTTCCATGGGCATGATCAGTATCAACGTTTTAAATTTATTCAACAGCGAAATAACCATGAACGGTTTAATAAAAGAGACGAGGTATAAAATAATTATACATCTTGGTATAAAAACCTTGACAGAAACGTCAATTCCTTCCCAATTTCTTTATTTCCTGAAAATAACCCATGCTATGGCAGCAGTGTACAGCTTTTTCTGTGTGCAAAACTCTTCAGCGTCATAAAAACTTTCTTGTTTACATTTTCATGACCATCGTGCATCGTATTTTGTTCAAATACAATTATTTTTGTATATACATTCGTCTGCGAAATCACTTCATTATACAATTGCGATTGTTTTTTTTTTTGCATTTTTTCTACGGATACCCTCCGGGTACTTTCAATTTGCGCACTCAAACCAACCATATAACGGCTACTTGGCTACTTGATTGCTACACCAGCAACAGTCATCAATTTAGGTAATAATTGCCAGCACAAATATGACATAGGTATCTGCAACTCATGATACAAAAACAACAGCCCGATGGAATATTTCATCATTGTATAGTTCATCAGTGCACACGTGACTATCTTTTGCCAAATCACATGGACCTTCAGTCCATGAGTCGTCGTCGAACGTCTTATAGGTGAACCTATATCTGTGGCATTTTCGACATCGATTTTGCAGGGATATTTTCTACAGAAATTCAATTAGCACAAGCCAAAGATAAGCCGGGTGCGCGTTCGCCTTATCATATCGAATTTCCGCTCCAATCTCAGTATCGGGCGTGCTGGTTAAATTTAAACCAACCAAATAGAGAAGGCATGTCAACGTCGGGCTCTAGATGGATGTCCGATTTGTAATCGTCTAGCAATAGTTATTTTTGACAGCCTCTATTTTGGGCGAATGTATTGATTTGATTGATTAGTTTGATCTTCGACTGCACTCAATTAGCTCTCACAAAATTGTTTAAATCCATCAATCAGTCATTATCATTAGCGCTCAACTCCATTGGCAATACATGACTTTGGAATATTTTTCGTAGATCTCCAACCCAACGCGGTGTAAATTTCCGATCGTGACAATTCTCTCCTCGCGGAGGAGTGGTGGCTATGCCTCGTCTCTGCCCGCATGGCACACAAACCATTAAAACAAGTGACGCATACGAACGCGGCGGCGCAAAGTATCTGCGACATTTTATTCTGCACGAACGAAATATCAGCCGAATAACACGTGAGCGATATTAATCGTGAACGACAACAAAGCAATGGAATACGAAAAAGAAAAGAGGAAAAAATAACCGATGACTTCACGTCCCGCCCGCCTTATCGCGGCGACCGCTGAAAATGACAGGAAAGTGGCGAGCTTGGTTGAAATGTTGAGAAAGGCAGCGGCGAGGGGGCATCTCATTAAAGCTAAAAATAAATCCACACAAGCATGAAGGAGCTTTTCAAAGAAATCTGTATTCAGAATAGCATCCAATCAACTTGTGAGAGCCTGCGTTGGTATGTCATCATCACTCACTCTGGCACTGGGTGTTTGACTTGATGTGATGTATATGTATGTAGTACACGCTTTACTACAAAGCTTTTTCTACATGTAGCCTAGCCGGTATTCAGATACTTTTGACACGAGTATGGTTATGGACAGATGGTTAGTCACATGTGGAACGATTAGAGCAACAGATAAATACTTATCTAATAGCGCACTTGTTTGCATTAAGTCATGCTGCGTGAAATAGACTTTGTATCTGTCAATGGTTGAATGATGTCCGTCGACAGAAATTTCGTCCTTCTGCAGCACTGCCTTTCGATTTTTCCGAATAGGTGAGAGCTTTCCAACCGAGACAAAGGATTTGGTCGAGTTTTTTTACGATTCTGCGGTGATTTCGAATTTACATTTATTTATACTTTGTTATGACTTTTTTGTTTTGTTTTTAACGCCTTTTGCGAGTGTTTTGTTATTGACTGGCTGCTTAATGGTGGATTTACAACATCACCCACGCCCAATGCGCAATACTAATGAATCGTCTGACTGAAAGGGATAGCACTATACCTAATACGTAAAAATACGTGACATAAATTTTGGTCGGCCATCTTGTTTACGTGGTGGGAATTATGGGAAAGTTTTGCATGTCGGGAAGGGAATTTCGTTTTCCTAGAAAAAACAAAATGGCTTCCGGAAGTGATAAACGAACTAATTATTTATTTATTTCGTATAATTGATTGATGAATTGATTGTTCACTGAAACTAATAACCACTCTCGCTTGACATTTTTTAAATCAGTAATGGAAACACTTTCAAGTGATTGCAGAAATGCTGGTCCCGGCTACCTGTGTTTCCGTTTTACATATCTTTAATTATGGGTGGATCCGGTGTTGCGAACCAATTTATTTATTTATTTATTTATTTATTTATTTAAGTTAACAATGTCCTGCCGGGGACATATAAAAAAAACGCGAATACGGGCCCGAAGGCCCGCCCACTATTCGACTTACAGTAAAACAACAGATTTCAACGTTATAATTATATTTCTTTATTAGAACAATGCGACCGCCTATTTCAAAGTCAAGATTAAGACTAACTTATAGAATAATTGTTTCCCCTTGGGAAACCGCTGGTCCCACGATGAGAATTGCTGATTCGTCAAATATGCCTTCGCACACGCATCCGGTGGCAACGGCACTATGCGCAATATGATCCTAATGCACCGGGACTGTGGGAACAGGTAGAGACATGAAACTGATGACACAGCTAATCATATACGATTAGCTGTTTTACTTTTATGCTCTTGACCTTGGTCGACGGTGTTAACTTTTATTTATTTATTTATTTATTTATTTATTTATTTATTTATTTATTTATTTATTTATTTATTTATTTATTTCGTACGTCAATTTGAGTTACAAACCCATTTAGACAACTTAAAAAAAAAAACATAAAATATTTAATTATTATGGTAGAGAACAGACATTATTTGATTTTTAAAAGAATTTCTAGAAAAGTTTTGGAAATAACTAAATTTAATTCTTTGATGCTTTGGTTTCATTACTGTCATAATTTGTTCTGTGAAAATACCACGAAGATGAAATCTCATACGCAACAATCTTTCGGGAAAATAAAAGTTTATCCGTTCCAGTAAATAGGGGCATTTAATGTGGCAATTTATTATATCTCTTATAAACATGATACTAAAATATTTGCGTCTATTTTCAAGAGTAAGTATATTAAAAAGAAGGCATCTAGTTAAGTCAGGTGGAGTTTCTATATTCCACCTTAGCTTTTTAAAAACAAGCCTAGTAAAACATTTCTGCACCCTTTCTTTTCTGTAGGACTGATTTTGGTAGTAAGAATTCCAGATTACACTACAATAATCCAAAACCGATCTAACAAATGCAAAATACAGAGTCTTTAGTGCATATGGATCAGAGAATTCTTTCGTATTCCGCCTAATAAAACCAAGCATTTTGAATGCATTACTCACAATGTAGTCAACATGAGGTTTAAAAGTGAGTTGTGGATCCAATATGGCTCCAAGGTCTTTTTTTAGAAGTACTTTTTCAGTCCCTACATTATTAATTTGGTAACTAAAAGATATTAGGCTAATGCGTCTCGCACAAGTAAGTCTTTGACATTTAGATACGTTTAAGTCTAAAAAATTACGTTGACACCAACTGGCTAGACTGCTTAGATCGTCTTGGAGAAGCAAGCAATCTTCAGCAGTTTGAATACATGAACGATTTTTAAGTCATCAGCGAATAAAAGGCAGGTGGAATGACGAATATGCGATGGAATATCATTAACAAAGAGGACATAAAGCAAGGGCCCAATGTTGCAAAGATAGGCTCTGAAAGAAAACCATCTATCTTAACGAGTTGAGTAGGGTCTCGTAGGTACGAAGATATCCAATCTAACAGAGGGGAGCCGAACCCAATGCATCTTAATTTTTGGATCAGCACTCTATGGTTTACTCTGTCAAAAGCCTTAGCACAATCGGTAAAATGTTTTGAAATTTACCGTTATTTTTAAAATCGACTTTTTGACACATAAACAATGTTGTTTAGGGACATGGCGGTTGTAGGCAAGTGCATGCGTCAATCTGTCAAATGGCCATATCTGATGACAAATGTCAAAATGTTATTTGTCAATATTGTTCTGTCAGACATGACGTTATATCAGTCTGAAAACCAAGTTCAAAGTTTGTTACAACTTTTTCACATAGAATTGCTAGGTTTGTGGCTGTGGATCTGCCTTGAACAAAGCCGTGTTGAGAATCGGAAATGATTTCTTTGACAAGGAAATTTAATTTATCGCACACAATCTTTTCCAAAATCTTGCGGATGGCTGATAGCTTACATATAGGTCTATAATTAGTAATTTCGCGCTTGGATCCGGCCTTAAAAATAGGTGAAAGACATTTTCCATTCATTTTGACGAGAAAATGCCTCGAGAAAAAAAAGATGCCTTTTTCAATAAAATAATGCCAACAATTTTTTTTTACGTAAACTGGAACAATAAATCAAAAATTAAACACAAATAAAAAATAAAAATAAACAAAAACAATTTTTATTTCAAAAACAAAAACTTAAATTAAAATTTATGACTTTTTAGTTTCATAAGTAGGTACAAAGTATTGAACAAAACAAACATAGTTTTAGTATAATTAGAAAAATATTTAAAATAAGCAAAAGATGCCATTATTCAAAAAAAAAAATTAGCCTTAAAGTCTTAGCTGATGAAATAATGCCTAAATTCATGCCTCATGAAGACGCCCTAGTTGGCATCACTGGGTGTATCGTTAATGGCACTGTTTTGTGATTTCATTCCTACGCCTGTATTGGCATTGACTGCGTACTGACGGTTGACACATGAGTGATGATGTAAGTCCAGTATAAGCAGTGGCGGATTTGCAGTCCTAGCCGCTCTACGCCCCAGGTCATGTGCCGCCCCTTTCTCAGCATCCATCATTATAGACTACAGAGACAATACTGAGACCACCAACTTCGGCCGATTTCCCGTTACTTGCATACAAGCTATATTTTTATAGGGTGGCAAATGCTCTGTGCGCTTGTATTGGCTACGTATAAATTCGACTCACCAACACACTCGCACCTTGCATATGCCACTTCCGTTGCAAATTTGCTGACAGCGTTCATAGAATTTTATCCGTTAAATTTGAAATTATTCGTTACGTGTGGATAATATTTTTTGTTTAGAAATAAGTGTACATTTGCTTAAAAGATTAATGAAAACTGAACAACGTAGATTGGTTGAAGGAAAATAAAATTGTATTTAAGAAATAGGCCCTGTACACTGCGACCAGAGAAGATCCATTATGTTGACCTCTGTTATTTAACCCAGGGGCCTGTTGAGGCTCTTTATAAACCTCAGTACCCTTCTTGGTTCCATGTTTCCTATATCTGCAGGACTTAAATACGCCCCTTGCATATGGATCGCTCTGCCTCTTGCCACAGCAGGGCATTCGCAGTGTATTGTTCCGCTGTTTCCTTCTCCGCAGAGTCGACAGGAGCGGTCGTCGGAAAGTCCCATTTTTTTGAGATGGTATCTTAGTGGCCAGTGACCTGTAAGATAACCCCTTAGGATCCTGAGATCTTCTTTGCTTAGCTCAAGTAACTTTTTTGTCTTACTACGAGCTGGGCTTATGAATCTTTTTGCCTGCCTCTGTCCTTTGGATTCCGTCCAGTATTCGGCCAGGTGGTCATCGTCCCATTTCCTGAATTTTGAGTGTACGTAGCTCAAAGGTAACCCGAAATAGGGCTCAGGACCGGTGAGCAGGCGTGATGCGCCTCTTCTCGCCAGGCAATCCGCTCGTTCATTGCCTTCAAACCCCTCATGACCTGGTATCCAAGCAACCGTGACTGTGGTGTCTTTGGCCAGATCTTCGAGGAGATTGAAACATTCCCAAACCAGCTTTGACCTGATCGGATAAAATCTTAGGGCCTTAAGAGCTGCTTGGCTGTCTGAGAGGATGTAAATACGGGCACCTTTTGTAGGAGACATATATCGGACACATATCTCTATGGCGTGTACCTCGGCTTGAAAGATGTCTGGTGATTTTCCCAGTGCTATAGCTCTTTGGAACCTAGGCCCATAGACCCCAGCACCTTCCATCTTTGAACCGTCGGTGTACCAGATTTGTGATCCTGATGGTATTATGAATTGGTTGGTTCTCCAGGCACTTCTATCAGATATTAGTTTCTTAAATTTCCTGGAGAAGCGAAGCTTTTTAAGCATGGTGCCTAATACCTTGATCACAGGATCATCTTGAAGCATTTGTAGTACCCGAAGGTGTCCTGTGAGGTTTCCTGCTTTAAAATTTGATATATCACGGAGCCTAAGGGCACTGGGACCAGCTTCCTTCTTTACAGAAATATGTAAAGGCATCAGGCTGAGCATTGCTCTTATGGCTGCAGTTGGACAAGTGTTCATTGCCCCCGTTATACCAACGCATGCTAAGCGATATATCTTGTTAAGTTTTTTTGGGCCGTTATTTGTTCGATCAAATGCATAGGTGATCATTGGCTTGATGATCGTGTTGTATGACCAATAGATCATTTTTGGTTTTAAGCCCCAGGTTTTGCCGTAAAGGCGATGGCACATGTAAATTGCCTTTGTCGCCTTCTTGGTGACTTGATCAAGGTGTGAATTCCAGGTAAGAGTCTTGTCTAGGATTACTCCTAGGTATTTTACCTCTCCTGATAAGTTGATAACTTCATTATTCATCTTGATCAGTTTCAGTTCTAGTTTTCTCTTTTTTGAGAATGGTATCATGACTGTTTTTGAGGGATTTATGGTCAATCCCTTATTCTGACACCATTTTATAAATGGTTAAGTTTAGGGCCCTTTGCATGATAACCGATATCGTAGAGTCATGTTTGCCCCTAACAGTGATTACTACATCATCTGCATAGCCCTGCACAATGTACCCCGTTTGTGTAAGGTGGTCTAGGACTTCATCGATGACTAAAGTCCACAGTAGAGGGGAAAGTACTCCTCCTTGAGGACAGCCCCTAGTGGCCTTAACAGTTTTTTTGTGAGCCTCCATACACCAGATTGATGATTCTGCTTTCTAACATTTATTTAGAAGAAGATTAGTGGCGCAATGCCTTTCCTTATCATAGCTTTCTTTATGGCATCGAAGGAGGTATTGTCAAACGCTCCCTGGATGTCTATGAAGGCACAGAGAGCCGTTTCCTTTTCAATCGTAGTTGTAAGGCTGTGTATGGCAGTTTCGATAGACTTGCCGGTTTGGTATGCTCTGCTCGAGCTAAATTTTCGCTCCCATACAAATTTCTCTGCAAAATTTAGCTGAGCTACATTTAAGCGAACCCATTTAACTGCTTGGTACGCAGTTCGAGCTAAGTAATCAAACTTTTGCTTCCGAATGTACTGCATGTGTCTGTCAAAATTTGGCGTGTTCATTTAATGGGTCGGCACATTTTCTCAAGCTAAATAGTGTTGTTGATCTGTTGCGGAAAAGTATGCAAGGATGAGCTTTTTTAATTATTACGTATATGAAGTTTTTTCAAACAGCTGTTTTCTGTGACACTTTTCCACTGGTGACCAGATCAAATTTAGTTTAGCTCGAGCAGCGTGCTACGCTCTAACATTTTTCGAAACAGATTGTTCATGGCTGTACACTAACTGTACACGTACATTTCCTAAAAAGGCAGTATGCATAAGCATTAAGCAGAACTACAGATGAGCGGGTTTTACTTCACCATCACATTTTTATTTGGAAAATTGCAAATTAATTTTTGTATTCGATGGATTTGAAAAGTCTTGGAATTTAATGTTTTTTTAGCTCAGCAATCGTGGAATAAGTTTTAAGCCCTAAAATCGTAAGAATACGATAAATCGTGGAATCTGGCATCGCTGGTTGATATAACTATCGTAAATCGCAGTCGCGAGCTGGCAAGCGAGTAAGGCGTGGGTGGCTAGGCAGCGGCGGGGCACGGGGTCACAGCAGCGTGACCGCACGAGCTTGACTGACACGCGCGTAATAACAAAACGTACCTAACTATTCTTCCTAGATCACTTATATTAAACGTACGATGTACGAAATTATTTATACTTTGATAAGCAAAATAAGTGATTTAAGAAGACTATAACCGTACGGTACGGTACGCGAGCCTTTAAAATATTAAGATTCTTTGCATTTGAGTAATTTCTTGTTAATCTTCTTATCATCAGTGACTTTTTTTTTGGCACGATTTGCAGCCCTTAATATCTGGCCGCCCTAGGCTCGGGCCTACTGGGCCTTACGGAAAATCCACCACTGAGCATAAGGCTTTGCATTCGACTTTGATGTGGGAGGTCCGAACCTCAGATATGCCTGTGAGTAGGTACCCAAAAATAAACAAATAGTTGGCGCAAATGGTCCTTAAGGACACTAGGTGTAGATCCTTACAACTATTGGATTTTGTGCGTTTGTATTTTTTTTTAACGAAACGAAACAAATCTTCATTTAAATTCCAACGTTTTCAAGATACTATTACATTCTATGGAAAAGTGTGACAAAAAATGCACCTACGGAAACTCACCTTTCTTTTGATCTTTAATAAAAATCTGTTTTAAAAGTACGACGTAATCGGTACAAAAAGGATGTAGTCTCTTAATATAATGATGTTGGTTCATCATGTCCAAAGAGATTGACCTTCAAAAGAACACAGTAACAAAAGAGCGACAGCTACTAGAAAGAAATGCAGCTCCAAAGACTTAATTAGTTGTGTAAAAGTTTATAAATCTAAAAAAGAAACAGTAAGCATCTTAATTTATTGACGTTTTCCAAACCCATTTCGTGCTAAGTTCTTGTGTTCGTATTTCTGATTTGTTTCAGACTTGACGCATGAGCTCACTCCTAAAAAATAAATCCAATTATATAGACAAATAAATTTATTAAAACAGGTTTATCTTACCGTATCACATCTAAAATCTGACATTTCTGTCAAATCAGTTAAAAATGTCCAACACTTTGACAGTTCTATTGAACTAGTCACATGATTTCCAAAATTATGACTATTTTTATTCAACTCACTATCCGATTGGACCTTAGGACGGGTCTTGCAATTTTCAGAAGGCCTTTGGACACAACGACACGTGAAATACGAAGAAGCAACAAACCATGAGTTCAGGGCAGTCAAGAAACCCCGCTGCCAATGACACACGGTTCTGATAAGAAAATCAAATAAATTGCTTTTATGGTTAATTTCAGGATAACGTGCAACGTCCAATGATCCCTTTTTGTTGATGTAGGTGAAGCTGCAGCTGCTTGAACTTGGGAAGCTGCAGCAGTAAGAAATTGTTAAAATAGGCGAAAGCCAAAGAAAAATTGGTAACGAAATGAGCGAGGGAAAATTAACTCATACAGATCATACATACATATGTACATTGTACATATATAGTTGGCGCAACAGGTCCGTAAGGCCTATCTTCTCACAACCATTCGTCTTGTGTGAGTTTTTATTTTTTTTTTGGGACGAATGGAAGGGATCTACAATTTTATGCCGAGTCCAAACGGCCAATTGAGAAGCTCTTTCCTGACAGTTATACTCTCGGATGCTTGTCTGGCGTTCGCGAGAGGTGGCGCAGTGGAAAAAAAAACCTCAAGTTGGAATTTTGTTTTTTTTTTCGGGATTCTAACCCCTCGCTTAGTAGTCCAACACACTAACCACTAAGCTACTGCGCCGACAGGTCATACATGCATGCCCCTCATAAATGAGCTATGGATAAACTGTGTCCGCATGAAAACATCGGCCCAAGTAACTTCCAAAATTTATGCAATTAAATAGAAAAGAAAATAAAAACCCCATGTGAACATCACATGTCCACACATAGCACGATTTGCATTCCTCGCACCCGATAAAGCTAAAACAGTGATCAACTGTACTTACTTACGCAAACGTTTTCAACCTTTTGACCAACAAATTCACAAAACGTGATATGATTCGGCAGATCACATTTAATCTTCTTGCAAATAGGTATACCAATGCCAGCCCCTCCGCCACAGAAAACTCAAAGTTCTCCACATTCCTTCTACCGGATTAAATAAGCTCAAACCAAATTCTTGCAGTATCAAAATATTATACATTTATAAATAGACAGTCATTGTGTAGTTGATAATGATTTTGTTGTTCAAAAATCGACAGGCAAATAAATAAAACTTTATTCAATTTTTCAAAAAATTGTTTATATTTTTATAAAGACGCAAAATATGTGGTTCGTGTTTTTTTTTCTCGATTGAGACTGGTAGGCTCTTTTTCTAAATCGAAGACTACTACAAAGGCTGTGTCAACACGTACGACTTATATCAAAGCAGTGAAAAAGGATTTAATTCCTTTGGGCTGTCTGTCGGCGAATTAAATTATGACGATCAGTTTGTTTGTGATGCGATCATGAGACAACGGGGGTCAGATTCTGTATGGCGAAACGATCAAACGTTTTCGTACGCACGAATGATTTGCCCTATGTTACTCAAGTAAATTTCTTCGTGCACACGAAAACGTTTGAACGTTTCGCCTTACAAAATGCCGACCCTGATCTACAGCCCAATTTGGCTATGGGAAAATTTACGTATTAGCGATATTTCTTCATCAGTTGTCTACACGTAAAACGCATCTATTTGTCTATTTGCATTGCAAATATTAACTGTGGATGAAATGTCCATGGATGAGTTGCCATCACTTACTTTGTGATCTTATGATGCTGGTACATATTGCTCTGGCGATCAGTCCTATGATGTCAAGGACTTTATAAAGAAGAATCATCAGGGACTGAAGTGTCTGTATTCAGGAAGGGTTTCCATCTTTTAAAACTGACCCAGAGCTAAGGTGATCTTTCGTCTTATTAGAAAAACTTTAAAGACGGGAGTACAAAGATTCTGCTGTTGAAATATTTTTATTTACATAGAACGTAGTTTCAAAGATCGTTTGCAGTCAAACTTTTCATCCACATAACCCTCACAATCAACTTAAGTTAAAGCCGTATAAATCAGAACGAATAATAACATTTCAAACTCCCGCGCTTATCTTATCATTTTTCGATAGGAAGTCGAGAAAGTTGCAATAGTGTTGCGTTCAAAAACGCGCCAAAAAAAAAAAAATATGTGGTCGTCTCCCTCCTTTTCGCCTTCCTTTTTTTACCATCCCGCCCTTCCGCTATTCTCTTGAGGAAGTGGCCTAGTCGATCTTGTTGGGTATACTAAATATCCAACGATCTTGCTCGCCATGACCCTCGGGAGGATAGCAAAAGCAGGTACCCCAACAGCCCAATTGGACGGGCAGGGACGGTCGGTCCTAAGAGAGAAAGAGACAATACAGAAAGCATTACGGGTGGACAAAACAACCAAACGTAAGATACCAAAATGGCCAACGAGAAACTCAAATACTTAAACACACAAGTGCATCTGTGTTTGGGGGAAACATAACATTGAAGACAAATCACGAGCGAGTCACATACAAAAACAATATAGTCATCCTCAAATCAGTGGCAACACCGCTTAAGTTTGTTTTACTCGTTGTTCAGGAGAGCGGTTTAAAGTTTTTTACTCTATTGACTCTAGTGACTTAAGCTGTTGTTTTTTTTTTTTTTAATTTTGGCCACTTTTGTAAAGATATAAAGCTGAAAAAAATTTACAAAATAGGTTTGGGTATGCTGAATCTAATGGCATCAAAATCTCAATTTCGTCTTAAGTCGACTTAGGCGGTTATGGTTTGTGGCCACTGAAATATACGAAACACAACTGAGACACATCGTACAAAATATAACCACAAACGCAAGACAATGTAAATTATATAAAACAGAAAATACGAGATGTCCACCCCAACGTCAGCGAAAACGGCTCAGCATCCAGTGGCTAAGGGCCCCAACATAAAGAAGTTATGTGTAAGAAATGGCACACTATAGGCTCATTCCCAACCCCCCCAATCTGCGCGAAAGCAAACGTAATTATCACAGGAAAACAAAACCAAAGTACGGATTAGATAGGTATTGATCAGCAATCTCTGTCCCCAAGACTCTGCTTTCCATACATAGGAACAGGGTCTCATGATCCCCAAGCCTTGTAAGTTCCAATAGCTCGCCTGCTAAAGAAAAATCCTTTCGCTTTTGGTATAGGGCTTAAAGATAGAACCGCTAGGGGGAATAATGTCGCGAGCGATTTCTATCACGATTTTTACTCGAGCTGTAAATTGGCTAAGGTCTTTAACATTTTGGATAGAAAATGTAAAGCAGAACATTTCATGTACTGAATGCAGTGTGTGAAAAGTATGAGTGAATGCGTTCAGTGAAAAGCTTGATATTGGGAAGTATTCCTAATACTCGGGCGAATTCGCAAAAGAACGTTAACAGTATGATTGAGAGCAAGAACGGGAGTCCGCACGAACCTCCGCCCAAAAAGAAACGGAGTGTTGCAGTCGCGGACAATAATATAGTCCCGTTTTGCTGAATGAAAGAATACGTATGTATGGGGTAAAAACAAAAAAGAAGTTAAGCAAATTACAAACGTGAAGAAATTTATAGATAATTTTGGAAAAGCGCTATTAGTTGAATAACGCATTGAATTTATTAGTTAATTGGTTTAAAAAGGTGCTATTAGTTGAATAGCCGAATTGAATTGTTAGGAAGTGATAATAAAAGGTGAAAGGAAGGAGGGAAATACGGCAGGACAGACAGAAAGTTACCTACTAGGACAGGTTTTGGGGACAAAGGAAGCCAGATAAGTACAGTGTTTTTATGTGCACTTGTTAGATACATCACATAGAATCGTGTTAGTTAGGATACATAAATTTCATATAAATATCATTACGTTGGCTTTCGTTTCGATAAAATCCCAGAAAAGCGGGACACGCGACCCGTTCATACAACCGTAAGAAATTCGGGAAGTAGCGATAGGAGGCCGTTTCATCGGCGGTCATCATTTTGTCTCACCACCCAACCAATTCGCTAAATAAAACGCCATTTCTCATCACGGAGTTTTATAACGAAGTGAAAACCCCATTCTACTTATTTATTTTCTTAATTCTTCAAATTCGTTTCGCAAATCCATCATCGGGAAGTTGTTCGGTAAGGTTTTACAATTCCTTCTAAAAAGATTGTGTGGCGCCCACTGTAATCGAATCAACGATTACATTCATCATTTAAGGTTAAGTACTCATTACGTTTGAGGCCCCATAATTTAAATTTAGTTGTTAAAGCCCTGAACCCACCCCAGCTGAGCGGCCAAGGCGGTAGCATTCAACAGGCTCCCTGTTGCACTTTTCCCCCCACCATATACCAGCGGCGAATTGCATCGACGATCTGACATTTCTCTCCTACACCTATACCCATTAGCGATTTTCAACCCATCGGCGGCTGCAATTTTTCCCGCCTTTTTTTATACTCTTTTACCTACGCAACAATTAAAATCGTTTACCCTTGCCCCGGAAAAGTGTAATAATAGGTTGTTTAGTTAGGATATTTTTTGTCTTTAAGTAGTTATTTTAGGTTTTAGCTTATATACGACCCAAACGCAAAATAGTTGGCCCGTCTTATGAAATTCGAAAAAAAGATTGGCACTCCAAAGTAAACAAACAAACTCAAAATTTTTTTCGATATTGTGAAAGTGTTAGACATAAACATTTAAAAATAATTCTTCATAAAATAATTACAGTTCATTTAATGATTAAATAAACGAAATGATTGTAACTCATGTAACGCACTCCACTCTTTTATCGACGCAAAAAAAGTTGGCCTAATATAAAAATAACTGTCTTCTACCACCGAGTGACGTCACCTTTGTTTTTAATAAAGGCTGTAATTCGACTTGGAAGAGTTTCCACTAAATTAAAGCAGTATTCAGGAGTTATGCCATTCCAAACTTCTTGGATCTTTTCCTTCAATTCATTCAAGTTTTCAGCCGGATTTGTTCTTAATTCTTTTTTAATTTTTCCCCACAAAGTCTCAATTGGAGACAGGTCCGGGCTATTTGGAGGCCACGTTAGAACTGGAATGGTGTGTTCTCAAAGCCAGCTCATATTTTGCTTGGCTGTATGACATGATGCGCCATCTTGCTGAAATGTAAAACTGCCATTTTCTGTTTGCAGCCTCGGAATCGAAGGTAAAAGTTGGTGCTCTAGGATGTCTTGATACCTACTGGCATTCACAGTACCATCGATGAAACGAAGCTCACCTACTCCTTGACATACATCCCCATACCATTACTGAAGCGGTAAATTTAGTTTTTCGTCTAAAGCAGTCTGAGTGAAATGCTTCAGCTGGCGTGCTGGAACTCTTGATCGTGAGTCTCCAACACAAAGTTCGAATCGAGACTCATCGCTCCATATTACACTCCTCTATTGCCTTAGCGTCCAGTTTTGATGATCACGGGTCCACCTTAAGCGCTTCCTTTTTTTGCAAGGGAGTTAAAAGTGCCTAAGTGACGGTTTTTTAGAAGAAACAATTTTCTAAGTTAATAAAACAAAAACAATTTGGTTAAAAATTACTGTATAAAATTTGTATCCCATTTTCTTCATTTCTCGAATGCAGGTGTCTCTTGAAATTTGCTTTTTAATCACATTTTTCCACTCTAAGGTGATATTTGCCGTTGCCGTTGTAGCACGACGATCTTTCTTGAGAATTTTTCTTAAAGCCCTTCTGTTACGATCGTTAGCAATTGATGGTCTCCCAGTTTTCTTCAGTGGGTTCACATTTCCAGTCTTCTTGAATAAATTAATAATGTTTCGGACTGAGGACCTCGATATTTCCAATTTGTTTGCGATGTTATATGCCGCAACTTTTTTTTTTGTACGCTTTTATTATTGAATTACGTATGTCTTCCGAAAAACACTTGCCACGCGCCACAGTGAACTTTGATTGCGACTGCAATCAGTGAATGCCTGACTTGAGACATCCGCACTTAAATAACGCAACAATAAACGGTAAATGTCAAGAGAGAAGGACATTATCCAGCTTAGGCCAACTATTTTGCAAAGAAAAAAATGTTTTAACAGTTGAAATTCGTGGCAACAAACATTAACTGTTTTAACTTATTGATTGCTTTGTAAAGGACACATAAATAAAAAAAAAAAATAATTGGCGCAACAGGTCCGTATGGACCCAAGCCTAGCTTCTCACAACCATTCGTCTTGTGTGAGTTTTTATTTTTGGGACGAATGGAAGGGATCTACAATTTTATGCCGAGTCCAAACGGCCAATTGAGAAGCTCTTTCATGACAGTTATACTCTCGGATGTTTGTCAGACGTTCGCGAGAAGAACATGAAGAACACATGTTCATGGATAATATTAAGAAAAAAAAAATCAACTTTTTATTAATTATGCATAATAATAACGCATTTGAAAATGTATGTGATAAAAAATACAATACTAGGCCAACTATTTTGCGTTTGGGCTCGTATATAGGTATTTGTGTAATTCACTTTTTTTTATTCTACACTTGGTCAGACTGTCAAAACTGCGCAAAGAGATATCCATAGCGATATACGATATACGTTTCCCTATGACGCACCCATCTATTCCACTGCGCAGAACAGTTTAGGAAGAACCAGCTCCTTAGGAATAAATTAGAGGCAGCCTTATAGAATTTCGAACAATAAGGCAGCCAATCAGGTTGAAGGTTTTATGTAAACAAAATGTGCAATATCAATGTAAACAGTGTTCGGTGGCGTATACGTAACATTTCTTACTGCACTTCCGTGTTAATTTAAATTTAAATGAAAATCAGTTTCTACAATTTGAAATAGAGAAAATGATGGTATGGAAGGGGACTTTAATTAAATACCGAATACGGTCGTCTGAAATCTGACTATTTCTCAGGCAGGGCTATCGGAAGCCAGTCAGACGTTCGCGAGAGGTGGCCCAGTAAAAAACCCCTTAAGGTGTATTTTTTTTTCTTTTTGTTTTGTGCACTAATAACCCTCATCTCCATAAGAACTATTAAGTGACATTTAAGCAGCAGAGCCAAACGACATAAACCATTCGGATTAGTAATCGTTTCCACTGTCGAGATAGCTCTATTTCCTTTCCATGTTAGTTTTACCATAAAACAGGGCAATGATTTCATTAACTAAACAGTGAAAATAATTATAATAAAAAAACAAAATTATGACAACAACTACCAAAGTATGAATGAATGAGTGAAGGTGTATTCATTTTTCACAACCATTTACGTATTTCGAGAGTGGGTACGTGCCCCAATCCGGATGGTATTATTTTATTGTCGTAGTGCAGATGGAGATAGATGTTTGTGATGCTCTATCACAATGAAACGAGTTGTTTTTGTAAATATTTTTACTATTTACTATTTAGTCATGGGTTTAAGTAAGTTAATCAAATTCGGACACAGTTTCGGAGTGGTAAGATGGATCTAAAACAAATTGGAGTATGAAATATGTTCCTCAATTGTTTCCCATTTCATTTAGAATTATTTTATATATCCTTCTGAAGGGTCAACGCTGATAGAGCCCTTATAATATGGACTCAGAAAAGGTAGAATTTAAAGAGTCGATTTGATAGGCAGTTTAAACTAATGTTGCCCATATCAAACGGACGAAAATTCGAGAACTTTCATATAGGGAAATATTGACAGCATATTTAATATCGAATATCGAATGTGGAACAAACTTCCTTTTCATTTAAATCTTTCAAAATTTGGGTCGGCTTTCTATAAATGAATGCCTTTGCTGATTTTATTTTCCAACGTATGAATCAAAGAAGAATATTTTTTCCCCCTTCACTATACCTGCCTCGAATTGAATTAAATTGAATTGTGATCAAATTTGTACTGCCTTCTCCAAAATTCAAGAACTTTCATATAGCCAGTTATAATTCAAAAGCAAGATTTTATCAAGCAATACACTCAACATATTAACGTTGTCCATAAATACTAAGGGCCGTTTGCTCATACGACTTTTAACGATTTAAATTCTACTTAAATACTTATGGGCTACTTTTTGTAGGGCATAAACTGTCACATAAGAGTTTATGTGGCACTTAACTCGCTATGAGTCGTATTTGCAAACGGATCTTACAGATGTATCTCGTTTCGAAAGTAAAACTTTTCGAAAATTAACGTTCTGTACTCTCTATTTCGAAAGCCGAATGAAATGTACTACAACTCGGATTTAGAATTCCGAAAGTATTGCAGAGTACCTACTTAAAAACAATTTCGATTGACTTTCGTAACGAAATAGAGAGTAGGGCCCCTGTACGGGTCATAACCGGCCCAATTATTGAAAAAGGTCTGATGCTGCCACCACCTCAAGAAGTTCACTTTTCGATGTGTTATTTCCAGAGTCTGCCTACTGAGCAGATTTACATAACTTTATTACTTACATCGATTTTTCGATAAAAAAAGACCGATTTTCCCACAAAGGTTGAAAGAAAAAGACGCCTCGTTCTATTGTAGATTTTCGTCAATCAAAACTGAACAGGAGTATATCAACGACGGTCAAAAATTAGAGCACAGTGTAAGAGTTAATTCTATTGTGAGTGGCATCAATTTGATTGAAGGATCACTGCCTGGGAGCAGATGCCGTTTAACAATAATCGTCGGGACGATATCGTTTTTGAAACTTTGACGACCATAAGAAGGTTCTGCCCGAATTTGTTTCACAATTTTCAGCTTTCATTACATTTGTGGAAAATGAACTGGATTAAAGCCTCAAACTCGTAATTTTGGCGCTTAGTTGCTACTTTACTATCTATCTATCGTTTCGACGATAATCGTCTGAAAAATTACGGAATGAGTGCCCTGAACTGAAGGCTGCTACTTGTGTTTTCGTCCTGGAAAGGTTTTTATTTTTTTTAATGGAAACAATTTATTGCCGACTTCTCAAAAATGCAAAAACAACTTTACAAGTTCGTCCTTTTAAATTGGCAAGTACTATTCTTTTAAAACTAAAATTTCCACCACTCCCTGGAGATGTAGATCGAGTCAACGCTTTTCAAAAGTGTTTACCTGACTAAAGTTTCAAAATGGAAACAATTTATTGCCGACTTGTCAAAAATGCAAAAACAACTTTACAAGTTCGTCCTTTTAAATTGGCAAGTACTATTCTTTTAAAACTAAAATTTCCACCACTCCCTGGAGATGTAGATCGAGTCAACGCTTTTCAAAAGTGTTTACCTGACTAAAGTTTCAAAATGGAAACAATTTATTGCCGACTTCTCAAAAATGCAAAAACAACTTTACAAGTTCGTCCTTTTAAATTGGCAAGTACTATTCTTTTAAAACTAAAATTTCCACCACTCCCTGGAGATGTAGATCGAGTCAACGCTTTTCAAAAGTGTTTACCTGACTAAAGTTTCAAAATGGAAACAATTTATTGCCGACTTCTCAAAAATGCAAAAACAACTTTACAAGTTCGTCCTTTAAAATTGGCAAGTACTATTCTTTTAAAACTAAAATTTCCACCACTCCCTGGAGATGTAGATCGAGTCAACGCTTTTCAAAAGTGTTTACCTGACTAAAGTTTCAAAATGGAAACAATTTATTGCCGACTTCTCAAAAATGCAAAAACAACTTTACAAGTTCGTCCTTTTAAATTGGCAAGTACTATTCTTTTAAAACTAAAATTTCCACCACTCCCTGGAGATGTAGATCGAGTCAACGCTTTTCAAAAGTGTTTACCTGACTAAAGTTTCAAAATGGAAACAATTTATTGCCGACTTCTCAAAAATGCAAAAACAACTTTACAAGTTCGTCCTTTAAAATTGGCAAGTACTATTCTTTTAAAACTAAAATTTCCACCACTCCCTGGAGATGAAGATCGAGTCAACGCTTTTCAAAAGTGTTTACCTGACTAAAGTTTCAAAATGGAACCAATTTATTGCCGACTTCTCAAAAATGCAAAAACAACTTTACAAGTTCGTCCTTTTAAATTGGCAAGTACTATTCTTTTAAAACTAAAATTTCCACCACTCCCTGGAGATGTAGATCGAGTCAACGCTTTTCAAAAGTGTTTACCTGACTAAAGTTTCAAAATGGAAACAATTTATTGCCGACTTCTCAAAAATGCAAAAACAACTTTACAAGTTCGTCCTTTTAAATTGGCAAGTACTATTCTTTTAAAACTAAAATTTCCACCACTCCCTGGAGATGTAGATCGAGTCAACGCTTTTCAAAAGTGTTTACCTGACTAAAGTTTTAAAATGGAAACAATTTATTGCCGCCTTCTCAAAAATGCAAAAACAACTTTACAAGTTCGTCCTTTTAAATTGGCAAGTGCTATTCTTTTAAAACTAAAATTTCCACCACTCCCTGGAGATGTAGATCGAGTCAACGCTTTTCAAAAGTGTTTACCTGACTAAAGTATCAAAATGTATATTTTCCAACAAACTCGTAATTTTTTTACAATGCCTTTAATGCTATCTAATCAAATGGAGGTTTCTTTCAATGAGACATACTTTTCTGCAAACAATTGTTTATTACTTGTACAGAAATCTACGTAATTATAGACATTGTTAAAATGTTGAGTGTATTGCTTTGATATGGTCTTGCTTTTGAATTATGACTGGCAATATGAAAGTTCTTGAATTTTGAAGGCAATACAGATCAGAATTCAATTTCATTCAAATCGAGTCAGGTCTGGTGAAAGAGGAAAAAATATCCTTGATTCATGCTTTGGAAAATCATAGGTTAGGTTAGGTAAGGTTAGAGTGGCAGACCGCCTCAGATGCAGGCCAAAGAAGGCCCATTGTGATACCACAGGATCAGTGTTCTCACAATACCCGTTTAACCAGCCGGAGCTAAGAATGAAGCGTTGGAGGCAATTAATTCCTATATATGCAAGTTCGCTGAGATTGTCGAAGAAGTATTCTCCGAGGTACAGTTTTCTACGGACTGACAGTGCTGGGCACGTGCAAAGAAGGTGAAGAATAGTCTGCTCCTCCTCCTCGTCCCTACAGCTTCTGCAGAAATCATTTGAAGGGAGGCCGAACCTGAGAGCATGTCTCCCTATGATGCAGTGTCCCGTGATGACACCCACTAAAGTGCCTACCATGGGTCTTTTCAGTGAAATAAGATTCTTGGAGCGCTAGAAATCCAGTTGAGGCCAGATCTGTCTCAAGGTGTGGCACATTGTGCAGTTAGACCACCTGCGATTTGTCGTGCATAATGCGTTTTGTTTAATGAGGAGCTTACAAGTAGCAAAAGGCATGTGGAGATTCTCCTTTTCCGGTAGAGTCGACATAGTAGTGCCTTGTCTGGTGAGTTCGTCGGCCATACAATTACCTGGAATGTCTCTATGACCCGGCACCCATATAAGGTGAATTTTGAATTGTTCCGCCATCTCGTTAAGAGATAATCGGCAATTGAGGGCAGTTGTCGAATTGAAGATGACAGAATCCAGGGATTTAATCGCGGCCTGACTCTCGGTAAAGATGGTGATATCCTTTACATATATCACATTATACCGAAGCCACGATAAGGCCTCTTTGATCGCCATGATTTCCGCCTGGAATACACTCCAGTGATTAGGAAGGCTGAATGAGATTTTGCAATTTAGATCAGAGGAGAAAACGCCCCCCCCAACTCCTGTTCGGTCTTTAGTCCGTCTGTATAGAAGCAGACAGACTCCTTACGAGGCACTACATCATTCTCCCAGTCATGCCTGGAGGGTATGTAGGTTTCGAAATTCTTAACGACTTGAAGCTGAGGGAGGGTGTAATCAGTTTCTTTTGGAATGAATTCTAATGTATCAAGAATAGACGAGTGACCAGTTTGCCTACTGGTCCACAAACGAATTGCTTTTATTCGAGTGGCTGTATTTGCTGCCACTTGTTTGCAATAGATGTAAGTGGAGCAGTACAGAGCCGTGGTGGCTTTCTGAACCCTCCGCATGATATTGGGTTTCCAGCTCAGTTTGCTCCCTAAAACGAGGCCCAAGTAACTAGCCGTGTTAGTGAGCATCATCCGACCCATACTATGAAAGATATACATGAGAAGGAAGTTGGTTCCACATTCGATATAAAATATGCTGTCAATATTTCCATAATCGCTATCTGTTTTAAAAAAAAATTCTGTATAAAGTCTTCAGCCAAATACACCCTCCAATCAAGCTTCAGTCTTCCTTTACAATTTCGCTGTGCTTGTATTTGTTATGTAGACCTGGGTCTCTATAACAGAAGCAATGTTCTCTGTATTTATTTAAATGTACCTCTGAACAACAACTTGGTCCGAAATAAATCAATCAAAAAATGGCGAAATCAAATGAAATAAATTTTAATAAAAAATAAAATTCAAAGTGAATTATTTTTATCAGCTATGACATTAAATAATAATAAATAAAAATCCAAAGAGATAATAGTCGCGTTATCGCAAAATATGCGCTATTATGGCAGAACCTGAATTTATAGTTTTTGGGGTATACAACTTTCAACTATAACCTGAAAGACGATTCTCTGAACAAAGAATGAGTGATTTAAAAAAAACGTCCTTTGTGACTGTGTTTACAGTGACATCTGGAAAAACTTTCTTAAGGTACCCCCTAAATAAACTTTCTTAAGGTGGCTAAGTTTGTCTTCTTAAAACCTGGCCGTGAATTTCGAAGGGTGATCCTTCAGGTTCTGTTTGGAATAGAACTCGTACTAGTACTAATGCCTCGGGTGGCTGTGCCTAACATGGTCCATTACAAGGTATTGATAGCCTTGCTTAACAAGTTCCAACGGAAGTTAGTGGTAGGTAATAGATCCGTTTTAGAAGGTCCCTTACAAGGTTTTGGTAGTTTCTGGTAGCTCTGTTTGTATCATTCAAAGTTGTTAGTATCGTGTAACTTCCTGAGCCTGCTGTCTTATTATTTGGTTACCTAGTGCTATGTGCTATGTTATGTTCTTGCTGCCTAGTGCTGCCGAAAATTCTGTATAGGTGACTCAGAAACTGCTTCAGTTTTAACATTATTTCAAGGTTCTTCTAGATATATAAGGATAGATACCTTCCTGTGTGTGTTCCTGTGGCGTGTTCTTTATAGCACAGTGATTTTTCTATCGTTTTGGGCGTCTTTTTCTTAGGTAGGAGTGGTGATATTTAGCTGGTTATTAAAGCCTCATTCGAGGGTCCTCAAGCTCAAGGCAAGCTAAGCTTACGTGTCTCGAATAAAGGGTCGTTTCAAATTAACTCTCATTTAAGTTTTTTTTAAAGGGTTTAAGTTTAAAACCTACCATACCTTCATGCAACAGCCAGTCCCCATTCCATTATTGACCCAACAGATCCATCCGAACTGCATCCGAGACCCTTCCAGATTAATCATGCGAAATTCGTTTAAAAAAAAAAAACCTATTGATGAATGTCACGAGTGTAAATGAATTTTCAAACACCCCGTATCTAAATACTCGACACGTCTTATCTAACGTGACTAAATACATTTAGGCAAATACTTGTATCGCCTACATTATTATCAAACAGTCATTATTAGTAATTCATTGGTTACTTAGTGACGCAATCGAAATGACTGCGCATATTGTTGGGAGTTTCTCTGCTTCTCTATAGTCTTACAAAATGCAAAGCGAAATATGCTTTAGTCAGTCGAAGCTTTTGTTTTGGAAATTCACAACATGCTGTTTTGTTTGTGATTAGTGCCAACTAACAGTAGCTCTATGAATTAATCAAATAAATACGTAAGAGTGTGTGATTTAATTTCGAAATTGTATGATTCGGCAATTGTTTGTGTTTATCATTTGTCGGCAAACGCAAGTGGGAGATAACTTGTAGCTGACGGCATCAAATGTCAAAAACTGGCAGTATTTTGTTAATTACACGAATCCACTCTGGCATTCGTCACTCACGTCAATGAAGTTGAATAACGTGTTGGCAATCTACATCTACAATTTTTTAGAATAGATCTAAACTTGTAATTGAGGAATCGATTAGGCAGGCACAGGAAAATTTTATGCCATAATTAGCAAGGCAATTTATAGAACGTCGAATCAACTGCAGAAAATATGCATTTGTTTGTTTTCAATTAACAAATGTAGGTAGTGCGAGTAATTACAAACCGTCAGCCAGTGAGGAGCAGTCAGCTTATAGTAAAAATTAATAAAGTGGGCCCAGTTCAGCTTCACCTGATTAGTAACATGAATTCTCTCGGTTGACCTGTCATTATCGTCCGATCAGATAGTGTAAAGTCTACACTCGTGCTTTTCAAACATGTTAAACATGTTCTTATAAGAGAAACAGCAACTGACGGTTTCGACAGTCGAATAGTTCTCAGATAAGTACCGGATTTCAGTGACCTCACAATCGCAGAAGTCAACTGAATTTGTACAGCAGATAAACATCTGACTTGTGAGGTTATCTGACAGGTCATAGGGTTTCTTTTTTGATATCAGACTATCTGACAGGTCGAAGAAAAGTCATAAGACCACTTCCTCTATTTAAGACACATCGCACCGATAAGTTGAAATCAATTGATTTCACTGATGAAGACCCACGACATCCGAGGAGGAAGTTATGTTACTATAGGTGGTCGGTAAAATTTGTGCCGACTCACGCAAAGACATCTGGGGATATTTCTTGGCAGATTTTACAAGAACGCATGATTGTGATCGCACAAACGACACCGCATAGCATTTCAAATGCAGTTTTGTACAATCTTCTGTAGATGTTCGCATTTTATTCTTTCGCGTGCTTTTTGGCGATTCTTCCACGGAAATTCAATTTGACATCAAACATTTAATACTGTAGATGTATCGCGAGAGATTCTCGGATGAATTTGCTGGCGAATGCAATATTAGGAATCGGTTCGCTGCGAAGTCTAGAAAGTTGTATCGCCTGAGATTCTCAGATAAATTTGCTGGCGAATGCAACTTTCTTCGAGGAAAATAGAAGCGATTCTCAGATAAATTTGTTGGCGACGGCAATATTGGTTCGCTGGGAAGTCTTAAAAGATGTATCGCCTGAGATTCTCAGATGAATTTGCTGGCGAAAGAATTATTCCTCCAGTTAACTAGACGCAACTGAAAAGTTAGGTTTGCTGGAAAATCTTGAAAGCGAATGAAATATTCTTCTAGGGAACTAGTAGCGAACGAAAAGCGAATTTTTTAGTTGGCTGGCGAAGTGTTGTAGCCTGATATTCTCAGATAAATTAGTTGGTGACTATAATATTAGAAATTGGTTCGCTGGAAAATCCAGATAGTTGTATCGCTTAAGATTCTCAGATGAATTTGCTGGCAAATGCAATATTAGGAATTGGTTCGCTGGGAAGTCTGGAAAGTTGTATCGCCTGAGATTCTCAGATAAATTTGCTGGCGAATGCAATATTCTTTGAGGAAAATAGAAGCGATTCTCAAATGAATTTGTTGGCGACGGCAATATTGGTTCGCTGGGAAGTCTTAAAAGATGTATCACCTGAGATTCTCAGATGAATTTGCTGGCGAATGCAATATTCTTCGAGGGATATAGAAGCGGCCTGAGATTCTCAGATGAATTTGCTGGCGAATGCAATATTAGGAATTGTTCGTTTCGCTGGGAAGTCTAAAAAGTCATGATGAACTTTCCGGCAAATCAAATATTCTTCCAGTGAAGTATAAGCGAACGAAAAGCGAATTGTTACTTTCGCTGGGAAATCGAGAAAGCTGTCTGAAAAATTCAGAGTGACTCTTAGTAAGACCTAGTGGGTGAGGCTCCAGGTTTGTGGTTGCAAGACTGCTTTGTTTTAATCACAAAAATTGGAAGGCTAGTTCAATGGGATAGATACATGCTTGTAGTTATTCTAACTACGTACGGTCAATGAAAATTGGAACAAAATGGAGACGTTTTGTAATCCTCTGTGGCCTAAGGTCTTTATTGTTGAAGGAACATTCTAAATTCTTGTCCCAGCTCAGCCGATGGGCTATTGAATACATTTTGTATCGTTAGTCTGAACCTATTACACATTTTCATTTACGAATTGCCCTCATCACAAGTCCGCTTCAAAATCAGCTGCCCGTAGCTGCTCAGCATGTTACCCAATCTGACTACACACGTGTGCGCACTGCCTTCCACTCTGCCATCGCGGTAAACAACCAAACGAGTCACGTTTCGCACAATATCCCAATAAAATCATTAACCTCTGCAGTCGGCACAGTAGACTGGAACTCGAAATGAGACCATCTCCGTTCGAATGTAATTATCCTCTTCTCGCTGGTACCAGCAGGCAGCAGCTGACAACTCTGATCGTACCACACACCCAAACGGACTTTGGATCACCGCAAGTACCAACAAAAAGAAAAGACAGAAAACATCGAATGCATACGAACGTTCTCAGAAATCACAGCGAAAGAGGAGAAAACAAATTTAATTAAATACAAGAACTTGGAGCAAAATTATGTATATATATAATATTCAGGCTGATAACGTCCCCATGGCGGGGGGAAGTTTACAATGACTCAAACAAGCCGGTACACATTCCTCTCGCTGACTACCCCAGTGTATTCACTTGTACAGTGCAGTCAAAAAGTTTTATCCAAGCGCCCGCTTACAACTCCGTCCGTACTCTCTCTCTCTCTCACTAAGAAGGTCAAAAGCGGTACGAAGCCAATTCGCCGCAGATACCAACAGATCAGAGCAACAACAAAATACAAAAAAACTGAAAGAAAAAATACCGCAAAAAAAAAAACCTCAGGGAAAAGTATACATTTTCCCTGCGATAAAAGTTCTCTCCTATACACACAGTCACACCGCCAGCACAGACACAGTAACGAAATTGGTGCGGTGCGGCAGTCTAACAAGTAAATATATAACACTTCGCTACCTCGTCTTGGGATAGAAGCCATCACAGCACTACCGGTGGAAGTCTAGTCAGTCAGCTAACACACTAGAACTCGTACAGTTATTTTTTTTTTTTCATTTTATTAGTACTCGCTTGCCGTGTTCTAAATTAAGAATCGAATCTTTCTATAGATACACACATAGTTCGGGATGTGCACGCGTAAATAGATTCACACAACACTCCGCATATATAACTGACCTTAATTACAAAGGAATTTCCTACATTTAATTGTTATAGCAAATTTGTTTTAAATTTTTTGTTTTAAAAATAAATATTCGCGTTTTTCACTCGTAATTGAAATGTGTTTACAATTTTGGTCATAGCCGGACATGAAATGGTACAAAAAAGTTCGCAAAAAGTGAACAATATTTGAACAGAACAAAAATCCATACAAAGACTGTTGTTAAGTTTGTTGTTAATTTTATACAAAAAAAAAAAGTGTTTATTTTTATACTCAAATCTAAATCAGTAAAAAGTGAAAAAATGCGCATCAACGAAGGAAGTCGTCAACACAACGGACATGTGCTGGTCTGGGATCAAGCCGGACTCAGTGACATCTTCGAGGACAAACCAAAGAGTATGTATCTGAAGTGTAATTGGTAACAACATCCGTTCAGGTTCAAGGGAAATCAAATGATTTTCCACCCCGCTTGGCAGAACCAAATTCAATTATCAAAGTCTACTGCGTGTGCACTTCATACGGGTGTTCGCCGCTCCACGTGCTTATCACGCAATAACCTGAGCACAACAAGCCACAAGTCTCGTGTGCCGATGCACGATTTTTCGCCTCCGTCTGTATTAGTGGCTATAGTATAGAAAGCTCCCTTGACCAGAGTGTTGGTGTTATCGCTATTGCTGGCTGCAAAAAGAAAAAAAAACTTGTCGTTGTCGCCTCGTGTTAATTGCGTTGAGGCAATTTGCCCGCAGATATAAATTTTTTCGAACCGGCTTTTTTAAAATTCATATTGTCAAGAAGATGTATTGTTTTCTTTTTTTGTGGGCCTAAACAAATGCTGCCTCCAAATCGGATGTCAGTGGGAAAGGTCACTAAACTATCTCAGTGGATATAGAAAGTCATGTCAGTTTTTTAATCCATGTCAGTTTTTTAATCAGAATTTTGCAAATTCACAACGACGCTGATGCGAAATATACTTAGTTGCTTATGCAATAAAAATAATTCTCGTCCGCAATATTATCAAAAGATCGAATTCCAGTGGAATTTTGTTGCAATTGAAACAGTCGGGTTGATTTTATTTTCCCTGCTTTTTGTGGGACGGGCATTTGTTTGTCTGCTTTATTTTGTTGAATAAATTTTTGCTGATTAAATATTTGCCTACACGGCAAGCACGTGAATATTGTTGTTGTACGAACAAATAAATAAATAAAAATACGAGGCTTATGAACATTGAACATGCGCGTTTGGTGGAAGTACAAAGTGGCAGTAGCTACGACTATGTAGTGGCCCACCGTATATGGGGGCTTTTTTTTCGGAAATTTGCTTTTGCGAATTTGTTTAAGATTTCTTACCAAAAACATTTTGCTATTTGTACTTGCTTGTAGCCATGGGACTGTACCTAGCGATCTTGTGGGAAGAATTTGAGCAGTTAACAAGTGACATGCGGCGTGATTTTGAGGGCACGTAGTCTGATTTTTATCATTTTAATAGAATAAGTTGTTGCCCGCGAATATTTAAATTCCGTACGTATCCTTCAAACGGGCAATTATTTTGTATTGAACTTATGAAGGTTAAATGGCTAATGGTTAAAACTTGACGGATAATGTAAGATCACTTAAGATCCTTCTAGTGCCTTGGAAAAAATGAAATTATAGCTTATAGTTTCTTTGAATAATGATCTTAATAATTTTTAGTGTCGTTGGTAAAATATAGCTTATAATAAGCGATTCGTTTTGCTCCGTAGAAATGGTTAAAACTTGACGGATACTTTATGAACACTAAAAATCCTTGAGAAAATTTGAATTACAAGCCGCTCCTTTTAATAATGATTAAAACAACTTTTATTGTCCAAGTCTAGTTAAACTGTATTCGAAACTATTCGATTCGTTCTTTTACTATATCCCCTTGCTGCAATATTTATATCACCGATGCACAAAGGTTACTTAACTGCAAGCAGCGTTGTCTTAGTTGACAGTAGGTTTTTGTTCCATAGATGAATTTTCGATTTTTCATTGTGTCTAGCTGCAACCTCTCAAGGCTATTCGTGGTCACCTAACTTCTTTTTAATATTTAAAATAAAATAATTACCAGCTATTTTTGACAGATTTAAATGTATGCTATTCTGTCATTAAAAGAACTTCAATGATTATTTACATTTTTATTGTTAGCGCAGATGCACAAAACAAGTGGCAAAAACAAATGCTATCGAAAGTCGACTTGAAATATAAAATTTGACAGCTGCATGAACGTGCTTTACAGTTTGACAGCTTCATACAAAGTTTTTGGCACAAACTACTAATGAATAGATCGCTACTTTAATAAGCTCCTTTCAGTGGTGAAAAGCAACCAAAAACGAACCCAAATCAACTGACAGCTGTCAAATTGGCTATCCCTGGAAAAAGTGCTGCCAACTCCATAAAAAACAAACCTCTAAAAAACATATTTTAATACTTTTGTGGAAATTTGAATCTTGGTTTGTCCGCTATATTTTTCATATATAAAAAAAATCAGTTAATTTCATGGGCCCTATATAGTTTCACATAAAACGAGTGCTTCCCAATCGTTGATCTTTAGTACAAATTGATGACTTTATTTTCCAGTGACTGGGAAAGTTTTTCTGAATTAATTAGGCTTTATACCTTTGTAAACTGCGTATGGGTTGACCAGCCATTACTGTTTAAATTAATACTGCAAAGCATCCTACAACCGCGACTTGTATAATGAATAGGCGGGAACATTCAAAATGATGATGATGATTTACAATTGCGCAATGAATTATTGCGATTAATTTGAATCACATTATTTATTGTGAGCTTATGCAAGTCTTGTTGACGCAAATTCCTTTATTAGTGCATTCGAAATAAATTACCTTGTGAAATTCGCAAAGTTTAGTTAGAATGGTCACACTAGAGCTCTTATTTTAATGAAGCTTTGGATTAAATTTAGATATTATGAACAATATAAACAATTGTAGCCTGGAAATGACAGAAATAAGTGGCGACTCTGATTTTATACCCAAAAGGCTAAAGAACAACTTCACCGCCACGAAGTAATTGCAGTATACCGTGACCCATATATAACTCAAGTTGCAACGCCCTAATCACACAAAAATCTAAAGGCTAAAGCCTACAAAAGCCCTTATTTAGAATATAGAATATTGCCTTTATTGAAAGTTAATACGCCCTATTAATTGGCCTGCTTCCATCTGAGCTATGGACAGTATCGTTTGGGAAGACTGTAGGCTATCAGAAGCCAGAATATTTTTTAAATCTGGGTTCCGCCTTTTTCTTTACAAATGCTTCGATCTTAGCTATGGACAGTATCGTTTGGGAAGACTGTAGGCTATCAGAAGCCAGAATATTTTTTAAATCTGGGTTCCGCCTTTTTCTTTACAAATGCTTCGATCTTAGCTATGGACAGTATCGTTTGGGAAGACTGTAGGCTATCAGAAGCCAGAATATTTTTTAAATCTGTGTTCCGCCTTTTTCTTTACAAATGCTTCGATCTTAGCTATGGACAGTATCCTTTGGGAAGACTGTAGGCCATCAGAAGCACATATGCAATTTCCAGAATATTTTTTTTAAATTTGGGTTTCTATACACGTATCTCCGCATATATCAACCAAAGATTGACACCCTTCAAACTGTCGCTACAGAAAGATGTCACAAAAATCATAAATTGACAGCTCATTCGAGGAACTGACGGCAATTTATTTATTTCGAGATTTCAGAGAAGGGCACTTCATTTACGATTTCTAATTAAATTTAGTTGACAACAAATTCGTCATTTTCAAGCTATTTGTGTTTTGGTATTATTTTTTTTTCACCTGCCCAAAGTCATGCAGGTGAGTTTCAGCCCTGTCAAATATTCAGACCGAATGTGATTGTGATAAAAATTAATATTTCTACCGCAGTCATGACAGGCAGCATGCTTATCCATCAATTTTGATATATGAATGTATATGTAGGCATATTGAAAAATCGCATTCACTATAAGTATGGTGATAAACAAAAAGCAAAGTTTGTTGTAGAAAAATTCACAATATTGTTGTTTATTTTCACAAGCGCAGGTAATTAAGAACCGATTTGTTTAAATCATATTAATTTTAATTTTTCGCCTGATAAGTGCGTTACCAACCTGAGTGGGGAACTTTGTTGTCCAATTTGGGCCAAGTGGGTGAATATTTATATACAGGCCGATAGGCAAGGAAATGCTCCGAGATTACACTTAAATAAAGTAAATAAAGGATTTACAATAGCTCGCTCTCTACCTGTTTCTTTCGTGTGATAAATATATAAACCCTGCCCACTCGCCCATTACAAATTCGCCCGTCCAACTTCCAAAACATCCCACATTCCAAGGCCGATTTTTGTTTCGATATTCATCCGCGGCACGCCACTCCTCTGTCCAACAACACGCTTACTCATGCCCCGTGGTAAACAGAAAAAAAATCAAACAAATACGACACTCACATTGACAAATTGCACAAAGTGTTAATTAAGCTTAACAAAAAAATAATAATAATAAAATCATCTCATCCTACATGCAAGCGAAAATAGTGAGTAATAATATCCAATAATCGTAAAGTGAATGGGTCAATAGAATGAGACGTCAGTGTTGGCCCCCCCGTAACATCAATATTGTGTAATCTGTCATCAGATAGTAACATCCGAACCAATTGAATTATCTTTCTAGCTAACTCTGAAACAAAAAAAAATCAAACTTATTTTCGTTTGTATGCGAAGCAACACGTGTTGTTCTAATCACAACAATTCAGAATATGCGCGAAGAGATATGATATGCGAATGCGAATGTTTGTTATAATTATTTTCAAGTAGCTATAGTTTTATTTATTATTTTCATATATCCAATACGGCATTATCTTTACCGACCATGTACAAAACTCGTGCTTTTTCTAGCGTTTTTGCGTTTGAATTACAATTGTTTAAAAAATAAAATAGTTGCAACTGCAAACATTTTTAATCACCAGCTTGTGTGAGTCAGTCAGATTTGTTGCTAATTCTAGGGTGGGATAGTCTTTATAGCTTTTTTTTAAGGGAATTTTGGGTTGCTGGAGGTATTTTGAAGGTATTTGTATTTTTTTTCAAAGCTTTGCTGGTAAAAATTTGACTATTTCGACGATCTCTTCAATATTTCGCGATGAAACTTCGGTTTGATGGCAAAAGGAGTAGTGTTTTGTTTGACATAGTGTTAAGACCACTATCTAAGGAGTACTATTTTAACACGCAACTATTTTAACACGCAACTTTTTTAACATGCCGAGATGTTATTCTTGTAGGAAAATGTAGAAACTTTAGTGAGAAATATTCTGCTCTATGCCTACGATATAAATCAGCCTCAGAACAGCTCTTTTTGATAGTTACCATTGGAATTTGAGTGAAAGTTCCGATAAATTTTCGCAGTTGCAGGGTAAGAACTGCCTGCGTATGAGAGAGATTTTTTTTTTAAAACAAAGTTCCTACCTCTAGAAGAAGTCTTAAGAATTTGTCATTTTCTAGAGCATGGGATTATCTGCAAGCACTCACCAAGTTCCGCTTATTAAAATAACTTCTTAGAGCTTCTTCATTTCATTGTGTAAACCTCAAAACCATTCCATTCGTTTTTATAAAGGAGCTGAAGAAATCTGTGGTCACAAGGCAAAACCGCTTAAGTCTGTTTTACTCATTGTTCAGGAGAGCAGTTTAAAGTTTTTTTATTCCATTGACTCTAGTGACTTAAGAAGTTTTTTTTTTGAAATTGTGGCCACGTTTTTAAAGATATAAAGCTGAAAAAAATTTACAAAATAGATTTGGATACGCTGAATCTAATGGCATCAAAATCTCAATTTCGTCTTAAGTCGACTTAAGCGGTTATGGCTTGTGGCCACTGAAATATATAAAATGACTTCAAAGATTTTTGCAAATCCCTGACCAAGTGTAATTTGACGGCGTATTTGGTCTGGAAAATCGTCCTCCTAGTCCCTTCCCCTGCCAAACTGTTCAAACTTACAATACGAGGCAAATTTTCATCCAAACAAATTGATATCCTTGCCCATTAATCAATTAAAAACTGTCGCGAAAAATCACCACTTCAACTGAGGCTATAATTATAGTTTTGTGTCTTCTTTTTGTCAAAAACTGGACCAACAAACAAAATTATTAATTTATTTCATTTGTGTGGTATTTTCGGTCATTGACGTAGTTTTTCTACATATACACTCAATCAATTCATGATCGTGTCTCACCCACAGGCGAAGACTCCGTGTGTAGTGCCGTTTATGCCGCTGCTGGTCCATTTTTATTATGAAACACTAAAAAACACGTGACATCTCTGTGCCAACTCTTTATTGACGTTGGTTTGGCAATATTTAAAAATATACCAACGCTTATGTCTGGGCGGCGTAAATTAAGCTCGATTAGATGCAATTTGGAACGGTTGTGGTGTGCCTCACGTTATTTTCACGTTTCCAATGAAACATGTCTCATCGGTTTGATTGGGTTAATCAAATTTATTTGTAACCACAAAATATGGTGCAAGAAATCAGTGGTGCGGTGCAAATTCCATGCACCTCTTTCCTTGACTCGAGATTGCAGTCATTAGCGCTGAACCAGACTTGGTAGTTCAAAAGTTTATCAGTTGTTAAGAACATTACAAGAGTATTCCTGGCGAATAATCTACACTGACTACTTGGTAAACAAAGCACTTCACATGGTTGTGCAGGGTTTTTATGTTTATTGCTTTCTTTAAACACGCTTTTGTCGATTCTGGGAATCGTTTTGATGTCTAGGTCAATGGACGAGATGGTATATTCAAAAATGCCACACCAACACCTTCGTAGCGTGCAGTGAATGTGAATCTTAAAGAGAAATGAGTAACTTTTTCTCGCCTGTGGCAATAGGGTGTGTTGAAAGTCGATTGTGGATTAATTTTTCTTTTAGCCGGTCAAAAGAGCTATACAAAAGTTACAGTTTATATCTCATACTTTAAATAACTTCTGTCAAAAATTCTTGGGCAATTGTTACAAAAGTTACAGTTTATATCTCATACTTTAAATAACTTCTGTCAAAAATGCTTGGGCAATTGTTAATAGATGGCATTTTGCAATAGAGAGTTGAAGGAGCTGCCCAAACGGGCATTTGAGAACCCACAATTTAAAGAATTTCCATGCAACTTATCGCCCATTCGGGGTTCTCCTAGTTCCCGCTTGATGGTGCAAGTGAATGCCGCTTAACTAACTAAACAAAGCGTTTATTTTATAATTCAGTTCTATCCATTTAAAAATCCAATAAAGGGTATTTCACGTATAGTGAAAACTAAGTAGCATTCATCAAAACCCGCATCATGTTTCTTTAAAGATGGGTGGATTTAAAAGATGGCGCTGACATCGCTTTAGATTTGTGAACATCGAGTAATGACTAAATGCAAAATATAAAGACCTCAGTGTCGTGTTTGGAATTCGGGAAATCATCGCCGAAAACGTATGTAACATTTCTTCTGTCACAAACTATATGACTTCTGTTAAAAGATGGCGCTGTTAAAATAAATAAAAAATAGAACCAGAGAATCGTGCACACAGGATCGTTCGAAAAATTCAAGATGTCATCGCAGTAAATTAGTAGCTTTTGTTATTAACTTAATAATAATTGTCTAAAGATGGCGCTGACTTCGTGTTCAACTTGCGAAATAATGAGCAATAATTAAAGTGTACAATATCTAGTAACGAAGAGACCTTTGATTGAATCTAACTTGCTGTCAATAGAAGACTCAGGTAAAATTTATAAGTTTCTGTCAAAAACTGCAAGATTTTTGTAGAAAGATAGTGCTGACATCTGTTTAAATATGCAAGTTTCGAGTATGTAGTTACTGCTTGAAAAATACGTAGAATTGTATGGTGTCGTCGCAGAAAACGTAGTTTGCATTTTGGACCTTCTCCCATTACCTTCGTGGCTTTGGTTAAGAGATGGCGCTGTTTATGATAAAAATTATGGGAACAGTGAGTACTCATAGTGTACAAAATACGGAAAGCTCGCCAACAAAATTGAAAAGAAAAACGACCTAAGAAAATTCTAGTAGCTGATCGTACAATAAAATTTTTTCCAATAGATAGCGCTTCCTTTAAATATAAACATATACCCGATAGTTATTAAACTGTGCTAAGCTTAAGGCCACAGAAAAATGCGTTTGCATCGTTTAACTTAATGACTCTGACAGTTGGCTTAGCCCTCGTTTTAACTTCACAATAAACTAGTTCCAACTATCACTTGTCAAAGTACCATCCTCCTGTTTCTTATTTGATCAAATATAGGGTAACACATCTACATCATCACTACAACGATGTTTTCTTTTAGTTTTCTTTTAGTTCTCTTTTGGACAGTAAATTTGCTCGTATCATTGTCCAATCGATCGTCATGTGATACGCACGTTTCTTTCTTCAGACAAACCAGTTCATGGAATATTTTTGCGCACCTGGCAGACGTCAGATTATTTATAGTCTCTATCATTTTTCGCAGCATAATGATAAGCCCATCGAAAATTATTCAACAATAAGTCTTGGAAATTGTGAAATGAAACGAACCCAAGTGCTAATTGAAGCTACCGGGAAGAACACTCCATGCATTCATTCATGGCTTTAATTCAATTAAACTCTACTGAAACTGAACTCTCATCTGTCGTGACACTAGCTCATATGTGTACCCGATAGACCTGAGTACAATGTACATGCTGTCGTCGTCGGAATCCAACAGCGAAAGCAATAAAATACTGCTGACTCAGCTGGAGCACTACACGTACTATACAAAGATTGTTAAGCCTAATTTTCCTTTTCAGACAAAAACCGGAAAGTCGCGTGCGTCAGCTTTACGAAAAGTTTTCTGACATCACACAATTTTTTTTTTCGTTAGGTTTGTACAGTGTACACGATTGACAATGCTGCATTTGGTATCAACCATCCTATCACCAGATAAGAAGTATATATTGTTCAATGCCACACATACGTATTGTTTGTGGTTTTAATCCAAATACACATTGTGAAATCAGCGAGATATGAGATAAATGATAATTCGCGAAATGATTGTGCCATATAATTTGGTGCACGTGTCGTTGATTTTAGAAACTATATAAAAGACAGAATATAAAAAAAAATGCAAACGTCCTATGGGTAGTTCACAATGTGAACTGTCAGAATGGGGCGAATTCAAAGTCAGAGCGAAGCATCTAAACGTTCCTGGTATTTGAGTTCGAAATTCGCTCTATCCAAGTGGGTGATATCAGTAGGGATCCCATTTTCACAAATGAATACGGTTGTTCTTTCGAATACAGCTTGTCAAAAAAACAAAAACAAAATGAATCACAATTCGAGAGCAACAATGCTACAACTAACCATCAAGCAATTTAATGCCAGTCATGCGCTTACACAATGGCTGCCATCATTCGGCCGTCAGTCGACAGCAGTGAAGCATACTTTTGCTTTTTGTTTTGTATTGCACCGACAGCTACAACAATTTGCAACCGCCAGTATTATATTCATTACAAGCTTCCTCTAACCGTCAAGGTTAGGTAAACACCTTTGTTTTAGCGAGTAAAACATTTTTTGCACTAAATAAATTAGGATTTTGGACATGCTTCATAAATGACAGTTCAAATGTCAAACAAAAATAAAATAAAAATAGACTGCGAACTCAACCTTGACTGGGAATGCTCAGTTAACCGATCGTGTGAGCTGTGCGACTTTAATGAATAAAATTGAAATGACGTTACAATAAGTTAAACCGTGCAATTTTGACATCTGTTACATTCGCTTTTCGACTTCGAAATTCATTTAAACTATGAACCAAAATTAAGAGGCATTGCATTTAAGTCATAAATACAGCGGCGTTATAAACTTTTATCGTAGCCACTCTTTGACTTCGAAATTCGAATCGCTACTGAACTAAACTAAAGCGTCATTGCATTAAGGCCTTAAATGGTGTTGCATAGATCTAACAATTTGATAATTTGTTGGGCTTGAATTTCGTACTTTGTTTGCGCTGTCTTTGTTTTATTTACAACGTTTTTGCTTGTCAGGCGTTTAAATAAAGAACTTTGACAGTTCATTCCGTTAACTCATTATTATTTAGTATTTTTTTTATTCTTTAGTGAACCGAAAACTTTCGAAAACTTCACGGAATGTAGGTTATCATCGCATTTTATTCTCACTCGCCAAGTGTCTTACGTAAAAGGATTTTTATCTCCCGGTCTTGTTTTACTTAAAATCCAAAGTAAATACCAAACACAGACAGATAAATATAGAAAGTCAAAATGATAAAATCATGTGATTTTCTGAATGAATTATAAGAGTGGTATATACATCAAGCACATAATATATGTGCTAACATAAAAAGAAACGAAGCGAGAACACATTTCATTAATTCGCACAAATAAATTCTAAAAATAACTGCAGGAGGCACATGATTTATTGAAACAGATTTGTTTTTAAACAAAAAATATATTCTTATACTATAAATGATTTTATACTAATTTAAGTTTTTATTATTATTCTCTTTTAAGGATGGTTCGCTACAAGATACTTTGTAACATTCATGTTATTCCTTGGCATGGCCAATGCTTATGTCATGCGAACAAATATGTCTGTGGCCATTGTTGCCATGGTCAACCATACGTATGTGAATGAGGGAAATGTTGAACTGGTCGATGATGAGTGTCCTGACAGCAATTATACTGTTGTGGTGAGTACAAACGATTTAAGTTTTATTGTTTTTTTGGGTGTATGTATCGTATGAAAAAGAAGCCTTCGTGGGATAGATATAATGGATTTTTTTGATCGCCTTAACCATAGATTGGTTTTGTTTTTTGGCTCTCACGAGATTTAATAAATCGCAAAAATTTACGTCAACGATAAACGTCAAAGAGTGTCGTGGGCGATTTACAAGACTCTGCATTGTTGCTCTGTATCTTAAAACAAACGTCAGAAAAACCGCATTCATCGCTTATATGCTCACAATTTAACTCCGCACTTCAACGGATGAATATACGTCACTGGAGACATTTCTGTATTCTAAAAAACGCCCGTGGCATTATTTTCTTCCTCATATCGCGCCACTTATAATTTTTGTGACGATATAATAACTATGCGGCATTGGAAGGGAAAGGAGAGGAAAAAGCACGCGGAGTAAATTTGAGAATACAACTGCAGTCAAGGATCAGAATATATTTCGAGCATTGATAGAATTTTTGCGATAAATGCCTTTGATGACAGCCTTTTTTCAGTTCGCAAGTTCATTCTGTGTCGGCAAGTTTTCATCCTATGTCTGGGCTAATTTGTTTGATACTGGATGCCTAATTGAGACAACAACCATCCGCATGACGTATTTTTCTACTAATATAGCGCCACTTGGACAACAGAGTGTCACAAATGGGTTGTAATATATATTCATACTGTCAGAAAGCACCTTGTTCTAAGAACAGTGTAAAAATTATTTTTGTTGTTTGAGAACTCGGCGTCTTTAACTTATATTTATATAACTTGTATTGTTTTTCGAAATCTATGGATTATAGATCGTAGATTGAATAAATGAAATAAATGTCAGAAGCTCAGAGGGTTGAAGTCGTTCAGATGTATAATTTAGTCTTCATAGAAGGAGAATGCTTTCCAACTCATAAATTTGTTGATATATGTGTTATGACTTTCTCTCTCACTTTCAATTTATTAGTGACAACTACTTTATTCTCTCTTCATTCTCTTTAAAGACCCGCTACTCCAATCTGTGTTTTATCACGCGTCCCGACGTTGAAAACCGCTGCAAAAATAAACGAAATGACACTAGCAGCAACTAGCGGGTACAGAATCTCAAAACTCAACTGCGATCAAAATGTATATTATCTAGATCAAGATTGGGGTAGGTTTCTAAACGATTCGTCTTTTGTTTTGGTAATAAATCTCGAGATAAAATATCACCAAGGCGCCATTTTTACGACATCGAATTGTCTTCTTTTATGAAAATAATCAGAAGCATTATCAGTGGCACAATAAATACGTCATTTCACAAATTGGCCTTGATAGCGATCTTTGTTGGTAGTACTAGCTCACGTTCCCCTTGAAAATGGAATTATTTGGCCGATAGATCAAAATCGTGTGGTAAAGTTGTGTGCATCGCACAAGAATTTCAGAGAATTGAAAGAAGCGCTGCATCATTTTAGACTTCAAAGAGCAAGTGTCGCATTTTGCATAGAAAATGACGACACTCGTGTTTAATTTTCATTTACACGATGGAAAATAAACGTCATAGGTGTTTATTTTCCATCGCCATTGACATGGTCAATTTGATGGTGAGACAAAAATTATTGTATACTAAAATTTTGGGATGAAATTTGTGCTCATTGCTGTTTTTTGTTGTTTACTTTGTAGGAAGAGGAAGATGGCGAATTCAAATGGAGCTCCAGTACACAGGGCTATATACTATCATCGTTCTTCTACGGCTATGTGATAACTCAGGTAAGATACCCCTCTTATAGACCCACAAGTCCACCACTTAATTTTAATTTATTTTCAATTTCCAGATACCATTTGGTATATTAGCGAAAAAATACGGTGCTTTACGGTTCCTCGGCTGGGGCATGTTAGTTAATTCAGTGTTTGCATTCCTTGTTCCTGTTGCTGCACGCGAAGGTGGTGTCATTGGCCTGTGTGTGGTGCGGTTTATTCAAGGTCTGGGCGAAGGTCCAATTGTGCCGTGTACCCATGCATTGTTGGCGAAATGGATTCCACCCACCGAACGATCTCGCATGGGTGCAGCTGTCTATGCTGGCGCTCAATTTGGCACAATTATCTCGATGCCACTGTCCGGTCTGTTGGCTGAGTATGGTTTCGATGGTGGTTGGCCGTCTATTTTCTATGTATTCGGTGTGGTCGGTACTATTTGGTCGATTGCTTTCCTCATTTGGATCTACGAGGATCCATCATCTCATCCAACCATCGACGAGAGGGAAAAGAAGTACATTAATCATTCGCTATGCCGGACTGATGATACAAAGGTAATACAGCAACAAAAAAAAAATTCATTATGTCCCTAAAATTGAATGCAAACTTTTGTCTTTTTCAGATTCCACCAATTCCAATCAAGGCGATCCTCAAATCGATGCCGTTCTATGCTATTCTGTTGGCGCACATGGGTCACAACTATGGCTATGAGACTTTGATGACAGAATTGCCAACCTACATGAAACAAGTGCTGCGCTTCTCACTGAAATCAAATGGACTGTTGTCTGCTCTACCATATCTGGCTATGTGGCTGTTTTCGATGTTCATTTCGGTTATTGCCGATTGGATGATTACATCGAGTCGTTTCTCATTAACAGCCACGAGAAAGATCATCAACAGTATTGGTGAGTTTTTTTCTAGCATTTATTAGATGTTTGTTGTCATCTTGTGGTAGGGAAGCAGTTATCCATGCTTTATTTTTATATGTATATCCAACCCAAATGTAGTTTAAGTCGTACGTCGAACCCTTGCAATGACTTGCGCAAAAGCCTATTCGAGAGTCTTCAGAAGTCGCCTTTTATTTTAGCTGCAGAAATCACAGATCAAACGTGAATAACGTGTGCTTTATCCTCAACTTCTAAGGTGTCCCCTTCACGAATGGCGCCCTGGGTAAGGACAGCCAATTGATCGTTGGTCTCATACCACCATCGGATTCAAAAGAGATACTTACTCTCCCTTGTTGTCACTTCAAGTGTTTTTTTAGAACAAAGACGTCCAACGTCAGTTCGAGCCAGTACATTGGTCTTTTGACTAAAAATTACTTGGGGATACCTTCGGGTCTAGGGAATTTTCAGATCGTTTTTCTTATTTTAGCTATGACACTCTCCATGTTCGAAACAAAAATCAATTGCCCTCATTAAATGAGGTTCTGAGCCGAGACAGTAATTTTCAAAAAAATCCCTATTCCACCGACAGTTGATAAATACGTAAGACATTCACAGCAACCTTGAATTTATAATAAATAAAAATGCGGGCAGTCTGGAGTGCATTTGGCAATAGAAGGAGTTACCTCATTGATGATTGTTGTCAGTCTTTCTTAAATTTTAAAGTCTACTTCATTTCGTCGTTTAAAATCTAAAAAATCGGTTTGCGTCTTGGGAAAGACTGCAAATAACCTACATTTGTATTCAAATTTATGTTTGTTTTGGCATAATTTACCTTTGCATTGTCTTCCATCAGTCACATTTTTTATTTATCGCTTAAATAATGCACTGAGCCCTCTCCAACTCTCTGTAGGCTTATGTCACAGCTCACATCACAAAAACCACAAACAAAACTCCACAAATCATTTCAAATTAACAAAATTCTATTCTCTTTCATTTAGGCCAATATGGACCTGGAGTGGCACTAATAGCCGCATCATACACCGGCTGTGATCGGGCACTTACCCTGTCCATTCTGACAATCGGTGTCGGATTCAATGGTGGCATCTACTCTGGCTTCAAAATCAATCACTTGGATCTCACACCACGTTTCGCTGGATTCCTTATGGCAATTACAAATTGCTCTGCCAATTTAGCTGGTCTATTGGCACCAATTGCAGCTGGCAATCTGATCGATGGCAAGGTAAGATATTCACCCCTCCCCATCCGCACAACAATTTCCACCTGAATCGTGCTAATCATTTCCATTTCTCTCTAGCCAACAATGGGTCAATGGCAGATTGTCTTCTTTATTGCTGCATTTATTTACATCATCTGTGGCTCCTTCTACAACCTCTTTGGTTCGGGAGACCGACAATGGTGGGACAATCCAGCCAACGACGAGGATGCGACCGCAACACAAACAACCCTATCAAATGGCAATGGGATGGCTAGTTTAGGTGCCGCAGTATTGCCAGCGACAACAAATGTGTCAGAAACTGGACATTAGAAGTTATTAATTTATTTTTATGTAAGGCAAAAAAAAAATGAGAGAAAAAATATAAGAACATTATTTTTTAAGTAAAATTATATCGTAGGATTAAAGTGCAAAAAAGAAGAAACCAATAAATATTGTAATTTTTTTTTTAATGCTATAAAGACAAAGAGGGAGTGTAAAAATAAATACTGTCTGTTTCTGTTGCGTAGATGAAAAGAGTGAGACGATTATCTGTTTTTTTTTGTGAAATTGAAATTTATTTAATTTTTTTTTTTTTATTTACACAAAGTTTGTGTAGCTAATAGTTTTTTTTTTTCATTGTTCAATCTGTCATGGTTTTGATTAATTTAAACTGTAGCGAAGAGGAAATACAAAAAAATTATGTTACAAACAAATTATGATAATTAAATTTCATATTTAATAAACAAAAAGAAAATGAAAGTCAAAATAAAACGAGAATTGTAATGTGATAAAGTTTATGCAAAAAAAAGAGGAATTCAAAGTGATTGGAATATACAAAAAGAAAACCATTTATTAGTTTGTTTTTGGTATGAAAAACTAAAAAAACAAAAACGAAAATGAAAAAAATTCTCAATGACACATTAAAAGAAAAAATATTTACATCCAATCTACTACAATTTGCATTTTTTATATATTTTTTGTTCTACTTCGAAGTGGGTTTCGGTGGTTAGGGCCAGGGGTCCTACTCTCTTTTTTTAATAATAATAATAATAGTAATAATTTCGGAATTCTGAATCCGACAGTAGTAGAAGTCATTCCGCTTTCGAAATATATGTAGTATACGATGGTTTTCGAAAAATTTTACTTTCACAACTGTGAACTGTGACTGGCGGAATTTCTTAAGCGTTCTTCAATCAGCCTTATCGTGAATTCCGAGGGAATATTGCTTTCTCCCGAATTTGTGTGTTCCCAGGAATAAAATCCGCCCATAGCCAATCTCCCTCGGCAACCGAAATGTATCCTCGAAAAGAAAAACAACTGATTTCGAAAATGTTCTGTCAATTATATTTGGTTAGAATCAAAGATTAAAATTTTATTTTGATGAAACAAATATTGAAAATATAATGTTTAGCATTGCATTAAGAGTTGTGGCTGAGGAATTGGATGAGAGGGAATGTAAACGACAACGTTCAATTAGAAGACGCTTAAGAGATTGTTCAAATCCGTTGGAACTACCACAATCAATGTATGTAAGCATGGCATCTCTTAATTTTGTAAGGAAATAATTACAATATCTCTGCTTCCTTTGGAACTTCACCCATAATTAAATTGCGCTTTTTTGCTGAAGGCGGCTATAAGAAAGGATTTGGAAAGGAAAGCGATGTGGGCCTGACGCAATCAAGTTTTAGCGAAGCCCTTTCAGGGGTTTAGCCATTTTTGAAACATTGAATCGTTTTGACATTCAATTCACTTAATTTTTTTAATTTTTGAGAAAAAAGTCAACCAACTCGTCTTGCGTGTCATAAATTCTCCAACTAAATAATGGCGCAAATATCGGAGGGAAAATCAAACAAAAATTCCCCCGAATTCTCATTAACGATTGGTATTTTTTCTAGGGAATTATTTTCCCTCATTCGAACATCATTCACGATAGGAGTATGGGGAAGTACGAACAATTCCGAGGGAATTTTTATTCAAAATAAGGCTGCAAGACCGTAATTCTCAAAAATTCTCGCTTACGTTTATCTGTCAAAATTTCCGATGCGATGCGAAAAACTGAAATTTGAAATTCCCGAAATCCGAATAGGTACGAGCATTTCTCTTCGAATTGTAATCGTCTGCCTTTTCCATGCGGATTTGCGTTTCGCATACGGAATTGCTTTCTGACGATGGCTCATAGTAATATTGCGGTTGTCTCTTTTTTGGTAACTTCCAGCTGCAAAAAATCGAAGGGAGTACAAAATCCGTCAACACATCTGATTTTTGAACACCAATTAAATAAGCTCTTATATTATATCTACCTTTTCTTGAACTGAATCGGTGATTGCTAAAACCACATAAGTGACATTTTTATTTTTTTACAGGAGAATATAAAAATGGTAGAAGAGTCAGGTTGTCTTAGAACAAAATGCCGATTTTGCGATCGATTTTTGTCTGTTCCAGGTATCAAATTATGTTGGTTTTATTCACAACGCAGTGTCTACAGTGTAAAAACGTAATAAAACTGATTTCGAAAAATCGGTTACTTATGTTGTTTTACCAATCACCGATGCAACTGTTAAATCGTTTGATTTAAATATTGGTCAAGCATATGCGGAGCCAAGAAATTGATGAATTCCTGTGCCAAACTTTGTATCAGAGAGGTTAAAGCAATCTTAGGGCTCTCGAATAGTTCGGTATATTTCCGTTGCGCTTAACTGCTCCATTGCCAAACCAACAAATGCTAAGCCCAAATTACGCAAAGAATTCGTTGCGAAAACATATAAATGTTCACTAAATATACAAGTATTTTAATATATTCACCCCTATCGAGGTATCCGTTCCGATACAGGTTAGGTTAGGTTGAGTAGGGTTGTGAGATCGTCACAAAAGACCAGGCACCAAGACGGGCCCATCGCCATCCCCAGGGAACCATTACGGTTAAAAACCTAAACCAAATCGCCCAAACAGTTAATTTCCCTTATCCGTTCCGATACAACTTTCCGAAAAATTCTCCGGTGACATGTAGCGCACCCTGTCGCATTGCGAGGAACCGCGTTATACCACTTACTTTTGACAGCTACGCTGTACATTTTTTTCCGAAGCTCTCCGACAATTGCTGCGGAATATTTTAAAGTGAAATGAACGCGTTTATATGCTTCATTTATTTTGTTCCGAAACGGATACTTCAAGCGCAAATTGAGTTCCGACCAGGTTTGACTTTCGTATCGAAATTTTTTCCGAACGGATACCTCGATAGGGGTGATTCTTACTTCCGAGCTGGCATTGGAAAAGATAAAACGCTATTCTGTTGAACTTTCCTAATAAAATAATTTTTATTACATTATTCTAGTAATTCACTTCAAAACAATATTTATTTAAACCATTATTATCCGACTTAAACCAAACACTTAATTCACTACATACTTTACACTTCTTTATCTTCACAACCAATTACTATCTCTAACTTTAAGCGTAGTACGCTGCTCGAGCTAAATTAAATCTTATCTGGTCTCCAACTTTTCTCTCCAAACATTAGTGATAGTGCTAGCTAAATTTTGACATAGAGCACACCGTGGATAAGTGTCACAGAAAACAGCTGTTCTTTGGAAAAAGTTCTTTCAAAAATTAAATTCTCTCTATTTCTGGTTCTTCTCGTCCATGTTATAATTAAAAAAGCTCATCCTTGCATACTTTTCCGCAACAGAAGAACAATTACACAACGATCTGCCACTGTTTAGCTTGAGAAAATGTGCCGACTCATTAAATTGGCACGCTAAATTTTGACAGACACATGAAGTACATTCTGAAACAATAGTTTGATTATTTAGCTCGAGCTGCGTACCGCTCAGCTAAATGGGTTCGCTTCAGTTTAGCTCAGCTAAATTTTGGAGAGAATTTTGTATGGGATCGAAATTTAGCTCGGGCAGCGTACCACACTTTACCAATCACTGTTCAAAAGTAAACTGTCCCTCCTTGTTCTAAAATCTGCTCTTTTATATCCCCTCCGCCATCTATCGGGAACTTACTAGAGAATTCTGATTCGTCTCGAAAACTCGATGGTTCTAGAATTAGCTCACTTAACTCTCCATTTATTTGACAGATTCAAGGTCCAATTGGAAGTGGAACTTGTTTGGCGACTAATGGGTTGTTTACATTTTGGCTTCAATATCTCTTTTCTTTTTGGTCAATCGAAAACAATAATTCCAAAAAGCGTTGTCAGACGTCTTGATTTTGGTGGGCCGTCCCGATTTTTAGCACAAAATTAAATGACACTCTCAGACTCGCTTTCAATACATTTGTCGTTTTCAAACTTCATTCAATACATCGCCCACCACAGTGGTAAATAGCAAGAAAACCAAAAAAATATATCTTTCAGTAAGAGAAGGTATATTTCAACTCATAGCATAGTACACAATACAATGTTCAACATTGATACACAACGTCAAATGTCAACTTCTGTCTATTTTGATTTTAAACTAAATTTCAATATAAAATAAAGAGATAAGTAATTTAAAGCAACTGCTACTTAGGGCCGTTTGCCCATACGACCCTTAACGATTTAAGTTCTAGTTGAATACTTATTAGCTACTTTTTTTAGGGCATAAACTGTCACATAAGAGTTTATGTGGCACTTAATTCGCTATGAGTCGTATCAGGAAACGGTTCTTAATCCCGCTTTTTTACTCAAAAAGTTAAAAAAAATCTGGCAACGCTGAATTCCAAACTAATTTAATATTGGTTTTTGATTTTTTTTTCACAACCTGTCAAAATCTTTTACTTGACGTACTCCAAAATTCTAACTCATTTCAGAGGTGAATATAATTTTCGCATAGGTGGAAAAAAAACCCGTACAATTTTTCTGCTATGCGATAATTGCAGTCGGATTTGCTCGTATACGAATTATGCTATGCGGAGTTTGAGAATTGGGGTCCAGAATATAGATTATGGGCATCGAGATAACCACCTCTATTGAGGTATCTGATCGAAACAGAATTTTCTGCGATTTAAACAAAATCGGAGAAATTCCATTCGAGATATCCGTTCCGATACAACTGTCGGCAAATTTCTCCGATGATATTGCGCACCTCGACGCATTGCGTTCTACAGCGTCACTAACTTTTGACAGCTACACTGTACATTTTTACCGAAGTTCTCCAACAATCAATTGATGTGGAATATTTTAAAGTCAAATGAACACGTTTATTATGTTCCATTTACTTTGTTCCGAAACGGATACTTCGATCACAATCCGAGTTTCGAACAGGGGCCCTACCCTCGTTTCACAAGTAACTCTTTTCGAAAATGAACGTTTTGTATTACTCTCTATTTCGAAACCCGAATGAAATGTTCTACTACTCCGATTTAGAATTCAAAAAGTATTACAGAGTACCAACTTAAAAACGGAACGGAAATCAATTTCGAATAGGATTGACATCTGGATCGAAGTAGAGGGTAGGGCCCCAGATTCCACTTTCTGTTTGGATTTGTTTCCGAACAGATTTCTCGAACATAGACGTGGAAGTAATACGGTTACCCCTTAAGTTTAAAATTTACCACGGGCTATTAGGCTATCATGCCGAGGTTGAACTGTAGTGAGAGTAAGTTCCATATCGTCGTGTATATGAGAAAACCTCACAACTGAGAACTGACATTTCACAAAGTCAAAAACTGTTTTCTGCCTACGAATTTTAAATTTAAAGTAAAACAAAAAACATCAGTTGTGTCAAATTTCCAAAAAATGTTGTTGCATTTGTGTGGTATTTCAAATCCATTTTTCCACTCAAAAATAGATGTCAAAACCCTAAATAACATTCTTAAATTTGGATTTTGACCAGTAGACGGCGCTGATAGCAAAAAGTTGTGGTGTTTGTCATTGTTGATTAAATAAGAACACGACAATTCCACATGAAACAATAAATACTCTTTATTATACAAATTAATTATCGGAGAACTGAATAGCTAGTTACTTGGCGCAATAGAGTCACAAGAAAAAGTAGCTAGTTTTACTGGATGCGTTCGTTATCATTTGTATTCTCCAAAATGATTGCAGCGACATCTTGATATCGGTACTTGAATGTTGCCACATAATGGATTTTCGAGAAAATGTCAGTTGTGCGACATGGGACTTCGTTCGTAGGACCGTTTTATAGAAAGCTTCCTAGTTTCCGAACTTCTGTCCTTTATGTTAAATTTTAAGGCACCATTGCAGTTCACGTTGGTTGAGGTACAAAAAAGGAATACTCGGCCCTACCGAAGTATTCGTCGGAACGGAAAATTCTCCACAGCGTATACTCTCAAATATACCTCAAATCACATTCGTAGTATCCCTTTTTGGAAAAAAATAATTTGAAATGCGATGACGCATTGATTTGACGTCCTCGTATTGTTTGGCCTTGGTCGCCTTGCACTGGAAACACAAATTAAAGCAATTAATACGCTGCTCTATTTTTTTTTCTTTTTATTGCTCACATTTATTAACACTTCACTGCAAATAAATAAATTTCGCGACTGTTTGTTGTCGGAGAATATCGGAAACAATTCTTATGAAGCTGTCAAAAATGTCACTCAAAAACGAACAACGTGCGTGACATTTTATCAGAACAATTCTCCGAAAAGCTGCTCGGAAGAATACTTGCAGAAAAAATCCCCCGAATCCTATAAAAACGGAGAATTGTCTCTTCCGACGGATACCTCGTTAGGGACGGCTATCCCGACAGCTCCTTTTCCAATTTTAATAGGGTACATCTCGCCTCGACGCGGATTCACTGTACGTTTGCAATTTGCGTTTTCAAATTCATCATATTTTCGAACCCATACCATTGAAAAATTCACATCGGTTTGTGTATTAGGTTCATGAACTATTTACTCACCACGGCATACATTCGGCGACGATTCCCAGAGACGTAAAAATATAATTGAAAATGAGTGATTTTTTTTTGTTGTATAAAGAAAACTTCTAAAATTTAAAGTCGAAACTAGCATTTTGGTAGATATCGATGTTACCTTTTTTCCTCACCGGAGTTAACAAATCCACCATACTTTTGACAGTCGCCGGGTATAGAAAACCGCAGTTGTCCATAAAATCTCCCCATCCTTGGTTCCTGTATAAAACGGAAAAAAAAAGCTCCGGCAAATCGCAAAAATGTATTTATTAATTTATGAATTTCTGCAATGAAAACTCGACCTGCGAATGCACACCTCGCAACGTTATTTCAATGGGGCATACGCTTTCTGCTATACAACAGGAGGATGCATTGCATAGTCATTTGCATGCATTCTCACGGCTACAGTGTCATGCTCTTAAACAGCACAATGGCATAAAGTAAGTCTATTACTTAGTTTAAGAAATAAGTACAAACGACAAGCCTTTCTTTCGCATTAAAATCTATCTGCAACTTTTCCTAAAATAATAATAAGAAAAAAAAAAAGAACACTGCCGAAACCCGGGATCGAACCGGGGACCTTTAGATCTTCAGTCTAACGCTCTCCCAACTGAGCTATTTCGGCCAGTTGTAAATGGTTCTCCACAAACGGAACGCAAGGTCAACTACATCCTTTTCCATGTTCTATTCGTGTATCACAAATCAGATGATAATTAATAATAATATCAGGGTTGTACTGAAAAAGAGAAACAGAACTGCCCCAGTCGGACACTTATTTAGTCACTTCGTGGCCGTGGTCAGAGAAAACATGTTCGGTGCAACTAGATCTCGTTTGAGGGCATTTCAGCGCTCGTCCTTTGGAAAGGCGTTGCAAAAGACGTGCAGTGAGTACTGCGAAGCCTCCTATTTGCATGGAGTAAAATATATTTATGACACAAGTGCCAGTGTCTACATAAGGTGGGTTTGAATTTGTGCATAACGTTTGTCTCGAGAGATCTTCCCCAATGGTTTCCTAAAGACGGACATGAAACGAATCACTCTTTGCTAAGCTGAACAAATATTTTTTTAACCTTCCAGGTCGCTATGGGCTGTGACAGTTTTTGCATTGCTGGTCTCCGCTAATTACATGGCTTTCACAATTTACAAGGATTTCATTGGCGAACCAAGTCGATTTATCATTGAAAGTGATCATGCCAACTCAGCCGAGCTGCTGTATCCATCTGTGACAGTCTGTCCGGCAACACTGTTCAACTATTCCATGGCAAGGGAGTATATTGCGAATCTGTGAGTGAGGTTTTTTCAACATTGCTATTTTCTTGTGCGATTTTGGTCGGCAAATATCTGCTTCAGGATTTTTTTTTTGAAAGGTTGAAAGAAACCTGAAAAATGACAATCGCCTGAGACAAGCTTTGTCTGCAAGAAAAGAAACGTCTTGGAGAGTCCCTAAAAATGCGATACCTAATTTAAATGCGATGACTGTAACACACTCGGAATCGTTACTAATTTCCGCGACTGATTGCTGTCCGAGGATATTGGAAAACAATTCTTATGAAGCTGTCAAAAATGTCACTCAAAATCGGAACAAATCTCCGAAGAGCCGTTCGGAAGAATACCTCCAAGCAAAAATCCTCCGAATCGTATAAAATCGATGCCTCGCTCGAATGATTTTCAAAACCTTTGCGTCACAATTCCCTGCGCTCACTTTTCCTTCCCGTCGCTCAATGATAATATATAAAAACTTTCTGACGTTTCCCTTACACAGAGTCCGAATATCAGGCTCCTACTGCCTATATCCAAACTGTTTTCTTTCATTTTTTACAGCAAACTGCCCGACAACATCACCACTGGCGATGTCATGCACAGCCTCGATCAAACCAACGGATTCATTAAGTGGAATTATAAGCACTCCAAGCAGAAGCTGGCTGTGCTGCAAGCCGTCACGAAACTAAACAACATCACCGCCCAAGAAATGCTATACGGAAATCACTGGCGCTTAGGTGACATATTCTTCCGTTGTCGCTTTCAGTCCAAGTCGGTTAATTGCAGAACTATCTTCCGGCCAACAAGGACGTCCGTGGGATTCTGTGTCTCATTCAACGCACATCAAACAGCGTACGATAAAAACAAAACGCATTATGTGTGCTTTTGTTATTCTTTGTCCATACTCACAGGCTGCCCCTGACAAAATTCATGTCAAATCACCACGCAATGCGCCACGGCCTGTCGCTCATCCTCAAAGACGTCGAAGTGGACTTGGAGCACACCGGGAAACGTTTCGAAATACTCATCAACGAAGCGCACGTGTTTCCAGATGATTTTACATTTCGCAAGGTCCTGCACAAGAACGAGGAACTTCTGCTGCGAGCACAGCCCACCGAACTCACGTCGTCTGAAGAAGTCTCGAAGAGACTCACTGTCGCCGAACGGAAGTGCGCCATGCCAACGGAAGTGCAGCTGCGTTTCTTTCCCGAATACCATAAGCAGAACTGCCTAATCGAGTGTCGCAGCTTAATTGTGAAGAAAGTGTGTGGCTGCGTTCCGTTATACTTGTTTCGAGATGCGCACACACTCGTGTGCGACTTTTATCACATTCCCTGTTTGGCAGATAATTACGGTAGGACGGTGAGGTTTATCCATAAGCCTTATTGCGTCAGATTGTACTTTCAGATCTGATGGAGAGTATGAAGGAGGATTGCAACTGCGTGGACAGCTGCGAGCAGGTGGACTTCTCTGTCCGTTTCACCAGGAGGAGCATCGACTACTCTATTGATGTTGTCGATCCTTTTTAGTGAGTTTTAGCTGCATGGTTGTGTGAACCTTAAATTTATTTCTTCTTTGCAGTGACAACATACAGCCGAATTATACCGTGGTGCACGTGTACATGCAATCGCAAATGCATCGCAGGATAAGGCGTGACATTGTTTGGAACATGATCGCTATAGTGGGTAAAGTTTCCTAACAATGTTCAGTGTGGGTAGGTCTGAAATTTACTGCTTTTTCGCAACAGCAAATATCGCCAACTGTTATGGCGTTCTAACAGGACTAAGCTGTTTGGCAATTTGGCAGGTCTTGTACTATTTTACCTTTGTCCTGAGGCGGAATTACCTCAGCATGACTGAAATGGACGGTAGAGTGTTGTTTCAAAGGCATAAGCAGTAAGTCAATTGGAAATACTCGTAAGTCGTGGTGAATTTTCAAATTGCAAAATTATACGAGTTTTAGACAAGAAAAATGTGTTTAAAAGTAAGCTGGAGGTAGTTGTAGCTCATCAAATTTAGAACGCAAAAGTCAATCCAAATATTATCCATCTCCTGTCAATGAACAGATTTTTAGGTGAACGAAACTTAATAAAACAGTGAACGTCGCTTTTAAATTAAGGGTTTTTAAAGCCAACGGGTGTCTTTTTATTTATATTAGCTGATGTCCTGTATCATCGATGAGCTTATTTTGCACAATTCATCGGAGCTATGAGGACTGAAATTCGTAACTGCAGATGTTGGCACAGGACCACGAATTCTACACTTAATCACAGCGTTTGATACATAGACAGAGGTTTGTTCCTTTTCTTTTAAATCTTACGAATTTGAATTAGTTCTTACGAATTTTTACGAATTTTTACCAATTTTTACGAATTTTTACGAATTTTTACGAATTTTTACTCAATGCCGTTCCTTAACTAGAAAAAAATCGTAAAAGCGTCAACGATAGAGCAAGATATTACCCCCCCACTGAGAAAAAAAAAGCTGTCCTTGTCCTTATAATTAACAGCTGGAAAATCTGTCCTTATAATTAACAGCCGATTTGAAATTTGTTGTCCTATTTGACATATGAGTGCATTTGTTTTCATTTTCTGCGTATTAAAATGGTATCAATAGGTGGGAAAATGAAATTGAATGTTCTCCTTAGATTCTTTTCGAAAGTGGCGACGAAAGAAGTAATAAAGGACAATTTCCTTCACTTAATTTTTACTGCCGTGTCGCATTTTCCTCTTCTCGAATGCTTAAACGTAGTACGCTGCTCGAGCTAAACTAAATTTTATCTGGTCTCCAACTTTTCTCTCCAGAAATCAGCTAAAGTCCTAGCTTAATTTTGACACAGAGTACGCCGTGGATAAGTGTCACAGCAAACAGATGTCCTTTGAAAAAACTTCCTTCAAAAATTTTATTCTCTCTTATTTCAACTATTTCTGATTCTGGTACTTCGCGTCCATGTTATATTTAAGAAAGCTCATCCTTCAATACTTTTCCGCAACAAAACAACAAATACACAACGATCTGTCACAATTTAGCTTGTGAAAATGAGAAAAATGGTCCATTAAATGGGCACGCTAAATTTTGACAGACACATGAAGTACATTCTGAAACAAAAGTTTGATTATTTAGCTCGAGTTGCGTACCTCTCAGCTAAATGGGTTCGCTTAAGTATAGCTCAGCTAAATTTTGGAGAGAATTTCGTATGGGAGCGAAAATTTAGCTCGAGCAGCGTACTAAGCTTCATAGTTCAGTCAGTACAAACTCTTCCATATACAAGAATTTATGAAGAATAACGTTCAATTAATTCCGAATCACTTTCATCGCTAGGTAGATAAATAAACTATTTTTATTCGTAAATTAGGAAATTCTTCGAGTTTATACGATATTTTAACGACTTTTCGTACCACTTTTTTGAATTATCTGTTTCTGTCATTTTTCATAGATTACTACAAAAGTTTTGCCGAACTTTTTCGTAAGTTTCTCTCTCTGTGAGAAGAGATGCCAATTTGACTGGTTTTTTCTTAGTACCTATCCTGCTCGCGCTAAATTTTATCTCCCATACAAAAATGTCTACAAAGATAAAATTTAGCGAGGCAGTTTAGCAAAGCAAGACAGGATACAAAAATGTAACCCTCGTTAAATTCTTAACTTCATATAGATGGGTCGCTGACAAGTCTCCACTTATTTAGCTAGCGAAATAAATGTCCGGTATATTAAATCGAAGATAAATTTTGACAGAAGAAAAGGGAGGAAAAAGTTTGTGTTGTGATTATTATGGATCTTTTGGAGGAAACCGCAGAGAACTTTAGCAGAGTGATAAATAAAAGAAAACGCAAAACCAAAGTAGAAAATAGTTATTTAGCTACCATTTATCTTTGGTGTGTAGAATCGACGTGGAGACTAGGGACGCTAAAATTTAGCGCGAGCAGGATACTAAGCCCTATTATAAGTAAAAAAACAAAACACAAAATAGGAAATGCACAAAATGTCCACTGATCTGTCAAATATCATATGCAAATCAGTGATGCCTTCTCGATCGATCGGACACAATTTTTGCTACTTTTTATAGTACACTTTCCTTTGATTTCTAATACTTCAAAATATTTATTTATTTTATTTATTTATTTATTTATTATTATCTACCGAGCTTAACTCTAACAGACAAGGATTAAAATATTATAACAATTCAAGGTAAATATATAATATTCATTCAGGACATATTTATATTTAATACAGCTAGTTTAAATTTCGATCTATCATCACATAAATCTATTTCAGTACAAAAAGAATTAAATTCACGATTGATTTAGGAGTGAATTTGTGTCGGAACACAGTTTGTTAGGCTGATTATGAAAATCGAAGCTTATTGATCTAAAGATTGAATGGTTAAGCCTGGAATGCTGTTCCAGGAAAGCTTAAATTAAGCGCCTCTCCAATGTTTCTCTTCACCACTTCGCTTAGTTTTGACATTGTGGTTCCGTCAAAAAAAAAAACTGTGTTGGTAAAGCTGAGGGATTTTTTTTTTTTGTTATTGAAGGTGAATATCTCGAAAGACACAATGGGGCTAGAAACCCAGAGTAGTGTGGGACTCTAACCGCACTAAAAACACCTCCTTAATCAAGACCAATCAAAGAAAGATCGACAAATGATTTCACTTTCAACGTTCAGTTGCGTTTGAGAGGGTATTACAAGTTAAATACGGGCTCTCATATTTTTTAGATTATAAGTTCGTGAGGCTTAGTTCTTCTTAATCTACGAATATAATATCGTACATTTAAGACGTCTATTATTTCGGGATTAATATGCATCTGCAGACGGTCATTGTGACGAATTGCGTACTTTTTAATTACTTCCGTTACAAGTTCAATCTGCAAATCACGATGCAAGTTATTATTTACTATTCCCCGAAGGACTTTGTTTCGGAATGTTTGTATTATTTGTACATTTGTTTTCTTTGTGCAACCCCATAATTGGATACCATACGTCCAAACAGGTTTTAGTATCTGATTATATATTAAAATTGTATTCTCAGTGGACATTTCCGAGTTATGTCCTAGCAACCAATACAGTTTTCTATACATAATATTTAACTCTTCTACTTTCTTTTTCACATGTCCTTCCATTTCAGTTTAGCATCTAGATTCATACCCAGATACTTAGCTGTGTTAGAATAAGGAACTACTTGGTTATCAATAACCACAGGAGCGTTTGTTATTTTTTTATTTGTAAAATTGATATGAGTGGACTTTGACTCATTTAGTCTAATTCGCCATCGTTGGGCCCAGTCACATATCTCGTTAACAGAATTTTGTAGCTTTTCTGTGGATTTAGTCACGCATCCATCAGTTGATAGAAGAGCAGTGTCATCTGCGAATGTAGCTACCATCACATCGTTTGTATGTGGTATAGTATACAATAAGTACAGGGTTGGTCCCAGAACACTTCCCTGTGGAACTCCTGCTTGTAATTCTTTGAGTTCAGAATACGCTGCACCATAGCGAACTCTAAAGAATCTATTTGGAATATAAGATTTAAGTATCTCATAGTATTGTCTTGGTAGATCCCTATGAAGTTTATACTGTAAGCCCTTATGCCAGACCTTATCAAAAGCCTGAGCAACGTCTAAAAATATTGTAGAGCAAACTTGCTTTTCTTCTACCGATTTTTCTATAATATTTGTTATACGATGTACTTGATCTATTGTCGAGTGTTTATTTCTAAACCCAAACTGGTGGGTGGGAATAAGCCTTCTTTGTTCTATTATTCTGTCTAGTCTTTTGAGAAGCAGTTTCTCAAAAAGTTTTGATAGTACAGGTAAAAGTGAGATTGGCCTGTATGAAATGACTTCTGATGGAGGTTTACCTTGTTTAGGTATAACTATAATTTCTGCTATCTTCCAATGATATGCAACATATCTTAGCTTAAAACAAGCATTAATTAAAAGCTTAAGTTTAACCAATGCTATGAAGGGTAGTTCCTCTTCAGAATTTGGGCAGTTATAAGATCATAACCTGGCGATTTTCTATTAGAGAGCTTATGAATACATGTGCTGATCTCTTTAAGTGAAACGTAAGGGATTACGTCTTCATCTATCCTATCAAAGAATTCAAGGCGTTCGTTTGCCACACTACTTGGAAAAGGTTTAAAAACATTTGTTAAATGTTCCGAAAACAGTTTGAATGACATTTATTTATGTTCAAGGTAAGTCGATTACGGTCACTAATCATTTTGGAGATTTTCACAATCAAATATGTTTTTCACACGCATAAATATCTTAAGAACATCAGCATACATCAGGCAGTAAGCATGATTAAGAAGGAATCTCATTAATAAAAATATTAAAAAGTAAAGGTCCTAAGTGACTACCTTGGGGGACACCAGATGAGACCTCAATTAGCCTAGATTGAGGGGAACCAATCTTTACATACTGCTTTCTGTTCAAGAGGTAACTTGTTAACCACTTAAGTTACATCGAATGAATGCCAAATGATCTTAATTTGTTTATACGAATGCTATGACATACCTTGTCAAAAGCCTTCTTGAAATCAGTAAAAATTACATCAACTTGTAGGGAATCTTGGAAGCATTGTGGCATTTGGTTTTTCTTTTTTTTTGAAATCTAACCGACACCGGTTAGGAGGAAAAGGAAGTGTCTATTGTGACCGAACTGTTTTAGGCGAATTTGGACTGAGCGATTCGCTCAGTTATGGCAACATTTTTGATCATCGATAGCTCGCCAAACATTATTCTAATTTCAATTATAATGGGTGAATTAAATGTCTAAAATCGGGAATTAAATTTAGAGCCGAAAATAGTTTTTTTTTTTGAATAAACTGCACAAAGCTTTAGATTAGTTTAAAAGTTGTGCCATATATTGGGTACTTAGGAGCGAGCGAGATGAGTAGATATACTTACTTATGATAGCTAAGCTAGGATGATATTTTTATAGCGGCGGAGAGGTAGATTGAATTGAGCACTGGAAGAGTTTGGACGTGGTGTGTTGTTTTTTTTTTCATTTAGCCTGTTGGAAAGATCCTACGAGCTTTCATACAAAAAAAAAAGAGAACAAAACAACGACAAAGCCAGAAGCAGTGAAAAAAAGATGTCATCAAAGTAAACGATCCTTTTTCTATATATTCGGGAAATTTCTGCCCAAAACACTTTAAGTTCACTTAGTGCTTAAACCACGTGCCCCATCCACCTCACCGCGTCCGTGCAATTCGAACGCCCAAGACTCCACCAACAAAATTGGAATCTTACGACAAAAGGCTTGGTCGTACACTCGCGCGAGTCTGCCTCGCTTAAAGGAATCGGTGCCCCCGCTAAACGGGTTATCTTTGGCGTCACCTTCCTCCATTGGTGCAAAGTGCAAGTCAACACGAGTTGCTTCGTGGCAGAATGAAAAGGGGTCTATTGGTCAATAGGTGGCGTTATTCCCAGTACTAAAGCTAAGTTTTTTTTTATTTTTTTTCCGGTCAAATTCATATTTTGTAAGTCATTTATGTTCAAATTATATTTCTATCGTGCAGTTAATATAGATCTAAGTCGTATGCCAAACAGAATTGATAACGGGCCTACTCAAGTCAAGGAAGGAATGCGGTGTACCTCGTCCCACCACCTTGGACATCGGGTTGATTAGAAGTATCCCAATAAAATAAAGTGGGGTGAGTGATTTAAAATATTATTTGAAAAGTGATAAAGTGGTAATTTGGTTGTGTTAAGGGTTTGATTAAATTGAAAAAAAATAGTAGTAAAATGTAAATTACGGAACTAAGTACAAGGTGGCGCAAAAGTAATCCTCCTATCAGAAAATGCTATAAATTTTGCGATTGGCCCCTAATGTCAGTTCTGTTTTGACATTTGTGTAGTAAACACATGCAAAATACACGTTAATAAACAATGTTACGCTACACTGCTCCAGAACGCGGAATATTGGTGACTATTTATTTGAGCAATAATCGGTCGGTGACTTTGGCACAACGTGAATTTCGTCGCAGATTTCCTAGCCGTCCAACGCCTACTGGTGAAACACTGCGACGTTTAGCCGCTCGCCTCGAAGAGACTGGCACAACACGAGACGTTGCCAAGAGTGGCGGTCCCCGGAGCGCCCGTTGTGCCGAGAATATCGCCTCTGTTGACGCGGCCTTTTTTTTTCGAGAACCCCGCTGGTCAAACGACAACAGTGAACGGTGCGCGCTATAGGGCCATGTTTACCGATTTTTTTCTACCCCAATTGGACGATTTAGGACTGGAGGACATGTGGTTCCAACAGGACGGAGCTACGGCACACACTGCGCGAGCCACAACCGATATTCTGAAAGCGGTGTTCCCGGGTCGTTTTTGGCGATTTGCACTAGCCCGCAAGATCGCCTGATTTGACCGCTCCAGACTTCTTTTTGTGGGGCTTTTTGTAGTCGCGGGTTTATGTCAACAAGCCTCAGACTCTTGCAGCTCTTAAAGACAATATCCGTCAAGAATGTGAGGACCTATCGCCGGAAGTTTTGGCCAAAGTGATGGAAAATGCCATAAAAAGGGCTCAAATGACAATCAACTGTGGCGGCGGCCATTTACATGACATCATATTCTCGACTTGATGTAAAAAAAAATAAAAGACCAAATAAAAATAATCCACAAGAAGAATCAAAGTTTTTCATTTTTTTTTTTTAAATTACAGCCAAAAAACATCGGAAGGTTATTTTTGCGCCACCTTGTACGTACTAAGACCAAGTAAATTATAGACACATCTATTGTTAAATAAATAAATAACTAAAAAAAAACACTAACCAATCCTAAGTTATTTCTCACTCTTTCAACGCATATACTTCATACGACTGAAAGTAAACTTGGTCGTTTATTTTGCTTTCCAGAGCGTCGTATGTTTTGAACATGCGTGAAGTTGGCTACTAACAGTCCATATATAAATTAAGTCATTGGTTTCATAAACTATGAAACCCTGCGCTTCTCGCATTTCGTTAGCTTTAAGTTCGCTTTAAAGGAAATTTCGTTCGCCGCGAGTTCATTGGGGAATCTCAGGCGATGCATGTTTCATAAAAAGCCATTGTTGGCGAGGCGAATACCGATGAAAGAATTGCAAAAGAATTTCAAAACCCACACTGTAGATCAGAACGTATTGTAAACTTAAGAAGGAAGAAAGCCTAAGGTACACAAAATTAAGACACTGACTTTATGACGTTCGCGTTACATTCCCCTAAAAGGAAGCACTCGCCTGGCATCTTGCTGGCAATTTTTTCCTGTGACAATATCCGCTTCATTTTGAGAACTTTTACCGACCGACTTATTTGTCGCTTCAATACAAAATAATTACACAGCACCGACTAAAAAAGGCGTAATTATTACTGAGACAATTCCAATCGTGTGTGACTGACTTCAAGTGTCTTTAACGTAAATACATACATTAACCCATCGTAGAGTTTACTGCTTGATTGTTTTATAAGTGAACTCGACCCACTGAAGGAGTTGCCATTCAACGGTGAAGCCATTCGTTCATTCTTTCTCGTGTAGCACGCTTTAAGTAACAAGCACTCGGGTGACCATGAAGATTTTAATTGCAAACGACTCCAAAGGGATGCCAAAAAAAGGACGTTTTCGCAGTGCGTTCTCTTTAACATTCAAACAGTTTTGCGAAATAAGCAGTATCCATGGAATAAGGTACTTCCACGATGCCGAAAGTAGTTACTTTGCAAAGTAAGTGCTTTTATTTCAACCTCTAATTGAGGTATCTTCAATAAACTGTGAGTGTACTTTCAGATTAATATGGATAGTTGTTGTAATAACCATGTTCTTGTGTGCCATCGCAATGGTTTGGATATTTTACCTGGACTTTGCCAGCAACCCGATTCGAATGAACATCGACAATAGTTACACGCCGTTGTCGAAGCTAGTATTCCCCGTTGTGACAATATGCCCGCCAATGATGTTCAACTATCCAGAAGTGAGGAGCATATTCCAGGAGTTGTGAGTATATTTTTTTTTGGGAAAGCTATGTGATATCTGTCGGCTGTGAGACAATTGAACTTGAGGACAACTCACAAAGTTTGTTCAACTGTAAGCAATTTGCATTCGAGTGCATATTCAGCTAAGGTGGCTCACATTTTTTTTTATCAATGTGAGACCATTTGCAAAGCCACAGTGGATCGGGCTGTGCTGTCCAGCATTTCCTATGCTCATTCTGAAAAATATTCATATTTTTTGCAAAAAAAAAATATTTAAAAGCTTCACTTACTTTCCCAGAAGCCTTCCGGCCAACACAAGCCTAGACGAAGCAATAGCCACCCTTAGCCAACTCTATGCCGTTGTCGGTAGAGTGCGAGTGTATGAAGAGCCAAAACTGATTGCACTCCAACGAATAGTCGAACGCAACAACATGACTACGTACGACTTTCTGAAAACGATTCGCTGGAAGTGCCCCGATCTACTGTACCGCTGCCGATTCCAGTCGAAGATCGTCAACTGCAGTCAAGCGTTTGACTCGTCAAAAACCAGCTACGGCTATTGTTGTTCCTTCAACATCAAAGAAAATGGGCAAGCAATTTTATTTCCAGTTGCATCTTCCACCACAATAAACTTGAATTTACAGCTTAAACTTCCTGAGACATCACGATTTGAAATTCGGCCTTGAAGGCGGTCTGTCTGTGATTTTAAAGAACACCAAAGCCGACCAGCCGGCCTTCAGTTATCCGAAGATTTCCTCCGAATATGAACTCTACGTCCATCACAGCGACGACTTTGTGCACAGGACAATAGGCTCACATTCAATTCAGATGAATCAAGAAGTTTTTGCTGTCGTCCGGCCAACGGAAACCGTGTGTTCGGATGAATTTAAGGCGCTGTCTGTAAAGGGCCGACAATGCCTGCTGCCGCATGAGCACAATATGCGCTTCTTCAAGTACTACAATAGGGACAACTGTGAATTTGAGTGCCTAGCACTGAGTACTATCGCGAACTGTGGCTGCGTACCGTATATTATTGCGGCCGGTAGCAAAACGAATGTTTGCGCGTTTACTATGCTGCCGTGCCTGTACACCAAGTTTAAATATTTTCGTAAGTATGAGGGCTGGCATGTATCAAGCTACTTCGCGCCTTAAAACTACCTTTGAAAAACCCCTTCCAGAGGCCGTTGAAAAGAACCAGACGATAGATGAAAACAGCGTTTGCTACTGTCCCGCCAGTTGCCAGCTCATCGAGTATGCTGTTCAGATAACACAAGCACGACTACAGACGCGTGTTACGTCCTTCGATCCGTTCTAGTAAGTTGCAAAATAAATTTCAAAAGTGCATATGACTATGTCCTTTCCTTAGTTACGGGATTCAAGAGAACCAAACCGCGCTGCATGTGTTTATGGACTCGCAGACATACAGGCGAATGCAGAAGGATACTTTGTCAGATTTTATCGTTCTCATAGGTATAAGGGAAAAATAATTCATTCAATGGCACCGATGAGAGTTTTGATATTTTTGTCTGCAGGAAACCTTGGCAGCTCGTTCAGCCTTTTCGTGGGTATGAGTGTGATATCACTGTTGGAGATTGTGTATTTCGCTACGATCGTACTGTGGACGAATTATAAGCAAAACAATCGCTTTCCTCGAATTAACATTTAAATTTAAATTTTTTTATTTATATTTGTAAAATGAAATTAACATTAAAACTAACTAGAACGCGATGTCAACCGATCTATCGAGTCTACACATGAAATAAAAAATAAATACTGCCGCAAATGAGGCGATTTGTCCCAAGGATCAGTAAATCGTTTGTCTTGCTACTATAACAAATTTCCCTATACGCGCAGGATCAACCACTGGAAACATATGAACCACACTTTAAAAACAAAGCAAAAGATCAAGATCAACCATGAACAAACACTTGCGTGTACTCAAATACTCAATCAGTAATTTTATTTTCCGTATATTTTAAGTAGTAATACAATTTTTGTTGTTTTCTTTTTGTTATTAATTTTAATATTATTACATATATATTGTTTTACAATTCTAATGCTTTTACTGTTTTTTTTTTCTTTTCGATAAGAATAGGATATGCTAATTTTACATATTTACACGTAATCTGTACATTAAATGTTTTTTTTTTAGTTAAATATAAATATATAAGAAGGCACATTTGTCTTAAGAAGGTTTTAAACGTTAAACCTATATTCATATATTACTTTCTTTATTTTAGGTTCACCATTAAAAGTGTTACAGTAAATTTCGTATTTAAATCCTAAGAACAGTCACAAATACAAATGTTTTATTATTTTTTTTTTTTATAAATATTCTACGACTTAAATTGTATTTAATTTTTTATAATTATTCTTTTGTAGTAATAAAATCTACAGTACTTGGAAAGAAAATAAAAATTTACTTGGAAATTTGAAGTAATAAAATGGGGAAGGGGAAGAACTAAGAATTTGGCAGTTAATTTCGTGGAAAAATTTTTTTTAGGTTGTTTGTAAATTTGAGGGACTATGAGCGTTTCCCTGGTGAAATAATGGACTCGGCATGGAATTGAAACTGAATAGGCGAATAATGATGACAGTGGTAGAAGTAAATACACAGTCGGTTTCTGGGTGCGCGGCCAATTTGTGACTTTGGAGAAAGACTCTAAAACTTTTAAATTAACCTCAGCGGAAGATCCAAATTGCTTTCAATGGTACTTGTAAAATTTAAGGAGTTGTAGGAGAAAATGCGTTTTTTACTGCGAAATGCTTGGACTAGTGGATGGTAAAATAATAAACTAACGAATGCATAACCTCATTGGCAGAAACACAGTTGATCAACTTGAGCAGCAAACCTGGCAAAAATAACGAAAGCTGATCAGTAAGATTTACAAGGCTCATTCAAAGTTTAATGAGTTGATCAACTGAGGACCATTATATCGTTAGACATGAACGGGAACGTGTTAAGTTTTTGAGCGGCTTTTATTGAAATTGTGTGGTAATGTAAATTTGAAGAGTTGAACGCAAGGGCGGATCCAGGATTTATTTCTGGGAGGGGCACAAAGGCGAGATAGGTGAAGAGTGTACCCCATAGTATTGGAAGCATTGCAATTTGTTTTTATGTTTGGCAGAGCTGTTGCTTTTTTATAAGCTTCTGCTGGTGACTTAGGAATATTTCCTTTCATCATTTGCCAAATTTGTAACTCTTTTTTTTACGGCCGTCGGAAAAACAAAAATTGTACGATCAAAAATGTGGTCTATACGACTTTGCGCTTAAGGCTAGAAATTCCATGCACGCGCCCCAAGTTTCACATATATTTCTGGGTTCTAGCATATGCAGACATAGATTTGGGTAATTTTTCGTTTTGATTTCCATCGTTTGTTAGAAAAGTGACTTTTATTTTCGCACATAGGCGAAGTGTCTGTGTTGTTTTGATAATGGAATGAGCAAGCAGTAATAAAAAAGGGGGATCCGCCCTTGAGTGGAAGCAGTTGGATAAATGACTTGCACAGTTTTGTAGTCACAAAATAAATTCCGAACTACGCAGTCTGGATCTGGATTTGAGATGTATTTCTAATTGATTCAAAGCTAATTCTACCCCATAAGAGATGAACGAACGCCGTAGCCAAACACTGCCTTTTTTAAATCCCAACAATCTTAATGATGTCGATAGAGGGTTAAAGAAATTCTCGAGGACGTAACAAATGTCCAAGAGGACATTTAAAAGATTTCAGGCAGCAGATAAAAGTTAAAAAATTCCCATTTTTTTTATAGTATTTCCATTTCGGGTAAATAGGTTTTGGAAAAAAAAAGAACAAATCGCATTAAGACACAATTTAGCCAACAGCTTTGTGAGCCTATCTCATTCTATTCAAGATCTTAAAGATTTCATAAAATTTGAATAACTAAACCTTTTAATAATATTAAAAAAAAAAAAAACTTCCCAACTAAGAGGCATTTAAGAAAATTAAACATGCGTCCGCCTCATTTCATCAAAAGCCCATTCAAACTTAATTTTACCACCTCCTTTTGGGTTTTAAACTGCTCAACAGTTTAAATAATTCCTTAAAATAACAACCAAAATAAAAACTATATATTTATTGTTTTCTTAATTTTACCGATTATTAAGTTTATAATTCAATCATTGGATATGTTTATTCTTTTGGAATATAAACGTGTTTTTTATTTCTTTTTCTTCTGTTTCATTTCTAATGGCATTTTATTTTCGCTTTTAAATTTAATAATAAAAAAATTAAAATTTAACAATCTTTTTCATAAAAAAAAAATGTATAGATGTATTTATATATGTACACAAAAGTTGGACTGGCAAGTAATACCTAACACAAATCATCACTAACACTTTTGTACAGAAAACAAGACGAATAATTTGTTAACCTAATTGAAATAAGTACTCAAGGTTTGTGCTTAAGAAAAGGAAATGCAAGTTTTGCGGCACAGATAGTTTTTTTTTTTTTTTGTTTTCGTAATTAAAATTAAAGGGAATGTACTTTGACAAACAATTGGAAGCAATAAAAATCGATTAAAATATAAATACTATATAAATTTGTTTTTCTTATATACGATATTGCATACGGTATAAAATGATATATATATATTATATTTATAACTTTTTACTAGACAAGTTACCTCTGTTTGTGTGGTTGTAAATTCATTCCTATTTTGTTTATATTGTTGTATTTTTTATTAATTTTTTATTTTTAAATGCAAAAAGTCCTTATGTCTCATACGGTATTTACAATTCGCTTTCGTACTGTATATAGTTAGACGCTTAGCGACAATAGTGCTATTTTTTGTGCGTAGGAATTATATCTGAGCTATTCGCATATATGAATGCTCACAATTTCGAAGGATCATAGTTCTCCAAATGCCATTTTTGCCAGTCGCGTGCCGAATCGCACTCCTCCATAGTGACTTTGTCCTTTTTCTCGCTAATGGCTAGGCATTTGTCCGATGATCCATGTCGGAGTTGGTTTGTGTCGGCGTTAAAGGTCCAGAACTGTAAGGAAAATAAAAATAATAAATAAAACAAACACACAAATCATGAGAAGAAAAGTGGTTTTTCCAACGTATCCCTATATTTTTTTAACCAACAGATCTGGAGGTGAAAAATCACCATCAATCAGACACGCGGAAAGTCCCTCGAAAAGTGAATTTTGAATACATGGGAACGATTTCTAAAGAGCAAAAGACGATGCAAAGGAAAAGAGGCCTTGCTCAACAAATCGGTTAAAAAATTGCTCGGTTTAGGTATGACTGTGCATCAAGAGACTCTTTTGATTACGCTTTCATGTTTTACAGGACATGCGACCAGTAAAGCAAGGGACACAATAGAAGCGGCGTTCTTGGGGGACTGATCATTATAGAATTTCCATAGGTTCGATGTCCCCTTCATCACTGCAGCGTCTGCAGAAGTCTCTTGCTTAATTGAATAGCCTTTTAGCCATGGGCAGGAGACAAGAAAGGTTTCAGCGAAAATTCAGCGACAACCAAATCAGATCAAGTTTTGCTATAGATGGATTTTTTTTTAAACCACTTGTGCAATGAGCTGCGGCCCCTGTAGTTATGAGCTTTGAGGTTCACCATTAAAATGAATATTCGACGGTCAACAAGACCAAAGTCATAAGTATAGCAGTATCGTCCTTGTCTTAACGCCATTAGCATTCCCAACATCAAAATAAGCAAGTTTGGCGACGACAAACGAAAGATGTTGATGGGTCTTACGTCCAACGGCCTCACTGAAAAATATTGTCACAAAGTTACCGAAAGTTCTCATGAACCTAAAGACCGATTGATGTGAACGTCCCATCAAATGCAACTGCAACTGCCCTCCCGTAACCCAAAGTGATCTGAATCGATTCGTTTACTAAAAACATCATCTGCCCAATTCTGACTTTACAACCGACTTAAATCAAACTAAAACAAGGACACAACAACTCAGCTAAGGATGTTCTTCTAATTTCCCCGCCCTCATACTAGTAATCCAATTAAGGGTAAACACCACTTTTCACTTCATCGAAGACGATCCACATAAAAACCATTCACTCACCTGATTTCCTTTAGAGCCGTGGCAAGGATATAGCATCACTTCGTGTCCAGCATAATCCAGGCATGCTTCGTCCCGTCGAATCTCTCCAGCTTTACTGAGCATAAAGTACTATAGGTACGATGTCGAGGAAAGGAAAGGATAAAAGAAAAATGTTAAATAAGTACAAAGAAAAAAAAAAAAAAAAAACCAAATACAAATTTATATAACAAAGGCAAATTAAATCCTTAAAGCATCCTTCTCGTGCATATTTTTTTCTGCCGAGAAAGAAAAAAAAAATAAACTAACAGCAACATGCTCTAAAGAATTATATTCGTTTTATATAAAATTTAATTTTGCTTAAATGGATTTCGCGAACGGATGTTACTTTGCTCGCTTTGTCCTGGAATGTTCTTTGTGCAGAAGAGCGTATACGTTTACTCGTAACATTATTTTTTTTTTAATTCTGTGGAACGTTAAGCTGCTACTTGCAGATATGATTCTTTTTATTTGAGCGTAAGAAAAAAAAAGTGCAGATTCATGATATTCACCCCGAGAGTGGTAACTTTTGGGCGGTTATCCTGCGGAGTGAATTTGCGAAATTAGATTTCATTCTGACATAACTCTGTGAGGTATAACAAACCCTACTACTGGTCAGAGAGGAGCTAGAGCTGCATGCAGTGGAAACAGCAGGACAGAGAAAAAATGAAACCCAGTAAATGGTGTCGGTGTGTGATCTGAGGCTGCTCTTAACCGGAGGTGAATTGAAAATTGCATTTAATAGGGTTTAAAAGCTTTTGCAAATTGCACTTTGTAACGCGCAGTGTGTTGGCAAAAAAATTGCCTTTTTTTTTTGAATGTGTGGCACTCAAAGGTTTCTGGTTGCTGTAGGTCGCCAGGCGCAGATAGAGGAGAGAGCTAAGCAACTTATAGTGAGATAGTGATAAAGTGAAAGGTCAGCACTTGATTGAGTGGGGAATAGGAGGGAGTAGTTTCCAATTGGTTGTGGGCAACTATTGGAAATGGGGAAGACACTGAGAATGGGATGTTTTTCTGTCCATAGGTATGGATGGATGTTGGACTTAATTCGACTCGAGATCATTGATCTAAATGCGCCTAAGAATGGAATGAGAAGAGTTGGGTTACATCCGGAAGCGAGGAAGAAATTGTCCTCTTTACAGATGAATCCTGATGACGAATGGTAGAGCGGTAATAACTGAATAAGGATCGAAGTTTAAGTCTAAGGAAAAGAACTCCTATATGCAATTTATAACTAAATATACAGTTAATGCAATTTTTGAATAAACATACAGTCAAGTTACTGGACGATAAGCAGGAAGGGAGAGCTGATACTGGGCTCCATCGAAAGAAAAATTCTTCGGCGGATTTTTGGTCCTGTGTGCGAGGAGGGTGAATGGAGGAGAAGATACAACCGTGAACTCTATGACCTGTACCAAGATGTGGATGTAGTTCAAAAGGCCAAAATACGTCGACTACATTGTCTCGGCCACATCGAGCGAATGGACAATAATGCCCCAGCTTAGAGGATCTTCGAGTCCCAGCCGCCAGATTCGAGACGACAAGGAAGACCGAACCTCCGTTTCAAAGACCAAGCCATCGCGGATGTCAGAGCGCTTGGTCTGGATAACTGGAAGCAACGTGCCCGGGATTGCAGAGGATGGAAGGCTACAGTGTCTCAGGCAGAGACTCTTCACGAGTCGGGAGCCCGTTAAGTAAGTATACAGTCAAGTGCAAGCGGAGAATATTCTTCTACCTTGGATATTATCTTGGAACAAACAAGCGGTAATCAGGCCTATGAAACAGATGAATCCTGCCTTCGGATTTTGTACTCATAGATAGCTTACATTGCCTACGCTGCATGGACTCACTGGGATCGAATTTAAGTCAAAGGCAGACAGTCTTAACAAACAAGGATCACCTTTGAAATGCTTCGCTTTGGGACAGATTGATCGATGAAAATTGGGGCCAGAAAGGAAAAAAAACTTAGCCAAGCCAGAGTGGAGTTGAAAATGTCAGTGTGCTCGTACCACTGCGAATGAATGGCGCTAAATGCAGTTAGCTGTATCATTAACACCACACCCAGAGAGATGTCTAGATGAACTAAAACTGTTCCCTAGCGTTCAAAATTTAGGCATTCCCAAGCCTCTTTTACTAGGAATGACAAGCTCAGATGACAAGCTCGAAAGTGTCAGCCAGAGCCTAGCTGTTTTAAATGCGAGTTGAAAATCATAGAAAAAATGTTCATTTAAACAGGGAATAGTAAAGCGAATTCGATAAATGTCCAATAAAACAATCGCCAGTCACTTCTTGTGACTTCAGCGCAAACAAGTCTGCCCTTTTTGAGCCAACTTGAAATTCGTATATCCTCTGAATGTGTTCGCCGATGAAAAAAAAAGCAACGTTATGTCAATGAAACACGTATGAGTGGTTTTAAGTTAATGCATTTACAAATTCGCATACAAAAAGGCAAGCAACTTAATAAAGAGAAGTCGGAAGCAAATAGCACAAGCTGAACTATGTTACTCTCAGTTTTCAAATAGGCTTCGACTTGGACCCCAGTTTTTCCTTAAAATTGCTTTCCTGCTAAATTTTTTACATATAGTTCTACAACTTGTTCTATAAACCCTTTTTTTTCTTAACTGAGATTGTAGATCCGTACAAAGAACGAAGGAACAGTAAGCACATCAAAACAATAAAAAAAATAAATATAGGTGGTGCCTATAGGCCTAGCTTCTCACAACCATTCGTTTTGTGTGAGTTTTCTATTTGTGGGACGAATGAAAGGGATCTACAATTTTATGCCGAATCCAAACGGCTAATTGAGAAGCTCTTTCATGGCAGTTATACTCTCGGATGTTTGTCAGACGTTCGCGAGAGGTGGCGCAGTGGAAAAAAAAATCTCAAGTTCTAATTTTTGTTTTTTTTTTCGGGATTCGAACCTGAGACCCCTCGCTAAGTAATTGAACACACTAGCCACTAAGCCACGGCGGCTACACTTCAAAACAATGGTCTTCAATCTAAAACGCGAAATGCTAGCTCAGACTGTCTAATTCGCTCTTGTCCTGGAATTTTGTGAAAAATAGGAAACGTGAACGTTTGACGCGAAATGCTAGCTCAGACTGTCTAATTCGCTCTTGTCATGGAATTTTGTGAAAAATAGGAAACGTGAACGTTTGACGCGAAATGCTAGCTCAGACTGTCTAATTCGCTCTTGTCATGGAATTTTGTGAAAAATAGGAAACGTGAACGTTTGACGCGAAATGCTAGCTCAGACTGTCTAATTCGCTCTTGTCATGGAATTTTGTGAAAAATAGAAAACGTGAACGTTTGCTTCTCACAACTATTCGATTGCCGGGGCTCTATTTTTTTTTGTGGAAAATAATAAGGAGCTTCAATTTTAAGCCACATTCGGACAGCTGTCCTAAGAAGTTTCTTCATGACAGTAGAACCCTTCAAAGTTTGTGAGATTTTTGCGAGAGCTAACAAAATGTACAGCGTAATGTGTGTTTTCTAGGGGTTCAACCGGAGATCCATCGCTTAATACTCCACTGCGCCCATATTTTTATTCTGTAGACACAATTAAAGCGCACTTTCGATTGCCGAAACTGCAGTCATCGTCGGAAAAAGGAGATTGTGAGATTTTTGCGAGAGGTAAACAAATTTATAGCGAATGTGTGTTTTCTAGGGGTTCAACCGGAGATCCATCGCTCAATACTCCACTGCGCCCATATTTTTATTCAGTAGACACAATTCAAGCGCACTTTCGATTGCCGAAACTGCAGTCATCGTCGGAAAAAGGAGATTGTGAGATTTTTGCGAGAGGTAAACAAATTTATAGCGAATGTGTGTTTTCTAGGGGTTCAACCGGAGATCCATCGCTCAATACTCCACTGCGCCCATATTTTTATTCTGTAGACACAATTAAAGCGCACTTTCAATTGGCGAAACTACAGTCATCGTCGGAAAAAGGAAACGCCATATCAAAAAACAATAATCGCAGAAAAGGCATTAAGGTTGTCAGCGCCATTTTTAAAAAAAAAGTAAGAAAGCCGCTGACATAAATCATGTTCTAGGGCTATATATATAGCATCTTCAAACAGATTTTTATTTACTGACAACTTCAATTGCTTATTGGATAAAAATTGATACTTTTAAGTCCCGCGCAGTAGCGTATTCCCTGCGGTTGTTACGATTCAGCGCCATCTGTTGAGTGTCTGCAAAGAAGTGACCTATATAAAAAAGAACGCATGCCACTAGTTAAATAATGAACGTTGTCATTACCATGAATCCGCACTCACTTTGAACAGTAATCTTGGAATATTTTCTCGCGTTGTTATAAGCAAAATAGCAAATAAGCAAAAATTATTCTTACACAAAAAATGTTGCTTAAATAATTTTGTAAAATATGTAAATGTATAAAAATATGAATATTTATGTTTTAATGATATAAAAATAAATAACTAACCCATCAGCTTTGCCACAAACTCCAAATTAGTTATATTAAACAATGAAAATAAAATACATTTGTTTTTCTTTTGTTTATGTTGCTGTGCTAAGTTATAGTATACACAGGGGTGTTTTAGTTTAAATCCTGTAAACCTTTAGCCAAAATGGAGGACATGCATATACATTTTTTATTTGTTTTGTCTGGTAAATGAGATGATTAGTTTTTTTTTTTCGTTAGGTATTATTATTATATATATTACAACTCATCGCTTTGGTTTTTTTTTTGTGTATATTTATATTTAAAAGGACGTCACAATTACTTTGTCGTAAGCCTCGGTAGAAATGTTCATTCAGCTAAATAAATATTTTCTTTTTGTGTATTTATTATGAAGAAGGAAAATAGACGGACAAACAAAACTGCGTGGATGAAATTCTAAATGAATTTCTACGGACAAACAAAGCTATGTAATGAATCCCAAACCAAAGAAATTTACAATATATATTATATATGTATAGAGGTATAAATATCGCGCGTTAATTAAACAATTGGTGGAGAGTTTCCTTGGAACCATGGCCATCAATTAATTTTATTAGAAGCATTCAAACAAGGGTGGTGGAATAAAATATATATATATTTTGTTAACTTTTGTCATTGATTTTGGTGAACTAATATGCGCGCGTGAAATAGGATTCGAAACTGTGCTGTAGAGCAACAAAAATGTTCATTTTGTTTAAAGCGCAGCACTTAAAAAAAAAAAATAAAAAACAGAAATCAATGCGTTTGCGAAAAATGTAAAGCATTTTTGTTTCTTTAAAAAAAAATAAAGGTTCGCGCAAATTAACCTAGATTTTGTCGGACTTTAAGTTAAAGCTTGTGTATGGGAATTATACCTGATTTCCACCTTGACCATGGCACTCCCATAGACCGATTGGATGCATGTCTTCCGTTTTGGCCGGCGAATCAAGACATATCGAAGTTAAATTGTTTCTAATCTGTAAAATAAAATTGTTTATCAATTTCAATGGCTTGTCCTTGGTTTCAAATTGGTTCCCATTTCAAAAAAAGTAAATAAAAAAAAAACGAAAAACAACTCCCGACGATTTGGAGCTCGTGGCGGTCGCATTTTTGGTACACTTTCGTTGACAAACCTGATTGCCACCCTGGTTGTGGCAGGGATATAACCCGACGGCCTTTTTGAGGTCCTTCTTTCTGGCTGGCGAATCCAGGCATGTGCGACCGCCATATCCTAGATTTCTTATCTATAAAGGGGATTTATGTAGTTTTCATAGAGGAATTGTTAAGTCAATTTTTTTTTTAAAGTAAATTCGAGTTAGTGGGAGGGAATGAAAAGCAGATGCTTACCTCGCCGTAGGCCACAGATTCGCCGGGGATAAAAAGCTCGGGATACACGTTGTCCAAGTACCATTTGAAGCTCTTGCAGTTCAGGCGTTGTCTGCGGGAAAAAATAATGAAAGAGAGAGAAGATATGGTATTTAGAACGCTTCTTTCAATGTCAATACTAAATTTATTTTCTGTCCCACTATCTAAAAGCCGACCTAATTCAAGGCCTACAACAAATTGACTGCTGCAGATTTTAATTACAAAGATTGACAATTCATTTAACTAGATAGGTCAAAACAGCAGCTAAAGTTAATCGGATTAATGGTTTTTGACAGGTCATATCATGGCTAAGATTGAATCAAAAACAGTGGTTTTAAGCCAAAGTAACAAAGACATTTCGACAAAGACATTTCGAAGGTTTTTTTTGGAGGATTATTTTTTTAAGAAAGACAACCAACTATCCGGAACGGACTAATCACCGAGGAACAGGGAATAACATCAGATATGCCAGAAAGCGTTTTCAATGGGTATTTCGACAGCGTTTTTGCCATGTGTATGAAAAGCTCAAATGATGCAGAAGATTAAGACAATCGCTAGTTTTATAAGCTATACCAAGGTATGAATTTAGTCCGAATAGTCCAAAATTGAAGACTGAACTTTGGCTTCAAATTCAAAGGCACCGCCAATGTTAGAGCACTGTGCCCAACGTGCTTCAGATCACAGAGGACGGCAAACTTCAGTTTATCAGTGGCAGACCCTCAATGCTAACAACTTATAAATATTCTTAAAATACCTTAAAAGACTTCTAGATATTTTTCTGCATCTTAAAAGTCGTGTCAACTTTGGTAGTCAACGTAAAAATATTTCTTAAAGACCTTAAAAGACTTCTGGATTTTTTTTTGCGCCTTTAAAGTCGTGTCAACTTTGGCAGTCAATGTAAAAATATTCTTTAAAGACCTAAAAGACTTCTGGATTTTTTTCTGCGTCTTTAAAGTCGTGTAAACTTTGGCAGTCAACGTAAAAATATTTTTTAAAGACCTTAAAAGACTTCTGGATTTTTTTCTGCGTCTTTAAAGTCGTGTCTACTTTGGAGGTCAACGTAAAAATATTTTTTAAATACCTTAAAAGACTTCTAGATTCTTTTCTGCGTCTTTAAAGTCGTGTCAACTTTGGCAGTCAACGTAAAAAAACGTCTTTAAAGTCGTGTCTACTTTGGCAGTCAACGTAAAAATATTCTTTAAAGACCCTAAAAGACTTCTGGATTTTTTTCTGCGTCTTTAAAGTTGTGTCAACTTTGGCAGTCAACGTAAAAATATTTCTTAAAGACGTTAAAAGGGTTCTGCATTAATTTTTTTCGTCTTAAAAGTCGTGTCTACATGGTCAGCGTCTTCTAAAATCAGGGTATTTGTGAGAAATGTTTGCTTAGACACATCTATGCATTGGCAAGATGTGGTTAGGATGGTTCAATGTTCCACACGATGCATGCTAATAAACCAGCTGCGACTTGCGAAGGGAAGAACTTTGTCCTTGAATAAAATTGATGCCCGATTTTAGAGCCGAATTTGTGGAGACTATCAAAATGATATGGTTTTTAGCAAATACTGTCGTTAATTTAACTCATGGGCTCATGGGCCGATCTAAGTTTTGAAGCCCACTTTGAAGGGAGCCTTACAAGACAGTTCTGCACGGCTGCACCTGAGAGGAAGGGCTTAACTTGGTGAAATTATGAACTAGTGTCTTGAAATGTACACCAAAAGGTAGCTATATTCGGTAATAAATCAAAATCAAGTTGGAATGGCAAGTAACTAAGGTTGAAATGTGTTATTTGTGAAAATTTTCCATCGACTTTTTTAATTCATAGCTGGTTGAATGGAACAAAATAAAATCATCAGTTTTTCCCGCCGTTTCGGTAGGGATTGCTGCCTTCTTCAGCGTTTAATATTTTGAAGAGAAATGAAACTGTTTTAACGAATGGTGTAAGAAGTTCAGAAGCAGTAGAAAGAACGTGCCCTCAATGAAATGAAAAAGCGCCGCTCACATCATATGCGGCCCTCAATCTCTTTCAGTCGTGACCTACTCCCAAAAACCTGATACTCCATTTCAATTTCATGCACATAACGTACGGAAAAAAAGGCCCAATTAAATAGTTGTAATTAAACAAGCCGATAAAAACTATACGCCAACGTGATACTGGCGTTCGCCGATTATCATATTTAAATTAAATAAAATATACCACTAACAAACAGCCAAGCTCCGGCGGCTTACATTTTAATTGGCGGTTCATGAAAAAACCCCCAGCTATCAACGCCATCAGCAATCATTCTATATTTACGTATCGAACAATTTAAACCAATTTGAGTCCGTTATCGCACGCGGTTAACCAGATTCCAAACTGAGCCCAATACCGAATTTTAATTGCACATGTTGGACACTATTCGTAATTACTGCACTGAAAATCATAATCAAACAAAGCTCACCTCAATTCCTTTCGCATGCTGACATCTCCAAAGTCGCCTTTGTCATTGCCGATCCTTTGATAGTAATACTTTGCGTAGTCGTCCAGCCAAACCTCGGCCAAGCGAACGGAATTCTTCTTCAAAACATTTACCCCGGACCTCCACTGAAATGTACAATCAAACAGAATTATTCGCAAAATGGCCAGCGCAGGGCAAACATGTCGACTTACCTTGTACGGTGACCGTTTGCGGAATATGTGACCGACATGAGAGCATGGCACTATCTCGAGTGTGCCACCGCACATCCACGATTTGAATGACAACTCCAAGTTCTCGCCGCCCCAAATGTCGAAACCCGAATCGTATGTACCGAGGAGCTCGAAGAACTTCCGGTCAATGGAGAACAGGCCACCGGCCATGGTGGGCGAGTACACGGGCTCTGCGGAGCTCTGCAATGTCATGGAAATGGGAAATGGGAAATTTATTTCTTTATTTTTTGCTTTTACAGTTATTTACTTAAAACTGTGTGTAAATGGGCAGGACATGCAGTCACTCTGCCGCATCAGAGCCAGAATGAGCGACGACCATAAACGGAACTCTATACTGCGACTGTGGCATTCCGTTTTAATTGCATTCTTATATGCATCTCGGTTGCCTTATGAAAAATTAAATTAACATGAAAATAAAATAAAGCCAGGCAACGTATAATAAAAATGGGAAGAGGAACCGCCTAGCCTCTGATGGCTTCCTGTGGCTGTTTGTTTGACAGAGAGACAAAATCCACAGCCAAACCGGAAAATTTAACACGAATGCACGAATGGGAAAAGTCTTTAATTGGCTTCCAAATGTAAATGGTTTTCGAATGAGCTGACTGAGGGTCTCTCTTTGATACTGCTTGCGAGTGCAAGGCTTAGAAATTCGAGATGCGGGGTATATCTACGATGACCATACGTCCCGTATTTCAAAAGCCTGTCCCGGTTTTTTTTTATAAATACTGGACAGTCCAATACGAATTTTTGTGTTAATTTTGACCATTGGTGCGCTGTCATGTAGTTTCACATTTTTGTTTTAATGGAAATTTTATAGAGCCTTAGTCTTACTAAGGTCACTTAGACACGCTTCGAAGTTTGCCAAGAAACTGATGGTTGCAGTACTTAGAGTAGGGCGTTCACTCGGTGAATTGCTGTTGGTCTTAAAATGAGCACGACTTTAGGTAGGCATAAATAATTCGCAGCAATTTTGGGCAATTTTTACCGGTGAATTTATTGCCAAGAAGTAGCGATTAGAACAGACTCTGGGCCACAGCTAAAATAGCAGAACGTTCTGTGAACAAACTCTGTGTAAATCACCAGAAAAACAAGTCGATAGAGCCATCACAATTGCCCAAAGTTGCCTTGCAAAAATTGTTGGTAAAATTAGCAGCAAAAGGTTGTCCTGCGGTCGCTTGTTCCTCTCGTTAAAAAATTGATAAAATATTATACGCTCTTAAGATTCTTCCAGCGATTTTTAATGCTCGTTCATAAAGTAAAAAATTACTGAAAAGTTGCCCTTTTCAAGATATTTTTAGCGATTTTTATGGCCACTTTCGAGTGTCATTAGCAGGAGAATGGTTCAGTAAACGAAGAACTAACCGATTTAGTGTAAACAAACCCAAAATCGATAGTTATTTGCCCTCACAATTGCCCAATGTTGCCAGAGTTGCTTGCAAAAATTGTCGGTAACATTATAGCAGCAAAAGGTTGTCCTGCGGTCGCTTGTTCCTCACGTTAAAAAATTGATCAAATATTATACTTTCTTAAGATTCTTCCAGCAATTTTTAATGCTCGTTCATAAAGTAAAAAATTACTGAAAAGTTGCCCTTTTCAAGATATTTTTAGCGATTTTTATGGCCACTTTCGATGGTCATTAGCAGGAGAATGGTTCAGTAAACGAAGAACTAACCAATTTAGTGTAAACAAACCCAAAATCGATAGAGTTATTTGCCCTCACAATTGCCCAATGTTGCCAGAGTTGCTTGCAAAAATTGTCGGTAACATTATAGCAGCAAAAGGTTGTCCTGCGGTCGCATGTTCCTCACGTTAAAAAAATGATAAAATATTATACTTTCTTAAGATACTTCCAGCGATTTTCAATGCTCGTTCATAAAGTAAAAAATTACTGAAAAGTTGCCCTTTTCAAGATATTTTTAGCGATTTTTATGGCCACTTTCGAGGGTCATTAGCAGGAGAATGGTTCAGTAAACGAAGAACTAACCAATTTAGTGTAAACAAACCCAAAATCGATAGAGTTATTTGCCCTCACAATTGCCCAATGTTGCCAGAGTTGCTTGCAAAAATTGTCGGTAACATTATAGCAGCAAAAGGTTGTCCTGCGGTCGCTTGTTCCTCACGTTAAAAAATTGATCAAATATTATACTTTCTTAAGATTCTTCCAGCAATTTTTAATGCTCGTTCATAAAGTAAAAAATTACTGAAAAGTTGCCCTTTTCAAGATATTTTTAGCGATTTTTATGGCCACTTTCGATGGTCATTAGCAGGAGAATGGTTCAGTAAACGAAGAACTAACCAATTTAGTGTAAACAAACCCAAAATCGATAGAGTTATTTGCCCTCACAATTGTCCAATGTTGCCAGAGCTGCGTCGCAAAAATTGCCGGTATCATTAGTTGCCTCTTTTTGCTTACTTTAAAAACAAATCACTTAAAAGTTTCCCCATTTTAAGATATTTTTAGCGATTTTTATGGCCACCTTTCCACCAAAAAAAAAACAACACAAATTCAAATACCTCCATTTAAACGGCGCCCATCAACACTCATTACTCCGTCCATTATTCACACCTGGACATTTACTTTCTCTGAATACAGTGAGACACTACATTTCGCACTAAACTGCTCTGCATTTCCAGGTTCACCTATAAAAATTTGTCACCATAAGCGTCACCAAAATAAAAGCAATGTTCCTTTTCCCCCTTTTTTTTTTTTGTTGACAACCATGGCATGTACCATGTACTTCATCATCTCCCTGATCTCATGTAAGAAAGTCATGTGCTCCTACCTACATGGAGCTTCAGGCTTTACATATGGACGTACCGGGACTGGGAAGACGAAAACGTGTGCATTGTCGTGAATGAAAATAGAGACTTATCTCTGTACTCCGGGTATTTTATTGCCATGTTCACGTAGCATTTGAGGGTTTTTTTTCGGTTCTTTTTGGGTTTTTTTATATAACAAACATAAGGACATTTATAGAACACAGAGACGGGTCCTGGCGGTATGCATTACCGTACTAAAATGTTAGTAGATAGTGGCAGAAGCGTTTCTTTGTTTTTTTTTGGGAAATATATTGTCGAAGAATGAAGACATTGACATTTTGTTCACCATGTGCGGTGGGCGTATACGTTACATTTTTTTTTTATTATATTTTTTGTAACCAGTGATGTATGTTCGGTTTGAGGAATGTTATGACGGATTTTTTTTATACAGTGGTTAATGGAATAAATTATGAGTGGAAGGAGTGTTTTAAATGGTTTATCAGTACAGTTATAGACTTGTGGGGGGTTTTCAGTAGGCTACGACTTTAGGAAATCTTTTTAGGAGATTTGTGAATTTTTAGGAGCTCTATCAGCGGGACTAATCGGCCGAGAATTGTTGACGTAGAAGAACGCATCTATGGCAGTCTTAGGAGATATTTTAAATCAATGGTTTTTGGTGGGGTCCTAGAAAAATTGAAAATTCATTTCGACGACGAAAGCAGTTGGTTTATACCGTGGTGCAGCTTAAGTGTTTTAAATTTCATCAGCTACTGTTACTCGTTATAAGTATAGGACCTCTGAAAATATGTCCTTAAGAAGTGACCTTCAAAGTTGCCTGTTCCGTAGTCAAACGAAGAACCTATGTAACCGAATTTCCTGTCATACTGTTCTTCAAAGCGGGGTCCAGATTTTGATTTAGCCGGTACTGGTTTGCAGACGAGAAGAAAAAGCAAACTGCTTAGTCTATCAAGAACAAATGTCCGCGTCATGGTTGAAAACAAAAAATGTGAATGTACGAGTCACCCATGATACAACAAGCAGACCATGACGCTGTGAGAAATGTCCTCGTAAGTGCTGACCAGTCTCCATGTAATCGAACTTCACATAGTCCATGTAATCGCACTTCACATGAATCGATCCATTTCGAAATTCAGTGTTGCGAAAAAACGTTTCCAGAAGTTTTTGTTTACCGTCCCAAAAGTAAAAGCATCTGTAACCACCTTGCGAAGTTGAAAAATTCAACTCAAACTACCAGAAGACGACCTTCGCCAAAGTCAACTCGCAAAACTGTCATTTATTTCACAGGGCAAACACTTCCGAATTTCATTACGTCATCCCTCTAAAATTGGCATCCTGCCAAATGTTATCTGCTTCGGAAATTAAAATCCCAAAGAAATGAATTATGCATACCATGTGCGTCGCAACTTCAATTTGATTTAGCGCCCCGCCGAGGACTTGTACACAAAATTTATGACTTCCGTCTAAAACTTGAACATCATTGGTTCGAAATTCTACTTTAAAGCGTTAGCTTGACATCTCAGTAAAAAAAAAAAAACCACCACCACCATTCATTCATTTCACACAAAATCGGTTTACTTTTCACTTGTGAAAGTGTCAAGCTCGTGCGCTAGGCTTGCAAGTTTTATTGTATCCAAAACTGTTCACCTATATTCGGCACAAAAGCTGAGGGCGGTAATGCTCCTCATAAATATTCTCGAACTGCTGTGCCATATACTGAAAGATCAAGTACGTTTGACATCCTTCTGCGAAACAAATGGGACACTATTATGTGTAACAGAATGGAAATATCCTTTCGACCGTATTTGTGGAATGTTGTGTGTGTTGCTGTCGGAGGGTACATTCATTACGATTCAGATGCTCCTGCTGTTGGTTGTGGTTCCTTCGGATATTGCTCAATTCCAGTAAAATGGTAATTTAGAGATAGGTATTGTCTTTGTAATGATGTCATAAGGGTTCGATAATAAATTCAATGCGTACAGCATTTGCGGTTGAATTTCGAATTGTTTACACCAGGTTGATGGTAAAAATTGAATTTTGTCGGATTATTTTTCTGGAGTTTTAACAATTACGTCAATCGATTGGAGATCCGCAAGTTAGTGAAATTGGAATTGCAAATCGAGAGGGATTGGCAGCGAGTGTAGCTGGCGTTGTTTACAAGCAGTTATTGATTGGGGTGAGGTTGAGAAAAAAATGCCAAACAAATTGTTTGGGTTTATAGAAATATTAGGACTTATGTTATCAGTAGAACTTATTCATATTTTAATGTCAGTCTTTTTGCACAATTTTCACATGGGAGGGAAATGTTCAAAATATCACAGCATCTGTCAAAATAAATATGAAAAACGGAGTCGATACGACGGATGCATTTTTTCTAAGACCTTAAATAATGTGAACTTGAAATGCTCACTCATAAAAGTATATTTGTTGCTCCGAGCGATGCAATTTTTGTTATATATTATTTTTGGAATTGGCAACACTCATTTGATAGTTCACTGGTGATTTTATTAGCCACCTTAGCAATAGCATACAATTATTATACACGATCCAGGGGATTCAAAAACAAATTTGTACCCAACAAATCAACAATTAGGCCCCCCGCACACGAGCGTACTAAAAACAAAACCACAATTAATTGTGGGACACATTTTTGTGTATATTTTTATTGAATTTTCGTTGCATGCAATCACTATTCATACATTTTTAAGTCTCATGAGCAAAAGCCTTTGTTGGGTAAGGTCTGTGTCATCGCATTTTTATGGCGGAAAATTCAATTTTAAAACTTAGTCTGAAATTTTTAACTAACATTATAACTGACTGCATATCAGAACAATTTAAAACCGAATGCAAACCTATTCAGTCATCCGTAGGGACTCTAGGCCTAGCTTCTCACAATCATTCGTTTTGTGTGAGTTTTTAATATTTGGAAGGCATGGAAGGGATCTACAAAGAAAAACGGCCAATTTAGAAACTCTTTCATAACAGTTATACCATCGGATGTTTGTCAGACGTTCGCGAGAGGTTACGCAGTGGGAACAAAAAACACTGCTGGCACCAAAAGGTAAATACTTTAAAAAACATCAGAGCCATCTATCGGATCTTATTCAAACTACACTAACACACTGCCAGTACTAATAAGAGTAAACTGTTCAACTTTCAGCAAAATCTTTCGATTAGTTGTTGAGTTATTAACATAACTCAAATACGAACTTTGGCAAATAGCTTTTATTGGTGTCCCTAAGCTAATGTCCACTTTTCAAAATTGTTAATAATTATAAAGTAAGTACGGGGTAAATAAACATAAATACAGTCATCTGCTCCACGAAATTACCTATCTATTGATAGGTCGTATGTTAAAATTGATTGAGAGTGAAAGCCGCAAGAGGGCTCTGTGAGCTGCGTTTTCCTTTCAACATTGTTGCTAGGGGTAGCTCGACTGCAGTCGGTCTCTGCGTGAAAGCTGTAAGGAACTGTAGCCGAAAGAAATTAATGAAGCCTGGAACTTTGAATCTCTGAAACCTTGGGTTAAGAAAGATTGCAAGCAAGCCACTGCAACAAAGACCAACGTTTTTAGCAATGAAAGTCATAACAATGGGAACAAGTGTGCACTAGCCTTGTTAGTCTTCGAACTAGATCCTACTGATTTACAAAAGCGTCAATCACAAGTTACAATGAGTCAGTCGGAGGCGAGTTTTCTGGCCTGCAACAAAGGCATTAAGCATGTACATTAGCCTCTCCGTGAAAAGCCTCCTCATTCCAGGAATAGTACCCTTCTGCACAACTGAAGTCGGCAACTACCTCGAGAGTATAACCATCATTGAAGGGTATACAATTTCGAACACGCCCAATTCAACGCATCTTCAGAGAGGTGGATTGTAAAAGTCCAGTCCTAAGTGTGTCTTTCTTACATAACCTAACCTATACCAAGGAACTCGAGCCAAACTACTCAAAAACAGTCTTCCAGAACTTGAACATACACAATAGTCAAAGCGATTTTAAGAGTCCCGCCACCGAATGCTTTAAACAAGTTGTTGAAGCGAATTCAATCCAAACAAATGAGGGGTTTCTTAGGTGGTTTTTTCATGCATGGCATATCTACAGCTAATAACATCGAGAAGCATCCACAAGAGCGTTCCTAATTCCACGTCTTCCTTGGCAATCCCTCAAATACGTCCCTGTATGTTGTAACTCAATCTTCCTCATCTGTTAAATGTAGCAAAAGACAATGGAATCGATTTTGAGGGAAGGCCATCCCATTCAGCTCATTAATGGATTCACGTGCTTTTAGTCCACCAGTAGGATCCGTCATGCTTTGCGACATAAAATCGATCGCCACAAAAACAAATCGGACAGCGGCGGAAACCATTTTCGCTACATTGACAAAAATTCAGCTCGCAGCACCAAATGGAATACCAAATCCGTACACACAATCCCTCTGTCAAATAACACTATGTCCTGGTTCCCCATAGAACGGATTTTACTCTTTATCCCTCGCTGAAAGAAACATTTTCTTAAGCCCCATTTGTACAAGTATATCGCCTCGACGGTGGTATTTACACTTCTGCTCCTGATATGGAGTGTTTGCCTTCGCCATACGCACACACGGTAGACTACACCCTTCGGCGGTAACTCGACTTTATTACCGCAATCCCGTCATCGTCGTCGTCGTCATCCGAAATGACATTACACCAGCGAGTTAGGGGTTGCTATAAAATAACATTTTAACCCAAAAAAAAGCCACGCTATGATAATCCAGCTTAATCCTTCCACACACACGTACAGCGGACGTACATTTAATAAACCCAGAGTCAAGTTGCCGTGGGGATCCCTTCCACACATCCACTTCATGTAATATTGAAAAAAAGAAAGCCCCGCATCCAAATTAGTTAAGCGTGCGGCTGGTTTTCGGTTGTTCCAAAGGACTCATATTTCAATTAATTTGCTTCAACTTGTTTTTTTTTTATTTTCGCTGTTGCTTGTGAGCAAAAAGTTGCGCATCATGGCTGCAAGTGGCAAACAGTTCTCTGGAGTGGACCCACCAAGACCGGTATCGTCGGTAAAGTTGGGCTGCTTGGATTCAATTTAATTAGAATTCACCTCCCGAGTCCTGACTGCGGGAGGAGTGCTAACGCAAAAGACACTATTAACTGCAGGCGACCTTAGATGCAAAATCCTGCGTTGTTCAATTTAAGCGGCGCAATGGGAATTTTTGTGCAAATTCCTCAGCAGAATACAAATGAATGTGCCGTCTATGTAAGAGGTAGGTCCTTCCCCGGACTACGTATACGAGATGCAATGAATCTGTCGCATTGCAGGCTTTGTCCAAACGAATGGTGGAAATAGAAAATTTCCTTTCGCCAGCCCGGGATGTGTTAATTTCCATTCGGCTCGCTTTAAGCCAGTTTGTACGGTTTGCCATAGTGACACGTCCAGGAATGATAATATCCACACATACATTACAAAGTCGGCTGGATCCTGGGATAGACACACTCGGGCTGGGTGGGTTTTGAAGAGTTTAAAGCGGTCGGGGGCGCACGGTGCGACGAGTGTTTGTCTTTTCAATGGGGGATTGTCATTTAGATAAAATTCAACTTGACATAATGGCAACCGCAGAATGTCGTTATGTGGCTAGCTTCAAGATATATGGAAGAAACATGTTGTGTTTGTGGTGGTCAGAAATATGGCTTTTTGTGGTGGAACGGGGGGAGGCGTTCCAGCTCATGGGTGGAAGAGAGAGAGCACGTAAAATATGAACACCACTCGGTTCTGTTGTACATAAATCAGGAGAGTAATGGGCCGGAGTTGGTCCCGGCAATTGAATTTTCTTAGCAGCGAACTGGCAATGAAGGATGTGCTGTGATGTACGAGGTAAAACGTCGGAATGGAATGAAAGATGCGGCGTACGTGTTGAAGGCGACTATAAAAAGGAACTGATGACGGAGTAGGAATCTACAAGGATGCCAGGGTTAGATTTTGAGGCGATCCCTGGATAGTGGAGCCATTAAATGAAATTTGGTATAATATGGAATAAGCAGAAAAAGGGGGCATAGGATGACTTGAAACTAGGCAGCGCTAAAACTACCCCTCTTGCAGGGGTCAACCAAATCAACCAAAACTGAATATTTAACAACAAGCAGGACTCCACCATAATACACGAACCAATGACCACACTGAACTAAAACTTGACTTAGATGTAGAACGAAACAAATGATTAGGTACGTGGTTCGTGCCCCCCCCAAAAGGGGGCAAATGAGGTAAAAGTTAAGACAGACACTGTAACATGTTGAAAAGTATCAAATCTTGTCTGTATGTGGATTTTTTCACTCATCGCACTCAATATACACCCCGGATCAATATATCAATCTCTCAGAAAAACATTGAGCCTAACGTGGAGCAATATTTAGATTTTATTTCATCGCGATCGCACGATTATTTATTATTCGGAAAAAATAAGTTTTACATTCCAGATCACTGGTTCGTCTTGGAAAATCTAGGCGCCTGGTCTGATTGCAATCGTGTGTTGTGCATTTCTTGCTTTATTTTCATTTTTAGTGTCCAAGCTGAATTTTTCGAACTCACAATGGTGAAATTTTCCATACAAAATTGCATATTGTGACCTACAAAATATTTAGTGTGGGGGTTAAAAAGGATTATTATTAAGGCCCTTTCTAAATAAGTCATTTGGTTACATGAAAGTAATGAAGGGTAATGCCAGTTAATGTTTGGCAATTCTCAACGATGAGCATAGGCATCTCGTGAAAGCATGTTCCAAAAATAATACTTTATGACTGAAGAATAACTTTCCTATTTAGAGCAAATATATTACCAAAGTAATGTACAAAATGTAATGCATTACCGATTTTGGTAAATTTGTGTAATTAAACTACGTTGCTACCTTTGCTAGACCATCCTATCTATTTATTGAAAAGTTAGAGTGAAGGAATAGATAAATTAAATTACACTTAGAAATAAAGTGTAATGTATTGAGTAATGCATTTTTATAACTATACAGTTTTTGTAATCAATAGAATGCTTTGCTTAAACACTTTTGTGCGCTATTTTACGCACTTTACGTGGTTCTAAAATATCAAATCTTGATGATTCTTTATTCAAGACTAAAAGAGAACGAAGTAAAACAAATTGCCTAGTAATGAAGTGTAATGTATTAAGTGATGAATTACCCAGTAATAAAGTCCAAAGCCTAAAAAGTTTCTGTATTCAGGAAAATTATCTATTAAACCATTTAACAAATTGCATGGTAATGAATGGTAATGTCAGGTAAGACAAGGTAATTACCAATGATGAATTACACGATTATTTTTTGTGAAAGCTAGTAAACTTGATGCTTGACCACTGTTCTATGAATTACAAAAACACTACCTAAGTAATGTATAAATGTAATCAATTTATTTTCAATTTGAAATATATTATAAATATATAAATATTATATATTTATAATATAAATACACACAAAAAAACACTGCTTCCACTACAATTGAATATTGTTTGTATTTGCTCTTTAAACTTTAACCAATGGGTATAACCAATAAATTGCTTGGTAATCAAGCGTATGTAATGAAGTGTATTACTTGGTAATGTGTTATTCAATAGTACATGTATTTATTTCCCAAAATTAATCGATAAACATCTACCCAGCTTACACTGTAATGCATTACCAAAGTAATACATCAAATTCAAGTACGTATAATGCATCTATAGATCTGTCATAGTCTGTCCAGTATATGTGCTTCTGAAGAACTGTACAACTGTAGCAAAACACATCCGTGCAAAAAATCCCTCTCTCTCTCATGGGATTCTGCCAGAATTACGTTCGCCATTCCCATTGGCATTACTGCGAGATAAAAAATGTTGAAACTTGAAATTCCCAAATCTAGGGATGATCTTTTCGATTTTCCTCCTTTGCTCTTACATTTTATTCTCCATTTATTTACGCTTCTGGTTGTTTTTTTGGGGCACATTAAAAGTTTCCCATGTTTTCGAGACAATAGCGTAATCCAATGGATATCTCAAATATGCACACACGTCCGTATTATACACAACAACACTGATAAAATCCTTTAAAACGAAAATCATTGAAACGCATCAATGTACCCTTATCAACGGGAAATTATTTTTCCTTCCCTCTCCCAGCGATACGCCATACAATGTTGGAGGAGAAAAGGCCGCCTGTGTATAGGGATGGGAATAACTGGGAGCCGAAAGAAGCATCTCCATCACTGACAAGGCACAAACGAATTCCAGTACACTGCGTGTGTTCGGGGATATTGAGATAAATTTGAGATCATATCTCTCTGTTGATGATGGAATGCCTTTAGAATTTCATTCCTTACACAGGAACACAATTTGTGAGCATGAGAAAGGTTATAAGCTTCATATAAGCCCCATCAAAGTGTAGTTAAATGAAGAGCATGTCAAACGTAAGTGTGTCCCCTAACCAAGGTTTACTTTTGATGATAGCAATGGGCTGGTTGTGTGTACATTTTTCAATCTCAATTCTCGAGGTAATCGGATAAGGGCTCCATAAATATGACACGTCCTCGTTCGCCTTCTACCATAAATCACCCACCTTTATGTGCAAGGCCAGTCCAATTACTTTCGATTAAACTTCCATTAATTCTTCTCTCGTGTCGATAACTAAGTTTCGACGGTCGTTGTCAAATCCTTGTTATCCGTTTTTTTTCCCTTGTGATTTATGTCTCAACTCATTCGAGGGGGTTTTTGGTCAATTTCTTCAACGTCCAGTGGCATTGAGTTCGTAATCCCTTCCGCTACGTTAGAAAAACAAACCCCCCCCCCCCCACACTGTCAAAAAGCGAACAATGAATCAAAAATTATCCCACAAAACGGAGAAAACATCCCGCTGAGGCAAACATTTAGAAAGGGCAAACATCCGGCGGAGTGTTTTCTGTGTAAAATCAGTGAACTCTGTCACTGGCATACCGTAAATTACCTTCTGTCCCGTTAACAGAATATCTTTCCAAAGGCAAACCCTTCTCAGAATAAATGATGAAAGCTACCCTTTGATGTGACATTTTTTTTTGCACAAATGTATGTTTGCTGAATAATTCATGACAAGTTTATAAGAAACCTTAGCATACTATAGACGGTAAATATATATATCTGAAGGGCTAATTCCAATTAGCATTTCTTTCTTTCATCCATCACTCGAAATAGGTTTGTCTTGGCAGAGGTTTTGTTAATTTTCCAGCTGTCACTGTCAGTGGTTGGGAGGTTGAAGAAGACTAGCTGCCGAATGAAAGAGGTCTACTGCCCTTGCTCTGAAGTACATTTTTGAGTAGACAATACCTCGTTTGAAGTCAGAGACTACAAGGCGTGTAAAGCTCGATTTAGCTCCAACTTTCGACGTGAAGTACTCCTACAGATGGACGAAGCAATGGCACATGAAGACGTGATAAGATTTGTAGGGACAACGGGCTAAATTTAAAATGTGAAGCTCTAAGGACGAAAGTCGCCCCTCCGTGTTACGATTAGAAACAGTGACCTTAGAAAAAACGGGAACTGACCGCAAACTTGTGAGTCCTGCGAGTATAAGGTCGTTGCAGCGATTCCTAGAGCTTATTTGATAACTACACAAAGTTTGCCTCGCTGTTCAGTGATTTGATTTGGAAATGGGACATTGAGCAACACGTTTTTTTTAGTAACAGTAATTCGTCCTTAAATAGTTTGACCTTTTATGCGGTTACAAATTTGCATACGAATGAAAGTCGATTAGCCTATGAAGAAGGCTAATTGTAAAGGACAACAACGACAGCACGTCCATTTCTTTCACCTAGCAAATGGGCTGATGACACCTAGACGTCTACAACTCCTAGATATAAATCATCACTTATTTATGAGGACAGAGGCATATACAGGCTCTTGGGAAATGAATAACCGACGGCAGGGTGTTCACCATGATCATAAACAGGAAGGTCCTTGTGACGATTGCGACAGTAGAACAAGGTCTACCAAAGACTCAAGCGGCAACTTTTTTATGACTTAAAAACGTCATTTAGACATCTAATGCTCAGCTCGTTTAAGAGTTGGAGAAGAGTTTGACAGGCACAAACCTTTCTTTCCCAATGAATGCGGACTTCAATATTGAAAACCTCATCCAAATCCATTGATTGGTTCTCGAGATTAGCGAAATGATATACAGACAGACCGATTATGGGGACTTTCTTTCAACTGACAGATTGATTGTGGGGACTTTCTTTGAAATGGCAGATCGATTGTGGGGAATTTCTTTGAAATGAATTGTGGGGACTTTTTTTGAACTGAAAGACCGATTGTGGCGACTTTCTTTGAACTGAAAGACCGATTGTGGGGACTTTCTTTGAACTGAAAGACCGATTGTGGGGACTTTCTTTGAACTGACAGATCGGTTGTGGGGACTTTTTTTGAAATGACAGATCGATTGTGGGGTCTTTCTTTGAACTGAAAAACCGATTGTGGGAACTTTCTTTAAAATGACAGATCGATTGTGGGGACTTTTTTTGAAATGACAGATCGATTGTGGGGACTTTCTTTCAACTGACAGACCGATTGTAGGGACTTTCTTTGAACTGACAGATCGGTTGTGGGGACTTTTTTTGAAATGACAGATCGATTGTGGGGACTTTCTTTGAACTGAAAAACCGATTGTGGGGACTTTTTTTGAAATGACAGATCGATTGTGGGGACTTTTTTTGAAATGACAGATCGATTGTGGGGACTTTCTTTGAACTGAAAAACCGATTGTGGGGACTTTCTTTGAACTGACAGATCGGTTGTGGGGACTTTTTTTGAAATGACAGATCGATTGTGGGGTCTTTCTTTGAACTGAAAAACCGATTGTGGGAACTTTCTTTAAAATGACAGATCGATTGTGGGGACTTTTTTTGAAATGACAGATCGATTGTGGGGACTTTCTTTGAACTGGCAGACCGATTTTGGGGACTTTCTTTGAACTGAAAAACCGATTGTGGGGACTTTCTTTGAACTGAAAGACCGATTGTGGGGACTTTCTTTGGACTGACAGATAGGTTGTGGGGACTTTCTTTGAACTGGCAGACCGATTGTGGGGACTTTCTTTGAACTGAAAAACCGACTGTGGGAACTTTCTTTAAAATGACAGATCGATTGTGGGGACTTTCTTTGAACTGACAGATCGGTTGTGGGGACTTTCTTTGAACTGGCAGACCGATTGTGGGGACTTTCTTTGAACTGAAAAACCGATTGTGGGAACTTTCTTTAAAATGAAAGATCGATTGTGGGGACTTTTTTTGAAATGACAGATCGATTGTGGCGACTTTCTTTGAACTGAAAGACCGATTGTGGGGACTTTCTTTGAACTGAAAGACCGATTGTGGGGACTTTCTTTGGACTGACAGATAGGTTGTGGGGACTTTCTTTGAACTGGCAGACCGATTGTGGGGACTTTCTTTGAACTGAAAAACCGACTGTGGGAACTTTCTTTAAAATGACAGATCGATTGTGGGGACTTTCTTTGAACTGACAGATCGATTGTGGGGACTTTCTTTGAACTGGCAGACCGATTGTGGGAACTTTCTTTGAACTGAAAGACCGATTGTTGGGACTTTCTGCGAACTGGGCTACCCGCTCATAGGAATGACGCGACTTTTATTAGAAGGCGTGTACTACGATTTAAAAATATCCCACATTTTGTATGTGGTCCTTAGGCTATTATCCTGTCATTTACGTCGATTGTTTCATAATCAGTTGAAATATTTTACCATATACTGGACTTTGTTTTGACAGTGTGAACAGTCGGAAATGGTCAAAATGTTGCCACCTGGCCTATACTTTTATCGCCTATAAAAGTAATAAAAGTATAAAAGTCCACCAACAGATTATTTTTGGGCTGACTATCTTCAGGGGCAGAAAATCGCTACACATGTACGTTTAAATCTCACCACCCTTCTATTGTAACTCGCTTTTATTGCGCAACGTGATCCAATATCCCTTCCAAATAAATTTAAAATATTAGGAATCGATTCACATTCTCTACCCAAACAGAACATTAACTGCGAACGAGAAGGATTTCCGCCCAATTTAATTCAGAACTCCATTTCCAAAGGAGTATCATTGTCGAAGCGATTTCCAATAATAATCATAACATAAATTCCTTTAGGAAAAAATACAAATCTCCGACTCACCTTATGACGTTTGCGCTCCCTCTCCGGCACAGCATGCCAATTGAATTGCAAATTCCAATCGAAGCCGCCGACGTTAACGCCTCCGGAATCGCGATAATGGTATTCCATTGTTGTGTCATCGATTACATCAATAACTGGACATACAACAGTTGTTGAATTCTTTGCAATACGATCCAGCAGTGGTTCCAGCCATCCTGAAAGGACCAACAAAGAGAGAAAATAAATCAGAAAAAAAAAATAAATAAAAGAACACAATCAAAAGCCAGGAAGCCTGCACAGTTAAATGTATATTACAGTTAGTTACAACTATATATCGAGCGCGGAGCCTTCAAAAAGTTAATGACAGATCGTAAAAATGGCACAATGCCAATATAACAGCAACAATAACAACTACAGCAGCACAAAGGCAACGACAAGGCGGGGGCAAAACAAAAAGGACATTCCCCGATCATTGTTTTACATCTGATTGAAATGTAATTACGTAGGACGATACGAACAGGATACGAAATTGAGTTTTATTATTTTTCCTTTTGTGGGCCATCTCCTCTGGGAAGTCGTCGTGAATATGACCGCCAGCAAGGAGATAGGGATACCTTTCGCTGCAAATAAGTGTGCACTATATGCAGAGTTCTCACACAATTCCCATTTGGTTGCAAAAGCACTTATGACGTCCGGGTCATTAGCCTCATTCCTGGCTGAACAGTGAACAGTGCTGTAGTTGGTTTGGATTTGGACACGCGGAGTTTGTTGAACTTTTATATGGAGGGGTTTGCGGATTACATTGCGGACCTTTGTGTGTACGAATGCCTGGCGGCAGTAATGCGCACACAAATTGGAAATTAATTCTTGGCGGACTATTGTACTTCGATTGATGTGGATTGCGGCTTTTCTGCTGGAGGTATGTACTTTTCAATTGAATTTATTGAGGGTATTGATTTATGCGAGCGCAAATGCATTGCGAAGGAAACGTGTTTGGATTTTGAATCTCCTCAAAATGACAGCTTAAAAATGTGTCCTTTTTTTTGTAGTTCTGATAAAATGGTCGTACAGACCTCAGGATACTTTTGTCGTACAAGTGTGTAAGTTAGCTGCGAAAAATAATCAAACAGCTTACAAGCGGCTTGGTTGCATTTAAACCTTGACAAGTCCGAAGAACGCTGAAAATTTCGCCTTGAAATGTTCAGATGTAGCAACGATTTGGCTCTGGTTAAAGTCTTAAAGCCAGATTTTGTGTCAATCGTTGCTTGATTTCACTGAATGTACAGGCAACCAGCCTTAGGCTTTGAGGGCGGACTCAAAACTTGTAAACGAACAAAAAAATCGAAAAACCAACGAGGAGAATCTTGAGAGTCCTTTTCGGAGAAGTTTCGCCCGTATATTATTGATACTAGCGTTTCAAAGGCTTACCGAGATGTGACACTCCCGACTTTTTATAGCTGCATCCAACCAACATGAGTCCTCCAACAACTGGTAGACAAAATTAAAATTCTAGATGGAAATGGTGGAGGCCATCGAGCGAATCAAGGCCCTCAATTTCCTTCCACCAATCAAGGTGTGTGACTGAGTCAATGGAGGTTTTACGAAAGCAGACAGTCTAGCTAGACATCTTCAGAATGAAGACAGGAATCCGACGGCTAAGTCGCAAGCTCCAAAGTCAACAGAAACAAGCCTCAGTTGATGAGATCAAAGAACATCACAGAATGACACCAAAGTTGAAAAAGTGTCAAGTGAGACTTTAAACGTCTGACAAAAAGTCGAACAATCGCAGGTGACAAAAATAGCGCTAGATCAAAAGCTTTACCAAAATGGCCGGAATCCTAAAAGGGAATAAGGCATATCGTGATGGCAGCTAAGGAACCACTTTCCTATTCAAAAATACTCAGCTCAGCTCGTTTACCAGGGTACAAAAAGACCTTAAAGTCCGAAAGAGGTGCCTAGCTCTTTTAACTGAAAAAGCAAACCAACATCGGTGAAACCTTCGGCCCTAATGCTGATATCCGAATGTTGATACAGCGAACTGAAAGTAAATACAACGACGAGGTCACTAGAAAGAAGGATATCTCCAGCGCAATCAAACCGAAATTCCAACTGGCGAGAGTAGGAATGCGTAGCAGATAGCGTAAGCTTAAGAAAGGCTTACTGTGGCACGCAAGTCGCGACTTATAGCCAACGGACAGAGCTAAAGTCGGGGCAGGAGAAGGATTGTCAATAAAATGATTTAGATGCTTAGAGCTCGGATGGACTTCGTGCAACTTGAAGAGCGAGCATGACAGAGTTCAAGCTGTAAAGCTATAAAAAAGAGGGCCACATATAGCTAAGACCTGCTGTAAAATGGACAAACCAAACAGCACTGGACTTGTGGCTGGTAAATAGTACCAAATGCGGGGTTGTCAAGAAGGCCCTTGGCAGATAAAGCACGTTGGCGAAAATGATAAAGGAAAAGCCAGTTCCTATTAGAAGGCCCTCAAATTTTTGCTAGATTGGCAAAAAATCAAATAAGGCAGCGATGTGGACCCATGGAAATTATTCTCTGCAAAAAGTCAGCCAACAGGGTTGGCTCTTACTTTTAAAGCTCCTAGGTATACTCTAGTACATTTGAACAAGTTTGCTTTCGACGACGAATTTCTTGAAATAGACTTTCTGTTCAAGACGGTGGTCTAATATGCGAGCAGGTTTAACAGTTGGGATAAAAGTGCCTTTGAAAAATCCTCCGACCTTAATTGGAACGCCAACCAACATCTTGACCATAAAATCGGACATAATTGTGAATAATAGATTGTTCGTATAAATTTTTTACAATTTTCCCATAGCTAACCACGCGACGAAATTGACCCGAACCCAAAAAGAAGATGGTCAACCGAGAGATACATACCACAGGACACTCGAGGAGAACTCGGCAAATGTAGTTGAAGAAACCCGCAAGGCAACACAAGGCATAATTAATTCAATTACTTCGTATTAACGTGTACCGACCTCGGTGCTCCCGAAAGACCGCAGAGGTCCCTCGAAACCCTTTTAAAAATTTAAACGCAACATCTAATCAAGTCCACTTGACGCCAAAATGCAATTATTTATGCACATCCAATTTCATTATCCGCCTTAAATTTATAATTACGCTCTATATTAATAAAGCGCTCCCTTAACTAACTGCTTTATCCTGCAAACCCAAAAGGATGGTTTGCGGCTGCAAAAAAAGAAGCGCGGCAGCGAAATAAACGAGTTAAAAGCTATGTGTCAGTTAGCAGCTATATACAATCTCCCGAGCTTAATTAAATTCGTTTATTTTGTGCTAACATTTTTGTCCGTAGTGGTTTTGGCAATATGAACGGAGGACCCTTAAGCCGAATGCACTGAACTCTGTCTGTACTGCCGGCCGTGTGGTGTGTTATAACTAAATTAATGCAACACTCATGCAAATGCGCATGTGAGCTTTTTTATTATTATTATAAAATTTTTAAATAACAACCCTGGAAGGAGATAGAGTTTTATTTTTTATTTTTAAATGAATCCTATCCTACTTTTAGCCGGAAGGGTGACCGTACAACGTACAACAAACCATAAAACGTCATAAAGTTGCGACTCGACTACGACGAGTGGGTATAACCAAACCAACCGCAATCAGCAGATTGTGGTGAATCCTTTTTTTTTTTCTGAGTATGAATTCAAAAGAGGATAATTTAAAATTGCAAATAAAAAATACCAAGGAGAGTATGGCCTGTAATTAATAATGGAATCGCAATGACAATCATAATGCACACGCAGCAGTGTGGGCTCGCCACATCGTTTTAAATAAAACGTTTCAAGGACTGTTGTTATTATGACGGTATATATGGTTTGGGGTTGATGTGAAATGGGGTGTGTATCCCATTTCCACTCGGCAGCTGTAAATTGTGGGTCCCTTTTATTAAATTTTCAGTGTTTACTGGAGTTGGCTCTGGTCAAAGTATATCCTTTATTTGGTATGGAACGTAAATTGCTTACAGGTACCACGCCCCTTTGTTTCTTGTTCGAAAAAAAAAAATGCAACAGACACTTAACATCCATTTACCAAATTCCTAAATGAAAGCCGCCTTAAATGCGAAGGTATAGAATCCACAGTGACTTCGAGGGGCAACTCCGCATTGTACAGCCCCGCCCTCACTTTGAAAACCCGTTGTACACATAATTTCCATCGATTCACGAAATTTCCCAGACACAGCTGCTGGAAGTGGCAAGATGTGGGACTTTAAATGCTTTTGTGAATACTTGAATCCTACTCAGTGGAGCTACTCCCGCGCCATCTATTGTACATTTTTGAAAGCAATGTGTAAACCTTTTCCGACGCTTAGATACAAAATTCTGAAAGTTGCTTCTCATTTGGTTGAGCAGTTCGTGAGCTAATCGGTAACACTTGCATCGACAGGTATTCCAAAACTGAACGGGTTTTTATGTCTGTTATCGGTTGTGGTAAAAACTTCCGAACAGATTTAGATGAAAATTTGTTTTACAAGATTCATGAAAATTTGAGAAGACTTTAGGTTATGTTATTCATTGCCACGCCTACTTTTTGGGAGTATTTTCAACCCCCAAATGTGTTGTGTTGTTACGGACTTAACCGTTTTTAACTCTCTTCTACTGAAATAAATTTAAAAGAATGCAAAAAAAAAAATAAAAATACATTTAAAATATGTTTAAGACTTCCATAAACTTTTCAAGCCATCAATCAGCTTTCTGGTCCTTCTAGAAGCTGAGCTACAGACCAAAATCGAACGTGGCCAAGTTACATCAAATCGAAAAATTTTAGCAACGATTATTCCTGATCGTGGTTCTGGTTTGGGATGGTGGACATTTATCTACTGTGTGCCACTTGCTCTATTAGAGCGAAACAAAAGGTAGCCATAATTAAATTTGAAAAAAAAACCTCTGATATAAGAAAGGACTGCAGACAAATTTCCCCTTTTTATAAAACGGACAGTGTTCACGACAAAATTTTCGGGATGGTGGATGGTGAGTTACCACAAGGTTGTATAGTTCGGCCTACCCTTTTTCTGAAGCTAACTCATGGTGTACTAGTTCTCGAAAAGTGGCCGCAGACTTGGGCTTAGTAATCTGAGGCAATGGCTGCAAAGAGTTCAAACTGCCCGAGTCTGTGGTATTTGAGTCGCCACCAGATTAAATGGAGGAATTGGGTACTCGGAAAGCCAAATAATCGGGGCTTAAGGGTGGATCAACAGAACGGCGTTGTTATCGATCAAGTATTTGAGGACATGGAGATGAGGAATTAAGATAGAAATTCTCTTTGTTTTCAAACATAGTAGGAGCAATTAACTATTTTGGTAGATATACCACGGATCTATGTGGATTTCCATGCGGTTTTTGGGCCCGATGTTCATATTAATCGACAGTTTTTAAAAATCTCACATCCGACAGCTGAAAGCTCCAGGAAAAGAAGAACGCTGCGTCAAAAAGTCACCACTAAACCATGTGGATTTCCATCAGGTAGAGCTCGCTGACGGATGCGGTTTTTGGGCCCGATGTTCATATTAATCGTGGTGGCTTTCGTCAGTTTTTTAAAAAGTAACTTTCAAAATATTACGAACAACGATGCATCACCAATCCGAAAGCTAAAAGCTCTATAAAACTAAACAATTGAGAATATTCGTCAGTTTTTAAAAATGTCACCTACAAAATATACCGAAGCACAGCACATTTCGAATCCTATATCTGAAAGCTCCAGGAAAAGAAGAACGCTGCGTCAAAAAGTCACCACTAAACCATGTGGATTTCCATCAGGTAGAGCTCGTTGACGTATGCGGTTTTTGGGCCAGATGTTCATATTAATCGTGTTGGCTTTCGTCAGTTTTTTTAAAAAGTAACTTTCAAAATATTACGAACAACGATGCATCACCAATCTGATAGCTAAAAGCTCTATAAAACTAAACAATTGAGAATATTCTACGACAAGATCGGTGGACAGGACCATATTACCCAAAACAAACTTAAAGCTCGTGTACTCGACTTTCTGACTTTTCAAAGTTTCCACGTATAAAGTACTCTATACTTAGATCTAAATTCCACACATACCTTGAGTACACTCGCAATGCGAGTCCAAATAGGTCAGCACCGGTGACTCTGCGTACCGAGCTCCCAGCAGTCTAGCCCGAATCAGACCTTCCCTCCGCGGCGCCCGAATGATCTTCACTTTGGGATACGCCACGAAGTACTCCTCCAGCTGTGTCTTCGTGTGAGCTATAAAAAAAAGCAAAGATCACCCCATCACTTATTTGTTATCTCGCAGAATAAAGACAAACTTACGCATATCGGAGAAGTCATCGACGAGTATGATATGACCAATGAGGTGTTCCGGTGATCGATCCAACACCGAGTGCACCGTACGCAGCAGCACCGACCACGCTTCATTGTGGAAGCAAATGATCACATCTGTTGGTGGAAGATCATTCTGATAGCGACCCGGCTCTTTACACCTATAAGCAAAAGAACAAGCACATCAGTTACGCTATAGCCACACGTCAGCCGATTGTATGTATATACTCACCAAGCATCCCTGGGATCGGGAAGGTTACGATGCACCGAGATAAGATCGGACGCGTACTGATTGAAGGCATTCTTTGTCCAGCCATCATCGACTAGTTTCTTCACGTCACTGGTCAGGTTGGCTGGCAGCACGACTGGTTTACCCATTTCGCCTGGAGCATCCTCCACTGGTGCTGGTGCGTCCAGAACGCCCTTACCTGCAAGAACAAAAGGCCGATTTAGAAACGCGCACCACACCAGCATGATTTGTGTATGAAGACATTGGATTCTGCCAAAGCTAACAGCGCGAATCCCCTCTTAGCTGCACCATCACCAACCGACGAGACGTTCCGTCGTGTATTTGACAAATAACATGACAGCACATATTCTCGGTAATTATAATCTCCAGCCATCAATCAGGCAGCGAGAGACTGTGAGAAGATTCTATGCTGGTTATGCAATTCACCACCCATGAGTTGCATTGTGTTCCTAGCCGCAGGCTGTCATGATTGCTAAAAGGCTCTCAAGGAATCCACCGAGTGCGGTGTACACATCCAGCTCGCCTTTGTATCTGCAGTCGACTTGAGCGCGAACCCGCATCGTATGGGTTCCTGATTTAGCGATAGTACCGACTCGTATGCTAATGTCATTCGGTAGGATGGTTGTACTCGTGTGTGTGTGCGTGTTTGTATGATAAATCTCCATCTTAGCCGATTGTCATTGAAGAAGGCACAGCACCGACAGACAACCTTTATTGTCAATGTCGATATTTAAATTGGAAAAAGTATCTAATGTGCTGCGCGGCATCTCGGGGTTGTGCCCTTTTAAGTGAGTTGCAATGCAGAGAAAGATATTTACCTCTTTGGCTGGTGGATGTGAGGCGAGCACATTGGAATTTAAGTGGGCACAGATGCCGAGCGATGTACCAGCAATAAAAGGGTAAAGGTTCCCTCGTCGAAAAAGGAACTGTGCAAAATTCATGAAGGAAATGAAAATTTGAATCTATGGAAATGGCAATGGCAATGGCAATGGCTGTCTGTCTGAGGTATTTTCGGAAGTTATTTCTGGTGGCAGCAGCATAAACACGGTCGTGCTTTGAACGGGGGAAAAACCAACGACAGCATAGGTGGATGAGTCGGTAAGTGTAAGTGAAATATACGAAAATGACGGCTTTCAAGATTGGCGGTGAAATGGTATAGCTACTGGCGTTTCATAGCGGGACAGACAGATTGATGCTGTTCAACCTCCGATTCATCTGACGGGGGAAAATGCTTTTTGGCAGATTATAATACGAATAAGAGGATAACGGTGAAAATTGATCCCACATTGTGGACATATTTCATAACCACATTCAGACGTACGACCTACATCCATAAAACTATAGAAAGGCGTACCTACTCATGCGAATGTTCAAAATAGACGTAGAATCTACATCCATCCATCTATATATACAAAACAGCAAAATCTTATCAACTATTGCAACTATTACAAATATCTTCTCTTTTTTTAAATGTTTGAAATAAACGTGTGAAGGTTTTAGGCTACTGTTGCTTTCAAAATGCAGCACTTTTCATTTAACAAAATTACAAAAAAGCGCCTAGCAAAGCTGGTTATTATAAAAGACGTAACTCGTTTGTAAGTTCAGAGTTAACATGGAAACCACTAGACGAATTTCGATGAAACTTTCACTAAAACGTTGTTTAGGTTTCCCGGCGTACTTTAGGCTATATAGTTTTCCGTTCTATTCCTTTAATGATACTAAAAACAGCCCCTGTTTGAAAGGTCCTATGAAATTATTTTGTATCTCGACCTTACTTCGTTAAATTTGGCATTTTATTCAGAATTTGAAATGAAGGCGAAAAATCTTGAAACCGTTTCGAGGCAATACTTCTACGAGTATTTTGAGCTATTATTCATTTTTCTACTCCGAACAGAGGCTGAGCTATAAGAGATTGAAAACAGATCACAGTTGGTCAAAAGCGATATAAAGACGATTGTTTGTTGATTTTATCTATACTTTGACAGTGGAAAGCTTTAAAGGAAGAATTACCACAAATGAAGTGTTGTCATGCGTGTTTTATAGATGACCACGCCTCAGATTTTTTCATTCAGCAGAGAGGTCTCCACCTTTAAATGGTCCTAGCCTAAAAAGTAGCAATCTCCTTACTTCTCTTACCAATCCCACTAACTAACTTAAAACTACGAATTTGGCAGCATTCCCAGCCCACGACAGAGTTTCTTTCTCAGGCCCTGGTGATAAGGCTTTTGATACCAAAAGCGACTTCAATTTTTAAGCTCAAAAGGGCCGGACCCATTCCCAGTGTCCTGTTCGAAAGAGCGTTACTTAGATAGGCTTACGCTCTGACAGTTCGTTTATTCAGTCAGTGAGATAAAAGAGGAGCTAGGGCAAAATCCGCATTGACCTTGTAACTCCGTGATACAGAAATGGGTAACGCTTTTTGAAATGTACTAGACTAGTATCGACTTGTCGCAATTTCTAAAATGCCGGAAAAGTCGACAATATTATAATAATTCGATCCGATTTGTCTACAAGTTGAACTTGTAACCGTGTTTTACATAAATATGTAAGGCTTCTATAAATTCGAGAGAACAACAAATACAAACGTATTACAGGCACCAGGGTAATAATAGTATCTGCGACAAATGTTCCTAGTGACAGCTAAGTTTGCCAACGCCTTCACCAGAGTCTGCCTTTCAAGCTTTAGCTGTAAGATGGCAACTCTCCCATCTATTGGCATCCATCAGTCAATGTGCTTTTTATGTCCCTTTTTCTACGACATTTTTCCATATGAGCACTTTTGCAGATGACAGATGTGCAACCTCATACCAATCTACGAAAAAATTTCTACTTTCGTCCAACTGTACAGTGGTGCCAACCTAAAAGTAAAAGTTCAGCAAAAGCGACTCACAAACTTAAAACTTCTATCAAATATGCGTTGAAAGGTAAATTCTCTCAAAAAAACCGCTGCCCTGCGAACCGACTGTCCTTTATAACACTGTCTGTACATTTCTTGTTAGAAATTTGTTGCGCAAAAGTTGAACTCCTTCGTTGACAAGCGATTTATCTAAAGCAAAATTTCAGCCGGACCACCAAGTAGCATGCCAAATTCATCTCTCGAAATGCCCCATTGTGGCCGCTGTCCTCGTCGTCGGCACACAAGCAAATCCGAAGATATCAGATAAAAGTTGGCAGATTGATTGCATTCTACATGCATTCCGGCCACAAACACGTGCGGTCTTCTTTCATCTAGACGACGACGCACGATGGAAAAACTCTCTGTCACGGCCAACTACTGTAGAGTACTACACTGCGAATATCAATAAAATACCCGAGGGGATACGAGTACACCACGAGGTGGTTATTCCCAACTGGAACAACACACTGATCTCGGAGTCAGTTCTTAATCGCGATCATTTATCGATCATGATCTCTTGAGCCCTGTTCTGGTTTCAGTAAGGAGGATGGAAATGGAATAGGCTACACGGCCAGGGAGGTCACGTCGTGCGAACGTGATTGCCGCGAAGACTTTGTTTTTTTTTTCTGTGCTTTCCATTCAAGAAGAGGTCGTGCGTATACATACATGCCAATCAAAAGCCATTATCACTGGCACAAATTGCATTATCCAGCTCCAGGATGGATATAATGGCTTACGGATCACGCGCCTGTGTGAATGTGGCTGTTGCATTGTTCGATTCCGTGCTCTGTGGCTGATTGATTACATGTTTACTGATGGAACTCGGTGTAATTAGTGTGCGTTTGGCATGCGCAATAACTGATTGCGTTTGACTTAATGTCCGCCCTGCGGAGCTGGACCAGACAGCAGAAACATGTAAACACGTCTCTGGGATGTGCAAGTGCAACCGAGGCAGGGCGAAGAATTTATCCGAGTTAACCAGTCAAATGAGTTATAAGTGCCGATGATGATGTAGCCACAGACAGACAGGAGAAGCCCTCTGGCGTATATGTGTATACCTTGGGTAGGGATGTGATTATGAATTTATCGATTGGGGACATTATGGACATGTACTGAAGCTGCCATTCTATGGAATTCAGATAAAAGCAGTAATTACTGACCGACGAGATGTGAGATTTGTTCAAGGACACCATCAGATAAGCGACATTAAAATTAATTGAGCGCAAATAAGATAGGCGAGGCGATTCGAAACAATTAAGAGCAATTTGCCGACAAATTGAATTTGTTGAATGTTTATGAGTAGTTTGGCAAGTGTCAGCTGTGGATGGGTAGTTTAAGATGTAAGTGGTGTAAGGATTTGGATTAGTGCAACAAGTTGAAGACAGTTCTTCTAAGGCGAGGTAATTTTTAGAGGACAGCTTTTCGAATTGGCAGCACTTCTTCCAGGGACAACCGATGTGACAGCTGACAGGTTATTCATGCTCATATTGGTTAGCCAATTCACCATCAGTATGGGCGTACAATATAGAACCCCAGCTATTTATAGCAGTAGAAACCTTTAAGAGGGTGTTTGTTCTTAAAAGTGTTTGATTTTCGAACTGGCATTACTTTTCATTTGACAGATGACAGTTTATTTGTGCTCACTTGAGTTTTCCATTTCATTATAAGTGTGAGTTTACAACAATACTCGGCCCTAGCTGCTCGAAAAATTATCCGAAAATTGGAAACCGTATGAAGAGCGTTTTCTTTGGAGACTGTCTTTCGAATTGGCAGCACTTTTTTTAGGGGAAACCAATTTAATACAGTTGATTTGTGCTCACTTGAGTTTTTCATTTTATTATAACTGTAGATTAACAACAATACTCGGCCCTAACTGCTCGAAAAATTAGCCGAAAAATGGAAACCGTATGAGGAGTGTTTTCTTTGGAGGACTGTCTTTCGAATTGGCAGCACTTTTCCCAGCGGCAATAAATTTGACAGATGATAGCTGATTTGAACTCATTTTCAGTTGCAGTTTATCTTACAATTTAAATTGGTTATGATACACCACCCGAACTGTTCGAAAATTGGAAACCGTATGAAGAGCGTTCTCTTAGGGGGACTGTCTTTCCAATTGGCAGCACTTTTCCCAGCGGCAATCAATTTGACAGATGATAGCTGATTTGAACACATTTTCAGTTGCAGTTTATCTTACAATTTAAATTGGTTATGATACACCACCCGAACTGTTCGAAAATTGGAAACCGTATGAAGAGCGTTCTCTTTAGAGGACTGTCTTTCGAATTGGCAGCACTTTTTCTAGCGGAAACCAATTTGACAGATGACAGCTGATTTGTGCTCGGTTAAGTTTACCATTCCACTATAAGTGTTGGGAAACATTAAAATAAGGCCCTAATTGCTCGAAAAATTAACCGAAAATTGCAAACCATATAAATAGAGTTTGACTAAGCGGACAATTTTTCGAATAGACAGGAAATTTTTCAGGGACATATAACAGCCGAATCCTGCTCATGTTACCTTGCTATTTCGTCGTGATTCAAACTGTTTAAGATACACAGCCTTAGGTGCTCGAAAAACTACTCGAAAATCGCATGTCATATGAATAGTGTTTTTTTTTTTTCGGACTATTTTTCGAAATGGCATAACTTTTCGCAGTGGCAATCAATTTGACAGCTGATTGCTGATTCGGGCTCATTTTAATATAATTCAATAATTCCCTAATATAATCGAAGTCCAATCCTATAAATAAACCGCTCAACTGCGTCAAATTCCAGAATGAATTAGTGGCTAACAATGACGTTTTTTTTTCTGCGGTTTCCGCAAACAGATAACAGTAATTAAAGCGACTAAACGAAGTGAAAATTTCATTTATAACCAATATATCGCTGCGCAAACAAACAGACTGACGAACAAAAAATTACACCAACAATACCTAGGTTTAATCAATTATCCAGTATAATTAATACTCATCGGGAACAGACAAACTCTGTACACACGCAGTCAAACCGTAAAACCATTTATGGCCGAGCGAGTATCAGGATTTAATTACCGCTGCACGCCGCACCATCCCCATTTGGCGCCCTAAATTGCCCGCGGTAATAACATTAGTCCGCCATGGGCACTGATGCTGGGTAGCCATAAATCACAATTCGGGGCAACCGCAAATTGCCAAACACGAGCGAAATTTGTCCAATCCCAGCGTTTGGACATTTTGTCAATGGGAGCCACCCTCATCGATAGTGTGAAACGCAATAATTGTAACTAAAAATGATTTACACTCAATCGATATAGCGAGCGGTTGCGCCATAAATTCATTTATAATGCCGGCGCTCGGTGGATGATGGTGACACTGACAATGGATGGTCGGTCGGTCCTCTCTCCTCTGTATCCGCCTCTAGCGTTACTCTATACAGGACAGATGTGTAATTTATATTCAAACTGAACGGAAGATAATAAATATCGGCGTGCACTTAATGAAACGCGAAATCGAAATATTCCAACGGCAATATTTAAATACAACCAGCGAAAGCGATACGTGTTGTTTTGAAAACTCTTGCCCAGCTGTCTGCCGTGCGGATGGCGAGGAGTGGTTGCGGGCAGAACAGATAAATGCGAGCTATTTTCCAATTGAGATACAAAAACTCTATAAATACTTGAAATTATTTGGTCGATTGTTCGCCAATAAACCGATTTGTGTGTCAATATTAATACAAAAGTCATATCCCTCACCAGAGAGCCGCACAAACACTCATGGGGGCATGCTGGATGCATGTTTGGTTTTAAGTTTAAAAGTTGCCATAAATTTGCTGCGGTTATTTATTTATTTTTTTCCGCATTCAATTTCGAACCAGCGGGGAGAAATATTCTGAACAGTGGGTGGGGGAGCCCTTTGAAGGTCTGTAATTTGTTGGTATCTAAAAGAAGCTGAGTCGCTCAAGGGGCTATGACGTTGAAATCCACAAAAATTGGAATATAGGTCATAGAGATGCAGAGAGGTTTCAAGTGCCTGTACATTGAAACAAGGATAAAAATGTTGGATCTGTTTTCTTCTGTGTCTCTTCCCGATGAGGATTCTGTATAGTGCGCTTGGGCGAACTCAGGAACTTCTACTACGAGACCTTGAACATTTCAGTCCTGCATTGTGGCGCTGAAGCTTGAGCTCTATAAAACACATGACTATACCCTCAATTGTATCATTTTCTTCGCCAAACTTTCCTCCTCCAGGACGTTGATCGGCCTTGGAGTAGTTGATTCAAACAGCGAACTATATACAAGGTGTACAGCGACAGCGAACTATTCCCTTCAAACCCATTTCGATCGATGCCACACCACCAGAAGTGCGGTCAAGGGCACAGCAATTGTCACCAGCTTACCTTGGAACCCAGCTAATTGTTAATAAATCTCCGACAAGTGCCCCATTACATCCAGTAGGTACACGAATAAATTCCACTAAACCATCGCACAATAAAAGACACTCTCAACTTATCCTTGAACGAATCCTTCTCCACATTACACCGCCTAATGACCCCCAATCAGCAGAAGGAATATATATCCACAATACCACAAATCCCCCGCACTTACCATCATCAGCCGGCAGTGGCTTCTGTACGGAGCTCTGTTTGCCATGCTCCTGTCCCGCTCCCAGATGACTCTTCAGATTGGCGACAGCTTTTTCGTGTTGCTGTACAAGGACATTATCGATCACAGACTCGTCTTCATCATTGATATCACGTTTGTTGGCGTCGATGACGGTCTCAACAGCACCACCTCGACTGTCATTATCAACTACAGCTGGAATATCAGCCGCAATGCCACCTCCACCCCGGGCAGAGTAGTCAAATCCACCGCCGCCACCACCGCCGCCGCCGCCACCGCCGACACTCTTCAGTCCAAGCGACATACCATTCCATTTGGCAGCGCGTCTAGTGTCATCTGTGTAGAGGAGGAAGGCGACCGTAAACCAAATTGCCGTCAGGATTGCGACAATTTTCACAATCGACGTTGAGCGACGCCTCCATATGAACGCCATATCTCAGTCAGCAAACAACAGTGAGTGCCGTTCTGTGCGTTGTGCTAATGACAGTGCCCCCGATTAATCCTTCCACTGATTTATTGTGATTTGACGCGCGGCAGAACTTTAATTTTTTTCCGATTACAATAACTGTCGCAGGATAAGGCTGCTATTTTGCATAATTTAGAGGTTTGTTTATTGGCGGTCTCGCAAATGTAGATCCAAATCGGAATCGGATGTCCTTCGCAGGGTATTCGTATTTATTTGGTATTTTTACGATATGATTCTCGGTGTTGCAACAATATACCCACTGTACACCCTTGTCCTTACGCAGCAGTAGATTCAGTCGAATAAAATTTGATATGTCCTTTATTGAATTTATGTAAATCCCTTTTTATGTTTACTAGCTCCATGCAGATATGTGTTGTGTTCTGTTGTGTTATCCCCTGCCACAGAGGGATTCGTGTACAGAAATTGGTATCTCCGTTGGTGTGTTTGTTGCATGGGGCCGGAGGGTGTCCTTTATTAGTTATTTTTGGTGACCGCTCGACCGATACATGGAATTGTTTGGGTTATTTCGTTTTATCGGATTTGGGATAATTCAAACTTTTGGTCCTTGCGGAGCAGCCGAGATACACAAATGCTGAATGTCGTTGTTGTGTGCTTTGGGCCAATAGCCGGACAATTTATTGGGCTGTTCGCCAGTGTGTGGGTGGCATCTGAAAGGACATAAAGATAGAATGCGATTGTTATTAGTTGTCTTTGTTCGGGTGGTATTAATTACTTTGAATAAGAATTTGATGGGGGACTTGCTGTCAGATTAGTGTGGGTCGTCCATGGCGTTGGCCCGGATTTTCGTTTGCCCAAGAGGCTTGCGGGAAGGAGAATGGATGGCGAGTCGGTAATGATGTGTGAGAATGTAATGGACTTGGGGACAATCACACGGATCGACGGATAGGAGTCAAGGATGATGCCAGCGAATGTCGGGTAAAAGTGCGACTACACAAGTGGCAGTGATGGAATTGCAATTAATGAATCGTATAGAGGGTGGGTGTCTGTAGAGGCTTCTGTGCGGTTTTTAGGGGAGGTAAGATCGGGTATAGCATTTTGACAAGTGTTGTGTTAAGTCTGACGTAGTTGCGCGGTGGAAAACTACACCAATATCCAAGGGCAGGCTTAAGAGTTGTATTCATTGTAACAATGGAAGAAATGCTGGAATCCTTGTCAAAATGGGAATGAGGGCTGAGGTCGTCTAAACGGACTTGAGTCTATTGTACAACTTATGTTCCACGTTAGCCTTTAGAAGAGAATTTACGTCTGACAGAGAAGAATGCGTCACTAAAGCAGTCGTAGAGGAAAGTAAGTTCGAGTTGCCTCGACGAAAAACTGGACTTGTCAAACCGAACACCTTGAATACAGTCGGAAGTTCTTATATTTATACATCAAAACGACTGCCCTTACAGTGAAAACTTAAGCAGTAAAAAGATATAGAAGAAGGAAAAAAATATCATGAACGGTAGTGTCCAAAGAAAAGGCAGAAGGACCGCAAAAACGGGACGGAACGGCGCTGTGGGCAGACATCTCCAAACTTATGAGAGTGAACCTGCGGGAGCTAAGGAAATTGTGAAGGAGATCAGGGAAACAGCTGCTTAATGAGCTTTAAAAAAGAAGCGACGGACTAAGGAAAAGGTGCAAATTTCCGAAACTTTGTACTAACAGGCAAGTTTTAGTGGGGGCAATACCCCCATATATTTGGCTTAATACAAGCTAAAATTAACATTTAGGCTTAAGGTAACAGCTTAAATCTAAGACACTTTAAAATAAGACATGAAAAGACTTAAAGATAAGGAGAGTGGTGAAGGAGATCGAGTTTCAGGTGGGCAGCGCTGCCTTGTGGGACACCAGATGTTGCTAAGAAAGAGGACGAATGTACCGCCCTAAAGCGAACGCTGTAATATCGGTTTTCAAGGTAGGAAGATATCCATTTTATCAATATAGGTTCAAAACCAAGGGCAGACAATTTGAAGAGGATTAATTGATGTGATATCTTATCAAAGGCCTTGCTGAAGTCAGTTGCGATGACGTCAACTTCATTGCCATTCTCTAGGGATGATAGGGCATATGAAACAAAGTTGAAGTGCGCGACTTAGAGAAGGTCACTGTCTGAACAGTCTCTAAGAGTAGTCCGACGAACTAATAACAAATCCTTACTTTAAATTTGCGAAAGCTATCTACTGCAAAATTTGTATGGAAAATATAGCCACTGTGAGCTACTAAAATTTAGAGTCGAAGCTTAAAATGTTTATTGCTAAGGCCCAGTGAGTGTAAGTCTGAAGCCTGCTTTATACCACCGTCGAGCTTCATAAAAGACGCAATGAAATCCGTGAAATTGTCAAGGGATGGGAGCAGGCAAAGTTAAAATAACCATTGACCATTGCAGGACGTCTAAGGTTATAGAAGGCTTCTGATAATAAGATGCTTTAGGTGCCTCGAGCATGCACAGGTTGCCACGTGCGGCAACTGCACCTTACGCCAGCATGTTTACGATGCGGGTACAAGCTACAAAGTCTGCTATTCACATAACAAATCATTCGGACAAGGGTTTACAAACGGAGTCCCACAGGGGTCAGTTGTGAGTCCAGTACTGTGCCACATAATGAAAGATTTGGTACTGTGAGTGGGGAGGCCCAACGGAGTACTGAAATCAAAAACAATTTTCGACTTGTAAATAAAATGATTATATATATTAAGCGCATAAAGACCGTCACTCAGAATATGCTGCGAAGCTATTTGGGTTCCCATTTGGGCGCCAATCTTAAGCTGCAGGTCAAAGTATTTGCGACGGTCTTTTATTGCACCTCTGTCCCGAGAGACAAAAGTTGTAGAAAAACATTTAAATTGTTGGTGAACATCAAAAAGTAGAGGAGTACAAATCATGGTATAGTTGGCTTTTACCTTATCTTACCCTACGATTCATGGAAGCTTTCAGTAGGACCTGCTCGGAACTGCAGGTGGACTATTGGTGTTGAGAATTTTAAAGCGAGCTAACGTAACCGTACAGAAGATATGTGCCCGAGTATAGCTCGTAGCATGTTCTAAAAGTGCAACAGAATAAAGGAACGTTCCTCAAGGCTACACCCATATGAATGATAACCGGTAAAATAGGCTGCTCCGAGGAAGGTAAATGGGAATTGATGGAGCTTCAAGTGTACTTTTATTTCCAGCCGGCTTTTCAGTCGTCAGATAAGCAGTTTAATGGCTTTTTGAAAAGATTTGTCCCTCAGAAAACAAACCGCGATACTAATAATCACATTTGGTGCCCAGACTCAATTTTACAAACTCCCAGTGGCAACATTTTCCATACAAAATTTCCCATTGTGACCTATAAAATTTTAGTTTTAGAATGATACTTAGTCAGGCCCAATGACATCCATCAGCTAAAAGTACTGATTGGGCGCCAGATAACCAAACCGAGCAATTTTACGTCTAATGTTAGACTTTTTATACACCGCACTATCCCAAATTAACGTGAGTGTCCGAGTTAACGATCTTGTTATGATGACCACCCCATCAGAGCGTATCGCCCAATTATTTGGTCAACATCGCTCCACTGGTTACATGTACTATATATCTGCTAAATAATTATATCCGCGTATACCCCAACTGGACCTTGACTACCAAGTGCCAATGCCAAAATGATGGACACTGCCCTTGTTCCTCCCGCACTAGACCAAAATTGAGTGGATTTTCCTGTAAATCACATCGACTTCTCTCTGTCAACATATTTTGCCATGGTTAGGTGAGAATTTTCGGCTCTCATACATCACGTAGCACATCGTGATTGTGGTGCTGATGAAGAGCTATTGTCATAGAAGTCTTTCACTCCGCTATGTGCAGTGTTACACTAAATCTGCCATTCCCATGGCCAGTGCATCATGATGTGTCACATCTCTGGGCAGCCGAAAACGTGGTCACACCGACTGTTCGTGCATGGACTGATTTTGAATGTAATAGATACGCCATACCCTCCACTGTATAGAGTGACGATTGCGTCATCGTCCATCCGCAGCGCTTGGGTTCATAAAAAGCTAAACTACACACACACTCACTCACTACAACTCACTCGCAATTAATTAGCAATGCAATCATTTCTCGCGAAGACAGCAATGCTCCTTTTTTTGTGCCAAAGACCATAACCCAGACCTTGAAATGCAGGCACGCAATAATTATAAACCCGAAGAGAGTACGCGTGTGTACTTATGTTTGCGGAACGTTAACTCCGTCCGGCTTCCTCTCAATCAGTGTCACAACATCATGTTGCCGGATAATGCATCTAATCTTATCTTACCCGGGAACGGACAAAAAAAAACAAACAAATACACGCTACACTGCTCCGCAGACAGTGTAGTCACTACTGGAGGTAGACGCGTAGAATGCTTCTCCAGCCGCCGTAATCGACAATACAAGAGAGCGAGTCACTCGCACATCGCACTCCACAATCCCCATGCCGGCATACCACATGCAGTGAAACTTTAGACTCACTAGGCAGTAGGCAATGTGATTCGCATCATAGATTCCCGCACACTCTCGCTGTATGGAAGGTCAGCAACTTGAAATGTTGTGCTATTATCCGAGGCTTGGAATTAATTTCAATTTTTTGTATAAATTGTTTGTATTTGTTGTTTGTATAGCTATCTATGATTTATTAACAAACTCGGATGCAGTATAATTACGGGGCGAGCAATTAATTTTTTAATAAAAAAAAGTTGTCCCTCCTCTTGTACACGAAGACTTGGTTAGGTGTTAATTTTATTTATACACCCGTATATAGTGTATTTTAAATTAACAAGACACTGTTTTGTATGCGACTCTGTAAATGGCGACATCATGCTTTGACGAGTTTGACACATGTTTACAACGATCTCGAGGGCAGTCGTCCTTATTGAGTTGTGTGTAGGAAAAAGTGACATAAATTATCTTGTTACAAAGAATATCACAAGCAAGGGGTAACTTTTGGATCGAAACCCTTGGAAAAAGGTGGAAATATGGAGTCCTATGGAACCAGGTGTTGTAGTGCTTTAAACTAAGGAGGGTAGAATTGAAAGCCCCTGAATCTACCTGCGTTTGGCAAGGGAGTTTAGGAAGACCTCGACTTAGACGAGTGGAAGGGGATGTTAGTCATCTTGGGGTAGTTAACTTAGGAGTGGGGTTCAATGTAGAAAGTTTTTGTGCGAAAGTTTTGTCTTTGCTAACAATTTAAGCTAATTCGATATGAATTAAGCAATTTTTAATAAAAAAAGCAGTAAAAATAGAAAAGTGAGATACTTGAAAGGGATGGAAACCTTTTCAAAATCTGGTGTTCATCACCCAACTTCAGGGCAGTTAGCTTAGGAGTGGGGTGGATGTAGAAAGTTTTGTCTTCGCTAGCAATTCAAAGCAATTCAATATGAATTAAGCAATTTTTAATAAGGAAAGCAGTAAAAATAGAAAAGTGAGATACTTGAAAGGGCTGGAAACCTTTTCAAAATCTGGTGTTCATCACCCAACTTCGGGGCAGTTAGCTTAGGAGTGGGGTGGATGTAGAAAGTTTTGTCATCGCTATTAATTCAAAGCAATTCAATATGAATTAAGCCTTTTTTAATAAAAAAGGAAACCTTTTCAAAACCTGATTGTAGATACTGATTGACATCAATGCTGTCACTGTTACTACTTCCCAATCTTGCTTAACAGATTTTAAAATACTGGCAATTGAAACCTATTTTGCGTTGGTCACAGCCAGCGTTGCCATTTTGGAGGGTTTCCCCCAGGTTTTTTTTTTTTACCGACGGGGGGAAATCTGGAGTTTTTTTTGGAATTGTGTTCAACAATTTTTTTTTTTCTCACTGTAAAAGGATCGTTTTTTATAGGAAATAGCTAAATCTGGGGGTTGTTCAGATTCGTCTAGGGGGAAATATTTGACCCGTCTGGCAACGCTGGTCACAGTTCAAGAAATCTGTTTACCAATTATATCCAATTTAAGTGTGGCAATTTTAAAGCTATGAGGTTGTAACACCCTCTGCTTAGATCCTCGGTACGATAAAACTTGTCCTATACCTTAATCGTGACTTTTAGCAATGCAACAGTGACAACTAAAGTCAATTTCATGCTATATATTCCGGACAAACACCTTTTAGTCCAAAAGAAAAGTTAGTCTTCTTATAGCAAGGATTGTACATAATTGTAGGCTTTCTCTGTTTAAAGCAAAGCCTGAAGGCTTGCTGATTTATTTTTAGCTCAGGCACATCATAGGTTTGAATTCGTGATCGGAACGCAGCCCCACCTATGAGTCGAGTATAAATTAACAAAGCAGTGTGATTGAATTTTAAGGTACTCCTCCTCTAGAACGCAAACTTGGTTTGGAGATTTATTTTTATTCTACATTGGGCCTAACAAATAATAATCATATTTAATCTTCACACTTAATATTTTGTAGGTCACAATATGCAATTTTGTATGGAAAATTTCGCTATTGTGAGTTCGAAAAATTAAGTCCGAACACTAAAAATGATTATTAGTATCGCCAACTCTATTTTGGAAGCTAAGCATATAAATTCAGATCAGGAGTGCCAATCGTAGTACAGCAAAAGGAAGTGGATTGTCAAGAGCTGCAGTGAATACACAAAGAAATAAAACAACAACTTTTGACAGTGACAGCTAGCGCTCAAATGAGTTTTATAAATAAAGTAGATCAGAAAAATAAAGTAGATTATGAGAAGGAGTAGTAAATCGACAAAAAGTACTTGCAGACTATAAAAATACAACAACCATTATTTTTTGACAGTGACAGCTAGTGCTCAAGTGTGTGTCATAAATAGATTAGACCGTTCAAATCACACTCGCTTCGGAGTATGCTCAAACTCTGCCCACTACTCTGTGCTGTGTAAAATTCCACTCCTACTTCTTTACATAATTATGCCAAAAGGCTACCTGCTTATTTGTCATACCGACTACGGCGTGAGACATAGATCAAATGAAACATAGACCAATGAAAGGTGAATCTCCGTAGCTAGATTCCCGAATGTATTTTCTTGTCACAAACGTTTTTTGAGGCGTTATTTCGAAACAGATTTCTATGGGCTACCTACCAAAGGAGACTAGGTTCCCGCATGTATTCATTGACAACAAGGAGTACAAAATTTACAAATCACTCATCTTTTCCCCATAATGCGGTAAATTTTTGGCAGCTGGGTTTTCCTATTAATAATTTATACTGGCATAGTAATCTCGGTTGTCTTCATCATCCATTTAAAGCCTCTTCCCATCCACCATCTGAATCCCCTCTATTGACAAATTTCCACAGACACATTAAGACATAAAAACAAAACACTAAACGCCAGTTGAACAATTGTCAAATTTGGCGCCTTAATTGCAATTTGAATTCACACCCACCCATCAGAAGCGCGCGATTTAATTGAGCACAACGAGATGCGAATTATTTTCGTGTTCCACCCGTACACCCTGCACCCTGCAGCTCTTTTCAATTATAGTATTCAAAGCATATCCGCCAATCATTTAGAACAAAAGTGAATAAATTACAATGAGATTGCCAAATTCTGTGAATAGTAAATGTCATGCCATGGCGCTGTAGATACTATACAACCGTTTGAATTTGAATGGAATCACTGAGAATGAATGGATGGAGTTTATTTTAAAATTGAAATCTCAGTACTGAGAGGTATATGCAATTTACGTCAGTGAAATGTTGACGCGCAATTATGAGCGCGTTTGGAAGCTGCAGCGTTTCTTTGACGTGGATAATGAAAGGTTGAAAAGTATAACTCACTTCGTAATACACGATTTTGGAGGCGTTTTTCAATTTGACGAGGCCGCACCCAACATCTTCGAGTGTAGGTACTTTATAGATTCAGGGTTGTGATTTTCAGACTAACTGTAGTCGAAGAAAATTCCTTTACAAACGTGCATGCTTCTGCGCCAAAAACAGAAAAATAGAGGTCCTACATTAGATCTTAGAGTTTTGCAGGACTTTCACTCAATTATGCATTTAAAAGACAGCAAAATATATCGATTGACAAGAGTGACTGGAGGACTGACGTGATGTCCTTGATTTTAAGTATCAGGAGCTATCAGGCCCGAACTACCTGAACCCTGGTGGACAAACCGAACGGCCTAGCTGTGAGCATAAGATCAAGATCAAGCTGACGAGATCAAGACTTTGCGACGCACTTATAATAAATTTATGTCTCGACTTTCAATTTTAAAATTTATTTGGAATTTATTGACATCGTGAACTCCTAAAATGTTAAGTCGAACCTTAAAATGTTTATTGGCAAGGCCCAATGACTTTTGAGACCACAAAAAAAACAGCTTGGATAAGTAAGATCTTTTTTGTTAACGACTCGTGAATCGTGGCGCATTTACAAGTCATGTGGTACCTATCGAGCTTGCAACACTGCCATGCAAGAAAAGCGATGAAATCGATCTGATAAAAGGAGTATGAACATCGGTAAAACCAGATAAACACGCAGGCGGTTACCTTGAGCGAAAAGTTTTCCGTAAGAATTCAAATTGCCGTTCCAATTTGTATTGACATGAAGACCTACCTGGGCTCTACAGCGATAAAGACCTTGTCAAGACTATCAAGACGAGGAGGACGGGTACATGGACATAAGTTCATAATCGACATAAGTCTATCATGGATGTATGTCTTGTGGACGACCTTTCATTTGGTGGCGCGCCCATTTGGAAGTGAACTTTAAACAAAATGACAGTTTGCTAAAGAGGTGTGCTGTTTGAGACACAGTCCCGAAAATATAAGCTCAATTACTACGGTAGCTCTGTGTTTCTTCATTTGCTCTGCATTTGGGTACCGAAATCTTGTACAAATTAAAAATAAGGTCCCCAAAAGTTTCATATAGGACCTTAGGTCAAGCTTTTTACAGACAATCGTCTATTTTTTTGACGAATCGAAGCTCAATTACTACGGTAGCTCTGTATTTCTTCATTTGCTCTGCATTTGGGTACCGAAATCTTGTACAAATTAAAAATAAGGTCCCCAAAAGTTTCATATAGGACCTTAGGTCAAGCTTTTTACAGACAATCGTCTAATTTGTTGACGAATCGAAGCTCAATTACTACGGTAGCTCTGTGTTTCTTCATTTGCTCTGCATTTGGGTACCGAAATCTTGTACAAATTAAAAATAAGGTCCCCAAAAGTTTCATATAGGACCTTAGGTCAAGCTTTTTACAGACAATCGTCTATTTTTTTGACGAATCGAAGCTCAATTACTACGGTAGCTCTGTATTTCTTCATTTGGGTACCAAAATCTTATATGCAATAAAAATAAGGGCCCCAAAAGTTTCATATAGGACCTTTGGTCAAGCTTTTTACAGACAATCGTCTATTTTTTTGACGAATCGAAGCTCAATTACTACGGTAGCTCTGTGTTTCTTCATTTGCTCTGCATTTGAGTACCAAAATCTTGTACGCAATAAAAATAAGGGCCCCAAAAGTTTCATATAGGACCTTAGGTCAAGCTTTTTACAGACAATCGTCTAATTTGTTGACGAATCGAAGCTCAATTACTACGGTAGCTCTGTGTTTCTTCATTTGCTCTGCATTTGGGTACCGAAATCTTGTACAAATTAAAAATAAGGTCCCCAAAAGTTTCATATAGGACCTTAGGTCAAGCTTTTTACAGACAATCGTCTATTTTTTTGACGAATCGAAGCTCAATTACTACGGTAGCTCTGTATTTCTTCATTTGGGTACCAAAATCTTATATGCAATAAAAATAAGGGCCCCAAAAGTTTCATATAGGACCTTTGGTCAAGCTTTTTACAGACAATCGTCTATTTTTTTGACGAATCGAAGCTCAATTACTACGGTAGCTCTGTGTTTCTTCATTTGCTCTGCATTTGGGTACCAAAATCTTGTACGCAATAAAAATAAGGTCCCCAAAAGTTTCATATAGGACCTTAGGTCAAGCTTTTTACAGACAATCGTCTATTTTTTTGACGAATCGAAGCTCAATTACTACGGTAGCTCTGTGTTTCTTCATTTGCTCTGCATTTGGGTACCAAAATCTTGTACGCAATAAAAATAAGGGCCCCAAAAGTTTCATATAGGACCTTTGGTCAAGCTTTTTACAGACAATCGTCTATTTTTTTGACGAATCGAAGCTCAATTACTACGGTAGCTCTGTGTTTCTTCATTTGGGTACCGAAATCTTATATGCAATAAAAATAAGGGCCCCAAAAGTTTCATATAGGACCTTAGGTCAAGCTTTTTACAGACAATCGTCTATTTTGTTGACGAATCGAAGCTCAATTACTACGGTAGCTCTGTGTTTCTTCATTTGCTCTGCATTTGGGTACCAAAATCTTGTACGCAATAAAAATAAGGGCCCCAAAAGTTTCATATAGGACCTGAGGTCAAGCTTTTTACAGACAATCGTCTAATTTGTTGACGAATCGATGCTCAATTACTACGGTAGCTCTGTGTTTCTTCATTTGCTCTGCATTTGGGTACCAAAATCTTGTACGCAATAAAAATAAGGGCCCCAAAAGTTTCATATAGGACCTTTGGTCAAGCTTTTTACAGACAATCGTCTAATTTGTTGACGAATCGAAGCTCAATTACTACGGTAGCTCTGTGTTTCTTCATTTGGGTACCGAAATCTTATACGCAATAAAAATAAGGGCCCCAAAAGTTTCATATAGGATCTTAGGTCAAGCTTTTTACAAACAATCGTCTAATTTGTTGACGAATCGAAGCTCAATTACTACGGTAGCTCTGTAGTTCTTCATTTGGGTACCGAAATCTTATATGCAATAAAAATAAGGGCCCCAAAAGTTTCATATAGGACCTTAGGTCAAGCTTTTTACAGACAATCGTCTATTTTTTTGACGAATCGAAGCTCAATTACTACGGTAGCTCTGTGTTTCTTCATTTGCTCTGCATTTGGGTACCGAAATCTTGTACAAATTAAAAATAAGGTCCCCAAAAGTTTCATATAGGACCTTAGGTCAAGCTTTTTACAGACAATCGTCTATTTTGTTGACGAATCGAAGCTCAATTACTACGGTAGCTCTGTGTTTCTTCATTTGCTCTGCATTTGGGTACCAAAATCTTGTACGCAATAAAAATAAGGGCCCCAAAAGTTTCATATAGGACCTGAGGTCAAGCTTTTTACAGACAATCGTCTAATTTGTTGACGAATCGATGCTCAATTACTACGGTAGCTCTGTGTTTCTTCATTTGCTCTGCATTTGGGTACCAAAATCTTGTACGCAATAAAAATAAGGGCCCCAAAAGTTTCATATAGGACCTGAGGTCAAGCTTTTTACAGACAATCGTCTAATTTGTTGACGAATCGAAGCTCAATTACTACGGTAGCTCTGTGTTTCTTCATTTGCTCTGCATTTGGGTACCAAAATCTTGTACGCAATAAAAATAAGGGCCCCAAAAGTTTCATATAGGACCTTTGGTCAAGCTTTTTACAGACAATCGTCTATTTTGTTGACGAATCGAAGCTCAATTACTACGGTAGCTCTGTGTTTCTTCATTTGGGTACCGAAATCTTATACGCAATAAAAATAAGGGCCCCAAAAGTTTCATATAGGACCTTAGGTCAAGCTTTTTACAGACAATCGTCTAATTTGTTGACGAACCGAAGCTCAATTACTACGGTAGCTCTGTGTTTCTTCATTTGCTCTGCATTTGGGTACCGAAATCTTGTACGCAATAAAAATAAGGGCCCCAAAAGTTTCATATAGGACCTTAGGTCAAGCTTTTTACAGACAATCGTCTATTTTTTGACGAATTGAAGCTCAATTACTACGGTAGCTCTGTGTTTCTTCATTTGCTCTGCATTTGGGTACCGAAATCTTGTACGCGATAAAAATAAGGGCCCCAAAAGTTTCATATAGGACCTTAGGTCAAGCTTTTTACAGACAATCGTCTAATTTGTTGACGAATCGAAGCTCAATTACTACGGTAGCTCTGTGTTTCTTCATTTGCTCTGCATTTGGGTACCAAAATCTTGTACGCAATAAAAATAAGGGCCCCAAAAGTTTCATATAGGACCTTAGGTCAAGCTTTTTACAGACAATCGTCTATTTTGTTGACGAATCGAAGCTCAATTACTACGGTAGCTCTGTGTTTCTTCATTTGGGTACCGAAATCTTGTACAAAATAAAAATAAGGCACCCAAAGTCGAAGCGACTCGATTTTGCTGTATCGCTTGAAGATTCCTTTGGACAATTGTACTCTCGGATGTCTTGTTTTAGGACAACCTAATGGCAAAAACTTGTGTTAGCCTTATTGCTATTTCCAGCTGCAGGACGAAGTCACCATCAAACTCCATTTAGTTAATTTTCAAACAGTTGAATTTGGAGAGTCAATAACTTTCTTCCCTGCCTTTAAATTTTGTTTTGTCATGAATTGACCAAGCTGTACGAGCACTCTATGTCATCAAATACAACTGAGAAGATGACGAACATCATGCTTTATTGTTTGTCAGACGTTCCCATGAGGAAAAGGTGTTTAAAAAAAACTTTCAGCTGATAATTAAAATTTTCCGGTGTTTTAAGCTGTGGGAGTGTCCACACTTAAAAATATTAAAATCCATTAAAACCATCTGCTACTTTTGAATTAAGGACACATTTTTGCCGACCACAATGTGGACCCCTTTTTACTGCGAAAATTCCTTCTAATAGTTGGGTCACAATGTTGCCCCTTTTTGCTTTTGTTTCCCACAAGAGCTCTGATAGCTGAAAAATCCAATCTCACAACCCGATTATGTGTCTAAACTGAAATTCCTGATAAATATTCTTTTCAGTTGACAGAATTGACACCCAGCGTACACTTGCCATCACTGAATAAATCCCCAGCAATTTTTTAATCACAATGACCAGCACCTGCAATTACACGGTATCATTTGTAAAATGTTAACAACACTGGAAAAACGGTACGCGGTAATTTTATTCAAGGCAATTTGCAATTCCACTGGAGAGCCAGTTTGTTTAATTATACGAATTACTTTCTAAAAAAAAAATAAATAAAATACAAGCACTGTCTCTTTGAAATGTTGTGATTACGTATAGAAGCTCGATTTTGTATCGAATGAAAGTGATTGCAGCTTTGATACCAGCTGCCATGGCAATTACGAGTAACTGTGATAAATACTCGCAGCTAATAGTGCATTGTTGAGGTTGCTTTCGCTCTTTTGCTCGTTGTACTCGAACTGGGGGGGAAATTTGCTGTAAGTTCAGAAATGTTAAATTAATTTCCATTGATGAGGACTGATGCTGGTAGAGATTTTCGTTGAAGGTTTATCGACATCAACCTGAGAGGGATCTGTAGCTGAAACTAATGGGCAATCGTTCTTATTCTATAGCCTTATGGTATAGGCGTGGGTGCAGTGGCAGTTTTTAATCTGCAAGAGCGTGGGATCTCAGATGTGATACCTTGAACAATAAAAAAAAATTTACAACCTTTACCGAAGGTCTGACAAACATTCGAGGGTAGAATTGACATCGAAAAGCTTGGCGCTCGGAAGCGGTATAAAAACGTCGGTCCCATAGGTTGTGAGAAGCTAAGGCTTAGGACATTTATGTAGATCTTACAGAGTTTTCAAGGTGGGTCTCTAAAGTATCACGGGAATATTAGTCCCGCTATCGTAGAATCAAAACAAGGGCATGGTCCGGGAGGGCATATCCATAAAACAGCGAGACATAAAAGAGTCGCAAAATGAATGTGAACAAACGGGACTAGACCTGTATCGTAAAAGGGCCACATAATGGAAGCTTGTACCTTAAATATATGGGCGCCCTACACCCCGCCGAAGACTACGTAGCCGTTTGGAGTACAAAGACGCCGAGTTACAGGGAGCTTGCGGAGTTACAGGGAGCTTGCGGAGTTACAGGGAGCTTGCGGAGTTACAGGGAACTTCCGGAGTTACAGGGAGCTTGCGGAGTTACAGGGAACTTCGGTGCTTAAGCCTTTACGAAATGAGAAGATATGACGCCTGGTTCTACCAGCATTGGTAAGCAAGAGGTCAGATTCTATAAACGTGTGCACGAATGGTTTGATCTAACTTGCAGAAGCGAATCATTCCTGCGCACGAAAACGTTTGAACGTTTCGCTAGGCAAATGCGAAATGGGTGATCTTAGCTTCACTTCGACCATCAGTTGGGTGCATTGTGGCCTACAGAAAGCCGACCCAGACCTCAGAGAAAACCGGGGTCAAACGGTTTGCCCTATGTTACACAAGCAAATTTCTTCGTGCACACGAAAACGTTTGATCGTTTCGCCTTACGGAATGCCGACCCCGAACTCAAGGAAGTGAAAGAATCTCGCAATGCCTGTAGAATTACCCAGCAAGAGCGAAGAAGCAGTGACACCTCTGCCACAAAACTTCGCACTACTTAAGGGTGCACTTTCCCTTGAAGCCTGGGATATATTTGCCGGATCACCCAAAGCGTTAGCCACTTTCATAGCAAACTAAAAATTCACAGATGAGTCCGAAACAGTCGACGTTACAAAAGACCCTCCCCGGCTCCACAATCTAATCGAATTTTCTATATCATATCGAGTGTGTTCTTTCGATAGCTTTCTCTGTGACCTCAAAGCTATCAGTCTTTGCAACTCACTATCACAGTTTAAAATTTCTTAAATCACCCATTTCCGCTGTTCAGATAGTACAACTATGTTTCGGACAAAAGCCTAGCAGGCTGCACGTGGCTTCCTTTCTCACCCAAATAAGAAAACAAACACCATACGAACAGTATCTCTGAGAAATTATCAGCAAAAATGGTTCCAAATAGTTGCAGTTGTCAAAGTGATAAGAATCGGAAATGTCCCGATAAACAACACCTTGTAGTACATTCTTCAATAAATGGCCGCCGCAACAGGTTCACTTATGCGACTTGGGTGGAGTTTAATTATATTTTTTTAACGAATGATAGTACCCACTGGTGGAGAGAAGGAAAGTAAAAATTGAAGGGTAGCTCTAGAATCGAAAATAATTTGTAAAATTCGCACAATAAATGATATTAAATCAGATATAGCCAACCCATGGCTGTCGACTTGTGAGGAGAAAAAAAAATCTGATAGCAAAGGAGTGACACGCTGCCAGTGTACAGTACATGCAAATGCCATTTATATTATTAAAACTACTACCGGCCTTATCTGTGCACTGCTTGTTGCTGTGAGCTGGCACACAGTATGTTCGGCAGAAAATCCCAACTTCCAATCCACCCGTCGACGAAACTTACCCGAAAGAGAACCCAATCTGAAGTGGAAATAAAATAAATGCGCAGGTCAGAACTTTAACACTTGATTACAGGTACACGGCACTCTCATTCAATTACAAGACAACTCATCCGTCATATTGCGTTCAATTAACTGAGTGGGTTATAAAACCACGGCCGATTTTTTCAACTCACTGCGGATTGAATCGCGAACCGCAGGCAAACGATTCCAAAGCGATGCGGACTTTTCCAACGAACACCGGACACTGAGAGCAGTTGGGAAGGCCTTTTTCGAAATCAAATACAAACATTACCAGCGAATGATAAATTTACAAAGTAATACTAGGAAAAATAAAATGAAACAAGTGAAATAGGCGAGCTTTTTAGATAGCGCAATATGTTCTCTATGTATGTGAATGGAAACAAGATAAGATAGCTTCTGACGAATGAGATACTTTTTTTTCAAAAAAAAAAAATAAAATTTAAAGAGTGGCAGATAGTTTTGCGGCGGGAGTAGGTTGCCTTTATGACTTGGCATATGATGCGATAAGACAAAGTGATTGTATCTGCATAGAGGGAGCCGATTTGAGTTGGCGCGGGAGATATCAGGGAAAGATATACGCGAAGGCAATTTGGGGAAGTGCACACTCTTGAGACTGTACTTCAAGGTGGGTACCTTGTGATTGCCGGAACAAGCAGACATTATGCTAGGATGGCTACTGCACTTTTTAGGTCTCTCCTTTTTTTTCTCGTCTATTTTTCAAATAGATGTACTAGTATGAGAACTTGGTTCTTAATTGTACGAAGCCATTCTATTTCAAATAAATAAATAAATATTCCTTTCAAATAGCTGTCGCCCCTATTTGAAAAATAGACGAGAAAAAAAAGGGACAGACAGACAGACGAGAAAAAATATAGAAAAGTCTTCTCGCTAATAAGCCTTCTCCATATCTAACATAAGTTTGTATAAGCAACAACAGAGCGGTTGTCATCCTTCTTGTTGCGTTCAATAATTTTTAGCCGAGTCGCTTGGCCAATTGACTTCGAATTGAAGAGCAGGTTCGGTTATTGACTGGGGAAAAAACATTGGCATTCCGGGAGTGCCGACAGAAGTGAAAATTTGAACAATTACGTGTGTATTTTTTGAACCGTCATGAAATATTTTTGTGTATAAAATACTTTTCAATTTAAATCACAATTGAGTGTGACTCCCGCTCAACCTCATGCGCCACATTCGCTCTACTCGACTACTCATAATTATGTCATATCATATATTCTTCCTTAAAAAGGAGATCAAACACAAAAAAAACAAAAAAAAAAAGCACAAAAGATGCATAAAAGAAATAAATAAAAAGCACAAAGCGACAACATAAAAGGTATAGAGAGAGAAATAGATTTTGTCGCACACAAACAGTATTTCCTAGATCGTTGGATTTTCCCAGCTATTTTGAATTGTATACAATTTATAGTATATTGCTTATTGTTCAACTTCAGGATAACGTACAAAGACGATATATATCATAAAATTAAATTTAAAAAAAAAATGATGGATGAGTCATTCCAAAGCTAGGAGCTAGAAGGCATTCGTGAACTACAACTTTTCTTAGATATCAGCTTAAATCCCCGCTTCCGGACAGTGGACAGTGATAAAACATATCCTATTTTTTAATCTCGACAATTTTCAATGCAACTGTAAAAACCGGAATCAATTTCGTGCAGTACTTTTTTAATCTATTCCGGGCAAACACCTTACGGCCGGAAAAAAAATTACAGTTTTATTATAGTAAGGCTAATAAACCACTACAAAAAAAAAGCCAACTAAATTTTTTACATGCCTTTTAGGCATTATTTCATTAGCTAAAGCCAAGTATGCTGCTCGCGCTTAAATTAAGCTCCCATAGAAAAATGTCTCCAAAGATAAAATTAAGCAAAGCAGTTAGGCCAAGCAGCATCAATATCCAAGACACAGCACGCCTACCTTAAAGGAAGATCGATAGAAACGGCTCTTCATGAAGTAGTGCGAACAATTGAAAAGTCAATACACTATCAAGCATACACTCTTGCAACCTTTCTACACATAGAAGGGGCTTTCAATAATGTACACACTGAAGCAATCCTGGAGTCCCTCACGGAGCCATATTAGTCTATGGATTGTCTCTATGCTTAGTACCAGAATAATTCAGTCTACTCTAGGAAACAGCAGAATAACTAAATTTACCAGCAGAGGCACACCCCAAGGAGGTGTTATCTCACCACTGCTGTGGCTCATAGTGATGAACAATATACTTGTAACTTTAGACAGAGAAAGAATTAAGGTGGTCGGGTATGCGGATATGGTGATACTGGTGTCAGGAAAGTTTCCTTCTGTAATTAGTGGAATTATGGAAAACGCTCTAGTGAAGGTTAGTACATGGGCCACGAGGTGTGGTGTTGGTGTCAACCCGAGCAAAACCGAACTGATGCTTTTCACCACAAAAACCAAAATACCCGACTTCGCACTTCCTCGCTTAAACGGCCAACAGCTATCATTATCCACCAGTGCTAGGTATCTAGGTGTGATTCGGGATCCCAAGCTCAACTGGAAACTTAACATCGAACAACGGGTAAAGAAAGCATGCATAGCCTTCTACGCCTGCAATAGAACATTTGGCAAAGGATGGGGCCTGCAACCAAAACTGACCCTCTGGATGTACACGGCCGTCGTGCGACCAATCCTCACCCAAGGGTCTATAGTTTGGTGGCCGGCTCTAAAAAAAGCTTATAACGAAACCAAACTAAGCAAAGTATAAAGAACGGCATGCATAGGCACCACAGGCGCTCTACGGTCAACACCGTCAGACGCCCTTACAGTCCTTTTGCGTCTCCTACCTTTAGACCTTCACATTATGAACATCACATCACATAGCGCAATCAGACTCAGAGAGTCGGGGTGCTGTTCTGCGATACCCTACGGCCATAGCAACATTCTACTTTCTCTATCAAGAGAACGCATATCACCCTCAACGGACTATATCACTCCCAAAATGTTTTTCACTAAACATTTTGAAGTAGAATTTCCTTCAAGATACGATTGGCAAGATGGCCGGATGAACAGAGACACGAACTTATCAATCTACACAGATGGTTCAAAAATGGACTATGGAGTAGGTGCAGGCATTTTCTCTGAGTCCCTAAACATCTCAAAATCCTTTAGGCTCCCGGATACGGCCAGTGTGTTTCAGGCGGAAGTACTGGCTATCCGCGAGGCCTGTCGTCAAATTAAATTACACCCAAACATAGATCCGAGGCAAAAGATAGACATTTTCATTGACAGCCAAGCTGCCATTAAAGCTATCGCCTCAGTCAATATAACCTCAAAATTAGTATTAGAATGTCGCAAGGAGCTGGCCTCGCTTGACCAGTTCAAGGTTACGCTGATTTGGGTTCCAGGTCACAGCAACGTTTATGGAAACGAGCATGCTGACGAGCTGGCCAGGCAAGGCTCAGCCCTTCACTGTTCACTTGCGGAATCGGTTCACATACCGCTCGGAGCAGTCAAAGCAAAAATCTCCTCAGAATTCCTATCGAAGGCAAACCTCAGATTGAGGAGGCTGACGAACTGTATCACATCCAGAAGGTTGTGGCCAAACTACAGCATGAAAAAAACAACTCATCTTCTCAGCAAATCACGAAAAGGTATTGCCAGAATAATAGCGATAACCACGGGCCATTGGCCAATAGGGGTACACGCAATTAGATTAGGCATCCCAAATAATACCCACTGCCGCAGCTGTAATGACGCAGCCAAAAATGAAACACTCACTCACTATCTTTGCGCCTGTCCAGCACTAGCTAAGGCTAGACAGCGATCTCTTGGTAAACCCTTCTTCGACTGCCTTGAGGAGGTCTCCAAAAGTAATATTAGAGAATTGATGATCTTTCTGAACTCCACAAGCTGGATCTAAACTCTCCTTTTCGACAATCTTAAACAACCAGGTCAAATGAGTTGTGGTAACAAAACGGCACATAGTGCTACTTGGGTTTTTCTTATAAAACCGCCACTCCCACCTACCTAAGCCAAGCAGTACGCAGTTCAAGCTAAGTTTGTTAGCCACTGTACGAAAAATCTTTACAGCTAAATTTTGATTGATCAGAGAAAATATCCGTGTTGGCAACAAAATTTCAAACGAAAGCAAATCAATAGTATGGAGAATGGTTTGAAATTCGTTGTTGTTAATTTAAGCTAACTTAATTATAAATATTTAGTCAAAAAAACTAAGAAACTAACTAAAGAAGAAGCTTGCGGTGAATTCAGTCAAACGGAAGCCGGGAAACCATCACTATTCTTTTGTAAATTAACAAAGTTCCAAAATAGATTAGGCGATGATTTGATATTTGATTCGACATCATTGATATAAGCTGAGTAGGCATGGTGAATAGAACTTTTAAACTCGGTTCTGAGCTGACGATATAAAGTACAATCATCATTCGACATACTCGAGCGCCACTTCTTATAGGGCTCTATTTTTAAGAATTTCAAGTCTACGTGTTTCATCATTTTCCCAAGGACATATACCATTTATGAAATGTTAATTTCAACAACTGGGACAAAACAAAAATTAAGTTCTTTAAGGCGCGATAAAATATCGAGCAGAGTTCTTCTATTCCTAGAGTTAAAAATGGACTCCAGTTAAAATTGTAAAGCTCATTACAGATGTTATTATAATGCTAACTTTTAAATTCAAATCTGTAAGAAGAAGAAATATTTAGAATATTAAACTCTATATGAAAAAACGAGTATAATGAGGGATGATAGGTGTCTTCAGAGTTAGTCTTTTAAAAACGTAACTATCATCGTTATAATTGGAGAATATTTGGTCCAACGAGCGATTCTGATGGTTTTTAATTGAGTTTAGTTGAAAAAGTCCAATGGATTCAAAGCAGTCGATGATTTCGGCCTCAATAGGTGATAAGCTATTGGCATGGGTAAGATACGTGCAATCAATGTCTCCGGCAGTCCAATCAATTTTGGGTTGGTTAAAGTCACCAATGACATAAAGTCTGTCAGAAGCGGATGTAAGCTTTCCAACATAGCGAATGGCATCCAAGTATCTAATCACTACGCAAAGCTGTGTTCTAGGAGGTATATAGACACATACAGGATGAAAACTTTTGATGAGTTCAAATTTACTGCCACAGATTTCGATATCCGAGAAATCGTCAAGTTTTAGTCTTAAATAGATATGACATATGATATAGAGCAAATTGACAGCATAAGTAGCTTAGTAAACGTTTATTTGCGTACGGCGGCAATACAAATTTTTATGAAATTGAGATTGAGAATAGGTGCATTCCCAGCTCCACTTTCCAGGTGAAGCCCCACTTACCTAACACAAGACGAGCAATATGCTACAACCAAAGGCGAACTAGGTACATTTTTTATAACACACGCTGGTGACAAATATTTTGAAGCTTCACTACATCACACTTTGAAAATACATCCACTAACCCCCGATTTTGTCACCGCTCTTACTTCCAACAGAACAACAACTGAGTCCACGTCTATGTCCCAAATGTGCACGCTTATATCACAGCATCCATCTAAAAGTTCATAAAAAAAATACAAAAAATACAAGCAACAAAAGAACCCAGAAAGGCGGCAGGAAATATAAAAAAAAAAAAACTGCGATATCACCTCCAGATAATGTAAAATAATATCATAGTAAAGAGAATTCCATTCCATGGTGTACACAAGTCTAAAGACTCTGCCGGGCATATTCAACACACAAAAGGTTTCCCCAAATACACACGCCAAAGCAAAGGCAATCCAAACTTGAATAGTGATATCTACAACGGCATACAGGATTCTTTTTCAAGATACAGAGACTCTGCTACGTAGACAATTTATTGGCATCATTACCCCAGAGTTCGTGATTTCATCTCATTTTTGTTTTCAGTGCGAAAGGATAGGAAAAGGAAAAACTCGCTGATATGCGCACAAAGCATCGGATCCGTCTATACAGAGGGACAAGCGAATGGAGTTTGTTTTTTTTTTTTTTTTGTTGTGTTTTCTGTATCTCATGATGAGGAATATTGTACATTATAATATTTCATTGAATATAGTTCTTAAGAATAAATACGAGTTAGCAGCTGCATCGCATGAGAGTGCATGGAAATTTTAGTTTGGTTAAGTTTCGTGAGCATTCTTTTTATATGGGGATATATTTTTTTTTGTAATTGTGATTGGGGTGGTATCATTTTCAAGGGGTATAGGGTGCAGTTTTGGTGTGGGGAGATTTTTTTTTTCAATGAAATATATAACAAAATGCATTCGGACGGTTGAAAATCTTGCACTTCAAACGCTGACTACATCCCTTGATTGTGGGCAAAATGAGAGAAATAAACCCTTAGAGGTTAGCAGATGATGAGAGTGCGTAACCGAACCAATAAAATTCATCCGGTCTAGCATTAATCGAAGCCAACTTCAGAACGCAGTTAGCTTGAAAAAATACAAAACTGTAACCTAAGGGACTTTTTTTGTAATCGTTCCTATCCCAAAATTCTGATAAAATCGTCACTTTAACCACCCATTAAAAGCTTCCTAAAACAGGTCTTGGGATCCGTTTTAAAATTGTATGCGCCTTCGATTCACCCAGAAAATCCGAAGATATAGTGTCTAAAGTGATTTTTTTTTTGTATGGCACGTACCACGCCTCCTTGTGCGCCCACCGCCCACATTTCCCAAAAGACTTCAATCAAACAAGGTCAATGTTTCGAATTTTACAAGTTAAACTCTCACAAGTGTCGAAACAAGTCGTTTTATAGTGTCTTAAATGATTTATTTTGTATGACAAGTACCACGCCCCCTTGTCCAATACCGCCCACATTTCCCAAAAGACTTTAATCAAACAATGTCAATGTTTCGAATTTTAAACTCTCACAAGTGTCGAAACAAGTCGTTTTATAGTGTCTTAAATGATTTATTTTGTATAGCAAGTACCACGCCCCCTTGTCCAATACCGCCCACATTTCCCAAAAGGCGTCGGTCAAACAATGTAAGTCAATGTTTCGAATTTTGAAAGTTAAACTCTGATAAGTATCGAAACAAAACGTTTTATAGTGTTTTAAATGATTTATTTTGTATGGGTAGTGCCACGCCCCGTTCTTTAATTCCGCCCACATTTTGCATAGACAATATAGAACCCTGTGTCAAATTTGGAACTTTGACTGCAACAGGTGTCAAGTTACCTAAATGCTTTTATTTTAACAAAATGATCGCCTTAAATTTCGTTTGTGGTTTGGAATCTGCCACGCCCCCTCATCCGAAAGCCTTGATATAGCGCTAGTAATATTCTGAGAAGATGTTATACAGTCCATCGATGTCAGATCAAATGAGAATTCTGGAAACGTATAGAAGACTTGTTGAAGAAGATAAAGTAGATTTTATAGTTCTGTCTTAAACTCGAAGGTTTTTTTGAAGTTTGGTACTTTTTAAAAGGTGTAAAGCTTTTGATTTTATTCAAATAACTACCTCGGCTCACTTGACCCATTTCGCCCACTCAATTTTTCAAGGCTTCTGGTTTAAAAGTCAATTTCACAGATAGCTCAACCAATATTAAGTCGAAGTGCGGCCAGAGTCTTTGCTGGATTGTCAGCGCCCCACAAAAAAATATTAAAGGCCGTTAAGGTGTTGCGGAGGTCAAGCTGCATACTTCTCTTCCGTTTCGACAGAAAAAAAAACGACACACAGCGCTTTTGATGAGCGCTCCAAAGCAGAACCACGATCAATAACAATCGATTTGACGAAATGAACTCAGTTCGATCAGGGTAGCTCAGCCTCTGGATAAGGCTTATAAAGGATGGCTAGCTAAACTAGCTTAAGAAAGTGCTGATCGACTTGACGAAATGAACTCAGTTCGATCAGGGTAGCTCAGCCTCTGGATAAAGCTTATAAATGAAGGCTAGCTAAACTAGCTTAAGAAAGTGCTGATCGATTAGACGAAATAGGTAAACTCAGTTCGATCAGGGTAGCTCTGCCTCTAGATAAAGCTTATAAATGAAGGTTAGCTAAACTAGCTTAAGAAAGTGCTGATCGACTTGACGAAATGAACTCAGTTCGATCAGGGTAGCTCAGCCTCTGGATAAAGCTTATAAATGAAGGCTAGCTAAACTAGCTTAAGAAAGTGCTGATCGATTAGACGAAATAGGTAAACTCAGTTCGATCAGGGTAGCTCTGCCTCTAGATAAAGCTTATAAATGAAGGCTAGCTAAACTAGCTTAAGAAAGTGCTGATCGACTTGACGAAATGAACTCAGTTCGATCAGGGTAGCTCAGCCTCTGGATAAAGCTTATAAATGAAGGCTAGCTAAACTAGCTTAAGAAAGTGCTGATCGATTTGACGAAATAGGTAAACTCAGTTCGATCAGGGTAGCTCTGCCTCTAGATAAAGCTTATAAATGAAGTCTAGCTAAACTAGCTTAAGAAAGTGCTGATCGACTTGACGAAATTAACTCAGTTCGATCAGAAGAAGTCTTGACAGCCTCACTTCTTCTCACTTATTCTTGTACGTACTGTTTAGGAATGATTTGGCTAATGACATTTTAAAAGCAGAAACAAAATACAATTTGGACTAGGATGCGCTCAAAAAAGTAGGCGTGGCAATAAACATTATCTATCTGACGCCTTGTCCGAGACGTCTTATTCAGAAGCTCAGGCATTCCCCATGCAAGTGCCCCAGCAAAACGACGAAGAAACCTCCATTCGACAGTTTGTATCCACCTTTAGTCAAGGCATACAATTTGCAAATTTCGTCTGTTTGTTTGTAGATTTGTTAGAACTAGTGACTTAATTTGTATGAATTACTTAGGGAAACACAGGACAACACTTAGTTACTGCTTCATAAGAATAACGATAGGAATCCTGCCTGGACCCTGTCTTCGAACCTTGAACCACTCGCTGGGTAGTCCAACACACTGACCAAAGTTTCATTTGTCAGCCCACAGATGTCTCTCTTGGGTCACGTTTGCGCATGGACCGGTGATTCGCTTGCAGTTCCTCTTTACCTTCAAATCTTCGTTCATATCTCACCGGAACAAAATAAAACAGCCTTTCTGGGACCTTTTTGGCCCGTCCATTTCAACGGACCACAAGAAAAGAGTGAGGTTTTTACCACGATTGCCTTGGGTGTACAAACTTTAAACGAGCAGTATACAAATTTACCGACATCCCCGCACAAGACCGCCCATGATTCAGCGGAGAAAAATCGATTACGTGCATAAATTTATTGTGAATACACCGCCTGGAAGCTTGCTCGAAATTTATGTCCCTAATGGATTATATATAGTTCAGCACTTTATCCCGTTTTTATTCAATCTTGTTAAAAGTTTCCCTGATTTTACTTAATTTTTTGTTTCGCCCTCCCCCATTCGCATCGTCCTTCTTGTTATCTTTGGAAACCAAACCGTATTATCGTTCGCATGCAAAATGCAAAATGCCAAATCCAAACTACAAACTTGCTGGAAATTTAGTCGTGCACAAGAAAAATTTTCAATCTAAGTTGGTCCGCTGCTTCGTCACATATTGAAGTTGTGTCGTAAACAAGTTGTCAAGTCGACAGGTTTATATACAAGTCGCAGTCGAAAAGATTGCTTTTTTCTTCTTCTTTTTTTCCAAGTGTAATACCATCCGCTTTGTGTGCGCTGCATTATGTACGAGTATAAAAACCAACGGTCAGGGATTCAACGTCATGTTGCTTATCTGGCGAGAGGATACAGTTTATATCCACTGACTGTGTACAGCGGGCGCGTTTCACATTACGATCTGGAAACTCCACGCAGTGTAAGTACCTAAATCAGATATTGCTCGGCCGAAGATGACTCATTGCGGGTGATGGTGGCACGAAAACAATACCCTGTCGACGACTACGCCAGACAGTGTCCTCACAGGGCTGGGTCCTAGGCACACTTAATGCGGTCGTAATCATTTTTGCTGCTCTTGGTCGTATGGTTCCCACTTTGGTGGCGGATTTATGGACGTTGATATCGTAAAACATCAGCAATAAGCTCGGCGTAGGGTACGGGACCTGCAAATATGTTGCCAACAAAATATGAAAAGAGAAAAAAAACTTTGATAATAATAATGAGAGCGATTTCCTGATGTAGATGTCCTCGGTATGCGGTATAGGGAGTGTCATAAAAAAGAATGCACAAACAAATACACACTCGTTTTGGGGGAATATGCTGAAGGCCCGCTGAGCCTACTTACAGATGAGCTTTACTGCTGGGTAATTGGTTCTTTCAACAAACAGAATGAGGTATAAAACAAAACAAAAAAACGTGTATAAAGGACGTCGACCGAGCAATTAAATGCGAATCACTCCCAGTGGGACGGTAGATAAACGAGGATAACCGTGCAACTTCGTCACGGCTGGTATTTTAGGAGTTATCACTTAGACAGGGAGTTTGTAGCACTTTAAAAACTCATTACGATGAGAGAAGATGACATCGTTTCAGTGGAGAGTGTTTTAGAATGACAGCAGGATGAGCCAATTTAGGCGGCTACGGAACCGTTGTAGCTTTTTACAGCGAAAAGATGGAGATGAAGGTGCAAGTGAAATGTTTAGAATTGTTACATAAGGTGTGGGCATTTAGTTTTGAGTACTCGAGGGGATGAGCAGAGGTGGAGCGGGGATTCTACCGCAGCTACCTTCAAGTTGCTTGTATATTTCAGAGGGAAAATGAGCCGGGTTTATACCCTTTTCGACCTTAGGAACAGAAACGTCCGTTTCCCGTTCTGAGCCGGGATTTTACCGCAGCTACCTTCAAGTTTTGAGTACTCGAGGGGATGAGCAGAGGTGGAGCGGGGATTCTACCGCAGCTACCTTCAAGTTGCTTGTATATTTCAGAGGGAAAATGAGCCGGGTTTATACCCTTTTCGACCTTAGGAACAGAAACGTCCGTTTCCCGTTCTGAGCCGGGATTTTACCGCAGCTACCTTCAAGTTGCTTGTATATTTCAGAGGGAAAATGAGCCGGGTTTATACCCTTTTCGACCTTAGGAACAGAAACGTCCGATTCCCGTTCTGAGCCGGGATTTTACCGCAACTACCTTCAATTTGCTTCTATATTTCAGATGGAAAATGAGCCGGGTTTATACCCTTTTCGACCTTAGGAACAGAAATGTCCGTTTCCCGTTCTGAGCCGGGATTTTACCGCAGCTACCTTCAAGTTGCTTGTATATTTCAGAGGGAAAATGAGCCGGGTTTATACCCTTTTCGACCTTAGGAACAGAAACGTCCGTTTCCCGTTCTGAGCCGGGATTTTACCGCAGCTACCTTCAAGTTGCTTGTATATTTTAGAGGGAAAATGAGCCGGGTTTATACCCTTTTCGACCTTAGGAACGGAAACGTTGGTTTCCCGTTCTGAGCCGGGATTTTACCGCAGCTACCTTCAAGTTGCTTGTATATTTCAGAGGGAAAATGAGCCGGGTTTATACCCTTTTCGACCTTAGGAACAGAAACGTTGGTTTCCCGTTCTGAACCGGGATTTTACCGCAGCTACCTTCAAGTTGCTTGTATATTTCAGAGGGAAAATGAGCCGGGTTTATACCCTTTTCGACCTTAGGAACAGAAACGTCCGTTTCCCGTTCTGAGCCGGGATTTTACCGCAGCTACGTTCAAGTTGCTTGTATATTTCAGAGGGAAAATGAGCCGGGTTTATACTCTTTTCGACCTTAGGAACAGAAACGTTGGTTTCCCGTTGTGAGCCGGGATTTTACCGCAGCTACCTTCAAGTTGCTTGTATATTTCAGAGGGAAAATGAGCCGGGTTTATACCTTTTTCGACCTTAGGAACAGAAACGTCCGTTTCCCGTTCTGAGCCGGGATTTTACCGCAGCTACCTTCAAGTTGCTTGTATATTTCAGAGGGAAAATGAGCCGGGTTTATACCCTTTTCGACCTTAGGAACAGAAACGTTGGTTTCCCGTTCTGAGCCGGGATTTTACCGCAGCTACCCTCAAGTTGCTTGTATATTTCAGAGGGAAAATGAGCCGGGTTTATACCCTTTTCGACCTTAGGAACAGAAACGTTGGTTTCCCGTTGTGAGCCGGGATTTTACCGCAGCTACCTTCAAGTTGCTTATATATTTCAGAGGGAAAATGAGCCGGGTTTATACCTTTTTCGACCTTAGGAACAGAAACGTCCGTTTCCCGTTCTGAGCCGGGATTTTACCGCAGCTACCCTCAAGTTGCTTGTATATTTCAGAGGGAAAATGAGCCGGGTTTATACCCTTTTCGACCTTAGGAACAGAAACGTTGGTTTCCCGTTCTGAGCCGGGATTTTACCGCAGCTACCCTCAAGTTGCTTGTATATTTCAGAGGGAAAATGAGCCGGGTTTATACCCTTTTCGACCTTAGGAACAGAAACGTTGGTTTCCCGTTGTGAGCCGGGATTTTACCGCAGCTACCTTCAAGTTGCTTATATATTTCAGAGGGAAAATGAGCCGGGTTTATACCTTTTTCGACCTTAGGAACAGAAACGTCCGTTTCCCGTTCTGAGCCGGGATTTTACCGCAGCTACCCTCAAGTTGCTTGTATATTTCAGAGGGAAAATGAGCCGGGTTTATACCCTTTTCGACCTTAGGAACAGAAACGTTGGTTTCCCGTTCTGAGCCGGGATTTTACCGCAGCTACCCTCAAGTTGCTTGTATATTTCAGAGGGAAAATGAGCCGGGTTTATACCCTTTTCGACCTTAGGAACAGAAACGTTGGTTTCCCGTTGTGAGCCGGGATTTTACCGCAGCTACCTTCAAGTTGCTTGTATATTTCAGAGGGAAAATGAGCCGGGTTTTTTACCCTTTTCGACCTTAGGAACAGAAACGTTGGTTTCCCGTTGTGAGCCGGGATTTTACCGCAGCTACCTCCAAGTTGTTTGTATATTTCAGAGGGAAAATGAGCCGGGTTTATACCCTTTTCGACCTTAGGAACAGAAACGACCGTTTCCCGTTCTGAGCCGGGATTTTACCGCAGCTACCTTCAAGTTGCTTGTATATTTCAGAGGGAAAATGAGCCGGGTTTATACCCTTTTCGACCTTAGGAACAGAAACGTTGGTTTCCCGTTCTGAGCCGGGATTTTACCGCAGCTACCCTCAAGTTGCTTGTATATTTCAGAGGGAAAATGAGCCGGGTTTATACCCTTTTCGACCTTAGGAACAGAAACGTTGGTTTCCCGTTGTGAGCCGGGATTTTACCGCAGCTACCTCCAAGTTGTTTGTATATTTCAGAGGGAAAATGAGCCGGGTTTATACCCTTTTCGACCTTAGGAACAGAAACGTCAGTGAGGAAGCTGACGACCAACAAAAGTCACTTCAGCGGAAGTCTATCCCTCGCTAGGGAGAATACTTCTGCCACTGAACCTAGAAAAAGGAGGTGAAAAACCGCTGAAACTACGAAAAAACTCCTTTGCCGTATACTTCTTGGAAGGACTTTTCATGTCACTAACTGGGTAAAAAGATCTTACTCTGCTTACAGTCGGGGGTCCACGGCATTAACCAAAAAGCCCCTCCAGCCTGCGCGGTCTCTATAGCTATCTGCCTCCAGTTACGCACACCAAGTTGAATTAAATCGCCCTCCAATTCTGCACGACACCTAAGGTGGGATCTTCCTCTGCTACTTTGTTCATCAGGGGTGGACTCAAAGACTCGTAGGGCTGTTGCATTGGTGTCCATTTACTTGTCCCAGCTATACCTCAACCGTTTTATCCTCAGCTTTTATGCCCAGGTCGACGTCGCTATATAGACTCAGGTCTGAAAATAGCTACGCGAAAATAAGAAGCCGGATAGTGCCCCTCAAGCCTCGTCAATTTCCACTTGGACAGTCGAAATAAAACAAACTCTCATCGCCTGAAACCACATTGATCACCACCACAACTGTAGGCTAACGATGTATGAAAGTAAACTTCCTCAACTGTCAAACCACTATTCCTCCCCACAACTACGAGCATACGTACAATCAACTTTCCATCGACTGCATCTCCAAGTCTCGACTGAAATCAAAAGCAAATTAAAGCCATTCGAGAAAATTGCTTTATGCGGTCTTCATCACAATATCCACTGGCTGCAGCAGAAATATTCGTAAGAGTCAATGGGCAAACCAAATGGAAGGAAGCTGCTTCAATCAACCATCAACAATTAATTGACCCGAGCTTCGACCATACTCTCGAACTAATCAATGCCAATCCTGGTTTTGTGACAGGAACCATCGTAGTTCTGATGATTACGATGACTGCGAATGTACAAATAAAACAAACACCCACCGCGGTATCATTTGCCACTCAGCGAAATACTCAGGATTAATTACAGTTCCGCCAGGACATTGATTGATAGGTCGACCGCTTTTATTCGAATGCTGAAATTCAAGAGCGGCAAGTGCGTCCGAAAATAAAATGCGGCAAGTTTAGCATTTCGCTGGTATTTATATATAGAAATTTCGCTTTTCTGTTGCGGAATAATTTAGATGCAGTGTTCAATGTCCTGGTTTAAATATTAAAGTGAAACAAAAAAATAAACAAAAGCAATTCACGTTGCAGATTGACATTTTTCTAGTTAATCGACCCAACCTTCTCACTTCCCCGCTTGAATAACCAAAATCTTACTTTATCCACCAGTGCCAAATATCTAGGAGTCATCCTTGACCCTAAACTCAACTGGAAGTCAAATATCGAACACCGAGTGAAGAAGGCAAGTATAGCTTTCTACGCCTGTAGTAAAACTTTCGGCAAGAAGTGGGGGCTTCAACCAAAGATGGTTCGTTGGATGTACACAGCTGTCGTACGTCCTATCCTCACCTACGGGTCACTGGTATGGTGGCCCGCCTTAAGCAAAGCTTATAATATCACTAAATTAAGTAGAGTCCAGCGAACAGCTGGAATTGGAATCACAGAAGCCCTACGATCAAGTCCGACCGAGGTGCTCAATGTGATTCTCAATTTTCTGCCAGTGGATCTGCACATAAGAAACATTGCAGCGTGTAGTGCAGTTAGATTGAACGAATCTAGATGTTGGTCCGAAAGGCCTTATGGGCACACCAGCATCCTACATTCCCTTCCAAACGGCAGTGGTCGTATATCTACGGACTACATCGCACTAAAACTCAACTTCCATAAAAACTTCTCTGTTAGATTCCCCTCTAGATTAGAATGGGAGGAAAATGCGGTCGTTAACGATTTCGACATACCCATTGTCACAGATGGTTCAAAAATGAGCTGTGGAGTGGGAGCGGGCATTTTCTCAGTGCGATGGCAGATGTATATTTATCTGGAGAAAAAATGTTATTTTCCAACAAAATAAAAAATCTTGGAATTGTTTTAAACACTTCTCTGTCAGCAAACCAACTCATTGATGTAGTAGTCAAGAATATATATTCCGGACTGCGCATGTTGTGGACATCTGCTGACTACACCCCGATTAAAATCCGATTGAAATTGGTTGAAACTTTGCTGGCACCTCAATTAACCTATAGCTGTTTAATTCTGTGGTCACAAGGCAAAACCTCTTAAGTCTGTTTTACTCATTTTTCAGGAGAGCAGTTTAAAGTTTTTTTTACTCCATTGACTCTAGTGACTTAAGCTGTTGATTTTTTTAAATTGTGGCCACTTTTTTAGAGATGTAAAGCTGAAAAAAATTTACAAAATAGATTTGCGTACGCTGAATCTAATGGCATCAAAAACTCAATTTCGTCTTAAGTCGACTTAACCCGAATCCGCCCACCCGGTGTCTTTGGGTCACCGTTTCAGTTTCGAGAGTAATTTTCACAAATTTTTGAAAAGCAATCCTTTTCGCACTCATTGACTTTGTTTCCCTGAGGAAACACTACATAGAAATGAAAAAAATAGTGAAGAATGTATTACTGTAAAATGGATATACCGCTATTTTTATTTGCCAACCTAATCCACCTAGGTGGTGTCTCACAGTCACCTGTATTGTAAAAATAAAAGAATACACGGAAAAGCATGCCTTGTGTATTCTTTTATGCTAGGTGGCTTGAATTGTCATAGTTACTAACGGGAAACTTTATTTATATTTCGTTCATTTTTTTTCGCTTTGCACCAGGTGTCATCAGAACACAGGATATTCAGTTCAAATATTTTGTGCTCAGTTTGTGTTCTTACATTTTTATGAATATTGAAAGGTAGGCTTTTTCATGGACTATAGAAGATGTATAAGACAATTATATTGTTATATTATACAGATTGACATTCAAGCAGTAATGGCTCAAAGAAAAATTCTTACACAAGAGGATATAAGAATGGCGATTGAAGCTGACTCGGACAGTGAAGATAACGATTTTGAAGTAAATGACGAAAGTGACTTTGAAAATTTGGATAGTGAAGATAATGAGGAAGATGCTACTGAAATCTTTGAGGAATTGGACGATGAAATAGAGATACATGATGAGGATGATAATATAATCATTGAAGCTGAAAAATATCTTGGGAAGGATGGAACTGAATGGAACTCTGAACCATTCAGTCAAGGAAGATCGGCGAGTCATAACATTATTAGAGGCCAATTAGATAAAGTTGTTTTACCGCCTGGAAAGCATATTGACGACGTAAGTGATGCATTCGACTTTTTTTTTTGATAGTACAATTATTGGTCTTATTGTCAAATTTACGAACTGCCATGGTACAGAAAAAGAAGGGCAGAAATGGAAGCTCACTGACGTCATTGAAATAAGAAGTTACATAGGACTGCTTATTTACGCTGGAACTAAAAAAGAAGGCATTTTTGATTTTACAGAATTCTGGGATGAAGTTCATGGCCATCTAGTGTTCAGGGCGACAATGTCAAAGAATCGGTTCGCCAAAATTTCGGAACATTTACGATTCGATGACACTTCAACTAGATCAGAATGACGACAGAGAGACAAATTTGCACCAATAAGGGAACTATGGAACTCTGTTATGACATATTTGAAGAAGATGTATGTGCCTGGTATAAACCTTACAATTGATGAGCAACTGGTCCCCTTCCGAGGAAGAGTGCAATTAAAACAATACATCCCTTCAAAGCCGGATAAATATGGCATGAAGATCTGGTGGATATGTGATAGCTCTACATCTTATCCATTGTTTCTTATTCCTTACCTTGGAGAGGAAGGGAATAAAAGAGATTGTAATCAAGCGGAGAATGTGGTGTTGATGCTTTCCGAGTCTTACTCTGGATCTAACCGCAATCTAACGTTTGACAATTTTTTTACATCATATCATCTGGCAAATCATTTGTTGAGCAGAGGTCTCACGAGTGTTGGAACTCTAAGAAAAAATAAAGCATGCATTCCAAAAGAATTTCTTCCCAATAAAAGCAAGGATCTGGAGTCAAGTTTATTTGGGTTCAGGAAAAAAATGCTATTAGTGAGTTATGTCCCAAAAAAAAACAAATCAGTTTTGTTCTTATCAACCATGCATCACACCAAAACAATGGACATCAACAACAAAAACAAACCAGAAGTTAACTTGTTTTACAACTCAACTAAAGGTGCGGTTGATACTTTGGATCAGATGTGCCATGCATTTTCAGTCAAACGCAAGTCAAACAGGTGGCCCATTGTAATTTTCCACAACCTCATTGATGCAACGGGTATAGCTGCATATGTGATTTGGATGAAAACATATCCAAATTGGAATGCCCCAAAAAAGCACAAAGCAAGACCACTATTTCTCAGAGATCTTGCAATGGGATTAGTTACACCTCACATTTTACGCCGCAAGACTAGGTATTTATCAGGGCCACTAAAGCATGTTATTGGTAAAATAGTGCCATCAGCAGCAAAGAATTTTGAAGACAACAAAGCTGACACGTCTAGAAAGCGGAGACGATGTTACATGTGTTCTCATGATAAAGGACGCGCTTCAAAACAAAAAATTGTTGTATGCCAAGTTTGTACCTTAAAAATAAATTAACCGAATAAAAAAATAATACATTAAACACATTACAAATGGAGTTAGTATTTAGTTATAAATAAAAAAATTAAAAAAAAGCTTTGAATAATATTTTTTAATATGGTGACTTTGGGTCACCACCTGGGTGGATTAGGGAGAAAATTGACTTGGGCTGATTAGGGTTAAGTGGTTTTGCCTTGTGACCACAGAATTTATATTAACCTTGATTCGACATCGTATAGAAAATTAGAACTCGCCGTCAACGCTATGATTAGATATGTTTATCATTTAAGAAAGTTAACATCTCTTTTTTTTTGCTTGGTGTGATTCGGTTCCAGATTCGTGCAGAACTTCCGACTTTCAAAACAAACCTTCGTAGAAGTGTTGACCGATATTGAGGATAAACTCAAACCATAATAATATTCCGTGCTGCGAATACTCTTTTCAGTAGTTTCCAATTTTGTATCGATGCCACTCATTATATTTGACATATTGTTATAAAACTTTTCTTGCGCCGACGTCTGATTTTCCAAGAGGACAATTCTTTTACACTATTTTTTTTGCTTGTATGACGATTTCTTGTGACTAGAATTCGATGACTGCACTGTGGCAATTTGTTCGGCCTGCACTGCGACCATTTCTTCGTCCTCTTGATCATCTTCAATTATAAAACTGGGAAGTTCCTCCAACCCAAATTCGAATCCTGGTGGATCTACACAGTCATTGAAATGCATAAGACGACTGACTGCTTCTTCAGCGTCAGTCAATCGGCTTATGTTACTGGATCCACCACACCAGTTGCAGTCATTTCAATTTTGTTGTTAGTAAGTTTTTTTTTTATTTTTTTGTTTTTTAATCAATCCATACCTAAAATAGTTATTTCAAAAAATAAATACATCGAATTTTAGCAAATTCAAACACTCACTCTTTGCCACTTGGCTGAGTCTCGTTCTGGAGGTCCTAAGCTATTGAGTTCCAACGTGATAGCTATAAACAATTGTTAACCCTTTCGAACCCAACTTTTTTCCTGTAGCTTGAAAATTTTTTTTTTACGTTTAATCTTATCGTAGTGATTTAAAAAGTTTTTGGTTAAAATTTAAAGTTGCCACGCCCATCGGTTTGGGCGCTACTGAAAGTTGCTTGTGAGCAACGTTGGGCAATAGTGGTATACAAAACAATTTTTTTTTTCTGTGAAAAACGTTACTTTTTTGTTTATTTATTTTGAAATTTTAGGTATGATAGGACAAAAAACAGTTTTTATTGGTATTACAGCAGCAAAGATGGACCTTACACTTAAGGCATTTGGACATTGGAGTTCCTGTCTTGCACAATCTGCAACGCCCTTTTTCACCAAATACTACCCAATGTTCCAGTTTATCGTAGCGTTGTGAGTCTGGAGGATTCGGCTGGAACCTATACTTTTTTGACTGTTGCGAAGACACACTGCTTGATGGGGAGCCAAGGGATGATATCGGGCTATCCCTTTCTATATTCGATGGTCGACCTCTTTTTCTTTGGATTGAAGAAGTGGCAGTACATTGTAGCAGTGCATGAGCAACTTGCAGTTGAAATTTTATAAGAGGAAAATGCTTTTCCTTCGGATTGAGCAAATTTAAATGTTTCCTATACAGTAGCCATGCATTTGTAACGGATGTTCCCATTCACCAATAAAAGATTTGGTTGTACCACTTTCTTGAGCGGTGGTTGACCTTGTAGAGCTCCATGAGCATATCTGCAAAATCCACTCCCCCCATGCCCTTATTGTAGGAAGCAACAATCGCAGGCCTTGCAACATCAATATATTTTTTTTCTTTTATACTCCAACATTTGCATATCCCAACAGGTTGATGGTCTTCACACGAAGATATAAGTTGAACTGGCTTATTGTCAAACCATTTCAAACAGACGAGATTATTGCTGATTTCACATTTCATATCGTAAGACCCCCTTCCACGTTTTTTTAACACTGCATCTGAAAGTAACTGGCAATTGCTTACACGATTTTTTCTTATAGTACCTGTTGCAATATGCCCATTTCCTTCAAAGAAATCAGAAGGCTTACTGACGTAAACCAGTTATCAAAATAAAGTTTAAAGTTTTTGTCTTTGGGAAGACCTTTTGCCAAATATAAAACTACATCCGAAGATATTCCCAAACCATATGACGGACAGGTGCCTTCTCCAACATACAGTGTAAAGTCGTAAACTAATCCAGATGTTCCAGCTCGCGTAAACATTTTCAAACCCCATTTGTGGGGCTTAGCTGGGTTGTACTGTTTGTATATTGATCGACCTGTAACCAAGAGTTGTAGTAAAAAGTACATTATGAAATTTATGAATTACCTTTGAACGCAATGATTTGTTCATCAACACTTTGATGTTCTTCCTGGGGTAGCTTACTAAAATTCTCTTTGAGGATGTTTAGTAAAGGGCGTATCTTGTACAGCTTATCATAGTTCCACTCTCCTTTTTGGGGTTGTTTAGCATTTTCGTTGAAATGCAAGCATTGCTTTATTTTTTCAAACCTACCACGCGGCATTGCATCTGTTATAGCGGTTAGCTTTAATTCTTTTGACCATGCCATTTTGAATTGTGGCAATTTCAAAACACCCAAATACAACAAAATACCAATATAACGTTTGATATCCTCTCCAGTACATTTAAGCTCTATCCCGAGTTCTTGCAGCCCATACAAATCAGTTTGCTGTGTGATCAAATCGAAAGCTTTGTTATCAAAAAAGGTGCAGAAATATTCTACGGGAGTCATCACGCTGTCGACGTTTAAAGTACTGTTTTCTTTCCAAATACTCTCTGGAGCTTCAAATGGTCTTGATCTCCACTTAAGTTTCTTCAAATCAACTTTTTCGAAGCAATTATCAGCAAAACTACAATGTTTCTGCTCATTTTCTTCTGAAATCATATTGGCAAGAAGATCAATCTCTATAGTTTCTCCTCTTTACACGATATCTTCCACTGCAGAAATGTCTTCCATCTCATCACCACTTTCTTCGTCAGTAGAGGCATCCCAATCGAAGTTTAAAATTCTCTCAATGTCTTCCTTTGACAGACCTTTCTCTTGCGGTCTCATATTTAAGCGCAAATATATTTATTACCACAATTGCCCAAGGTTGCCCACAAGCAACATTACAATTTTAAAAATCACTTACTTGATAACTATTCAAAACTAATAAAATTCAACTTTTACACCGTTCAGTTTAATGTTTGCTGAAAACTATTTCATTTACGGAATTTCAGTTTTTTTTAACTATATTAAAATTAGTCACTGACTTTAATACCTCTTCCAAATTTCACAAAAGTATTTTTGACGACGCACGTGCAGTCTATTGAACATAAATTCGCTAAATGATACTCAAATGTGCTTTTATTTGCACAAATGTTGGGTAGACACATAAAACCTCCGTTATCATTAAGAACCAACCGACAAAAACAAAAGAAACAATTACCGTTAACCCTTGAACAACAGAAATTGCACTCAGGCAACGCTGGGGTCGAAAGGGTTAAGAAAAAGGCGGATTTTGTTTAATAAAAACAACTTACATTATTTCACCAAAATTAGACTTCAGCCACAAAACAAAAACCAAATACCAATTAGAAACGTCAAACTTCAAAATAGTACCCATTCTCAATGATATTTTGATTAGCATTCACAATTGGGTAAAAATTATCAATTGATACTCATAATACCAAATCATCGACGAATTGATATCAAATAATTGATATTTGATAGCCATAATAGGGCTGTGAGTATATAGTTTTAAAATTAATCAAAACACACTTGTTGCTCTTAAATTTGTTATGTTTTTTTTATTGTAAAAAATACCTATAGTTGTTAGTCTTTTCAAAAATTCGAAATCTACGTTTAAATTCTTATTGTATTCTGTTTTTCCTAAATGTTATTATTATTATTTATAATTTATGTATTAATATTGTTGCCATTTTATTATTCTCCCGTATCTTATGTACTAGTAAAAGAACTTGGTTCTTAATTGTACGAAGCCATTCTATTTCAAATAAATAAATAAATAAAAATAAATAAATAAATAAAAATAAATAAATAAAAATAAATAAATAAATAAAAATAAATAAATAAATAAAAATAAATAATTTACGCCTAGTGTTGTAGTCAACATGGCAGAAAACCTCGCAACCATGCAAAAGGATATGTAGGACACGGGATTTTATAAGTATCAACTTAGTTTTAATAGGCAAAGAACTTTGTGTGGACCAGAGAAGTCGGATGCCATTGTATACCTTCCCAATTGTAGCCGCATCATGATCGGTCCAAGTGAGTGTGTCATTAAAGATTATCCCCAAGCTTTAAGCCTTATGAACGGATTCAATTGACGACTGTCCTTACAAAAATGGCGAAAAAGTAGATGTATTTAACTGATGCTTATAAATACAAAGAGTCTTTGACTTTGAAGGATTGAGCGACAAGTTGTGTTTAAGAGCCCACTGTTAAATAACCTCTAGATCTTCATTAATTAATTGAATGGTGCTATTAATCATATCCAACGGGCAGCACAATAATTGAACATCGTCAACAAACATGTGGACAGTAGGATTTTTTTATAATGTGTTCACATAAATTGAAAATAATATAGGGCCGGGAATAGAACCTTGGGGAACTCCAGCAGGTACCCCAAGAAATGATGAAATTGTATTTCATACATAATGACACTCATTGCCACACATGACGGTCCACTGCAAGGGCTTGACTGACAGATTCGAAAATCGAAATGTATGAAACAGCTTCTGACACAGAAGAGAATGGTCCACCGTGTCGAATGCTTTTGAGAAGTCCAATAACGTCAAGAACGTAGGGCTGTTGCATCCAGGCCTGCGCGAATGTCGTCGACAACGAGCAACAGTGCAGTCTTACAATTTATTTTTGCACGAAAGCCGGATTGAGCGGAACTCAAAAGGTTATAGTTAGTAAGATGCGCTTGCATCTGTTTCAAAATCGTCTTCTTAATCAAAAACTTTGTAGAATTTCCCTGCAAGTCCTATCAATTTGCTCGATTGCGATGACATGATTAAAAGTTATCGAAAAGGACAGAGTTACGGGTTGCGAAAGTATTGATATTCAGACAGGCAAAACTTTTTAATGAATGAATGAATACATCCTCTGACTTTGACAGGATTCACATTCAGCTTTTTTGTTTTTTACCGATTACGGTGGTATTTTTAAAAGAGATAGGAATCAAACGAATGATGCGTTTCTGTGGATGAATTTCCGGATAAAGTCGCTGAATGGAGAGTCATGCTTACATAAAGACACTCGGCGATACTTATAATCATTTTTAGTCACCAGGTTAAGTTTTTCGAGCGAAATTTTCCATACCAAATGGCATATTGTAACCCACAAAATATTTAAGGTTAAAAATGGATATTAAAAAACGATTATTAGTAAGTCCCACTTGTTAAGTGGTAGTTGCGGCCTTTCAACATCATTTTAACTGAAGTTGTACCAGGACTTTATTTATATAAATTGGGACTTACTTACTTAAGGGAGCCCTACAGTCCGTGGTGGATCTGGACCTCAACCAACAAGCGTCTACAGCCAGCATGATCTTTAGCCATTTATTTCCAGTATCGCACGCTGGTTAAGATCCTTCGGGTGTATATTCGAAGATCCAATGCGAGAGCATTCGTGTCCATTTGCCCTGCAACACCCAGCTACTCGATTCCCTTCCCAGAGAAACATCAATTGGCAACAGTTATTCCACGTTTAACCTCAGCGCTGGTGTCATTGTCAGAGGTCATTGTGTAGACAAAGTCCCTAACAACCTCAAAGTTACATCTGTCTACGGTGACGTCCGGTCCGAGACGTCACTGTTGGGTGTCCTTTTTAGTTGACAGCATATACGAGTGTCGATACTTTGTCTTGCCCTCTGTCACCCCCAAACCCCATTTTATTCATAATTCTCTGCTTAATTAGTCCACTACAATAAAGTCCTACACCCAAAGACTGTTCTACACAAGTCCACATTCAATTAATCCACAAAATAAAGGCAACAGACTGCAAACAATTCCCGTATACATAACCCACTCACCAACAAGTTATCGATGCAATAACATTCATTTAAGGTTCCCTAAAGAAGTCAAAGATACAATTCCGTAGAACGACTCTCTAAAAGGAAGTGAATCCCAATGACACAACATCAAACGGAATCCCAACTTGACCTACCTCACCCATTCGCATCGCACATACATATACAGAAATTGTTGTTCATCCCAAGAACGAGATTTGCCAGCTAAAGTTGCTGTCAAACTACTAGTACGTGACCAGTTAGCTGTCTAACCTGAGGTATGTAACCCTTTGCAATTTGTTTCCTCTTCTTGTTTGCTGACTGTACCGCTCTTTGTGTACCAGTGAAATGCAGCAGAGAAAATCATCAGCATTAGAAAAAAGAAAAAGAGGTTTAACTGGAATCCGCACCATGTCCCGCACCAAGTGCCACTAGTTGTTGCATGCATCCATAGAATATCCCTGTGAATCGTGTGCTTTCTTTTCTTTCTCTGGCTACTTCTTTTTTTTTTTATATAAGCAAACATGTCTTCTTTTTTTTATATCGCAGCGATGTATCTTTGCTCAATGAAAACCGGATTTACTTACAATCAAGCCGAAGGATGTTGTGGATGTGGAGTGGATGTACTCGTAGTCTTAAATCTATGGCAGTGCGTAATGATTCCATGAGTAGAATTTAATTGGCGGATTAAGTGCAAATTGTAAATACGAGTGAGTACTTGTAGTACCCGCTCGCGGTGGAGATGAATGCACTACGGGTAAGTAAGGTTGTGGGTATAATAAAGATGCGTGTGTGGGCCGCTTGTTTAATTAAAATTCGTGTTGATTAGCTTAAGCCGCGTGCTGTAGTTGGTAGCAATAACAACATCCAATCGCAATTAATAGAAATAAATTTCTGGTAGAGATGATAGGGAATAGCTGTGAGTCCCACTGAAGCTGTGGACAAGGTCAGCCTAGGTTAGGTTGAGTGGAGTATTGCGCCCAAGTAGAAATTGGTGACTATTATCCAAATAAACTTTAAATTTTAGTCACCACACGGTATATTTGACTCAATTTTGTTTCGATAAAAGCATTCCAATAAGATGGTAACTATTTGACATGTTTGTTACCATTACACGACTCAAAGATACAAATGTCCTTTTACTGTAACATATCAAAACAGACGAAAACTTGAAAGTTGCCATTTAATGTTACCGCATCTAATATTAAATAGTTGTAATAAACTACTGACACCCAGCAGTCAAATCTGTTTTGACATTTGTGGACTAGACAGATGTAGAATACAAGTGAACAAGCAATGGAGCGATACACTCCCCAAGAACGCGGAATAATCGTGTCAATTCGTCTGTAGTTTGGCGCAGCGCGAATTCCGTCTCGCCGATTCCACGGCCGTCCGACACCGACTGCGCAAACACCGCGCCGTTTGGCCACCAACCTTGAAGAGTATGGGACCACCCGAGACGTTGACATAGGGGCCGGCCCCGGAGCGCCCGTTGCTCCGAGAATGTCGCCACTGTTGACGAGGGTGTCGAGCTGTGGCCGGAAACATCGACCAAACGCCGTGCCTCGCAATTAGCCATCTGCCGGTCGTCCCTTAGGCGAATTTTGGTCAAAGACTTGCGCATGTTCCTGTACAAAGTCCAGTCCATGCATCTGCTGTCGACCGCCAAACGCGTGTAACCTACGCCCAAGCCATCCTCAAACAAGGAAAATGATGATAGGCGGTAAGAAACAAAAAAAACAAGAAAGAAAAGAACAAAATATGTTGCGTAACAAACAACTGATTTTGACAAACCGTGTTGTTCTCGTTCTTTACGTGTTGACTCGACAATGGAAAGCAATAGTTCCAGTGATAGCGTAGCTTCTAATCTTTTCCCTGAAACGCCAAAACCAAAAGCTTCGCCGCCACCAAAAAAAAAAGAGATTAAATTTGCCATCATTAGCCCTTGCCTGCGATCGTACTGGAGTTTCTGATAGAGCCGGCGCTATTATAGCTTCTTCTGTACTGAAAGATGTTGGCATTATTTCACCAGACGATCCAAGTGGTGTCATTGATCGGTCAAAGTTGCGTCGTGCAAGAACTAAGGTCAGATCAGCTTTACAGGATGCAGATCGCAAGAAAATCCTATGCGGCATGTATTTTGATGGCAGAAAGGATAAAACATTGGTTAATATCCAAAAGAATGGTAAATTTTATAGAAAAACCGTAGTAGAAGACCATTATGTGATTTTATCGGAGCCTGGAAACAATTTTTTTGGGCATGTCACGTGTGAGTTGGGAACTGCTAAAGGAATTAAAGATTCTATAATAACTCACTTGAAATCCAAATCTGTGAAACTGAGTGAAACAGCTGCTGTTGGTTACGATGGAACAGTAGTGAATGCAGGTTTTAAAGGTGGTATTGTTCGTCTGATGGAAGAAGAAATTAATAAACCATTACAGTGGTTTATATGCCAGCTGCAGTCTTTTGAATTGCCACTGCGACATCTGTTACTACATTTAGATGGGAAAACTACTGGACCAAAATGCTTTTCAGGTGCCATTGGATCTGAATTACAAAAATGTGCGGTACAATGCCATCAGTCCAATTTGCCGTCATTCCTACACAATTACCTGAAACAATTTGAATACGGACCAAAAATATCTCTACGATATAATGACCGCTATCAGCACTGGTGCTTTCTCTTCCGATTTTGCTAATATTGAACCATGACCCCTTAACCATTCTAGATGGCTTACACAGCAAATCGAATTCTGAGGTTATATGCTACTAAGACGGATCCCGAAGAAAAATTAGTGATATTAGCCACATACATAATGAGAGTCTATGGTACAATGTGGTTTAATGTATAAAATGTAATCCTTCGTGTATAAACGGAGCTAAGCACCTGTGGCAAACCATAAGTCTAAGTCGCTATTTGGACACGAATTTGAAGAAAATCGTTGACAAGGTAATCCAACGAAGGGGATATTTTGGTCCCCCAGAAAATCTTCTTATTGCTATGCTTGCAGATGAAAAAGAAAAAAATACGAGAGCTGGCATATCGAAGAATTTTGAAGGCAAGGACAAAAAATGCTCGAGAAATTCGAAAGTTTCAAGTGTCTACGTTAAATTTTGATGCTAAAAGTTATTTTGATCTTATTATGTGGCAAGACTGTGAGATAACTGAGCCTCCCCTGACCACAGATATATCTGATGAAAAGTTGAAAGCTATTGTAAAAGATGGTCTCGCCACCTGTCAGAACATTAAAGATGTCCCATGCCACAAACAAGCCGTAGAGCGCTGCGTCAAGTTAGTGGCAGAAGCTTCAAGTGCAGTTTTTGGAGAAAATAAACGAGATGGTTTTATTAGGGCAAGGCTGCTTTCGCGTCAACAAATGCCTTCTTTTGATACAAAAAAAAAAACAATTTAATATTTAGTTAGTGAATAATTTCATAATAAAAGCGTTTGTACTGAATTTGAATTTTTTTCTGACTTTCATCTCTGTTGGGGCACCTCAAAACATTAAGCCAGGTAAATAATTTTTTGTGCGTTTCATGAACTCACCGAAAGGCAACTTTTGATCACTAAGCCGTCGAAAAAAAAAAAATCTTCATGTATTATCGCTCCACCCTATTACACAATCAGAAGCTCCAACTTCATTTGCACCCCCACACAGTTATAAACTGAATATCCCGATGGACTATTCAGTTTATAACTGCCAATGCGAGTTCAAAAGCAAATCCCTGAATTTTTATATAATACACCTATGCGAAGATATCAGTATATCGCGAACCGTACTTCCAATTCCAATCCCTATCATCTTAAACGAGCAGATCAGAAAACAGAAATTCCTGCCCCTCTTTGTACTCAAAAATCTTGTAAAATGTGGGAGCTACCTCTTCATACAGTTGCTTCTGAACTATTTACCTACCTACCGATTGGGCCAACTTAACTTTTGATGAACCCGAAAGTTTTGTTGGACCCAGTTGTGCACTTTATTTTAAATACGACCATTGGACAGTTTTAAGGCTTGAGTCGTTGAACTGATCCTTAGTTCCATATGATGTGTAGCGCCCCGCATCTAAACTGTCTTCGTATATCAAATACCCACGTGCATCAGTCGACAGCTTTAAATATTTCCCCTTCGGACTTGTTTACAGCAACTCGTAAGCTTCTGCTGTTAAATTTACATTTTGATACATTGTTCCGCTCGTCCCTAACTGTCGCTGAAATGTAAATTTTTTTCCTTCCATTTGCACATTCAAATGCCGGAGAGATACGTTGTATGAAACTGGAAACTTTCCGCTCATAGAATGTAATTAAAAAGTATATCTCTGTGCGGAAAGTTAAATGACTTTCGTTCACTGCTACTTCTGAAATTGCTTTGCATAGACAGAAGATAGATACCTTAAGATACAGTTAACATTTCTCATTCCCGATTCAATTACGAATTCCGCATCTGAGCGTTTAATCGATGATATTTCGGGTCCCATGTAGTCCGCGAAAGTCACCTCCTTGCGCTGTTTGTGTTTGTGTGTGTGGAGCGGGTATTTCTATTTACAGATCCACCTTCAATAAAACCCACAAAATCCGAGGAAACGTTGTTTTCTGGATTGTAAGCGCGGGAAAGCAAATGTGTGGAGAGGTTTCGCCGTAAGAGCTCTTCCTTTCGTGCCTTTCAAGTTTAAGGACGTCGTCACAGCCGGATAAACTATGTTGATGTGCCTCGAGCACCGCAACTATTCACTTGCAGGAGTAAGACCCTACACGCTGAATGTGTGTAAACAGCTATTTTGGGTTTTTGCTCTGCAGATACACGGTTGTTAAATATCATGTATCTCGGGCGTTTTTTTGTTTTTTTTTTTTTGTGAGAAGATGTGTAGGATTCCTCAGAGAGTGCCAGGGGGAAGAGGATATTTGAATCGCGCGAAACGTTATTGTCTGTGTAGAGAACTTCACGCAAGGTGAAGGAATCAATTGTGACAGAGGAGTCCGGGAAGACGAGGATGGAAGTGTTCATTCGACTAATTGAATTCGCCACCGACGGTAGGAGTGGGTATGTATTATTCACGTCATGATGTTGTGTGATGTAGGAGTTCCCACGTGGGCCACATAAGGTTTTATAGAACATTAGGGTATCAACTGGACACAGGAAAATAAATCTACGAGGAGGTTCAATAGAACATGGGACTATCAAAAAAATCTCTTGTTAAAGTTTAGATTCAAAGGCTGCAGCGAGTACCTCGTTTTCTCGTACGGATTGCCACGCTTTTTTCAAGCCGATTTTTGTGAAGTAAGGACTAAATTGAAGGTGAACATTTGTAGAAGGAATAAATGCGTATGGTTCTTTTTTATAAATTTTTTTGATACTAAAATTCGACTTCATCTTGATTTGCCTCAAAGGCGAAAGCCGTCAATCCACCCAAAAGAAAAGTGTTACCCTATTTCCTATCAAAAAGAAGTGACCCAGCAGCACCCTATGCACCTCTGCACTCTTAAATACCCATGCATTATGTGTGAACGGGAAGAAATGGACAGAGAGATTGAGTGGGCGGATAAATCAGTTTTACTATTCAATTTCAATTTCAATTTAGTTTTTCACCAAAAGACTTGCGAAGGTACATTTCTTAGAATGTGATCAAACTTTGGCCGCTGGTTTTTTTCTAATGCCTATTAAAAGACCCAGCGAAGTGCTGTCCTGCATTACTGAGAATTCTAAAGATTACGAAGAAGGGGGCGTGGCACCTTTAATTGTAAAAATCAGATTTTAAAAGAATATCTTGACAAATAGTGTCGCGAAATTCCATAAATGAATGTATATTGTTTGTACTGGGCGGATAAAAAAATGTGGGCGGGATGGAGAATGGGGCGTGGCACTTTCCATTCAATAAAACCATTTTAAACCGATATAATATTGACATTTGTAGGAACTATTGATTCTGTAGCTAAAATTTGTTACATGGGTGCAAATTGTGAAGTATTTCGTAAAAAGAGGGCGTGGCGTCATCTTTTTTTTAAGGAGAGACAAATTTACGAAGACTCAGTGCAATTTTATGTGAAACGTGTTGAAGTGGCGCTGGCGACAACTGACGATATTCACTTCAGCGTGCATTCGGAAGGTTTGTAGCTATCTACTTTGAAGGTTTTTAAAATTCTGAAATGATGGTTGTTCTTGAATGTCCTGTGCGTAAAATTGAAATCCCATTGAAAAATGCTAAAGAATTCTAAGCATCTCGGGGTCATTGTATTGTAAGGAATAGGCCCTGTACACTGCGACCAGAAGAGATCTATTGTGTTGTGGGGTCATAGTCATCAGCGATAGTCGTAGCAATGCTGATTTATTTTTGAAGATTGGCTCAACTTTCCAAGTATGTGTATCAACCTCTAGTAGCAGGAACCGGACCTTGTTTAAAAGCAAAGTTATTGGTCAATTATTCAGAGTTTGTTCCAACTATGGTCAGGGGATTTGGGTAAGAACAGAACCCCCAGAACAAGGCGTCGAAATGACATTTTTTTGTGGCGGTTACAAGTAGTTTAAGTGAAAACCTTTTCGAACGGAGAGGTCTATTCTTCAGCATTAAAAGCATGTCCCACATCCAACTTTAAAGATTATAATGAGTCCCTTATCAGCAGGGAAGGTCTAAGAGAATATAAGTGGATTAAGTCGAAAATCTCTTCAGCATGCGAATTGGGACTCATCATTTCGAATCAGTGGCGGAAAATTTACAGCGACTCTAAAAATGATGATGCCGACTTGAAATTTTGTTAAAATTCATATTTAGGTGGTTTTTTTTGAAGCCATAGCTGCAGGGCAATAGCCACAAATTTGAACGGCAAAGTCTTAACCGATGCAGTCGTGCACGGGGCACATTTTGCTTTCGTCATTTTATTGCGAATATTTTTATTATTATTGTAACTTTATTTTAAACTTTAAGCTACACAAAAATATTCCAAAGTTCAACAAATATGATGTCGAAACAAAATATCTAGCTATAAACGAACTTATCACATTTTCTACCTGGGGGCAGATTTTCTATAACAATATTCGTAGGGACGATATCGTTTTTGAAACTTTGATGACCATAAGAAGTTATATTCTGCCCGAATTTTTCTTCACTATCGTCAGCTTTCATTACATTTGTGGAAAATGAACTGGATCAAGGCTTCAAAGTCGTAATTTTGGCACTCAGTTGCTACTTTTGGAGGTATATCGTTTCGACGATAATCGTGCCTGAAAAATTACGGAATGAGTGCCCTGACCAGACTTTAGGATACCTGTATATAGATTTCGATAGACGAACTTATCACATCTTCGACCTGAGCAGACTTTGGGAGACCTTTATAATTAAATTTCGAGAGATATTCAAATCAGACCACCATTGTCCGGTCCCTTTTTGTCTTCATTTTGGTCGACCTAACCCAACTACCTACTTACAAGGATCATCGTAATAAATTTGTAACACATTCCCAACAGCAAACTCAGTGACATCTCTCCATTTTCACTGCACGCAGTACCAACTATGTACATGGATATGCAGTATACCTCTCACTGAACAGTGCATCGAAACCAGTCCCAGTTGGCATATATGAAAATTTTGCACTTAAAATTCAACAACATCTTTCTCATGGCACCGACAAAAACTTCAAACATACACAGTCTCTATTCTGTAAGGAGGAAACTTACTCGCAGTCACAAGTTTAAGTGGATTCAATAAGTCCCCATGCAGAAACAACAACAGCCATCCGCTAAGCCATTAGTGTCACCCCATCGCACATATCCACGTAATAATGTCAATAATTTCAATTCCGCATACATGCTCTTTCCATCTTGGATATGGTACGAGAGCAGTTGTTACAAGATACGACAGAGAGAGAGAGAGAGAGAGAGGAAAAAAGAAAAGGAAAATCTACATTCAAGTTCAGGGGAAAACTTGGCACAGAAGAACAATGAAAATAAGTGTCTAAAGAAAAACAGGATTCCTAACGACTTTTACCCAACATTCACGAGTATCACCGTGTCGTCGCACCGCATCCTGCCGACCAACGAATCGAGTAGCATTTTCGCATCTTTCGCTGGCAATGATGATGCTTTCTTACTACCTGGCTGGCGGATAGTCATGACATGAAACCATGTTGATCGATAAATCACTCAACCAGCACACATGCTGTTTTCGTACAGCTAAAACAAAACAAAAACAAAAAACAGAAGACGAACAGAGCCGTGGCTCTTGACGAACACCGAGCACAAGTACAGCGGTGCACCTTCCGTCAGATGTGTGTTACTTATAGATAACGGTTAAGTGAAATGCATTCCTGAAACTTACGGTAATTGCATTTGGGAACGTTTTTCGTTTTATCGCTGATCGGGTTCAGGCTGGCGGCGGCAGCGGAAGATGCCAGCTGCAATCGTCTTCAGTTTGTACAAAACTGAATTTTCCAGTTTCAATAAAAGAGCCACACAACAGGAACTGGTCGCCCGTTTAAGAATCAGCTCGCCAAAAGCCGATGAATCGACTGCCAAGGTGAAGGTTTTTCTCCAGCCACAAGCGAGTTTTTCCTTAGCTCCGCATGTCAGGCAATCGCTTTACGTTAATTAAGGAAACCACGGCGCAGGTGATAGATACTTGTCATAAATGAAGGGGGGGGAAAATCACCAAGCCGATGGAATATGATGTTGGAAACTGGAATATTGATAAATGGTACAATTATGCGAATGGCCTGATGCATGACAGTAACTGGATTGAATAATGACGAAGCGACATCCTTTGCACTAATCGCGGAGATATTTTGACGCAAATTGATACATAATAAGGGGGTACTGGCCAGGGGTTAATGGAGATGCAATCAGCTCTGATGGGCGCTAATGGAATGGTTGGTTCGAACTAGAAACCGGTGAACTTTTGCTATGAGACGGGGATACTCCTTGCAGACAGTAAAAGGGGTAGAACAGGGCAGCGATTGCGACGTTCGCTGCCTGAAATATCAGCGAATTTAGTTTCCACAAATTTCCACCAGAGGGTGGGGCGATCTTGACACTGAAAATTCGGAAGTAGCTTCGGTTTGTTATGCCGGACGTTGTCAGCACTTCGCATTCCAGGGCCTGATCTGAACTTTGCGAACGTCGCAATCGCTGCCTGAAATACCAGCGAATTTAGTTTCCACAAAGTTCCACCAGAGGGTGGGGCGATCTTGACACTGGGAATTCGGAAGTAGCTTCGGATTGTTATGCCTGACATTGTCAGCACTTCGCATTCCAGGGCATGATCTGAACTTTGCTTTATAGCAGGCAGAGATTGCGACGTTCGCTGCCTGAAATACTAGCGAATTTAGTTTCCACAAAGTTCCACCAGAGGGTGGGGCGATCTTGACACTGGGAATTTGGTAGTAGCTTCGGTTTGTTATGCCGGACGTTGTCAGCACTTCGCATTCCAGGGCATGATCTGAACTTTATAGAAGGCTCCGAAGCTTACCAGCGGTTGACTTATCGAAACTGATCCACATCGCTTTATAGACTCGGAAGCTTAACAGTTTTTCACTTGTCGAGACTGAAGTTTTGTCCGTCGCCTCGCTTTGTAGGTAGGGTTCGAGGTTTTACAAGAATCTCACTTGTCGAGACTGACTCGGAAGTTTAACAGTTTTTCACTTTTCGAAAATGAAGTTTTGTCCATCGCATCACTTTGTAGGGTCCGAGGTTTAACCAGCACTTTTGATTGTAGTTCTAAAAGTTAAGAGAACTAAGCCATGTCGGGTGTAACGTTACCGAAACTTCGCTTTGTAGGGTTGAAGTGTAACAAGAACTTCACCGGCAACGATATTCTAGAGTTTAATGCCTTTGCCGGGAAGTCTGTTGCTTCACAGGCTAAAAATTTCCGGTCTTTCTAGTGCGGTCCTTTGGATCTCAGTCGAACGAACCCAACCTGATTTTTAAGTTAGGTGTCCGGTCTTTACCGTGGGTAGGAAACGTAGAGAGCAAGCACTTTCGACATTGAGCTTCATTGTGAAGCTTTATCCTCAAACCAGGTTTTGAACAGCAAATATCCAGTGAAGACGGAATAACCTTGTTAAAAAAAACAGATGCGAAGCTCTATAGATGTGTTCCACGAAAGATTCCTCGGCTGATATTCGCACAAAGTTGGCATAGTTTCGGTTTTATGACGAAACGATTCATTGCCAAACTTTATATGACGAGATATATAGCGATGTTAACCTTATTGACCAGGAATCGAAAAGGTGCAATGACTTGGTCGTTTAGGTCTTGGTCCATGACGGATATGATAAGGGTCGTCAAAAGAAGTCTTAGGTTTCTAAAAATAAAATTCCTGCGAAGGCAATCAACGGAGAAGTGCGCCGTTGTTGATATGGGAAGTCTAGTATGAGTAAATAGCAATTAGAGCGAGGGTTTCCAAGTCCAAAACCCCGACAAACACAAGTCGTAACCGAAGGAGTATTTTCTGCTGTCATAGTCTAAAATAAAACCTCGGAGACATTAAATCTGTTTTGACTGAGGCAAAAAATGGGACAAAGAAATCGTAGGAAGGGGCTTCACTGTATTTTTTTTTAGGTCAAGAGACCGCGTAGTCCTGGGGGGCTAGAGGTACATACCTATTATCGCTTGTGCATCTGTTTTTGATATTCTCTACGAAAAAGCCGACTTCGGTCATAATCGCACAGTACATTTGCTCCGTATATTGAATCCGATAGATGGCGTTGTGGACACGTTTTTAATATATTTCACATTTACACTGTAAGTAAATAACAGGAGTGAAGGCGGATTGAAACCAGAGTATATTGGGAGGGGGGCGATATATATATATATATGTATACGAAGGCTATTCGGAGCGGATGATATTTCATTTAATTTTTGTACAAGTGAGGTACGTTTAACCTAAACAACAAAAGCCATATGTGCGTTCAGTACTGTCATCAATTTTCTGCAATTTCTGGTGTAAAAATAAGACTCAAACAAGTAGAACTCGCTGCGCCGACGTAAACTCGGAAAGATGCCCATACACTCATAAAAATATTGCAACCTAAATTCTAGTCCGATCAGGCTTATTCTTAATGTTCTCCATTTTTACGTCCTCAATCTCAAAATAAGTCGAATGATTCTTAAAACAATAGCAAAAATCTAGAATCAAGCTTTATTAATTTTAAATCAAGCCTATGCAATATTAAAATCTGAGCCATCACCTGAATTATGTTTTTTGCACACAAATACAGGATCGAATAAGAATACACTCTCCAATCAAGCCGAAAAAATCTTAAACTTACATGATGGATTAATGTGCATACCAATTACGATCTAAAAGATCATGATACACAATGTAAAACTTGCGTTATGGATAAAGAAAGTTCGTTCATTCTGAGTATTTAAAAAAATATAAGAGTGAAAAACTGAAAAAAAAAAAAAAAACTGCAAGTGATAATGTTTTGACTTATCGAGTATTTGCTGGATAGTGCGGAAGCCAATTTAATTTTCGAGTCTTCCAATAATAATCCATTGCAACAAGTTACCCCCGATGAAGATGACAACGAAAAACAACTGAAGAATCGAAAAATTAAGAAATGGAAAGACATATTTTAGATTTAAGTCGTTTTAAGTGTTTTTTTTTTCTTTCAATAAATAAATATGTTTTAAAAAAATAATAATAATTTGTTTTATTTTCTTAAACAGGAAAGTGACGGAGTTGATAATAAATTTGTAATTATTTTGGGCTTTATGTAGCAATATTTTTACCGCTGATAAATAGGTTAACAATAAGGTGATTTTGAGCTTAATTTGAGCTCAAACGATCTTCATTATAAATAATCTGAATGAAGCAACTTCCGGCTTAATTTGAGCTCACACGTTCTTCATCGCGATATGTTTAAGAATAAATAAGGTTATTTTAAGTTTAGATATATAGACAGATATTTATTTCGTTTAGAATTTACAGTTTGTTATAGCACTATTTAAATAATTTAAGTACAGAGATATGACAAATTTACGTCTTTCTACTGGAAAAAGTTTACAAGTGACGAAAAGAGAAAAAAAAAGGAAAAAAAATATAAATAGAAATTTTTGTTTTTGAGGAAAACAACGACTAAATAAAATATACATAAATGGATAAATAAATAAATAAAATATACATGAAAGCGTAAATAATTAAATAAAAGGTTCGCCAAATAACTTTTTTTTTGAAAATGCTATAAAAAAAACTACTGAATATTTTCTCAAATTTCTTTTTTTATTTGAAAGTACAATCCTTCCGGTTAATAATGGAAAATAATTTCATTCAAATAGCTGCCTCGGCTGGCCATGCAGTAGCCTACACGATCGGTCCAATTTTTAAGCACATTATCGATTGTGTGCAGCTGTATTTCACCAATGGCTTCACGAATATTGTCCTTTAAAGTGTCAATTGTCTCTGGCATGTCGGCGTAACACTTGTCTTTTACGGCACCCCACAAATAATAGTCCAACGGTTTCAAATCGCAGCTCCGCGGTGGCCAAACGACATCAGCTCTGCGGCTGATAATCCGATCTTCAAAAACAGGGCGTGTAGCAACATCGAGTGTAGCTTCGGCTGTGTGGCACGTAGCGCCGTCCTGTTGAAACCAAATGTTGCCAATATCCTCCTCTTCAATTTTTGTGAACAAACATTCGTTCAACATAGCCCGATCAACGATCGCCATTGACTGTAACGGCCACTCCTTGCTCATTTTCGAAGAAAAATGGCCCAATTATGCCTCTGGACCAATATTTCAATGTTCTCGGTTGTACGCACTGTTTTTGACTTTTCACGCTTTGGTTTATCGATTAGGATGCCAGTTTCTTTCACTTTTTTTCACAAGATAACGAGCTGACGGTGCTTCTCTTCTTCCAAAATCCGTACGCAATTTTCGCACACATTCTGCAACATTACCATGATTTTCAAAGTAATGTCGCAATATTTCCCAGCGTTGCTCAAGCGTATACACAACCATATTCGTTCAGCGGAAGGATACAACTAATTATCTGTCAAATCAGACATGAGCTAAGTGTTACCATTCGCGAAATAAGCACTAGTTGAAAAAAAAAGTTAGATGGCGGACCCTTTAATATAAATAAGTAAATAAATTAATTAATAAGCAGATAAATAAATAAATATATAGATACACAAATAAATATAAATGAATAACAATAGAGAAAAATTTAAGTACAACTAAATTAACAAAAGGTTGAATACTGCGTTAGTTAATATCAGTGGAGTATGTGACATTCAATATTTAATCATATAAATAAAATTGGTGTAGTTCTGTTCGACTAAGATTGAATTTGACTACGTGTATTTAAATGCAAAAATCACAGGCCTATAGCGGATACCTAGGCCTACAATATCTACTTTGTCTCAACTCTATATCTCTATAAATTCCGGAAAAAAATTGGACAAGAGTAATTTTTTTTTTGTTTCTTTTTTTTTTTGCTATTTTCTTTGTTCCACTTTCCTTTCGAAAATACTGGGAGCATTTAAATATAGTAAATACCAGTTTATAGAGGGCAGCGGCAGGTACAACTTAGGATATCCAATAACTCGATAACTTAAAAGGTTTTTTAATAAATAGGCAAAATTTGAAACATTTCTACGATTTTCACCTGCATGAGTAGATTCTTAAATCAAACATACTAACCGCGCAATATTATGACATCTCTTTTAACCTTATTTTACTCCAGTGACGGAGAGGGAGACAGACAGAGGCAGTATGCTGGTTGGTGTGTTAAGAACAAAAAAAGCCATAAAAGAAATGTCAAATCTGTAGGAAGGGAATGTCAAATAGGTATAGGTATCAGTGATACCAGATCGTGGTATTATTACATTAGGGAAAATTCCTGATGATATACGTCGTACCTGTTTATAAATGCTATTTGCAATCAAGATGAGGCAGTAAATTACCCGGTTGAGTTTTTAAATAGAATTACAGTCCATGGCCTGGAATTAAAAGTTGGAGTTCCCATTATGCTGCTTCGCAATTTGAATCCCCTAAGCTTTGTAATGGAACCAGATTGAGAGTGATTTCGTTGCAGAAAAACGTTATAGATGCGTTAATTTTAACTGTGTGTGGTAAAGGAGATACGTTATTAATACCAAGAATGAAAATAGTTCCCAGCAATTATCCATTTCAGTTTAAACGGATTCAATTTCCTATTAATGTTTGTTCTGGCATGACAAACTTTAAGAAAAGCGGGAGTAGAATTAATTAAGAATTGTTTCAGCCACGGGCAGTTATATCTTATCTTAGTCGATAGAAACCGCTAATATGGTATACAAAGAAGCGCAACATGAATAAAAAAAAGTGAGCTAAATATTATAAAATTATTTTCATTGTCCAAAGAATATTAAATTATTGCCGATTAGTCCAACGAGCAGGTGCAATGCCATGATGAAGGCAGAGTGGGCCCAGTCTACGGGAGGTTTTTTAGTACGGGTTCAAGTCCCTCACTTTTGCAGAATGCCTTTTATGAAATTTGTTTCCATCAATTGTTCTGAAACCACATTTTGCACGTGCGAAGCCGGGCGGGTATAGCTAGTTGATTGATAAGAGGATTGTCAGGGACATCACATCTGGTCTTAAATTCCCCGATAAGTTTGCGTATTCTGAAGGAGATCATTTCAACATTTGCTCTTGCATGTAGATCAAGCGTAGAGTAATGCCATGGGAGATTAAGCATCATTTTTTTAGGAATTTGTTTTGCGCGATTTTTAACTTTTTAACGTGACATTCAGCACAATATCCCCAAACCGGGCAGCCATATAATAAAATGGATTCAAAAATTGTTTTATGGATTAATATTTTGTAAGTGAGGATTTCCTATTTATAAATGGATACAATATTTTTATGCCAATATTTATTTTGTTAAGTGTTTGCGTAGTGTGTTCGTTAAACGGCAGTTTTGAGTCAAGATATACACCCAAATATTTTACAGAAGGCTTCCACGCAATTGGATACCCATTGACAAGTAATTGGTTTACTGGGAGAAAACAAGGTCTTCTTTTTCGCGTGAAAAAGATAGCTTGTGTTCAGTTTTATTCAGTTTAATTTTCCACTTTGTGTAGCAGTTTTGCAGTGTTTCAATCGAATTTTTCAGATTCGTCTCAATATTTAGACTGAACTCATGCGATGAAAATATAGCCGTGTCATCGGCATATGTGTTTTGAAAATTGGGATGAAGTCTATGCTGAAGATAATGCTCCTATAGCCTATGACTTGTTTTTGAAAATTCTCACAAATTATGTAAGAACCTCGATTTTCACTTCGTGCACGACATTCTTCTGGACAAATTGTATAGCGCAGGATTCCGTGGCTTTATTTATAACTGGTTTGCATCGTATTTACAAGGCCGCAAACAAAGAGTGAAAATAGGACATTTGCTCAGCGACACTAAGCTCTGGTGTACCACAGGGGTCTGTCTTGGGTCCCATTCTGTTGTTAGTTTTCATAAATTCCTTATTTTCCGTGCCTTTTGCGGGTAAGGTCACGGCTTTTGCAGATGATCTTGGCATCGCGTATGGTTCACCGAGCTCTTTGAATCTGATAGCTGAATTAAACCATGACATTTACTTGTTGAGAATATGGTTCGCTTCACACAGGCTATTTGTAAGCAACAAAACAAGATTAATGGTTTTTAGATTAGGTTTGCCTGATTCTACGTCGATGTCGATATCAATTTCCACTCCTTTGATTGTCCACGTTTCAACTTAATTGATTGTGCCTGTTCTTCAAACATTTAATAGAAACGCCTCATGCAACTCAAAATGCTTTCAAATTGAAATTGAACTACAAATATCTTCGGTATTACTTTTGAGCAAAACATGAGTTGGACACAACACATTTCAGCATTGAAACAGTATCTACGCTCATCCATACGGTGTTTTTATCACCTCAGAAAGTTTTGTTCTAATAAAACTCTTAAGACAGTTTATCATGGAAGTTTCCATTCGAAATTACAGTACGGAATAAGTTGTTGGGAGGTGGTGCTTACATAACCAACCTAAAGCCACCTGTCGTCCTGCAGACATGTGCCATAAGAAGAATAAGTAACGTCTGTCGTCTGGCTCATTCGATGATCTTGTTTAGGTCTTTGAAAATACTGCCAGTGCGACACTTATTTTTTTTTTAAGAGTATCTAAGATATTCTTTTTAAGACGTGGCTATGTGCGGAGTCCAATATTTGGTGCTCGAAGCTTTCGTAGTGCTACAAGTCATGTTGCTGAAATTCCAGTTTTTCGCACCACGCACTATAGAAACTCCTATCCAGTTGTATCTTGTAAACTGTATAATCGTCTTCCTCCTGATATAAGTCTCTTAAATTCTCACAACGAATTTTTGTATAAACTAAAGTCATGCTTTTGATCATGATGAAATCGAGGCTTTGCTCACCTACATTGCATAAATATTGTTCCGTTTGCTGTTTTTGATATGCTTTATTGTTCATTTTTGAATTGAATATATAAATATGTATTGTCACCTCACAATAATCAACAATAATCAATTATCAGTGACTATAAAAAATTTGTCTAAATTAACACTTTTTTTTGTTCCCCTTTTTGAAGTGGCATTTAACACTATTCACTGCTTGTTAAGAAAAATAAAAAATGTCACTAACTGTTCTCGATTGTATAAAAGTATAAAATTAGGAATTATTATAATTGTTAGGTATTTTTCTATGGAAGAGAATAAAGAATGAATTAAAAAACAAAAATATTGCTGCTTCACATTGGAAGACGAGAGGAAGGTCGGATGTGTACAGGTTGTACAGAACTGGCCCAAGAACTGAGCCTTGGGGAACACCTGCGTGAAAGTTTATTATATTTGATTCACATGCACAATAAAACGACACATTGATACGAAATTTTGAATGATTTTACAGAGGAACGAAGGAAAATTTAGGTTCATCATTTTGTATATAAGTGCATTGTGCCACACAGAGTTAAAAGCTTTTTCAAACTCTAGTAGGATCATACCAGATGATCTCCCTATTACACGATTCATTTTTACAATATTACACAATTTTAAAACTTGGTGGGAGGTTCCGTGACCACGCCTAAGACCAAACTGTTCATCGGGATATAGTTTATGATCCCCGATAATCTTGATAATTTTTCCTTTTAGGATTTTTTCGTAAAACTTACTTACACTACTTAGTAAACTTATAGGTCTGTAACTTTGAGGTTTATCAAGAGGCTTTCCCGCTTTTGGTATTGGGACTACCTTTGCCAGTTTCCATCCATCAGGAAAGTACTGCGTTTTAAGGCACGCATTTGGAATAAATGTCAAAACTTGAACTCAGTCTTTAGGTATTTTTTTATATATATACTTTTAATATTGTCCAATCCACATTTTTTTTCTAATCAAGGTATTTTATGCCTGTTTCCGATACAATTTCTTCCAAAAGGGGGTCAGGGTTATACTTGCACTAGAGGACTGTATAGTATTTTGGACAAGTGCTTACCAGTGGCGTGGCGTCCATATAACCCGATTCCTACCGACTTCCCTTTTTAAATCTTCACCAGTTATCACTAGGTATCTATCTACCAAAAACCAAATATACCTACATGAAACACAAATGAATTTTAATACTCACAAAATGGTACACACATAAGCCATCACACATCAATATTGTGTGTGTTTCCATTTTCATACAACATCGTACTGAGCACTGTGTCCGACACTTCTTTGTTCAACACCCACTTGGTTATGTAGGAAATAACTCGCTTTTCTTCGAGTTATTCTCAGTTCGCACTAAGTTAATTTTGAGTGCTGACGCTGAGTGAACCGCTTGCTTATGATATGAACAAAATAACACGCTTTTCTTCGAGTTATTCGATTAACTTTTACTTCTTCTTTTCTTATTGTGTCTTATGTGGATAATTCAACGGGAAATCCTACTTACTGGCCCACAGATAGGAACAAAATCCCGGATGTTGTCGACTTCTTCATAACTAAAAATATTTCTTCAAATACTACCCAAGTTAAGGAAGGGCCAGATCTTGACTCAGATCACTCATCTGTGCTGCTTACACTTGGTAATAAAATTATAATGAAGGATCACAACCCACGTCTAGTAAACAAACTAACTGACTGGATATATTTCAGATACCTAATAGATGAATGCATCGAACTATCCACAACAATTAATACAATAGAGCAATTAGAAAGCGAAGTACAGTCCTTCACCTTAGCTATACAAAAGGCTGCATGGGCTGCAACGCCCGAACTAAATAGCAAAGTAAAAAGAAACGTGTATCCCAAAGAAGTCTGCGACATTATATCAGAAAAGAGAAGAGCTCGCAAACGATGGCAACTGACAAGAGCTCCGAGTAATAAAAATAGACTTAATAGTTTAAACAATAAACTCAGAAAAAAAATAGCAGAATTTAAAAATGCATCGATGGAAAGATACCTTACAAATCTGACAAACGATGATAGTACACAACACTCACTGTGGAAGGCTACGAAAAAAATGAAAAGACCAACGGCATACATTCCGCCAGTGAAAAACAGCAGTGGTAACTGGGCTAAAACAAACAAACAAAAGGCGGATCTATTCGCGGAACACATTGAAAATGTCTTCCAGCCATATGACGATAATGAAAATTCCCAACAAATGGAAGAAATGTGTGAAGACGAGAGATCGATTCCAACAGTAACCTCTAGGGAAATAGCCAAAGAAATAAAAGAAAAGATCAACCCGAAAAAAGCTCCGGGATTTGATCTAATAACGGGTGAAATTCTGAAAAAAACTGCCTAAAAAAGGTATGAAAAAAATGGCACAGATAATAAATGCAGCGTTCAGACTAAGGTATGTTCCACGTATGTGGAAGGTCGCGGAAGTTATTATGGTACCTAAGCCGGGCAAATTGCCCAGTGAAGTAACGTCATATCGGCCGATATCATTGCTGCCAATCCTTTCTAAGCTATTCGAAAAAATCCTTCTAAAACGACTCCATCCGATTCTAGAAGAAAAAACACTGATCCCAAACCATCAGTTCGGATTTAGAAATAAATATTCAACTATAGATCAAGTCCACAGAATAACTAATATAATAGAAAAGGCTTTAGAAGAAAAACAAATATGCTCTACCATCTTCCTCGATGTAACACAGGCTTTTGATAAAGTATGGCACAAAGGATTAGTCCGTAAGCTACAAAAATATCTTCCAAAACAGTACTCTGAAATACTGGAGTCCTATATAATGCAACGATTATTTAGAATTAAACAAGAAGATGAATACTCAGCATTGAAACACATTAAAGCTGGAGTACCGCAAGGAAGTGTGTTGGGACCTGTACTATTTCTCCTATACACGAACGACCTACCACAAAATGAAGAAACTACTGTTGCCACTTTTGCAGACGATACTGCTGTACTTGCAGTAGGAAAAACCGTGCAGGAAGTTACCGAAAAACTACAAAGGACAGTAAATGATATATCTAATTGGACCAACAAATGGCAAATAAAATTAAATGAGCTGAAGTCGGTTCATGTTAACTTTACAAATAAACACGTACAACACATACCTGTGTATATAAATAATAAAGTGGTTCAGCATTCGAACTCAGCTAAGTACTTAGGCTTGACTTTGGACGCAAAGTTGCGCTGGAAAACTCATGTCAAGAAAAAACGTGATGAACTAAATTTACGATACATTAAAATATATTGGCTCATAGGGAGGTATCCATGCCTCTCAATTCACAATAAACTGCTTCTCTACACGCAAATATTAAAACCAATTTGGACATATGGCCTCCAATTATGGGGGTGCACAAGTAAGTCCAACCTTCAAAGCATACAATGCTTCCAAAACAAAGTATTACGCAATATTGTTAATGCGCCGTGGTACGTACGTAACGCTGATCTACATAGGGATCTAAAAATTGAAATGGTAGAGGACGAGGTTCGGAAGGTCGCTAGAAGACATGAAGTTAGGCTTCGCAACCATGCTAATTTAGAAGTAGTCCAACTACTTAATAATACTAATTTAGTTAGAAGATTACGTAGAGTAAAACCTTTTGAACTAGTTAACTAGGTAAAAAGAAAAGAAATATGTAACAACATAATCACACTAACAAAGTGATAATGAATTAAAAAACAAAAGGCAACAAACCAAAGTTAGACCCTTAAAACTGTACGTAAGTACATTAGTACATATTAGAACAAAATTGCTGATTAGTCTGACGACTAGGTGCGATCATTGGAAGGATGGTAACACCATGCCTTCCCTGGGTGTTTTTAGTGGGTGTTTCCAGTCCCACACTATCGCAAAGCTCGCATGCGATGTCTTTCAACGATTTTCACCTAGCTACACGAAAAAAAAAAAAAAAATGTGGATAATTGCAGGTACTATGTTGAGGTAGGTAGGGTGATGTGGAAAGCAAATGAACAATGTATGATTTGTTTTTTACATTTGTATGTGATTAATTTTGCTTCGACTTCCGATTTGAAAATGTTCACGCCACGCCACTGGTGTTTACAATGATCCAAAATCAAGTGGTTCCATTCTTCGAATGAAATGACTTTGGGCTCAATCTAAGCTTACACGTTCTTAATACTGTTATACAACAATCTTAAAACAAGAGTTAAAGGTTAATCAAAAAACATACTCAAGTAGGATTTTTGCACTTGGATTAAGAATTTCCGAGCTTAATAGACTTTCGTCTACGGATAGGCTTGATCTGACGCTGATTATCTTGATTTTATCTGTTTTTTTTTCCCTGAGTGTACTGGTCAGATTCGAAGCGAGGCTAAATCCACTTTTTGTAGCCTCCCCCCCATGCTGACTATCCGAACCAGGAGGCATTTCGCCCTGATCCCCTCGACGCAATTAATCACAATGCAAAAAGCCTAACCGCGGACATTTTTTTATATAGAATTTTTATTTTAATCAAGAATAACAGGTAATGCAAAAATAATATCAATTCGCTTTCAGTCTATCGCGAAAACCGGACTTATTACGAACAAAATATAATTCAGAGCGTCATACACGACAGGGAGTAGTTATCGCTTTGAAACATTGCAACTCGAAGTGCAAATTGACAACAGGACCGGCTGTCCAATCAGTTGCTTCAATCATCCTCCACCTCTGTATATAAAAGGGAATAGCGTGCTGATACTCCCATTAGTGTCGAGTGGATTTGTTTAAGCGTCAAAAGCAATGGCGAACAAAATACTGTGCCTGGCGCTGCTAACGGCTACCTTACTTGGGGTGAGATATATATAAATACTTTCCAACGACGAGTGCAGCTGGATTTCTTCTCAAAAGCAGATATCCCATGCAGCTCCATTGATAAGCAACGAAGCGGAGGCTAGGAACTTTGTCGACAAAGCCAATGAGGACCTAAATACGTACCTAGATGAGTTGGGACAGATTCTGCAAGGAATCGACGATAACAATGATACGGACAAGGCGGTCTCTGCGGTCTGGCAAAAAGCCCATGCACTGGCGGAAATCGCCAACAACACAAAAGCCTTCGACTATTCCCATTTCAAGGACAAGGAGTTGAAGTATATTTTCAATATATTGCGCAAGATCGCCGAGGAGGCCGTGCTTGGCGACGATAAGAGTTTGCTGTTGATAGCTTCAACTGGATTTCTTAGCGATTTATCTATTGACAAGGACATCGAGGGATATCTGGACACGGGCTTGAAGTTGGCATACTATCCCGATATACAGAACATCATTGCGCAGAGTAACAACAGCGATGAACTGGTGTACTATTGGAAGGCGTGGCGAGAGAAGAACGACGCCTGGGCAAAGATCAACTTTGGCACTACCATTGACATTTTAAAGGAGGCTGCCAAGTTGACTGGTGAGTTTTAGTGGCTTAAGGTGTGTGTTTGATGATCGTGTGGTACTACCAAAATGTCGCCCTTGCCGATTCTGGCGCCAAAATCGAGAAAGACTTAGGACACTGCTCGCATTTGACTTGTCGACTAGATCGTCAGTGGCTGGGTAGTGACATCTTTTTCCTCTGTGGGGGCGCGAGTGCAAGTCAGTCCGAAGTCAAATGTCCTAAGACGATCACTAAACTGTCGAAATCTCTTGCCAATATCTCCCTTTTCCCCACATACTGATCAGAGTTAAAAAAAAATCCTCACGGACGAGAGTTAAAAACAAAAACCGAACACAAGGTGTCCGGCTTGACTGCTGCAAATTCGTATCTAGGGTTTAGGTCACACTCCCTTGGCATATTTTGAAAACAACAAGTGCAGCGAATAAACAAGAAGCGCCTCGTTTATTTTATTGCAGTTAATTCAAGGAGACAGGCGTCGCTTTTGAACCTGTTATCGCTGCATCAGTGAATAAATTCACAAATCAAAACAAGTTCCGCGATGACGGGTGACCAAGATTAACCATTTATAAGCCAAGTATAATAGTATATTAAGCAGCACAGAGTGTGGGGGAAGTTTCAGTTAGTTTTGAACGCAGAAGGGCGATAGAAGACTCTGCCTGGTGCTGCTAGGGGCTGCGCTTATTGGGTTGAGATATATCTTTTATTTGACATTTCTCTGAATATAGATATGTGTGGCAACCCCCTTGATAACCGACGAGGCGGAAGCTAGAAATTTTGTCTTCGAAGTCAGTGAACGCACTACAACAACCTGATCCGTGTAATTGCCAACACCGAAAGTGAGGATTGGCGGCGGAAGCCTTCGGGATTTCGGCAAAATTATAAACACGGTTCAGACGATCTCGGGAAAATATCTCGAAAATACTTGAACCTCTGTGTGTATGAGCCTGCAGTTAGTGAAAGTAGCAGGAGAATGCAAATTGTCAGACAGAGTGTGGGGGAAGTTTCAGTTAGTTTTGAACGCAGAAGCCTTCGGGATTTCGGCAAAATTATAAACACGGTTCAGACGATCTCGGGAAAATATCTCGAAAATACTTGAACCTCTGTGTGTATGAGCCTGCAGTTAGTGAAAGTAGCAGAAGAATGCAAATTGTCAGACAAGTTTAGTTGACGCCCCTCTGATGAGGGGGCATACAAATCAATGACAGCGATACACCTACTTATTCAACTGATAGACAAGAAGACCGATGGGTGACTCGAAAAAAAAAAAACGTCAGACTTAGTTACGCCAATATAAATCAAAGCATCAGCCGGGAGAAGCCGAGGTCGTCGGGTTATCAAAAGCGATAGGCACTCATTCCTACGTCTAAATTCCTCAACAACTTATCGCTAAATAAAGCTCTCAGCTACAAAATCGTCGACCGGGTGAAAAGATTATCCCAACTATAAAAACACTTCTCAAATAAGCGCCCGCCATTGAATATAAATCGCAAAAGGTGAACAAGCTCCTCAATAGTGTTTTGCCCAAGCTATACGATGCAAGATCGATCGATTTGTCTAGTACTCCTGGCGGCTGTCCTCACTGGGGTAAGATGTGACTTCTATGTGAACTCGGTCTCGAACTAAAAAAAAATTTCTTTAAGATGTGCCATGGTGCTCCGTTGATAACGGACGAAGTGCTAGCTAGAAAGTTTGTCGACAAAGTCAGTGCGCAGCTATACACCTACTTTGATAAACTGGTATATGATACCTTCAATATCGTTGACGATGATCCTGAGGCTGCACTAAAGGCGTTCAACAAAATATTATCAATCGCAGAAACGGTCGTCGGTGTTGTCAACGAGACCAAAGCATTCGATTATTCGCATTTCGAAGATAAGGAACTGAAGCGTATTTTTGATGGATTAAGAAAATCTGCTGACGAAGCTGTTGTGGGAAGAGAGAAACAGGTAGAAATGTTAGAGGCGCTAGTTATGCTCGATGAGCTTGCTAGTGACAAGGACATTCAGGGCTATCGTGATGAGACCTTGGAGATGGCGTATTATCCGGACATACAAAATGTCGTCGCGAAGAGTAACAACTCGGAGGAATTGAAGTACTATTGGAATGCGTGGAGGGACAAGAACGATCTCTGGGCGAAGAAGAACTTTGAGATAATGGTTACAATTTTCAGGGATGCTGCCAACTTAACTGGTGAGTTTCAGTTGTATGCTAAGTGGGAGGTGGGCTTTTAGAATCAAAATATTTGCTATCGCACACCATATGTGCGGAATGGAAGGATGTGCGCGGAGTATACACATTTGCTACAAGATTTATTCGTAAATTCACAGCGAACATGCGCAATACTGTTTGGAATGTTTCATTTTTGCGCTTCAACGTTTCAGAGTTTTTAATTAAAGTGCGAATTGTGAATAGTTTTAGTATCGCACACATCATGTGCGGAATGAAAGATGTGAGTGTGGTATACACACATGTTATACATATTATGTTAGTGCTTCTGCATTTCAGAGTGTTTAATTTAAAGTGTAAATTGTGAATAGACCAAGTATGGCACACATCATGTGCGGAATGGGAATGTGTGCGTATGGTATAAACATATGTTATACATATTATGTTACTGCTTCTGCGTTTCAGAGTTTTTAGTTAAAAGTGTGAATAGTAAATATTTTTAGTATCGCACACATCATGTGCGAAATAAAAGGTGTGTTTTGAGGTATACACATATGTTAAACATATTATGCTACTGCTTCTGCATTTTAGAGTTTTAATTAAAAGTGCGAATTGTGAATAGTTTTAGTATCGCACACTTCATGTGCGAAATAAAAGGTGTGTTTTGAGGTATACACATATGTTAAACATATTATGCTACTGCTTCTGCATTTTAGAGTTTTAATTAAAAGTGCGAATTGTGAATAGTGTTAGTATCGCACACTTCATGTGCGGAATGGGAGTGTGTGCGCTTCGCATAAATATTGCTAGTTATCTTGTTAAAATGAGAGTGAACGAAGGCATTCGGCTGGACTTATGGTATTATGGAATATTTAATATGAAACCCAGTCCTATTTAAGTTTTATAAGTATATTTTGTGTGATTTCTTTCATGAGTCGTATTCATGTGCGCTTCTACTTGATTCCAAAAATATTTTAAATATTCACGAGCAACAAGAAACGTATTCATTCACGTAAACGTTCTCATTTCACTTGAAACAACTGGGTCATTGAGGATCACTGAATTTTTGAGACGAATGGAAGAGACCTACAGTTCTAAACCGGCCAAAACCTTGCTCAGTAGTCCAGCGCAATTATCCATCAAGTCATTAAAATGCATTCAGTGCATGCCGAGTATTGCTGTTAATCTGCTGAAGTGGCAATGTGAATGTGAACTATTCGAGTAAATATTCGAAAATATTGTTTTACTATTGGAACAATTGCAACTTGAAGACCATTAACCGACGCAAAAACTCTGAAATTTATTGAAGTATCAGCTGGCTATCAGGCTCTTAAAACCGCTGTATACAAAAAATAATGACCATACCTCTTATCAAATTACTGCTGACATACTGCACTCACCTAGGCGCGCTATCATATCAGAGCAACGACGCGTCGTCGGGTGAAAAGATCAGCCAAATCTTGAAAACAACACCCACCTTCGAATATAAATGGCGAAAGCCTGACGAGCTCTTCATTAGTGTGTTTCAACCGAGCTACGATGCAAAATCGAACGCTTTGTCTAGTACTCCTGGGAGCTGTCCTCATTGGGGTAATATGCAACTTCTATCCGAGTCCTTTTTCTAATTAAAATCTTTCATAAAGATTTGCCATGGTGCTCCATTGATAACGGATGAGGTGCTGGCTAAAAAATTTCTAGACAAGACCAGTACACAGCTGTACAGCTACTACGAAAAACTGGTCCATGATACTGTCAACATCGGTGACGAAGATCCTGAGGAGGCAGTTGCACAGTTTTTGAAAGTTATGAGAACGGCAGAAGTTCGCGTTTCTATTGTCAACGAATCGAAGGCTTACGACTATTCGCAATTCAAGGACAAGCAATTGCAGTATACATTCAAGATTTTGAGAAAATCCGCTAGGACAGCAATTGTTGGCAGCGATGAGAATTTACTGATGTTGACTTCAAACTTACTGCTTGAGGATATGTCTAGTAGCAAGGATATTGAGGGATATTATAACAAGAGCCTGATGTTGGCATACTATCCCGATATACAGAACATTTTTGCGTACAGCAACAACACCGATGAGTTGGTTTACTATTGGAATGCATGGAGGATGAAGAACGACGCTTGGGCAAAGGAGCACTTTGGGAGTATTTTTAAGACTTTGAGGAAAGCTGCCAATTTTACGGGTGAGTTTTAGTCATGTAAGGGTGGGCGAGTAGTGACTGAAATAGGCAAAGGTGGCTGTCGAACAAGAGGTCATTCAGATAACCATTCAACTTGTAAGAATGTGCCCTACGAGTACCTCGTCTCTCTGTTTTAACTGCACTCGCATTTTCTCGTTGGAAAATTTGAATAATCAGTCATCTGAGCTGATATCACTTGATTACAGCAAACTAAGCGCTTTCATATCGCCGGAGGGTCAAATCGGTTCAATCGGATCATTACAAATTCAAAGCTCAATATAAAACAGCAAAGCTACACCATCGTCCGATTAGTGTTAACCAGTCAATTGAAATGCGAGTTCGAACAATTTGTTTGGCACTTCTGGCAGCGCTCTGCTTTAAGGTGAGTGTTGCACTTTCAATCTGGTGGCAGTACAAAAAAAAAACTCTCTAGATCTGCGATGCTGCCGCACTAATAACCAACGAAGTCGAAGCTAGAAAATTTGCCAACAACGTCAGTGACAGCCTGTACAGCTTTTACAACAAATTGCGCGAAGACACATTCCTTAAATCCGAGCAAGATCCACCAGTGACACTAAACGACCTCGAACAATTTATAACACTGATGACACAATCGTTTGTGGGAATTGTTAATGCATCAAAGGCCTTTGACTACCCCCACTTCAAGGACGAAGAGCTGAGATATATTTTCAAAATAATAGGGCGATCCGCTAGGGAAGCTGTGGTTGGGACGGCACCCTACGCCCACATGTTAGTTACACTGTTTTCGCTTCATAGCTTATCTAGTGATAAGGACATTGCAAGCTATCGGGATAAGACGACGGAGCTGTCATACTTCCCGGACATTTACAACGTCTTTGTGAATAGCAACGATTCCAAGGAATTGACGTACTACTGGAGGGAGTGGCTTGCGACGAATGGCGCATGGGCGAGGACCAATTTTGAGTCTATCCATGAGGTTATACGGGAAGCTGCTAATTTGACGGGTGAGACTTTTTTCCTGCTCCAAATTTTGCATTTTTTCCACCATCAGTCGGTACATGAACCCACTTTGATAAATTGTCAGTTCGTTTCCCGAGTTTGCAACTTTGCAACGGGCTTATCTACCCACACCGACAGCGTCACATCATATCAACGTAAGGTCGAACGAGCAAGATCGTTACAACACCCACACAGTCATAAGTGTCCCGGTATAAAGCAGCAACGCTACACGAGATTCAGATTAGTCGCTAATCGAGAGCCAGTGAAAAAATACACAGGGTGAACCCACGATGCAGGATCGCACACTTTTTCTAGCGCTGCTGGGAGCGGTCTTCATTGGGGTAAGCCTTTCTTTAATCGGATCGACTCAGCCGGTTTAACCTCTCGCAATAGTTTTGCCATGCTACTCCACTGATAACAAACGAAGTCACAGCGCGACAGTTTGTCGAGAAAGCCAGTCACAGGCTGTACAACTACTACAACAGCCTGAGCGGCGACACACTGACCACTCGCAAAAAGGATCGAGATATGGCGACGCGTGACTTCAATTCGGGACAGACTTTGGTGCGGATTGTCAACGAATCGAAGACCTTTGACTATGCAAACTTCAAGGACGAAGAGCTGAAGTATATTTTCGACGTGATTAGAAGATGCGCCGGACCTATCGTGGCTGGGGAAGAATCCTATTTGGACTTAATCGACGCCCAGATTACGCTGTATGCCATATCGAGTGATAGGGACATTGAGCTGTATCACAATGACAGTGTAAGGCTGGCATATTTTCCCGACATACACAATATCATCGCAGGGAGCAACGATCCGGGCGAATTGAAATACTACTGGAGGGCGTGGCGACGTAAGAACGACTTCTGGGCGAAGAGGAATTTCGAGATCATGGCTGAGTCCTTGATCTATGCGGCGAACATGACTGGTGAGTTGAAGTAAATTTTGGCCTGATTCTGGAAAAAAATGGAAGCAAGGGTCGAAGTGACTAATGCTGGTCGTACACTGAGTTCGAAATGCTTAAATTTTGGTCGAATGTATGCATTTTAGGGCGCCAGCGGAGCTCAACAAGTGGACGAGCAGGGTGTAAGCTTATGCTAGACGTTGTTAAACAGCGATTTCAGAACGTTGGGCAACTTATTCAATGTTTGCGTGACGCTTGTTGACTGCGACTTAAAGCACGGCCTGCTGCTGTGACTGCTGATGCAAGTGACATTAAATTTGTCACCTATCGAGTTTGAGCAATGCCAATTGTACTAGATTTTTAAGACCATGTTGCGCAGCCATGCTAACAACAAAAAGCCTTTTTTATTATGCTCATATGATCTGTATAGATCATTGATTTCCACGGTATACAACAAAAGTTGGATCTTGTACTGTTGTTGTAAATCGTGAATATCAATGATCTATACAGATCATGTGAGCATAATAAAAAAGGCCTAAAGATAATCAACCATGCCGAGTGTGTTCAAATCGTTGCTGTCAATGCCAACCAGTTGGTCGCTGACTTATATTTGAAGCTAGGAAAGTGCGAAAGTTTTATAAGTCGGAGTGGCGTATTTTTTAATATAAATCAACGTCATTACAGAAAATTGCATTGGCAATGAGAGACCTCTGAAAATTCGTCCGACACAAGACGCTTTTCGATCACCAAAGTCCAAGTGACGCTTTCTGCCATATAAAACTGCGTCACGCGAATATTACATGTTCCTTTGACAGTTGTGGACCTTGGAATAGCTCCCTCAGTCGGACGTTTTAACAAGTTTAATACAAGTGAACAAAATATAGGTCTCCAATGCATTCTACAACTCCCACACTTGCATAATGCCAACTTTTTTTTTGAATTTAGATCCTTCTAGGAAGCACCCCTATCGCTTGAACACAAATATTTGAAGGTCCAACTTAATGGTGTTATCAGAATTATATGGTTACGTGACTTGGAGGTTGTGTGAACAAGCTCACCCCGTCGGCGCACTTCTTATCAGTTCACAATAGATGATCTTCCATTCGCTATAAATCAGTCAAACTACTCATTATTGAGATCAGTCTTCAAGTGGGACCGGTCCAAACGACAATGAGACCACAATCAGTGTGGCTAGTGCAACTGGGCGTACTTTTGCCTCGGGTAAGACATTTTGTCAACGGCAAACCATGACTGAAATTTCTCCGAAACCGAAAGTTTGAAGACAAACTCAACGCACGAATGTATACCTATCTAAAGCCGAGATCAATTTAACCTCTTTGAGGACTATGAAACCAACAAAAGCCAAGAGCCAACAAAAGCAAAGAGTTCATAGAGCGATCATACTTTAGTTGATATCGTTGACGAGGCGAAAGTATTTGATTTCACGCAATTCAAGGACGAGGAACTTGGGTATGTTTTTGAGAAATTAAAAAAATGCGCTGCACCAGAGGAGCGATGCGAATCGGTTCTCAGTTCATCGTTAGCGCTTAGTGAAGTTGCCTTCGACAAGAAAACTTCTGTCTACTGAAAAAACACCTGTAAGGCTGTCATACCTGCCTGAAATTCGAAATACAATTACAAAGAGCAGCAACCTAGAGGAATTGAAATAAATGCGGTGCCCACGCATGGACGAATATCGATGTTCGTGAAGTGGAAAATGGAGGGAGACTGCGAAGCGAACTGGTGGTTTGGTTTTAGGTTGGATTGACTTCATTGGCCTCACTAAAGAACAAACAAAGTAAAAGAGCTTCATGTTCTTGAGAGAGTTGAAGTGCTCATACATTTAGTCAAAAACGAACAACACAAATCTTCTCAAACCATCTCAAGTTTGGTACAAAAATCTGTGATAAGTGTTCCCATCTGTTTCAAATTTCCAAAAAATTAGACCAAAGATGGTCGATGGAATTAAATAAACATGCTGCGGTTCCACAAGGTGAAGTGTTGTCTACTATACTTTTTCTCATTTTTTTTAAAACGTCCTATTGCCTGCATTTTCTATTCAATTGATTATTACTTTTACAGCGAAGTGATAGAACTAGAAATCATCCAAAATAATCCACTCAAAAGTGCGTGTGACGCAAATTTATATTGAAAAAAGCGACACTTGTCTTTTAAGTGGAAAAACCAAATTTTTAAAACAAAAAAAATCCCTCAGCCATATGGGCATAGTTCCCCGGCTTTAAATCCGGACGGTGTAAATTAATTTATATTTTATCCATTGAAAATAAAATAAAATAAAAAAATAAAATAAAATATCCCTTTTGCAGATATGACGCCCTATGACTTTTGGATGCGCGAACACAACATCACCGAAATGGAAAACGTCATGACCCAAATTGAGCCGCTGTACAAACAATTACACGCCTTCATTCGGAAGCAACTGCTCGCGAAGTACGGCGACCAGGCAATCAAGCCCAATGGCCCAATACCCGATCACCTGTTCCAGCAAGTTCTAGCCCAAGCCTGGACAAACGGCAGCATCATTGATGAAATGTATCCACACCAGAATCTACCGCCATACGACTCGATCCTCGAGAAGAACAAATACGACACCCTCAAGCTGTACAAAACCGCCGACAAGTTCTATCAATCGCTTGGATTCGAGCCAATCCCCGACAGTCTGTGGGACACCCAGATCAAAATGAACAAGGACGAAGATGAGGGCGATTGCAAGGCAGCAATATTCGATTTGACTTCCAACGTCTACATGCAGTATTGCCAAAAGATGGACTTTAGAAAGTTCCTACAAGCCCATGGCTACATGGGCCAGTTGTACTACGCCAGGGAGAAGAAGGCTCTCCCGGCGTACTACTTCCCCTCGTACGACCTGGAGTACCCAATCGGCGAAGCTGCAGTATTGTCGGCGTCAACACCCAAACACCTGAAAGCCATTGGCATGGTAACCGACTTCCAGTTCACCGACGAAGTTCTAATGAATCGACTTTTGAGGATGGTAGGTATGAGCGGCATTGCGTCAAACTCTACTAAGATTCTTTTTCAGGGCATCCACACCTTGCTGAACATCCCCGTGTACTTTGTGCACACAAAAGTCATGGCCGATCTATTCGCCGATGTGGTTTCCATTGACCAACTCAACAAGCACTACTGGAAGCTGATGGACAAGTATGTCGGTGTCGAGCCACCAGTCGACCGGCACACCGATTTCTTTGACTTCCCCTTCAAGTTCTACATCGACTTGAACGAGAACACACAGGCTAAGTACGACCTACGCAAACGTTTTGTTTCTATCGCTATATCCTGTGCACTTGCAGGAAATTCAACACGGAAGTCCTGGGCTACCAGTTCTACCAGAAGTTCTGCGAGATCAGCAGGCAGTATCCCAGCGAGCCTCTCCATAACTGTGATTTCTATGACAACACCAGTGTCGGCGATGCCATGAAGTGAGTACCGTACCAACTGTCTGATTGTGCTTAGAAAAATGTCTCTCTCCAGGAAAATGATGAAACTCGGCTCCTCGAAGGAGTTCCCCGAGGTGCTGGCGGCACTTTTGCCCGAGACTCCATCGGCTAATGCTGCAAGCCTCCTAGAGTACTATCAACCGATCAAGACCTGGCTGACTGACAAGAATCGCGAAGCGAATGTCAAAACCGGCTGGAACCCATCCGAAAAAAGTAAGCTCTCCCAAAACGAAACAGTGCCCCCACCTCACGAATGTGTCTTCCTTTCAGATATTTCATAGAAACGATGCAACTGAGATTGCGAGCCCCATCTAAAAATATCAACCCTAAAACTAATAAAATCCGATTAACCGATTGCCTTTTGTTTATTTTATACGAATGCCTTGTGAGATACGAAAGTTGTTGGGACTGATAGTGCGAATATCTGTGTCTGTACTATTTTTGAGGTGTGATCGTTGTACAAAACAGTTGCTGCCGATAAAGATGTAACCTAGGTTATCAGCTATTGAAGTAAACAAACATCTGTAGGGCATTTCGACAACACAGATCCGAATGAGAATTTTGGTCTTTGGATTGGGTATGACTCGCTTTTGACATAGTGAAGAGTATTCAGTGACGCATAAGGTTTTGAAAATTGATCGACGGTAATGACTAATGAATTTCAAATCTTTTGCAAGTCATTTCACTGGCTTCGGAAGACATTAAAGTGGACAGCTTTTATGATTTATGAGCTGACAATGTAAAAGGGAACTCTGAAGCGTAAACGTCTTCAGTTTTTGGAAAGAAATCGAGCCTCGAGCTGGAACTCGCAGAGCCTTTTTATAATATATAAATAATCGTAGAAACATCTTGCCAACATTGTTGCTATACAAAATTTGGGCACCAGCTTAGTTTATTTAAGACTGTTATGCCCAGTTTTGGACAGTGGCGTAGTCATATATTGTAAAAAGCGTCAAGTGAAAAGTATTACGTCACAGAAGAAAAAGAGAATTAATATTGATCGGATGTTGACAGCTGCCGGTGCTGGCTGTCGTTAGTGGATTTATATGGAGTTGCGCCTTTGGAGCTGCCATGGTGACAGACATTTAAACACTTTTGACAACCAAAGATCGTATAACTATTCAAGTGGCTATTTAGGGCACTGCGACTCAGAGATCGCATTGTGTTTAAGCACTCTGCTTTCAGCTCACTTCGTCTAAAACAATTTGGCTCACATAGGTACCACACAATAGACCGTACTTACTATGTGGGGAGAGCTGTCACAAAATATGAGCCCCAAAGGATGTCAAATAGTCAATTAAATGTACAGTGCTACTTTGGGTCTTTGCAGAGCTTAGGAGAGCTACCACACATCATACCCAAGGGGCGGTATAATCAACGAACCACCAAACAAAAAGAATCAGCAAAGCAAAAGCCGACTAGAGAGATCTATTCGAAAAAGTACCGGGGACATGAAAGAGCCCTGTGGGACACCAGGAATTACTGAGAAGGTGGATAAATGGTATCGCTGGACTGACACAGCCCATAGACAAGTCTTTTGGATAAAATTTGAAATGCTTCGCAGGAGCTTCTTCCAAACTGCTCGTGTTTTTCATGGTCACGCGTCACAGCTGAGTCCTGATGATTTGGCACATTAGTGGGCTCTGTCTCTTTGATAGCTGGTAGTCTATAACGGTCGCAACCGCCGATAAAGGGCCCACTGGTTTCTGTCATCTGTTGAAGGTTAACTCACTGTGGACAGCTCATCCCCCACTGGTGGTATGTACAGACTCCGGTCGAAGGGCGTTCGGTGTCAAATTCGGCGATTCGCAGCTCCTTCTTATTGGAAAGTTGCTCTGCATTTAAACAACTACTCAGCCCTTTCTAATGTTCGATGTTTGGACATTTGAAGAACTGCAACCCTCATCATCCATAGTAGACAGCTTTTGCTGTCTGATTTTCGACAGGAAGGACTGTCAAGAAGAAGACCTGCTGAGTCTTGCTTGTCCATAGAGGGTTTTGCTTTTAAATGAATCTACCAAAAAACCAACATTTAACCGCCTTGGGGGCTCATCCGGGAAAGATATATGCCTCTGTACATAGTGCAAACCTTAAACAATAAGAGCAAATGAAGACACACCGAAGTTGTCTTTTTTAGCCGGCTGAAGTGGTCCTACACACACTTTAGACCGTCTGTTTTAGGGGAGATCTTTTCCTTTGGAAGGCCGTTTTTAGAGAAACTTAAGCTGTTCAATGTGTTTAATTTATTGTTATGCCAAAGTTTAGTCAAACCTTGAAAGAAACATCCTATAAATTGATTTCAAGGGCTATCAACTGCCACGTTCGTTAACTTACCTATGGCCTTGACTGAATGTGTGTTCCTGTTTATTCGGCAAATGGAAAATGTGACATAAGACAAGCAGCCGGCGTTTATTTTTAGATGAGAACAGAATTTACATAAGAAGAGCCTTTATCGCTACATTGCACAATAGTGCACTTTTTTATCAGAATCAGACGATTGCATTACTAAAAGGTCGCACCAGCAAGATCAATCCAGTCGCACTTTATTTTTTTAGCAAATTCAAGACCGAGCTGCTGGGCTATCAGTTCTGCAAGAAGTTCTGTGAGATAAGCGAGCAGAACCACTGCAGCAGTGCGACCTTGTGGCGGCAGCTCTCTTGTTAAAGGAGTCTTTCAAACTTGTTTTTCTCGCAGGAAAATGACGAAGCAACACTTTTGCCTGACGATCCCAAAATCAACGCGGACTGTCTCCTGGAGTCCTATCAACCGATCCAGACCTGGCTGAGTGATAAAAATCGCGAAGCAAATGCGGACATCGGTTGGACCCGACCGAAAGGAGTGAGTGTGGGCCTGGGCCGATTCAGCAGATCAGATACGATGTGACGAATTTGTTTTCATTTCAGAGATTGAGTAGGGTTGCTGGGAGAATGGAAATAAATGGTCACGTTGATAAAACCACGGGAATTGAATTTCTTTTTGATAGGAACAACATTTTATGGGGACCTGTGCGCTTACTTATAGGAAGATTTTTCTGGGACGTCGCACACGTTCCTCAACATGGTAGACACTTTCCCTCCGTCAATCTTAAGAGGTGGGCCTCCAACTTCCGGATGGCACATAATGAATCCCATGAGATGCTCATATAGAAAGACATCTCACCCTGTCACCTGTCAGCAAGTTAAACCACCTGGCCCCACGCATGACTTGGCCACAAAATTCCGAATCGATTGGCTCATCGTCTCGTCTGCTACACATCTCCATCGGGACAGAGCCAGGGAGTCACGTGTCCCTTAACTAATTCAAAATTGAGAAGCAATTGAATTTTTTTTTTTTCAATTTATTCAAAGTCCTAAGGATGTGTACGTGATTGACATCACAGTTCACCAAAGGACTACTAAAGCTTATTGATTTCGAAAGGATTTCCAAAAGGTCATCATCTCGCTACACCCTATAACCGCACGTAGTCGAAGGCGCCAGTGTGCTCGTGCCGAACAAGCGGACGGAAACAAAGAAATCCCCCTTCAAACCATTTGATCGGAACACATGGAACCAATTAGTTAACCGCTGTACTCGTTCTCGTCTCTGACTCTGACCCTCTCCTTGCAGGGATTAATCGCCATTTAGGGAGAACAAGAGGTAATCTCCTGGATGGCGTAACTTAATTGGGTGCGATATCAACGGACAGGGCTAAAAAAAAACTCACATTCAAGTCTCGTCTTCTTCTAAGGTAGCTAGACAGTGTGCGACAGAGAGAAAGACCCATTTCATCATAGCGCGACATGTACGTGAGGTGGACTCCAATTACTCTCCTCCTGCAGCAGAGCAAAGACCTACCCCAGAGCAAGCGACAGGGATTGACATGTGCTCATACATTCCGAGCAGCAACATGATTGGGATTTTTGTTTTTGTGCCACTATACCCTCTTGGTCTTGGGTTTGCGGTCTGTTGACTACCGTGCAGACCGTTTTTCCCATTGACAGTCCATTTGGCTAGTGCGTCTTCACTCTCTATTGACTTCCATGACCAGACCAAACAAAGCGAGTTTATTTTCGTCCTCATTGTTGGTGCCAATGGTCATGGACGCACAGACAGCGACATGGACACATTGGGTGCAGGCTAGCGCACCGCCACAAACGGCTACCTATATATTGGTACTTTGTTATGCCAGCTCGTTATGGTCAAGGGAGAGATGGTTTTCCGTATTAGATAAAAATAACAAGATCAGTCGTGATTGTTGGGACTCTAACGCAATTTGTTTGTTGTCATCGTTAATGGAGAGCTGCTTGCTGCGGCACAGAATGACGACTTCAAGCGATGACAGTCGGCGACATAGAAGTTCGCAATTGGAGGGGAATACGAGCGAATGCAGTTCCAATTTGGGATGGATGGCAGAAGGGAGTTTGATGGTGAAGTGGGCTTTTTTTCTAGGTTTCTGTGTTGACAGTTGGATTTTGAAATTCCTCGAATACTTTTAGAAAATTCCCGCCATTTTTAAGGTCTCAGTCATTTTGCTAAAAACAATCATAGATGAAAGACTAATAAGCTTTTATTGGAAAAAAACAATTATTACAGAGTCCGATACAGCTCAAGCTCAAACAACCCATCCATGGCCAACTTCAACTCATCACGGAAGCAACTGAATTTTAGATCGATTCATCTTTCAGATATCTGTTTCAACCGACAAAATTTTTATGACGAGCGGATTACTTTGCTGGTAACAAAGCCTTGTACCTACCTCGAGGTATAGAATGATAAGGCGCAAAAATTGTCCTTAAAAGCCTACATCTATGCAATTATTTGGAGTGGATGAATTGTCCAAAGATGAGCTGTTCTAAAGTCCATTTATTTCTTAAATAAACTCTATTGAAATAAAACAACCATAGATATCTTTGCTGTGGATGAGTTGCTTCAACCAAAAAATTTCCCTATAAAAGGGAAAATTCTAACCGACTGATAACACTGGCTGAAGCGAATCTTATTAATTCCCGGAAATTGTAGATATTGGAAATGGACTTATAAACTTGGAAAAGAACTGCCAAGAAAATTCCCCATAAAAGGGAAAATTCTCACCGACTGATATCACTGGCTACGGCAAAAATGGACTTATAAACTTGGAAAAGAGCTGCCAAAAAAATTCCCCATAAAAGGGAAAATTCTCACCGACTGATATCACTGGCTACGGCAAAAATGGACTTTTAAACTTGGAAAAGAGCTGTCAAGAAAATTCCCTATAAAAGAGAAAACTCTCACCGACTGATATCACTGGCTAAGGAAAATCTAGTCAATTGTGGGCAATTTTAAATATTGGGAATGGACTTATAAATTGAGACAAGGGTGCTAAGAAAATTCCCTATAAATGGGAAAATTCTCACCGACTCATATCACTGGCTACGGCAAATCTAGTCAATTCTCGGCAATGGTAGATATTAGGAAAGGACTTGAAATAAATATTTTTATATGTAAGTACTCACAAAAGGCAGAAACAACAAATACCTGCTGATGATCAAGATGTTGCAGCAAAATCTTACCTGGAAATAAAAAGAATACATTTTATTAATATTATTCATACAAATAGGGTCAGAAATATCTATATAGGGAAACAAAACTCAAACTGCTGAGATTTTTAATAAGGGACAATAGGTGTCGGCAGTCCTCAAAATGTTTTTTGCAATGAAAAAGGTTTCTGCAACTCAGCCTATTCCTCTATGCCTAACTTTCCTTTTCCATCTGCTATTATCTATCTCCTACGTTTCATCTTCTATTTTCCATTTTCGACCTTCCATCTCCTATCTTCCATTTTAAAGCTTCCATCTTCTATCTCTCATCTTGTAACAGTTTCACTGCATCACTTTGATGCAACAAACCCCACACATTGAATGCAGAAACCTGAAATAAGACGATCAAAACAATCGCTTGCATCTTAATTCCACCGGTGCAAATGTCATAGCAAACTGTAGCCCAACTTTGATGAATTTCCTGCCCAAATTGCACCAAAAAAATCCGTACAATTTTCCATTCCTTGACAGACAGAAGAAACTCTACAAAACAAAAGCCCAAATCTACATATATCACATTTATATCAAAACAATGACACACGCTATTCCCACTGCCGCCTGTTTCAGGTTTTTTCCTCTCCTTTTGCGAATCCAAATCTCCTTACAATAAATGCGAGAAGGCGACACAGAAACCCAATTTCTCATGTTTTATCTTTATCCTCATTTGCAAGAAAGGGGGAATGCATCCTCCCGAGGCTTTTGTATAAACGATCATTGTCAAACGACTATACAGTGCCACACCGACCGACGACGGAAGACACTGGCAGTGCTCCTCTCCTGTGTGATTTCAATTTGGACAAAAGAAAGTTTTGCTGATGGGAAGCCGAAATCCTTTTCAATGTTATTCGTCGTCGGAAAAGTATTATAAAATTTTGTACATCTCAGTAGTGGACAAGTTCCATATATACCAGCCATGTGATGGGTTATTGTTTTGCAAAAAGATAGCGAGTCGCATGGCAAGGAATTATCAAAAGTTCGTTTGAAACATTTTTGTCCTTACCGGACGTATTTCTTAGACTTCCCTTCTGTATCTGAGAGTTGGAGGACAAAAATTTGTACTCTCATTACCACGTTGTGCTGTCTTTGTCTCTGGGGAAGTTCTTTCCGACTTCGCATGCAGTCATGCAGCATTAATTGTTACTGTCCAGAGATGTAATCAGAATGGAACTTTGACGCAAAAATTTGCTAACTCGGGCTTCGAATATTTGTTTTTTTTTTTTTTTAATTTTTTAATAGTAGTTAATCGTCAATCTATAAATTTGTGATTCTTAGCTCAGTTACAACTCCTTTTCGTCTTGTGCAATTTTTTTTGCAAAATATGGAAGTCAGAATTTTGTATTTTCAAAAGTCTCCATTTGGCAATTTTTTTTCGGACAATTTTAAGAACAATTTATGATATCAGTTTTGATTGAAGTGCTTGGAAACTCTTTTACTTTCGTTGGTGCGTTATGGTCCTGAATTTGGGCTAGAAATATTTGGTTATCAGGGGATGTCGCAAAGCTTCTGAGCAGTAGTTGCCGGAACTGCAATTGGAACTCATGACAACTCATCTGAACTCAGTTTTAGATTTTCCAATCGTTTCTTAATTTTTTGATAAAGTCGTGGAATATTTTTTATAGGGGACTCTTGTTGAATTCCTTGATAACTTTTGAGCTGCGACTTTAACTAGAACTCTGGGAACTCTGACAAAAAAGTCAAGTTGGATACTAACTCCCTTGTAAACATTTTTGAACAGCTTTCAGAACTCATTAGAACTCATAAGAAAACAATTTAGTCGAATATTTGTTTATAGGGAACTGCTGTTGAGTTCCTTGATAACTTTTGAGCTGCGACTTTAACTATAACTCTGGGAACTCTGACAAAAAATACCAAGTTTGACGCTAACTCCCTTGTAAACATTTTTGAACAGCTTTCAGAACTCATTAGAACTCATAAGAAAACAATTTAGTTGAATATTTGTTTATAGGGAACTGCTTTTGAGTTCCTTGATCACTTTTGAGCTGCGACTTTAACTAGAACTCTGGGAACTCTGACAAAAAATACCAAGTTTGACGCTAACTCCCTTGTAAATATTTTTGAACAGCTTTCAGAACTCATTAGAACTCATAAGAAAACAATTTAGTTGAATATTTGTTTATAGGGAACTGCTGTTGAGTTCCTTGATCACTTTTGAGCTGCGACTTTAACTAGAACTCTGGGAACTCTGACAAAAAATACCAAGTTTGACGCTAACTCCCTTGTAAATATTTTTGAACAGCTTTCAGAACTCATTAGAACTCATAAGAAAACAATTTAGTTGAATATTTGTTTATAGGGAACTGCTGTTGAGTTCCTTGATCACTTTTGAGCTGCGACTTTAACTAGAACTCTGGGAACTCTGACAAAAAAAAACAAGTTTGACGCTAACTCCCTTGTAAACATTTTTGAACAGCTTTCAGAACTCATTAGAACTCATTAGAAAACAATTTAGTTGCATATTTGTTTATAGGGAACTGCTGTTGAGTTCCTTGATAACTTTTGAGCTGCGACTTTAACTAGAACTCTGGGAACTCTGACAAAAAAAAACAAGTTTGACGCTAACTCCCTTGTAAACATTTTTGAACAGTTTTCAGAACTCATTAGAACTCATAAGAAAACAATTTAGTTGAATATTTGTTTATAGGGAACTGCTTTTGAGTTCCTTGATCACTTTTGAGCTGCGACTTTAACTAGAACTCTGGGAACTCTGACAAAAAATACCAAGTTTGACGCTAACTCCCTTGTAAACATTTTTGAACAGTTTTCAGAACTCATTAGAACTCATAAGAAAACAATTTAGTTGAATATTTGTTTATAGGGAACTGCTGTTGAGTTCCTTGATCACTTTTGAGCTGCGACTTTAACTAGAACTCTGGGAACTCTGACAAAAAAAATCATGTTTGACGCTAACTCCCTTGTAAACATTTTTGAACAGTTTTCAGAACTCATTAGAACTCATAAGAAAACAATTTAGTTGAATATTTGTTTATAGGGAACTGCTGTTGAGTTCCTTGATCACTTTTGAGCTGCGACTTTAACTAGAACTCTGGGAACTCTGAAAAAAAAAAACAAGTTTGACGCTAACTCCCTTGTAAACATTTTTGAACAGCTTTCAGAACTCATTAGAACTCATAAGAAAACAATTTAGTTGAATATTTGTTTATAGGGAACTGCTGTTGAGTTCCTTGATCACGTTTGAGCTGCGACTTTAACTAGAACTCTGGGAACTCTGACAAAAAAACAAGTTTGACGCTAACTCCCTTGTAAACATTTTTGAACAGTTGTCAGAACTCATTAGAACTCATAAGAAAACAATTTAGTTGAATATTTGTTTATAGGGAACTGCTGTTGAGTTCCTTGATCACTTTTGAGCTGCGACTTTAACTAGAACTCTGGGAACTCTGACAAAAAAACCAAGTTTGACGCTAACTCCCTTGTAAACATTTTTGAACAGTTGTCAGAACTCATTAGAACTCATAAGAAAACAATTTAGTTGAATATTTGTTTATAGGGAACTGCTGTTGAGTTCCTTGATCACTTTTGAGCTGCGACTTTAACTAGAACTCTGGGAACTCTGACAAAAAAAAACAAGTTTGACGCTAACTTCCTTGTAAACATTTTTGAACAGCTTTCAGAACTCATTAGAACTCATAAGAAAACAATTTAGTTGAATATTTGTTTATAGGGAACTGCTGTTGAGTTCCTTGATCACGTTTGAGCTGCGACTTTAACTAGAACTCTGGGAACTCTGACAAAAAAAAACAAGTTTGACGCTAACTTCCTTGTAAACATTTTTGAACAGCTTTCAGAACTCATTAGAACTCATAAGAAAACAATTTAGTTGAATATTTGTTTATAGGGAACTGATTTTGAGTTCCTTGATCACTTTTGAGCTGCGATTTTAACTAGAACTCTGACAAAAAATACCAAGTTTGACGCTAACTCCCTTGTAAACATTTTTGAACAGCTTTCAGAACTCATTAGAACTCATAAGAAAACAATTTAGTTGAATATCTGTCCATAGGGAAGTGCTGTTGAGTTCCTTGATCACTTTTGAGCTGCGACTTTAACTAGAACTCAGGGAACTCTGACAAAAAAACCAAGTTTGACGCTAACTCCCTTGTAAACATTTTTGAACAGTTTTCAGAACTCATTAGAACTCATAAGAAAACAATTTAGTTGAATATTTGTTTATAGGGAACTGCTGTTGAGTTCCTTGATCACTTTTGAGCTGCGACTTTAACTAGAACTCAGGGAACTCTGACAAAAAAACCAAGTTTGACGCTAACTCCCTTGTAAACATTTTTGAACAGTTTTCAGAACTCATAAGAAAACAATTTAGTTGAATATTTGTTTATAGGGAACTGCTGTTGAGTTCCTTGATCGCTTTTGAGCTGCGACTTTAACTAGAACTCAGGGAACTCTGACAAAAAAACCAAGTTTGACGCTAACTCCCTTGTAAACATTTTTGAACAGCTTTCAGAACTCATTAGAACTCATAAGAAAACAATTTAGTTGAATATTTGTTTATAGGGAACTACTGTTGAGTTCCTTGATCACTTTTGAGCTGCGACTTTAACTAGAACTCTGGGAACTCTGACAAAAAATACCAAGTTTGACGCTAACTCCCTTGTAAATATTTTTGAACAGCTTTCAGAACTCATTAGAACTCATAAGAAAACAATTTAGTTGAATATCTGTCCATAGGGAAGTGCTGTTGAGTTCCTTGATCACTTTTGAGCTGCGACTTTAACTAGAACTCTGGGAACTCTGACAAAAAAACCAAGTTTGACGCTAACTCCCTTGTAAACATTTTTGAACAGTTTTCAGAACTCATTAGAACTCATAAGAAAACAATTTAGTTGAATATTTGTTTATAGGGAACTGCTGTTGAGTTCCTTGATCACTTTTGAGCTGCGACTTTAACTAGAACTCAGGGAACTCTGACAAAAAAAACAAGTTTGACGCTAACTCCCTTGTAAACATTTTTGAACAGCTTTCAGAACTCATTAGAACTCATAAGAAAACAATTTAGTTGAATATTTGTTTATAGGGAACTGCTGTTGAGTTCCTTGATCACTTTTGAGCTGCGACTTTAACTAGAACTCTGGGAACTCTGACAAAAAATACCAAGTTTGACGCTAACTCCCTTGTAAACATTTTTGAACAGTTTTCAGAACTCATTAGAACTCATAAGAAAACAATTTAGTTGAATATTTGTTTATAGGGAACTGCTGTTGAGTTCCTTGATCACTTTTGAGCTGCGACTTTAACTAGAACTCAGGGAACTCTGACAAAAAAACCAAGTTTGACGCTAACTCCCTTGTAAACATTTTTGAACAGCTTTCAGAACTCATTAGAACTCATAAGAAAACAATTTAGTTGAATATTTGTTTATAGGGAACTGCTTTGGAGTTCCTTGATCACTTTTGAGCTGCGATTTTAACTAGAACTCTGACAAAAAATACCAAGTTTGACGCTAACTCCCTTGTAAACATTTTTGAACAGCTTTCAGAACTCATTAGAACTCATAAGAAAACAATTTAGTTGAATATTTGTTTATAGGGAACTGCTGTTGAGTTCCTTGATCACTTTTGAGCTGCGACTTTAACTAGAACTCTGGGAACTCTGACAAAAAAAAACAAGTTTGACGCTAACTTCCTTGTAAACATTTTTGAACAGCTTTCAGAACTCATTAGAACTCATAAGAAAACAATTTAGTTGAATATTTGTTTATAGGGAACTGCTGTTGAGTTCCTTGATCACTTTTGAGCTGCGACTTTAACTAGAACTCTGGGAACTCTGACAAAAAATACCAAGTTTGACGCTAACTCCCTTGTAAACATTTTTGAACAGCTTTCAGAACTCATTAGAGCTCATAAGAAAACAATTTAGTTGAATATTTGTTTATAGGGAACTGCTTTGGAGTTCCTTGATCACTTTTGAGCTGCGATTTTAACTAGAACTCTGGGAACTCTGACAAAAAAACCAAGTTTGACGCTAACTCCCTTGTAAACATTTTTGAACAGTTGTCAGAACTCATTAGAACTCATAAGAAAACAATTTAGTTGAATATTTGTTTATAGGGAACTGCTGTTGAGTTCCTTGATCACTTTTGAGCTGCGACTTTAACTAGAACTCTGGGAACTCTGACAAAAAAAAACAAGTTTGACGCTAACTTCCTTGTAAACATTTTTGAACAGCTTTCAGAACTCATTAGAACTCATAAGAAAACAATTTAGTTGAATATTTGTTTATAGGGAACTGCTGTTGAGTTCCTTGATCACGTTTGAGCTGCGACTTTAACTAGAACTCTGGGAACTCTGACAAAAAAAAACAAGTTTGACGCTAACTTCCTTGTAAACATTTTTGAACAGCTTTCAGAACTCATTAGAACTCATAAGAAAACAATTTAATAATGATTTTGCAGATCTTTTAAAGTACCTTTGAAGAGCCTGTCTATTGTTTTTTAGAACTATGTTTAAAGTTCATAGGAACTGTATCTTCTAAAGTTTTAATGGGTTTAGACGATTTTATTGCAAGGGAGTATTTTAGGGTTCAATAAACATGTTTCAGAAGTTTAATCAGAAGTCTTGAGAACTAATTTTTATTTCAAAATATGACAGCAAAGCCTAGTAGAACCTTTGCTTTGTAGAGATGTAGGGGTTGGCTTGTGCTGAGCTGAAGCGTAACTATAATTATTTTTAAAATTAAAATAATATTTTGGAAGGCTATTTTGACAGTTCCAACGGACTTTAACGGCCAATGGAATAGTTGGCGCAATAGGTACATATAGGTACCGTAGGCTTAGCTACTCACAACCATTCGATTGTGTGAGTTTACATTTTTTGAGGCGAGTTGAAGCGACCCACAATTTGATGCCGAGTCTGTACGCCTAAATTTAGAAGCTTTTCCAAGGCTTGGATGTTTTTCAGATGGTCGCGAGAGGTAGCGCAGGGAAAATAACCTCAAGATGTGATTTTGCCTTCCTCCGGGGATCGAATCTGAGATTCTTCGCTCAGTAGTTAAGCACACTAATTACTGAACCAGTGCGCCCATCGACTCAATCGAACGTACTTATAAGCACACTAAATATTTGATAGGTCACAATATGCAATTTTGTATGGAAAATTTCGCCATTGTGAGTTCGAAAAATGTAGCCTGGACACTAGAAATGATTATTGGTATCGTGGAATGTTTATCTGCAGTGTGTAGAACCTTCTGCGGTGTTTTTCGGACTGGATTGCTGGGAAGTGGTGATAACCCAGCGTATTACCTTGAAAATGCAGCTTAGTGGGAGGTCTACTATGTCGTCGATCTTTATAGTTCAAGTAGTAGTCGCCTATACCTCTAACATTTCTCGGAGCACACTTCCTTACAGATTTAAATACAAGCTCAAAGTCATTCGCTTTAAAAAGTATTTGATTGCCAAAGAACTCTGACTAGTGACTTTCACAAAAGCAACCAGTCAAATCCGCTTCAAACAAGACGTAAAGATGACTTCTTGCAAAGATCGTACAACGTACACTCCCCAAGAGACAAGCGATCATCTCTAGGGGCACCTTTTTGTGCAGAACACTTTTTAATACCCTAGCTCGAATTAGCTATGCTCTGCGAGCACAACTGTTTTAAATCCAAAGTCAGGCATCACTAACAAGAGGAATTGATTATTTCCTTCGCTTCGCAATAATTGAACAACTCCAATACAAAATGGAATCCCCGCGCGCCGCCGCCCATTCGAATGCCTTCTATAATTGGTTTCCCTTTTTCTATACCCACAGCCAGTCACTGTGTGCTGGGTGCATTCCTGCTCGGACGAATGATTAAATTTTCGAACAAAATATTTGTCTCTGCAGTCTGCAATACAAAAACATTCACTCGTTGGACCGCGCTGACCACCCAATCATTATCCCTAAACAGCAACAGAGTACTACCACCTCTGGCATATCAATAATTGAAGTTCCACAAATAGCAAAACGTCACCTCGGGGAATGAATGAGTGTCCGGAGCACACAGGAGGCGGCGCATGAAGACATCCCTCTTTGTGTCCCCTGGATAGGTGCAAGGTCCTTACAAGCATACCTTGGACCGACACACAACGCTGACGATGAACATCTGTAATGAATAATTCACGAGGAATTTAAATTGTCGCCCAAATGAATGGCAATTTATGCTGGATTAAACTTAAACACAACACTTTAGCAGGGCGGATAGCATTTTCTCAGCTCGAACGTCTTTTAAAGCGCGCAGATCGTCGAGCGGCATAAACAGGTTGCTTGCACTAATCCCCAGCTACATTCATTCCAATGCAGCAGTTCTGGCCAACTAGATGTGCACACGTACATGTGTATGTAGATCTTTGGCAGATAGTATTCTATTCTGCGCACATCCATATTCGATCTGACAGGTAATCAAATGAATGGGGAATGACATAAAAACGAGACAGAGCTGCACACCGAAAGAGGTTAGCGAAGACGGAGAAATGCGCGCTGCGCGCATTAGCCCCGGGTGGAAACGAGGGCATGCCATTGACCGTGTGCATCCTTAATAGTTCGCAGTGTCGCTGGCTGATTCGATACACGGGAGAAGAATCAGATTAACTTGCACGGCAGCGTAAACGGGTCCGGTAAACTACCATCAGTTGTTAGCTCTGCGATATATATTTTCTATTAAACAATGCCACTGCCGCTGCTGTGGCTGTGCACTGTCCTCGGTGGCACGGTCCGGTGCTCACCTCAGTTTGCAACCTGCCAGACCGGTTAATTAAAAAGCGAGCGAGATAAATGTAACACGATGCTGGACGGAGAGTGGGTTGAGATAGTCGGACTTTGCCTCGTCGGAACTGTTAGCCGCCACCCTATATGAGATTACCTCAATTGAACTTATTGCATTTAGCGATTCAATTGGCGAACCTTGGAAATGTAGTTTGCAACTTAATGAGATCGGAATGGAGAACGGTGCGAGTTGTCCTTTCGAAAGGTGTGAATGGGAGTATAGTTTGATTTATGTTGCGTGTCGCCATTGAAGGCGAGTAGCTGCGTGAAGTCGGATATGTGTTTGACAGATAGACTAGCAGGTTTTCGAGATCGGTTTTCAGTACATATCCCTGGAAAGTTGGCATCGTCTTTGAACTTTGAAGTGGGTAATTGGGCACAAAGAGTGGGGACGAGTTGTTTGGTGCGCATTCCTTTATTCGGAGCTTTGAATGGCCTGAGCCCGACAAACTGGGGGCAGATCGGGTATGACGACGTTGGAAAAATATTATTTTTGAATTTTTGTACGACCGGCAAGAGTTTGGAGAAGTTTACCTTTATTTTTTTCGACTAAGCCGCCCTCCAACTTCAAACTTTAGCACAGAGTTGCCAATTTGGGTAACATATCTTTGAAGGACGATCGTGTAAAAAGTTGCGCGAACAGTCCAGCTTATTACGCCAGTGAACCAATGTACAAAAATAACCTAAAGTGAAATTTTAACTGAAGGTAGGTACCCTCAAACTTTTGCACTAACCTCTCCCAACTTTTATGGTCTTCTACGAAGTCCTTGCCTGGGTATGACAGCAATATTTTCACAGAATTTACTGCCAGCCATGCCTTAAGTTCGTCTCAATGCCGAGTTAGGAGTTAAATTGCATTCGTGCCACCTTTTTGTGCGATTAGCCTCAGAATTCTAATGCTAATGCTAAGCCGCGCTATAAAAATTTCTTTCGAACACTACGGGCCAAAAAAAAAGACTTAGCGAACTGCACGTGCTCTTAGGTGCAGGGACATAAGTCCCAACTTTAACTTTTGGGACTTATGTCCCACTTCAAAGAGACATAACTACCAAACTCGATTTGGGACTTATGTCTCACTTAAATTCGAAATAAGTCTCACTTAAATGCGACATAAGTCCCAAAAGTAAAAGTTGCGACTTATGTCCCTGCGCCGTGCTCTTACTCATGTTCTCATGAGCCTAAACGATCTTTCATTCAAAGGTACATCCAAATTTCGCAGGCTACCGTCGATTGTCGAAGACCGTTCATATTTTCTGGGAGCTATACACTTGTCAAACAAAAAATTGTTGCCAAAAGTCCAAAAGCTGTCTGTATTTTCATTTGAATTGTTTTATCTCCCTTCTACCCGAAGGCACTTTTCCACCCCAGTCATCATTTCACCCATGGGATAAAGAAAACCCCCAAAACAAAAGCGGAACTCTCTCGCTCTACCGCAGTATCACAGTCACAATCACAATCACAATCGCAATACCTATTCAGAATCACCCGTCTGATATTAGCCTGCCCCGTCAAAAGCACCACCGGCAATTTTCCGTCTCTGGTTCTTCTATGGGTTTGGTTCAATGTATGTATAATAACGTTCTGCGGTGCATGTGCAAAATTCTTTATGCTACCCTCAAAACAGCAGGTTGTGGCATCCCCCAGAGCAAGTCAAAATTTTCCGAATTTCCCAGCTGCTGCGCCAGTGGAATTGAGTACCAGAACCATTAAGTTGCATACCAACAGAGATGTGGATAGCACACAATCGCCTCCTAAATAATGCGGAATTTTAAGCACATTTACCTGAAGCTTACCCATAAGACGGACAACAGAGAAAAAAAAACCGAAAATGCTTTGCCAACAGAAATTATTTACGGAGGAGGGTAGCCATTCTCATTTTCATTCGACCAGCATAGAGCTGTACAAATCCTTGCAGCTTGGGGCATGGATCGGGCTTCGATGCGTTCTTTTGGTACACAATACTCACGACAGTGCAAATTCGTATTATGCCATTGTGAAGAGCAATTCAATCGAGTGTGCGGGTAGGTGTGTTGGCGGCAGCTATTACCAAAGCCACTCTGCATTTGGCACGAATGGGGTTTATAGCCGTCCGTTTGGGGAAGTAGAAGCAATATTGACACAGGTGCAGTCGCACAGTACGATGGATATAGTCAATCGAACCGCTCGACGTATGGATGGTATACAATGCTTGGTTTGTGTATGCGGATAAATGCAATTCATGTTGACAAACTGGAAAAGTGATGAGTATTTTTTTTTTTTGAGTCGGGTAAATGGTAAAAACAGTGTCGACAGTCTGTAAGTGAGGTTCTGGTAAGAGGTTGTCTTTGAACCGCTTTTAAAGTGGATTAAAAGACATGTGAGGGGTATTCAACTGAAAACATAAAAGGCAAACAAAACCTCACCCAGAAATTCGCGAAAAAAATACCTGTCCAAAATGGAATGGAATCAAAAACCGCAAAAAAATATACGAAAAAGTATACGCCATAAAATGCAGAACCTCATCAGAATATTTGCTTAAGAAAGACTGAAAAAAGCGGTGGAAAACTGTGCAGAAAAGGGTCAAAAACGCTCTACAAAGCGACCTAAAAAATGCGTCCGAAAAAATACTCTAATATCTGAACGATAGAATGCAGAAGAAATAAAAGCACAATATTTAACAGAAAATGCGACCAAAGTAAGTCGTATATATCAAAATGGACGTCACAATTGTTGTCAGAAAAATTAACGAAAAAATTTCACCAAAAACTTACAAAAAAAAAAAAAAAATGTCCAAAAATGTATTCACCGTTTCAAACGCTTAAAAGCGTTTCAAAAACAGATAGGTAACACAAACCTAGAAATGCATAAAAAACTCCTCTAATTCTGAACGAAATACTGGACACAACCGCGTCAAAAATGCGACTAAAACGAACCAGAAAAAGGCAAAGGAAAACGCGTAGAAAATTCAGCAAATATTAGCTCTAAAAATCGCGTGTAAAAACGCAGTCTAAAATTAACAAAAAATAAACACCCGAGAAGGGTCGAAAAATTCACCAAACCATTTAAGTACAAAAATAATAAATGGAACGTTCAAATACCATCGACGAGCGACAAGATGTGCTCGACAAAACTTTAAAAAATCAGAAAAACCGCCTCAAGTACCATGACTGATAACGCACCAATAAGCGTAGAAAATTCATTAAACTTCTTTAAAAAATTGACAATGCCCCAGATAAGATCTGTTCAAAAAATTATAAAATTTCCGGAAAGAGTTGTAAGAACTATTCGAAAGACAAACTGGTCCAAAACAGTAAAATGAAAAGCACATAAAAATCTCGCGAAAATATAAAAAACAAACGCAGCAGAACTACGACTACAATCGTTTCGAAAAACATGGCTTAAAAATAGATAAAAAACGCGACAAGAAAGCAAGCAAGTAAAAACCGTAGAAAAATACCAGAAAAAGCGTCGAAAAAAATCGTCAAACAGCAGTTCTAAGAATCGCAACTAAAAACTTACTAGAAAAACTGTGGAAAACACGCAGTCAAAAATTAATAAACAAAAGAACCACTAACAACAATTCTAATCGACTCAAATGCGAAGCCACAGAAAATGTACATCAATGACTGCTTAACCTATCGGACTCGTCAGCTGTTAAAAACTGCAACAACTATGAAGACCTCAAAGAAGTACAAATACGTTTGGACCAGGAATGGGATAGTGTACATGCGTAGGACCGAGGGTGATAACATTGTTCGAATTACATGTGATGACGACTTTAATAAATTATGAATTCTGTGTATAATGTCCCTCGTAAAAAATCCAACTCATGTATTTATCCAAAGGTTCCTTCCAATTCAAATGTTACATTTTGTTTACATCAAAATATTCGTAGTGTTAGAAGTAATTTTGTTTCCCTGTTAGCGCATATCAATGCTTTAGAGAGTTTACCAGTAGTAATTGTATTAAGTGAAATATGGATTTACGAAAATGAATTGAGTTTGTATAAAATTCCAGGGTACTTGTCGCCTTTTGCAATTGTAATGAGTCTTACCAAGCTGGGGGAGTTATGGTTTATGTTAAAGATGGGTACACGTGCAATTGTTCTAAAGTAACTTTATTAAGTGCTGATATTGTGAAATTGTCATTAGAATATATGAATGATATATATACCTTTCTTTGCATATATAGACTGCAGGAAATTAATAAATCTATATTTATAACGGATCTAGATAGATTGCTTAACCTATCGAAAGAAAAAAATTTGATTGTAGTGGGTGATATAAATATTAATATTTTAAATCATTCCGATAATTTCACAGAGAGATATCTTCTTCTTATGGCGTCAAATGGACTAAAAAGTATTGTTAACGATCCAACTCGCGTAACAGATTATACTTCAACTTGCATTGACCATATATTTACCAGGGTTCACAGAAAATTTAACAATATTTTAAAAGGTACGGTTTACGACTACAAAATAACTGATCATCATATGATCACTCTTAATTATCATATAATCTCTAATAAAAAAGAAATCGATCTGCAAAAAACCAAAGAAATCATTGACTATAGGACGTTGAATGAAAGATTAACATACGAATTCTGGGAACCGGTATATGCAGAAAATAATCCTTCTTCTGCCTTTGATATATTTCTCGCGATCTTACATAAACATGTTAATTCTTGTACTAGTGTGTCACATATTTCAAAACGGAAAGAACATTTGAAGCCATGGATGACCAACTATCTCCAAGGAAAAATAAAAAATAAAAATCTTTACGCTACTAAATCTGCAAAGTATCCGCAAAATATTAGACTAAAAACGTTTTACAAAAAGCTATGTAAAAAAACTCAACAACTAATTACAGAAACACGCAATAACTATTATTAATATTAATATTAATATGTTTGAAAGAGCAAATGGCAATAGCAGAAAGGAATGGAGAGTCGTAGACTGCATTTTAGGAAAACAAACAGATCCTATTGTGATAAAGGAAATTGAAGTTGATGAGGTCAAAATAAATGAGTCCAAAAGTATTGCCAATAAATTCAATGAACATTTTACGGAGATTTCGGAAAAATTGAAGCCATCTTTTAAAGCCTACAATTCCTGCAACTGCAACTTGCCATCAGATATTTTTGCTGATAAAGTTCAAGTTAATAGTTTTTTATTTCAACCTATTACTTCCGGTGAGCTACTTAAGGTTATAACGACATTAAGCAATAAAAAATCGTGCACTAGCGATAGAATAACAAATACCCTATTAAAAAGAATTTGTTGGCAAGTGGTAGATGTATTGAGTTTTCTGTTTAATATAAGTGTCAGCAATGGATATTTCCCTCTATCTCTTAAATGTGGTGAGGTTATTCCACTTTTCAAAAAAGGAAATAGAAAAAACGTATCTAATTATAGACCAATATCTCTTTTACCAACATTTGCTAAGCTATTTGAAAAATTGATAAAGGTTAGAATGCTAAAATTCTTGGACTGTAATAAGTTCATTTGTATGAATCAGTTTGGGTTTAGGTCCGGGCTCTCAACAGAAGATGCTATTCTTAGAGTGTGCACACAGTTACATGATGGTTTAAATAATAATCTATCTACTATGGCTTTGTTCATAGATATGACAAAGGCATTCGATATGGTTGACCACCAGATTTTACTAAGTAAGCTTTATAATGCTGGATTTAGGGGATCTATTTACAGCTGGTTTAAAACATACTTAATTAATAGGCAACAAAAAGTAAAAGTAAATGGCATCTTTAGTGAACTTTGTGTCTTGAAAAATGGAGTCCCCCAAGGTTCTGTTCTGGGTCCGCTTCTATTTTTGATATATATAAACTCACTTCTTAATCAGCAATTAAATGGGTTAGTTACTGCCTTTGCTGATGACATAACATTCACTTACTCATATCATAACGATTTTGAATGTATTGCTAAAATAGGAGAGGATCTAGAAAAAATAAGATTGTGGTTTGCTGCGCATAAGTTAATAATTAGCGAAAAAACAAAACTAGTAAACTTTATAATATCTAATAATGTTTTATTTGATTATAATCTTTTTTTTCATGGCTCATGTCCGTAATCGATTCAGTCTACCGCTGCATACTTGTGGAAAAACGAATTTTCATAGTAACAACCCCTGCTCTAACAATTGTTTTAAAATTGAGTCAGTTAAGAACTATAAATATCTAGGAGTCCTGATAGACAATAATTTAAACTGGAAGGATCATATCCAATCTTTAAAATCCAATATGAACCATGTAGTTCGTAAACTGTATCTTATTAAACCTTATTGTTCCAATAAAGTATTGTTAAAGTTTTATTATGGTCTGGCACAGTCTAAGTTGCAATATGGAATTGTGAGTTGGGGTGGATCGTATTTTAGTGTTCTTAGACCTGTTTTGATTTCACAGAAGCATTTAGTGCGAATTATCTGCAAATGTAATCGCCGCACTCATAGTTGGCCCTTGTTTAAAGAACTTCGTATCCTACCAATAAGACATTTGTATGTTTTTAAAGTACTTAGGGAATTCTTTAAGCAAAGCGGGAATTTTCCAAGTAGAAGCAATCAAGCTTACAATTTGCGTATTAATAATATGGCCGTTGTTAACGTACCATTTGCACGTACGACTCATTTTGCAAATTTTTACAAAGTTAAAGCCCCCTTGCTATTCAATAAGTTACCATATTTTATCCGAATAACTTACAACCATAATGTATATATACGAAAAATTAAGGATTGGTTACTTACTATAGATCATGCTAGCATTGAATCTTTATAAAAAATTTAATCGACGCATTAAAAATACCTTTTCTTTCTAATACCGCCAACTTTTAAGTTAACCACATCATGGAGTTTTGCTTTTATAGAATAAATTTGTTTAAATTAATATTATTTATTATACTAATTATTACTGAATATCACCCCACATCAGAATTTTAGATGACTTTGTAACTATATTTAATCCTGAAGTGTCGTTTAACACTAATTTAGGACGTTTGTCCCTTAAATTAAAAAACGATTACTATGTTAAATATTCATACTATTATTATATTATTTCATTATAACCATATTAGTTTAAGTTGAAATGAAATGAATAAAACAAAAAACAAACAAAAAAAAAAAAAAAAAAAATACCGGAAAACCCGTCGAAAAAATTCGGCACGCATTTAAATCATTGTCAGAAATAGGACAATGACTAACTGCTCCAGTAACGATTAATGTGCAGGCAAACCGAACCACAACTTGACTTGAAACTCGTTATGGAAGTACCTACTTCAGGTGCATAGCTGCTAAAAACACCAAAAGTAGGACCCAACCTTGGTCTATCTTATAACGTAAACTTGTAAGACCTTATAAGCTTGTTTGGACTCTAAAAAATAATCGTTCATCCGTTCATCCTTCCACTCTGAAGAAAGACCCACGATTCAATTAGAGTAATCCAACCTAATCCCATTTGCAATCATACTAAGACCGCACGACCCAGGACTTCTGGCCCACAACAACCATCCGACTAAACCTTAGCATGGATTTCTATTCCATATTTGACGCAAATCCACATAACCCTATTATCGTTTACAAATTTGTCGTACCCCCGACAGTATCTGTCATAGCTTCCTTTCCCAACCCAACACAGCCACTGGGCATATATAATATTTCTGACATCCTGGCCGTATGAATAAAGGCTCCTTGTTTTGTTAAAAAAAAAAAAAAACACTTTGTCCCATTTTGACTCGAGCGACACTCGAACAATTTTTAAATTGTGCACCATATTCGTATTCGTCCTTGCGCTCATACACACGTACCCATACAAGCCATTGTGCTAGAGGTTATGAAATGTGCACACACCCTTGATTTGCTTCTCCACTTGTTTTTTTGTTCTACACTCTCTTGTGTATGATGGAATAAAATAGAAAAAAACAGAAGGAAAAGAAACGGCTCTCTCTTCAAATGAAGGCTAACGAATGTGTGCTGTCCTTGAACGGAAATCTTGTTGGCTCGGGCAAAGCTCTACTTTAAGTTTTTCATTGAATGGCCCTTGTGTCGACTTTGTAACCGAATAAAACAGAGGAATAGAATATTTTTCAATGTTGTATAGGATACAAGGAGAGTAATACTTGAGATAAAGTACACATGTGTTATTTGGAAAAATCTTCGAAACGTCCTCTAGAATTGAATATTTCTGTTGTTCGGTCTATTGTGTTCGCAATACGGTGCGCGCTGTATGGAACTTGGAATAACAATAGAAAATGGAGGTCCTTTGAATGGATTTTTCCAGGACTTGAACTCAGTGAATGGATACATTTTTACGCGACTCAAGAGATTGGACTTACCTTTCTTACTAATTGCAGTTATTTGTTTCGCTGCTAGGGAGTGAACCTACACTTGGATCTTCAATTGTCCCAAGGACTATACCACTGGAACTAGATCACAAATTCTGGAATACAACAGACGCAGTCTGCATTTTTTCAACATCTGTTGTAAAGGAAATCAATGGAATAGAATGGCGGCCAAGTTGTATGACTACTTATTCAAACCCGTTGAAGCAATGAAGAGTACTTTGAAAGGACCCCCTTTTCAGGGGGCACTATAGGATTACGTGGAATTAATGCTGGGTATTCGGCTTGAAATTTCACCAAGTTGCGTGACTGTTGTCATCAATTAGCCTCGTTTGTAATGCCCAAGGGCGATGAGGAATATTTTGGGAGGACCCCCTTTTAAAGGGGCACTAGAGTTGTGCGTAGAATGAAAGCTGCGTATTCAACTTAAAGAGGTTGTGTGACTCTTGTCAGAATTAACTCTTTTGTATTGCCCAAAAGCGATTGAAAGTATTTCGAAAGGACCCCCTTTTCAGGGGGCACTATAGGAATATAGGATGCTGGGTATTCGGCTTGAAATTTCACCAAGTTGCATGACTGTTGTCATCAACCTAACCTGGCCAAAGGTGATACAGTATGTTTCAAAACGACGATGGGGCGCAATAAATGTTCTCGATCTCTATTATATCTTTTATTGGCCTCGTGTCAAAAATAATTAGCGTGATCTGAAGTGATCTGGGATATTTTGAAATGGCCCCCTTTTGAGGGGCACTCAAGCTTAATATACCCAGCTTCTTAAGTAAAGCAAATTTGTTTGATCTAAGATTAGGGGTACTAGAGCGCTTCATTTCAGAAACGGTTTATCATAGATGTTTCATATAAAATTACCCCCCTTGCGAGGGATAAATTACTGATCAAATAAAAGAATTACTGGCCTCGTTATTTCTCCTTAATTCGCAGTACAAAAATCTGAAAAGCCTAGCTGGTTCTAGTCCCCTGCGGGCAGAAGGCAAAGTTTCTTAAAATGGTCCCCAAAAAAGGGGGGCAAAGGAGTTTAAAATGCAAAAATGTTCAACACTTTAAAGCTGGCAAAGTTGTCGATAAGGGCGAAAACAAAAGGCCTTCGACACTAACCCGAAGTAAAAGGACCCCTCACATTAGACAGAACAAAGTCTCAACCATCTTGAAGCACGTTTTTGGAGAAAGATTTAAAGAGCACCCATTTACCTACCTGACTTGCACACATCTTTCGATGCCCAAATCCCCTGGGGTCTCTAGCGCCTTATCGAGTGGCTTTGAAAATTCCAAATACAATTTGAAATGCTGCCTTACACGATCTTTACAGCGGAACAATGAAATATATCTATCCCTTGCTAAGGAATTTTTTATCTCCCTGGTCCTGCACCCTTCCTCGCCCTCTCCTCCATGGGCTTCAATATGCCCGCGATACACCCATTTATCAAACCTTAATACTTGCGATATAGAAAATCCTTAAACAATACCCCCGCATAAAGTGACCTTGACTGTGGCACTGAGCCGCCCACATTCTAACCTTGAGCACAAACCATACAAGGTCATACAAACCATACATCACTGCCTCGTGCTGCTGAACTTGGCAAAAAAACAAAAACCCTCTTCAAACAGAGAGGCCTTGCGGTGAGTACCTTCTATACAAACGAACAAGTTGGCAAGCTGCCAGCGCCAAACACACAACATCGACCTCTCCGACTAAAAATGCACAAAATCCTATAAATCGACCGCAATTATCTTCCCATTAACATTCCACTGGCCATCGTACATGCGGGCAGCAACTTCGTCCTACAGGACCCTATACGCCAATCTTTGCATGAGTGGAATTGCATTTTCCAACCACTTGACCGTTGACTACACGGAAAATTGATTCCTTGCCAAAATATACGCTCCAGACGTGCTGTCCTCATTTACCTCAAACATTCCACGAGTACGTGTGTGCCTAATCTCCTCCTATCCAGTGAGTCGTCTCTTGGCCCAGATTAACCTAAAGGATAGCCGAGTAGCGAAAGTTAACATCAACTCGTCGAATGATGTCAATAGATGGTTAAGTTGTCATCGTGTGCTTCCCCTCAGGCGTGTGTATGCACACTTAGCTCTTAACCCCATCTTTAGGCAAATGGTAGCGTCACTTTGTAAATGAATCGAGAGCGAGAATGAAAAATTCTCACAGCGGTCAGGTCACGACACACGGGATGTACTTCATACGTACACATGGCGCGCTAAAGGATAATGGCGCGAAAGTGTTTTTCCACTTTATTTTTCACGCTTCTCTCTCGTCTACAGTTCATTGAATGAAAAGGGCTCGCAGAACTTGAGAAAATCCTCTCGCAACACCCAACAGGAGAAACACTCTTAATTGTCTATGCAATTAGCTTTCACAGTTATTACGAGTACTTGTGCTCCTGTATGTCCTTGTGTTTCATTTCAAAAGGATGTAGGTATGTTGTAACTGTAGCAGTTTTTTTTTTTTCCTTGCGACGCCCCCTATCGCCCCATTTCGTCGTCCGTGCTTTGAGGACTAAATTATTTGAATAAAACTTCCTTCCATTCCGGCGGATAGGGGGAATTTATTTCTTGTGCTGTTGCGGTGTAGGTAAACGGCAACACATTAAATATCCCGAATGAAGATTCACATTTAATGAGCGAGAAACGTTTAGCCTTAAGATTTTAATTACATTTGGCCCAGATAGCGCGCCATGATTGGAGGGATTCCGGGACAAAACTAATGCGCGGCCGATTTGTTTCGCGGCCCTAGGGAGAGGTATACCAATTTGAATGGTTCGCTAATGAGAGATAATATTCCGTGGTCGTTAATTTTTAAGGACTGTAAAAGGACACGAAGACGGCTGCTCAAATCGCAATTCAGTTGATATTGGCAAACGCTACACCACGTAGCGTTGCGATGCACAGTGGGTGCGCCTGTTGACGGTGGTGAGGAGCGACAAAGCGTTTTTGCGTGTAAAGATGCAGATGTGTAGATAAGCTGCTGTCAGGGAGATTGATGGTGGTGCGATTGATGGTCGTCCGAGAATAGCTTCCACTGAGGGACAGAACGTATACCGTGATGGATGCAGTGTTGAAGGAAGGTGTGTCTATGTGCGGGGTACCAATGAAAATGCTGCATCAGTTCTTGGGCTAGATGCGATTCGCGATATTAAACCTGGACTACATAGATTTAGGCTGTAAAACAGCGAGAATTCCAAGAACATTCGGACAAGGCACATTGATAGCTCAGTAGCTCCACTCAGCACCTGCGATCAGTAGACGACAGGACCCTCAATGGACGGCTGATGTACAAATCAAGAAGACCCTACAAAAACCAAAGCTCTCCAGCACTTCTTACTACTGGGCTTCAAAGTACAAGCAAACACAATTCTGCCGAAAAATTGACGGGTCAAGGGACAACTGATCCACAGGGTTTTTGTTGAATCTTGGAAAGATTCAGAACTCTTATCAAAGCTTATCATCATTGGCCTAAGTAACTTTAACCTAGAAGAAGAGGCATTTGAGAAATTATGGGACAACCCATCCACGGACTTTTATTTACCCCAAATCTGCCGACAAAAAGACCACAAATCTGCAGTAAATTAGTCCCGAATTGGCTTAGAAGGAAGACAATAGCAGGGCCTGAGTCCGCAGAGAAGATGGGAGGTCAATAGACAACTGATCCACAGGGATCCGGTTGTGAAAAAAATTATCCGAAGCAAACAAAGCCGTCTAGAAGCTTTTGGTAATGCATCGGTAGAACCTTACAAGATAAGATTTCGCAGAAAAATCAGAGGCTAAGGAGACAATTGGTCCACAGGTTTTCAGAGAATCTAAAGAGATTTCAAATAAATCAAGAAATCAAAGTTTGTTCAAATTTTTAGCAGCACAAGCCCAAGAAAAAAAAAAAAGTCACAACTTCTCTGCAAGATTTTATTCAATTTAAGAGGGCTCTAAGGAACTCAAAACATGTCACGAGGTTTTGTGACTTTGGCTGGAAGAACACGAATCTGAATCAGCGCCAGTAAGCAGAGGGCCAATGGACAACTGACACACAAATTTTTATTGAGTCTTTAAACGGTCTAAATAAAAGAAAACCTGGTATCAACCAATGAGCTTAGGAGAGAGAGCACCGAAGAAAGTGAAACCGCAGAACAGTGGGCAGGCTTATGGACAACTGATCCACAGGTTTTCCGATCTATATAGAAGTGCTTATCGTGGGCATTAGTAGCACAATTACACGTGACAACTGAACCACAGACGTCTAAAGCTTGTAAGAAAGTTGGAAGTATGTTGCTTTGCTAGTCTCTGTTTTAAAAATATCTGCCAAAGGGTCAAAAATGGATTTCCTACTCAAGTTTTCACTACAATATTTGCCCCACATCCCACCTATTGTAACAAACCACATTTTGCAACCTACCCTCTCAAAAAATAGGTACACCACGTGCTCAAAGAATTTGAGTCACAAAAACATTGAGGCTGTCAATATAACCTACAAGGTCCGTATCACACGTCCCTTTCACTCTGCCAAAAGCTGTAACCCATTTCCAGTCTTTCTATTTTGCGAATTCAAAGCATTTTCCAAACCCTACAACAGACAGGAGCAGGAGCAGGAGATACTTCTATTCAGATTATTAAAAACAAAAAAAAAAAATAAACACCTTCGCAAGAGATTTTATATTTTCCATTTTCGCATTCGACAAACCAAAGGCATATCCTCGACCGTAGGCAGGTATGCACACGTGTATCTGATGTGTATAGGTGCTCTTTTCATTATTTCCATCCCCTTGGGCGTGCATGTGGTTGCATTTAAATACAGGACTGCACGCCAAAACCAGGTCATAGTGGCTCTTCAAATGCAGACTGAGCAAAATGTCATGCCATGCAATATTTATATTTTATTTCTACTTGGTCCCTTTTTTTTTAACCGTCTGTACGCAGGGAACACAAACAACAAAACCAACTACATTTATAGATTTTGTGCAGTTGCTTTGACGGTTTTGTTGTCTGGGGGGTATTGTTCGAAAGACAGATCCCAGACATAGGTTGTCAGTTCAAAATGGAAAAGCACACTTCCTCTCTGAATTAGGTTCAAGGACGTGGATTTGCGTGCGGTATTTAGTGCGTCTTTGAAATTAGTTCGAGTTCGTGAAAGCACCGACCATTAAATGTCGAATTGAGGCAGCTTTTGGTTGGCTGCGGCTAATTGACACTCGTGCTAAACATAATCTGGCACAGGTGCATGAACTGTATCATGATGGCGTGCAACTGTGAGAATTATTGCCTCCTAGAGCGACGCGCGTGCATTACCACTTTCGACCACTAAATTGCTGGAAGCCGTTCATACGAGTGGATTTTTACACATATCACAGAAGTGGATCTATTAAGGTCAGCGCCCGCTCGGGTCAAAACACTTCTAACGACAGCCATTACAGTCGCACATTAAAACTAATAAACCGAGTGGAATAATTTAGAAAAGGACACAATCACAATGAAAAGTCAGAGTTACTGCCACGAGACTTACTTTTTCAATCATCATCATCCACAATAGCACAGTCCCTCCATTCCATTCAATTACGTCTTGTTTTTTTTTTTCTGTTTTTTGTTTGCATTTTCTATCAAGTTCCATCACAATCAAGTTCGTGGGAATAACATCTCTAATGGATCTTTCTTCCTTGATGGACAGAGCATAAGAGAAATTCGGCGCAGGGAAGGAAGGGTATTTATTTTTAAAACAGCGAGTTGTTATTTTTCCCCCATTTTGTGTCCTTCATTTCAATTAGTATTTATTAATATTTTCTGCTACTGTCTATTTATGGGGAGGCAACGCTTTTCCAACTGTGTGAATCCAATTTTAACTGCTTTAAAAGGAAAATGAAACTCTGACAATTTTGCGGAAGCATGTCCTCAGGAGACTCGTGGAGAATTTGCCAGAAGTACGAGTATATTTGGTGAATTTCTGACAAATTTAAGTTTAAAAGAAGTCGCTCCAAGCGACCGCAGTGTTTAAGGATGTGGGCAACTGCAAGTTGGTAAATCGTATCGAAATAAACAGAATAATTATGGCTGAGCGGTATGTTGCGGAGTTGTTGATGATACCGAATGCGTCATAGGTAAGGTTTGGCAAAAAAAGGGCGTGAGGACCTTCATTTAACTCAAGGCATCATTGAAGTCTCTGGGAAACCATATGGAACGCGGAGGACAGTTCTCGACTCAAAAAAGACAGGAATCAAAGAAGACTTTCACTATCCACTTTTGTACAACTCTTCAGATATAAATCTATGCAAATTTGGAGAGCTTTATGTTTGCTACCAGTTGACGTAAGAACTACAGACACCAAGAATACCGATTTTACAGGCCTTGAAATATTTCCTCAGACTCCAAGAAAACTACAGGCCATGTTCTTCATTGCCACGCCTACTTTTTATGGGCGTTTTAGACTGAATTGCATTTTTCTCCGACTTAGCAACCTTGGAAATAATTTCTCAGGCACCAAGAAGACTATAGGCCATGTTCTTCATTGACACGCCTACTTTTTATGGGCGTTTTAGACTGTATTGCATATTTTCCTTACTTTACAACATTGGGAATATTTCCTCAGACACCAAGAAGACTATAGGCCAGTGTTCTTCATTGCCACGCCTACTTTTTATGGGCGTTTAAGACTAAATTGCATTTTTTTCCGACATTACAGCCCTTGAAATATTTCCTCAGACTCCTAAAAGACTACTGGCCATGTTCTTCATTGCCACGCCTACTTTTTATGGGCGTTTTAGACTGAATTGCATTTTTCTCCGACTTAACAACCTTGGAAATAATTTCTCATGCACCAAGAAGACTATAGGCCATGTTCTTCATTGACACGCCTACTTTTTATGGGCGTTTTAGACAGAATTGCATTTTTCTCCGACTTAACAACCTTGGAAATAATTTCTCAGGCACCAAGAAGACTATAGGCCATGTTCTTCATTGACACGCCTACTTTTTATGGGCGTTTTAGACTGAATTGCATTTTTTTCCGACATTACAGCCCTTGAAATATTTCCTCAGACTCCTAAAAGACTACTGGCCATGTTCTTCATTGCCACGCCTACTTTTTATGGGCGTTTTAGACTGAATTGCATTTTTCTCCGACTTAACAACCTTGGAAATAATTTCTCATGCACCAAGAAGACTATAGGCCATGTTCTTCATTGACACGCCTACTTTTTATGGGCGTTTTAGACTGAATTGCATTTTTTCTCCGACTTTACTGCCTATTACCTACCATAACTCGAAATATTCTTATGTAATAAAAGACAGAAAAAACACTTGAGGGAATCGACATTTTCTGAAAATATTTTAAGGTATCAATCAACCTTTTGCTTCAACCAGAAGCTGAGCTACATGATATGATCGAGTTAAATTTACTTTTATAAATCGAAGAGTGCCAGCAACGATTGTCCATGATTTTCTTTGGGATGTTGGGTGAAAAGCGAAAGCAATGTGTGTCGTTTTCTCTGTTGGACCAGAACGCAAAAAAAAGTGTGTCATGCTGGTGTCAATGTTATCAACGGGGGCAATGGTTTTCTCTGCGCATTTGACTGATGACGTGATGAGAATGTAAACACTCGATTTGGAGTGCGAAAAACAGTGGGCAGATTCCGTATACTAATGATCATTATGGACGATGCCGTTTTTGAAATTTTGATGGTAATAAGTTACATTTTGCCCAGGTCTTTTGGACTATCGTCAGCTTCCAATACGTTTGTGCAAAATTAACTGGATTAAGCTCTCCAACTCGAATTTTTTGGAATAAGTTACTTGTGTTAAAGGTCTATCGGTTTGAGGATAATCTCTCTCCGTCTGAAAAGTTACGGAATGAGTCGCCTCAACTACATCAACAACATAATAACAACTTTCTAGGGAGCTGTAAGTCCAACGAATGAAGGTAGTCTGGTAGTCCTATGTAATTCTATTTGCAAGTTAAAACTGCCACTGGATGCGATCATCAATCACCAAGAGAAAAAGAACAGAACCGCGCTGATGGGATGATTGCCTTCGATGTCCAAATTTTGTGTCAGGAAGCTCAATTGCCATCGTCAATTTATTAAAAGCAACTGCTATAGTTACACATACATGTGGTAGGACACTGGAGACCAGGCTCCGGCAATTTGTATACTCAGGCGATCTAGAAACCGATCTTTGAATTGTAAAATGACGAGAAAAGGAATCATTCTAAAAATTCGACTCTGTCCAACATTTTTTAGGTTTAAAGAAAGTGAGAAGCTATTCCTAAGATCATTCAAGAAGGTTTAAAGATTTTTTAACAAATAATCGAAGTGCTACTGTCATTCAGAGTAAACCGCAAATCTGTCGATGAACGTGACGCACTTCGTTATAAAGGGTACTTTTTAAGGGATGATTTTCGAATATGCAGCACCTTTTCCACCGTCAGCCAATTTGATAGCTGATTTGTAATGATTTGCACTTTGACTTGTCATTGTAGAGGAGACTTGTCAAAAGCTAGACTTCAAACTTGCGCTCTATTCGACACAACTGCAGCTCGTATTTGTCCGAAATCATACTCATGAATGAATTTATCTCCCTAAAAACCGCCGACATGATCACTATCATGAGTAACGTGGTTTATTTAATTTTAAAGCTCTGTGCCCTTTAAGAAATGTACACAACACTCTTCAGACCCATCGAAAACATTTACCACCACAGATAACAAGTGAATTGTGTGGAAAATACTGGCGCACCAGTCTACAGCAGTGCGGTTCAATTAATTACCAAATTTGAATACCGTATCACTTTCGTGTACATCAGCAGCCGCCGCAGGATTAAACGTAATAATGCAAATCATACCCAACAGCGACTACTGACTACCCAGTTATAATTACCATCCCCAATGTAAAACGATTGAGTTTCAATCAAACACTCTAATTAGTTCATTTCCAGTGAACCTTTCACCACACGCCTTGAACAGTGTATTTCTATGCCCCACGTGTTATTGCGTCCGCTGAATTTAAATCGCAAAACACTGAGTATCACTGTCACTCCAATTACCTTGAGAACCCTTACAGCTTGAGCATTGATTTTGCGAAAATCCATTTTCATCCCCCGCAGTCGTAAACACTCGAGTCATCGTCTCACCAGCGCATGAATAATTTTTTTTTTTAGTTTAATTTCAAAGAAAAGGTGCGTATACGCCACCGTCAAGTCAAATCTGGATGTGCCATTTTTGCGCTACACACCTTGACTCGATTTTGCTTTGTATTATGGCGAATCTTGTCGGCACTCTGACAAGAAATCAACCTACACCCTGAGGGTGTACAGAGTCAAAGCAATTAAATTTTCATACAACGTGCACGTCCTTGGCTGGTGGAGTTTTGTTTTGTTTACTTTTCTTTATCCCGCAGCGAGAAAAAAATTGCACAGAAATACAAAAATTCACTCAGGCTGTGTGTGTCTACCTATTTCAAAAGGAATTGGAGAAAAAAAAACTGGAATTCAGCACTTTACTAAATAAAGGAGCACGAGCTTTGAAATCTAATCTGGCGCAGGGATGGTAGCACGATCGCCAAAGAGGGAAAGTAAACTCGCGACTTTTGATGGGAATTGAATGGCGTAAGTGAATTACTACACCCAATCCCAATCTCGATCTTGAATGTTCGCAAAGGACAACGTAAATAAAGTTATCGAAGGAGCTACCTTCACTTCATAGGGAGGGTAGTTGTGTCTCTTGAATTTTTGAAAATACATTAAATCGATTTAATGGATAAGGACGAAGGATATATAGTACATCCGCAGGTATACAATATAAAACCATGAATACCTAAAGCGATTGCAGTCAGCTGGAGATGGCTGTATGGGGAAATGGGAAACACACAATAGATTATCATGGAAATTGTATCCATCTTTGCATGTATATCTACTTATACTGAGCTTAATTTGGTGAATTGGACGTGAGAGCCCGGAGATAGACATGACAGAGATGGAGATAGATATGTCCGATGATATTGCTCTGGGTAATGAAATTGCTATTTATCATCCCAACATCAAAGACATTGATTCAATTTTGAGAGTCAAGTGACTGGAACGAAGGCAGCAAAATATTTTGTCAAATCAAATATCTAGCTGCGGGATGTGAGTGGGCGAAGGGGCCAGAATTGGCAAGAGAATGACAAGCAATTGTGATAGGTATTGTCGTTTTTCGATTGAAGGAAGTGTCCACTTTAAGGCGTGTTTACCGGGGAAAGCTACAGTTGGGACGGTAATAATTGCATGTAGAGTACGAAGCAAGATTGATTTGTTGAACGGAAAGAGACTGCTGTAAGGGTTTATCCAACAGCTTTCGATTGCTGTATTAGAAAATTTCGACAACTGCTACTGTGATAGAAGAGTTAAAAGCCCATTGGTGGCTCTGTGGTGCTTTTAGGACCACTAACCGCACCCGATTTGTCAGAAGGAACTCTAAGAAATTAGAAGGAAGGACGAAACCAAAATCAGGAAGAAATTTCTCTTAGTGATCTTGGTAACACTTGCTAAACCGACATTCTAGGCCATTGTTTGATAGTTCACAAAATTTACACAAAACTAAACAAAAATTAAGTTAAACGTGATCGGAGGGCATTTTTCCCTTAATTAACAACTTTTAAAGCGCAAATTAAGTGTCAGTGTTGCTATGTCGGGGGAAATTTTACCTTTTTGTGGGTATTTCGATATAAAAAATTTGTTTCTTGTTAAAAATACTTGAACTTGGTAATTCTGTCGAAAAGTTAATTGACCTTGGTAACACTTGCTGAACCGACATTCTAGGCCATTGTTTGATAGTTCACAAAATTTACACAAAACTAAACAAAAATTAAGTTAAACGTGATCGGAGGGCATTTTTCCATTAATTAACAATTTTTAAAGCGCAAATTAAGTGTCAGTGTTGCTATGTCGGGGGAAATTTTACCTTTTTGTGGGAGTTTCGATATAAAAAATTTGCCTCTTGTTAAAAATAATTCTACTTCGGAATTCTGTCGAAAAGTTCATTGACCTTGGTAACACTTACTGAACCGACATTCTACGCCATTGTTTGATAGTACACCAAATTTACACAAAACTAAACAAAAATTAAGTTAAACGTGATCGGAGGGCATTTTTCCCTTAATTAACAACTTTTAAAGCGCAAATTAAGTGTCAGTGTTGCTATGTCGGGGGAAATTTTACCTTTTTGTGGGAGTTTCGATATAAAAAATTTGCCTCTTGTTAAAAATAATTCTACTTCGGAATTCTGTCGAAAAGTTCATTAGTCTACATTTCAACCTGAGATCTGCAGAAGTGTATGTACTGTGGGCTGTGTTTACAAAACTAGCCCATTAAACTCGTTCATATTTTAATATTTAATAAATCTACGACAAAAATTGATTTATAGCACCTTGTACTATAATTTCACAACAGCCAACGTATTGAAAGGAAGACATTTCATCGCTCCTTTGTACGAAAAATAATCCCTTGTCGGTCTTGCACTGTTATAATTTTACAACAGCCAACGCATTGAAAGGAAGAAATTTCTTTCCTCGGTTGAACGAAAAATAACCCCCTGTCGGTCTTGCACTGTTGTCTGAATTTATGGAAAAAAGTGGCGACCCGATAACTCGAGAACGTGTCAAAGGAGTTAAAGACGTTTCCCGTTGTCGGATTATTTGCACAACGTGACGAACTACCCTATTTCGGCAGCTCCTTCAGATATAAGATGTTGGAAAAAAATCCCTTCCATTTTGAAACCCTTTAGTGTCTTCAATGGTCAAATGCAAAAATGAGGAAAAAATGTTCAAGAACTCCTTGATGATAATTGTGCAATCAGAAATAATTCACTTTGTTTGCTGTTTTTCACCAAAAGCCAATTGGGAAAATTATGGGAATTTCAACAAAACGGTGAGGGAATAAAAATTTCCCCCGGAGAACCATGCCAATAGCATACATATCAACTCTGAGGTACTAGAAAGGTGATTGGAGTGACACCTTAGGCGTTCGCAATGGAACTACTACTGCATATTTTAGTATACACAATTAATACTCCAAGAAAACGAACATAGTCCTTGAATAAAGGGATTTTCGAAACAAATGTCAGTTTGCTACATTTTACTTCCCAGTGGGGTATTGGAAGTTGCAGAAGTTCATCAAAAAGAATTTTCTTCATCTCTCGGCGACTTAGTTGATCAGTTTTCGGTCCTCAGACAGATCATAGAGGCTTATTTACATTTGATTAGTTAAAATATGACAGCAATTCAAACAACAAAGGAGAACGTCAGCTAAAAGCGAACCAAAAAATATAGCAACCAAGTGCAGCAACCTTCTGTACAATCTGTTCCTTCGCAAGTCCTCTACAAACAGAGAGATCAACACAAAATTATATACCTACAAAGGAAGACATATTCCCGTGAGTTACTTTCACAGACGGGCACTCTGTCTCTCATTTGTATTTTTAACAAAGCACCACTTCATCGTTTCCAAGTAACTTCAAGTAGCTGGATGGGCAAAGTAAATTTACCAACGTCATTGTTGCACTAACCACATCGAACCGGGCTGCAATTTTATATTTGTTGCAAAAGCACCAACGACTCAACTCAAAAACGTTAACAACATTCCTAATAGCGATCTCACAAAGGACGCAGTTTATAGTACTAAAATCTAACGACCGTACGTAAAACGCTTTACGAGCCTTTTATTGCATTTCAACTGCAAACAGCAGTCGTAAACATTTATCACGTTCCATATGAGCAGCGGATGCCGCTTGTAATGGCAACTCCAGCAGGTGCATCCGTCCATTTAACCATCTTTCTTATTACAATCAACCCAAAGAGTAATGAAATTCGCAACACACACACAAAAAGAAGGAAACAAATGCCAAAGTCAGGCCACTTACCTTAGTTCGAAGCTAATGATGGTCTTCTGTCCTCAATGAAAGGCCTGCAAATAAAAAAAAAATATATACTAACATCACTGCACAGAATATTGTGTGAGGGGTATACATGAGTTTCAAAGAAATCCATCAGCGTGGATGTAATGCAATTAGCGGCGACTTAATGAACTTGAACCTGCGATGGCAAGACCGCCGCGCCGATAGAATTTCAAACACTGTATGCTGCTGATTAAACATTTTTATTTGCGTAGTTCTTGTTGGCTGCAGCGCTCAGCCGAACTGAATCTGAGCATGACGCGAGGTCAATCAGGGAGGTTAACTGACACAAAAACAAAAAAACCTGAACCACGAGTTGTAAACAAAAGAAGCTTACGTTACGTATGCACGAATGGATGCATTGGAGCGGAATGCGGGCTATAAGCGAAGGCATGCGAATTTTTGGATGTCAAATGTGTTTAAAGCTTCGTCAGAAATTGTTTTTGTTGTGCACGGCTTTGGCACTTCTTTTTGGTTGCTGATTTGGTCATTTGCCGACCGAAATCGGAGAGATTGCATTTTTTTTTCTTCTTTTGCGAAATTAAATATTTGAACTTGGGCATCGGGCATCATAATTAAATAGTTGGAGTTGGCAGACTTTGCAAATTGCATGCATAGCGAATTTTGTTGGCTTTTATTTTGTTTTTCTTTCATTCGTAACGAGAGTGGTTGCGCAACCACGTGAACAATGAAACACAGAGGAAGTCTAGAAATGGTGCTTACCACCTCAGAGGAGAGCTACTATTTACTATCGAATGCAATAGATTTTTAATTGTTCATTCATTTTTATCTGATTGTAGATGACTTTATCTGCCGCTTACAAATTTTGTAAAAAGACATCCAAATTTTAAACTGTTGCGTTGATTGACGGAGTGGACGCTGAGCTGTTGCGTCAGTCAGTCAGTCTGGACAATCTTTTTTTTATCTGATTGTAAATGACTTTATCAGCCGCTTACAAATTTTGTAAAAAGACATCCAAATTTTAAACTGTTGCGTTGATTGACGGAGTGGACGCTGAGCTGTTGCGTCAGTCGGTCAGTCTGGACAAACTTTTTTTTATCTGATTGTAGATGACTTTATCAGCCGCTTCCAAATTTCTTAAAAAGACATCCAAATTTTAAACTGTTGCGTTGATTGACGGAGTGGACGCTGAGCTGCTGCGTCAGTCGGTCAGTCTGGACAATCTTTTTTTTATCTGATTGTAGATGACTTTATCTGCCGCTTACAAATTTTGTAAAAAGAAGTCTAAATTTTAAACTGTTGCGTTGATTGACGGAGTGGACGCTGAGCTGTTGCGTCAGTCAGTCAGTCTGGACAATCTTTTTTTTATCTGATTGTAGATGACTTTATCTGCCGCTTACAAATTTTGTAAAAAGAAGTCTAAATTTTAAACTGTTGCGTTGATTGACGGAGTGGACGCTGAGCTGTTGCGTCAGTCAGTCAGTCTGGACAATCTTTTTTTTATCTGATTGTAGATGACTTTATCAGCCGCTTCCAAATTTTGTAAAAAGACATCCAAATTTCAAACTGTTGCGTTGATTGACGGAGTGGACGCTGAGCTGTTGCGTCAGTCAGTCAGTCTGGACAATCTTTTTTTTATCTGATTGTAGATGACTTTATCTGCCGCTTACAAATTTTGTAAAAAGAAGTCTAAATTTTAAACTGTTGCGTTGATTGACGGAGTGGACGCTGAGCTGTTGCGTCAGTCAGTCAGTCTGGACAATCTTTTTTTTATCTGATTGTAGATGACTTTATCTGCCGCTTACAAATTTTGTAAAAAGAAGTCTAAATTTTAAACTGTTGCGTTGATTGACGGAGTGGACGCTGAGCTGTTGCGTCAGTCAGTCAGTCTGGACAATATTTTTTTTATCTGATTGTAGATGACTTTATCAGCCGCTTCCAAATTTTGTAAAAAGACATCCAAGTTTCAAACTGTTGCGTTGATTGACGGAGTGGACGCTGAGCTGTTGCGTCAGTCAGTCAGTCTGGACAATCTTTTTTTTATCTGATTTTAGATGACTTTATTAGCCGCTTCCAAATTTCTTAAAAAGACGTCCAAATTTTAAACTGTTGCATTGATTGACGGAGTGGACGCTGAGCTGCTGCGTCAGTCAGTCAGTCTGAACAATCTTTTTTTTATCTGATTGTAGATAACTTTATTAGCCGCTTCCAAATTTTGTAAAAAGACGTCTAAATTTTAAACTGTTGCGTTGATTGACGGAGTGGACGCTGAGCTGCTGCGTCAGTCAGTCAGTCTGGACAATCTTTTTTTTATCTGATTTTAGATGACTTTATTAGCCGCTTCCAAATTTTGTAAAAAGACGTCCAAATTTTAAACTTCTGCGTTCATCCCCCACCGCCACCGGTCCGATTCCATTTATCCAACTACTTTTATTGCGCTCAGTTTAATAACTTAATTTCCAAACAGATACATCAGCAGCACATGGGCAGTAACCGCAACACAGCCGTTAAGAAGTGTATAGTAGGACGGCACTGACATAAGCAATTTGATGTGTGCAGATTGATTTGAGGGATAGGAGGGACCTCCCCTCCGCTACTCATATGTACCTGCCAATGCGATTATATTATGGCAATTTGATTAATTAGATATCCTTGGGCTTTGTCTGTACATACATGTTGACCTATGCACGTACACTCACTGGCGATGTCAACGTGTTCGCATTCAATTGCAATTTGCTTCATTTGCTGTGTTGATGTTTAAGGAAATGTTTGGCTGGACATACATTCCTCCAGCCCATGCGAGCGCAACAAAATTTGCTTCTGGTGGAAGCCAACCTCTATTGTTATTCATAGCAAACCGTTCATCTCATTCGTCCTGTCTAATCTGCATTAATCCTTTTGCTGGGACAATTTGATCTTCTCTGCATTACATGACGGGCGGTCAAAGCTATGTATAGTGGCACATTCACATGAAATTCACCTTCTCTGTCAATCACGGGAATTCAATTTGCACCCCTATTAATCACGGGGGTTTAACCCAGCCACCTTGCTCTCCCTCTCTCTCTCTCTGCAACGAAAGCGAGAGCGCAAAAAAGGAAGAAACCAATATAATGCGTTTTCGAATTTTCTCTAGGTGCGGTGGGTCGGGTATGAGCATAGTGCGGCATCTCGTTATCATCATCATAATTCATTCTGACACCATACAATTAATTACTGCTCTCATCCTGTTTGTGAGATATAGCTGCTGTCACTATGATGAATACGCGCCTTAGTGGGCGAACGGTATGAAGGAAACTTTGAAGGACAATGCCGGAGAGGATGAGCAATGCCCGAACGTACTTACCTATTGTTTGATGGTTTGCAAAATAAAATACTTTTTGGTGATAGTTTTGTGGGGCGGCCTGGCAAACACCTGTTTAAGTGTTTGTGGTGCGGGTGCTCTATGGAAATGATTAATTTTATAGGTTGTGCTGTGCAGCATACTATACACTGATGGATATCTACCAAATACGTTCCGGTTTCGTCGCTTGGAAGCTTTGGTTATGCAAGTAATTCTTTGCGACATTAGCTGAGGTGTTTGATTATTTTTAAGGCGGACGAAAGTGATTGCACTCCTTTCAAAGTAAATATGCAACTTAAGTGGACTTGCCACCACAATCGCTGAAGGCTGGGACCCATTGTCAACTTGCCACCATCTGGGGCTGGACGGCCAATATTAAGTCTTCGCGATAGGGCGCATTCTTGGTCAGTCTTGAGTCTTGGTTGTTAGATGTATAGCGGGCTGTGACAAACGCTGACTTCGCATAAGTGTTCCTTATGAAGATAAGGATTATCAAGAAAACGAAGAAAGGTGCGAAGAAGACAGACCTATTCGTCCGGTAAAAGCTAAAGAACTTGCCAAAGAAATCAAAGAAGGCATAAACATAAAAAAGCCCCAGGGTTCGATTTAATCGCAGGGGGAATTTTAAAACAATTTCTTCGAAAAGGTTTAAAAAATACTAGCGCAGATTATAAATGCTGCATTTAAATAAAGATATGTGCCAAACATGTGGAAGGTCGCGGAGGTAATAATGACACAAAAACCAGGTAAACCACCTAGCGAAGTAACCTCATATCGCCCAATATCAATTCCACCAATGTTGTCCAGGCTATTCGAAAAAATGCTGGCAAAACGTCTACAAAAAATAATTGATGAAAAATCGCTAGTTCCAATTCATCAATTTGGGTTTAGAAACAAGCACTCTATCAGGTGCATAGAATCAGAGATAAAATCGAAAAAGCATTCGAAGAGAAAAACGTGTGCTCTACCAAATTTTCTTGATATAGCACAAGCTTTTGATAAAGTCTGGCATGAGGGACTGATTCATAAATTACAAAGGCAACTGCCGAAGCAGTATTCGACAATTCTGGAGTCATATATAACAGACAGATTCTTCAGAATTAAACAAGAGACAGAGTACTCAACATTAAGAGGAATTAAAGCGGGTGTACCGCAAGGCAGTGTTTTAGGCCCAGTGCTATACCTATTGTTTACTAGTGATGTGCCTGTTAGTGGAGAAACTACTATATCAACCTTTGCAGATGACACTGCTGTGCTTGCTGTTGGAGCAACTGTCGAATTAGCAACAAAAAAGCTCCAAATGACAATAAACTGTATTTTAGAATGGACTTAAAAGTGGCAGATTAGATTGAATGACCTAAAGTCAGTCCATATTAATTTTACGTATAAAAATGTACCACACATTCCAGTACACATTAATAACAATATTGCGCAAAAAAGAGATGAGCTGAACATGCGATACAGTAAAATGTATTGGCTTATTGGGAGGTATTCATCCCTGTCCAACTACAATAAATTACTGCTATACAAGCAAGTATTGAAACCAAAATGGACCTACGGGCTCCATGCACATGCCAAACAAATTTACAAAAAATTCAAGTCTTCCAAAGTAAAGTACTACGGAACTTAGTTAATGCACCTTGTTACATACGCAACGCTGATCTACATAGAGATCTAAAGATGAAGTTAAAAAAGTTGCCCAGGCGCACAGAAGTAGGCTTCTCAACCACGTTAACGTAGAACTTACAGAACTATTAAATACTGACAATGTAATCAAAAGATTGAGGCGGGTAAAACCCCCTGAGTTACCCAAGGCCAAGAGATTAGGTTATATCTTCAAACAAAAAAGGTTCGAAATCCGACACACGGCGGATTCTTCTTCTGAATAATTTTCAAATAATTTAAAAATAAATTGTCGATTACTCGAACGACTAGGTGCAACTAGGTGACGACAGTCAGTCCCTCCCGGGAGGTTTTTTAGAGGTTGTTCGAGTCCCTCACTATTACAGAGGCATCCCTCGCGAACTTGCTCTGCAATGTCTTTCGATGATTTTTCCTTCCAGCGAACGCCAAAAAAAAAAAATTGGAATTATCCGGTCTCGACTGACAAGCAGCCACGTCTGAAGATAATAAAAGGGGATTGGGGGGACATTTTCAAAAACCCCGCAACATCTTTTATGTACTTTTAATTTCTAACCAAAACCTTTAAAAATTCAAATTGCGCATCATAGCTTTGGGGACACAATGGAACCAACTTATGGTTCAAGAGAAGCTGTGGCAACCGCCTCAAGACCACCCATTTAACTAAATACCTACCCCAAAGCTTTGAAAACAGCTTCCGAAAATGATTAGAGTGGGCTTGGACCCCTTGGGGGTTGTATTTTGAAAAATCTTAAGCTCATAAGTATTACAAAAATCATAGAGTATTACTCCAAGTAAATCAAATAAACAAAAACACTTCCCAGAGGGCTTGCCCCCCTAAAAGGGGCTATTGGACAGACATCAAAATATTCCAAAACACTTGCAGAATTATTTTCCCTATCACTGTAAAAATTGGACCTCGCTATGGTTATTCTCCAAACGAATTACTAAGTATAGCCCTTTAGGGAAAGTCCGCACTTTCGATATTTTTACCCCTCAAAAAGGGGGCATAGGATTGTAACAGACTGTAAAACACGTCTCTCAGATGTTGCTAGATACTACAAGGATCAGTTAAAAAAAAAAACAGTCGCAACATCCATTTAAATATTAGCGCTTCCTTATCAACTCACCAGAGAATCAAACTAGAGGTTTGTAAGTTACGAAAAAGCCCCCCTTTAAAGGGCAGGGGGGTCATATCTGAAAATTGATTTTTAACGCGGTTCCATTAAGCTTGAGGAATACACATTACTATTTTATTATTAATTTATGTACAGAAGTAACAATCTGGCAAAAATCGCCGATGGTTTGTCGAAAATATGACAACAGCTGGACCAACAAGCTCCTGCGGTTTGAGAGAATATCGTTGTTTAAATTTGCATCTGCTCTGATGGGACACAAGTTCCTTAGAAATTTTCTAACGAAATTAAATATTATGGATAAAGAGATCTACGATTGCAAGTGGTTACAAGTTCCTCAGAAATTTTCTAACGAAATTAAATATTATGGATAGATAGATCCGCGATTGCACACCTCACTTTCTCAATCAATGTTCATCTCCAGTGTTGCCACTTAAGGACAGTTTATTCTCAAAAAAAAAATGCAGAAGACGTGCAAGACCGATGGAACGCATGGAAGCTTACACTTCTGTTACATACACCCTGTAACCAGAAGGGACACTGCTACGAACAGCAACAATGACAGCAGTTTTGACAGCTGCCGGACGACCGACCCTCGACGAGAGCCACGTGTGGATCTAACCTTTTTTGTAATTTTCTGCGGTTTGAGAGAATATCGTTGTTTAAATTTGCATCTGCTCTGAGTTCCTTAGAAATTTTCTAACGAAATTAAATATTATGGATAGAGAGATCCGCGATTGCACACCTCACTTTCTCAATCAATGTTCATCTCCAGTGTTGCCACTTAAGGACAGTTTATTCTCAAAAAAAAAATGCAGAAGACGTGCAAGACCGATGGAACGCATGGAAGCTTAAACTTCTGTTACATACACCCTGTAACCAGAAGGGACACTGCTACCATCAGAAACAATGACAGCAGTTTTGACAGGTGCCGGACGACCGACCCTCGACGAGAGCCACGTGTGGATCTAACCTTTTTTGTAATTTTCTTTTTTGGTTCGTTGTCCCAACCTGGAGAAACTAGAGATATAACTCTATTAAATTGTAAAACCATTGGATTAAATAAAAATAAATAACAGTCTTTTCCTAAAACATAAAACAAGTCATTCCAGAACTTTACTATACCCGACGCTAATCGTTACAGCTTTCCTTGGGAGGTTTCCATCAGAAGGGCTATACGGTGTCAGATAAACACAACAAGAAACGACACGAAGCGGTAGTTAATCCGGCATTCGGTAGGGTGGTCCACTATCTGCTTTACTAGCCTATAAAAACCGTATCAAAGAACTGAACGCAAAGTCGAGCCAAGACAAACTAATTCGTAGGCGCATATACGAATGAACCAGGTCAACAAATTTTGTCATGCAGTCACATGCCAAACGGTATTCTGAGTATACAATGATTGACTCTTGGATTGTCGCATATTTTTAGACAGGCGCCCAGTCACAGCTTTATCGACTTTCTTAAGATAGCCGTACCGGACTTTTCTTAATTGTCAACGAACTGAAGTTAGCTTTGTTATATATTTATAACCACAGGGTACCTCATGGACACAAACTCTAATATATCGCGAGAAAGGTTTGAAAAATGCGACGCGAGGTCCAACTGCATGGGGTCACGCAAGTCACCTACTTTTGTCACTCGTAGTCTATTATTTGTCGACAAAACTGTCATCCGTTGCAGGACACTTTTAATGACAATCGAGTCCCGCAATTCTGGCGCACATCATCCGCCATTATTGTATTGTAGCCACAATCATATTGCATGCAGATGCTGTCAATTTGAAAATAACATTCGCCAATATTATCCGATCAGTAATCAAGTGCTGCCAACACTCGGTGGGAGTATACTGTCAAACTCAATTGCACTGTGGTTACCCACTTTTTGTGCAGCACGGCTCTGTTTGTCAGTTCGGCCTCCCTCCGGCTAATATTCAATAAGCTTTTATCCGCAATCCTCGCTCGTTAACTGACACGCACGCATATTCATTCCCATTCAGACATATGTAGTTCACACGCAACAAAGCAAATTTTATATACCCCGACTGTGTGTGTGCACGCATCCTGTCTGGATGATGTTATCTCAATATTTTTGCTGGTGTCTACATTTTCCGGCGAGGCGCATTTTGTGTTTACATCGGCCATTGTGTTGCCAACATCGTGTCATTGTTCAATTGAACATAAATTCTATTATTATGCACACGAGGCAAAAATGTATATATATTTGCATTAAACTCGGGGTGTACCACCCTGTGTATCTGTGTATGGATGTGGAGGGTTGCTTAAAAGGTGTCACAGATACGCGCGTCAAGACCAGAGATGATGAGTGTGTTTGTGTGTTTTAGCCCACAAAAACCACTTAACATAGTTGTCGAAGTGCACTCGCGGCTTAAATTGTCAGCAAAAATGTTTTGCGTCAAAAGAACCAACACAGCAGCAACTGCTTACGAGCATGTGTTGGGGCTGGCGCTGGATTGTTGCTATTGCTGTTGATGTTGTTGTTCGTGGTGGTGTAGTGTTATTTCGGTTTACATTACCGCAAGTAACACAGAGGGAGGTGTAAATTTAAATTTAAATACACGGCGGGTAGCTTTAGCATGATGGTCGGGCTGACAGGCATGTGCTTATCACGTGAAGAGTTGCCTCTGTCGTGAGAGGGCCACCTGCTAATGGAACTGTGAAAAAGAAACGAGACATATTTCAGTTCAGTGAATTAGTAAAAATGCTTTCAATATTTGAATTCAGTGAATTCGAATTCATGGTTAGTGGATCTTTATCAGTTGGTATATTTTGTTTCCTTCTTCCTTTTTTTTAAGTTTAATGATGGAAATGTTAAAGGACCTGACATGTTGGATGTCAGAAAATGTACATTAACTGTCTTAGATGAAGGTGCACCGGTTCAGGGTTTCACCGGGAAGTCTGAAATAGAAAGCTCAAATAGATGATCATGCGGTGGATGATGGTTTCCTCCCCTGGCCATTTAATAGTTCAGTGATGCCAACGGAAAGAGAAATATAGCAATGTGACACTTGACAGTTCGGGGTTAGTCAAAATGGAGCGCTATACGAAAGAACAACACATTCTCATTGTTGAGCAATATTTTAAAAATAATGATGGTTTGTCCGCAATTTTCGTGCAAAATATGGCCGTCATGGTGATTTGAAACCATCAACTGTGAAAAGAATAATTAATCAATCAATTAGTAATATCAATCACTCGAGGTGTCCTGTCACAAGTCGTTCAACAGAAAACATCGAAGCAGTTCGCGAGTGTATTGCCGACTGTCCAGGAACATCAATTTGGCATCTTAGTCAAGAATTGGGAATGTGGAGAAGCGAATTCTCACGAAAGACTTAAAGAAACTTCTCGAAATTCGTGAGAATTCGCTGTAGAGAGGTTCTCGAAATAACCAATTCTGGACTACGGTGCCGACTTGTAAACCGAGAAAAGAATTGACATTTTTACAGCGAATTCAATTTGATTGACGTCCAGGGGGCATAGGAAAAATATTGTTTTTAAAAAAAAGCATAACAAGTCAATATAGGACCATTCGCTTGACTGATTTAAAGTTTTTGGAACGAATGGAAGGGACCTACAACTTTGTGCCGAATACAAACGACTGACTTTTTTTTAACTTTTAAATTCATTTTTTATTAATTCATTATTTATACTTATGTACTAGACAAAAACGATTAAATCTAATTTAAAACTAACATTTATCTTATTCTAGCTTACTGGCCCTTAGCGAGCGCTCTAAACTTAACAATATGCTTAAAACTATTGCCTTTCGGCCTTAAATCTATCAATGTATATTTTGTTTTGTTTTTTAATTTTCAAGAAACTTTTTTTTTTAAAACTTGAAATCGTTATTATTTAATTTTTCTTAAAACTACTTAAGACTAAGCTACTTAATCTAAACTATCTATAATCAGGGAGGTGAGCAATCTATCGATTGGTCACCCTCCTGATTGCGTCCATGGGCGCCAGACAGCCGCCAACAAGGTGCACATTCGCGCCGCCGAGACTCGAGCGAGGCCTTAGCGTCGGTCCAGTCTCGGAAGCGCTCTTTCATGCTGGCTAGCCCGGCCCCTCCCAAAGATCCCCTACTCTACCTTAACCTACAAACTACAAACTACAAACTTAAAACTAAGGAGAATGCTACATAAGTAGCGCACCGGCCCGGGAGAGCGTATCAACCCTCACCTCTTCATTCAGCCACCAAAATTCGGTGAACTGCTTTAACGTATCGACCCTGTCCCGATCCGCAATTGCGGTGCTAAAACGGAGGAGCTCCTGAGCATTGGCGGCGTACCCGTCGTGGATGAGCCGCTTATCCCTCGCGCCGCGGTGGCTGTGATACAATACCGGCACACCATCTTTTTGCTGGACTAATCCTTTCATGTCTACATGAAGAAATGCCTCAGGCGGGATAAAGCCAGACCGAAGCGTACTCTCGTGGTACATTAAATTGGGGTAGTAAGCCCCTGAGATCAGGTTATTATCACTGGCCATCGCCCTTGCAACGTGCCTTCGAATCACCTTAATAAGGAAATTGTCAATCCTATTCAGTCGTGCCCCATTGTATAGGGTCTTGTTGGGATAGTATTTTATGTACTGAGATTCGGGAGTTCTAAACAACCCTAGACAGGCCCTGAGACATTGTCTCTCAAACACCCGAATCTTTTCCATATAGAACGGCGCTATATTGAACCACATAGGACAGCCATAAGCGATGATAGGCCTTATAAGGGCCACGTAGCAGATGACCTTCACCCTGGTGTCAAGTTGACTGCTGCGAAACAGTCTCCTTGCCAGAGCGTAAGCCCTCCTAGCCCCAGCAAGACAAGCATCTATATGTTTGTCAAAATACAGATACTGGTCGAGCCAGATGCCAAGATACCTGACCACGTTTCTCACCGCCAATGGCCGCCCCTGCTGTCCAATAATTGTTAATTTTCTCCAGTTTTTTCTGGTATCCCTAGAGGCCCTAGCCAATGGAGTCCTGAACAGGACTTTTGGACAATTTTTGGAAATTGATTTTCAACTTCCAATCATCGCAATACCTCTTAATTTGCTCGAAGTCACGCTGCAGAAGGATGTTGATGACCTCGATTTTTGTTCCTGATCTGTACGCCACTAAATCGTCAGCGTACGCTATAGCATGTCTGAGGGAACCCACCAGATAGATCACTTGTGTAAATATTAAACAGGATCGGAGAATTCACTGCTCCCTGTTGTAAGCCGTTTTTAATTTCGAAAACCCTGCTCGAAGTCACATTGCCAGCTTTGACAACGAACTTCTTTCCCATAAGCATATCGTAAATCATATATAGCAATGGTTTTTGAATGCCCATTCTAGTCAACTTATAGAAGAGCCCCTCCAACCATACGGTATCAAAGGCCTTCTCAAAGTCGACCAGGCAGGCACCCGTGCATTGGTTCTTACTTTTATTCCACTGAATGTCGGAGACCAGTTTCGACGCGGCATGAATAGTGTCATGCCCCGCCCTAAAGCCAAACTGGTTGTCCGGAATAATCTTTTTGTCCTCAACCCATTTTAAAAGAGATCTATTGACGACCTTCTCAAATACCTTGCTAACATTCGGGAGCAAACTAATTGACCGGAGATTAGCAGGGTTTGTCCTATCTTTATCCTTTTTCGGGATAGGGTGTACCACCGCTATTTTCCACTGCGCCGGATAATATGCATTATTCAGCGCATTGTTAAATAGCGTGGTGAAAATATCTATAGCCTCTAGTGGCAGGTGTCTTAATACGACGTTTGGGACACCGTCAACTCCCGCCGACTTTTTGTTCTTCAGTGATTCAAAGATGCACCGGAGTTCATCCTTTCCCACGAATAGATGAGAATTTACATCGGCGATTGTGCCATTTGCACGGTTGTCGTCATTGAACACGGTGAAACCGTTTTTCGCCAATTTTGGATTTCGGTCCGCAGATAAAAGTGGTTAAGAAAGGCCCTCTCCTCGAGGTCGCGGTTCCGGCGAACAGGGTTGTTCACCGTATACACAGCCTCAAAGAAAGCTCCCATCAAATCCACCCTCTCCTGCGGGTCTTCGACCACGAAAAAACCGTCGTTCGAGTCAGCACTTTCCGGACTTATGCCAGCAGTCAGTAGTGTCTGTCTGTTCTCGTTCGTCCGAGGTATTCGAACAAATGAAATGTCGTTATGATCTTTCCGCCTGAACAGTTTATTTATTTGTGGGAACATATTCGGACTACTGGATTTTATAGCCCGAATTTTATTGCCTCCTGAACGACTGAGTTAAGGAACTTGTTCAGGTAGGTACTTTCGGTCAGACGTTCGTGTCAAACACGGTAGCCCTTTCATGGCCAAATAAGGGTCACGGCGTAGAGTCCTATGAACATACCCCAACTAATATTTATCTACACACTATAAAAGTGTGGTTAGAGAGCCGAGTTTTAAATTAGTCTCCAACTAATTTTATCTAGCCGCAACTGTCAAAGAAAGTGTGGTTAAAAAGAGCCCAACTTCAAGTGATGACCCGTTTAAAAATAAATAGGTATCTTGTGATACAACGCGAACTTTAGTTTCGATATCACTGCAGTGAATTATCCTGCGATATTTAAAAATACGTCTGGCTTTTGCATAAATAGGCCATCTGATGGTGCGGCATACCTTCAAGGTATTTTTTTCTTGGTACAGAACTGGTTTCGTTTAGGTTTTGACTCCGTGGATCAATGTAGTCATTTTTACGAATGGCTCCAGGTGAAGACAAGGCTTCGGCAGTCTTTACATCGAAAGGAGTTGGTTTTTTTAGCTGAAGTCTATGCAAAGGCTTTGGCTCCGAAATATATTGTGCGGAACAGCAGAATTTAGGGAGAAGTATTTTTAACCAAGGGGCCGGTCAAGGGCCTACTGCAAGGCGCCATATGTTGACTTAAAATGACAATTTTTCAAGAGTAACGCGCTTCATTTGTACAATTCTTTTGTTTTGAGGTATAGGCCTTGCCTTGTCCCTTAACCACCTCTTAGATATAGCCTGGGAGCTGCAGTCCTCTCTAACGACTGTCGGAAAGTTGACCAAAAATGACAATTTTTCAAGAGTAACGCGCTTCATTTGTACAATACTTTTGTTTTGAGGTATAGGCCTTGCCTTGTCCCTTAACCACCTCTTAGATATAGCCTGGGAGCTGCAGTCCTCTCTAACGACTGTCGGAAAGTTGACCAAAAATGACAATTTTTCAAGAGTAACGCGCTTCATTTGTACAATACTTTTGTTTTGAGGTATAGGCCTTGCCTTGTCCCTTAACCACCTCTTAGATATAGCCTGGGAGCTGCAGTCCTCTCTAACGACTGTCGGAAAGTTGACCAAAAATGACAATTTTTCAAGAGTAACGCGCTTCATTTGTACAATACTTTTGTTTTGAGGTATAGGCCTTGCCTTGTCCCTTAACCACCTCTTAGATATAGCCTGGGAGCTGCAGTCCTCTCTAACGACTGTCGGAAAGTTGACCAAAAATGACAATTTTTCAAGAGTAACGCGCTTCATTTGTACAATACTTTTGTTTTGAGGTATAGGCCTTGCCTTGTCCCTTAACCACCTCTTAGATATAGCCTGGGAGCTGCAGTCCTCTCTAACGACTGTCGGAAAGTTGACCAAAAATGACAATTTTTCAAGAGTAACGCGCTTCATTTGTACAATACTTTTGTTTTGAGGTATAGGCCTTGCCTTGTCCCTTAACCACCTCTTAGATATAGCCTGGGAGCTGCAGTCCTCTCTAACGACTGTCGGAAAGTTGACCAAAAATGACAATTTTTCAAGAGTAACGCGCTTCATTTGTACAATACTTTTGTTTTGAGGTATAGGCCTTGCCTTGTCCCTTAACCACCTCTTAGATATAGCCTGGGAGCTGCAGTCCTCTCTAACGACTGTCGGAAAGTTGACCAAAAATGACAATTTTTCAAGAGTAACGCGCTTCATTTGTACAATACTTTTGTTTTGAGGTATAGGCCTTGCCTTGTCCCTTAACCACCTCTTAGATATAGCCTGGGAGCTGCAGTCCTCTCTAACGACTGTCGGAAAGTTGACCAAAAATGACAATTTTTCAAGAGTAACGCGCTTCATTTGTACAATACTTTTGTTTTGAGGTATAGGCCTTGCCTTGTCCCTTAACCACCTCTTAGATATAGCCTGGGAGCTGCAGTCCTCTCTAACGACTGTCGGAAAGTTGACCAAAAATGACAATTTTTCAAGAGTAACGCGCTTCATTTGTACAATACTTTTGTTTTGAGGTATAGGCCTTGCCTTGTCCCTTAACCACCTCTTAGATATAGCCTGGGAGCTGCAGTCCTCTCTAACGACTGTCGGAAAGTTGACCAAAAATGACAATTTTTCAAGAGTAACGCGCTTCATTTGTACAATACTTTTGTTTTGAGGTATAGGCCTTGTCTTGTTCCTTAACCACCTCTAAGATATAGCCTGGGAACTGCAGTCCTCTCTAACGACTGTCGGAAAGTTGACCAAAAATGACAATTTTTCAAGACTAACGCGCTTCATTTGTACAATACTTTTGTTTTGAGATATAGGCCTTGCCTTGTCCCTTAACCACCTCTTAGATATAGCCTGGGAGCTGCAGTCCTCTCTAACGACTGTCGGAAGGTTGAATTCATTTATTCTGAGTTCTTAGTTTCTCTAGGCTACGCTGGAATCAATGAAAATGAAACCATGATGGTCGAAAAGACTAGCAAGGAATATTCGCAGTGCCAAAAACTTCCAAAACATCTTAGGGCTTCCATTGACGATTTGGCTTCGTATGAGCACATTCTTCCACATCCTACAGACATTTGCCATTGCGTTTGTAAAAAGTCCTCGGCATTTTGGATATCAGTAGCCAAACAAAGGAAAAAAAAGGACAAGCGTCCTGACGAGCCACCTTTTCACAATTTTTTATGTAGAAAATAAACAAATATGAACATCATAAAAAAAAGTGCCCTGGGACATTCTTGTGGATATGGCAAAGATGGCGCCCAAAATGTTCTCTGTGATAGTTCTGCATTTGCTCGTTTCCTACACCAGACAGTGGGGGCTGATGTGATGGCACAGGGCATCTAAGCTTCTTATCAAAAAGGCGTCTGCAAACCTTTCTAAAAAATTCGCCAAAATTAACACAGTTAAAGGAATTCGATGGATAAGAAGTCGCCATGTTTTTTTTAAATTTTTAAATGAGAGTGCAACCCGAACGTCAAAGGTTTGAGGACCAGTAGAGTAAGGTGCGCTGCTATATTCGACAGAAATGAGAAATATGAGCTTCGACTTCCTCTGCATCGGAAAGGCGGTTCATTACAACTCATACGCAGCATAGAGCACATCTATAAAACAAATGTACCCGTGGACATTTTATTCACTGTTAAGCAGTGCTTAGGAATAGATTTTTAGACACGAGCAAAGCGAGCTCTAAAATGAATGTCGATCAAATGTTTCATAGATCAATTGGCCCGATATTCAGTTGTCTGGGAAGATGGCCATGGATGAGTTGTACGAATGTGGTTATAGCTGACCAAAAATATTGGCGCTCCTCTTGGACCGCAATTCGAGTGCGTGCTGAAAGACGTAGAGTTCACCTTTGGAAATCAAAGGTTAAGCTATCTGCCAGTACAATGAACCAGCTTCCGACAGTTCAAAAGCCGTGTAGAGAAATCAACTTAAAAATCCAACGAAATTTGTCGGTTTTGCCGGCGTTTTCGCAACAGAATTTCAATAGAAATACAGGATTGGGTTTACAATTCTATGGCAGTTATTTGAGACAAGGTATACTACCTCTTAATGAAACTCCTTTCTGATGGTCATAAACTTGAAAATCCACAGAAATAAAAAAAGATACAGACAAAGGAAGTAGGTAAGTACAGCAACCTTATGTGGATCGATTTCCCGTGTCTAATAACATTTCGGCCATTTCGGCCGGACGGGGAAAAAAACTCCTACTCAATTTGGCATTCTGCACACCTATCCGTCTGCACCCCATCCACGTGAACATATATATTCAATTCGACGGTTTCAACATTATTACCAACGCTCACCGTTCCCAATACACGAACACGAAATAAAAGTGGCGAGCACTCTCGATACTCGTATAGCAACTCCTACCAAACGTGCAGGTTTAGTGGATTCAATGCGAGTATATCCTGCTGTGAGGCGCGCATAACGACCAAAATGGAAAATGTAAAACGTAAAAACGTAGAAACGTAAAAACCCTGTGTGTACAATGTACTTCTCTGCAGAGCTTGCTCATTCCCTGTTTTATTTCCGAAAAGGATGGATGAACATTGACACTGGAGAAGGGATGGCTGGCATTTTGGAACTACCTCTCAGAGCATTATCCTTTCAGTTCTTCACTTTCACGTCTATGAATATATCCAACCGATGGCGACTACAGCAACGTGACTGGAAAGCCCTATTTAGATCCCAGAGTGTGACGTACGTTGTGGTGGTGGCGATGCCTCGGAGAAAATTATGTAATATGATTTTTATAGACGGAACATGATGGTTTACGTGTGCGTGTTTCAATATTGGTTGAATGGGTTGAAGCCATTTTTCCGAGCAAATTATGTTAATCGATTTTCGACACAGATGAATATTGAATAGTCAACGAAGCGAGGCAGATGTTCGGTGTGTTGTCATTCATGTCGCTGTTGCTGTTGTTGTTGGTCTGATTGTCAAGGATAATAACTTTGGAAGAGTAATCTGTTGGAAAGGGATACCTTGGGAATACTAATAATGTGATAATGCCCCGTTGATGGGATAGTTGGATGATTAGTCATTGTCAATTGAGGATGGGAGTTACACTGTTACAGTCGTCGCGGGAGAGGGTTAAAAGGTGGAGAATTTATTCAAAACCCTTCAAAAGGGCTATCGGTTTGGTCATAAATGTGGGGGCAGTCTAGGAGACAGCCTTGGGTGAAGCGCACTGGAGTTTATAAGCCAACGGAAGATTTTAAAACCGATTTTAATGAAGTATGAGGCAGATTTCCATAGATGAATTCCCGCTGGTGATTCTCTGGTATAACTTAAACTTTCGTCAAAAATGCAGTCGGGCTTTGCCAGTACTAAAAATGCTAAAGTCTTCAGATGGTTGTCTCTTTAAAGCTAGATTTCCATAGATGAATTCCCGCTGGTAATTCTCTGGTATAATTTAAGCTTTCGCCAAAAATACAGTCAAAGTTTGGCCGTCGGGCTTTGCCAGTACTAAAAATGCTAAAGTCTTCAGATGGACGTCTCTTTAAAGCTAGATTTCCATAGATGAATTCCCGCTGGTGATTCTCTGGTATAACTTAAACTTTCGCCAAAAATGCAGTCAAAGTTTGGCCGTCGGGCTTTGACAGTACTAAAAATGCTCAAGTCTTCAGATGGTTGTCTCTCTAATGGTAGATTTCCATATATGAATTCCCGCTGGTAGTTCTCTGGTATAACTTAAACTTTCGTCAAAAATGCAGTCAAAGTTTGGCCGTCGGGCTTTGCCAGTACTAAAAATGCTCAAGTCTTCAGATGGTTGTCTCTTTAAAGCTAGATTTCCATAGATGAATTCCCGCTGGTGATTCTCTGGTATAACTTAAACTTTCGCCAAAAATGCAGTCAAAGTTTGGCCGTCGGGCTTTGACAGTACTAAAAATGCTCAAGTCTTCAGATGGTTGTCTCTCTAATGGTAGATTTCCATATATGAATTCCCGCTGGTAGTTCTCTGGTATAACTTAAACTTTCGTCAAAAATGCAGTCAAAGTTTGGCCGTCGGGCTTTGCCAGTACTAAAAATGCTCAAGTCTTCAGATGGTTGTGTCCTTAAAGCTTCGTACGTTTAGCTAGGTATCGAAATTAAATGGAATAAGGTATATTTCAAGCAAGGAAACCATACTTCTACTATATGATGAGATTCTGTTAGCTCTTCAGCTATAACTCAAAAAACCAGCCACACAAGGACTGGCTCACAGCAAGATTCTCTTTACAAAACAATATTCGCTAGGCAATTCGCCTTGATTCACATTTTTCAACACTCCATAGAACAACCGAAGATTCAAAAATCTATAAACGCTAGCTTTCTGGATATCCTGAGGGTCTGCGCGAATTTATCGTACATTCCAAAATGATGGTCGGAGTAGTTTTTCAACTGAATTTTTTTCATTCGCATGGTTCTTTCATACCTTTCCTAGATACCCAAGGTTTTTTATACCTTTGGAACTTATTTTCGAACGAACTCAACTACAAAACAGCTCATCATAGACACTTCATCCACGGTGAATTTTTGCTTCTACGAAAAAGGTTTCAGGCTTCACAAAGCCTCTGTTATCAGATCAAGCCGCTTACCTCGCAATTATGGGTTTCCTAAATTGTCTGGGCGAATCTATCGTACATTCCAAAATTATTATCGGAGTAGTTTTCCAAGTAACAGCTCAGACCTTAACTCTGAAAACCTTCGACCTATAAGTTTCGCTCTCGGCTCTAAGTTGAGTTTTATGCGGAGTTTTAACCCCTTTCTGTGGATTGAAGCTGTCGTTAAACTTCGAACAAACGTGCAACTGTCCAAAACTAGTCAATTTGATAGCAACGCCTTTTTAACTCACGTATCTTACCCATGATAAAACGCCAAAAAGGGCTGTCACCTGTGATTTTGGCGACCCCCGGAAGAAGGGGGCAGAACAAACCTTTTAAACAAGACGCCCTTTTTACATAACCTTTGCTTAAGCGGTTTTTTCGTCAGTTGCTTATAAAAAATAAACAAATAATTTGTTAAACAAAATCCATTAACAATAAATCGCCTACATGTCGCTCTCTTGTGCATTTCTTGCCATACACGAATGTGGTAAGACCTCAACTTGTTTATAGCCGGCGATCACGCAACCTTTCTGCTACTCGTAGTAGCTACTGCAAGAAGATGATACGTCTTTGATGTGTGCCTTTCCACTTTCGGAGGGCCAAAATTATCCACACTCTAGTTGGAACCGTGTATCAAAAACCGATATTAACAAGTATGGAATGTCACGCCATAAGACCGTCCAACAGCAAAATCAGTATCCAGCTTTCGTGTTAATAACTTTTTCCCGAATGAGGAAAATGCAGCAGCGATTGTTTCAACACGGAATGCATAATATATCAAATGACTGGCAGACACATAAATTATGAAAATAAATATTAGGGAAGATGAGCAGCAGTCGCCTGTAGGCAGTACTTTTGCTGAATTGTTTTCCATCCATAATACACGTGTAAAAGGTATTTACATTTTGAGGCAATTCACTGAAGGTATGGGCACTGAAGGCGCAAATTGTAACCATCAACGTAGGACGGCATCTTTTGATTGATGGATGGGGTGGGTGATTTTGATGAATTTTTCAACCAGAAATGGAGGTACTTTGTATTTGAATTGACAAAATGGCACTGAGGATGAGTGGAGGAGCAAAGGCCCTCGAGCCCCTTGTAAATATAATGAATATAATGAAAAGGAGGCTTTATAGACAACAATTTAAGGAGAAGTGGGCTTTTAAAGACAGGCTTTTATATGGTCCTGTCCGGAAGTTTCATAAAAGTCAATATCGACTCAAGATTAAAGAGTCAGCAACAGCCAAAAGGTTATGTAATATTAAAACCCAGATCAAGCTTCTCTGGCCTTCAAGACTGGAACTCAGTCGAAAAGCGAAAGAAATCTGAACACCGAAGCCCACTATAGCCTGCTGTCGCATAATCAACAAAAATCCAACGTCCTAAACCCCTTATTCGGCTGTAGAACAAATTTCCACAGTGAGGCATTTCCCAGACAAGGCTTACGACAAGGTCTTTAAAGCTGCATTAACCGTCAGAAAATTGTTCAAGCTGCAGAACTATCGTCGCACTTCTGGGTAAAATTTATAAGTTCAATCGTTTAGTGCAGTAGATATTTGACGATTTTTATAAGCCAGTCTTGACATATGACAATTCGTAATAATTTTCCCTATTTAAGGTAATTTTCTGGGTATGGTCAAGCAAGACGTACATGGTTCTTTGATAAACATGGTTCTTTCATACCTTGCCTCGATACTCATGTTTTTTTATACCCTTGGAACTTATTTACGAACTACCGCAGCTACAAAACAGCTCATCTAATGGACACTTTATCGACGGTGAATTTTTGCTTTTAGGCGTAGGCTTCTAAGGAAAAGGTTTCAGGCGTCACAATGCCTTTGTTTAAATCAGATCGAGCCGGTAAGCGGCTGGGGTTAGATTCTGTATATCAACGATCGTCTAAACGAAATCTTTAAGCTTTCAAACTTGTAATTTTAACTCTTGGTTGCTAATTTTGGAGTTACGGAATGAGTGAACTGGCAATTTGTGTTGCATAAACTGTCTGAAAGGTTTGTCAGTTGCTTTGTCGTTGAATTGGAGTTGGCCATGGAGGAACTGCCTACCATTTTAGCCCGCAATATTTTGTTTTGTAAAGAAGCATCTCAATATCTGTTCTTTCATTCAGTTTGAAAATAGGTGGTATTTTTTAAACGGGGCATTTCAAAATTATGGGAAATTTCATCACTATGCATGGGAATTTTAATATCCAAACTATGACAACACTGAAATATAAATAAACTGCAGGCAACTAAGGGGCTACCAAGCTCCTTAATTATTTGCTAGACTCAACCATCATTCGCGGTTATAGCGAAGACACAGATAGCGGCTTCTACGTGATCGTCCTGGTTCGAATTCTCTCACTCATAAAAATAGGGTTGCCAGATTAAAAAACGAGGAAAGTGGGACATTTTACTTTCTTACGGGGGAACATTTTTACGTTCTTACAATTTTAACGAATACCAAAATGTTAGTTTAGTTTTCAGATTTAAATTTAAAAAAAAAAAATAACGAAATATTTTCAACTATTTTATTTAATAAATTGATTAAGTTTTTATAACACTGAATGTGTTCACTATAGCTTCGCAGATGCAAACATTGAAAGGGAATAAAATAGGCAAAGTGGAAGCCGCTTTTTTTTTAGTGAAATGGTGTATGAAAGTATGAAAAAGTGGGTCTTCCTGTACCCCTTTTGTATTTTCAATTTTGGGGAACAAAGTCAAAGTTGGAAGACGAAAAACGAGCAATATGCGACGGATTTTTTTGTTTTATGTAAGAAATTGGCATAGATCCTTCAACGTATAGATAGCTCATGGGTGCGGCAAATCGGCCCATGCATTTGATCCGTTTAGGCCCTCAGACTAAGGACGTCTTAAACATGGAAATTGTTTGAATCTGAAGCGCCATCTTGGTGAGTCTTAAGAAAATGGTAGTAAAATTAACGGAGTGACCAGTGAATGAGCAGGGGGGGCTCACGGGGCTCAGGGGGGCTTTCCCTCAAACTTCTAGCCCAACAGCTCAAAGAGCTGTGAACAAATTTGTTGATAGATTCCTTTGGCAAACATTTCATCACAAAATTAAGTCAATCCAAATAAAAAAAATCCGGCGTACGCTACTGCACCTGACTTTCATTTTCCAAGTTGCCGAATAGCCGCATTCGGAAATGAGCTATAGTTTCACGGAATTAAGTCGGTTTGACATACGAAGAAAAAACAAATCCCGTCACGTATTTCCCCAGTTTTCGTTTCTGACTGTTTTGACGAGCAAATACCTCACTCAAGTCAAAGCTATTCCAATTTATAGTTCAAGCTGTAAGGCCTTCAAAGGTCTGTCGATGATAGTTATGGTGATAGCAGAGGCGTGGTGTTTATTATCAGTGGCAGAATTGAGCAACAAGTTTTTAGGGCTCGACAGGATGAGTAAGCGCCTTATGATAGTTCGGGTCAGAGTCTTATGGATTGCGTTAAGGAGGTTCAACACCTTCGCACGTACTTCTGTAAGGACAGACAGCTCACCTTTTTTTTAAACCACAATTATTACTTACGCGATGAGACTGTGTGACGAATAAAATGTCTGGTGGCTTTTGCGCAGCAGTTGTCACTTTTTCAAAGAAGGTTAACGAGTCTTGGCCCAATACCCTGTTTACCTTGAATAAAATTATTGAAAAGTCTAACGGAAGCTTGAAGTTTAGTAAAGTTAACTTTGAGTAGAAAATTCTACAAATTTCGAGCTACCGGCTCAAAGTAAAAATTCTCGCCACAATTTCGGAACTTGTATTGAAAACGTACTCATTTTGTGCTCAAACCTAGAAAGGGGATGGTAACGCCGAATAACAATTTCCCAACTTATAAGCTTCTCCGCCCAAAAAAAAGTTCCCTATCTCATCATTCTTTCTTGGCTTGTGTCGAAGCCAAAGACTATAGGGAAATTGCAAAAATGGAGCCCAAAAAATGATATAGGTACCTCTAGGCGCTCTCCACTGCATTCAAATTGTATCCTGAAATCCTTGAGGGAACAAAAGTATGAAAACTGTTTCCAAAGCTTTAGCCAAAGGCCTTTCATCCAGACTGATGAATGGGCCTTCCCAAACTTCTTAAGTCCTTAAATTCTAAAAAACCGCAGTCAAAAACTCTCGAAACAGTTGAAGGAACTGCCTACTGGTTGCAGTTATTTTAAGGTTAATCCCTCCGTTTGGCGTCATAAAATAAAATGTTCAACTTTTCGTGTCCAAATTTTAAATTTAAACAAAGCCCTTGGAGTGCATATTCACCCATTGGTCCTGAAAGTTGTGATTACTAAGGCCTAGTAGTTGGATAACGAAACTCACCTCTCAGACTTAGTTTTTAGTGGGTGTTTGACTCACTTCAAAGGTTCTTTAATTTTAAGACACCATCCAATATGATTGGCGTCAAAAGTCTTCCTTTGAAGGATACCCACGCGTGCTTTGATTTCGGGTTCAACAAGTGTCCACGGAGAGCTTCACTTTGTGGATCTGTTACTGTTTGTCCATCGCTGTGAAAGCGAATGGTTTTGGAAGGGCGTTCCATGATCAAAAGTATAGCATTTTCATTCACGTCGATTAAAAATTGCCTGCCGTGGTCGATCTCCCAGACCCAATGCACAGTTCGACACAAATATCGCCTCGGTGGGCAAATTTCTCTTTAATTCGAAAAATCAACCCCATACACTCACAAATGAAAAGAACACGTTTCGCAGCAATTTGTCTTCAAATATTTCAACCTCATACCGCCCATTGATCCAGTTCCAGATTAACGACGAGGCAATTAATAGTTTTGCGCAGGAAACTCGTTTCTTACGTCTGCTTGCCTTGGGAAATTTCACGCCAAGTGCCAATTTACATTATAACCCTACAGATACCATTTCAAAATGTAATCCAAAATTTAAACACAATTCCCATTAGATAAACAAAGTACGAAAATAATGTCCACTGGATCATTCACCCTGGAGACACGTAACACCGCCACACAAAGGACAGTAGCATTCTAGTCCATTTACACAGCAACAGTTTATTGGCTGCTTCAGCTCAAGATTGTGTAAACAACGAAAAACAACAGCCTGCCAGCGGGCCAATTAATTGTTATACTTAAGTGGGACGAGCCATCGTGTCTAAGGGGGTGTTTTCAAATCTCACACACGCACACAATGGCCCTTGACGATAAGACTCTTAAGACACCGTGTCGGTATTATGAAAAATACCTGCGGGTCCACACTGGAGAGCTTCAATTTGTTTACTTTCAACAACTATTTCGTATACCACCCGAACGGCCGGCGGCCTCTGTTCTCGCCCAACCAACTGTCGGTCGGTACACGCAACTTGCGACCATGACTGCTCCATAACAATGGGTGTAGTTTATGTAGTGAAAAATCGAACAATACTCGTGTGTTCCCAGCTTCAAAACCCCTGGACAAGATCAAGGTTCTTGCTGTTGATGGACATTGAACGTCAGTTTTTTTTTTTTTTTTGCTGCTGCTTCTTGCCGAATTGAAGAGGTCGTGCGGGCCGCCGCTGATTGTGTTGGCATTAGTCAGCAACAAATTTTTTTCTAATTACATGAAAATCGATTTTGGCAGAAAATGGTGAAGGTCCATTAACGTGCGCCATTTGCCAAGGATATTAAAACTAATTGCGGATAATAATGTTTTGTGCAAAATCTTAATGTGGCTAGTTGAATAAAAAGAAAACGAAAAAGGAAATCTATTGTACTTACGCGTTTGAATTGGTAATTGATTGGCCTGGAGGGCTTACGACAACTTAAGAGGATGTAGGAAGTTCATTAAAAGTAGATTTTACCTGAAAAGAGGGGAGATTACTGATTAATGGGTTTTTATTGTTGCCGCAGTAAATTAAAAGCGTTATTACTCGATGGGGGGGGGCCACCAACAAAAGATGTACATTTTTTTTTAAAGCAAATTCATGGCTGAACATTTTTTCGACGAAAATTTAGAACGAAAATGATTTGAAAAACTTCATCTACGAAAGTGGAAGTCTTAAATAAGTTTGTAAGCAAGTTGGCAGGTGTAGAACAAGGCGCAGGACGCAGAAAAATCACTTATTTAAAATCAACCAACTCTCGGTTAAAAACTACAGAGCAATACTGATATAGCTCCCACGGAGTTTGTGGATGAAAAATAACTGAGTCAACGTGTTTAAGGAAACTCGGTTAAAAGTAGCAGATTTCGTCGGGACGGCATCGTTTTTGAAACTTTGATGACCACAAGAAATTACATTCTGCCCGAATTTGTTTCACTATCGTTGGCTTTCAGTACATTTGTGGAAAATGAATTCGATTAAGGTGTCAAACTCGTAATTTTGGCACTTAGTTGCTGCTTTTGGAGGTCTATCGTTTCGACGATAATTGTCGGAAAAATTGCGAAAAGAGTGCCCAGTTTCTTTTCCAAATTTTCTCGGCCGTAAAGCAAACAAAGTCTGTAGAATTTAACCAACTTTAATCTAGAAACTTTGATGATAACAACTGGTAAAGTGTGCTTTTTAACAATATTTATTTAACCATTTTATCGCCACATTTTTTAACAACGGATGCTCGTTTTCTCAACAGAGACTAAGTTCATTTTAACCCATTTTTTTTTACCGAGCGAAAATCGCACTCGGTTAGTGGCAATTAAGCTTGGCCAGGATTCCATTTCTTTCTTTTATTTCAATTTCACTTTTCCAGAGGACACACATTTTTTCTGAAAGATTACACATTCCGCACACAAAAATTCAACTCGCTTACGAAAGACACTCATTTTGGTTTTGCGAAATTTGGACGTGTCGATTTCTAAACAAGAAAGTCAATAAAAGGTTGAAGGTATTATGGCAGCTCAAAATTTACCGACAACTTTAACACTTAACGAAAAGGTGTATAGTCCGACAGGGAACTTTGTAGCCGATAGGACAGATGTCATTCACTTCTACAAGCCTCTACGTACACACTTAGGATCGACGCTCACGATTATATACCTAGAGGTGCTGGCTGATCGCTCCTATCGAACGGATAACCCATAAAAATGTCTAGAAGATCTAGAAAAAACTGTCACCGACGCCAATGGCTATAACTAGCAAAGGCAGAGCTGCAAACTAAGGCTTTTAAGAGCTACCGACAACGAAATAGGTCGAGACTGCTGTTTTCAGTCAAACGAGGTGTGATGGGTTGGTATAGAAGAAACAAGAGCAATTTGTATTACTTGGGCTTGTTACTTATCATAATAATAGTAATTGGGGCAACAGGTCCGTAGGAACCCTAGGTCTAGCTTCTCACAACCATTCGTCTTGTGTGAATTTTTAATTTTGGTACGAATGGAAGGGACCTACAATTTTACGGCGGGTCCAAACGGCTAATTGAGAAGCTCTTTCAGGACAGTTATACTCTCGGATGTTTGTCAAACTCCTCGCTTAGTAGTCCAACACAATAGCCACTAAGCCACTGCGCCGACGGCTAGTTCCTTAGGGTTAGCTAAAAAAAATTAGAGAAGACGCGCCGTCGACAGAGCTATCAAGATAAGCCCGTAAATGAAAAATATGTCTGAATGTCTACAGCGCCTTTGCCTTTCTCCAGACTATTTAAAGAAGTTTAAAACTTTAGAAGCGGGCTTGTTAAGAAGATCGTTCTTAACTAGTCTACGAAGATCAAGTCGACGACAGCTACATTGGATCTTGATTCTGGGCAAAAGAACTTGTAGAAGGGAAGATCACACTTGGCTGCCAAACTCAATAAGGGGGGCAATGAAAAGCTTCGTGAAGAGATCGGGTTACGGAACGGATGAGGAATTTTCAAGACCATCTTTTTGCGGAGTCAAGTGGTTTTAAGCCTAGGGTTATACGTAACCAAAAACAGAGACAAAAAAAAGCTTCGTAAAGAGAGCTGGTAACGTAACGGCTGAGGAACTTTCAAGACCATCTTTTTACGGAGCCAAGTGGTTTTAAGCCTTGGATATACGTAACCAAACAAAGACACAAAAAGAAGCTTCGTAAAGAGAGCTGGTAATATAACAGCTGAGGAATTTTCAGGACCATCTTTTAACGGAGCCAAGTGGCTTCAAGCCTTGGATATACGTAACCAAACAAAGAGACAAAAAGAAGCTTCGTAAAGAGAGCTGGTAATATAACAGCTGAGGAATTTTCAGGACCATCTTTTAACGGAGCCAAGTGGCTTCAAGCCTTGGATATACGTAACCAAAAACAGAGACAAAAAGAAGCTTCGTAAAGAGAGCTGGTAATATAACAGCTGAGGAATTTTCAGGACCATCTTTTGACGGAGCCAAGTGGCTTCAAGCCTTGGATATACGTGACCAAAAACAGAGACAAAAAGAAGCTTCGTAAAGAGAGCTGGTAATATAACAGCTGAGGAATTTTCAGGACCATCTTTTAACGGAGCCAAGTGGCTTCAAGCCTTGGATATACGTAACCAAACAAAGAGACAAAAAGAAGCTTCGTAAAGAGAGCTGGTAACGTAACGGCTGAGGAATTTTCAAGACCATCTTTTTGCGGAGTCAAGTGGCTTTAAGCCTTGGATATACGTAACCAAACAAAGAGACAAAAAGAAGCTTCGTAAAGAGAGCTGGTAATATAACAGCTGAGGAATTTTCAAGACCATCTTTTTACGGAGCCAAGTGGCTTTAAGCCTTGGATATACGTAACCAAAAACAGAGACAAAAAGAAGCTTCGTAAAGAGAGCTGGTAATATAACAGCTGAGGAATTTTCAGGACCATCTTTTGACGGAGCCAAGTGGCTTCAAGCCTTGGATATACGTGACCAAAAACAGAGACAAAAAGAAGCTTCGTAAAGAGAGCTGGTAATATAACAGCTGAGGAATTTTCAAGACGATCTTTTTACGGAGCCAAGTGGCTTTAAGCCTTGGATATACGTAACCAAACAAAGAGACAAAAAGAAGCTTCGTAAAGAGAGCTGGTAATATAACAGCTGAGGAATTTTCAAGACCATCTTTTTACGGAGCCAAGTGGCTTTAAGCCTTGGATATACGTAACCAAACAAAGAGACAAAAAGAAGCTTCGTAAAGAGAGCTGGTAATATAACAGCTGAGGAATTTTCAAGACCATCTTTTTACGGAGCCAAGTGGCTTTAAGCCTTGGATATACGTAACCAAACAAAGAGACAAAAAGAAGCTTCGTAAAGAGAGCTGGTAACGTAACGGCTGAGGAATTTTCAAGACCATCTTTTTACGGAGCCAGTTTTAAAAATAATGCCATCAATTTGCAAATGAAAAAAGATCCCTAGTGGCAATATCGAAGAAGAAGATATAGAGGTTCACCACAAAGGAGGTAGTAGATTTAGGGACTTACTATACTTAGGATAGGCATAAATTAATATTTACTTTTTCAAGGTGGAACAACAAATTCAGCGAGCAAGAGTCATTCTCACTTTTTGATAGTTACGATGAAGAGAAGGGGACCTAAATGGCCGTCTTGTGGTACACCAGAGACGGCCAGGAAAGGAGATGATATGACGGAGTATTTGTAAGCCCACAGATATTAGTGTTAACGGCCAATTTTTAAGAACTTCTCTGATATAATATCTTGTCGAAGGCATCATTGAGTTCCAACGGCTCTGGCCTCATTGGCCCGTTTCTAAGGCTGATAGAGCAAGGGATACGAGTGCAAATTAACAACAATCCTCCTGCCTGAAGAATCTTCTACTTCACAGTTAAGGGACTGTGTTAAAGAGGGTTACATGCAAGCAACGACTTGGACTAACGGAAGTAATGTTTAAAGAGGCTTCTTAATGAAATTGGTATTGCAAATTTCCACCAATTGTTTGTGGGAGGTGAACGCAAGCTACCACATCACTGCGGCCACAATTGGTCCATTGTGATTTGAACCAATATACCAAATTGTTTCTTTTCTAATGTAGCAAACCAAGTGGTAAGTCTTGTATGCCAAATGGTCCTGAAGAAATGCATTGAAAATTTAGTCAGTAAATGACAAAAAATTGATGTGATCTGCAACAAGAGCCAAGAGGTGTCCACTCTTTTTTCCAAGTGTACTGTGGTCCCGCGATTGTTTTATACCCGAAGCTGCTCTGTTTAAAAGGCACCTAGTTGGCGGTAAAACTTCCAGCGATAGAAACTGTCAGCGAATGTCGCCCGCCAACTAAAGCCACTTTTAGTCCGTTGTGCTTGTAACCTGCGGTCCACTCGGGACCATTTTGCAACGAACGCCCATTTTAATATTCCAAATTCGTATTTAACGACCAACTTCTCACAGTCCCACATCCATGACCGCAATGATTGACTCCCCGGGCACGTAGCGCATTTTGTTTTGTTCCCCTCCCAGTAGCGCATAACTTATGCGCACCATCTTCATGTTGCCCTCAAACTACCGTGTGACATTTATGTCCACCAGAGAACAATAAACATAAACATTAAATACATTGAGATAAATAAAAAAAAAAAATCCGCTGCATACATAAATATATCGATCACTTAACCGAAAAAAAAACGATAAAAATCCAAAAAATAGCCCCAAGGAGCAGAAGCAAAAAAAAAAACAAATTAAAAAAATAAAAATCTGCTCCTCATAAATAAATTGAAAATGTTTCGTTTTTATTCGTATAGATACCGACGGCACACATCCTGTGAGAAGGTGCCTTAAACGCCGGTCCGCTGGGAAGCAATTTATATCCTTTATTTATGCCTGACAACGACTACTACTACTAACCCGACAAGGCATCGTTTGTCCTGTCTTCCATTCCGCCAAATCCACCGTACATCCAGAGAGAGACAGCGAGGCAAAGCATCCGAGTCTACGCCAGCTCATGGTGACTACCGCACGCTGCTCCAGTTAAAGTATTCAAAAGATTGGAACATATTCCACAGCGCGCATACATTATTAATGACCGTTCGGTTTACAACTTCATTATAAAATATGAGAGCACACTGGTGGACGTGGCTCGGTCGTCGGTCCCGGCCATCGTTATCCCGCGTAATGCGCATATTTATATGTATACACCCCTTTTACATATCTGTCTTCATTTGAATCGTCATTATCATCATCGTTGGCCGTTGACCTGTCCGAGAGAAAGAGCGCCTCTTCGCCGGTAAAGTTAATCCTTCATTCCCGACATGGTCGGCATTTTTGCCCATGCGATGCTCAGCTCAATCAATACGACGATGCCCTGGCGGGGTTTTGTCCTTCCTCTTCGTGCAGCCGCATTTGATTGTGAAAACGGGCGCGTACAAAGGAGGCGATTCCTTTGGCCAAATTCCAAATTGCCCCCACAGGCGGACGGCACACATATATAAATCAATTGAACTTGACCTTTTGCGATTGAGTAATTTCACCTGCCGAATAGCGATTCCATCGAAATATGAGATCGATTTGTGCGTGATTAGTTTTCCAAGCTTTTTGCTGGCCTCGCGCACTGCGGTGAATGGAAATCGAAATCGGTCGATTGGGGGGCGGGGTGCTGTCGGAGCCGATTATTAGTGAATAATTTGGTACTGATGCTGATGATGATGGTGATGGTTCTGTGCGATGGTGATTAGGGGGGAATTTTTGATTTTAGAATTTTTCTTTGGCCGGCGCAGAGTGTGATTGGAAATGTTACGCGCCGTGGTTGGAGTATTTTTAGACGCCGGATAATGAAGTCATTATTATATACACTGGCGGGGCGGAGAAACAGAGCCAGATTTTGAATAGCTTTCTAAATTGGCGGGTTGGGCATTTAAATCGTATTAAAAAAGGGCCTAAGGGGGTTTCAAACGCTTAAAAAAAAAAAAACCTGGAAGATTGATGATGGTGCTCGACATATGTTTCAAGTTGACAATAGAGATATGAATTGAGGGTTGATTCCGTTGCTCAAAAGTCGCCTTTGATGATTTTGAGTCTGTGCTGAAAGATCGGGCCCATCCTACACTTGGTTAGACGATGACAACAGAAAATACTAAAGAAATCGCAGTAGGTACAAAAATCTGGCAACTACAGCAGTCGAACTCGTAGTTAAAAGGATGATGGACGAGCATGAAATAGCAGGACTCATGGTGAACCAAACTGTATCAGAAAAAAACGCCCTATGCTTTTGGACAAATATTACAATCGGGCAGTTGTTTTCGAAAATGCGGACCTAGTTTGTTTTTTCATTGGCCATAAAATGAAACGAAGAGGACCAACATTAACTGGATTGGACCGCTCCTCTAAATTGGAGGAATTTATCTTGGATCAATGTCGTTAACAACATATTTTTTGAAGGATAAAAGTTATAGGGCGTCCTTAGCAGTGGGTTTTAAGGGACTGCCGGCAGTTGCAGTCTGTGAAATTCGGTCACAACTAGTAGACGCCGGACTGGGCTTCAAAAACCAAAAAGTCGTTGCTAAAACAAGAAACCCAATTTATTTTTATTTAATATTTAAACGGAGCTTCAAAAACTGCAAACGTAATATTCTTTCGACAACTCGTTTGATTTATAGAGCTCTTCAAAGTTGGTCAAGTTCTAGAGCAAAAAAAAAATATCCATCTTAATTTTTGTTTGCAAATTCCATGGAAACTAAGATTTTTCCTAATTTTACTTAGTTGTTCAGTTTGTAAGTATATTTAAATTCCAAATATAAAACAACAAAAAATTACATAATATTTTTTATGAATAAATCAAAAATACAGCTCTTTTGATCAGTTTTAAAGGTTTAAAATTCCCTATAAAAACAGTCTTAGTTGTTCCAGTGGCGAACTTACCTACATTTTCAACCTTAGCCATTTGTTAAACCATACGCAAAATGACAGCTCCAAACTCTTGCAAACTTCGGAGATATTGCAATTTGTTTAACCGAGAGACGTGTTCCCGATCTTGAAAGAAAATGTACTATTGATCTTCTTTTAGTTATTTTTTATTTTCTCAAAAGAGGTAGGACAGTGAATTTTTTTTTTAATTCAGTACAATGCGTATTGTTATTACTTTGATATATATTTAAAAATAACCGCCCACTTCCACGCCCCTTTATTGAGTGAAAATCTCATATTCCCAACCAAAATTTGTAATGAAGCTTTGAACAGAAGACTTAAAAAAAATTAATTTCTTCCACGGTTGTGATCAGTTTTATTTTTCAGAACCACCCTGTTTGTACCCAGAATAGCCATAAACCATATCTGAAATTTGCAAAACATTTTGACTGTTTTTAAAGTGGAAGTGAGATATTAATATTTCAGTCTCAGATTCTGAAACACCCTGTGGAATAATTTCATTGGAATTTTTCAGCGTTTCTAGCCTTGGGAATTTTCTTTAAGCAGAAAAAAAGTTGTAGAAATATCTATATTCGTTCAAAAGTGATGATTTTTACAAACAAAACTGTCATATTGGACCACAGTGAGTTGGGGGTTTCGTTGAAAAGGATTTCAGTGCTAAAAAGGAGCTGTTTCGACTTGTTCAAAAGTCTTTCAAATACATGCGAACAAGCCTTCAAAAACCTTGCCGAAAGTTCTCATTTTGCAACAGATATCCACAGTCAATTTGTGATCGATCAACAGAAGAGTGCTCTGCGAATGGATTTACTCTTCAGCTACAGGTTGTGGCAGTACATGTAAATTTTGTGGAAAAAAAATATATTGCATAGCCCCAAATTAGAGCCCATGCTCCATGCCTTATCAAATCCTACTCAGCTCCATCAAGGTCCATACACCTTCAAAATGCAGACAAAATCTCTCCTATGCCAAGCCGTCAAACACCTAAAAGTACTCATAGAAAACTCCTATTTACTCCTATCGCCTCCAGTCCGCCTTCATCCGATTCACTCAGCCGAATGTCAAGCGCCCGCACATCTTTCTTTCTCCCCCATCAAAGTGGGCGGGTGCAACTCCTCCCATCAGGTATTAATGATGGCCCGGCCCATAAATCTTTCGATAAGAAAATAAATCTTCCCTAATCCGAGAAGAAAAGAAGCCCGAAACACATTTAAGGCGTTTTTCGTGAATGAAATAATCATTTTCCGGCAAATTTTCCTCACCGCCCCCACAGCCCCAAAAGAAAAGGATCACTCCACACCCAGTATTTGCGTAAAATTGCGATTTGATAAGCAACAACAACAACAGTAAAAGAACGATTAACTCCAACTCAAGACACAGCACCGGAGACGGGAGAGCGTTAATGTTGTAAAAATAAATTTTATTAATTCCCTAAAGTATCCCTTTTTTTTTTGGGGGTTGTAATTTTTTTCATTGCGCTGGCATGTTGTGGGTCACTTGTGACAGTTGCGAAAATATTCCCGAAATGTTCCTTTTTTTTGGTAAATCCCCTCAACCGTTACTATAGGACGTAATGTATGAATGATTGGTGCGGAGATTTCTGAAATTTGATTTGTTGTTTTTGAAATTCTCATTTTCCCTGAGCTGTAATAAATTCCTGGATTTAAATTCGCCTTAAAATCGTTCGTTATATTATATAGTTGTAGGAGGGACTTTCAGCAATTCGATTCGACTCCATCAGAGTGGATGAAGTTTGCTTGGAAATGTCTGCTGTTCACATGGCTACAAGATGGAAATTGATTAAATTGGCTTAGGGGTGTAACCAAGTGCGAAATGGAGAGGAGATTTAACAAAATATCTGCAACAAAGTTGGCATGTAGTAGGGGGGGAATTTCCGGTATCACAAAATTTCAAAGTTGTCACAGTTAGGTGAGCTGGGGGATCTATTTAATTACAATTCGTGTTTTGGGTTTTGGTTTTTTTTTTTCGCCTCACTTGGGGACGGTCCATTTTGGCTGGGGATTGGAATGATTTTTGAGGGTAAAAAAACACATTTTCATGGGAAATTTAACACTAGACGTTTGCCATCTTCTTACCACGAAAAATGTGGCAAAAACGAAGGTCCCATTTTGATTGATCTGCTTCAGTTGACTTCGATTTAATTTTGTGACACCCACGCAAATTTTTGTAAATTAAAAGAGGTTGAGGGAGATGAGCGCGGTTGTGTCGATAGAGGGCTGTTACCCAAGCAATGATCGAAGGACTTTTGAAGTTTGAAAAATTTGCGGCTGATAAATTGTAGTGGGCATAATAAAAGAGGTGACTTTAAGTCGTCCCATAGGGAAGATTAGTAGTAGTAAAAGTAGTAAAATGACAGAATATACCCGAGGTAGGCATGCCTGTCGTAAGAGGCGACTAAAATTCCATAAAAGCGGAGACGAAAACTTCGCTAAAACAATGCGGCGAAAAGTAAAACAAATGAGCCGGTCCTCCTGGTAGGGGGTTTGTGTGCAGAACCTACTGAGCTACCTAGTAAAACTGATTCAGTTAAAACAAAAAATGATGGCAATGAACAAAACAAGAGATATAGACCAGGTAAACTGGAAAATCCACCCCCCTCGGAGGTCGGTCCCATGGATTCTGGGGGGGGGCATTTATTTCTTCCTCAACAAAGCTCCAAAAGGAGTTCACTCACGCCGAGAATTCCACCAAAATTGGTCGCGCCAAAACAACATACGGCCAAAGATAGCGCTATAATTGTAAGCATTCCGAACATTCAAAAAGTAAAATGTGGAAATGAAACCAATATAGCTGAAAGTGAACGTAAGACAGATTCACAAGCGAAATTAAATGCAAGCAGCTACTACACTGAATGGCAAGCTGAACTTAAAGCAAGGAAAAATCTTGAAGTCGCCTTGGACTTGCAACCGATTTTTTTGATTTTTTTAGTTTAATTTTAGAAAATCTTTGTGCTGCTTTCCCTCGCTCTCCGTTTTGTTTCTTGTCGGCTATCTGCTTTGAGTTGATCCAGAAGCTGCAGAATTTTAATGGTCCAGTCCATTTCCAGCGACATGTTCTGATCCCAGTGTAAACCAAACCGATTTCCGATATTATTTAACTCTTTTACCCAAAAAAGTTGTTTTTCCAATTGAATTTTGGTAAGTTGGTGTGGTAACCTAGTTTCACTATATTTAAATAGTGTTTTCTTGACATACCTTAGATGTAAGTCCGGCTCCGGTCTCTAACGACACGGCGTAGTTAGGAGCACTTGGTGGTAATTTCAAAATCCGTTTTTAAATAATAGCGTTGCAGCTTGCGCACTTCCTCAAACATTCCAAAACCCCAGACCTGTGCGCTATAAGTTTGGATAGCTCTGCAGACTGCCAGAAATAGTTTCCACTTTCCACTCAGGGCTATACTGTTTTTGGTTAAGAAGCAATGCCAGGTTGCATTGATGCGTTATTTCTTTTCTCCACATGCATTGTGCAGTTCATTTTCGGAGTGAGAAGTACACCAAGATAGGTGTACTGCGAGGCTATTCGAATTTATTTCCCTTTAAACATCCATTTTTCTTCCCTTGATAGTCTGCCACCATTTCGGAAAACCATGATTTCTGATTTGGAAAGGTTCACTTCCAAACACCATTTCTCGCAGTACTCTTCAAGACGGACTATCATCTGTTGCATGACTGCATCTGCTAAGATCACCATGTCGTCAGCGTATAGCAGTAAACGTATGGTTAAAAGCTCGATATTTAGCCCTCCTTCTATATAGTCATTTAAATCATTAATGTATGCAGCGCGAAAAGTAATGGCGATAGTAAGCATCCTTGCTTGACCCCAAAAAGTGTTTTGAAATAGTCTGATAAACTCATTTCCCGGCCACACCGCTGATTGGGTATTAGAGTATATGCATTCAAGCAGATTAACAAATTTGGTTGAAACTCCCATTTCACGTAGCTTATAGATCAGCAATCTTCTCGAGATTTTATCAAAAGCGGCTTTTGAATCCACGAAGAAGGCGTATACTTCCTTTTTTTCGGACGGAGAGGTGCTACCGCCTTTCAACACTGCTAAGACTTTTATTGAAGGCGTCACCGCACAACTGGCTAAGGAACAATGGATTGACCAAAAGATCAAAGTTCCTAGTCTCCCTTAATAGAAGTCAGATCCGGATGCTCGTCGGGGTTTAAACCGGACACTGCACCATAGGAAACATGGCTAAAAGGCTGAGACTTTTTGCAAATGACTTCTGCAGAAGCTGCAGAGACGAAGAGGAAATAGAGTCGGTGGAACATCTTCTATGCCACTGGCCAGCTTTACAGGAACGCCGCTCATCTTGTATGGGAGCAAGGTTCTTCGAAAGTTTGGAAGACTTGGCGGGGGTACCTCTATCAGACATAAAACTAATCCTAAACAGATCGAAGTGGTTTTGTTAGCCACATGTCCTTACATGTACAAACAGGGTACTCACAATGGGCCTTCACGGTTTCCGGGTGAAATTTGCATCGGCTGCAAAACTGCCCTCCCAACCTAACCTAACTTACCTATCCAGGTGTTCAGTTAGAATATTATTCCTTTCCACCCAAGTGTACAACATCTCACTTAGGACTCCCATCATAATCTTCGTTATGCAGTTCATAAAAGAAATACCCCTGTAGTTGGCTGGATCGTTAACATCACCCTTTTTGATTGGGAATATTTTGGATTTCGTAAAAGTTTCCTCTATCCTATATTCATCTAATATTTTGCTATATGTTGCTGCTAGTTCCTGCAGAAAATCATCGGTCGCATTTATAATAAACTCATATGTTACCCTATCTGCTCCTGGAGCTTTGTTCAGCTTTACCTCTCGAAGCATATTCTTAATTTCCTCGAAAGAAATCGATCTGTCCAAACTCGGACATAGTTAGACGCATAAGATATGCTACATAATTCTTCGTTTTGATTGAGAAGATCATAGGGAAGATTACGAACACTAGTTGAGAAATAATTTCCCCGACTGAGTGACAGGAAACTTCCTCGTTCATTGCCAGTTAGAAAATTTGTCTAGATCCGATTTCGACGTCAAAGATCTCGAAGAGACTGTTTCAACCTTTATGATGAGTTTAGCAGAGATACCTACCAAAACTGGCTTTGACTTTGTAGCTTTATAAATGCTGTCGGCCTTGAAAGTCATAAAAGGATTGTGGGCATCGATCTGTAAGTCTTGGATTTCTTTCTTTTTCTTTGTGAATTTTTAACTCAATTGTGCACTTGCCGGAACCAAAATCAGATTGGTAAAGGGCAATCAGTTCTTTGAAAAATGGTTTCAGGCGTTCACACAAAACGACAGACAGAATCGTGTGTACAATGTTAAGGACATAAACTAAGTATTAAATAGACCGTCAGCTCCCGCGCACCTACCCGATTCCAACCGCAAATTTTGAAAAGAAAATTCTCTCTTAAATTTTCTATCCGTGAATACTTGTGAAGCAGCAAAAAATTAATCCAAATGGCGGTAGGTGTAATAAAATACTGACACTTAGCAGTGTTCCTACATCGTGGGATCTGTACCTTTTTGAGAGAATTTCAATTTTTTTCACAAACTTTCTGTGCGTCAAAGGAAAAAACATCAAAATTGTGGGAATATCAATAATCTGACAAAAAACATTCAGACTATATTTCACCATGAATATCAACGAACTAAATGTACATAAAAAGGAGATTTGCCTTTAGCAACAATTTCTAGTAGCAAAAAACAATCATTATAATGTTAGGAAACTGCGATTTTTATATTGAAGATTCATTTTGTATGATCTTCTTTTCGAACAACACAAATACTTTCAAAAGTATGTCTTTTTTCATAAAAAAAAATCTAGGTAATTTGAGTTTAGTGAAAAGAAAAAAATGAATATCCTTGGTGGGAAAACTAAGAACAGACTGCTAAGAACACTGATTGAGAGTTAGTGTATTTGGTGAGTCTCTATCAGCTGATGGATGCGTTCTGAGAGTTTATATTCGTTGTTGTATTTCACCATAGCGAACGTAATCAACATAAATAAATAAAAGAATAAAGTGTGAAAATTAATTGTTGAAATAAAATAAAATATTTTTCTCCTATAATTATTATATCTGTTTTCGTTTGTTTTTTTTTGCCGAATAATTATTTCACCGGCGAATTAATATCGATGGAAAAACTTCAACCAATATAAAGAGAAAAATTGATTAAGAATATTAAAATTTAAAATATGTTTCAGGGGAAAGATATAAACATTTCTGTTCGGGTATAATTTTTGAGTTATAGAGTTTAGTATCGACTTTAAATTTACGGAAGCTCACAATTGCCAAATTTGTATGGAAAATAAAACCACCGTGAACCAATATAAACAGAAAAATTGATTAAGAATATTCAAATTTAAAATATGTTTCAGGGGAAAGATATAAACATTTCTGTTCGGGTATAATTTTTGAGTTATAGAGTTTAGTATCGACTTTAAATTTACGGAAGCTCACAATTGCCAAATTTGTATGGAAAATAAAACCACCGTGAACCAATATAAAGAGAAAAATTGATTAAGAATATTAAAATTTAAAATATGTTTCAGGGGAAAGATATAAACATTTCTGTTCGGGTATAATTTTTGAGTTATAGAGTTTAGTATCGACTTTAAATTTACGGAAGCTCACAATTGCCAAATTTGTATGGAAAATAAAACCACCGTGAACCAATATAAAGAGAAAAATTGATTAAGAATATTAAAATTTAAAATATGTTTCAGGGGAAAGATATAAACATTTCTGTTCGGGTATAATTTTTGAGTTATAGAGTTTAGTATCGACTTTAAATTTACGGAAGCTCACAATTGCCAAATTTGTATGGAAAATAAAACCACCGTGAACCAATATAAAGAGAAAAATTGATTAAGAATATTAAAATTTAAAATATGTTTCAGGGGAAAGATATAAACATTTCTGTTCGGGTATAATTTTTGAGTTATAGAGTTTAGTATCGACTTTAAATTTACGGAAGCTCACAATTGACAAATTTGTATGGAAAATAAAACCACCGTGAACCAATATAAAGAGAAAAATTGATTAAGAATATTCAAATTTAAAATATGTTTCAGGGGAAAGATATAAACATTTCTGTTCGGGTATAATTTTTGAGTTATAGAGTTTAGTATCGACTTTAAATTTACGGAAGCTCACAATTGCCAAATTTGTATGGAAAATAAAACCACCGTGAACCAATATAAAGAGAAAAATTGATTAAGAATATTAAAATTTAAAATAAGTTTCAGGGGAAAGATATAAACATTTCTGTTCGGGTATAATTTTTGAGTTATAGAGTTTATTATCGACTTTAAATTTACGGAAGCTCACAATTGCCAAATTTGTATGGAAAATAAAACCACCGTGAACCAATATAAAGAGAAAAATTGGTTAAGAATATTAAAATTTAAAATATGTTTCAGGGGAAAGATATAAACATTTCTGTTCGGGTATAATTTTTGAGTTATAGAGTTTAGTATCGACTTTAAATTTACGGAAGCTCACAATTGCCAAATTTGTATGGAAAATAAAACCACCGTGAACCAATATAAAGAGAAAAATTGATTAAGAATATTAAAATTTAAAATATGTTTCAGGGGAAAGATATAAACATTTCTGTTCGGGTATAATTTTTGAGTTATAGAGTTTAGTATCGACTTTAAATTTACGGAAGCTCACAATTGCCAAATTTGTATGGAAAATAAAACCACCGTGAACCAATATAAAGAGAAAAATTGATTAAGAATATTAAAATTTAAAATAAGTTTCAGGGGAAAGATATAAACATTTCTGTTCGGGTATAATTTTTGAGTTATAGAGTTTATTATCGACTTTAAATTTACGGAAGCTCACAATTGCCAAATTTGTATGGAAAATAAAACCACCGTGAACCAATATAAAGAGAAAAATTGGTTAAGAATATTAAAATTTAAAATATGTTTCAGGGGAAAGATATAAACATTTCTGTTCGGGTATAATTTTTGAGTTATAGAGTTTAGTATCGACTTTAAATTTACGGAAGCTCACAATTGCCAAATTTGTATGGAAAATAAAACCACCGTGAACCAATATAAAGAGAAAAATTGATTAAGAATATTAAAATTTAAAATATGTTTCAGGGGAAAGATATAAACATTTCTGTTCGGGTATAATTTTTGAGTTATAGAGTTTAGTATCGACTTTAAATTTACGGAAGCTCACAATTGCCAAATTTGTATGGAAAATAAAACCACTGTGAACTGCTCGAAATAAGAGTCGAAAATACAATTCGTCCTTCAGAGCGAAGGCAATCTTTTACACAATGCAATTAAATTCCGCATAAGAATTTCATCCCTCGACGCCGATTTTCGAACACCCAGTTATCGTTTTAAAAACCTCTCACTAGTTTCCCAATTGTGTGGGAGTAATTCAACAAAATTGGTGATCCCCATCTCTACATACACCTCCTGTCTAACTGGCTCAACAAACTTCAACTGTACACCAATTAAAAACTGGAAATTCAAGGAGCAACATTATTGTCGTCATCATCAAGCGTATGTAACTCTTGGTTCCGAATTTAATTCAGCCCTTATACCCTATCGCATACCATTAAGAGGCATCCAGCCGAAATGGCCATTTCCCCAAATCGATTCCCAAAATGCACCATCACCAGAGAGCGGGGCAACTGAATATTCCTTCGATTCCCAATATTCGTCATCACCAGAGAGCAAGGCAACTGAATATTCCTCAGATGCAGACCTGCATGGGTTATTTTGAATTTATGCGAGATTCCTCGTAACGAGTTTGATTTTGAATTTCCCATCCAAATGGGAGCCCGAAATTTGTTAATTAATCGAAACATCTTGCAGTCGTTGCTGTGGAAAAGGACATAATATCCGCTCAAATTGGACCTCTGTTTTAGAGTCCCATGTTCCAATGTAGGTGTAGGCAAAGTTCCAGTTTGATAAATGGCTGGGCCCGCACACACACACCTTTACTACCTACACGACCCGTTTTATAGTTGTGTTTCGGCTTATTTATGGAAAAACTTTATTCGGCGCGAATGTTTTGTGTGCGCGGTGCCATATTGCATGCGGAGAATCCCCTTTTTCAGGGAGTTCCCCATGAATTAATTGACCGCATTCCACTCCTACCGTGTTTTATTTTTTTTTTTTATTTTTTTGCGCGCCCCTATCTACGAATGTTTTGACCTTTTTGTGCTGCCAAATTAATAATAATAGAAAACTCGTAAATGCTGTGAGTGGGAAAATTAAAAAGAAGAAAACCGTAACGTAATATCATTAAATGAAGAAGACACACACAAGTGGAATAAAAAAGCCTTTTACTTTGAAAGGTCCTGAACCTGATATAAAAGTCAATCATTCTTTCACGTTATCATCGTGGAAGCATTACAAGGAGATGGAAGAAAAAAAAACAAATTTGATGAAGGTTTTTCCACAACAAAGAGAATGCAAATAAAAAAGAACAAGAAAGAAAGAAAAACGATAAAAGCGGAGGGGAAAAAAATTGAAAAACTTTTAACATAATATTGAAAGCAACTGAGTTGAGCTCTTTCACGAGTGTTGTTTTTCCCATCATGCGGATACAGGATACACCATTGCAAGTTATGCCCAACGATAAGCTTGTGGGAGTAAGAATGGTGGTTTTATGGCCGCCGTTTGCTGATCATCTCGGTCGGTTGGGTACTCTTTGTTGTGGCGTGGGGTGGGCTTTCTGGTATCGATAGTTCTGCTCGGTTGGGTATTGACTGATGGAAAATTTTGTACTTGTTTTATAAAAGCTCGGATAGGAATTGTTTTGCTTAGGTGTGGTAGCGTCTTACTCACTTACTTATTTACTTATGTCCGGGGTGGGACTGGCCTCTTCAGGTAGCGCGATCTGTGGCTAACTGCCTCCAGTTGCGCAGTTCAAGTCGGTTGAGTATGGTACTGTCTATCACAATCTACTGTCCGTTTCTTCGAAGTACTGATGGTGAGGTGACCCTTGCTTTTTTTTCTTATAGATAGTGACTGTCGCTCTTACAGATCCCTGACGAATTTGTTTTTCTAAACTGCTCTCATTGTTAAAAATCAACTTATAAACGCTTTTCAAATTCCAATCCCCACCGAAAATGTATTGTTTTGAATTGTGTGTCACTCCGACTTTAAATTCGTATATCTTCTGGAAGAGTCGGCCATTTGCAATGAAGTTAAATCTATAAGTTGATCCAGTTAGCCCTCCTATATGCCTGCGAGACCCATACGGATTGGTTGAGTAGTTTTAACGTGATGCGGTAACAAGTCCAAGTTCCCAAACAATTGTATTACATCTAAAGTTAAGATGGTACAACTTTTGGTAAAAATTTTACAGCCTGATGAAACGAAGAAGCCACAGGTCGTTGGGCAGTAGTTCCAAACTCTGATACACCGAAAATGCGAAAGGTCGTTGGGTAGAAATTTGAAGCCTGATGAAACGAAGAAGCCACAGGTCGTTGGGCAGTAGTTCCTAACTCCGATGTACCGAAAATGCGACAGGTCGTTGGGTAGAAATTTTGAAGCCTGATGAAACGAAGAAGCCACAGGTCGTTGGGCAGTAGCTCCAAACCCCTAAAAGCGACAGCTAGCGAGGGGAAGCATCTCGCGTGGTAATGCAGCTCGGTGCAGGGAACAAAAACGGAACAGGGAGTCATTAGCAGCAAAGGGAGTGTTTTAGAAAACATCCGCTCTAGAGTGAATACCCTCTCTTCAACTAGATATCTATCAAACTTCATGAGGTTTCACTAATTCCTAGGGAAACATTGAGTGTGATAAGTGATAATAAATGAAGCAGCGATTTCCGCATTCAGTGCTATTTTACTTTTTAGACAAAAACACAGTGCGCATGATTAAGGATATAGCAGGCTGCAATGCAACACAACTCAGTCGTCATATTCATTAATCCGCGGGTTTACACTCAGCGATGACTTCACACTGCGCCCCTGATTGCATTCATTAATCATTTGATATGAAACAATCCGCTCAACTTGACGGCTTATAAATAATTTAAAAGCCGATTGTTCTGCTTAACCTATTATTCACACGATTTAATTTTACGGTGATTTAAATGGCAATAAAGATACATCCAGTCAACTTCAACGTACCGCGAATAGCTTAACATCGAGAAAACGGCTTTTGCGGCCGAAAAAGCGCGATTAATATGGTGATTAATTTGAATAAGAGCCATAACTGATTTTAAGAATGAACCGCTGTAATATGCTCCATGGCTTTGCACGAAAAGATACGGTAACTTAAAGTACGGGGGTAAATGACGCATCGAGTGTCTGAATTAGGTTCAGAGGTTCAACTGAGACGCTCACAAGTGCCCAATTTGCAATCCGATGAGCCGCACAAGCACCATTTCACGTGCGTGTCATCTGCATGTATCTTCAGATATCCCACAGGCGCTATAATAAAGAACAAGGACGAAACTGAATGCACACAACTACTCGAGTGGCACATATGCGTGCGTAAACTAAATGACAGCGTAATTAATTTATGCCGGTAAGCATGATAGCGAAATGTGTGTCACCGAATAACACCCACGCAGTTGTCCAGAACTCATCAGACCGACGGCATCCATACACACCATTTGGCATACGAATGTCGGTGGCTTTTTTGTGCTTCTTGTATTCAGTCATGCGAATTGGAATATAATTATACGGTAATTATGTGCATACGGACGGAACTAACTCCGACCGTCAGGTGAACGATTAAACGGGCTTTTAAGTTCGTTTTATTGAAGAGCTCTACTCCACTAAATCGCCACGAAATGCAATAGATTATCTGCGGAACAGTTTCGCCCGTTTGTGCCACGCATGGGAAATGCCAAAGCGAATGCATGTTAATTTGTTCGCCAGACCGGGGCGGCATAGCAACTGCAATTATAGATTCCTCTCTTTGCAGTTTTGCACTTGCGTTTGATTATTTGCCCACTTGGCTGGGTATTTGCATTTTGCACTTGGAGTGCATCTGCTCAAACAGAACTGCTGCTCGCATTTTTCTTAAAACTATCCATATTCTGAATAAACATTTAATTAAGTGATTAACTTGGGAAACAAGCTGCAATTATACAGGTGGCAGCGGCCATGGGCAAGCTAATTATTTGTTTGTTGGTGCAGTCCACTACTAAGTTTCATATATGACACAGAAGACGCAAATATTTTCGACTTCACGATCACAGTTTAGGTAGGCAACTTGTCAAAGGCAGGCAATTTGGGATCAAATGTTTGGGAACGTACTGAACCGAAACATTTGCATCTGAAACATGTCTCAATTTAATTGGACAAGAGTGATTAATGGATGGAATGGTCGTACATTTTGTTTTAAGATACAATCGATGCATGTTTCATAGAAAATGAGGTATAATGTTTCGAGTCATATCTGAAGCGAAACATTTACTTTTGTATATTTGGACATTCTGGTCATTTTCATTGGACAAACATGAATAAAGGTTGGATTGGCCAACTTTTTATTTCCTGATGCATTTTTCATGGAAAATGTGATGAAATGTTTCCAGTTATACTGAACCGAACCATTTGCATTTGAAACATCTCTGATTTTAAGTGGACAAGAGTGATTAATGCTTGTAATGGTCATACAATTTCTTCTCAAATTGAGTCGATGCATGTTTCTTTAAACTGGAGGTGAAATGTTTCGAGTCATACCAAAGCCAACCATTTGATTTTGTAACTTTGTGTTTTCTGATCATTTTAGTTGGAAAATCGTGTTAAATGGATCTATTCGTCATACATGTTGTTTTGTAACTGATTTTTCATAGGAAAGGAGGCCAAATGTTTCGAGTCATACCAAAGCGAACCATTTGATTTTGTAACTTACTTTTTTTCTATTCATTATAGTTAGAAAGGTCGAAGAAATCTCCAGAAATGTTTTTTTTCTGGCTGGTTTTAGGTGCTAGAGCTGCTCTTCTAAATACAATATTCAACTGGAGCACACATATTTTTCTATGGTTGATATAAACGACATTCAAAATGACTAATGGGTGAAATGATCACGCACTTTACTTTGTAATAGATTCGATGCATTTTTCTTTAAACTGGAGGTGAAATGTTTCGAGTCATACCAAAGCGAACCATTTGATTTTGAAACTTATTAATTTTGTTTGTGATGCATTTTTCATAGAAAAGGAGGCCAAATGTTTTGAGTCATACCAAAGCGAACTTACTTTTCATAGAAAAGGAGGCCAAATGTTTCGAGTTATACCAAATCGAACCATTTGATATTATAACTTTGTGTTTTCTCATCATTTTAGTTGGAAAATCATGTTAAATGGATCTATTGGTCATACATTTTGTTTTGTAACTCATTTTTCATAGGAAAGGAGGCCAAATGTTTCGAGTCATACCAAATCGAACCATTTGATATTTTAACTTTGTGTTTTCTCATCATTTTAGTTGGAAAATCATGTTAAATGGATCTATTGGTCATACATTTTGTTTTGTAACTCATTTTTCATAAGAAAGGAGGCCAAATGTTTCGAGTCATACCAAAGCGAACCATTTGATATTATAACTTTGTGTTTTCTGATCATTTTAGATGGAAAATCATGGTAAATGGATCGAGGTAGCCGCAAAAGGCGAATTATTCAGCTTATTCCTCTACCTCCATCCGTCTATTTGAATATCATAAATAACTCATGTATTACGAAATTTATATAGTATCGTTGGCAATGAATCAATTTCTACTGCTTTCAATAAAGGCAGACGGACTACGGAGGCCTCAGTGACGTTCATTGCACCCATTTCTGAGAGGGAACTTAAATTCGATGCGCACAAGAAACTTTCCACATAAAACGAACTTCAACCATCGTCACCCACTGAATGCCCACGTTTTGAAGAAACTCCTGCTCGTACCTCATGAATATCTATATACACGACTTCCTTGACAGTCCTCATTGCCATCTACAAAACTCCACATAGACTACCACAAATGCATCTATTTGAAAATTCGCCACATTCCGCATGCTGTTTTCAATTTAACAATTCGTGCATCTTAAAGATCCTGGATCCCACTAGCCGCATCTTCATTTCATATGCAACGAAATTTCCCCGGCTCGGCACGCCAGCTGCTTTCCGGCGCACACATTAATTATTCGTACCTGTATTGCTGCAGAGTCGTGAGCAGGACAAACGCGATTTTATTATTCACCCTACCCCATGCGGTGCGTCTTCGGCGGTCGCTTCTGTTTGATAATTTTCAGAATTTTATTTAAATCGCAAGGCCGCATGCAAACTGCCTGTTATTTCATCTGTATGGATACCGAACATGCCTTGAGAGGGGTTCGTTTATTTGTTGCCTAAAAATAGAAAAGGAAATTCTAAACGTTCTTTTTTTTTCAAAGCCATTCCCGATCAAGACCGACATTAGCTACTTTGTTGTGGAATTGATGAAGACAGCTACATACTTACTGCGGAGAGCTACTCACCAATTTTATTGTCCTTTGATGGGGGTATTGGCAAAGGAAAAGGCAAAAGCATGGGAATGGGCATGGGCATGGGCAGGGCATTAAAGTAAAATACCCATGAAACTGTCGCTCTTAGGGGGTAGTAACATTACTGACCTGTGGCCAGTTTTACTGCACATTCCTCTCGGCGTAAAATCAACAAATAACTCAACCACTTAACTGGGTGGTGCCTGGCGCTGTTTGTTTTATTGGCGCCAGTCATTAAGGCGGCCTTGCGTACTTTGAAGTAGCCCATTAAAATTTGATACATTTTGGATGGTGTGCGCTTAATGTTGGGTCCCGTGTTTGTTTATTTACGTTTTATGTTTCCAATTGCCAAATCTGCAAAGACGCAAGGTGAGTGTGAGTCTTTCGACGGAGTCGGGGGCGTATATTCGGTGGCGGTATGGATCACTGGGATAAGTAGAAATATGGGGCCAATATGTGGCTCGAAGGAAGTAAGTACAGCAGGGAGGTAAGGCGGTCGGTAATATTTATTGCAACGGTTACCCGTAATATTGACTGACAAACAAAGGGAAGCCTCTCTAAAGTGAGATTCAAACGGGATGTGGTCATTTGTATTGACTTTATTGACGTGCGGCCCTACTCTGTATCTCGTTTCGAAAGTAGCCCCTGCTGCCATATAAGAGGCGTGTGCAGTACTTTTTTGCGCGACTGTTTACAAAGATCCACACTCCTGCCAAAAAGTTATGCATTTGTCAAAGAATTTACAATTTACCTCCACTACATCCTTCATCTATATACGAAGGACACTCTGCGGCGGGAAAAAACCGCACAAGAAGTACCTTCGACAAGGAGAAACGCGTCCGCATGAATGGCAAAGTCATTTTCGTGTAGGCTTAAAAAAATCGAAAAGTCTGACATTCACACGACACGTCTGTCAACTTTTTTGAAAGAAACTTATCGAAAACTCTTACCTGTCACACTTTCCCACACTCCCACTTACCTTTCGGCTAAAGTTTGGTTTACTTTTGTCCGCCGACTAGCCACCGGAATATTTATGGGTCAGCGGCAATTAAATCACCGCTCCAAGTGGTTCTGGATCGCGTGACATTTCACATACAATTTGCTGTCGAACGATACTCGTTCAGTGTAACAAATGAAATCATTTGTACAATATGCCGACAAAATAACTCGCTTAATTATATTAGAAGAGAAAAGCCACAGAAATTTTACGTGTTCTGTTATAGGTTAACAAAACACAGACAGAATGGGTTGGAATTGTGATTGCTTTCATGTTTGTCGGTTCAGAACTTGACTTCAATTAAATCGAACAGTAACAACTGCGGGAATGGACAGCAACCTAAAATAGCAACTTTCCCTTGAAGGACTTGTGCGTTATGGTTCAATTGTTCCATGCCATGTGAATAAAGTTGTATACTGTGTTTTTGGCCATCAGTTGGCAAGCTGTCATTGGGTGGGCCAGATAATTGAATTTTTCCAGAAATACACTCAAGCACTTGTTGTCACAAAAACATCTTTAAGTATGTAAAGGTTCCCTTAATTCGGGCTAAATGTAATTTTGATAGAATATGCAGGTTTTTAATTCGAAAGGCTAAGTTTTTTATTGATTCACAGAGTATACAGATTGGGGTTATGTATGGAATAGCACATCGGATAAATGGACTTGCGTAATCTTTTATTAAATTTTTCTAAGACCGATCCGCATAAATCTGTGGTCACAAGGCAAAACCTCTTAAGTCTGTTTTACTCATTGTTCAGGAGAGCAGTTTTCTACTCTATTGACTTAAGCTGTTGTTTTTTTTTTTTTTTTGAAATTGTGGCCACTTTTTTTAAGATATAAAGCTGAAAGAAATTTACAAAATAGATTTGAGTACGCTGAATCTAATGGCATCAAAATCTCAAATTCGTCTATAGTCGACTTAAGCGCTTTTGCCTTGTGACCACAGAAATGGGGCTGAGTTTCATTGATACACCTCCTTATTTCCTCTTTCAAGGCGTTGGTTGTCGTGGGCTTGTTCGCATAGACTTTTGACTTCAACAAACCCCAAAGAAAATCGTCATCAATATGAAAATGAGCTTCGTCACTGAAGATGAGTTTATTTGAAAAATCAGCATCCACTTGTTGTTGTTCCAAAATCAATTCAACGAACTCTCTTCGCGCCACATGGTCAGTAGTCTTCAGTTCTTGAGTCAATTGAACTTTGCAAGCATCAAGTTTCAAGTCTTTCGTGAGAATTCACTTCTCGAAATGCCCAATTCTTGACTACGGTGCCGAATTGATTTTGCTGGACCATCGAAGCAGTTGGCGAGAGTATTGTTGACAATGCTTCGATGGTTTCTGTTGGACGAATTGTGGCAGAAAACCCCGAGTATTTAAGATCACTAATTCATCCAGCCTAGCTGAACTTTTCAATTATTCTGTTCACAGTTGATGGTTTTAAATCACCATGACGGCCTGACAGACCTTATTTTTAAAATATTGTTCAGCAATGAAAATCACTGAAAGTAAAACCCTGGTATATTTGATAAAAATGAGGACTCTAATCGCGTAAGCACAAAACGATCAAGCGACATCGTTTCGAAGATGCTTCCACTTCACGAAAAAACGATAATCGTTGAAACGATTCGATCATCGTTTAATCTTGCTTCACGTGACTTATTCAACTGCCAAATACTATCATCGAAACGATTCGATTGAACGATGGCTATTTTTCAATCGTTTCATCGTTTTTGATGCATTTTTACACTTTAAATTAGGTCTGATAGAAGTATACACAAATTTTAAAGGAAGACACACGCTTATATTCTCTTTGGAGGCGACTCGCTCTTATCCGAGTTGTAAAAGAATGCATTCTTTGCAAAAAAAAAAAATGGTAAATGCACTTTTTTGGAATATCAAATGAATTTCATTCATTTATTTTGTAATTTCTTAAATTTCCAATGCAATCAGAAAAAAATGCAATCATTAAATTGCAGTCATTGATTTTTTTTACAATATTAACTATCTATCTAGTTTTGCATTACATGCCAAATTCGATGTCAATCAATGACAACGACAAAAAACCAATTTCCATACAAGTTTAAATTTTTTTTTTGGTGTCAGAGTTTGTTTACACTGTTTAAAACAAAAACGATTGAACGATGCGACGATGATGTTAATGTTAAGCAAACTAAAAACGATATCGTTTTGTTCAATCGTTTCAATAATTACGCGGTTAGAGATGAGGCTTCATTCAACAATTTTTTTTTGTCAATATACGTCCAATAAAATTTTTCTATGGAATTTACAAAATTTTCATAAGTTTTATCTTGTCTTAAAACTTTTGTTGTTATAACAAAAAAAAAAATTGTTATGGTAACAAAAACTGTTTATTTGGACGTGTGAACATTTTTTGTTAAATTCACCAAAATCCTGTTGGTTTTGGGAAGAAATTTATCAATTTGACTTTTCTCTTTTTTGTTAAATTAACAAAAAGAAATTGTTTGTCATTTTGTTAAATCAACAGCAAATATTGTTGATATTATAGAAATAATCTGTCAGTTGTCTTTTGTTGAAAACTAAAGGGTGATTTTTTAAGAGTTAAGTTTTTTCAGGCTGGCAGCACTGGTTAGCAATGGCGTCCAAACGTCATATGTCAAAGTGAAAAGTTTGCAGTATACTCTGCCATTTAGTCATGGAAAGACTTACAAACGAGCAACGATTGCAAATTATTGATATTTATTATAAAAACTCGTGCTCTGTGAAAAATGTGCACCGTTTGTTATGACCATATTATGGTCGTCATAGTCGACCTGGTGAATCCGTCAACGGCGCACGATATCGAGCCATGATACGGGACTGTTTTTTTTGCCCCAGTTGGCTGAGTTGAACTTGGTTGACATGTGGTTTCATCAAGACGGTGCCACATGCCACACAGCTGGGATGAATTTTGTGAGCAGCTTATCTCTCGAAATGGCCCTTTGAGTTGGCCGACAAGATCAAGCGATTTAACGCCTGTTGACTATTTCTTGTGGGGTTATGTAAAGTCGTTAGTCTATGTGGACAAGCCGAACACGATTGAAGCCCTACAGTCAGCGTTGCCGAAAGTACTCCCATAGGAGTATTGTACTACTTTCAACACCTCCGTACTCCCGTACTCCTCCTTTCACATTCGTACTCCTATTTTTTTTAAAGTCCTAAAATGTCTTACACTTGCATCAAAGTGTAATTTTAACATTAATAATGTAAGCAAATTCATGCAAACACAATCCTGATGTCTAGACAGGGATCACGAACGATCGTTCAAGCAAGTGCACCTCCATGTAAGCTTGGTACTGCTATACACCCGATGCCACTGTCTAGACGGCACCCACGAACATATAAAGGACATCTGCACATTGACTGGCAATGCGATATGCGACAGCGAATAAGATGGGAATGGGATAATTGTCAGGCATTGATAATTGAGGAGTCGAACCGTCCACATCAATAACGATATTAAATTTAAGACTCGTGTTTTATTTATTGATTATAATAAATTTAATTCACTTCAAATTTAATGCAAATTTGGCAGCACTTCTATCTTCAAAACTGCCGTCGAAAAGGGATTTTCCCTCTTTCCAGTTTGTTTTTATTTTTTTTTTTAAACTGATTGTTTACTATTTTTGTTGAAATTTTACAACCGATTTGTATCACTATTACCTGCGGTATTTTATTTTCAGTTATAGTGCCCAAACTGTCAGCTGTCACATTTGTATCTTTTTTTTGCGTTGGCATCACTGTATACTATTAAATGGCGCAAAATTCAAATTCTGCGTGAATTTGTGGGACACCCTTTATATAGGAAAATTCTTGCGAAATAATTGTTGTGCACACGTGTGTCGCTTATTAATGGGTAAAGTTTCTCCTGTGCTACAAGAATTGCCAACATAGACGGGAGATAAAAGCCGATTTTTTTTTAAATATTCTCTTCAAATCATACTTGACATGTTTTGCACATTAAATTTAAATAAATTCAACTTTTTGTCCGAGTCCTTTGCAAATCCCACAGACCCCTAAAATCCTTTAATCCGCAGCCAACTCTTACTCAAATCCGTCCACTAGAGCCAGGTAATCTGAAAGCCATGCAAACGGAAGGAGCAAAATACACTTACCATATGTACCCACATGGATACACACAAAAAAAAAAAACAAAACAGGGAAAAACTAAATCCGCAGCTACTGCGAAATAATTAATATAGGTACTCGTACTACGTCTGCCATTAGCATAGTCATCACTGCTCATTAATTCCCTTTGTATAACCGCATATCCTCTCATGTGCCTTTTTATATACATTTCCTCCCTTTCCGGTTGTTTGATGGGAAAAAAATCGAACTCCACTCGCACAGGCATCACTAATGAAAGCTCTCATCGTGCATGCTCAGGCTCACTCCAACTCGCACACCAATCTATATGAATCATTAATGTGCGAATGTCCTTACGGCTTTCAATGCATCTCCGCCACTAATGAGGAAGGGTTCTTTTGAAAAAATAAAAAAAAATATATATATATCCTCATGACGCTGATGATGTCGACCCAGTTTGTAGGGCAAGCCCAGCTCATCCGCTTATTGGTTGTTGTAATGAAATTAGCGACGGTGGGGCTACTAATGACCAAACACTACAACTACAAGTACTCCTTGCCTCTATTGGTTGTTGCTTTGTCTTCCCCAGCATGATGTTAATTAATGGTTTTCGTTTGAGCTTCTGTATGGCGTATGGTGGCCTAATGGCACACAACTCTCCAAGCTACCTCATCTCACTTAGGGTTCCTTTGAAGTCGCCCAATTGCAGTGCACAGAGGTTTGGTTAAGTGATTGCCAAGTGCATACACTGTCATCTCTCTTAATTGCAGAATTTTTGTCAGGTTCACCTATCTGTTTGTGGGATACAAGCCGCAACGATTTGTTTTCGTTAATTTGTGGTTTTTGGCTGAGAAGGGTCACTCTCGCCTATGTCTCTAATCTCGACAGGATCAATTGAATTACTTTGATTGGTGGTTTTAGTCATATATTAGAAATGGAAACCCTCGTGTGCTGTGTAGCCAATTTAATTAACAAAACTTAGTCACGGTTTTCGATGTGGGAACATCGCAACTTGGCCGGGAACATTAATCAGTTGGTACGATCGTGATGAGGCCATTCCCATACTCGTGTGATGAGTCGGTGTATAGGTACTCGTAATCGGAGGAGATTATTGTGCTGACAGATTCAAACATGGAGATAAAAATAAATCTTTTTTATTGCAGTCAAGTGATTTATACCATCCGGAGTGGGTCTGTGGGAATTCGAGAGGGCAAGCGTGAGTGAGGTTCACGTTTTGAAATTGTTAATCAAAAAAAAAACAAAAAAAAAACAAATTCAGCAAGAGGTCGTTATATCTGTATTTGCAATTTTCATTTTTAGTTGCCCAAGGTTGTCATGCTGAAGCAATGTATGGAGGTATATCCCTGTGAAATTGATGGCTCTTCTGTGAGGGCCACGAACCTATGATTAGGAATCTCTTGGTCTATATACTTGGCTTTGTCGAGTGGACTACCTTTCACCGGACCATGGATTTAGTGTTTACAGACAGAAGTGTCAATGACACTGCCGGAGCGAAGGTAGAGCTTTTATGAACAAGGTTCAATGGGTCAAAGCAATTACAAGATTTTGTTTAAATTTAAAAGAAAAACGGAACGGCGGGGAAGCGTTGCCAGACTGTTCAAATGTTTCCCCCTGGAAAAACCTGAAAACCCCCAGATTTAGTTATTTTCTAAAAAAAAAAAACCTTTTTAGTGAGAAAAAGAAACCTCAGACATCCCCCCGTCGGTCAAAAAAAAACCCTAGATCTGGGGGGAAAACCCTCAAACTGGCAACGCTGGCAGGGATAGAAGTACGCAACGGAATGGATTGAATATATGAATCGGAAAGGCTGTCAAAACTTCTAGTTTGGATCTCGTTTCATTTAGAGCTCGCTATACAGCCACCTTAACAATAGGCCAACGTAGTGGTTTTGGGTCTTTGCAGCCGCACACCTTAAAACGTGGTAGTTGAGGGCTTCTTGTGAAGGGTAGAGCTCTAGGTATAGCCTCCATATTACAGGGCTAATTTTATTGGTTTTACGACCATAATACGAACACTAAAAATAAAAAAATAAATAGTTGGCGCAACAGGTCCGTAGGGACCCTAGGCCTAGCTTATGTGTGAGTTTTTCATTTTTGGGACGAATGGAAGTGATCTACAATTTTATGCCGACTTCAAACGGCCAATTGAGAAGGTCTTTCATAACAGTTATACTTGCGGATGTTTATCAGACGACACACGAACAATGTCTGCTAAAAAATTCCAAGGACAAAACTGCAACTTTTTCCAGTTTCATGGAAAGTGTGAGCCCGGACCAGGCGATTTAAGGTATTTTTCCCACTGCACAAACTCTTGCAAAGAGTCAAGAGAATCTTGACAAAGATCCATCAGTGACTGTCTGAAAGAAGCTTCTCAATTCAGCAGATCGAAATGGGCTGACAATTGTAGGAACCCTCCACTCATTTTACAAATAAAAACTCACATGCGCGACAGGTTGGAGAAGCTACGCGTAATTTTTGTATTTATGCAACTGCCAAGGTACTCTGTATATTTGAGAAACCTGGAGAGCGCGCCTATATACGTTTTACATGAAACCATGCGAAGCCTTATTCGAACACATTTTCAAAGCATTTAAAAAGGTGTGCTATAGAAAGCCTGCGGAACTCAATGGTATTTCAACTACAGCCCTGTAAAAATCGATGATAACTACATGATTTGCGGTTTAGAAGGGCAGTCCTTCTGAGCCTTGTAACTGCCAATGAATAGTCTAACTGGCGAAAAGACAGAAGATAAAAGGACCTTATTCTCTTTGTTTGATAGACAATTTAAACAGCAGGTGGTCTCAAGTAGCATCAATATGGTTAGGAAAGATAAGTTCTGCTGTAGACGTGGAAATAACGCGAAGCCCAAGCGGCTTTAAAAGACTGGAGCTGGATAGGCGGCACTAGCGAACCGCACTGAAATACGGATCTATTTGTCTAAAATGCAAACGAGTTAGTTTGTTACTTAAGTCTTCCTCTATAATTCGGACGATGGAATAAAGAAGAAACGGGTGGTGTACCAGAGGGTTCAGTACTAGGGCCTATGCTTTTTAACGTTACATATAACAAAACTCTGCTTCTACCGATTTCAAGAGCAGTATATTTGCTGTATTTGATAAAAACTATAAAACTATGCAGGATGTTGAGCTAGGCTGTAATAATTAGACGGTTACTTTCAAACTCACTAGAATTAGCTCGTGCTCGTTCTTCTCCTTTATGTAGAAACTCTTTTTGGCCGAACTTCTGTAGCTTGAAAACCCTCATATTGTGGATTTTAACAGCTTTTTAGAGGGTTTTAAAAGCTTCCCAGGGTTTTCCAAATTTTTCACTTATGGTTGGTTGGTTTATGAAGTTGTTTTCCAGGTAATCGAGAATTCAAGGAAATGCAAAATTAAGGCCTGAGCGACGTTTTGGGCCCACAATTCACGGAACCTGTAGATACTGAGGTTAAGGTAGGCTAGAGAAGTTCAAAACCTGTGAAATTAAGGAATTTGATGATGAAATTTAAATGGATAACTTGGATTGCCGAAAGGTCAGTCATCGCAGTATGGTTTACCAAGTGCGGCTTTGCCGGACACTCACAAATCAAATGGAACACTATTGCAATCTCATTTGTGGCCTGACCTAGACGAAATTGATTTCAAATCGAAATAAGGTGTCTCCCTTAGACTTGGGCGAATCAACAATCTTCCTTTCACTAATATTGGCTTGGGTTTTTTGATTTTGGCAGAAATATGCGCAGAGATTATAATTATAAAAACCGCCCCTCGAAACTCATTCTAAATCCTTAAAAAATCTCTACCCACAACCGCACAATCTTTCATCTCGCTTTTTATCTCGAAATGCGTCACTCATGGTTCAACTTACTAAATGAAGTCAAGAGGGCCCACGCAGCTAGTCAAAGAATGCTCATTTTAGACGCCGAACCAACTTCACACCCTTGAACAACAAAAGAATCGACGCAGCTAGTCAAAGTATGCTCAATTTAAATCAAGTTAATCATATCGTGAACTCACTGCATAAAATCTTAGATCTTGTTTTCATCTGCTGTGAAGAGTTTAAAGTTAATGTAACAAATGTTCCCTTTTCACTTTTAAATGACTCTATTAATCATAAAGAACTTTTTATTGAAATTGATCTATATACATATTCAATAAGAACCAAGAGAACTGAGGAAAAATGTTATAACTTCTCGAAAGCTAATTTTTTCGAACTTAATATTGTGTTCAGTAGTATTGACTGGAATTATGAATTTTTGAATCTTAAGCTAGATAGCATGTATAAACGCTTCATTGAAATTTTAGAAGATGGTTTTGCTAAATTTGTTCCTTGTTTTTCCAAAAATAAATTGTCTAAGCCCCCTTGGTATAATAGACAGCTCTCCAATTTAAAAAATGTAAAGCGAAAAGCTTTTAATAAATTTAAGAAATCAAATAGTTCATATGATTATTCCGTTTTTAGTAAACTACGCAAAGAATTCTCCACTCTTAGTAAATTTCTTTACAAGGTTTACATCATGAATATTGAAAGTAACGTCAAATATAACAGTAAATCATTCTGGTCATTTATAAATTCTAAAAAGAAGTCGGTGGGAATTCCAGATGCAATGTTTCTTAAGGATAGTAAGTCCTCAAATTTGGGCTCTAATCTTGAATTGTTCTCTAACTTCTTTGAATCAGTTTACTCCAAATCAGGTTTAAATAATAACTCGATAGACAATATAGCATGTAAGGTTGATATTGGCTCATTCCAGTTATGCAATGATGAAGTCCTTTTGGCGCTTAAGTTGCTTAAACGCAATCATATTGCTGGGGCTGATGGCATCCCAACTATAATTCTTAGTTACTGTTGTGACTCTCTCTGCTTCCCTTTGCTTAATATTTTTAACCATTCACTTTCTGAGGGTATCTTCCTTCAAGAATGGAAGACTTCATTCCTTGTTCCTATCCTAAAGTCTGGACCGAAAAATAATGTCGAAAACTATAGAGGAATTTGCAAGTTATCCGCAGTTCCTAAGGTTTTCGAAAGCATTATCACAAACAAACTTGAGTTCCTCACTAAAGAGTTCTTATCAGTTGCTCAACACGGTTTCGTTTCTGGTAGGTCTACTACCACTAACTTGGCACTTTTCTCATCGTATGTTGTCAACGCTATTGAGAACAAATATCAAGTCGATACAGTTTATACCGACTTCAGTAAAGCCTTTGATTCAGTAAATCATGCAACACTATTGAAAAAGCTTGACCTTTTTGGTTTTCACTCGAAGATTTTATCATGGTTATCGTCTTATCTTGTTGGGAGAACACAAAAAGTACGCATAGGCAATGTTTGCTCCAGATCGATTCAATGCACATCTGGGGTTCCCCAAGGCAGCCATTTAGGTCCATTGCTCTTCACAATTTTTATCAATGATATAACTTTGGCTATTAAGCACTGCCAATGTCTATTATACGCCGATGATCTAAAACTGTATCTAAAAATTAAAAGCATAGATGACTGCCGCCTAGTTCAGTCAGATCTAAATTCTATTTCGGAATGGTGTAACCTCAATGATTTAAAGCTTAACATAAAGAAGTGTAATGTGATAACCTTCTCAAAATTGATCTCGATTTCACAATTTGATTACGTCATTGACACTAATCTACTTTGTAGGGTTGATAAAATCAAAGATTTAGGCGTTATTCTCGATTCAAAATTTTGTTTCAAAAATCATATTGACTATATTAGGCCTTTTTTATTATGCTCACATGATCTGTATAGATCATTGATTTCCATGATATACAACAAAAGTTGGATCTTGTACTGTTGTTGTAAACCGTGAAAATCAATGATCTATACAGATCATGTGAGCATAATAAAAAAGGCCTATTGTCTTGAAAGCGAATTCTGCCATTGGTTTTATTAACAGAAACTGTAAAGATTTTAAAGATCCATATGCCCTCTTATCTTTATATTTCTCCTTGGTAAGATCGCTTCTTGAGTATGCCGATGTCATTTGGAATCCCGCGTTTAATACTCACTCCGATCGCATCGAAAGAATACAAAGACGTTTTACGAGACTAATATTCTTCAAAATGCGTTGGAATTTCCGCCCAGAATATTCAGCCAGATGCCAATTACTTGGAATTAAATCATTAAAATCGAGGCGAACTATTCATGACGTAATGTTTGTAAGAGATATATTAAGTTATAATATCAAATGTCCACCCTTCTTTCAATGATACCTATCTATGTACCTGCTAGATTACTAAGATCTAGAGATTTTCTTTTTCAAAACGCGCACAGAACTAAATATGGGAGTAACGAACCTTTATCTAGAGCAATTATATCTTTCAATGAAGCTTGCAGTAATATTGACTTATGTGTATCTAGAGATAAATTTAAGGCAATGCTTTTGGATATGTACTTTCTTTAATTCATTTTTATACCTCAAATATCTGTTAGCTTTAAGCGGCTTGTAGATTTAAATAAATAAATAAATAAATAAATAGATTTATACGAACCAACTACCCTAAATACCTTATCAAGGGCAACATACCCCAGTTCACAATTTAACATTTTGCAAATGCCCAAATAACCCTCTCAGCATACCAACCACACACAGACGCGTACAGACGCGCAAACAAAAACCCCCTGCTGCCGCTGCAACAGCAAATACATTCCGATAAATGCCGAATACCGCACTTCGATACCTCAATAGAGATACAATCATTCCCAGGGAATACACTAAAACAAAATAAAAACAACCGACGAGTACATGTTCTCATTTGGTAGGAACGTGCGAAAAAAATTGTAAACATAAACCATCCGGGCAGTCGAATAAACATCGCGGCCACGCCAAAAACTAAAATGGGGAAAAAAAATCCTGACATCATTGTGTTTACAATTTAAATCCAATTAAGACGAAAAATAAACATTACAGCCGGTTGTACCGAACCCATCGCTGGGGTATCCTTCAGCATCTCTGAACAGGTATTCCATGTGCTATATGCGGCAGGGTAAACAATTTCCAAACCAATTTGGAGATAAATTGCCTCAATGTCATGGAAATCCATTGGCCAAAACAAGGCACGCCAGCACTAATTGGCAAGGCAGCTCATTAAGACGGCCAATGGAGCCGCCCTAGTACAACTGCGGTACGCAACGCATCCGCACGCATCTGGGTGGTAGAACGCAATTCCATACATGGGTGTAGGCTTGTTGGACTTTATCTGCGAGTGGGTATACATTTTAACAAAATGTTGGCGCCAAGCATATGTACATATGTATAATGTGGCTCATAAAACCAGCCCCATAAAAAGTTCCAGGTGATAATCGATTCCGCGGAGGCAGACTATGAATATCTCACCTGCGAGAACATCCTGTCTGTTTACGCACGCACACATTGTGTACGGTGATAAAAATGAACATTTTATAGATCCCCTCCCCCGCCTGACCGTGTTTAGATATATTTATTCGAAATCTTAAAGGTTACACGGATTACGGTGTAGGTATAGGTATACATGCTCGTATTGCTCGTGTATGGTGAGGGTTCGTGTGTGTGCCCATCCTCTCGTGGGATTGCACATTCGAATTAAAAGATTTTCACGGACGATAAACTTAATTGGGTTTCATCTGTGGTTGGGTTTTGTTCCCCACCAGGGCGGAGGGTACTTTACTTATGAGTGGCACTGGGTTTTGTTGTTCCATCTTTGGACTGCGACATGTGGGTGATTTTTTTTTTGTTCCTGTTATCATTTTAAGGAGATAAAAACAGGATTCACTAGCTAGGATTTTGTGGTTGTAAATTTGTTGAGCGGACCGACAGAGTGAAGCCTGTTCGATGAGTCTGAGGATGGTCGAAGGTACAGATAAACCCGTCCAATGCCAATGGTATCGATCCATCAAGATCATCATGATGGGGCTTTTGGTAAGGAGAAAAATTTAATGGATACTTTTGAAGTGAAAACTTCTTTCTTTCTTTTGAGATGGGATAAAGCCATTGAACTCGCGACACCAGTGTTCTGTTACCAATGTTCCGACACCAGTGTTCGCGTTGCCAACCATTTTTTGACGAAAAAACGCGTATATTGAATAAAAAGATGCCTTTTTCATTAATATAAATACCAAAACTATTTTTTTTTTGGTAAAGAGCAACAATAAATCAAAAACTAAAGACAAATATAAACAAATAAACAAAATCGATTTTTATTTATACCACAAACAGATTTCGAATTTGTTTTCAATTTCATTCCACTTACTGGAAGTGGATGCTGGAATTATTTTTTAAAGAATGACAGATAAAGTGTTAGGAAAATGGACCGAGTTGGAAACACATTCTTTAAGACCGAGGTTACATATAGCTTTTTTTTCAAAGCTTTTTTAATGAATGTTCAAAAAATTAAAAAGTTAGTAGGTTGAATCAAAATAAAAATTAAAAAAATATTTAAAATAAAAAAAATATGCCTTTTTGAAAAAAGGAACAAGCCTTAAAGCCTTAGCTAATGAAATAATAGTTGGCATTATTGAGGTAATACTTCTTTAGGCACGCTTGACTTGGGGGGTAAGCTGGTGAATGCGTCACGAAATCGTTACGGAAATTGCGAGCGGAAGTTGAGAGGGAGATATAAGTTAGGTAAGATAGAGAGAGTTACGTTTCGTTTCGTATATTACTGTAGAGGCAAGAGAGAGAGATGCGAGCACACATTTTCGTTTTCTCTTTCTGTCAGCCAGTTACGTTTCGTTATCTAAGACACATCATACAGTGCAGCAGTGACACCAGATCGGGGGATTCATCCCTTTTTGCAGGATTTTCTCACTAATAATAAGCTAAAAGGGACAAAGGGATTTTTCAAAACTCATAGTACAAAAGGAAAGGGATTTTACTTTTTGGTCAAATTTTGTTCCTATTTGCTCGAGTATTTTTTAAAATAATAATAAATTTATTTATTTTGTAAACATTGGAATGTATGCAAAAAAGCCTTACCTCATTCTCAAATCTAATTTTCTGTGTCATTTTTGTATGAAAAATCAAGAATAATGAGACTTGAAACCGAGATAAAGTTTCAAATAATTCGTAAGATATTTATTTTATGTTGAATATTATTTTCATTTTAATGCCGAATGCAATTTTATGTTGCTTTTTGTAACGATTTAAAAATGTGTAATATGTGCCTACATTTCTATTTTTTTCGTGAAATAAATGTGAGACTTTTTATATTTTGGCGAGAGATAAAAGGGATTTCGTTTTTTGGTTTTTTTTAAATTAACTTTTTATTATTTTTATCTTTTTAGCCTATGACACTCCGGGGAAGAACACGAATCTAAACTCACGTAGGAACGTACATAGGATACGCGCGAAACACATAACCCCTTCCCGAACCAAACACTACAAATCCGTCAAACTCCAAAAATTTACCAAAACTCTCTCAGAGAGCTGAAAATATACGCCAAAATACGTGGATAGACTTCGAGCTATTTCGAGCAACTTTCATCTTTGACATCTAATCCATACCACAAATAAATTATATAACTTACCTTTTTGCAACATATGAAACGTTCAAGGACAACATTTGACCACCACCGAATTTTCTTTATTTTTACAGATTTTATTGTTCTGTGCAATTCATTTTTAAGCCGGATTTTGAATTTGTTTCTTGACAACTTTCTGCATTTGACATATTTATCAGTACTTGCCGGTTGAAATTCTCTGAGCTGTTTCGAGCCAAGAGAGGAACCACTCGTTACTCGTTACTTTGCTAGTTTTCTCTTTTTCTGTCATTTTTGATGAGTACGTGTGTAGACTTTGTTTGATTGCGATCGATTTAAACTGCGTACGCGAACGAACCTAATGTATCTATTTAGACTATATAAACTTGAACCTAACACTGAATATAATATTCGTTTGATGGGATCACTATCCAAAATGATGATGCGATTTTTGGCTGTCATCGCAACTGACAGCCAAAAAGGGGGTGAGGTGAAATGTAGATGCCGCTAGGTGCGAAACTTGGCTGGATATGAATTGCGATGCTATTGTGAATAGATCAGAACGTAATTTATTTCACAGTTCATTGCATTTCATATCTTGACATTTCTCACTGACATTTGTGTGACGATTGGGTTTTTTCGGTTTTCTTTAAATTTAGATTTATTTGTTTAGCCTATGACACTCCGGGGAAGAATACGAACCTTATGACACCTCACTCTTCAAAATCGGGCAAGCCGTTTAGGCCACAGGGTGTCCCGACGGAACGTACATAAGATACGCGCGAAATATATAACCCTCTCTGTGTGCAGTCGGGTAAAAAGACTTCATTTTAAAGTATTTCCTACACAATAAAATATTTCCTGACGATTCAAAAAATACACACGTAATTGTTCAAGTTTTCACTTCTGTGGGCACTCAAGGAATGCCACTGTTTATTTTTTTTTGTACTTTTTTAAGAATTATCATAAAAAAATTCCGTTTTTTAGTAGTATATTTGTATGAACAATACACAAATATTTTAGTCGTCGTTCGTTTTTAAAACAGAACGAAATTATTTATGTCGGTGAATGACAGATGGCGCTTCCCCTCAATTGCGCCAGTGACGTTTCGCATCACTTTCGCATTTCACTCTGAATTTTTTACGCGAAAAATTTAAACCGTGAAAGTCAGAAATTGCATTGGTGGATTGTGGGGATTTCTGAAAATTAAATTTTGTTTGGAATGGAAAAAGAATTACAGTTTGCTATAGCACAATTTACATAATTAAAGTACAGAGATATGACAAATTTATGTCTTTCTACTGGAAAAGGTTTACAAGTGACGAAAAGAGAAAAAAAAAAAATAATAAATAAAATATACATAAATGGATAAATAAATAAATAAAATATACATGAAAGCGTAAATACTTAAATAATATAAATAAGTAAATAAATTAATTAATAGGTAGATAAATAAATAAATAAATAAACAAATAAATAAAAAAACAAATGAATAAATAAGTAAATAAATATATAGATACACAAATAAATATAAATGAATAACAATAGAGAAACATTTAAGTAAATAAATAGATATATAATCAACAGGCTAATTTTGTCCATCACGAAGATTGGAACGCGATTAATTTTTGTATTATTTTATTTTATGATCCTAAACATGACTTCAAATCTAATTTTCATTGTTTTGGGGTTTGTTTAATTACCTATATAAAGGGAATCACAATGGGTCGTCCGATGTCCTCCTTTCCCAACGTAACCTCCTAATCTTATTTCATTCAAGAAATTATTTTTTTTTAGGGGTGTATGAAAATTAAATTTTGTATGAAAATGACAAAATACCGATTCAAAGGAATGACAAACGCTTCAGAATTCACAATCGTTTAATTTTGCCGTCCTCTAAAAGCGCGTTTTCGCAAAAAGAAAGAGCCGATCATATGGAGGCAAATCGTGTGGTGAGAGACACCCTTCGTGCAAATGATGATTAAGATTAATGGAACATTATTTGACGTCAAGACCGAAGGACACGTGCACCACATTTCAATTTAAATCGAGCTGCTTTATGCTTCCGCACTCAAATACAATTTTCTTCGGTGCGTTAATATTGGGCCATTGATTGACGTCTGTCAATATTGCAATGCACTTTGCGCAATATGAAAGGTGTCCTTTTCATTTCGTCATTCCAATTGAATTGGACGGACTTGCGGTCAGACATCTATCGAAATTGCATTGTGAAGAATGAGGTTAACCAACTGCAATTAAGTAATAATTTTGCTGCGCAACCTCAATGCACCGAAACTCAGTACCGGATTGTAAAGAATCTCAAATCAAATGTCATTAAAGTGACGATTTTAAGGGGAAAATTCAAAGGCGAAGAAGATGTTAAATTTGTTCTTTTCCATGCAAAAGACTGTCAAAATGGCTGAGTTGGGGATAAACTCTCTTTTAGAAAGGGACACTTACGAAAAAGTTAGGGAACGCTATGAAAATTGAAGAAAATTGAAAAAAAAATTCAAAAAAAGTCGAAAAGTCTATAAAATGTCTGATAAACTTCAAGATTTGGCTTATTTTAATTTATTATCAATATTAGTCGATTCATCTAGCGATGAAAGTGATTTGGAGCGTCAATCTTGAATTCCCATGGTCAACTGTTTGTGGCTAGCTCACGTGTCCCGATAAAAATCCATGGATTTTTAAATTTTTTTCATTTTTTCATTTTTTTGAAAACTCACAAAATTCTAACTTGGTCCACTTTTAGTAAAATCGGCCAATCAATTTAAGACAGTTTTAAAAAAGTCGACAAAAAGTTTGCTAAAGGCTAGAAAAATGAGTTGGAAAGACCGGGAAGACCTGGACCAAGCTGAAGTCAGCTAGTCTGATAAAACTGGACAGCTGAAGACTTTCGAAGAAGCTGAAAGCTATACCGATCTTGGGGACATATCTGTGTAAATGGGTGAAGTTGCCCTTCTTGTCAATCATCCCTCCAAGTGGTATATGGTCATAGACGTTCTAGGCTTCGAGATTTGAAGTCTGTATGTGCATATCTGTTGAGAATTTTGACGTGCCCCGTCAGAGCGTATTTTAAGCTTCTAGTCTGGCTTAGCCGAAAGGTGCTATTTGCAGCAGATGTCTGGTCTAAAAGTTTCCGATTTACTATAGTCTACGGTTCCGCTGTGAGCTTGTTCTCGTTGGTCCAGAGGTGGAAATGCAGGTTTTTGTTTGAATCTTCGTCATTTTCGAGTAGGCTACATTCAGAATCAAGCCTTTGATGATTATGAGAACTAATTCCGTCTTATGTGGGTTTACTTTCAGACTAACCAAGCCTAGAGCTCTTTATTTGGTCAACGAGAGTGGACTGCAATTTTGCAGTCATTTTGCTGTAATAGGTCATCCTAATAGTCAGCTTGGTCATACTCGACCAGAATCTCATTTACCTCTAACTCCCTGAGAAGGTCTAAGAAGACACCCCCTTGAGGAGTGCGTCTAAATTCAGATATCTCAGTTCTTTTATAACAACAAGTCTATTTTTAAGCCTTCACTTTAGCCCAGTTCTGACATTTATGAAGGCCCCTTGGATGTTTATAAAAACTGCGCAAGAGTCTATTACTTACTTTAAGTTATGAAGTGCTATTTCTACACTTTGGCTTTGGCCAATGCATCTTCCGCCCGCTTTATTCCAAATACATAGGTATCAATGCGCGCCAAAAATGTTTTTAGAACAATAGAAGAAAAGCCTATTGGGTCTTGAGTTTTTGTAGGTACTATGACTGCGTTTACCCAGCCTTAGGTATACATTTTTGTAAAATACAGGGAATTGATATTGATTTTCGACGCATCCAAGCCTAACAAACAGGCTTGGATAGATCTGACAACTATGCTGAAGAGTTCTGTTCAGCTGAGGCTTTCTAGATACCTATTCTGTAAAAATTTTCCAGAATCCGAATAGCGACTCTTTAAAGCCGGAACAGGATAGATAGCCTCGTTTGGTTTTTGCAAGACTTTATGTCAAAGTTGTACGAGTTTGAAGGTGCATTTCAAAGGACGGTATACCATAGACTGGTCAAGAGTGTGGCTTTTGTAGGAATTTTCCAGAATCCGAATAGCGACTCTTTAAAGCCGGAACAGGATTATGGTATGACAATGATTATGGGTATGACAATGAGTCGCAGAGTGAAATAAACCTGCGCCAACTCTTTAGACAAACAACAGTGAAACGATTACTTCAAGAAAAAATAACTATCCAAAGCTGTATTGCCAAGCCTTTTGCAACGAAATCTAGTCACTTTGCCACAGATATCTGTGACCAATATTCTAGTATAATCGTTAAAAGCTGTTAGGAAATCTTCGCTAAACCGCGATTTACCCTTATTTCAGGAGACAGCTAAAGCTGTTTAAAAAAGGTTTGGCTGAAATGTGCTTGGATGAGCTGTACCCTAGATGTGGGTAGGGTTTCGTTGTGCGTCGTTTGTCTACAACCATATGAAAAATAAAATAAATATGAAGAACCCGGTATCGTGGCCCAAAACCTCCCACAATGTCGCACAAAATCTGTAACTTTGAAAATAATTATCAGGGACCAGACTTCGTCAATTAACTTTGAGCAATAAATCCCCTCAAGCGGTGATCTTTCTTGGTCCTTTCCCCTTAAAATTTGCCATCACTTTGTAGCCCAAGTTTCTCTAAAAACCCCAGCTACCTCTAAACATCCATCAAGTTCAGTCCCATTTGCAACTGTCCTCCCCACAGTTTATTAAGTTGTAAACTTGTAAGCTGCAGGATTGCCGCACTGCACCTAAACCCAAAATGGAGCCCATTTATAGCAGACCCTACAGCCTGCCTTTTGGTTGTGCGCGCAGTACAAATCACTGGGCAATTATTTAAAGTCCACACGATATGTTCCGTTCACGTGTATCCAATTAGGTATTGCTAAATCCTAGGGACGACTACATGCGCTTCGGTTCATTTGCATCCATATTTCAAAGTTATTCCACTTAAGAGCGAGAGAAACTCACTATACAAAAAGGAGTTTCTCTGCGCCCGCAAGGGATTTCCCATAAATCTTCAGCAAAACAACCAAATGAACGAGGCAAAAAAAATCCCTCGCGCTTACCGGTAAATAATTCACGACCGACCTTCGCGTCGTTGTCGTATTTTTCGTGCAGTCGTTCGGCGAATATTGAGGGTTTTGTGGCTTTGTTCTTGCCTCTGGATCTGGTTGCTTAATTACAGGTACATTTGGGTCATAGACAGGAAACGGATTCATGAACCTGATAAGCATTTCAACGAATTTGATATTAATGCGCGGACATTAATCAGCTGGACTTGGACCGTCATCGCAGCTGACTCTTTGAGATTCGCTAACCTGAACATGGATTCGCTGTCGGGAAGATACAAATTAGCAGATTTATTTGGCCGATATGGAAGCGGAACACAGAGGATGTGATGGCTTCAGACACTAGAGAGAGATCTGATTGTGGATAATGGCTTGTTCAACTGGTGTGCAAACAGATTATTCTTGTGCGCATTTGCTTGTGAGGCGGCATACCTTTGGATCATCTTTGAATACTCAATGCGGATCTGGAGTTTCAAGTCAATTGCAGGGGTAGACATCAGTTGGACTGGGCTGGACAGGGACTGATTTATCGTTGAATGTGCAGCGGTTTCTGCGGTCTTTTTGTACAACAGTCTGTTAAATGAAGGTTGGGGAGGTTAGATAGATCAGGTTACAAGGGAAAAAGTCTTGCATTTTCTTATTATTTCTTAATAAACGCATAGAAAAGTACGAACTCATATTTCCCTAAGAAGATGTCCCTTTGCTCAAAAATCTTTAAACTTTTTTTTCATTTTACCACGGAAAGAAATGAGCTCAAATTGGTAAAATTTTTGCCTGCTGAATTTGTTCCCACAAGTTGTTACTGGTTCCTTAGAAAAATAATGTTGATCAGGTACTACCGGTCCTCATAGAACCTATTCAAGGGCAACTTATACCCATCTTTGGACAACTCATCCATCGGACCTTTATTTCCAAAGTAAGTGGCAGATTTTGCTGGCCGTAAAGGTCTTAATTTTCCGCCACCATTTTGTCCGATTAGGACCCAACTTTTTCCTTAAAACTTTAGATATGGACAGTTAGAAAAGATGGCTGAAATGTCCATGGATGAGCTGTACTGTAGCTCACTAGTGCACCTAAATCGCTGTTCATCGTTTACTCTACAACAAAATGAATTATAAAATATATAAAAAGGCTTTTTAGAGCTCCAAGGACCGAACAGTAGCGCCAGGGTGGTTGAGAAAAAAAGCAAAACGTCTGCGAATTTGTCCCCACGTGTGGGCTCTAACCATGTGCGATTTTTGCTCGGTTTAAAATTAACTATTTAGGTGCCTGTATAAAAACAACGAGTAGGTATTCGTTGTTAAAAACTACCGAAATAAAAAGGTTAAAAAGAACACGCACTTTTTCAGTTGTTATCAACCAAGTTTCTGGATTAATATCAACCAGTTGGTTATATCCTTCAGAGTAAGTTTCTTACATGTTTTTAGCAGCTATATCAACAGTAATACTCGGTAGATTTGAACCAAAAGTTGGTTGATTTGAAATAAGCGATTTTTTTGCGTAAGGCACCAAAAAAAAGTCTGCTTCCATAACTAAACTCGAGGATAAAATAATTATTCATCAAATAGGCAGGGGTTGACTTTTAGTCCATGTAAAAATGGCGCGATGATGGACTAAACTGTCCTCCCTCGGTCGGCAGTAAGAAGCTTCCAAGGAGGTTTCCGGTTGTTTAAGAACTTTGCTGCCATAAAATTCGGTGGCACCAAAAATTCAAACTGAAAAATCAACAATTTGGTAGCATATTTCATTTTGCAAAACATGGCGGTTGAAATCATTTTGGTGGGCAAACATTTGCGCTCGGGGCGACTTTATTAAAACCATGCCATGGTAAGCGAAATCAAATCTGCACACTGACCTGATGATGCGTACCACTCGCGCATACGAGTACCCCCCCTCCGTACGTGAGTGAGTTTTTTAATGGGACACCGAAAGCGGAGCCCCCCTATGCCGCTGTCAACACATGAGTGACTGATTGCTTCTGCAAAAATTTATGTATCCTCGTCAACATTAGTTCACCGCCCGCAGGTCTGTCTCAGCGGTAGTTAAATTTGTTTGTTTTTTTGAAATTAAAAACGAAAAATACACGAAATTCGAAATATTCTCGAGGAATTTCTGATTACGTATCCAGTCGGTCGCGCGGTTGCCATTAAGCCTGCACATACGTTTTTCCCCATATATATCCCATAATTCAACAAAGAGACACAAACGTGCACTCAGTCAACCGTGGCATACAGAGAGTGGTGCTGCTGTTGTGCGCTGGTATTGTTAAAGCACCTCCATGCACATCTGATAGAGATATCCAATTAGCATTCTGCTGGCGCATCCATCGGGGACAGCGTATAGCCTTTAGGCTTTATTGTTTTGACGTTTACAAAAAAAAAACAGGTAGCCGGTTGCATTTTTAACCAACTACATAATAGGCCGTATAAATAAACAATTCCCCAAATGCATTTGTAGTTAATTAGGTTTTCAAATAAAATTCATTAATATTCAGCATAAATTTTCGTAAACATTTGCCGATGCATAAAATGCTCACAAAAATTAAAATTAGTTACAGTTGCCGAGATTGTTATTTAGTTTGAAATTCACTTTGAGGGTGTGTAAATATAGAATGCCGCATCCGCATTGTTATCGTCTCCGAAAGAACAACAGTGGGTTGGCTTTCAAAAACAACACCAAGTACGAACACGAGTACCGTAAATAAATTAAATATTTAATAACTCATTACGGCAAACAGAGAACATTGACGTGGTTTGCAGCTTTAAAAAAGTGTTTTATACCCATTCTCTTTTTATTTTTGTAGATTTTTTAATAAAATATCCCGCCCGCCTATCTCGCTCGCCCGCTCTCTCTGTGAGTGGTGTGGCGGGGGTTTGAGTTTGTAAACATGAAAAGGAATTATAGCACTCGCGACTCGCGTATCCTTAGGTGGGTGTAGATTTGAAAATGAAAAATTCACCCCCAAAGTGGAAACAATTTCAGCGAACTTGTGTTATGATAGTCATTATAGAGGGAGAGACTTTGGGGATGGTAGGTATGGATTTTTGTCGGTTATTTTTAAATATATAGCTACCTTTGATCAGCGGTTTGTATTTAAGGCGGGGTTGGTAACGAATTTAAGTAGCAGTCAGCGTTTTTTTTTTCATGACGCAGAGGCACTTTAAATGTCGATTTGACTGATAGGTCAATTTAGATGTACTGAAGTTGATGACCTTTCACGTCTGAAAGTGATATTTGGCCACTCTTTTCTCGGGCTAGTAAGGGTGGCGTTTTCATACAGCCAATGTTAGTAGTTTTATCCTCATTCATGCAGTGTTTGGGAAAGGAACTTCCCTGGTATTAATACGGGCTGTACAGAGGAATACAAAAATATGCAGTACTAGCGGACCCTCACCTGATTTGCCCTGCATTCGAAATTGAAGTTAAATAAATTTTGATGATATTTGTTACGGATTACTTATTCAAAAACATACCATTTATATCTTTGTGATCACCGATCAATTTGTATTAAAAAAATCAATTTGAATGAATTCCACAGTCTCAGGTTTATTTCGTGGTTGAAACTGAAACTTTTTAATTGCATGAATTAAACAAATTAACCAGTTCACTCCCCAGCTTCAGTGTGTCCATAGAAGAATAAAAAAATAATGTTTGTCTTGACAACAGCGCCTCCTATCGGGTCCAAAACTATCCTATCTTTTAATATGTAACCAAACATGCATTTCCAAAAAATTTCATTAAAATCGGTCGACAAAACGCGTTTTTCATGAGTTTTTTTCGCACATTTTTTGATATATTTTTTTCGCGCGTTATTTGACGTGTTTTTGCGAGCGTTTTTTTTTTAAGTGTTTTTTTCGCGCGTTTTTTGACGCGTTTTTTGATGTGTTTTTTGACGCGTTTTTGACGTGTTTTTTATGCGTTTTTTGACGTGTTTTCGTGCGTTTTTGACGTGGTTTTTTATGCGTTTTTTGACGTGTTTTTTCGAGCGTTTTTTAACGCTATTTTTGACGTGATTTATCCCGCGTTTTTTTACGTGTTTTTTTTACGCGTTTTTTCGAGCGTTTTTTAACGTGTTTTTTCGCGCGTTTTTTGACGCATTTTTTGATGTGTTTTTTTCGTTCGTTTTTTGACGTGTTTTTTTCCCGCGTTTTTTGATACGTTTTTGACGTGTTTTTTTATGCGTTTTTTGACGTGTTTTCTCGCGTGTTTTTTTGACGTGTTTTTCCGCGCGTTTTTTAACGCATTTTTTTATCGTGTTTTTTCGTGCGTTTTTTGACGTGTTTTTTGATGCGTTTTTGACGTGTTTTTTAACGTGTTTTTTTCGCGCGTTTTTTGTCGTGTTATTTATGCGTTTTTTGACGAGTTTTTTCGCGCGTTTTTTGACGTATGTTTTCGCGCGTTTTTTGACGTGTTTTTTTCGCGCGTTTTTTTAACGCGTTTTTTTTCGCGCATTTTTTTAAAGTGGTTTACACAAGACCAATATAATTTTTGCATTTGCATTTAGAACTAAAAAGAATCAAAAGGAATTCAACGTATGCGGGAAATGTCTCAAACTACTAACTTTTCACAATAAAACAAATATCCATCCACGCACAACTTATCTTTTCCTTTATTGGATTTAACGATTGAAATATTCAGGAATGTGGTCAAAATTCTTTTACAAAATTCAGCTTTACAAACTTCTGCAAACAATAAAAAAAAAGTTTTGGAAAATGTTAAAAAGCGCTGCTTTTGTACAGCAGATATGGAGAGTATATTTTCTTTTTTTTTTAATTTTAAGTCCTCTTTTCTTAATTTTTATTTGTATAAAAGATGTCTTCGGTATTTTTAAAAAATACGATTTTATTTTATTTTTATTATAGAAATATTAAAGTTAACAAAAGAAGCGACACTGTTATTGATAGTTTTTAGGAAGACTGGGAAAAAGTCCTTGTCTGTCCACCAAACAATAAATCGCAGCGTAACAGTAATTACAACGAACCTCCTAAGAAAATCGTCTTAGAGTATTCGAAGATCCTACCGAGTCGCTTGTCGAAGGAATTTTGATTAAACAACATAAATTCAGTGGCCAGAAACCATAACCGCTTAAGTCGACTTAAGACGAAATTGAGATTTTGATGCCATTAGATTCAGCTTACCCAAATCTATTTTGTAATTTTTTTCAGCTTTATATCTTTAAAAAAGTGGCCACAATTTAAAATAAAAAACAACAGCTTAAGTCACTGGAGTCAATGGAGTAAAATAAATTTTAAACTGCTCTCCTGAACAATGAGTAAAACAGATTTAAGCGATTTTGCCTTGTGACCACTGAATTATGACGTAAGCTGTTTCGCAGTAGTGCAAAAAATCAAGAAAATGGAAAATCAAAAAAAATAAAGTAGCCTATCGCAATACTCTATCCCGTAGCATTCTATTAGTGAAAGAATTTATGAAATCGGTTGAGTAGTTACGGAAGTAACCTCTTACAAACAAAAATTACCTCCTTCTATAATATAAAAAGTGTGATGTGATAAAATATCGATTGATATAACGAACGCGCTCGATATAGTGAATATGTCATTCAAACATTATATGATTCGTTATTCTGGACGACCATTGTACTTTGACTATCGTTGTCGCCCTCCGTTATATACGTTGCTTCGGCGGATACGTCAATACGTTGAGATGTTTAATTTCATTTGATATAATGAGTACTTTGACTAGTCGTGGTCCTCCATTCTAGAGTCCAATCCATAGAATCCGTCATGTTCGTTGCTTCGGCGGATTCGTCAACGCGTGAACGGAAGGAACTGCCCCACAAAAACTAGTCGCACATTCATTGCAGAGAATATCTTTTTGCAGTACAATTCCGCAGACCGAAGGCTTTGTTACCAAACCTGTTACTGGCGTTTCCAAAGTTTACGTTATAAGTGCCCGAATCGAGGTCGTTATAAGCAACTTTGACTGTTGTCAGGAAGAGAAAAATCGAACAGTCATTTAATGGATCGATTTCAACAGTTTTGGGTATACAATTTAGACAATTTCGAACTCCTAATGTCGCAGTAGCAAGCCATAACTCCAACGTCAAGTGTGCAGATCCTAAAACGACCTTTGGTTTCGAAGTTCAAGACCATTATACTGAATCAAGTTGCCTGCAACTGACGGTGACTGTCTCTAGTTGAATCGCGTTCACTTTCATCATTTTATCGTCCTTATAGATGACAAGGAGACATTTTTTGTCGTACCGATTACGGGCTTATTTCTAAACCGATTCCTACAAAATTAGGACCAAATGGAAGGTAAATTTGCGAAGGTTAATTCCCGGTAGTTTAAACTTCAATACGATTACATTTAAATTTAACAGAAGGGAGTATATGTCGCGTCTTTTGCAAGTAAAGTAGGGGAACATAAATTTAGAACTAAAAAGGATCAAAAGGAATTCAACGTATGAACAATGCGGGAAATGTCTCAAACTACCAAAGGATTTTGTGAAAACTGCTATTTTTTTCAAATAGAAGGCAACAAAAGACTTTGTTTCAGAGTTATAGACCTCGAAAAATCTTTGTACACACCCAGCCTTTTGTAAACTGACGCATTCATTAAAAATATATAGCCATTGACTAATAAGGATTTTCCTTGCTTTTAAAAGAACCCTCCTCATCTAAGTGGTTTTAATACGGAAGCGTACGCAATTCGTCCTTTGTTCATGTGAGTGCAAACAGCGAGCCACTACAATAGTCCTTTTAGCCTGAACGAGCATATTAACGTAGTACATGTGGCAGTAACTCGCAGTAACTGTAGATGCACCTTCTAAAGACACTCCCCGTTTACTCCATCCAACACAGAGACATTAACTAAGTTCTTACTTTCTGCAACTTTTTTTAATGAATATGCTTCGCACAATGGTACCTGCGTTCACCCTTTGATCACGTGCCTCCCCCGGGGTGTGTTGTACGGCAAACTTTTATTTCTATTATGGAAAAAAAGGAAATCCCCTCCTCCCAGCACAAAGTTAAATGTTTTCCCGCAAAAATCACAATCCCAGTGTGATGAGTTTGTTAACCCTGCGCGGGATAGATATTTTTCAACACAAATTAGATAGACTCATCAACAGTCAAGATGATATGGCTAAGGCGAACAAGCTGTTCGCGCGTTGGTTTACCTTCCATTTGGAGAATTGATGTTGTTTTTTTTATTGTCCCGTCTTAAAAGACGAAAAAAAAATTGGATACCCACCGCAGAACCGTATCCTGGTCATGTGTACAAAGCACGACGGAAAAGAGGAATTAATTCACTGCGAAGGAGCTTTATTCATTTTCCACAGTTCTGGTTGGTTTTTTCCTCTGCTCGACATTTGTGTGCTTTGAAATTTTCCGGAGCATGGGTTTTTTTGTCCCTGGTCGCTCTGCCCGTCGTAACCCCCGTCAAATTGGTAATTTGATCTTCATCTTGAGTTTCCTTTTTTTTTTTTGTGGGACTTTGCATATATTTCTCCCTTAGGAGAGCAAGATGAAAAGATGGTGGATGGAAATCGAGGGATGGTTTTATTATAAGGACTATTTAACATTTAAATTTTTTATGCGAATAGGATAAGAGATAGGAAATGAAGCAGACAATCGATTCGGTTGCTGACGTAATTTACATAAGGTTGGGAGAGGTTTTTTTTTTTTTTTTGTATGGGGCAGCGGCTGTGGGCTTTAGTTTCAGGTTGAATGAACGAGTAACGAAGCAAGGGGGGTATCGTAAGACTGTTGAAGAAAGGCAAATGTTGGTTTTTCTGTATATTGTTCGAAAGAGATATCAAAAATTGTTTAAAAGGACAGCTCAACAAGCTTATAAGTCAATAAGATTTTTCGTTTAAACGGTTTTTATGCCCTTTCGAGGAATTCGTTCATGTATCTGTAAAAGCTTATTCAAATTGTTGGTTTACATCAAGCCTCGGCGGTAATAAGTCAACTGTTAAATTGTTGGACTAAGGTTCACCTTTAAGTTTCAACGCAGGCGCCTATTTTCATGAATAATAACCTACAAGTCACCCATGGCTTCGCTCATGGTTAAGTTTTGTTACCCGCCTGAGACTGCTTTCACATCTCCGAAGATTTTGATAAGAATGTTCCATTCCCCTGCAATCGGCGTATGACCCTCTTAAAGGGGGTCATTTTAAAAAGATGCCGAAACCTATTTTTTTCCTTTGTTTTCCACGAACGTTTGACTAATATAGGACTATGTTAATAAATAATATATTTTATAAGGACCCCAGCCCCCCTGAAAATGATAAGAGTGATCTCGCAACTCCTTGTGCATAGCATTTTGGAAAAAAAATATAGATCAGGTTTTTCATAATTAATAACGAAGGCCACTGTAACTAAATTGCAACGAAATTATTGCCCCACTTTATAGGTTGCCCCCCAAAAATGGGGGCTTTGGGCCAATATTAACTTAATAACTCGTCAAACAACTTGTTGTTCCCTTTCAACATCATACTTAATCGTACGATAATTTTTTGTTTCTTAATGGCATTTAAGAAATGATCAAAGCGGTGCCCCCCAGAAAGGGGCATTTTGAAAAGGGCTTAAATGTCCGCTCAATAATTGTGAGAACTCTATGATAAGTAATACGCAAGTTGATGCGTTCCACTATTTCCTAAGGACCCTTAAAAAGATAAGAGCAACCTGAAGTTTTTACGTGTAAAATTTTAGAAAATAATGGGCAATAACAAAAACAAAAAATTCCTCAAATGGAAGAAAATTCAACCAAACAAATATTTCCTCAAATAAAATATTTTGAAAATAAAAATAAATAAATCCCCCCCCCTGGGTGGGGGGACAGTACTGGGCGAAAATTAAAAATCTCCTGAAATGCGTTCTCAGACATTTTCAATTTGGTATCACTACCTAAAATTGCATATCGCTCTAGTCAACGGTAAGGAAATAAAAAGTACCCCCTTTATAAGGGGTCATATCGAAAAATGGCCGTGCCCGTGGGCTTATAATTTCTACCTCTCTACCAACGTTCAGGGCTTAGAGTTAACACAATAAAGAATGTTGAGTGAGTTATATTTATATTTTTTTTGTTAAGAAAACAAGAAGGAAGCCCCCCTTTAAAGGACAGTGGGGGTCATGTCGAAAAAATGGCCATAGACGTATCTAATAATATTTATCTCTCTAGTCAATACAATAAATGGATCGTGAGTTATATTTTATTCTTTACAACGAAAAAGAAAGGACACTTTAAAGGACAGGAGGGGTCATATCAAAAAATGTCTATGGAAGACGTCTTCACTGATAGTGGAATACTTCCTCAAAGCTACACGGCTATTCGATTGATAACTTGACCTGTACGTTGGTGAGCTAGTGAGAACAAAATGTTTTCGTTTTCCTACTGTTGACTTGACCATTTTACTAGGTCCACCTGCAGCAATTATTTTTTTCTAAAATCGCTCTACCTACATGAAGGTTTACGTTCGAATGCAAGAAAAACTATGAGAGAAATTTTCTAAGGCCCCACATTTCGCCAAGATAGACGAGTATGCAACTGTCTTTGGAAACCTTGCTAAATACGCCACTTCGGGCCCCACATCTCGGCAAGATATACGAGAATGCTACTGTCGTTGGAAACCTTGATAAATACGCCATTTCGGGCCCCACATCTCGCCAAGATAGACTAGTATGCAACTGTCGTTGGAAACCTTGATAAATACGCCATTTCGGGCCCCACATCTCGCCAAGATAGACTAGTATGCAACTGTCGTTGGAAACCTTGCTAAATACGCCACTTCGGGCCCCACATTTCGCCAAGATAGACGAGTATGCAACTGTCGTTGGAAACCTTGCTAAATACGCCACTTTGGGTCCTACATCTCGGCAAGATATACGAGTATGCAACTGTCGTTGGAAACCTTGCAAAATACGCCACTTCGGGCCCCACATCTCGCCAAGATAGAAGAGTATGCAACTGTCGTTGGAAACCTTGCTAAATACGCCACTTCGGGCCACACATCTCGCCAAGATAGACGAGTATGCAACTGTCGTTGGAAACCTTGCTAAATACGCCACTTCGGGCCCCACATTTCGCCAAGATAGACGAGTATGCAACTGTCGTTGGAAACCTTGCTAAATACGCCACTTTGGGTCCTACATCTCGGCAAGATATACGAGTATGCAACTGTCGTTGGAAACCTTGCAAAATACGCCACTTCGGGCCCCACATCTCGCCAAGATAGAAGAGTATGCAACTGTCGTTGGAAACCTTGCTAAATACGCCACTTCGGGCCACACATCTCGCCAAGATAGACGAGTATGCAACTGTCGTTGGAAACCTTGACGCACTTTGTCGAATTAGTGACGTAACAAATATACAGACGAAAAGGCTTAGGAGACAGGTGTCGCATTTATATCATTATCCCCCCTACTCCACTCAGAGTGTTTTGAATATTTTGTTCACTTACTAAAATTCCCATCGAAACAACAAATTTCTGCTTTCACAACCTTCTTCTGCTTGAATTCACAAATAAGTTTGCCACCGTCTGTTGGACCACAACTCCAAAGTGCACATTCCAGTTGCACGTACCACTCTCGCCAATAACTTTCCGCCAGTAACCGGAAACTACGAGTACGAGTATAAGGTAAGAAAATAAACAAACAAAAACACCCTCCATCAGCCAACGGAAACTGTACCAATTTTATTGCATCAAATAATGACTGCGACGCCAATAGCACCCCGAACCCCATAAAATTAGCACTAAATCCCCCTAGTACCCTGTACCCGCCGACCCAGCCACGGATAACGGAAGAACCCAAGTGCAGAGCGCTTTTCTCTAATTGAACTCAAGTGCAAGGAACTTTTCCCTTCTGCTTTCGATTTTTTATTTTTATTTCTGTTTTTATTGGACTTGGAAAGTTCCCATCGCCATCGCATCGGTCTTCGGCCGGCTTAACGACGGATTGATTTTAGAGTTTTCGTTTCCCGAGAATATAACAGGTGCGCGCACGAAAGAACTAAAAATAAAAATAAACTTTTCCAATTCATCACCGTGTATCCTGTATGTACGTGTGTGTGTGTGTGTGACTTTGTTTGTGTTTTTCTTCCCACCCAACCTAATGGGGTATAACAAATCATTTTGCTGTGTTTCAATAGATGTTTGACCCCCAGCTGCCAATTCAGAGGAAGCCGTTGGTCCGCCGGTAAAGGTAACCCTTCACCGTCATCATCAGCATCGACAGAACAATAGCACAATATAACAGGATTTGATCCTGCCTCCGCACCAAATGAAATTGCAACAGTCTATGCCAAGACAACACAATCTAATTGAAATTCAGGTCAAACTTCGTTTCCCAGTCGAGGTGGGTGAGCCGGCGTGCGGCGGAGTGACTCAGGTATGCGGTGCCCAACCATTGGCGTATCCAGCAATTGTTCAGAGGGTTGGAATCTAATGGCAAATTTGTTGGTATGTTCGCCCAGCTTTGGGGGATTCCCAAACAGAGAGAAATAAATGTGCCAAGACATTTGAAGGGAAAATAATTTCTCGTAATAGTCCAGGTCCTCGGAGAAATGTGTGCAAATTGGATGGAAAACAATGCTTTGTGTGTGTGTGTACAGGTGAAAATGTCCTTTTTTGTGTTTTATCAAATAATAATATGCATCAGACATTTGGGCAAGGCGGCGAGAATTTGTGAAGATATTGTAACAGATGCGGAAGGATGGCGCATTATTAATGAAGTTGTCCCTCTTGGAGTTTGTGCGAATGACTTGGCATAAGTGCGATGAAAGAAAGCGGTCAATGATAATGAGATTGACCTGTCCAATATTTGATTTGAACTCGATTGGGCATAGCTTTTCTTTTCAAATTGGAAACAGAGATCACAAAACCTGCCGTTGGGCTTTTTAAAGCGAAGAAGACTAGCGAACACGACGTCAATCCTGCTCTGCTGTCAGTTTGTCAGTTAATTTTTGATTTTGATTTGAGCCGAGATCACGGAATCTGTGATCCAAAAAAAGTCGATTACATTGCTAGCTACATCTAAATTTTACGATACTTATGCATCCATCCATCCAAAAGGATCTTCGAGGAAGAATGGAATGGAATTCGTTGTGTGCCAAAACTGCAACCCTACCTCAACCATCTTAGTATACACAACTGGAGGACCCCGACTACGGACCCAGCTGACTAGGAAGACTAACTGTTGATCAAGGCTGAGCTCAAATCAAAAAACCGGGCTCAAAAAGCTATACAAGTCGGTTTCTACTACTCAAACTGATACTTTTAAAGGTATCGTCCTCTCGAAAATATTGCTAGCAAATAATTTACATTTCCTTGACACAAAAGAATGTGCCACGCCTACATTATGGGCGTAAATAAGATTTCCCATCTGTCTATCTATACGTAGATTAAAGCGCCTTATGGTTGCAGCTGCAAACTTATTAACCATGCCAATATCTGTTCATTTTATCACGTGCCACGCCCACATTTTGGGCGTGACATGGATTATTCATCGGTGCATTCGATGAATACATGGCCTCAATCTTTTTCACTAACGAGCTCAGGATGGAATAGACGATACGTTGCGTGTAAATTGAATTTTTTCTTTAAATTGAATCATAAAATTCACACTTACTGTTGACATGGAGAACTGACAACAGCTAGTGTCAATATTTGCAAATCTATGCAATGATGTTTGCAAAAAAAAATACCTTTCCACAAAAAATGTGGTCAGAAAACGAGAAGAAGTCACAGAACCAAAACGGATTTCAAAAAATGTGATAAAAAGCCTCCCCGTCCATATTTTGGGTGCAATACTGATGTGATTGTTGGTTCTCAATATTCACAACTCTGAGTTCCTTAAATAGGAATAAAATGAATGTCCATTTGCATTTTTTTTTTTAATTTGGATCATAAAATTCACACTCGCTTTTACCAAATTGAATTAGAATATTTAGAATCAATTCTTTCGACTATTTATGAGTCTGTCCAGTGACAGAGGTCTCAGATATTAAACTGAAAAGATTGTGTGCACAAAGTCAAAAGCCACGCCCACATTTTAAGCATGAAATGGTTGATCAAACTAACTACCTTCCATTTACTCTGGTGGCAGATTCCCTATAACAATAATCGTCTGGATAATCTCGTTTTTGAAACTTTGATGACCATAATAAGTTTTATTCTGGCCGAATTTTGTTGGCTATCGTCAGCTTTCATTACAGTTGTCGAAAATGAACTGGATTGAGCTCTGTCACTCGTGATTTTTGCATTTAATTTATACTTATGGAGGTCTATCGTTTCGACGATAATCGTCTGAAAAGTTACGAAATGAGTACCCTGTACTTGATAGAAACAGTCGGGAAAAGTTTAACTTATGACGGAGAGAAGGCGTATAAAAATTGCCAATTCTTTTATACTGGATCATAAAATTCACACTCCCTTCAGTCAATGCCAGAGAACATTTTTTAGTTCCAAAAATAAAGCTCCGCAAACAAATGGTAGCCGAGAGGTTTGCCTAAGGTTATATAGACCAACATTAACCCTATTTCACTTCGGTGTCAAAATATAAGTCAATCTTCGAGATGTGGCTGCCCTTCTAGTGCCCTAAATCAAATTGATTGACGTAGCATTTTTTCGACCCATTTATTTTACAATCGACCTACTCTTAACCCCTACCATTCTCCAAGTTTTACTACCCCCTACATCGACGCAAACCTTATCCGGAGGACATAGAACATCCGACATCCCTCATCTCTCAACAGACACTTTGACAGGCAATAATAATAATTGTCGCTTCCGCAGCACCGGAGGAAGTCACCGGAGTTTGTCCCATCCAAACAGGTGAAATTGGAAAATGATTTGAATCGCAACAATTACACGGCCCAGTCATTTCGGGAAATTGCTAATTAAAGACTGGTTCAACTGCCCTCCACATCATCATCATCATCACCTACTAATCAGAGCTCCCTTGACTTATGAGCCTACGGAGGCGTTCACCGTACACAGAGACAATGGGCCAAGGTGGAGAGAAAAACTTTCCCAATTAACAAGTTGCCAATGATCCCCTCGAAGATGACTTCGCACCACGTAACCCGAGAGTCAAAAGTTGCCTTGTTACGTTTTCTGGTTTTGTGTAGGCACAGGCACAGGTAGCTAGCTGTAGGCAGTCTTATGACACCGCAATTACAAATCATCGTGGTCGGAGTCGTATCTCTCTCTCTGTGCGTGTTTGCGTTTTCGGTATCTTAAACTTTATTTCTGGTACTTTCACTGAATTCGAAGAGACACGACTGCTCCTAATGAATAAGCATTGGCACTTTGAATCGCTTCACGGATGAGAGCGCTGGATACTTCTCCCAATCGATAATCGTGCACACTTACTTATGGTCGTCTCTTCGCCTGCTCATTCCCCTTGACAGACGATTATGACAGATAGATGGGAATGAGACTTATAAAGATTAGCACTGCATAAATCTGGAATGATGACAGTTATTGAACTGCGATTTGTATCGGACGACAGTGAGTGCTGGCAAGTCTCTGCACCTGCCCTGGATTGAATCTGCGCGCACATTTCACTTGATTCAGTGGACCGCAAAAGAAGGATGACTGTCTATCTGGGTAGATGTTTGAAAACTCGACACCACTTCCGTGTTGGTGTACCATTTCAGGGAAATACCTCCATGGGTGCTTGATTACGACGAGTATGAAGAGAGCGCACCTGGGTGTGGAGTTTCATTGGCATTTTGATATTATTATTTTTTTCCAGCGGTTGCAACACCACCGAAGAGGGTTCGCGAGTTGTCACACCGAATGGGCAACCTGACGTGCACCGCAGCGTGCATGATGAAGTGGAACCGCGCAGCGGGTTGATGTCATCTTCGTTTTCTAATTTGTTAGTCAATTAAGATGCAACGTAGAGGTCTGTTGCAAAATGACTGATGCTGTGGATGGTGAAACCGGGCTTTGGTGTGATGAAACTCCGTATGGACGGAGGTGGGATGTGCATGACTTATTGCGCCATCATCGTTTTCGTTTCGATGTGAGCTTTTAGGGCGCTGCAACATGAGTCATTGAAAGGTTATTCTGCCACACGAATTGAATGTCATGACTCGAGAGTTATGTGACCCAGGTAAAAGTTGGCAAATGAGGTTTTATACTGCGCAAATACGGACATCTGTTTCAGATGGAAATTCGTAAGAAAAACGATCGGAAACTTTGCGAAACACAAGTTTCCTTGTACGTTTCATTTGTATGGTTAAGGTTTCTACGAAACTGCGACTCCCTACTTGTGATTTTCTGGAAAGAAACTTCGGGGGGAATTTGCAAATATTACGACCAAATAAATCTGAATAGAGGTAACCATGTTCTGAACTTAAATAAATTCTTGAACAGGCACACTAAACGCTGTATGAAGAAAAAGGCAACTGGGGCAGAAGTACATGTCAAGTTTTGGGCCAGAGGTTTTCTTTTATACAGATTTCTCGCGAACTTATAACGCTGCAACAGTGACCCGAGATGACTGAAGATGGATGTTGCTTTTGCACTTGAATTTCTGTAAGTGGAGAGATTGTCTTACATCACGATGTGTCCCCAACGAAAATTATGCTAATATATAATTCAACAAGGCAGATGATGAAACAACGTTTGACTGATAGTTGATGCTGGAGAATCAGGAATTATGTACAACCGAAGACTCATCGTGCTGTCAGACTGCAATGCAAGTATATTTTCGAAAGCATGCTCACTGAAATACTGGCAAATTCTTCTGGGAAGTATATAATATGTCAAATTGTGGTTGTAGTTGTAGTTGTAGTTGTAGTTTCAGTTGCAGTTGTAGTTGTAGTTGTAGTTGTAGTTGTAGTTGTAGTTGTAGTTGTAGTTGTAGTTGTAGTTGTAGTTGCAGTTGTAGTTGTAGTTGTAAATGTAGTTGTAGTTGTAGTTGTAAATGTAGTTGTAGTTGTAAATGTAGTTGTAGTTGTAGTTGCAGTTGTAGTTGTAGTTGTAGTTGTAGTTGTAGTTGTAGTTGTAGTTGTAGTTGTAGTTGTAGTTGTAGTTGTAGTTGCAGTTGTAGTTGTAGTTGTAAATGTAGTTGTAGTTGTAGTTGTAAATGTAGTTGTAGTTGTAAATGTAGTTGTAGTTGTAGTTGTAAATGTAGTTGTAGTTGTAGTTGTAGTTGTAAATGTAGTTGTAGTTGTAGTTGTAAATGCAGTTGTAGTTGTAAATGTAGTTGTAGTTGTAGTTGCAGTTGTAGTTGTAGTTGTAGTTGTAGTTGTAGTTGTAGTTGTAGTTGTAGTTGTAGTTGTAGTTGTAGTTGCAGTTGCAGTCGTTAGTCGTTAGTCGTTAGTCGTTAGTCGTAGTCGTTAGTCGTTAGTCGTTAGTCGTTAGTCGTAGTCGTAGTCGTAGTTAGTCGTAGTCGTAGTCGTAGTCGTAGTCGTAGTCGTAGTCGTTAGTCGTAGTCGTAGTCGTAGTCGTAGTCGTAGTCGTAGTCGTAGTCGTAGTCGTAGTCGTAGTCGTAGTCGTAGTCGTAGTCGTAGTCGTTAGTCGTTAGTCGTAGTCGTAGTCGTAATCGTAGTCGTGGTCGTAGTCCAAATCGCAGTCTTGTCGTAGTCGTATAGTTCTAGTTTTAGTCGCTGTGGAGACTTCAGACTACCATGGTACCTACTACACGCTCCGATATAAATATTACACTACAATGTAGCCCAAAGTTAATAATAATAATTGGCGGAACAGGTCCGTATGGACCCAAGCCTAGCTTCTCACAACCATTCGTCTTGTGTGAGTTTTTATTTTTGGGACGAATGGAAGGGATCTACAATTTTATGCCGAGTCCAAACGGCCAATTGAGAAGCTCTTTCATGACAGTTATACTCTCGGATGTTTGTCAGACGTTCGCGAGAGGTGGCGCAGCGAAAAAAACCATAAGTTGAAATTTGGGTTTTTCTCGGGATTCGAACCTGGGACCCCTCGCTTAGTAGTCCAACACACTACCCACTAAGCCACTGCGCCTACAGCCCAAAGTTAATACCTACAAATATTTCAATGGATTGTAGTGCAGCCCTTTGATTCTCTTTTTAAGAACGCGCTGTGTATGTAAACATTCATTCAAAACTTTGATCTTACGCCTTCTGCAGAGAGCTGCAAAATGAACTACAAACCCACCTTAGCAACATAGATACCTCTCCAACTATTCACAGTCAACAAATCTCCCATTCCTCTGATTCTACCTCCTGTCATTGCAATATTGCCTTCGCCAAAGACTTCCCTTACCACCCGACATATATACGTGACGAAAAACAGACAACTTGTGCTACACAGTATAAGATCCTAATTAACACAAATTGTGCCCATCTTAATTAAATTGCTTTTGGATCGTCCAACCCTGACAGACTTTATTACCGACACTTCCTTCCAACGTCTCTCTGCACCATCATAACTGCTTTTCGCATCGAAACAATCCAAATTAGCCCCACCACGTGGCAATGGCACACTGACTGTCCAGTGTCCAACAACAAGAGTGTCACATAATTAAGTAGGCACGCAAGCCCAACCATTGAACTCATTACGACGCCAAGTCTCACCTTTTATTGCCCGGCATCAAGATGACCTAATGAGCAGTGCCGTAATTAAAGACACTCTCCCCGCGCCCCATTACACCAAGCACTGACAGCAATATACGCGCAATTACAACGGTGTCTACGGGATAGTCAACGTCCAGCTCCGGTCATCTCATCTCAAAATCAAATTGGCACGAAGTTCTCGGATTTTATAGTCAGCACCAGCAGCCGCCAGTGGCAGCGACTTAAATTCCAATTTAATTATCATTACCATCATCATCATGGGAGATGGGACTACACCAACTGGCATACAACTTACAACTGTGTATATATGCCTACGGATACCCTCTCTCGAATGTCATTGACCCAGAATCTCCATTTTCGTAAGTCGTTGGCCGGCTCGCCGCACACAGACGAACAGCATATATGCCAGATGCTTTGCGACTCAGTTTGGAGCACTTGACATTTCGATATAATATCCAAGCCGAGGAAGATGCGAATGGACAAGCGGGTTGCATGGAGGAGATGTGCCACTCTGCCGATGCCAATTAAATGCCGGAGATGTTTAAAAACCGTAAACTAAATCCCGGGTCAATACAGTGCTGAATGTGCACAGCCAGCGCACACGACACACGCTCATGCGTCTCGATTACGATTGCGAATCGGCGAGAGGGGCAACGTGCGTGTAGCTGGCGAATCTGTGGAATGTATCTGTTGTCCGCGGTAGAGGCGACCGCCGCCGCCGCGATCCCAGTTAATGTCAACGAGACACAGAAATAAGTGTGTCGCCTTGCGTAAAGTATGTCATTATTATGTCATTATAAAGAAAACCGGTCAATTAAGATGCGTGTGTATAGGCATACGTACTCGTACTTGTATCGTTTCTCTTCGTAACTGATGCCATTCGAATGAGGCAGTCATCGGATGGTGATGAATCGGATTGAGCTGGACGACTTTAAATGATCGACTGATGGTAATGAGTGCCATTGTATTGAGGACACAACCGTTTACGGCGGAAGCCAGCGAGTACTCGGTTGGATGGAGGTGTACTTGACACCAGCGGTCGCAGTTTTGTTTGGGATGTTCTCTCAAGTACAGTTCGGTTGGGAGGATTATTTCACTGCCGACTATGTCATTGTCTAGTTGGCAAATCTGTTCACGATAAGCCACTTGCTGGTGTATTTTTTTTGGAAGTTTCACTCAACTTGCCTCAGTTGAGTAAAACTTCAAATAAAAAATGTCGATTTGGGAATATTTTATAAGCTTTTGGACATTTGTCCGAAGTGAGGAGCTGAAGATGAGCTGTTTCAAAGATTCCACAATCTTCGAGACGTCGAAAAAGTTGTCTTTGAGATGGGGAAATATTTAAAACAGCTCTCGGTGTTCAATGGAGGTCTTCCAAAGGTCGGTCTTCCATCATAACGTACTCGTCCATCAAGGACGTTATCGAAGATGGATGAAGACCTAGTTGGTCGCTTCAAACGCAAAATTCTTCGGGTAATTTTCAATCTCTGGAGGAGGTTTAACAGCGAACTTTACGAGCTGTAGAGCGACATCGCATCAGTCGTCTGGGTTGAAATGGTTGTCGGCTAGCCGACACACTAAGACCAATATTAGATCCCTTCTGATATCATAGTCGTCTAAGGTGACGACTGCGGGATATGTAAAGCGAATGGCCAAAAAATCAACCGAAGAGTCTTCGACTGCAACCCGGAGGGATAACACATCAAAATAGATCAAGACCTTGCCTTAGGTGGCGCGAGCAAGTGGAAGGGGACCACAACCAACTGGAGGCAGTTAGCCAAAGATCGCACTAACTGGAGAGGACTGGTTGAGGACCGGACTGTAGCGCCACCTAGTAAGTACGCAAGTAATGCACTCATCTAAAATAATTAATTTGCACGTTTTTATGGCCACAACTCTTACCAAATGAAACTACAGATGGGAAGATCTCTAAAACTGGATTTGATTCCAGTTTTAGAGTCGCAGTTTTCAGGACGAAAAATGAGAATGGGTCCCGATTTCTGTCGCTTACTGAACGCTTTTGACCTCCTATAAATGTTTTTGTTTCTCGCGAACGTCTGACAAACATCCGAGAGTATAACTGTCATAAAAAAGCGCCTCAACTGGCAGTTTGGACTCGGGATAAAATTGTAGATCCCTTCCATTCGTCCCAAAAATTAAAAACTCACACAAATCGAATAAGCGAGAACTATTTATTTTTTTTATTTTTTTTTATAAATGGTGGCGGAATTGTTTATAGAATTTCTTATAGAACTTCCTGGTAAATGCAGATGCGAACAGTGAAGACCGCATCCAAATCCGTCCACAGGTAGACGAACAAAAGGGGAAATACTTTAAAAACAGCAGCGCCACCTATTGGATTTAATTCAAAAACCACTGAAAAACCCCCCCACACTATTTGAACAGTAATAGTTTTCGCTATTTTAGTGTTTCCCCTTGGGATGTCCTCGCAGGAAATTCAAACACCGTCCTCCAAGAGAGTTTGTTCTAAAATTAACCTAGTTTTACATTTCCCAAGGAAGTGAGTGATTTATTGCAAGTCATATACAGTGAATGATCCATACTTCATGAGGGCGGAGCTATTTATTAATAATTGCATATCCATGGGAATACGACCCATAAATGTGACTCTTTTGAACGCGTCACAGATATCTACGCCCGCCCACCAGACCTCTGGGGCATAATACATTAATATCACAGATATCCGTACTGGGCTGATATTAGAGTCTCCTTGTGCGTATTTGCCACCACACAGCCCTCTGGCTCTAATTTTAGGGCATACGCTCCCCATTTCAGTAACCGCCATCGCATAATTACAGCCTGCCATTGGCAATCATTTATCTTTCCAATAAGATACATGCTTCCATTACAGCTGCGATTTGACTACCTATTTGTCCCTTAATTGTTGGACTACACAGCAAACAAAACACACATTTAATTTGACTGATTACCTCATCAATTCGATATGAAAATGCCAGGCCATATAAATAGAAGAACGCCATCAAATGTCCTGCAGTCCGTCATGTCGATCGCAATAAACGACGAGCGTTCACCATAAAACTGTTCGAAATAAATTCAGCGCTCTCCTTTTATTGGCCTTGTTGTATACAGACACCTTCTTGTATATATGTATATGTAAATTAATGTCACCCATTTCATTTTCCATTGATCGCATCTCCGTTAATGTCGGTGGTTCCTCGAACGGCATTATATACGATACCCTGCGCTTCGCCCGACTATACCTGCCTGTGAGCGGAATTTTAATTAGGACTCGACACTGTACTGCTTTTATGGTAATAAGATACTTTCTGTCTTTCGTGTGTGATTCTTTGTCTCATCGAGAATGACAAAGCTGTATGAATGTAGCTCTAGTCAGACGCGCGCAGATGAATGTGGAACGTAAATGTAATTATTCAAAGAAATAACGCTTTTCAGCGGGAGGGAAATTTAAATAAACGGCAGATTATACAATTTTTATCGCTCTTTCGCTTTTTCATTAATAAAAAGTGCGCGGTGTGGATTTTAAGGTCAAGTGGTCTCATGCTAATCGGAGATGGTTATCTGACATCTAACTCGTGTAGGTGAGGGTTTCTTTCATTAGTTTTTTGTACTCGAAAAGGTGTTGTGATTGAATAAATGGTGGATCTATGGTTTAGGGTTTTAATTGTGCGTGACATTATGTCAGATTGTCAGCGTGTTTTTGCCATTTAACGTATTTATTTACCGAAGGATTGGAGGGGGTGATTCTGACACATGAAATGGGAATCTTTGGGGTTGGACGGGGAATTCAAGGCCCGTTTTGAGGTTCGAAATGACATAATTAAAATTAATATTAATAATAATATTATTATTGACATTGTGTCAGATTGTCAGCGTGTTTTTTGCCATTTAACGATTTCATTTACCGATGGATTGGAGGGGGTGATTCTGACACATGAAATGGGAATCTTTGGGATTGGACGGGGAATTTAAAGCCCGTTTTGAGGGTCTAAATGACATAATTAAAATTAATAATAATAATAATATTATTATTGACATTGTGTCATTTTATTTACCTATGGATTGGAGGGGGTGATTCTGACACATGAAATGGGAATCTTTAGGGTTGGACGGGGAATTTAAGGCCCGTTTTGAAGTTCGAAATGATATAATTAAAATTAATAATAATAATAATATTATTATTGACATTGTGTCAGATTGTCAGCGTGTTTTCTGACAAAGAAATGGGAATCTTTGGGGTTGGACGGGGAATTCAAGGCCCATTTTGAGGTTCGAAATGACATAATTAAAATTAATAATAATAATATTATTATTGACATTGTGTCATTTTATTTACCGAAGGATTGGAGAGGGTGATTCTGACACATGAAATGGGAATCTTTAGGGTTGGACGGGGAATTTAAGGCCCGTTTTGAAGTTCGAAATGATATAATTAAAATTAATAATAATAATAATATTATTATTGACATTGTGTCAGATTGTCAGCGTGTTTTCTGACAAAGAAATGGGAATCTTTGGGGTTGGACGGGGAATTCAAGGCCCATTTTGAGGTTCGAAATGACATTATTAAAATTAATAATAATAATAATATTATTATTGACATTGTGTCATTTTATTTACCTATGGATTGGAGGGGGTGATTCTGACACATGAAATGGGAATCTTTAGGGTTGGACGGGGAATTTAAGGCCCGTTTTGAGGTTCGAAATGACATAATTAAAATTAATAATAATAATAATATTATTATTGACATTGTGTCATTTTATTTACCTATGGATTGGAGGGGGTGATTCTGACACATGAAATGGGAATCTTTAGGGTTGGACGGGGAATTTAAGGCCCGTTTTGAGGTTCGAAATGACATAATTAAAATTAATAATAATAATAATATTATTATTGACATTGTGTCAGATTGTCAGCGTGTTTTCTGACAAAGAAATGGGAATCTTTGGGGTTGGACGGGGAATTCAAGGCCCATTTTGAGGTTCGAAATGACATAATTAAAATTAATAATAATAATATTATTATTGACATTGTGTCATTTTATTTACCGAAGGATTGGAGAGGGTGATTCTGACACACGAAATGGGAATCTTTGGGATTGGACGGGGAATTTAAAGCCCGTTTTGAGGTTCGAAATGACATAATTAAAATTAATAATAATAATAATATTATTATTGACATTGTGTCATTTTATTTACCTATGGATTGGAGGGGGTGATTCTGACACATGAAATGGGAATCTTTAGGGTTGGACGGGGAATTTAAGGCCCGTTTTGAGGTTCGAAATGACATAATTAAAATTAATAATAATAATAATATTATTATTGACATTGTGTCAGATTGTCAGCGTGTTTTCTGACAAAGAAATGGGAATCTTTGGGGTTGGACGGGGAATTCAAGGCCCATTTTGAGGTTCGAAATGACATAATTAAAATTAATAATAATAATATTATTATTGACATTGTGTCATTTTATTTACCGAAGGATTGGAGAGGGTGATTCTGACACACGAAATGGGAATCTTTGGGATTGGACGGGGAATTTAAAGCCCGTTTTGAGGTTCGAAATGACATAATTAAAATTAATAATAATAATAATATTATTATTGACATTGTGTCATTTTATTTACCTATGGATTGGAGGGGGTGATTCTGACACATGAAATGGGAATCTTTGGGGTTGGACGGGGAATTCAAGGCCCATTTTGAGGTTCGAAATGACATAATTAAAATTAATAATAATAATAATATTATTATTGACATTGTGTCAGATTGTCAGCGTGTTTTTTGCCATTTAACGATTTTATTTAGATAATAATATTATAACAAAAATTTTAATAGTTCAAAATTAAAATATATAGCATGCGATGAAGGACTGCGACACTCAGTTAGTAACGTCTTTCGTCCCGTCAAATTAGAAAAGGTTACCCAATCCGTTTTTACATGAGTCAACTGAGAAACAGCTTTCTGTACAAGTACTCTTCCCTATTTGGATAATGACATCGACACCTAATGACGACGACAACAAAGTCTCAAACTCTACCCTACTTGGATAATGACATCCACACCTAATGACGACGACAACAAAATCAAGACCCAAACCAGTGTATGAGACTTTAACTAGAATTAAAGTGAATGCAGCTACAATTTGTACAGGGAGTGCTACCTGAGCTTGTGATGACTGCAAGTGTCACGTTTCGAACGGAGGTTGTCGGAAGAATTCATGATTTGCATTCTCAATAGACGACGCAAGAATGTACTGCGTCTCCTATCCTGTATTTATTAATGACTAGGAGATGATGTGGCAATGCGTCAAATGCATTCCCAAACAGGCATAATTGTGGTAGTTTTTTTTTTATTTAAGAGAGAAATCTCTGTTGTTGGATATTAGATTAGATTGTTTGGGGGAGGTGCAAGCAAGTGGACACCCCGGGATTTTCCAAATTAGAGCCCGCTCATGTTGCCGGACTTGGTGGCGAATCCCATTAGATCTTTAAGTGCGCTCTCAGATATAAATTCTCTGCCTCAAGGTAGAATTTACCTAGATGGTCTTGACGTAGGTTGTATTTTGTTTTTTTTTATTGTTTTTAACTTTAAAGTGTTAAAATATTCAGCAAAGTTTGGAACTTCATTATTAAGAGATGGACAGTTTGGAAATTATTAAAAAAACAAAGGCACTCCGGGAGTGCCGACAGGAGCGAAAACTTGAACAATTACGTGTGTATTTTTTGAATCAGCAGGAAATATTTCATTGTTTAGGAAATATTTTTAAATTAACTGTTTTTTTATTCATAATTAAAAACCACTTCAAAAAAAATTACAACTGAGGCCTTTTCATTATTTCTTTAGCTAAGACTTGAAGGCTTGTTCTGTTTTCAAAAAGGCATCTTTTTTTATATTAAATATGATTTTAATTTTTATTTTTAATTGAACATAATGACTTTTTAATTTTCTGATCCTTAAAAAATCTTTGCCAAAAAAAAAATTATATGGAGCCTTGGTCTTAAAGAATGTGTTTCCACCTTCAAACTGTGTCCATTTTCCGAACACTTTTATCTTTAATTGTTTAAAAATAATTCCATCGTCGACTTCCAGTAAGTGAAATGAAATTGGAAACCAATTTGAAAGCTGTTTGCTGTATAAATAGAAATAGTTTTTGCTTATTCTTTTTATATTTATTTTTAATTTTTAATTTACTGTTGCACTTTACCAAAAAAAAATTAGTTTTGGCATTAGGTATATTATTGAATAAGGCATTTTTTTCAAGTTAGACAATTTTTCGTTAAAAGTGGTTGGCAACGCGAACACTGGTATCGGAATATGGTAACAGAACATTAGTGTCGCCAGCTCAATCCCATCTCAAAAATGCCCAACGCACCTGAATAAGTTTTCGCTTCAAAAAGTTAGTTCCAAGTGAGTTGCGGACGCTCAACTAATTTGTAGGGTGAACTTTGATATAAGAATCAAAGGAGCATTCATCTCTGGCCCCTTTTTAAAAACAACAAAACCCCGCTGAGTACGCTTGCGCAGAGGATTCAAAGTGCGTCTATGAGTAAAACGAGCTCTCGAAACCTGCAGATTACTCCGATTAAAAATGGCCCAAATTCATGATCAGAATAAACCCCACAGAAGTAGAATCGGAAGGTTCGTTGCAGGGACAGAATATTTCCGTCACCTAGTATATGCGACATTCCAACAGATTGAAGGCCATTGACGGATGCTTCTTTGATGCGGATCTGGGTAGCAGAGAGCTTATAAGAGGCTGCTACCTCGTAGGACTCACTTTAAATTAAATAAATAAATAAATAGACAGTAGGTCCCTACCAACCTAGCTTCTCACAACCGTTCGTTTTGAGTTTTTTTTTTTTCGGGACGAATGGAAGGGATCTACAATGTTATGCCCAGTCCAAACGGTTAGTTGAGAAGCTCTCTCATGATAGGAATACTCTGGGAAGTTTGTCTAATGTTCGCGACAGGTGGCGCAGCGAAAAAATACCTTTAAGTTGGAATTTGTTTTTTTGCGGGATTCGAACCTGAGACCCCTCGCTTAGCAGTCCAACACACTAAGCCACTGCGCCGACTCATTTAAAATTACGTGTAGAATTTTCCTATTTACTCACTTAGCTATGGCGCTTCAGTCCGGGGTGGACCTGCGGGCCTCAACCACCACGCCTCTCCAGTAAGCGCGATCTTTGGCTAACTGCCTCCAGTTGCGCACTCCAAGTTGGTTAAGGTTCTTCCTCTGGGCGCGCGCCACCTAAGGCGAGATCTTCCTTTACTGCGTTGTCTCTTCGGGTTGGAATCGAAGACTCTTTGGCCCGGGGCGTTGGTTTCCATTCGCCCTACATGTCCCAGCCATCTTAAAACGTAATCTTTTGACCAGAATTTCCCTAATTAGAGTTACTTTCTCACCAAAATTATTCGCAATGGACCCAAATTGCTTGCCTAAGTGGGCTGTTTTTTTTCTGAAAGGGGTTTACTTCATAAGCGAAAGGAAGGAACCTGCAATTTTATGCTGTTTCCACTACTGGATGTTTGTTAGAAGACGGAATTTTATTTAATTTACATTTTTTGGGGGTCGAACCTGGGTAGGTTCCAGCTAACATCTGCCATCATGTGGCAGGTTGATTAAAATAGTGCATGGAGCAAGCCTCCTCTGGCATATGGATTACCCCAGTTGCTTCTTATATTTCAAGATTTTTTTTCATACATAAGACCGCCCATTTCGAAGAGCTTCGATACTGTCACATTTTAAGGGCGAAAAACCGCCACCAGTAGCTGGTCCTCCCAAACTTTGCACAGCCACCCGTTCGCCAAACAGCCGCAACTTATACGTCACAAACAAACGCCAGAGTTCAACTTTGCGTCTGGTAAGACTCATGAAAATGTCATAAGCTCTCTTACGGAAGCCCTCAACAATTGATCAATTTACCAAATAAACTCTCATTGTGGTAGGAAATAAAATAAAAATCGAAAATAGAAAAATCAATCAAAAAAAAAGCCAAACAAATACGGCATTTACCATTATTCACGTCGAATTTCCTCGAAGAGTGAAAGTAGTCACATTCAGTTTTAAATGCTGTCAAGTACCGCTCGTTCACCTACACCTCTCCGGAGAGCATCTTCAAGTTTCATTGTAAACTTTAGGCACAAGTGGCAGCCATGCAAAAAAAAAAGGAGGAATGACAAAAATTCCAAGTAATTTCCATTTAGACATTTCTTCTTAATTTCGCCAATCATCATCATCATATCGCGCTTTCCCTTTTTTTTATCGATAAGCACGTTATTAATCATAAAAGTTTGGGCGGTTGCGTTTTTTTTTCTGTTTCTGTTTGTCTTTCATTTGGTGAAGAAGAAGTTTTTCTTTGCAACAATACAAAGAAAATCTCACAAATTATGCTATCAATTCTCATTCATGTCATTAACTTTGGCAAGAAATGTATCGGGCAAAAGTTCTGAGATAAGTATTGGAACGCTTAGCTAATCAGTATATGGCGGATGAAGAAATCGCATAAATCATTTAAAATCACTAAGTATGGCCCCAGCAAAATAATAAGAAAGAGAACAATTCGAAAAGTTTTTGTTTGGATTCCATTTGGATGTGGCGAAAAGTTCAAGAGGTCATCTCGTGTAAATGCCAGTCAACTGACAAGGTATTTTGAGAGACGAGTTGGTTAAGTGGATACGCGAAAATAAATAAACTTGGGGCGCAGTTGCCGCTAATGGCGAAGATACGGACTTGAAGAGGGTAAATTAATTTGCAGCAAATCAGTCAAAGTCAATATGACTGAAGGGTCCTTTTTGATGAATGGTTACGAACTCATCCCGAAATGACTCCATAGAGTGTATGGAATTTTTTATTATTTCGAACAAAGCGCCACCTATGAGATATATCCATAGCTATAAACCGTCGCCTCAACAAAAGAAATACAAAGTGTAAATACGACCTCAATCGGTCGAGGCGTTCAGAAGTTACAGCACAGAATGCGGATGCAACATGTCTGTTTGTCTCGAAAATCCCTACCCGACCGTCGAACATCCGTGGGACATTTGATAGTGTTCTTAGCACTTTGCGAAGGTTTTCGGATGAGGAGGCGTGGCACCTCCCATACATAACAATATGTCTTTTTGTCTCGAAAATCCTTATCCGATCTGATAACTATGAACCGTCGAACTTCCGTGGGACATTTGAGAGTGTTCTTAGCACTTTGCGAGGGTTTTCGGATGAGGAGGCGTGGCACCTCCCATACATAACAATATGTCTTTTTGTCTCGAAAATCCTTATCCGATCTGATAACTATGAACCTTAGAACTTCCGTGGGACATTTGATAGTGTTCTTAGCACTTTGCGAAGGTTTTCGGATGAGGAGGCGTGGCACCTCCCATACAACAGATGATAGTTCCAAATAAATAGAAAACGCGTTCGCATGTGTCTCAGAAACTCAAAAACTAATCGACCGACCTCTTTAAAAAATCAACAGTTTTTTCCTATTAGCGCCGGCAGTCTTTTGAGAGAAATTTCGAAAAAATCCAATAGATGGCGCTGTTTTTTTTTTACCTTTGACCGCAAAAATCACAAGAACCACTGAACGGATTTCGATCCGGTTTTCACTGTTGTCATCTGCATTTTTGTATCCAGAATTGGTCTTTCCGGTATGTAGCTGAGAATTGGAGGTCCGCGTGTCAGAAAAATTGTTAAAATCCAATAAAATGTGATGACACAGTATGTCCTCCAAAAATGCTTCCTTTTCAAATACAGAACAGTCAAAACTAAACCGTGTCATCACACAGAGGAGTTCGGACAAGTCTTTGTCTGCATCCACTCGAATTCGCAATTTATTGAAACCCTTTTATTGCAAAAGTAATTCTCAATGCAAAAGGTTCCCAAGTAATTCTCGTTGAAAAAGAAAGAAAATGTTGCAAAAATATACAGCCAAACAAAACTCATGGGATTAGCTCCCGCTCACCCAACTTGACTCTTCCCCCACAGCAAACCATTGACATTGGCCCTAATGGACCTTCTAAGTGTCAAAACAGAATGGGAAAGGTAAAAAATATCCTATTCCCCCGTTGCAGTTACAAGTTATATGTGACTTCGCCTTTTGACACCCGAATTCGACATTTACATCGATTTACATGTGGGATGTCATTTGGCCGAATGTAAAATATTTGGGAATGAAAACCAGTTCCTCCGTTCAAAAAGAAAGCCCGGCGCATGGGAATAACCGAAAGTTGTTACATAATTATATGTCAAAGTGACAAGTATGCAAAACACCGTTCCGCATTTCAAGGTGACATTCCGACTTTGACAGTCATAAAAAAATATGAAAAACAGCTGAACTAAAACAATATAAGACACTCAATGATATGGCGTTCAGGTTTTCACTTGACGGACAGGCTTCTCGAAAATACCTAAAGGTGAATGCAGATTTTTTTTTGTTCCCTCTCTCGTAAGAAATTCTCGTTTTCACATAACGGAATTGTGACTCTTTCAACCAAACACAGCCGGTTAACCAATTTTATCTCCCACATGAATCAATTCCAAAGCTGACAACAACTAAAAAACAACCGACAACCTGGAGTTCCAATCCAATTCCCAAATGCCAAACCAGTTCCCGACGTTGATTATTTATGAGAAAACCAAATCAATGAACAGACAAGATCGTGAAAGTAGGAATCCCGCCGAATGCAACCAACAAAAACAAATCAGAGATCCATTGAACCCTAAGAAGGGAGCCAACAATTCCAATTCATACTCGTTCCCATTGTGTGGCGGTTGTTTGCGCTTCATCGAAAAATGACGCGACGATGATGGAGATGGTGAGTGACAGCTTAAGGGGGGAGCATCATCATCATCGCTGACCTTTCGAGTATGGAGACAGCTCCAGCGCATGTATTACTTAAGACGAACAATAATTAAATTTTCTATTGCATCATCGTCGTCGAATAAAAACTGATGATCATCGGGTTGAGAGTTCGAGTCTCCATGTCTTCGAATTGCAGTGTTCACAAATCGCTGCCACTCTATTGCTAACGTATTTATTCCAGCACCAGTGTTGATGGTGGCGGCGGCGGTTGCTAATGGGAATGCCTACTGCAGAGGCTGACAGCTGAGCTGCCATTGTAAAATGTCAGAGCTAAGTAGACACAGATAAACTGATAGAAATGAAATATGTGCCGCGCCGTGGAGACTCTCTTTCTCCAAATGCCAACTGAATGCTGGCAGTCGGCAAAGTGGTAGTAGAGGTTCCGCACAGATTGTCATTTCTTATATCGCATATATTTACAATTACATGCAAGTTCCTTATTTATGCAAATGTCATGTAGACGCCAGTTGTAGCTTTGTGTATGACGGTGGCTGGCATAACCACAGCACTGCATGTCCGGAATGTTCATATATATGTGCAGCTGAAGGCGAGATTGCGATTACACTCGACAGAGTGTAAGGGATTGAATTACTGGGAGGTGTAAGCGAGTCCTAAAAACAGGTGCTTCAGCTGCCACAGAAAATGCTGCAGCCATCAGGGATGTGCGATGTGCGCAGTGAAATGCAACGCTCTGAATAATTCAATTGTAACACTATCTGGGAGTGGAATTCTGTTTTTTTTTTTTTTGTATAGAATACGAGACAAGGGTCATTCACCGAAGGAGGTGAATGTGATGGCTTTTATGTGAAAAGAGCACATCGTCACTGACGGTGGAATTGATTCGATCACTGGACTGATGGTGACGGGTGTTCTGTCGAAAAACTCCGACGAAAAGGACTTTCCTTTGTGCAGAACAGTATGCCAGTGCACTTTCAGTTGTGTGAGGTTGCAGTTGGAGAGTGACTTTGAAAATTGTGCGCAATGATTTCAACATTATTTTTGAACGAGCTTAAAGGAGCTGTCCACTGAAAATGATTAAAATGGTAGTAGGGTGAGCAGTCCTCTAGGGGTGGTACTTGAAATGTACTTAAAAAACGAATCATGTCCACTTAAAACTTTCCTGTACATTTGGATGAAGCAAAATCGTTTGAATTGGCAGCGCCACCATGAGAAGTATTGTCCTTATCCTTCAGGACATAATTATTCAGTTAATTGAAAGAATCTCTAAGGACGACCTAGCTGGCTGCGAACTCTCGGTAACATCTGACGAAAGGAGAGAAAAACGAAGCGAAAGAAAGGCCCTACATTTTTTGAAACAAACTTAGGTGATCTTGTATGCTGATCGGATAATTGATGTTGCGAGGATCACTTCCTGGCGGGGGAAAAGTGAAAAATGTCAACTTAGGTTATCTTGAATGCCGAATCGGTCAGTTGATGTTGCGAGGATCACTTCCTGGCAGGGGAAAAGTGAAAAATGTCAACTTAGGTTATCTTGAATTCTGATCGATCAGTTGATGTTGCCAGGATCACTTCCAGACATTGGTGAAGTGAAAAATGTCAAGTTAGGTGATCTTTAATGCTGAATCGGTCAGTTGATGTTGCGAGGATCACTTTTTGATAGGGGGAAAAGTGAAAAATGTCAACTTAGCTGATCTTGAATGCCGAATCGGTCAGTTGATGTTGCGAGGATCACTTCCTGGCGGGGGAAAAGTGAAAAATGTCAACTTAGGTTATCTTGAATGCCGAATCGGTCAGTTGATGTTGCGAGGATCACTTTCTGATAGGGGGAAAAGTGAAAAATGTAAACTTAGCTGATCTTGAACGCTGATCGGCAAATTGATGTCGCGAAGATCACTTTCTGATAGGGGGAAAAGCGAAAATGTCAACTTAGCTGATCTTGAATGCCGAATCGGTCAGTTGATGTTGCGAGGATCACTTCCTGGCGGGGGAAAAGTGAAAAATGTCAACTTAGGTTATCTTGAATGCCGAATCGGTCAGTTGATGTTGCGAGGATCACTTTTTGATAGGGGGAAAAGTGAAAAATGTCGACTTAGGTTATCTTGAATGCCGAATCGGTCAGTTGATGTTGCGAGGATCACTTTTTGATAGGGGGAAAAGTGAAAAATGTCAACTTAGCTGATCTTGAATGCCGAATCGGTCAGTTGATGTTGCAAGGATCACTTCCTGGCGGGGAAAAAGTGAAAAATGTCAACTTAGGTTATCTCGAATGCCGAATCGCTCAGTTGATGTTGCGAGGATCACTTTTTGATAGGGGGAAAAGTGAAAAAAGTCAACTTAGGTGATCTTGAATGGATATCGATCAGTTGATGTTGCGAGGATAACTTCCTGGCAGGGGAAAAGTAAAAATGTCTTACCATGGGGAATAAATACAGCATGTTGCGTAGCACTTGTGTTTCTCAAAAAATTCGTAGTAGACATTTGAAGTGGTGGGTGGAATAGGTTGAAAGACAGTCTGGGTAAAGTTTGACAGCCGCAAAATTTGTGTTCGAACAAACAAACATGCTGGTGTTAGTGGAGGAGTGCACTTCCTTTGGAGAGCCCCTCCAACGACGGACTCGATCGTCGCTGTTTACCGGGATTTTATATAGTGAATATGTAACAAAACAGAGTACGCAACACTGCGGTGAAAGCTAAGGGAACTGCGTCCTTCTGTTGGACAGGGTAACTTGTCAATAACAGAAATTTTTCGGCCGCACGTTTTAGTAAAGAGAACGATCGAGCTTTAGCCTTTAATTCAGCACGCTACTTGATCTAGAATTTGTTTACACCTTTGCTCTGGAAGCTATGGAACTTGGGCAGTTAATTTTTTAGGGAAACCTCCATACCTCCCTGAGTAGGGACTTCATCTGTCTTTGACTTATCACTTGGTGTCGTTTTTGTTTTTTTGTTTATGGAGCTAAATGTAGTCCCCTGCCTGCAACAATCGTACTCTGATTTATTAGAACCGGGGGCAACATTCGACTTCTATTTGTCAATGGTCTGAATTGGAATAGATCCCTGGACGTATCAAACTTAAGCTACAAGCGTTAGGCTGTAGAGAGTACCCAGGCAACATTGGTTCATTTGGCCAGCGGTCTGAAATTGAAAAGATCCCTGGACGTATCTGAGTACGGATTTGCTACTGATGCAAGCAGACTAAACATATATAGATTTCGAGAGATATTCGAATCAGACCACGATTGTTGGGTCTCTTTTCGTCTCTCCAAGCAGACTAAAGGTACAAGTCTTAAGCTATAGAGATCTAAGCAAAGGCCTTATAAAAATCTATATCAGGGTAGTTTTAAAGTCGGTTTTCACTCTGCAGAACACCTAAAAGCAGTCCCCTTTGCACGACATTAAAATTGCAAATGGCAATTTTAAGGAAAGTAGCGAAGCAGTACCTACCGTCTTCCCTCGGTATGTCCATCCTTTACACATGGAACAGATTAAAGCTAATTGACACTTCGACTTGCGCAAGGAATCGTGCCTGTCCCCTGATGAAGAACCTGGTTGACCACAGTGCGATCGGCTAGTGTATCAATCTTCTGCATATTTCTACGTAAAAAGATCAACTCGGATTACTTCTTACTTCTCGATATGGAAGCTGGCAAATATCTCGAAGAATCCAGTAGAAGCTGAGGCTGAATTTATACACAGTCCTCTGAGAAGTTGTTCTATTAAGTGTCACCCCCTCCTTTTGATTCCACTGATTTTCCTTACAAACTGTCTACCCAATTGAGCCTCTTTGCAAAGCTGGTTCTACTTAGTCTCTTAAGAAACGATCACCCAGCTCATACTTGATAAAATATAAATATTCATCGCCCACGATGCTAGTCAGACATACATACCTTAACAACAAATAACCTGTCTGGCAATCAACTGTTGTTACTATACCGGTAGCTATTAGCACCAGAGCTATAAATACTAATTTACTTGTCGCCTGTTACTCCTTACGACTATGATAATTTAAGAAACCAATTAGTACTCAACACATTTGACTGCTGCAACGCAAGCAACACATACAAAAGGTTATCGCGAAATTTTGTTACATACGTCAAAAGTATGTCAATCCGAAAAGTCACTGCCCTTTGGTGATGCCATCCGTCTTCGTTTAATCCCCGAACAATTAGCACAATTACCACGTGAGTCATAATTGCGCGCAAAAGCAATGAAATATTTTTATAACTCGTCTATTTACAGTTAAAAACAAATTAGTCTCATTTATGGTAATGGACTCAGAGTCGAAGAGTAGCAATCAGCCATCAAATGGAGCCGACTAGGTGAAATGTTTCCTTGAAATCCGAGCCGCCTTGATTGAGTCTAGGACCGCAAAATGTGTGTTCGTTTTGTCGCCAGTTCTTCATGAATATATGTCAACATAAACAGGAGTAACTGGTTTACACACGGAGTGCGGAAAATAACATACCAAGCATCTTACGGCTCAAATTTGCAATTTAAATTGGGTAACGCGTTTACAGTCGATTTGACCTATGATTTAGTGTTTGCAATAAGTAAAGCCGTACTGATTGAATACACATACGTATGAGTAGCTGAAGGTTGTCTATTTTTAAGTGCATATCTAAGCAGCTTTTAAGGTCAAGTTTTAGGTGTTTTCTTGCGAAGCAAACTTAAGACCAGCTGGAAAAAGAAGCTTGCAGTCATAACAAGCTTTCCATTTTACCGCTGGACCAGTAGGAAAGGTATAAGCGAGTACAACACCGACATGCTGGTGCTTGAAACGAAAAATATTGACAAGTCGGGGTTTATATATATTAGCTTTGCCATTTCTGTCAGACTTTTCGGGGAGACGAAATGGACTTTTTTTGGATTTTCTACCGCTAAGTAGGTTTACAAATTTTGAGCATCTTCAACTATAGAAGTAGTCCGGTAAAAAGTCGTAACTTTCGTACCTACACATACACCAAAACCTCGATTTGCGTCGTATATTTCTGGCCCCAATTGACAACGCAAAGCGGGGTTTTGGTGTACTCATATTTTCTAATCATGAACCCATGCACAGCTTCAGGACAACTCAGACGGATAATTTACAAAGTTAACGAATTCACTTAAAACATTTTTGAAGTCCATTAAGCCATTGTTGAGTTTGGACTGTTTAGTTTATTTATTTGGATCTACGATTTTAAAATGTCAACAGATCGAGGAAAATAATTACAAATAAAAAACTTAAAAATATAATTGCCTTAAATTTTCCAATACCAGTTCCCAAAGTCTAGATCTGGGCAATACTAAATCCAGCTGTTCTTAAGCTGACGAACTTCAATTAACTTCCAGACTCCTGGAACTCGAATGCTCAGCTTCTAAAAGTAATAGAGCAATTTTGTGTCCAAGTTCGCGAGAGATGCAGATGAGTACATTGAAAACAGAAGGCAAATCCCATCAGCGGTTCTCGAGATTAGCGCCGTCTTCTAGTTAGATGCACGAGATGGGTAAACCAACAGCGCCACCTATCAGATCTTATTTAAACTACTCTCTTAACGTTGCCAACACTAAAATTAAGGAGCTGTTTTCAGCGGAATCGGTAGATTGCTTTTTGAGTCTGGATATATAATATAATATAATTATTGCGTGTGCCAACTGATAGATAGGTTTCCGGTTGAGCCCTAAGACGAAAAGAATGTTGGAACTAGAATTTTACCGACCCCAGCAAATAAATAAAAGAACTTACTATCACAGTGACTGATGCTACTAACTTAGTTAACCTAAGGTCGCCAACAAGTTTGACGAAGGACCGTGGATCAGCTAAATTCTGGAAGAAGACCGGTAGGACTTAGACGCGTAAAAAGAACAGATTGGAACTTGGTGACTTTGAGCTCTACGCTGTTTCTGAGACACCAATATCTGAATTTTGTCGAAGCAGAACGAAATCATGGGTATAGGACGAAGTCTATTGTAACCCTTTGAAGATATTTCATAGTTAACCTAGATGAAAGCTCTGTGGAACACCAAACGTGGCCAATAAAGGTAAATAGACTCAAAGCGAATTTTGAAGAAGATATCGATTTTAAGAAAATGAGTTCAAAACGACGCGACGGCAGACAGTTTTAAAAGGATTAATTTATGGGATATTGTAACAAAAGCCTCGCTGAAATAAGTTCCAATAACGTCGACTTCTGTTCTGCTTTCCAAGGCTAAAAGTGTCAATTTTAGTGGTAGGGCAAGGGTCATTTAAGCCTTTTAGAAAGCTATGTTGGTTAGGGAAACTGAAACACTTGATCTAAAAATCGGAAGGCTTCATGCAAGACGATTGCGAGGAGTTAAGGTATATGCGAAAGTTTAACTAGGACCTTAAAGCGCAATTTGTGAGTCTACTTTTCGACTAAATTTTCAAAGCTTTCGTGCATCGCAAGTCTATACGGCAAACAGAGTGTGGAACTGCCAACTTAAAAATGAAGGATACTCTCTTGATTCTTAAGACTGCATAAAGTTTATCAGAGGGTGTTACATTTATGCTCCAAGAGAGCTAAAGCCTATGACACAATGCGGCAAGTAGCAAGCAAAAGCTTCAGGGAAACCCATTTCTAATTGTGACAGAAATAATCAGGATGCGGGAATTCACCTACGGAAGTCCACCTATCCTTTGGTGCAATCTTTATATAAAAAAAATGAATGGCGAAATTGTGCGTCCGAAAAATCTTTCGAAATATTGCACCAATTTACAAATTTCTTTCTTTAAAACGTATGAAAAAGATTTCCGCAGGTTTTAAGCCATTTGTTAAAAAGTTACAGCAGTTTTCATTTAAGAAAATTATATTTTCCCGCATTTACACGCATAGATACGCAAATGCGTTTTTTTTATAAAAAATAGGTTTTAAAATAGCGGTAGACAAAAAGAAAACCTATTGTTATAAAGGTTGTACCAGTTATGTTAAAATTCCAACTGCCCAGGACTGTGACTTGCTGCGCTTTATTTTCTGTCAAATTCGACAACAGGATGTTAATGATGGATTGTGACTAATAAAACGTTTGTAAACTATGCAGCTACGCGACACTGTCACGCCTATCAATCGTATCAATCGTACTCCTAAGCCTCATTTGATTGAATTCATTGGGGACGCTCAAGTTACTAGTTTAGTAAGTCTGACAGCTGTCAGACATTTCTCAGTTTTGATTGGCTTAGATCGGTCACATGAACAGCTTCTTCAGTTGACGTTTATGGAGGGGTAGCCAACGAATCTAATCAAGAAATCCTTGACTGACCTAAGTTGACAGTTCGCATATGTGGCTGACGTAGAAAAAGTGACGTTACCGACAAATCTAGTTTTTGCGTTCAGGTTAAATCTAGTGGAGACCAATCAAGTCGACTAAATATAGGTAGGTATATAATTAAATTTTTTAATGTACCCATTCACTTTGTCGGCCGCACAAATGCCGAATGTCATTGACAACAAAATCGCACCGCCCCGCTGCCAACCAAATTCAGGTCTTTCAACTGCCCAAAGTCGTTCATAAGCATTCAACGTTTGAAACAGTAAAACTTCAACTCACCTGTGATTATTCCAAAAATGCGCCTCAAAGCTGTCGCCTTCCTCTCGCCGTTGTTCGTTGCATTAATCACCAATCTCACGAAATTCAATTTTCTGTTGTTTGACATTCACTTAACAGTTCACACTTCACACACTCAAAGTTCTCTTTCTTCACTTTTGGATAAATATTATTTTTAATTCTGCAATATTTTTGTGATTTTCTCCAAGAAATGCCGGCAACAGCGAAAATAAAAGGAAAAATATCAAATTCAACTTAGCACGTTACTTGACACCGAATCACAGCACGCGGCAGCAAAGGGAAACGCGATAACTGCAAGATAAACAAAAGAAAACGAATTCAACGCACACACAACCGAACAAGAAATTTGAGTGGACGCGACGGAGAGGTGGGGGGTCGGATAAAAAAAAATCCGAAAAAGATAAATAATCGGCCAAACCCGGATGTGACACTTTTGATAAGAAACACACAGTGATAAGGAATTTCAGGACACAAACACTGGCCACTCTTTGTTTACGATTGCATTACAATCTGGAGAGCAAGGCGAGCACACCGATGCACGTCACCGGCACTTGAAGAAGGATGATGACAGAACGAACGACGACTTGCTAGGTATATATCGATTTTTATCACGGCAACATAAACATCAAAACAAAAATCCAACTGAATCAAATTTTTTTTTTTTTGGCAAAACAACAAAAGTCCCGTTAAAGAAACAGCACACCTCTCTCGATAGAAACTTGAACGCGGCGCGTAGCCCGTGGTAACCGAGAGCAAACAATACTGGAAATGGAAACGGAAATATGCGTGCTGTCCGTCAACAGTGAGGTGGAGGGTGGGTGTGGGTGGTATCCCTTCGCAATCAAATCAAAACTCACAGTAAGAGTTGACAGATGGACAGATTTCTTCTTTCTCTTTTTTGTGAGATTTATCCACTTTCCACTGGATCCCGTTGTCGGAGAAATTTGTATTTTCTTCACACTCCGCGAAACACGTACAGAAACAAACACCAACCGGCACTGTAAATGGTGAGACGCAGACTGACTGACTCAAAAGTGGCTACAGTGCTGCCGAGCTCGAGGTTTGTTTTCTGTTTATCATCATCGCAGCGCTGCTCTGCAACAAACACGTTTGTACACGTGAAAGAGGTAAAAGAGGAGTTGTGTTGTTGTTGTTGGCGGTGGGCAACTGGATACTGGAACGGTAGCCGGAGCAGGCTCATTCCTATTTGGATTGGAGTGTGCGGTGCGGTGGAGAAGCTTTTCCACTGTGTGTCTCCATTTTCACCATCTCTAATCAGGCGGATGAGAGAGAAGAACAGAAAACTGACCAGCGATTCACTTGTTGTGTTGAGTAGCAGTAGTCAGTAGAGTATTCGATTTTCCAGTGACTATGTGTTTGTGTGGATGGGAATGGCTTTGGCAATTGGCATTGGCCAGTGGGCTGTTGGGTGGTGTGGTGAGTTTGTATATCAAACGGAGAGTAAACAGAGAAGAATCGGACGGATTATGGATTAATTTGCTCTTGTTGGATCTGGAATCTGGATGGGATGAGTGATGAGAGGACTATTGAGCCGACTCTTGCGCAGATTACCGAAGAAGATGAGGTCTGGGGGAATATGGTGTTCAGTGTTCACAGTGGTATATCCCCACCGGCAGCCACCCCCCCATTGGAATTGTAGCAACTTGTTGGGAAGGTTTTTGCAAGAAATGTTGAAATGAATTCAGTGTTGTCGTATGCAAATATCCCGTGCTAAGTTAAGAGCTGTGTGAGTAGGGTAGGTTTGAGTGGACTTTCTCGAAATTCTTCCAAAATGGATTGGGAGTAGAGGTGGTTCTTGGGTTGGGAACTAACAATCATGCAGAAGAGGTCCCAATACTCAAAGACAGTGGCACTCCGAGTGTGCCGACAGAAGTGAAAACTTGAACAATTACGTGTGTATTTTTTGAATCCTCAACAAATATTTTATTGTGTAGGAAATACACATACGTTTTTATTCATTATTATAAAACACCACCAAAAATAGCCAGCTTTTTCATGCCTTTTAGGCATTATTTCATTAGCTAAGGCTTTTTTCAAAAAGGCATTTTTTTCCTTTTATTTTAAATATGTTTTTAATTTTTTTTTTATTCAACTTCTGACTTTATAATTTTTTTAACACTTTTAAGAAATCATTGGTAAAAAAAAATTATATGTAGCCTCGGTCTTAAAGAATATGAGCCCATTCATAAAAGCAATATTGCACAAAATGTGCTAAGCAGAAGTTCACAAATGCATGATTTTGCGTTAATGCTAAGCACAGAACTCATAAATGTAGTAGATTTTTATTTACTGTGCAATTTTGAGCACAATCATGCAGATGTAGAGTAGAGTCGCTAGTGGCCGGCGTCATAAAATATATCACAGTAACAACAAATATTGAGACATACAAAGCGGCGCTGCAAAGAAGGACAAGAGCTGCTCGTGAGCTCTACGCGCAGAAGAGAAGGGACCAACACCGGCTTCTGAGGAGGAAAAAGAAAGAGCATGAGAAGCGCGCGATCGAGGAAATAGAGAGATGTTACTGCAGGAAAGAGGTTCGGAAGTTTTACCAAAGGGTAAAAAGAACCTCCCAAGGCTACAGAGCCCGAACCGAAGCCTGCAAGGACGAACTAGGGAACATAGTAGTAGAATCGCAGTCGATGCTGAGGGTATGGAAGAACTACTTCTGCAGACTGTTTAACGGCGATGACGACTTAAATCCCGCTGTCAGGCATAATGAACCACCCAACCTGGACGATGAGGATCAACAATACGGTCCACCCGACCTGGACGAAGCGAAGATAGCTTTATCTAAACTTAAGTCCAACAAAGCCGCTGGAGCAGATGGTCTAGCCGCCGAGCTGTTCAAAGCGGCAGGCGATGACTTGGTTAGGAGCATGCACCAACTCATCTGTGTAAAATAAGGTCGGGGGAAAGTATGCCCGATGAATGGAACCTCAGCATTGTTTGCCCGATCCTCAAGAAAGGAGACCCTCTGAACTGCGCCAATTACAGAGGTATCAGTCGTCTTGTGTGAACGCCTGAAGCCTTTCGTAAACAACCTGATTGGTCCATATCAGTGTGGCTTCAGGCCAGGAAAGTCAACCATCGGCCAAATATTCACACTGCGGCAGACCCTGGAAAAAACCCAGGAACTTCAAATCGATACCCATCACCTTTTCATCGATTTTAAGGCCGCCTATGACAGCATTTATAGAGACGAGCTATACAGAGCAATGTCTAGTTTTGGCAAATAGCTCCCTCTAGCGGCGCGCTCTATTCCTCTAGTAAGCCCATTATACATCAACTGGGCAGAATATGTTTCAAATATGTAATACACTGTCCACTCAGCTTGGAGGTGTTTTTGACTTCGGTTGGTCTTCCGGATTTTGACCTACCTAAGGTGCAAGGCAATTGCCATTTCTCTCTTGATAGTGTCTACTTAGCTTGGAGGTGTTTTTGACTTGGGTTGGCACCTGTTTAGCCAAGTTTTGACCCACTCAAGGCACAAGGCAATCGGCATTTCTCTCCTGAAAGTTTCCACTCCGCTTAAAAATGTTTTTGACTTGGGTTGGCACTTGGTTTTCCTAGTTTTCACCTACTCTAGGCGCAAGGCCTGGGTTTCTACTGTCTGCTTCCACTGACCTGTGTCTTGATGATTCAGTCTCCTGTCTTTGAGAGGGACTTTCGAATCATAAAAACAGACCTGTTTGTTTATTTTTTTTTTACATCTCAGACAAAGTTTGTGTTGCCACAAAATATATCTCGTTTACCCCCGTTCTGAGATAGCTGCATTCCCTTTAGTCAACTCCAGATATATCTGATGGCAAGGGTTTTCCCCAGAGTGAGACGAGAGCCGTTTTTGACGTATTTATTTTGTGTCTTTACGCCCCCAGCTTAAGACCTATCCCATCACCGATATCCAACCCAGGTGCACACTGCACACACTTCCTCCGACTTGTTGCAATAAAATCTCGGATTTCCTTCATCATTTTCGCAAAACTTTCAAATTGCATCTCCTGTTTGTTAGTCCCCCACCCCTCCCGCCGCACTCCAAATTCCCTGCAAGCGTTGATAAAACTTTTCAAACGAAGCTACTTTCGGACGAATTTTGATCCCCATCCGCACGGACAAAGGAAAGTTGTGGAGAATCCTCTCCTCAACGAAGTACGTACTTTCACAACAACTTGCATTCAAGCCGTACAAAGACAAGCTCTTAGGATTTCTAATAAAATCCTCGGATGACACTTTCAGTCATGCTCTCCCTCCCTCCTTCGAGGGTATCTGTGGTAGGTATTTGTAAACATAAACACACACACACGGGGATAAGAATGTCTGGGGCGAATTGTTTGTGTGTCTGTTATGTCATTGTCCGATTAAGAGTGTGGAAAAGTTTTTCTTTTTTTAAACAGATTAGAACGCGGTTTAATTATTTATCCCAATAAAAAAAAAAACAGAAACAAAAAGTGCTACAAAGTTTCCTGTTTGTTAATTATACCAAAGGACTGCCCTCCAGTCCTACGAAAAAAAAGCATCTGTTCTAGCCTATTTGACAGATTCCTCGTCCTTGTGGGCTAAAAGCTCCGCATGTGCCTTGGCCATTTCATCCATATGTGCTGGCTGACATGTTTGTTTAGGACCACGGACAGTCGGAAAAATTAAATACCATCTTCCGGCATAACTGATTGTTGCCACTGCAGTCAAAATTGCCAACAAAGCTAAAATGAAGGTCCTGATATTTTATTTGCTTGCTAGAATGGGCGGATGGGAGGGAGAAAAAAATAAATCCGATTGGAAAATTTCGTTTGGGTAAACATTTGGCCATATACCTTTTCTGTTCGTTGCTTTTTCATCCCTTTGTGCCAATGGAATCATGGCATTGGTCCTCCAGTTTGAATGTGTCCTGCGGGGAACATTTTGTGTGCGTTCATGTTCATGTGCGCCTTAAAAACTCGTTGGCACGACTTTATGGTTTTGCCATGAAATTGAAAAGCCATCTATGCATGAGTCTCTAGATATTGATTTGCTTGTGTGAAAGGTTTTTTTTTTTGGAGGTTTTTGTTGTGAATAGGTTTTTGTGGGACCGTGGCAAATTCATACTGTCGTTGCCCGGGTCGATTGGTAAATGTAGTTGATCTTGTGCGTGTTTTCTTGTCACACAAAATGATTCTCCGATCAATTTTGAATTTTTGGAGATCAATTATTCGAAGTCGAAGTCGAAAATAATCATTTTTGACCCTCACGCTAAATATTTTCTAGGTCACAATGGGCAACTTTTTATGGAAAATATTGCCATTTGAGTTTGCCTGATAAATCTATCACGCGATGTCAAATAAGTTCCGCTTTTTCGTACGAAATGCGGCTCCGATTGGCTTGTGTTTGTCCTCCCTAAGTTCGAAGATCATTTACGATTTTTTCGAAGTCAGTTTGTCAAAGTTAATTAGTTTTTAGTTCCGACTTTAAATCTAAGAGCCGTCTGCTCATACGGGCTCATATGGGCTACGTTTTGTATGGCACAAACTGTCACATAAGAGTTTATGTGGCAATTAATTCGTTATAAGTCGTATCAGCAAACGGGCCTTAGATTTCAAGTCGGAACTAAAAACTAACTAACTTTGACAAACTGACTTCGAAAAAATCGCAAATGATCTTAAAATACCTAAATCATTTAACATACCAATATTTTCCATGGGAACTTTTCAATGGTGAGCTTTCGTAAATTTAAAGTCGAGACTAAATTTTTCTACTGGTGGAAACCAGTTCATCAAATTTAACTTCATAAATAAAGTAGTAGAACAAGTCGAAAGTCAGTTGCTAAAGGTTTTTCAGTGGGGACTTTCAAGTATCTAGTTTTGTAAGTCTGACAGCACTGAGGGAAAAAATGCAAACTAAAATGTAATAGTTCTATTTGATTTTACTTATAAATAAAGAATATTCCTTTTCACGTTAAAACATATTTGATATAAATACGCAATGTAATTTTAAATTAAGTCAACCGAGATTCAATGTGAAACGTATTCAGTTTTACATTAAGACCGTGTTTTGAAAAATTGTAACTTCTCTCAACGTGACTTTAAAGTGTAACATGATAATGATTTTTTTCCAATATTAAGTTTCGAAATGACATCGACGTACATTCAAAGTGTGGCATAGTTAACTTAACGTTGTTTTAAATCGATATCCACTTCAAAACGCTGCGTTTTTTATGACGAAATCTAACAGTACAAATAATGCTTACATGCATTTTCTCCACACACACAATGTAGTGTCAAACTTGGATGAAAGTCAATTTAAAGTGTCAAGTAGAACATGTTCATTATTACATTGATGTTACTCTTTTCAATAATAGATTCAAAGGCAAACATATGAATCAGCCTTATTGTGAGTTTCGCCCGGAAAATGGTTCACCTGGCGAAATTCTATTCGCCCGAAATTCTAAAAGCTATTGCGAGTTTCGCGCGAAAACTTCGAATCGACAGTGACATTTCGAACACAGGCGAACACACCTAATATGTGTTTTGACAGCTTGGAAAAGGAAATAAAGAAAAGTCTACAGTAAATAAATAAATAACTTACATGGTGCTGCTTTATGTTCTTCTTTTGTTCGCCTCTAAAAAAAAATGGAAAATGTATGTGGAAAATAGGAGTATATTTCGCCAGAAACAGTGCTGCCAATAAGTGGAATTTTTTTCGAACATTAACAATTTTTCGCCCGGAACTCATGATAAGCGAAAAATGAAATGTCACAATAAGGCTGATTTATTCATAAGTTCCGCAAAGGTGAGCTCATTGTCGTTGTTATTCTTGTTTCTCCTTCAATGGTATAAAGATGGAAAAAATCAGCATAGTCGACGAAAATGGATAGATACTTAATATTTTTTATTTGACTCCATCTATTGTAATTCAGTGTCAGTTGTCTGAAGATGACGAAAAATTAAAAAAATAACTTTTGAAGGTATTTGAAATGAAAAGCCTCTTTCCAGTGTTAAAATGTGAGTTTTGTGTAATGAAATTTAATTCCTGGTACTTATTAGAAATAAAATTAAGTGCATTTAATCGTAGACGAAACCTGCAAATGAAGTGTAAAGTTAAACATGTGTTGAAATAATTTTGTTAAGAATTTTGTTTGTGCAATTTTAAAGTGAAGAAATTAGGACATTTATACATTAACCTCAGGATTAAATCACGAGCCGAAAAAAAACACATCCAGTTTTAATTCATTTCTAAATATGCACACATCCATTATTTAACAAAAGGGTTAAATAGTGCATGTATACATATTTATGCAAAATTTAGCTTTTTATAAAAGTCATTGTTTTTCTTAATTTTCTCAAAATGTCAAGTACAGTCGAACCTGGTTAATTGGAATCTAATGGGCCATTTATTTCAGTCTCACTTATAGAGGTATTCCACTTACCCAGTTTCTCTTCACTTATAGAGTTGTTTTTAAGGAAAATGAAGGTGCGCCAGAATTAGGCCCACTAATAGAGGTATTCCACTTAGCCAGGTTCCACTTAGACAGGTTCGACTGTAGTTAAGTACATTTTTTCAAGGAGTCAACAACAATAAACAAACAAAATTTATTTTGATATTAGTTGTCAAAGGATTGCACTTAACTTTATTATCTTTTTGTTTTTAAAAGCTTTTCACTTATTCAAAAGGAATTTTATTTCAGCCAATAACTGGTATATCTGACAAATGAGGATATTACTAATAAAATAACTAGTATCGGCCGGAGAGCAGAGTTTAGGGCTGAACTTTTTAAGTGGAGACAAACGGAGGTAAAAATTATTAAAGAAAATTATTACTGCATATTAAATCAAATGTATCCAACTGGAGACGATTTCGATTCCGATAAAATAGTAATATAATAAAAATAATTTTATTTAGAAAAAAATTAACTTATTTTATATATAGGTTAATAATGAATAATTTAAGAATTTTGTGTTATTACTATTACATTGAAAATAATTTGTATGAAATCCAAATTATGGATGTATTGGTTTTTATTTAAAAAAAAAGGAAAAAAGATGTAGGTACATACCTACAGTGTTGGCCAAAACTAAAGCACGAAAAGATGTCGCTTTGGAAGAAAGTAAAGAAAATTCAAAAAACCTTCGATAACTTTCTAGCTTTATTTTTTTTTACAAAACAATATATATCAGTCCTCAATTTCTTATAAACAATTTTATTATAACCCTCAACTTATTTAAAATATAAAAACATAAACTAGATTTCATTAAAAACCAAGTGGACAAATCTAAAGCTCGTGCACCCTAGATTTGCATTTAGATGATGAGATGTTACAGTTTACTTTCAAAATGCTACGAATTCACCGTTTCTTTTTATCAAGATTGATTTAAGCAAAGGGAAAACAAGTAGTTTTGTTTCACACCGAATATTAGAATTTATTTCAAAAAGACATTAAATGGCGCGCAATAAGTATTCCGAACAAATGAAACAAAAAATAGTGTCCGATTTTAATACATTTATTGCCAATAAATTTGATATAATCCACACAGTTATTTCTCGCATTATTTCTCGATTCCGCGACCGGGGAAACGTCCAAACGATTCATAGTGGTGGTAGACCCCGAAAAACGACCAGTCGCGAAGACAAAAGGATCATCAGATTAATAAAAAAGGATCCCTTCATATCGTCCACGTGTATTTAAAAATAATTAATTTTAGAGAGTTAAGTTAAGCGGGACGATTCGGCGAAGAGCGGTTGATGGTGGATTGTCGTCAATATCGAGCAGTAAAAAAAACATTTATTACTCAAAGCATTGTATATAGAGACTATAGTACTATCATCAACACGAAAATATTCTTGGCCGCTGGAATCGCCGGATGGCGTTGCAGTCGTGCTAAGTTTCTTGTTAAACCAAAGTAGAGAGGAATATTCACACTTGTGATTATTGGACCAAAATATTTGGTTGGTGGTGGTGGCTGGTCGGTAGGTAGCAAATAAAGGGATAAAAACATCATTAGGGTTTCTTTTGTCTGTTGCTCGCACATAAGGTTTCGTCCTTTCATGAATGAAGCATAAGTAGTTTCTTTGAAAAAGAAATGATGACAAATTTCTGCCTTGGAATTTCGATCGTATGAAAGGCAAATCTTGATGTTTGCACTTATGAAAGAAAACGATTCTGTTGTATGATGAGACGACGGTTGATCTTTTATTTTAGATTTGAAAATTCGTTCTTGTAGAAATTATAGTTCTTCAGCTTTAAATTTCGGAAAAAAAATCTTTTTTCGAGCGAGAGCTCTTTATTTAGGAACGGTCGGAACAAAACTCAAACTTAAAAACTAACAGCTTAACCTTATCGCCTATGCTTACACTAGCCGCTACACTGGATTCCGGGAACAGCAACGGTGTGCAAACAGGTGCTCGGGTTACCGGCGGATGTTGACTTTCAAATGTTGCGATTATTAGTGTCGTGTGCACCTTACACGTTTTGCACTAATAATCGGTGGCGTGGGAAAATGCAGCGACTGCACTTCTGAGGAGCTAAACGTATCTGTCGTTAATTTAGATATTTGAATGCAAATGGAATTTATTTCCAGTTAATCTTTTTGTCGTATTTCTGTTAGTTATGAATTCATGACCAACAGTTTAATGATATTATCGATTTGAAATTATATATACAATTAATTATCCCCAATTGCGGGTCTGAATATCACTTTTCAAATATCGAAAGGAGATTATTGAAATATTGAAATATTTATAACACACTCTCGCAGGAAATTGGTAGGTAAGCAATATTATTTATTTTATTGAATAGGTAAGTATTTATTGCCTGATTTGTCAGTTATACGGGAACAGTATAAATGAAATCAGGTTTTTATGCGCTCCAAATATTACGGACTCATTGGATTATTCATTCATTGAATTATTTATTCATTGAATTTGGTTCGATGTCTATCTAATAAACAACACGGAGAAAAACTTACCGAAAATTTATAATTAAACAGAGAAACCAACACAATGCTCTATTTTATTACTCAAAACTGCAAAAAATTAAATATAACTAACCATCCTACTGCATTCAAAATTGTTCTTTTGCTTCTGCCAAATGTGAAAAAATGATTGAATTTATAAATGAACTACATCTTTTCACAATTGTTACGAAAACATTATCCCTTTCAAATTCAATGAAATGAACTTGGGTTTTCATTGAATGTTTGGTCTGGATTTTGCAAAAATTTAAATTTATGGAGAAATCCTATTGACAAGTTGACAAGTTTTTGGTTTTAAGATTTATGGCCCCATATAAACTGTAACTGACTGTTTCTAAGTACATATTTAAAAAAAATTGCATTCTTCTTATTAATAGCTTAGCATACTTAAAGCGCATAACGTTTTTGTTTTTTTTAATACCTACAAGATCCGACCACCATAACCAATTAAATAAACCGAGTTATAATATGTTATATCAGCAAACAGCAATGTAAATGTATAGGTACGCATTCATTCAAGTAAGGATGTACGCGTTACACTTGGCTGGCTTTTCCTTTAAAAAATATACCAGCCACCAGCGCTGAAACCAATGCAACCGCCACCATCGAGGTTTCTGCGCCTACTGAAGTAAACCAACTAGTTTTGATCTTCACCGCACTAAAATATTTGAGCTTCAATCTTTTGACACCCGTAGCGCAATGGTAGTATACATACGCTGATCATCCGTTCATTATAATAATGAACAGTTCTGTATTTGAAGACGATGTTCATTACGAATTATTTTGTGCCAAAAAACATATAAATGTTCTGTATTTTAGAAGTTGTTCATTATTTGTTCTGTATTTCTTTTAAATTCTTAAAACCTATAATGTAAACATTAAGAAAACCAAATTTCAAAGAACAAAATGCTTACGTGCCCTCACTGACTGAACGAGCAAACTAATCTAGTACTAAAAAATGGGTACTATTTGAGTTTTTTTACCAAATGGAGAATTGTATAGTTAAATATTTTTTTTTTTTTTATTATTATTATTTCATAAAATTTTATACAAAATACAATGTTTAACATTACACATTATATAATATAAGGGAGTATAAAATAGATACTACAATCAGTTGTTCATTGAACAAGTGTCGAATGTAGGACGGAAATTTTTAAAATTGTTTACTAATATTTATTGATTGATGGGGAATCACAATTGGAAAGCAAAAAATTAATATTTCAAAAGTGATTAGGTTGGAATTATAAGATATACTATGACTTTTAATGAGCAAAATTCAGTTCGTAAAGAAATTATTTATGGCTGAATAATCAAAGGACATAATCCAATTTTTTATAAACTTCAAAAATACACTTTTCACTCTCACGCGTCTAACAGAATCTGGAAGGGAATTGAAGAGACGAGGTGCGGTAGCATAGTAAAATCGTGCAAAATGGGCTTTATTATTTGTAAGAGCAGTTACAAAATGTCTGGTATTTACTCGCAAATTATAGTTCTCGTTATTTCTGACAGCATAAAATCCCGAATTATCAAAGAATATTTTAAGGACTTTGTAGCAGTAAAGATGCCTTAACGGAAGAATTTTATGGTTCATAAACAAATCAAAACTCGGAGTTCTGCGATTCACCCTGCATATTATTCTAACGGCATGCTTTTGGCTTATAAGTAATGGTTCAGTTTTGTTGAAATAGGCACCACCCCAACAGCTTATCCCATATTGTAGCTTTGACTTTAAAAGTCCATTATAAACAAGCTTCAGTAATGGTTGATTACAATAAAGACTAAGGTGATATAATTGCCTCACCACTTTGTTAAAGTAATGTTTAAGATAAATTGTGTGACTATAACAGCTCAGTTTATTGTCCAATATGATTCCTAAGTATTTAAAGTTATCAACACACTCAATGCTAAAGCATTTATTGGAGCACGATGACAAATAGTTAAAAGAATGTTGACCTGAGTCAGATAAACAAAAACGTGAACAGTTAGTAGAATGGTAAACAAATGGCAAAATATCCGCAGAATATCCCTTCAAGTTAAAAATCATAAACTTAGTTTTGTCGCTGATAATTAATTTGTGCTTCAAAAACCATCTCCTAAGTAAGTCTAGGTCATAATTTACGTCACAACATATGTTAAGCAAGCTTCTACTTGAATACGAGAGAGCAGTATCATCAGCAAACGCTGTGATTTTACCTTTAAAAGGTTGCTCAAATAATGAATTGACATAAATTAAGAACAATATAGGACCCAAAACAGAGCCTTGTGGAACACCGAGTGCTATAGTTTTCTGGGAGCTATAAATATTATTGATTCTTACCATTTGTCTACGGTTATTTAAGTAAGAAGCAAACCATTTGTACATATAGCCTCTAAATCCTATACGGTAAAGTTTATTTAATAATATCGAGTGATCCACCATATCAAAAGCTTTAGTGATATCAATAAACAATGAAGCCGGTATTTCAGAAGAATTGAAGCTATTGTATAATTCACCAGTTAATTTTAATAGTGCAGTCTCAGTAGATCTTCCACTTCTAAATCCAAACTGATAATCGCTAAAGAAATGTATTCTGTCAAGATACGATAGCATTCTAGTTTTAACACCTCTCTCAAAAACCTTTGAAAAAACCGACAACAAAGAAATAGGACGGTAGTTGTTTAAAACTGTAGTATCACCCTTTTTGTGGAGTGGGATCACTACTGCTGTTTTTAGGGATTGTGGAAAAATGCCTAGTTTGAGACTTTGGTTGAAAATAAAACACAACACATCAGAGATATGAAAACTTATTTTTTTTAACAAAGAGCTTGACATATTGTCAAAGGACGAAGACTTTGATGTTTTGAGGGAACAAACTATTTTATGGATTTCTAAGGAAGTAAAAGGTTCGCAGAAAAAACTTTCAGGTTGACGTATTATTCCTTCAAAGACTAGCATGTTTGCGGACTCGATGTTGTTATTAATTGTGTCCTGAAAAGAACTAATATTACAAAAAAAATCATTAAACAAATTAGCAACTCCAATGGAATCGGAAATAAGTGAATTGTTGATATTTAAAACAATGTTTTTTTCAGAAGCTTTTCTGCCAAGAATCTCATCGACAACACGCCATTCCTTTTTGGAATTTCCAACACACATTGATAATTTGTTGCGATAGTAATTATCTCGAAACAGAGGTATTTCATCCTTAAGTTTTTTACAAACCTTAACATAGTATTTTTTAAGTTTTAAATTATTCGGATGCTTTTTAACAAGAACACTCAGCTTATTTTTCCTTTTAATTTTTTTAAGCAGTGATGGCTTCATCCATGGCTTAAGGCATATGCCTTTATTATTTTTCTTTCTTAATATTTGATGGCTGCTAGAAATATGGGCTTGTAGCTTGTTAAGAAATAAATCGAAAGCGATTGATGGATCACTATAACTAAAGACATCTTCCCAGAATTCAAAGTTCAAATTGTTTCTTAGGACATTAAAATCAACTTTGGCAAATTCTTCACACTCAGATTGTGTTAAAATCTGTTTCTTTTTCTATTGTTCATTATTTGGAATTCTAAAGTATGGTCACCGTAAGTATACACGAAGTGATAGTACTATAATGTTTATATACAATGATATTAGTAGAAAATGTTTTTTTTTAAATTTTTTTTATTTATGAATTCTGAACTGTGCTTTAGTGTTGTCCACTTAGTTTTTAATGAAATCTAGTTTATGTTTTTTTATATTTTAAATAAGTTAAGGGTTATAAGGAAATTGTTTATAAGAAATTGAGGACTAATATATATTGTTTTAAAATAAAAATAAAGCAAGAAAGTTATCGAAGGTTCTTTACTTTTTTCAAAAGCGACATCTTTTCGCGCGTTAGTTTTGGCCAACACTGTATGTACTCAAATTTTAAATTTGACGGTGAATTTATTTTGGAAATACAAAATATTAAATAAAATCAAGGTGAAATATACAGCTCTTAAAGTTAAAAGGATTTGATTCTACAACGAACTATTGTTGTATCAAATAATTAACATTTTCATAGTCTAAGGAGGTTATGTCTACGAAGCATTAAAATTTAAAAATGCCTATTCAAAATGGTTTCACTTTAAATCAATAGTTGAAAGAAGTTAAATTAAAGCCTAAACATAGCATTTTCAAAGTTCGATTTGTTTGAATACACAATGCACATTGATTACTTCAAAATGTATTTGTAGTGTTTTTAAAGTCAAATATATATGATTGTACTAGTCGTTGTTAAATTAAAGTTAGGTCATTGTATTTTCAAAGTTGATTGTATTTAAATCTACGATGCATTATGGTTGAATGGAAATTTATAAACTTTTAAAGGTAGATAAATTTGATTTAAGCATGATTTCATGTCAAATCAAGGTGCAGACGTAGTTGGATTAAATTAAAAATATATGCATTTAGAGTATGGAAACCCTTTAAATTAATGTTATGCCACTTTGATGTTGTAGTCATTCCGAAAAATCAGTGGCCCAAAACCATAACCACCTAAGTCGATTTAAGACGAAATTAAGATTTTGATACCATTAGATTCAGCGTACCCAAATCTATTTTGTAATTTTTTTTTAGCTTTATATCTTTAAAAAAGTGTCCACAAAAAAAAAAAACAACAGCCACTAGAGTCAATAGAGTAAAAAAAAACTTTAAACTGCTCTCCTGAACAATGAGTAAAACAGACTTGAGCGGTTTTGCCTTGTGGCCACTGAAATATTTAAACCGAAGTGGTATTCTTTGATTTTACGTTGTTTTTTCTCTGGGTGAGCTCTTTGGCTAGATCTATATCGGTTTTGGTTGGGGGAAATCGGTCATATGAGCAGCCGTTTCAGTTGACGTTTATGGAGGGGTAGCCTAGATTGGACGACGAATCTAGTCAAGAAATTCGTGACTGAGTACTAAGTTGACAGTTCTCATATGTGGATGACGGTGGAAAAGTGGCGTTCCCGACCAATCTAGTTTTTTACGTTCGGATTACATCTTATCCACACCAATCTAGTCGACTTAAGATAACTTGATTCTTGAATATGCCCAGTGACACTTCTAAGAAGACGTTTAGCTCCCCCTCTGCGGGCAGTATCTAGATCCAGACGTCCCCTTCTATTCCTCTTGCCACATTCACCGCGTTGCGCCCTCCATATCAAATCCTGCTTCACCTTGTACGTCATTAACTGCCAGCAATTATGCAAATCAAAACTTTACCTAGTACAAATTGACAGCTTGCACAATCATTTCGCGCAATTACATCCCGAAAACTCCTGCACTAGGACCCTCGCTAATGCACGTCAATTAGACAAGCTGAAAACATTCAAACCTGAATTAAATTTAGCAGGATGTTCCACAAATGCAAACAACCCATCTGCATAGGTTCTTCTAAACGGGGAGATGTCTGCTAACGCGCGAGCTCTTAATTAATATTGCGCCCTCTCGCCACCGCCACTGACAGTTGAGTGGAATTCTTCCACACGCTTGGAATTCAGTGACTTTATCGACATCCTCATTAACTCCTTGCGCTCATAAATTGAGTTCCGTAATTTACAGCCATAAAAATTCCCCATTTGTCTTTCAACCAGGACTGCAGACTTTAAAACAAAAAAAGCGAAACCCCCCCCCCCCCCCCCCCCCCCGATTGGGACTCTATAAATCAGCGTCCCAGTTTCACACGCTCGCTCTGACAGAAGTTTTCACGGGAGCGCAATAAAACACAATACAACCGACTGTCATCTTCGTGTCTGCTGATATTCATCAATAATTTATTTCCGGAAATGAGAAAAATAAAACGAAAAAGGACGAACAAATCCCAGCACACAACCGCACACGCGGCATCCAGATATCCTGCCGTTTGACAAGCGAAATCAGGTAAATAAGTATACTCCTGCGTGCACACATTCAGGCAGGATCTCCCCATTCCATGGTTGCTCCTCTCGGGATATTGTTCAACCCCGTTTAATTAATTACACCTTTAGTATCAATTTGTAAACGAAACATATAGTGAGCGAAAGGAGAGCGCTGCTCAACGTTGTCTATGGTTAACTTTTTTCTTTGTGCGTTTGTGTGTGTGTATCGGGTGCGGGACGTGTCGTAAATAATTATGGGAAATTGCTCGCTTTGGTGAAAATTATTCTCACGCTGCTTCCCAGAACGGTTTCGGTTTGTGATAGAAAGGGATAAGCAAACACACCCGCACAAGACAAAAACATGGTACACAAATTGGTAAAGTTTTTGGCCGATAAGGGATTATGCGGGAAGGAGATATGGTGTGCCGACTGCCGACACGTTTTATCACGATGCCGATGTGATTGCGCTCTTCATCATGGCGATGATGATGATGAGGATAATGATGACGGAGCTTCGCAGGGTTTGAGGCGAACACTGCGTGATTAAATAAATTAAAACTTTTCGATTGTTCCGAGTTGTGTTTGCCAACTGGAGGTTGTAACTTGTAAGGAATAAAACATCCTATTTGAGTTGAGGACCGATACGATGAATTGTGAGCTACTGCATGGTACGGAGGTTGGTTTCCCTGTTCGCATGGATGCGGTTTTTCCCAGGCGGTACTCAATCAATCAAACTAAAACAAGTTTGTCTATACATATTTGAAATTTTCCTGACTGTCTTTTAAATGGTTTCCGCTAGCCCTTTTATACAACTGCTTCTGCGCCATTAGCGACCTTGGAATCTGTCGGGATCCAGGTTTGATATGTCCGCTGTCATCACGTTCACTGGACCTTTCTCAGGCGCCTATCTATGCAGGGAAAAATAGAAAAGTTGTCTTTACACACGGATGGATCAAAAATAAATCAAATAGGATAGGATAGATAGAAATCATCTTTCAATCGCTGGCCATGACAAAGTCTGCACACCTCTTATAAGTCCTTCAAATAGGGGTTTGGGGGCCTATGGCAAGCTGGATCGAGGCTCGGTATCGCTCTGGTGGGTCCCCTCACAAGAAATCAGAGCCAGGTAATAAACAAGCGGACGGAATATTAAGAAAAAAATTCACAGCTTTTTCAGAACAAGCCGTGAGTTTATCCCCTTTTACGATAGAGCTTGAAGTCATAAGAGAGGTGAGCTCCAGGTGAACTTCCATGGAAACTATTGTGTATCACCAGTAAGCTTTGGCCGTGTTCCGACAGAAGAATTCCACTAAATGATAGTAGATACCTTTGGGACCATTGCGAAGCCTCCTAACAACAATCACTTAACAAGTACTTTTGTTACAAAATTTACAGAACATTCTACACAAGATTCTGCCTCTCCAGAGAGTAGATGAATTTTGTAGAGGCTGCATCAGTTTCTATTCCACTCACAAGATCAACAATAGCAACAGTTTTTTTTAGAGGTGCTTCTGTCGGGATCGTACCTTTTCTAAATAGCTACAGACAAGGAACCTCCTGAATCCCTAGGATGCTTTGTTCCCTGTCTTCAATCTATCGAGCTGGGCCGTGGATGCTTAAGGTGCTCTCAGACAAAATTTGGAAGCAACAGACAAGTTATGGAACCTCACTGAATCCCTAGGATGCTTTGTTCCCTGTCTTCAATCTATCGAGCTGTACAGTAAGACCGTGGAGGCTTAAGGTGCTCTCAGACAAAATTTGGAAGCAACAGACAAGTTATGGAACTTCATTGAATACCGACGATGCTTTATTTCCTGTCTTCAATCTATCGAGCTGTACAGTAAGACCGTGGAGGCTTAAGGTGCTCTCAGACAAAATTTGGAAGTAACAGACAAGTTATTGAACCTCACTGAATCCCTTGAATACTTTGTTTCCTGTCTTCAATCTATCGAGCTGTACAGTAAGACCGTGGAGGCTTAAGGTGCTCTCAGACAAAATTTGGAAGCAACAGACAAGTTATGGAACTTCATTGAATACCGAGGATGCTTTATTTCCTGTCTTCAATCTATCGAGCTTTACAGTAAGGCCGTGGAGGCTTAAGGTGCTCTCAGAAAAAATTTGGCAGCAACAGACAAGTTGCATTGAATACCGAGGATGCTTTATTTCCTGTCTTCAATCTATCGAGCTGTACAGTAAGACCGTTGAGGCTTAAGGTGCTCTCAGACAAAATTTGGCAGCAACAGACAAGTTATTGAACCTCACTGAATCCCTTGAAAACTTTGTTTCCTGTCTTCAATCTATCGAGCTGTACAGTAAGGCCGTGGATGCTTAAGGTGCTCTCAGACAAAATTTGGAAGCAACAGACAAGTTATGGAACTTCATTGAATACCGAGGATGCTTTATTTCCTGTCTTCAATCTATCGAGCTGTACAGTAAGACCGTGGAGGCTTAAGGTGCTCTCAGACAAAATTTGGAAGTAACAGACAAGTTATTGAACCTCACTGAATCCCTAGGATGCTTTGTTCCCTGTCTTCAATCTATCGAGCTGTACAGTAAGACCGTGGAGGCTTAAGGTGCTCTCAGACAAAATTTGGCAGCAACAGAAAAGTTATTGAACCTCACTGAATCCCTTGAAAACTTTGTTTCCTGTCTTCAATCTATCGAGCTGTACAGTAAGACCGTGGAAGCTTCAAGTGCTCTCAGACAAAATTTGGCAGCAACAGACAAGTTAAGGAACTTCACTGAATCCCTTGAATACTTTGTTTCCTGTCTTCAATCTATCGAGCTTCACAGTAAGGCCGTGGAGGCTTAAGGTGCTCTTAGACAAAATTTGGCAGCAACAGACAAGTTATTGAACCTCACTGAATCCCTTGAATACTTTGTTTCCTGTCTTCAATCTATCGAGCTTCACAGTAAGGCCGTGGAGGCTTAAGGTGCTCTTAGACAAAATTTGGCAGCAACAGAAAAGTTATTGAACCTCACTGAATCCCTTGAAAACTTTGTTTCCTGTCTTCAATCTATCAAGCTGTGCAGTAAGACCGTGGAGGCTTAAGGTGCCCTCAGACAAAATTTAGCAGATTGATTTCTTCGGTCTTTAGCGTAGACTTTTTCACATCTTTAATCGGAGCGGACTTAGCCCTCTAGGTTTTATGATAGGCCAAGGCTTGACTTTGTGTCCTCATTAACAGTCTTCTCGCTTATGCAGTTCGGCTACGTTTTATAAACGCTAACGATCAGTAAAGGTCCCTGCACAACAAAATATGCAAGAATGGCTAATGTCTACAGACCGCATGAACAGGCGAGTCTTCCCACCAAATCTAAGTACGCACAAACTATACCCACAAATAATTCAGCGTTCTCCCAAGCACCTCTTGCACCTTGTTGGCAAATGTATGGTCCGCTTTAGACCAAAAGTCGACCGCTTTCAATGCCAATTCCAACAAACGACGGTCAAAAGTCAGTAAAATGTCCTAATCCCCCATATAACTGCGTCTGTCCAAACAGTGGAGAGCCTGAGCGCAGCTATATGCCCCCCCCCCCCCCCCCACTGCCCCGCATTCAAGTCATAAATCAAAGCATCAACGCCACAGCCTAAGTACCACTGAGCGAGGATATCTTTAAGTACTCTTTCCACATCCAAACAAAAAAATGAAATCCACTTCAATCTGAAAGATGCTGCCAACAACCGTCTTCTCGTTGGCGTCATTAAAACCCCCGCCGTGAACGGCTTCATAAAAAAGAAATCAGAAAGCATTACGTTTTGTCCTTATTCTCGCCACTTTTCAGTTCCTTGGCTGTTTCATCTCAAAGATTAACCCGAATTTAATTCCAAGTACAGTCGGAGAGTGGAAATTCGTCAAAGTATCAATTTAGCCACGGGGCTACACGGTCGTTGCCGTCTTACTTATAATTTCGTCCTTTCAACGCACAACCGAAGATTCCTTCTTTTTTTTTTCGTAAATTACTCTGTACCCACACTTAGATAATCTCGGCCACTTGACGTCCGATGCCTTCCGAGTGGAAAATTGAAAATTGCGTCTGGCTTCCCCCCATAATTGAAGAGCGCGTCTTCCAGTAAGCGATTAACTTCTTCCCGTGCTTATGGTCGCAATTACACTCCCAGTATCCGCATCTGTTTGAGTTTGAGTTAAATAATTCAATTTTATGCGCTTACATGCAAATTAAACAATTTCACATCCACATCCTCAGCCGAGCCGCGACGACTGATATAAATTGGAAAAAGAGCGCACACAGCATCCGCCAACAGACATCCGACAAATGCGCTGCCAAAGGGATAAGGAAATGGGGAAGGCGAAGTCGTCAAACTATTTATGGTTGGTTACTACACACATGATGCTGACATTGTGTGCCAGAGTGTGTGTGTGTGTCATTAAGGAATTCCTTGAATTTCAGGGAACCAAAGATATTTCTGTGTCAGCACGGCTGCTTGAAGCGGGATGACTCGGTTGTGAGTTTTGTTTTTGATCGAAACTTGTGGTGCGGTATAGAAAGAGCTTGGCGACTCTCAGTTGACTGTGCCAGAGTTTGTTGTGTACAAGTTGTCTTTGCTTTGGCGGAGGTTGTAAATTTCATCGCCAAAAAAAGGAGGACCGGCCGAGGTCAGTAAACTGTGTCGCGCTTCGTTAGTGAAGTTCGCTGCTCGCTGGCACCTGTAGCGGAGAGGAGGTAGAACGCGTGCTGGCAGTGATTTGTGGTTGAACAAGTGGATATGGGGTATTGAGGTTTTTTTGCATTGGAAAGGATAGTTTTGGGGGCCATTCGACTTTTATGAGTGTGAGTTGGAGCAGATAATGATGCACAACGGAGGGAGAATGGGAAGCAACCACCGTTTCAGACAAATGTTCAAACAATGTAAGGGTAAAAGTCTCCCTCGGGTTGGACACCCGCTTTTAAGAATTTCAAGAGAACGGATTGGAGCAAATATAGGAACAGTGTGGAATCCTCTGTAATTAATAGAAACACTTTTCCCCCCACTAGCACAATTGAATAAGATAATATGGTTGAAGAACTCACTAAAGCTCTCAACCGGGCTATGTCTTTCTCCTGTCCACTAAGCAAACCTAGAGGCAAGCCTAGACCAGCGTGGTGGAATCAGGAGATTGTATATCTTCGTCTAAAACGTAGGCAGCTCTTCAATCAGGCCAAGCGATCCCGCGAAGCCTGTGACTGAACCTCGTATAAAGAAGCCCTCAAGTCCTATAAAACATTAGTTAGGAAAGCCCAACGGAACTCCTGGAGACTCTTCTGTGGAAAGATAGAAGAAATCCGGTAGTAGATCCAGGGATTCTGCACTGGAGGTGGTCCACGATCCAACAGCTCTCTTAAGGTAGCTCGTTACTTTAGGAGTGGATGGGAGAATCTTTCCAAAATTTCTCAGAAAGATTCTCGCATCCACTCCTAAAGTAAAGAGCTACTCTCTTAAGGGAGCTGATGGATCGTGGACCACCTCCAGTGCAGAATCCCTGGATCTACTACTGGATTCTCACTTCCCTAATAGCTGTAATGCTGCCTCGGTATCAACTAGGTCTTCTGCAAAGCCGATAGCAAGCAGCTCTTCCAGTCTTATTACCAAGACTAAAATTCTTTGGGTCATAAAAAGCTTTAAGCCATTCAAATCTCCTGGACCTGATGGTATAATACCGGCCGAACTTCAGAGGAACTTTGACCTAATCCTTCCTTGTAATATTTAAAAGTTGCCTGGATTTTTCTCATATTCCCAAGTTGAGGACGGAAGTTAATGTGGTTTTTATACCCAAGGCTGGTAAAATCTCACATGCAAACCCCAAAGATCTTGGACCCATTACCTTGTCACCATTTCGGCTAAAAACCGACAGGTTCATCAACTCAAAACTGGGCGAGGCATCGGTTCGGAGGTCCGTCAGTAGGGGTAAACTCACCTCTTCTTTGGAACCTAGTGGTGAATGAACTACTACTAATACTGGAAGGGGAAGGGTGCAAGGTAATTGCCTATGCAGATGACGTTGCTATCGCTGTCTCAGGAAAACACCTTAACACGCTTAGAGATCTATTGCAGAACGCCCTCTCTAAGCTTTCTAAATGGACCAAAAAATCTGGTCTGACGGACAATCCTCAAACTGAACTAGTCCTCTTTACAAGAAAACTGAACTAGTCCTCTTTACAAGGGAATACAAAAGTCCCAATTTTATACCCCCGAAACTAAATGGCGCCCTTTTGATGCTCACTAACACGGCTAGTTACCTGGGCTTCGTTTGAGCTGGAAAGCCAATATCCTGCAGAGGGTTCAGAAAGCCACCACGGCTCTGTACTGCTGTAAAAAAGCCATCGGAAGCAGATGGGGACCTTAACCTCGAATTACACATTGGATATATGTGTCTGTTGTCAGACCTATACTTACTTATGGAGTTACCGTCTGGTGGACTGCCACCTATATAATCACCTTAGCCGTGCTCAAAGAACGGCATGCGTATGCATTAGTGGAGCCCTCAGGACCACTCCAACAGCGGCCATGGACGTAATGTTCCACTTACTACCGCTAGACATCTATTGCAAACAAGTGGCAGCAAACACAGCCACTCGAATAAAAGCAATTCGTTTGTGGACCAGTAGGCAAACTGGCCACTCGTCTATTCTTGATACATTAGAATTTATTCCAAAAGAACTGATTACACCCTCCCTCAGCTTCAAGTCGTTAAGAATTTCGAAACCTACATACCCTCCAGGCATGACTGGGAGAATGATGTAGTGCCTCGTAAGGAGTCTGTCTGCTTCTATACAGATGGATCCAAGACCGAAACAGGAGTTGGGGGGGGGCGTTTTCTCCTCTGATCTAAATTACAAAATCTCATTCAGCCTTCCTAATCACTGTAGTGTATTCCAGGCGGAAATCATGGCGATCAAAGAGGCCTTATCGTGGCTTCGGTATAATGTGATATCTGTAAAGGATATCACCATCTTTACCGAGAGTCAGGCCGCGATTAAATCCCTGGATTCTGTCATCTTCAATTCGACAACTGCCCTCAATTGCCGATTATCTCTTAACGAGATGGCGGAACAATTCAAAATTCACCTTATATGGGTGCCGGGTCATAGAGACATTCCAGGTAATTGTATGGCCGACGAACTCGCCAGACAAGGTACTACTATGTCGACTCTATCCGAAAAGGAGAATCTCCACATGCCTTTTGCTACTTGTAAGCTCGTCATTAAACAAAACGCATTATGCGCCACAAATCGCAGGTGGTCTAACTGCACAACATGCCACACCTCGAGACAGATCTGGCCTCAACTGGATCTCAAGCGCTCCAAGAATCTTATTTCACTGAAAAGACCCATGGTAGGCACTTTAGTGGGTGTCATCACGGGACACTGCATCATAGGGAGACATGCTCTCAGGTTGGGCCTCCCTTCAAATGATTTCTGCAGAAGCTGTAGGGACGAGGAGGAAACCATTCTTTACCTTCTTTGCACGCCCAGTGCTGTCAGTCCGTTGAAAACTGTACCTCGGAGAATACTTCTTCGACAATTTCAGCGAACTTGCATATATAGGAATTAATTGCCTGCAACGCTTCATTCTTAGCTCCGGCTGGTTCAAATGGGAGTGTGAGAACACTGATCCTGTGGTATCACAATGGCCCTTCTTTGGCCTAAGTGAGGCTGCACCTGAGGCGGTCTGCCACTCTAACCTGCAGCTGGACATCAGTGTTAGGTACATGAGAACGACGAGGTGTTTTGGGTAACTGGTTCCTAATCCGTTTGGTGGGAACAAATTAGAGCGACAATTTGCATTTGAAGACGAAAAGGCGCGATAAAAGCGACGAAAAGCAGTCCCCAACAAGAGAACCTATAAAATGTTACAACATCTGTTGAAAAATAAAATTCCACCCAACACTGTGCCTGGTCTAACACCTCTGGAGGTTGCAAGGCATTTAGAAAGATTGCTGTTCTGTCAGACAGCCTTTCACACAGATTTCCATCCCCAGCCGTGTCAAAAGCTCAAAAAATATGAAAAACGTGACATTCCCATAACAAATCCACTTCCCACTTACATCCAACTTGTGCAAAATTTAAACACGTTTAACCCGCGTCGAAAATCCCCTTTAAAATTGAATCTAAAATTTAAGCTCACGCACCAAAGCTGTGTACACGAACACACTGTCAACAGATATATCTCCGGCTAGGGATCTTTCCGCCGAGGCATATAATAATCCATTACTAATACCACTTGAACCACCAACGAAAACTATCGGCTTAAATGTGTGGCCCATGTCCTTCCAGGCAGCAATTTGCCAGAGAGGAAGCACATGTCGGCATCATATCGAAAACGCACATACCCCCAAAATGTGTGTACACAGAGAGACGATGATATGATAACCATTTCCAGTCCGGAGGGCACAATTAATAACATGCATGTCCTTTATGAGATGAGAGAGAGAGGGCACACATTCACCCAGCCCAGGCATATGTCCGAGGTTTTTGGGGGAATATTGAAAATAAATCGCACGACGGATTTATCTCCCAACTATATAGCCTGCCACAAAAAAAAAACTATACCCCTTCCAGGGGAGATAACGCGCGCCAAAATCTGTTGAGTGACACTTTTATTGGACTACAACTCATTTTTATTGTGCGGAGCAGGTGCTCTGGCGCTTTATGACTTGTGTAACGCAGCACGAAATGAGCAGCGACAAAAAATAAAGCAAAAATTCAATAAGGATCCGATGCAACTTCGGATAGTTTCAAGTTTGTCCGTTCGATTGGAAATTTGGAAACACGTCCTTTGAGAGATGAATGTGCCGTACAGTTGTCGAGAAATATGTATACCTCCCGGGGATTCGTTATTTGAATTCACTCACACCGAGCACAATCCAACACCAGTAGCAACCTGGGTATACGACAGGGACTGGCGCTGGGACTGATATTGGGAAATTCCACGGATTATCCTATGCGGAGGAGGGTAAGGTGGGCTTATTTGCATAATGATTTCAATTTCTAGGTAAGCGTTATTTTGAGTCGTGCCCAAGGAGCGGGAGAATGATTCTCTTAAGGATAATGCTGCTGGGAATTGTAAGTATGTTTTCGTCGGCCCCCAGAGCGCACGTCCGCCGAGGAGGTATGGGCGTGGGTGGTGGGTGGCAAAATGTTTGTGTTATGAGATTTGAGCTGTTTTTCGAAGCGGAAATTAAGAAGGACTTGTAATTTGAAATTAAATTCTTTTGGCTTAGCGATGATGACCGACGGAAGTGAGGTGTCGTCTTCGTGGTTAAGCGAAGTGGTTTTCGCTTAACATTCCAACAGATGTATAAAGTTGCCAAATCATGACCGGAATGGAAAATTCAGGATGCGAGGTTGAGTTTGTATGTATTTTGAAATGTTTAAAGGTTCAGGGGTCTATACTAAGGCAGAAGTTGCGGACGGGAGTGGTGGTGTATATGACACACGTTACTACACCGAAAGTTTTTTAAAAAACGTGGCGAGGGGCTCTTTACTTTAAATGTCCGCCGGTTTAAAATTCCAACCCCGAAGCCTACGGATTTATTCTTGAAGAGTCCAGCAAACGAGTAAGTATGTAAATTTAAAACTGCTGCGATGGGAAAAGACTTTTCGAGCTATTGTCGACTGCGTTTTACGCAGCCTCTTAAAAAGTACTGTGCCGCCAGTCTAGACCAGAAGACCATTGGCCGAGGCTCGCCTGCCTGCCTACGAAAGACCACACAGATTGGTCCTGTGTGATACCATTCGGATCTGATCTGACTCTGACTCTGACTCTGACTCTGACTCTGACTCTGACTCTGACTCTGACTCTGACCCTGACTCTGACTCTGACTCTGAATCTGACTCTGACTCTGACTCTGACTCTGACTCTGAATCTGAATCTGACTCTGACTCTGACTCTGAATCTGAATCTGACTCTGACTCTGACTCTGACTCTCTGACTCTGACTCTGACACTGACTCTGACTCTGACTCTGACTCTGACTCTGACTCTGACTCTGACTCTGACTCTGACTCTGACTCTGAATCTGAATCTGACTCTGACTCTCTGGCTCTGACTCTCTGACTCTTACTCTGACTCTGACTCTGACTCTGACTCTGACTCTGAGTCTGACTCTGAGTCTGACTCTCTGATTCTGACTCTGACTCTGACTCTGACTCTGACTCTGACTCTGACTCTGACTCTGACTCTGACGCTGACTCTGAGTCTGACTCTCTGACTCTGACTCTGACACTGACTCTGACTCTGACTCTGACTCTGACTCTGACTCTGACTCTGACTCTGACTCTGACTCTGACTCTGAATCTGAATCTGACTCTGACTCTCTGGCTCTGACTCTCTGACTCTTACTCTGACTCTGACTCTGACTCTGACTCTGACTCTGAGTCTGACTCTGAGTCTGACTCTCTGATTCTGACTCTGACTCTGACTCTGACTCTGACTCTGACTCTGACTCTGACTCTGACTCTGACTCTGACTCTGACTCTGACTCTGACTCTGACTCTGACTCTGACTCTGACTCTGACTCTGACTCTGACTCTGACTCTGACTCTGACTCTGACTCTGACTCTGACTCTGACTCTGAAGTCAAAAAATACGTCAAAGACATTCTCTTCTCTATAGCAACTTTTTAGGAACATAATTCCACAGCCATCCCTGCCACAAAAACATCCCAGTTCTGTTTTGTATTGTTTTCCAAAAGACGATTATTCAGCATTTAAATATGCTCGGCCAATGTTCGTCATCTCTCCTGGACGATTATGGTCTCCCAAGCATCATTAGGAGCTGCGGTACACCCACGCATTTCGTGCGAAATCCCGCTCGGCATTAGAGGCAAAACTTTTTTTTAAATACTTTGAGCACACGTTTTCATCGTCGGCGCACGCAATTATTCAAATTTATTCATAATTCCCGTTTGATGGCGAGAACCGATGTTGTTGACGGCTTTCTGGAGCACATTTCGACTCCGCACAAAATACTCGTATTGCTCCTGATCTAATTTCACTTTGGGCGCGGCCGGAATTACCATCGCAATTTGATAAGTGGGCACTTGTGTTGCTTCTTTGCTGGAAGCGTATGGCGTCAGATTTAAGAACACACAAAGCGTCCTTCAACCTACTTTCGCATTCATCAACATTGTTGGGTGAATAAAAATCCCAGTCTGGCCAAAAACCCAATCCACTTACATATGTAAATAAAGCAATAGAATGGGAAAAACAAATTTAAAACTTTTTTCATTACGAATTCAAATCCAAGTGAACCGTGCGGCTGAACACTTGAACTTAATCCTTGATTCGTTCATGGATCTGTTACTGCAATACGGTCGTTGGCCACGAGGGCCGGCAAAATGGCGAAATAAAACTGAACTGGAAAAAAGCTGAATGGATATAAGCGATTACCAATGGTTTAGCTATATGGGGGGGCGTGCGGAAGGACGCTTGAAGTGAACCAGCAACGCATTGCTGCACAGCGACTGAGAGCGAGTGGCAGGGAGTCAGAGTCGCAGTCAGAGTGCCTCTTGGGTGCATTCATTAGAATTTGAAGGGAGCTGTGCTGGTCGATTGGAGTAGATATTGTGTGGGCTCTAAGACTTGTGTTTTTGTGTTTCGTTTCGTTTCGTATTCACTTTTACATCCTGTGTACAGGAATCGGTGGCGTTTACCATGAGGAGGGAGTTAATAATGCTGAGTGGGGGTGGTTCCAGAAAATGGGCGGTCGAAGGAGTTGATTGTTGTTGATCGGAGTTGTTGTCCTTCAGTGGGGGTAGTTATGACTATAACGACTGAAAAAGTTTTAAGGTGGATATATTCAGCGAAAAGCGAAAGCCGCTAAAGGTACTGCGACATATCGGGGGATCCTGGTGGCAGAAAGCGGCCCAATGACAAATCGTCTCTCTTGGATTAAAGCTCCGCCGAATGACACGCATATTCGGGTAACAAGTTCTCATGGGATAAGCTAAGGTGGCTGTCTAAGACGACGCACTTGGACCATATTGAAATGAATAGTGATGGTTTTTCGGCTTCTTTCAGTCTATACATGATCCCCGCATTATCTGCAATAGCTTTGGGGCATTTTTTCAATCAGTGGATTCAAATCCATGTTCAGTTATAAATTGCAAACCAAACTGAAGCTGTTTGACAGTGACACAAGGTACTAAACACACGTCAGCTGTCAAAACCGGTGTTGCCAAAACCAAACCAGCTAAAAAATCACCCTTTAGATGAACACTTTTTTTTCTTATTTAGGTGCACCACATTCCTCTATTTTCAGGCACATTGATTTTCCCGAAGATATGGTACTGAGTATGTTTCGTTCAAAAACGCGCCAAAAAAAAATATGTGGTCGTCTCCCACCTTTCCAACTTCCGATCCATTGCTTTTTTTTACCATCCCGTCCTATCGCTATTCTCTTGAGGAAGTGGCATAGTCGATCTTGTTGGATATACTAAATATCATCTGTCCCCAAGACTCTGATTTCCATACATTGGAACAAGGTCTTATGATCCCCAAGCATTGTAAGATCCAATAGCTCGCCTGCTAAAGAAAAATCCTTTCGCTTTTGGGTATAGGGTAAAAAGATAGAACCGCTAGGGGGAATAATGTCGCGAACGATTTCTATCACGATTTTTACTCGAGCTGTAAATTGGCTAACATTTTGGATATGAAAAGTTAAAGCAGAACATTTCATGTACTGAATGCAGTGTGTGAAAAGTATGAGTGAATGCGTTCAGTGAAAAGCTTGAGATTGGGAAATAATCCTAACACTCGGGCGAATTCGCCAAAGAATGTTAACAGATTGAGAGCAAGAACGGGGAGTCCGCACGAACCTCCGCCCAAAAAGAAACGGAGCGTTGCAGTCGCGGACAATAATATAGTCCCGTTTTGCTGAATGAAAGAATATGTGTGTGTGAGGTAAAATAATAATTAGGAAGGTTAATAAAACAATTTGTCCACATTTCAAAATACATTGTTTTAAAATTTGTAAAAGAATTATGTGTATAGAAAACGAAATAAAGCGTGCGCATACCAACAATTAACAAAACAATTTGAGCTCTTACGTTCGATTGAATACGCAAAATCTGAAATCGGAAATCAAAATGCAGAGCCCACTTAAATAGAACATTATGTTAGGCGTGCTTTTTTTTAGCTTCGTTTTCAGCAAAGCAAAGTATAGTAAGATTTTCAGCACACAATTACAATAACTAGTACGAGTCTCGAAATGTCAAGTAGAGTGTAGTTGTTGTAAAAGAGCACGTAAAAATGTAAACAATACGTTTTACTTATACAAGGTGGCGCAAAAGTAATCCTCCTATCAGAAAATGCTATAAATTTTGCGATTGGCCCCTAATGTCAGTTCTGTTTTGACATCTGTGTAGTAAACACGTTAATAAACAATGTTACGCTACACTGCTCCAGAACGCGGAATATTGGTGACTATTTATTTGAGCAATAATCGGTCGGTGACTTTGGCACAACGTGAATTTCGTCGCAGATTTCCTAGCCGTCCAACGCCTACTGGTGAAACACTGCGACGTTTAGCCGCTCGCCTCGAAGAGACTGGCACAACACGAGATGCTGCCAGGCGCGTGGCAGACCCCGGAGTAGCCGTTCTGCAGAGAATATTGCTGCTGTAGCCGAAGATGTCATGGAAGCGCCGTCGACATCGACCAGACGACGTGCCACGCAAATGGATTTCAGTCGACGGTCTTTACAGCGAATTTTGGTACGAGATTTGAAGATGTTTCCGTACAAAGTCCAGACGGTGCATCAGCTGTTAGCTGCTGACCGCCAATCGCGTCTAACATACACGCTCAAGCCATCCTTAATCACCACCAAGAGGAAGATGATTTTTCATCAAAAATAATCATGAGTGATGAGGCCCATTTCCATCTTAGCGGGTACGTAAATAAGCAAAATTTACGCTTTTGGGGCACTGAAAATCTCAAAGTCACTGTATGGAGTACTGTTTTCGCTGGAGGAGTCATCGGACCTTTTTTCTTCGAAGACGTCGCGGGCCAAACGGTTACTGTGAATGGTGAGCGCTACAGAGCAATGATCAACGAGTTCTTTTTGCCGCAACTTGATGAATTGGGATTGGAAAACATGTGGTTCCAACAGGATGGTGCAACGGCACACACTGCACGTGCCACAACCGATATGCTGAAGGATGCATTTCCCGGGCGCCTAATCTCCCGTTTTGGCGATTTGCACTGGCCAGCAAGATCGCCTGATTTGACCGCTCCAGACTTCTTTTTGTGGGGCTTTTTGAAGTCGCGGGTTTATATCAACAAGCCTCAGACTCTTGCAGCTTTTAAAGACAATATCCGTCAAGAATGTGAGGACCTATCGCCGGAAGTTTTGGCCAAAGTGGTGGAAAATGCCATAAAAAGGGCTCAAATGACAATCAACTGTGGCGGCGGCCATTTACATGACATCATATTCTCGACTTGATGTAAAAAAAATTAAAAGACCAAATAAAAATAATCCACAAGAAGAATCAAAGTTTTTCATTTTTTTTTTTTTTTAAATTACAGCCAAAAAACATCGGAAGGTTATTTTTGCGAAACCTTGTATTAATTTTAATATTACTCATGACAAAGAAAAAAAACCCACCTTCAACTCCGATTTTAGTTTTTTGGTTGTAGATGAAATTTGTCGCACTAGAACTCTTCTGCCAAAATCTTGATTTTGAATCTTATGACATTATTCAAAAACACAAAAACAAAGATATTAATGAATATTAGAGCATCACTGGAAAACCTATCCTGCAGCCTTGCACAGTGAAAAAACGTGCATATTTTATGAAAAAGTAAAATTGAATTTAAAAAAGGTACGGCACAAAGTAACCCCAGCCTACGGTATGTATTCTATTTTTTTTTTTTATAAATAGGTATATATTTTGTATTCTATTTGATTTCATTTAATTATTTTTATTTTCATTCGTTTATTTTTTTTTGACACTGTTTCATATAAAATATATCACTCAAACAAAATGAAACAAAAAATGTATTTAAATACTTGCTAAAAACATGAAAAATTGTTTCGTTAATTTTATGCATCCACTGTTGTAAACAAAAATATTTTGAATCACCCTGTGAACAATTAAATAGCAGCAGACCATTTTTTTTTTCAAAGATTCGTAAAATTTTACCTGTTTTTAAAGTTTTTCTTCAATTGCTTTCTCTGTTAATTCCTTTTTCAAAGAAAATCTTATTTCAGCCTATAAGAATTAGTAACGCCCTGTGAAGCAATTTTCCTAAAAATCACAGTTTTTATAGGCTTTGAAATTTTTAAGAAGAAAAAAAAAATTGTAACGATATCCTCATGTGTTCAAAAGCTATGATTTTTGCAACCAAAAAAGTCAGTTTGGACCACAGTGACGGTTCGAAGTTTTACTCCGGTACCGCAGTCCTATCTATTTTTCTACCAATCAACCCGAGGGCCCGGCGGTAAAAGGTATATCTCCTTCTGCGAGGGTTTATGCATGTTATGTCATCGCCACTTTGGTTTAGTCTTTCAACTCTTCTCAGCTCATAATGAAGCCTAAAGCCTCAGCTTAGCTTATTACAATCTGCCGCCTTGAACAATCACATGTTGTCTTCTTTTTCACTTCGACATTAGTGGCAAAAAGGACGACTTATCGTGGTAGGAGATATTTTCAAAAGCCCTGACGGGAAGTGGGTAAGTAAATACAGTCGCATTGATATGAGTCCATCGTCTGGTGGAGCGTAAAAGCTGAAGAACAAAGGGCTACATATGTAGCTTTGTGGTAAATCAGATAAATCGCGCACAAACCACCACGGATAAACGCCGTGAGATCATTAAGTCCTCTATGGCGTGAATTGGTTTAACACGAAGCTATAAATGAAGCAGATTCTTCAGCTTACCCTCCAATTAAGGATGAATTTTTGTCGCTCTGCGGCTTGCACAAGAGTTGGAAATCCCTTAGCATCGTCTTGGCAAGGGTGTTCAAAAAGTTGAACACCAATTCGTCTATATAACGCAAGCTGCTGCTTGACCAGAATTGTCAAGAAACCTCTTACTGTTCTCATACCCCTTAATATCCTGTGTGCTGAGGAGACTTTCCTTCCTGTTGTTCTGCGGAAAAAAGCCGCGAGCACGCCTTCTTGCTAACGTAACGAACGAACGAGTCTTCTTAAAACATCTTTCGACCAAACAATTCCACAGACAGCCTCGGTCAACAACTATCATTTGTTTGGTAACTCCAAGAAGTTCCGAGCTCTGTTCAAAGGCGGCTTCGAGTCCCATCGGGTCCGGGAGACTCGTTTTTACTCATCTTTTTGAAGTGCTTCAGGTATAATTCTACCTCGTTGCATTAGAAAAAGTTGGTTGCAAATAAGTTATCCTATAGAGACAGCTAGCTGTTCTTGCAATGACAGTCTCATTCTCGATCGTTGGACTCGACTCTAAGTCGGTCTAGGAGGTACTTTTTTTATTATTTCGTTCGCCCCTTTTACTTGTCCATTCCCTGCGTCTGTGTCTACCCCAATTAGAAGCCTCTTTCTAATGCACTTGGCGCCACAAAACACCCGTAGTCTGAGTGCCCCTGCGGCTCTACCTATACCTACCCAAGTCAGAGCCACTTAATTTCAATCGCGCATCCTTCGCATGATGGCTGACAACAAACCCACTTGCATGCCAATTAAATGCGCACACCTACATATCAGTGGTCGACACGAACTCCGATTGCCGGCACAGCATGCAAAGCGTTTGCACCTACAAACACCCATCTTTCCAGCATCCTTGCTGCAACAAAGTAACTTTTTTCGCCATCCTAGAGAGGTGTTCTCACAAATTCTGCTGAATCCAACGGTGTAGGACCGTGCGCCATCTGTTGTGTGCGACGCTCGTTAATTAAATGCCACAAAACTAATGAACGTTACAACGAACGTTATTCAAACAATTTAGCCAAAGACGCTGCAACAGTATCAACATCTCCCGAGCAGCTTAACATTGCCAGCATTCATCGCAGGTAAGTCTTCCTCCCAACTGAAGGGGGCACCTATTGTACTCTTGTACCACAAAATGGCATTGAACTGCCAACGCTTTCGAGGATCGGTAATTAATTGCATGTGTGTACGAGTATATATGTCTAGGGTAAACCGCGCCAACATCTACAATTTTATAAGCGTTCCATCGTGAACATTGCGTGCCTCCTCTACTGAGCCTCGCGCAATCGAATTGCATGTCCGGTCCGTCGACGGTCGACGTTCGTGTCCATCGTTGTCTCTCTATTTTCATGCGAAGAGGCGTCAAGAATGATCGGAATCCGATATTAACAGTGTTGGTTCTTCCACCCAGCTTATCGTGCGGTTGTTCGTGGCACGCAGTACACCAGCGCAGGGAGATTCTATTTTCCGCTCGAGTGCGACTTAAATCCGCAAAAACTGGTTCCGGGAATTATAGAGAGCACCTCAGTCGTCGCTGTTTGGATGGACTCGACCGAATGGACGTAATGACATGCTAGCTAGAACCGACGAATCTATATCGTCCCGCCGCTGTGGCCAGAGTGTATCCATGCAACAATCAGTGCTTACTAGTGGGGAACCCACTAGTGGGTACACTTCAGGTCACTCTGGCTCGTTTCAGACTGGTGTTCTTGTTGTTGTTGCGCTTGTTGGTTCTTTCTTTATTTTTGTTGTTGTTGCTGTTGTGGCCGCCCCCATTTGTCTACGGAAGTCACATATTCCCGACCACGCGTGTACGGTGGATGATTTTATACGAGTGGCTATGTGGATACGCATTTTAGAACTATAATCGCATCGGAAGCACTCATCCGTGAAATAACCCTTTAAGCCGTGGCGGAGTGTGTGCTTGCAGAAACACACTCAGGTATAAGGGGTATAAGTGCAGCACAACAAGTCCGATTATTGGGAGTAGCTTTAGATACTGAAATAGCTGACCTACGTTGATGCTATGTCTACATACGTGACGGCAGAATATTGAACGTCGTTTTTTGTTATGTTTTTCGTTGTGCAAGCGTTTCACATTTTTTGCGAAAGTGCTTAAGTTGTACAACCTCGACCCCTGCAATGTGTGTAAGTTGCATCAAGTGCGCGCTATATCAGCGGGGTTAAGTGACAGAGCTGGGGCACTTTTTATATAGGCAGGTGAGGGCTGCGACAGTAAGTTTGAAGGTTTTCTTCGGGGCACTGTTGCAGTGCTATCGAAATGTTTGCCTTTTCACATTCTGTGGGCGATTTCTTACTTTCTCTATTATCAACTGTGATCCGTTACAGATCTTCCAAATACACGCATTTTAAAATAGCAAGACGTTGGATCTGAGTGATTTATATAGAATCAAATGGTTTTCAAGCCTTAAAGGCTTTAAAGAGATGCAACTTTGTACCGTCGTATACGTACAGCTCTGACAATCAAGAAGCTACAAACGAAGGCAGCTGTATTAAAAAATCTAGAACTGTAAAAGAGCCACTTTTGAAGTCTCGGTATAAGTGTTTAACAAATGCGATGCGTGAGCTTGCACAGACGCCATTTGCGATTCTTAGTCTCCGACTGTTTTCAGTTTAGAAATCATAGATTGGCAGTGGCATCCTGTTCTTTTCACTTCGACATTAGAGGACAGTGCCGTACGCAACTGTGGGGTCATGGGCTTGCGCATGTTGTTCTTTTCACTTCGACATTAGAGGCCAGTGCCGTACGCAACTGTGGGGTCATGGGTTTGCGCATGTTGTTCTTTTCACTTCGACATTAAAGGACAGTGCCGTACGCAACTGTGGGGTCATGGGCTTGCGCATGTTGTTCTTTTCACTTCGACATTAGAGGCCACTGCCGTATGTAGCGGGGGGCTCAGGGGCCTGTGCCCCCCCAAAACTTCTTGCCCAAAAGATCACAGAGCTTTGAAAAATTATTGTATAGAATCCATTCCTAGAAATTTCATCACAAAATTAAAGTAACAGCACGCAACAAAAAAAAATCTGCGTACGCTACTGTTAGAGGCAGAAATGGGGAGCTATCGTGGTCAGAGATAGTTTCATGGTAGCCCCGACAGGAACTGAGTAAGGCAGTGATTTCAGTGGGCACATTCAAGAATCTAGCTATCTTAAGTCGACTGGTCTTGATGTAATCTGAACACAAAAACTAGATTGATCGGGAACGTCACTATTTCTACGTCAGCCACATATGCGAACTGTCAACTGTCAAATTCAGGCATGAATTTCTTGACTTGATTCGTCGGCTTCCGCTCCACAAACGTCAACTGAAACAGCTGCTCATATGACCGATTTTAGCCAATCAAAACCGAGATATATCTATTCAGACAGCTGTCAGACTTACTAAACTAGATACATTCCCAGTCCCTGTGCGTTCTTTTTGCCTCTATAGTGCAAATCGGCTTGCACGCATCTGTCATCTGTCTTTTACCCGGTTTGCCACAAAGCTACAGATTTAGCCCTTTCTTTTCGGCTTTTGCCCTCCAACTGACGAGGAGCTGTCACCGGTTTTCGGTTTAAACAGGCGACAGAAATTGCTTATAGAATCTCCTCGGCGAGAATGTCGTTACTTACAATAGGTACAAAAAAAGAAAAAGCACAAAATACAGATATTGAAATGAAAAACTAATAATTAAAATTTACAGTTAAAATTTGAGAGCGACAAGTGTGTTCTGTTTATTTTAAAAATATTTTCGATTTAATTATTAGGCCTGTTTTTTTTTAATTTTTTTCTCACCAAAGCAAAGTAAAGTAGGATTTTCAGCACGCAATTACAACAACTACGCTCTACTTTGACACTTCGAGACTCGCAGTAGTTATTGTAATTTGTGTGCTGAAAATCTTACTTTGCTTTACTGAGAACGAAGCTCAAAAAAACACGCCTATTGACTATTTGTGTCCAGTTTATTAGAGATTTTTAAAATGATTGAAAAGAGAAGCTCTTTTCTGAAACTCCTTGATCCTACCATACGTCGAATTGCGCATGGCAATTTATTCCATAAAGCTTAGTACGCTGCTCGAGCTAAATTTTCGCTCCCATACAAAAATCTCTCCACAGCACATTTAGAATTGCATTTTTTTGCTCCTTCACATGTATTCACAGACAGTAAAGTTGCGACCGGGGGGAGGTACTTAGACTGAAAAAATTTGCGGGGTAAATCGGGGAGACGTAGGAAAGCTGTCAGTCTATTTAATGGTTAGTTTATGCCTATAGGTAAGCACAAGGATTTCTTAGGGTTGAGTTTCAGATCATTGGAAACAGTCCAATCATGTATTGCCTTCAAATCATCATTTAACCTGCAGACACAATCTCCAATCTTTGATCGCGGAGACGAATTATATATTTGGACATCATCCGCATGTAAATGTACAGAGGTGTGCCTGCAAACGGAAGGAAGGTTATTTATAAATTCAGCGAAAAGTAACGGTCCAAGAATTGAACCTTGTGGAACTCCATTTCGAATTTCCAACACCGTGGAATCAACTCCGTTTAGAAAAACTTGCTGATATCTATCGCTAAGACAATTTGCTATCAATGCAATCGCTCTATTGTCCAAGCCGTACCTGAAAAATAGCTTATTACAAAGTTTGTTGTGATTCACCCAATCAAATGCTTTCGAAAAATCCAAAGCAAGGTAACCTCAGATTTATCGAAATTTAACCGAATATCGTCAACTATTTTCAGCAACACAGTTTTGCAGCTGTGGTCTTATCGATACGCAGATTGGTGAGGGGTAATCAAGTGCTTACAATTGGCCTTTAATGATTAATTCTAAGACTTTTCACAAACCAGGGAGAATGCTGATTGGCCGAAAATCAGAGCATTCTGAGGGATTTGATTTTTTTTGGAATCGTTGTTATTTTAGCATATTTCCAAGTTGAGAGAAAATAAGATGTGTCAATCAAAAATTGGTATAATAAGTTTAATAAATTTTAATGATATTCCATCCAAACCTACAGCAACGGACTTAACAGATCTTGCAAAAATAACATCAACGCTATTAAAGACGAATTTCGGTCCCAAATACTGTAGGCAAGTATAGTTGACATCGGGTGAGAAATTGGGATCCAATACAGAGGATGAAGGAGATGGTTTGGATAAGAATGGGGAAGCAAAGTAATCGATTAATGAAGTTGGACTAATATCAATATTTACGGCAATGTCTTTTTTATGTGTAACTTCGAGCTTACGCAAATTGTTCCAAAGATCACGGCTATTCAAGTTAATGTTGAGCTTAGAGGCGTAAAATATCTGTTTTCTTCTACTATTTCTCAATTTGACAAAAGTAGTCCAATTACCAGGTGAAGGATAAGGTTTCCATCATATAAATAAAATTGGTGTAGTTCTGTTCGACTAAGATTGAATTTGACTGCATGTATTTAATTGCAAAAATCTTAGAAACTGCTCAGTATATTCTGGTGCATTTTTCAAAGGCCTATAGCAGATACCTAGGCCTACAATATCTGCTTTGTCTCAACCCTATATCTCTATAAATTCCGAAAAAAAATGGAACAAGAGTAATTTATTTTTCCGTTTCGTTTTTCTTTTTTCTTTGTCACGCTTTCCGGTCGAAAATACTGGGAGCATTTAAGTGTAGTAAATACCAGCTTATAGAGGACATCTGCACGTACAACTTAGGATATCCAATAACTTGATAACTTAAAAGGTTTTTAAATGAAAAGGCAAAATTTGAAACATTTCTACGATTTTCACATGAGTGAGTAGATGTTCAATTCATTCTCATATCAAACATACTAACTGCGCAATTGACATCTCTTTTAACCCTATTTTACTCCTGTGACGGAGAGGGAGACAGACAGAGGCAGTACGCCGTGTTTGCTAAGAAAAAAAATCAAAAGAAATGTCAAATATGTAGGAAAGGTTTGTTTGCCTCTGTTTTGCTTACAAAATAAAGTGTCTAGAAAGAAATGTCAAATAGGTAGAGGTACCAGTGATACCAGATCGTGGTATTATTACATTAGGGAAAATGTGACACACGTCGTACTATTTATGAATGCTAATTGCAATCAAGATGAGGCAGTAATTACCCGGTGGAGTTTTTAAATAGCATTACAGCCCATGGCTCAAGTCCCTCACTATTGCAGACCGCTCCCTCGCGTTATACCTCTGCAATGTCTATCGATGATTTTTCTTTGAGCGATTACCAAAAAAAAAATTGTGTCCCCTACAAGAGAGCAAATTTATAAAAAAATTGTTTGCATCAATTTTTCTGAAACCACATTTTGCACGGGCGAAGCCGGGCGGGTACAGCTAGTCTGTAATATGCTTTGTCACGAAGTCTTCTAAGCTATTTTACTTCTACGGAAAACCAAGGGCGTCTGGGATATTTTACAATCACTTCTTTTATTGGGACAAAATCATCAAATAGCTCTGTTATCATAGAATCGAACAGAGCAACTTTATTACCAATATCAGAAAGGTTCCAACACAAATCCCATGGGTAATTTGAGGCTGCAATATGCAAAGCCGTCAGGTTATTGTTTTTGAAATCTCTAAGTCTCAGCCTTTTCGGTGACTGATGATGCTATCCAGCATAGCTCCTTCTAATACCTATTTCGACCTTACAATTTCACAGATAGTCCCCGTCTAATTCCACCCACTGCTAATCCTGGGTGACTGCTCTGTTTGGTAACAGTTTTCACCGCAAAATCGCCAGCAAAAGCCATGATTAAAATGAATCTACGGCGGAATAATCTCGAAAGTAAGGGGCTCTGGCAAATTGTAAGGAAAAAGAGAGAAAAATTCAGTTTAAACTGCAGAGACACCCTGAAGCTCTTAAGCTCCTTAAAGAGCCCTCCTAATTGGCTATTCTTAGGCAGCTGATTCGAAAGGAGTATCTGCCTTGAGACCAAAACTCTGCCTTAGAGATAAAGCTATAGCGGACCAAAGAGTAAGCTCGTAAAAGGTGGATGCCTGGAGAGTTCTAAGGCAAATACTCTATACGCCGGTCAGATACCTAAAAATCAGTTGCCAGGAAGAGACAAAATCCAACCGAAATGGGACAAAAGTCCATTATGAACTCATGTCTCGCGGACTCCCTGCACCAGTTAGGAAAAGCCTAGAAGATAATCGTCGATTTATTGGGACTACAACTCTCTCCCTCTATCTTATCGTAAAAACAACTTTCTTCTATTCCCTTTTCCGTCACCAACTTCACTCTCCAACGCGCCAGTTCATACAGTCCAAGAATCTCAATTAATTTTCTGGCAACCTCCTCCTCCACGTCGCTAAAATTGTTATTCCCATTATCCAATGACAACACAGGCCACTACACAGAACGCTCCGATGCTGGTCGACCCTCGTTGCTAATTCCTTTTGGGGCCAACTTTAAAGAATGCGCCCCATCTGCCACTCTCCACGATATGCAAACTAACAAATCCATTGTCCACTAAACATAGTTATCTGCCTAAGGACTGCTGGTTAAGTTCCGGTCAACCATGGCAAAACCTCAGTTAAGAAGTCTGCCAAAGTCCTCTCGCCCAGTCGCCCATGGCTTTACTTGTCATTGTCAACTGTCCGTGCAACTCCCAACCCGCTTAAGGCATCTTAAAGATTTGAGTAATTAATTCCGCAAACTGGCATCCCCTTGAAAATACCTTTAAAGGAGCAACAAAAACAAAAGCCCTTCGTTTCGGGCCACAAACGAGCAAGTTTAGGTAATTCACAGAAGGACTCCACTGTACTATATACAGAACTTGTGCAAACAAAAAAAAAGAACCAACAAAAACTTTTGTTTCCCGTAGTGGTTTTTTTTTTTAATACAAAAAGTTCTGCACATTAAACTAATTCAACAAACCACCTTTGGAACGACGCACACTGCACATTGTTAAGTGGGATTGTGTCTTCTGTGCCGTGGTGGCCAACACCGTCCGACTCTAACCGGTAAACCGGGAGGGTTTTGGATAAACTTTGAATGAACAATGAACTCCCCGAACAGAAACTCCAATTGTGCTAATCACATCGATGCATGACGGAGGGATTACATGAGTCGCTCCTTCCCTCTCTCTCTCTCTCGCTGTTCTATACACCTGGAGCCTGGAATCATGTATATCCTCCCACTGGCAGCACAACTGCTTCTGTTTGCAATCAAATCCAAACAACAACAAACCAATTTGAAAAGTTCTTTTAAGCAATTGCCGCCAGTGGCCTGCTTCCATTTTTAATTAGTACTACTTGAGGGTAAATATTTGCGAGTACCATGCCCCGCCTCTTGATCCGGAAATTGATTTCCATTTAAAATTGAAACGGAACGATTGAAATGTTTTGCATCGGCATACAGTCGAATCGAATGAGCTGGGCACTGGCGGTGGGATCGGGACACATTGAAAGTAATTTAAAAAACCCCCGCGCAGGAAACAAGAGAGATTTTGGAAAAAAAACAAGCTTGGCATCCTTTTTTTCCCGGTGGTGTGTGGTGATCGTTAAATTTTAAACGAGGAACTGTTTTATTTTGTATTTGGGCGAAATGAATCAAGCGGGTTGCATGAAACGGACCTCAAATTGGACAGGATGGAGGAGGAAAAAAAAGGGAAAACACTCGCTGCAATTACGCGGAGTAATAGAACTGTCAGGGTGTCTAAGTGGAAAAGAGTTATTACGCCACCAATCGATCTGAGAGTGACAGAGCTGTCTAACGGCATTAGAATGTGAGGGGGATGAAGGGGGCATTTAGGAAATGCGTGAGGAAACCGAAGGTCCGAAGTGGGTATAACAAATTAAAAAGAGCGCTGCAACTATAAATAGGCTCTTTAAAAAATGGAGCCGGAAGATGGGAATTGGGACCCCAAGAATCCGTTGCGTCTGTTGTGGCGACGTCCACTGACAGGTTGATAGAATTTACAGCTTCTGGAAAGTGACCAGCAGGGCACGTGCCGAATGCGACCGATAAAGTCGGTTTACTTTCTACTTTTCTGTCCGTGGCACCCGATGACAGATGGCACAGAGTTAAAAGGAGCACTAAAATTTAAAATATTAAAAATTTACTAAGAAACTGTGCGAATGCGAGAGAAATCCATTTCGCCCCTCTTTTCATTTTTTCGTAATTTTCTACTCGCCGATTTTCGACTTACTGAAAAATGAAAAATTAAAACTGACAACTAAGTGACAGCTCAAAAGTTTGACAAGTAAAACTGTATTTATTTTCGTCTTCAACGATAGCCTTGTTTTTTTGAGCTTCGTTCTCAGCAAAGCAAAGTAAAGTAGGATTTTCCACATGCAATTACAACAACTACGCTCTACTTGACACTTCGAGACTCGCTGTAGTTATTGTAAATTGTGTGCTGAAAATCCTACTTCACTTTGCTTTGCTGAGAACGAAGCTCAAAAAAACAGGCCTGATGTCGGAGCAAGGAGTTGTAATTGAATGTTCTCCTATGACATATCAGCGCATTCAAAATGTTAAGTTTAACAGGTATTTAGCTTATAAAAAATTCAATTGCATCTTATTTTGTAGATGCTGCATTTTACGATAATGTCAAAATGACGTTTTATAAACTTTTTGTAAGAAAATCGGTCAGGTTCATTGATGACATTATTCCATGCTGAAATTATGTACGCGAACGAACCTACATTCATGTTCTACTGGTGGAAATATTGAGTGATTGAGACAAACTCTCATCGGCTGTCACCGTATGCGACCGATTCCATGGGAATGCGTCTGTTGAATAAAGGAAAAGACAGTCCTGTCAACGATTTTTGCTTTATTAAAAATTTACATCTTCTTCCAAAAAAGCAACCACGTTGACATACGTCAAAAAGCCTTTGTTTTCCTTTGACAGTAATAAAATGACAAGGAATATGTGCGTCCCACTCGATATGTCATAGGTAAAATAAGAAAGAAGACAGGGTGATCTCAAACAGCGTCGAATGCGTCAATATTGACGGATCCGTTGACATGACGGAAGACCCTTGAGTCTACTGGCAGCCATTACCTCTTTTAGGGCACTCCATTGTGCTAAATCAAGAATTTCTAAGCCTAAAAGTATGCAGTATACCTTCTTTGACGTTTGCTTTTGGATTAAGCTTGGATGAAGCCCAGAGGTTTCTATTCCACTCTTGTGTATAAATAGATCCGCTCCACCCCTGTTCGAGGTTTAAGGACCCGCGTTTTTCCCTTCCATTTTTCTTGTAGGTTTTTATTATCAACGGTCTGATTCCTTGCCCAGTTGTCTTGTTTTTTACTTAGCTTCTGAGGACTGATATTATTGATATAATTTTACTGGACCTAGGTCTAAGCGACTTCCACTACCTATGTTTTCAAAAGCTTGTCACTATAAAGTGTCCTGCCAAATCGCCGCTTGAAGCTCACGTTTTTTTAAGGCATGATTGAGTTAAGGCCTGCGTCTAGCAAAAGTCCAATTAATTTACATAGACCGCCAGTTAGATGAGATCTTCTCAAGTGTCTGTGGCTTGCTACAGAGCTATCTCACAGCCCTAGTTTTGAAACGAGAGCTCTGTACCCATAAACTGGTAGGCAAGCTTTGTGTGTAGCTTAAAGGACGAAAAACCAATCGACCTACATCGCAAATTTAAACACTTGTTTAACAACTTGTTCCTCTTGAAGCCGGCAGTGTTTAAAAAGAGTTTTTGGAAAAAAGCCGGTAGGTGGCGCTGATGTTTCACTTCTCTGTGTATCTATCTTTGACTGCGCTAATCTAGAGAACCACTGAACGGATTTGGTTGCGGTTTTCACAATTACTATCTGTTTAACGAATTTGATTGCGGTTTTCACGATTATTGTCTGCCTTTTGCTCTGTCACTTAGAAAGTCTGTGAATTCGAGGTGATTGAGGCAGAAGATTGGTTAAATCGAATAAATACACAATGACTGTGTGAACTCGTCCCTCGTTTCCTTCGTTGTTGACTTAAACTGCTCACAAATTGACACAATTTGCCAGCACTAACTCCCAAACATTCCGCATACCTACATTCATAGCTTACAAGGTTGCCAAGTACCAGCAACCGCCACCATCGCCTCCGGGTCAATTTAAACGAACCAAGTAAATACGAGCGGGCGTTCGGTGGCTATAAAGTTTAAACAACACCAGATCCGTTCGCATTAGCCGAGTTTTTGTTGCACAAACAGTGATTTGAAACTTTTTCCAACTGCCAAACTACTCTTGAAAATATACTCGTGTATGAGTGCAACAGTTGAACAACTTTTCCATCCTCGCGCAGTAAAAATGAAGCTGTCATCTCTCGCATGCTACGACAGACGCAGCCTTTATAAAGATCTGAACCTGGCAGGCTGCTTGCACATTTGAACGATGCCCGAAAGGCTTGAATTTTAATGAGGCGATGGCTCTATGTGACGACGTCAAGTTGGAATTATTCAAACTCGGACCTATACGCTCTGAATGTAATTGTTATCAGCAGGACACATCAGCAATAATGTTCAAAAATTTGCAGACATCTACTTCCATTTGCTGGGAAAGCTGTGTGCACAAATTGGGTGCATGTAAAAGTCTGCCCCGAATGGGTGGGCGACGGTGGTCTCTGATGGTCTGGACTGTCGAAACAATACTGTCCAAGTTGCCGTAGTCATTATTCATAATTGTGCGGTTGCCTCTGGTTCGGTACTCGTATGAAAGTTTTGCGAACAAACGGAGCTTACTGTCAAATGTATGAGTTTGCAAATAACTTTTGTTCGAAACTGAAACAAAATGCGGTTAAAGTTACCAAGTTGCTCACTTCAGATGGGATTTGTATTCGTTGCCATTGGTTGTCTTTTTTTTTTGTTTTAAAACAAATTGTTGAGCTATGGGGCATTAGCTTGGGGTTTCAACAAGAGGGATAAGTGACCGCAATTCTTCTACCCGAGTAGGTGGTTAATACAATGATGAGTCCAAATAAATTTAGAACTCAGATCTACTTAAGGCCATTTGGGTCCTAAAAGTCTGGTAATCCCAAGAAAAATAATGTAGCAATGTCACATCTCCGAATGAGTTGATAAAATCGCCAAACTTTATCCCTAAGCAAACTGAAATAATGTTGTGCCATCTTTTCTTGAAAAATTGATGATTCCCCGACAGGAATTTTTTCGAATAAGATAGCTCAAATCACCTTGCGCCATCTGTCATCTTAGTGCGAAATGTATGCACGCCTTCTTTCAAGATATGCGAAACGAAATCAAACGTAACATCGCAAACAGTCTCAACAGAAGGTCCAACCCAGCATCACTGAAAATAAAACCCTGGTGTATTTTGATAAAAATGAGCCTTTATTTACAAAATTTTTTGTCAATATTCGTCCAACAAAATGTTTCTATCAAATTGGCAAAACACAAATAAGTTTTATCTCAACCCACATTTATTTTCTCCGCTTCTTCGAAGTAAAATAAGCCTCTCAAGGTCGGAGACCGATCAAGACCTAACTCTTACATGTCATTTTACAATATAACACGTATGGCCAGTGTTGCCATACGTAACACTTTTGTTGTGATGATACAAAAATTGTTGTGTTAACAAAAATCGTTTGTTCGTACAAATAATTTGTTAAATTAATCATAATGTTGTTAATTTTACAAAAGAGATTTGCCTATTCTACCGTTGCTGTTTTGTCAAATCAACAATTAACTGTTTTCTTTTACAAAGAAATTTGCCAATTTGATCTTTGTCTTTTTGTCAAATTAACAAAAAACTTGTTAATAATATCGAATTAGTTTGTCAATTCATCTATGCATTTTGTTATTTGATTGTACAGAAATAATAGGGGTATTCACGATTCGGTGTGGCAGAAATCGCAGAAAAATGCGAAATCTTATTTATTTTTATCGGATCGTGAACACACTTTTTTTTCATCTCTTGCAAAATTGCAACAAATGAAAGATCCCGTTTAACAATGTACATTTTTTCTGGAAAAAAAAAAACTTATTTTTTTCGTAAATTTGAAAATTTGCTTTTTTACCCGACTTTATGTGTTTCGCGCGTATCCTATGTACGTTCCATCGGGACACCCTGTGGCCTAAACGGCTTTACCGATTTTGAAGAGTGAAGTGTCATAAGATTCGTATTTTTTCCCGGAGTGCTTTTTTACCCGACAACCTGTGTCCTAAACGGCTTGACCGATTTTGAAGAGTGAGGTGTCATAAGATTCGTATTTTTTCCCGGAGTGTCACAAAAAAGATATAAATCTAAATTTAAGGAAAAACGAAAAAAACCCAATTGTCACACAAGTGTCAGTGAGAAATGTCAAGATATGAAATACACTGAACTGTGAAATTAATTACGTTCTGATCTATTCACAATAGCATCGCAATTCATATCCAGCCAAGTTTCGCACCTAGCGGCATCTACATTTCACCTCACCCCCTTTTTGGCTGTCAGTTGCGATGACAGCCAAAAATCGCATCATCATTTTGGATAGTGATCCCATCAAACGAATATTATATTGAGTGTTAGGTTCAAGTTTATATAGTCTGAATAGCTACATTAGGTTCGTTCACGTACGCAGTTTAAATCGATCGCAATCAAACAAAGTCTACACACGTACTCATCAAAAATGACAGAAAAAGAGAAAATTAGCAAAGTAACGAGTAACGAGTGGTTCCTCTCTTGGCTCGAAACAGCTCAGAGAATTTCAATCGGCAAGAACTGATAAATATGTCAAATGCAGAAAGTTGTCAAGAAACAAATTCAAAATCCGGCTTAAAAATTAATTGCACAGAACAATAAAATCTGTAAAAATAAAGAAAATTCGGTGGTGGTCAAATGTTGTCCTAGAACGTTTCATATGTTGCAAAAAGGTAAGTTATTTTATTTGTGGTATGGATTAGATGTCAAAGATGAAAGTTGCTCGAAATAGCTCGAAGTCTATCCACGTATTTTGGCGTATATTTTCAGCTCTCTGAGAGAGTTTTGGTAAATTTTTGGAGTTTGACGGATTTGTAGTGTTTGGCTCGGGAAAGTACGCGAATAGACCTATTATTACCCGACTGGTCACAGGGAGGGTTATGTGTTTCGCGCGTATCCTATGTACGTTCCTACGTGACGCCCTGCAGCCTAAACGGCTTGACCGATTTTAAATAGTGAGGTGTCATTAGATTCGGAGTGTCATAGGCTAAAATGATAAAAAAAAAAGTTAGTTTAAAAACCAAAAAACCCGACTGACTGTAAAAAAAAAAGTACCTATACCTATACCTTACTACTTGACAGTCGGAGGGTACTCAATACTCTTATATTTTTGTTAGGCTGGTAGGTATATAGTCTCCGATTGTCAATTAGTAAGGTATAGTTACTTGAATGTGTCTTTTTCATATCTTTTTAACTCTTTTTTTTTACAGTCAGTCGGGTTTTTTAAACTAACTTTTTTGTTTATTATGCCGGAAAAAATCCGTTATCTAAAATATTTTTTTTCTTTTTCGCCGACGGAAATTTCTTTACGCTTACGTTTTTTTTGCATTATTTTTATTAACTTTCTCCGTTACGTAGTAAGAGAAAGATATTGTATTCGTACAAAATTTCGAACTGGAGATGTTAATCAATTCTGACATTACGATGATAGAGGAACTCAAAAAAGTGTGTCGCAAAATCCTGCCCGGTCTGTCTGTCTGTGTCTGTATGTCCCGAGGCCTTCAGCCTAAACCTGCCCGGATTTTCTTCAAACTTTGGATTTGGAGTTTGGGGCTTACAGTTCGGGGTCGTTTTTTTGTTGCACGGTAACCTTAATATTAATGGTACTTCCCATACAAAATTTTCATACCAGTTTGATTTGTTCGAAAAATTGAGCATTCAAATTGTGTTCGTTTGTCGCCGATTCACGCCTTAACGCGTATTCCAATTTTAATCAAACTATCACACATTTTTGGTATTGGTCTATATATGGTTTTTGTGAAGTTTGGTTGATATCGGAATACGTATGTGTGTGTTGTGCATGCGTGAAAAAACACATGAATTTCAGTACATTTTGGTTTCTTTCCACACATTATTATAAATATAAAAATCAATCAAGAACGGCTCGACGGATTTGAATGATTTTTTGTTGTTTTGTTTTTCTTGAATCAGGGATAGTTTAAGATGAAATTAAAATGAAAATTTGGAAAACCTGTTGTTTGTTGCTGTTGGCATATTTCGTTTTTCATCTATCTACTTCTATAAATATATATCAAAATGAGTCGCATTGCGTTGGAATTGATGGTCTCTTAGTCTTAATGCGTTAACCGAATTTGTTTCTGGAAATTTAATGAAAGGTGACGTCAACACCAAGGTTTGTATGGATATACGGTTTTTGTATATTTATTTATTATAGGCATTTTAGTGAACCTTCCTGTGTTGTGAACTTCGAAACCGCTCAACCGATTTAAATGAAATTTTTTTTTTTTTTTTTTTAAAGAAAGGTTAGCTTTGGACCCGATAGGTGGCGCTTTTGTCAATGTCTCTCTACTTTGGGCTGGTGGGCGCAAATCGCATCACTTTGGCATCACCGTATACAATTAAATGGCGTAAAATTTAAATTTGCGTGAATTATGGGAAACCCTTTTGTATAGGAAAATTCTTGCGAAATAATTATTAAATTTTGTTAATATTACCTTATATTTTATTTTCAATGGCAGTCAAATGTGTGTGTGTATAGCAAGACCCCCTTAACCAGCGTTGCCGAAAGTACTCCCATAGGAGTATTGTACTACTTTCAACACCTCCGTACTCCCGTACTCCTCCTTTCACATTCGTACTCCTATTTTTTTAAAAGTCTTAAAATATCTTACACTTGCATCAAAGTGTAAATTCAACATTAATAAATTTAATTCACTTCAAATTTAATGGAATTTCCCTCTTTTTAGTTTTTTTTTTTATTTTTTTTCTTAACTGATTTTTTTAATGATTTTTGTTTAAATACAAATAAATATGTCTGTACTCCTATTTTTTTTAAATACTCCCCTTTCCTTACTGCAGTACTCCCTTATAATTTTTCTTCCAGGCAACGCTGCCCTTAACTATTCCAATTACAACCGAAGGAGTCCCTAATTTGATGTTAATTTCCCACGACAGAAAACTGTCTCTCATCGTAACACGAACGCCAGCAAAATTGGTCCCGTCTTTATCATTTCTCGCATTTTTCATCTCGCCAAGACGTGAGGACCATTCCAATCCCATTGACAGTTTGAACGTGCTTCTACCTCACTGCTGCGCTTGGACCACCAGCGCCGATAGGAGTTATATGCGCGCGCAAAAACCACTCAGCGTGCAGAGGGCACCGAAGCAACTGCAACTCCCGATCCAGCTGATAATCATAACGCAGAAAAAGCCACCGAATCCAAACAGAGATGAAACACACGAACTGCGGTGTTACAAAGACTCGCGCGGTGATTTGTTGCGATTCCCATCGCTGCACAGCAGGTAATTGCCGCAATTTTGTATCCGCAAGTGCTTGCAATGGTATCCAGAGTCAACACAAACATCTGTTGACAGACCACAATTGCAATGTGACTCCTCGATAGGACACATGCACTTCTACTTCCACTTCACATGCAAAAGGACTTGAGTTGAGGCTGCTCCTGGCTACAACTACACTACAACTCGGGCTCGTTTATAGTGTTTTGACAATGATTAGTTGCTGCACGTGCAACGAAGGACAAGTGTCTTCTTATGTTATGTGCTTGTCCATGAACTATGTTAATAGTTGAGTCCGTATCTGTCCTGGCACTCTTCCGTTCCCTCAAAAGGGTAACAGCTCTCTCTCATTGGCCCTGACGATAATTGGAAGGCAGAGTGATTAGTTTGGCTTAGCATCGGTGCGGTAGCGGTATATCCACTTGGTCGGAATGAAGCACGGACCGAGAGTGCGAGTGGAACACAATCGGAATGGCAATTGTGGCAGTTAAAACACAGGCCTCCCTGCATACCTCCCCGATGAACGCACGCTCTTATTGACATTATCAATGAAGCGACACGGTGCCAAAGTGCGCTGGAATGTGATTAATGTAATTAGCACAATGAGTAAACATTGCGATTGTTTAACGAACGTCTTCATTATTGGAGTGCACGGCATCTGGAGTTCGAGTGAAGACGGAGACGGAGATTCAGCCACTCTGTATACGAGGAAGGATGAATTTTCCGGTTGAAGTAATTTCATGCGAAATTGCGTCTTCGGCAAATTGGCGCAGCCTCTGATGGCGGCGGGAACTGGTTAATAAATGAAACAATACGTGAGAAGATATTCAATTTAATAGGGCAAGGCATTAGTGTTGACTCTTGGGTGGCATTTCTGTGTGAAAAAAACGGGAAGTTGGTTCCTATTTTTTAATGAAACAAACGCTCAACCAAAAGAAACTTAAATCAGTTGTTTTTTTATAGTGGTGGCAGAAAACTATCCATATGGTAGGTAATTCCACCTCGCGGCCATTAATTTTGACACATGACATTGACAGATATGAAAATTAAGAGGAATTCCAGTGAAAATCGGGTATAGGTTAGGTATACGCGGAAGCGGAATGTCTGAATAGTCCTTGGTGGAGGCCATAAACTAAGTATTAAATAGACCGTCAGCTCCCGCGCACCTACCCGATTCCCCCCGCAGATTTTGAAAATAAAATTCGCTCTTATTTTGCCTATCTGTGAATGCATGTGAAGCGCAAAAGAAAATCGTAATGGCGGGAGGTTAATAAAAGAAAAAAACTGAACGAATTGTCAGGTTGCTATGTGCAAGTGTATGCATGCGGCTAATTTACTTTAACATGGCACAAATACTTTCCCACATAGTAAAACGGAAAACAGCTTGTAGGCAAATTCTCTTAAGTTGGGTGAGCTGACGGTCTATTTAATACTTAGTTTATGGTGGAGGCCAACTAGGTGCGACGGGGCTGACACATAATACCCTGATTGACACTTGGAGCAGAAGCACTGTCAGTTTGGGTGTAGTTTTTGATTTCCGATGAAGTTTAACCTTCTAAACGTGAATTACTGCATTACAAACTGCACTGACGTACCCACTAAGGAGGACGAAGCTGCCGGAAGCTTTTTCTATGAGCTCCTTGGCAAATATGTGAGCAGAATCGTTAAGATTCGATAAGGCGACTAAGAAGCCGAAGAAAAGGAATACAGTAGAACCGAAGAGCCACTTAAGAGCTGGCTGTACCTATTAGCTTTGCCCAAAAACATAAGTGTAACGCTGTGTGTGAAATTATTTAGGAAAAATTAAAGGGTGTCCCATAATTTTGCGCCATTTAATAGTACAGCGACGCCAACGGAAAAAAAGATAACAATGTGACAGCGACAGTTTGGGGTTAGTTGGAATGAAGCGCTATACAAAAGAAAAACGCATTTTCATTGTTGAGCAATATTTAAAATATAACAAAAGTTTGTCAGCTACAGTCCGCAATTTTCTTATGACCATGAAATTTAAAACCATCAACTGTGAAGAGAAAAATTCAATTGGGTGACCTGTCACAAATCATCCGACAGCAAACATCAAAGTAGTTCACAAAAGTATTGCTGACAGTCCAGCAAATCAATTCGGCATCGTAGTCAAGAATTAGGCATTTCGAGAAGATCTCTACAGCGAAATCTCAAGAAAGACTTCAAACTTCATGATTACAAAGTTCAATTGACTCAAGAACTGAAGACTACTGGCCAGACCATAGGCGCGAAGAGAGTTCGTTGAATTGATTTTGGAACAACAACAAGTGGATGATGATTTTTCGAACAAAATCATCTTTAGTGATCAAGCTCATTTTCATCTTGATAGCTTGCGATTTAACGCCATTGGACTTTTTTAGTTGGGCTGTCTTAAAGTCAAAAGTCTATGCAAACAAGCCCACCGTCACCAACGCCTTGAAAGAGGAAACTGGGAGGTGCATTAATGAAATTCAGCCACATTTATGCGAAAAAATACAAAATTTCAATAAAAGATTATGTACTTTCCAGAAAAGCCGTGGCGGCCATTTATCCGTTGTGCTATTCCATACATAGCCCCAATCTGTATACTCTGTGAATCAATAAAAAAATTAAGCTTTCTAATTAAAAATCTGTATTTTCTATCAAAATTAAATTTAGCGAGAATTATGGGACACCCTTTATTTTCTGTAACGGATTTTATGGAACAGATCCTTCCGTTCCGTTAGGCCCAACTCCGAATACTTTTTGCTGAATAATTCCAAAGACAGCATGTTTTGTAAAGGAATCTGTCATCGGCGTTTCAAAATGGCCACCAATGTGCTTCACAATTTAGATCTGTTCCTTTACTTTTGTAGTAAGAATAGAAAAGACTGTCAAAATGGCAGTGGTGGGGATAAATTTTCTCACGGAGAGAGACACTTACGTAAAAGTTAGGGAACGCTTTCGTAGTAATTTATGAAAATGACAGATAAATAATTCAAAAATTCAAAAAAGTGTTATGAAAAGTCGTTAAACTCGAACAATTTGCTAATTTACGAACGAAATTAGTTCATTAATAGTTCAATCATAGTTCACCTAGCGATAAAGTGATTCGGAATTAATCGATCTTCTTTTTCATAAATCCGAGTATTTGGAAGAGAAGAAGTAGAACCGACACGGGTTTAAAAATTACGTGAAAGAGATTGACTTTTCTTATTCCTTAGATAGGTACAGCGAGGACGAATTTCGTCGCCACAGTCGAAAAGAAATTAAATAGAACATTCAATTTTATTTTCTCGACTGTTGATACCACTTTAGTACGCAAGAAATCAAAACAAATGCACTCATTTATGTCAAATAGGACAACAAAATTCAAATCAGCTGTTAATTGTAAGGTGACTGAGCCTTTTCAGTTCTTACACCAAGAAATTTGTTGAGTAAAAATTCGTAAGATTCTCAGTGGAGGGGTAATACCTTGCTCTCTCGATGACGCTCTCTTTTACGAATTTTTTGAGTTGAGGAACGGCACTGAGTAAAAATTCGTAAGATTTAAAAGTAAAGGAACAGACCTTTTGATTCAACAACCATGACAGTTTCTGTCATTCTACCAATATTTTCACCAATAAATGAGCTCACTCTCATTTTGTGAAAACTGCCAATAGAAAAGTAGAAAGTCCTCTGACAATTGACAGATGATTTAAAATTTGTTGTAGGTAATTTTTAATATACAGTGTCTCTTTTTTCTCTCCTCGAATGATTGTATTGATTTGAGTTAGTTTACAAACTATTCCACCTACTTGGATTTATTAAAAATAAATTCGATTAACTCCGAATCACTTTTATTGTAAATTCGGGTTTATCAAACATTTTAAAGACTTTTCTTTACCACTTCAATTTATGAATTATCTGTCATTTTTCATAGATTACTACAAAATTATTCTTTTTCGAAAGTCCCTCTCTCTCTAAGAGAAATTTTACCTCGACCAATGCCATTTTGACAGTCTCTTCTCAATTCTCACTACGCAAAAGTAAAGGAACAAAACCTTTATAAAACTAAAAACTATGCTCCAGCCGGATTTTTGCCTGTCACTTGGTTTTTATCATTTCACGCTGACATATTGTCGGAGACTACTCTGTAAATTGGGCACATTCAAGAATCTAGTTATCTTAAGTCGAGTTGATTGGTCTGGATAAGATGTATCCTAGACGCAAAAACTAGATTGGTCCGGAACGTCACTTTCTCTATGTCAGCCAACTTGACAACTGTCAACTTATGTCGTTTTCCATTGGGCAAAAAGAAGCGTCCGGGAGAGTCCGGACTCCGGAATCGCAACCGTTCCACTGGCACAAAAAATACTCTTCTGGTTATTCTGAGAAGAGAATTTCGCTTCTCGATTTGAAGTCAGAAGCACTCACACAAATGTAATTTATGTATTTTATACAAGTCAGCTGACAGCCGCCGTTGATTATTTTTTGGCATTTCACCAATGCTTTTGTGGGTTCAATCAGAAGGAGTTTTGTTGTTCCATTGGACCACAGAATGAGTGGATCCCCGAGTGAAACCAATGAAAAACGACATTAGTTCTCAGTCGCGAATTTCTCGACTAGAATTCGTCGGCTTCCACTCTATAAACGACAACTGACTAATCAAAAATGGTCTCGTTTTCCATTGCAATTGGGATATTTATTTCAGATCTCAGATTTTACGCGACTCATGGAACATGCAACGAAATTGATCTGATTCTGTAAATGGATTGGTGCGTTATTTGACAGCAATATCAGCTGTTCAAATTGCATGAGGCATATCAAGTCAGCCACCTGTCAGAGGAGGCTCTCCATAAGTTGAAAACGTTGCCGCAACCGACATTTCTGACAGATTCGTGTTGGACTTTTAAATTCCCGAACGATTTTGGCTGTTTCATTCTGCGAAATGTTTGAAAGCCTTTAGATCGACACCACGCAGCTTTGAGACCAATTATTGCACAGGAAATTGGAAATAGGTGGGAGGTGATAAAAGGTTACCATTCGTTCAAAAACTGAACACCACTAAGTACACTTCCATTTTGAATGGTTCTTGTGCTATAACCTCAATCAGTTTCGGACGTCTTCTCCATGTCCACTGGAATAATTCACCAGGTTCCTATTCCTGTACATAAAATAAACCAACCGACTACCAAATTAATCTAATTTCCTCTGGTTAAACCCTCTCATTAAAAGGTAGGTAAATCCAATACCAACAGTTCGTATTTGTCACAAAATTTGTAAAAATTACATACAACCCCAGTAGTTAAATGTGAAATATGGCCAAGCGCAACCCGCATCCTGTTCCTGACACTGCATTTGTATCAATATTTTTCGAGAGAATTTGCGCCCTCTCCTTGATGACTAATAACAATGGCACTCCGACCATCTATTATCATTTGCCATGATAAGCTTTCGCACTGCACTGCTTCCATTTTGTTCAGCTACCCCTTGTTCCGCATCGTCTTTGACGCCGCCGCCCCCCTAGTTTGCCCATCATTGTTTCAACGAAATAATTCTGATGATTAATGAAGGAGAAGGACCTTTTTCGCGCTATTTATTTCTGTTTGGCTTGAGTTCAGTTCGCTGTGCATTCGTTCTGACTCTGACTCGCTGGAGCTATACATAACGCAGCAGAAATGAATAAGGACGAGGAGCAAGCTCATTAATTAACTCCGTGTACGTGTACAGCAATCAGTGATAAGGATAATACGGAAATTTAATTTGCAATCCTGATGGATATAGACAGCCAGTTCTATCTGCATCTGGGACTATGTTCAAATGTCGATGCGGCTGTCTCGCCCACAAGCAAAAACAAAACAATCCGCAGCAGTAAGGGGAAAAAAGAGAAAATCTCTATCTCAAGTATTTACATCCAGATATTTGGATAGATTCCAAGGGGGCACTAACCCATTTGGTATCTCCTGGCACCAGCAAATCGGGATGAGTTAAGTACACAACACTCATATGAATGTCTGCTTGGTATAGCCAAGCGAACAAGTTTGGTCCACCACAACGACTGACTGTATGTACAAAATAGGTAGGTGTGTGCGTGTTCAGAGGGAAGGTGGATGCGGAGACCATTTCTCTGATTCATCCGAAAGACGTGGAGGAAGTTCTCGCTTCGCAAATAGTTGGATACCAAATAAATTTCCTCTTTGTGGCATCCAACATGTTCTCTGTTATTTATGCTTTGTACATTTAAATTTATTTCCCGGCATGTCCTGCCTGTAATGGAAATTATTATAGAAAAACATTTTTCCTTCTGTTGGAGTGCGCAGTTGGATTGTAGACGGTGGTGGTCTCCACCTATGCGGGGGGTAATCGGTTTGAAAGGGGGTTTCCCTCGCTTTGCCTTCGAATGGAAACGTGATCTGATAGCGACGAAATTCGCGGGTCTCTCGATTCGTCGGGAGTCCTTTATTACCACTACTTGGGTATAATGCAAAAGATAATTTAGCCGCGGAGTTAATAAATGGTCTGGGGTTTCGCTTGAGTAAAGATATCCCAACTGCGGTTAGGCACGTACGGCGTTCTTTATTTGAGGTTCTTTTGTTGAAAGGCAAACGGAAACAAATCAGATGAGGTATGGTTAACAATGAGAAGGGATGATTGGACCTGCTTGAAAAAAGGGTGTTTACCTTGGCTTGGGATATGAAACTGTCAATTGTAATAAAAAATCTATTGTGCCCCTTCTATCAAACTGATGGCAAGTTAAGGACTGAGCTGACTGGAAAAGCTTTGTATTGAAGGCCAACCTAAGGCCGTGCTTTTTGGAATGCTGCATTTATGCAAAATCTATCACAAAGGATCTTCGACCTTCTCTGTACCTGTTCCGCTCTGTCTCAAGGGAGAAAACTTTACCTGGGGGATGTTGCTTCGTATTTCCTCTTCCCCTGCGCAGAAACGTCGCAATGCAAGCAATAACTACAAGGAATCAGGCGGATATCGCGATCTTGTATTTCTTTTACTCATGAAATACTCAATTGTGACTTCCGGAAGTAGTGAACTCACTTTTTTTTTACTTTTGGTGTCGCTCACAGTCCGCAGTAGACCACGGCTTCAAACAGCAAGCCCCTCCAGCCAGCTCGGTCTCTAGCTAGCTGCCTCCAGTCAGTTGGGCTTTTCCTCTGCTACGTTCTTCGTCAAGGGTGAAAGACTCGCCGGGCTGGTATGTTGCTGTCCATACGCTTCACGTGCCCCAGCCATCTCAGCCGTTGTATCTTCAGAGCTTTTCGACCACGAAGTTGTAACGTACCCCGAACGCCGCCATAGCTGAAGATATGATTTTTAATTTTTTTTTACTCCGGCACTATCACCCGTGCCGGCGAAGACCTGGTCGATTACAATTGAGCTAATGCTCCGAAAAATCATATCTTCAGCTATGGCGGAGTTGGGGGTACGTTACAAAGTAGTGAAACGACAACAATTTGTTTATTTGGTTGAGTTTATCCTTGGCTCTAATGTTTCAAATGAAGTCAGTTCAATTTTAGTTGTTCGCCGGAACTTGGGTTGGCTTCCATCTTATTTATGAATAATCTTCGTTCATTGCACTTTTGAAAGACACGAAAAATGTTCTTCACAACACAACAAAGACATGATTGTACTATAGATATATAAGATAAGATCCTCACTCTTCTGCCAGCCAACGCTGGACATTGACACAGTATGTGTGCCGCTGTCTCAGATTCCTCCAGGCATAGTCTACAGGTATCATCCTCTATATGGCCCATATTCCATTTTACCATGTCCTGTAGACAAAGCCACCACCCATTTCAATGTTCCTCGACTCACACTTAGAACCCTTCTTTGAGTGGAGCAGGTCGGCCACTTTATTGCCATTTTAGCTTGTCTACATTGTTCCACGGTTGAGTCGAGCATTACTCCTAGATACATTAATGACTCCTTTGATCTAGTTATTTGATTTCCAACACGAACATTTGCATATTCCACAGTTTTTCGGGTGGTTATCAAGACAGCCTCGGTCTTGTGGTCAGCTAGTTCTAGCCCTGCAGACTCTAGCCAATTCTTGATTCTGGCGATTGCTTCATCCGTGGCGGACTCTATCTCGTGGATATATTTGGCCACAGTAACCGCAGCGATATCGTCAGCAAAGCCTATAACTTTAACTCCTTGTGGCAGCGTTTATCGTCGAACTCCGTCGTACATTATGTTCCACAGGAGGGGTAGAGCAGGGCCCCTGAACCGCCACTTCTGCCTACCTATCTATCAGAGACAATACAATATCATTTGTCTCTGGTCTCTGCTACCTATAACGCGCAGGTGAATATTTTCGGAGGACTTTATCTGGGTTATTACTTCCTTTTAATGGATAGACAGAGATTTGGCTATCATCCATTGTCTAATTGAATGCTTCGTTCTGCCAGACAGCGGAATATTGTTCCTCGTTGCCAGTTCTCAGTCAGTAGAAGTAGTTTTCCACATTCTCACCAGAGACAAATGATACTGAGACCCCCAACTCACAATCCTCTTGCCGCTGGGCCCCTCAGCTTTTTTCGAATTCGGCATTTTGTTTTCCCATCGGTGTTGTGTCAATTAAGAATCCGTGTCACATGCAAAAACATACAAAAAATACAAAAATAAAGGCTGCCAACCTCGACAACCGTGGGGAAATGTGCTAGAATTCGGGAATACCACATTTTTACATAACTTAATGCCATTGGTTAGTTATTATAAATTGCTAAAAATCGAATAATTTGAATTATTTGGTTAATAAAACTAGCTAAATGAGATGTTCTATACTGTAGAAACTTATTATGACAAACATATTTGCGTATTTTCTGCTTTTGAATATATTTAACTTCGATTTCATATGTAAATTTTTCTTAGATAGCTGAAGAAAATTTGCTCAAAATGTTTTTGTTTTCCTTCAACAAATCTAAGTTGTTCATTTTTCATTAATATTTAAAGCAAATGTACACTTATTCATAAAAAAAAATATTATCCACACTCTGATTCTCAGCACCGGTGCTGTGTGCTTGATAGTTGCAAGTGACAGTTTGCATAGCTCCGCAGCAGGAATCAATAGCCAAACCAAATCGGTAGACATATTGCGTCGCCCAGTCTATACTTACCTGTACCTTTAACTGCGCAACTAATGTGGGTGGTATTCGATTGGGCGCTCTCAGAACACTTTTTTTGAGAGCTGTTTTTATCAGAGACAAATGTCTGGTTTTTATGTTCGTTTGGTACAAAAACGGGTATTCTCTTTCAGATTTCAGAGCACTTTTGCGAATCTGGATTTTTTCTCAGATTTGCTTCAGATTTACCAATACAAGTACGTTTGAGTTTGACAGCTAGTGGAGTTTGTTAACGTTTTCGTGAAATTTTGTCAACTGAAAAGAAATGCATTTATATTTTTATTAATTATTTATGCAGAAGGAATTTTTCGAAAATGCTGGAAGGAAGCTGTCGTGGTTCCTGTTCCAAAGGTTGTTAGGACAACAAAATGTTAAGAGTTTATACCAATAAATATGTAACCGATGCTTGAGAAGATCCTGGAGAAAGTGGTGAACCATCAGTTGGTAAATTACATGGAGAACAATAAGCTACTGAGTGAGGAACAGTCTGGGTTCAGAAAAGATCATTCATGTGAGACTGCCATAAGCTGGTTGGTACTGAAATGAAAAGGAGATTTGAAAAAAAAAATGGAATTATCTCGGTATTCCTGGGTTTCATCAGCAAGAATCTTGCTGAGGTGCAGTCGATTCGCACCGATTAATTGGATGTTAACGTGGATGATTATAAGGCAAAGGATAGAATTGGATGTGTTGTTTTTATATTCAAAATGAAAAATCGAATCACTCCGCAATACTTGTCAGGAACGGTATCATTGGTCGCAGAGAATAAGCGAATCGGTTTTGTGACCAGGGCAGCGATGCGAAATAGTTTGTTGTTTAAAGGGTTAAAGCCGAAACCTCATTAGCGAGATTTAAAACTAGATGTAGTCAATATATGTACATATATAGAGTCGCACTTGATAGTTTTAATTTTTCTTAAATTTTCATAATTCTAATTATTTTTTTGATATAATTTAAATGCATATATAATTTTTTTATTGTTTTGTCCGAATCTTGATGGAATGAATATTGTGAGCCTATTTGTAAGCAAAAAGTAAACATATTACTAATAAAGAATTTAATTTAATTTAATTTAGAAATTATTGTTTAGCAAAGTTTAATTGGAAGTGATAAAAAAATATAATTAACGAAAAACATCAAACAGCCAGAAAACACGATCAATAAATTAAATATAAAGTGTGGCAGACACTACAGTAAACGATTATTTTAACCCTTATTCAATTTCAACAGAAATCAATCTGCGCGCATATTTAGAATGTTTTAATATAGAACTTGCGATGCGGAGGGCTCCGCGTCTCTGTACTGCTGCCATCTGTTTCCTGTACTTCTCCAGTTTGAGTGCATCTGCCCATATTTCGCATCCATATAGAAGTATCGCGGGTGTAATTGTCATGAGGAGCCTTCGTCTGCTTTCTCTTGGTCCTCCAACGTTTGCCGTGAGTCTACTAAGGAATGTGGTCACTTTAGCAGCTCGTTCGGAAGCTGATTTAATATGACTCCAGAAAGTGAGTTGCGAGTCGATAGTTACACCAAGGGACTTTACGGCGTTTTTGCTGGTGATTACGTCTGGGCCCATATGGAATTCAATTTGCGTCGGGATATGTTTTCTGGTTAGCAGAACAATCTCGGTCTTTTCAGATGCAAGACTAAGACCATGGGTTTCTACCCAGAAATAGACACGTCTCATGATTTGGTTCAGTTTTCTTCGTGCTTCATCAGGGTCCCTCGCAGTTATAACCGCTCCGATGTCGTCTGCGTACCCTATCAAAAAGGTGTCGTTAGGCATTTCGATACGGAGAATCTCGTCATAAAATACGTTCCAAAGGTCGGGTCCAAGGATTGACCCTTGTGCTGCTCCTGCTGTGATTTGTTTAACACGAGGCCCTTCTTTTGTGGCGTAGATTAGTTTTCGTTCGCTGAGGTAATCTTTGATTTTATACGGAGTAGGTACTGCGGTATCCTATAGACCTCTTCGAGCGATTTCAACATGTCTACCCATCTGGTTGTGTTGAAAGCGTTTCTCACGTCTAGGGTAACCAGATCGAAAACCACATTAATGTCCCCAATGTCAATGTGACAGACTGGCTTCTGATCTGTCTTGATAACAGTTTGTTGCGAGCAGGATTCCCGGCCATTCACCAGTAAAGATCAGCCTTTTAGCACCGTTTTCAAACGGAATTCTGCATCTACTCGTTGCCCGCTCATCTTTTAGAACTGACAGGCTCGTTTCCATCGCGACAGCATAGCAGACATATTGAAAAAGTATTTGCATTAATTCATATTGAATGGATACAGGGGTGGAATCGGCTAAGGTGATAGCTGATAGTTGACAATCAAAATCATCGCTTTACGTCCACGTAAGGTGATTATCAAATTGACAATCGCTTTTTTGTGATCAATTTCATGTGACAGCTATTTAGGTGTCGCTTTCATATATTTTTGTCATTTTCGTAGGTATGCACCTCGGCTTCAATTCAAAATAAATTAAATGCTTTCGTGAAAAAAGAATAACTATTTAAAAAATTAAAATAAAAAACATTAGGTGAAATTGGAAAATTTGTGATGTGCAATGTTTACTTGGGTACACAGCGAATTAATTCTTTATTCCAAATCATTTACAAATTTAATTTAATCCTCTAGTACATTATTTCTTGCAACATCTATGACAAATCGTTTTCAACTTCTTTAATCTGTTTTTGGATAGAATTGAATTTTTCTCTAAGCTCATCGAATTTTCCTTTTAAGTTCCCACCTGCGTCGGTAATTTTGCGACGCTCCTCAGCGAGTTAAGAGTATAAAACTAAACCAATGAATGCAAAACGCTTAGAAAAGTGTCGAAGACTACAAATATTCGAAACGCACGAATATCAACTCAAAAAAGAGCAATTGACGTTTTTTTGTTCGATTAGACACACGAAATCTGAAATCTGAGAGCAAATCTGAAGAAGCCCAACCGCAAACAACATAAAAGTGTCCCTCTTTCCTTTTCCGCGTTCACATGCGATTTTACTATCATAACAAGGTCATAGTCAACCACTTCAAGTAGCAATCGACTCCCGTCACGTACCCAAGTTCAACTTCGCAAGCATCTTTCTTCGACAAATACCAAAGCATTTCCGCCGTCACTCACCTCCAATGCAGTTGCAAAGGTGCAAGCCCCCAACACTCACCCCTACTTGCGGGAAAGCTATCCCACCACACCCTTCCAAAACAAAACTCGCTACTTTATGGCATACGCATAAAACGGTTAATAGAATATATTTCATAAATTGATTATTAGAATATTTGTCTACGAATACAATTATGCAATTAAATATGTACGACGAAACGTTATCCATTGACTGTGGATTGTGTCTACGAAAACCCCTCGCCGTTGATGTCATCTTTCTACAAAAAAATCACTTTATGTTTATAAAAAGTAGGCCAACACTGCACTAGCGTGTGGAAAGTGTTTGTATTGGTTTCGGTATAGTATGCCTTGCGTTAGAGAATGTAAATTTGTATATAAAAAAAAAAACAAAAACCTGCTCTCAGCGGATGTTGTTTTGGCCAAGAGTTGGCAGACAATTTTATGCAATTTGTTCAATTTTTTTCTTTCCTTTTATTTTGTTAAATTTTGTTTGTTTGTGTAACTTGCGCGCGCGCGATCTTCACCAGTTGTGCCAAGGATTTTGTGGGTTTGACGCATGGAAAAAAGACCGCAGCTGAGAATACGTTTGTTTGCAATGGCGCAAGTTAGGTGTGGCGAGCTATGGTCGTCTACTCGAGAACGGTTATTTCTTCTTTAATCAAAAATTCAACAATTTCCTCATCAACATCTTCCGTCTCCAAGCTGTCAGTATCGACATCTGTGAAAGGGGAGGGGGATTAGAATGGAGAAACCAAATTATGGGTGAAAACTTACGATTTCTGAGCTGCAAGCGTCGGTTCTTCTGTTCCTTCCATTCGACGATACGCTTGTTGCGGTACTCGGCGAACTGTTCGCGCAGTTGGGAGCGCTTCTCGAGCAACTCCTTTGAGGCGCGAGTCATGCGCAGACGGTCCTTGTTCTCGAACTGCGGATAGTACTTCTTGAGGGCCTTCTTGATCTCCTTCTGTTGGGTGTCGGACAGGAGGGTGGGAGGACGCGGCCGCCACAAGTATTGCAAGAAGTTCTTCAGGATTGTGCGCTTAATGATGCGGCCCTGGAACGTGTACATGTTGTAGCCGGTATCTTCCTTAACCTTCCACGAGGAGACACCAGTGACGACATAGCGACCAGTTGGATCCCATTCGACTTCGGAGGCGCGGAAGTGGTCCGGCGATGCCATGACAATGAAGTCGTTGTTTGTGTCGACGAATTCGAAGATGCCCATGGTGAGGTTGGCAAGGACGATGAATTGACCGCGTGGCGACCAGAACAAGTGGCTGCAGGTCTTCTTTTCGAGCTTCTTGACCAAGCTGGGTTTCTGGCCCTTCTTCACCTCATAGAAGCTGACATTCGAGTTGCTGGGTTCGCCATGAATGATGGAGAACTTATTGCCGACGGGCTCCCACGAGAAGGCCAGGATTAGGTCCTTAATTTCCACCGAATCGACGGGGATGTCCTTTTCGCGCATGTGGAAAATCTCAAAGTTGTAGAACATGCCGAGGAACTTGACGTCAAAGTCCTTCTTGTCCTTCTTCTGCTTGGAGAAGCGATCGACCTTGACGCACAGGTAATCGCCGGACTTTTGCCAGTGAATCATGCAGTCAGCGACGTGGAAGAGATTCTTGTTGCGAAGCTCACGCTTCTTGGGAATCTCCAGGAGAATAACTCGAGCTGGGATCTGGTTCTGCTCACCCACCCAGTAGGCGATGATGTTGTCGGTTGGCGACCAACTGAACCCGCGAATGCCGGGCACCTTGATGGACTTCAGATCCAACAAGTAGAAGCTGGGCGTCTCGTACACGTGGATGGCATTGTCGCCCATGCGGGCCACATATTTGTCATCGTGCGACCAGCGGAACATGGACAGGTTGGACATTCCGTCGGAGACAAAGCTGCGCTTCTCCAAACCAGTGCGGATGTCCCAAATGATGATCTTCTGGCCGGTGGCAGTAGGCCCATATGTAACCAGATAGTTCTCGCACGGCGAGAACTCAACAAATTGTGTGTTCGAGTGGGGGAACTTGTTGATCTTGCTGTAGGTGCTTCCACCCCAGATGGCCACACCAGGCTTGTGGAACGTAACCACATACGTTCCCAGGGGCGACCACTTTACGAAGGTATCAGTGAAACGATCTCGCGTCTCCAACTCCGATGGTTCAGGTAGAGTATTCTGCCAGAACTGAACTTGCACAGCATTTGGTGCAGTCTCCGCAGCCACGCAGTACTGATCGTATGCATCAGGCTCAGTGATGAATGTGTACAGATCGTTCTGCATCTTAAACGGCTGGGGCGTTGGTGGTTTCCAATTCTCTGGGATGTTCTCGTACCTACAAAGCGAAAATTGTTTTTTTTATTCCACCATCTAAAACAACTTTCACTTTTCTGTCTACTCACTTTTGGAAATCCGTAAACAAATTCACAGCAAACGTGTGATTCTTGTCCAAGCGATGGTGGTTCATTGTCTTCACCGCTTCTGCGGCGCTCCGAGCGTTGTTATATTCCAAAAACGCATACCCCTTGGTGTTGCCCTCCTCATCAAGAGGATGGAATACATTCACAATCTCACCAAATGTCCAAAATAGCTTGTGAATCACCGATTTCAATTTTTCCATCCGAGATGGTTCAACTTTTGGGATATTGTCCACAACAACCACACTCTCGACGCCATCGGTTTCACATGGTTTCTGCTCCAGCATATCAGCGAGCAGCTCTGAAATTGTTAAAATTTTCGCATTTTGCAAAAAGTTTTTGAGGTTAGAAATTATTTATGCACTCTTGTGTGGCGTAGAGGAGCGGCCATGCTGTGCTGGCATAGAACTTACCATCATCGGCAACATCGTCCACAAAACCCTCGGGATCCTCGAAATTCGGCTCATCTCCATATTCATTTTCATCGCCGCTATCACCGGCGTATTCTTCACTTTTCTTTTTAGCCATTATTAGCGAATTTTTACACGAAAAAGTTAGAATGAATAATTTCGAGCCGTCATCAAACGTACGCACACCGAACGAAAAGATGGTTTTATTGTTGGTTAGGTTGGTAGTGGTGATTTTAATTAAAATGCCAAATGTCAAGCGAAGAAGTTTTCATATTGCAATAGTGGTGGATCTGATCTGGTGCCAAGGAAATGGTACTAGATTTTTATTTTGTAAGAGGGAATTTTATTATTATTTCTTGTCGAAATATAGGGTTTTATCTTGTTCATTTTTAGAAAAGAGTATTTATGTTTTGGTATTGTTGTTAAATGTAGATTTTTTCGTAGGCCTGTATTTTCGATTTCACTTTTCGGCAAACTTCTTCAACGATCTTTCTTTGGCAGTATATTAGAAATTTTGTTTGTGCCCGAGTTCCATTTTCTTCTCCCTGAAGCTCCCATCCATTCTATCCACATTCTTAACATCCAAGCGTAGGTTGAAATGAAAAACAGCCCCCCATGTTACAGCTTCAGGAGAATAACTATCTTACTCATAAAATCATTAAGGAATTTCATAATTAAGCAATTTTCAATTAAAACTAAAACTGCTTTAAAAACCTATACCAACTAAAAGTATTACAGGAAACGTTAAATTGAAAACCCAATCTTGCTAACTACAAAAGTGCAACACTACCATAAGCCCTCAATGTACTAGAATCTAATGTATACTGCCTTTGCACTCAAAACTACTACAATCCTCTGTCGAAATGGTCCATTCAACAAAAAAAATCCTTTCACATTTCACAAAGGAAACGGGCAAAAATGAAAAACGAAAATTTCATTGAAAAATAAAATTTGGGAGCATGCGCAATCTTTCGCCCCCGTCAACGTTGTCGGTGCTTCAATTCATTCAAAAAAAAACACAAAATGTGAAACGCCAATATCGAACAAGGCCAAACATACACGCCCATAGCGGCATCCAGGAACACCCAACAAGCACAACACTATATGTCGTCTTCAGCTTTTTCACAGGCACAGGCCTGGCACAATACCAGAGCTACCACTTTCGATTGCCCAGTCGATTTATCTCAGAAAGTATTGTAGTAGATTTTTTTCTTGTTAGTGTTTAGTGTTTCTGATAAATAGAGTGTAGTAGGGTATGCGATTTGTCATTAATTTACCGATTTTGAAGTTTCCCCTGCTTGAAGTGATGCCTAGCATTGGTCCATCATCTTGAAAATAACAAGTTTGTTGTGGAATAGACCACCCAAGAAATGGACAGATATTTTTTTTTGGGAGAAATTAAATTCCTGCTTAGCTTATTTAAACCATCGGCTCATAACTAGGTACCTAGTTCCAAAATCAAATCCTTTGGTTCTCATTACTTTAGGCTAAGCTGTTCAGAAATGAAAATGTTATCATATGAAGGATAAATGCATTTTTACAAATAACTATCAACATTTTACAGATGACAGTTGTGTAATGCAGAGTCAATTTTTTTTTAGCATAAGGCACCAATATTAAAATTTGTAATATTAAAAATATTAATACTACACATTCACCATTAATGCGCAGTACCATTCGTTTTACGAATTTGCTGTCAGCATTTCCCACACAAGTGGCATCCCCATTCAGTACATTTCGATGCGTAGAGAAAAATTACCTACAAAAAAAAGCACAAAAAAAAACCAACCGAAGTTGGAAAAGAAGGCGAGAAGGCTCTGCTCTGCAGCAAGTAATTCGACGTCGCCGTAACTTAGCCGTGTAAAGTGTACCCCGAAGAACCTTTCTTTTTTAAACAGGAAGAAAAAAGGGGAATATCAATTGGAAAACTCCAATTAAACGGTATATTCCCTCAATCAATTGACAGAAAGTGAAATCCGAAATATCGGTCGCCTGCAAGTGTTTTTTTTTTCCTTTGCAAATTTTTCGTCGATACTTTGCACAACACTCACAAAAGTTGATTTTCATTCTCCTTCGGATGTAAAATAGCTAAAGTGAAGCACAAGAAGAAAAAAAAAGTTCCCTTACGAATTTTCTTTTTAAAAAATTTACAGGTTCTTCGGGAAAAAGTCGATTGATCGGATATTCCTCTTCGGGGAAAACTACAACAAATAATTAAAAAAAAAAGGAAAAAATAAGAACGGAAAATTCAATATAATCACTGTGAGGAGGAAGAGAAGAAAATCTGCGTGTCTCGTCGTTGGAGTAGGTGTTTTTTTTTTTCCTTTGATACATGTTCAGTGAAAAAGGGAGTGTATAGTGTGTGCTTCCAAAAAATAAATATTTTTTTTTAGTGTTTTGCAAAAGGCAACAAAAGTGTGAGCGAAAAAGTTAATATTTGTTGTTGTCTGTTGAAAACATTGTTTTCGTTTTTCTTGTCGTATGTTTCAATAAAGAAAGAAATAAAAGAAGAAAAACCTTTGGAAAAGAATCGAGCCAGTGGGAGTGAGGAAATCCCTTAAAGAAATTCGTTGGCTGATGCCTTTATGCTTTAAACATGGTGAAACTGGTCGTGCTACGCTTCAATATTAGGATATTTGTGATTACAAATCATGACAGAAGGACATGAAAGGTAAGTGTAACATGGAAAAAAATTCTATTTTAAGTGAAAATATATGTCAAAGGATGACAGGTGCCTGCCCTCCTCCCACTCTAACTCGATGGTAGATACTCATTTCTGTTTCTGATTACTTTCGTGGGGCTTCAATGTGTATAGTGTTGTCCTATTGGGTTATTTGAGGTTTTACATTGAATCTGCAACAAAATTCGGCAAGCATTTGGGAATGCGTGCCCCGAAATGTAGTGCATAGGTACACACATAACTCTGACATACCCACATAAGCGATTCAATTCATTGAGAGAGTTTTTGTGGAAACTCGTTGAAGAGGCACTTGTTTCGGTATTTTTCCCCGCGACAAGTTAATGGAACTAAAAGCGCTTGGGTGTTTTTATGCCCTTACCGTTCGAGGTGAAAGTACGTTACATACAGATGAGATCAACAGCGTTTAAGATGCGTACAGGACGACAGTACGTCCTGAAAAATGAATGTGTAAAGTAAGAAGAATCGCTCACAGTATTATCAACTTTTGTTGCATTCCAAGGCTCATCTTACTGCAGCACATGCATGAAGTAAGTTTCTTCTCAAAATTACTTGCTACCTTCACAATGGAAAACGAAGGTTTAACGGATAATGTCCTCAAAGCATCTAAGGGTGTGGTTCTGGAACCTTGCATAAGAAACTGAATTGGAATTTACATCTTTGCCACAAAATTGCCAAGCCTACTTGACTCTTGTAGGCCTGTCTGCTCATCTATACATGTACGGATTACGTGGACCTCCTCCTCTGAGATTTATGGACTTGTTTTAAACTACAGTCTACCAAAAACGCTGTGAGTAATCCCGAGACCGCCTCTAAGTGCCTCATCACTTATTTCAAGGTATCAAGTGACATGTGGACTGATCTAAAACATTGGAACAGGAGCTGGGAGCATCTTTCACGCCGAACTCCATTCAATTCATAAATTTGCAAGCGTCATTCCGAAATCTGTGATAAAAGCCGTCCCCATGCACATATTCACAGATATTCAAACAGCACAGTGCTCTTTATGGTTCTTGTTGCGCAAGCAGCATATTTTCTAGCAAAGAAACAGAGCCAAATATCCAAAGATACTTAGGTACTCTCCTTTTCGCTTTATTCACAAAAAGTCGCTCAGGATGTATGGGTTCCAGTTTTTCGCCCACACGCAGACAGTACCCGCTGATTCAAACATATCGCATGGTTGATGATGATATTTTTCTTTTTGAGATATCGCAAGTCTTGCAGTCGATTTGCTTGCTTGCAAAAGTAGGAGCACCCATTGTTGTTGGCTATCTTTCAAATTGCATCATCTAGTGCTTGATTTTTCGTACTAAAAAGTATGCTGGGTTTTATTATCATCAGAGTGTTGTTTTTTTTTTTTGTGGTGATACCTTTGCATGTGTATTTAGTTTCAGAAATAATTTTTTAAGTGTTGCGGTTGAGTGCGGCGACAGGTGTTCATCCTCTTGACCACAATTGACTCTCACTGAAAGTAATCGTTTGGGTAATTCCTCTCAGTTCCTCAGTTCTCAAGTTCATGTGTTTATGCCCGCAAAGTTTTTGTTGTTGTAGTCTTGTAAAATCAAAACCCAATTTCCTGTTTTGCATGCCGAAGTTTCGAATTACAGTCTACTCTTCAATAAGGAACACGAAACCCGCAAAAGAACATATGCTCGACATGCTGGTAATGGGTTTCTAGTTAGTTCACTTTTTTGTTTTGTATAGAAGTAAGTAACCAATAGTTGTTAGAAGGAAGAAGGACCCCTTTAAAGGGAATTGAGAGATTGCACTTATAGCCCATACCGACTCTCTATAGAAACTGGTTCTTTAGTGAACATTTTAGCTTTCAAATCGCGCTTAGTCATATCCGGCAGACGTCCATGGAGTGGCCACGCTAGATCCCTCTTTAATATTCGCACAGAGCTATTTTTTTTTTCAAATCTTAAATTGCCCGACGATCGTGCTCTATTTCACATTCAAATGCTAGCACTGCTCTGTGCCACTGACGTCTGCAATGACCTTCCACATACAAATTTGTTAGAAGAATAATTTCCTCTGCACTTTGTGTACCTTCCTACCTTCTATTTAATTATCTGCCCAACTGATCTCGATTATTACATCGAATAAAAATACAATTTCTCGTTACACTGAACGAAGACTTTATATTCCCTGTTACAGAAGAGAGTTTTCGTTGAAAATTGTTAACACACCGAACATGAAACGAAATAAAATCAATTTATATACGGAATCGAATAACTAATCGCGAATTGTGTGCACGTTTCTTCAAGAATCGCTTTCGTGCAACAGCAAGTATTAAATTTCAATGCAATCCTCGTTTGTTTTATTTGAATTCTGGCCAATCTGAATGTGTCATCGATTGGTGTTGAACAAAAAACGTGGACTACTTCCGAAATGGATTATTCTATTGCCCGTCGGTAGGAACGTAGTTTGAACATCAAAAAAGGTGTCGCGGTGGAACTTCTAGTTCAAGTAAAACGTCTTTAGGGAGCTTTCTATCAGATTTAAGTGAACTCCGGTCAAACTTGAATGTAAAGACGCGTGTTCAGCTAGTTTAAAAAAAAACTTGGACAATAGGCCTGTTTTTTTAGCTTCGTTCTCAGCAAAGCAAAGTAAAATAGGACTTTCAGCACGCAATTACAACAACTACGCTCTACTTGACACTTCGAGACTCGCATTAGTTGTTGTGATTTGTGTACTGAAAATCTTACTTTACTTTGCTTTGCTGAGAACGAAGCTCAAAAAAACAGGTCTAATATAGACACTGCGGCTGTTGTTCGACGTCAAGTTTTGCATTTGCGAGCACCTCGTGGAGTCTTACTTAACCTCACTCCATATAAGACCAGTTGACTTACTAAGAAAACAATTATGCTACGTTTCCACCGGAAATTGTGATTAGTTAATAAACCTAGAGATTAGCCATACAAATATTAGTCGCATAAATGCGCGATTAAAAACTAAACTCGAAAACCAACCAAGAAGACGTCAAAAATTGGAAAATGTCTCTCTCTCTCTAGTGAAACTTCATTCGTTCTCTCCTGTTTATACAAAATTTCGACCACAAAAAATTATTCAATGCTGACATTACGATGACAGACGAACTAAAAAAAAGTGGGTATCGAAATTACCTCAGTCTGCTCGTCTTCTCGTATGCTCCTGACGTCTGCAGCTTAAACGACTTGAGGGGCTCGTTTCGAGCTTGGGATTTTGAACCATATTTTCAAGGAACGGTTTCAGTTGCTCTGTATACGTTCCGTGAGGTACATGGTCATTCATTTCGTGGTTCCAAGTTGGTAGCGTGTGCCTTGACACCTGTCAATTGAATTGTCATATTAGTTGAATGTTTTCCATTTACGATAATTGATCGCTTAACAGTCGAACAACGCGTTAAATTTATTAAAACTTACTACAAGACGGAGCAAAAAGCCACACAACCCGACCAATTATGGCTTTATTGCGTGAGAAGCTTTCTGGTCGCGTAATTTCACGTTTTGGCGACGACAATTGGCTACCAAGATGGTGCGATTTGACACCGTCAGATTTTTTTCTGTGGGACTACGCAAAAGACCGTGTTTACGCGAATAATCTGATAATGAACTCTAGACGCATTAAAAAGCAAGCTGTCAAAGGGAAAACCATAACTGGCGTGACTCTTATAAGGAACGCCCAAAGTATGAAATGTAATCGAGAAACTTCTCCAGCAGATAATGTCCGTGCTTCGGTATTTTAGTCACCATCAGGCAGGCGTTTTCTATAGACAGACCTTGAACGAGGTAGTTGCATCAAATTCGACGTCTTTAGGGAGACTACGGCTGATGATTTAGAACTGGAAGATGGAAGATCAAGAGCTATAGACCCTTGGATTCGCTGATCATATTTTAGAATTCCAAATAATGAACAATAGAAAAAGAAACAAATTTTAAAATAATTTTCAATTATACATTTAATTTTTGAATTAATAGATAAACTTTAAAAACTCAAATAGAACACATTTTTTGTACTAGATTAGTACATTCGGATTTTCATTTTGTTAATTGCATTTTGGTTTTGTTAATGTTTTTGTGTGGGGAAAAAAAAACGTACAGAACATCATCTTCGAATACAACCGCACAGCTATAGATCGTCTGAAAGCATGTTGCTATCGTGTAAAGCGTAACGAAACCCCTAAACATCTTCGCTACAAATATTTCCACACATTTGGGCCGCCATCTATCAATAGCCAAAGCTTTAGATTTTCCAGTTGAAAATGATTAGCCCAACAGGTCTATTTATATTCCTAGGCCTAGATTCTTATACACAACGCATCATTAGACTTACTTTTATAGTCCGACTGGGCCTACAATTTAAAGCCGAATCCAAGCGGCTGAACTGAGAAGCTTGCCATAATTTTAGATAATGTTTGTCAGACGCTTGGGACAGATGACACCTGTGTTTTTTCGGACTTTGAATGGGGGACTTCTCGCAGTAAAGCTTGGTATCCTGCTCGCGCTAAATTTTATCGTCCCTAGTCTCCACTTCGATTCTCCACACCAAAGATAAATGGTCGCTAAATAATTATTTTGTATTTTGGTCGCTAACGTTATCTGCGGTTTCCTCTAAAAAAAACATAATAATCACAACACAAACTTTTTCCTCCTTTTTCTTCTGTCAGAATATATCGATTTAATATATCGGACATTTATTTCGCAAGCTTCTCTTTGGCCCACCTATATGAAGTTTAGAATGAAGGGAGCGAACAGAATACTGCTTTGCTAAATTTTATCTTTGTAGACAATTTTGTATGGGAAATCAAAATTAGCGCGAGCAGGATACTAAGCTTAACCACTGAGTCCAAAAAGAAAAATTTACCTTAAAAGTGACATTTCTGTATTTTCGCAACAGATGGCGTTGTATATCTCTGTTTCTTTTTGACTGCTGTCTTTTTTCTGCGGGTGATGACACCATCCTAGAGATGCAATATTTAAGCCGTCTCCATCTTCATTCATCTGTGTGATACATAACCTCAATACCAGCAGTGAATTTTTGTGTTCCCTGTTTGAAGGCTTTTTTGCAGAAAACTATTGATCTTACTAGACTATTTCACTGACATCTGTCAGTTCGGTGAAAACGATGTAGAAATGTTGTCAAAAGTTGGGGGATTTCAATCCGCTCTGTCTAAATTTTGAATTGTTGTGTCTTTAGACCGATGCGATCATTGTTTGGTTAAAAATACACCACCTACTTTCCTGTTCTACCTCATTGTGAAGCCGATCATTTATTTACTCACTTTGACGTTTGATGACCGAACCTGGCAACACCTTTCGCCTGGAAATATCTATCTTTCCGATCATCTGTAAATCGTACCATTCACAATTGAAGTTCAATTTGAGTTCAAACAATCCCAACTAACAACAAATTATCTGCAAAAAAAAATAGTCCATCAACCAAGTCTATGACTCTATATGCCCTCGCATTCATTCACAAGAGAAGACGGCAATTGGGGAAAAGCTTTTTCCCCGCACCGAGAGTATACATAAAAAGCCAAAAACCAAGCCACAGTAAACAACAACTATGAAAATATTTAATAACACGTACATTCATTTGACAGAGCCGCTGACTGAGTGCCATTTGGCACAAGCCCACCACAAGACATTGTTTAAACAATTTCTACCTTCATTTCCCTTTCGCTTTCTTCAAACCCGTCTCCCGAGACGATGTTCATTCAGATTTATCGAATACAGATAACCCACTTCACTCGGAAGCAATCGAAATAGAATTTTCGATTCCTCCTCTCGTCCGACGAACGACAAGAGAACCGCACAGAAAACAACACTAAAAGCTGAAACCTGAAAAACCAATCGCAAGTTTTTCATCAATGAAAATGTGTGTTTTTCATTCATTTTCTTAGACATGACCTCTAAGAGACAACCTGACACAGCACCGAGCGAGAGAAATAAAATAAACATAAACAATTCAGAGAGTGTCCCCCCCCGCTCTTGGGCGGTCGGTATAGCGGTATACATTATATGACGAGAGGGTAAACCACCCCACAGGCCAAATGACGATGATGTCGTACTTTGGTGTACATTATGTACACGGTGTATATTATGTGCACGTATATTCGCACGGAAATAACAATGAAACTCTTTTGAACGGGCATACTGTATGGTGAATGAGAGAGGTTAGTTTTCCTATGCGGGTACACCTCGCATGGCATGTATATTCACCATGACATTGTGGCAGGGGAAAGGAAGACGGCCACCACAAGGAGCTGTTGATACTTCTGCCATTCATGGATTGTTTTGTTTCAGTTCTAGATGAACTGTGAAGAGTGAAGAGCTTCGGGCAAAAGCTTATTCGGTGCAATGCTTTGTGTGCCACGGTATAGGTGGTAGTGGTCGTGGCAGTGGTGTGTATACTTTGAGAAAAATAGTTTTGTCTGCGCACATGGGAGGAAATGGACTGTTTTATTTTTTCTTTTGCTCGTTTGAGTGGATGTGTCAAAATTGGTTGCTGTCAACAGCAATTTTTTGTTCACTCTCTTATGTGGTGGATATACGAGTAGATAGTCGTGGAAGTGGTTCTTATTACACCCTTTGGTGGGTCCCCTTGTGTTAGTGGAATGCATGAATATCCATCTGCAACAAGGTGTAGAGATTGCTACCCCACAGCTTACTTATAGATCTGGCTGCTATTTTCTTCTCGGACTGATCAGCACCTCCTTCGTGATGCAAAGTATGACAAGCCAGATGGAGCTGTACGGTGGCACGGGTGTATGTGTAGTATGGAATAGGACTTGTTCTATGAAAGCTGTGCGCGCTATGGTGGTGTCCAGCACACCAGCTGGAAGCTTTCCATTCACAGATGGAGCTGTACGTGCGCAAGTTTGCCACCATCTCTGTAAAATGCAACATCCCTAGCCGCGTGGTAAATCATGCGAGACTGCGCTGTAAACCTAGGGTCGAATCCGTGAGCGAGCAATATGCGACGGAATTTATTCTTGTTTCGTATGCGAACTCTGTGGGAGTACAGCTCGTTCACGGATGCGGCGATTCAACCCCAGGTTATCAGCCCAGTCTAGCGTGATTTACCATTTACTTATAGGCTGGTGGCCTTTCCCAAGGGTGGTAGCTGGTCGAACTGATGATATACGCTTTCGACAAATAAATCTTTAAGCAGAAAGCACAAAAATTCACTGCGCATTGAGGTCATGTGTCATGCATATCGCTATACTTAAGACGGCATTAGTAGCTCAGTTTGAAAGCATGCGGTGTCACTGAAGCTTTTTATCCGGATCAAGGCTGCGCTGAAAAATAGACCAATGTATGTGCGGGGGCGGAAGGCAACAAACGCCTTATGACAGGTGTTAGGTTAGGTTTTGTTCGGGTGGCCACACCAAGTGGAGCCTCACTTATGGCAGAGTAGGTCCATTGTGATACCACAAGATCAATGAACTCAAAAACTAGTTTTAGCTAAGAACGTTGGATGCATTTGATGCAAATATTTGCATGTCAAAGAAATATTCTCCTAGATAAAGGCTTTTGACAGGGCTGCGTTTCGTCGCCTCTTAATTGAACGATCTATCTGTCTCAGTGGTTCAGAGCGTAGTGTGCTAGAATAGGCGATGGGTTTCAGGTTCAAGCACTAAAAATCTGTTGAATAAATTTCGTGGTTATTGTCAGTCTGCTTACTGCAGTTTATGTCACTGATGTCCTTGCTCCGGCCTGTGCGAATGATCTAGCTGCGGTCAAATGCTGTTGGCTCATGTCTTCTGACCGTTTGTTCAAATGTATACAGACAGCCTTGGGCATGATCGATGAATGGTGCATTCGAAACGCGCTTCCAGTCAATCTTATCAAAGACAGAGTTCGTCCTCTTTACAAAAAGGAAGCTGACACACTGAAGTTTAGAAGGGAATACGTTAGCAGGGTCAAGTATATTGCATCTCGGATAAGGCACCTCGAGAGCGCCATCTGCCTTTCCGTAAAAACAACCGGTTTATCACCAACAGAAGCTTGTTTCGATCTATACACGGGGTTAATAAGACCGCACTTATTTCGTTCAAATTGTTCATTAAATAGGCTCGCACATCTCTTTATTCAAATTTAAAAGGTCAATCTGTATCAGTGGCGCAGTGGTGCAGAGTTAGAGTGAGGTCTAACGACTCAAAAGCTCTTGACCAAACTTCAAGCGCCAGTTTCCACGAACGTCTGACAACCATCCGTGTGTATACTCTCCTAAAAGAATTGCTCAGTTTAACCCAAGTGGGTTGAGGTAGCCGTCCACTTGTGAGCGCCGCCTAAGGCGATGTTCCTCTACTGTGTTGGAGTTTCGAGTTGGAAGCTCTTCGACGCGGTATTTTCGAGTAAAATCACTGTACATATCATAGACGACACAGTATGTAGAGTTCTCTGTTAAATCGTCTTTCTCTTCGCGTCAAGGCAAACATGCCCAAAGTTCTTTTGGAGAATTTTGCCTTCAAAACGAACAAGGACATCTTTATAAACTTCCATGCTTCTGTGTCATATAGGGAACGATTGCCTGGGATTATGGACTTATATGGAGTTATCCCAGTGTTCTTTGTGAAGACCTTAGCACTCAATTGACTTTTTATGCCAAACCAACAGCGATTGGCAAGTGTATCTCCTCATTTTTGACGTGATGCCATGCCGTTGGCAGAGTAGTGACTAGTGGACCGGATTTCCTACCTATCTCAAAGCTAAAGCTGTTTATTTTGACGTTCAGTTCGATTGGTCGATGTCATCTGTCATCTAAACCTTTTTGTAGCCCCTTTCGTCCCAATATTTGCGACGTTCGGACTTCAAGTTTTGTAAGTCTGACAGCTGACTGATTTGATGTATTTCAGTTTTTATTGAACTAGATTGGTTAAGTCAATAGTTTTCTTTCAGTTGACGTCTATGGAGGGGTAGCCGACAAATCTAGTCAAGAGAATCCTGCCTGCATATACTCAGTTGACATTTCCAAGTGTCAAAATTCAAAATAAATCGCAAGACTACAAGAACAATTCAAGTTGACTAATCAACGCGTTCGGATAGGTATAGTTGATGTAAAACGTCATCTATAGCTAGTAAAATGTCAACTATACCTAGTTGACGTTTTACATCAACTATAGTTATCCGAACGCCTCGATTTTCAAGCGCCCCAGTGACAGGTATCTGAGTTTTGACAATGATGTCAGTTTGCACTCTTTTTTTATCAACCAACCATCACCATCATCACATTGTCCGTGTAAAATTTACAACAAAAATGCAAGTTGAAGGTTAAAAACGATTAAAAGTGATGGCCCCTGTTTTCAAACGTTGCCCGCCAAGTATTCGGCCAAAAATGAGACTTGGCTAAACATTCAAAAAGGAAAATGGCGGCGTACCGATGAATTTCCACTTCCTCCAGCTGAGGCGGCACCTACCCAACCCCTACCACCTGGTGTACACTGAATGAATATTTTCAAACTATAATTATGTCAATGTCATCGTTTGAACGTGCGGTGAATATTATCTGCCTGCCGCAACCGCAACTTTATAGTAAACCTGATGACAGTTTACATTCATTATATCTTCGATTGAAAACTTCCAATTCATAAATGAACTGCAGGCGACTTCATTCAGTAACACAGCCCGTGCATAGCTTGCCTCCGCCGATAATGTCGGGTTGGATTCCAATGGTGTATAGCACACAGCCCACCTCCCCGACCGATGTGTTCATGTACTGAATGGAACCTCCCTTCTATCTGACAATGTAACATCCATACGTACATGAAAATCCTATGAATGAAACAACTATGTACATCATGTAAATATGTATGATGGCATAAAAATATTTAAAAATATTTGGCATACATAAAATGATGAAGTTGGCGCAAAGCAACAAAGACGACAGAAAAGCAGCACAAATACTCGGCGTGTCCTAGCGAAGCGAATGTGAATTAAAAGTTGACCTAAATATTCAACAACTTTTCGCTGGTGTATATATATAGAAAGGGAGTTGGTGTTTATATAAATATACATGGAGGGTTGTGGCAAACGCGATGACAGAGTTAGCATATGCGCGCATCCTTCTCTCCCTCGGCACCGTTTGGTGTTGGTAAATGGTAACAACTTCAACTTCAGTGGGGTGGGTTGAGGTGGCGCGGGTGTATGTGTAGAATGGAATAGGACTTGTTCTATAAAAGCTGTGTGCGCTATGCTGGTGTGCTGGCGAAAAGCTTTCCATTCACTGATTTGCCGAGTTATATTAAGAAGTCTGGTGAATTGATTTTCGCTTCGAGAAGTCGTTTAGGATCCAGGAGAAAAGTCCCCGAGACGGTAAACCATGAAATTATAGAAAAAGGAAAATAGAAGATCTGTAGATAAAAGAGGTGCTTGTCAAAGTACGCATCAATTGTTTCCAATTTAAGGTTCTGATCTGCTTTGGTATTTTGTATACTCTTGATCTGACTTCTGTCAATGAGGGCATTCATTTGTTGGCGGAATAACTTTGCAAGTACTAAGTGAAATCAAACTGTTTTATTGGAGAAAGATTCACGAGGGAAACTATCGAGTTCTGGCTGAGGACGGCTGTCCAATTGGAAATTCCTGGAACAGCTAGTGAAGACTCGGTGAAAATGAATTGAAAAATCTGTGATTTTGTTTTCTCTTTATTTTTGGGTGGCTGTGCGATTTGGATTGAAATTGCGCAAGCAATTTACTGGGATCAGTTGTTAGAGTGTTAGACTTCTGAGCGAGGGCGCCACAGGTTCGTACCCCACTTAATGCTTCTTCCTCTGAGCTACCTTTTGGGACAACAATTTAGAAACAGCTTCTTAATTTAGCCGGCATAAGTCCGAGAGCACAGTTGTCATAAAAGCTGAAAGCTTCTCAATTAGCCGTTTGGACTCGTCAAAAGATTGTAGATCCCTTCCATTCGCCCTAGAAAGAGAGGCTCAAACAAAACGAATGGTTATGAGAACCTAGGCCCAGGGTCCCTTATAACTATTTATTATTAATAAAATTGTAGGTCCATTCCTCATCACGAAAAATTCAAAAATAGAGCTTTGTCAATGGGTCTTTCTTAGTTTAGTAAGTCTGACTGACTTGATGTAGTTTAGTTTTTATTGGCCACGTGAATAGATTTTTGTTTTGAAGTTGATGTTTATGAAGGGGTAGCCGACACCGATCTTACACCAACCTGTTGCGCCATACAATTATTTACAATTTTGGTATTGACAGGTGGATAGATAGATATACAGTTCGCACAAGACATGTCCTTATATAGAGCCCTAGACTTCTAGGCTTTTATGCTCACAATTAGTTTGGGTGATAGATTTATACCCATAGCTTTAAAAGGTCAGAGTCAAAGTTACTGTCAGCCGTTTAGTAAGTGCCGTGGACTTAAAATTGACGCTTGTCTGAACAGTCATTTTGACAGCCGTTTAGTAAGTGTCGTGGACTTAAAATTGACGCTCGTCTGAACTTCAAATCTGTTAGTGAACCTGAATGAAGTCTGATGACTAAAATCGGATGGCCGAAATGGAATCGAAAAAGGGACTTGTTAAAGAGACATAAGTTTAGATCTTCGGCCGTGGCTGATGTACAAAAATTGTTCACGTTTTACAAAGTTTTTGTAGTAAGTGAATACGGAACCCGTTCAGTAAAGCACGTACCTTGCATTTCGTCTATGTCAGTATGAACTGACTTTTCTAGCATCAAAAAATGATGTACATTCCGTATTGACAGCCAAAATGTCCTCGGACTATCTGTATAACGATAAAAATTCCGCTTACTCATTGAACCTTCCTTCAGCTGTCAGAATGGCGTACACTTTTAATACGATTGACACGACGGTCCGCTCTTAGCTAAATACCCACCCGCTGCAAAGTAAACTAGTTTCCCTACTTGCCTATAGTGTCCAGGGAGAGTCATTAACCAACATACTTAGCCAGTAATATCATTATTCACTTACTGATTAGCATGCATTTACTCACCTTTAGTCGCATATACAGCAGCGCTATACACCAGCTATAGATGGCGACAATTAATTAAAGCACTTTCAACTCGACTCCAGAATGACATAACGTGTTGCGGTGATACCTACTTTGTAGTGGATCGACGCGCTTGTCATGTTTTGACAGCAATTACCGTCAAGACTATACGCTTGACATAAATAAGTGTGTGATTTTAAAATAGCCTATGAGTTACAAAGGTGGAGGGTAATTTGTTTTAAATGCTTAAAGTTGCTGCCAGCCAAAGGTCTTTTAAAACTAGTTTTCGGTCTTAAGTAAGGGACTGGATAGGTTGTTTTTTTGTGCCTCTAATCGTTCAACATGTCAAGTACTCGCAGTACTAAGCAGAATTTTTTAGCGTTCATGTTAGATGGAACAAACTCAATCGCAAAGTTTTTACAAACAATCTATTGTGATCTACAAACTATTTAAGGTTACGGTTAGTACTATAGTAAACCTTTATTGTTGAGTTGTTGTCACTAATGACATTTGTGCTGCCAGTCCGAAAAAAGAAAACAGATTTTAATATTTGTAACAAAAAATGTACCTACTCATTTTGACGTTTGTGAATGTGGACGTTCGGATACTTAGTTAATGTAAGACGTCAACTATAGATTTGTCTGGACTAGGTATACGAACTACAAGTCAACTTGACTTGCTTTTGTAGTCTCGCGGTTTATTTTTAATTTTTATACTTGGAAATGTCTTCTTGAAATGTTTTCATGAATAGATTTGTCGGCTGCCCTTTTATAAACGTCAACTGAAAAAATTATTCACGTGACTAATAAAAAACAAAAATACATCAAGTTAGTCAGCTGTCAGATTTACTAAATTAGAAATCCGATCGATTCACGTGACCAATAAAAACTAAAATACATCAAGTTCGTCAGCTGTCAGATTTACTAAATTAGAAATCCGATCGTCCGCATTGTATTTTAGACAATTGACTGCTTTTGTTTGAACAATGTCATGAGTTATCGGTAATCTGTGGTAAGATTACTACAGATTTAGATTAACCCATGATTTGAAATCTGCGATAGCCGATGAGTGTTTGTTGAACAATTTTTCACTTCGGTCACCAAACCATAGCTTTGCGACAAATCGTTCCACTTTTCCAGTTTATTTGTCAATTCAGTGATTACATTTTTTTGTTTTCCGAGTTCGTTTGTTTTTGATAAATAAATTGTTAAGCTATTTTATTAATGTCATAATTAAATGATACATGCGTTTTTTTTAAAAAACTAAAGAATAAAATCTTGTTGTTGTAAGACAATAAACAATTTTTTAAAAACAAATCCGAATCAAAGCCACAACAAATAAAATTTTACAAATGGATCTTCTCAATATATTCAAGGACCTTCGCATTTTTCTCATTCTTTCAATGTTTGCTCGAATGAGTGCGCTTTATCTCAATTTATGACAGCTGTCATCGGATAAGAATGCTGAAAATAATCTTACTTCATCCTTCGCATTCATTATTGTGTTGGGAACCGTTACACTCACTTATACCTTCAATAAATTGGCGTGTACCGTATTCTATACATCTGGTCAGTTTTAAACGTCTACGAAACTGACGAGACAGATTTTATTGATTCAGTTCACTCCATATTAAGTTAAATAGACGTTTATTGTAACTGTTATTTGTATTTATTCTCCACAATATTGTGCAAAGAGTTGTTGTGTATAGCAGCAACGTCAAAATTAATGCATTACGCAGTCGTTAAAAAAAACTTTAACAAACGGAATTCCACAAAATAATTGGTTAGATCTCATTAACCGCGCAAAATCGGATGGTTATTAATTTGGCTGGTCGTTGTCGTCGGAAAGCTTCGGAAAATATGTATACAGCGTAGCTGTCAAAAGTAAGTGGTATAATGTTGCATTTACACAATAACACATTCCTAACACGGAAGATTAAAGGGATGCTAAATACTCTCCCCTATCGGGAATAATATTTCCCACGGAATGTTTTCAATTCAGCAATCTGATTTGCATTGCTGACAAGGGAAACATTTCCATCTGAATTTGTTCACGATACCACTGACTAAATAGCCGTAGCACTGAAAGGGACGACATTACGTGACACGTTTTTGCTCGGCCATCTTGTTTACGTGGTTGGAATTATGCTTACGAAATTTTGTTTTCCTATAAAACAAAATGGCTTCCGGAGGCGATGAACGGACAATTATTCATTTATTTCGTGTAACTGTTTAATGAATTGTTGGTTTAATTTACTGAAACTAATTACCACTCACATTTCACATGTTTTGAATCAGAAATAGAAATGTTTGCAAGTGATTGCAGAATTGTTTTTCGCGGGAACTTGTGTTTGTTTCCGCTTTACTTATCTATAATTAGGGGTAGAACTTCCATGACACTTTAGGCGTCTGATATGTGATCTCATTCTTACGCCTTTATTAGAGTTGACTGCGGACACACAGAATTCTCTGCTGAAACACAGGGATACAGAAAGCCCATTGAAATAAAACAATTTGGAGACGACTTTTGGCAAAGTACAGTTCACAATGACAGAATTATTCACAACTAGGAAGACAAGCTGAACAAAATCAATATATATTTTGTCAATTGTTTTATGGTGCAGTAGGTGGACTCCAATTACAAATGTTTCCTCTTAATTCTATTTTAAACACAACAAACCATTCAAACCTCCATTCCGTTCTGTTTTATATTTTACAGCGACTTCTTAGTTAAAGTACGAGCCCAGGTAATGACTAGAGACGAGAGTACTGAAGGTTGGTTACCACTTGCTGGGGGTGGTTTAGCTAATGTTTCAATACGCAAACGTACTAGACTATCCCCCGGCGCTGGTGGACATGAATACATTATCTATGGCCAAAGAATCTCCGATCAAAATGTAAGTAATCGATTTCGAGTGTTTGTGTTTGTCAATTTTGTTCATGCGCCATCTCTTGCAGGTAATCCTAAGCTGTGTAATAAACCGTGACTTAAAGTATTTTAAAGTGATGCCAACGTTCCATCATTGGCGTGCCGGTAAACAGCGCAACGGCCTGACATTTCAAACAGCGGCGGATGCCCGGGCCTTCGACAAGGGAGTCGTTCGAGCATACAATGAACTGATTGACGGTAAGCTTATATTTTTTGGTGTCGATCTCGAATATTTTGTTAAAGATTGGAAGTTAAAATAAAAATCGTTTGATCGTTTCTCTATATGTTTCAAGTTTACGTTTTCGTTTACCTATCCATGTTTTTGGTTTTGGTTTAGAAATCGTGTTTTTTTGTTTATTGTGTTTTGCATGGTCGCTTATCTTTTGCATCTAGAGTTTTGTTAGTTTATTTTGATAAAAATTAAGAAGCGAGGAGCGTGTTGAGGGTGTCCCCTTACGATGATATCAGAATCTGACCAAATGTAGAACAGTAACCACGACTAGAAGAGATCTATTTGTGTTGGCCTCTGTTATTTAACCCAGGGAGCTGTTGAAGCTCTTTATAAACCTCAGTTCCTTTCTTGGTTCCATGTGTCCTATATCTGCAGGTCTTAAAAACGCCCCTTGCATATGGATCGCTCTGCCCCTTGCAACAGCAGCGCATTCGCAGAATATGTGCTCCGTTGTCTCCTCTTCAACGCAGAGTCGACAGGAGTCATCGTCGGAAAGTCCCATTTTATTGAATCTTCTTATTGTTATTTGCATTGCGTTAAAATCGGGAGTGAAAATTGTTCAAAAAGAACCTTTTGTCTGACACCTTTTCGACAAGCTGGGGAATAAGGCTGAGCTGAGAGACCTCCTTTGATAGTCCTCGTAATTTTGCGGCTCTTTTTTAATTGCACATCTTAGGCGAGGTCTTGCCCAGCCGCGTTAACATTCCAGGTTGTAATCGAAGACTCAGCAGACCAGCGCTTTAATTTGTATTGGCCTACATGTCCTAGCCATCCCAACACAGTTTTCTTGACAAGTTTGATAAAGCTATACAACATACGTTGCTGATTCGTCTCTTCCAAAACTTGTCGACGCAATTGGGACCGACTATCTTAGCAAAAATATTTATCTCGAGGACCACGGCTTTAACCAACAAGCCACTCCATCTGTGCGCACACCTAGTCGATTAATGTCGTTTTCCATTGGGCAAAAAGAAGCGTCCGGGAGAGTCCGGACTCCGGAAGCGAAACCATTCCAAAAAATACTCTTGTGGTGATTCTGAGAAGAGAATTTCGCTTCTCGATTTGAAGTCAGAATCCACTCAAGAAGCACTCACACAAGTGTAATTTTATGTATTTTATACAAGTCAACTGACAGCAACTGTAGATTATTTTTTGGCATTTCACCAATACTATTGTGGATTCTTTCAGAGGCTGTTTTGTTGTTCCATTGGATTTCAGAATGAGTGGATCCCCGAGTGAAACCAATGGAAAACGACATAAGTTAGGTTATGTTAGGTAAGTAGAGAAAAATGAGACTCCCCCACTACAAGAACCTCCGAAGCCTACGGATTGTAAAGCCATCTCGAGGGATTTACAAATTTAAGCAGCTAGTTTATAGACCTGTCCAAGTCCGCCCGGACTGTAGCGCCACCTAAGTAATTTTATAAAACTGTCGGACAATTCTGCGATGTCTTCAAAAAGTTTCTATCAATGATTCTATTTCTGATGCGTGAGAGTGAAAGCCTTATTGATGATTTAGCGTGGGTAACACTTATTTTCTATTGATCTTCACATCGATTTCATTTGTCGGGTTTATAGTAGAGCTCAGGTGCACAGAGTCTTTAACTACCTCGAAGTTATATCAGGTTGCTTCCTTGAGAAAACCTTGATTTGGTTTAGGTTTTTTTTTTTTAACCGCAATGGTTCCCTGGGGATGGCGATGGGCCCGTCTTGGTGCTTGGTCTTTTGTGTCGATCTCACAACCCTACTCAACCTAACCTAACCTAACCTATATCAGATTGCTTTGACTCGACCGACAAAATACTTTGCATACAGAATCAACTTCGCCGCCTTCGCTATTGGAAAAGCGCCAGGCGCCACTGCCTAGTCGCCACAACAAAGACTACATTATCAACCTTTGTGCAAGGGGTAGAATTAGCACAGACTTATAAATGATTGGGTTAAAATTTGGTGAGGCAGCTGCCCCCTGTTCCACTGATGGGCAATTCGTCGGTAAGCATATTTTAATACATTTTACTGGATGAACATAAAAGACAACTGCGTCAAATCAAGCTTCAGTCGCTCATCAATCCCTTTGTTATTGCGCCCTTTTGTGGAGCGATTATCCACTACGAATCTAAACACATCCTTCGATCAGGAATAAACTGTTCCGCGCCTGACAGATTTTTTTACAATGCAAATCGAATGTTTCCTTTCTCATTTTTGTTTGTGGTTTCTAATAAATAAATTAAAAATTGTGTTTTTCGTTATTTTTATTTGTTTTTGTTTTTTTGTTATATTGTAAACATTTTCGTTTTTGTTTTTTTTTTTATTTTCCCGAAATCTAACATCATGTGCTCTTCTTTGTTTTGCCTCATAATTGGACAACTTTTTTTCGATATAAACAAATAATTATTGGTAAGTTCCATTTGAGAGTTAGAACCAACAACAACAAATAAAATTTAAAACAAGCAATAACAATATTTTTCTCATTTTTATTTGTCGTTCTTATTATTTGCTTGTAAACAAATAAAAAACCACAAATTAAAAATCAATAAATCAAATAGCGTGTGCAATTCCTTGAACTAAAAAATAAATTCATATGTAAACGTGACGCAAACGATACAATTTCAGGATTGGCCAAATCAAATCCATCGGTAATATGGCCTCCGCTTGCCAAATACGACTCAGTTGGTGAAGATGAGGTTTTTATGGTGAGTTATTCTTCCAATGACTTTTGAAAGCACTTCCCTACTAACTTGACACTTTTCAATTCAGACATTGGATTTGCCGATTGACACCGAGACACAGACAAGTCCCGAAGGCAGCGAAAAAAGTCACAGTAAGTGTATTGTAGTGGGCGGTTTTGAACGAGCACATTGGTCACAATACATTTGCAGTTTCTCCCACAGGGAGCAGTGAACGCGACAAAGACAGTGAAAAGGAAAAGATCAGCATTCAGTACATATCCAGTGACAAGCCACCACCACCTCCAATAGCAAATCCGAATGCAGAGCAGCCATCGATAGCGCCAAGTGAAAATTATTCCTACGTCACTTTAACCGCAGTAACCCAAACAAAATTTGTGCCAAAGCAAAATTACTAATTTTACAAATATCGCCCCACAGGTACACGACTATAATTATCCAGTTGTAGACCAGCCAGCTGCGGCACAGGTGTTGAATGCACGCCGCGAATCAATTTGTAATCTGAAGAAACGCACAGCGCTGGAGGCATCGCCAGAGTCGGCCACTGGTGTCGGTGGCTTGAAAATACCCGTCATGGGCAAGAACAACAGAGTGCGATGCCGGTACTGTCATGAATTGTATTTGGACGAGTGCAACCGAAAGGGCGCATGCGAATATGCTCCCGATCACTTTCGGTCTGGCTTTGAGTGTATTTCGGGAATGGGTTGTGCGCGTTGCATGCTGTACCATTGCATGAGCGACGCCGAGGGAGAGACACCGTCGCATCCGTGCGAATGTATAAACGAGACGGGCTGCACAAAGAGGTAAGCAATAGTTTTAGAGGCATGTTTTTCAAAATAGGTGAATGAAGGAGTTGCGAAAGAGGAGGCGCCCCTCCCTCAATAGTGAAACGGCTGCACTGTTTTTAAGGTACTGCAATATCCATGGAAACAGCCTTTATTCGAAGATCGTTGCTAGGTTAGAGTAAAAGTCCGTCGGAATATAAAAGAGTCCCCTTGAATACTGTGGCCAATATTCTACAAAAATGCAATTGCAATTCCTTGCCGCTAGGATGAAACCTTAAGACCTAGGGTAGTCCGTCGGAAATCCACGAAGCTAATCTTATTCATTGTAATTAGTTGAAGCAGCTGTTGAACTAATTCGTCTGGAATCAATGTAAGTCTAGGTGGGGCGCCTTTTTATGAACGTCAGTCTGCTTCTTCAGCATCGAAGTCATTTGTAAAGAACCCAAGACTTTTATACTTCAGAGACTATGGTTCTTAAGTGCCTGAAGCATATTTAAGCCAAACCTTTCCGAGAAAATTGCTGCGAATAATGGCGAACACTTTACAAGACGATCAAAAAAACAAAACTCCCACGAATGGTAGTGCGAAACTAGCCCTAGGGATCTAAATGGTCAAAGTCTGCCCAGTGCGTCGGGCTTTCATTCCCCCTATGATCCCATAGTCTGGAACCTAAAGGAGGCGTCTAATTCGCGGCAGTTTTCCCCTGAAGTTCTCGATGAACTTGGCCATGTTATTGAGACCTTTTATTGAAGCCTGACAGAGACACTTCACAGGTCGGGTGCACGATCTGAATTTCGTAATTGCCCTGTTCCCCTCTGTAACATTAAAACGCATGATTTGTATCAAAGTTGCACCTCCATCAACATTTATTGTTGGGTATTCTCCCGCGAGGCAACAGCTAGAATAATATTTAAAAAGATAGATAAGGAAACCACACCAAGAACAATTTTATTTTGCAGATGGATCGGTTTGACACTTCTTTCCTTTGTTGTACCATGCCTGTGGTGCTATCCACCACTACGAGCTTGCCATTGGGTTGGTGTATCCTGCGGCGTATGTGGTGGAAAGCACAAACCGCAGGTCTGACATTTGGAGGCTAGATTGCAGCAGTGTGACAGCGACTATCATCTCTACCATGCAAACTATCCACAACAGCAACAACCGAAACTGCAACTGCAACAATTTCAACCATCGGTCCATCGGCCGCAACTCAATGATTATGGTAGACTTGTATTTTAAACAAAACAAACACACAAACAACAAAACCAATTGTCCAAACTCTTCTGCTGATCAAATCAAATACCAAATGAGAAAGAAGTACAACAGAACCTATAATTTTCTCTCTATTTACATTGTAATATAATATTTTAGTTTACACAACTTTTTTTTGTATTGAACTTTTCGAGTATACTATAATTTTTAGTATTTTTTTTATCTACGCATAAATAAGACACACAAATATGACATTTCGACACTGCACAAAGTAACTTCTTATTATTTCTTTGTTTCTCCTTAGTCTTAGGTAGTTATTTATTATTTTGTTTAATAACTAAATTATGAATGTTTTACAAGTGTACTAAAACTCGGTATTATTTGACTTTCAAAACAAATTTATAAGCCTTAGAGGTAGGAACAACTCAAGTCTAAGCTTACAATACAATATATATATATATATATTTAAACAAGAACAGCAAATTGTTGAACAATTTATTTGTAGTATTTTTTTTTTGTTGAATAATTTTGTCTCTTTTTTGTTATATTTAGAGTATAAAATCGAATAAAAACAAAACAATTCGCTTACAGTATTAAGATAGAAAGATATGCCGATTTGGGTATCTAAAAAAATAGTAATTAATAAATAACCAATCAAGAAGAAGCCGACGGCTTGCCTGGAAATGGCCGACTGAGCTTTGGTTGAGAAGGACTCAATTCTCGTGCTTTGGCGAAAATAAACGATATTAACTGGAATAAAATGCAAATTGGTCGGCATTTCCACGCGGTAGCCGTGGCGTGTGACAAATTTTCATCCAACATTTTTAACATGTTATGATATTAAGCAAACAAAACGTTATAATAAACGAGCTGTCAACTCATTACTTCTCTAGATGCGCAACTTTGTTCGGCGAGTTGAGGGTTTTCCCAAATGTTTGTCTAATCGTGTTTGGTTTTCCCTAGGGCTCATGGAATTCCGAAGCGATTCTCTTTCTTTTTTGTATAAATATATATTTTTTAAGTAAAAAGATATTCTATTCGTGTTAAACAAAGTAAACATTATAAATAGCTGTTGTAAGAGGAACAACCGCAACAAAACCGATACAAGTGGCATCTGCGACAAATGAATTGGCTGGCGCATCGAGCACTGCTTCTCGTCGAATTTGATTGGGCTTTTCGAATCAAATTTGCGACAAACACTGCCACCTACACCTTTGACGTTGTTTTATTAGTTAAATAATAAATAATATGCAAACCAAGTAATCTTAGGCAAATAAATAAAAGAGAAATACAAAATTTTATCAATAAATGTGCAACTAAAACAAAACAATGTATTTAAACTTTATTCTTAGGTAAATGTCAACCACTAAGTATGTATAACACGAATTGCCCCAATATATTCGTATTACACAGTGAATTATATAAATTATAAAACATATAAAAAGGTTGTAACCAATATTACAAATAAAAACATTCATTTGAAAGTTCCATTTGTTGGGGGGTTGACTTGTGTCCCCTCGCTAAACCCCAGCGGGCACAAATCAATCCCTTACACAAATCACCTTCAAATACACTACAAAATAATGGCGTAAGTAGTGAATATAAAACAAACAAAAAAATACAAAAAAAAAATAGTAAGATGCAAATCTTTAGTACAAACAAAATGAAATGAGATCTAGAACGTAGAAAAAAAAATATAATAAAAGTTAATACTTGCCAAAATGTTATTTCAGAATAATAACTCAGTATTAAGGAATAAAATTAAACACACAAAAAGCAAGTGAATGGAAACCTAGATACTTAACAAGAGGACGAAGAACAAATTTAAATTTTGAAACGTTTGAAGTAAATTTTATTTATTTATTTATTCTAATGTCTTTATTTAGGAAAAAGAATACAACAATTGTTGAAAACTTGTATAGTTATTTAAAAAGAACAAAAACCTACATACATTTATTTCAATAAAACAAATATATATATAGTATATACTATAATAATTAAATAAAGAATATGAATGTATTAAACAAAACAAAACAAAACTATGTGTATTATAAAAGAGAAAAAAATGCAAAAATATATATCCATGCATAGATATGTATGTATACAAATCAGCATGTATGTATAGCTAAAATAAAAAAAAAATAAAAAATACCTACCATGTTTCTTTGTGTATATAGATATGTATGCGGACATAAATAACAAAAAAAAAACAACTTAAATGTTTATAAGTATAAATTATATATTACGTACAAGATTAACAAAAACAGAATAAACTATTACAAACAAAATATAATTACAAAAACATATGATGAGTGTTTTTCTTTCCTCTCAAAAAGCCTTATACCGCTCAGCCATTTATGAGGAGGGAAAAGTGCATGATACGTTGGAGAAATGATTTGATCCGCTCCAGAATGTATGACTGTCCTGTCCAGGGGCCCTACTCTCTAAAGTCAATCCTATTCGAAATTGCTTTTAAGTTGGTACTCTGTAATACTTTCGGAATTCTAAATGGGAGTAGTAGTACTTTTCATTCGGCTTTCGAAATAGGGAGTACAAAACGTTAATTTTCCAAAAATGTTACTTTCGGGGCCCTACTCTGTATCTCGTTTCGAAAGTAACATTTTTGGAAAATTAACGTTTTGTACTTTCTATTTCGAAAGCCGAACGAAATGTACTACTACTCCGATTTAGAGCTCCGAAAGCATTACAGAGTACCAACTTAAAAACGGAACGGAACGCAATTTTGAATAGGATTGACTTTTGGAACGAAATAGAGAGTAGGGCCCCTGGTATTTCGGAGTTTGAAACTCCATGCTCTGTTTGGCCACTGCAATTCAAGTGGAAACAGGAAAAGAAATTTGTTTTTGGGGCCGCAATTTATGAAAATTCTACGGAATTTCACCTTTCATTTGGTACATCTGTCCCGAAATTAGGATTTGAATTAACGCCGCCATTGGTACGAAAGAAAAATATAACCTATAAATATATTAATGATGATAGGCGTGTTTTTTTGAGCTTCGATCTCGGTAAAGCAAACTAAAGTACGATTTTCAGCACGCAATCACAACAACTACTCTGAGTTCTCGAAGTGTCAAGTACAATGCAGTTCGAAGCTCAAAAAAACAGGCCTGATGTAACATATAAGTAGGCCGCACCTCAAACATTCACCCGATTGATCATATTGCTAGAGCAGCAAGAAGCACTTCCGGTATCCTGGATGATCAAACATCGGTTCAATCTTTCCCAGTGACTTAAGGTGAACTTCGAACTACCTCCTGGCAGTGAATGGAGGAATGCGGATATCCTCCCCAACAAAGAAGGTATACAATCGCCAAGAGACTGCCACCCAGTGTTATTATATCGTGGGATCTATGCCTTTTTATGGGAATTTCGATGTCCGAAAAGCCTTCCGTTGCATAAAGAGAAAACACCAAAATCGTGGGAATTCCCAAACTCTAATTTTTTGCTGACATTTTGTCAAAGCACCTACATTCCAGCACATTGAATGTCCATAAAAAACGGCTCATGTAAATCGTCTTTTGATAAAATTTTCAAGTACAGAAAAATAATAATAGTAATGTTACAAACTGCGGTTATTATACTAAACGTTAATTTAACTTTTAAAAAGGGAAAACGAGTAAAATTACCACGTTTCATGTGATAAATGAAGAGAGAGTGCTAATAACACTGCTACGACCCCAATTTTCAAAAATGTTCGCATACGTTTCAAAATCTCCGATGCGATAAACTGAAATTTGCAATTTTCGAAATTCGTATACGAGAATTTATCTTCGAATTGTACTCGTCTGCCTTTTCCATGCGGATTTGCGTCTTGCAAAGTGAAGTTGAAGTCAGTTTGACACTTCAAAGACGGTTTGCTTTCTGATTTGTGTGTGAGAAAATAAAAATGTGGTATTCGATTGGGCTTCTTCAGATTCGCTCTCAGATTTCAGATTTCGTGTGTCTAATCGAACATTAAAACGTCACTTGTTCTTTTTTGTGTTGAAATTCGTGTGATTGTTATACCTATAGGTATGTAGCCTTCGACACTTTTCTATGCGGTTTCAATTATATTATATTAAAACATTCGAAATTTGCGCCCAAATTGATTTCTAAACATTTGTACATTTGCAGTTGACAAATTTCACGAAAACGTAAACAAACTCCACTAGTTGTCAAACTTAAACGCACAAAAAGCCAGATTCGCAAAAGTGCTCTGAAATCTGAAAAAGATTTCTTTTTGTTTGTACCAAACGAACATAAAATGTGCTCTGAGAGCGTCCAATCGAATACAACATAACAGTCAAATCAAACCATTTAAATGGAAGCACTTACTGAATGATATCCCTTCCCATTGACATAAATATGTTTGGAAATAGTGCCATTCGTTAAAAGCAGTCCTGGAACTCTCGGTTAGTCCGGTATATTTCGATGTAGCCTAACACCTAACTGATTCATTGCCAATCGAACAAATGCGGAGCTCATATCGCCCAAAGTATCCATTGCGAAACCACATAAATATTCATTAAACATACATACATTAGGACTTCTTTTTTTGTCAATCGAAAACAAAAATTTCCAACCAATTTGAATACCAATTTCTTTTTTACAAGCTGTTAAAATGGTTTACTTGACGTGCTCTAAAATTCTACCTCATTTGAGAGGTGAATACAATTTTCGCATAGGTGGAAAAAAAACCCGTACCTCTTTGAGAATACCAATTTTTCTGCTATGCGATAGTTTCAGGCGAATTTGCTCCTATACGAATTATGCTATGCGGAATTTGAGAATTGGGGTCCAGAACTTACTCCGATCGCGTAGCCCATGCCGCGAGATTAGAACTTTCACAGCAACAGCTTGTACAGTGGCAACACTGTCAGGAAACCATCACTCAAGCCGCGATTGATTTGCTGGGTATCCCCTGTCTTATTGATGTCCGAATTCTACCGACTTTCTAACAGCTTCATACCATCATACATATTTCCTTATATTACACTTCATTTCAAGAGTAACCATAACCTCTTTAGCGTGTCCTCATCATAAAAGTATAAAAAAAACTACGAAATTCCTGCCCCCTTTGGAAAGTGCGATTTCGACTTGCAAAACGCAGCAGAACAAGGGTCTTAAGCGGGTTCTTGGGAAGAAAAAGAAAGGCACAGAGCGGGCGATCGAAGCCACTGAGGAACCAGGAACAATGCACAGACGTCTTACGAGAATGTAAAGAGAACGCTCCGGGGATCGGAACAGATCTTCAAAGACGATCCAAGGGTACACACTCGAAATACAAATCTCTACCACGCTTGAATTTACTCGATCACTTATTTAGCGGGGTTAATTTTGAACTATGAGGGCTAAAATTAAGCTCGAGCTGCGTACTACACCGTACAATGAGATCGCTAAAACCTTCCCCATCAACCGCACCCGTTTCGCAAGTTGAGAACAAAAACAAATAAAAAAAGTCCCCTCGAATCAAGTCACACAACACGAGTGAAATTTCCTAACAAAGCACCAGGCCACCAGAAATACTAGCAGGGCTGTGTTGCGTAGCTCAAGTGGGTGCAGTTCAATCAACATGTGTATGACATTTCTATCTTGCGAAATGCATGCACACCCACCCATAGGTGTGCTGTCTGCAGTGTAACTTGCTGGATTCGAGTCTCGAGTCTGTAAAGTGTGCACCCCAACTGACATTTCTGTTGGCCTGGTATTTTTTTAGGAAATTTCACTCGTTTCCAGGTCGGTTTTTGTTATCCCACACACCAAAACCGATGATAACACAATATATTGCATTTCCCAAATAACAAAAAAAGTAAATGCCTGGCCCATGGGGGGATCGAACCCACGACCTTCGCGTTATTAGCACGACGCTCTAACCAACTGAGCTAATGGGCCACATGAGGACCATCGAACATTTTCTGCTTTGGTCTTGCCATAATCCAGGGCTTCTCATTTAATCGCTTTCCAACATTTTGCGTCCAAATATAGCCGTTTGACACAACCTGTCACTGTCACTTGGATTTGTTTACGTCAGTCAGTTTTTTGTTGAAACACGAAGATGGAGAAGCTGGAAGCGTTAAAAATGTCCTCAATGCGCCCCCGAACCAATATACTTGATCGTCCTCTAGCTAAGGGCAAGGCAGAGGTCTCCCAGAGCATCGTTGCCCTGTTGTTTAGTGAAATTGTGCAATACTGCCAGAGTCGTGTGTACACAGTCCCCGAGCTACAAACAAAGTAAGACATCAACCAAACAATTGACATATTTTAACTGATTATCTTGTTCAACAGACTGCATGAGATGGGTCAGGATGTCGGCACCCGAGTGATTGACATCTACTTTGTGCGTGAACGAAGCTCCAAGCGGGAGACAAAGCTCACGCAAATGCTTCTTTTCGTCAAGACCACGCTGTGGAAGGTACTTTCAACCTGCTTTGATAAGAACTTCCAATCAATTCACTGTAATTCTAGAACCTCTTCGGGAAGGAAGCCGAGAAGCTGGAGCACGCAAATGATGACGAACGCACCTACTACATCATCGAAAAGGATCCCCTGGTCAACGCGTTCATTAGTGTGCCCAAGGACAAGGGCTCATTGAACTGTGCCAACTTCACTGCTGGCATTGTCGAAGCAGTCCTCACCCACTGTGGATTCGTAGGTTCTCCTTTGGTTTTGCCCCTCCCCTCTCTATACATGCATTTCTATTTGTTTCAGCCATGCAAAGTGACCGCCCATTGGCACAAGGGAACAACATACATGGTTAAGTTCGAGGACTACGTTATCGCTCGAGACAAACAGCTGGAAGACAAGTAAACCAAACACAGCTATACATCAACAGACATCGCGTCGATACTTTATTTATAATAATCTTCAATAAAACCGAAACTTTCCAAACACATTTAAATCCATTTGAAGTTACGATCCTTGTAGGCCACTTGTCCGGTGCGGTATTTATGTTCCCTACCGTCTCGCTCCGCTTTCAAGGCACAGGCGAATACAACAATCGGTATGACGACAGTGTACATTCCCAACCTAAATGCCTTACCTGTTGGCTTGAAGTGTTCGTAGTGATTCACACGCATCGCCTGGAAGCGTTGCATACCCGCATCGAACTGCAATTGGAATGTAAATTACAGTTTAGTGACCATGATGACATAACAAGACGGTCAAAATTGTGATTCCTACTTACCACAGTGCCACCCTCACCGGTTGCATGCCTATGGGGGTTGGTTATCTGTTTATTGAATTCGGCACGAAGCTTGGTTGCTCGTTCATGCTTTTTTAGCAAAAGTTGCTTTTCGGCAGTAGATAACTCGGACATTTTTGGGCAGATATTTTTTCTTCTCCCTGCGAACAAATGTTGACAGCTGACAAAAGTGACAGTTCCCAATAAGAAAAAAAAAATCTTTTATTCATTTGTAGCAGTTGGCAGAATGTGGAAAATGTAATAAACTTAAGTGCTGCCAGGCTTTCGAAAAGCAAACGATCACTAACCTGGATAATGGGCATAAAATTATAATGCTAATAGCATGGTTTTCAACTAAGTTCCTATTAAGCGGAACTTGGGATGCTTATGATTTGGTTTGTTAATCCTAACATCGTATAATTTGTTGCTATTGAGTACTGTATGTTGTTGTACTTTCGTGCGAGCTCAAATACACGATAAGTCTATTTACAAAGGATAACTTGAAAAGTCGTTTGTTTTTTATCTTTTTCTAGACTTAACTGTTTTTTGTACAATGAATTTTGCCATTCGTCGACTAAAATAAATTCCATATAATTTCTTAATCAATGAATTTTCTACCTTAATCTGCAAACTGGATACTGGCATCACTTGCGACAGCGCTACTCAACTGGCACTTTGCCGAGAGTTCTCAAAACAAATTGCGTTCATAGTTAACAATTTTTATTTTTATTATTGTACATTGTGATTATTTATTTAAATTAATATAAAAAAATGAGTGCCACTGTAAGCAAGCAATCGCAACAGCCTGTAACCGAAAGTAATTCCATTTATTTTCAGCGGAAAAAAATGGAAGGGCTCGTTTCAGAAGTATCGACTTTGCGCTTAAAAGTGCTGCAACATGCTGCGGAAATCTCACCATTTGTTACCGAAAGAACACTAGGCCCAGATAAGGAGGACTATCAATCTCTTAGTCTAACAAGAACTGAACTCGTAGCACCTAATACGAACATAACCCCGACCAAGTTAGACAAGAGTCCTCGAATCATTTCACCAACAATTCGTTCCAGTCCTGAGGTGAGATAATCGAGAAAAATATACGAGTACCTTAAGACTTACAATTCAGTTCAGAATATAGATTACGAAACCATAAATACGACCATAATCCTCCGTGAAACGGAGAAGAATCGCCGCAAATCCATTCGCAAGGAAATCGAAGAGATACACCGGCATACCTACTCGAATGAGAACCAACTCGACGAGATCCGGCAAAAACTTAAAGAAGGACGAGAGAAACGACTGCAGGAGCAACTGCAAAATGAGAAGCGCATCATCGAAGAGGCCAAGCGACTGGCGCAACTACAGATAACAGAAAACGAACAAGAAATCACCGCCCTGCGACAACAGAGTCAACATACCCTCCAAATGATCACTGTACAGGCAATCGTGCAGTACCAGAAGAGATTTCGACTTGGCTACGAAAAGGTAGCGAAGCTGCTCATGTCCATGGACAAGCAAACTCTGACTACGGCCGAAAAGTACAATCAAAAGTTGAAATCGTTTGTGCTGGCCTTCGATCAGCTTATTGGTAAAATCCGAAGTCAAGAGTGCGGCACCGCAGAGATGAAAATCGCCGAGAACTTGTGCAACTCAATTGCGGAACTCGACGAGAGCATTATCAGCGAAGTCAAACACCAGCAGGGACAATTGCAACTGCAACAGTTGCATGAACACGAACAGCAATTGGAGCAACAGAAACAGCAGCAAGCGCAGGCACTGCAACAGCAAGAGCAGCAGCAGAAAGCGGCGGCCGCAGCTGCTGCTTTAGTCGCACTCAACCAAACCAAATCGATGGAAGAACCCGCCGCACCCAAGGACACAACAGATGCCGCGGCCCCCGCTGCTGCTGCTGTAGTCTCGCATGTACCCGTAGAAGCATCAGCTCAGTTTGTTAGCAATGAACGTTTCGAATTCTATACGCAAATCAACAAGTTCTATACCGAGAAAGTTGAGAAGGTCAAGTCGCTGCAGTCGGACGACAATATGAAGAAGTATCGATCTGCCTGCCAGAAAGCGATCAATATTCCGGTGAATGCCATTTCGGCTGTCAGTCCACAGCATCTACAGGTGAGTTAGATGCAGCCAACTCCGTTCGTCTTACCCCCCCCCCCTCTTGTTTACAGGACAAATTCGAGAAGCTGTACTCCTTCATCTCTGGCAATCCGCTGAAAACTGCCGATGGCCAAATCACCGTCAACGATCACCCACTCGGCCGTGATTACTGCGTCCTTTTGATGGCCAAAAAGTTCGTCAGTCAAGGTGACACAGCGGTTTCGAGCAACCCGCAAGCAGCGTTTCCAGTCGCCACCGTCATAGTGTCGCTGTGGAAACTGGTGCCCGAGTTCGGACAGATCTTCCTGGCGTACACATTCAAGGAGTCCCCTTTCCTAGTGCCCTACTTCATTCCCCAAAGGCGGGGCCAATCCGTTGAGGAGTATTCCAAAATACTCGGCTACCGAGTGACCGATGCCGGCATAGAAAACCAAGACATGTACCTGAAGCGGCAGTCGGGCATAGCCAGACTCTACTCGGCGGTCATGATAACGGCGGGGCGTCGTGCCGATGGCCCCCAACACCCGTACGGCATCGAAAACGGTTGGATTTGGCTGAGCAACTTCATAAGTCTCTACCCGCTGCCGGACATCTGCGCCACCTTGATGTGGGAGTTCCTACAGATCGCCGGCGCCGACATGCTGGCCAACTTTGGCAAGCAGTTCCACAAGCTGCTCTTTGTCATCCAGCAGCAGTACTTTCCCAAGTTGTCGGCAGTAGACGAAGGCGGACCAAAGGCACGCCTAGAGATCCTTCTCAGCAAGATACTCAAGGAGGGACAAATGCCAAAGCCGCCGGGGATACTGCCCGCAAACTTTTGGTAGCCCCACAGAACCAGATTTTCCAATTTTGACGTGTTGGTATTTGAACATAAAATTGTTTCGTTAATTTTGAAGATTTCTTATTTTTTTTTTGTAATTTTAAGAATAAAAAACAATCGCGGCTACTAATGATAATATTCAGAAAGAGTGTATTTTGTGATACCCACAATGATGTTGGCAAATCTCTTACTACTTAGTCCTCCTCGTCCAAGTCGAGGTCGTTCAGTTCGTCTTCGAGGCCGCCTAAGCAATCATCGTCGAGGAATAGATTCTCATTGATAGGAGCCGCGTCATCAGCAGGTGTTTCGGTTGAATTAGCTGCGTTCTCAGCTTGCGACGCATTTTCAGCTTCAGCAGCGTTTTCGGCGTCCGCAGCGTCTTGCTGGTCTTTTAGCCGAGTACTGGAAGCGACAGTGCCAGTGCCATCGACCTAAGTTTGAAAAAAAAGTCCATAAAAATACTGAAGCGTGTTGGTGAGCTTTTGTAAAAAAAAACCTCTTGAGCTGCTAAAGACAGAGACGCCAGATCCAGTTCCTTGTATTCAAATGTGACGTCGTCCTCGTCATCTGAACGAGCATAGTTATCGAATGCGGCATCGCCGTCCTCCATGGGACCGTCGTCGACGAGGTCGGGATTGAAGCTGAACATCTCTCTGCCGGAAATTCCGAATTGCTTGCCTTTGCTGTAGTCGACCTTCTTCTTCTCATCGTCGGCGGTGCGCCGGTCTTTCTTCTCCTGGATCTTGCGCTTCTTCCATGCCAAGAACGTTTCCAAGGTAACACGCGTCTGCAAAGAGCGACATTTTCATCACAAATTGATTGGAATTTGCACTAGTGAATGAATTAAATTGACGCAACCAGTAGCTTGAGGGTGCATCACTTCCATATGGTTACCCGAGCCCTAGTTCTGTGCTAACCTGATTCGCTCCCAATGCGGATCGTTCCCGCTCGATCAAATCGACCAACGAAATCTCCGATGGCTTGTCGTCCTTCTTCTTGTCCCTCTTGAGCACATAGCCCTGTGGGAGCGCATGCCGATAAATGCATTTCTCGCCGTTGGGACACTCCCAGAACCAACCGTATTTCGATTTCTCCAGCGCCTCCAAGAAAAACTTGCAAATCTGACAAAGAGAGTAAAAATGAGCAACACTCAAATGGACTACTTTCATAATGCCTACAATATTGGTGGTGGGACGACTCTTCTCATTCGAGTGCTTCTGGTCGACCACTTCCTGCAGCTTGTTGGTGTCCCAGTTCTGCATGTCATCGCCTTCGTCATCGCGCATATCCACATAAATCGATCGCTTCTCGGCCTAGAATAAAACAAACTTTAGCCCGAAGTACAATGAATATGCAATGAGATACTTGCCTTGTTTTCGATTGTCAGGTCGTGCGAGAACTTACACTTGTCACCCTTGGTGCAGTTGCCCTGCTTGAAGAAGGCACACACCACAGATTTGGGATCGGTTCCCTTCTCGACCTTTTGGCCTTGCACTGGCTTGAAGAGGGCGGCCAGTTCCTTCTGTTCCAACAGTTTCTTCTCCTTCTCATCCTTTTTCTTGTCCGCTTCGGTCTTGGGATGATGACCGCCGGCGTGCACTTGTTTCTGGACTTGTTGAATGAATTTTTGCTGCTTGGCACCTTTTTTGTTTTTCAATCCGAATGTTTTGTCCTTTGTGGCAAAATTGGTTGCATTATTTGATCAGTTCAATTTTTGATCTTTTGTGTGTGATTGGAGATTATTTAAGGTTATGGCAACAATTTGTTCACTCTTCTCAATTTTTTTTTTTTCTTTTTGTTAAAATTTTAACAGGTTCTAACACTGAACACACGGCACAACACACACTTACCTCAATCACTTTCTCCTTCTTCTTTTGCTCGGTTTTTTTGCTTGGGGCAGCAGAGCAGGTCTTTTTCGGCGGCATTTTGTTGCAACGTTATAGGAGCTGCGGTTTCTGGACGAAATAGCTTATTCTTTGATAACTTTAATTGCGAACAATTAGCGTACAAACGTGGGGCAATCTAATGGAGTGCAGCAAAAATCCACATCCGCAGCACACGATTTTCAAATGACATTTGCGAGGAATGTGTCAAAATTAATTGGAATGTATAACTGTCAGTGCGATGGCGGTTTGCTGGAAGCATTGGAAGTGGGTGCGGAGGACTGTTGGTTTTAGTATTTCGAACATAAAATTGCGCAATTATTTGTTTGGATTTCAATTCAAGTTGGAAAAGCATTATTATCATGTTTGACAGATACCGATTGCCCTGACTAAATTCATAAGGTTTTCGTTTAAGCATTTGCATAAGCTTTCATTAGATATTGACAGGCTTGGCTTCTGTGGAGGTTTTTGGCAAATCAAAGGCAATTTTCGCACCGGAATTTACTGCGATATCAACATTTTTACACGAAATCGCATCTAAAAACTCGAATGTAATTCGAATCGCCTAATGGTTTTGCTTCGATTTTACTGATTAACGCTTAGGCCAAATGGGAAAACCTGATTCAATTTCAGGTTATGTGACCCAAAAGTTGAAGCTTAAGAAAAATCTTTACCAAATGACCTATTGCACGAGGTCTGCCAATAATCATTAGATATATGTGACTTCTTTTATAAAGACTTAAAGATGAAGAATGTTGTCTAACATGATGTCTGCAACTCTAGAATTCTTGCTTAAGCTATCATCGGATTACCAATCCACATGCCAATAACTGGATCACTGTTTCTTGTGATTTTATTTCTGTCGTCCTCGTCCTGGCGCTCTTTTCAGGCAACCTGTGGAGTCTGTAGGTGAAGAATGCCTAGTTAAAGGAGAACTTCAGGTAATTCCTTATCGATGTAAACTAGTCAAGGCGTCCAAGAGTCATCGATATAAAAAGAAACGCCCATCTCTCTCTTCAAGCACTAAGTGACAGTTGATTAATGTTTGCAGCACGTTAAATACCCAACCTCCCACGGGTGCACGGGCTGACAAGAGCATGCTATTGAAGTGACAGACGTTTGACACAAACCTCCGTCTAGGCGTTCCTTTCACCAGGTTGTGGGACCTCCGCTAGCGCCAAATGCTTACAGCGGCGTTCACAGAAGTCCGAGACTCTAGTTACAGCTGCACCAAGCTATACCTTCTTCTCTATCCATGCAATAAAAGAGTAAACTTTTATGAGTCACGAACTCACTCCATTAGCGCCTGCTTTCCGAACAAAAAAAATCTCTAAACTTAAGTACCCTATTAAAACAAAGCTATCAACTGTTGTCCTCCTATACAAACGACCATTACAATCCAGTACACCTACTTACGTTACGTTCCCATTCCCAAATATCTAAATTAACGACCCGTACTCCCGCTCATTAGTGCCTATGCCTTAGCGTCGACTCGAGACAATTACAACCTCAAGCAGCGAAGACCATGCATTATGATACCCAGTCCAATTCAAAATTACTCTACCAAAACGAACCGGAACGACAACGAACAACAACAAAATCATATCACAACATTTTTTATGGTAGACTGACTCTACTATGCGCGAGGCAATCAAAGAAACAGCCACCACCTCCACGCTCCACCCCGGGTGGACCTATATCCATCCTAGCCAGCCATCCAGATCCAGCCAAACAACAAGCGACAATTCTACGAGGACAACATCGTCGACAACGGCGACGACGATTCGAAATGTGATGTGTGTGATGATGCCAAAAGGTATATCAGCTGGCGGCAGCCCAGGAACAGCAGCAAACAGCGCGACGCGCAGCGCAGCAGTCCAATCCAACCAAAACCAACAGGCAACAACCACACAGCGAGAGGGAGAGACAGAGAATAAATCGGGGAGTATAATGAAGACGGACCACACAGAATTGAGCTCCGACCACCCAGTCAATGAATACAAGACCACACACAGTTTTGTATTACGACAAAAAAAAAGATATACGATGACTGAAATATATCGCGCTGCGATATACCAAGCCGACTGCGTACGTCCATACGTATCCGTATCCATCGCGCGCTGCTACTTCAACGGATACAGATACTAATTTCATTCTTTTGATTTTCTTGGCGTGTTTTTGTTTTTATTGCACTGTTCACTCTTTTGCGCCCTCACTATGCTTAGCAAATGTGGGCATATATGCAAAAGCGACAGATTCCCCACTAAAGCGGCCGGCGTCATCCTCAACAAGATGATAGTTGTCAAGTCAAGATCATCAGCAGCAGCGTCCACATATTGTCGGATGGATCAGCCATCAGCCATCAGCCGCCACTGCCGCACACAAATAGAGTACTCGTACTCACCGGCTCGTAGCTCGTAGGCGACACACTAAAGCTTCTCTCAAATGAAACGAGTGTGCCGGCCGGCGCTGCACTCGGGTGGCCTCGTCAGCGTCACATGCCATATCTGACTCTTCCGCAAGATAAAAACATAACTCGGTAACATGGTGAAAAAAAAAAACGAAAAATATAAAAAAATCCGATGGAAATGAGATTGTCCGTATGCCACACATGTGTTGGATCTGGATGCATAAATCCCATTCGCCGGGAACATCGCCACACTGAAGACTGAACTATCTAACACGCTCATCGGGCTGGATGAATGATGTATATGCAGGAGAGATCCTTATCATAATGTGTTCTTCTAGTTTAATCACTGCATGTAAGAGGAAGCGTTTGAGGGCGACGTATGCGCATAATCTTGTCGTTCTTATGCGCCGCAATCTGCGGCGAACGTGAGATATCCGCGAGATTTTACTTTGAAGTGACGGTGTCGCTGTCGATGGGTTTATCAAGAGTTTGTATGGGCGCACGAGCGCAGCACGCATCAGATGTGATTACGTGAGAGCACTGTAGATATTTGCGTTTGTTTTGCGGCGACAAATCAGCCATAGGTTATGAGTTCAGGCAAAGAGGGAAATCGAAATTTGCATATCGCTCCCCTATTCGCATAAAACTTCCACTAAATGTTCGCGTTTTGTTCTTTCGCGAATGGCCGAAAATTGCCTGCGGGGCAGTCGTACATGTATCGCCTGGGAGTCCCAGCTGAACTCCCCGGCGAACGAATTCTTCTTCAGGGGAATGTGGGTTGGCGTGGAGTACTCCGTGCCGCATTCTGGTCAATATTGACACAAATTGTGAAGCCCATGAAGGTTGTTTATAAAGGGTTTTCCAATAAGAGGTGTTATTGTGAATGACCCGCTATTTCGGTAGCTGTCACTTTTGAAGCTTTTATTCTTTGACATTTGACAAGTAGAAACTACGCCATTACTAAAAATGGAACGATACACGCTTCAACAACGCAAAACTAAAGCATTTTTTGGTCGTCGTGAAGCACCTTGTCGGACCGCAATACAAAAATTGATGGACAAATTCGAGCTTTTCTGACAAGTTAGTGATGTGAAGAATAAAACCCGTGCACATCGCTCAAGAACAACTGAGAATATTGCCCAAAGTGTTGAAGAAAACCCAGGTTTGTCCATTCCTCGTCGTTCTTTGGAATTGGGCATTCCACAAACGTCATTACAACGTATTTTTATGGTCGGAGTTGGATGGTATTGATCTGGACAACGTTTACTTTCAACAAGATGGCGCTACGTGCCACACAAGCAACGAAACCATTGATCTTTTACGGGAAAAGTTTCCGGGCCGTGCTATCTCTCGAAGAGGTGATCACAATTGGCCACCGAGTTCTTGTGACTTAACACCTTGCGACTTCTTCCTTTGAGGCCACGTGAAAGATAAGGTATACGCCAACAGCCCAGCGTCGATTCAAGAACTCAAAGATAAAAATCGTGAGGCTATCGAGGACATAGGGCAGCCACTTTGCGATTCGGTTATGGATAATTTCATGAAAAGGATTTGGTCCTGTATGCGTGCTCGCGGTGGCCATTTGGCTGATGTTGTTTTTCATGATTAACGTCATACCGTCCTCTTTATTATGAAATAAACATCCGATCATTTATCTCAAAAAATGGCATATTTCTTTGAATACCAAAATAACACCTCTTATTGGAAAACCCTTTATATAAAAATAAAAAATAGTTGGCTGCTAGGAACCTAGGCCTAGCTTGTCGCAACAATTCCTCCTGTGTGCGTTTTTCATTTTTAAGCTCTTTAATGACAATTATACTTTTCCATTTCAATGATATTAGCCGGTCAAAGTTAGAATTAAGGCCGGGAAACATTGACCACCCAGTTTTTGGCCAAAAACTACACCTGCATATACAAATTAAAGTAATCAACACAGCTCCAAAAATAAAGTATGGGTTTTTCAATAAGAGCGCTTTTTTAAATAAAACAAAAAACGGTTTTGGATATCAATGACTTGATTTCTTTTGCATGGCCACCACGGGCACGCTTGCAGAAGTCCAGACGCTGAACCCAATTTTCGACGGTTTTCAAGAATAAATCGGCCGATACTGCTGCAATTTCACGTTCGATATTCGTACGAAGTTCATCAATCGTCGCTGGCTTGTTGGCATAGACCATAGACCCACAGGAAATAGTCTAACGGCGTCAAATCGCACGACCGAGGCGGCCAAGCGGCTGGACCATTTCGTGAGATAACGCACGTTCTCCAAACTTGGTTTCCAATAAATTGATTGTGACATTCGCTTTGTGGCTTGTGGCGCCGTCCTGTTGGAACCACATGTCCTCCAAGTCCATATCATCCAATTGGGGCCAAAAATATTCGGCTATCATTGAACGGTAGCGATTCCCATTCACAGTAACGTGCCGGTCTTGATCATCACGGAAGAAGTACGGCCCAATGACGCCGCCGGCCCATAAACCACACCAAACCATATTTTTTTCGGGATGCAAGATGACTCATGGAGTGCGTGTGGATTGCTGCCTGACCAATACCGCATATTTTGTTTATTGACGAAGCCAGAAATGAGCCTCATCGCTGAAGATGATTTTTCGTTGAAAATCCGAGTCATTTTCAAGTTGTTGCTCAGCCCAATTCACGAACATACGACGCTTCTGGTGGTCAAGCGGCTTCAGTTCTTGCGTCAATTTAATCTTGTAAGGATGTGGGCCAAGATCTTTTCGCAAAATTCGCCACAACGACGTCACAGAGATGCCCAACGCTCGAGAACGACTTGTGAGAGAAACATTTGGGCTTTCTTCAACTGAAGCCTCAGCGGCAGCAATATTGTCGACACTACGGGCACTTCTTTGTCTCATTGGCACGGGAACATTTTGTACTGTGCCTGTGGATTCAAATTTTCCCACTAGACGCTCAATTGTTGATCTGCTAGGACGATTATGACGACCATAAATTGGACGTAGCGCTCTTAACGTTGAGGCCACTGACTCCGAATTTCGGTAGTAAATTTTAATAATTTCGACTCGTATTTCTTTCCATCAGGAAATGGCAAACCTTACTGAAGCGAAATGTCAAAAGAGCGGCAAGAAATTCGGCGTCGTTTCCTGTCCCTATCGCTCTACTTTTGTAGCGTCCCTGTTGAAAAAACCCTTTATATTAGTTCCAATAGGTATACATAATTTGTAAAACTTTAAAATTTGAAATCGGTCAATGATTGCCAAGTTGACTAGTTTCTTTGATTCGTAGTCTTCAGATGATGAGGAAAACGATGAAGATAATAATTTCTCCAAAATTACATTGCTTTTTATGTATTTCTTTATTTTGGTTTTCACGAAACTTTGCGCAATTTTTTGAGAGCAAACTTCTTAAAACGACGTAAAACAGATGTGCAAAGGCTTATTGGGAGATATTCATCCCTGCCCAACTACAATAAGTTAAATTCTCAAACCATTATAGACGCATGGATTCCAGTTGTGGGCATAAAGTACTGCGGAACATAGTCAATGCACCTTGGTACATACGTAACGCTGAGAGAGAGATCTAAATATTGAAATGGTTGAAGATGAGTTTAAAAGGGTTGCTCAAATGCGCAGTCGTAGGCTTCTCAACCACATTAGCTTAGAAATAACCGAATTATTAAATACAGACAATGTAAGAATAGAAAACAGGTTATATTTTCTACCAAAAAGTTCAGTTTTTTAGTGTGTAAAAAATATTACTAGGGGCGGTATAAATTGGGTCTGCCCCGGGCGGCACCAACCCACGCTACGCCACTGGTCGTACGACCTCCATTCAGTCCAAAATTTTAACACACTTGGGAGATTAACTTGATTCAGTGTCTGCGGGATGGGCATCCTCAAATATCTACAAAAATTCCTCTCCAACAGATCTGCAATCTAATTACCGCGTCGCAGTGCAAAGCAATCAAAAGGCAAACATCCAAAACAACTGTCAGAAATATCTATATACAACTGCAATTTGAAAACCACGTCCAAATGTATACCTATACAAAATGACCCAGTTTCGTAACGCGTTAATCCAGAGCCGCGTCCGCAGCGATAATAATCGGCGGCGTTAATTATGTGCAAGCTGTTCACCGATGGTGGTCACACAAATTATCCAACTCTAATTGGTCACAAAGTATGTTACACATAGTATCTGATCGTATTGTGTGAGATATTCCACGGCCTCAACGCAGCCTCGCATCTCATCTCATCTGGCGGTATCTATATGTATAAATAACTTGGCACTTTCAATCGTCGGGCAAGATTGAACGCAGACACAGATTCTTGATGCGTAATCCATTTATTTTGAAGTCGGACTTGAGGTAGTTGAACAGTCGCACATATGCGATCTCCTTCCTACAGGAACCGCACACCTCACCGCACAGCCGCAACGGATTGATGCCAGCAACATAATAAACTGCCGTGTATAATTCTCAGGACCTCAGCGATTGTGTGGCGGGCCACACACATCGCCTCGGCGTAATGTGGCTCAATTATGCAAATGCGAAGCTTTTTTTTCTCTCTCTGGTTTTGCTTGAGGTTCTCTGCTGGCGGAGAGATAACGTTAAGCGATTAATACCACGAATGTATCTGTTGGCGGTCGTTTCGTTTTCCATTTAATAACGTATGGTTATTTGTTATTCGTGCCTTGGTCTCTGGTCTCTGGCTCTTGCTATAGTTTTATATTTCTTGTTTTGCGCGCGCGTTTTTGTATCTTTTTGCCTTCTGTGGATCTAGCTGGGTATGTGCTGTAGTCAATAGAGCAAAACAATGGCAATTAAATGGCTCATTATTGTGAATATTCTGAGGGAATACAATGGCAGTGAGTCCGGTGAGCACTCTGAGACCAAATCATGAATGAAAACAGTATCGATGAATGAAAATATGTACCGAGTGAGATGGATACTTACCTACATCGATAATTCGACTTAGCACGCAAAATTTTTTGCGGTTTCATGTACGAGGGTTGATACTGACTTGTTTTGGTCGTTATTTGGAATGTGGATGGGTTTGTGATGGGACGCATCATACGATAGAGCTAAATGAGCACTTGTTTTCACGGTTTTAATGCTTACGGATGGGTGGTGGGCTTGAAAGCAGAACTCAAATACATATGTACTAGTTTATCTTTGTAGGCTAGGTTGGTTTTGACTTTTCTTTAGATGGCGCTGATCAGTGGGAAAGTAGCCATTTTCATTTGACGTACCTACTTAATTACACACGAAAAGTTATAAGAGAAAACTTGCAGGTTAGAGTCGAAAATGCTTTAGTAATCAAAACCACCACATCTAGTACAATCTTTGGGAATGTTCTCGCACTTCCTAGGGCACATTTGGCCTTTTACCTTTAGTGCAAGAGAATACATTTACCAAGCGAGGGACTAACCAATAAAAAGCCAAGGAAACTTTTTGAAAAACAAATCTATCTGACAGCAATCTGACAGTTGTTGAAAAAATCACACCAATACAGTTCTATATCTACTTAATTACACACGAAAAATTATAAGAGAAAACGTGCAGGTTGGAGTCAAAAATACTTTAGTACAATCGTGCCTCAAAAGTAAAAATGTAACAAAACATCTAGTACAATCTTTGGGTATATTATCTTATTTCTTGGGGCACATTTGGCCTTTTACCTTAAGTGCAAGAGAATACATTAACAAGCGAGGGACTAAACAACAAGAAAATAAGGACACTCTTTGAAAAACAAATCCATCTGACAGTTGTTGAAAAAATCACACCAATAGAATTTAATTATAGTTCTACTAGTTTTTTCGATCCCAATACGTGTTGATTAACTAATTTTACCATTTGTGAGCTTCGCTGTCACGCGCTTGATTGTATTGTCACATTTCCTCTTAAATATAACGACTTATATTTATATTTCTTAAACAATTTATATAGCAAAGATAAACAATTTTGCGAAATGTTTCCCGAACAAGACGAAGAACCTTCTGGACAGTCATTGGGGAGGTTCAAGTATCTTAGTAAGTCTGAGAGCTCTCTGACTAGATCAATTTCGGTTTTGATTGGGGGAAATCATTCATATGAGCAGCTGTTGACGTTGACGTTTATGGAGGGGTAGCCGACGAATCTAGTCAATAAACTCGTGACTGAGTACTAAGTTGATAGTTCTCGTATGTGGATGACGTAGAAAAAGTGACGTTCCCGACCAATCTAGTTTTTGCGTTCAGTTTGCATCTTATCCAGACCAATCTAGTCGACTTAAGATAATTAGATTCTTGAATGTGCACATTTGCTTGCATTTATTATAGGTCAGTGAAGTTTGTGTTATTAATCTAAGTTCATTTAAAGCTTCCACTTCCATGTACTGTGTCAATATTTTACAAGGAACAATTAAATGAGGAACAGGTTCACGAACATTTCGGTAACAAAAAAGCAACTTAGGGCACGACGTACGAATACGAACACTCCGTCAGTACTCCATTTGTACCAAAACTAAAAAAGAAATGTTTTTAAAAATCTATATCAAGAGTTCCTGCTACGCCATCTGATTTACACTTCGGTAACCCAGCTCCCATTTGGATCTGTGCGAATTTCGCATTCATTTGTGATTTAGTGCAAACATTGGAAACTCCCAAAATGGTAATAGGTCAACACATTACCCATTGATATACTGCTTGTACCTATAGATTCTATGTAAGCCGACACTCTCAAGCTGCAACCAAAATAGTAAACAGACATGTAAATGACAAATGGCTCTTAGTCCCATTACACGCAGCCATTATTCTTACACAAATGGCGCGACAAATGATTTTTACACATGTCACGTACATAACCAATATTTCCAGGCATGTTTTTACCGTTCCATTTACAAAAACCAATTCTCATTCTGACGTATGCAAGCATTGCAGCGTGGGTGGTAAACATATGACAGTCAAGTATAGGCAGCCCCTCAAATTGTTAATTGACTCCAATGTCTAAATCTTAATCTATCTAATGGCTATTCAACGTGTTATGATAGCAATCAATTCGGAAAGGATACGTGATTAGAGCGTCGTCGCTTCGACGGTGAGGAATATTTTTGCTTTGCCAAAAACGAGGCTACGTGTGAATTAGCATGACACATTTTGAAATATACCCACTCGTCGACTATCTGTTGTGCTACCAATACAATATTGATTCAGTGAATTTCTGCTATGTACATAATCAACCAGTGAAATATTGATAAAGATTTACAATAAAAAAAAGTTATGACGCGTCGGTATAGGTATATATCTTGACCAGGTGACAGATTGTTGCATTGGTTTGTTGTGTCAAGGGGATTTGGATGGATGATATTGTACGTAGTATTTGAGCTTTGTTTTTATGGGGGAGTTCGATGATGAAGGGGGAAGATAAAAGGCTGGGGGTTTTGGATGATCTATTAACACAATGTAAGGTGGGAAGCGGCGACATATCCGCAAGCAGTATTGGGTTCTATTCACACTATTTGTCAGGACGGATAAATTTTGATTGAATTGGATTGAATTGGAGGTTCTAAAAGGTTTTAGGTTCTGAAATATCTCACATCGGTGTTCATGCAAGGCCTTGCTTCAAGTGTCAGACATATGGCGATGACATTAATGGTACTGATTGGGGACGTTCAAGTATGTAGTTTAGGAAGTCTGACAGATGTCATGTGTCTCAGGTTTGATTAACTTAGATCGGTCACATGAACAGCATTTTCAGTTGTCGTGAATTCAGTCAGAAATTTCTAGACTGAGTCTCAAGTTGACAGTTCGCATATGTGGCTGACGTAGGGAAAGTGACGTCACCGACCAACCGAGTTTTTACATTCTGTGCCCATGTTCTGTAATTATCACAGCGATGTATATCTATTCATCATTAAAACGATACAAATTGGAACAAAATGTTTCAAGTTTTCGATGCGAAAATATATATCACATGAATTACAGAACATTGGCCCAGGTTAAATCTAGTCCAGACCAATCTATAGTCGACTTAGAGTATGTAACTAGATTTTTGATGTGCCAGAAAAGCCGGACTGTCATTATACAGAGCAGTAGGGACTGAAAATAGTCATACCAAGGGATACTCTCAACGGAATTTACACGACTGACAAGCCTACCGGAGTACCACTCACAAAAATGTCAAAGAATCCTAATTGTGCAGTCAACTTTGGTATCAGTTTGATTTCGTTTATTTCCAAGGCTTTGTTTTCGAAAATGAATATGACTTAGATCACCTTCATTAGTCTTTCATGTTTCCTCAGAAAAGGAGACCCTACAACTACGTCAGAGGTAAGTGCTGACTCTTCACCTTTCAAAGGTATACGGTTGACTCTAAATTTTTTATGTGTCCTACAAATTTCTATGCAAATACAGCAAACATCTCGAACGTGATTGATTTAGGTATGCGTCCTAACCCCCAAAAAACTAATATAATCCATCCGAATACCGCAAACCGCAGGCCTTACCCATCTTCACATAAAATTCGCCAGAGTGTTAATTATTTTTTAATACATTTCCAACCGTTGATTAAAAGAAAAGGAAAAAAGCAACAGAAATCAACTAACCGGTAGGTAACCCAGAGCGTAGCGCAGTGGCAGCCTTTGGCAATCAAGCCGGCACACATCGTTCGCATATAAAATGCTGAATTCATTACCGATTGCCCCGACGTAAAAGCAACAAAAACTCAACAGAAAAAAATAAATAAAGAAGCGAATTCGCGCTTGCGCAGAAGGAGGCGCATAGTGCCACCGCGTACGTCGCGGCGCACACAATTTTACAGATTGGCGGCAACCATCAAAGCCATCGGGAAAAATTATTACAAACTGATGTAGCATGACTAACTCCCTTGATGGAGCGATGGACCCGCGCACCCGACCAGCATAGCAGCACAAAGAGTGAGACAGCGAGTGATATCTCTCACGACGAATACGCACACAAAGCCAACAATAATCATGATAATACTAATTATTGCTTTTATTAGGACGTTTTCTTCCTTTTACTGCTGTGGTTGGATTTTTCCAGGGGACCAACCATCGCACAGTGGCAACTGGCAATGCGCGCGCACTCATGACATCTTGCTCTATAAAAAACCATTAAACTCCCATGACATATCTATTCTTGATATCATGGCTTTCTCTATGTGTGCCATTCGGTGCGCTCGCTGTGAGAGGGGGCGACCTACCGCAGTCAGGCTTTGAAATAATCCAATCTCCTCACTGACAGTTACCACTCTTTCTCTGCAGGTATACACCTACCTACAGCAGTGACAGTGACCACCGAACCGAAGGCACACACATTACCAGGGGTCTTAGCGAGATCTTCGCTCTGTGTGTGTCTCCGTTTGGTCTTTTTGTTCATAGATTTTCCCGATTTTCAATTATGCATCCCCCCTGGACATGGCAGATTAGGTATAACCGAGTGAGTTGTATTCCGAACTGTCAGTGGGCTCGGAAGATGACATGCGGCCTAATCCGCACAAGTATGTTATTCTTCTTTCTCGCACCAATCCAGCCATGAGAGTTATTTTCTTCTTCTTCGGCTGCTTTTCCACTCACCGATCACCGTCTATCTATCGATATGTGATTCCGTTTAAATTCGGACAAAAGAAACGGAAAGGTATCGAATGCGCATTGAGATGTAAACGCACAGTGACACCTTAATTGGTCTTTCGTTGGAAGTGCATTTGGAAACACCGTCACATATGTACGCTCAGAATGATAAATGGATTGAAATTGAATTCAATAGATATAGACGACGATGATGAGATGATGATGATGATGTTACTCATCCCATCTATCTTGTGGGTTGGCCCTCTCTTGCCCTGCTTGTACCACTATCCACTAATCCTATTTGGCCTTTTACAGTTCAGTTGCGATCGTTTGTCGCTGCGATGTGTTTACCTTTTGTTAGGTGTGAGAATGTGTGTAATTGCGAAATTCATTCAATTTACCGGCTGAGAGAAGGTGAAAATGTATCTTTGAAGCAAAGTGCGGTAAGTGAAAGAAAATCAGATCTTTGATCTTGAATGCCGGGACTAATGAGTGTTTATGTTTGACGTCTCCAATGGCGGTACAGTTGAAAGTGGAATGCCAAAAAATGAAGTTGTAAACCTTTTGCACTATACCTACACCGCAAGGTCGTAGGTAAGAGTTATTATTACAACAGGCACTGAGCCCAAAGATGTCTTCATTTTTGAAGTCAATTGAAAAAGCACCTGGTTGTGCAGAGTGTGGGTGCATACGAGTAGTTCGTAAGGCTTTGTGCAACAAAATGTTGTCAAATAAATATGCGAATAAGGACTGCGTTAGAATTGTCAGAAGAATCAATCCCATTTGGGATTAAAACTGACGTTTGTTACGTTACACTGCACCTATACTTATGAAATTGAGTTTTAAGTTCTCTTATCTCCCTGCTGCTGAGGTGGCTGCAATGCTTTTCAAGGTTAAAGATGTCAATCCGCCTCTAGCTTTTAATAAGCCTCTTGCTATATGGCTTGCCTGACATCTACCGGCAATAATTTCCACTACGGATGTGAAGAGATTTTTCGCACAGCTGCCATCCTCATCAATCGAGTCTTTGTCAAAGTTCTTTTATCCTAATTATTAACGCAGTCGATGACAGACAGTAGAGAGCACAATATGGTGAAAAAAAAAAACAAACCGCGAGTCGACTAGATTGGTCTGGACTAGATGTAACCTTAACCAGATTGGTCGGGAATGTCACTCTTCCTACGTCAGCCACATATGCGAACTGTCAACTTAGTACTCCGTTAGTTCGTTTGGGTACTTTTTTGCAAATGTAAAATTATTAAAAATTTGCTAAGAAACTGTATGAACGCGACCACGTACTGAGGAAATTGAAAGAAAAAATGAGAGAGAAATCAATTTCCTTTTCTTTTTTTCGTAATTTTCTACTCGCCGAATTTCGACTTACTGAAAAGTGAATAATTAAAACTGACAACGAAGTGACAGCTCAAAAGTTTTACAAGTAAAAACTCTCTATTTATTTTCGTCTTCAACGATGGAGGAAGAAGTTGTGATTGCATTTTCTCCTAGAACTTATCAGCGCATTCAAATTGATAAGTTTAATAGGTATTAAGTTTATAAAAAATGCAATTCCAACTTATTTTGTAGATGCTGCATTTGTCAAAATGACATTTCTTAAACTTTTTGTAAGAAAACCGGTCAGGTTCATTGATGACATTTTTCCATGCTGAAAGTATACGAAAGAACCTACATTCATGTTCTACTGGTGGAAATATTGAGTGAATAAGACAAACTGTCATCGGTTGTCACCGTATGCGATCGATTCTATGGGAATGCGTCTGTTGAAAGGCAAATAAAGAAAAAGACTGTCCCTCTCAATTGCTTTATTAAAAATTGACATCTTCTTCCAAAAAAGCAACCACCTTGACAAATGTCAAAAAGCCTTTATTTTCCTTTGACAGTAATGAAATGACAAGGAATATGTGTTCCACTCTAGATAATGTCAAACATTTTTTAAACTTTTTGTAAGAAAACCGGTCAGGTACCTACTTCTCTTGAAATTGAGAGATTTCTCTCTTGATTTATGATATACCTATTTGACGTTTTTTTTGAAAGTACACGAACGTAGTCTCAAATTTCTGGACTAGATTCGTCGGCTACCCCTCCATAAATGTCAACTGAAACAGCTGCTCATATGACCGATTTCAGCCAATCGAAACCGAGATACAGTCAGGCAGCTGTCAGACCTACTAAACTAGATATTTGAACGTCCCCACAGTTAGGCAGCTGTCAGACTTACTAAACTAGATATTTGAACGTCCCCATGGATACTACCGAAATGATCTCTTGGCGCCTGTCGCTGATATTTTATTAAAACTGTCTCAACTTTAATGCGGTGCAGCGCAGTAGAAAGAAACGCAAAACAGAGCATCACAGTAAAAAAACAACGCAGTGCATCGTAACCCTCCGACAGACCACAATTGATCAGCTTGTGACAAGAAGTGGATGCCAATAAGTGATCTTCCACGACCCGATCATGTTCAGTTCGAGCTTCTAATAATGAAAAACCCGAAGACGTGCTCTCAGGCTACCTCAAAGGACTATATGGAATACATCAATATGTCAGAATGTCCTTCGCATTTAATTCGCTTCCAAGCGCACTCGGAGCCATAAAGTCCCTGCCCATATAATCGGACTTGTAACAACCAAATCTGCTTGGCAGTCTGAAAAATGAATTCCTCAGAACTAGGTAAATGGAATTGTCCTACTGCGAGAAATGTTGTTTCTTATCGCCGCCACAATTTGAAACCGAAGCCAAACAAAACTGCCTTTAACTAAGTGGCCATTTGGGTGCAACTTTAAACATGTTTTCCATTGAATCCTTTTCAAATATTTACCAGCCTCGCTGCATTTACTTACAAATCCATCAGCAAACACACACTCCATCTAATCAAACACGCTGACTCCGTTCCAGCAAGGCTCCAGCCGCCTATAACCTATTCGTCAACCATACGATACTAAAACAACAAACGCGACAACCAGCAACGGAACAACAACAATCAAACACGCCAAGGAACAAATAAAAAAGCAACACAAACAAAAACAGGACCAAACTCTCGCGAATCCATCTGATAATACAAATAAAAAAAAAAAAAAACAATCAGCACAGTTCACTGCAAGAAAGCAGAGAAGTGAAAATCTCGCTCGAGGAAGAAGAAGTCAAGCGAAGTAAACAACAATAACAACAACAAAAGGAAACAATACAACGCAACTGAGAGAGAGAGAGAGAGAGAGGGCACAAACAAAAAAACAACAACGTAGACAGCGTATATCAAAGACGACGTCTTTGGTGGTCTCCCGGCCCGTGGCCATGCGGCTTGACGTGGTAGGTAAATTGAACTACTTGTTGCCCCCTTCATGATTTTCGGCCATAAAAAGCTCATTTTCAGCCAAAGCGGAGTAGCAACTGCAAAAATAATATCAAATTGCAGGTAGACAGCGCAATTACCTAATGCACACAAAGGTTCGAAACGACACAACGACGACGACGACGACGACGCCGAAAATAAATTAAGACATTAAGCGCGAGGGAAAGAGCGTGCAGATTGACCGTTTCCGTAACCTACCACACCCACACCATAGCCCCCCCCCCGTCAGCCTACTGGTCGATCGGTGGCGATTGGCGAATGCAATTTCCGACCGACGACTGTGGTAATAAACATCGGCCCCGACCAAATGGTTGCGATTAAAAATTCACTCCACAGCCTGGTCCCAATCCCCAACCACAGCCAGAGCCAGAGCCAGAGCCCCTAAGTGTGCGGTGCCAATTTAGCAAGTCGCTGGGGGTACCTTTTCGCTTTACCTTATATCAGCTCTTTTGGTGTTGAGGGATTTTATTGCAGCAAATGAATGTGTGTACACGATCAATCGCTACATTAAACCGCTGCCGTTGCCGCCGTCGCTGCGCCGCCCAGCCATACAGCTCGGCTTCCTTCACATTCCGGCGCTGTCGCTGTCGCGCGGCTGATGACGATTTCAGGGCAGCAATTGATTCTTTTGGACCCCCAAAACGATAAACATTGTTTTGTAGCGGAGCCGTAAAGCGAAAGCCACGTGTGTGGTCTCCCAACTATATCGCTGCCGCCAACACAACAAAAACGTTGCGCTCCACTCCGCACGCTTGCTATTCGGTGGCTCACACAGCCCAGAGGCCAACGTCCGTGGATGTGTGCGCACCGCCGATCGTAGTATTGGTTTCGTTTTGTTGGGATTTCAACTGTACGCGAGCGTTTACTGTTGTAAATTTATGATCACCGCTCTTCGGCTCTCAGCAAATGTGTTTATTTGGGAGAGGACAGCGACAGAGGAACTGATCTGATCATGATCAACGTGGGTGACGATCGGTTGTGCAATTGTGGGTGTTGGGCGATCAAAATCAAAATGCCAAGTACAAGTACATGGAAGTAGAGAGAGAGAGCAGAGGAATACGAAATACAAATGAAAACAATAACAATGCGATGAGTACAGTGGCGGCGATACAAACTTGACGGCTTTGTTATTGTTATGAGTTGTGACAGGGGCAAGGGCGTTTGCGCTGTTTTCTCTGCTAATTGAAGTGTCGGTGGGACTTGGAATTCGTTATGTGGGCTTGGTGATGGAACGTCTTTTGTGGAGTATGGGTATAAATGGGTTAAGCGAAAAAAGCCTATGGATGGACTGCAGATGGACAGGCAACCGGAATGGCCCGCTGATGTGTTGTCAAGTGTCAGTGGGGAGAAAAAATACGTCAAGGAGATGAGGGGGAATTAGTTGTAGGTATATACATAAGTGATCGGCGCAGTGGCTTAGTGGTTAGTGTGTCTTACTACTAAGGTTCGAATTCCGAGAAAACCCAAATTCCAACTTAAGGTTTTTTTCACTGCGCCACCTCTCGCGAACGTCTGACAAAGATCCGAGAGTATAATTGTCATGAAAGAGCTTCTCAATTGGCCGTTTGGACTCGGCATAAAATTGTAGATCCCTTCCATTCGTCCCAAAATAATAAAAAAAAAAAATTACACAAGACCAATGGTTGTGCGAAGCTAGGCCTAGGGTCCCTACGGACCTGTTGCGCCAAATATTTTTTATTTATACATAAGTGAGGTTAACTAACCCCAGTGGCGGCTGACAAAGAGATCAAGTGTCTCTTACAATCTAGAATAATGACATGAAGAGAGCTAAACGAGAGAGATTGAAGATGTTCTGCAAGGCAGGAAGAAACCAGTTAAAGTCTACGGAAATGAGCCAAAGAGCGGCGTCGAAAGCCACGTTAAACAGTGGAAAGGCGTAGCTTCTTTTAAGCTGAAAAGCTACTTGTTTCAGTTCGCTTAAGTGACAAATATCTGGCGAAGCTTTTTGAGGAGAAAATGTACTAGAAAGTACGTACGTTGTCAAAAATTACTAAAGGAAGCAAAATAGCTTTCTGTAAAATTTACAAAATATTTAACATCTACTCTCATTAATTTTAGAGCGGAGTGCTAACGCTAATACTGGGTAATTGTGAGTCCCAGCACTCGGCAAATTTCTTTTTTCTATTTTTATATGATAAACCTGAGAATCTGCGATCACTACAGCATAGCGCCAGCAAATCTCTTTTTCATTTCGACTTTGTTGTATCAGCAACAATAATTCACACTTTTCCACTAGCCGATCTTGAGTACATCGCTGCGTAGCTCGCAAATGTCATTTAATGACTTTTTATTGAAGACAACGTGAAGACTACTTTAACGCATTTTTGTTTCCACGCGCGAGGTCACAATGGGCCTTTTTTTATTATGCCCACATGATCTATATAGATCATTGATTTCTATGGTTCATAACAACAGTTGGATCTCGTTATAAACCGTGGAAATCAATGATGTACCTATATATGTGGGTTAAATAAAAAAAAATGTAAAAAATAGAATAGAGATCATGAGGGTAAAATAAAAAAAAATTTATTAAAAATAAATCTTATTGATAACTGCATACATTTTAAGTCGAAGCTGAAATAGGATATTTGAATCATCAATATTAACTACAGCAAGATTTGCATTTTAGTATAAATTTAAATCATTTGCTACACTTCAAAAAAAAACTTTCTCAACAATTGTGGATGTGGGCCGCTTTTTATCTCCCCAACTGTTGGACTGATTTTCGCGCTCTTGATCGCTCTTTCACCGTGTTATCTATGGCGGCGCGCTATGGCTATGCGATTAGAAGCACACAAGCACAATCCCCTCCAAATTAGACATTTCAATTTAGGTACACTGTCGCTGGCGTTGTTCTGCTACCAGAAAACCAGACGAGCCTCTCCTCCACTCCATCTCGCTTATACGAACCCTACAGAGCATAATTGAAATGTTAACACACACCACTGGCGTGCACCGTCCCACCACTACCAGCACAAATCAAAATGGCCGTTAAAAGTAACGGATGTATGGGTAGGGTTTTGGGTACACAAAACACAACACTCACCCATAAGCACACATCGTCAGCGTCACAGTATCTATGTGAATATTTATTCGAATTGTATCTAGAGTGTACTCTCGCTCTCTAGATCGCAGCCGCTGCATCGACAGCAACTAGATTGCCGTTGATCCTTGGTCGAGGAACATCGTCGTCGCTGTTGCTCCGTGTGAAATAATCGGTTTCAAATTTGCCTCTTCAATTATTTTTCATATCTCCAAGATATGTGCATATATTTTTCTTATTTTCGTAAACGATACAAAAATTTGTATTAATATAGAGAATTGATGTGTGAAAATAATATGACGCCCGTTAGTGTTGTGTTTAGAGCTGAAATATCGTTTATTATTTTACACATGTAACGCGAAGCAGCAGAAGAAGAAAAAAAAATATATACGAATAAATTTCTGAAAAAAAGAAGCAAGAAAAACGTGAGTGAAGTGAAAAATGAAATGCAATACAGAGAAGGATAAAATGTAAATTTTCTGGCAACCAAAATCATAATATTAGTGAAAATTCGAAAAAAAAAAATGAAAACAGTGAATTAAAACAAATTAAAAATAAAATATATACCTCTATTAAATATACTAAAAAAAAAGAAAATACAAATTCACACATTGCACAAGAAAGAGGGTCTAGAAGATAAAGAAAGAAAAACACGAGAGAAAAACAAAAATGGTTGTGCCCACTATGGATACCCTGCCCAGAGTTCCCGACACACATGGAGATGTCGTCGACGAAAAATTATTCTCGGATCTGTACATAAGGACGAGTTGGGTGGATGCACATGTTGCACTCGATCAAATAGATAAGGTAAGAGTTCTTTTATTGATCGGTCTCTTGTACTTTGCTTTTTGTTTGTACTTGCGCTCGGTGTGAAGGTGAAGAAATTCGCCAATGAAATAGGGAGACGACGTTAGATAGTGTATGGTCCATCGTTTTGAGGATTTCCGCACTTAAGTGGATTATGGGGGCTTAAGCTAGTGCCAGTTCAGAAGTGGATCCCATAATCGTTGTAGCGACATTCATTTTCAGGGTTATCGTACATACAATCGCTTTCAAATATATTTTGTAATACAACAAATTTGACAGCCATCTGTCAGTCGTAATGAAATTTCTAAAAGAAATTTCGAGGACTTAAATTTTACAAGCGAAATCCAAACTTTTGACGGATTTTAATAAAATTTGAACGTATTTTGTCAAATGGCAATTGAAAGGAAGTGCGATTGTCAAATTTTGACATGTGGGCAAAACAAAATGTATAGTACGTCATTGTCGTAGTGCCATTGGACTTTTTGAGAAGAGGTAAATATCAGCCTGGGACGACCCGAGGACTATTAAAAAATAACACGAACTACGTCCTTGCGTTGTGAGATCTTTAAACTTAAATGCCTTTGGCGACATCTGGTAAAAAAAACCTAACTGTGGCCGGACCACTTAATCCATGAACAAGCAATACGTGCCGGAATCTGTTTCGTATTTAAAATAGTCGTAATATTGTTGTGGGCATCTTAAACATTTACACCCGTTTAAATAAATATTGCGTAAAAGTTTTCATCTCGGCGCTCAGCAGTTTCGTTCAGTTTTTGAATGCTATCTGACTAAGTACTTTACTTATTTGTCCCCATTTGTTTATTAAAACGACATAGAAGAACCCAGGGAAGAGTTTTATTACATTGGTGGCTGCAATAGTACATAATCATAGCCTTCAGTGACAAGCAACGAAAAAAGGAGACTAGAAAGACTGATAAAATTTTGTACACAAGGGAACTTGCTTAAAACTTCTCAACCTCTCTGTTGTATTCAGTAATTCGTAGGCCATCGCTCATCGCTTAGTTTAGGGCAAATGGTAAAAGCTTGATCGATTGACGGCTAATGAAACTTCAAAAACGATAATGTCTTTCCAAGTGAATACTGTCAACTCAATTTGTCACTAAACAAAATATTTAACCTTAGCTAAAATGACAAACGGGACAATTTATCGCTTTGACAGCTTCGAAGATGCATAGCTCAAAAACCAAATTTTGCATTACCCTTTCTCTGCCAACATTTGACAATTCTGTAAGTATGTTTGTTACGTCATCACGCCAAAACAGTTAAATAATTTTTTATTAAACTTTTATATGTGGGTGATCAAAGTCGCTGCCCAACATATAGACAGCAATAAATAAATTTCGAATCAGTCTACAATAGAATTAAAAACGGCTGTCAAACCCCATTAGTAGTTGTCAAACCATTTTCGTCGCAAGCCAGTAAACGGTTATTCTTGATTTATGTGCTCACCTTCTTTTGGTCCAATCATAAAACGATAAACATGTTTCGGTACGAATACGTGGGTAATTTCTTCGAAATTTCGTTACGACATTGAGTCCGAAAATAGGTAGAAAATGTCTGCCTTCATTTACTGTGTTCAAGGTCTTAAAACAATAGGAGATATATATGTAATTTAAAAATATTGCAAAACAAAACTGTTTCATGTGTCCAGAAATAGGAAACATAAATAGAAATGACAGTGATGGATCGAATAGCTGATTGATCTTTGATCATTAAGTAACATGCTTGTCAAAAATGACCAACTTGACCTTGGCAACAAAATATATGTTGGCTGCGTTACTTTGAAGCAACGGGTCAAATTCAGAGTAATTTGACAAACTAAGTTTTAAGTTTGCCATTACATTTTGTTCAGCAATTCAATCAGATGTCATTTAGTTGGAAAATTTGATTTCGTCAGTAGTTTTTATATCCATGTGAAGTGCTCTTCGAATGTTCGAATGGTACAAAACTGTCACCATTCGGATGCAATTAAGAATTATACTCTTAGAACAGAAAACTGGAGATTGCTTTGGCGGGATACGTAAGCATTCTGTCATCTAAATCGATTCCTCAAGGCGAGTTCTGCATTCTATTGAAATCATTACTCATTTCCGATCGATGATCTTTTCCGAAAATTCGAACATAAAATAAACTGACGCAAGTGATCGTTACATTGGAATAGTACCTCCATCAAATGCAGGGTTCAACGCGTACCTATTTCAAAAGTTCGGATTTAAAATTCGAGTAAAGTCGTGAAACATTTAAAATAGTTTGAAGAACACTTTATACTTCCACACTTCATTCTCTTAATCTCAGGCAAGATTGGTTGTAATGCTCGATTTGCCACATAATTTCCATGGATACCTACCACAACGTTTGCTCGTTCGATCACGTATCAGAAAATTCTGAATGTCGGTTTGCCTAGAAAGCGCATTACTGCGTTTTCGAAAACGCCTTCTCATTTTTGATGTATGCAGGAAAACACAATTTACTGCGGGGATAACATTTTTTGTTGATACTAGAATAAGCATTCGAAATTCGAACAATGCCTGGCGCCACGTCAAATAAACGTCAAACTCTATTCTTAAATAAAATTGCATTGAACCAGTATTAATTGTGCTATTCACATCTAGCACGTGTTTCGATGTACCGCAAGTCATCCAGCGGTCAATTGAACGCTGGCAATGCCAACAATCTAGCAAAAACGTCACAACGATCAGCTGAAATAAACCTACAAATACATTGCACAAAACCCCAGTAAAATATCTGTTGTAAGACAACCGCTATAGCACACCGCATGCATCGTCATCATCGTCATCGTTGCCGTCCCGCTTCCCGTAGCTAAATTATAATGTTTCAGTATTGAATGTCTTTATATTTCAAATTGAGTCATTAAAGTCGGCGATAAGATGCCCATATAATACACAGAGTTCACCATTTCGGCCAAAAAGGAAACATACCAACAACCACAACAACAACAACGACGACGACGACAACAACAATAAAAAACGACCAACAAACGAGTTAACAACTTCATACAATAAAGCAACATAGCAGAGCGGGTGAGAGCAAAAGTTGCCTGCTTGCAGTATGTGGCCGGGTGCGGGGTGGCTCTGTTCGATTGTATGAATAGACAGCTCCCCAGACCGCGCGCGTACAACAGAGTGACCGCCCGTAAACAAAAAAACTAAGGAGAAGAATAATAACACAAAACCGGAATGATAGATGTCCAAGTCGAACGAAGCCCATCGCGTTTGCCATGCCACAGGGAACGAACTGTGTGTAAAGCGGAGATCGCGACTACACTACACTATCCAATCCACTATACGATCAACACCACACAGCGACACCGCCAACAAAACGACAGAAAGAAAAAAAAAACACGCTTACGATCGCGCCGACCACCCATGGAGCAAATTGTCATTCCAAACAAGCAGGAATGAGACAGACTGATTGGGGGGGCATCACCGCTTGTTGTCATTATTATTGTTGTGTATGGTGGCGGCGCGCGCGATTTCCACGAGCTCTCGCGCGCGTATACGCAACGCATCACAATTACAATGCGCTTCAAAGAAATGTGCTGTGGCCGGGGGTCGCCCCATTTTTGGGGAACCTATAAATACCCGCAAATAGATCAGAATAGGGAAATCCATGTCCAACGCGCGTCTTGCTTATCGTTTCAAGAATAATGCTCCCATGTGTGGGATGGGGCGTGTGTGTGGATTGTGTTGTGGGTGGCGTGGCGAGAGATTTATTGGACAATTTTTTTCCAAGTATTGTTGATTTTGGAATGGGGAATAAGAAATACGAAATACGAGTAAGAAGTTCATTCATTGAGCTGTCAGATTGAATGGAAGGTGAACTGGTTATTGGTGCGAGTGGGAGGAGGGAAGTCATCAGGGGACTAGAAAATAAACACAATACTGACGAAGGGGGATCCCGGTCGTTATTAGTTTAGGTTTTAGCGCTCTAACGCCAACATCCCGCACAATGGATTAGCTAAGCGGGTGTACGGTAAATTGCTGTAAGCGGTCGGAACGAAAAGTATTGGATGAGCTTTACTGTGGGGCGTTAAATGGCTTTGTTTGTTGGAGTGGTTCTTTTTTTGTTCTAAGTTCGCCGTTGTTACCAGAAGAGAATTCGAACAGGAACTTCGAAAAATCCCGAACTAGCAAATTGTACATTGTTTTATGTTGGAGGCGTTAAATGAATTTGTTTCCACTGCATTGGGGTTTCTGTTTCTGCTTGGCTTTGTGTCAATTTTGATATAGGAATTCGAATGAAATTTCAAAAAAATTCGAATAGGAACTTCGAAAAATGTAAAACTTGCGCTGGATGCAATATATTTTAGTGTGGTTTAAAGTGGGATTAAGATTGTGACCTATTAACCTACTGTATTATTTTTTAGAGCTAACCGGTGGAATTTTCTTAGAGAGAATCAATACATTCATCTGCCACTCTGATGTCACAAATGTTTTTTCCTGTCAATCGTCCAACAGCAGCTAGGGTAGAACTGGATTTACACTGTCAAAGAAATCCATTCATACTGCTATGGATATGAAGACTTGCAGCAATTCAAAGGTCCTTTAACTGGGCCTACATTTTTTCAGAACCTTTTGAATCGCTGCTGCTTCAAGGCTTCGTCAAGCAGAGCGAACTTTTATTGCCGCGGTAAACGTTTGACGTGACGTTAAGAGAGCCCTGAACGTTAAAGCTTTGGTACGAATATAATTAAATATATGCGGCTTTCTGTTTGACAGGTTATCATTATGTAGTGCCAAAATGATGTTAGTATGCCGGTTGTCAAAAAAGTAAAAAATCCTGAAAAATCGAACGCAAAATGTTGCCAGTTTTTGACATTGACAAATATTTATCTTTTGGTAACACTTTTTTCCGATTATTGTTAAAAATGAGTGAACTCAATTCAGAATTTGAGTTAGCCATAATGCAATAAAAGCATACGGAATATAGATGATGAGTTTGAAAATGAAACGAAATTACAGCAAACTCTTACAGCAAGCACTGAAATCTTACCCCGACAAATTAACTGGGGTCAGTTCAGGGCACAACTGGGGTGCCCTAGAAGTCATGTCAAACACAGGTTTTCAATACCAGGGCGAGTTCAGTACTATATCGAACGCATTAGGGTCAACCCATTGCGCATTAGTAGGGCCCATGTCAAACAAACTTTATGTAGTTTAAAATCTGACAGCTGGCTCAGTTGATGTGTCTCAGTTATTGGCTTAAAGCGGTCAAAGAAAAAGCTTTTCAGTTGACTTTTATGAAGGGGTAGCCGACGAATCTAGTTAGGAAATTCGTGACTGAGGATTAAGTTGACAGTTCACCCTTCGCATATGTCGTTTTTGCGTTCAAGTTACATCTAGTCTAGACCAATCTGATCGACAAAAGTTAACTAAGTTTTTGAAAGTGCCCATTCACAGGCATAGGCGATTTTTCAACTGATAATGTGGAGCACTATTTCATTTTAGTTCGAGAACGTAATATTTGTTTTAACAGTTCGAATTTCGAGCTCGTTTATATTTTCGAAACGTACTTCAATAACAATCCGCATAGCGTCAACATAGCGAGTCAAATGTCATAAAAACTATTAAGGTTTGAAACTTATTGTCACTATGAAGGTATTGGCCAAAATGACGTCCACGATTTTCATATTAGAAGCAACAAAATAATGGGAGATGTTAATATACCTGTGAGCTCTGTAGAGTTGCACAAAACCTGAAAATAGTTGACGAATCAATATGATTTGCTTAAACGCCAATGATTTTGAATTTTTGACGTTTAATATACTAAGAACTCTGTCAAATTACAGTTCGAAATTGAAATTTAAAATTTCAATGGCAAATCGCTCAACAACCGTTTCCCATTTAAATCGAAAATCCCGTCAGCCATACTATTTGTCAAACCGATAACGCCGGCTGTGGCTTTGCGGGAAATCAAAATTCTTACATCAGATGGGAACAAACAGAATCCAAACAAATATTTGATGTCGAACAAACAATGACATTGTAAGGACTAGACGGCTTTCCACTTATCAATGTTTGTAAAATAGCAGCGACGATACCTTTTTGTTAAACATACAAAAATGATACGGGCTTATCAGTAATGTGACATAATGCGGCGTTAAATGGTGTTTTTCCTTTTAAGTTCAAGTGGTTATTTGCCTACATCAGTCGATGGCTCTTTTGTTTGGGAAGAGATTTTTTACTGACGGTAGGGAAATTGTTATCTTAATAAGAGTTAATTGGGCAAGATACAAGTTTAAGATAAGCTGATAGCTTAAGCTGTGTTTACAAAAGATCTTGTATCAGAATCATTTCGAAATGAACTGAGTTCTCAGAAAGTGATAAGATTGAGTGCGCCCAATTTAGAAAGACAACTGCTGGGTTCAATAATTCGAGGAAAGTTGTTGTTACTGCGCGGGCTTAGGTGATAAAATAGGAAAAGAGGCCAATGTCCATTGAAACTGTGATGATGCGTTTTGGGTCCGGTATAATCTGTGATTACGGGTGGCAGTCACTCAGTTCATGAGTACGCACTGGAATCAGTGAGTTCGCAGAGTCCGAATAGTTTGCATTAACTTTAGAACTTGTCATTAATGTATAGCTGTCTTCAGATTTAGACAAAGGCTACTTAGTGAAGAGATAGGTCGTGCCGCATTGGATTTGTGATCTTTAGCTGGCTGTAAACAGTTGCGGCGTCATTTCGGTTTGTTGAGGTCCCCTTAAGACCCAAATAGTCAAGTGTCACCTTTTTTAAAGTCTTTCTCTATCGCATCTTGAGTCATTTGAGAAGAATGAAGTAAATAGGAGCGTTCGGATTTCAAGCTCAGTAAGACTGACAGTAGTCTGACAGTACACGCCATTCTTTTAGTTGGGCTAGAAAATCATTCCTGAAAGCTCAATTGACATTTGGAATTTCGTCCAGTGCTCGTTTTTAATATAGTTAACAGTTCAAGCAGAAGAACGTTGTAAATCGTTCCAGGTTCAAATTCAAGCGTTCAATAAACTAGAGACAATTTAACTCGCTGCTATAATACAGCGGAAGTTGGAAAGTTCTCCTGGACCCCCCCCAACTTTGTAGTACATATATCTTCATCAAAATCCGATCGATCCATTTAACTCAGCTGCTGTCGGGACTCATGCATGACCGAACCGTCCTGCTGTTTGAATTTCAAATGTCCCTGCACGTACGTAGCGTAACCCAACAAACAATGCACGCTTGCTTTGACCTTGATTTATATTCGAATAAAAATGGAAGTGTATGCAAAAAGAATTTGTAAACATACACTCCGAACAAGATACGAACGACTTTTTTCCGACAAAACAAAATTAAAAAAAAAAGAAATCTCTGCGCTCGTTATCGCTGTCATCATCATTGTCGCATTCGTTTCGTAGTCGATGTCGTCGTGTCGTCGTCGTTGTGATTGTCTCCCACATTGATAAACATCAAAAGCACAGACAGACACGCTGCGCGCTCAACCCGCATAATACGAGTATGTTGGTGGAATTTACTTCGACTACGTAATATACGTGCACGGAATACATTCAATTGCATTTAGAAGTAGAATAGCAAAACAAAGCAAACGATAAAAGAAGGAAACATACAAAGATGCGAGGCATACTTTCAAAGTACCATATCCGGTTTCCGGTTTCTCACATCATTTACCGCCCGCCGCCGCGCCGCCACCACAATACATTTATCAGGAATAACCGCCCGCAAATTGATCAAATAATTACCATCGTCGTCAACACGTGAACATCTTGCTACCGATGCGATGCGACGATGATGATTTTGTTTGCGGTCTTGAAGAGGGTTCTCATCTTTTTTTCATTTTCTTTTTTTTCTTAAGCCGAACCCACATCACAGTCGAGCGGCGACCATGACGGCCGGCGAGGAGTAGGCACTTACAAAAGAAACGGTTTTCGCCTGAACGAAATGAAGTTATTATTGTTATTACCATTTCCATTCTTCTCTTCTTCGTTTGTCTACCTTTTCAGTCGATCCTCTATCTTTTGACATAAATAAAGATATCTGTATACGAACAGAAAACAAAAAAACTTACCGGAAAGCCAGAGATGAAGACGACCCCGAAGCCTGTAATAAAGAAATGAAATTCGTTAAGGCAGCGATGAGCACAAAAGAAAAAAAGGAAAACAAGTTGAATGTTCGTGGTGGGCAGAAACAGATCTGTAGGCAGAGAGAAACATGAAAAGAGGAATTGCGGCACAAGAGAACATTTTCATTGAACGCAAGTGATCTACATAAAAATTCACTATTCGCGGTGTATAGATCTAGTACTATTTGAAGAGATGATATACCACCAACTTCATGATGCAAAAAAAAAAACGAAAAAGCAAGCGAAATGTGGAATGGTTTAACAACTCAATCTGTTCAGTTTCCGTGGCTGAACTTTAAAGGAGAACCGTGTTGATGGAGGAATGGAAACGTTGCTAAGGCAGATGTAGGAGTTTAATGGCATGACATTAAAGTCGGTACGTTAATGGCGCTTTCGCACGTGATTTCCTACATGGGAGATGGGAGTCTTGATGGGAGTGGGGTTAGGAATTTTTCGAGAGGTGATTCTTTAAGTCGTGGGTGTTTTTTAAAAAATCTGTCACGGTACTTGTTTAACTTTAAAAATGGCGCTAAGTGCGATTTACAGAGGACCAGGGAACAGAAAAAAAGTAACAGATTGGCAGGAGGTGTAGCAGATATTAGTGAACGCAGTTTAAAAACAGATGAAGGTAATAGACAGCTATGTGTGGTAAATAAAATCTGCCATTTTGATAGTCACAATCAAAGGACACCTTTGGCACATAATTATTGATTTAACAGTAAACAGATAACTTAGAAATTAAATGCACAACAAATGTAGTAGAACTGACACATATTCTGGATACACAGCAGTTAAGTCAAAATGTTATGTACGATATCTGAAGTTGGCTGGCTAACTAATGTCGTATTCGATTGGGCTTTTCCAGATTCGCTCTCAGATTTCAGATTTCGTTTGTCTAATCGAACATAAAAATGTCACTTGCTCTTTTCGTTGTTGATATTCGTGCGATTGGAATATGTGTACTGTATAGCCATTTCTAAACATTTGTACATAAATAATTAACAAAAATAGATCCACCCGATGCAATGCGATTCTTTGCAGTTGAAAAATTTCACGAAAACATAAACAAACTCCACTAGTTGTCAAACTCAAACGTACTTCTTGCGATTTTTAAAATCCGCCAGCTGCCAGCTGGCATTCTCACTAATCGCATCTGAACCTTATCACTGTGAAAAGTCCTTAAAGACTCACCCCGATGGCCCTTTCCAACCGGGAAGATCTGATAAAGCACGACTTTAATATGAATGACCATTTAGACTTTGAATGGACAAACGTCACAATGACCTCGGTGTGCTCCCGACTTTAGTGTCAACATCTTTGGGTTGATCGCCCCTCCTTTCCAAGAATACAAAATCACCGCAGTATCCTTTTTCTTGATTCATCTATACAACAGTAGCAAAGTACTCTGTTTTTTTGACAGGTCGGATCCACAAAAATAAAAACAACAACGACTTGATGCGGATCACAATAATGATGTTGATGGTCCATAAGACCATCATGTAGGTAGTTGCCGCTGCTACCATGCTACTCAAGTCGATTGCTCCCCTTTTATGCCTTTTGGCCTGAGCATGAAAAGGCTCACAAGAATGGTATGCGTCTCTCTCTCACTGTGTTCCTTTTATCGGTCCGTTGTTTTCAATTTTCTGTTTTCATTTTTTGTTGGTATTATGTATGGTTGTATCTTCCTCCGCAGGGACCATTATCATCATTATATCCCATATGCTGTTACAACACACACTCGTATACGTATAGCGCTATAACAGAGGAAGAACAACAGCAGCTGCAACTCTCAGCAGAATCAATATCTTTGAACGGATTTTCAATGTTGGTGGTCGGTCACACTCACCATCGCCCATAAAAAGAAAGAACAACAACTTCATGTGTATAGATATACTTCCTACTTTGATTACACTCCGAAAATAATCGAAAATAGAGTCAGCAGCGCTTCATTCTGACAGCGCTTCTTTAATTATGTGCGGCTGTCATTAATGTCAACATTGCATTTGACGTAATTTATCATTTAAATGCTACACGTAAAATGTGGCTGTGGGTTCTTTTTTTTCTTTTGTTCATGTATCCATTATATTCTAATTAGTATGTGAATAAAATATGTGAAAACTTAGGCGATCGTAAATATTTGGAATTTCGTTTTTATGGCGGTTGCCGCATGTAGCGAGGCGCGGCAGATGTCAGACGCTGTGAGTAAAGGCGAAGACGACCGCAACTACTGGGGTGGTCCACATCCATTTGGCAGTTCGTGATTGTGTTTCCCGCATAGGCAAAGATCGCATTGTGTGCACTGAAACTGCCAGTCATAGACCCACCATATGTATGCCAGACATAAAACATTTCCCATTTGGCATTTGGCATTATTGGCACATTTAGCGCGTTCGCTAAATATTTTGGCTATAACGTGTGTGGGGGGCCGTTCACTGTTGTCATTATGTGCGTTAGCACGTTTTGAAATTGGGAAAGAAAAAAGAAAAGATTTCCTTAGGCATTATTTCTAAAAAAAGATCGAGGCGCGCGGCGGGGCGAATGGCAGGAACTTAACCGAAAACGAAGAATGAATGAATACAATTCAGTCGCGCTGTGTGTCTCCTGGGTGGTCTCGTTGTTGTTGATTATAGGTTCAATCAAAATCGCATGAGGGCATACCACCCAAGAAGATGGCTATCAATTTAAATGTCATGCGTTGAGTGGAGTTGAAGTAGGTAGGTAGGAGGTCGATTTTATTATTAGTCTTGTTGTTGTACGCTCGTTGGTAATCAATAGTAACTGTCATTTGATTGGCTTTTATATATATATTTGCTTTGCATGGGATTCAGGGAATTTGTATCTCGTTCTGTGTGTGGGTCTGGCGTCTTGTTGTTGGGCCAACCCGAATGTTGTATTAATTGATTTTCGGAGAAGTGGATTTAATTTTTTTTTTTAAATGGGCTACGAATACGCCCAATTAAAATGGCTACGACTTAATTTTTGAAATGTTGATTTTATTAAGAAAGGAAAGTAACAGATGACGGTTAGGATTATGATCAACAAATATTTGACAACCAAGTGGTGTTTGTTATACTTTCTCTGGGCAATTACATTCCTGTCATCCTGCTACCACCAGCATCTTCGGAGGCCTAATCCACCATTAGATTGTTAAGCAAAACGTCAACTATTTGACACTTTTTTTTACAAACTCTGTCAGACAGTTGGATCTTAATATTTTTACTGCCAATTCTGTTTTTGACAGCAGGCAAATATTGATGTTTTGTCAGATTTAGATGGTGTCTACATTGGTTTTAGTGCTTGGACCCCTTCTGACGCCTATACTGATGAGTGGGGTACGGTGTCATATTTAGCAAGGCAAGGGGTTTGGATTTGTTAAAATGTCGGGCCTCATTTTGACGTTTGTGAATGTGGCGCATATGCTTTTTCTAAATTGAAGTTGCATCGATATCGATTAGAGTGTTTTCAAATGTGCACACTCGGTTTATGTTTTTAATTCTGAATTTAGACAAATTAGCGAAGAATAAGAAAAGTTGACATCTGCTGCACTGAGTGGCCGTTTGTTAGTTTTTTGACGAAAATAGGGTACAAAAATGACGTACATTTTCCAGTGTGATTAAACTGAATTCCCTTGAATTTATAAACCTTTCAGATGGGAGCTATTTTTGCAAGTTTTGTGAGTTGTACTCCTCTATAAGTCCCTGAAGTCACTGTTTCGATAGTACATTTGGGCTTTATTAGATTGGCACTTGCAAGGTGGCTCTACCTACTCGGATATTCTTCGATTTTTTTTAAGGGGTTTGACCCAGGAGAATCACATCACTTTGCTAAAAACTGATGTTGAGATTGATTGTTATTTCCAGCGTCAAAAACAAAATGACCGCCAGGGTACTTATTGTAACCTTGTAACTTGCACTTCCTCTTTCATTATAAGGAAATATGAAAAAGAACCAGAGTCGTGAAAACAGGCCGAGGCACTATTAATTTCAAGAAAGCCTCGTGAAAAACATTCTCTTCATGTGGGTATCGTTTGGAAACTTTAAATTGAGGTCTACGAGCTGTTCGTATGTAGCTGTTCTATCTTTAGGCGCAGTTGCTCTTTTAGTCGTCACGCATGACAAAAATTCCGCTTGACAACAACTATAGGCGAATGTGTCCTGTCAACGAAAACTGCCTCATCTAGCCTGTCACCCTTAACTGAACCTGATTGAATAATATCCCATTAACCTACAACCAAAGTAGTTTCCCATGAAAATTGAAACGTCAAATTTATGTCAACGAATAATCTACGGCCATTTGATGGCTCACTCGGATAAATTCCAAACACGAATTCGACACACAATTATCTACCTGTAATCAAACTATGAGGACAATTCCCTTCAAGTCCCAGGTACAAAGTACAACCTACAACGAACAACCTCTTTTTCGTTACGGTAAGTTTAGGTGTAGAGATCGTTGCGAAAAACCGATCTTGTATGGATGCGTAGCGTATGTAAACCCTTGTCGTGTCGCCTAATGCATCACTCTCGCTATGAAGTGTTAACAACCACGAAATCGCCTGATGTCTTAATAACAAAGACCCACCCGACAGATTTTTCGGAAGAACAAAACCCAAAAGAAAGGTACATTCACGAGAAACGAACCAAAAAAAAGTGACAGAAGACCGATGATGATGATCACTACACCGAGCATCAGCGATGACGACAACGACCTACCTGGTGATCCGAAAACAATGCTCGGATCGGTCCTCCCTCTCCTCCTGCTCCGTGCCAGGCCTATAATTTCGGATTTGTGGAAACACACCAGGAAAGATTAAAACAAATTCTAAGAAGCAAGATGTAACAAAAAGAAAAGAAAAACGATCACAAAAGCAACGAGGAAGACTACCAACAGCAACAACAACATCCAAGAGAGAGAAAAAGGTTCGCGCAGCATTCAGCATTTCAAACGAAACCCTCGGAACAAAAGCGAATAGTGCGCTATTTCGGTACCTATATATTTATATGCATATATGGGAGGACGACGAGCGTCGTCATCGTACAGCCTTTAAGTAGATTCTGATGTTTGTCCGAGCTGCGGGCGCTTCCTACATACACATCCGCATAATACACTTTATAGTTCATATAAATCGGCAACAATTACAGGAACAACGTTGGTCCTGCCGCCCGGTCGCGCCGCGCCCCCTGCTGTGAAAACTATGCTGGTTGATGGCTTAATTATCCCTAGACATACACGGAAATGCTAAAATATCTACTCCATGCCGCGCAGGCAAGACCTGCCCGATTTTCGTTTTTATCTCTCTCAGTTTCTGTTCGTTCGACTATGCTGGGTGTAGGTATACCTTTCGAGCATTTTTGGCTCAAAAGGTACATAAAGGTGCCCCCATCTAGTGGTGACGGCTGTGGCGCGGAGGAACATGGTCTTTTTTACGACCGAGCGCATTGGGCGTTCGGGGAAAATTGAGTTGTTGCCCTGCCTATCGGTTGGTGTAGTAAAAGCGCTGAGCTTGTGAGGTCTCGTTTTATGATGGGACCCAATCTTGGCCATTATATGGGCACTTGTGTAGTGGTGGGCTTTTCTCGGGCTATAAATATACCCATCTGTTTGTGTATAGGTGTTCCTTCTGATTCAGTGGAAATGTTTTTGCGGGCGAGCGTGCGCGCACGCTCTCCTTCGTGTACAGATGGGTGTTTGGAGGGCGATGAGGAATGCTTATGGGGAATCGAAAGCATTCGGGGAATTCCTCTAGCTTGGAACTCTTTTAATTGATAAGATCAAGGTAAATAGCCAGATTCTAGGAAGGAATCGTAAAAAAAAACTGACTGAAACGAATAAGCTGACATTTATACGCAAGAAGTTTACGAGCTTGATAACCTATGGCATGGTAATCTATGGGATGAGTATTGGGTGTTGCGGTAGAAACGCCTGGTGCGTAGTTTAATCGTTTTGAGGAGTAGGCGCATCGCGAGGTTAATATTAAGTGGGGAGCACTGCCAAAGCAAGCAGTTGGAAAGAAGTCCTGCAGCTTAAAAAGGCTGAGTTGGATGCACGAATCACTATAAGTACTGCAGGAGTACTAAGAGCAAGATCTTGGTTGTCTGGAGCTTGAAACTTTATAGTTAATCCGTTTCGGTTCTATGCCTCTCCTATAAACGGTTTGCTATGCTTGGCGACTATGTCCATTTTGAGCAAGAGCGACAGAGTATGACATACAGCAACGAAGCAGCAAACGTCAATCAAACAGAAGGCAAGCGCAGACATCACGGCCCAGGTGTGCGACTATATCGACGATTTAAGGGCCGGGGCGTGCAACCCCTACATGAACGCTGGGATGTTGAATAATTTTCTACAGATTCTGTAGGACCCCATTTCTCTTTTTCTGTTAAAATTCTTATTTAAATATTCCAACAGCAAATCGCTTTAGGAAGGTGCCTCCGTCACAACTTTCCCCAATTGATTTACCGCCATTTTTGATGCATAACGACGATTTTTTATTTTGCAGGGTAAAGCGCGAGGTAACCGAACAGCGATATACCTACGATCCGTATTCCAATCCCACCTACAGTCACTAGGATATTCGGTGCAAAAGCATGCCGGCAAAGTACTTTTTGTGGCGATTTTAGTCCTCAGCACGTTTTGTGTGGGCCTTAAAAGCGCACAAATTCATTCAAAAGTTAACCAGCTATGGATACAAGGTAAATTCATTCAATTAAGTTAAACAAATACTGATGCGGAAATATTCCATAAAAAAACAGAAGGAGGACGCTTAGAAAAGGAGCTCGCTTACACACAGAAAGCCATCGGCGAAGTGGAATCATCAACGCATCAGTTAATCATACAAACAGCGCATGATCCAAATGCGTCGGTGCTGCATCCGCAAGCTCTGCTGACGCATTTGGAGGTACTGAAGAAGGCGACCTCGGTGACGGTGCATATGTTTGAGACGACGTGGAGTTTGCGTGACATGTGCAACACACCGACAATACCCAGTTTCGAGGATCACTATCTAATCGAACAGATCTTTTCGCATGTGATACCGTGTTCGATAATAACACCGTTGGATTGCTTTTGGGAGGGCAGCCAGCTGTTGGGTCCGGAATTTCCCGTCCAAATACCGTAAGTTGAGAGTCTTTATTCTTTTGTTAAAATCAATTGATCAATCAGATGAGATGAGATCATATTGCCTTTAGTTGTGTGACACATTATAATAGGTCCTCCTTTTCAGTGGGATGGAGAAGCGCGTCAAGTGGACCTGGCTGAATCCGTTGAATTTTCTGCAGACAATGAAGCGCGACATGAAGGATCCCTTTCCCATTGACGTGGTCGAGCAGTATATGAAGCGAGCGGGCATTTCTGCGGGCTACACAGAGAAACCGTGCTTGAATCCGCAAAACCCGCAGTGTCCTGAAACGGCGCCCAACAAAAATAGCACACAGCCACCGGATGTGGGTTCGATACTTACCGGCGGATGCTATGGCTACGCCACAAAGTACATGCACTGGCCGGAGGAGCTGATTGTCGGTGGGGTAATTCGGAATCGTACGGGCCATCTGAGGAAGGCCAAGGGTCTGCAGACAGTCGTTCAGCTGATGACCGAGAAGGAGATGTATGACTCGTGGTATGACCAGTATAAGGTCCACCACATCAGTTGGACACCGGAGAAAGCGGCCGAGGTGTTAAACGCCTGGCAGAAGAAATTCTCAAACGAGGTGGACACTCTGCTCAAGAACTCTCGTATCTCGAATTCTTACGATATCTACGTGTTCTCGTCGGCCTCGCTGGACGATATTCTGGCGAAGTTCTCGCACCCTAGTCCGTTGAGTATAGTCATTGGGGTGGTGGCGACGGTTTTGTACGCCTTTTGCACTCTGATGCGCTGGAAGGAGCCGGTCAAGGGGCAGAGCAGTGTTGGAGTTGCAGGGGTGCTACTCATCGGGATGTCGACTGCTGCGGGACTTGGATTGTGCGCGCTGCTCGGAATAGTGTTCAACGCTGCAACGACGCAGGTGGTTCCGTTCCTGGCGTTGGGTCTGGGCGTGGATCACATATTTATGCTTACCGCCGCCTATGCAGAGAGCAATCGCAAGGAGGAGACCAAGTACATTCTCAAGAAGGTCGGTCCGAGTATTTTGTTCAGTGCGGTGACTACAGCGGGCAGCTTCTTCGCGGCAGTGTTCATACCAGTGCCGGCATTGAAAGTCTTCTGCCTCCAGGCGGCGATAGTTATGTGTTTCAATTTGGCTGCGGCGCTGTTGGTGTTCCCCGCTATGATATCGCTGGATCTACGAAGAAGAATGGCCGGCAGGGCGGACATATTTTGCTGCTGTTTCCCCATCTGGAAAGAGAAGCCTGTGGCGAGTATGTCTGGAGCGTCAGCTTCGTCTCATCTGAACAACAATCGCTACGAGAACCCCAGGAACCTTGGCTATCCGATTAAGAACTGCAATAACCGCAGTGCAGGCGTTGGAACTCTACCAAATCAGGTCAACCAAGAGGAAGCGCTGTTATCGTGCGCAGAAAAGCGTATGCTGCGATTTTCGCTGTCCAAATTCGCCTACAAGTACTACACCCCGTTCCTGATGAGGAGCTCGGTGAAATTCCTCGCGGTGATGGTGTTCATAGGAACGCTGATCTTTGGATTCTATTCGTCGATGAAACTGCAAGATGGTTTGGATCTGATCGATCTGGTGCCAAAGGACACCAACGAGTATAAGTTTCTGAATGCGCAAACATCAATGTTCGGTTTCTACAGCATGTACGCGGTGACGCAGAAGGACTTTGAATATCCCACAAGTCAGGTGCTGTTGCATGAGTATCACGAGGCGTTTGTCCGGGTGCCGCATGTAATTAAGAACGACAATGGTGGTCTTCCGGATTTTTGGCTGACGTTGTTTCGAGACTGGTTGGTCAATCTGCAGGACACCTTCGACAGGGAGAAGAGGGAGGGTCGAATTACTCAGGAACGATGGTTCGGCAATGCGAGCAGTGATTCAATTCTGGCGTACAAGTTACTTGTCCAGACCGGCTATGTGGACAATCCGATAGACAAGAGTTTGGTTGGCGAGAATCGTTTGGTTGACAAGGAGGGCATCATCAATCCGAAGGCGTTCTACAACTACCTCTCGGCATGGGCGACCAACGATGTGTTTGCCTATGGGGCTTCACAGGTCGGTTTTAAAGTCCTTAAGGTTTTTGTGCAACTTTCTATATCTTATAATTTGTTTCTAGGGAAAACTGCGCCCAGAACCTCGTCAATACTACCACTCTCCGAGTGAGTACGATCTGAAAATTCCGAAAAGCTTGCCGCTCGTGTACACCCAGTTGCCATTTTACTTGCACGGACTGACAGACACTTCGGAAATCAAGAATCTCATCGGCCATATACGCGATTTGAGCGTGAAGTTCGAGACGAGGGGACTGCCAAACTATCCATCGGGTAAGTGGTTTTAAGTGGAACGTTCTATTGGATTTTTGTACTGACAGGTGTCACTTTTATATCGACAGGCATTCCGTTTATATTTTGGGAGCAATATATGACTTTGCGGTCGTCGCTGGCGTTCATATTGTGCTGTTCGTTAGTTGCTGCCTTTGTGCTCGTCTCCATATTGTTGCTGTCAACGTGGGCAGCGTTGTTAGTTGTCATCAATGTGGTCGCATCACTGGTGCAGATTTTTGGCGCTATGACACTTCTTGGCATAAAACTGTCGGCCATTCCAGCTGTCATATTGATACTGAGTGTTGGGCTGATTGTTTGCTTCACGGTGCACATATCGCTGGTAAGTTATTTTTGTTTTCCTTTTTTACAGATGAGTAACAGAGAAAGCTCGCACTCTTGGAGACTCTGAAGGGTCGATCAATAAGACAACTACATACAAATTGTTTGACAAAATCTTACCTTGTTCTTGCAGGGCTTCATGACATCGGTGGGCAACCGTGAGCGCAGGATTCTCCTATCAATGCAAGTCTCGATGGGACCACTTGTGCACGGTATACTCACATCCGCTCTGGCGGTATTCATGCTCTCAACGTCGCCCTTTGAATTCATCATACGTCACTTTTTTTGGTTGCTGTTGGTCGTACTGACAGTTGGCGCAATCAATGGGCTCATATTCTTTCCCATTATCCTCAGTATGGTCGGGCCAGAGGCTGAGCTCATTCCTCTCGAACATCCGGATCGAATTTCAACACCGTCCCCCGTTTTGTCACGCAGCAAGCGGAGTGCCAACAAGACGGTCATTGTAAACGGATCACGTTCGCGTTGCAATAAACCGCACTACCATCATAAACATGTGAACATCAATGATCCCTCGCTGACAACCATCACTGAGGAGCCCCCATCATGGAAGTCATCATCCTCATCGATAACAATGAATAACGATTGGAATCAAAGCAACGGTGGCAGCAATAACAGTAGCAACAATTATCACTACCAGCAACAACAACCGCCACCACCACCACAACAACAACAACAACAACAGCAGCAACAACCACAACAACAGCAGCAACATTACATACCCCAACCGAATGTGCATCACGGGTCGTCAAAGAACAACACGTATGTCGGCGGCGGTGGAAACTATCCCGAATTACAAAGCATTGTAGTGCAGCCGGAGGTGACAGTCGAAACGCATCACTCTGACACAAACACAACGAAAGTGACAGCCACAGCGAACATTAAAGTGGAACTTGTCACACCAGGACGAGCGTCAAGAAGTTACAACTTCACCAGCTAGCGTTAAGTATTTTATTTCAATTATTATTTTTTATTCCTTTTTTCTTTCAAAATTTATCAGTACTATTAATAATTTTATTTATTTTTGCACCTAGAATTATATTACATTTGTTTTTTCTTTCAATATGAAATGCATAGTATTAAAAGTTATTGTACATAAACGACGAATGATTAGTATATATGTCTTTATTTTTATCTATTTAGAATGCTTGTAGAGTGTTTGTGTTCGTATTTAGTTTTTTTCTTAAATAAATCTTTTGTATACATATGTACTTATTATTTTTTAGTTAATACTACACTTTCAAAGAAACAAAAATGAAAACAAAAAAACGTTGTTGTTGTTTACAAAACCTATTTATTTATACATTAAGACCAACTATTACAAGACACCACATGCAAACCAGAGCAGCTTATAATAATTTACTTTCTTCATGCATAAACGAGTATGTTCATCTTTTACAAAAAAATTAAACGAGACTGCAGAATAATTCATTTAAACAAATATATATATAAATGTAACTATATTAATTAAAGACTGAAGTGTTATTACATGTTAAACGAACAAGAAAATAGAATAACAATCTGGCAGCATTTATTTTCCATTGTGTTAAAGTAAATGTAACACTTTGGGGTAGGTTTGACAGGAGAGCTGTTTGAAATTAGCAGCAATCAATACTGGCATATACTGTAGTTGGCAGCACTTACTTCTCAGTAAAATTCTTAAGCAGATTGGATATTTAAAGAAAACAATTAAAATGGAATACTAGAAATATGATGAAGTGGCCAAATTTGGCAGCACCTACTTTATTTCAATTGACAGTTTGATAGGTGATAGTAGCAGAACATTTTTGACAGTGCGTAGTAATCATTTTTATTATATTTGAACTGTAGTGACAGGTGTTAGTATCAGAATATTTTTGAAACGTTCTTATGTGAAGTATAAACACATACTAGTAAGTAATTAATGAGCAAAACAGAAGTTTAGTCATTGCTTTCAGTCTATGTCTTTAAGAATGTCTGTATAAACCTCTCTGTGGCTATTGGTTTTCATAGTGAATAAATATAACAAGATAATTGTTCGTGGGTTTAAACCTAAGCAATAGCTCAAATGTCATCTTTTCCCGTAGTTCAACCTCAGATCCCTCGCTCAGTAGTACACCACAATAACTATTGACCAACTGCCGCCGGCTGCACCAGAATTTCAGAAAATAGCATAGCATAGCATTTTATTACCCAATCGTCATATTTGTTGTTAAAATTTTAACTACCGACACCGTGTATTTGTTCGTAAAATTTCTACTGGCCAACTGTCAAAAAAAAAAAAAAACGGCTACTTTCTCTATAAAATAAGTAGAAAATTCTTTGCACAAATGAGGTCCAGATTCGTCTATATCATTATTTTGGCAGCAAGTAGATTATGTAGCCATTTTTATTCTTTGACAGCACAATAAACGAATGATATTTTATAAAGTTAAAAAAAAACGATTGAAAAATGAGTTGGCTCATGGAACTAAGGCCAACAATATAATTTCTTGGATAGTTTACTCACATGAAACTGTCAAGAAAATGAACAGAGGTTAGACGTCTGAAAAAAAAACAGATCTGTTCCTAAAATGTGCATTCGTTTCAACCCTCAACGAGCACTTTCTTTCGAGTCTTATTGAACTCGAGCATAAGAACTTCCAAAAAATGTCTCACCCGTTAGTCACTGAACTCTAGCTACGCTTAACGCTACGCTCACTCTCGACTTAAGTGACAGCTAGCATAACTGCCCCTTAAATTTATTGCAGGTCACAAAAGTAATTTTAATATGGAAACTATAAACTATGGCCATTGTGAGTTCGTAAAATGCAACATCGACATTGAAATTAGTTAGTAATGCCATGCAAAAACGCACTTCACTTTTGGAACGATTGTCCCCAAACCGATGAGCCTCAAAAAAAGGGAATTCCAACCATAAATTTGTATGCTAGAAAAATCCTATTAAGGTAGTTACAAATGTCAAAACATTATTTACAAGTGCTGCCCACTATATTTCCGGTGTCTTTCATTTGCGAGCTCAAATCTAACAACCCACGAGATAAAGTTGCCTTAACACAATGCAAATTTAAATTATTTTATTCTTAAATACACTGCGATATTAAAATAAAAAATAAGCAAGCAAACAAAAGGAAAATGTTAACGCAAACGAATGAAGTAAAGAAGGTCCCCCTCTCCCCCGAAACCCTCCCGGTTCACTTAATCAAAGATAACTAAATGTACAAACTAAATATTATAGTTAATAATACAAAATAAATTCCTGTTAATCATTTAAACTATAACGTATGCATAAACAAATCATAAACTCATTGTAAATAATTAAAAAAAATCAAGTTAACATATTGAATCAAAACGAAAAACAAAATACGAACGAAATTTTAATCGATTAATATTTAAAAGATCTTGTGAATAATTAAGTTAGGATATTGTTTAATATTAGACATGTACTCGTACTAATGTAAATTAAGTTCAATAATATTCCTGAATGTATACCAAGATGCTTATTGAAGAACACGTCGTGTATTAAATTTTGTAAGTCAATTGTAGAAGCATTATTCTTAGAAGCGCGCACTATATTAAATAATTTTGTAATTTATGCTATTATTATGTTTTACTATAAGTACTGACTGGAATGGTTAAAAAAAAGAACAACAAAACGGTTAGATAATTCCAGTTGATGCAAACAAAATGTAATTTAATAAAGACTTGTGCATACAATCTATTTAAATTGTATTTGAATTGACAAGAAAAATGGCGGAGTAAGAAGTTGCAGTGAGAATGGTCTACTTAAGATGTAACCTGACCGGAAGAACTTGATTTGTCAGCCACATATGCGAACTGTCAACTTAGTACTCAGCCACGAATTTCTTGACTAGATTCGTCGGCTACCCCTCCATAAACGTGAACAGCTGTTCATGTGACCGATCTAAGCCAATCAAAACTGAGACACATCACGGCAGCCAACTGTCAGACTTACTAAACTAGATACTTATGTGGTATTCGATTGGGCGCTCTTAGAGCACTTTTTTTGCTCTCAGAGCAGTTTTTATGTTCGTTTGGTACAAATAAAAGCAATCTTTTTCAGATTTCAGAGCACTTTTGCGAATACAAGTACAAGTACGTTTGAGTTTGTTTACGTTTTCGGGTAAATTTGAAAAATGGCGCCATTCGAAACGTCATGTCTGACAGAACAATATTGACAAATAACATTTTGACATTTGTCATCAGATGTGGCCATTTGACAGATTGCAGAAATTTATTTATTATTTATGTACAAATGTTTAGAAATCCATTTGGGCGCAAACTTCGAATGTTTTAATATTAAATTTAACCAATGAATGCAAAACGCTTAGAAAAGTTTAGAAGGCTACACATATTCGAAGCGCAACACAAGCAACACAAAAAAGACCAAGTGACGTTTTTATTTTCGATTAGACACACGAAATCTGAAGAAACCCAATTGAAAACCACATTAATGTCCCCAATGTCAATATAACAGACTGGCTTCTGAACTGTCTTAATGACAGTTGTTGCGAGCAGGATTTCCGGCCATTCACCAGCGAAGATCAACCTTTTAGCAGCGTTTTCAAACGGAATTTTGCATCTCCTTGTTGCCCACTCATCTTTTACAACTGACAGGCTCGTTTCCATCGGGACAGCGTAGCAGACATATGAAAAACAAAGTATTTGCATTAAATCAAATTAAATCGATACACAACGAATTAATTCTTTATTCATAATCATTTACAAATTTAATCGAATCCTCTAGTACATTATTTCTTGCAACATCTACGGCAAATCGTTTTCAACTTCTTTAATCTGTTTTTGGATAGAATTGAATTTTTCTCTAAGCTCATCGAATTTTCCTTTTAAGTTCCCACCTGCGTCGGTAATTTTGCGACGCTCCTCAGCGAGTTCTTCTGTCAAAGATTGAAACTGACTTTCCAGCGCAGATAGACGACTTTTAGAGTTGGGGGTACTATTATCGCCAGCTGCTACGGCTTTTTTTAGTTCGGCTATTTCGTTCTGCACAGTTTGGAGTCTACTTTCAATTTGACTGACGCGTTCTTCGCTTCTTCCATCCGGAGGTCGAAAAGAGCCCGAATTTTTCGCAAAATTGAAACAGACATTTCCAAGTATTAGCATGAGCAATATAGTAAAAGTCCGAGTCAAATATGACATTATTTATGCGTCCAGTCCGGTAAAATGCAAGTGTATTACTGATAATTGAAATGCATTCAGTTCGATGATGGCGTTACTGTCTTATCAGTTGTACAGAGATAAGGAAGTGCTAATTAACGAAAATTTAATGAACTCGAATTTAATCACTGATAATATGAGGAAGACATTAAGCATTACCGTTGTGCGGTTCATGTAGTAGATTGACACTTTTTTTCAGAGGCTTGCTACATTCAAGTCATCTTCTTAAAGTTGTGCTTTTGTTTGATCCTTCTTCCCATTTGAAATATTTGTATACTTAGTATTAATGCAGTTCTGTGGAATTTCGTTCGCATTATGTTCCCTGGAGGTATTCACTTGACAATAAAAAATTTCTGTCAAAAACGGGTAAAAACAACTTAGAAACGCGTCTTAGAATGCTGATAAAAACGCTTTAGGAAAAAGGACCCAAAAATGCTTTAAAACCGTACCAACGATCGCGGTTGAAAAGCACAAAACTAATCGCTTAAAAATCTTGCTCAAGCACTCGCAAAAAAGTGGTCCAAAGTAATGCAACAAATTGCTTCTAAGACAGCTAAAAACTCGGAAAACAGGACAGAAACATGCCTCAGACATAAATAAACATGACAAAAAGAAGTCTTAAAACACGATCAAAGCAATACTAAAAACACGATATAAAAATGTCAAAAAACCGCTGAAGAAACGGGCCTGAAACTCTATAAAAGCGCGACACCCTGAAAGGCGGACATTCATTCAAGTCCCTCCACAATTTTGGTCGATAATATACAGCGCTATCGCTGACAGGATAACCACAAACTACACATACCTCTCCCCATTGACTTATTATATATGGACTGCTAGTGAAATGTCACTTCCATACAACCTCTGCCAGAAAATGACGCCAACATAACTTGCGCTCGTGGTTCTATGCGAAAAATAAGTGAAACAAAATGACAACCATCTTGGATTTATCCATAGAATGCTAGAGCCACTTTATTTTTTTAATTTTAAATCTTTATTCAATTAATCGAAATAACACAGTCAAATGCAAAACTATCTGCAACGAAATGGAAACGTCAGATGTGAGTTTCCAATTTATTCCGCTCCGAACCACGAGAGCTAGCGCTTATGTTGGAACCAACGCGAAGTTGTCTACTAGCAGCCCATATATAATAAGTCATTGCCTCTCCCGTAGAGTCGATTTGACAAATGCTCATGCATAAGGCTCCTATAGACAATAACAAAAGAAATATAAATTAGCCCTTTCAGTTGACCTAAACAAATAACAAATCGCGGCTTTTCCTCAGGTTCGATTCAATATCTCGGGGCATTCCGCTCGATAATGGGGAAAAACCCACATCGGTCCTACGATTCGTATATAAATTAGCACAATCCTACCGTTGATATCATTAGTGTTGCACTAACTCTCAGTTGCATAGGTGTCCGTTGATTAAACGCAATAATGGCTAGATTCTCGCTGGCTCTGCATTCAGTTCTCATTCTACTGCTGAGCAGTGTGTGTCTTAATTTCGCATATAGCGCCGGGAACTTTCGGCGCCCAGTCTCAGGCAGTGATGCTCGAATCAGTGAAATTCAAAATAAAATCCAAAGTATACAGACAGAAATCAGCAGTCTGAAAGCAGACGCTGCAGCTGGCGATAACGCTGCCAACTTAAGAGCTCGTCTAGCTGTCCTAGAAAATCAATTCCAATCGTTGACAGAGCAGCTCGCCGATGAGCGTCGTCAAAACCAAGCCCAAGGCGGCATACACGACGAACAAATTGCCGAACTGACAAGAAGACTGAACTCTGTTCAGAAGGATATGGTTTCAGCGGAAGCTATCGTCCAAACTCTAGACAAGGTTGTTGTTCCGATTGCTTTACACATGGTTCCAGGAGTCGGGCCGGCACTTGGTTGGCTTTGGTCTAACCGGAAAGATATTTTCTGAGTCGTTTGGATCTGTAATTGGATGTGACAGACTGATTTCGGTTTTTAGTTTCATATTTAAGTATTAAGATTAAAAATAAGAATTAATAAGATTTTTTAACGGACATGTTTTTATGTGTAAGTGCTTATAATATAATAAATCCAATTGAACCTCCAGTTATTTAATTTTTCCGCCTTGTTTATACTTTGCATGGAATTCGTCGTTGTCGCCAGAAGAGTTTAGGAAATATACTAAACCATCTGACAGCTGCCGATCAATCAATACAGTTGATAGTTGCAGAAGATCACATCACATTTGCATTTTCAGGCCATGTTTATAGTCCTGAGTACTGATCCTGACAGCAGCTTTTCCCGAAGGAACAATCAAAACTGGAAATTCCCTCAGTGTTTCACCAATTGCAAATTGCAACTGCAACTAATTTTCAACGAAACACCACTGTGGTAGTGGAGTCGTTACGAAACCTACAACCGAGTGTCGATTGTGTCAAATTATGCTGTTAAAAAAATGCAATAAACTGCAATCTTGAGACATTGGGCGTTGGGATTGGTCAGCAACGACTCTTCTCCTACGTCAGCCACATATATGAACTGTCAACTTAGTAGCCAGTCACAAAATTCTTGAATAGTTTCGAAGTTATTTCATGTGGATGCAAACAGCGGTTGGAATTCGGTGCACTGCACAATTGCATTAGAACTTCCTAAGAGACTCTTCATTTTTAATTCCGAGGGGAAGGTGTAACCGAATTGAGGAAACGCAGTAGCAGTACCAATCTAAACTTTTGTTTGATTGCCTCGATGGAACTTAGAAACCACATAGCATCCACTTCCTTGTGGATGGTACATATTTGTTCTGATTGCAGTATTAAATACAAAGTTTACAAAGCATCTATTACAATTGATTAGCTAGTATTCTATTACTTTAAAAAAGAATCTTCCTGGTTCTTGTACACGATATTCGAAAGAAATTCGAAGATTGGGTGTGTGCTCAAAAAGTTCTAAATGCATGACGGACGTAAGTTCATATTCGCAGCACATTCCTGTCAGATTTTCCCTAAACATACTAATTAAAGATTTGCAGTTATTTTTGGACGGTTTTTTTTGTTGTATTTGCTGTTTTTATTCCTATTTAAAAATGCTTTCTCCCATATTCCGCAATTGCGTCCACTAGAGAGATGTCGGAGTTGGAAGGTACGTCGAAAGTGCTTCCGTATGCCTGTTTGATTGAATTTTTTTCTCAGCGAAACAAAGTGAAGTAGGAATTTTAGCAAGCACTTTTAACCAATACATGAGTGACTTGAGAGAAACTAAACTCTGAGCGCCATTGACGTCTGAATTGTAGGATTTTTTTATGCTGGTACAAAGATAATGCCTTTCAGCTCGGACTCTTGGAAAAGGTATTGGGAAAGTCATAATATACATCGAAATTTAGCACAAATGCTTGCATACCTGCAGGCTGATTTAAGGCTTCCATTTTTAATTATTTTATTAAGCATTTTTCTAACCATTATAGCCTTGTCTTGCTCAGATAGACGCTTATTAAAACAGGCCCCATACCGTGCAACTGGAAGCACTTTAACTACGCTGTTAACTGACCGACTTTACGGCCTTTGAAGCCGTTGAATTGGCTTAGTTCGAGAGGTCTCTTGCTGATGGCATAGATGTAACTAGAAGTACCTCAGTGAAACTTTTGTGAAGGGGCAGGGCCCGTTCCGTCTTGATCAAATGCGAACAAAGAGACTTTCAGTGAAGAATGTCCAGCCTTCCAATGAACCATCCCATCACCTCTATCTATTTAAGAAGACCACTGAAAATCCTCCAGATACCAATTTCGCTGAATTTACTTACAAACCTGCTGCTTCAAGGCCTGCTAAAATATCACTGCAACCTTTAGAACAAACCACGAAATGCCCACTCGCACAACTTTATTTAACCATCAACCTGCAAGCCCCTATTTATACGCTGAGCCCGCTCCAATAGCCTCTTCACGGAGAGGAACTTCGTCCACAGCACCTCGACGGCGAAGCACACCGTGCTCATGGCTATGCCCACACTCCAAATGGCATACACATGCTTGAAGTAGTCCAACCGCAGTTTCTGAATCACAACAGTCTGCTCGACCAGCACCTTGGACATCTTGTTTGTGACGGCCATGCGGAACGCCTCCTCGTCCCAGAACACATCCAACCCAGCCTGCATGATCAGCAGGATGAAATAGTCCAACTTCGCCTGCAAATGCGAGTCATAATGCAGCGGAAACATCGTGTAGTGTCGCCCAAAGCAAATCTTTGACAAACGAAAGAATGGCTTCTCCAGTCCGCGCTGCTGTTTATCGAGGAAGTTCCACCGGTCCTGGCGAATGCTGTACGCATAGCGACCGTCGAAATTGTTCCTCAGCCTATTCACCTCAACATACGAGACTGGGTAGAGAATTTTCAGGAACGTCTCGCCGTAGGTGGCTCGGTTGCGAATCGCCTCCAGTTCATAGTCGATGACCATAACGCGAAGGTTCTCTTTGACAAGGTCCGCAACGGTGTCTATCGGCGGCTGGAACACCATGTTCGTGCAGTAGCTCGTGACGTACGTCGAATAAATGCACGACAGTATGAAGCCCAGCAGGAACACCAGGCCGAAGAATATAAACTGGCGAACTGTCGGCGCCGTCATCCGCTCGGACATGTTCGAGCTGTACATCACGATGGCCAGGCTGCGCAAAAAGTACAACTTCTCTGTGTTCGCTGTGGGTGGATCAATGAACCGCATCAGCAATGCAATGTACACAACACTAAAGCCGATCACATACCAGGTGGCCGTGTCGAAGGCAATAATGACGTACTCACTCTTGGGCACCTCACTGCGGAGCGGCACCATAATACACCAGCGGACAGTTTCCAGCGGATAGCTCGAGCCGATTTCCTCCAAGTCGAACATTGAGAACGTGTGCACACTTATCTCCATCCCCTTGTTGTGGAATATCCTCAGGATCTTGTCCAGATCCATGCTCGGTTCGTAGTGGCAGACGAGACTTATGTTCATCCACTGGGCGAATAGCTTGATGAGGTTGCCGTGCCTCCCGACAACCCTAAACTGACCATGCTTCTCATCCTTCTTGTAAAGGAAAACCCTTGGCGCATCCTCGGTGAATGGTATTTCAATCAGGTACTGCTTCAGGTCTTTGGTTTCCGGCATGAACAGCTGGCTCGGATCGGTGGCGCCCGTTCGATTCAACCACTCCAGCGTGGGGTATGGATTTATGGTGAAAAGTTGATTCAGGTTCGTGTGCATGTCCTCGAAGAGGACGAGTACGTGTGCGAATTGCGATTCCCACAACCAGTTGCGAAAGAATTCCAACTGCTTCAGCTCCACCGGATCCCGAATGACCAACAGAAGCTTGGATCGATGTATGCCGCGCAGTCGAACCTGGGCGGTTTTCAGAACCTCAGTCGACATTTGATCGGTAATCACTATCGAGAGGATTTCCCTGTTCAGCAGGTATCTCAGTTCATCGGCGGCAGGATCCACGAATTGCATCAATGGCAGGAGATACTCCAGGGTCAGTTCGCGCGACAGGTCGACGAGAAGGCTCTTTCGGTGCTGGCTGGAGCTGCTCGAAAAGATGGGAAACGTCTCGAACCGATACACATCGTTCAGCTTGCGAACGATTTCAATCACCGAACTGCTGTTGATTGCCGCGCTCGAGCGGTGCCCGACAGTTACTGCCAGCACGAGGACTACAACTGATGGCCAGTGCATGTTGCTGGACGATTTCAGTTAGAGCTTAGCGTGGGCGAACGAAGGAGTTTTATATAGGCTCTCTGGTGGAGTAATTAAATCTGATAGTGTTGGGAAAACGATTTGTGTCGTTTTTGTCGGTAAATACAGTGCAAGGCTGCACAATTAGCAGAGCTGGAGCTGGCAGCTGGACTTTGGTCGGCAAATGGGGTCGTTTAAGTAATGCAGCGCAAGGTTTGAGAGATTTTAAGATGAGAAAGCGGTTCGTCCTGAATTGAGATTGTGAGTAACGAAGTAGATTCTTAATAAGTGAACTGCTAGAGGCTTGAAAAGGCCAGTAAGCTTGTAGGGCTGGCTACATAATTTAGGGTCAACGAAGCAGATAAAGACCCTACCTTACGTGGCGCGCTCAATTGGAGGGCGACCTCAACCAACTTGGTGTGCGTAGCTAGAGGCAGCTACCGGCTTAGGACCGGGCTGACTGGAGGGGCTTGTTGATTGAGGCTGTGGCCTACCCCAGAGTGTAAGTGGCGCTTAAAAATAAAGTTTAGTAAAGTGCCAACTTTTGATAGCAAAAGTCGCTTCTTTTCCAGCGAATAGTACGGGACCGAGCACAGTCCCTTGAGGGTGGTTAGCCAGCTGAAAAGTACTGCAACTGAAGTACATAAATAAATAAATAAATAAATAAACCTGAAGCCCAGTTAATAAGGACCTTGGGTGGATTTCGATGGCCTAATGAGGATGTCTGTTATCCGGTCTCCCCGCAGACCTGTGCAGTCTTACCTTCCATTGAATGAAGTGGACTTAGAGAGATTTTTTTCTGCTTTACAACCACATGGGCTTTTTCCAAACTATACGGGCTTACCTGGAAGTCACACAGCATAAACGAAGTTAATTAGGAAGCATACAGACAATTGTGGTCCCATTTGGATTGGAAAATGTACCTGCATTCCCATAAAATATTTATGTGAGCCTTAAAATATTATCAACAGTTTAAATCTGATTCTACCTTGGTACTTACTATTTTTTATCGAGTCAGAATAATTAGGAAAATTGCCATGCGAACCTATAGACTAAGCAATTTGGGAATAATTGCCTTAAGGACGTCTGTCATAAATTACTAACCAGCTTGACTTTGATTTGATCACAGATTACCTCACCAGTATCGTTCTACATTTGCTTTCTGGACTTGCTACAAGCTTTCCGACGGATTTCTCCAAACATAAAGAACTTGTTGATGAACCTGTAACCGCGGATCCAGTTTCACCCACTAGATGGAGTGCCACAAGGTTTCATTTTCAGTCATGCACTTTATTTTACATTTTATTGAAAGAGTTGGCTATCTCCGTTTTACAGCTGACAAACTGATCAATGTTTTCCTCAATAACTGATTCCTACTTCTTGCTGAGGGGACTTGTGCTGTATCCACATTCAAACTTCTTAAGTCTGCCCACTCCAGACGCCTTTTGTGGCATAAATTGACGTCCACCCCGAAACCCAACAAACAACTGCAACCGCCTTCAATCGGTAGTATAACCGGCAGCTACCTGCGCCAGCACAAATCACCACCGCCAATGGTTCTGCTCAAAAATTCCGCCGACAATTTGCCTATCGCCGACCTTCCATCACACACAATTGAAGTGCAAACAATTGCAGTTGACCCTGGCGCATTATGGTGGCCAATTTGCAGTGCAAACTTTGTACAAATTATCAGCAAAAAGGATAATAACCGCCTCGTGCTTATTCGCAACTATAAATTTCGTAGGGAGGCTATAAGTTGCCCCACAAGTCGCAGTCGCATAGTAAGAGGCGAACCGCACAATCAATACATCAGCACGTACGAAATGCACACCGTCCTGCGAAGGCTGTTGCTTTTTCAGCTGTTGGCCACTGGCGCCTGTAACTTTAGCCGACTCATCTCACTGTTCGAGCACTTGCAACAGCGAGAAGACATCCGCACTGCAGTGGTTTTCCCGCAGAAGAGTTTCGTCGAGAGCCTACCTGGATTCGATGCGTTCCTGCGGTCGCAGGACGCGACAGTTCCTCTTGTCCTTATCACCGATGACTGTACTGAGACTGAGTCGTTGAGTCGGCTCATAGGATCATGGGCGGTCGGGTTTGTTTTCATGGACAGCGTTGACAATGCGAAAATGCTGGCCGTTGTCAATCGGACGCTGCGAACTCGACACTCGACAAAGATGGTGTTCGTCTTAGAGCACCAGCCCTCCGGGGGGTATGTAAAGTTTTTTCAAACCTGCTTCCACCTCGGATTTGTCAATGTGATCGTCATGGTCATGCAGGGTCAAATTCTGAGCTACGAGCCGTTCCCAAGAGTGCGCGTTCGCAACCTCACCGTGGCGCCCATTGAGGAGTACTTTCCGGATCAGCTCTACAATCTCAAAGGCTACGCCTTTCTCACGCCGATCCAGCAAGACGGACCAAGGGTCTTCATGAACAACACCAACGACACCATCTCCAGGATAACCGGAATAAACACGGAAATCTTCCGGTCCTTCGTCCGACGGCATAATGCAACCTTGGACAGGCTCGTCAATGTGACAACTCAGAGTAGTTTCGACATCAGCGACGCCCTGCGCCTGCTCGCCGAGGGTAAAGTTGACATCCTCCTGCACACGTACTCCTACTTCAATCCGGAACTGTACGCGTGGAGCTACCCGATCGCACAAGTCCAGTGGCAGGTCGTTGTCCCGTTTGTCGACGAGATCTCCTCCTACAAGTACCTGATTCTGCCGTTCGACATCAACGTCTGGTTATGCATCGCTGTGAGCTTCGTCTACATATCCCTCTTGGGTTACGTCACTCTGTGGTGCCGCCGCCATCCGCTCGAATACGGTCCGGTTTTCTCGCGAAGTCTCACCCAATTCCTCTATATGCCGTCGCGGCCGCTGCCATGCAGCCTACGGGCGGTCCTCTTCGAAATGCAAATCTTCTGCTACGCTCTCATCCTGACAAACATCTATCTAGCCTTTCTGTCGGCCTTTCTCACCACCACCGTTCAGGGCCAGCAAATCGAAACCTTCGACGAGTTGGCCAACAGTGGCATCCGGATATTGACAACAGAGTTTGAGTCCGGGCTGATTCGACACAGTGACGTCTACCGTGAACGCTACGGCGAGATGATCTTTCGCATCGAAGAAATCGACCTGGTGAACGAGTACCGCAAGAGCCTCAATCGGACGTACGCCTTCGTCATGGCCGACGATCGGACGAAGTTCTTTCTCGGACAGCAGAAGTACCTGTACAAACAGCGGATGTACGTGTCGAAGGGTACCCTGGGCACGTACTTTCTGACGTTCACCATGCAAATGGACTCGCCGTTTCAGAGCAATTTCGACGCGATTGTCCTACAGCTGTACCAGACGGGACTGTACAAGAAGTGGGAGACGGACGTCTTTGATTTGGCCGTGGCCACGAAATACCTGCAGTTGTTTCGCTCGGAGAATGCCGGCAGTCTGAGGCCGCTGACACTGTCGCATTTGCTGGTGTGTTGGGTTGTGTTTGCGTTGGGGATGGGTGTGGGAGTGGTGGCGCTGCTGGTGGAAGTTGTGCGGTTCAGGGGTGGGTTTAAGTTGAAATAAATTGTGGCACTATCTGTTTTGGCTTTTATAATGGTGACTGATGATGTAGCGAGCACGTGTGGACGGGAGGGAATCTGTAAAAAAAAACAAGGCTTATGGAAAGTGGTTTCAAAATAAATGGAACCCCTTTTATTAGTCAGTTCCCTATCAAGAAAGGTTTGGAATTGGGTGCCAGCAACCTGCCACTGGACTTGTGCGATCGGGTAGCTCCACGCGTACAGTTCCGGTTGAACTAGGAGTACGTGTGCAGGAGGATGTCAACTTTACGCAACTCTTCCAACTTTTTTTGCGCACTCAGCCGAAGTTTAGGACCTAGATAAGTCGCACAAAGCAGACGAGGTTAGGTCAGAGGCGCCTCTGGGCCGCTTAGTCAGAGAATGGTTAGGCCAGATGGCCGGCGAGCGGTCCTAATCGATGATCAGGCAGAGGCAGAGGAGGTTGTTTCAGTGTCTTTTCTTCGGTAAGTCGGGACTTCCTGGGAGAACAGCGACCGTATCAATGATCTTGATGACTGCCATAGTTTCCAAAATCAAATGCCTATTGACAAACGTCTGGCTTATATCAAAAGCCAGATCTAAGCTGTGCATTTGGAAACAACAAATGCTTCGCTTCTCTCCCGAAGACTAGGCAAGACGGGTCCTTAACAAGAAATAGCGAACAATCAAACCGCCACAACCTATGAGGGGCACCACAAGATGAGTATTATTCATCCAAGACAAGCAAAATAGGGACATTTACAACATGCATGATAATAACCACCTCCCTTGGGCAAAAAACCACAACACCGCCGGCAATAACCCCCCCCCCACGACTGACACTTTGAATGAAATTTTCCTATTCCGAGAATTTTCATTTTTCGGTCGAGGAAATTGGATTTTATTACACAAAACAAAAAAAAATACCGCCTGCCGGACCTACCTCTGCATTATCACACGAACATCACGAGAACATCGAGGGCTTGCTATATAGGCACGAACGGACCGAAAGAAAGTCTGCCATTCCCATACACCCCTTATGCTCCTGCTCAGCCATTAAGAAGAAAATGAAACCGCACCACCAACACCAACGTGCTATATTCACAACTTATTTCGTATAGAGAAAGTGAGCGCCCGTTCATGGCCATACAGCAACCCCTCGATGTCCTCGAACGTGTGATAATAAAGTAGATTAGCTGGCATAGCTGTATTGCTGATGGTGTTGCGTCAAGATGGTGCTCGGAAATTACAGACAGAAAGGGAATGCGCCTCCTGGAAAATATTCCCTCAACCAAGGAGGGTCAAGAAAATCAATTTCGCTCCTGTTTGTTGAATTTTTAATCACGCAATTTGTAAAACACAAAATTATGGCATCAGTATTGAACTTGGTTCCCTATGCTGCATTTTCAGAGTGTCCTTTGACAGCTACTTCCTGTACCGTGCATTCCCTCTCTCTTTTCGGTGATCACATAGAGTGATTTCCTCCATCTTTCCCATCCCCTACAGGTCCCTGCTCTCACTACCTCTTTAATTGTAAAATTCCCATCGAAGCCTTCACAATAACATCTGACCTAAGCCCCGAAATGAACTCCAATTAAGCCGCCTCTCAAGGGTATCCACCACGGATTCCCATTAAGGATATAGATTCCTGCCATAGTCCATAACGCTTCGTCGACTCAATTTCTTATTCAATCTAACCAAAAAGACAATAATCCTCTTGCTTGTATACGTACCAAAAGAGCTGTGTATTTGAGCAGAAGGACATCTTAAGCATCTGCAGAATGAGGACTGCTCTTCCACAAATATGCACACGCCCCTGTTGCATTGTGCAACACTCTTTCCTCAAAAGGGATCTTTTTCTCAGGCGCACAGCCACAAAGTGCTTCTTAAAAACGTACTCGCACATAGAGAGAGAATGACATAAGCTAATCCATAGTCGTACCTGAGGCGCAAACTAGAAAAGGATAAGCAAAAGACGATGGCTTCCTTGAGTGTGAAATGGAAATTTCGCCTGGCAAAAAGGAGAATGCAAATTGTCCTGTTTGAGTTGTCACATAAGAATTCCATTATCATCATCATTTCAACATCATCAGTGGTATTGTTGCGAGTGTTTCTTCTTTCTTTCTTTTTTTTTTTGGGTATTTATGGCCATCAGGACATTAGAGTGAACGTCCTTGGGGGGAACAGCACTGTGTAGTCTTATCTCCAATAAAACGAGTGCGACTCCTCCAGAATGTATATATCTTTGCTCAAAGGATTTCAACCGCTGAAAAGCAATTTTGCCTCCTTTTCTCTCTCACTCTATGTCTATTTCAGCCAAAGGGATGTGCAAATATAGTTGATGATGTAATTGCTCCCCGCAGGAATGTAATTCAAATGCTTGTTATTAGGATAGGATACCTCTAAATGGAATATGAAAAAGCAGAGGAAGGAAATAGAAAGAAAAATCCGTTTACCCTTCACCGAGATGGTTGTGTTCTTGTTATTATTGCCCTGTTATCGATATTGTTTCTGTTATCGAGACAATAGTCCTTTCATGAGTAAAGAAATTACCCTCAAGGAGCAGTTTTCGCTTGTAGCTTGTTTTTTATTTGTTCACTCAAATGCAAGGATGATTGTTATTATGCGAGGATATTGAAAAGCGTATGCAGAATACAGTTCAGTGAGTTTGCTTGGAAATAAAATTGAAATTAGGACAACAGAGGTCAGATAAATGGCTATAAAAGCGTATGAGAGAGTATGCCGAGGGCGGAGCACAGAAAGTTAAATAAAATGCCCAAAAAAATTAAGTAGATTTGCAAATTGTGAAGCAGTTCGGCTCGCTCACACATTTTAATCCAATTCGGTGCGAAAAAACGCACAAAATCAAGGAACAGATAATTTTTTTTCTCTTTATAAGAATGTTTGAAAAACTGAAGCCGAATATGCAACGAATGTAATAGAATTTTGCGCGGAGTGCATTCAGATGAAGCAAGTGAGTTTCTCGATTCAAAAATGAGTCTGAACGTAAGGTAAAAATAATTTAAAAGAAGTAAACAAAAAACGGAGGCCAAACGTACCAAGAACGTAGTAGATTTTTGCGATGAGTACATTCAGATGAAGCAAGTGAGTTTTTCGGTTCAAAAATGAGTCCGAACGTAAGGTAAAAATAAATTGAAAGAAGTAAAAAAAACGGAGGCCAAACGTACCAAGAATGTAGTAGATTGTTGCGATGAGTGCATTCAGATGAAGCAAGTGAGTTTCTCGATTCAAAAATGAGTCCGAACGTAAGGTAAAAATAATTTAAAAGAAGTAAACAAAAAACGGAGGCCAAACGTACCAAGAATGTAGTAGATTGTTGCGATGCAAAAAATAAGTTAATCGAAGTAGAAATAAGTTGCCACGAAGCAGATGCATAAAAATAAATTAATGATATAGATCTACTACATATGAAGTGAATTCCCATTTCTGGACCTACTGCGATACGACGACGGAGAGTCGAAAACAAATTCTAAAGTTTCCATCACAAAATGTGGCGAATTTCCCAAACCTCCGATTAAATGTCAAGTACAAACATTGGTTCCTTTTGTAAAAACATTTATTTTTCCATTGCAAACTATCAAATAATAAATTGGATATTTTAATTGGCTATTTGGTATCCACTTTCACGAGATGTATAGATGAATATCCGGTGCTCGGTTTGAAACAAAATGCTAATTGAATTGTTGGCTTGTTTTGAAAATGCCAATTTGGGAGTATATTTTTTTATGCCGTGTGATTTTTGTTTGCTAATTTAGAAGTGGAAATGAAAAAGCTAGATTCGCAAAAAAAAAATACATTTACGTACGTTGTGTGATATGACAAGTGATTATGTAAATTTGTGTTTTAAATGACAGTCGCTTTGTGTTTCCAATTTTTTTGGGCTTCATAATTCGGTAGTGCGTTCGGTTTTTTAACCTTGGCTAATATTGGTACGATTGTCATTTAGAGCGGTTTTATTAAATTTATAGTGAGGTCACTGGGGATGGAATAAGAGACGTCAAGTTGCACACTGCTTATAGTCTCGATAGCTATACCGAAATAATTCCGGTACTACATTCATAAAAATAGAATAAAAAATCAGTTTTGTAATATTTATTGTTAAAAAAAAACAAAACATTTGTTAAGATTTATTAAGTTTACATATTATTATTAGCCAAACAAAACAACTTTGGCTAATATCACAAATATTTTGTAAAATAGAAAATCAATTTCGTTGATTAAACTAAACAATATTTTATATAAATATATGAAAATACAAAATACTCCCGAATTTCTAAATTGTATGCGAACTACGAACATTCTATGTCGTTCTATATAAAGTTTTATGAATTCGAACGACGATCGTCGACGGTTAGTGCCACTAAGTAAAATGCTCAACCAATAGAATCCGTCAACGTCACAACGGCAACGTATTCAACTGACAGGTTGATATAATACACAGCAACAGCAGCTTATGGAAATTGTTGCGACGGATAGAGTAGGTTTACTTTTGGAATGGAAATCCTTTTTTCGGCGCAATTTTCTTCTAACACTTCTTTTTATATTTTTCGTCCACAATGGCCGCTCGGTGTCGATCGATTGTCCTCCTTCCAAAAATGCCGGAAACCAACTTTTTAGAATTTAAAATGGAGATTCTCATTTTGCCTTAAGGGCGTGTGGTGCGATATGGAATGCAAGGCCATGTGCATTGCATCTTTACCGACTCTACACTTTCTACTTTTCTGTGCGTTGCACCCGTTGACAGGTGGTGCAGATTTATGTGAAACATTTTAATGTTGCATTGATGGAAATATTGAGAGAATGAGAGAAACTGTCATCGGCTGTCACCATACGCGACGGATTCTATGAAATTGCTTGCATCGTCGAATACAGATGGACTTCGCATATTTACCTTCTTTGGCGGCCCCTCTGTGACACCTATTTACCCCTGCTACTATTGAGTAGTGCCGCCTTTGCCAGATGTACGTTGCCTCTGTTTTTTCCCGATATGCAGTGGTAGCGTCTGGCATCGGTCGTCTGTGCGAGCAGCTAGGGGTAACCTCCGATGTGGTCCTCGACACATTAGCCACAGTGTTTTGAGAACATTGGTCAGTTGTTTTTGCTTTTGGGTCCTGAATGATCCCGACGCTTGGGACTGCAGTCTTCTTCTTTACTACCTTTGGTTTCGGGATGTCCTTATTTCTTGGCCATAGGTGTACATCACCGAAACCGTAGCTAATGTTGCCATTTAGGGCTTTGAGGGTATTTGCCGACCTAGAGCTAAGGTGAGCTCCGTCATTTGGGGCCTTTGCACCCGGTTGAGTACTCTCCAGTCGTCTACTCTCAGACCGTTGTTTTGGCCTTTCACGAGGCCTAGTATCTTGCTGGTTGGGGTTTCCTCTCCGGGGAAGTAGCCAACAAAAATTTGTGGTCGAGGAACTTCTTCCTCGCTTACAGCTTTGAGTTTGGCACCGTCCCATGGTACCAAAGTGGGTATTATTTTTACCAGCCAGTCACTCGTCGGTTGGTCCTTGCACGTAAAAGCAATCCAACTGGGTTTGAATATACAACCACGGAACTGGGGCTTGGTATCATTATCCTGCTGTCCAGGACATTGTTTTGTACCAGCTTTAGTTGTTCTGTGGACCGGTAGCAGGGTAGTCTGTGGGTATAACCCCTATCTTTTTGCATCCCACAACGTCCCGAAAGGTGGGTGCCTGCTGAGGCGATAAATGTACAGTCTCAGTAGGCTTCCGTTTAGGAGTGTTGCTCGTTGGGTCGAACTGTCGGCTCTTGGCCTTTTGGGACGAACGTCCTTGCACTTCACAGGTTCCAAGGCCAATGAACGCTCCTCCTCAATCTGATACCCTGCGTCCAACAGTTTCTTCAGGCGTTTACGTCCAGCACCTGATAGCTTGACTTTGCCAGCTTCGTTTGGCTTGACGGACCCAGATGGTCTGTCGATAGCTGTTGAAGATTTCGGGGAGCTTCTTCTTCCGCCGATATAACATTCATGGGAGTGGTTACGACCGAGTCTTCGCCAATCGACATGATGTCATAGTGTTCAGTTTCTGTGGCCTAACTGTAGAAACTGAAAGGTCCAAAGTGACCTCTGGTTGCAGTTTGAAAGGTGTGCATTCCTTGTTGTTTTCTAATGTTGTGTTGTTTGTTTCCATTAATTTTTTTGAAACTACAAGAAAGACTGTCACCCGAGGCAGAGCTCCAGTCTCCGGAGGTCGCCTGGTATCCGGAGTTCACCGTAATAAGACACACTTACGTAGTGCCATTCATCCCATAGGGACGGTTGTTAGACACCTGGGATTACGGGTTTTTATTGCGTTTCCGCTCTAGATCCGCCATATTCAGTCGATAGCAGTGGTACCTCTTGCAGGATGTGGCTCTACCACCATGTATGACGATCTTGGGAACACTGTTCCCCTGGTATCCTTTTGGCCGGAAAGTGACTTACTCAAGGTGAGAGGTGATAGCCTCTCCTCCTTGGTCGAGTCGACTTTCCTGCTTATGAGAAATGATAAAATTTGAGCAAACATTTATAGTTTGAATGTTTTTTTTTGGTTAGATTCCCAAAATTATCAAAATTTTGCTGCTCTCCCCCTTTTTTTCCACGGACGGCTTTTCGCACATCGAAATTTTCACACAGAAGGGAAAAATTCCACGATATTAAAACACCTCGCATTTTTATCAAATACTGGCTGGTACTGGTTGTTTAATTTTTTAGTGACTGGGGCATGCTCCATTGGACCTAGCTCAATGAACTCAACTCAAATAAATTAACCTCCGAGTGTCAATTTGGTACCACTGTCGGGGGGGCATTTTGCGCAACAAAAAGAACCGTTGTCGGTGCCAATTCGGTGCAGTATAGAAACTTTCCCATTTGACGGAAAGTGCAAGAGCTTAATTCAGTTCCCAAACACATATTCCCACTGGTGAATTGAACATCGATTGCCCACACATAGATGAAAAAAACTCTCGCTCAGATATAGACAAACTTTCTTATTGTGAAACTTTTATCAAAACACACATAAATTCAAGGTGACAAATCGTTTACCAAACGATAACTGGCTCCTTTCAGCTATACCCCAGTTTGTGAGCGGAAGTTTTGTCAGATCTCACCCTCATATGCTCCTCTCAAGGATATATAAAAACATTGTGCGCCTGCCATTATACACTGTGTGGAAAATGGAAAATAATATTTATGGTCCTTCAAATGATTACACACATTGTGAGAGGAGCGACACCCACTCACCGTATAAATCCACTTTGCAAAAGAGTAGGTACTCCTTGGGCTTGAAAAGAAAAATAATGTTTCATTGTGTCCTAGAGGGGAGTGGCAGCAGGTGATCTCTGTTGCTTCCAGCGTGATGATAGTGCCACCATCCCCCCAGAGAGAGAGAGGGAGGGAAATAACCACGGTAGATAATTTTCCGATGCAGAAGTTTCTATAACGATGGGGGTGGATGTATGGCTCTCATACATGGGCTCTTCAATGCGAAGTGACCCGATAAAAATAATAAGGAGGCAGCAGAGTAGAAAGTTATCGTTTTCCTTCCCCCCACCCCGCCATGCCCAAGTGAAATTGGAAAAGTGGACTGCATACGGTGTAGGGCGGACGAGGATCCTGACATAAAATTTGTACTCGGAAGCAAATCGATTGGAAGGCAAAGTCTTATTTAAAGTTTTCCAACTTCGAGTTGCTGCGCCATTAATTTCTGGCTGATGCCGGTCGTCTTCATCTTCATCTCTCTTGTTGACAACACTCTGAACAAATGTTTAGCTAACCCCAGTGTTTGGGTAATTAAATTCGCCAAATCCTCCGCCATCCACCGTCTCAGCAATTACTCATCCTTAATCCACGCGAACACTTATTAGCCCAACGCCCGGATTAATATTCCGCCATCGCTTTGCGGTGTGTCCGCAGATTCTAGTGTTGTTCTGCTCCCACTTACATTGTCCTTATCGTGCACGCAAACAGTGTGTGCACTCGCATTATCCACACCACTAAATGCAAGCGCGGAATTAAGAACTGTTTCTTGTTTATCTTCCGCGCTAAGACTTGCGAATCCATTGCCATTCGCATCCCACCCCCGCATTTCGTGTTGCGCCACGTTAATTGCATTCAGTGCACCTTCTGCTGCGTGCTCCAGTTTTCTAATTAATAAGGGTGTCGCTGGTGTGCTCTGGCGCGCAAAAAAAAAAAAAAACCTTTAGGAGGATTCTGCACTTGATTTTCCTTGATTTGGTTCATTTTTTCCCTTTATTTGTTGGTTTAAAACTTAACGCTCGACATAAATAAAATAAAATTCATTTGCACGATGAACGCGGCGTGGGTTGCAGGTGCAGTTGTCGTTTCACTGTTTTCCATCTGTCTCGTTGACACATTAGGGAGAAACTGTAACGTTGTTGGAGAGGTGTGTGGTGCACCCTATGACAGTTCGTCAGGGACCACTCAAGCTTGAGGGAGAAGTAGGTACATTCACATCGGGAACGTCGTGCCTTTGACAGACTGCAAGTGGCGCTGGATTTAGGTTGATATCTTCGTCACTTTTATCGGAAGAACAATTCACCCAACTGACGGGATCCGTCATCTGAAACTGCTCGTTAAAGTTGACCTGTGGATCCAGGAGGGCTTTTAAAATTGTCTACCTTTGCTACATCAAGGAATCGAGTATTTTCGACTTGAATGGGTAACGTGTGTTTGTACGAGGTAATTTTAGGAACTGATGAGCCTATTCCAAAAGTTATTTCACTGGAAGACAGATCTATCCCTGAGTAAGGCTATAGGCTATTGGCCGTCACTAATAAGGAGCAAGCACAAGCTCTTAAGCTGCGTAAAGGCGAACGATGGTTTACCAAATAGACCAGATCAGGTATTGAGAAGTGCGTTTGTTATTTTGCTGCAAGTTTATGGAGAATCCTATAGCTGGCTAATCTAGGGGCTTTGCGGTCTTTCACTGGCTTATTTGTCAGCAGTTTTGGCGTTTGTTATTTTGCTGCAAGTTTATGGACAATCCTACAGCAACTATGCTGCAGATCAATAGCTAGCTAGTCTCGGGACTTTGCGGTCTTTCACTGGCTTACGCGTCAGCATTTTTGGCGTTTGTTATTTCGCTGCAAGTTTATGGCCAATTCTACAGCAACTACGCTGCAGGTCAGTAGCTAGCTAGTCTCGGGACTTTGCAGTCTTTCACTGGCTTCCTTGTCAGCATTTTTGGTCGCTTCTATTTCAAATGCCTTCCTCAATTTGCCCATGCGATGGATACGTCCATCTGCTAACATGAATTCAAAATAAGGCCGTATGCACTCAAGGCCTTTGGTAACTACGAGTAGACTTCTGTAATGAACTGGAGCAATTTTCCCCACTGTAATTAGAACCCTGGTATATTTGATAAAAATGAGGCTTGATTCAACAATTTTTTTTGTCAATATGCGTCCAACAAAATTTTTCCATCGAATTTCCAAAATCTTCATAACTTTTATTTTGTCTTAAAACTTTTGTTGTGATAACAACAAATTTGTTATGGTAACAAAAAGTGTTTATTTCATTCACCAAAACTCTATTGATTTTGTGAAGAAATTTATCAATTTGACTTTTATTTTTTTTTGGTAAATTAACAAAAAGAAATTGTTTGTCATTTTGTTAAATCAACAGCAAATATTCTTGATACTACAGAAATAATCTGTCAGTACTACGGTTGTTTTTTGTTGAAAACTAAAGGGTGATTTTTTAAGAGTTAAGTTTTTCAGGCTGGCAGCACTGGTTAGCAATGGCGTCCAAATGTCATATGTCAAAGTGAAAAGTTTGCAGTATACTCTGCCATTTAATAATGGAAAGACTTACAAACGAGCAACGATTGCAAATTATTGAAATTTATTATAAAAGTTCGTGCTCTGTGAAAAATGTGCACCGTTTGTTATGACCATATAATGGTCGTCATAGTCGACCTGGTGAATCCGTCAACGGCGAACGATATCGAGCCATGATACGGGACTTTTTTTTGCCCCAGTTGGCTGAGTTGAACTTGGTTGACATGTGGTTTCATCAAGACGGTGCCATATGAAACACAGCTCGTGAAACAATGGAAATGTTGAAGGATGAATTTGGTGAGCAGCTTATCTCTCGAAATGGCCCTGTGAGTTGGCCGCCAAGATCATGCGATTTAACACCTGTTGATTATTTCTTGTGTCGTTAGTCTATGTGGACAAGCCGAACATGATCAAAGCCTTACAGGATAACATAACACGCGTAATTCGTGGAATACAGGCCGAAATGATCGAAAAAGTGACGCAAAATTGAACCTTCCGCATGGACCATTTGAAACGGAGCCGCGGACATCATTTACATGAAGTTGCCTTTAAAACGTAAATGGAAAAGGCCTATTTAGCGATAAAAATACCATTTTTGAATATTTGATTCAAATTTGAGTGTTTTATTCGATTTTTAAAAAACTACTCTTCAAAAATCACCCGCTATAAGAATGCTGCTGGTTATATAGAATTATTATCTCAGTTTCATTATTTAAATTTTAAGATTCAAGCCTTGTATGCTGTTCCAGGAAAGCTAAAATTAAGCGCCTCTCCAATGTTTCTCTCCACCACTTCGCTCAATGTTCGCTTAATTTTGACAGTGTAAATTCCGTTAAAAAAAACTGTGCTGGTAATGCTGATTGACTTTGTTCTGTTTCTTTCGTTGCTTTTTTTTAGTTGTACTTCTACAGCTCCGTCCTCAAAAACCTCTTCAATTGCTCCTCGTTAAAATATTTCATTTCTAAAAGAAATTAAATAAACACCAATGAATTTCTAACCATTCTCCATACTGTTAATTTGCTTTAGTTTGAAATTTTGTTGCGAATACCAATATTTTCTCTGATCTATCAAAAGTTAGCTGTGGAAAAATGTATTTTGCATTAATACGGGAACACAGAGTTGATGTCAAATTTGATCTATTTAATTCAAGATAATAAAATAAAATGCATACTAAATAATCCTTTACAACCAAATTGTAATTCTTCCCAATTTATATCTAAAGGGTCGTTTACATGTTTTCCATTTTTTTCTGTACTCATCCATAAACGGAATTATTTACTTTTAAAATGTCGAACTCAGTTTTCAATAGTTGGCGCAACAGGTCCGTAGGGACCCTAGGCCTAGCTTCTTACAACCATTCGTTGTGTGAGTTTTTATTTTTGGGCTGAATGGAAGGGATCTACAATTTTATGCCGTGTCCAAACGGCCAATTAAGAAGCTCTGTCATGACAGTTATACTCTCGGACGTTTGTCAGACGATCGCGAGTGAAAAAAAACATAAGTTGGAATTTGTTTTTTTTTTTTCGGGATTCGAACCTGGGACCGCTCGCTTAGTAGTCCAACACACTAACCACTAAGCCACTCACTTTTTTAGGGAATTTTAAATAATAAATGACGGCATCAAAAGCATTGCATTGAAATGATTACCCTGTTTAAATTGATTTTTTTTTTTAAATTCAACATTTTTGTTATTTTCAATAAAATTGATGTCAAATTTGCAAACAAAAATGTTCATTTCAACAGAATGTTTGTGGTATTTTTATAATCTGTATTTCGTTTGGCTAACAAACATTTTGCATAAGTTTTGTCAATTTCACAGAAGTGATTTTTGGTTCTGTTTTAATGTATATAATAAAAACTTTTTTAATTCAATAATAAAATTGTTCAATTGACACAATATCGATTTATTAAACTGAAAATTGTGTGTTTGTTAATCTGCGAAAGTAGTTTTGTAGTAAATGTTTTATCCGTTTGACAAAATATCGTTTAAATTGATAAAACTTAAGTTGCATTGATAAATTTCATTTAACATTACCACTTTTTTTTTCACTTCAACAAAACTAATATTGTTGAAATTTTCCGATCGGATTTTGTCAATATTCCCATGGATTTGGTTAAGCTTCAAACGTAATCTAGGCGGTTCAACTGTGTTCAGCTGTGTGTTGTTGCAGCGACCTCTCTCGGTCGGAGTCATAGCGAAACTATGTCGATTGAAAAATTTAGCCCTAAGTTTCTTAAATTTATTTTACAAATTTATTCATTTGTCCTGCTTGTACTTCTCAACGCCTCAACCGATTGTCGAAAAATTAGACATAGCGTAAGTTTGTGACAGTGTTCCCAATGTAGTTCCTCATTCGGTCGCCAATTCGCTACCTGCAGTCGTTCAAAATTGGGGAGTCGTTCAAGTATCTAGTTTAGTAAGTCTGACAGCTCTCTCACTAAGTGAATCTCGGTTTTGATTGGTCGAAATCGATCATGTGAGCAGCTGTTTCAGTTGACGTTTATGGAGGGGTAGCCGACGAATCTAGTCAAGCAATTTATGACTGAGTACTAAGTTGACAGTTGCCATAGGTGACATAGTGACATTCCCGACCAATCTAGTTTTTTCGGTCAGGTTACATCTCATCCAGACCAATCTAGTCGACTTAAGTTGATGCGGCCATTGTCTATAAAAATCAGTGATTCATTGTTGAGGAAGTGGTTGGTATATTGCTCACTCTAGGTGGCACTAGTTGTCTCTATCCACCATCTTTGATTCCACATTAAATCGTTCAATTCGCTTAAGACAAAAAGGTCCCTTGAGGCAGTGGTCCCAGATTGATGGGAAAAGCGCCAATTTTTCGGGGAAAACTTATAAAAGGGGGAAAAAATCAAAAATCCCTTTCAAACATAAATTGCTGAAAAGGAAAATTTAAACGCATTTCTATTACAAATAAATTTCAAAGTTTACTCAGAATGAAATGTTCACACTAAATATGCAAGAAAATAGCCCATCGAACGTCTACGTAAGAATTTGTGTGTATCTGAATGCATTAACATTTCAAATTTCATATAAAAATAAAGGCAAATTTTACTTAGGGGAAAAAAGGTGAACTTTTTGTCGAATTAAGGGGAAAACAGCTCTCACAGTCTGGGACACAGTCTGCCTTGAGGTCATCGCTGTGCCATAAAACCCTACACTTTGACGCAACACTCTGCTGATGCACCTCGAAAATCATTTAGCCGATCCGTTTATTTCTGAACTCTCCTCCAACACACGGCACATTTACCCTATAATCCTTACTCCGCATATAAAATAATACCAACCCACAAGGACTCCCTTGTTTATCAGCCGAATTGAGGGAATGTGCAATGGAATGTGCATGCAACAGTGCCATTGGCTTTATGTAAGACACTTAAGCGTGTTTTTTAGTACACTAAGGACCCAGCGAGTTACACACACAGCCAGATATACTTTAGCAGTGAGTGCACAAGTCTGAGGTGAGGAAGAAGGATGCAATGCGACTTAAGACGGTGATATAACTTTGCATTTAATTTATCGCTTTGTTTTTTGTGTAACAATCTGTTCGGGATTTTCTATCGTTCTTTACATTTTTTTTTGTCTGCTTTTCTTTGTTTCCTTGGACATCAATTCACTCTGGGTCTGGGTGTGTGTTGATTCTCGTCTGCATGTAGGTCACGTTAATGTGCGGGGTGTAAATAGGGGCACCGAGAGATATAAACAACGCGACAAATACAAGCGAGTATTTCAAACGATAATATGGTCCACAGGATGGCAGGGATGGCGCTCTGTAAAACAGTAAACAATCGAGTTGGGTAGATATAGGGATAGAGAGGTGCAGACGAAAAACAGGGAAAGTTAAGCTGAAAGCATTTTATTCGAGTGCTGATGGCGGGGTTAATGCATGGTTGGGTGTGGGATTGAAGTGGAGCAACCGAAAATAAAAAAAAAAAGCTACTCGATAAAGGATGACGCGCAGCGCACGAGTGACTCGGGAGTACTATTTGTCGTTTCGAGGAGTGGTTTTTGGGTGAAAAATCGTGCAGGGTTTGGCCGAGGTTTTTCTGTCTGTCTACTTAGAGTTGTTGGTCATGATTAGTTGTGGCTAGATGATCGCTATCGAAGGTGGAAACTGATTTTTCTGAAGATTCAACTTGGATTATTATGGAGCGGCATATTGTAGCTATTACCGCCCCTTATGGATCATTGGGGCGCCTCGCCAAAAAGCAAAAGTTACTGCACCTCAGGACACTGCTTCAAATCCAGGTAAAGGCTCATGTTGCTGAGGATTGAATTTCTAAGTCTTCTATGTCAAACATATTACCGAAAGTTTGAGATGTCAAACCCTTCCACCAATGTGAATGTAACCTCTCAAACCGTGTGAATAACTACAGAGCCTATCTTCCCTCTCTTGGTATAGCAATTTCTAAGGAACCCTACAAGAGCCTAGATGATGACTTCTGAACTGCAAATAAGTTAAGTCGCGAGTGCTTTTGGAAAACCAGCTCCCACACTGCGTTCACAAGGCGTTTATGAGCTGTAGTCTAGTGGTGCCGGGTTTGAAACCGCTTCACGTCAAAACCTCCCACCCAATGCGAATGTGCTCCTGGGACAAAACTTGGCTCCATGGAGCAAAAGTTGGTTTTTTTTTTCATCGAAATCAGGCAACTCGTTCAGAAGATATATGAATTTAGAATATTTCTGAAAGGTGGCGAATTTATGATTTTTGGTGCATTTTTCAATATGAAAAGTAAGGCAGGTCCTTTAGATGCCGATAGACATGCAAATATTTAAGCAGCACAATCGCTGGACACGGACAAAGCTGCGTGATTGAAGCTAGTCGAAAATATTCAAGGAGAAACAAGCGCTGCCATCCGCAGGTAAGCTCACCTAAAAAACAATAACCCAGCTATTTTTGTCAAATACTATTTACAGCCGACTGGGCTCTGAAGAATGATACAGACCTCTTCGAGGTGAAATCTCAAGCAAGCAGCAACTATATGCAGTCGATATTGACCAAGCGATTAGACTGAAAAAATGTTCCAAAAAAGATAATTTCCCATTTAAATTTCAATCCAATAACACGTTGACATAAAAAAAAAAAAACTTGGCGACTGAAAAATGTTCGCAGTGTTCCAAAAAAGCTCATTTCACATTTAAATTTCAATCCAATAACACGTTGACATAAAAAAAAACTTGGGGGACGTTATTTTTTTTCACTTGTTACAACCATCAACAAGTTTAAGTAATGTTCCCCATTATTTGGGAATTACCAACCACCCAAAGAGACAAAGTAAATACCGATCCAATGGCTTGGAAATCAGTAAGGCATTTAGCGAAATATGTATCATTATGGTGTAAATCCGTGACATTCTTAGAGCAATCCCCAAAATGTCCCTCCAGCATCCGTGCAGTGTCCTTGAAGGCCAACAAGTCAGCCATAAATTGCCCCATTATCTGCAGACCATAGACAATTGATAATCCATTGCGTAATAAATCAAGAATTGTAACGGATATAGGATATTCCCAGTTTCACTCCCGAACAGCCAGTAGAGACTATCAGAGGAATTCTGCTTAAGCGGTGGGTAGGTATATGTCCTCTTTGTTTTAGGTGAGATAATTAATGGCGGCAAAGGAAAAACAACTCATGAATACACAATCAGAAGGATGTGATGCGATAAGTGTCGTTCTGTTATCCTTGGAGCGCCCGGAATGGGAATAGAACAGTAAAAAATGTTCCAACAGTGACATGATCCTTGTGTAGTTACAGATATGTTATAACTTTATCTCTGAAGGATGTTTCTTTCGCACGAAAGAGAACTTTCTGTTTGCGCTTCCTTGGCAATTCGTCTTTCTTTGGATATGTGCACGCGAGAAGTGAGGTTATTCATTTTTATGAAAAGCCCCTGTATCGGTTCGATTAACGATTGATTACGTTTCGGTTTCAAGTCGTAACCAAATATACCATTATGTGTGTTTCCCAAAATAATAATTGAGGGCCGTTTGCTGATACGACTCATAGCGAATTTAAGTGCCACATAAACTCTTATGTGACAGTTTATGCCCTGAAAAAAGTAGCCCATAAGTATTTAAGTAGAACTAAAAATCTTTTCATTTCATTTCATTTATTATTATTATACAATATTAATGTACATTAAGATAAATATCTTAATAGAGTTAAGACAATAGGAAAATAATTTCAATAATACAATATTCAATAATACAATATATTAATCTTACAATTACAATTAAGTTTACAATTAAAGATAAAGGATAAGAAGAAGAAGAAGAAGAAAGGAAAGAATAGAAAGATAGACTAAATATAAGTAAATAGAATTAGTTAGATGATAGTTTAAGTTAAGAGAAATTATAATGAATGCATTAGGATAGGTTTGGGAAATGAAGAAAAACTGCGTTTTTGAAGCGATTGGCATTGGAGATGGTTCTGATATTTATTGGTAGAGAGTTACATACTTTTACAGCATAAATAAAAAATAAACGGCACGAATTTAGATAGTTATAACGCGGTGGAATTAAACAAAGCGTTCTAAGGGAACGAGCAAAATTAAGTCTGTCATATAAATACAAAGCAGTCTTAGTTGTTATTATGCTATGTAGGAATATACAGTTTATGGCGTCAATATAATGTTTAAGGGTTGTACCCAATAGGTTGTGAAATATCGTCATATCTTCGTAGCCCATGAGTATATATCTTACCGTATCGTTGAAAGCAACTTGAAGCTTGCGCTGGGATAAGGAATCGACATTACAGTATACAACCTCAGCATACGTAATTAAGGGTAGGATGAGACTTATTACAAGTTTCCGTCTAGTGGCAATAGGAGTGAAATTTGCACTTAGCCACAGTTTCCTAAGACGTCCATAAATTCTTCTTATTACGTAGTTTATATGGTCGTATCCTGATAAGTTAGAGTCAGATAAAAAATCCCAGGCTAGTAACAGTGTGAACAATCTTTAATTTGAAAGCAGAGAGCACGACATCAGGTAAAGTTTGGATGGGTAGTTTTTGTTTAGATATGGGTATAACTTGAGACTTGTCTGGATTTAAAAGGAGTCCATTAGATACAGACCATAAATAAATACTGGAGAGGTCCTCATTTAGGTTGCTTACAAGTACAGCTGTATTATTAAATGGCCTGGCCAAGTAGAGCTGAACGTCATCCGCATAGAGATGGACCGAAGTATGTTTACAGACAGATGCCAGGTCATTTATAAACATACAAAAGGTAATAGGACCAAGTATTGAACCTTGAGGAACACCCTGCTTCACTGGCAGAAGAGCGGAAGAAGAATCGGAAGATACAACTTTCTGAAATCTATTTGAAAGGAAGTTTTCAAAAAGTTTTACTGCACTGCTACCAAAACCAAAGAGATGTTGCAGTTTCAAGCAGAGGATTTTATGGTTAACCTTGTCAAAAGCTTTTGAGAAATCTAGCAGACAAAGAAGCGTTACACATCCGTTATTAAAGTCTTTTCCTATGTCTTCTAAGATATTAACCATCGCAGAAGAACAACTTAGACCTAAAACCCGATTGCCCACCATATAGGAGGCTATTAAGAGATAGGTCTTCAATAACCTGTCCCGCTATGAGCTTCTCAAAGACCTTTGACAGGCACGGTAGAATACTGATTGGTCTGAAATCAGCAGCAGATGCCGGGGTGTTTTTTTTTTGGCAACAGGCTCAACTCGTGCTATTTTCCATGATTTTGGCAAAGTTGAGGTGGTAATGCAGTGGTTGGTAATATGGGTCAGGTGAGGAACAATATAGGGTAAAATCAGTTTTACAAATCGCATTGGTATACCATCTTCGACGATAGCATTTGATTTAATAGCTGCAACACAGTTTATTACATCATTTTCGTTGACAGGCTCGATTTTAAAACCTCGTTCTAAATACAAGAGCGGTTTTTTTTTTTTTTTTTTTTTGATATAAACTTTATTTCATCTTAAAGCTATACAATATAAAGGCATACTTAATTCAAACAATTTTGAAGAATACGGCTTAAGCTTTAAAGTGAAATAGTTACGTACATTCCGTTGTCAGAAACTGACAAGAGGCGAATGTACGATTCGTATTAAACAAATAAAAAGAAAATTTGTTGTTGGGGTTGCGATAAATTTACGAAGATATCAATTATAAAAACACGAAGTACAATTATTTTTATTTTTTCTATAGAAAAGATGGTAAGAAAGATAAAATGTAGCTATCAAACTAAGGGATTTAAAAGGTCACCAATTACCGCGTAGTTTAATGAGAATAGCCAATGTTTAACGTTTTTGAGAAAAACGGATTCAATTCGCTCACATCTTAAGATTTCAGGCAATTTATTAAACAAACGGGGTGCAGTAACTATAGAAAAGCAAGAAAAATGAGATTTATTGATTGTGGGTACATGGACGAGACTTCTGGCGTTAACGTGTAAATTGATGCGATCATAAACTCTTGAAGAATTATACCCGGAATTTTTAAAAAAATATTTGTAACACCTTGTAAAAGTATAAATGCCTTAAAGGAAGAAATCCTAGGCTTTTAAACAAGTCAAAGCTGGAAGTTCGACGGTTAACCCTACTAATAATTCGAACAGCATGTTTTTGTTTGGTAAGCAAAGGCTCAATTTTATTAAAATGTGTACCACCCCAACAAGCTATACCATACTGATTTGAAGTAGACCGTTATAGACGAGTTTTAAAACAGGCAAACTGCAGTATAGACTGAGAGAATAAATCTGTCTAACAACACAGTTCAGATACTTCTTTAAAGACAAAGTATGTTCCATCCAACTGAGCTTAAGATCCAAGGTAATACCTAAATACTTAAAGCTGTCTACACGGTTAATTTCAAAACAGTTCGAGGTCCAACTTGTGAGTGAATCAAAAGAGGGTAAATTATGATCATGTATACAAGGATTAATTAAACGGAATCTAATGCAATTGGGCGAATGGTATTGGAGTGGCATATCACAGATTCTACCCATTAAATTAAAGATCATGAACTTAGTTTTATTACTAATTACTAGTTTATGAAATTGAAACCATCTCTGCAATAAATCTAGATCATAGTTTACATCTAAGTGTAAGTTAAAATAGCTCTTACCATAGTATGACAAAGCAGTATCATCGGCAAAAGCTGTGAGTTTTCCCTTGAAACGTTGGATGAAAAGCGAGTTGACAAAAATTAGAAACAAAATAGGACCCAGAACAGAGCCCCGTGGAACACCAATGTTTATAATAGTCTCTGCACTCAAACAATTGCGAATCCTAACCTTCTGACTACGATTTTGTAAATAAGAAGTAAACCATTCATAGATAAAACCTCTAAAACCAGCATTATAAAGTTTATTTAGCAAAATATCTGTGGCCACAAGCAATAACAGCTTAAGTCGACTTAAGACGAAATTGAGATTTTGATGCCATTAAATTCAGCGTACCCAAATCTGTTTTGTAAATTTTTTTCAGCTTTATATCTTTAAAAAAGTGGTCACAATTTCAAAAAAACAACAGCTTAAGTCACTTGAGTCAATGGAGTAAAAAAAACTTTAAACTGCTCTCCTGAACAATGAGTAAAACAGACTTAAGCTGTTATTGCTTGTGGCCACAGATATTATGATCCACCATGTCAAAAGCTTTAGTGATGTCGATAAAAAGAGCAGCAGGAATATAAGAGTCGTTTAGACTACTGTATATTTCAGAACACAACATTAATGAGGCATCTTCGGTAGATTTGCCACTACGAAAGCCAAACTGAGTATCACTGAAAAAACAAGTTTTATCTAAAAAAGACAGCATGCGTGATTTGACACCTTTCTCGAAAAGTTTTGAAAATACGGATAGAAGGGATATTGGGCGGTAATTGTTTAAGGACATCGTGTCACGTCTTTTATGTAAGGGTATTACAACAGCTGTTTTCAATGATTTAGGAAAAATACCCTTTTGTATACTAAGATTGAAAATATAACATAAAACATCTGAAATAAGAAAAGAGATATTTTTCAAAATATTACTAGAAAACGGATCACATGATGTTGAATTAAATGGTTTAAGAGATTGTATGATTGAGTGTACTTCATAAGGTGAAAATAGTTCAAAGAAAAAACTTTGTCTTTGCAAAGGGTGATGAGAAAGAACGGTTTCACTTCGACAATCGGAGCAATTTGTTGTTGGGGTATCGCGTATAGTCTCTGTTACACTGGAAAAATAATTATTAAACGCAGTGGTAACTTCAGATATAGTCGTATTATTTAAAGAGAGAACTATATCCGCGTTAGGTATGGATTTATTTAAAATTTCGTTGACAATTTGCCATTCTTTTTTGGAATTACCAACATTCAGCGCTAATCTGTTCTGATAATAACTATCTTTTTGGCGAGGTATTTCAGCTTTTAACTCCTGACAAACCTTGTCGGAATACCTTTTCAATCTGCAGTTGTAGGGATGTTTTTTTAAACGCTTATACAAACCTTGTTTGAGTCTGATTTTACTAAGTAGAGTACCAGACATCCACTGCTTTAAGGGTTTAAGACTATTACTCCTTTCCGTTTGTGAACTCGTGCGAAGTAAGTGCAATTGCAGTTTTTGTAGAAACAAATCAAAGGCAGTAGATGGATCCTGTGCTCTATATACTTCATCCCAAAACTCAAAGATTAAAGCCGACTTGAGAGTAGGAAAATCAATTTTTGTAAATTTTTCATTCACATATTGTTTTACTCTGGGGATCCTAAGGTCAAGTTGGATGGTAGTTAGGCTGTGGTCACTTATTTTTAGGTCATGTAAATCCGTTCTATAATTACAATAATTATTTCTATGCAGCCTGCAGCCTGATAAAAATATGGTCCAAGCAAGTGCTGATATCTTGAACCACACGCGTAGGATGATTCATCAGACTTTCGAGACCAAAAGAAGATATAACCGTTAAAAAACTATCAATTTCAGTTGATCTAGCAATAAGATCAATGTTAAAATCGCCCAAAATTATTAGATTTTTACACATAACATTCTCAAGAAATCCGGTAAAATCGTTCAGAAAGGCATTAACTGGACAATAATTGAATCTATAAATACCGATAAAGCAATAACGAGCACCAGAAATCTGGCAACAATTAGGATTATCTGAGAGATTAAAACTGATTTTCTCAGTATTGTTATCGAGAGAGAAGTTATTTAGCACATCAGGGTCAATATCGGCCTTTGAATTACTTTTTGCACTGGAAACACCAATTTGTCGCAGATTACTCCAAAGCTTTTTGGGGGGAAGATGAGTGTTAAGTTTAGAGGAGTAGTAATTTCTCTTAGAGTGTCGTAATACAACTGTATTAAATCGTTAAGAGTCGTATGAGCAAACGGCCCTTAATGACCTAAAACTAATTCGCCACTTTGGTTACCGTTCCATCCTGTTATAGAAACAGTCCGCACTTTGAGAAACTATACACACTGTTAATGTTACGGAAACGTTTCTAAATGTAGTAACAGCGCTGAAACTAAAACCATCAATAACTACTTGGGTACTTCGATGACGGAGGGTTAAAAGTGTCCGTTTTTTTGTGAACCAGACACCAGATACTGAGTTTCCATTAATTGATTAAGATATTGACACCCAGATGAGTCTTGGAGAGTGTCGGCTACCGTACGTACGTCTGTTTAACTTTCTAAAGAAAAACCTCTTTGAAAACTTTGACTGGGAGTCAAATATTCTCGTGTAGCCGTGAATTGTTCGTTTAACTTTCTAGTGCAATTTTCGAACGTTTTAACACGATTGAGGGCCGCCCTTGTTTACCCCTAATGGACCTCATCAACAGTGGCTGTAGATGCTTTTACTTTTCAAGCCCTTGGGCTGCATTTGACTGCTTTTTTTGGTTTTTTGGTATAGCGATTAACAAAATTTTCTGAACAGCAAGGCCTGCAGATTCTTTTGCTCAGACGGTAAATATAATTCTCTCCGTCCACGCTCGTTTGAGGGTCGCCCTTGTTTACCCCTAATGATGATTTTACTTTTCAGGTCTTTTCCTTGGCTGCATATGAGTTAAGGTACTTCTGATGTGTCCCAGATTCTTTTGCGGATCCTTTTGCATAAAGTGAGGTTGAAAAACGCTGCCAGCAGCTCAGATGGTGTTTCCCATTCTCTGCTGGAACAAGCTTCCAAATTAGAAAAGACAAAAATAATTGGAAAATTGCCAGGATCTTTCTAAATTCACCCGAATTGCATATAACTTGCCTCCCAGCTCTACACCATCGAACTCTATTTAAAGTCTGAACTGGCTTCACATATGAATCTCTAACCCACCACTCGATCCACTCAAAGTCTGAAACTTGCACCTTCGACTGCCGCTTATCTTACCAACACCGGCTATGCCAAATGTCCCTGCTCACCCAAATTGCACTGCCCTTCACCAATCGCATAAGTCTTCAACTGCCAGCCGCATAAATACTTTGTGAGCTCCCACAACTTTAGCAACTAGTCGGTTTCAGTTCCATGGGTCAGTTTCAACTGCCCCCGCTTATAATAATTAAACTGCAGCCGCAAAGGAAATAACAAAAAAAAAAAATAAAACCTCATTCCACACCCAGATAAGTTTCGTCCTCAAAACCGGAAAACGCATTTCCCGCTTCTTGAACATTTCATATGAATGCGGCGCCCTCTACCTCTGCGGCGTGCTTTACACAAAAAAAAAAAAAAGACACAAGACACCGCCCGACTATATATGAACGCGTATAAAACTTTTCACAGATTTAATTAAAAGTCCTCTTTACAGTTGCAAAGCCAACTACTACCCCTTTTTTTTTTGTTGCAACTTTTCGCAACTTGCACTTAAAATTCATTTAAAACATTTTTCAAATGAGATATCTCCCGCCACAGCAGATAATCCTCTGCCATTAGTTCACAATTAGATTGTAATAATATCCGCTTACACTCCTCCTGGAATGGGGATAAAAAAAATCCAAATAACAGATAAATCTGGGGTTAAGAATAAAATTAAAATCCGTAAATCCTTGCAATTTCCCTATAAATTAATTTGGACAGAAGAAATGATGTGCTCACATGGAGCAGCTGACATTTGAAAGGAACACACACACACCACCGACCGAGGACTTGAAACAAATAATTAACGACTACCCTGCCCCACCAAAAGCATGTATAAATCCACAAGCAGCGGAAAAATGTTCGTCCTTGTTCTTTTAGTCGCGCAGCTTGAAACGTCTAAGTCATATGTTTCAATTAGAATATAATTTCGATTCGGAATGAGGGTGTTCCTGCCGTTCATAGAGTGGCTGAAGGACGATGCAAGGTTCAACAAAAAAAAAAAAAAAAAAACGCTCATTGTGTAGTGGCACTTTAAAGGATTTTCCAGTTGAATAAAGTTTTAAGTGTCATTTATGTTCGGAACGTGACACGTGGTTGTCTTTCGTTTTGAACAAATTTTTTTTTTGACAAGTCGGGATTGGAAGTTTGCGAGTGAGAAACGGGAAAGTCACAAGCCATATGGCGAATGCAGGAGATGCCATAAAAGGATGCGTTAAACACGCGGTACATGTCATTGTCTATGAAAGTTGGGTGGGCACTTTATTCAGTGTTTTTGAACTACCAAAGTCCCAAAAGAGTCACATTAGAGATAGACATTTAAACGGGCCAACTCTTGATCGAAATACAAAAAAGGACCGAAATAGTAATAGCAGTTGTAATGAAAATGTGGTTCAACAGGAAGGTAGATCGGAATGCTGTTATTGACAGGAAACATTATTTCATCCAAAAACCAATTGGACTTTCCCATACTAAACTAAATGATTTTTCAGACGACATTTGTCCGATTTTTACGATAGTTTTCAAGTACTTTTGTGGCCGCTTGAAACCGTCTTTTTGGGAATTTAACTCATTTTTGATCATATTTATACTGTTTAAGATTTTTGACTGAATTTCGAGACTTTTTGGGACGATTTTTAACTGAACTGTTGAAAATACTTAAAACCTTTCCATAGCTTCGGGTTTTCAAGCTTGGTTCAACTTTTGTGGTAAACTTTTAGGGACAATTTTAGGTCAGATTCTCTGTGAAACTCAGAGCCAGGTGTTGTGTCGAAATTTTCTCAAGGAATGCATAATTGTCGCAACTACTTTTGAGTAGATTCTTGGTGCGTTCATAGACAATTCTTTGAAAGACCTTTTCGAACCACTAAGCTCAAGACGATTATTTGGTAAAATTACAGCCAAAGTTGCCTTGAAAGTATCATAAAAAATATGAAAAAATTCGTGTAAATTTCGGGGCATTATTCGAACCAAAACGAACTCGAAAGTCAGCCCAGTAAATCGACTGAGAGAAGGCCAATCAATTTAGAAATCCAAGGAATACAATTTTTAAACTTGAACAAACAAAACAAATCAAAAATCGCAACAGCATCAGATTATAGCCAAAAATAACCACAAAAGTGTACCAAATAATCAGTCGATTTTCTGGGCTGACTTTCGAGTTCGTTTTTGTTCGAATAATGCCCCGAATTTTGCACGAATTTGTTCATATTTTTTATGACACTTTTAAGGCAGCTTTGGCTGTAATTGGTCCGCTTTTCTGTGTTTTTGGGTAGTTCTGTCAGTTTTTTATGAACCTTTTAAATAGCTTGTTTTGATCGATTTTTGGCAAATTGTTGGATCAATTTTGAACAGGTTTCAGAACGATTAATATTTCGCAATTTACTCTAACTTTCAGAAAGAAGTTTCAAAAGTTTGACTAACTTTTAGCTGGGTTTTTAAAATACTTTTGTTGTTTAATTGGAGATTTTTTTTCCCATACGAGAAAGAAAGTTATCCAATAAGGCTTCTATTTAGCTCGTTTGGCTCCACTTTTTAGGAAACATTCGTGATTTTTTCAGACGACTTTCCAAGATTTTTGGATATAGTTTGGATGCAATTTTTGAAGCTTTTTCTGGGGGCATCTTTCGACTGCATTTTCGGAAGATTAGGATGGGTTGGTAATTTTTTTAAATCAACTTTCGACACACTTTTGTTGGATAAGTATATGAACCTTTCGATGACATTTTTGGTTCGACTTTAAACGATTTTTAGCACAACTTTTGAACCAGATTTTGGGTTTATATTAAGTGAGCCTGAATGAGTTAAATTTTAAATGATTTTCGGTGCATTCCGGCTGACTTTCGAGGGGTTTTTTAAGTTGTTTTTGGGGTACTTTGTGGGATGAGTCTTAGGGCGATTTAAAAGCTCAAACCGAATCACTTTTCGAACCAATTTTCTTGGATAATCATATCAACCTTTCGATGACTTTTTTGGTTCGACATAAAACGATTTTTAGCACAACTTTTGAACCAGATTTTGGGTTTATATCGAGTGAGACTGAATAAGTTAAATTTTAAATGAATTTCGTTATATTCCGGCTTACTTTCGAGGGGTTTTTTAAGCTGTTTTTGGGGTACTTTGTGGGATGAGTTTTAAGCTCCAACCGAATCAATTCTTTTTCTAAAAATTATCTGGTAGCTTAATCTCAATAACCAACGGGACAGACGATAGATAATTTCCAGGTTTGACTCCAACGATCAACGGTTGTGATAAATTCTAATAAAACACACCTAACTTCGAGGGGACTTTATTATATCCACATTTTTGTTGACACCAACAGTCCTTTTGCAAACTTTTTAAAACTCACCCCCTGCAAACATTGAACACTGCTGCCATGTGTCTATTTACTCACGTGTGCGTAGCTACATTTAGGTAAATATTACCAAGCCGACACTTACTGAATATCGAATCATATCGCAAATCAGCAAACAAACATAATATCCTCATTTACTTATACCAAATCAAATACTACCAACTTTGAGGATATATATTTGCCTAACCGTCCGTAACTCAATTAGTGCTCAACATGCAACTGTGGACACACATCCTTGTCGTGTTTCTAAGCACACACCAACTGCTGGCATACCGCTTCGATTTTGTTGTCAATCTGACGAAAGTGCTAGTCGAAAAGGACCACTTTCAAACGCTCATTTTGTTTCGCAATGAACTTGCGCTGGTCAACGTCGAGGGGCCTCATCTGGACGAGGAGCTTCAAGGGAACTTTGAAATCCCACTCATTACCGCGAACGACGACATTTCCCACACAGTTCGCCTGAGAGAGAATTTAAACCTAAACAGTCTGGCATTTGTCGTGATGAACGGTCTAACCGATTCGATACGAAATACCAGCGAAGCGGCTCTGACAGGACTTCATTCGATGAAGGTCATTTTTATCGTGGCAAAGCCGACCGCAACGTTGATTGGTACACGCGCTTTGAACGAGTTTTTCTCGTTGTGCTGGAACGCGAATCTTTTGAATGTCATTGTCACGTTCACAGCGGCGAATGGCACTCGCCATGAGGTGTTTACGTACAGTCCCTTCCCTGAAGGGATAGATGTCAGAAATGTAACAAACTCGACCGTGGATGGGTATTTTTGGAACAAAGTCGCCAACGTTAGAGGGTACAAGTTCAAAACGCCCGTTTTCATTGACGAGCCACTGGTGATGAAGGTAGGTTTGGACATTTTTTTTTTTTTTTTTTGTTGTTGTATTGAGCTGGAAATGGTGTGAAATGTCATTGAGTGTTTGAAGTCAATTCTTGTGAATAATTACGGCTGAAGGTCTGTTGCATTCGCAAGTGGTAGACGGCGAGTTGAAGAGCAGTCCCCGTCACCGATGTTTTCAAGTACATATACCTCGAATTGGCTGTCAAAATTGCACTGTTGTGTTCACCTTCAAAGCCTCTAGTCCACTTATAGTCGAAATTTCTCTTCCCCTCTCCCATACAGGTGCACAAAGAGAAGAGAAATCGCACGTACATCACGGGAACCGCCGGCCGGCTGTACAGGGAATTCACAAGTCACATCAATGCCACCTTCTTCCTAATAAGCGTTTCGAATACTTCCATACATCTACACCAGAATTCTGTCCTCCAGCTGACAAGGGACAAAGTGATTGACGTCAGCATTCATCCATTCTCGTCGCTGCTGCCGTACGAAACGGACGGAAGCTATCCCTTTACACAGACCAACGCCTGCATCATACTGCCAGTGGTGCCGGAAATCGATCGCAGCTACTACGTAATCTATGCATTCAACCCTCAATTGTGGAATGTTATCCTTGGACTGCTCGTCGGGTTCCTGGCAATCGAGTTGATTGCGAATTACGGATTTGAGGGACGACTCCTTGTTGGCCTGTCGATACAATCGACCATAGGGGGCATGATTAACCACCCGATGGATATGTCATTGCCGCCACCAAGTGCTGTTCGCCGATGGAGGACGAAGGCGCTTATCAGCTCGCTGGTAGTGTTTACGGGATTTTTTGTATCAAACTTGTATGTGGGATCGCTGACCAGTTTGTTCAGTACAACTGTGTACGGCCATCAACCGGAAACGTTGGAGGAAATTTTGCACACTCGCCTGGAGATACTTTTGTTGGAGCACCATATAGATTCGTACTTTGGTACGAAAGTATTCCCAGAGGCGTTGCGGAAACGGGTTCGCATTGTAGACCCAGACACACTGGCGAAATACCGCAACAAACTGAATGCCACGTATGCGTATATTGTGAAGGAGGAGCGCTGGAAGATGATCAACTATCAGCAGTCGAGGTTGTGGAAACCGATTTTCAAGATTGCTCGCGACTTTTGCGTCCCCAATATGTTCCTGTCGTTTCCCATTCAGTACGATTCGCCATTTTACGAGTCCTTGAAGTCGTTTACAATGAACGTCGAAAGTGCTGGACTGTATTTGCATTGGACGGATATAAGTTATCGCGACGCACGGGAGTCCGGTTTGATTGAGATAATGAAGGAGACCCGCCAGCATCCGGTGCTGTTGAGTATGGAGCATTTTAAATTGGTTTTCGTGTTTGTTGGGGTCTGCTATGGAGTGTGTTTCGGGTGCTTGGTCATTGAAAGAATTGTCGCCGCCGTATGCCGGCGAGGTGGGAATTAAATAAAGAGAACAGTGGACAGGTGGAGTGTGGTGTTTTCGTTTTTAGTTTGGAGTTTCAGTGGGCCTTAGGACGGGTGTGTCTGAAAAGTCAGTGGGCAGTTGCCATACCCAACCGTATTCATATCGTTATCGTTTGGGCTGAACACAAAGACAGGTTTTACGCAAAAAAACCGCTTCGAGGGGAAAATGGGCTTCAGCCAACAACTTCCGGACGAGACGGCTTACCTGCCGAGCTTTTCAAGGCAACGGGAGATGATTTGGTAGAGTGGATACACCAACTCGTGTCCAAGATTTTGTTAGAGGGAAGTATGCCTGATGAATGGAACCTCAGCATTGTTTGCCCGATCCACAAGAAAGGAGACCCTCTAAACTGCGCCAACTATAGAGGAATCAGTCTCCTTAACACCGCGTATAAGATCCCTCCTGCCGTACTGTGTGATCGCCTGAAACCATATGTCAACGAACTGATTGGGCCCTATCAGTGCGGTTTTAGGCCCCGTAAGTCCACAACCGACCAAATATTCACACTACGGCAGATCCTGGAAGAAACCCAAGAAGTCCAAGTCGAAACCCACCACCTGTTTATCGACTTTAAGGCCGCATATGACAGCATTTATAGAGAAGGGCTCTGTATACCCTGTGTAGTTTTGACATCCCTGCCAAACTTGCCAGATTGTGCAGAATGACGATGGAGAACGCTCGCTGCTTCATAAAGATCGGAAACAATCTCACCGAGACCTTTGGTGTCAAAAAAGGACTTAGGCAAGGTGACGCGCTATCCAGTGACTTTTTCAATATAATTCTTGAGAAGAGGCACAATTTTCCAGAAGTCTGTGAAACCACTGGCGTACGCTGACGACGTCGACATCATTGGCAGAACACAGCGAGCTGTCACTGGTGCGTTTGCAAGTATCAGTACAGAAGCGGCAAAAGTGGGTGAATAGTGGTGAATGAGGGCAAAACAAAGTATATGCTGTCAACAAGAATGGACACACAACATCGACGAATCGGACAGAGAACGCCACGATAGACAGCTTTAACTTTGAGGTAGTTCGGGACTTTGTCTACCTCGGCTCCGCTATTAACTCTGAAAATGGCATCACCTCAGAAATCAAGCGAAGAATCACACTTGCCAACCGCTGTTACTTTGGCCTAAGAAGGCAATTGATTAGTCAGGCCTTGTCGAGAAATACTAAGGAGACTCTATATAAGACCCTCATCATCCCAGTCCTGCTCTATGGTGCAGAAGCATGGACCCTATCAAGGTCGGATGAAGAGCTCCTTGGTCGTTTTGAACGCAAAATTCTTCGTGTGATTTTTGGTCCAGTTTGCGTTGACGGGCTCTGGAGGAGGAGAATTAACAACGAACTCTGCGAGGAGTACAGCGACATCGAACTAGTCAGAAAAGTACGTATCCAGTCGTCTAAGATGGCTGGGACATGTAGAGCGAATGGACACCAACGCTCCGGCCAGAAGAGTCTTCGATTCCAACCCGGAGGGACAACGCTGTAGAGGAAGACCTCGCCTTAGGTGGCACGCGCAAGTGAAAGGGGTTCCAGTCGTCTAAGATGGCTGGGACATGTAGAGCGAATGGACACCAACGCTCCGGCCGGAAGAGTCTTCGATTCCAACCCGGAGGGACAACGCTGTAGAGGAAGACCTCGCCTTAGGTGGCACGCGCAAGTGAAAGGGGTTCCAGTCGTCTAAGATGGCTGGGACATGTAGAGCGAATGGACACCAACGCTCCGGCCGGAAGAGTCTTCGATTCCAACCCGGAGGGACAACGCTGTAGAGGAAGACCTCGCCTTAGGTGGCACGCGCAAGTGAAAGGGGTTCCAGTCGTCTAAGATGGCTGGGACATGTAGAGCGAATGGACACCAACGCTCCGGCCGGAAGAGTCTTCGATTCCAACCCGGAGGGACAACGCTGTAGAGGAAGACCTCGCCTTAGGTGGCACGCGCAAGTGAAAGGGGACCTCAACCAACCTGGAGTGCGCAACTGGAGGCAGTTAGCCAAAGATCGCGCTATTGGTTGAGGCCCAGGTCCACCCCGGACTGTAAGTAAGTAAGATGCATCTAATATCGCAAGGTCAGCATTCCCAAGGTTAGGTTCGCTTTGGAGGGCAGTTTTGCAGCCGATGCAAATTTCACCCGGAAGCCGTGAAGGCCCATTGTGAGTACCCTGTTCCCAAAGTTAAGTCTAATTATATTGAGCAAAGATGTACTTCAGCTCAAAGCAACCCCCTTTTCTTTTATACACAGGTCAGATCAGGCCTCAAATATTACATTTTGTCGAACGGAGCCGAAGTATTCACAGAATTTGAGGGTTCTTTCTCGTAATTCTGCTGAATCTAGCATCACATTCTTCTATGTTGTCAACAAATTTTTATTATTTCCGCCAACGTTTTTCCTCAAATTGACGATATTTTCTCCATAGCGAAGATTTTTTAAAAATATTTATAATATTATTTAATATATAAAAATCTCGTTAATATTAAAATATTATAATATTATAGTATTTTTCATTATTTCAGTAAAAGTTAAAAAAAAAAATGTTCACATAGGACCCTAGGCCTGAAAAACTTGCAATTCCAACCAAAGTGTATTTTTTTTGCACCGATTCTCTTTAGACAATGATTCAATTATTTTCCGGCAAGACTAGAGTACATATACCGATAACCAGATGTTCAAAATTGCATCTGATGACGAATCCGATGATGATAAATCATCAAATGGTTGGAATCGCATATAACTCCAACCAAAGCCAAACAGTTTTTGTCCTCCTCTCTAAGATAGATGAACTAGAGTTTTTATTTCTATGATTTGGAGACTTGAGAGTGTCACAATTTTTATAAATATGGCTTCAATTCTTACAAGGACTTTCTTCATCCTTTTTAAGGTCCTAGAGTGTTTGACACGGTGTGGAAAATGTTTCTTAATTTTTTTTTTAAATGTGTGTGGATAAACATCGTTCAAACGCGACAATTAAAAGCCAATAAGCGCTAGAATTCCAGAACTTTTCCAAGTATCCTCCTTCACAACAGCAAAGCCTACCTAATCTCCGTTTCGACGTGCTCCTGCTGCCCAGACAAACACTCGGCGGAGTGTCTGATTAAAACTGAACTTCCATCCCATGGCCGTACAATAATGATTGATTTGACCCCAATTTCGATATGGGATGGGATATGGAAAACTAATCACCTTCGCATATACAACACAGGACCGTCAGTTGAACGAAACTAGTTTCGGTTTAATAAAGTCCTGTTACATTAGCACCACGAGCATGGGACGCCGGCCGGATATGAGGCGCACGCATGCAAGGACACGGGCAGGGGCACCCGGCGCCAACACCATCTGAGTCCTGTGTGTTGTACAGCTTGATTGGTTTCAATTAAAATTCAATTATCGGGATAACATGCTTTAATGGTTTTCCGGTATTTTTTTTTTTGTTGGGGAAAAGAAATGAAAATTCATTCGAGGTGTGTACAGAGGCACACAGTCCTAATATCGAAACCACCAGATTCCTGACAGATAGCAAGGACATTTCGGTTATTCGAATCCAAATTCCGGTCAACGCACAACACTTGATTATCTGCGGTGGCGGTGGCGGCCGGAATTTTAGTTTTCCTCTTCTGCACTCGCCCTGGCATATGTATTTGCATTTGCACTCGACAAGGATAAATTGTGAATTTTCGGCAGACGAACGGACGAACGGACGGACATATGGTTGATGGTTTTATCGCCCCCCACAAACAGGCTCTTTCTGATGCTTCCATTGTGTCTGCGTTCGGACGTAGTTTTGCATCGCAGAGAAGCAGCGGCTCCTTGTCGATTTTATATCGTCGGAAATGTTGTACGTCTGTCGTTGGACACTAATCAAAATGCGTGCGGTCTGTCTGGATAATGCCAAAGCACACAATTCGAACACGGAGGATTATTGGGGGCGCAAATCGTTTAGATGTCACCGACAGTAGGGCGCGAAAGGCAGTTGCCTGCAAATTTTTAATTATAAACGCTTCCGAAAAACTGTACCTAGGACTAATGTCCTTTAGGGCCGTTTGCTGATACGACTTATAGCGAATTAAGTGCCGTATAAACTCTTATGTGACAGTTTATGCCCTGAAAAAAGTATTTAACTAGAACTTAAATCGTTAAGAGTCGTATGAGCAAACGGCCCTTTATGACATTGTAAATGATGAGTTCATTCAAAAGCCCTTGTTTAGGACTATTGTCCTCTATGTACGACCTTCATAGAAGCAGTAAGTGACCTGATTGCACAGGCATTCATCGCAGCCTACAAACGATTGTGCGCTAGAAGAGGTCACATCGGACATTTCTAGAGTGATAATGGAACAAATTTCGTGGCTGCGAACAAAATATTACAGTTAAATGTAACAGAATGTAACAGAATGAAAAAAATTTCTAACACACTAACGTCCATTTATACAGAATGGCACTTTATTCCCCCAGGATCTCCTCACTTTGGAGGACTATAGGAAGCCGGGGTAAAATCTATCAAACACAACCTCAAGCGAACAATCGGCGACATCAAACTAACATTTGAGGAATTGTCAACACTTTTAACTCATAAGCATGCTTGAATTCAATGCCAATATGCCCACTTTCAAATAACCCCGGGAAAACTGATGTACTGACCCCAGGACATTTTTTATTGGCACCACCGGAAAGATGCAGGCTAAACAGTGTGAAAGGGATTGCTAACCCGATGGCACCTATTAGAGCGGATGCAACAACAATTTTGGAAAAAGTGGAGTGCAGAATACCTGACAACATTTCAACAACGACAGAGACGATTGGAAACTTAAGGGCTGGAAACATTGATCAAGGATGATCAACTCCCCCCAACTAAAGGGTCCGCCAAATAACTTTCTTTTTTTTTTTGAAAATGCTATAAAAAAAAAACTACTGAATATTTTCTCTCTAGTTGAAAAAAAAAGAAGTTAGATGGCGGACCCTTTAAGTGGAAGCTAACAAGGCTTATAGAAACACACGCTGGAAATGATGGTCTAATACGAGTAGTAACGGTACAAACGCACAACAAAATCTATAATAGACCCGTGACGAAGATTTGCTTATTACCAACTATCGATAATGATCAGGTTACAAGCCCTGACAGAAACGAACAAAAACAAAGTGCAGCGGAACCAACAACTAGCCATAGAAGAGATGTCAACAATAACACTTGCAAAGAAATAAGGCGAACAGCAACCACCACAGTAGAACCATCGACTAGTGGAATAACAACATTGAAACAGATACCTAGACATGAAATGGCGTCAAGTCACCATGTACAAATAGCGCGTCCCGCCAATAAGACTAAAATTAGACCTACTGGCATATCAATAAATCGACACCAGAAATCCTACTGCGACAAAACTACCACGTCAACTTTCCTCAGGTAACGGAATGGCTTCGGCCAGACTATGAGCCTGGGAAAGAATGCCATCGTGTATTCGCGGATGGCTCTGCAGCACCGGACAGGGGTCTGGTTCTGGATGGATGTGGAAGCCAGCATTTAAATAAGGAAACAGTTCAGAATAGTCCTGTCATATGAAACGCCGCTACTGAAAAAAAAACATTATTTTTAGACGTGGATGTTTTTGAAGTGGTGGGCAATTTCACATTGTCTATAAGTGTTGTGCCGTTTTTGACACGTAAGTAAAATATATATTTGTTCGTTCGTCGCGTTTAACTTGACCACATTATTCTTTTTTAACAAGGTCGTGGGCTCACTAAACAGAGTTTAATTCTGCTCAAATCGGAGTCGGAGCATATCTCCAAAATATGTCCGGACAGTGAACTTGGGTTGCAGCTGGAGTTTGCGGACGAGTTAATGAAATGGAAAAAGGAAGAAGTAAGTATTATGATAAAATTTTATCATTCCTTAAAAATTAAACTCGAGATAAAAAAATGTAATCTGTCTGTCCATATGTCTATCTGTCTTTTTAACCCTAGAAAGATAATCATATAATAAATAGCGTAAACGATAATCATACGTCTGAGGGACGTATGACACTTAATTAGTGTGTTTAATGAAACCCATGTTGGTAATTTTGATCATATATTAGTATTTTATTTAATTATGTAGGTAATATCGAAATAAATAAATTAATGAGTGCAAATAAAGTTTAATATGAACAATACAATGTTTCCGCGCCATACGTCTCGCGGACGTAGATTATCTTTCTAGGGTTAAATATCTATATGATTGTTTGTTCGTAAGAAGACCCTACAACCTATATAACATTTTTTTTTTAATTTTCTCCCTAACTCCCTAAATGCCCAGTATGCATTATGGGGGTGCCGCTTACAATAGGATGTGACAATAATCACCACAGAACGGATTGAGGACAATTGCTTAACATCAAGTTGAGCAAGACGCTCTCAAGAATCTACTTACTTTAACTTAATTGTATGTGAAAATATCATATAAATAATGGTGTAGTTCTGTTCGACTAAGATTGAATTTGACGGTATGTCTTTAAATGCAAAAATCTTAGAAACGGTTCAATATACTCTGGTGCATTTTTCACAGGCCTATAGAGGATACCTAGGCCTACAATCTCTACTTTGTTTCAACTTTATATCTCTATAAATTGCGGAAAAAATTGGACAAGAGAAATTTATTTTTTCGTTTCGTTTGGTTTTTTCTTTGTTACGCTTTCCGTTCGAAAGTACTGAGAACATTTAAGTATAGTAAATACCAGCTTATAGAGGACATCTGCAGGTACAACTTAGGATATTCAATAACTCGATAACTTAAAAGGTTTTTCTTAAAAAAAAGGCAAAATTTGATACATTTCGACGATTTTCACATCTCACTCATGTGATATGCAATTCAAACACACTAACTGCGCAATATTATATTGACATCTCTTTTAACCTTATTTTACTCCTGTGACGGAAAGGGAGACAGACATAGGTAGTACGCTGTGTGGTTTGCTAAGAAAAAAAAAAACAAAAGAAATGTCAAATCAGTAGGAAAGGTTTGTTTGTCTCTGTTTTGCTTAGTAACGGCCATATTATTCACTTACTTTAATAAATGTTAAAGGTTACACCCGGGTTTAAGTGAGTTTAACCCAAAAACTAAACCCAAGTCCATAGTATTCACTCCTTAAACCCGAACATAAACCCAGTTTTTTAAACTTGACAGCGTTTAATCCGATTGGATTTAAACGCAATCCGGAGACCGGTTTAAGTACTTTAACTCGGGTTAAAACTCAATTTCATAATATTAACATTTCTTCGCTCGCAAGAAATAAGAAAAGACGGATAAAAAAAAATGGCAAGAAACTAAAAAAGGACTTCATTCGTGAAATGGACGAAATTAATGTTGATATCTTCGTCGTCAGAAGACGAATTTGTCGAAGAGCTGATGAAACAGCAGCTGATGGTAAATCAATTGATTTCATTGCAGAAAAACGTTATAGAGGCGTTCATTTTAACTGGGTGTGGTAAAGGAGATACGATATTTATATCAAGAATACAAATAATTCCCAGCATTTATCCATTTCAGTTTAAACGGATTCAATTTCGTATTAATGTTTGTTCTGCCATGACAATCAATAAGTCACAGGGTCAAACTTTAAGAAAACTGGGAGTTGAATTCACGGGCAGTTATAGATAATTATGTAGCGTGCTCCAGGGTAACTAATGCAGGAAATTGAAAGCATTGGATGTCGGGTCGATTGTGACAATGAATGCAGTCGATTTAACAGCAGTTTTCAACATTTCTACAACATTTTTTTTGGGTGCTTTGTTTGCTCAAAAATCAAACGTCAATTGTGGAGTTAACAAAAAACATTCTTCAAACGAACACTGAAGCAATAACTCAGCAGTTAGAAATATTCCAAACCCATCTCGTAAACCTAGCAAACAATGCATTAACAACCAATGAAGATTGTAATATCAAGGTAGAAGTTTTGTCACTATCGACATACGCTACGCTAGCAATGCTTAACTACCAACAAACTCCGAATGCTTTGATTGACGTCTTGATCGACATACACGTTGGAAAAATGAACCCGCTTATACTAACGCCAGCTTCATTCGGAACTCATGCAGAATTTATGTATAAATACGAAGTAAGGTGAAGCAAATAAATGAGTTGAACTTAAGCCCTTACTCCGAATAGCTATTCCCCCACCCGTGGTAAGGTGGCTATTCTAACGAGTTACCCATACAAGTTAACAGGCATATGTCGAACGAAAATGTCACTTGGCCACTCTAAAGATCAAAATTTAGTACTTCCCCCAACTACCGAAGTGTTTCAACTTTTGTCAGCCACACTGTGCCAATATATTTGAATTTGGACTGCCCTCAATCTCCCGTCCATCTGCACTCTTTTAGCTAGAACCATTTCTTAGAGCAGTACTATGCCAATTTTTGCCAGCCACACTGTACCAATACGAACTCACATAAATTTCGATTGCAATTTCGACAGCAACGCCTCTCCAACTCCATTCCCGTCGCACTTTGTCAGTGGTCACTGGTCAGTGCGGCGGCGGCGGCAACCATTCCTAAAGTGTTGAGGTCAGTTTCACCTATATATATCCACTCTGTGCGGCGTGCACCCGTGTCCTGCTCTGCTTGTGCTTGCAATTATTCAAAATCTACTGGTATACACTCGCCGCTCCTTGGATCATTGTTCAAAACTCAAAGAGCTGCTATCGTGGTGGCCGTCTAATTGATTTGAAATGTACCAATGCAACGAGTTAATCTTAAAGGACGCAACAACGACTACGACGACGACAGCTGACAGCTGACAGTGTATCCTCTCCACACCAGTTGCACCACGACGAAATGTTTGTTCCACATATTTAATGGACTCAAACATTGCACACAACGAATAAAACACAAAAAACCTGGCATCCAGCCAGGAGTCTTGCAGGCTCTGCCAGTTTTGTCAGTTTTGCGCTTTCATGAGGCGCAACATCTGTGAAAATCAAAACGTATACCGTGTGTACATCGGAAAAAAAGGACGAAAACATTCGGTGCCGAATCAAAATGCACTGTTGCTTCCTCGTTTCTCGTGGCGGTGCTGGCACATTTATCGTTTCAGCTGATTACCTTCTTATTCGTCCTTATTTATATTTTTTTTTATTTGCTCGCTGTGTTATGTCCTTGTGTTATGAATTCGGATAAATCCTGATGTCACATTAAAAATTTAAAGCTGCAAATTTATTCCTACCGGGCCTATGCTATTTAGATGCCTCTTGTTGTTGTTGTTGTTGCAGTCTCCCCTATGTCATCTGGAAAATTGCCACCGAGACCACCGCAGCGATATAGTTTTCTTGCTTTCTGCGGAAATGGCAGGATGCAGGCGAGGATGCCATTTCGATAAGGGGCATTCGGTGGTGGCGGGTAATGATGATGGCACCTAGGTATGTGCGCCCCCTTTGCTGCATATAGGAAGACGGTCGGTGTCGGGATCGGATTATGAGGAATGCAGTTTGTGTACTGCCGGATGGATGTCCTCCCGATGTCAGTGTCAGGTGGGAAATGCACACGATGCAAGAGCGCGGACTAATTTCGGAAATGGATTTTTCTTTCCACCGCCCCCGACAGCCAGAAGCAATCGTGGGAAAGTGTTTCATAATGGAGCAGCATCAGTAGGACCGTGCTTGCGATTGTTGGTCGTAGTGAGGGAAATTATGGTTACAACAACAATCAAGCTGAGATTTCGACCGAGGTTGCTTATGATGACAGAGTGCAGGAGCTAGGTAGCCATTTTTTTTTGTCGGCCGAAAAAGGGGATCAGAAATTCATTGTGAAAAATGGCAGTCAGTAAAAATTAAACCAAGCTTTAGGAAGGGTCAGAAAAGTGAAGGTCCAACGACTGAGGTGGCTGGGTCACGTAGAGCGTATGGCACGAATGCGGAAGATCTTCGAATCCACACCCGAGGGAAGGCGCAGTAGGGGAAGACCGCGACTCAGGTGGCGCACGCAAGTGGAAGGGGACCTTAACCAACTTAGCGTGCGAAACTGGAGACAGCTAGCTAAAGATCGCACCGGCTGGAGACGCTTGTTGGTTAAGGCCCAGGTCCACCCCGGACTGTAGCGCCACCTTAAGTAAGTGCGTAAGTTAAGGAAGGGACCTCTTTTGCAACCTGCAATACCTCGAATGTCCGCCGATATAGAAGGCTGCGCGGGTCTCAATTTAGGCGTCTTGTAAAATACTACAGTTCACCAGTGGGAATCAGGAAAAGGCCTCTTTGAATAGGAAAAGATCGGATTAGTTGGGTCTACTGCCGGACCGAGTAGAGACTGTACTTAACCCCTGCTTTAGATATGAGGCCGGGACCTTCAAATTTCTAGACTCGAAATGAAGGTATCTAAAGAAGCTGCGGAAGGCTAATGTGTACTATTGATGCGGGAAAGACGGTTAAAATTTGAAAGACTGCAAAGCCAGCGACCAACGTTTGGACATCAATTTGGTGATGAGATGTGTCCTGAATAGAAAAAAGCGGTCTAAAATATGAAAGCTGGGATAGCTCTCAGTCTTAGTTACCAAACACCACCTGCAACACACTCTTTGTGAACGTCGGTCTGATGTAGCGATATGGAACCCCGCACCAGGAAATATTGACAGGACTTAAGAAATCCCCCTCGAGTCAGCAAATGCATGAATTTAAACTTGCCGCCTAAAATTCAAACTATAAACTTTTGCTTTAAAATTCGTATGAGGTACTGAGAGTGTTACTTAAATAATTTCCCATTTGATAGATCCACTCAAGTGTTTGGCGGCTGGCGCTTTTTTTTAAAGGATTCGGGAATCCATCCATCTTTTGTGAATGTCCTAAGTAGCAGTGTTGCCAGTTGCCACTGAAAAATTTCAAAATGGGGGCCCCAGCCAAGAAAAAGCGCCTCCATATAAAATACTAATGGTTATAGGAATTAACAGAAAAAATCAGAGCATTTATTTATAACAAAAAAACAAAAAACAAATTTATTCCCTACAAAACCCTTTTTATTCATATTTTTGCAACGGCAACACTGCTCAGTAGGTTGTGGCACCAGCTTTGTGGTTAAAGCAAACATTTTCTACCCGCCAACACATTTAAAAAAAAATTATTCACCAACATTTGTTGCCTAACCTTAAGTCAAATTTTAAAAATTGTATATACAAAAAAGTACAATAAAAACGGCGAGCATCACCGAGCCCTGACTACCAAACCTTCTACGGGCTTAAATTGGATACACGAATTTGGACGATCTCTGGTCTGAGCAGTCGGTAAAAAAATCGTGTTTGGTAATCGTGTTATCAACTAAATTTGGCTATAATTATTTTTTAAAGGTCGCTCTAAAAAATCGATGCTATGCGGATCATCCAGGAATGATTCAAGCCCTTGAAGCAATTTTCATTCAAGCTAGTCGTGAGATAGAGCAACAGAAACACAAACGGTCAACAAGGTCTTGAAAAATTTGGTTCACAGGATGGCAAAGCCAATCGAGGCTGCTCCTTCTAGTAAAGCCTTTTGAAAATAATTCAAAACAATAAACATTTTTAGTTCCGACTTTAAATTTTCCATACGCATTTCGAAATTGCCAAAAAGCGTAAATTTTAAGTCAAGGCTTAAAATTTATTAATAGTACCGCGTTTTATATTTTTAATATTTGTTTTATTGTATTTGGATCAGCTTGCTTTATATATACAAAACCCTGGCTTCCCTTACCAATTTTGGATCCTCAATTATTCAGAAACCTCGTCGATTTGTAGGGCTAAGGCCCGTTTGCTGATACGAGCTATATAGATCTGGGTTCTACATGAAACCTTGTGTGCTACATTTTATTAACGGTCACATACAATTTTATTTGGGACTCAAATGCCATGAATCGTATCAAAGCATGGCCCTAAGTGCGGACCTCCAAGGCGGACATTTACAAAGCGAGGGGTTATCAAGAAGCGATTAAGAAGAGGAAACTACATCAACCACTGTCTAAAAAATCGGTTTCGTGGCGATTTTACCAGCACTTTGCATGTAAGGTCCGACGTTAAACTTTGAGGGGTCTGAAAGCTATCTTTTGTTCGGTCTGTGACCTTTTAAAAGGTATAGATCCAGGATTGCAGGTATTCTTGACGTTCCTAATGACCGATTGCGATGAAAAAGACACAAAATGCTGCTCCATGTTAAGCCCTATGGTTTTTTATTGCGTTCATATGGATCAGTTGTGTAGTTTCAACCGGATGCCGTAACAAGTCCCCATCCAATGAGGCAAATTTCACAATTTTATTATATGCAGAGAAGAGGGTTTGATCGCACGTTCCATTCTCTCTGTTTTCATAATATTCTCTATTTTTGTTGCTTAACTCCATAAACAGAAGTCACAGAGGGTAGTTGAGTTTGCCAAATGGTCAAAAAAAAAACCCAAACAGCATCACTCTTTGAAATGTTACCTTCCCAATTTACACCGGTTCTTATAGGGCAACAAGTCGAAATTTAAATTTCCTATTATTAAGGCCAACTTGACGAAAAGTCCCCCGTCAATAGTGGTCCGATTCGAATATCTTTAAAAAATAAGGCCTAGTTCATTTCTCCCAAATGCGCGTTTGGTTCTCTTCTTCCAAGCGTTACCCACAAGTCCTTGGTACCGGCATGAATAGGATGCGACTGATTTGATAAAAAGCCAAAAAAGAAACTCCCACGATACACCTGATGTTAATAATGAGAAATTATCCACCATACCGCTGCTGTATATAAAACTCTCCGTGAACCGAAATATTTCCCATTTCCCCGGTTTGCGGTGCTTTCAAATTTCATTTATAGTTTCACAAGGTTCATAAATCTGAAAACTTTAATTAATGACCACAACAGCGCAGATAAACCACGCCAGAGAGTGGAGCGCCAGCAAATCTCGTGATTGCCATCGGTTTAAGAAGGTTAATAAATCTTAAGATCATCGTTAAGAATTTTAGAAATTTCTTCCCCTATCTGAGAAGTTATTAAATGATTCCAGAGGGTTGTGAGCGAGTGCTGACAGGCACCATAAGACTTGGAGAATGTCGTCGGTGAAATTTTGTGGGTGGCGGGAAAATGAAAGGAATCGAGGGGAACTTGCCGATGAAAACCAAGCCGACTACCTTTTTCTCTTTAAAAATGTCAAAAGCCCCTAAGAACGGTGAGCGAGATCTTGGACCCTCTTTCGAAAGTTGGGCCGATTCTAAGCACATTTTTCGATTTTCCCGGAAGAAGATTTTAATTTCTGCCTGTTGCAAACGGTGACAACGATGTCCTCCAAAATCACTCTGCCATCGCAACTTGAAAGCCTCCCGAGTGAATACAAAAAAAAAGGGAGAAAAACCACCCACCATGCGAGACAATTAATTTCTGCAGCGACTGCATTCACGCCGCGGTTTCGAATTCATGCGGCTGGCTGCAGCCTTCATAAGATTACAAAGAAGCGGTGCTGCTTTTAGTTCGAGTCAGCAAAAACCTGCACAAACTGCCAGCCAAAAACAGAGGGAAAAAAATCTCCATCAAAACCCTAATTTACTACTGTACAGTTGTAACCCTCCAAGGACTATCCACTCCGACAAAAATTCTCATGTTTGTCCAGCTAACTTGCACCGATGTTAATTTTTCATTTTATTTGCTTACCAAGTTGCACCTCGTTCCACGGAGACGGCCAGCTCTGTTCAACACATGCTCATAACTTTGCAGGGACATGCGAAAAAAAAGGAGATTTGGGTGGCAAAAAAACTGCTTCCTCGTGGAAAGTTTGAAACAAAAGCGACCAACAAAAATAATATTTCAGACTACGTTCGAGTGCACGCACACAGACTCGTATCGTTTTAGCACTTCCGAATTCACATTGAGACAATTGTGCACAATTTGCAGGATGCAGATGCACACACCGTGCAGCTTTTAGGAGGTGGGGGGATGACTCTCCAACATCCAACCTGCAGCGCTCTCATATTTTCCCTCCATTGTCTGTGCCATTCTTCTCTGCGACTCCCAGCTACAGGTGTGAAAAAAGGACTCTTCCTCTTTTGCAACAAACAGTGTTTTTTGTTCGCTCTGTCATTTTTATTGTTTATATCAGAATTTATGCGCTCGAGGAGGTGGCTCTGGCTCGAGCGAGAAGTGGACTTGTTTAGTGTGCAGCGATGAACTCACAGTTGCCACTTGTAAGACCCGGAGCGGTACAGACGACGCCATGCGAGTGCACAAGTTAAAGGAGTTAAATTTAATGAAAATTGAATTGTCGGTCAGTCGGTGGTGGTGGTCACAATCAATTATATTGTTCAAAATTGAATGCGACTGTTGTGCATAACGATTTGCAGTGCTCGACAAACCCCATGTCAAGTTATTGAGCTCTGTGGCTTTGGATATCCTTGCCCAACGGCACATGAGTGGGGCAAACAAAATGTCGTATCTGAATGTGCGGCGCATCAACCGCAATTCAAATATATGTGAGCTGCGAGTCGCCGATGCGTGAAGGGGTATATTGGAATCTGTTGCAGGACAATGCAGTCCGGTAAGCCACTTTGAGTGCATTCAGATAAAAATTATCATTAAATTCTACGATCTGAAGGATTTCGGTTTTTTTTTTTTTTTGCTTCCGTACCGCCATGGCGCGCCATTGGGAAGGTGCAGAAAGTTGATATCAAGGAATTAAGGGTAATCCTTCGAAGGCAACTGAGAGGAGTCGTACAAAATGCGCTCTTACTTTACGAATGTCTAATTGGGAAATGGCGAAGTGGCGAGCGATTAAATATTCGAGTGGCAATTATATTTATGAATTAATTTTTGTGGCACTTTGCGGGGAATTTTTCGCGCCATTGATGGGGTATTTTTTCAGCTGAGTGTTGGGCGCGTTTTTCAGGGAAATTGTGGCAATTCGCGAAGATATTTTCTAGCGAGTCTTTGTGCGTTCTTCGGGGCAGTTCTTGTCGCGTTTTTGTATGCGATTTTCGGGGCAGTTCTTGTCTCATTTTTATAGACAATGTTTTGGGGGCGTTTCGCTCTTGATTTTCGGAAGATTTTTGGAGAGGTTTTGCGGCGTCTCTTGAGGCGATTTACAGGACGGTTCTTGGCGCGTTTTTTATGCCATTTATAGTTCTGATCTTTCAAAGTTTTAGATCAGGTTTTGGAGACGTTTTGTGGCGATTTTCGGATACCTTATGGCTTGGTTTTGTTTTCAAGGCTTGCATCAATTTTAAGAGAGGCTTTGCGGCGGTTTTCCACACGATTTTCTAGAGGGTTTTTGGGACGTTTATCTTTTGATTTTCTGAAGGTTTTTGAAGAGCTTTTACAGCGATTTTTAGGGGACTTTTTTGGCGTTAATGGCTCGGTTTTCCCAAGTTTTGAATCAATTTATGGTTTTGCGGTGATTTTTATTGGACCGTTCTTGGTGAATTTTTAAAAGGCCTTTAAAGCGTCGATATTTCCAAGTTTTATATCAGATTTTGGGAAGATTTTTTGGCGCTTTTCGCTCAGTTTGTGACTCAGTTTTTTGAAAGAGCTTTTGCAACGTTTTTTGAAGCAACTTTTAGATCGGTTTCGGGTTAGTTTTTCAAAGACTTAAATCAATTTATGGGGAGATTATTTTACTGCGTTTTCTAGGTCGGTTAAAGTTTCCTTTTTGAATTAATTTTAAGGGCGTTTACCGCTTGGTTTTTCTAAGTTTCGGGTGAGTTTTTCTGGCGTTTTTGCGGCGTTTTTGCGGCGTTTTTTGCAGCGATTTTCTAGATGGTTCTTGGCGCGTTTTTACTGCTGATTTTTGGTGCGTTTATCTCTTGATCTTCTAAAGCTTTTTGGAGCGACTTTAAGGGACAGTTTTTGGCTTGTTTTTTATACGCGACTATCAGGGCGTTTTTTGGCTTTGTTTTTCAAAGTCTTAAATCAATTTCTGGGGAGTTTTTTTACTGCGTTTTCTAGGTCGGTTAAAGGTTCCTTTTACAATAGTTTTAAGCGCGTTTACCGCTTGGTTTTTCTAAGTTTCGGATCAGTTTTTCTGGCGTTTTCTAGCGTTTTTTGAAGCGATTTTCAAGATGGTTGAAATGGCTGAAGGCTGATTTTTGGTGCGTTTATCTCTTGATTTCCTAAAGCTTTTTGGGGCGACTTTCAGGTCGTTTTTTGGCTTTGTTTTTCAAAGTCTTATATCAATTTTTGGGGAGATTTTGTGTCACTTTTCAAGATGTTTTCTAGGTCGTTTTTGGCGCCTTGTTACATTTTCTTAAATTGTTCTTGGCGCGTTTTTACTGCTGATTTTTGGTGCGTTTATCTCTTGATTTTCTAAAGCTTTTTGGGGCGACTTTAAGGGACAGTTTTTGGCTCGTTTTTATGCCGTTTTTTAGCTTTGTTTTTCAAAGTCTTATAAAAATGTTTGGGCAGATTTTGTGTCACTTTTCAAGACGTTTTCTAGGTCCTTTTTGGCGCCTTTTTACAGCCGATTAAAAGTGCGAGCTTACCGCTTAATTTTTCTGAACCTCGGATCAGATTTTGGGAGGTCTTGCTACGGTTTTTTGAGACAATTTTCAGGCAATCTTTATGCGTTTTTCGCGACTATTTTTAAAGCAGTTCCTGCAGCGTTTTTATAGACTATTTTTAGGCGTTTATGGCTCGGTTTTTTTTTTAGTTTTTTTTATCAGTTCTTGCGAAGGCTTTGCTGTGGTTCTGCAGCGTTTTTATTGATGATTTTTGAGGCGTTTTCAAACAGCTTTTGAGTGGGTTTTTAGTTTTGCCCGGGGTTCGGTGTTTTTCGATGTGATTTTTGGCAGATTTTACGTGTTCTTCGATTGGTTTCTGTGGCTTTTTTAGAGCTCTTTTTAGCTTTAATATATTTTGTCAACCTTTTTCTCAGTTTTAAAGGTATTTTCGTGTATTTTTCGGAGCGTCATGGCGCCTGATTGTCTGGTTTTTATTGATGATTTTTGGGGCATTTTCAAACAGCTTTTGAGTGGGTTTTTAGTTTTGCCCGGGGTTCGGTGTTTTTCGATGTGATTTTTGGCAGATTTTACGTGTTCTTCGATTGGTTTCTGTGGCTTTTTTTAGAGCTCTTTTTAGCTTTAATATATTTTGTCAACCCTTTTCTCAGTTTTAAAGGTATTTTCGTGTATTTTTCGGAGCGTCATGACGCCTGATTGTCTGGTTTGATTTGAGATTTCCGCACCATTTGACCCAAGATATTTCAGATATTCATAGTTTGAACCCGGTTTCTAAATACGAAAGTAAAATTTTATAAATTGCTGATTAGTCGCACGACTAGGTGCAATCATATTCGGGATGATGAATGTCAGTCCCCCGGGAGATTTTTTTATTTTTTTAGATGAGTTAAAGTCCATCACTATTACAGGGGCATCCCTCGCAAACAATTTACGATAAATACCCAGTCCCATATTTGACTGCCCTATTTCTATACATATCGAAGTTGTTTTGATTCGCCTTCTGTATTTTTCAGATTTTTTCTCTTGCTACAGGTCAAGTCAAGCATTTCTTTCCCCTCGTATTTAAACTGTTTCAGGTCAACCGCCACCGATTAGTACCTCAGACGAGAAACTTTAACCACTTTTTGAGACCACCTATAGAGAACTTAGCTCGGTCTTTGATAACTTCCCCATATTAACCGATGAAATTCCAGAAATAATCCAGTGAGCTTGTAGTTTAGTAAGTCGCACGGTTACTTCTAAGAATCACATGGAATTTAAGCCGAAACTCCCCTGTTTACTGCACAAATACCACTCGCTGAAAGTCTGACTTTTTCAAATACGAAAAAACACATTCACTGCTGAGCTAGTGATGGACAAGCGCCACGTGAAACCTCAAATAACAATCGGCGAGGGTATGTCCACTCAAATTGTGAGACTAAATACAACCAGTAGCGCCGCACCCACGCGAATAGTTCTACTTAGCGGTGACGGTTATTTATGTTTCGATGCAGAATGGGGTGGATGTCGGTGTTGGCAGACCACTCTTTCGACTTTACGCCTTCGTTCAAGGGGGTGGTTTAAAATAAATGCGCGGTTGCCTAGATGCGTTTTGTGGAAACTGGCTAATGGCAGAGTGATTCATTTTGGTTTGGCGCCAACAAACCCGAAAATTGCTTTTTAATTGAACGTTTGACAAATAGTGCTTTTGCATGAGAGCAGTTGCAATTTTTGTAAAATTTTTGAGAGGGAAACTCTTTAAAAATAAATTTCTACGATGCACTCACAATTTAGTTCAATCTGTCAGTCATGGACCGCCCTCGTCCATTATCCTTTTCACTTTGGAAGCTTCTTCTTTTCCACTGTGCGACACACAACTACACCCGTCTCACAAATTGATTCGGAAACACTGACCATCCAATATGCAAATGAGATGCTGTTCGCCTTGCAATTTGACATTGATACCTTCTGGACAAAAAGGAACAGTCAACAGGATGTTTGCCAGAGTGCATCGGCAAATGCTGTATACAACTGCGAAGATTTTTGCAACTTCAAATTTGTCTCCCAGTCCAGGATGTGGTTGAATCTAAAATATATTCAATAGACATACCAATTACACTTGTACATGTACATATCCTTCGGTCGAAAATATTTCGTTCCGACAGTGTACACCCATAGTCGCATAGACGTTCCTGTGCATACGTGCGATGACTGCGACACAAAACGATTGTTACCATGCAACGAGGATAATAGTTCGTCGAAGCCGGACACTCTTACCGAGAACAAAAAACGAACCGAAGCTCAGCGCTCTGTACCCTCTCCGCCTCCTTGGTATGTGAGGATGTGTGCTATAGATGCAACAGTAAACGGATTACTTGGATGTGGCATTTATTTTTGTTGTGGACCATGAGACAAAACGACAGGTAAAATGCAAATGAAACAGCCAACTGGCGTGATACCGGTGAAGCAAAATACCGTGCAGCTATTGTACATGAAAAGTTACGAAGAACCGAATGCCACTACACCGTGCATATCCGGCTTGTGAGAGAAAGGATGCAGTCCATTTTGTTTTAAATTCTGTTTGGTGGGGGTGGGGGGAGGTGTTTTAGAAAAGTTCACTATAGAGGCATTTCAGGCAGCAGCTATTGCCCAACGCAGGCAACTTGAATGGTATTTCGTTTGTTGGTTATTCAGGAAGTTAGTCGGGACTCAAACGGCAGTTATTATACAGTGGGGCTGGCAAGAGAAGGTGCTGGCTGGTATTCCTAATGAAAATGTAGTTTTTGTAGAAGGGTTCCAACTGGAAGGTGGTTTTTCAAATGTAATGAGTTGACCTCGGTTGAGACCCCAGAAAAACTAAGACGCTTTTAGAGGTTTTTGAAATGGAACTTTGTATGGCTCGTTGGGGAGAAGTACTTAACTTTTATAAAACGAAAAAGTGACACGTCGCGTGGCAGTCATTCTGAGCTCCAATGAAACGAAAAAGTGACAGGAGGCAGTTACCGGCAGTCTCTTGGGCAGTACTTCCAAGCTATGATTAAACGAAAAAGCGACAGATCGCTTGACAGTCATTCTGAGCTCCAATGAAACGAAAAAGTGACAGGAAGCAGTTACCGGCAGTCTCTTGGGCAGTACTTCCAAGCTATGATTAAACGAAAAAGCGACAGATCGCTTGATAGTCATTCTGAGCTCCAATGAAACGAAAAAGTGACAGGAGGCAGTTACCGACTGTCTCTTGGGCAGAACTTCCAAACTCTAGTGATTCTGGTGAAACGAAAAAGCGATAGGTCGCTTGGCAGTCATTCCGAGCTCCAATGAAACGAAAAAGGGACAGGCAGCAGTTACCGGCAGTTTCTTTGGCAGTACTTCCAAGCTATGATTAAACGAAAAAGCGACAGATCGCTTGATAGTCATTCTGAGCTCCAATGAAACGAAAAAGTGACAGGAGGCAGTTACCGACTGTCTCTTGGGCAGTACTTCCAAACTCTAGTGATTCTGATGAAAAGAAAAAGGGACAGGTCGCTTGGCAGTCATTCTGAGCTCCAATGAAACGAAAAAGTGACAGGAAGCAGTTACCGGCAGTCTCTTGGGCAGTACTTCCAAGCTATGATTAAACGAAAAAGCGACAGGTCGCTTGGCAGTCATTCAGAGCTCCAATGAAACGAGAAAGTGACAGGAGGCAGTTACCGACTGTCTCTTGGGCAGTACTTCCAAACTCTAGTGATTCTGATGAAAAGAAAAAGGGACAGGTCGCTTGGCAGTCATTCTGAGCTCCAATGAAACGAAAAAGTGACAGGAAGCAGTTACCGGCAGTCTCTTGGGCAGTACTTCCAAGCTATGATTAAACGAAAAAGCGACAGATCGCTTGACAGTCATTCTGAGCTCCAATGAAACGAAAAAGTGACAGGAAGCAGTTACCGGCAGTCTCTTGGGCATTACTTCCAAAATCTAATGAAACGAAAAAGCGTTAGGTCGCTTGGCAGTCATTCCGAGCTCCAATGAAACGAAAAAGGGACAGGCAGCAGTTACCGGCAGTTTCTTTGGCAGTACTTCCAAACTCTGGTGATTCTGATGAAACGAAAAAGCGAGAGCTTGTCAGTCATTTTGAAGTCTGATTAAACGAAAAAGTGGCAGGCAGCAGTTCCCGACAGTCTCTTGGGCAGTACTTCCAAACTCTGAAGAAACGAGAAAGCGAAAGGTCGCTTGGCAGTCATTTTGAACTCCGATGAAACGAAAAAGTGACAGGCAGCAGTGGCTAGTGCTTCCAAAGTCCGATGAAACGAAAAAGTGACAGCAAAAATAAGTATACAAACGCACGGACTCTACTAAGCCAAATTGGACATGCGATAGGAACGAAACGACGACAGACTCGGGGGAGGAACCACGCAGCTTATTGAATCTCTCAAGCTAATCAATGATATAATAGCGTTTGAGTGTGCTGCGGTTTAAGTGTCTCAGAATGTGTGTCCTCAAAGAAATGTGCACCTTCCTTGATATATAAATCCCCCTACTAGATGGCGTTCTCACCACTGTGTGGTCCTCTTCGTTTCCCTTTCATCGTCAGTCACTCCACTTGCTCTATCTCTTTTTGTTATTCTCTGAACCTGAAGTCTAACAATAAACCTCCGTCTGGCAGCCGTGAAATTCGGCCTCCTTGCGCGATTTTTTTCCGTCATCAACCCTAGTTGTGTCGTTTCCAAAATTTGTCAATAGTGAAGTATACCCGGCCGAAAGTTGACTCAGTTTCTCATGGGCGAGTTCTTCAGGTCCATAAATCTTTTCCTCAAAATCACAAATCGCATTTTAATAATTTAATTTAATTCATTACTCTACAGCTTAAGGCTTTCAAGCTTGGCTTGAACCTTCAAGTCGACTTTAAGTTTGATTTAAGTTTGCGTCATGATATTGGCAATTTCCCGGGTGTTGTTTAAGCTTTGGATCAGTTTTTCGGGAGGTTTTGCGGCATTTTCTGCGAAAATTTTTGGCATATTTTTTTCGGCGATTTTCAGGGCGTTTCTGGCTTAGTTTTTTCAAAGATTTCAATCAGTTTTTGGGGAAGTTTTGTTGCGATTTTCGGGGGGTTTATGACTCGTTTTTTTATAAAGCCTTGCATCATTTTTTGGGAAGGTCTACTGAACTGTTTTTGGAGTTTTTATTGAGCAGATTTTCGGCGCGTTTATCTCTTGTTATTCTAAAGGTTTCTGAGTCTGTTTGCTGGCTTTTTTGAAGCAATTTTCTCTGTGTTTTCAGATTAATTTTTTATGGGTTTTGCGATGTTTTCTTAAGCAATTTTCCGGATGAATCCGATCCGATCGAAGTACTGTTTAAGCTGAGATTCTGTTTAAGTTAAGCTGTAGTACACACTATAGAGATACCTCAAATATAGTCCCAAGTCCTTGGATATCGAAACAAAGCTCAACAAGTAAACCGCAATTCGCTGTATTTTGAAGTCGGACTTAAGCTGGGATTAGATTCTTCCAATCCGCACAAAGTCGCTGATTTCTTTTGCCTGCTATTTAACCTTTGAAGGCGACTTGCATTCCTTGAAACTCATTTTTTAAACGGTGATTAAGACAGGTTTAAGTCAGCGTTAATGTAGACTTAGATGTCAGTGAGAATGGCGTAAAAATGCCTTCAGATCGGCCTCTGGTTCAAATTCTAAGACAGTATAAAGTCTCTGACAGTTGAGGAACTTACCTCCACCTACAGTTGGACTTAAGTAGGCTTTAACTTGAGCTTAGTCTTGTCATTACGTAAGCCCAGGTTTAATAAACAAAATATCCATACAAAATGTTGACGCAACTGCTGTGTAACCAGTTACTATCAAGTCGCCTCTCCCTGTTCTTGCGCGAACCACTGTTCAAAAAAGTCGCTCCTTTTATCAGGCCCCAAAAAGTCCGGAAGTTAATACACCGAGTCCATGTTCCACCACAAGCGATTCACTTCCGTTCGCCTGAATATACAAGGGGAGCTTGGCAAAATTTTTGATCACAGATTATTCTGCTTCTGCGGTATTATCTCTCTCGTTGAATAGGTAATTGCTTGAATAATGGACAAGAGATGAACAGAATACCCACCTTTAAAGGACACCTGACCTGCTATCAATTTCGAAATTCATTCCGCTTTCTGCCGTTTAAACTTGAACTGGAAAGGATCCATCAACCGTCGGTCGTCTTGATTTGCTGCTTCAGCCTCATGAGCGAGGGTGGTTTTCTTTTAATTAAAATGTTTCCAATGTGGTCGTAACCCCTTACGATATATTTATACGTATGTATTAGACGACCACGCAAAAGGTGTGTGTTCCGTTTGAATACTCTTGCGCGCACTAATAAATACATCAGAGATGGTTAGCGAAAATTCCTTGAATATATATACGCATACGTCGTTCTCGGGAAGATAAATTCAATTTCATACACACACAAACCCACTGCTCATATCCTTGTTTGGTTTCGAGGATATTTCTAGTGAAGAAGAAGGTTACACAAACGTTAGTGGTTTTTCAATTTGCAAGATGCTGTCAGTTTTGCGTGTGAAGTTTGTGGACCCTGGTTCTCTAGACTAGTCAAAGAGGAAGGAATGTTTATGCAGAGCAATGGGAATAATGAAATGCTGCAAAGTGGTCTAAAGTTGGGATTAAATGGCCATCAGCTTCTGTTTAATTGTTTGAAAGGTGTTGCTTGGATGGAAGTGGAAGTTGTACTTGTCATTTAGTTGGGGATACGGTGGTGTTTTTGGATTTATTTTAAGTGGGATTTAAGCTGACATATCTTTGCTAAATTGGGCCTTGATTGGGGCTTAACCTGGTGTTTTATCGTGAATATTTGGAAGGCCAGATATTTACTGGATTGTGCTGTAAACCTGGCTTGTGTTGAATTTAATTGTCTGGTCTTAATTGAATTTTATTTCGGTGGTTGGTTGAATGTAGTTGTCAATTTTTGTAAGGGGCTTAGGATGGTTTTAAAAGGGTCTCAAGTTGGCCTTAATGTGTATTTAAATAAACTGCGTTTTAAGGTATTTAAGCCGAGCTTGGAAAAGAACTCAGTTTGGTTTTTAGGCTCCGCCGTAGATCGGTGACTTTGACAAGGCACCCCAACATAAAGTTGATAACAAGTGAGTCAAAGGAGGTCTTTCATCTGCTTCAATCTCTGCTTAGTTTGCATTTAAATTTAATATTATTCTAAAGATGCAAATTAAATGTGGCTTGCTCTAAAGTTGGACTTAAATCTACTTTTTCTGCATTTGTTACAATTTTATACAGGCCTGTAACTGAAAATATCTTAACTTTTACAAACTTGGTTTGCTTAAGCTGCCATTTGACAGTTTTAATCAACCTGAATTAAAATAATCATTTAGTCGAGCTTAAGAAGTTGGGAGTTTGGCTTAATTGTTTTGATTTGATTGGCTGAACATGGGTATAAGCTTGGTTCGCCTTAAGCTGTGTTTAAGCTGTGTTCGCAATCCTTCAAATGGGATTGCTTAAAGCCATCTATGCAGTTCAAGTTCTTGCCCGATGGAGCGAAAATCGGCTTTAAGTCGCGCTTAAGTTGAATCTAATCGAGGATTAAGTGCATTCTATATCTTGAACATAGGTTACTTCAATAATTTCAACAGAAATGATCGAAAATTGCTTTATTTAGACTAAGTTTGGGGTAGAGCTTGACATGAACTAATCTGCGCTTAAACGTTCTTTAAACCAGGCTAGTAGGAACTATACAGAAGATGAAACAGATCTTGCATTCTGCTTTAAGTGGGCTATAGTACATCTTCAATTTTCATTCTTTTCAGTCCTTGGTTCCACTTCACTTTAAGTCGTGTTTAGTCCACGATCAAGCGGCACAACTTTCCCCTATGTTCGCAGTCTGACTGATGTTGATTTTAATGTTTGTTCGAACTGAATTCAAATCACTCAACCAATGTCATGTTTATCGCCATCAACACCCCCCACCCCCACCGCCAAACCATACGTAGGTACCTATATGGGACAAATGACAAAACAAATGACCACTTCACCATATTGCCCATCGAAGCAAGGAAATTAAGTTGAAAAAGACTCGCTCCGCGGTTAACCCCTCGCAAATGAATGTTGCCGAGGAAATCACGTGCACACCTTCACCTCCATAATAATGGTCGTTTAATCCATTCGCATTAGTTTTGACACATCGTGCTGTAGGTGGCTATGGCCAAGTCGAATTGATAATTAAAATGTAGTTAAACAAATGCATAAGGATAATTTTCGATATGATGAGCGTGTGATGTGTGACACCACGTCAAACCAGAGATTGCTTGTTTCCACCTTAATGATGATTTAGACTGAGGTATAGATGGGGTGTTGGATAATGGGTAAATCGGGATAAATTGAATTTATTGGACGAAACCCCGATTAATGTTGATGGCAATTTAATGAAGCGAAATGACATTTGCATGCTCGTACATGCGACTGTCATTTTGTTGAATTATTTGTACAAAACGTCTGTCGATTTAGATGTTAAATTGAATGGAAATGCGGTTGTGTTTTGCAATTGCAATTGACCGCTGGCAATTGATTTAATTTTTGAGGATTTTTTATATATTTATATTTATATAGGTTGATATATTAAATGCATATTTTTAGGTAGTTGTACAATCTCAGTATTGTTTAAAAATGGGGAAACCGTCATTGCAATTAATTGGAGCTGTCCAACAGAGCAGCATAGTCAGTGGCAAAAAATTGAATATAGAATCTCACACTGAAAATCCTTGCAGGCAAAATATAAACCTGTTGTAAGGGGTTCCATAATACTTCGATAAACATTTGCCTAGACTTCCTCTAGGGATTCGTCTTTTGTTCGTCCGCGTGGGTTTTGGCGAATCGGGGGCGATTCTTCCACCAAACTTTGCAGCAACAGCAACAATTTTATAGGAACTATACATTGCCTAGGAATCTTATATATAAAAAGGCGAAGGGAATTAGTTAAGAACAAATTTAACTACCTTAAACACATTGTGCCGTACTAATAACAAATTTAAGTCTCGACTTCAAAATTTACCTAAGCTTACAGTTGCGAGATTTGTATGGAAAATATAGCCACTGTGAACTACTTAAATTTAGAGTCGAAAATAAAAATGTTTATTGGTAAGGCCCAACATATTCGCTTGATTCTTTTTTTGCTACGAAGCTTTTGAAGATTTTGAAGATGTGCTGTATGTAATTTGTTTTCCAATATGTTGTGTCTAAGCCAGGTCACTAAAATGGTAGAATTTCTACTATTGGGCGTACTCTAGTCGTTGATAAACTCGGTGGCGAAGGAAACCTTCTTCCGGGAATTCGAAGCGAATGAAAGGCGAATCGCCGGTTCTAATATTTTTCTTTTTTAACTAGAATCACGAATATGTCGATGATGTTCTGGGGCAAAATTAATTAAGACTGCGTAGAAAATGATTTAAGAACGATAAAATTTTTACTGTGAACTCTTCTGTAATCTAGAAAAAAATACACCGGGAAATGCAGAATATCGACAGCAACTTTATTCACTTTTTTCTGCGAGATAAAAATTGTAAATTTTCAAATACTGTGGCGCAATGTCTGAAAAATAAAAAAAAAAATCTGAAATATGGGCGGGCTTGGACAACAGGGCGTGGCACTTGCCATACAACAAAGTCATTTAAAACACTGTATTTGAATTTACATGCATCTTCAGCCTTGAAGTTAGATAAATGGACGCTAATGTCCTTGAAAAATGCCGACGGTCATATACAATCAATGTGGGCGTGGCACATCCCATGCAACAGAGGAATTTAGTCATTTGACATTTATGGCAGCTCAAGCCTTGACACATCCCAGACAACAGACGAATTTAGTCATTTGACATTTATGGCAGCTCAACTCTTGAAATTTAGTAAATTGGAGCATATTTCCTATTGGAAGATTTTGTGAATTGTAGGCCGTCTTACAAAATCTGGGCGTGGCGCTTCCCATACAACAATAATATTTAATATGGCACTCACAAATTTGGAGAGTGAAATATGCATAAAATACCAAGCACTGTTCAATATGTGGGCGGCTTTCCTGGTTGACAAAAGCACTTGTTTTAAACTTGATATTAGATTGCTCTCTGTCCCATCATCAAAAGCAGTCCTAAATCAATCGAGCAGCTTTCGAAGGTATCGAAACTGGGAAGAGCCTTCTGGCTATGGCACCATTTTAAAGACATTTCCAACTCTGAATGCCTTTAGATTTAGAACAGACTTTAATGTGATCGCGTCTCTTTCCTGGTTCTTGGCTCCCCCTCATTATTTCCAAGAGCTCTGCCGACGTCACAATCCCCAAGACTTGCATTTAACAGCAGCAAACCTAAAACCATCTTTATTTCCACACCCAAATATTCCAAATCTAATTACCTACTTGAGTGCCAAAACTTTCAACTAAGGAAATTGAAAATTCCTCACCCCACGCACACCTATATCCAGTGTCAAGTTGTTCACATCTAAATTTAATTAAATCTTCTCAAATAGCTTCGTCATAATATGTATACGCCTGCCTCTGCATCCACATACATCTGGGAGCAGCTCCACCACTCCTTGCTGAATGAATTTATAAATTTTGTCTATGATTTTCCCAAAGGACATTGGCATCCTTTTGCCACATGACGATGACGTGTGTTTCTCTGTACAGAGTATTCAAAGCAAAAGGACACTCTGTCTGCAGCAGGAATAATTCATTCCACTATTTCAATCGAAATGTACTCCTTCCTGTGTCTGAGTCATTTTCATGCAAAAAAATTGCTTGCATCTCTTATTTCCTAATCTCTAATTAAACTTTTAATTAAGTGTAAAATTTTAACACATGCTTACAATTAAAGAAACATACTAATGGCAGTTCAGTTTTATTTTTTTTCCCTAAGTGTTGCCGGTGAAACTTCCTCCTCGAGCAACCGAACGTGTTTCAGGTGAGTAGGTGTAGAAAATTCTATATGGTGTATGAAAAACTTAAGCAAGGATGATAGTCGGATAGTCGACATGCACTGGCACTCATCTATGGATAATTACCACTTATTATGCGAGCGAAAGTGTTGGTCCGTAAATTGTTTGCGGTTTTTGTTTTTATTTATTTTTTATGGAAGTGCTGTAAAAGTTTATCGGTTTTACTTTAATGTCGGAGGGGACGCTTTTAAAGGTACTTTGGAAATTTTGAACAAGGGTTGGATGGAAAGACTGGACAAAAGTTCAACCACAATTTCTTTAGGAGAGGGCGTAAATCTTTCTTTGAACAATAGGGCTCACGGGTCCCTTGATCATAAGTTGGGTTGAAACTTATTCGTCTTCGACACTGTGAAATAAATTTGCTTGGTTTTTAAGACCTCTTACCTTGAGTAGCTTCGCACATTGCACATAAAAGGAGGCCCTAAATAATTTTTCCGCTGACCAACGACTTGGTACAACTCTGTTTTGCTGCTCTAAATATTTTCTATAATTTTCCAGTTTTCCAGTTTTCGACAACAACGTGCAGCTCTGTTAAATTTGCTAGGAGTGACGTCTTTTTCAATTTCATTTTACCCACTGACAGACAAAGTCTTTCATGCACTGTGCCCCATCTGCATTAACACAAGGTACTTTAACAAAATCGCAAGACAGAGCCTCTCCTTTCTGGAATAAAATCTGTGTCGGACACGGACCTACACTCTAGTCTTTACTCACTTGATATTAGCCTTTTTAAAAGCAAGACAGAGCCTCTCCTTTCTGGAATAAAATCTGTGTCGGACACGGACCTACAGCCTAGTCTATACTCACTAGATGTTAGCCTTTTTAAAAGCAAGACAGAGCCTCTCCTTTCTGGAATAAAATCTGTGTCGGACACGGACCTACACTCTAGTCTTTACTCACTAGATGTTAGCCTTTTTAAAAGCAAGACAGAGCCTCTCCTTTCTGGAATAAAATCTGTGTCGGACACGGACCTACAGCCTAGTCTATACTCACTAGATGTTAGCCTTTTTAAAAGCAAGACAGAGCCTCTCCTTTCTGGAATAAAATCTGTGTCGGACACGGACCTACACTCTAGTCTTTACTCACTAGATGTTAGCCTTTTTAAAAGGAAAACAGAGCCTCTCCTTTCTGGAATAAAATCTGTGTCGGACACGGACCTACACTCTAGTCTTTACTCACTTGATATTAGCCTTTTTAAAAGCAAGACAGAGCCTCTCCTTTCTGGAATAAAATCTGTGTCGGACACGGACCTACAGCCTAGTCTATACTCACTAGATGTTAGCCTTTTTAAAAGCAAGACAGAGCCTCTCCTTTCTGGAATAAAATCTGTGTCGGACACGGACCTACAGCCTAGTCTATACTCACTAGATGTTAGCCTTTTTAAAAGCAAGACAGAGCCTCTCCTTTCTGGAATAAAATCTGTGTCGGACACGGACCTACACTCTAGTCTTTACTCACTAGATGTTAGCCTTTTTAAAAGGAAAACAGAGCCTCTCCTTTCTGGAATAAAATCTGTGTCGGACACGGACCTACACTCTAGTCTTTACTCACTTGATATTAGCCTTTTTAAAAGCAAGACAGAGCCTCTCCTTTCTGGAATAAAATCTGTGTCGGACACGGACCTACAGCCTAGTCTATACTCACTAGATGTTAGCCTTTTTAAAAGCAAGACAGAGCCTCTCCTTTCTGGAATAAAATCTGTGTCGGACACGGACCTACACTCTAGTCTTTACTCACTAGATGTTAGCCTTTTTAAAAGCAAGACAGAGCCTCTCCTTTCTGGAATAAAATCTGTGTCGGACACGGACCTACAGCCTAGTCTATACTCACTAGATGTTAGCCTTTTTAAAAGCAAGACAGAGCCTCTTCTTTCTGGAATAAAATCTGTGTCGGACACGGACCTACACTCTAGTCTTTACTCACTAGATGTTAGCCTTTTTAAAAGGAAAACAGAGCCTCTCCTTTCTGGAATAAAATCTGTGTCGGACACGGACCTACACTCTAGTCTTTACTCACTTGATATTAGCCTTTTTAAAAGCAAGACAGAGCCTCTCCTTTCTGGAATAAAATCTGTGTCGGACACGGACCTACAGCCTAGTCTATACTCACTTGATGTTAGCCTTTTTAAAAGGAAAACAGAGCCTCTCCTTTCTGGAATAAAATCTGTGTCGGACACGGACCTACACTCTAGTCTTTACTCACTAGATGTTAGCCTTTTTAAAAGGAAAACAGAGCCTCTCCTTTCTGGAATAAAATCTGTGTCGGACACGGACCTACACTCTAGTCTTTACTCACTAGATGTTAGCCTTTTTAAAAGCAAGACAGAGCCTCTCCTTTCTGGAATAAAATCTGTGTCGGACACGGACCTACACTCTAGTCTTTACTCACTAGATGTTAGCCTTTTTAAAAGGAAAACAGAGCCTCTCCTTTCTGGAATAAAATCTGTGTCGGACACGGACCTACACTCTAGTCTTTACTCACTAGATGTTAGCCTTTTTAAAAGGAAAACCGAGCCTCTCCTTTCTGGAATAAAATCTGTGTCGGACACGGACCTACACTCTAGTCTTTACTCACTTGATATTAGCCTTTTTAAAAGCAAGACAGAGCCTCTCCTTTCTGGAATAAAATCTGTGTCGGACACGGACCTACAGCCTAGTCTATACTCACTTGATGTTAGCCTTTTTAAAAGGAAAACAGAGCCTCTCCTTTCTGGAATAAAATCTGTGTCGGACACGGACCTACAGCCTAGTCTATACTCACTAGATGTTAGCCTTTTTAAAAGCAAGACAGAGCCTCTCCTTTCTGGAATAAAATCTGTGTCGGACACGGACCTACACTCTAGTCTTTACTCACTAGATGTTAGCCTTTTTAAAAGCAAGACAGAGCCTCTCCTTTCTGGAATAAAATCTGTGTCGGACACGGACATACACTCTAGTCTTTACTCACTAGATGTTAGCCTTTTTAAAAGCAAGACAGAGCCTCTCCTTTCTGGAATAAAATCTGTGTCGGACACGGACCTACACTCTAGTCTTTACTCACTAGATGGTTTGGCTCGTTTCCTAACCTTAGCCTTTTTAAAAGCAAGACAGAGCCTCTCCTTTCTGGAATAAAATCTGTGTCGGACACGGACCTACAGCCTAGTCTATACTCACTAGATGTTAGCCTTTTTAAAAGCAAGACAGAGCCTCTCCTTTCTGGAATAAAATCTGTGTCGGACACGGACCTACAGCCTAGTCTATACTCACTAGATGTTAGCCTTTTTAAAAGGAAAACAGAGCCTCTCCTTTCTGGAATAAAATCTGTGTCGGACACGGACCTACACTCTAGTCTTTACTCACTAGATGTTAGCCTTTTTAAAAGGAAAACAGAGCCTCTCCTTTCTGGAATAAAATCTGTGTCGGACACGGACCTACACTCTAGTCTTTACTCACTAGATGGTTTGGCTCGTTTCCTAACCTATAGCATTTTTAAAAGCTGTTTAAGCATTTGTCAAAAGGAGCCTGGGACCGGGACGGTGTTAATGCCTTAATCTATTTCCTTGGCAAGTTTTTTTTAACTGTGACAGGCAAACGTCTATACAGATTTCTCAAACCTCTAGGTGGTCGGTGTTTTCGCAAGTTTGGAAGGCGTTTTCGAGGTACCCTCTGGCCCATTTTTCCCAGTTTATGTTTTTGGTTTTCACTGGCGGATTGTAAGCTGTTCTCTCTGTTTTCCAAATACTTTCTTCGATAGTTTTTTTGTTTTTGCCTGTCTGTCAGTCTTTTAGTTGAATTTTATCTCCAAGTGTGAGAAGAGCGGTCTGACAGAAGATCCGTCTTCTACTTATATTTTGTTTGGGGATATAAATTCTTTTTTATAAGTCGAAGTCGCCAAGATCTGGAATATGGTTTTAAACGATGAACGATCCCTTTCCTTAATGAAACTGTAGCTCAGGGTTGGCATTCCCTAAGCCGCGTTCAAACGTTTTCGTTGCCAAACCGATTTACGTCTGCTAGTCATTCATGCGTAGGAAATTTGTTCAACGTTTTCGCCACACAGAATCTGACCCTAGCTGAGTTAGGGACTTTTATGTTTCAAACCCTTGCAGTTGGAAATCTGTTTTAAATCGTAGAAGTGTCTTTGACAATCAGAGGAGATGAACAGGAGACTCCTAAGCATATAATAAAATTGTGCTCTCTATGGATTGGAATCACTTTGGAACTACTCACTCAATCCGAATCGGAGTCTCAGAAAATCGTAGGACACAACATTTGGCAGCATTCAGTTTCTCTTTCGTCGCAATGGGCCAATCAGAAGACATATGAATTTAAAGTTTTTTGAAAGAGGGCAGATGCTGTCAGTGTCGTAAGTCAACAAATCTACAGTTTCATGTGTCAGCGGCTAGAAAAATATATCCCAATAAATACTAAGGACTTAGTCGCAATAAGAAAGCTGAGCACCGTGCAGCATTTCGCCCCCTACCACTGTTGGTACACAAAATCAGAGCATGAAAGTCTGCCCAACTCAGTTGCCACTGTATCTCTTGCAAATTCATTTTAAACCCTGATTACGAAGGACTTCTTGCAATATGAATCCATCCCCGGTAAATAGTAAACTTTTTCACTTAATCCCGTCTCTCTATACCTAACCCGCCTGCGGTTGTCTGTCGTCGTCTGTGCAGCAGCAGCAGCACATCGGGGGCGAAGTCCTTTTAATTAAATTCCAAAGTACACTTATTAAAATGCACAAAATATTATGCAAGTCACCGACTGCAAACGCTGTTTCTAAATATTTATTCAAAGGAGTGCTCGAATTAGTGTATTTAGTGGCGAATTCACATGAACATGTCATTCCCTGTGCTCTGTGTGTGTGACACATGGCACATGGTACTCAAATGAATGAAATTCCTAATTGGAATTCCCACACATCCGGGGGCTGGCGTGGGTGTACGTACAGTGTACTCGTACTTGCAATCTTACAATTGCGAGCTTATTTTATTAGGCTAGCATCCTTGGACCACATACACAATCGATTTGTTCGTAAATAATTTACCAAGACTGTCAGGGGGCTTAATGAATGCAGATATACCAATTGCCAATATATAGTTGACCCGCCCGCACACAACTGGTGCGTTCCAATGGACAAAGGATAATCATAAATTTTCCAAAACCATCCAGCATTTGTGCTGGGTTATTGTTCGAGGATTGCTTATTGACAGTGCGTGTGGTATGTTAATTGAATCGAAGCGACCGCATGTCCTTGTTACACAGCATCTTGTGTCATGTGTGAATATTTTAATTACCTGGAATTTGTTGCAGTAACGCGTAGAGTTCTTTAAAGATTACATTGGTCTTAAAGTTAGCGCCTATTCATCACCCAAATGTGAGTGGTAAATAATTTATTTTAATTTCACTTGCCAGCCATCAATTTCCGTTTCAATTTCGAATGCAAAAGAAAGCAATTTTACCATAAATTTTTAAACATTATGGCGAGATATTTTTTATTGCCCGAAGGATATGAGAAAGCTGAGAAGAAAATCGGCAATCCATTATCCTGAATAATGGATTGAATATAAGTGGGATCCACAACAATTGGAGGGTGGGTTTCTTTTGTCCGCGGACTGAGAGGGTGCGATAAACAACATTTGTAAACAACGCTTTGCCAAAAGGTGTAACGTGTAACATCGCAGTTTGCAGGGAGATGGTGGAGTGATGTATGTGGCCGGACGATGCGGTAAATAAATGCGAGCAGTAGTAATCCTTGGAAACGGATTTTATTCGAACTCTGTACTGAGTTGTAGATCGAAGATTCCACCATCAGTTCCATCTCCCAATTCCAACCATATACGATGGTAAATTCAATAAAACACAAAACGCCGTTTATTGGAAACAAGTCGACGCAAAGCACTGGACCTAGTACCCCGCCTTGAGGTACGCCAGTCGCCGGCTTGGGGTTCTCCTAATTTTGAGTATTGGTTGCCTTGTTACATTCAGAAGAGTCGCTGCAATATTATCGGAGGTACACCCCTACCATTTTGTCAATAACAGGTAAAGCACTGGGCATAGTACACAAAAAATTAAATTGCAACTATTTTTCCGACTGAAAAAAAAGTGTTTGTCCGGAACAGGTTTAAAAACTACTGCACGAAATTGATTCCGGTTTTCAGAGGTTCACTGAAAAATATCGCGATTGAAACATGGGGTAAGTTTCGTCATTATCCGAGGTCCAGAAGTGGGGATCTCAACTGTTTTCGGAGCAGAGTGTATTTGAAATATTAGATTTTAAATTTAAGAAGTGGCGAAGTGAGGCGAGCTCAGGTTAAATAGCCATAAATATAAATGATTTATGAAGAGGTGTTTGCCAACTATGCAGGCCCAGTGATTAGAGTGCTTTATTACTGAGCGAGGGATCTCATGTTCGATCCCTAGAAAAATACAGATTACATCTTAAGGTCTTTTTTCTTCCACTGCCGCACCTTTCGCTATCGTCTGACAAACATCCAAGAGTATAATTATCCGGGAAGAGCTTCTCATATCAAAAGTTCGGACTCGTCCTTGAAGCTGTTCCTCTGGGCACTATAGGTGGCTAAATTCAGAACGTGCGGTTTGTTTTTACTGATTCAAAACGTTTTTCATCCTCTTTAACACTTGCGTCGGCTTTCAATTCAAGTGGCAAATTGTAGCTGCTGATTATTAACTACGGCGCTCTATTTCCCAAGCCCCTTTTTAGCTTAAAGCCCTTCCCCACTATTCGCCTGTAATCCCGCAACAAGGCTCATATTTTTATGTACATTAATGTTCATATTTAAATATTTATGCGCGCTCAATTAAGCGCCCAACTATAGCCATCAATTTTAATAGAAAATAACTGAATTTTGTTCAATGACAATGTCCCCGGGGACACCTATACACTGCACGAGGATATGCAAATCAATACGCACTATCCGCAATGAATTTTCATATGTAAGCCTAAACACAAAAATTGGACAAACAGCATTTATGCCAAGCTGGGCAATAATTCAACAAAATTAACTCGTCCATGACTTTTAACGTTGAAACTAATATCCATATCCATAGCCGACGTGGTAAGGAACTGTTATCGATATAGGTGGATATTTATCGAAGGGATTAGAAGTCATTCAACTGGGTTCTTGAATACGATAGTAGGTTCGTTAAATTTGATACAAAAATTTAGCCTGACACCCCGAGCCAGGACGCGTTTCGAGTTATTCAAGATATTTAGTGGGAAAAATATTGCGCCAGCTTTTTGTTATGTTTCTTTGAGCCATACAACGCTTCCTTGATCCTACAGTGCGTACAGTACCCACTTCGTCAGTTTTTCGTTCTGGCTGTATATAGACCATCGATATCGACTGCCAACCTCAAACGAAAGGTCGCATCAGTAGCATTATCCCCCATCCGAAAGTCACTCGCTAATATTGAACCACTTGGCGAAAATATTACCCAATCGAGCGATAAATCCAAAAGCTGTACACCTCATCCCACTTACATCCGCTTCCATAATTGACTCCGAGCCACAGCAAAAGTGCACATTAACCACAATTCCTTGGTCCTTGTTGCCCCCTCCGCGCATTTCAATTGAAATATTGAATTGAATATGTGAAATGTGATAGCTGCCTTCGTCCTGAGGCTGCCATTAAAATCGAAGGATAAACCCGTAAGACTAAGCAAATCCCTTCAAATAAAATGTCTCACTTCGATTTCGGATGCAAAATTCCATCCAGCGACATACAGACACAGATACTCGTCCCCTCATGCATGCCCATGTGTGTTTTTGCGATTAAATTGTACATTATCCTGGCCGGAATTAGATTCGTAATTCGTGTCCCGAAACTTGTCGTTTCGCATGTGGACAAGGTCACAAGAGTTTCAGTTTCAAGTGCTTTTGCCGTATTGTGTGTAGTGCACAATGTTCACAGTAACAGTAACAGTTTTGAATGTCAAATGAAGCCGGAGAATCGGCGGAGGGCGCCTTAAGCTGGAAATTGCAAAATGCTGGGGATCAACTTGTGCGCCCGAAATTGGGTCAACATGAATAATTCGGTGAATTGGAATTGAGAAGTGAATCTGCTGGTATATAATGTATCCCAGCATAAGCAGGAAAGGCTGGGTGGGGGCAAATTAGATTTTGTTTTCGGTAGTGTAGCTGTATAGGTTTTTTTTTTCTTTGGTTCGGTGGGGCCTACGAAGGTGAGTTGATTTCGGTTGCAAACAAAATCGAGCACGTGAGGGGTTGCATGCACTCCACAGAAATGAATTTACAAGTAGCTAGTTGGAGGCGGAAAACTACTTTCGAATTCTGGAGGACGGATTGAGGTTTGGGAAGGGAAAAAAATCAAGCACAAGCAAAACGAGGGCTTGTGTCGAAAACGGAAATTTACAGCACAACGAAGGAAAAGGGAGAACTATTTCAGTTTACCAAAGTAAACATGTTCCGGATCAAGGTCTTTTACTAAATGAGGCTCTTTAGAAAATCACTGAAACTACTGATATTTTTCTCAGCCTCACAGGATGAAGTACCAGTTGAAGGGTTCATTTGTTATTTTCGAAGCTGGTTATATAAAGTGCAACAAGCTGGGTCCGACTGCGTAAATTTGCAGTCGATTGTGGTGTACGCAATGCGGATTCAGAACCTTCTACTAGTGTCGAAGTTACAAGTTTGAGAATGCCAAGCAGTTCGGTCTGAAAGGCTGTTGATTTTCGAGAGAAAGTAGCTTATTACAGCCGACAAATTTGCCAAAAAGATCCAGAAGACCGTCTAAATCTATACACTGAAGGGAGTTTTCTGTTTTAGGTGGAAACTACTGAACGAATTTCGATGAAATTTTTGATATTTTCCATAAAATTCCGAGAAAGCTCTATGCCTTATAGTTCATTGCCACGCCTACATTTTGAGGGCGTTTTTTTTAGCAAAATAAAACAGATTATTGAACATTTGGTGCAAAAGTTTGCGTAATGGACCCTAGAACAAGCTCCACAAAACAATTCGTTTTGTGTGAATTTTTCATATTTGTGACTTATGGAAGGGATCTTCGATTTTATGTGGAGTTCAAAAGGACAAATTTGGAAGCTCTTTCATGAGAGTTAGACGATCGCGAGTGGAAAAAAATCTGAGATTTAATTTTCGTTTTTGTGGGAACTCGGATGTTTGGCAGACGATCGCGAGTGGAAAAAATCTGAGATTTAATTTTTGTTGTTGTGGGAACTCGGATGTTTGTCAGATCGCGAGTGGAAAAATCTGAGATTTAATTTTCTTTTTTGTGGCAACTCGGATGTTTGTCAGACGATCGCGAGTGGAAAAAATCTGAGACTTAATTTTCTCTTTTATGGGAACTCGGATGTTTGTCAGACGATCGCGAGTGGAAAAAATCTGAGACTTAATTTTTGTTTTTGCGGGAACTCGGATGTTTGTCAGACGATCGCGAGTGGAAAAAATCTGAGACTTAATTTTCTCTTTTATGGGAACTCGGATGTTTGGCAGACGATCGCGAGTGGAAAAAATCTGAGACTTAATTTTCTCTTTTATGGGAACTCGGATGTTTGTCAGACGATCGCGAGTGGAAAAAATCTGAGACTTAATTTTTGTTTTTGCGGGAACTCGGATGTTTGTCAGACGATCGCGAGTGGAAAAAATCTGAGACTTAATTTTCTCTTTTATGGGAACTCGGATGTTTGTCAGACGATCGCGAGTGGAAAAAAATCTGAGATTTAATTTTCGTTTTTGTGGGAACTCGGATGTTTGGCAGACGATCGCGAGTGGAAAAAATCTGAGACTTAATTTTCTCTTTTATGGGAACTCGGATGTTTGTCAGACGATCGCGAGTGGAAAAAATCTGAGACTTAATTTTTGTTTTTGCGGGAACTCGGATGTTTGTCAGACGATCGCAAGTGGAAAAAATCTGAGACTTAATTTTCTCTTTTATGGGAACTCGGATGTTTGTCAGACGATCGCGAGTGGAAAAAATCTGAGATTTAATTTTCTCTTTTATGGGAACTCGGATGTTTGTCAGACGATCGCGAGTGGAAAAAATCTGAGACTTAATTTTCTCTTTTATGGGAACTCGGATGTTTGTCAGACGATCGCGAGTGGAAAAAATCTGAGATTTAATTTTCTCTTTTATGGGAACTCGGATGTTTGTCAGACGATCGCGAGTGGAAAAAATCTGAGACTTAATTTTCTCTTTTATGGGAAGTCGGATGTTTGTCAGACGATCGCGAGTGGAAAAAATCTGAGACTTAATTTTTGTTTTTGCGGGAACTCGGATGTTTGTCAGACGATCGCGAGTGGAAAAAATCTGAGACTTAATTTTTGTTTTTGCGGGAACTCGGATGTTTGTCAGACGATCGCGAGTGGAAAAAATCTGAGATTTAATTTTTGTTTTTGCGGGAACTCGGATGTTTGTCAGACGATCGCGAGTGGAAGAAATCTGAGACTTAATTTTCTTTTTTGTGGGAACTCGGATGTTTGTCAGATGATCGCGAGTGGAAAAAATCTGAGACTTAATTTTTGTTTTTGCGGGAACTCGGATGTTTGTCAGACGATCGCGAGTGGAAAAAATCTGAGACTTAATTTTTGTTTTTGCGGGATCTCGGATGTTTGTCAGACGATCGCGAGTGGAAAAAATCTGAGACTTAATTTTCTCTTTTATGGGAACTCGGATGTTTGTCAGACGATCGCGAGTGGAAAAAATCTGAGACTTAATTTTTGTTTTTGCGGGAACTCGGATGTTTGTCAGACGATCGCGAGTGGAAAAAATCTGAGACTTAATTTTCTCTTTTATGGGAACTCGGATGTTTGTCAGACGATCGCGAGTGGAAAAAATCTGAGACTTAATTTTTGTTTTTGCGGGAACTCGGATGTTTGTCAGACGATCGCGAGTGGAAAAAATCTGAGACTTAATTTTCTCTTTTATGGGAACTCGGATGTTTGTCAGACGATCGCGAGTGGAAAAAATCTGAGACTTAATTTTTGTTTTTGCGGGAACTCGGATGTTTGTCAGATCGCGAGTGGAAAAAATCTGAGATTTAATTTTTGTTTTTGCGGGAACTCGGATGTTTGTCAGACGATCGCGAGTGGAAAAAATCTGAGACTTAATTTTTGTTTTTGTGGGAACTCGGATGTTTGTCAGACGATCGCGAGTGGAAAAAATCTGAGACTTAATTTTTGTTTTTGCGGGAACTCGGATGTTTGTCAGACGATCGCGAGTGGAAAAAATCTGAGACTTAATTTTTGTTTTTGCGGGAACTCGGATGTTTGTCAGACGATCGCGAGTGGAAAAAATCTGAGATTTAATTTTTGTTTTTGCGGGAACTCGGATGTTTGTCAGACGATCGCGAGTGGAAGAAATCTGAGACTTAATTTTCTTTTTTGTGGGAACTCGGATGTTTGTCAGATGATCGCGAGTGGAAAAAATCTGAGATTTAATTTTTGTTTTTGTGGAAACTCGGATGTTTGTCAGACGATCGCGAGTGGAAAAATCTGAGATTTAATTTTTGTTTTTGCGGGAACTCGGATGTTTGTCAGACGATCGCGAGTGGAAAAAATCTGAGACTTAATTTTTGTTTTTGTGGGAACTCGGATGTTTGTCAGACGATCGCGAGTGGAAAAAAATCGGAGATTTAATTTTCGTTTTTGTGAGAACTCGGATGTTTGTCAGACCATCGCGAGTGGAAAAAAACTGAGATTTAATTTTTGTTTTTGTGGAAACTCGGATGTTTGTGAGACGTTCGCGAGTGGAAAAAATCTGAGATTTAATTTTCATTTTTGCAGGAACTCGGATGTTTGTCAGACGATCGCGAGTGGAAAAAATCTGAGACTTAATTTTTGTTTTTGCGGGAACTCGGATGTTTGTCAGACGATCGCGAGTGGAAAAAATCTGAGATTTAATTTTTGTTGTTGTGGGAACTCGGATGTTTGTCAGACGATCGCGAGTGGAAAAAATCTGAGATTTAATTTTTGTTTTTGCGGGAACTCGGATGTTTGTCAGACGATCGCGAGTGGAAAAATCTGAGACTTAATTTTCTTTTTTGTGGGAACTCGGATGTTTGTCAGACGATCGCGAGTGGAAAAAAATCGGAGATTTAATTCTTGTTTTTGTGGGAACTCGGATGTTTGTCAGACCATCGCGAGTTTAAAAATTCTGAGATTTAATTTTTGTTTTTGTGGGAACTCGGATGTTTGTCACACGATCGCGAGTGGAAAAAAATCGGAGATTTAATTCTTGTTTTTGTGGGAACTCGGATGTTTGTCAGATCGCGAGTGGAAAAATCTGAGATTTAATTTTCTTTTTTGTGGCAACTCGGATGTTTGTCAGACGATCGCGAGTGAACCTACTACTCTTCGCAACTAAGGTCTTCTCAATGAATCAAAGAAAAGCGGCACGATATTTGTTCCGCAAAGGACTTATGGCTAGTTATGCGGCCCTCGGACTCAGCCTGGTCCCTGGTTCAGTGTGACGAAGAGAGGCTCAACGACAGACGTGGTTTCAACGGAGCTGCACCATAGCGTGGTTCCTGGATGTGTACACTTACTTTTCTTGAACTTTTTTGCATATATACATTTTGACTTGAGGCTATAGGCAACAAATAGCGAATAATTCATATTTAAACGTGTCGGCTCAACAACAGGTATGTGAGGGAATAGATCATAGTATTTCACACAAGACGCCAGTGTGAATTAAAAAGGGCAAAACCGTTTCTAAAAGTATGTTTTTTCTTGCTCTCCCGCCAGACCCAAGCTAGTTGTGTATCTGTTCCCGGATACGTGGTTATCCCACTCCATTCGGTGTGATGCGATTTGAATACACTAAGTTAATAAAGTCCCATGCCCAGTTGGCTAACACTGCGACCAACTGGGCATTGGCCTTTATTTCCCAGTTGTGTATAGTGACGCCGGATACCCCTATTAAAAATCCGCCCTCCGGCGGAATTCTTCCAAACCACATACATCCATTCTAATCTGAGTGCAAACTACTCGTAAGTCATGCACACTCCCTATTTCGATTGCAATTGGCGACGAGAAAAAATGCGCAACACTTTGCTGCCAATTTTTTTTTTGGATCACCCTCCCCTTTCTATATGAGTGCGAAATGCAATTTCGAATCTCACCCGGCGGCTACTTAGACGCACACTCTGTCTCACCCACCAAATCCACTCACCGTCTATCAAAGCACATCTCTCTGGCTGCAGGTGTTTGACAAATTCGACCAATAAAATGTCAACCCATCCCTCAACCTCCCTATCTCTATCGAATGATTTACTATTCGCGACAAAAAAAAAAGAAATAGCCAACCGAGAAACACTCGCCAGCGATAAAAAGATTTATTTGCCCCCAAAATATCCACACAGAAGGGGGCGTGGTAAATACACTGAATGGTGCGCGTTTATACATATTTTAAATATTTCAAGACTTCCTGTCGCATGCGTACATCTTGAGCGGATTATCGCGAGTCCTTCAACGAATATATGCAATAATCGCCGCATAATAATATAATTTATTATCATACCGAGAGTGAACTTCCGATAAAACTTACCTCATTAACGGCGATAAAAGTTAATGTGCCACCAGTCCAACGCCACCATCCGGTGGGTGGATCTGCTTTTGACTTTTATAAAAGAAAATTTATTAGGTTGATGAAAAAAGTGGTTGCCCAAGAACCAGTGCTGCGGATGCACTCATATGTGTGTATGAATGTGTTGAAGTTTCGCTTAATTTCCAGGATTACAGCTGAACGTATGTTGTTGTGGAATTTTCGGTTCATCGCTAAAGATTAATGCTTGAAACTTTGTAATGAATGAAGAGCTTCTTTTTTTGCTTCTATACCAAGGACGTGAGGGTACAAACTTGTGCTATGGTCTTGCGAGAAATCTCCCGTTTGACACAAGAGCTGAAGTGAGAGTTGTGTAATATGCTGCGGTCCACTGATGGTTGTTCGCTTCGCTATGTGGTGGGTTATCCGTCGGTGGTGTACATTAAGATAAATATCGTGCAAGAGGGGGTTGAAGGTGCTCGTTTTTGTGTCAGTGCGTAGCGCTAGTTCATGAGTAACGAAATTGTTGCAAAAGACTAACCAGAGGCCTAGTTCGCACATCAAAAAGCAAGAGCTATACGTTCAGCAAATCTCGTCTATTTTGCATAGAGAAGACAACCAAATTCCGTCTCGCGTATTACGTGGTCCGACCCCAGAATAGAGTCGCTTGTCACTGTCTCAAAACTAAACAGAGGACAAGGAAGAAAGTGCTCTGTTTGGGGTCAATGCAACTCATCCACATCCATTTCATACATGCATTCAACTAATCTGTGATATAACTGAACTGGGGGACAACTCATCCATGGACATTTCATTTAAATTCAGTTCTTGATTTGGAACAGGATTTTAGGGAAGCATTTTTGTCCTAATAACCTTTTGGACAACTCATCCATGGACATTTCATTTAAATTCAGTTCTTGATTTGGAACAGGATTTTAGGGAAGCATTTTTGTCCTAATAACCTTTTGGACAACTCATCCATGGACATTTCATTTAAATTCAGTTCTTGATTTGGAACAGGATTTTAGGGAAGCATTTTTGTCCTAATAACCTTTTGGACAACTCATCTATGGACATTTCATTCAAATTCAGTTCTTGATTTGGGACAGGATTTTAGGGAAGCATTTTTGTCCTAATAACCTTTTGGACAACTCATCCATGGACATTTCATTTAAATTCAGTTCTTGATTTGGAACAGGATTTTAGGGAAGCATTTTTGTCCTAATAACCTTTTGGACAACTCATCCATGGACATTTCATTTAAATTCAGTTCTTGATTTGGAACAGGATTTTAGGGAAGCATTTTTGTCCTAATAACCTTTTGGACAACTCATCTATGGACATTTCATTCAAATTCAGTTCTTGATTTGGGACAGGATTTTAGGGAAGCATTTTTGTCCTAATAACCTTTCGGACAACTCATCCATGGACATTTCATTCGAATTTAAATATCGACTTGGAATTGGATTTTAGGGAAGCATTTTTGTCCTAATAACCTTTTGGACAACTCATCTATGGACATTTCATTCAAATTCAGTTCTTGATTTGGGACAGGATTTTAGGGAAGCATTTTTGTCCTAATAACCTTTCGGACAACTCATCCATGGACATTTCATTCGAATTTAAATATCGACTTGGAATTGGATTTTAGGGAAGCATTTTTGTCCTAATAACCTTTTGGACAACTCATCTATGGACATTTCATTCAAATTCAGTTCTTGATTTGGGACAGGATTTTAGGGAAGCATTTTTGTCCTAATAACCTTTTGGACAACTCATCCATGGACATTTCATTTAAATTCAGTTCTTGATTTGGAACAGGATTTTAGGGAAGCATTTTTGTCCTAATAACCTTTTGGACAACTCATCTATGGACATTTCATTCAAATTCAGTTCTTGATTTGGGACAGGATTTTAGGGAAGCATTTTTGTCCTAATAACCTTTCGGACAACTCATCCATGGACATTTCATTCGAATTTAAATATCGACTTGGAATTGGATTTTAGGGAAGCATTTTTGTCCTAATAACCTTTTGGACAACTCATCTATGGACATTTCATTCAAATTCAGTTCTTGATTTGGGACAGGATTTTAGGGAAGCATTTTTGTCCTAATAACGTTTTGGACAACTCAGCTATGGACATTTCATTTAAATTCAGTTCTTGACTTGGAACAGGATTTTAGGGAAGCATTTTTGTCCTAATAACCTTTTGGACAACTCATCCATGGACATTTCATTTAAATTCAGTTCTTGATTTGGAACAGGATTTTAGGGAAGCATTTTTGTCCTAATAACCTTTTGGACAACTCATCTATGGACATTTCATTCAAATTCAGTTCTTGATTTGGGACAGGATTTTAGGGAAGCATTTTTGTCCTAATAACCTTTTGGACAACTCATCCATGGACATTTCATTTAAATTCAGTTCTTGATTTGGAACAGGATTTTAGGGAAGCATTTTTGTCCTAATAACCTTTTGGACAACTCATCCATGGACATTTCATTCGAATTTAAATATCGACTTGGAATTGGATTTTAGGGAAGCATTTTTGTCCTAATAACATTTCGGACAGCTCAGCTATGGACATTTCATTTAAATTCAGTTCTTGACTTGGAACAGGATTTTAGGGAAGCATTTTTGTCCTAATAACCTTTTGGACAACTCATCCATGGACATTTCATTCGAATTTAAATATCGACTTGGAATTGGATTTTAGGGAAGCATTTTTGTCCTAATAACCTTTCGGACAGCTCAGCTATGGACATTTCATTTAAATTCAGTTCTTGACTTGGAACAGGATTTTAAAGAAGCATTTTTGTCCTAATAACCTTTTGGACAACTCATCCATTTAAAATCAGCTATAAAATTCAGCTTCCAAGACGACCAGGGCTATATCCTCAATCTTCGTGTACCGTCAAGCTTTTGGCCGTAAAGCAGGACCGTGATGGTGAGGGTGTTCTTTGGTTCTTAATTGCCTTCTTGAAGGCGGAGGAAAGGGTGATTGGCATGTGTAATTCAAGCTTGATTTCTGATGGTCAGTTTTAAAGCTAAGCGGACAAAATCTTTGATATGAATCTACTTTGGCAAATTGTTAGGTCTCTCAGTTTAATTGGCTTATTGATTCGTCCTCACAATGTGGACGCATGTTTAGGTGCTCACCTTCAAAATTAAATGGCTCTTTCCGTCTGACAGTAGCCGACTGCAGAGGTGGACAAATAGCCAGATTACGAGGTTTTAGAACGTGTTTCCTATATTCAGATCTTCAGGTCTCCCTAGGACGGACAACTCCCATAGACGGACACTTGGCAGTCATTTTTGTCACGCACTCTCACACAGATAAATCGATTTTTCGAGAGAGAGAATTCTATTTTAAAGGTGAAAGCTGTTGGTAGTTTGCGGCCGCTACTGTTTTTACTGTACTTCTGTGTGAGCTCCGGTTTGGGGCTGAAAACTGACATTTTGAAAGGTAAAAATCATTTATAACCTGAAACATTTTTTTAGATCACAATAGAAGATTTTATATGAAAAAATGTCGCCATTTTTATTTTGAAAAATGTACAGACAGTAAAACAATTCATTTCAAAGGATTACAAATGTACAGCAAAGAGGGAGAGATATTTTTTGCTACATTTGAGATGTATCCGTTTGCATTTCAGGTCCTGTACGCTTTTCCCCTTCATCCAACAAAAATTTGGCGTGAATTTCAGCCTCTCAGTGGATAAACGCGACTGCACAAAATCCCAATTGAATAAAAACAATTCCGCCGAGCGGCCAATTGAATTGTTAATTCTTTTCTATTTCCATTCACGATCTAATGAACTCTTCGTAACCGAATCGTATATCTGCCTCACGTGGACACTATCGAGTTGGTGGACAGTTTTTTTTTCTATCTGATTTCCTATAAAAAGGAAACCCCTCGAAGGCAATTCGAAATTCATTCAACCGTCTGATTACCTTTTATGTGTCCCTGTCCGCAGTAATGGAATCGGAATTTGCATACCACTTGAAATCAGTGCAGTCGGCAGTCGGCAGTCCTTGTGATATCTGTCTCACTTCTGAGGTCCTTCTAATTTTTGCTGCATCTTCTGATGGGGAAAATCTCCGTCCTCGATATGCTGCCGGCTGCCGGCTGCCCGCCCTCTAGTGAATGGCATTCCCATTTTCCAGTTGAGGAATTCCAAAGAGAATGCGATGGGATTTTTCTATTTCCTTCTTCTTCATCGTGGTGGTCCTGCTGTTTGTTTTTTTTTTGTAATTTGAAATCGATGCGCCTGCAACGTGAGAGATACAGCTGATGGTAGTTTCGCGAGCGCGATATCTGGACGAAAAGCCCGCTCGGCTCTTCGTATAAAAACCCTGGACAAATTGACTCTCCCGATGCAAATTAATCGAGCAAAAATGAAAAACAATTGCGATTCGCTTGCGCCTCAGTATGGTGGGTGTTGTTTGTTTTGTCTTCGTCCTTGGGTGGTGGGTGTATTGTGATGGTTATCCACTGATGGTTATTTACGATATCCATCAGGATAATTAATTGGAAACCACCATCATTCGATCGATCCGAGGAAATTTCTTCGTGCTAAAAGTTTCGCCTTTTCCTATATGTGATGTAAGTGTGAGTGCAGCGTTTGACCCCCGGAATGGTGGCTCAATTCTGGTTGAGCAACAAACTGTATCCAGTGTAGCCAATGATGTATCATTCTCGGGTGCACATTTGGCTTACATCGAACGCTGTGGCCACAGCAAACCAAACATCATCATTCACAATCGTTGCATATACGAGTATGGTGGGGCTCGGTGGTGTCTCTATGGTACGCGCTTGAGGACAGTGTGTCCAGAAAGGTGTGGTGAATCGATGCCACTAGGTCATGTTCGGGGCAGTGTATTTTAGGTTTGATTGTAAAGTTTGCCGCTCTGTTTGAACACCCTGAAACTAGTCTTGTAACCTTTATGGATCAAGCGGCCATAGGGCACAAGTTGGAGCGACATTTCGTTTTTAAGCAAGTTTTAGATGCCGGCTGACAGGTGTCAACTTACCTTTGTTTAGCGCGATTTTCGTTCGCTTGTTGCTTCATTTAAAAGGGGTAAGATGCTTCATTTGAGGAAAATAGTAAATCGGTGCAAATTTCAATGGTCTCCGAACCTTTGGCGAACATCAGAGGACCCCCCCAGCAAAGAAGCATAGTTCTCCGAATGCTGGTGCAGTCCATCACAATATTTGGGGATCAACTTACCCAGCCGACAATGAGTGCTATTAAAGTGTGAGCTACACTTACCGGATAGTGTTTTCTAAATCGAACAGTGCTCGAATAGTTTTGAGTGAAAACCAAGGTAAGGGTCCTTGTATGTGAGAATCGGTCGGGTTTGCATAACATTACCTCTCAGTCAGACTGTGCCCGAGAGACAATTCTGCGGTTCATTTTCGCCAGCCCACCCGCATCGACATAAACATCCGTCCGGGCGATTTTTGGTGTGTTCAATTAAAACGAAGCACATCAATTACATCCATGGACAGGACATCCTATATTCCTGCACCCCTACGCCCTAACCATCTGCAGCTGCAACTAAAACCTCCGTACGAGTGTGGGACGGCAACAAATATGCTTACAATCGTTTTAGTGCACACGCATTCAAAGAAAAAGGATCCCATTTAAACAGAAACGTAAACTGCATTCGGAATATTAATTAAGATACGCAAGCAGGATTCGTTCCTCGGCCCCTGAGTGTGGGTGTAAGTGGGGCTAGCTGATGGGCTATAGTGCAGCATCACCTCAATTTAAGCACAGCAGGTGGTTCTCCATTTAGAGCGATATCCATTCCGATGGTGCATTGCATTGGTGTAGACTCCACGCCCCGAGGATATTACCGCCAGATGTTTGCATTTGCATCCTGTGGCCCCAAATGGATGCCGCATATAGCACTTCCAGGATAATAGTGTTGGTGTTGCAATTTTTATGGCAATTCACACATTTGCCGATATTTAAACTGTTTTTGCATAGCAGCAGCAGCCAGCACTAGTAGTAGTTGCAAAGGATCAACAGGGAGCAGCCAGAGGTGAGCCCATGAATAAATCAGAGTCTAGTGTAGGCGTTGCTCTTGCTGTTGTGAATAATTAAAGCCACATGCTGCATTATGATGATTAATTGGGATAAAAATCCGACTGCACTGCCAGGTGTTGTATTTTAAAATTATTTTGGCCAATGTCCAGACGTTGTGTGAATATGGTAGAGAATTGAAATGACAATAAAAGAGGTCGCCGCGGCGTAGTCAAATGATAAAACAGAGTATACGCTGTCGAATATAAGTGAGAGGTACTTGGAAACTACTGAACGCATTTTGATGAAATTTTTACAAAAAATTGTTGGAGGTCGCCAACATTGAATAGGATGTACAAAGGTGAGCTTTATATTTATGGTAATATTTAAAAAAAATCTTTTCTATGTGAGGGAGTTCGAATTAATTTTTTTTTATTTTGACTTTAGTGCATTCAAAATTAATTTTCGTTAAAAAATGTCATTAAATATAAAAATTAAATAAACACGTTGTTAGCCAATGCTTGTCCGAATATTTTGAGTCATCCATCGGTTTTTTGCTCCTTCTAGAAACTAAACTAGAAAAAACTGAAAAAAGGGAGTTCGAATGGATTTTTTTGTATTTTGCCTTGACTGCATTCAAAAAAACCTTTTGTAAAGAAATTGATTTAAATATACAAAAATAAATAAGCACGTTGCTAGTCAATGTTTGTCCGAGTATTTTGAGCCATCATTCGATTGTATGCTCCTTCTAGAAGCTGAGCTAGAAAAAACTGAAAAAAAAATGTTTGCATATGTTTGATAGTCCCAACTGAATTATTTTTCCTATTTTGACCTTACTGCATTCAAAAAACCATTTTGTTAATAAATTCAATTAAATATTGAAAAATATGTAGGCGCGTTATAAGCTTATACTTGTCGGTGTATTTTGAGCCATCATTCGATTTTTTTCTCTTTCTAGAAGCTGAGCTAGAAAAAACTGAAAAAAAAGGGAGTTCGAATGATTTTTTTTTTATTTTGACTTAACTGCATTCAAAAAACCCTTTTGTAAAGAAATTGATTTAAATATACAAAAATAAATAAGCACGTTGTTAGTCAATGTTTGTCCGAGTATTTTGAGCCACCATTCGATTGTATGCTCCTTCTAGAAGCTGAGCTAGAAAAAACTGAAAAAAAAATGTTTGCATATGTTTGATAGTCCCAACTGAATTATTTTTCCTATTTTGACCTTACTGCATTCAAAAAACCATTTTGTTAATAAATTCAATTAAATATTAAAAAATATGTAGGCGCGTTATAAGCTTATACTTGTCGGTGTATTTTGAGCCATCATTCGATTTTTTTCTCTTTCTAGAAGCTGAGCTAGAAAAAACTGAAAAAAAAGGCAGTTCGAATGATTTTTTTTTTTATTTTGACTTAACTGCATTCAAAAAACCCTTTTGTAAAGAAATTGATTTAAATATACAAAAATAAATAAGCACGGTGTTAGTCAATATTTGTCCGAGTATTTTGAGGAATCATTCGATTGTATGCTCCTTCCAGAAGCTGAGCTAGAAAAAACTGAAAAAAAATGTTTGCATATAGAAGCTGAGCTAGAAAAAACTGAAAAAAAAATGTTTGCATATGTTTGATAGTCCCAACTGAATTATTTTTCCTATTTTGACCTTACTGCATTCAAAAAACCATTTTGTTAATAATTCAATTAAATATTTAAAAATAAGTAGGCGCGTTATAAGCTTATACTTGTCGGTGTATTTTGAGCCATCATTCGATTTGTTGGTCCTTCTAGAAGCTGAGCTAGAAAAAACTGAAAAAAAAATGTTTGCATATGTTTGATAGTCCCAACTGAATTATTTTTCCTATTTTGACCTTACTGCATTCAAAAAACCATTTTGTTAATAAATTCAATTAAATATTAAAAAATATGTAGGCGCGTTATAAGCTTATACTTGTCGGTGTATTTTGAGCCATCATTCGATTTTTTTCTCTTTCTAGAAGCTGAGCTAGAAAAAACTGAAAAAAAAGGGAGTTCGAATGATTTTTTTTTTATTTTGACTTAACTGCATTCAAAAAACCCTTTTGTAAAGAAATTGATTTAAATATACAAAAATAAATAAGCACGTTGTTAGTCAATGTTTGTCCGAGTATTTTGAGCCATCATTCGATTGTATGCTCCTTCTAGAAGCTGAGCTAGAAAAAACTGAAAAAAAAATGTTTGCATATGTTTGATAGTCCCAACTGAATTATTTTTCCTATTTTGACCTTACTGCATTCAAAAAACCATTTTGTTAATAAATTCAATTAAATATTGAAAAATATGTAGGCGCGTTATAAGCTTATACTTGTCGGTGTATTTTGAGCCATCATTCGATTTTTTTCTCTTTCTAGAAGCTGAGCTAGAAAAAACTGAAAAAAAAGGGAGTTCGAATGATTTTTTTTTTATTTTGACTTAACTGCATTCAAAAAACCCTTTTGTAAAGAAATTGATTTAAATATACAAAAATAAATAAGCACGTTGTTAGTCAATGTTTGTCCGAGTATTTTGAGCCACCATTCGATTGTATGCTCCTTCTAGAAGCTGAGCTAGAAAAAACTGAAAAAAAAATGTTTGCATATGTTTGATAGTCCCAACTGAATTATTTTTCCTATTTTGACCTTACTGCATTCAAAAAACCATTTTGTTAATAAATTCAATTAAATATTGAAAAATATGTAGGCGCGTTATAAGCTTATACTTGTCGGTGTATTTTGAGCCATCATTCGATTTTTTTCTCTTTCTAGAAGCTGAGCTAGAAAAAACTGAAAAAAAAGGGAGTTCGAATGATTTTTTTTTTATTTTGACTTAACTGCATTCAAAAAACCCTTTTGTAAAGAAATTGATTTAAATATACAAAAATAAATAAGCACGTTGTTAGTCAATGTTTGTCCGAGTATTTTGAGCCACCATTCGATTGTATGCTCCTTCTAGAAGCTGAGCTAGAAAAAACTGAAAAAAAAATGTTTGCATATGTTTGATAGTCCCAACTGAATTATTTTTCCTATTTTGACCTTACTGCATTCAAAAAACCATTTTGTTAATAAATTCAATTAAATATTAAAAAATATGTAGGCGCGTTATAAGCTTATACTTGTCGGTGTATTTTGAGCCATCATTCGATTTTTTTCTCTTTCTAGAAGCTGAGCTAGAAAAAACTGAAAAAAAAGGGAGTTCGAATGATTTTTTTTTTATTTTGACTTAACTGCATTCAAAAAACCCTTTTGTAAAGAAATTGATTTAAATATACAAAAATAAATAAGCACGTTGTTAGTCAATGTTTGTCCGAGTATTTTGAGCCATCATTCGATTGTATGCTCCTTCTAGAAGCTGAGCTAGAAAAAACTGAAAAAAAAATGTTTGCATATGTTTGATAGTCCCAACTGAATTATTTTTCCTATTTTGACCTTACTGCATTCAAAAAACCATTTTGTTAATAAATTCAATTAAATATTAAAAAATATGTAGGCGTATTATAAGCTTATACTTGTCGGTGTATTTTGAGCCATCATTCGATTTTTTTCTCTTTCTAGAAGCTGAGCTAGAAAAAACTGAAAAAAAGGGAGTTCGAATGATTTTTTTTTTATTTTGACTTAACTGCATTCAAAAAACCCTTTTGTAAAGAAATTGATTTAAATATACAAAAATAAATAAGCACGTTGTTAGTCAATGTTTGTCCGAGTATTTTGAGCCATCATTCGATTGTATGCTCCTTCTAGAAGCTGAGCTAGAAAAAACTGAAAAAAAAATGTTTGCATATGTTTGATAGTCCCAACTGAATTATTTTTCCTATTTTGACCTTACTGCATTCAAAAAACCATTTTGTTAATAATTCAATTAAATATTTAAAAATATGTAGGCGCGTTATAAGCTTATACTTGTCGGTGTATTTTGAGCCATCATTCGATTTTATGCTCCTTCTAGAAGCTCAGCTAGAAAAAAATGAAAGCGGATCTAATTTGACAGAATGTGGGAGGCCGGCGATCAATTAAAAAGTGAAATAAAAATGTCTGCCGAATTCAGTGCAAAAAAGTTGCAGTAAGATAAGGTCACAGTGAGTGGCGACACATTATTCCGCACAAAATTCCCCATTGTGACCTACAAAATATTTTGTGGGCAAGGTTAAAAATGGTTACCCCAATGGAACCGACCAATAAACATTTTTAGTTTCGACTTTAAATTTAAGTAGTTCACAATGCTAAATATTTTTCATACGAATTTCGCAATTGTGAGCTTCCGAAAATATAAAATCGAGACTAAAATGTATTATTAGTATGGCGCAATGTGTATAGCAGCGAAAGTAGTAGTCCGAGGCCCAAAGTGTTTTATTGGATGTTCTTAGACTGCTGAGCGAGGGGTCTGAGGTTTGATCCCCGGAAGAAGAGCGTGTTGTGGGAGTTAAAGAGATTGATGTATTTATCTGAGATCTGTTATTTGCTTATGCAATCACTTTGAAGCAATTTCACAATGGCAATTGACCAATAAATTTAAGAAAAGGGCACAAATACCCCCACCTTGTGGGACTCCTCTACAGTCCGGATTAGAGTTGCGATCAGTCGGCTAGTGAGCAACAAATTGATGAACTCACCAAGTTAACTTTAAATAATAAAGAGCTGAGAGTGCACTAGGGATTGAAGGGGAGTTGACGATTTTAGAAGCGCCTTCTAAGCCAAGGTATGAGAAGGAGGTTGTACTCCTTATGAGGAAGGGAATCCTGGTTCGTTTTGGAACCTTTTTCACCAATTTTTGTTTCTTTTTTTGCAGTATGAATTTGTTAACCTGCGGCCAGAAATTTCATCTAAATAAATCAATTAGTTATTCTGCCTTTTTGAAGGAATGAATCATGACAATCAGGTCTGAGGTCTCTCAATCTTTCATGAGAGCTCTTATCGCCGCCTGGGGTATGAAAACCGATTTAACTTTCCTAGATACCAAATCAAAATACGGACCAGATCTGGACAGCTCTATCGGACCACCCTTAGCACTGGGAGGATGATATTTAAAGACCAGCTGCATGGCTCCATTTGGTCCTGCGGATGTGTACGATTTGAAGCTTTGTAGAGCTCAAAGAAGTTCGAATAGTCAGCTCTTGGTTTGGCTTTATGCCCATTTGATCTGTTTAAAAATGAAAGCACGTAGTAACATTTGACTAGCTTGGAAAATGGTTTAAACAAAATTTAATCAAAAATTGGTTGAATTAAAATTAAAAAAGTTGAAAAAAATTAGTATTCGTTGTTAAAAACTACCGAGATAAAGAGGTTCAGTTCAAGATTCTAGATAAATATCTAGATAATAGTTTTATTTTTTTCACGACCGAGAAAACTTGATAAATCGGTTATTTTTAACCGAGTTGTCTCGGTTATTTTTAATCCACTAACTCTGAGGAGCTATATTAACAGTTTTGCTTAGTAGTTTTTAACCGAAAATTGGTTGATTTTAAAGAAGTGATTTTTTCGCGTGAACCAGCAGAGGAAATGGGTCGTCAAAATAGACCTGCATCTTGCTTGATCGGTGATAACATTTGAGGACAGAGTTCGAGGGAAGCCCTTGAGCAGTTAACCAATCAAGTGTCAGGGAAACGTGCCTTGAATAATTTGATCCTTCCAACACCAGCTCTTACTCAACTCAGGTCAATGATTAATGATAAAAAAAAACAACTGACTATCAAAAGTTGCCAATGAGCAATGCAATGACTGACGTTCTCCGACCTCTTCCGAGTGCATTTCTTGGACTGAGGTGGGAGCCTCTTGAATTAAATTGAAAGCGCCATTCCCATGAATAAGACGAAGAAAAAAACAAACAAATTCTAAGGACGACCTTAAAGTACCAAATGGAAAATCACTGTCGAAAAGGACGATGGAACTATATCTAAAAATGGATTTTCCCACCACTTTTTTCGTAGTCTAACGTTCCCTTTCCTACTCACAGAAGGTTTACCTGTCTCGCTGGACATATGACGCTCATAACACGCGTTAAATTCGATGCATTGCGCTCGTACTGTTCAACCTCCTTCATGTCCACTTTCGACAACAACTGCTTCAAAGGCTGTTGTCCCTCAGTTTCCATCTGCGATTTTGTTTGTTGCACTCGGTGGACCGTTGCCTCAACCAATGCTCGTCTAAGAATACTTCTTTCGACACTCTTATAGCTTTCAGTGATAAATCCAACTAACGATACGTGTCTAAAGTGACATTCTGCAAATCTGCCAGACCAAAACCCCGCGTGTCATACTAAAACAATCGCCTATCCATTGCGCATCCATCAGAGATTCATCTGCCGCTGTCTCTGCCTTGATGAATTCACGCCAAATTCTCCTGCCTCGACCCGGTTGTGAATATTATTTCACATGTCGATAACAGAACGTCTTCCAACTGACAAAGAAACAGCCATTTTCGTTGAATTTTCTATTTTCTCTGGGTGATTTTGTTGGGCGGGTTTTTCTGTCGTCTGTTTTCTTTCTTTGAACGGTCGATTTTCTAAGGAATTTCCCTCAAATGTAGCGGAAAGGAGAGCGAATTCTCATTTGACTTTCTATGCAGAGGCAGGGGCAGAGAAGCGAGTGCGTCTATCATCGGCGCGTCCGTACATCGTTCATCATCGGGGGATGTAGACTGATGGTGGTGGTGCCGCCGTAGTTTGTCGATTATTTTTTTTTTTTTCCACATTGACTGAGGTTTCTTCTGTTGAATGTTTTGCATCCACTTGAAACGATTCCATCATAATTTGCAGGCGGACAAGGCTCAGATTGAGATGTTATCCATGTGTCGGCGCTGGAGTGGTTAATCAATCAAAGGCAGCAACTGCATCTATTACTTGAGCAGGTCGTCCTCAGCGCGAGTTAAGTATCCATAGCAAAACATATTGAGAAAAAAGATAACATTATTTGTATTCAATGATATCTTTAGTCTCTAGTACAGTCTTGCACACAACGCTACAATGATAACATATGTAAAAGAGATAATATCGTTTGTATACAATGTTGGAATATTATCTCTTCTTCATTATCAAGCAAGACGATTGTACGCTTGGGTCTCCTTGTAGATAGATAAGAAAAGTATATAAATACGACTGTATGATGAATTTATCGACAGTCTTATTGTAACTACATAGTAGCCTTAAGCTCCTTTTAGAATTAGTAAAAAGTATTTCAATAATAAAGGACATAGTTCCAAATAAATATTGTTTAATTTTAAAAGTAAGAACCAAGTGTTTTAATTGGCGATCCTGCCAGGAGGTTAAATATACTTTTTAACTTCAATCGAGCGGACCTCGGGAACAAGTAGTGAAATCTAGTATAAACAGAACACTCGCGTTACCGGTTACAAGAATTACCTAGCATAGCAGGTACAAATATAGCTCCTTCGTACGAAGCAGCAAAGCAATTCAGTGAAAGTGTATATGTGGAAAAAAAACACACAAATTCGACGACAACAGACACGAGTTCAAAATGGAACAACTCGCAGTATTAATGGCAAGATTAGAAGCTTTAGAAACCAGGTGCAACACAGTAACACAAACCCTAGAGCACACACGCACAGAGAATGCAAGGTTAGCAGCAATAATAACTAACCAAAATCAAATAAACACTAATTTAGAAACAAAACTAAATGAAGTAAAATCTGGATTAGGCATAGTACCAAACATACCTGTGCTAGAGGAAATAAGAACCACATATACAGATGGTAGTGAAATACAGTTAGACGCATTTAAAAGCCTACCTATTTTCAACGGCGATCAATCAAATTATCGGTCGTGGCGCGAAGAAGCATCCAGATTAATGGACAGCATTAAAAACCTCAAAACACACAGTAAGTACGCAGCAGCATTGACTATAGTGAAAAGTAAAATACAGGGTGCAGCCGCGAATGTGTTAACTAATTATAACACAATTTTTAATTTTGAGGCGATACGTAACAGATTAGATTATACGTACTCTAATCAAGAACCTCTATACGTGCTACAAGACATGATGAAAGCCATCACGCAAAAAAGAAGCACACTGTCTGAATACCACGACGAGATAAATAAAAATCTCAATTTAATAATATCAAAAATCACTATGTCAGGTGATCCGCCGAATATAATCGACAGACTAATTAAAAATGCTAACGACGACGCAGTTCGTATATTCATTGATGGTATGAGTGACAACTTTACAAGAGGATCATTATATTCAGCTACAATAAATGATCTAGAACACGCATTCGCAATTGCTCGCAGAATAGAACATGATAATGTGCACAGGCATTTACATCTCACTCAAGATAAGCACCACAAAAATATGCCACATGAACACAGAAACGAAAGAAGACCAAATTATTCGAGCCAAACAACGAATTATCAACCCCAGAAGCAATACGATAATATGCAGCAACACAATCAAGGACCACGCCTAAACCCTTCCAAGAGAAATGACGGACCACAGCCGATGGAGATAAACTCGAGACAAATTGTACATGCACAGCGACAAAATTGGAATCAATACAAACCCGATGTATATAATCCACCAGCGAAACGTGAACACAGCGGGAGTTTCAACACACACAACAGACCGCAACGATCTTATCAGCAGAACTTCAAGCAGCAGAGAGTAAATAACTCCCGACAACAACGCAGAGACGATGTCAGCAGTACATATGCAGAAGCAGATGAAACGGAATGTATGGTAAATAATAACATAAGAATAGATCATTTAAACTAGTAGACGGGTTGCCCTGCTTAAATTTAACTAGTACTATTTCTAAGAAAATTTATAAAATTCTTATTGATACTGGTGCAACCCATAATTACATTAATAGAAAATGCGATTCTAGCAAAAAATTTAAATTAAACCTATAAAAATAAAAACAATGCATGGTTATTCTATGGTAGATACAAAGAAAGTAGTTAGGATATTAAAGAAAAATATAACATTTTTTGAATTAGAGGATATTCAGTCTTTTGATATGATATTAGGATATGAAGGACTTAAAGTTCTAAACGCGGAAATAAATTTCAGTAATATGACTCTAACTACCATAAGCAGTGTCGAATCTATTCAGAAAATTAATTACATAATTGGGGAAAATAATATTTATAAAGCAGACATAGATAGACTGATGAAGATTAATAACAGCATAGGACCGTTACCCTTTACAGATACTATAGAAGCAAGCATTAGGACGACCAATGATAATCCGGTTTATGTTAAACAATATCCATATCCCATAGCAGATAACGAATTCGTAAACAAAGAAATACAGAAACTCTTACATGACAATATAATAGAAAAAAGCCATAGTCCTTATAACAGTCCCATATGGACAGTACCTAAAAAAGGTTTGGACGAAAAAGGAAAACCAAAACGGCGCATGGTTGTTGATTTCCAAAAACTTAACGCTCACACTGTAACAGACAGATACCCCATTCCGGATGTCAACATGACAATTCAAAATTTAGGTAAAGCCAAGTACTTTACAACGTTAGATTTGGAGTCAGGTTTCCACCAAATTAAAATCAAAACAGATGATAAAGAAAAAACAGCTTTTGCTATAAATGGCGCAAAATATCATTTTAAACGAATGCCTTTCGGGCTCAAAAATGCACCAAGCATATTTCAGAGATGCGTGGACGACATTTTGAGAGACTTTGTAGGTAAATTCGTACACGTTTACATTGATGACGTATTGATATATTCTTCATCTGAGGAAGAACATATACAGCACATAAGTCAAGTATTCGACGTACTCAATAAAGCCACATTAAAAATATCTGATGAGAAAAGTAAGTTTTTTCAAGAAGAAGTAGAATACTTAGGTCACATAATCAGACATGGTAGAATCACTACGAACCCTGAGAAAATAGCAGCTATAGAAAATTTTCCAGTCCCACAAACGGTAAAGGATTTGAGAGGATTTTTAGGTCTTACAGGTTACTATCGTAAGTTTATAAAAGGATACGCAAGCATAGCCAAGCCCCTGACATTATATTTACGAGGAGATAACGGTAAAGTAAACAAAAAACAAAGTAAAAATATTAAGTTAAATCTGAATGATTCAGCATTAGAAGCGATTAGAATTTTAAAAAATTATTTGAAAGAACAAGTCGAACTTTTTCAACCGGATTATAGTAAACCATTCGAGCTTACTACAGATGCATCCAACATAGCTATTGGAGCCGTACTAAGTCAGAATAAGCAACCTATACACTTCTTGTCAAGAACACTGAGTAAGACAGAAGAGAACTATAGCACAAACGAGAAAGAGCTATTAGCGATCATATGGTCCTTACAAAAACTCAGAAACTACATATATGGTATAGCAGACTTAACCATATATACCGATCACCAGAGCCTTATATATTCTGTATCAGAAAAAAATCCCAACACAAAGCTGAAACGTTGGAAGGGAATCATTGAAGACTTTGGAGCAAAATTAGTTTATAAACCAGGAAACCTAAATCTTGTAGCTGACGCATTATCACGTCAACGCATAAATACTTCTACCATAGAAACAGCACATTCAGCTGAAAGTTCTTCTAATGATATAATAAAAACTGTGAATCAGCCTTTTAATGCATACACTGCACAGTTCGAACTTATTGAAGATATAACAAATAATATCGAAACACAAATCTATTTTAGTAACAAAATAAGACTCATAATAAAGTTTAAGGACAAAGACTCTTTACTAAGGCAGATGAAAGAAGTTATACAACCCCAAAAGATTGTAGCTTTGCATACGAAATTTGAAAACATATACAAATATGGTGAAAACATAAAAAAAGAATTCCCACTAGTAAGATTTATATTCACACCAAGAAAACTTCAAGACGTGACAAATTTGGAGGAACAACTAAAACTTGTAAGGGTAACTCACGAAAGAGCACACCGAGGGTTACGTAACAATATACAAGAAATCTCAGAGAAATATTACTGGCCCGATCTAAATAAACAAACAAAGAGTTTCAACAAAAAATGCATAGCATGTCTATTTGGAAAATATGAAAGAAAACCTATCAGAGAACCTCTGAATAATTCAGAAATACCAACACATGTGGGAACACACATTCATATGGACATATACTTCAACGACAAGTATACTTTCCTTGTAACAGTAGATAAGTATTCTAAATATACAATCCTTCGGGAAATCGAAACTCGAAACAGACTGTACGACGTTATGGAAGAGGTCTTATCTAATTATTTCCCAAAATGTGAACGACTCATGACAGATAACGAGAAGGGATTCAAAACAGAAATGGTGAACCAAATGTGTTTGAAATACAACATAACTAAAGTAGAAACTCCAGTATACAGATCGACAGCGAACGGTCAGGTAGAACGTGTAAACGGTACAATAACTGAACTGTCTAGAATATTCACAATTCAGAATAAAACAAGACTTATCGAAGAAATATTTAGAACAGTGCGTGAATTAAATAATTCTATACACTCAGTTACCGGTTTGAAACCTAGAGACATTTTCTTTAATCAAAATAAATATAGCAATAGTGAAATTATAATAAATAAACTAAACTCAGCATCCAAAAAAGTGATCGAACGTCTAAATAAAGGAACTCGACACAGAGAATATAAAAAAGGAGATAAGATAATGGTAAGAATCACAGGTCTTAGAAAGAAATCTAACGCCAGATACATAACAAGAATAGTAGAAGAAGATAAAGGAGACACTGTAATCTCTAAAGAGGGAATAAAAATTCACAAGGATAACATAAAGAATTATCATTTTTTAGATGACGAAAATATTAATATTCCTAACATTACTAGGAATTGTACAGAGTCAAGAAGGGCAAGGAAACGTTCAAATAACTGAGTTACTAAACAAGAAGTTTATACTTACGCAAACAGATGACGTGTATTTATTCAAAGAACAAACTTATTTGTTACATGCCACCAACCTGACTTCGATATTTCAACCTTACGTAAATATCGTAACTAGTAACTATCAACCTACACAAGAAGAAAAAATTTGGTTAAGTAAAATTAAGAATTTAGCAGACCAATTACAAGAACATACTAGGCATACTAGATCAATTAACTTTTTAGGAACAGCTTTCAAATATGTGTTTGGTAATCCTGACCATTATGACTTAGTTAACATAGAAACGAGTATAAATAATCTCATAGAAAACAATAATAAACAAAAAACTATAAATTCTAGATTCGAACAAATTTTGCAACAATTCGAAGGTCAGAGCCTTAAAGAACATCTAGTAATAGAACAAGTGTACGAACAATTATTATTATTGACCAGAACAATTAATGCAGCAAAAAATAATGAATATTTATCAGAAAGCCTAGACTTAGATGACATTAAAAATATTATTCAACATGAAATAATTCAAGTACCCATAATAAATATACTTGAGTACTCTAAAATATTATTAGCTAGAACTGATGAATTCTTCATCACAATATATAAATATCCAGTTCTAATTAAATCATGTAAATTGTATAAAGTAACACCCTTAAATTCAAAACATGGAAAAATCATTACAGATAAAACAATTGCCTTATGTAACCAAACTTATTTAAGAACAAGAAATTGTCAAAATCATCTAAGTAAAAACATTTGTGAAATTAACTTTGAAGAAGAAAATTGTCTTATTCCACTTTTAAAGAATATAACTTCAAAATGCAACATTAAACAAGAATACGATTACGACTTAGAAATTGAATCCGGTGTTATGTTATTAAGCGGTAAGCATAAGCTAAATAATCAAACAATTAATGGTATAAACTTAGTTACTTATGAAAATACTATAAATCTAGATGATAAAATATACAAAAACATGCATAAGCAAATTAAAGAAGTTATATTAAGAAATCATAATTCAGAGTCTTACATCGACCAAATAATTAAAGAAGATACAATGTACAAATTCGATAACATAGATACTTTAAAAAAACTAATTATTCCTTTTGAAGAAAAACCGATATTATCAACTATATACACAATTGTAACACTGATTGTTATTCTAGCATTTACGTACGTAATGATAAAAACTATACAATGTATAACAGATCGTCAAAAACAAAAAAAGATTGACGCATATAACAAAACTTATGAAAGAGAGATGTTAAAAATAGCGTCGAAAAATCGGGACGATTTCGTTTAACAAGGGGGGGAGTTAAGTATCCATAGCAAAACATATTGAGAAAAAAGATAACATTATTTGTATTCAATGATATCTTTAGTCTCTAGTACAGTCTTGCACACAACGCTACAATGATAACATATGTAAAAGAGATAATATCGTTTGTATACAATGTTGGAATATTATCTCTTCTTCATTATCAAGCAAGACGATTGTACGCTTGGGTCTCCTTGTAGATAGATAAGAAAAGTATATAAATACGACTGTATGATGAATTTATCGACAGTCTTATTGTAACTACATAGTAGCCTTAAGCTCCTTTTAGAATTAGTAAAAAGTATTTCAATAATAAAGGACATAGTTCCAAATAAATATTGTTTAATTTTAAAAGTAAGAACCAAGTGTTTTAATTCGCGCTTGTTAATGAGATCGAGACGAGTGATTTGGCGATAGACTATCACGAGTTTACTATTTCAGCGGGGACACTTCTTGGCGCAGTTCAATGTGCGCCACTTTGCATTGTAAATTTAGAATGACATTAGCGCGGTTCGAGTATACGTCTTGTTTGTTTAAGCAGTCCTTGGTGCATAGGTGCATATTTGCTCGGTGATTTGTGTAGAAGAAGTGTGTTTCCAATTGGCAATCGAATGTATACTGGTGAGTCACAGTTCGCAAGATGTTCTGAGTCAATGGTCTTGAAGTGGTCATTGTTATGCGAGAATTGCGTTCGCTTGATGGCAGTTCTTAAAATAGGCTTTCGGAGGTAGAGACGAGCTATTTGCAGCGGGATTGGGGTGTAGATGGGTTGTGTAGTCACATGTTGAAGCGCAGGCAGCAACTAGAGCCATATAACAAGCAAAGCGGATGGAAATACGAACCAAAGCAAGTATAGATTTGCGGAGGATTTTCTGGTTCCTAAAAGGTGTGGTTTTGCTTGCAAGCGGCTTCCTCTCTTTTATCGACAAAAAAATCCATGAAAAGGGAAAAGTGCAATGCCAGTCCGGCTTTCAAGGGGTAGCTTCGAGCTACCTTTCTTTGAATAATGTGAATGGGTAGCTGCAGAAGGGCTAGAACTTGACATAGTGTCGCCTTGTCGAAACCCCTTTTATAGGTCTCAGATGCAGCAGTGAGCTTCCATCCTCGTCCAATACAGACGGGTGAGTCTTGCCAAAAATAGATATGACTCTGTGTCTGTACAGCTCTCGTCTATAGTCAATTTCATAGGCGTCTTCTCAGCCGATAAAAGATGATGACCAGCGATTTGGAATTCTGGGGTTTTTTCCACCAAAATCTTCGGGAAAATTTGTCCAATTTTGGACTTTGCCAAGGGCCAGTCAGGTTGTCCACTTTTCTTTCACAGATTTTTGCCGACAGTATATTGTTCGGAATATTGAGTAGACCTAAGCCTCTATTGTCTTAGATCAAAGGACCTCCTTCTTTCTGGACCTGGCAAATTGACACTGAGATTCGACTCATTGTAGACAAGTATTTATCCGACCAGATGAGTTGATGGATGCTTCGTTCAAGAGCATTTGAAAAGCTTGACTACCGTCACAAAAGTTTTTTTTGTAGGTTAATGGGCTCATTGTCTTTCATCGTCAGTGTTTAATAGAACATACTGACCGACAGGGGATTCTTGGATTTTTTCTCACTGACTGAGGCTCTATTTAACGGTCTGGTGGCCTTCGTTTCGGGCTCAGCCGCCTTGACATTGTCTCTTCATTTTAAGGTGGAAAGACTTGGAGTAGCTTCTCTCTATCGTCACTTGTTATATTTCTTTCTTGATCGCGTCTGGTGGCCTTCTTTTCGGGCTCAGCCGCCTTGACATTGTCTCTTCATTTTAAGGTGGAAAGACTTGGAGTAGCTTCTCTCTATCGTCACTTGTTATATTTCTTTCTTGATCGCGTCTGGTGGCCTTCGTTTCGGGCCCAGCTGACTTGACATTGTCTCTTCATTTTAAGGTGGAAAGACTTGGAGTAGCTTCTCTCTATCGTCATAGGTCATATTTCTTTCTTTTTCCCTTCTGCCCAAAGGTGTTGCTATAAAGAGGGCTTCTTTCGACTCTGGTCTTCGTATGCAGTGCTGTAAAAGCCTCATGAGTTTGTCGGTATTCACTTTGTAGCACAGAAGTTTTCTGGACTTGAATTCGGCGGTATTGGACTTCTTGTGAGCTTTAGTGTCGCCAAAAGGCCCTAACGGGCCTTTGTCAGTGACACCTAGTGCGTACGTCTTTCAGGTACTTGAATCTGGCGGTACCAGACTTTTTGAGAGATTGAGGGTCTTCCAAAAGAATTGACAGTCCTTTGTTAGTGACATTGCATAAGTCTTCTAAGTATTTGAATTTGATGGTACCGGGCATTTTGTGGGATTGAGGGTCTTCAAAATGACTTGACAGTCCCTTGCGATGGCAGTCTTTTGACTTTAAACATCTCCCACAGTATTGTTTACTTGAAAATCTTTGAAAAAAGGTCCTCTTCCGCAGCTCATATAAAAACATTCGCTGGCACTAGGTCGTCTTCATCTTCGGCTTAAGTTGGTGGATTTAATCTTGATGCGGATTGTCACTCAAGACTTTTCACCAAAGTGTGCTTCCCATCCGAAATCTGCGCCCGAACAGAGGCTGGTTGTGCTGACGGGTTCTTCACTATGGGGTGCTTTCCACATCACCTTTTGGATGGTGGCGATGACAGCTTTCTGAGCCTCCATTGTCTCCAGTAGGGTCAACGACTTCTACGTCGAGTATCGTTTGCATGAGTTGTCAACAGTAAAATCAATCTTATCCGAGGCTTGTGGTGTATATATCTCTATATCAAAGGCTTGTGAGGCCTAAAAAGACGGCAGTTCGTGGAGCTTGCCTATTATTACTTAAGACAAACGCCTGGGGGTCCAATCGCCACATCCGTAAACGAGATATATGTTCACGGAATTATGTCGGCTTAACACATAAAACAAAAACAAATTCCTTATCGCTCGTTTACAGAAGAGACGATTGCTCTATCAGATTTTTTGCTACTGAGACGCATAAGTCCCGTTCTGACGAGCTGGCTGTCTTCCTTCCTAGAGAAAACGTTGGTTCCAAAGACACGTCTATTCACTCTGATGAAGAAGTGCCCAATGTGTCAATAAGCGTTCTAAAATTCACCCAGCTTGGGCTTCAAATTAAGGTTCACTTCAGGCTTGTTTGTGATCTTCTAATCCTCTTCAGCCAACGTCCACAACAGATAGATGAATTCAACGACTTTCAATGAGCGCCTTCTCCTCCAAAGCTCTTTATGGACCAATCTGCCAGAGTTGCTAAACCCCAAATCCCCATTTTTATAGCCAATAAGTGCCCACCCAACGTGTAGCCTCTCCCCTTATCACGTTGGTTTCACGAAATTATGCCAATCTGAAAAAAATAAGTGCCCACCACACACTTGTATCCACTCAAGTGCAAGCGCACATTCCGTGTGCTCCTCATGAATTGTTATTTTGCATTTAAAAAAACAAAAACATAAAGCAGCTACTGCCAAAAGCCATTAGATTCTTTGTACACAATGTTTCGCTTTACTTCCGGCACTTTCCGTCAGCCCGATGATGACATGATGAGTTGGCCCACTTTTTCCCCCCCAATTTAATAATTCCGTTCTGACAGTCCTATAAATCTTGTTGTGGCGCACACCTGGCGACGACTTGACCGATCTCTTGAATATCATTAGAAGTGCAACTTCAGCCCCGACTTGGCTAATGAATTCATCAAACTAAAGGAAGTGTGCTAGCGAAAAACTTTCCCATCACTCCATCGCCGATGCATTCGACTGTAAACCATACGACAGAAGTTCCAATTAACTTTGACCCGTGAAAGGAAACTTTTCCTCCCCTATAATCGTATCTTGCGCGCTAATTTCTCGTCTTTTTAGCTGCCAATTCAATTATTACCCAGCATCAGCGGTAAATGGGTGAACAAAACCACATCCATCTGTCGTCCGTTTGGTGGTTTGGTTTAAATAAATTAATGGAAGGATGTGCCGCCGTTTTTGTGTCCAAAATTTATTAATGCGTGAACTTTGGAACTTTCGATAAATAATAGTACCTACGCCGTCAGCACAAGTTGTCCCAACTAATTAATATATTTCTTGTTTATCAGGATGTGGCGAGGACATGATATAAATACGGGTAATCCTTTGGGTGTAACGAGTCGCAGCCCATCTGCATTTCCGTCCGATGGAATTTATTCGATAACAATGCTTTGAAGTTGGACGCGATAACATCGGCAGGGTTTCCGTTGTTTATCCAGCAGAGAGCTAGATAACTGGTTGTGCGAGTAAGTTTGTCGTTGGCCCGATTGGAGAAATAATTAAGAACAGCGTGACGGGATATCGTGGATGGAAACTTTTCCATTACGATGTACCTAATTTAAGTTTCTATTTATCGAAGAGACATGGCCCATGGTGGTTTAGGAATGTGGACTTTCAATAATTGGTTTATGTAGATGGGTAAGTCTCTGAAGACCGGACAGTGAGTTTCAAAAAGAGACCTCTGGGGGAAAGCCGGTCCAAAAAGGGAAATATAAACAGATTTACTACTCAGTACCTTAAAACAGTCTAAAAAGGTCCGGGCGTCTGTGATTTTTCCAAGTATTTTCAGAGGAGTCAAAAGCGTGCCGAACAAACCGACTGTCAAAATAGGAGGCGTATGTTGTTTGGCTTGTTTTCTGACGTCCAAATAATTGCCTCTTAGTATTTTCGCAAGTTTTTTAATAGAATTTTCTGCATGTTTTTCGACAGCTTTTGACTGGTTTTTAGGCCGATTTTTCTGCCGACCTTAGGATCTGTTTCTGACTCGTTTTTTGAGAAGATTTTCAACCAACTCGTTTTTAGGGTGATTTTTGTGCCGACTTTAGGATCAATTTCTGACTCGATTTTTGAGAAGATTTTCAACCCGTTTTTAGGGCGATTTTTGTGCCGACGTTAGGATCGATTTGTGACTCGTTTTTTGAGAAGATTTTGAAACTCGTTTTTAGGGCGAATTTTGTGCCGACTTTAGGATCAATTTCTGACTCGATTTTTGACAAGATTTTTAACTCGTTTTTAGGGCGAATTTTGTGCCGTCTTTAGGATCAATTTAAGACTCGATTTTTGAGAAGATTTTCAATCCGTTTTTAGGGCGATTTTTCTGCCAACTTTAGGATCGATTTGTGACTCGTTTTTTGAGAAGATTTTCAACACGTTTTTAGGCCGATTTTTGTACCGACTTTAGGATCGATTTGTGACTCGTTTTTTGAGAAGATTTTCAACACGTTTTTAGGCCGATTTTTGTGCCGACCTTAGAAACGGTTTCTGACTCGTTTTTTGACAAGATTTTCAACTCGTTTTTGGCCGATTTTTCTGCCGACTTTAGGATCGATTTCTGACTTGTTTTTTGAGAAGATTTTTAACTCGTTTTTAGGGCGAATTTTGTGCCGACTTTAGGATCGGTTTCTGACTCGTTTTTTGACAAGATTTTCAACTCGTTTTTGGCCGATTTTTCTGCCGACTTTAGGATCGATTTCTATCTAAAATAAATGTATCTATCTATCTATCTATCTATCTATCTATCTATCTATCTATCTATCTATCTATCTATCGATTTCTGACTTGTTTTTTGAGAAGATTTTTAACTCGTTTTTAGGGCGAATTTTGTGCCGACTTTAGGATCAATTTCTGACTCGATTTTTGACAAGATTTTCAACTCGTTTTTCGCCGATTTTTCTGACAACTTTAGGATCGATTTTTGACTCGTTTTTTGAGAAGATTTTCAACCAACTCCTTTTTAGGGCGATTTTTTGTCGACTTTAGGATCGATTTCTGACTCGTTTTTGAGAAGATTTTTAACTCGTTTTTGGGCCGACTTTACAATCGGTTTCTGACTCGTTTTTTGCGAAGGTTATCGTTTTTAGGGCGCCTTTCGTACCGACTTCAGGATCGATTTCTGACTCAATTTTTGAGAAGATTTTCAACTTATTTTATTTTATCTTTGGTACATCTTAGGCCAAATTCGAGACTGCCAATGAATGCCAAAATCCGTACACGGTTTTGGATACGTTTTTCTCAGTTTTGTTTGAATCAATATTAAAAGGGTTTTGCTATCCAATTGTGCGATTTTTGTAGCAAATTCGAAGGCGGTGTTTTAGGGTAACATACAACGCATTTGGGAAAATTTTGCTGGAACGCTTTTGGGTCGATTTCTGACCGGCCAATACATATTTCTTACACGATTTTCGACACGTTTTTTTAATATATTAATTGACTAAAACGGGACTCATTTTGCTATCCAATTGTTAGATTGTTGAAGCAGATTCGAAGGTGGTGTTTCCAAGAGATTCTCGATGCATTTGGGCAGATTTATGGCTCCCACAAATGTCTCGTAATACGATTTTCAACTCCTTTTCATTCCTTTTAAACATCATCCAATTGAACGATTTTTTAAAGCTGTTTTGACCCGTTGATTGGGGTACCCGAAGCAATTTCTTCGTTACTTTTAATGACGCGTTTGTGGGTCGATTTCTGGTCTTAACAAAAACCATTTTTGAGGGTATTTTTTTATTATATTTATTTTGGGATAGGTACTAAAATTTGACGGATTTGGACCGTTTTTTTCTTGGAACGATTGGGGCTACATAAAATTTGCTTGTTCATCGTCTATGTGTGATCTATCGAAAGCCTTGTCCTGACTAGATATTCCCTGGGTAGTTTTAAGCCCTTTATGGAAGAAGTAGATTGCAAAGCAACAGAGAAATGCTTATTACAGCCGCAAAAGAGTAAAAACTAATGAGTGACGACAATCGCAAGGTACCTTCGAGACCTCGATTTAAAAGCATTACCAAATCAATCACTAGTCAAAGTAGTTCCGAATGAAGCCCACTCGGGTATAAGTATATAAATGAAGCCAATCCTACTTAAAAGAAAGCACTTGTGAGCTAGAGTTGCTCTTAAACTGAATATAATGGTCAGAAGAAGGTGGTCCTCGTGGTAGAAAACGGTGCTGCCTTCGATCGTCAAAGTAAAAAGCTCCCCCTCACTCATTCTTAAAACTAAATATTTATTTACAAAACACATTTGTACAACTTCACATGATTCAATCAGAAAAAAAATCACTTCAACCACTAGCTCTTGACAGTCAACAGCTCTGGCTCACCACTCGCCATCATTCCCTGATTCGACGGCCTGCGCTCCATTAGTCTTGTAACGGATCCAGTTGCCTCGAAGTGCTTCACCCAGGTCTTGATGATGCTCGCCGATGGAATGGCATGCGAACCGAAATGTCTTTTGAACAGCTTCTGTGCTATCACCGCCGAGTCGCTGTTCTTGTAGTACGTTTTAATTATAAACGCCCGATGTACACCGGTCCAATGATCCATTGTAACTGCCCGCACGGGACCCATGTACCGCGGCAGATATAGAATGATTGACAATCATGCATCCGGTGGGGCTCACAATATGAATCAGTGTCCTAAAAATGTTTCCACACACTCAGGGGGATTTATGTTGTGAAAATATTGTAATTATGACATGTCCGATTAAAGGGCAAAAAGGTGATGAAACAACACCCTGATGGATGTGGCTGCTAATCTGTCACCTTGTACGACATAGCAGCTCATTAGTCGAGGCGTTTATATTTTTAATTCATAAAATTCGACTAGAGGAATGAATTTAAGTTGCCAAGAAATTTGATTAGTCCTCATTTCTGATGTATGTTCGGTGGAAGGTGAGTGGTGCCAATGGGAATGTCGCTGTGACAGATCTTGTATAAGGAGGAGCGAATGTGTTTGTTTTAAAATAAATGCAAAATGCAATGCGGCAGAGATATGGGTGTGGCCGAGTTCACATCACATGATGTGTATGATTTGAAAGCGAAGAGGAAACATGTGGGCCAGTAGCTGATGTGTCCATCGGAATGGACCATCAATGACATAAGTTTTCAGCGCAAGAAAAGCTGCAAAGGCGTTAAATCGTCGATTGACAGTGTGCAACGTTGGACCATTCTATCGAGCAAAATAAAAATAAAAATTTAGGTTCACACTCGCTTTGAGTAGGAAAAATCGACCCCAGATTTTCCCAACTAAACAACAACTAATTGCTCTGGGCTGCAGATATTGTCTGCAATACCACAGTCGTGTGTCGAATTGTGCGCATGAGTTGCGGGTTCTAAACTGCCTTCTTCAAATTGGGGCTTAGTTGGCAGGGATCGGCTTGTTCCCAAGTCAGTCTTCGGCGGAGTTCGTCTAGTCAATTGGCGAAAATTCATAGATCCACACGAAAATTCGTAAAGGGCCTTATGGATCCACTCTTGTATCTTGGCCACTTATTTTTATGTTAGAGGGGTTGTTGTACTGCGACCTTTTGGTCAATTCTATTGGCCACTTACTATTACCCGAAAGCGACAAAAGACTCGTAGGAACCTCATGGAACCATACTAAATCGTACCAAAGCCTCGGAAAAAGACACTGCCGTTGAGCCGCTTTTTCCTACACAGAGACGCTGTAGCCGTTGGATCTTTGGACCGTACGAAACCATGATTAGTCGTTGGGTATTTTGAAAGCACATGTCTGCATTTTGTTACCCACACAACTCAGACATACGGCCTCACGAAGCTGGACGGTGCACCACTCTTTGTTACCCGAAAACCATGACACTATACTCCTAGGATAGGATAGAACCACGCTTTATCTCGTACCAAAGCCTCAAAGAACGACGCTCGCCAATGGACCGTTTTTTACCATCCAAAAAAACCACGATTTGTCATTGGCGTAGCTGTTAGACCTCACGGAACCATGATTATTCTTTGCACACTTTTCAACTGATCAGCAAATAAAACGTCAGCCTCAGATAGAAGCAGATCACAGTCCAAGGCAGTTATATTTTTTAAATAAGCAAATCACTTTCAATCCCAACGAACAGTACGTAAGTAAGCCGGTAATATGAGGGTACCAGAAGCGGGAACAAATCAAACCAAATCGAAAAATCTCAGCGGTCCAAGTGGAAAACGAATTGTTTATTAAAAAGTCAACTAACTGTCAGATAGCGTCAAATATAGAAATGAGGGTTCTAGGTATAGTGAATTTCCAATGTCCGTCGAAATGACGTTTGTAGATATAGTGAATTTCCAATACCCACCGAAGTATAAGGAGGTATTTCCTGCTATATGGCCACCATGTATAGACAAAGGATGAAAGAAGGTCAATCAGTTCTGAGTTTGCATAGGTTTTTATATGCGAAATGAGTAGGAAACACTGCATGCATGCAATCAGCCGTTCATGCTGCGTAACTGGGCTATTAACTCCAAATACGACGTATTTTAATAACTGCCCATAAATATAAATATCCGCTGAGCTATGTGGACCTGGCTATCCTTTCGATCAGGGTAGTTTCCAGGTCTTTGAATCGGCGATATACTAAATGCAAGAGGAAATTAAATCTGGTATACCTCAAGACAGTCTAATAGGTCCTGCACTTTACGTATTAATAAGAAGATGGTAGCGGTGTACCTGCTATAATATTACAGCGAATCCTCTAAATAAAACTAGGTTTGCCAATCTCCCCATTGAGAGAACCTGAAGCTGGCGACTGGTGTACATCAAGGCGGGGTACTGGGTCCAGTGCTTTACCTATCATTAAAAAGATGATATCGGTGTACCTCCGATAATATTACAGCGACTTTTCTGAATTTAACAAGACAATCAGTACTCCCCATTAAGAGAAACTGCATCTGGTGAGTGGCGTGCCTCAAGGCGGGGTACTAGGTCCAGTGCTTTATCTTTTATTAAAAAGATCATATCGGTGTGTACATCCTATAATACTACAGCGAATACTCTGAATAAAACTAGATAACCAGTACTCACAATCAATAGAACCTGAAGCTAGTGACTGGCGTTCCTCAAGACGGAGTACCAGGTCCAGTGCTTGACTCTATTATTAATTAGAAGATGGTATTTCTGTCGTTGCTATGTGTTGCAATAAAAGGTCCAAGGACTATCTGTCAATTCACTGAAGACAGACAAAAAATGTTTCTTCAGGGTAAAAGTCCGTCTTTCGTTGAATTTTCCCTCCAGAAATTTATTTGTCTCAAGTTTTAAGACTCACTCGTTTCCACATCGCTTCATAGACCCCGCATTCCCACATGATAAACCCCTCGTTGACACAATTATCTACAAACTCGAACATTTCTTCAGCAGGTGGCGTTTAGCCTTCCAACTTGTCACACAAATCATGACACTTTGCCAGTTGCGACAAAGAAATTATTTATCTTCCTCATTGCGCTCGGTCTAATATTTCACTTGGGTATTGGCGGAGGATACAGGCCCCCACCATCCCCCACCCACCTCTCTATGCAACACGAAACGCATCACAAAGTATAATTAATTTATCGCCGGTAATGCGTTGTAGCTGTTTGGTAAACTGTGGCAGCTCCTTTGCTCTCACTTGTCTCTGATAGAGTTTGTATGCGTGTATTTTCCTTGGGAAAGCTTTGATGCTCGTCTCCCCCCTTATAGATCCCAATTCTAAGCAGCAAACGTTCAAATTGGATTCACGTTCTTTTTTTATTCCTCGAAATTCTATCTCAAAGATGGAGCTCAGCACTGAGAAGAGATGCTTTTTAAGAGATACTTTATGCCTATAGAAATTAGACGCAAACTGTATATAAACTAATTAAAAACTGGCCATTTGAATGCGTTCGCCTCTTGGAGCGTTTTGTGTCTCCTGTAGATTGAGATTGAGATGCAAGCGTGCTGACGAACTGCGAACATTTAAATGCACGGCTATAGTGTTGGGGCAAGTATTTTCGTAATTATTGTGCAGCGCCACTATTTTTGGCACAAGCTACAAAATACAAAAGCGCTGCGAACTCACAACACATTTTGAAATTCCTAGACTGCGTCTTGGACCAAAAAGGAGGAGGACAACTAATTGCGAATTTATTTTAAGCCAAAGGGAAATGTTTTTCTTTTGTTCTGATGGTTGCTCATTTAGAATGCACTTTGTTTCGAATACAGACAGATATTCGTTTGTTTTTCGTTTGTCTTGTTGTCGAGTATTTGATCTCTACAGAAAGAGAGAGAGAGAGAGAAAGAGTGAGGGAGAGGAGTTGCAACTTATGCCGAACTTTATTGGGATATTTAATTTAGCGCACTGTTGGTAATGAAATTCGGGGAATTTAAACAAATATTCAGAAAAAAGTTTGCAGGGCTCGAGCCCTTAAAAATTAAAATTACACCTCGAGGCTGACCAACAGCGGAGGGTATAATTGGCTTGGAGATGATTGCCGATGGGTTGAAGTTCGCCCTTCAGAAAAGGCACGCAATAAGCTGTTGAAACCTAGTTAGATACCTCGGCACATTTGTAACTGAAGTCTGTACGATTTTTTAAAGAATTTGACAGGCAAATCAAAACCTTTAAGCCTTTTCTCTGAGCTGCCTTAAAAAAAATACAAGAAAACGGCCCCGTAGAGCTGTAAATCATAGGCAGATACACCACAGTCCTAGTGGTTCCTGCATATGGGTTTTCAGGGAGTCCAACGTTAGCAGGAAAATATTTTATAAGTCATTCAGTTTCTGTACACATAATAGAACTGCAGGGGCAGTACGTCTGTTTCAAGTTGGGGTTAAAACCACTGGACAGATTTTGATAGAAATCTCTTAAAAATATTCATAAAAATACAGAGAAGACTACTGTCTATGTTGTTCATTGCCACGCCTACATTTTGGAGGCGTTTTCGACCAAAATGTATATTTTTTTCTGACTTATACTTGATTCAATGAATCTTCTTCCATAATGGTCTAAGTAAATAAGTAAAGCAAGTAAGTCTGCGGCTAAAAAAAAACACTCAAACGAACCCACTGTTGCACTGCAAACTCGGGGCCCCACTCTCTATTTCGTTCCGAAAGTTAATCCTCTTCGAAACTGATTTACGTTCGGCTTTTAAGTAGCAACTCTGTAACACTTTCGAAATGCAAAAAGAATATTTGACTTATATTTGAATATTTAAATCCCAGAGAAATAGATTTCGAAATAGAGAGTACGAAGCGTTGGCTTTTGAAGACTCGACTTTAGAAGCGAAAAACATAGCGCAGGGCCCCTGATGGTCTTCAAACCAAACTTTACTTTGAGATTGTAGCAGCAAGCGACTTAAAATAAATTTAACACAACTGCGGACATCTCTGTCATATGTGACTGTACTACACTCATTGGCGTTAAAAAAAATATGCACCTCTGTTGTGACGATGCTTTCCTTAAGTCACGCCATCAGTGAAGCTCATTACTTCGTAATAAACACGCGAATCCTCAAGCGCCTCATGTCAGGTAACAGCACCACCTACAACTTTGCTCAACACCATCTTATCCGTGTGAAGCTACAGATTCGTATCGGCCATAATGAAGTACACTCAAAAAATCAGCATGACCGCCATCCCCCTCCCCCTGGCATAGTATGGAATCCCATCAGAAATACATTTGCTGCAGTGCAACCCCGTGGCTGTCACATCACCCTGAGTTATATTTTGATAAAGCCTGAGAAAATGAATAATAAACGAGCCAGCAGAGCAATCATAACTGTACGGTAAACGCGTTGATGAGAATTACATCATCAGGCATGGAGGGTGGTATGGCTAAAAATATTACAGCCCACCATCTCCACCGTTCTAGTACATTTCACCATTTCCACAGCGGAAACTTGTATCTTTTTCGGTTTTTTTTTTTTTTTTTGCTCTTCCTCCGAAGACTAGATAAGGTTTCGGCGAAAGAGGCATATCTTTCATGCATCCTTGTTGCGAGAGAATTGTTTTTGTGCGCGCACTATGCAGAGATGAAGAGTAATAAATATGCCCATTCCTTGGGAATGGTTTTTTGGCTGCCTTTCGGCTTTATCGGGTTTTATGATACATCCATGTACCACAGGACCGGGACCGAGGCGTGTACTTTAAAGTACGCAAACATTTTTGTCCTTTTTCGCAATTTTATTTTAATGCTTTCCTGACTGGCAAGAGTGATTAGAAGTAGGGAGAGGTTTCTGTTTCCTCTTCGTCCCATAGATATATAATATTTAGGAGCAGATCGTGTGAAAAAGGACATATGGTTTCAATTCGATGTAATCAAACTAGCGGCGTGACGGTGAGAAATGCTTATCATGATGTCTGTAAGACATTAATAAACATTCACAAAGTGTAATTAGCTCCCGAACATGTTGGGTGCGTTCAGCGAGTGATGACAGCAAGTAATGACCTTCGAGGGTAGCTTTAAATGGAGATGCGGAGGACTTTCGAATCACTTCACTATCTATGTCTCTTTATCTACTACTTGTTTGTGGATTTGTTAAGGTATCTCGTTTTAAATTAGAACCCAATCCGAAAGGGGTTCCACTGCGCCACTTGTCGCGAGCGTCTGACAAACATCCGAGTGTATAACTGTCATGAAAGAGCTTCTCAATCGGCTGTTTGGACTCGGCATAAAATTGTAGATACCTTCCAGTCGTCCCAAAAATAAAAACTCACACAAGACGAATGGCTGTGAGAAGCTAGGCCTAGGGTCCATACGGACCTGTTGCGCCAGTTATTTATTTATTTATTATTAACTTGGCTTACTCATTTTTTAACGCAAAGTTTGCAGTTTCAGCTGCCAGTTAAGAGGTTGGTTTCATTGGGATATATCTGCACATGGACCGGTGGCAATCCTGGGTCGCATTGTCACATATTTTCTACGATTTCATGTCGTTATACTTCGAAATGGGCACAACCATTAGAACAACGAACAACGAAGTAGCCAACGACGATCGGGTCTGTCGACAGTCGCAAGAAATATGGTGAGAGTTGTTTTTTGAATGCCTTTCGACAATTTAAGTGTAGACATGCGCTTCTCCCGGCTCTATGGACCCTTCCAACAAGTCATTGGGTGCTCAAATTGTGCCTGGATTGTGTGAAAACATTTTTCTCTTGTTTTAATCAGACATCTTGTTTTTAAACGGACACAGGACCATTTGCGCAGGACTCAGAAAGACCTAAGTTCGGTATAAATATCTTGTACAACATTTTGTATGACATAAACTGTCACATACGATTTTTTGTTCGATCTAAATCGCTGTCAGTCGTGTCAGTAAAAGGCCCTCATTGACATAAGCCCAACTGTGATCGGTTCTATGTAGCCGCCGCTCTCCATCAGAGTCGTTGGTGGGTAGGTCATACAACTCCAGAGGATTTCAGCCGCCACCTCTAGTCCAGACACCACTCAAAACGTCAGAAGGTAGGTCAAGTGGCATCTTAGATAGTACATAAACAAACAAACTGTCAAAAAAATGTCCCCCACATTAAACACTCAGAAAAATATTAAAAAAAAAAAAAACCCGGCAGCTAACCCCGAGACCGACAAGCCCCTTGTAATATTTCAATCGCTCATTCCCACCTCCACTCGCTCAAATCTCGCGCCGATCAGCAATCAAAACAAAGCCGATGATGAACATAAAGTGTTCCCAATTAATTAACACGCACGGCAATCAAATGATTATCAAAGCAAGGCGCGCCGGGAACGTGTGTGATAATTTATTCCATCAATTTGGCCAATAAATGGATGGATGCTGACAAAAGTCTTTAAAATTCTTGGCCAAACACTGCAGCCGCCATACCGCCCACCACCGCAGCTGACACTGCGACTGCGATTCTCAAATAAACAAGCTTCGCCTGACCGCGAGTTAATTTATGATCTGCGTGGAGGATTCTTTCCTCCCCGAGAAAATTTGAAAGAATTTCCTCCAAAAAAAAAAATGCGACGTCACATGGAAATTTATTAGCGCGGCACAGCAGGCAGACAGAAGCTGCGCGGAATAGGTAACATCTGGAGCGCAGTTGTGGCGTCACCCGTCACCTATATATGTGCGTTCGAAATAGATCGACTGGTATAGACTTTGTAGGAAGACACTAATGAGTGGGAGCCGTGATAATTACGTAGCAACGATCGTGTGTGGTCGCCGTGCGGCGGACGCGTGTGATATATGGTCTTTGGAAGAGGTGCGACAAGTGGTGACTGGGGCGTCTCGTCGTTTCAGAGATTTCGTGGTGATTTATGTGGGAATGGAGGTTGAGAGGTGGATGCGCAGTTGGGTTTAGTCAGTTTGGAAAGGAAACACCGAGGCCTATAGGCAATTCCTACTTTACGGGCAGCACCTCATAAATCGAAGGAAACTCCATTGCGGGACAGCCTTTTGGGCACTCAAGTTCCTAGCAGCAGAACCTTATAAATCGAAGGAAACTCCATTGCGGGACAGCCTTTTGGCCACTCAAGTTCCTAGCAGCTGAACCTTATAAATCGAAGGAAACTCCATTGCGGGACAGCCTTTTGGGCACTCAAGTTCCTAGCAGCAGAACCTTATAAATCGAAGGAAACTCCATTGCGGGACAGCCTTTTGGCCACTCAAGTTCCTAGCAGCTGAACCTTATAAATCGAAGGAAACTCCATTGCGGGACAGCCTTTTGGCCACTCAAGTTCCTAGCAGCTGAACCTTATAAATCGAAGGAAACTCCATTGCGGGACAGCCTTTTGGCCACTCAAGTTCCTAGCAGCTGAACCTTATAAATCGAAGGAAACTCCATTGCGGGACAGCCTTTTGGCCACTCAAGTTACTAGCAGCAGAACCTTATAAATCGAAGGAAACTCCATTGCGGGACAGCCTTTTGGCCACTCAAGTTCCTAGCAGCAGAACCTTATAAATCGAAGGAAATTCCATTGGGTGACATTTAGGAGGGTTTTGCTTTAAAGACCTCTACACAAGGACTGTCTTGAGCCATAAAGGTGGCAATCCACGTTAGAACCCGCCAAACAATGTCAAAGCAAAAGCCTTGAGCAATTCTTCGCTGAAGTACTTTTTGGCAGAGCATCAGCTTTTGTACTTTCACTGAGGCCTTGAAGGACCATAACTCTTTCAGTGGCTGTTAAAATTTTATGCAAGAGCTGTCTCTTAGTGGCCTGTAACGAGGCGTGACAGTCGGCATCAAAAGATCGCCAACTGGGGCTGTGTTTCGTGGTGAAAATACAAACTTAGGTAAGTCTGAGTGGGGTTGTGAGATCGTCACAAAAGACCAGGCACCATATCGGACCCATCGCCATCCCCAGGAAAGACAAACTTATGTCTATTGGCAAAAACATGTGGGTGGTTCCATACAACCCCATTTACTCCTATCCAGGAGTGTCCTTTTTTAAGGCAGTTTGTCGGGGTCTGATTACAAAAATGCCCTCCCTGGGTGTGACTGGTGCCTTCCATTTTCAAAGTGTCTTTTTCTTGGACAGTTTTGGCTCCCCGCAGAAAAGTCGCTTGCTCTTTGGAAAGCAAACTTTGTCGGTGGCTGATTACAAAAATTCCCTCACTGGTCTGCCATTTTTAAGATCGTGTTCTTCCTCTTTCAATGGGGTCTTGTACATCCTTTTTTAGTTCATGTGAGTTTATTCCTCACTCTACATCCCTGACTGATGGCTGCACTAATGCAGATGGTTCTCTGAAAACCATGCTAAAACGCGACCGCGTTCATCGTGCCACTCCCCTAAGGTTAAGGCCTCATGAATGACTAACAACGCTCCTGTGTTGTGCAAGCATTTTCCCATATGTCGTACAAATTGACTTAATGTAAAATTTCCTTGGTTCCACAGGCACAAACTGCAGACTCTCCTCTTTGCGACCTAATTTTGCGGAAGAACATATCTACAACACTAGACACGTGCCCCAATAAAATTCCAAACCCTATACGTTCTTGGTCCTTGCGATGTGCGCTCCACAAAAGACAGTGCATGACAGTACCCTGCCCGCGCAAAATTACGACTACATAGTGCACTGTCGCTGTGTCGTCTTGCATTGACATGAACATGGCGAACAATACCGAGCTTGTTACAGCCGCAAAAACGTAAGTAATCTTCAAGGATTTTCTCTCCCGCAACAATCCCGAGAGAGAGACAGAAATAAACACGCTCCTCTGATATCCAAGTGAGCATTGTCTTCGCGCGGTCTTATCGCCAATGTGGGAGAACATTGTTACGCTACACATACAAAGTCAAGGATACAAACTTGTTAACATGACATCCTGCCTGGCGAAATGGTCCACATTCCATTCAATTGAAAATCCTTATCATTGTCTCGCATGCACTTTTATTAAGCGGTGGTCGGTGTACTCCCCGCATTGTTGAAATAAATCCCACAAGTGCTTAGGGTGGTTGTCTTTGCTGGGATTTAATACAATGAGTTCGAGGGGGAGGGTTGGTTAAATCGGTTTTCGCGCAAGATGATTGGCTATACAGCGATAAGAACGAAACATAACCTTGATGGTTTGTTGCACTTTGGAGGGATTCGATTAGGGAACTCTGTTTTGACACCATTATCCAACGAACCGCGTATGCAAGCGAGAGCGAGATGGAGCGCGCAATTCCATAGAGCATACACCGAGTGAGCTTCATTTCAATATGGTTGCCGTAAGTGGCTGTGAAGTGATGGCCTTTGATGGCAGTGGGCGAAATTCACTCCGCGTATCTTTTCAATTTGAACGAAAGTGTTAATGGAATACGGGCAGCGGGAGGGTCCCTACTCCCTAATGCTGCAACTGACATAGATTTTGACTTATCTATGCAGATGGAGCTGTGTCGCGAAGTGCACTCATGGGCAGGGACACGGAATTACCTATAAGCAAGAGGGATGCTGTATTCGTGTATGTTTATTCTGAGCTGAAGACGAGGAGGGATAGCGACGCTGTGGATTTAATTTAGGCAGAAAAATGTCCTGAAATATCCCAGGGACGAGTTGGTGTCTCGTCTCTCGTTCCGATTCAACAGAGAAAACGACGAACAGTGCTTTCTTTTTATCCCAAATAAAATAAATTCGAGTCAGACTTTGGGATTCAGCTCAGTTTCGAAACGAAGAGTTAGCTGACTGATAGCTTAAATTATTTATGGGAGTGTTGGCTCCCTTAACCCCTTTTTTTTGATGGATTGAGAATTGTTTGGGAAAAGGCAGTTTAATTAGAACAAAATGAATGACATTTTGGTCGCTAACGCCTCCAAAAACTAGGCGTGGCAATGCACAACATGGCCTAGAGTCTTCTCTGAATTTTAGGAAATATTTTGAAGGAAGGTTCATCGAAATCCGCTCATTACATAAAGACCGCCTACAGTTTTATTGTAAATCGAGATTTACGCAGAGTAAAAGATGGCGGCAAGACTCTGTGTGTCTTTACCTGACACAGATATAGCGAACATCGTTTGCGAGAATCCTGCCCAGGTATTTTTAATTTTCAGAGTACAAGCTAGTTTTTCTAGAGCTGCTGGGAGGACCTAGCTTTGCGGAGCTCCCCATTGTTCTTGACCCCTGATGTAGCTATCTTCAGGAGTTAGAGCTCAATTTAAGCATTGAAATTCGAATTCGATTCAATACTATTCAATACTTTCATTGGTTAAATTTGCAGGGCTTTATCAACAGACTTAGAGAACGAGGTATAAGTGCATTTGATCAGCCAAATTTTCTATGAATGGATTTAAATTTTGTTCTAAAGCTTTGAGCATAAAAGACGTCAGACTGATCGGCCTGGGATCTTCCGGCGTTAAGTGGGTAGTTTGACCTTCTTTGGGCATAAAGATCACCTTTTTATCGGATATGGTTCTAGTTGCCCGGTGCGCTTTTTGAATGAAAGCTAATTCCATCTTTAAGCTATAAACTCGGACAGGGAACCTTCGATCAACCAAATTTTCTATGAAGGAATTTCAAATTTTTGTAAGAGCTTTGAGCATAAAAAACTTCAGACTTGGGGCGGTAAATTTGTAGGGCTTTGTCAATAGACTTAGGGAACGAGGTAGGTACCTTCGATCAACCAAATTTTCTATGAATGGATTTAAATTTTTTTCAAGAACTTTGAGCATAAAAGACGTCAGACCGATCGGCCTGGGATCTTCGGGTATAAAGACCACCTTTTTATCGGAAATTGTTCTAGGTGCCCGGTGCTCTTTTTGAATGAAAGTCAAGTTCCATCTTTAAGCTACAAACTCATTTTGGGGCCGAGCTGGAAAACTACCAACATGGTTTAGGGGATTGCCAACAAATGGCAGAGGAAAGCCTGACCTTCTGTTTTTTTTTCAAAATCATTTAAACTACTTAAAACTTCCACTAATCGGTTTTGAAATTGATCTTTAAAAATACACCCTGTCGGTCAGTGATGTAGTAGTATCAACTGGGCTGGGATGTACAGTGGGCGTCCTTGCTTCACTTGCTTCTTATACATTTATCCCTTATACCCTTGCACTTCCATCACCCAGAAGTCTCACCTCCTATCAGTTGTTTCTTAACGTATACCCCACGAACCGGAATAGGTATATATACACTGCCACCTGGACATTAAAAAGTCCCATCCTTTATTTGCACACACTTTGTTGTGTCAGAAAAAAAGAAGTCCTTCGTAACCCCAATTTTGCTGCGAAAACAATTCAAACGACGACACTTTTCTCATTCCACCTTTGGCGTATGAATTTTTCATGAATTATAACAGCGACAATTTGTATTTAAGTGTCCTTAACCGGGAAACAAAGGAAACCGCCCCCAAATTGAAAGAATAAACGGCGCCACCTTTTGATTTCTCTCTACCATCGTCGGCAATAAAAACGAAATTTTAAATTTCAATTCGAACTTTATAGCTGAGCGGGGACGATGCATAGGTACACACCTCTGTCGATCCATTCAATTTCATAATTGAACAGGACTCGGGTACTTACTGGATTTAAACAGACAAGTGTCGTGCATCCTTATAGAAATTCTCAATTTACTCTCATGCAAGGGGCAATAAATTTAAATCATTATGTAGATGGCGAGGGGGGTGAGCCTGTGCAGTTCCAGCATACTCTCAAAACATTCAGCACTGCAACAGGATATCTTCGGAGGTTGTGTTGGAGTGCATAAACGCAGTAGCTGTACAAGTGTGGATATGGGAAAACTTGAAAAACTTTGCCAAATGTGCAAAAATGTAACACTGACCCAGTAGAGGTTGTCGGATTTTATAGCCAGCCGGATATTTTATGCGAAAAGATGGAGTTTTATACAGTTTTCGGTGTGGTTTAAGTATATTTTAAGAACTTTTGCTTTAATGCGATATGTACACATTTTTTTTGATACATCTGTCGGTTTAGTCTAGTCGGATATACTCGGTGTCCGTATGCAGAATATTGCGACAGAGGGACCTTTAATGAAATCCTAAGGCAAAGACCAAGTATGTTACACATCCAGCTGAGAGTGGATGGCTAATTTAAGAAGTGAATTCGCTTTCCTTTTGTGTTGTAATAGATCAACTATCTGACTCTGAGGTAGGTCAATTGTAGGAAACTTCTCGCCAATCGTTAGAGGTACTATGGCAAGTCGAAAGACTTCTCAAAAACGTTCAGGATATTACTCCACCTGGTGGGAGTTTAAGGGGTTTCTATAACATCTAAAGAGGTTGCCGTTGGGAATTTTTTTTATAATGCACTGGGTCTCCTAACCGACTTTCCGCATTTTGTTGAGCATCTTTTTTTTTAGCTGTCATATAGAGGGATCTAAAGGCCCATTGGGTATATTGAGCGTCCATTTTTTAGCTGTCATATAGAGGGATCTAAAGGCCCATTGGGTACATTGAGCGCCCATTTTTTAGCTGTCATATAGAGGGATCTAAAGGCCCATTGGGTATATTGAGCGTCCATTTTTTAGCTGTCATATAGAGGGATCTAAAGGCCCATTGGGTACATTGAGCGCCCATTTTTTAGCTGTCATATAGTGGGATCTAAAGGCCCATTGGGTATATTGAGCTTCCATATTTTAGCTGTCATATAGAGGGATCTAAAGGCCCATTGGGTATATTGAGCGTCAATTTTTTAGCTGTCATATAGAGGGATCTAAGGGCCCATTGGGTATATTGAGCGTCCATTTTTTAGCTGTCATATAGAGGGATCTATAAGTCTATTGCGTATATTGAGCGTCAATTTTTTAGCTGTCATATAGAGGGATCTAAGGGCCCATTGGGTATATTGAGCGTCCATTTTTTAGCTGTCATATAGAGGGATCTAAAGGCCCATTGGGTATATTGAGCTTCCATTTTTTAGCTGTCATATAGAGGGATCTAAGGGCCCATTGGGTATATTGAGCGTTAATTTTTTAGCTGTCATATAGAGGGATCTAAAGGCCCATTGGGTATATTGAGCTTCCATTTTTTAGCTGTCATATAGAGGGATCTAAAGGCCCATTGGGTATATTGAGCGCCCATTTTTTAGCTGTCATATAGAGGGATCTAAGGGCCCATTGGGTATATTGAGCGTCCATTTTTTAGCTGTTATATAGAGGGATCTAAGGGCCCATTGGGTATATTGAGCTTCCATATTTTAGCTGTCATATAGAGGGATCTAAAGGCCCATTGGGTATATTGAGCTTCCATTTTTTAGCTGTCATATAGAGGGATCTATAAGTCTATTGCGTATATTGAGCGTCAATTTTTTAGCTGTCATATAGAGGGATCTAAGGGCCCATTGGGTATATTGAGCGTCCATTTTTTAGCTGTCATATAGAGGGATCTAAAGGCCCATTGGGTATATTGAGCTTCCATTTTTTAGCTGTCATATAGAGGGATCTATAAGTCTATTGCGTATATTGAGCGTCAATTTTTTAGCTGTCATATAGAGGGATCTAAGGGCCCATTGGGTATATTGAGCGTCCATTTTTTAGCTGTCATATAGAGGGATCTAAAGGCCCATTGGGTATATTGAGCTTCCATTTTTTAGCTGTCATATAGAGGGATCTAAAAGTCTATTGCGTATATTGAGCGTCGATTCAAGCAAAGGCTTTATAAATGTTGAACAGAATTCGACGAAGGATTTAGCGTTAGTTATCAAGACTTTTTCAGGTGTTTCATTCGGTCTTTAGACCTTTTAATTATTTTCATAGATCCTGCGACAAGTTTCAGCTTATTTTACAACTTTTGCTTTGCTTTGCGACCGCCACTGTGGCCTTGGCAGTGTTCGCCTTTTTCAAAGTACGTTCCATTCCTCTGTCTATAAATTTCTTATGACCAAGTGCCATTTAAGTCTTCGTCTTTGACTAATCTTGGTAGCTACATCGCTTTGAAGGTCTTGAGCAATATATCGCGGGTCGCTGGAGGTGCTCTTTTAGGTCCAAACACGACCAAATATTCACACTACGACGGGTACTTGAGAAAACCCCAGGAAACCGGTTTGATAGCAACCATCCCTGCATCGACTTGAAGGCCGCTTATACAAGTCTTATGGGAGAGACTTGTTTTGTAATTCCAATCCTCAGACGTCAGATAACACTCGCAGCTCTCGTCGCTGATTCACTGAGGTCGGAAATAATCTCATCAAAACGAATTTAGACAAGAAGTCGAAGGAGCCGTTTTTTTTTTTTGTAAATTCTACGTAGCTACCTAGGCCAATGACTGTCACTGGCACATTTGCCAATATCCAGAGCAGAAGCAGCAAAAATGGGTCCGTTGCTTCCTTTTCGTCCTCTTCGTACATAATTGGATAAGAAATTGGTGGCGGTATAACGAAATTTGTTTATCACAGAAGACACAATTCCGTATATAGAGCCCATTTAAAGGAGGCATTTTTAAAGGTAGCATTTCAGACTCTCCTTCAAAAATTTGACTGATTTTCATTGAACAAATGTTCACTAGTTGAAGGATTAACAAGGAGAACTGCAACTCATTTGTAAGGCTTTAAAAAGGTCCAAATATTGACTCGGAAAAAAGTCACCATGCCTTAAATTTGACTCGGAAAATTGAGAGTATCAGGAAGTTCCATTATACAGAACCGCTCTTAGGTGTTTTTTTTTTTATTTCAAGGCTTGCACAACAATCCCCTCAAGCATCCAATACGCGGCAACCTATCTTTTGTCTCGAACCGTATGTGCCAAGTGCGATTGCATTCATTTGTTAATTTTATGCGTTAGTCGGTATGACGCCTAACAAAACGAATAAACGGATTCGGCTTCAACATTCCACGCTAATTAAAATGACAGACAGCAATAGACGACAGGATTGTGTTTTCACATCAAGAAGCCAACTGGAAATACCGGAAACTTGTTAGCACACAATGAACAAGAACATGCATGGGACTCTATCTATATAGAAAAGGATCCTTCTTCTTCAGAGGGATATTTTCATATGGGGTAGGCACATATATCCTTTGCGTTTTCGCCTATTTCAGTGTTTGCTTTCGGTTTTGCCATTTTATTTTTGTTGTTCATGGCAGCCTTGAACAACATCACCGAATGAAATCTAAATGCATTTATTCTTTTCACTGCCGGACGGGCGCTGTTTGTGTCCTGTTCTCGGTGGGGAGGGCTTTTTTTTAGTTCCATTGCATCCGCACGGCTAACACCCATTTCTATATTGTCGTCGGCACAACATCGTGATCAATAGTTTGGTTTTGTGTTTACGAAAGGATATATGTGGCGTGCATTCCATTAAGATGCAGGAAAGTCGATGCAAATGGTGAACTGTTTTGCATAACACTCGATGGGGGACAGGGGAATTTCAATAGTACCGCTACGAGGTCATCATAGCTCAGCCATGGATAGCTTAAGTCCATTTCACCTAAATCTACAGAACGACCGAACTTGAGGGCAACATTTCGAGAATACCATCGTCGGGTCTCTTTTTGTTGAACTTGAGGACAACTCGTCCATGGACGGCTTATACCCATATAACTCGTACATGGAACGACCGACCGTACACGGTTGGGGCCCAGGTCCACCCCGGACTGTAGCGCAACCTAAGTTAGTAAGTAAGGAACGACCAAACTTGGGGACAACTCGTCCATGGACAGCTTATACCCATATAACTCGTACATTGAACGGCCGACCGTACACGGTTGGGGCCCAGGTCCACCCCGGAATGTAGCGCAACCTAAGTTAGTAAGTAAGGAACGACCAAACTTGGGGACAACTCGTCCATGGACAGCTTATACCCATATAACTCGTACATTGAACGGCCGACCGTACACGGTTGGGGCCCAGGTCCACCCCGGACTGTAGCGCCACCTAAGTAAGTAAGTAAGGAACGACCAAACTTGAGGACAACTCGTCCATGGACAGCTTATACCCATATAACTCGTACATTGAACGGCCGACCGTACACGGTTGGGGCCCAGGTCCACCCCGGACTGTAGCGCCACCTAAGTAAGTAAGTAAGGAACGACCAAACTTGAGGACAACTCGTCCATGGACAGCTTATACCCATATAACTCGTACATTGAACGGCCGACCGTACACGGTTGGGGCCCAGGTCCACCCCGGACTGTAGCGCAACCTAAGTTAGTAAGTAAGGAACGACCAAACTTGGGGACAACTCGTCCACGGATACTTTATCGAACTTGTAGCTAAAGGAATATGCTGTGGAATTTGTTGTAAAGATCCTACCAGCGAGCAAAGCGAGCCATCCGTCCCGAAAATGAAAGGTTAGTTCTCCTCCAGTTCAGTCCTCTCGTAGATGAGTTGTATGGTTGGAATGACGGATGAGTTGTACAAAGGTGATCTACAAACCTGACAAGTTGCAGTAAAATTTCATGGAGTGGGCAGAAAAACCGCGTTATCCGTAAACGAGCAATACGTTACGTAATTTGTTATTATTTCGTTTTAAAAATCGACTTAGTTCGATGATATCCTCGGTCAAGGATACATTTTTGCGGGGATTCTGGCGTCGATTTTAGATTGACCATTTATGAGTATATTCTCGGTCAAGGACTAAAATTTAGGGCGTTTTTGGCCCGACATGAGATTGACCATTGGAGGCCATAAATTATCTCTTCAAAACTGAGTAGAATTTGTTTATGTCCCTGAAATACCCGACTAAGGTATACCCAGCTTTAAAACCTCTTCGCAAAGCCATAAGATGCCAAAAAAAATCGAAGAATCACAATTAATCAGTTCGATTACAGAAGAAGAAGGCTTACCCTTTCACACTCAATCACAATGGGTCAGTATTGACCTGAGTGTGGCGTGGAATACTCCTCGCCGGCCCACAAACCAAACCAAACCTAACCCATTCGGCGGCTAGGCTCACCAGGCCCCATTTTAATACCCACTGTCCATGAGAACTTCCCTGGTATTGCTAAAACCTACGCGTTTAAATTTTGTGACTTATTTTGTACTTATTTTTCCTTTTTTTGAAAACTACACAAGTCGTCCATTTCCATTTCCTAAACAGGACAGCACATTCGTCTTCTATTTCTGTGGTTCAAAATATGTATATAGGTCATCGGGTGCTCCAACAGTATGTAGTCCTACTCCGCCCTACTGTAGGTGGTGTCAAGTTTCTGCTGTGACAAGTTGATCCTCATTTTGCATGCGGATGCCTTTTCGGAAATCTTCTATTTACTTTGGTTGCGGCTGTCTCCTTTCGGGTTTAACTTGTGATGTTTGGTATTTAGTTTCGGGACGACGTCTTCTGGTATATGAAAACGGAAACAATGAGAGAAATTTAACATTTTAGCTGGTGCGAGGAGCTGTCATTCTTCAAAGAGACAGAGCTTGTTTTGACAATATTCGTTTAGTTGGCATTAGACGAATCGAAGCGACGGTGGGCTCTTAAATTATAAAAAACAATCAAATAGGACTTTTTTTAAACTCGACCTTCACCTTAAATATTTTATTGTAGGTCACAATATGCAATTTTTTATGGAAAATTTTAGCTATTGTGAGCTCGAAAAATGGACACTAAAAATGATACAGAGGAAAAACTTTTTTGACGCCAGAAAAACCGCGTTATCCGTAAACGAGCAATACGTTACGTAATTTGTTATTATTTCGTTTTAAAAATCGACTTAGTTCGATGATATCCTCGATTTGGAAGATTTTTATTTACTCGTTAATCCCTTTCGAGATCTATTACTTAAAGAACCGATCCAGAGACTTATTTTGAAAAGCCCTCCCTCAAGTCAATAAGGCCTGTTTTTTTGAACTTCCATCTCAGCAAAGCAAAGTTAAGTAGAATTTTCAGCGCGCAATATTACAACAACTACGCTCTGACACTTCGAGGACTCCCAGAAGTTGTTGCAATTGCGTGCTGAAAATTCTTCTTTGCTGTGCTTAGATCGAAGCTAAAAAAAACACGCCTATCGATAAACTGCACTCAGCTGTATCAGAACTTTGAAATAAATAAACCCTCAGGGCCAGACTGTATTACAGCAACCTAACGTCTCCATCCCCTTCTTTTAGAACTCTATCATCTTCAATGCAATTTTTCTTGACGAGGCATTTCCGGATCATTTAAAACCTTTAAACGCCCTTCTTTCCGGCTCGAAAATTAGAGGAATTTCAATGAAAACTGTTGGCATTAGTGGTTAGTTCCTTACCATAGGTCCTTGCATTCTCCAAGATGGTCTTCGAGCTAATATGCCAACCTTTAAATATAAAACGAAGAAGTTCTACTCATTTTTTGTGGACCTTTAAGCTGCTTTTGATGTTGTGTGCCTTTTCAAGCCAGCAACAATAGGCCTATTGTCAAAAATTAGATCCGCGATCTATCAAGTACTACCTCCACTTTTTTTTACAAAATCTGGTGTTCCGCAAGGTTGTGTTTCGAGTCCCTTACTCGTTTTTATCGTTCATTCATTAGTCTGTAGCTTCTGCTGCCTGGAGTCACATTCTGTCTGACTGGTCGTCGATGTCTTTTCTTTGTGACGGCATCAAACTACTTGCGTTTGTTCGTCACCAATTGTCCAGAAAATCTCTAACCAGTCTTCCGCACACAAGTCACCATTTTAATTACATTCCACATGAGTGGCTTCCCATACCCACTCTCATCTTCCAGCATGTCTCGCGTATTATCCCCATTCAAATTGTAAACAACTGCTTTTGGCAGACAGACTGACTCCAGTTTAAGTCGGCAGATTCGCATCCCTTGTAGGGACAATATTCACGTTATCCCATAAAGTCCCATTCCTATTCCTACGTGTGCTTCTCTTAATTTATAACGCAGCGCGCATGTCCACCGCCACCCACGCTTTCAAAGCTGTTGAAAGCTCCACTTTTCACGTGGATACGATATGAAACCAACCGGCAAATGAAACTCCACGAAGCTTTGCAACAATTTGCTTGAAAAATTTCGTTCTTAACGAAACAGTTGTTCACCGCGGCACGCAATCGAATTGGAACACAACAAACTTTGTGTACCAAACCACACACAGCCACACGCGGGCAGTTACATGGTAGGAAATTCGAAAGATGGTGAAGTTGGAGAGGCCGCCCGTGTGCGTTGAATGTGTTGGTGTTCCCCAACCCCAACCGAAATGCATGCAGCTGTGGTGTTCGATATAAAATCTTTGTGCGCCTGACAGAAGACAGAACAGAAGCAGATGGGAAAGCGGAAAATGCAAAAAAAACCAAAGATAAATCAAAGAGAATCTCTTCAAAGTAGTACCTGCTCTATTACTCTCTGTATCTTTGTCTCTTGTCAGTTGTCATCTTGTTAAACTAATCGATAAGAGAACAGCAGGTAGATAACCTACACTGGGAAAAATATTCTGGTAAGATGGAACTGGGACAAGCATTTTAACATAGTCTGACAGCTGACAATTTTTATTGGACACATGAATAGTTTCTTTTTCAGTTGACGTTTATGGAGGGGCAGCACGTTCAAGTATTTAGTTTAGTAAGTCTGACAGCTCTCTCACTAAGTGAATCTAGGTTTCGATTGGTCGATTCAGTTGACGTTAATCTAGGCAAGTAATTCGTGACTGAGTACTAAGTTGACAGTTCGCGTATGTGGATGACGTAGGAAAAGTGACGTTCCCGACCAATATAGTTTTTGCGTTTAGGTTACATCTCATCCAGACCAATGTAGTCGACTTAACATGACTAGATTCTTGAATGCGGCCAATCTTGCCTGCATACCTAATCAGTTGACATTTCCAAGTGTCAAAATTCAAAACAAACCGCGAAAACAATTCAAATTGATTAGTAAACAATTTCGTATACCTATTCCAGAAAAATTTAGTTGCGTATTATATAAAATAGGTATCCGACCTTTCCCCCTTATGATGCAGTCATATCTATGATCAATGTAGAGCAGTTTCCCCTCGGTGAGCAACCTTCTGTCAGAAATATTTTGGAGCATATTAGACCTAGGAAGTCAAAATTTAAAAGTTGAGGAGTTCTTGCAGAAAATAGTTGAGGGAGAAATAAGTTGGGCTTATAATTTACAACGTTTGAGTAGTCTACGACGGCTTCAGTTGTCCCCTTTTTGAGGCGTTTCTTTCTTTGACAGTAATTTTGACATATTGCTTCATACTATTGGGCGGAATATTTGGGAATGTTGATCGCTCAAAGTTGATTGAGGGGCCCTTCCACCTGAACCGAGGCCTTCTTTTAATGCGTTCTCTCTCTGGGTTGAAGTTGGGTCTGAACATTTGTCTGACTGGTTTTCATTTTTCTGTCCATGTAGATGTCGTTGTACATATTAAAGCTTAGTACGCTGCTCGAGCTAAATTTTAGCTCCCATACAATATTCTCTCCAAAATTCCGCTGAGGCAAATTTAACCGATTCCCTTCAGCCGAGTAGTACGCAGCTCGAGCTAAAAATCATACTTTTGTTTGACAAAAACGCAACAAATCAACAAAAAAGATTTGCCAAAATTAAGCTTGGCTATTTAATGGGTCGGCGCATTTTTTTCAAGCTAAATTTGGATAGATCGTTGTGTTCTGTTGCGGAAAATTATGCAAGGATTACATTTTTTAATTGTTACAAGGACGAGAGGTACCTAAAATCTGAAATAGTTGAAATAAGAGAGTATTCAATTTCTGACCGAATTTTTTTTCAATGAACAGCTGTACTTTATGTCAACATTTAGGTAGGATTTTAGCCAATATTTGGAGAGAAGTCGGAGAGCAGCTAAAATTTAGTTAAGCTCGAGCTGTGTACTATGCTTAAGCAAAGAGTTCTTCTTCCTTCATCCGACAATCACTCAAAGAATACGTTACTCAAATCGACCAAGAATATCTGCATACGCTTAAACGTTCACGTTTCTCCACCATACCTAACCTAAAGCAGGACTGGCATATTGAGGGGATTATATAAAGTCTCCTTGTGCCTCTTTAGGTCATAGAGAGTAATACTATTCTTGCTTGCACTGTTTCCCTACTTGGGAAATGAATTGCCAATATTTTTGGATTAAAAATGTGGTAGAAAATAATTTCGGAAGGTAGTCTATGAAGGATATACCTACCATCCATTGACAGGAAGAAGGGTTTACTGCCTTCCTCTGTGCAAACATTTTTTTTTTGTAAACATCAATCTTAAGCGCGTATGACACTTTTTTTGCACTTTTTTCCTGCTTTCAAAATGAAGCTAGAGCAGTACGAAAAATTAGAACGAAAATTCCCGATAGGAGTGAGTGCGTACACACCAACTTTATTAATTTATTAATTTAGAATCATCAACTAAATGCAATAAAAAATTTGTTTTTTTTTTTGACATTTCAACATTTTTTGAAAATAGATTCGTTTGAAAATTTGTGGTTGCTTTGCAAACAATTGCTACACTTTCAGTTTCTTTTACACACCGTTGACTTTTCAACATGAAAAAATGAGGTAAAAATGTAGTGTCATACGGGATTTACTGTTTATTTGAAGCTTAAGCTTAGTACGCTGCTCGATTCTAGCTAAATTTTGACCTAGAGTACGCTGTGATAAATGTCACAGAAAACAGCTGTTCTTTGAACAAAATTTCTTTCAAAAAATCAATAGGTACTCTCTTATTTCAGCCGTTTCTGATCCTAGGTACTTCTCGCCGATGTAGTCATTTATAAAGCTCATTTTTTCTTAATTGTCCGCAGCACAAAAACGCAACAGAACAACAAAACCACGATCTGTCAAAATTTAGCTTAACGAAATGAGCCGACCATTAAATGGACGCGCTAAATTTTGACAGATCGTTCTTTTTTTTTGTTCTGTTGTGTTTTTGTAAAACAAAAGTATGATTTTTATAGAACGAACTACGTACCTACCACTCGGCTTAGGGGAATCGGTTAAATTTGGCTCAGTTAATTTTTGGAGAAAATTTTACATGGGAGCTAAAATTTTACATGAAGTACATTCTTAAACAAAGTTTGATTTTTTAGCTCGACCTGCGTACCACTCGGCTGAAGAGATTCGCTTAAATTTGGCTCAGCTAAGTTTCGGAGAAAATGTTTGCATGGGAGCTAAAATTTTACATGAAGTACATTCTTAAACAAAGTTTGATTTTTTAGCTCGACCTGCGTACCACTTGGCTGAAGGGATCGCTTTAATTTCGCTCAGCTAAATTTTGGAGAAAATTTTGCATGGGAGCTAAAATCAAATACATTCTGAAATAAAAGTTTGATTTGTTTGCTCGAGCTACGTCCCACTCTGCTGAAGAGATTCGCTAAAATTTCGCTCAGCTAAATTTTGGAGAAAATTTTGCATGGGAGCTAAAATCAAATACATTCTGAAATAAAAGTTTGATTTGTTTGCTCGAGCTACGTCCCACTCTGCTGAAGAGATTCGCTAAAATTTCGCTCAGCTAAATTTTGGAGAAAATTTTTGCGTGGGACCTAAAATTTTAAATGAAGTACATTCTTAAACAAAGTTTGATTTTTTAGCTCGACCTGCGTACCACTTGGCTGAAGGGATTCGCTTCAAATTCGCTCAGCTTAATTTTGGAGATCGGTCCTAAAATTTACGTCGAGCAGCGTACTTAGCTAGGGTAGTGTTCCAATATTCCAAAAAGTGGCAGCGCTGCACAAAATGTTCCCACTCCCACCCACCAAAAACTTACGTAGGTATATCTACAGCAACGCAATCTGCCCAAAACGTATCTCTTCAACCAGTTCCTCCTTCTTATTCATTTTCCGTACACAGTATGAATCCAGAAATGGAAGTTCACCATCAGCTCTCACCTCTCAGTTTACCATAAAAGAAAACCCAAACAATTTCTCTCGCCGTTTACACATCACTAATACACTCGCAGAGCCATGGCACATTTTACGGGATCTACTGAATGTGTACACGATTGCATGTTGCATTTGCCCACATGCATCGCCATCCACTTCGTTCTTCGTTCATAAAAGAGAAAATCTGCTCCACTCCAACCAAAGCCAAACAGAAACAGTTAGAAAAGATAAAAACAAAATCCAACCAGACGACGGTCGTCCGCGTCCCGCCAAACACAACTCATACCAAGGAAATACGCTCGCCCCGCACACACCAGCCGAAGCCGCAGCCAAAACTCGTAAGATAACCTAACCTGCGTTTGCGTATAGGAGGCTATAGGGCGAACGACAGCGAGCAGCAGCGAAATTATGTGTGCGAAAGAACGGTAAATTGACCATGTTAATCGTTTTGTTTCCTTTCGGTTTCGCGTTCGCAGCGAAGAAAACGAAGCCAGCAACAAAAGAAAAGCTCTCCGAAAGAGTAGGCTAGGCAGCAATTCTCTTTCGAGCCATGACAAGTACTGTTTGTTTGCTCGAAAAGGGGGTGTACGAACGGTATTTGTGTGTGCGTGCCGGAAAGATAATTAAACAGTCCACTACGCTGCTCACTCTGCCATCGGAAGATACAACTCAAGAAAAAGATACTAAAGCGCAATCCCACAAAAACAACAAAAAGCACACGACGAAATGGGAAAACTCTGCCGAGTGCCGACTGAAATGAAATTGTTCTCTTTGGCAATGGCAGGCGCAAAGTACTCTGTAATTTCAGTACAAATTGTACTTTGAAGCGGTTCGGAGGTCTGTTCGCGATACAAGTTTCAAATAGCACAGATAGAGATAGGAGAAAAATTCTTGTCCGTCACGCACCCGTCGGTCGGTTGGGAAAAGTGCTTCGCGCTAACGGTTCTATTGTTCGTTCGGTTTTATTTTTTTACGGCGCGCACAGTGGATCGAGGTGGCTAAGAGTTTTCTTTTGTTTTTCCATCGTCCTTAGACAGAATCCAACAGAAGATTCGCAAATTGCAAACACTCCTTTTCTCTTGACAGTCGTCGAAACGAAAGCGCGATTTTTCCGAAGAGCGCTAAACACAGTTTTCCCTACTCCTTCGTTCGGTTTTCCCCCCCTCCAACAAAATCGACTGAAACAATTCACATTCACATATCTCACTGCTCACATCCCAGTGAGCTTTGAAAATCCAACAATTTTCCGAACACAATTCTCGCCGCATTCTCTCCTCAAAATCGTTCACAGCTTGTGCGGTACTGCCAGCAAAATACTTCATCATTTCTCATTCATTCATTCGTTTCGCCAGTACTGTTTTCGACACGCAAAGAGAGGAGCAATTGGGAAAAATAAGAACAATTTTCCACACAATTCGGAGGATATTTGGAAAATCCTTGCGAAAACTTAAAAACCGCAAGAATATTCCCCCCCACCCCCCATTAAAAAGAAAAACCTTTCAAATCTCGCCATCCTTCTTCCATCGGTCGTGTTTGTAAGTTTTTCCCTTCAACTCTCCCAATTGGATGCGAAAGAAAAGAAAATTTCTATACGCCATTTGCAGTGAAGAACGGGGAAAAAAATAAAATTTTATCCCTTCGGCAGTGGTTACGTGAAAAATTTGCCAGCATACAAATTATAAAAAAATTGCGGCTAAAAAACGTGCGAAAATTGAAAATTCCAGTTGTTTTCATTTGCGCTGTTGTGAAATTTCACTTTATCAAGTTTTTGTTTTTTGTTTCGCAAAATCAAATAATTTTTCTTTCTCATTACTATTACAGGCAATGTCCTTGTGAATTTGTGTTTTAGAAAAATCATCGTTCTCCTTGCATATCAGCTGATTACTTGATTGTTTCCGGTATTTGGTCGTTTTTATCGCGCGTGAACTTAGGAACAAGAAAATTTGGCAACAGTGCTTCAAAAAAAAATCACAAATCTGTAAAAAAAAAGAAAGAAATTGTGTTAAAAAAAAAAATTGTGTTTACTATAACGGAGAGAGAAGAAAAAAAAAAAATCAAATCTCTAGTGTTGTTCCCTCGGAAAAGGATTTCGGTGCGATTTTCGGTTTGCCATTTACTTTCGACGATAATAAACGAAAGAAACAGCTTCAAAACGGCGACCATAATGGCATACAACGGTGCTACCAACGGTAGCGGTGTTGGCGTCGGAGTGGGTGTTAGCAGTGCCGGTGGCGGCGGCGGCGACGGTCCCCAAAATAAGAAGATACGCACGGGTGGCCAACAACCTGGCGATCAACTTGATTCACATCAGCTCAATAGGGTGAGTCCTGTTATTTTTTTACTCCTTTACTCCTTTACTTTCTGACCATTTGCAAAATGTTAACAAATTTCCATCGATATCCTCTTGAAAGTAATCCCTCAATCTGAAGCTTGGCAAGCTCAAACTTAGAAGAATTACTATGGGACTGGGATATGTCGATTGTATGCTCGAGGGTAGGAAAATCGATTTTTACCAAAAAATAAATAAAATAAACGGTGTGTAGTAGCAAACAGAAGTAGCAGCTCAGCAGTCGGAATCGAATGTGTAACAAACAGAAACAACCCCCCAGCAGGGCACTAACAACAACAATATTAAGGGTTGGTTGGCGGTGCTCGCTTTAAGAGTAAAATTAAGGGTACAAGTTGGTAAGCGCTCGCTCGCTTGACGTTCGAGTGGTGGCTTTTTGGGTGATTACCATTTTTACTCCCACGTCGGGACAGTGTTGCTAGGTTGGTTATAGTAGTAGCAGCCAAGCGGGGAAACACATTTTTGATAGAAAATGACGGGGAAATCCGTTTCCATGGCGACGGTATCAGTTTTGTTACTACAGGAAATTTATCAGATGTTAGTCAGTGTTGTTTCTAAACAAGTGCAGGTCGGTGGATTCCAACCGTGTTGGGTCCACCGAGTCAGTGCAGTAGTATCTCGAAAAATGAGATGCAACTAACGTTGAAAACGGCAACAGATTCAGTCAGGTTGTAGGTATTTGTACTCGTTTGAGATCATATGAAAACCACCTTAGGGCTTTGTAAACAGTTGTTTAGACGGTAGACCTAGCGATATGAACGTGAGTATCGTGTATTGCAGTCTTGCAAGCAAGCAACTGACAAGAGAGCCGCAACACCCACTATATTTCACTTTTAGGGCCGTCCTTGTTTCGCTGGAGCGGTACCTGAATTTGATATTCACAACTTCACCAGGATAAAACTACTGACGACTGGCGTCATCTCCTCGATGTGTTTTCAAAGAAGAATCTGCCAGATTTTAGGCTAACACTCAGAAGAAGTTAGCTGCCGACGTTTTGAAGATAAATATTAATCCACTATAAATTGATTACTCCCAGCAAGGGGCACTAAGTCGTCACGCATTTGCTTATACCCAGCAAATCAGGGGAGACTCTTTAAAATGATACAATCTGTATCGCGTGTGAAACAAAAGAAACGATACTGCACCTATAATTGAAGGGTCTGCCCTAGAAATGCAGTTGGGTCAAAAGAAAGACCCTCCGTTCTTTTATTTCTGCGGCTTTATATTCGAAACATACGTCATGTCATGGCCGATGAGAACCAACTCTTTGAGACTGTTCCTCGCTTTGAACTTACTGACCAAGTCTTTCTTTTGACTGTCCAAATCCAATTAGACATAAAGATCAACCACAATGAGTAAGCAGACGTTTTAAGTAGTCGTTCTAAAATGTGCTCCAGAGTAGAAGCTCGTTATAAGAATAAAATGATTGACACTGACGCTATTCATATTTTTAAACAAGTCCCTTCGATGGTAACAGTCAAAGGTTCAACGATTTATCAACTCTTGTTGGTCCATCTCTTCTGGTTGTTCCATCTTTTCTTGTTGTCCCATGTATCCCTGTTCGTCCATCTCTTCTGGTTGGTCCATTTCTTCTTCTTGTTCCATGTCCCCTTGTTGGCCCATCTCTTCATTTTTGTCCATTTCCTCTTGTTGTTCCATCTCCTCTTCCACCCAACTCTAGTCGAGAAATCTTCGTCTCTTATTTACCACTTCGATTTGTCAAAGATTAAACCATTGGGAACGTAGCTTCCTAAATCTGACAGCGGTCTAGCAGATATGACATATGACAAATTTTGTCCGTCAATGCATCGGGAAACCTAAAAAGGGTATAGCTTACATTTTATCACCCAGGGTAAGGAGTCGTTTAGGAAGCTTACGTTGGCAGCCTTTTAAAGCTGTATAAAAATTTGACAAGAACCTGGAAACGTTTAGAGTGCCCACTGAAGTCTTTGGTTGCTTGACGTTTGTAGTAGGTACGGACCACTGTACAAAGGCGGGTTGAAATATAATCCACTGAAACTGACAACTTTCTAACAAGATTAGGAAAGGCTGCGGGTTAAACCTTCGGTATATTGATAGCGATTGACACATTGTGGTGCCCAGCGTTTTACAAGAGTGTCATTCTCTCTTTAGCCCAAAATTGGTAGCCTCATAAGATTCTGATAACTCGAAGTGAATCCACAAAAAATGTGGTCATTTTTGGAAAATATCACAGCCTATTCCACAAAACAACTACACTGATATTAAAGTTTGCATTATCTGGAGTGGGATTCATTAAAATAAACGAAACGAAAACCAATACTTTCGCATTTTTAAAAACGAAAGAAAGTATAATATCTTCCTCATGACGCTTTATATATTTCACAATACAATTCCACTAATTCGTTAAAAAAAAACCAAACGAAAACCGCATTTCGAAAAACGAAAGAAAAACAAACGTTTTTTCCTCATGACAGATGACACGTTGTTTGTTGAGCTTGCAATCCACAAAGGGGATTTATATCCAGCAGAAATATTTAAAGAAAATGAACCAATGTCATTGAAAAAGCAGTCGTTGTTAGTCTTTTGCGAGAAACGAAACCGCCTTTCTTTTTTGGAGTCACGAAAGAAACAAACGTTTCTTCCTCATGACAGATGACACGTTGTTTGTTGAGCTTGCAATCCACAAAGGGTATTTATATCCAGCAGAAATAATTAAAGAAAATGAACAAACTTCATTGGAAAAGCAGTCGTTGTTAGTCTTTTGCGAGAAACAAAAACTTCTTTCGTTTTTGGAGTCGGATAGAGCAAAACGTTCGTTCAGATGTTTTAAGTTTACAAAATCCGCAGAGCTCTCGATCTTGTCATCAAATTTTATTGGCAAACGTCAAAGAAATCTACCTTCGTATTAAAAAAAATATAAAAGATTTTGTAAGCTAGGACACGTCACTAAGCGAACAATAATCTGTCGTAATTTCTGTGCGACGAGTTGATTACTTTTACGCAGTCCTTATTACCACAGGGTCTAGTTTAAAAAAAATCTTTACCAGCCGCAATAAATTCGTAAATTTCGGAAATATTAGGTGACTTACGGGCCTTACAGATCATCTCATTTTTTTGACGTTTCCAGTGACAGGATGTAGACAAATTTATTTTCAATCCTCAGGCATTTCCATTCAGCTATTTTCATTGAATTTGATATTTAGAAGAACGATAGAAGAACATTTTCACATTAACCTCTAGATGTTCGCATTTTGTTCTTCAGCGAAACGCCAGCGATTCTTCCATCGATTTTCGCTACGATGTAAACCATTTGACGCGATACATGGTATCGCCTGATGAACTCGCCAGTAAAGGATATCTTTTGCAAGAGAACTTACTAAATGCGAATTGCCTGCGGTTTATTCAGCTGATACTATTCGGCGAATGGAGCTAAATTCAGAAGAAAGGCAGAGAACAGTGGGAAAACCCTCCAATTCAATTGGTGTGTTCTCAACTGTCCCAAGTCCAAATATGTCATTCGCAACACTTTTGCAATTTTCAGCACCAAATGAAAAATACTTAAGTACCAAAATATAAAGCCACAGTTACACCAGCGCATTCTTCCATAGCAACTCTTAAAAAAAAATAATAATATCCAACTTATCTGGAAAGAGTCCCATCGCAGTCGTAGGTAATGCGCCTCTTCATGCATAATTTTCTCTCTCTTGTGTTTCACATAATTGACAATTTGCGACGCGTTTTTCTTCCCTTATCCGTCACGACGACTCTGTCAAAGCGACAAGACAAAACTTATTTGTTGCATCAAGTTTTCACACCCTTTTGCGAATCCTCCATTTTACATCTTGTACGCTTTTACCCCAAGGAATCGTCTCTCTTAGCGTGTCCTTTCTGCGCTTGAAGTCGCCTCATCAACATAACCATCGTCGCCATTATCATCATCTCTAGGATTTAAACGTCGTCGCTCATACGTCGCCACACAATACATGCACTTTGTCTTGCACACATTTTTGTTTGAAGAGCAATCGTTTAACTGTGTTGAGTGGATGAAAATGCATCTTAACCATAACCAGCCGAAAGCCCGACCTCCTTCTAATTTCGAAAGGGTTCTGCCTTTCTCTTGGTTTTTCTTGTTCGGCTCTCTTCCGTGTAAGGGAAAAGAAAAAAAATTCCAGCTTTCCACTTCACATGTACGGTTTTAGTCGCAAGTGCCATTGTGGTGCTTACCTACTTGGTTAATGGTGGTTCGTTTGCTGCTGCAACTAGTCGTAGTCGACTGACAACTACCCGTTTGGTATAAGGAACGTTCGCCATATATAGCATGCTCAGAAGGAGAGCGTTTGTTGCACGACAGGCAGAGATGATGAAGGGCTTTGTGTGACTGGGACTGGTTGCATTTTGACATCGTTTTTGGTACAGAACACATGCCTGCTGGTTGGAAAACCAAATTAACTAAATGAAGAACAATCCAAAAGGCAATAATTTAACGATAAGGCAATAATGCGGTTCCTGATGTTGCTGCTGTCTTGCGGGTGGTTTCCCCTTTATGGGGGAATGAAAACATAATAAAGGGAATTAGTTCGACGGGGATGATAAACAGGATTACAAGTTTTTCGCTCAAATTTGTATGTAATCGAGTTGGGGCGGAAATCATCCCCAACATCTAGAACTCGGAAGGGGTGCCTTTGGTACAGGGTGATCCGTAAAAAAATTGTTGTTTTTTGGCATCGTTTTGTTGGGCAATGTTGAAGTTTGCTGTGTTTTTGGTCGGAACGCGCATTTTAAGTAATGAACTGCCTTTGCTAAAAATCTTCCAATGCCTGTCCAATACCCACTAAAAAAAAAATCAATTTCTACACAAATAAGGCTAATCGCACATTAATGTGCGCAAACAAATAAATCACATTTCTTCTACTTGGAAAAGGAAAACGGCTCCAGAAGCGGTTATTCTTTGAAATATCCCCCTTCTACATTGGAGGGTTAAGCAGCGATCTTGTGGGCAGTGCAAAAAAATGCTGAAAGGTTTAATTTGACCTTGAACCTTGAATAAACCTACGTTGCGCTAAGTTGTAAGTAGAGTTATTTAGAAAGCCATATAATGGACATTATAGGTTCCCAAATGAATGAAGTCTTTTGTCAATTCGTTTGCGCACACACGATAGTTTGCGTGCACTATTTTTAGGGTATAAATATCTTGCTTCTCTAAAAACGGCTTTAAATGGTGTGAACCCTTAAATATAAATAATTTATAAATTGGTTTTTGTAAATTCTTTAGATAAATAAATAAAAATCTTGCTTCTGATAAGTTTTCAAATCAATTTTACTAGATAGACTAATGCAAAGTACAATCGCACACTCGATGTGCGCAAACAAAATAAATGTTTACCTGTCGCTCTTTTGTATATTACTTAAAATTCGCTACGTTTCTGTAATAAATTTTGTCAAAATTCAGTGAGTTGGTGCGTTTACTTTTAGGTATATTGTAAACGCACACATTTTCTGATACACAAAATTTCATCTAATAGAAAGTATTTCATTGCGAGCGACTGTGGCAGGCGTTTCTAAATATATTTTGTTTCACATATTGGATGCTATTAAACAACTTGTTTTCTGTACGTAATTGTTTGAGCAAACGCACATTATTGTGTGCGATACACTCTAATCCTGATTTAAGCCCTTTTAGATTATGAATTTTCTAATTCTTTGTCGAAAATAAGTATAAGGCTTGAGTAATCTTTCGTTTTAATGCAGAATTCGTTGCGCACACAAGTGTGCGATTCGATAAAAAATCCCGGAAACGAAAAAATGTGCTGTTCTATTTATAACTACATACTTTGCCTTTTGATACAATACATATTTCAGGTCGCAGTGTCAGCCAACTGGTCATGGGGTTATTATTTTGCATGCCGACAATTCCGAGCTTCTCAAATATTGCATAGAAATTTCCCAACCACCTTGTGTTTTCCATTTATCGCTAAACCTGACCCCATGCATCCACAATGACTTTCATCCCCTCATTTCAGTCTGCGCGCATTGACTGCTTCTATAAAATATTGATCAGCATCATTTCCCATTCATTCATTTCATTCTTCGACCACGTTGGGGGTTGAAAAAGGTGCCAAAATTGGGGGAGTTGAACTCGCCCGCAATCTTTTCCGCTCTCCGTTCGTTTTCATTTCGCTGGTGATTGATTTTTGTCTTACTTTTGGTGCATTTTCCTTCATTATCTCCGTCGCAAACAATCGTCAAAGATGAAAATTCATAAATCAAGTCAAACAAAAGGCTGCCAAGATGGACACAACACATTTGCTCTATAGAAGTTTTATTATAAATCACTTTTAGCAAGTCATTAACTTTTGGGAATTTCCGTCAGAAACGTATTCTTCTTCTTCTGCTTCCAAATGGATGCGGCACATTTTTTACGCTTTGTTGCGTACTTATGGAGGAAACGTATGTGTGTGTGAGTGCGTATAGGTGAATTGCTGAAGTTGCTGTAGAGTGATTGTTGAAATACGTACCTAATTGACTGTGGAAGAGTTATGAAAAGCAATCATAAGAGGCGTAGTGTAACCGATTTATAATGGCGATGGAAGGTATAGATAATCGTAGATAATAGATCTGAAGTCGGATTTTGTTGCAGTGGAAAAATGCTGGCAAAAATGACGGACATCGATATGGAATATGTAGGAGATATGTAGTTCCGAATAAACCATAGAGTTCTGATCAGAATCGGACTTTATTTGAATCAATTCAGTTCAGGGAACTCTATGTTCCTGGGGTCATAGTCTTTTTAGTTCATAGATTATGACACCCAACGATCTTCATGAAAGCAGCGTCTAACGTAAGATTCTTTACATACACACTGACCTCCAAATTCAAAATTTAGAGAGCTATGGATGCAATGGAGTCGTCAGCACCCACAGCCTTGATCTACAAAAGCCCCTAGCATTGCTATAGGAAGAACGAAGACAACTGCCAGGTAGATTGTGGAGAATGTTAGTTTTTCGGAACCCGGTTGAGCCCCCAAAAATCACAATTACAGTCAGTGTTTAAATCTTTTTAACTATGGTACCTTCTTATCTTAAACTCCTTGGCTATACAACCAGCTTGAGAAAGCGCAAGGAGGACATTTTGTCTAAGGCAACTGAGTGCGTTTTCATACGCCCTTAACAGGGTACATACAAGCTTTTGGGCAGTATAAGAATGATGGGTATCTGCTTAAATGGTCCGCGTTGCTCGTAACAGGTTTGGTACTTCCTTCCAAAGCCTGTAAAAAATAACAGTTGGTAAGAGTAGTTCATCAGTCTCCACACCTAGGTAGACCAAATTGTTCCGTTCACCAGCTCAAAATTATACCCATCCATTGTGATTCTTTTCCAGGCGCCAAGGTTCAACTACCTCTCTTGTGGGCAGCAAATATTTCAATCACCGCTAGGTCTTTTCTTGGCCCTTGATAAATGCAACCACTTACAACTGACACCTCACCTAGTTCGACTTCTTTTTGGCGAGTAATTGACCAGACTTTTGAACGATTTTAGCTCCTCAGGGGTTCCCTTCTGAACTTCGAACAACTCGCTCAGGTTTGTTGTGAAAGGCAACACAAGATAGCTCGGCTAAGACCTTTTTTTTTGTCATGCAATGGACCTTTTCGACTCATACAACTGATCTTTTTAGGTTGTCATGCCCTTCATCATCTAGACGAGTCAGTTCTCTTTAGATTTTGCATCAGTTCAAGGGTCTTCAGTGTGTCGAAAACCGTTTAAAAATTGTTCCCACGATACTCCCCCAAAACTATAACAACTTACCGCTGATTCCAATAGCTTTAATACTTTAATAAAATCATCCACAAAAACCTGTCAACAGTATAGCCAATTCCGTCATTTAGATTTGTCTCTCACCGCACGACTATCAATTTTCATCACACGCAGTGACTAATGACCGCCCGTGTTTGTTATGAAGCTGTGGCATTGTCGAAAACACTGTCAAGTCGAACACAATCACATTGGCAAATGTATAAATCTCGATTCGAAAACAACGCTACTTACCTGCCACAAGATGTTACGTGACACAATCCATCTGTGAGTTTTTTTTTTCTAAATTCCACATCTCAATGAATGAATGGTTATTTTTTTTAAAGCAAAAAAAGCGAGAGAACTCTCTTTGCAAATGCACGTACTCATCATTTAATGCGTGATAACTTTTTGATAGCTCGAAGAATGAAAAAAAAAATGTACCTCCAACCGAACGTTGAAATCCATATTTTTAGAACGGAAACAATTAAATGGTGGAACCGCATGATTCAGGTCTGTTCCCCGTTCTTTATGTTGGCCACTTCGCCTTGTCGTCGTCACGCCTAGCAATGAAAAGTTTTTTTTTCTTTGGTTTTGGAAACATTTTCTTTATACGCAACACACCTCCCTCTTTGTGATTGTTCATTTAGTTTTTCGTTTGGTTATGTTTTGCTTTTGATTCCATTTGATGCGAAAGTAATTAAGCATGAGTTAAGAGTTTAATCAGGTTTTGTCAGTTGGCTTTAAAATACGTCTTGGATATTGGATACGTTGCGGTAATGTAAGATCGTTTCGAAGTGTTGCAGGAACGAAATTGGGAATGGTAGGCTAAATAGTGGGAGACTCATTCATTGCATCAGTGATGGGGGGAATGTTGAGGAATTCCTTTCGAATGAAATAGGATTTTTCAAGTGCTTGTTCGCGATAATCCTCTTGACACTGAAGTGGACGCGTCATCAGTTTTTTTTTTTTTACTGTGCGTGTGCCTTCAAAAGTGACGAACAAATGAAAACATGCACAGAAAGGAATACGGTCAGTTTGAAGTGGGCGATTTTTTTTCGGTAGGGGTTTTCCCATTTTCTGTGTATACTTACAGTTTTCAATAGAGATCCATGAATAACTGAGCCGTGACAGGGAACGATAGAGTAATCATTGGTTAAGAGTTGGAAAAGATGAAATGGATACTTAGCTGACCGACGTTCTAATCGAACGTGGAAACGTCTTTACCACCAGATAGCTGCCAATTTTGTAAAAAACGAAGAGATTCCTTTTCGTTCGCATCAAGTTCCGTTGAAGAAAAAAATCGCTTCGCTGGCGAGTTCATCGACGAATCGCCGGCGATACATGTTTCCTGGGCACTCATTTCATAACGTTTGAGACGATTATCGGCGAAAGGATAGACCTTCAAAACTAGCAACTAGTTTGAGAGCTTAATCCGGTTTATTTTCCACAAATCTAATGATAGCTGATGATTGTCTAAAAAATTCACCGAGAATATAACTTATTCTGATCATCAAAATTTCATAGAGAATATATCCAGACTATTATTTTCATATGGAAACCCCTTTACGTCGGAGCAAATATTGAGGGAATAATCGCCGGCGATTCGCTACAACCCACGCGGAAGAACGAAATGGGAACATCTAGAGGAAGGTTTTCCGAATTCGGTAATTAAATGGATATTTGAGTGCGTGTCTCTCCATTTTAGTATTAAAACGAACCCGCTTCATTTAGAAAACGACTGTTCGACTCTTTCTATTTTATAAAATATAAAATTAAGTATAAAATAAATTATAAAATAAAATAAAAAATTAAATAAAATATAAAATAAAATAAAATATTAAATACCTAATATATAAAATAAAATATGAAATCAAATGTAAAATAAAATATAAAATAATATATTAAATAAAACAAAAAATAAGATATTAAATAAAATATAAAATAAAATATAAAATAAATTATAAAATAAAATATAAAATAAAATATAAAATAAAAAAATTTATAAATAAAATAAAATATAAAATAAAATGTAAAAAAAATAAAATATAACATAAGATATGAAATAAAATGTAAAATAAAATAAAATATAAAATAAAATTAAACCACGTTCGCGATACGTCCATCTAGAAGAATGCATTCATTCGTCGAGTCGATTGCCGGGGTGGAAGAGGCGAACAAATGCTCGACTCAAAATGAGTAGACATTGGCTTGGTTGAAAAAGAAACCCGAAGGACCAATGGAAATGAGAGGGCTCTAGAAGAACATTTTAAGCTTAAAATATGCCGTCTATGTTGACAGTTGTTGACATATGATTAGATTTAGATTTTTAGATTAGATTTAGATTTATTCATTCCATTGGAAGTTAATACAATATTTAATTAAAATTTACTTAACTACATAAAAATTAAATAAAAAGAAAAAGAAAACTGCTTCAAACCATAAGTAAATTATAAGTATAGTTTTTAGAAGGTATTTCCTTAGAGAAGTAGTATGAGAGCTCCGATTTAAACTACTGTCGATTTCAACACCCAGATACTTGAAGACCTGTACATTTTCAACAAGAAAACAATTCGTTGAACAGCTATTGTTAGTATTATACGTTACTACAGAACTAGGGTTACAGCAAGTATCAGAACTTGGTAAAGTGTTGTTGCAGTTCGAACTATGAAAAGTGGAAACTGGAACTTGCAAGTTACGAGTAGATATGCTGAAAGACATTACTTTAGTTTTATCGCTAACGACTAACTTATGCAAACTGAACGCAATATTTCTAAATCGTAGTTGATAACGCATGTCAGATCTAAGAGGGAATTGTTGGAATAGGAACAGCCTATGTCATCGGCAAACCCAGTAAGTTTACCTTTCATATTTAAAGTGAAAATAGAATTGATATAAACTAGAAACAAAACTGGCCCCAGCACAGAGCCCTGTTTATACATCCTAAGGCAAAGGACATTCTCATGGTCTTTGTGGCCTTTGACAGAATTTTCTTCTAATCAGATCCTTATTGCCTGATAAACCGCTTTTTCTTTTGTTCTAACCTTCAACCCATTCCCGGTGGCAGGTATTAATCATGATACAGGTCATTTCAGAAGGAGATTCCTTCATGCAAATATCGCATAACTATTAAATATCAGCGGCTGCTTTTCTTTCTTTTACTATCGTCCAATTAAAGCAAACCATCATCATTTAGCAGAGGGCTCCCTGTATAGAAGTTGCGCTATCATCATTAACCCACATTAGATACTGGGGCCATATTTTTGTATGTCGGGTTCATGGTTCGAAGGTTATTGGAAGTTACCAAGGTACAAATACCAACTGCCTGTGAACTAGAATTCGGCCCAAGACGAGCTGCAAAAGAGTGCGCGTCTTCCATGAGGTGGACTACTGTACATCGCGGCTTCATTGTGCTGTTGCCGTCCCAGTTATGGGATAGTCGGCCCGACCCACAAACAATTTAACTGCCTTCCTATTCACATATCCGATGAACAAATTTTCACGTCGTTTTTATTTCGCCTTTAAAACCGAAACCCTTCGAAAAATCAGTATTTTTCACAGTAAATCTGTCAAAAAAGGCTATTCACTCGGACCATTAGTCGCCGATAAAAGTCAAGTCCCGATATTCCCTTCTACAGCTCCAACAAACGCCGTCTAGTACGAGTACCTTTTTACGGAGGAAATCGAAAGGCAGACGAGAGGAAAAAACAAAAAAAATTAACGCCAAAACATCTGCTCATTTGTTTTCAGCAGGGAAAACCTATAAACTTTTCAATCAACGCCTTCTGCCGAACAAAAGAGAATACGGGCATAAAAATAAAAACCGCGCGCACTTTCTTCATTTATTTTGACGTTTTATTGTTGTTCACGTTTGTGTTGTGTGTGCTTTCTCAACACATTTAACTGTTGAACGAATTGTTCTTCCATAATACACGTACGTGGCTATTTGTTCGGTTCGTCATGTAGTTACCTTTTGCAATTTCATTTTCCATCTATAACTATCTGTTACGTTTGTGTTTTCGAATGGGGATATTAATCGGATTTATAGTCAAAACAGCTGTTTCTTAATAAATACGTCAGAGCGGGGAAAATAAATCGCATTTCGAGCTCTGAGCAAAGAGAACAAGAAAGAACAGAAGAAAAAAACAGGTGTAATTTCGTGAGAAGTAAAAAAATGTATTCACGACTGTAATGGACTGGGGTGAACATTCTGTCACTACTATTAAGAAAGTTTGGCTGCCGTGGCAGTGACAGGCGCCTCTATTTGTAGTTGCGAGTGAAAATGTTTTAAGGTGCTCTAACGAGGGCTTGGATGTGGATGTTTCAAATAGATTTCCAACTTACCCACAAGTTCGTTGAAAATTGTCTAAAATTTATTTAAAAAAAAAAAAAGCGAAACAAAAATATAAGTACATCGGGCAAGCCATAAGTTCAACTATCTTGACATTTTTTGAAGAACTCATGGGACATTCTGTAGTAGAATGCGGTTAAGCATAGGCGTCCTTATTAGTCAAAGGATTTTTTAATTCTTTTTAATTTTCTGTATGGTGTCGTCTAATTAAAATCAGTGTGAGTTTTCGCATGCGATTTTTTCGTATATCATGAAACATGAATGGTCAATAGAAGACATACGGCTTACATCTTTTTACAAAGAATTAGTAGAAGGGCCCAATAACTTCTCAGAATCCATAAAATCTCACGACATTCACACAAATATCATGGGAGATGAAAAAAAAATAACTCGACAAAGCAACCCATTATAAATGTCTTAACCATTCGGGATGCATGCCTTTCATTCTCTTAATAAACGATGGAATGCATCACAAACGAGAAGAATGTCTTTTTAGCTCATTTAAAATATATCGTGATATAATGTCAGAGACACGGGCAGTTCAGATAGCGTTCTTAAAATACATAGTTGCACGAATAATAAATCTACCAGGGGCACGGAAAAGCAGGGATAAATTAAACTACCATTCACCATTTAAATTTGAATGAAAAATCGCATGATACATTCTTAAGAGTTTGCTAATCGGTCGTGCAAAGCAGAGTGAGGAACTGGATCTATGATTGGGTAATATTTTTGCGCCTTAGTTCCATATATACAGAGTAGATTCTATCGAATTTCACTTGTATGGAAAAATATCGCATGAAATAAATATACCTATATATTTTTTTTTTTGTTTAGTTCATACCAATTATGAAGCTTGAATTTTACAAGCGAACACCTTTCGTTATTTTCATATTACCCCATGTTCTTCGCACATATCTCATGGGAGATGTTTAAAAAAATAACAAACCCGGCACGATTACGTCAAAATCACATCGCATGCGATTCCTCTTGGTGGAATAACTCTGATTTCTAATTGATATCCCTAGAACTCACGACATTCTGCAAGTATCTCATGGGAGATATTTAAGAAAGCAACAAGACCGTCAAATTAACATCTCATGCGATTCCTCTTGATGGAATATGCGAGGCAGTATCATATAACTTGGATTTCTAATTGATATCCCAAGAACTCACGACATTCTGCAAGTATCTCATGGGAGATATCCAAGAAATCAACAAGACCGTCAAATTAACATCTCATGCGATTACTCCTGATGAAAAATGCGCTGCAGTAACGCCACTCCGTTGTCCAGTTGATTTGTTAAATCACCCTATTGATATCACAATATCTCACAACATTCTGCGAATATTTCATGAGACACTTCTTTGATATGTCATGGGAATATCTCATAGGAAGTGCGACTTCAACACAGTCAGTCAGACAGTTCTTACTTGTTCAACGTGTGTCTCAAAATCCATATATATCCCATGCGTTTTTTAGAAAATCGCTTGAAATTTGTGGAATTTAAATTTATCAAACAACAGAGATGTTTGTTGGTTTCTAAATATTTTTCAGGCCCGTTGAAATGTCAGACTTTCATTTACAATATCTCATGCGATATATCGCAAGAGCAATATAGGACATTTCTCAACTGCTACCATCCGTGAACTCATTATAAAAATAATATCCCATGCGATTTTTTAGACTATCTCATGGGATATGTCACAGTTCTAACAACTGTAATTGTGTCAAAATCCACTCCCATCTCATGGGATTTTATGCCGGCATAAATTTAACACCATACAATCGTCCATTGAACTGCGACAAAGCAAGATATGTTTATTCCATATTAGAAAGTCTCTCATATCAATCAGTTAATCAATAACATTCATATTGTAATACTCCCCCATCGTGCGATCACCGCAACTAATCCGCCTTTCATTTCGACTCGAAACAAAATCAAAGTTTTACGTATCTATTATGCGAGCACGGAGAGTACTTGCACAGAGCCCCACATGTCTTTTTACGAGTAGCTCGTATATGTGGCAACCAGAAACGTCAGTTCATTGTTCATATACAATAACTATCGTGGGTCACGTTCATGTTATTTATGATACGAAAGCGATAGGAATACACAAACACCGGCACGGAAGAGCAACTCTATCGCATCGCCTAACAAAATCGGATGCCGACTTCTCTATCATCAAGCAGCAGCGGCAGGATTGTTGCTTTCCATTCGAGAGAACACGTTTTGTTCCGAACTCCAATCATCCAAACGAGCATGGCATAGGCAAAAAGCGGAAAACTTTCCGCAAAACATATTATGCAAACGCGCCGCCGCTGCCGCCGACATCATTATCAACAAAAATCCCAACATTCGCCGAAAAATGAAAAGAAAAGGCGGCCCCCATTCACTCTCAAGAAGGAGAACTCGCTCGAACTTATGCAACTCTATTAAAATGTGTTCGCCCCTCCACCCCCAAAACGAAGGGAAAAAGAAAGGCGAACTCGCACGAAGGCCTTGAGGGAGAGAGGGACACTCGTGTGTAGTGGTAAACAAGGAATGGCATTTTTTTTATTCGGTTCCTATCGATTTTTCTGTAAGTATGTGCAAGATGAATGAAAGGTGATGAACGTGAGTAGTCTTCTAAATCGGTTTTCGGGTTGTGTCTTCGACAGTGGTGGGGGTGGTGAGGCAATGGTTCCTCAAAACAAACAAATCCGACCTAGATTCCTTTTGGCATTGTGTTTATTGGTTTGGGTTGTTTATTTAGACTTGCACATTCGGTCAGGAAATATCGACCACTGTGTGGGCCTTTTTTTTCCACAACAGTGGAACCAGATTTCTTTTATCTTTCGAATGCGAATACCCGAGCAAGCAATTAAAGATGAAAATTTGCTCTAATACCGCCTGGGGCTGTACGAGTACGTATGCAGTGTGTGTGTGTGATACTGGGCAGGTTTTTTTTCCTGCAATTTTGGTCAAGAGATTGCAACAGATTGTGCATGGTGCGGTTTGGGCTATTGTCTTGTGCGGAATTGAATGTGTCCATTCATTGCTACTTTCATTGGCATATCGTATTGCCATTTGGGTTTGACCTCGTTTCGGTCGAGGCTGTTTTATTCGTATTTCTCTCTAATCTTTGTTCAAGTCGGTGTTCACTTTCGCAATGCCCCTAGGGTAAGGAGTGATTTGATGAAGCAAATAGTTTCGGAGAAAATGCAGCGCAGATTTGTTTCTAAATGCGTCTTGTGGGATTCATGTGGCACAGATAGCTGATGGTTAGAGGTTAGGAGACTAGAGTTGTTTAGTACTCCATAGAAGGGTAGTTTGTCTTCGTTTACACGGGAACTGTTGGGGGAACGATTAAAGCCGAGGACATTAAAGGAACGTCGCGAATCTCTTAACGACACGTGGGGCCCAAAAATTGCGACGGAAAATATTCCATTGGCAGTCAGTCCGTTAACAAAGTCCCCTATGTTGCCAATCACAAGACTGGTTATCAATGACACCAGTCTTTTGTTTGGATAATGCCAAGATGACTGTCACTGGTGCGTTTGCAAGTATCAGTACAGAAGCGGCAAAAATGGGTTTAGTGGTGAATGAGGGCAAAACAAAATATATGCTGTCAACAAGAAGGGAAACACAACATCGACGAATCGGTCAGAACGTCACGACAGACAGCTATAATTTTGAGGTAGTTAGGGATTTTGTCTACCTCGGCTCCGCTATAAATTCTGACAACGACATCACATCAGAAATCAATCGAAGAATTACACTTGCCAACCGTTGTTTCTTTGGCATAAGAAGGCAATTGAGAAGTAAGGCCTTGTCAAGAACCACTAAGGAGACTCTATATAAGACCCTCATCATCCCAGTCCTACTCTATGGCGCAGAAACATGGACGCTATCTAAGGCGGATGAAGATCTCCTTGGTCGTTTTGAACGCAAAATTCTTCGATTGATTTTCGGTCCCGTTTGCGTTGACGGGCTTTGGAGGAGGAGATTTAACAGCGAACTCTACGAGCTGTACAGCGACATCGACCTGGTCAGAAAAGTACGCATCAGTCGACTAAGATGGCTAGGACATGTAGAGCGAATGGACACCAACGCTCCGGCCCGAAGAGTCTTCGATTCAAACCCGGAGGGACAACGCAGTAGAGGAAGACCTCGCCTTAGGTGGCGCGCGCAAGTGGAAGGGGACCTCAACCAACTTGGAGTGCGCAACTGGAGGCAGTTAGCCAAAGATCGCGCTAACTGGAGAGGCGTTTTGGTTGAGGCCCAGGTCCACCCCGGACTGTAGCGCCACCTAAGTAAGTAAGTAAGTAATGCCAAGATGACAAGGTTCAAACTGAAATCTTGAAGACTGTAGCACTTTCACTTTCCAACTCACCACTGTTTGGAATCACGTTCTTTTGTCAAAAATGGGTACATACGGCATCGACGCGTCTCTTCTTCGATGGACTAGAAACCACCTTCTTTACGAGTAATTTTGGGCAGTTCCAAGTCTGCAATTCATCGTATAAATGCTGGCAAGTCAATTAGAGTCAGCTAAGTCAACTCGCGAGTCAGTAAGCGTGTTGTTGCTCCCACTTTAGATGCAAGCTGGCTTTTTGATCAGCAAAGTTTACTCACGGTTAGCTAAGTCCGTTTGTGAGCCAGTCAAAGCATTTTAAAGCGAGTTAGTTCCATCAACTCGCGAGTTGTTGCTCCCACTTTAGATGCAAGCTGGCTTTGATCAGCAAAGTTTACTCACGGTTAGCTAAGTCCATTTGGGAGCCAGTCAAATCATTTTAAAACGAGTTAGTTCCACCAACTCGCGATTCAGTAAGCGAGTTTTTGCTCCCACTTTAGGTGCAAGCTGCCCTTTTAATCAGCAAAGTTTACTCACGGTTAGCTAAGTCCATTTGTGAGCCAGTCAAATCATTTTAAAGCGAGTTAGTTCCATCAACTCGCGAGTTGTTGCTCCCACTTTAGATGCAAGCTGGCTTTTTGATCAGCAAAGTTTAATCACGCTTAGCTAAGTCCATTTGTGAGCCAGTCAAATCATTTTAAAGCGAGTTAGTTCCACCAGCTCGCGAGTTGTTGTTCCCACTCTAGAAGCAAGTTAGCCTTTGGTCAGTAAACTTAACTCACAGTCAACTAACTCAACTTGTGAGTCCGTCAAATCACTTGAAATCAAGTTAGTTACCCCAACTCGCGAGTTAGTTGCTACAACTCGTGAGTGGAAAAACGATTTTTTGTTGGATTACACTTTAAAAGTTTTAAGTTAGCCTCCCAGTCAGCAAAAGTCAACTCGCGAGTCAGCTAAATCAACTTGTGAGCTAGTGGAACCAACTACGATCAGTCAAATGAGTCCAACGCGATTCAGTGGATTCAAAGTGTGTGCATAGAAGTAACTCGCCAGTCAGTCTAATATATTTAAGAAGGGGGATTTGGGGCCCTTAAATTTTATCTAAAAAAATACTACAATGTCCCAAGGGTAGTGAGAATGATCCTAAATTCTCCTCCTTTGAAAAATTCTTTTCTAAGCGCTGATAAATCGTCGGCTTATAAAATATCTTAAATTACCGAAACTCCTCAACGGTTTTCGTGAGAACAGATCCACTGATGCATTGATGGCTTCTCTCATCGAAAAGTGCAATCAATCTCTCTCCGTCTGTCCGGTAAAACGAAGGTTGTTGCGATTGACAGAGTTTGGTACGAAGCTCTGACACAATGGCTTCCTTTTACGAGATCGCAGCGTCCCTGATTCAATGGATTAGAACCTATCTTTCGGGCGGTTCAATTCGTATCATTGTGGGGTTCCACATGGTTTTTTCATTGTGTTCGTCGTTGTACCTCCTCCGATTCCTCCGAAGTTCTCTCACAATTTTATAAATGATCTTCTGGCAACCTTAGTTTTTCGTATCTAATGCTCTGCGTCAGTGATGATAGAAGCCGCAGTTTGCCACACTCGTTCGCTGACCCATAACCCTTCTGTTCGGTCTGACTCTGCGACCGAAGAGAATGGAATGTCATTGTATGTTCGACACGTTAAATTCTGATTTTGACAGCTTTTAGACAGCGAAGAACTGTCCTGGTTTTTAGTATATTTTGTTGATTAAAACCTCGGTTGGTATGACCACCGTGCCAATAATTCTGCGAAAGGTATAGCAACATTGTACCCCGACTGGGTCAAGACTTATATAATTCTATGGGACGTTTGCTGATACGACTCATAGCGAATTAGAAGAAAGTGCCACATAAACTCTTATGTGACAGTCTATGCCCTAAAAAAAGTTGTCTACAAGTATTTAAGTTGAACTTAAATCGTAAAGATTCGTATGAACAAACGGCCCTAAGCCTCAAGCACTTAAGACTGCTCTGACCCTACTTGATGAACCCCAAAAGCTTCCAGAAAAATTCATAAATGATGGCAGGGAAGTCAAGTAATCCGCCCTAGAAACGTTTGATAATTGCCTCTGTTGCAAATACCTGCATCTCTGTCCCAGTGCATTTTTAAGAGGTAACGGTCCCAACTCATGTCAAAAATGAGACCTAATATGCGAAATGTGCAAAAGCGCAGTTGAAACACCTTCAAATTTGAGTGTAAAAAGCCAGTATATATGAAGCAAGAAGAAGAAGCGGTCCTAGGACACAACCTTGTGGTACCCCTACCTTCAGAATCATACAGAACGTCCCATTTTTCAACAACCTTCACTCTTTGCGAACTCTTTTTAGGGCAAGATCTGAACCAGTCTGACATTCTGAGTTTTCAGGTCTTTTCAGCAAATTGTGATATAAAATCAGCCTAAAATACACCCACGGCTGTGTCAACGTTTACACCTCTCTCTCATTCATTGATCCTGAATGCGAGAGAGTGGTAAATGTAAAATTGTATCAACAATTCCAATCGCAGCGACACCCAGCTACTTCCAAATGCGGGCACACATTTCAGTGTTCCCTGCTTAAAAATTACAAATGCCCCCGTTTAAAAAAAAATTACAATCAAGGACCTGATGTACCTACGTTTTGACACGACTCCCCCCCCGCCTATCAGTGACGTACTTATTTCGTTTTTTTGCCTGTCATCCAAAATAGATTCAACCGAAATAATACGAGAAATGTTCTTCAGCAGATAAGCGGACGTGTTATTTTTAGTTTTAACCTTATTTCGCTACAATTGAAATTGCAATTGCTTATCTGAATGCGATACAGATACGGATACAGTACTCAATTACTCAGCCGTATGCATTACTTGCCTGCTACGTGTGGGTATTTGTGTGAGTGCCAATGTGCAGTGCATTGCATAACCTCACAAATTGTGTGACTAAATATTTATCTAACCGGGTGAAAGATTAAAAAGTAACCGAATCGATCGATTTATATATATTTTTCATTTTTTTTTTGTATTTTACTGAAAGGGAAAGGGATTTTTATAAGCGAGTAGGTATATACATCACCGAGAGCTGCTGAGTATGTGTCGAGTGCGTTCGGCCATCGATTCCTGGTTACCATTGCCATAAGGAGTACATATATGTTGTTCTCTCTTTTCATGAGTGGATGGTATATGGAACCAGTTTTTCTCTATATTTAAGTTGATGTCATAGCTACTTCTGTTGAAACCTAGTTACGACTGTAAATGTTTTTGTATTAGCTCTGCTGTGTCGGTAATAAAAGCGAAATTGTTTTCCAAGAATAAACGGAGGGGAACAGAGGTAAAACGAATTAAAGAAGTTAATTGGGGGGGCCTATTGTTGGTCGTCGAATTCTGCTCTGTCAGTCATTGCGACTTTGACTGTGAATTTGACACGAGGATTGTTGTAGCATTAACAATTATACTTTTTGATTAGATACACGTCGTTACGTGTCGTTGTTACTTTGGGGGGTAAAATTTCCTTAGTATCCGGCTTCCATTTTACGAGTTTTTCATGTACAATATTGACTATTGTGACCTACAGTAGATGAAAATGATGTTTGGTCAAGCTCTGTTGTATTTGTTTCCAAATTAAGAACAGCTGTCGGCTTTTTAGGAACGGGTAGTAGTGCTGCAAATATTTTGTAGATCACAATAGCTGATTTTATATTGAAAGTTTCTTCATTGTGAGCTTTTCGAGTTGAACCTTAAACCTAAGAAATGAAATTCGTAGTTTGACATTGACAACGGGTGATAAGTCTGCTCAATCGGGCGGCAAATATTTTGTAGATCACAATAGCTGATTTTATATTGAAAGTTTCTTCATTGTGAGCTTTTCGAGTTGAACCTTAAACCTAAGAAATGAAATTCGTAGTTTGACATTGACAACGGGTGATAAGTCTGCTCAATCGGGCGAGATTTTATATTGAAAATTTCTTCATTATGAGCTCGTAAAATTGAACTTTGAGGATTAGAATTAAAATTCGTAGCCTGCCATTGATAACCGGCGGTAAGTCTGCTCAATCGGGCGGCAATTATTTTGTAGGTCACAATAGGTGATTTTATATTGAAAATTTCTTCATTGTGAGCTCGTAAAATTGAACCTTGAGGTTAGAATTAAAATTCGTAGCTTGACATTAACAACGGGTGGTAGAGCTGCACATACTTTGGCCGAAAAATATTTTGTTGGTCACAATTAAAGATTTTATATTAAAAATTCCTTCATTGTAAGCTTGTCAAATTGAACCTAGAGGCTAACAATTAAAATTCGTAGCCTGCCATTGATAACCGGCGGTAAGTCTGCTCAATCGGGCGGCAATTATTGTGTAGGTCACAATAGGTGATTTTATAATGAAAATTTCTTCATTGTGGCTTGTAAAATTGAACCTTGAGGTTAAGAATTAAAATTCGTTGCTTGACATTGACCAGGGATGTAAGGCTTCTCAATGGGCCGACAAATATTGTGTAGGTCACAATAGCTGATTTTATAATGAAAATTTCTTCATTTTGGCTTGTAAAATTGAACCTTGAGGTTAAGAATTAAAATTCGTTGCTTGACATTGACCAGGGATGTAAGGCTTCTCAATGGGCCGACAATTATTTTGTAGGTCACAATAGGTGATTTTATAATGAAAATTTCTTCATTTTGGCTTGTAAAATTGAACCTTGAGGTTAAGAATTAAAATTCGTTGCTTGACATTAACAACGGGTGGTAGAGCTGCACATACTTTGGCCGACAAATATTTTGTTGGTCACAATTAAAGATTTTATATTAAAAATTCCTTCATTGTGAGCTTGTCAAATTGAACCTAGAGGCTAACAATTAAAATTCGTAGCCTGCCATTGATAACCGGCGGTAAGTCTGCTCAATCGGGTGACAAATACTTTGTAGGTCACAATAGCTGATTTTATATTGAAAATTTCTTCATTGTGAGCTCGTAAAATTGAACCTTGAGGTTAAGAATTAAAATTCGTTGCTTGACATTGACCAGGGATGTAAGGCTTCTCAATGGGCCGACAAATATTGTGTAGGTCACAGTAGCTGATTTTATATTGAAAATATCTTCATCGTGAGGTTGTAAAATTGAAGTAGGGTCGTATAGGCAACTGTTCTACCGTGGATGTCCTCCTTGCCTCTTCTGATGACGATGAAATCTAATATGATTTTAACGCCTTGTTTTGAGCATTGCTCGTTGGTCTGCTCAAGGAGCTCCTAAAAACCTAGCTGTGGCGTCGTTCTGTTCTCTTGTAGTTCTGTGGGAGCGTGAGTGTATATCAGACTGATTTTGTCGAACTTAACCTTGTGGATTGTACCGGATAGCTCAAGGTCTTTTGTCTAAGTGTGCTGCGTATGCTGATTCTAAGTTCGTGTTGCTCTCTGTAGTAATCCCTCCTAATAGAGGTCACAAGTCGCTTTTTGTTCGGCCCTTTCCATTGTATTTTCTCATTTAAAGTTTTGCGCAGCTGTCAACAGTAGGTCTTTCCTTTTTTGAGACTTACAGTTGCTTGTAAACCACATGCTTGTTCGCTTATTTCTTTCGACGTTAGGAAGGACAATTGACCCACAACTCCCACCTAGGAAGACCTGTTCTATATATGAAACTTTGCTTCGTCTTAAGGTTTTTAGTGAACCCATAGCCGCTCCAAGTTGGACTTCTACGAATAAGTTGTGGCACATATACCTACCTTACAATGTTCCCATTGGCACGCAGATCCGTCTAAATTGTTGGCCCAAAGTCTGTTGATATTGTGCGAGCAAACTGCTGTCTATGAGCAAATCCAACCAAGATACCGACAACAATTTAACAGACTGTGGGGAAAGAAAAAAACCATTGAACTCGTTTCAAAACAAGATCCGATCCATTCGAGTCATTGATGCCAATCAACGCATAAATGGCCGCGCACCGCAAACACGCAATAAGTCAAAATTGCATTAAAAACAATTTCCCAATTCGCCGTGTACTCAATGCAATAGATTACAACCGAGGAGCCTCCACGTAAATTAACCATATATACGAGTAGCACAGATACACAGCTCGCAAGAGTAATGCTAATGCCAGCCAGAAATGCACTTGGTCATGGTTAAAAGTTACCTAATTGGACCAGACCAACAAGGCAGACGAAATACGTATTAGACCCCGCGCGTATGCATACAAAGCCAATTTAAATTGAACAATTGATTCCGTTTGCGAAGACAAGGAAGCAGCAGGAGAACAGATATGCATATTAAAAGACCAAGCATAACAAAACCGTTATAATTGAGGCAGCAGCAGCAGTAAATAAACAGATACCCACAATACAGCACCACAACCATCAAAAACAGTGTTTATTTGAATTTTTTGAAAGATTCTTTTTTATTTAGTGTTTTAGTGCTCAACCTGTTTGCATGCCAAACAACATCAAGACAACAGTCAGCAGCACAATATGAACGCTTCGCGGTTAAATTCGCATTTAACGCGGTGGTTAATATGTGCGGGGGGTACGTACCGATACACTGTCCCACCCCCTCGAGAAGTGGCCGTACAAAAATGTATTTCGCCTTGGAATTGGAATAAGCGCGCGCGAAAAAAGAAACTCAAACTCACCGAACAGGTTACTCTTACTGCATGGGAACGGTTTTACTTTCAACGCACACGGGCGTAAAATGCAAACTGTGCATCTAATGGATTTGTTTTATTTTTTTTGTTGATTTTAATTGAAGTTGCAGTTGCAGGCGACTGAATTTTGGTTGCTTCTTTTCTCTCTGATTGAGTTTATACTCATCGCCGTTTAAGGTGCGGTTCATTTATAGAAAGATGGTCGTCAGCCGATGGCCATACATGGTGGGCTGCAGTGGCAGTTGCATTCGGCTTGTTTTGTTTTAATAAATGCGATTAACCCTGAACTAGTAATTTGCTAAATCAAACAGATGGCCAGAGGAATGTGTTTGGCTGGAGCTCCATTTGAGGCAGGCTGTGATGGCGGGCCTTTTTAGGGAGACAAACTGTGGGAGCAGTGAGTGACAGACTTTAGAAATAACCTAGGGACCAAAATTGGACCGCAGTCTGGGTTAAAGTTTCACACTGTCGCTAGTTTTTTTAAGGGACAATTAACAATCGATTTATCTACCCAATGATGTGTCTTTTTCCATTTAATCCCTTTTGTACCTAAGGCACTGTCATTTTGGAGTAAAAAATTTATTTTTTGTACATTTTCAATTGAAAAGAGGAGTTCTTGGCCTCTTGGCCTCGTTGACACTGATTAAAAGCCTCAACATGTTTCCAGTAGACGCTGACATCGATCAAAGGCCTTAACAGGTCTCTATAAGACGATGGCACCGATAAAAGGGCTCAACAGGTCTTCAGAAGACGGTGACACCGATCAGATGCCTTAACAGCTCTGTAGAAGATGGTGACACCGATTAAAAGGCTTCAGAAGGTCTCCAGAAGACTGTGACACCGGTCAAAGGTCTTAACAGGTCTCCAGAAGACGGTGACACCGATCAGATGCCTTAACAGGTCTCCAGAAGATGGTGACACTGATCAAAAGCCTCAACAGGTCTCCAGAAGACGGTGACACCGATTAAAACGCCTCAAAAGGTCACCAGAAGACGGTGACACCGATCAGATGCCTTAACAGCTCTGTAGAAGATGGTGACACCGATTAAAAAGCTTCAGAAGGTCTCCAGAAGACTGTGACACCCGTCAAAGGTCTTAACAGGTCTCCAGAAGATGGTGAAACCGATCAAAAGCCTCAACATATTTCCAGTAGACGGTGACACCAATCAAAGGCCTTAAGAGGGGGCTAGAAGACGGTGGTACCGATAAAAGGCCTCAACAGGTCTCCAGAAGACGCCGCCATTGATCAAAAGCCTCAACAGGTCTCCAGAAGTAAGTGTCACAGAAGACTAGTCGCTGGTATATGTCTATCCTATAGTCTCCACATACTAATACCACGATTTCGAAACTCCTTGAAACTTGAAACCTTTATCTGGGCTATCTCCGTGATGAGTGTGGAACTGCTCATCGACAGGTCTCACGTTCGATCCCCGGAAAAGCACAAATTAGGGACATCTCTGGTAGCTTCCACTGCGCCACCTCTCTCAAAATTCAGACAAACATCCGACAGTAGTTTTGTCCTGAGATCGCCTCTCAATACAGCCTTTCGGATCCGGCATTAAATTGTAGGTCTCTATCACTCGTCACAGAAAATAGTTGCGAGAGAAACCACCCTCGCGATCTTTTTATTTTTTATTTTGAAAACTTATCTGTAAAAATTTCGGGCGCTGCTGAAGCATTTTAAGGTCGCATTTCTAGAAAGTATCCACAAAAATTTGACGCGGTTGCATACGGTATGAAGATGACGAAATAAATTGCTTTGGCTGGTTCTTCGTGGGTTAAGTCACATGGCAACTTATTCCAAAAGCACACTTGCAAGTTGCAACCCATTTTTAACCCACATTCAGGTAGAGCTAGTAACTAACTCATCACACTCTTCAACAGCGCTGGCAAATGCTTGCTGAAAGGTTAAAAAAAAATATAGTTTGCCCAACTTCACGCAACCCTTCGCTCTGCCATAAGGCGAACAAAGGTTTTTTCTGATGAGGATAAAAGTTGAGTCCGTATTCGCATAAATGAATGCCATCTGTAGTTCCCTCATTCAATCACTCGCACAAAGGACACTATCGGAAATAGCATTCCCTACCTCCGAACACTAATTAGATATCTGCCGTCTCCTAATTGGACAGCGGTTACAAATCTCGATGAGCCCCTCCGGCTTCCTTACAAAAATATTTCTTAGTCCTTCATCGTATACAAAATCGATTCCTCAATCGTTAGTCCGCCTCTCCATTTCAATTCACAATCACAATTTCTCTTTCTTTCCATACTTGGGTTGTCACAAAATAAAATTAAATAAATAAGACAAGAACGACAGCAGAAAACCCCCGAAAAAGCCGTAACAACAACAATTGCGCGCTCTCTCTCCTCGATTGCATTGCTTCGGTTTGCATCGAACATTGGCAGTGAATTTCACTGACCTACTAACGAGAACCAGAAAAAAAAAGGTTTTCCTGTTTCTTTACCTCGTCGTCATCCTCATTCCTGTTTCGCCTTGTTTACCTTGTTTTTTTTTCTGTATTTTTTTCCCTGTTTGTGTTTGCATTCATTTGAAGCCGCGCTCTGTGACTGTGTGTGTAGTTACGTCCATTTGGATTTACCAATTTCTCATTTATTATATTGCTTCGCTGCATCGACCTTTCACCGAAATCAAACAGGATAACCTCAAATCAAACAGTTCTTCAAATGCAATTTCATAAGCGCGAACAAATCGCATGTGTTCCAAGCAAGTGCACATTTTGAGGTTGTTCGCTGCGTCGCGTCGGTCGGTCGGTATATGTTGCGTGTGTGTTTGTTGAAAGAAATGAAGACCTAAATTCAATCGGAGTTTTGCGGTTTGTTTTTTTTTTTTGTTTTTGTTTTTTACTGCACATGCACGACACAGATACGTACTGAACAGAACTTGAGACAGAGAGTGTTGGCGCAGCTATCTATCAACCTGCTTTGGCGAATGTTACACGCAACAATTGATCTAGATATGGCTTATTGTCGTGGCTCACCGCGTCAGTACTGCTGTTTTTAGCTACCTACTGCAAAATGGTGGTTACACCTGATTTTCTCAGGTTCGATTGCGTTCGGTCTGTGTGTGTGCAGTGTGGGCCGCAAGATTGGGTGCCAGCTTGGAGCAGCAGCCTTTTAGTCGGCCTGTTTAGTTTTTCATTTACAAACGCATGTGGATTGTGAAAAGAGCCACCTGCTGGTTTCGTTGTGAATTACATGATCTTTTTGACACTGACAGCTCTTTTGGCCTAAAAAAAAGGTGACAGGAACAGGGGACCACCTCCGAAATGGATCGCTACAGTGTTTTTAAAAACTTGTTTCTGAAGTCCGAAAACGGACTTTCGAAGTCCGCATGCTGTCAAATGCTTTGCGGTTGCCGCAAGTTTTTAAAGAAAGTTCGTGAGATTGGTCAAGTTAGTTGTCCTCGCATTTGTTCTGTCTGCTTAGTAATTGTACCCTCACTGTGGGGCTGATTGGTTTGGCCTTTCAGACGGGCAGTTGTTATTCCGGGCAACTTTTCTTCAGAAGTGAAGTTGCCAACAGACGATCAACAGGGCGCTACAGAGATCACGCCACCGAACCTACTGAATGGCTGGCCACAAATTGGGAATCGTATTTCGGACGAAGTCTTTTTTTTTAACAGGAAGGCGCTTGAAGGCAGCTGCATTTCCGGCAAACTGCTCTTCAAAAGTGGAGAATACCAAAAGAGGGCGCTGCAGAGATCACGCCTCCGAACCTACTGAATGGTTGGCCACAAATTGGGAATCGTATTTCGAACGAAGTCTGTTTTTAACAGGAAGGTGCTTGAAGGCAGCTGCATTTCCGGCAAACTGCTCTTCAAAGTGAAGAATCCCAACATATTGCCAACAGAGGGCGCTACAGAGATCACGCCTCCGAACCTAGTGAATGGTTGGCCACAAATTGGGAACCGTATTTCGGACGAAGTCTTTTTTTAAAAGGAAGGTTGCATTTCCGGCAAACTTCTCTTCAAAAGCGAAGAATACCAAAAGAGGGCGCTACAGAGATCACGCCACCGAACCTACTGAATGGCTGGCCACAAATTGGGAATCGTATTTCGGGCGAAGTCTTTTTTTTAACAGGAAGGCGCTTGAAGGCAGCTGCATTTCCGGCAAACTGCTCTTCAAAGTGAAGAATCCCAACATATTGCCAACAGAGGGCGCTGCAGAGATTACGCCTGCGAACCTAATGAATGGTTGGCCACAAATTGGGAATCGTATTTCGGGCGAAGTCTTTGTTTAACAGGAAGGCGCTTCGCGTTTTATAGACATCGCTTAGGTTCCCTGAAACTGCGTTTTGACGTCGTTGACCTTGTTTTTTATAAAAATTTGTAGGGCAACGTTAAAAGTTCCATTTAAAGCCGCCAATCCAGCAACGATTCAAGCACAATTTGACCAATGAACCATTGAGTTTCTGCAAAATTAGGTTGTAGAAAGCCAACAAATTTGAACACCGAAAACTGAAGGATTCTTACTGTCTGAAGTCTGCTACTTCTAGGTCGTGTTTCGTAGGCGTTTATGCTCCCTCAATTTACACCTAAAGTCTTATGGTCTCGTGTTCTATCGAGCTTTCAGTTTGAGGATTCAACAGCGCTTATTCTTTGGGATTCATTCCCCATCTACCAAAAAGCACTCTGATGGCCCAAGGTAATGAAGCCTTTAATAGGTTCGCCTTTTCTGAGAAAGTCGACTGCGTTTTCTTATCCAAATTAGATGTTGAAGTGGGGTCTGGAAGTTCGCCACGTTAGAGCGGAGTGGAGTCGCCCAAAAGCTATTCATATTTACGCAGCTCTTTGTCCAGAATCTTGTCGATGGTCCTTTTTAGTTCGCAACAGTCTAGATGGCACCTCTTCATCATTGAGCCTTCGGTAATATTTGTTCAGTCTTTTTAAACGAAATATCTCAGATTGGGTGAGATCAATGAATGTCCGACAGTTTCTACCGTGCAATGGACCGTCAAGGTGACCTTAAACGTACTGCGGGCAAGCAGTAAAGGTTTAGAGCTTCACCTAACCTATCATGGATTTCCGCAAAGACTGTTTTTCACTGTCCAAAGTCAATTCTTAAACAGAAACAATAGTTGGTCGATGGTTTAACAAGAACTAGCTACGATTCCTAAAGTTGTCGTCCGTTCAAACTTCAAGACATTTTTAACATGTTCCCCGCCATGTCATCCACACTGTTGGCATATGTTTTTTTCTTACTCACTTAATTACATCAAATGCCTGGTTGCACTTGGAGTTGCAATCACAAGAGCGACAGACTGACGTGCAAAGGGCAATCTGAAAGCGCACAGCTCATCGTTTACATGGAAACTCAATACAATCTGTGTCTGTGTCGGTGGATTTTCATTTGAAAACGGATCAAATTCATACCAATCACAACATTTCAACAAAAAAAAAAAAAAAATTATCCGCCACTTACTATTGTTCATGAGAGAAAATCGCATGTACGAATTTTGTATGCAGAATTCCGTGCGCGACAAAAATTGTGCCCATTCCGCAATAAATGTGCCAATTCTGCACTGCCAATTAAAATCACACAGATAAATAAATGGTAATTTATATCTCCAATTGGAGACAACATATGGGCAGGCATATTTTGCATAAATAAATGGAAAAAGCGCGTTTCAATGATTGATTTAGTACGTGAATCGTCAGCTGACACAGAAAGGTAATACAATCCGAATGAGTCGGAAAATACTTATAATTATTTGATTTGATGTAATAGCGCTCTTCGAACAGATGTATCTCATCCGAACGCGCTCTGTTTGCACAAAAGATTGGAAAAAAATGGAAAATATTTAGATAACCACTCGTACGAATGAACAAATGTGACTCCTCTTTGGTTGAGGCGACTCACTGTGACAATGCTTCGCTTGATGATAATGATGATGTCAAGTGACGGCCTGTCAGCCTGAAATTGACATTCTTTCTTAAAATAATGTTGTCGTACACAGTACGGGTTGGCATTGAACAGAAACGAGCGTGTCGGCTAAAAGTTTCCAATTCGAAGGAAAATGTTCTAATTTTTCCACGATTTTCACGTGACTTTCGTCACTCTGTGCGGTAGTAAGTGATCGATGGCGATGGTGGTTTCGTGTCAAATTGGAAAATATGAATGTGATATAATCGAGGGGAGAGTGGAGGCGCCGTAGTTCTGGCGAAGAAAGAGTTGTACTGCCTATGGGTGGCTCGGTAAGGGACAGGTTGGGTGGCTGCGATATATGACAGTGAGATCTCCCTCACGTGGACAGATATGGTACGAATGCATGTAGGAGAAGATCTCCTTGGGATGAACAGTGATTTTTTCAGTCTTCATACTGTCACTCTTTTTCAAGGGGGGACTGCCCGTCTAGGGGAACGTAAATTATATCAAATCTGAAGAGCTAACAAATTTGTAAAAAAAAAACTTTAAGTGCTTAAGGGAGGTATATTACTTAAAGATCTCACTGCATTTACTGTGCCGACCCTACGGTGAAAATTCTAAGCTCAAACTACCCACAGAGACTGAAAAGAGCTCTTAGAAAGTGAGGACTTGTGTGCTTCGTTTGACCGAAAGCCCTTGTGGCTAGCGCTTATCTTCTTGCATTGGATTGTAATTTATTTTTAGGAATTTTCTCTGAAATACAGCAGTACGAACAAAATAAAAAAAGAATCATGAAAATCGGCTCAATGTGTATCGAGCTATCGAGTTTCACTGAGAAGGAATTTTTTATACAAATTTAAATCCTTAACATTTAAATAAAATAAATATTTTTCTTTGACCCAATACAAATGTGTGGCCAGAAGGCGTACATTTTCCAAATAATGCCTACTTTGGTAATACTCAGCGATTTACAGGGTGGGCCAAATACAAGTTTCAATTAAATGGAGAAAATATTTTTTTCCATGTGTTGTGGCTTTATGAGTTAGAGCAAACATTCCCATTAATTATGGAACACAACGTCGTTCAAGTGGCTGCCTCGCAGTAGCGCATTCTGTCACTTCAATTTTCCAAGACCTTGTTGATACTTTCAAGCTGTAGCTCACCGATTGCTTGGATGATATTGACCATAAGTGCTTGAATCGTTTCCGGGTTGTTGGCATAAAATCGGCCCTTCACGGTTCCCGATAAAGAAAAGTCCCAAATCGCACCTCCGAGGCGGCCTGTCAAGATTTCGAGCGGGACATAGCTGTCAGTGTCAAAATAACCTATGATTTAAAAAGATGGCGGCCCACGCTTTACTAAGTTTGGGAATCTTTGCCACAAGACCTTAAAAGCGCACATATTTTAAAGAGCACGATTCCTATGCAGACTTAGTAGTTTTTGCTTTAACAGCTTTAGTACGATCGCAAGACAGAAGCCAGGCACAAAAGTGATGACGTTTATTCACAAAAAATGTGGCAAAATTTGTCAGCCCTTCTCCTCTGTAAAAAAGGTCTTATAAAATCGCATGAAAATTGTAGGCGAGTGTTTTTGCTCATATACCTTTAAGAACCTTCTGACATGTCGATAAATTTTTTTTCTACTGCTCTTTGACTCAAAAAGGTACCCACTGTAAAGGGTGTTCATTTTTCAATTTGGCAGCCCATTTGTCGGCGCAGTGGCTTAGTGGTTGGACTACTAAGCGAGGGGTCCCAGGTTCGAATACCGAGAAAACCCAAATTTCAACTTAAGGTTTTTTTCGCTGCGCCACCTCTCGCGAGCGTCTGACATACAGTATAACTGTCCCGAAAGAGCTTCTCAATCGGCCGTTTGGACTCGGCATAAAATTGAAGGTGCCTTCCATTCGTCCCAAAAATAAAAAAACTCACACAAGACGAATGGTTGTGAGAAGCTAGGCCTAGGACCTGTTGCGCCAATTATTTATTTTTTTTTAGCCCTTTTTTCAGCGCCAACCAGCTGGACATCTGCCAGATTACTCGTGTTTTTGCCCATCCACCATAGTTTGAAAAATTTATCACTTCCATGATTTGTTGATATTAAAATTTGTCTTCCTTTAAAAAGAAACAACTCGCGTTCAAACAGATGTTTTTGTTCAAGCTCCAAATTGTTGCGCCCTTTCAAAATGACCCTCAAGATACTGTTGAGAAAGTCACATTTCGTTTGGTTCATATTTTATAAAAATCGGTCTTGAAATACCTACCGCCGTGCGACAATAAAAAAACGTAACCCTTTTTAAAAAACGTATAACTTTTCTAAAGATTACCTAAAAGTTAAAAATTGAATGCAAAAATTTAACGACTTCTTTTCTCCTTTCTTTCAGGTAAGTCACCGATGATAATTGAAATCCTAGAGATGTTGGGCCTGACCAATAAACATTTTTTTTCGACTCTAAATTTTGGTAGTTCACAGTTGTTATATTTGCCATCGAAATTTCGCAATTGTGAGCTTGCGTAAATTTAAAGTCGGGACTAAAATCTGTTATTGGTATCGAATATTGAACAAAACTTCGGAGGAAACTTTTGTAAGTTCAGAAATCGAACCAAAAACCTTTGAAAAAACCACACTATTTTGGGGGTTTTATATTTTGTATCCAGCATTTGAAGGCCATCAATAGCTGTCAACCAAGTAGCCCATTCGCTTGCATTTCCGTCGGATGTCAACATATAAAATTTGACTAAACTACTAAAGTAGTTGACAGAATAGGTCGTTCTTTGTCTATCTCCTTATTGCAATCATTTGTTTTGTGAGATTTTCTTTGTTTGCGACGAATGGAAAGCTTGATACTTTAGACTACTTTTGTTCAAAAATCATGTGACTGAGACAGCTTGAAACAATAACAACTTTGTCAACCAGAATCTCCATTGAGGTCGAATTACCGCATCCATGGTCGAGTACTACGTGACGGAATTTCCTATTGCTTTCACAAAATTCAGTGGCGTATTGCTCGCTCACAAGTACATTTATTTGACCCCAGATTAAAGCAGCAATTTTGACAGAGGGGGAACACCTTTAGCAGCAAAAGTCGTTTGAAATAGTTCAACTGCAACTTTCCTATCATTTGACTGCAGCATCTTACTTACTGAGACACGACAGTCTTCCATGCTCTGCGATCCCAGGCACGCTGCTTCAAGTTATCTACCCCAAGCGCTCTGCCATTCGCCGTGGCTTGGTCTTTAAAACGGAGGTTCGGTCTTTCTTGTCGTCTCGAACCAGTTGTCTGGGACTCGAAGATCCTCTTAGCTTGAGCACCATTGTCCATTCGATCGATGTTGCCGAGCCAATGTAGTCGACGTGTTTTAGTCTTTTCGACTACATCCACATTTTGGTAGAGGTCTTAGAGTTCGCGGTTGTATCTTCTCCCCCATTTCCCCTTCTCACCCAGAGGACTAAAAATTCGTCGTTGAATATGTCTTTCTGCAGCATCTTAGTGTTAGGGGAATTAACAAAGGATCGCCTATAGATTATTACACAGTATCGAATTGACATCTAACGTCGATATCGTTACTGATCTAAGTTTAGGCTAGATGAACTTTTGTGAGAAGAGGAAAATGCATTGAGCCCCTCATTCAAACATTTACTCACATTTTCCTGCAGAATGTTGGGTCCTTTTTTATTTAATAAAAATTTCTCTTTCATGCTGTCAAAAGTGGGTTTCTAATTTTTTTTTCTGCGACGACTTCCGCGCAAGAATAGTATAGGTATAATATCCACCTCGGCACAAATTTTGTACAGGATCTACAGTGTCTGAAAATCAGATTCTTTTGGCATGTTTTGTTAGAAGACATTGTTACGACAAACATCCCATTGATATTTTAAAGTTTGCCCTGATTGTGGTTTAAGAATACCCATGGTTCTCTTGTGGAAAGGTTTTGGCCTTAGGTCGGTTTCTTTAACATTTCATATTCACTCAAACCAAATAATTTCATAGCAAGATATCTCTTTGAGACATTGCCATTCGTGTAAATGAGAAACGCCCTTGTTGGGTCCGTTTTCGTCTCTCTAAACCGCCCCAGCATAAGAGTACAATAAAACCGATCAAAAGGAAAATAATATAAAAATAAAGCTGGCAACCCTTGTAGGCTTCAAGCTTAATACCCAGTCCTTCTTGACACGCCCCTTTTTCGGATAATCTCTGAATTTCTTTAGGGTTCTAGAAGATGCCGCCGGCATAAAACACTTGCGCTTCCAAGTGACTTACATAAAGGTAATGAAGCTTCCATTCAACGCATTGGTTCCGTGTTCACCACCTGCAGGCGTCGTCATCTAGAAGATGTCTATTTCTCAGCTCTGCAGAAAAGACTTACACTTTCAAGTGTTAAAAATGAAGCTACCATTCGCCGCATGGGCTCCTCTTATATCACCTGCGCGCATAATTTTCTAAGAGACACATCTTCCTAAGGTGATACCTGAGGTAACCTCATACGACCGTTGAGTATCGTTACTGCCCATATTCCTTCGTTCATGTTTAGAACGTCTCACTTCGAAGAGCCCACTCAACTTTGATTTTTCTTCATTTATTTTTTTTTCATTTTGTCAATTTTTTTTCCATTTTTGTCCATTTTTTTTAAATTTTTTTTTTGAATTTTAAATTTTTCTCCATTGTTATTCCTTTTTTTGTGTTATTTTATTCGTTTGGTCCATTTTCTTTCCATTTTCTACATTTCTCGCATTTTTTCCATTCTTTTTAAACATTTTTTTTCTCCATTATTTTCCTTTTTTCGTTTGGTCCATTTTATACATTTTTTCCCTATTTTCCATTTTTTTTAATTATTTTTTTTTCCTTTTTTTCAAATTTTTTTTCTCCATTTCTATTCCATTATTTTCCTCTTTTTTTTGGTCCATTTTTTCCATTTTGTACATTTTTCCGAATTTTTTTTTCCTTTTTTTTAATTGTTTCTTCTCCATTTTTATTCCAATATTTTCCTTTTCTTGGGTTGTTTTTTCCGTTTGGTCCATTTTTTCCATTTGCTTTCCATTTTTTTTTTTTACATTTTTTCGCATTTTTTTAATTATTTTTTTTTTTCCTTTTTTTTAATTTTTTCTTCTCCATTTATATTCCAATATTTTCCTTTTTTTTGGGTTATATTTTTCGTTTGGTCCATTTTTTCCATTTTCTGTAAATTTTTTTTCTCTTTATTTGTATTTTTTTTATTTTATTCCATTTTTTCATTCTTTTCATTTTGTCCATTTTTTTTTTTACATTTTTATTCAACTGATCAGTTTGATTGATCAACAAATTTCGAGACATATCCTTGTTTCCCTAAACTCTGTGTCCCTAGACTTTATGTCCTTCAATCCCTGTCCATCGTTTCACCGCAGCCAGTTTCACCTCACTCGCAAAATTTGTTGAACTTTTATAGACACTTCAAAGCCAAAGATGTGTCCTTTTCATTTATGTTGGCCATAATTCGTTGTAAGGTTTGAAGCTTCCGAAGCTAGGAAGAGGCTGTAGTCAGCTTTAGTAGATCCAACTGTGTTCGTCACAGATGGGCCCTCTCCATGCGTCTGACTGTCCAGCGCTTTTGAGGGTAGTTTACCCCCCTACCCAGGACCCTATACTAATTGATCTAGCACATGGAAAATACATTGAGAAAGTGATGTTGCTGTGCTTGTGAAATTGGCGCCATTCAAATCAGGTGGTTCGAAAAAGTGCTGCGCTGTGGTGGACGTTGGTTCGCCAACTCACTTTCCTGCTATTGGAATCTTGTATTTTCTGCGATATCAACAACTAAAGTTGACGTTAAAAATATAGAAATAGGCTCATCGGTCTAAAATGAGGCTCAGGTTCATCCCGAACTGTAGCGATACCTTCTCGGAAAAAAAGTAGAAATATAAGTCAAACAAAGGATTATTTAAGTTGCATTGGGTCAGGGACCATAGCGACGCAAAGCTTGTCGTTTGCCTCTCAAGTTATACTTCATTCAGCTCGTTTTCTACTGGCTTCATAGACTATTTTGCTGAAGCCATTTAATTCAGGTGTAGACACATGCAGGTGAAGAATTTGGGCGGCCGAACGTTAAATCGCAGTTAAAACGTCTTCAATCGAGAAGGGGTCATCTTTGACTAGCCTAGTAAATTTTAGTATACCAACTGAAGTGCCTCTTTACATCAAGTTATCGGCCTTAGGGCTTTTTTCGTCGTCACTTTCAAAGATAGTTTTATTATCGTCGTTTATTATTGATGTTAATATGTTTAATTCAACAATTGTTACAATTTGTTTGAATTAATCCAACAGTAGTGACATTTTTATTTGAAAATAAAAATATTAAAGTATTTGGACAGAAATGCAAGTCGCTTCTTTCAAGGCGAATAATTGCCAAGGGCTACGGATTAACTGTCAATTATGTTATACCTAGTGTCAACTTTTTACTCAGTGATTGCATATGGTGTGACCTATGATTGTGTGTTTAAGTGAGACCCATCGCTGGACAGCTCAGGTCTATTTGTGGTTAAAGTACGATTTTTTGACTGGCAAAAGTATTTTGACAAACTCATTTTTTAAGGTTTGTTTGGCGAAAAATACTGTTATCGTTTGATTTTAAATTGAATATAGATAGATTACTTGTGTCCATTTTGATTAAAATATGGGGGAACGACACAGTTAAATACCGAAGATCGAGTAGCTTTTGTCGCAAAATACGATTGCGGTCTTTCTGTTCAAAAATAGGGGAAGAATTGCATTTGTCGTAGTAAACTGAAATTAATAATCACAAAAGGAAGATCTCTGTGCAAAATTTACCTCCCTCGGGTACAGAACGAAAAAGTTATACCGAATAAGGTAAAAGGATGAAAGATATATTTTGTGGAAGTTTGTTAAACGCAAAATTATGCTGAAAGCCCGAATATCTAAAGGGTAAGTCAGAGTCACCTTGCTGAACTCGATTTGAATACATATTCTATAAGAAAAATACGTACATAAAAAATAAATAGTTGGCGCAACAGGTCCGTAGGCACCCTAGGTCTAGCTTCTCACATCCATTCGTCTTGTGTAAGTTTTTAATTTTTAGGACGAATGGAAGGGATCTACAATTTTATATCGAGTCCAAGCGGCCAATTGAGAAGCTCTTTTATGACAGTTATTCTCTCGGACGCTTGTCAGACGTTCGCGAGAGGTAGTGCAGTAGAAAAGTTGGAAATTAATTTTTTTCGGCTATCAAAACTGGGAACCGTATATAACTACGAAAATAAAATAAAGAGGCTACAATTCGCCCAAGAGTTTAAAAATAAACCCATAAAGTGTGGAATCGGGTTTTATGAACGGAATAGCGTTCATTTGAGCCTCAAGGAATAACTTAAAGCAGATTTGTTCCAATGCCGAAATTACATCTTGAAAAATATGCACCAGTCGTTCAGACCGAGTTATCATGGTGGCGGGTTTGTAATGTCTTAGCGTTGTATACCGTCCAAAGGTTGTGAAGATTTGCTTCCAATCGATGGAACGATGATCCAGCACAAACTTCAAATAATAACGCATTCCCATCTGGCGATGGACTAATCGGGCAGTCATTTATTCTTCAACAGGATAACGCTCCAAAAGCTTAATGGTGATTTAACTTTTACGGGATATCGAACTAGAAACACGCAACCCCTTGGCGAAGATGTTAATGTTATTGAATATGTATGAGTTTGCATTAAAGGAACAAAAAAAAATGTTTTCTTGACACGGAGCAGAACGGAGATCGTTTTTGTGGCAACAAAGCTCTGGGATGACGTTCCTGCAGAAATGCTGCAAAAACTATTCGAAACGACTCCAAGCAAATTACAGAATGTTATCGAGTCTAGAGAGGACCATTTTTTGTATTAAATACAGTGGAAGTCGCTTATAACGTCCACTTCTTTCATTTGGTTAGTTTCATTATAAATATTTTATTCGGATAGTCGGGAGTCGGATATAGCGAACTGAAAGTTGGTGAATTGACTTATTTTTATCGTCGTCAAGTTGGTATTGAAAATTGGCTATGTCGGTCAAGTAGTTTTGGTACCTCCCATACAAAATCAATTTTAGACCCATGTGTTTCTCTGTCGGTTGAAAACACGATAGCGTCCAAAGGAATCAACCTAGGCGAATGAAATTTAATGAAAGGACTTATTTTTATCGTCGTCAAGTTGATATTGAAAATTGGCTATGTCGGTCAAGTAGTTCTGGTACTTGCTATACAAAATCAATATTAGACCCATGTGTTTCTCTGTCGGTTGAAAACACGATAGCGTCCAAAGGAATCAACCTAGGCGAATGAAGTTTGGTGAAATGACTTATTTTTATCGTCGTCAGGTTGGTACTGAAAATGGGCCATGTCGGTCAAGTAGTTCTGGTACCTCCCATACAAAATCAATATTATACCATGTGTTTCTCTGTCGGTTGAAAACACGATAGCGTCCAAAGGAATCAACCAAGGCAAATGAAGTTTGGTGAAATGACTTATTTATATCGTCGTCAGGTTGGTATTCAAAATGGGCTATGTCGTTCAAGTAATTCGGGTACCTTCCATACAAAATCAATATTATACCATGTGTTTCTCTGTCGGTTGAAAACACGATAGCGTCCAAAGGAATCAACCAAGGCAAATGAAGTTTGGTGAAATGACTTATTTTTATCGTCGTCAGGTTGGTATTCAAAATGGGCTATGTCGTTCAAGTAGTTCGGGTACCTTCCATACAAAATCAATATTAGAGCCAAGTGTCTTTCTGTTGAAAACACGATAGCGTCCAAAAGAATCCAAGTAGGCAAGTGAAATTTTGTAAGTGGACTTCCTTTTATTGTCTTCAAAGTTGTTACTAAAAATGGTCTATGTCGGTCAAGAGTTCGGGTACCTCCCATACAAAATCAATATTAGGCCTATGTGTCTCTCTGTCTGTTCAAAACAGGATATCCTTCAAAACAAAACGACCTAGGCAAGTGAAATTTTGTGAGAGGACTTACTTTTATCGTCGTCAGGTTTGTATTAAATTTGGACTATGTCGGTCAAGTAGTTCTGGTACCTCCCATACAAAACCAGTTTTGCATGACTTCTATGCAGTGGAGGGTATCAAAGCATCGGCCAGGCCGATGATAACATTTTTTACTTGAACCTCCTCATAAGGCACTCTCCGTGTCACGTCTTTAAAGACGCCTCCCCACAACATTCTCTTCAATATTCAGTAATATGTGCAATAATTTTGTAATTTTGTACAAAAGAAGTCCACCACCTCAGCTTCGGCAATGCCCCTTTTAATTGCGAACAAGGACACATGTTCGGCACATTCCACCAATCACAACACACATCACAACCACAACTATACCATATGTTGATATAACAAAAATAATCACAACGCGCCGGCCGTCGACGACTGCGACAGATAATTTATTTGCACAACGTCTCGCTCTTCCGTAAATAAATTACTACTGACACGTCGTGTAAACTAACATTCCATCTATTGTCAACTAAAATATCATCTCCCATCATCGTCAATCTATGCGCGCACATATACAGTCGCTTAAATCGAATCTACTGCTGTACGAAAAAGTCTTCCTCTACCCACTTAGTCATCGGTGTCGGTGGCTCTGTTTCCCCCGCGCTTCTACTATATCCGAGGAGAAAGTGAATTTTCCTAACCTCCCAACGAATGTATCTGTCATAAGTCGTCAAAGTTCTATCTACGTCACACATCGTGACTGACATCTTTGGCGAAACCATCAATCACCTCCTCAGTCAACAAAAACTGAAATAATCATAATTTTTCCAACTGGGAGTACGAGTACAAGTCGCGTTTTTTCGTATGCAAAAACAGTTTCTAAATTAGAATTACTCGTTCGACGTGTCGCAATGTGTCCCCGTCCTCAGCTCCATCTCCTCGAAAATCTGCACGCAACTAATGGGCCAGCGTATGGCTATGTGCGAATGTTGTGCCCATCGAACGATTATTTATAGCCCACCCGACCCGAGTGCGTATAGCTCTCGATTGAGATTCCAAAAGTTCTCCCCAGTCGCATGTTTCGTTGTTTTTTTGGCTGCATTTTTATTCTATTTTCTAAATCGAATTAAATCTAAGAGCAGCTAAATTTACATCAATTGATGCGTCTTTATCGGGCTGCAGATGCATTCGCATCCTTCGGGTGCGTTTCTTGGCAGAGCGATGTATTGTCTCGTCGTTGGGGCTTTTTTTTTTGTACTCACCACTGTACACGGTTTTTTTGTGTTCCCCCCTTCTTCTTTGCGATGTTGTTTTGGTGTACAACTTTTTCGATAATTTACAGTGTTTAAAGTATTTATTCGTTTGGCTCATGTGTGCGTGCGTGTGTGTGTTTGGAGATTAGAGGCGGTTTGGGCTTTTAATAGCATTTCTGTGGGGTAGGGTTGGGACAATTAACGAAATGTTGTCGTATCTTGTCTGTGTGTTTGTGTATTTTAATGATTATAAATTCGTCAAAACAAATCATGGCCTTTCAAGAGACGTTTAATGAGTCCTCAATTGTGCGTCTACGCAGCGATTTGTGGCGGCTTGTCGGGCGACACTATCGCGCTAGATAAACATAAACAAATTGCGGAGATATATAGAATTTCAGCTTCAATGGGTGTGGGTGGAAATTTGATTTATTACCACGAGGGGCACGGTTTGTTTTGTTGGATTTGGAATTGATGTACAGTGATTGGGTCGATTGATACCTACCCACATCAAGGCTGAGTGGGGAACAAATTGTGTCCAAAAAATGCACCCAATCAGGCGTTGAAAGGATCAGACAAGACTTCCGATCGATTCCTTCAGTCCTATTGTCTCGATCCTGTTAAATATGATTGCAATTTAAGGAAGAGTCAAATCTGTTTAAAACTGAATTTTTTCGCCCACAAAAAACTCACGAACTACTGCACCGATTTACAAATTTCTTTTTCATAAATGTGTGAAATAAACATGTGGAGGTTTTAAAAATGTAGCATTTTTTCATTCAACAAAATTAAGTTAATTGACATTTAAACGCTTAGCACAAAGCAGTCGGAGTGGTCCTGCAAAAGTGTTTGCCTTCAACTTGTGGCCAATTCGTTTTGTGACGTCTTTTAAAATCCGCCACTTTCTGAGGGAGCAGCAAAAGTCCCTTGGACACACTCAAAAATTTGATATTGAACTAAAGCTTGGTTGTCGGAATAAATGACCCGTGGAGTACCCCTCCGAGCTGTTAAACCTCCTCAGCTTTTTGTTGTGCAACTTCCTACAATTCCCAAATAGAAAGAACGATTGGAAAACTTAGGTTAGGCTTATGATTTTGAGGAGAATTGTCAAAGGACACTAGGCACCTTTGGGGGCCCATCGCGATCATTATTTATCGCCACCTTCTTTTAGACCTCCGCACTTTCCCTAAAGCATTTTAACTCCCTACAAAATTTAAATACCTTTTCGATAAGCCCCATCGAAAAACTTACAGAAGGGTTCTTAACTTAGCTGCTTTTGGGCACACTAAAGAGGATCATCGATGCTGCCTCTGAAGTTGGCAAAAGACCTTGCACCGTACTAAATAACAAATTGCAGACTCGACATTAAATTTACGGAAGCTCACAATTGCAACATTTTTATGGTAAATATGGCTACTAAAATTTAAAGTTGAAACTAAAAAACGTTTATCGGTAAGGCTCCTCGAAAGCGGTCACCTTTCATCTGGAAGTCGTCCGAATTACCTTGGTCAGAAGACTTTACAATATTTTAGCTAACTGTCGCCTTTTGGGAAACAGGTTCGAGACCTGCGATTTTGACTTTCTCGTTCGTAGTTCCTTAGTGACCTAGAACCTCGCTAGTCATTTTCAAAGGCTGCTCAGGAGTATACCTTCTCTAACTCTCGGTGTACGTAGACGTAGAACCTCCTAGTAATTTTCAAGGGCTGCCCATGAGCGCACTCTCGTAACTCAAAAATCTGAATTAATAAGCTTCTTTTACGTCAAACTTTTTAGTGGTCAACAAAATATACGTCCTCCTTCGTTTTTAAGCACGAGCTTAAGAAGCGGAACAAGTAAACAGGCAAACGCCTTTAAGTTTCTGAAGTTTCTGTAGCAACGAAGAGGCTGAAATCAGCGTTTAGAACTGTTTTGATGTCACTTATAGAGTTAGAACCAAGCAACTATTCCACAATGAAACTATTGAAAGACTTTCGGCTGAAGTTGAGAGGTGATTTTTATAAAGGCTTCGAAGCTTCGACTAAGCAATGGATACGATTCATGTTTAACAGTCGAAAGTGGAATGTTCCGAGATACTAGCGGGACCCAGGCAAGACTCAAAGAGTCTTAACACTGAATTCAAAGAACTGACCACTGTATTCAAAGCGTTCTTGCCTTTCCGAGGTATTTTTTTAACGGCCTACAGGGTTGAAGTTGTGAAAAGCTAGGCTTAGGGTCCGGACCTGTTGCTCCAGGTATTTTTTTTTACAGGGTTGAGGAAGACCTTCAGCTCGGGCAGGTAATCGGACGCTGTCACCTGTCCTTGGCAATAAGGTCGGCAGCCATTAGGATAGTAATGAGTTTTGGTTGAAAACCAGAGGCAGGCATGCTTTTCTAACGAGTGGTGAAGCCTGATGTTATCGATTTCCATTAAGAAACACCAGCACCGGACCTTTAAGCCTTGATTAATCCAGTCTAATTTTTTACAAGGAATAGGTACGGAGTTTTAATAGTTTTAGAAAGATATCATCAAGCTTTCTGTCTTCCTGACAGTCCACCGCGTGGTGAGACATCTTCTCAACAAAACATCTGTTCACCCTGGGACAGAAGGTTAGTAGTATAGATTGGTTGGGTCTGGCGTATGTAAAGTGGTGCCTCTGAGGGTGGTGCAAAGATTACCTAGTAAGGTTTACTCTGTCTTGTCGGGGGTTGAATCCTCCGAACGACGAGCTTCACCACACACCCAGTGTACAAGTCCACCTCTCTGTGGAGCGGCGCAAAATGAAAATAAATAAATTGAAGCGGATAAATCCAAAATTTCCATTCACTTACTTAGTTAGCTCGCTCCGTGGTAGACCTCGGCAGCAGCACTGTGCATTTATAATGCCAGTTCGACTCAAAATTTCTGCACACAATTCGCAAGTAAATTTCCGAAATAAAAGAAAACCCCCACCTCAGCTGCCCATTTTCCCACGAAATCGACGGTGACAACTTGTGTCACAATTAACACTACCCGCTTGTCTAAGTTGCATTCTTTGTTCCCTTTCGTTGGATGTGCGGTGGCATGGTCTCACGTGCATCTAAGCGCCCATAAAACGGATCATATGTCCACCGCACAGACTGCATTAAGATGGTTTCGTATTTCAGACTCGTGCAGGTATGGATATGCATTATTCACTCGCTAACCGTTTTACTACTCGTACTCGTATGTCGTCTTAGATGTCAAAAAGCAAGCAATACGTCTCTGGTCTGGGTTTTTATGAAGACCGGGTGTGCATACAGGGTTTCTGTATAATTTGTTCGGCTTGATTAACCCGTTAATTGATCTGGGGGATTTTTTTCTTGACAGTTTGAATTGTTGTCAAAACTTCAATTGTCAAACTGTTGGGTGTTCAGTGAACTACAAAATTTTGGTTGGTGAACGTTTGTTCCTGTCTGTTTGCAATTTGTGAAAGAAAAACCTTTCGAGTGACACAAATTTCTGCGTTGTCAATGATTGCGAATACTTTGACAGTTCCACATTTTTTTTAGGTCTACAAAGCCTGTCAATGAATTGAAGCCAGTTTCTTTTTTAAAAAAAAGTCCTCCATATCAGCCATCCCCACCTGCACCAAGGCCAGCTGAATAAAAATAGACCAAGTACAGCGACTTGCACACCACACTGTACTGCGCCTACTTATCTACGTCAAACAACAGTATCTGTCTCATCGCGCTGTCTTCTCTCACCTACATATTTTTTTTGTATATTTTTTATTTACCCAATTATCAATGTCAATTTGTCTGTGCACTTATGAGTATGCGTGCTGTGTGAATAATTCATTTTTAACTTATTTATCTCATTCATAGCGTTGTAAGTATATTTGATTAGCGTCAGGTGATAAGAGAATTGCACTGCGAACTTGTCACGGTAATTACAGCAAATTGATCGTTAAATATTATACTCGGCGCAGCTCTCCGTCTCTTATGTAGGCACATATTGTCCGCACATTCGCTGGAACTTGAACGATGGGAACTTTGCAGTGTGTGGGAAATCGGAAACGCCAAATGGAATTGTTGGTTTGTAAAAAAAAAAAAAGTCGGGTGTGTTTTGTGGACTACAATTTCTCCTATTTAATGGGTGGGTAGGGTATACCTACGGTCTAAGCAGATAGATTATGTTAATGATGGCTCTGTTCGGCCCAATTCGGACCGATTTTGAAAGCCGAAAATTCCTTGCTTTGTGTAGACTTTTACGACAGGTGTCTGAAATTCAGAACACTAAGCTTCGTCACTTTGGCTTGATAAATATGGTGTCAAAAACTGTTTAAAAACGGAAGGGTAACCCGTTCGCTGCGCCCTTAAAAGTCTGAGTTTTTATTAAAAAACCGTCGAGAAAATGTGCAGAAAAAGGTCGCGCAAGTTCGTCAAAAATCACTCAACACAATTACTCAATTTCCACCCAATAGCAGTGCTGACCTGAGGGCAGAGCAATAACCGGCTGATAGATATCGTTTTTGAAATTTTGATTACTTAACTCCTGTGGCAACTAGGAAAAACAGCATAAGTCGACTTATGTCAAAATTGAGTTAATGTTACGATCCGATGCGCAGTACCCTGTTCTATATGTCAATTTTTTTTCATTCAAATATCTCTTATGGTTGCTGGGTTATGGATCAGGAAAAAGTCATTTACCCACATTGAAAGTCAAACCTTTAAACTGCGCTCCTGAAAAATGACTAAAAATGACTTATGCTATTTTTCCTTGTTGCCACAGACTTATGTTATATTTTGGCGGTTTTTTTTCTTTTTAATATTGTCAGCTTTCATTACATTTTTGGAAAATTAACTTGATTTAGCTCTCAAACTAGTAATTTTTGCACTTAGTTGCTAGTCTTGGCAGTCTATCGTTTCGACATTCGTCGTGTCAGGTTATAGAATGATTGAACTTAATCAGGGGTCGAATCGTCACATCCGTGAACAAGCTATACGATCACGGAATTATGCTGGCGTCCACGATTCGACTGAACGAGTCTTACGTGACGGAATTTGCTTTTGTTTCGCATGTTAAACGTTTAGTTCGTTCACGGAAATGGCGATTCGATCCCTGGTTTTACACACGAAACAAAAACAATTTCCGTCACGTATTGCTCGTTCACGGAAGAGATGATTTGACCGCAGACCTTACAATACAAATTGGTAAAAACATCCCAAATACATTTAGAGAGATCAAGTGTATCACTCAAGACCAGAGGTTCCTAACCAACAAATTTGGCGGGAATTTAGCTGGCGGACTAGTCCAGTAGGTACTCTCTTGAAAGCACACTCCTGTGGCTTTGGCGAAAATTACATATCTTGATTTTTTGATTTGACAAATCAATTTTTTGATTTGAAGTATATATGTTTAAAAATTCTTCCGCCAAATTTCAACCATTTCAAACGATATGCGCCTACGATTCGCGGATGAACTCGCCGGCGAATGAAATGCGAATCGCCTGGTTTGCTGGGAAAAAACACAACTTATAGATCACTTTCCTGTACAACTCATTCCCGGTCATTACATGACCAGACAACTCATCGAGGCAAGTGAACGACAGGCCATCTTGCCTTGACATTTCATCCACAACTGAACTACAGGCCATCTTGCCTTGACATTTCATCCTCATCAAAAGTTTTCATCGTGTGTGTCTGTATACCTTCCGTAGTGATTAGATACTTGGATGGCATTCGCTATGTTGAAAATCTTGCATCCGCTTTTGACAAACTTTATGTCTTTGGTGACTTTAACCAACCCAAAATTGATTGCTCGTCTCTTACCCATGCCATTACCTTATCAACCATTGAGGCTGAAATCATCGGCTGTCATCGACTGTTTTCAATCGATTGGACTTTTTCAACTAAACCCAATTAAAAACCATCAGAATCGCTCGTTGGACCTAATATTTTCCAATCATAACGATGATAGTTATGTTACTGGAAGTCGAACTCCGCTGGTTCCTGAAGACATCTATCATCCCTCATAATATTTGTTTTTTTCATATAGAGTTTAATATTTTAAATATTTCTTCTTCTTACAAATTTGATTTTAAAAATGCTAACTATAAGAAAATTTGTAATGAGCTTTACAATTTTAACTGGAGTCCATTTTTAACTCTAGGAATAAAACAACTCTGCTCGATATTATATCGCGTCTTAAATAACATAATTTTTGATTTTATCCCAATTGTAAATAATAAATAAATAATTGGCGCAACAGGTCCGTAGGGACCCTAGGTCTAGCTTCTCACATCCATTCGTCTTGTGTGAGTTTTTATTTTTGGGACGAATGGAAGGGATCTACAATTTTATGCCGAGTCCAAACGGCCGATTGAGAAGCTCTTTCATGACAGTTATACTCTCGGATGTTTGTCAGACGTTCGCGAGAAGTGGCGCAGTAAAAAAAACTTAAGTTAGGATTTGGATTTTTCTCAGGATTCAAACCTGGGATCCCTCGCTAACCACTAAGCACCTGCGCCGACCCCAGTTGTAAATGCTAGACTTAAAATTCTGAAAAATTTCTCAAAAATAGAACCTATAAGAAGTGGCGCGACTTGTAGTTCCGGAGTGTTCCAAGCAAAGAGCCTCATCAACAAATGTCGCCACTCTGACGGGGCATACGTATTTACGGTGTTTCAATGGAGTGCCTGACGAAAATGACGCGCCATACTATCAAACCGCGACTTATCGATTCCCCGAAAACACCAGTCTTCGATAAGCCTCTTGGAAAATGCGTCAAAGTCCAACAAAGTGGCCGTGGACGTGGCGCTCTGTTACAACTGATTGAGAAAATACTCCCCTACCCACTGTTCAACCATTTCCATCAATAGACAAAAAATAAAAACATAAATAGAAAACCACCTCTGCGGCCTTGAGCTACCCCACCGCCATGCCCGAACTTCATCCAAAAAACATGTCGACACAGCTTTGATTTCAGCTAATTAAAAAAAAATATTCCATCCACGAAAGGGACGACTCCTCTCATCTGCCAACCCCTTGAATAGAAAATCCAATCACATAACCGCAGTGGCACTTCGCGGAGAGCTTAGAGTTGTGTTGCCATTTTAACCGCATTATGGCACTGCTCCTACTCAGTCGACGTGTTCTACATACGTCACACGATTCTCGTGTGTATTTTTTCAAATGTATTTTATTTTCTTATTTTTTTTTGTTTCTTTGGAACAAGCAGCACGTGTGTAGTAGGCAAACGAAGACTATTATGAAAGTAATTAGACGCAAAACCAGAGCACATCAATTTTTCTTTTTTGAGTATATTTTTAATGCGAGGTGCTAAATCATCTTCGTACAGTTTGTTTCTATGCGAAGCAGGAAATATGTTACGAATTGTTTTATGTCATAGATTTGACGAAAGGTATGGAAAACAAAACCGAGAGTAATTAAAAAAGAATGTGGCGGGAAATGTCAAGCGCGCCAAAGTGAATTGAAAGGTGAGTTGGGAATGGATAAAAGTATAGTTTTGACAGGGGCAAGCGGTGGGTCGTTATTGAGAGTATATGCGTGTGGTATGTGGGTTACCAGATGTTGTGCCAAAAAGACGAGAGTTCGGATGACGCAGGTCAGCTTTGACGAGTCACGAAAGAAGTATGGTGACCGCCTGAAGAGGTGATTATCGTGGCACCGTTTAGATAAGGAGTCTTCGTATTTTTATTACTAAGGTGCACCGGTGATTGCCTTAGATTTGTTAGGGGCAGTGGCTCTTCTTTCTTCGTGGCGCCATATTTATTTTTATTTTAGTGGCGTTCCTTGGGTCGTAATAATTGTTTCGAAAGGTCGAAACCACAAGAAGACTGACCAACATTTAATGCGCACAGTTGTAACTTAAAAATAACCTTTTGCTAGTAAATGGGAAACGTCAGGTTGACCTTTGTAGACAGAAAAAATAGGCGAGTCTTATTTTACCGACATTGGATCATTGATTTCCATGGTTTACTTCAAAAGAACCGTTTATTAGTAAATGGGAAACCTCAGGTTGACCCTTGTGGGCAGAAATAATAGACGACTCTTATTTTACCGACATGGGATCATTGATTTCCATGGTTTACACCAACAGTCGGGATCTACCACTATTCTTGTTAACCATGAAATAAAAAAAGATCATTTGATTTATATCTGTGGCGAAGAAGGGATTATGCTTAATAAAATCATTTCAAAGAGATAAACAGAAAGCTGTCGGCGCAGTGGCTTAGTGGTCAGTGTGTTGGACTACTAAGCGAGGGGTTCCAGGTTCTAATCCCGAGCAAAAACCCAAATTCCAACTTAAGGTTTTCTTCACTGCGCCACCTCTCGCTAACGTCTGACAAACATCCGAGAGTATAACTGTCATGAAAGAGCTTGTCAATTGGCCTCGGCATAAAATTGTAGATCCCTTCCACTCGTCCCAAAAATAAAAAAACTCACACAAGACGAATGGTTGTGAGAAGATAGGCCTAGGGTCCCCACGGATCTGTCGCGTCAATTATTTGTTTATTTATTATAACAGAAAGCTTCTTCCTTAATAGCAAAAATTTACATATCGCTTCTCAATTCGCTCATTCTTCCTCTGGATGTTCGCATTTTGTTCTCTCGCGTGGATTTTGGCGAATCGTCGGCGATTCTTCCATCAAAATTCGTCGTAAAGTGAAACAATTTACACGATATAATGTTTCGCCTGCAATTCGCAGATGAACTCGCCGGCGAATGAAATGCGAATCGCCTGGCAAATACCAGGGGACAGATTCCGTATATCAACGATCGTTCTTTCGTTTTTAAAACTTTGATCACCAAAATAAGTCAAAAACGATATCGTTTCGACGATCATTGATATACGGAATCTGCCCCAGGTTGAAGCTAAAGCAGTGAGTCGGTTATAGATCACCTTCCTGTACAACTCATCCACGGTCGTTTTATGCTCATTCTACTCATGACAACTGAACTACAGGTCAGCTTGTCCTGAGGACACTTCATCCACAACCATCTTGTTTGTGGATGGATCTTTTAATTAAATGAAACGTGAGTTTGTTGGCTGAGGCCGTGGTCCACTTCAGACTGTAAGATTCACTAAAAGTAAGCAGGTCAATGGAAGCGTTGTCCAAATGTTCAGCAGTCTCATAGGTGAGTTTTATAGGTACGAAATGGCCGTGGATCAGTGGCGACGACCCACAGAGTTGTATCAGTTTTTGAAGTTTAATAAAAAAAAAAAACAACAGGTCTGAAGAAAACTCTACTTGTATATGAAATTCACTCTCCACATAAGGAACTAAGTTCGAAGATCTAACTTATGCATTCAGTTATAGTGGCGCCACATTTCCATCATCGCCATAGGCTGTTTGGTGCTCAATTCGACCCTCAATCGACTCAAAATCATTTGGGGCTTTTGAGTTCATAATGAGGACATACAAAAAACATATCCCCGACTTTTGCTTAAGGCTCCAAGGCTCCAAGGCCACCAAAGGTACCTTTAGATATTTTTTGTTGAAGCTTTGCCATTTCGACTGTATAAATCCAACACTTTCTCTCTGAAGGGTTTCATTTTTTCGTTTTAACTTTTTTAAATAATCCCATGTCCTGATGGCTTACACTGCGACGTGAAAGATCTACTGTATCAATGTGGAGATGTTATTCTAAGGGACGTGTTACCTCCCTGATAAAGGCCAATAAGTCCTCAGTAGAAGAGTTCATTAGATCTGCTGGTGTACGAGTCTCTCTATTAAAGACACGTTTTCTTAACCAATGAAAAGCCGGGCATTCACAGAAGATGTGTTCAGAGAATCTACATTCTGTATCCGGACAGAGGTTCATTTTGTTGAGGTGGTATCTTAAGCCATAGTGGCCTGTAGCTTGCTTATGTTATCCTTACTGAGACTACGGATTTTTTTGCACGAGTAGGGCTTGATTAATCGTTTGGATTGTCTTGGAGCAGGGACATTTTCCCAGTGGTTAAGACGAAGGTGTTGTTCCCATTCATTGATTAGTCTTGGCGCAGTAGCCCAATTGATTCTGCAGTAAGGTTCTGGTCCATAGAGAACAGTTTCGGACCCAGCCCTAGCAATTTTGTCAGCAAGTTCGTTGCCCGCAATACCTTGATGACCAGGTACCCAGCCAAGTTTGACCTTGTTGTGTTTGGCTAGGATTTGCAGGGCTTAGTGGCAGCTCTTAAGTGTATAGGAGTCCAATGTATTGGACGCTAAAGCTTGTAAAGCTGCCTGACTGTCTGAGAAAATTTGTATGATGGCGCCTTTAATACCTCTACTGGAAATTGTATTAGCGCAAGTTTCTATTGCAGGAATTTCCGCTTGAAAAACCGTGGGACACAGATTTTGGTGTTTGGTCCAAAGACACCAGCTCCAACTCTGGAAACCATTTTTGATCCGTCAGTGTACCAAACAAAACTTTTAGGGTCCAGTGTCGGAACCCCATTGGACCAACTAGAACGTTCTAGTAATTCTACTTCAAATAATTTCCCAAAACTATACTCCCTAAGCATAGTTTCAGGTACGGAGCAGAACATATCCAAGTTTGGGATTCGGTTTAGTATTTTCCGATGTCCCACATGTTCATCTGATTTAAACTTATATTCGAGCTGCAGTTTAATGGCGCATCTAGCAGCCGTCTTCGTAATGAAGAATTGCAGGGGTGCGAGCCCAATAATGGCCTCAAGTGCTGTTGTTGGGCAAGTGCACCTTGCACCTATAATGCCGAGACAGGCAATCCGTTGAAGCTTCTGAAGCTTATTTGCCGTGCTTCGTTCAAGTACTTTCGGCCACCAGACGATTGCCGCGTACGAGTAAATGGATCTTAGCATTGTATCATTCTGGGATTAAGACCCCAAGTTTTGCCGTACATACTCCTACAGGCCCACATGGCTTTAGTGGCAGGCTCTGTGGCAGACTTGATGTGTAAATTCCAGTTCAGTTTCTTATCAAGGATAATTCCGAGATATTTTACTTCGCTGGAGTAGTTTAACGTAGTTCCATTAAGGATAATGGGTTGTAAGTTGACCAGTCTCTTTCTGGTAAAAGGAACTAGAATAGCTTTGTTAGGGTTGATGGATAAACCCTCCTTATTACACCATTCTAAAACATGTAGTAGATCTTTCGGCATTCTACTATTAATGGTAGCGCAATGCTTACCACTAATGATAATTGCCAAGTCGTCGGCATATACTATGGCATCATAACCTATGTAGCCTGACTAATAGATTGTCTATGACGAGTGACCACAACAATGGGAAGAGTACTCCTCCTTGGGGGCAGCCCTTTACTGCTGTCACAGACACAGCCACTCCTCCTGATGAAGATGTTATAACACGACTTTCCAGCATGGCCCGTATCCATCGGTTAGTCGAGTCTTCAATACCTTTACAACTGATTGCCCTAGCAATCGAGTCGTATCCGGTATTGTCGAAAGCGCCTTCAACATTTAAGAATGCGCCCAGGGCAATTTCCTTACGTAGGAAAGTTTCTTCTACCTTTTTAACGAGGTGGTGGATCTGCCCTTTCTATACGCAAATTGACTTGAGTGTAGATGGTTAGATATTACTATCTGACCTCTAATATGAACACCAATTAATCTTTCCATAGTTTTAAGCTGATGTAATGCCACACATTACATTAAGATGGTCCCATTCAGCTAAAGATTTTAGACCGCTCTGCTTTTGATCTCTGCCTAGAAAGACCCCACGATCATCTTGTCATCGTTTAAATAGAACGGCGCGACGTTAATCATACCAAGTTATGTAGATCGTTTCCGTTGGCTTTTTGCTGACTGGTCCGCACAAATATTTACAAAAAGGTGACTTACCTAAGGCAGCTGCTTACTTTTTTGTTGACGACTATGCCGATTCAAGTGTGCAGATGAACTGCAGGGTGCAGGGCCTAGAGTCCCTGAGACATAAGTCCCGAATTGATTTTTCGGGACTAAAGTCCCACTAAAGTCCCGATTTTCCACTAAAGTGGGACATAAGTCCCCAAAAATCAATTAGAGACTTATTTCTCGGGGACTCATGTCCGAGCTGCAATGTCATCTTTCTAAGGACCCGTGTTGGTCTTCAGAGGGTTGCTGTTGCTGTTGCTGTAAGTCTTTTGAGACTCATTTCCGATAGAGGTTTACACTTTTTTGTGCTAAATGGAAAGATACAAATACCTGGGTTTCTCAAGACGACACGAACCCCCTCCATTCGTTTGAACTGTCCCCTTTTGATATGCGCACTTGTTTAATTTGAGACTTGTTCCCTTGCCTAGCTACTGATTCATTCTCTGTTATTCAAAAGACTGATTCAGTCTCGCTGTTTTTTCCGCACTTAAATACAAAAGATTTACAACATTAATCTCGACCATGAGCGCTTGTGTCCCGAACGAGCTCGTTCAATGAGTAATTGCTTATCGCAATATCATCGTTTCCAACTAATTCGTTCATTAATACAAGACCTGCGTACACAATAACGCGCCACATTTCCACGAATACCTCACCAGCAAAAAAAAAAAAAGCCCACAAGCCAAATTAAATCGCTAATTATTAGCGGCGTTCCAAAGGCAAACAAACAGCCCATGTACACAGTCGCAACAAACAAATAGCAGAGACACGCAGACAGACAGAGCACGCCACACGTTTTGCTAGCCCAGCCATTGCATCAATCCCTCCGCGAAATAAACCAAATCCCATATGAGCAGCATTTACGCACAGATAGAGAAATTTCTTCGCAGCTCTAGCTGAAAGTAGTCCGTTTCCCTGCCGTTATTTGTTATCCGTCTGCAGCGACCAATGTGACAGACGCAAAATGACTCCAACTCCGAGTCCGACTAATGCCAAATTTAATTGTGGAACATTCAATTGCCAAGAATATACGTGCTCGACGCGAGTTCAACGACAGGGGATTTTTGGGGATGATGGCCGATGCCGAAGGGAAAAAATGTAAGCAAAACGCGGATGCACCGTCGATATATACAACAATAGAATGTAAATTGTTTTTTGGCAGTGAACGCGCGCGAGGATTCCTTCGCATTTAAATATTTTATGTTCTAGCTTACGGAAAAGCCGTCAGCATTTGGATTTGGGTTTGGCCGTCGCCGCCACGCTCCAAGGGAACAGATTAAAGCGCCCAAAGAACAGCAAATAATCGAAAGAAAACAAACAGAAAACAGTATTCTTCTGTTCCATTCTCCCGCTCTGAATAAATGAGGTTTGAAGATGGAGATACCGCCAAGATAATGGGTCGCGTTAGCGTTCGCCATTCGTGCGATTTTATGACGGAATTAGATCGTGAATTTGAGCTGCAGAGAAAACAAATGCCATTGTGTGTTGAATTCGGAAGGAGAGCGATGCCGATGCCGATGTTGGTGCTGCTGCTGGTGCCGCTGCCTATATGGACGAGAGATGAAAATCTATCTCAGTTATGTAATTTTTTCATTAGCAACTTTAATTGAGAAATTAGATAATGACGAAACGGTGCCGGTAGATTTGCGTTTTCGAGATAACGATACATTTGCTGTGATTAATTATGTACGGCCGAGTGTCTATCGTATCTCGATTGAGGGGGGATTTATGTCTGGTTGGGTACTCCGTATGCAAATTGAGAGAAGTAAACTAGGGCTGTGCACATGTTGACATCGCAAGATTGGTTAGATATGATAGCCAGTCGAAGTTGCTGTTGTTTCAACGAAAAGCCATTCCCCATCGAGTCTGTTTTCAAGAAGGACGTTTGTCTAACAACTGACAGGTGAGTAGGGGCTCCCAATGGGACTAGCTTTATGAGAGTTTTTATTTTTGGGACCTCTCATATCGTTACAAAGAAAAAGCCACAAGATGTAATTTTTATTGCCGCGGAACCTGTTGCCCAATCCAGCAAACTGACAACTGATCCGGAGAATATATGTCCATTGGGACGGTTCGCTGTTGGCATGAGATTTTGGTTGTTATTAGTGACTGAAACTAATGCCAAAAGACCATGGCATGTTGCACAAAAAGAGTACTTGTCAGTGCTAATGTTGCGACCATTTAACGGCAGACGTGCGTTGGCCCTTCAAAGTCGACTCACGTGGTGGCCCTTCAAAGTCGACTCGACAACGTTTGGTGGCCAAATTCGAGACAAGCGTTTCGGTGTACAATCAGCCAACACCCGATCGGCCGACAGCTTTCCCGCGTTCCGTGAAACTGTAACTGTCAGTCACTTCGCGGCCCTTCGCAAAAAATTACACTTTACGAGTTTATATGCGTTGAATGGAAAAATCATTTAAATTTTCTATTAAATGGTATTTTCGTATTTTCCTGCTGTTTGGCAAATTTTACGACGCCTCTTGATTGCGTTCCGTCCGAGTTTCCTTCGCTGAGTCTGTCGTCTTTTCGTTTGTCTGCCTTTTCTTATTCTATCCGAACTTTTTCGGTTTTGAAATTACTGCCCCGAGGTGCCGTACCGTTTTTCAGGTTCCTGTCGGTTTTTCGCTTCACCGGAGTTTAAAATTCAGTCGGATGTGTAAGTAATGTCAAAAAGGAAAACATCTATTGCTGATGAATGAAATAATTTGCTCAGCGAAATAAAATGTCAACGACTTGCTTCAGTGGATCCAATCAAAAATAAAGAGGTTTCTTTTTAAATCAGAGGTTATTTTGACACTGACAGCTGTGTCCCGCTCGAAATTTTGACAGCGAGTCAGTATCATTCCTCCGCGGATCGAAATGAGTCGCTTTACGCTTGAACAACGTTGGGAAATATTGAAAACTTATATCCAAAGTGAGCAAACAGTGCGTTTTTTGAAAAGATAGGTTTTGGCCGAAATGAAGCTGTAAGTTTGTGCAAAAAGTTCGTTAGATTGTGGACAACATTGATGATCTCAGTCGCCTACAGAGAGTGACAGTTGGACCACTTATCTTCGAAAATGAGGCTGGGAACAACGTTTCGGTCAACGGTGGGCGTTGCGGAGCCATGTTAACCGACTTTTTTTTTTACTGAAATTGAAGACATGGATTTGGGCGACCTCTGGTTAATTCAGGATGGCGCGCCATGCCACACAGCCCATGCCACAATCGATCTTTTGCGCAACAAATTCCCAAATCGAGCTATCAGCCGTTTTGGCGATGTCAATTGGCAGCCTCGAAGCTGCGATTTGACCCGTTTAGACTTTTCTTTGTCTGGAACCGTGAAGGGCCGATTTTATGCCAACAACCCGGAAACGATTCAAGCACTTAAGGCCAATATCATCCAAGCATTCCGTGAGCTACAGCTTGAAAGCATCAACAAGGTCCTACACAATTGGATTGACAGAATGCGCTACTGCTAGGCAGCCACTTGAACGACGCTGTGTTCCATAATTAATGGGAATTTTTGCTCTAACTCATGAAGCCCTAAAACATGAAAAAAAAATAATTTTTTCAATTTGATTTCATTTTTAAAAAGGAACTTGTGTTTGGCCCACCCTGTATATGGCAGAGTCATTCAAAATTCGTCACAGCGTAAAATCCGCGACGGGCATTTGAATGGCATACGTGGGCCTGTCGAAAATTAAAGGAATTTTGTTAAAACCTCACACACAGCTTGTTTTTTTCGAATCCGTTTTTAGTGAAAAACCTTTACTAAGAGCCCAAAGGTTCTAGAAGCTCCACGTTAAATTTTCAAAAGAGAGTGCCAGCCAATTTGACTCATCACCGAAGTTGTGGTTTTTCAATGATGTAATGCCAGAGGAATGGAAATCCAAGTGGAATAAGTTCGATTGGGGCTGTGAAATCGTCGCAAAAGACCTGGCACCATAGCGGGCCCTCGCCATTCCCAGGACTACATGGGATTAGTCGTCGAATGGCTTTTCAAGCTCTCATGTGCATCAAGCTTGTTTCTATTTGATTTCCCAAAAGTGACCATGAAAAGTTAGTCCTCCAACTTATGTCTGATATATCCTTCCAAAAAATTCCCAGGACTACGTGGGACTAGTCGCCTAACGGCTTTTCAAGCTCTCATGTGCATCAAGCTTGATTCTATTTGATTTCCCAAAAGTGACCATGAAAAGTTAGTCCTCCAACTTATGTCTGATATATCCTTCCAAAAATTTCCCAGGACTACGTGGGACTAGTCGCCTAACGGCTTTTCAAGCTCTCATGTGCATCAAGCTTGATTCTATTTGATTTCCCAAAAGTGACCATGAAAAGTTAGTCCTCCAACTTATGTCTGATATATCCTTCCAAAAATTTGAAAGTTACAGGTCTTTCCTTGCGAGTTGTGCGTGTTAAAGGCGCTCCTACCCAAAGCCGTATGTTCTCGATAGAATCAAAAAATCATTCCTCGAATATTTGCGAAAACCCCTCCCGTTCTTCCACACAAACACAACATATCAGCGGAATTATGGCTCACAGTACTCGTATCACAAACACACACCCTCCTCCATCAGAATCGATTCTCTGAAATATATGCTGCGCGTGGGTCTGATTTGCTAGTTAATCGAACGTGATCCGCAGGCATATATCGTACAAACCCCCGTGCACAATATACGAAAACCATTATCAACAAATTTGTAAAAGAAAATTCTGTGGAAACTCCAGTAAAACCCCAAAACAGTCAATCAAGCCCACCTTCTTCCGCCGCCAACCAAAGTAAATTGCCAAGGGAAAAAGGAGAATCAAAAAAAAAAAAACGTATTTTCCATTTCCTTTTGGGTTTCCTGTTTTTTTTCCCCCCTCCCGGAACCCATTTTTCTTCTTTCGATTCCCGGATGTGCGGCCTGACTTGCTTACGGAATCACGAGACACAGAATATTCCAAGTACGAGACGAGTCAAATGGAATGTAAACCTGTTGAGAAATGTTTTGCAAAATGAATGTAAATATGTAAAATGATCGTCGAAATGGAGATTTTCATCATAATTCCTCCATCTTTTCGAAATAAAGAATAAGAAATACCAAATATGTTTGGGTAAACATACAAATCGCGCCAGAGGCAAGGAATTTGTATCCTTTTATGATGCGGCTTCTCCTAATTGAATTCCACACGAAACTTCAAAAACAGACGGAAAGCTTTCCTTATCCGTTGAACAATAAATCAGCAAACGGACGGACACGAACGCAAGGTGGCCGAATCCGAATCACACCTCAAGAAAACGGAATGAATGAGAGTGCAAACGAGAAGTAGTGTATATAGTATCAGCATCGATGGAGGGACAGGTGGCCATTTCTTGGATATATGTCGAAATGTAAGATACTATTAATTAGTGAGTGCCGTCGCTGATCAAAGTGGGCCGTAGTAAATTCCAGCAGCAAGGTCAGCGAGCGTGAGCGAAAGGTAATTAATTACTTAGCACGTCAGCAGCGGACCCAATTGGAATGTGTGCATGCGTTGAAAATGGCGAGGGATAAGTTCTAGGTCACCGACATAGTTTCGTTTAGCTGGCGGTGGATATGGGTCGCGGAATCTAAAGAGCTGATAGATGGATAGCGCCATCGATGGAATACAGTTTGTTTGTTGTTCGGAGAGTATATCGCGCCAAACGTCGAACATTACAATTCATCGATCGATGAAGGCCTTCAGCTGCCACTATTTGTTATGCAAAGATCGGTTGCGATCGCTAGGCTTTGTCTTTGGACAGCTGGTAGCTGTAGGTGGTTGAGGTGCCTCTATTTACTGCATCGTACGCCTGTTCTGCGTTTTGTTTTGAAGACTACTCTGGGGCAGAGCTGTACGAAATTTCATGAAAATCGCTTAGTTCTCTCTCGTTTCGATCCAACATTCTCACAGTTCTCTCCTTTCGACAAAAATCCGTCCAGCCCACTTAGTTGTCTCTCGTTTCGATCCAACATTCTTACAGTTCTTTCCATTTGACAAAAATCCTCCCAGCCCGCTTTGTTCTCTCTCGCTTCGATCCAACATTCTCACAGTTCTCTCCTTTCGACAAAAATCCGTTAAGCCCGCTTAGTTCTCTTTCGTTTCGATCCAACATTCTCCAACGACTCACATTTTCTTGGCTTCGAAAAAAAAAAACATTTACCCTATTGATATGCAACGTTTTTTGTTCTTTCTCTGTTTTGTCTATTTAAATCATTTGTAACAACATTTTATTTTTGTTAAGAAACAATTACATGCTTTCCTTCTACAAAGATTAACCTTTTATTTGGTCAATAAGTAATAAAATTCGGCTTTGAAATGACGCCGCTCTCGGTACGACAAAGACACTATTCTATTTTGAACCGTAGCACTGCTTCTGGATGAAGCAGGAAGCTTTTAATATTCAAGAAAGTGTTTTCTCCATTTTTTTTTTATTTTTTGGGAATTATTTGAGAAGCGAAAAGTCGGCAGAGATCGAAAACGCCCCAAAAAAATAGGCGTGTCATTGAAAGACGTTTCAAACAAAGTTCCATTGAAATCTGCCTGCCCGGCAACTGACAACAATCATCACACTCCCTACGAGATCAAACCCAGAACAGATTAAAATGTTTGTCTGGACGATATCGTTTTCGAAATTTTGAAGACCAAATTGAGCTATATTCTGGTAAATTTTTTTGACTATCGTCATTTGTGGAAAGTGAACTGGATTGAGCTCTGAAACTCGTACTTTTTGCACTTATTGCTAGTTTTGGGGGACGATAGACCACTACGACGATAATCGTCTGAAGGGTTACAGAATAAGGAAACATATATCGCTGGGGATTCTTACAAGAATTCGCCAGCGAAGCAATTTGTTTTAAGCGAACTTGATGCGATTAAAATGGGAATCGCCTCGTTTTTTCTTACAAATTGGCAGCTATCGGGTATAAGCCGCAGCTGGCAGAGGACAACTTAAGCTACTTGCTTTATTTACAAAGAAGAAGGCTCGAACGTGGTCTGTAAGACGGACAATTTGTTTTCAAAAACCAGCGTATTGTACGCCCACTGGTTCAGACACAGTTCTAATGTACAAACCATCTTTGTCTGTTACATATTTCTGAAAATTGTCTCAACAAATTAAGCAGAGGCAATGTCCGTCGGCGGCAGTAATATAAGGTTAGGGTTGTAGAAGACGGCCTTAGCACGAGTCCGTGGTAGCGAGAAGTTAAATTATGGCTCTTGTGTCAGAGAATTCACTGCAATCAATAAGGCTACCGCGAATTACAACCACATTCAGTTACTGGTGAGATTTTCTATTGAAAAAAGCGAATGTGAATTATGTAGCGAATGAAAATACGCATTCTTTAACGCATTTCTTGTAGACTCAAGCCAGTGGTGGGTTTTTTTTGTCCCGTCGGCTGTGTGTATCCATGACTATCTACATAAATAAATAAAATAAAATTAAATTGGAAAACTAAAAAAAAAAATTAAAACAAAATTAAATAAATAACAAAAAAAAATAAAAACAAATAAAAAAGAATACTCTGCGGTGTAGGCCCATATAAGAGTGACAAAATAACTCAGTTTTACAGCTCCGGTAGCCAGGTAGCACTTGGTCTGCATACCAATAGAGGGTTAAGTCGTTTTTTCTCTCAAAGACTCTATAGGTCTATAGGCTCTTAAGACCTGTGCAAGTCCAAATTGATGACTTTAAAAAGGAAAAGCTACACAGACTCCATTTGGATGGTTTCTGTGTCCCGAATATTCTACCCGAAATAAAACGGATCAGTGTGGCAACGAAGAAAGTCGAAGGATATAACCTAAAGCTTCAAGTCTAGTCCTGTTGTAAATTGTGCTGGTCATTTAAACCAAGCAAAGGGCGTGTTTGGGCAAAGGATTTATAAATATTAATGATTATTAATTACAATATAAATATTAATTATTATTAATATTCATTAACTAAAAAAATGAATTTACAATATTTATATAAACAAATTACAGCACTACCTACAGGCGCTTCCGTTTCGTCGGGATTCAACTACTAGTAGCTCAATTCACATGATCGCTTGAGTCGTAACCTGCCCTTTAAACGAAAACCCCTTCATCCTGTATATGTATCATAATCGTCCCTCACAAGCAATCGCCTTGCCCATTTTTGCACTGTCTAATCCAACTGTCGGCGGATTACAGATCAGATACTCATTAAATATCGACCCAAAAATGTCCGTTATTTGTGCCAAATCCCCACATACACCTTCGTTTAATAAAATACCGTAAAGGAATTCTGAATTGGTGTTCAACTGTCCACCTTAATCCTAGCCCCGACGTTGCCAACAACACAACCAGCATTCGGTCGCTGCGGCCTTGTCCGCATATAATACACTCGTATTCAATCAAAATTCTTCAAACACTTCAGAAAGCACATGCCTCTGTGCAACGCTGCCGCGCGTCCGGCTGTCGTAATAATTGGACTCCTCGGTGACAGCTTAATACAACCGCTGCCGCGCATAGTGCATCCGCACAGTGCGCAATTTTTCAACTTTTAGCGCCTGCGAGAAACTCGAAAAGTGACAAATGATGCGACAAAGTGTCAGGCGATGGCGGCGCGCGCTAATTTACTGAATGGAACTTAAAATTGCCCGATAATTAATAAATTAAGCCAGCTAATGAAGGGTAGCCCCCCACCCTATCCCCGGCTGTCAAACCGAAAGAACAAAATTAATTGCAAAACCCCAAAGCGAACTAAATACCGCAGAGGTGTGCAACCGAAACGGTTTAGAATTTCTTGGCTGAGAGTTGTTTCTTCAAATTGGATGCAATAAGAATTTGCGCAGCCATTGTTTGCCATTGTGCCCCGATCTTTCGATATAGTTTAGAACGGCTTAGTTCCGACAAGCATTGCAATTAAAATTACTTTTGTTCTGGTCAAATTTTGCGGCGGCGGATGCAAGTCCTACGTGCACATTTTTGGCCGTCATAAACGCCGTGTGCATGTGTGATCGGTGGTGGTAGTGGGCATTGTGCAACACCGCCCCTGCTGGTGTGTATGGTTTGTTTTCAAATTGGTCTTGTGACACTGATGATGGACATGTTGCGGCGGTAATTAGCATGAGAACATAATTACAAAACTGTCATTGGAAGGTGTGAAGGTGAACGAGAGAAAAATCGATGTCAGGAATGTGTAAGGACGACAGTGTACAGTTTGTGAGGTGTACAATGATTGAGTAGTAATCTGTGGCGAGTTGTGTTGGACATAGCTGCGCCAATGGCGTATTGTTTTCGGTCGGCAGACTGTCAATTGAATCGAACTGGGTCCGCGGTGGTATCTGTTCACAGTGAATGGGGATAGATTTTGGATGCCACATTGTCTGGGGCGGTATCCACATGTTGCTCGCAAAATCAACTTGATCTCTAAGACTGACATCCATCAGACCTTAGTGTTTGATTCAAAAGTATCCAGCAGAACACGGTGGACAGCTGGGATATTAAAAATCTTGCTCCATTTTTTTTTTTTAGAGTGTACGACTCGCCAGGTTCAGACGGATCGTTTTAAGGGTTCTCTTTGAATAAAGTTGTGTTGGGACAAAACGTACGCCTTGAGTTTTAAGAAAATCGGTTCGACAACTTTCTAGTCGCAGGAGGAATGAACAACTTCTTAAATACATAACATTTATATGTTTTTGAACACAGAATAATTCGTAATGAACATAATTTTCAAATACGGAACTGTTCATTATTATAATGAACGGATGGTCACCGTATCTATAGAGCTGTAAATATGCCCAAACTTGAAGGTCTGTGCCATGCGAACTTGGCACTCATTCCGTAACTTTTCAGACGATTATCGTCGAAACGATAGACCTCCAAAACTAGCAACTAAGCTTAAATAATAACAAGTTTGAGAGCTCAATCCAGTTAATTTTCCACAAATACAATGACAGCTGACGTTTGTCAAAAAAATTTCAGCAGAATATGACTTATTTTGGTGATCAAAGTTTCAAAAACGATATCGCTTAGACTTGTCTTTAAACAGGGCGACTATTCAAGGGCTTGGTGAGCTATGTTTAGTGCCTGAAGTCGTCAAATCTTATGGTTTTTGGTTCATGGAAAATAATGAACTTGTTTGGAGGAAGTACTCGGAATATGACTGCTGGATTTTTATATTCATGTGAATGTTAATCGCTGGGTTTTTGCATTAAGGGATTGATTAACAAACTTCTTGATTGCATGCCTTTCTAGGGGCGTTGTCCCTCAAAAAATAGACCTCAGCTGCGGGCTAACCAGAGGTATCGTTCCCAACTACAACAGTCAAATGTGGGTTAATAAGACGCAACTTTGTGAACTACAAGAGTCAACGGCAAAGCACCTTAAGGTCGTTTTAAACTGACTCGTTTCATACTTATTCCGTTCCATTCGGTAGAGCTCTTACTCGCTTCATAAGCCTGCCAGACACTACTTTCAGTGAGCATGAAATTAGAGCCGAATTAAAAGCTGAAGCTCCTCCACCAAAGTCGAACCGAAGCTGAAATTAAACAGCCCCTCTCTGATAATCTGCAATTGTTCTAAGAACACTATCGTTGTGGGGTCTAATTTAGCTAAAGCTACGACTCATGCCCTACGTCTCAACCTTTTAACTGTTAAACCCGGCCACGGTATTTTTCGTTTGCATCCACGCGACTTCAATTAGTGCTTAAAAAATAAAAGCGAACTAAGGTGCTCGCAGGAAGTTAGGCATGTCGGGTCTTCTTGATTGCAAGAACTATAATTCGACGGAATTTCTCTACAGTTTGTTTTAACATTTTGCTAGACCAAAAAGTTGAGCTTTGGCTCCAAAAGATTACTGGTAGCTCGTCTGTTGAGTTCGACTTTTTTGTAAGAGCCTGAACCCTGGCATGGTGGAGGGTAAAAGGTGTCGATACATGCGGCAAAATTCGTCGAAAATAAGGAAAAGTCTGCAGAAGAGGACTTAGCTACTTAGTCTATTGACAAAGAAGAAGGTTTGACCGCAATCGGACATTTTTTTCAAAACTAGCGTCTTTTACCTTAACTGACCTCAACTACAAAGAATTCCGATCCGTTTAAACTGTAATCGAAGCCACAAACAATTTAAATTTAAGCCCTCGAAAGTTTCACAAAGGTCTTCTAGGGTAAAACAAAACGAAGCCATTTCTACTTGCCTTTTCAAACTTGAGGAATGCAAGCACTCTTTGCCGCTAAACAGTTCATGAGATGATTCTATATTTGCCTTACCCTGGAGTTGAATTGCCGCATCGACTAACGAGTTATCCGATCATGGAATTTATTTTAAGTCCTTTACACACTGGGTACCTAATCGCGGAACTGTTTAGATGATTGTCGTCCAAAAAACGGGACTTTCTTCTCTTTCGAGTACACAAATTTTGATAAAACGAAAAACCCTTTTCAGTGACTAATGTGCTGGACCACTGAGCGAGTTGTAGCAGGTTTGATCCCTGGAAAATATAAATTGCAGATTTTTTCTGCGCCTCTTCTTGTGAATATCAGAGAGTACATTGTTCCGCAAAAGTTTCCCGATTTTGTCCTCTGGAATCGCTAAAAAATTATAGGTCCCTTCCAGTCTTCCCCATTATAAAAATAAGCTAGTCTTGTTTTTGAATCAAATATTTATTTATTTATTATCAAAAGAAGGTCGGTGAAATTTTGAGTTGGTTCTGGCGAATGCAAAAATGAATAGAAATTTCTGTAGTTAGTTCAGACACCGTCCGGATAATATTTACAATTATCAAAGATACACACCTGATCTTTCATCGCAAGGGCTATTGAATAGCAGGACAATAGCCCTTGTGATGAAAGACTTGATAGTCTGTCCTTTACTAGTCCACTAGTTCGGTTTAAAAAAAAATCTATCCGTGACAAATACATGCGACAGACTTTTTCTGTTTAGTTCAGACAACAACCGGCAATATTTTACCATCCAAATTGAGCCTCAAACCAGTACCATATTACGTCGTAGGTTCAAAGGCTGATTTGTAGGAAAGTTTTTGCGACAACCTGATCCTCAAAGTTTTAACAACCTTCTTCGACATAGAATGCTTCAATTTTAGAAAATTCCACACACAGGGTGGTCAAGAATTTTTGTTTCAAAAAGACTCACCTCGTATCGCAACAAAATTTACTTTGAACCTTTTACCAAATCAAAACATACCCCAGCCTCCACTGTAAATAAAAATCAACTGTCTTCCCTCAACCAGCTCTCACTGAAATTAGATTCTAATTTTGGGATTGAGACAAATTTATTCGACCGTAAGACGTCGCAAACAAATCTCAGAGAAAACTAATTTAAAAGTTAATGACGTTAAATTGGTTCCATTACACTAATGCACCAAAGTCCCGTCCGTCCCAGCTCCACTGTAGGGTTAAAACTTGAGCTGCTGGAGTTAACATTTTTCGGCAAGTCGACAAGTTGATTTCTCTTCGTACAAATTACCCAACAAAAGGCGCACCAATTCGTCGAGGCTACGGCTCTGTATCGTGGTTAAAGTGTATACAGGTGTAGAGGTAGGAGCAGTCGTCTTTTCCGCTGACTTGTGGTAAGGTTAAAACAATTTTAAAAGGTGTCACCATAAATTGTTGTGCCTAAGTGCGTAATAAAACCGACAAAGATACGAATGCGAACCTAAAGCAGTGGCACGGCGGCACCAACGACTTGTGGAAACGAGTTTCAGGGCGGCCCAATGGTAATTAACAATTATTTCACATTAAACAGAGAGAGAGAGAGAGAGCGAGGGATTATTTGCTGCTGCGAATCATTTGCTGTGGGTGTAGGTTTTGGTGGCCCGCACATTTATTTGGGCGAAGATATTTGTAAGTTATAGGGGTTATTTGAATTATAGTTCGGGGTAAGTGGGTCAATTACAGTTTGTGGGCGGTGTGCGTTTTGTGAGACTACCGAAAGGATGTCAGTCCTTTGGAGTGAAGACAGTATTTTAAGCTGAATGGCATAGTGGGTGAGATGATGTATGGCTCTTAATTTTATTGAGTGGCTGTTGGTGCGAGGGTTCGTAGAATCGAGAAATATATGTTAGGCGACGACTTATTGGGGTTGATAATAATTTTAACATGGTCTGCATAAATAATAGAACCCTAAACCACAGTGTTTGGAGAAAGAGGGAGTATTTTTGTCTTTGTGTTTTAAAGCTGCCTCAACAGACGCGACTTCTTCAGTCTCCTAAAGTTGGGCATTGCTTAAAGGCTTCCAGGTCGAACTTACAGCTGCTGCAGGGGCCGTATTTTCTTGAGTGGAAGTCTGTTGATCTTAGAAAATTTGAATACAAGGCGTATTCGCCGCCGTCCATAAAGTGATGGACGTCAGAACCCCGCATTTCCGAAAAGACGTTCGTTCAATATGACCTTAGATGGAAGGCAATTTTGTTAAAAATACGCCGTGGACCACCAAGCAGCAGGCATAAGGAGCTTATGCTTAAATGGGGCGGGACCCTTAGAAAATGAATATGTAAGCAAATGTAAAAGTTGAAGAACGTGTTGAAACTCTCTCTCAATATTGCAATCGGTGTTCCACAGGGTTCGGTAGAAGGTCCCAATCTCTTTCCTATTTTTATATCAACTCCATTCTGAGACTTAAACAACCAAATTTATTTCGCCAAATTGACAACGTCAACGATAACTTAATACTTACATATTACTATCCGATGGAGCACTCAGACCGGTAGTTGTACCGGTCCATTGTACTTTAAAAAAAATGTGAAACGCTTCACGATTTTGCGTGTCATCTTTATATACTAACATACCTCCCAGTTAGAAAAGTGTCTTCAATCAGCAGTTCAAGCCTTGTTAGCCGATCTTAGACGTAACTTAAGTCACGCTGTCCCAGCATATTTTACAACAGCTAGTGGGCATCATCGCTCCAGCCCCCGGAGTCTTAAATTCAAACTCGGAGGCCCAATCCAATGTGGTGCGCACTACTCGAAAAGGACCTTTACCAACCTGGAGTGGACAACTGGAAGTAGTTTAGATTTACGTTGTCTTAGATGGACATTCTCTTGGACGGAGACAAAAATATTTATACGGTCCTTTTCAGCTTATGTGCCTTGGGTGGTCAACGTCACTTTCCGCCTTAGCGCTATTCCACTTGATTTGTTTGCCCTCAATGACAAAATCAGTTCGTGGTGGTTTCACTCAACAAGTCCATGCAATGCGCTCGGTCTTCAGCTGTACCTATACAGCTGTAGCTGACTCAAAAGGTGGTCAACGAAGTTCAGGCCCCCCTTTGCTGACTTGTACCTTAAAAGTAGACTCAAAGACACCTCCAGCAGGTGCTTTGCTTTTCATGCTTTCCATAGTCTCTTAAGCTCTTTTAAGGCTGGTGGTGCTTTCCATAGTCTTTTAAGCTCTCTTTATATACGTCGCTTATAGATGTTGGAGGCTGTTCTTTTTTATTGGAAACGTTACGGGCGGAAAACCACGCGGACAAGTACCAATCGGGGATCTATTCCCCTGATCCGTCGTGGACGAAAAAATTGCTGTATGCTTCATAATCAATATTTACACGAATCCTTGACCCTATAACTCGTCCGTAAAAGTATGTCATGGGCAAATTTTAATACGGCAAATGTTCAAAAGGCTTGCCTCTGTAATTGGCATGGTTCAGAACTCTCCAAGGCTGGTGATCCAGACCAAGAAATGCAGGTCTTCGTAAAAACCTCTTGAGCGGTTCAAGTGCGCTATAAACATTTTTAGTACGACAAGGCTTTTAGTCGGCAATAGACAGCGTATCGTCGGATCAGTGGTTCCTGTGCTGGACTAGGGTCTACTGACCGAGGGGTCTCAGGTTCGATCCCCGGGAAAAAACACAATTACCATTTTAAGGGTTTTTTTTTAACAAACGTCCATCTAGAAGAGCTTTCCTAGCTTCAGTCAAAATTATAGGTCCTCCCCTTCGTCCCAAAAATAAAAACCAGCTATGTCTATCTGGCACTACAAAGGGTCGATATATTTTTTTTATTTTTTGAAGACCACAACCCAACACACCATCTGATACGAATTTAAACAACACATCCATTCGCCGCACATTATCGTCCTTCAACTGACAGATTTTCTAATATTTCCCTTTCATCTTTACAGGCACAACAACAGCAACAGAGCCAACAGCAACAGAACGTTTTGAACAAGTCAAACGATGACCTACGAAGAAAGAGGCCCGAGACCACAAGGCCCAATCATATACTGCTGTTCACCATAATAAATCCATTTTATCCAATTACAGTGGTGAGTCTCTGAACACTTCCATACATATACGTCCATATATATTTACATTAAAGTTTTGGTAAAATGTGTGAATATGTGCTGCAGGATATGCGTAGAGGGATTTTCTGTTTTCGTTCCTTTTTTTGTTTTTTTTTTTGTCGTTCTTTGAAAAATGGCAGACAAATCGACTGCTCCTATTTCAGCTTGCTCCCGGGGGGTTGCGCGCTGGGGTAGTTTTTAATTAAAATGCCTCGAGACGGCTTTGGTTTTGTGTCATCTGTGTGTTGTTTCCTTGTTTGTCTAGCAAGCATGTGTGTGTTGTGGTGGTCCCACTCCATCTAAACTGATCCCGATAGCTATAGGTAAGAAGAGTGTTTCATTATATGAACCAACCCTCGTTCTTGGGATAAGAGCGCGCGCCACAAATTCCAGTGTGGTGTGGGCGGCTGGATAAAGTAAGTCGAGACTCTAGACAGATGGAATGGAAGGAAAATGCAGCCACCAGCACGATGACGACGGGGAGACAGGTGCAACTTTGGTCGTTTGTTGGGGATGCGAAACCAAAAACATTCGAAGGGTTGTTGCTTGGTTGGTTGGTTGGTTGGTTGGATTTAGGCTATGCGAGTATCCGTTCATATTATTTCGTATTATTGCAATCTGCAGAGCAATATAATCTAAAGTTTGCCACATCAAAATATAAAAGACGAAGCAAATTACGGTTAAAAATGAGAAAGCACTTCAAAGTGGCAAACTTGTTTGGAGGGTTGCTTTTGGTACACCAAAGATGTGCATTGTGCACCCTCCCGTATTTGGCATTAGAAAAGTGGCCGCAAATTGAAATTGTTTGAAATTATTTGAAATTGTTTGAAATTGAACGAATTCCAAACGGAGTGGAGCGTTGCTTGCGACTGTTGCTTGAATTTACACGAATTGCAATGTTTGCTCTTTGTTCGTTGTGTGTCATTCAGATGATAGCAGAGGGCGTCGTTTAAATTCCTCAGTCAGTAGAATTAGATGAAAGGGACTGTCGCTGTTGCTTCGTTATAAAGGTTGCACCGTAGCATGAGATTAGCATGTCTGGTTAGGGGCTAGAACCCCTTTTGATCTCCAATTTTCGTTTCTTGCTTAAGATTCATTGGGGGACAAACATGACACAGAACTGACTGGCATTTACTGTCATGGCTCGTCCAAAAATTAATTGATTTGCATCTTTTGATCAGCAGGGCAGATTTTGATCCGCAGCAAACTCGCCTTCGATTTTTGTCTTCCACATTGAAGCTGTCGCTATACGGGGTGCGCCAAATACAAGTTTGGTTTTTTTTTTTTTAAAATGCAATAAAATGGAAAAAAATACCGCTTTTCAACACTGGCACACAACTGGCTAAGGAACAATGGAGCAACACCATCGGTTGCGTCATAACCCGAAGTCTGTGGCCTGTGATTGACACCAAAAGCTCAAAGTTCCTAGTATCCCTTAAAAGAAGTTAAATCCGGCTGCTCGTCGGGGTGTTAACGGGACACTGCACCATAGGAAATATGGCTAAAAGGCTAGGACTATTTGCAATCGACTTCTGCAGAAGCTGCAGAGACGAAGAGGAAATAGAGTTCGTGGAACATCTTCTATGCATCTGCCCAGCTTTACATTAGCGCCGCTCATCCTGTATGGGAGCAAGGTTCTTCGAAAGCTTGGACGACTTGTCGGGGGACCTTTATCAGCCATAATACTATTCCTCAACAGATCGAAGTGGTTTTGTTAGCCCCATGTCCTTACATGAACAAAAAGGGTACTCACAATGGGCCCTTACGGCTTCCGGGCGAAATTTGCATCTGATGCAAAACTGCCCTCCCAACCTAACCTAAGCTAAGGCCCAACGAGGTCTTAGTACCCCGACAAGAGGTGCGATATGGGCTCTGATGAGATATAGCAGTTATTTGTTCAGCACCGTCTTATAGGTAGCCATGTCTGTCTCACAACTGAAAGGACTAATCCATTTATCGTTGACCTGCTGTAGAGACCTTGAGATTCTGCCGTCTCTACTGGTATATGGGGCCCATCTTCTGCAGTCGAGACTTCCATGTTTATCTTGCTTCTTTTGATTAATTTTTCTACAGTTGTTTTGTTCCTGACTATGGTGATTTGTTTTTCTCTATGACGACCATAGGCACTCATCAGAGCGTCCTCTGAAGTCAGCTTACTTTTCAATTGGACAGCTTATAGCATATGCGAAGGTTAAAGGAGGCTGCAGCTCACAACTTTGACCTTCGTAGAATTTATTTTTAAATTTATAAGCCTCAAACGCTGCACGATGAAATTGCAAACTGTACTGAATATTTTGAGGCACCTAGAAGTAGAAAAAACAGTCCTCCGGAAACAGAAAAGTCTCCATTAAAGGACCCTTTACAATGAGACAAGTCTTCGAAGCCCTTCAAGTGACATAAAAGATTCCATAGCTTGATTTGAAACGGGTTTAAACCTTAATCAAAAATCCCCTCCACCAAATTAACATTCTTTGGAGGTGGCTGCATATTTTTAACGCACGAGTTTTATTCATTTCAAAGTCGAATCAACTTTTGTTAACTCACTGAATGGGTGTGTCCAATGACACCATACATTTCAGCATACGAGAGTGTCTTACACATATGCTTCCAGGCTTCCCTTCGCCTATCCTGATTTTTCAATACAGTTCGACTGTAAATCTAAATGTATTCTGCAACTCAAAACACACCCTCATACAATTTCCCCCCAAAGAACGATATCTTTCCCACGGTACATCCCAAACCCCTCATGTGTAAACTGTTAACCCCACCCAAAAAAGAAGAAAGCTTCTTATCTCCCAAACAAAATGTATAAAAATTCCAACCGAATACGCTGCAAAAACTCTTATTTTTGGCCTAGCGCAGCTTCTTTTAAATAAATATCTCCGCCACATATAAAACAAAAAAAAAAAAGGATTTTTAAACACATCCTGTGCACTCAAAACTTTCATGAATTTTGCATGAACTTTAAGCAGAAACTTCAAACTACACTTGATAGCGGCGGAAAGTTCACTGTACGCGGCATATGCCAGGACGATTTTTGCATAAGAGCCCGCCTGCCTCCTTGAGTACATAAAACGCGCTTAAAACTAAAGTAGGAAAAAAAATAAACCTCCACCGCCCATAAAAAAAAGAGTTAACATCTTCTTCGACCGACTCACTATGCACTCCGCTCTTTTACGTTCACTTCCCGGTTCTGTTGAACGACGACAAAAACAACAAAAAAAAAAAACAAAGGTAAAATATTCGCATAACACTTCGCGTCTCGAGTGTGCAACACACCCCCATTTTACCGGTGCAATGCAAATCGTCACCATGCATCCTCGCGCAGTTCGATTGGAATCCCAAAAGATGCAAACCACCGACACATTTACACAAGAGTAAATATGCCGCCGCTTCCAAGGAGCTGCGTGTGGCTTAGTGACACAGGAGCAAACGGTGAACGCGCTTCTCTGTAGTAACTTTAAATTGAAAATGTGCAAAAGTTTGCACAAATTTATGGCGACGACATTAATCAAATTGTGAAATGTAATATGTGCATGTGGAGAGGGCAGGCGGGTCTTTCCATACCTGCGGTTGACACCAGCATAGGTATACTTGTAACTTGCATGGCGCTGCGAAGTCAGCTCCAGCGAAACGAGTAATTGATTTTGACAATGCGCGGCACAGCACCAGTCTCTCTAATCGATGAAATTGAGCAGAAGATCATGCGGAACGGCTTGCGGTTTGTAAGTACGAGTTTTATAGGACTCGGCATTGGCGTTGTTTTGGTCCTCGGAGATTTAGACGGAGGAGATCGTGTGTTTTGGTCGCCCATTAGTCAGATGGCTGTCTAAGCTGTAATTGGGAGCAGGATTGTGTCCTTGCGGAGATGGGGTGTCGACTATTTAGTGGTAGTTACCACAGCTTAGAGTCTTCAGCTTCTCAGATCGTTTGAAAATGCTTTTCGCTGCAATTGAGATTGCTACAAAATTTTTAAGGCCCGGTGTAACAGGTGCAGCTTAAACCTTTGGCGCTTAAAAAAAAACAGCAAATCTAAGCAGCAAACCTTTTCATTTAAGTCCATCAATATGGTTTAGTAAGCCCTCTTCATTTCAGCCCACGAATTAAAAGAAGCCCTCTTCATTTAAGTCCAAAATCTAAATGAAGCCCTCATCCTTTAAGTCAACCAATTAAATGAAAAGGGCTTGCTGCACAATTGGTGGAATTACATGAAGAGTTCTTACCGAACAAAAGGTTGTACCTACCTCATCTTTAAAAGCAGTGAAAGAGCCTCTGAAATTCATTCCAACGGGTTGAAATACTGATCGGGAGTAGAAAAGGTCTCAATACAGAGACCTGAGGTACTCCTAAATTTATACAGCGAATTCCACTGCAAGTCGCTTCAATCTTGGCTTTTTGCAATCTACAATTATCATATAATTTTAACCAAAATTTGGAGTTCTTACTGAACAATAGATTGAACCTACCTCATCTTTAAAAGCAGTGAAAGAGCCTTTGAAATTAATTCCAACGGGTTGATATACAGATCGGGAATAGAATAGGTCTCAACACAGAGACCTGAGGTACTCCTAAATTTATACAGGGAATTCCTCTGCAAGAAGCTTCAATCTTGGCTTTTTGCAATCTACAATTATCATATAATTTTAACCAACATTTGGAGTTCTTACTGAACAATAGATTGAACCTACCACATCTTTAAAAGCAGTGAAAGAGCCTTTGAAATTCATTCCAACGGGTTGATATAAAGATCGGGATTAGAAAAGGTCTCAATACAGAGACCTGAGGTACTCCTAAATTTATAAAGTGATTTCCTCTGCAAGAAGCTTCAATCTTTGCTCTTCGATCTATGATCAAGCCATGGAATCAGTATTGGTTTAACCATGTCAAATGCTTAAGCGATATCGACGAATAGACCTTTGTGAAGTCGAATAAAAATTTACAGCTCTGAGTCGTTTTTAAAGGTTCGGATTTTTGTCAAACTTGTCATTTGATACGGATCTTTGGTGTTCTCCGCTGTTTCAAGGAGTCCGCGTGGCTACAGTCAATTGATAGGCTTTCTTTAAAAACTCTGTATGCTTGTTCCAATGCAAGAGTCCCCCAGCTGAAAGACTTCGAAGGTAGTCCTTTTTCAAGTGAGGTTATTTTGGTTTTTTTTTCTGGCTCTATCCACTTCTCTTCATTCGGGTTGCAGAGGCTTCACATGGCGTCTTCGTCCGTTTTTTTACAGTAGACTCCTACGCACTTGTAACAATCTTTCTTCGAGGGTTTTGACTGCCTCTTTGGTGATGTTGCGATAATGGGATCACACTGCTTACTGGCATCTATGGTAGGTGAATGAGCAATGGTGCTCTCTGGTAGACTCTGGGGGCTTCAGGTCAGCTTAGCCTTCCACTGTTCAATTTATTTCATTCAGCAATTCGCAATTTCTTGTATTAAGGTGACTGGAACCCTGGATCTACAGAGAATCGAGGTCTCTCTCCCAAAACTTGTGCTAGGGTACGCCTTAAATTACCAGCATTGTTCTTGCAAAAAAAAATTCAGCATCGAGGTTTTAAGGAAAACCCGACAATGATCGAGGAACGTAAAGCAGTGGGTCTGGTAATTTCTTGGATCATCTTATGGATCCGGTTCTAACTTTTTAAGGTCAGACTTCAAGGCCGAATCGGAATTTTAGCCCTAAAAATAGCCTTTCCTTATAACGATTGAACCATTGAAGAACAAGTTTTGTGCGACTTAGTCCTGCAGATTTTTTTTTTTTTTAATATTTTTCTAGTGAAAGCAAAACTGTAACAAAGGATATCCTGCAGTAAAATCAATTGTACAACCTTTTCATATAAAACGGCCGTCTTTTGCCGTCTGATAAATTTAATGAAATTTCACCTCATTTTCGCCTTTGACGACAATGAGGCGCAATTTCGTAAAATTTTGGATCTTCGGTGACTTAGTTTCCTCCACTGTTTCGAATAGTCGGACTGGCTCAAGTCAGTTGCCAAGGTTGCTTCAAAAAACGTTTATTTCCCTCCACTTAAAAAAAAAAACAAAGCCCCACCCCCACGGCAATTAAAAGCAAAGCTTCTCCCTAACATAATTTAACTGCAACAGAGGGCCTGTGCTCAATGTCCTCATAATTAACTGCGGTAAACAAAAATTTAACTAGCTACCTCCTCATGTCATTTATTTGTCCCCCCTTTTCATCATGTCTCTGTTCCTCTTTTCACCCCAGAGTGCCATCAAATTTGAAAAATGTCAGACAAAAAAAAACCTCCGACGGGTATATGCTTTCATTTCGTGTTTAAGCGATGAATTTATCGTCAGCATTTTCTGGGTTATTCCCTCGATATTGCCACACCACCAGTGTAATCAATCCGAAGGGCACAACGAAGGCAATCGACCAACCACAGACATACACAAAATAAAACGAAATAGAAACAAAAATTGTTTATTTAATCTGTGAGCGAGAGAACAACAATCGAATTTGAGTTTATTTCCCTCTGATGCGATGGCGGTCGGTTGTAAATTCAATTTGCAAGTGTATTCCAATTCGAAAATCGCATAGCAATAAACATTCCTTCGCCCAGAAATGCAATGCAGATCAAATTAATATCACAAATTATTTAAATTAATTAAAAGAACCATTCACCGTAGTAAATTGGGGGCTTTTGCAAGTTCGTTCGATACGATACACGATATAATATCTCAGGACCTACTTCAGAAGGAGAAAAAGTGTTGGGATGATTCTGTTTTGTTTACAGACATTCTCAGATTCGGCAGGATATTCTAATTTGCATTGCTTCACTTTGGGGTCGCATTCGATTTGAGGGTGAAAAGTCAACAACAATCGAATCTGGAGGGAAAATGGGAAATTTAAATGAAGATTTTGGTATTCATGGCTCCTGCATAAGGATTGTATCAACCTCAAGGACTTGAGATGACCCTAACACCATGTAGATTGGTTTGTTTAATGTTATCTCATGGCAAAAGTGGCACTGCAGATTAACCATGGTTCGCATGATTGGATTCTTGAGAGGGGTTTCTTCAGGGTGTTCCTTCAAGTTGGACAGTCGAATGGAAGACAGAGAGAGTTTTGTAAAAAGTTGAAGAAACCAAGGGGTTTGACCGAGTTATACCCAATGCAACTTTGTCCGGCAGTCTTTATTTTATATTTAAATAGCAACTTGCATCAGTCTTTTTGTAATTAAGCGGGAATCAATTGCCACGTGCAACTAACTTTGAAGGGGTTTTTGAGGCATTTTTGCAAATCCGCGAGGTTGTCTTTTTTTCCAGACTTGTAAATGCAAAAATTGAATTTAAGTACAGTATTTATAAAAAGAGCTGGAAAACGTGATCAAAGGACAACATTTCGTGTATACCACTGTGATTTACAAAAAAAACGCTGGAAAACGTCTTCTAAGCTGTGTCAGGTTAGTTGGATGTCTAGGAAGACGACGCTTGCCACTCTACGCGATTACTTATCTTTGAAGACGGAGTAACCGGTCAGTAATTGGCGTCTGCTGTAACAGAAAATTCGTCACTTCATCCAACTCGATTTGAAAACCGAGTTAGCGGTCAGTAAGTGGCGTCTGTTGTAACAGAAAATTCGTCACTTCATCCAACTCGATTTGAAGACCGAGTTAGCGGTCAGTAAGAGGTGTCTGTTGTAACAGAAAATTCGTCACTTCATCCAACTCGATTTGAAGTCCGAGTAACCGGTCAGTAAGTGGCGTCTGCTGTAACAGAAAATTCGTCACTTAGTCTAACTCGCTTCATTGACACCATTCCTTGGGAGTGCACATCTTCTACTTACTCGTTGTGAGCGACATAAACCCGTCTTGGGTCTGTCTATAGTTTCGAAGACTCTGAAGGGTCAATCAGTTTTTCTTTCTATTTCTTCTTGAGCTCCATACCTAAAACGCTTGCTTAAGACAAACTGATACCCAGAGATCCGAATGCATAAGAGAAATCCACAGGTTAAATAAAAACCCTATATTCCTCTGGTTGGTTGTACATCAGGTTGAGTTTCTCAGAACATTTATCGAAATACGAAAGGTTGAGAGATCAGTTTATCCAAAAAGTGGCTTAAATTGGAACTTGCAAACTTCAAAACCTACAATCGTCTATAAATAGCATAAAGAAGGAAGTTACGTGCGATCCAGTCGTGCGCGCTTTTTACATCTCATTTCAAATATCTTCAAAGTATCCAAAGGATTTTGTTTTCGGATAAAATATTTCCAAAAATTTAACCAAAATTATAGCTACCGATGCAACTTTTTGACTTTTGTCCTCCTTATGCTTCTTTGCGCCCTAAAGACGCTGATAGCATTTGGGGACGCATTAAGGTATTAACCTTGTCTAAGCAGACTGAGCGCCCTAGATATCTGAGGTTCTTTAAGCTTGTTATATAAATCTTAGTTCTTCTAAGAAAGCTTTAACTGCCTCCACTGTAGGTATTAGCCATGTCTTCAATTTAGGATCTCTAGATATCTGAGGCTCCTTAAGCTTGTTATATAAATCTTGCAGAACTTCTAAGAAGCTATGACTGCCTCCAGTGTAGGTATTAGCCATCTCTTCTAACTTAGGATCTCTAGATATCTGAGGTTCTTTAAGCTTGTTATATAAATCGTAGTTCTTCTAAGAAAGCTTTAACTGCCTCCACTGTAGGTATTAGCCATGTCTTCAATTTAGGATCTCTAGATATCTGAGGTTCCTTAAGCTTGTTATATAAATCTTACAGAACTTCTAAGAAGCTATGACTGCCTCCAATGTAGGCTCTCTAGGTCTTGATTCTGATTCTCTATCTAAGTGATGCAGATCTTGCGTGTTTATATTTTTCCAACGAATAAAAGGGACAAATTCCCTTGTATTTACGTTTTTCAGAGGAGTAATTTAGAATTCTTCCAGGGATCGAACCTAAGACCACTCCCTAAGTAGCTACTTACACCCATGATACTTTCTAAATTGCGCAGTCAATTATAAAATTCTCCGTACCTTATGGACTACCATAGGGCTGCATAGTTGGGCCATTACTTTTATCAGCAAGTTTGTTCACCACTCTGTTGTTGCAGTCTCCTCTCCAAATAAGTAGGATTGACACAACATCTCGATTACATAGCAGTACACATCACACTTAGATCCTGTGTTACACACAATTGTCATAAAATTGTGACACTTGCTATCCCATTTGGAATCTGGACTTGTTCCCTAATAGTCATCAGTGCAATTATCTCCGCTCACTCTCTAGATAGACTCCTTTTGTGGCAACGTTCTGATTCCAATAAAACACCCTCACCAGTCTGACAAAGCACATCCTAGTCTTGCTCCTGCACGAATTGTATTGTATTTCTAGTGTTTGGTCGTGTGCCTGGTGCAATGTAAATGTAATTAACAGCAAAAATCAATTGATGTGTTTGCCAGAAGGGCAGAAACAGTGTAGCACATTGAAAAGTGCATTTGGCACGATTAGGGACATTATCTGCTCAGATCGAAGGGAATTTCTTGCTTTGTATGTGTCACTCTGCCGTCGCCATTATGCCTGGTTCAGTGAATCAAAATTCCGTTCAATTATCATTTAACTCGGTCGTCATACTTCCCCGGCGGGCGCTTCTACCCGATCTAATTGACCCAACTCCAGTCAAGAGGTAGCATTTTTTTTTTATGAAAAGTTATAAAACTTCTTTTCGGCTTTTCTGCTTCCGTAAGCATTTGGTCATTAATTCAATAGATCACAACGAAGCAAGTCTGCAGAGTTTGCTGGTGGTACTTTCTGTGATTTCTCTCTGGCGGCGGCGGTGTCTGCTCCAAAAAACTTAATCGTCCAATTATCAAATGCTTCCAAGTCAGCTGAACAATGTGTCTCCATCTCCGAGTCGAAGTTGTTCGTTCGCACTCTACTTCTTCTTCGTTGTCATCTTCTTTGGCACGCCGCAGCGGAGGAGGGTGATTTTCCAGCAATTAACTTCATTAATGGCTGAGCACAATTATTTTATACACATATGCATCTCGGTAAACTTCAGGACTGCTCCATTTGGCCTGTCAGTTTTTTTTCCTTTTTCTTTTCACCTGACGTTGGCAGAAAAGTTTGCTGTACTAGCCCCAACATGTTGCCAGCAACATTCTTTGGAATTAATTACAAGACACCACCATCTACCATCAGTGGCTGACAAAGGGCGGGATGCGAAGGTGAACTTTTGTGCTGAGGACTCGGTTCTTCTTCTTCTGGTTTTTTTGTACTTTTGAGTGGAGTGTGTGAAGAGATGTATTATGTGTGGATACACCGTGGTAAATGGTTCTTAACTTTTGCTACAAACAGAGCATGGAGAGGAGGGCAGAGCAGTAAAAAAAAAGGACTTCATCATTGTTGGAAATTGAGAAGACTAGGGTGGCTTTGAAAGGAAGTGCTCCGTGTTTAGCCCAGTTAACGCCGAAGGCCCTATTTGGTGCAACTTTTGTAAACTTGTAACAGCAACAGTGGGTGCTATACGGCTTGAATGTTTTAGAAGGCTATTGGGAGTTGTATGTTCACTTGCCAGTTGGATATGTTACGGAAGGGGGTTACTGCATGAAGTAGTTCTTGGTCATCTCGGTGTGGGGAAGACCTTAAGGGCTACTAAGCGGGAGGAAAATCTGTTGAATTGCTTATGCTCAGCTGAATGTGGGCCAACGGCAATCAAACGGGCTAAGTAGGATTTTTATGATAGGTTTGTTCGAACGCCAGAGCCTTGGATATGTCGAGTTTTCCCTCAACACGCTTCAAACTTCTGATGTTTAGGGGACCGGCTTCGATTCTTCTAGCTTGTCAATGTCGTCTGATGAAAGACTTAAAGACAAACATAGTTTGTTCTTTTGAAAAACAGCCGGGTATCAGTTATTTCCTTCTTTTATATTGGGGGTGCCACGCCCCGTTGTCCAATTCCGCCCACACATTTTTGGAAGTGCTACAGATCCATTAACTAAATTTAGAAGCTAATGTCAAGATATTCTGAATAAAAAACCATTTAAATGACTCCGTTGCATGGCAAGTGCCACGCCCACATAATGAAAATTTTTTTCTACACAATATGCATTGGTCTACCAAATTTTTCAATCAAAAAATTGAAACTCTTAGCCTAGATATATCGCTATGGAAATTTCAGAGTCCAATCGCTTTGGTAAGACCCTCAGACTGACACTTTCCTTTACTTCATGCGAATTGTAGTAAGTGGGGGCGTGTTGGCAACACTTCATAAGTTACGTAGAAAATGTTATTTTATGTCAGGGTTAGTATCTGAATCGCTGGTTCAACCTCTCGAGATTCCCACTCCACTTTTTTTTTTTTACAAACGGTTCGAGTTGGCAACTCTATTATTTGCAAAAACGCCATTTATTCATGCAGAAAATCATATTTTTATTGGAGATAGGTTGTTAAGGGAGATTTAGGATGAATCTTTGGCGCAAACCCTAGAGACTCCTACTCCACTTCTCTTTAATAAAAAAAATTAAAAATGGGTCGAGTTGGCAATGCTTATAATTGCAAAAATGCAATATTATGGTGGCGATGGGTTATTAAACGAAAGGCTAAATGAATCGCTTTGATAATTCCTTCAGATTGTCACTTTGTTCCACTTTTTATAGATTTTTTTTTTTTTTAAATTTAAGTCCGTTGGCAAATCTTGGACAAGTCGCACTCAGAAAAGGAACAAAATTATATTTAAAATGCCCAATCAGTCTATTTTTTAAGTGTAAAGCTAACAACATATGCCTATGATCAACTTTTGAAGCAATCATAATTTAATCCTCACATTGGGCGCCACTTTTAAAATTTTTATTTTTTTTTTAAATGATTCGCTTTCCACCCACATTGGAATCGGCATTCTGTAAGGCGAAACTATCAAACGGAATTTGCTTGTGTAACATGGGGCAATCAGTCGTGCGCAAGAAAACGTTTGATCGATTCGCTTCACAGAATCTGACCCCAGATTTGTCAAAGGGCCCACATTAAGAGGTACTTTCACTTCCATGTCTTCAGCAGAGCTTACCACTTAGCGTCCTGTGGTCCTCTGAACCGAATCAAATGGTTTATCCTCTTTCCTGTCGCAAATCAAAGCTTTGACTCATCATTTATAGGTTGGCTCTTTCGCAATTTCTATCAAGGATATCGGGAAAGAGAACTCGCTATTCTTCGAACCAACTCCTCATTTTTTTATGTAAAAATATCTTCTACCATTAAAAGCGGACGACGTCAAATCAACCATTGCCGGCCATTAAGCCGACCTCCCCAACTGACTAATGGACTTTTCTGAGATCCTGCCAACCGTCATCATCGTCATCGTTTTTTTTTTTTTTTTATTCCACGTTCAACCACTTCCGTGTGTTTGATGATTTAACTTTGGACACAACCGCACACAGAAATTCACATTTAATTCGATTTGCTTTGGTAACATTTTATTTGCGGTCTTGATCGTCATTCACAGTGTCAATTGGAATATCCTCTCATCCAATGTCAAAGCACTCAACAGAAAAAAAAAAAAATAACAACAGCACGAAGAAGGAAAGGATATTTCGTGGTAATGAATAAATTTACCATCAGCGGCGCGCTCTATCACCACATCCGGAGAATTTCGTGTCCTGCATCAATGATGGCTCCATGTGTGGAAACTGTGACGGGAGGATGGGCAGAATCCTTTGAATCCTATACTTTGGTCAGCACAATTTGATCTTCGAAATCGTCATGCAAGCGGATTTTAAGTGGTGGTTTGTTTCTTTCTTCTGACCCATTTTGAAAGAGATGTAAGAGTCTCGGTATAATTCGTCTATAAGGTACCGCAAGCATCCTTGAACTGATACCATCATCTTGTCAGAAGAGAAGGGTTATTGTATCTACAGCACACAAGGAGGAACGACCAATAATGTTATAATCCCAGGCCATTGTTGGGGCTGTTATCATCCTTGCAGCCATTTTGATGGATAAATATTTACGATAAGGACTCTTGTGTGTGTTGCCATTGAACTCGCTCACAAATGACGCGCATACTGCATGTGGTATCTGTGTGTCGGTGGCAGTTATGTTACCCTCAAGCAGCAGCACTAAAATTGAAGCTGAGGCTACTATTGTTCGCTTGCGAGTCACTTAAGGACATTGTCTTTAATATATATGCCAAAGCTGTTTTTTTTTTTTTTATGTGCATTTTTCGGGGCAATTTGCATCATTTTCGCATACATAGCGCGCCTGACTTGGCTCGGTTTCAAGAAGGGATTGTCTGTTCTGTCCGCTTTTCATCGTATACTGAGAGCTGCCCATTCATTGTAGCAATATAAAGATATATGCCAGAGGAGAAAAATTCTTCTCTCGAAAAAAAAAATCACTTGATGAGTGTGCCTTAAGGATATGCAAAGGCATCTGGATGGAGTATGGCTCTTAAGTGGCAGAACGATGGCAAAGACGAAGACGAAATATTAGGCCGTTGAGGGTGTCCTTAGTGGGTTATGTGTATATTGAGATTGTTTCTTTTCTTTTTTTCAACGTGAAATGATGTTTTTGATTTAGTTAATAATAAAGTAGGAGACGGTCCTTTTTTGATATCGGTTTTTCGACGGCTTTGTGAATTTCCTGAACCATTTGGAAATAATCTCCGCAGTCCCAGCGGGTGTTTTTAATTCAGTTTCTTGGATATTAAAGTTTTTTTTTCGAGTTGATTTTGGAGTGGTCCGTTGGTCCTTTTGAAGTTTGGTGTGGGCGGTTCTTTCTTTGTTTTGGCGGGCGAATGGTGGTGGATTGGATTTGAACATTCATTCGTTTGGTTGATGGGTGTTGGTCCCTGCCTTTGGCGAAAAACGCACTCGCTTAAGAGGAATTTAAGGGAGCGGTTGTAGACGTCTGTCTTTTCGGGTTTTACGAGGGCGAACTAAGAAGAAAGTTGCACAATTTTAAATGAACGATGGACAGTATAAATTGGCTACTCTTTGTGTATTTAAAGTGCTGAATAAAAATTGAAAAAAATAGTGGCCGTAGTATAAGCTTTGTGGTACTCCATTTGCATTTTTTTAATTCTGTTGATATTTGCCATTTTCATTCAATGCTTGAACGCCAACTCTGATATATTGCAGTCCGTCTTTCTGTCATTATGAACTGGAAATCTCAAGGTAGGATTTTTCAGAAAGCTACACGAGTTTAGTCTGGAAAGTTCCGTGCTGTAAGGGCTAACGTGGACGGTTGAAAATCTTGCACTTGAAAGGTTGACAACGTTCCATAATTGTGGGCAAAATGATAGAAATAAACCCTTAGCGGTAAACAAATGATGGGAGTGCTAACAAATTTGGCATGAAAAGTCCGACGTTCACCTTTGTTTATCGGCTTTTGAAGACGCGGTACTGAAAGTCTGATGGGAAGCCCGATTTAGCAAAGGTGGAGGACTACCTCGCAGTTGGTAGTAGTTTGTTCGAATAGTTTTTAAAATCTATACTAAGTTTTATAGATTATACAACTCAATACCTGCTTTGTAAAAGCTTTCCACCGTACATGCGAAATTGCCTTAAAATTCCTTCAGACTCGCTCCTTCAACCGCTCGTTTCGTGGACACTTTAAACTCAGTCTTCTTGGGTCGCACCTTTTAAACTACGAACTTGGTGCTATTGAACTAAAGTTCTAACTAAACTTCTCGCGTTTTTTATGCACATTTGGTCGCTCTTTCGACTTCTTCACAAGTCCTTTGTCAAAACTCCGTAACCAGCGCCTCGGATTATTGAAAATCTTCTTGGTCGAGGTGAAATCATTAAACAGACAGTAAAACTGTCCCTCGAAGCTGTTACTAAAGTCTGCTTCTATGATACTCGGGTCCATCATCCAGTCCATTTTCCATTGCTGTCCTTTTTTTTTTTTTAAAACCTACAACAGTCGCTGGAAATAGTAAAAGAAGCTGAGGCACTTTCGAGTGGATCCATACAAAATGGACTACCTTGGCCTGATGGAAAAGCTGATTAAGGAAGACTTAACGATCAATCCGAGGACCACAGAAGCAGACCTTAGTACCAACAGCTTTACGCATCTTTTGCACAAAACACGAGTTTTTTTTCTCCACCCGCCTCATCCACGGACAACTGATCCACAGCCACCCAACTCAACCACTGTGTCTTCTGTTCACCCGTAGGGATTATACAGTGGACATGCTCTTTAAAAAAGGTCCAACCCCTACCATGCTTGGTGTAAGATACCCAGGACTCCTCTTGCCAAGCCCAAATCAATTCAAATGTTCGACAAACGCCTTTGACGACAATCTCCTTCGCACTTGATCAGAAACTTTCCAACAACTTGCATTCGATTATCCCAAATCAAATCTCCACTAAATGGATAAAAAGGATCCTAATCGCATTCCACAAAACATCCCAAAACTCCGCACACACACAAAGCAAAGAAATCCCTCCTTCGGGTTAAATTACCATTAAAAAAAAAAGAAACTCTCGAAATGCGCCAACAATGTTCGGGTTCAATTTTGAAATTTCAATAATCTTGTCGTCCTCCGAGTCGTGTGCTCTGCCCATGCCTCGCACAACCACACAACACCTTCACCATACACCGCAACTTCACTTGTTCCGCAAGGTGTTTAGCCAGTCAGCAATATGCTGCTGGCACACAAAAAGGATAATCGTCCCACCCAGTGGATCTTTGTCATATTGTCGACGGTATAAATATTGTCCAGGACACTTATCTCCCCTGTTGCGGAAAGAAAAATGAAAAAAAAAAAAACTTCCCCGTGTGAGTAACAATTTTTGAATAAAAATTTAATCTCGTTGGTAACAGTTGCAAATTTGTTTGAATGAAGTTCAAATCATCCCGAAAGGGGACATTACCTTATGGAAATGTAAATGATAAGGCGCTGAATTGAAAATCGAAAAGTCCCCGATAGCACGTTATCTGGCATTCGGAACAATGGTGGGTTTTGTGTGCTCTCTTCTTTGATGGGAGCTGTAATTGGCTGCTTCTTGTTGATTGGTTTTCATTTTCATTTTGAAATTATTGCCAGTTTTGGGAGCTTTTTTCAGTCTAAGTCGTCCCTTTTTGACGGCTTTTCTTTGACCGCTGAATGGCTATTTTTAAAGGGCGCCTTTGCTGTTCTTAAGGTCGCGATATTTCTATAAATATGAGTTTGAGTTGAAACAAATGAGAAAATAAAGGCCAGAAGACGTCCTAGACAACGAGAGAAAAATTGTCGAGGAGCGGGTCATCGGAAGGGAACCTTGCAAGACTTGGTTGAACTTCCAACTCACATATTTTTCTTGATCCGTACATATTCCCAATCATTCATTTTTCACGTTGTATTCGTAATCACAATGGCTTCTGGGTGAAATTGCATATAATGCGAACTGCCAATCGTCCCAATAACAAAAACTCACACAAAACGAATGGTTGTGAGAAAAACCTGTGGCGCCAACTATTTTTTTATTTTTTTTATTGTACATCCATCCCAATCGAATTAATGCGCCATCGTTGTCCATATGAACGCAGTAAAGCCAGCCACTGGTATTCTGAAAAGTGAGGTATACTCACCTCCATCAAGCCGCCGACCTTTGACAATAATCCTTCTAATAATAAATTGAAAGTTGGTGTCGAGGTTGCGTCCTTCTTGTTCACCTGTTGAGCTGACTCCGGTATATCTCTCAGTAGACATGGTTCTGCACAGCAACATATTGATTGACATGCTTCCAGTTGGCAATTCTCATCGAGATTTTGTTGTGTGAAATTTAGCCTTACTGCTGGTCTTGTCCCACAGACAAGGCTTTCCAAAGATGCCTTAGCTCAAGTCTTTGCCTAAAAGTCGCACAGAAAAATCTGGATATCGTTCTTTCGAAACTTCTAGCATTTGTCTGATAGCCCAAGGGCCCCACGGTTAACTTCAGTCGGTTTTTTAGGTTTTTTTCCTACAGCCAAAGCTTTCCAAAGATGCCTTAGCTCAAGTCTTTGCCTTAAAATCGCACAGAAAAATCTCAATCTCGTTCTTTGGAAACTTCTAGCATTTGTCTGTTAGCCCAAGGGCCCCACGATTACCCTCAGTCGGTTTTGGAGGTTTTTTTTCCCACAGACAGGGCTTTCCAAAGATGTCTTCGCTTAAGTTTTCGCCCTAAAGTCGCCGATAACCATCTCGATCTCTCTCTTTGAAAACTTTTCATATACCTAAAAGGTCTTCTAGGGAAGATCGGTGCTATCTTTGAAGCCCCTTTCTGGGTGCGTGATCACAACATTTCAACTTGTGTTGCCTAAATAGGATAACAAAAAATCCGCATCCGTTCGATATAGCTGACGGGGCATAGGGACGTCCCAGGAATTTGTAAGCTTCATCACAGAAACCTGGGAACGACACTTTCCAGTCTATCAGACAAAGCTACTTTGGGCATTCCGATTGTTAACTACAAACTCCGAATAAAGCTGTTTGCTATCGAAGAACAGTGGACGAGTGTCCAAGTTGAGTTGCCCAAAGCTGGGGTTCTAAGACGTTCTTAGAGTTCGACAGAATGCTTATCAGCGCAAAAAGCATGCAGCTCGTCGTATTTTCAAACGATTTTTGTAAAAGCTGTACCTGTGATCGAGGTGGGGGTGTAGGTAATTTCTGTACTTGGGCGACTCTGTCCCAAACAAAATGACAACTCCATCTGGGACCGCTTAAATCTTTTTCTTAGATGGCTAGTCCAAGTCTCTTCAGATTTATAAGGAGCTCGAGCTGGTACAACGAAAAACAGATGTCTAAGTTCATATGGTTTTCTCAACCGACCTTATAGCGGCCTAAGTGTGGTGGCTTTTCGATCGATAGTCTCTTCCCCCTAAACTGTGTCGCTGAGTGGTCTAAAATTTTAGACCCTTCGTTACCGAGTCTGTAACCTCATTTGGGGCTATGATCTGCTTTCGACTTACTATAGAATTTAGCTTGCGATATTTTTCTGAGTGTAAGGGCATCTCCGCTATTAGCTCTGCTTCATCACCTTGACCTTGACAGAAGCCTCAGCTCAACATTCGTCGATGTGGTTCATAAAAGGAATTTAGCTTGCGATATTTTTCTGAGTGTAAGGGCATCTCCGCTATTAGCTCTGCTTCATCACCTTGACCTTGACAGAAGCCTCAGCTCAACATTCGTCGATGTGGTTCATAAAAGGTGCATCGTTCACACTGACTATCGACTGCCGTCCATCCTTCTTCCTTCGTTAACCTTTAGAGAATTTTTTCTTCCAGTTAAGTACTCACCCTCTCAAGTTTTTCAAGATCAAAACCCGTCCCGGCCTTGCTGCCAATTTTCGCCCTATTCACACCTAACCTCTACTGAATGAATAACTACATAAAAAGGACTGAATATCCACATAAAAAGGACACGTCTTTCCACTGCACAGCCTTAACATGAAAACACGACCATTTACAGTCCCAACATATCCCTCTCTCCCTCGCTCATGTGTGTGTCTAGCTTGAAAAAAATTCGCCACTATTCCCTCTACATCTCCATCTCATTGGCATGTTTTGAAATTCGATCTGGCAAAATCAGAAATCAAATTCAAATCCATTTATCTTGGGGCGCACCCAATCTGCATCTGCAAAAACCTACACAACAAACTCTCTCTCTCTCTGCAGCGCGGGTATCATTTCATTTCATTTCATATTCATAACAAATAATTCCCAATCCTGTCTGCACTGGTGAAAGGCAAACAAAAGCCACCTCCGTCTGTCCACATTCCGAATTTAAATCTTTTCTCTCTCGCTCTTTTTCTGTTTGGATTTTAAACATTCATATGCAACCAACCATCACATGGGCTAATACAAAAAAAGAAGAAAACAAACAGAAAAAGAACACAGCAGACTTTTTCCGCCCAAAGGGACAACCGCACAGGGACAGGGACATTGCTCTGCATATTCATTCCCGTATAAGTGAGACCGGCACAAGCGAACCGATAGAGGATGATACTTGTATTATGATCTCCCACCACACACACACACGGACGAAGAGAAAAAAAAGACCAACTTCGAGACATAACCTCACCTGGTTGCTGGATCTGTGCATATATCCATTTCCATAATCCAGTTTGCCGAAACGGCAACATGAGTAGTACAACAAGAACCGTTCCCGGTGCATTGTGTCTCTCTGCTGCGGGACATGCTTCGTAATTACACACACACACACACTGCCATCGGCGAACTTTGCATGGAAACGCGATAAACCGGTTAATTCGTGCGAGGCAACATGCCTCCTCTGTCGCTCTACACCCCGTGAACATGGTCGTCGCATGTACCTCAATCGTTATCATAATCAACTCCACTGCCCCACTGTCATCTCATCCGACAGTCAGACAGCGAGTCGCAGAGGAGCACGCAACCGACGAATACGAACACGAACACGAGTGCAATGGAGAATGAGGTAAGAAGGTGGTTCAGTTCTGGATTTGTGTACAGCTGAAAGTATCCAATTTTGGCCAACATCGGGCTTTTGTTAACCCCCGCTCCTGCCTCCCTCCGAGGTACCTGGAGTTTGTACAGTATTCCTTTTCTTTTCTTCTATCTGACAGATGTATCTGTAAGATTTCAAATTTGGAGCAAAACGGTTCGGTTCGATTGTTTTTTTTTTCTTTTTGTTTCTTTTACACTTTGGATGGGAGTTCAAGTCCCGGTTATAGGTACAAATGGTGAGAGTTGAAATTGCACAGCTCGAGGGCATTTTATTGAAATTTTGTGCCTTACGTTACGTAAGCGTGAGCATGATTAAAATAATTGTTGCATTCCCGTTTGGTTGTTTAAGTGGCGCGTGCTTTTGGGGTAATCGCTGCATTTTCGCAAGGCACGTTTTTATTTATTTTTTGGGTGGCATTTCGTCTTGACGCTGGCCGGACTGGATGATGTGCTTTTAACTGATACCTACCTATATAAAATTCAGTTGAGCGGAATCGCGCATTGTTTGCGCAGCTGCTGATAGCAGAAGTCCGTGCCCAGTTTGTTGTGTCAATGAGCTCACCACAATGGCGGGCCAAAGTGCGGAAGTCATCACTGGAGCTGCTGGTGCATTTATCTCAGCCAATAATTAGAGGAAGTGATTAAATCTAGAGGAATGCAGGTTTATTATGAGAGCCAGTCAGTACGGGAAGAATGTGCACTGTTTGTACATGAACGGAGCTTGGAAGTTGTAGCGCTACTGGTACCAGGTACCAAGACTGACGCAGAAGATTGAGGTAATTTGATCTCGAGATGTGTTCCTATTTTGTGTTTTGCTTTTGAAGAGCAGATTTAACGTCTAAACTAAGTAGGCTGCCTGCAAGTCGGTCGTCAGGTATCATTTGGAGCTGTCATCTCTGTTTTTGGGCATGAGAAATGAGGCCGAAGGCCGAATTACCGCATCCGTGGTCAAATACTCATAGTCCGATCAGGGCCTCTACAGTTGGCGCCATCTTTGTCTAACTGCCCCTGTTAGAGGTCCCCTTCCCACTTCCACGCCACCTAAGGCTAGATCTCCCTCTTTTGCGGGGTTGGAATCGAAGGGACTACTTAGATATAATTTATTTCTATAAATTAAATACAAAATACAAGTTCCGGAATAAGAACAATTTTTAAAATTGCTTTAAGTATAGAATTTGAGAAAAATAGAGACTTTCAGTATTTTGTGCACTGAGTACAGAAACTGGTGTTGAATGTCACTTCAAAGAACTAATACAAATTTCAAAAATTTAGTTTTGGGTGGGGTGACCTTATAAAACATTTAGCAAAAGGATATAATAGAAATAAAAAAAATTAGCACAAACAGAATTTAAAAAAAATGCAATAAAAACTTTAAAACTCAACTAAAGGGTTTTCCAATGAGAGGTGTTATTGTGAATGACCCGCTATTTCGGTAGCTGTCACTTTTGAAGCTTTTATTCTTTGACATTTGACAAGTAAAGGGTTTTTCAACAGGGACGCTACAAAAGTAAAGCGACCGGGACAGCAAACGACGCCGAGTTTCTTGCCGCTCTTTTGACATTTCTCTTCAGTAAGGTTTGCCATTTCACGATGGGAAAATATACGAGCCAACAACGAGTCGAAATTATTCAAATTTACTACTGAAATTCGGAGTCAGTGGCCTCGACGTTAAGAACACTACGTCCAATTTATGGTGTCATAATCGTCCTAGCAGATCAACAATTGAGCGTCTAGTCGAAAAATTTGAATCCACAGGCACAGTACAAAATGTTCCCGTGCTAGTGAGACAAAGCAGTGCCCGTAGTGTCGAGAATATTGCTGCTGCTGCTGTAGCCCAAAGTGTTGAAGAAAACCCAGGTTTGTCCATTCCTCGTCGTTCGTTGGAATTGGGCATTCCACAAACGTCATTACACCGTATTTTGCATAAAGCCTTGGGTCTAAAGGCTTATAAAGTTCAGTTAACACAAGAACTCAAACCGGCCGATCATCAAAAACGTCGTGTCTTTGCTGATTGGGTCCTTGAAATGCATGAAAATGATCCGGAATTCCATCGAAAAATCATCTTCACTGATGAGGCCCATTTCCACCTCGATGGCTACGTCAACAAGCAAAATTGGTGCATCTGGGGCTCGGATAACCCAAGATAAGAAAGATAAGGTCTACGCCAACAGCCCAGCGTCGATTCAAGACCTCAAAGATATAATTTGTGAGGACATAGGGCAGTCACTTTGCGATTTGGTTATGGAAAATTTCATGAAAACGATATGGTGCTGTATGCGTGCTCGTGGTGGCCATTTGGCTGATGTTGTTTTTCATTATTAACGGCAAACCTTCCTCTTTATTATGAAACAAACATCTGATCATTTATCTTAAAAATGGAATTTTTCTTTGAATACCAAAATAACACCTCTTATTAGAAACAGAAGCAGATTACTTTAAAGAAATTCAAACAAAAGTGCAAAAAATAATAAATGCATACATAATTCGTTAGAACTCTGAAATTATCGTCGTTTTGTTTGTTGATAATCGGTGATCGGAGATTCTCAGCACGTCGTCTACGCCAAGAGTGTCTGAAAGTATAGATTCTAAATTAACAAAGTTAAAATTTAAAAGCCAGGATCTTACATGGCTTAACAGCATTCCAGGCGTTGATAACATCCTTATTGACTGAGGAAGTTTATTAAATAAGCGGTATGAGGAAACAGATTAAAAAATACGATATGCGGTAGTACGAACTTGGAACAGATACCATATTTAAAAAGTTTCTACGTATATAGTAGTTAGAAATTAACCGATAATAACGATTCCCAGACTTCATAAAAAAAATGTAAAAACCTTAAGACAGTACAAATGACGAACTGGAAGAATTTTCTGTTCACAGAACAAAGGAAAACTTGGATGCCTGCTATGTTTGCGGCATATTTTCCGTAACATACATTTCTGCAGAATTAATGATGGTTGAATTTTGTTAAGATAAACACCTCCCCAACATGCAACACCATATTGCAGTTTAGAGTGAAAAATACCATAATAAATTGTTTTTAGGAGCATGGTCGAGCAAATTTGTTGCAAGTATTAGAAATGCCTAAGTGTGTAGCGAAAATATCTCAGAGTTTCTGCGTGACTTGAAAAGCTCATTCTAAGCGTCTATGGAAAGCCCCAGGTATTCAAATTCGCCAACTCTTTCAATTGGGCAGCAGTTATCACTACAACTTAATTGCAGTAGCAATTTAAAAGTTTATATTTTAAGCATTCAGGTGCGTGATATGAAACATTTGCTTCCAAACTGTTTAAGGATGATAAACTGAAAAACATGACTTAAGTCAGATTATGTTCAGCAAACCACATCCTTGACAAATTTGGATCCCGATTTATGTTAGAGACTAGGTCTAACGGACTATTCAAGCCATAAAAAAAGCCCACGCAGAAAAATCACTTATTTAAAATCAACCGACTTTCGGTTAGTAACAACTGAGAAATACTGTTAATTTAGCTTTTAATTAATTGATTGTAAATAACTGAGTCAACTTGTTTGAGGAAAATTGGTTGAAAATAACCGATTTATCAATTTTCCTCCGGTTAAACTAAAAAGTAGTTTACTTTTCTCAGTAGAATTTAACCAACTTACTCTGGTGAAATTAGCCCACCTTCTTGGTTGCATTTAATCAACTAAATGGGTTAAAATTAACCAACATACTAAGTTGAATTTAACATTCTCACTTGGTTGATATTAGCTCAGCTTATTGGTTGAATTTAACAACCTCAATTGGTTAAAATTACCTAGCTCACTCGTTTGGAGTCAGCAGTTCTGCTTGGTTGAATTTAACCAAACTACTTATTTGTTATTGCCTGTGCATTTGGTACAAATTTACCAATTTATCCAACTTCAGTGCATCTGAAAATTAAACCATCTAAAAGGGAAAAATAATTTTACCCTAAGATAAAAAAAAATCCTTTTCCACATGGATTTTTTTATTATAATATTGTGGTAATGCATTTTTGAACTAAAAAATTATATAGTACTTGCTGTACCCACCCGGCTTCGCACGTGCAAAATGTGGTTTCAGAACAATTGATGGAAACAAATTTCAGAAAAAGCCTTCTGCAACAGTGGGGGACTTGAACCCGTACTAAAAAACCTCCCGTAGACTGGGCACACTCTGCCTTTATCTTCATGGCATTGCACATGCTCGTTGGACTAATCGGCAATAATTTAATATTCTTTGGACAATGAAAATAATTTTATAATATTTAGCTCACTTTTTTTTTTTATTAATATAACGCTTCTTTGTATACCATATTAGCGGTTTCTATCAACTAAAATATGGATATTTGCTGCACTACTTACCCTGGAGCACGCTACATATAAGATATAACTGCCCGTGGCTGAAGCAATTCTTAATTAATTCAACTCTTGCTTTTCTTAAAGTTGGACCCTCTAACTTATTGATTGTCATGGCAGAACAAACATTAATAGGAAATTGAATCCATTTCAGGATAATTGCTGGGAATTATTTGTATTCTTGGTATAAAATCCGTACACTCAGGGACAAAAATGCAAACTAAAATGTAATATGTTCTATTTGATTTTACGTTGAATAAACTTTAATAAAGAATATCCCTTTTCACGTTTAAACATATTTGATTTAAATACGCAATGTAATTTTAAATTAAGTCAACGTAAATTCAAAGTGAAACGTATTCACTTTTACATTTAAGCATGATTCCACGTCAAATCAAGGTGCATACGTGGTTAGATCAAATTAAAAATATATGCATTTAGAGTAGGGAAACCCTTTGAATTAATGTTATGCCACTTTGATTTAAAAATGTTCGTAGTCTAAATATAAATATTTAAATCAAAGTTTTTTCTCTGGTGTATCTCCTTTACCCGACCCAGGTAAAATTAACGCCTCAATAACGTTTTTCTGCAACGAAATCACTCTCAATCTGGTTCCATTACAAAGCTTAGGGTATTCAAATTGCGAAGCAGCATAATGGGAACTCCGACTTTTAATTCCAGGCCATGGACTGTAATTCTATTTAAAAACTCGACCGGGTAATTTACTGCCTCATCTTGATTGCAAATAGCATTTATAAACAGGTACGACGTATATCATCAGGAATTTTCCCTAATGTAATAATACCACGATCTGGTATCACTGATAATACCTATTTGACATTCCTTTCCTACATATTTGACATTCCTTTTATGGCTTTTTTTGTTCTTAACACACCAAACAGCATACTGCCTCTGTCTGTCTCCCTCTCCGTCACAGGAGTAAAATAGGGTTAAAAGAGATGTCAAAATATTGCGCAGTTATAGGGTGTTCCAATGAAAGGTGTTATTGTGAATGACCCGCTATTTCGGTAGCTGTCACTTTTGAGGCTTTTATTCTTTGCCATTTGTATGTTTGATTTTAGAATGAATTGCATTTCTACTCACTTATATGAAAATCGTAGAAATGTTTCAAATTTTGCATTTTTATTTAAAAACCTTTTAAGTTATCGAGTTATTGGATATCCTAAGTTGTACCTGCAGATGTCCTCTATAAGTTGGTTTTTACTATACTTAAGTGCTGCCAGTATTTTCGAACGGAAAGCGTGACAAAGAAAAAAGCAAAACGAAACGAAAAAATAAATTACTCTTGTCCAATTTTTACTAAAATTTATAAAGACATAGAGTTGAAATAAAGTAGATATTGTAGGCCTAGGTATCCTCTGTGAAAAATGCACCAGAATATCTGTGGTCACAAGGCATAACCGCTTAAGTCTGTTTTACTCATTGTTCAGGAGAGCAGTTTAAAGTTTTTTTTACTCCATTGACTGTAGTGACTTGAGCCGTTTTTTTTTTTTTAATTGTGGGCACTGTTTTAAAGATATAAAGCTGAAAAAAAAAATGCAAAATAGATTTGGGTACGCTGAATCTAATGGCATTAAAATCTCAATTTCGTCTTAAGTCGACTTAGGCGGTTATGGTATGTGGCCACTGATATATTGAACAGTTTCTAAGATTTTTGCATTTAAAGACATGCCGCTAAATTCACTCTTAGTCGAACAGAACTACACCAATTTTATGTATATGATAAGTTTGTTCATATTGAGCCACGTAGTTGTTAACTTAAAATCACTATTTAATTCGTTTACACATTGTTGCAAATCTTTTCCCGTAATATATAGCAATCCATCGTCGGCCAATTTGCAGTGTTTTAAAACTTTCTCCATGTCATTAACATATAAAATAAACAGTAGAACACCCAGTATTGTACCTTGAGGGACTCCATAGTTCGCAATCATCGGGGAAGATACACAGTTGTTGGCAATAGTTCTCTGACTTCTTTCACTAATAAACGACTTGAACCAATTTAGTTCCGTATTTCTAATTCCATACTTTTCAAGTTTACACAACAATATTTTATGATTCACGGTTTCGAAAGCACGTTTCAAGTCCAAAAACACAGCAACTACACAATTTTGTTTGTCTATTTCACTTTTCCATTCGCTTATTACATGATTAATACATGTTTCACATGACTGATTTGATCTAAATCCTGATTTGGACTTAAGATGCTACTATTATTTATATGCTCTTGTAGTTGTGACATAACAATTTTTTCAATAATTTTTTCATACAAAGGCACCATATTTATGGGACGACAGTCACTACACTTAATTGAACCAGGGACTTTTTTTTTTGGAAGTATGAAAGATTCCTTCCAGGATTGTGGGAAAATTCCTGCATATAAAGACCTATTTATTATACGTGCAAGGACAGGACCGACAATATTAATAGAATCTATAAACATTTTAGCATTCATGAAGTTAAAATCATTCCTTTGGTTTGTCGAGTTTATTGCTCTTAGTACGTCTTCAATATCAATAACAGGGAACTTAAAATCTATATTGCACTCTTCTACTACACTTCCATATTCGGCTATTATCACAGATTGGCAAAGATCATTAACGCTTTCAACAAAAAATTTATTAAGTTTATCACAGATTATTGCACTATCAGTTTCTATATCACCGTTTTCAAATTGCACCTCTAAAATTATATCCTTTTTTGTTTTTAGGACGTGTTTTTTTAGTTGCCTCCACATATCTCTTTGATTAGTAGCATTGTCGATTTTCCTTGAAATGAATGCAGATTTTGTATTATTAATTGGTCTTTTGTAACGTTCTCTAAATTCACGATATAGTTGCCAATCACTTAAATTGTTAGCTATCACAGCTTGTTTATAAAGATTGATTTTATATGACCTCATTTGATGTATTTCCCTATTCATTCATTCTGCGTTATCGTATGGAACCATTTTTGAAACAACCTTTAGTTGCATTGCAAACACTTCACTCAAGGCGTTGACGTTGTACGTTGTACAAAAGACTGGACTTTGGCACAATACAGATATAAATTTATCACTGTCATACTTGCAGTATTTAAGGATTTTTTAGTTACAGTTTTTTTTGTTTATACACTTAATATTACATTCAATCGTTTCATGGTCACTAATTTCTTGGTTCGTTACTACTCTTGCATTAATAATTTTTGCATTATTAGTAATCTATTAATGTTTTGGTAGTTGGAGTAATTGATCCCGATCAGATCACGAAAATAAAACAAGACGGATCATTGAAAAGTTTAATTTTTGAGTTGTGGCAACAGCTGCTTTCAAAAACAAAACAGATAATACAGGGTATTACAAACTTCACATTGCCACCGGCCATATTGCAAATATTCTGCTCAACGTGACGTCACACAAGGCACATGTCATTTCGCTTGCAATGTCGGGGGCGTTACCATATTTGAATCAAATTTAAAAAAAATTTCTTTTCCATATTTTTTAGAAACAAATTTACCTAGTATTTTATATTCAAATATGCAATACATGAACAATATTTTGCTGCTGGCACATCCGTTTATCTTGGCATATTATGGTGTGTCCAGACCAGCGAAACATTTCAGAAATGTTTCTGAAGCAAATCGGACACATTTATAAGAGATTTCTGAAATTAAGTTATTAAATGTTTATGAAATATTTCAATTTAATTTTTCTAGTCCAACTAGAAGAAAATAATGTGGTAGGGTTATTAGCAGCGAGTAAAGTTTATATTTTTGTAATTTTGGTCTCGGGAATCACGTGATACACGATTTAATTCAAATATTCGTATTAAATGAATCACTTTCTCATTAGGTATTCCAAGCTTTTCTTGACATTTTTATTTTATTTAAAAAAATAAATAATAATCAAAAAACAGCGCTCACTTTCTGCAGTTAAACTTCTAAAAAAATTGATTTCCCATCACGATTGGGAAACTGTGAAACATTTCATTCATTTTTTTTTTTTGTGTCCAGATCCAAACCAGCAAATTTTTAGAAATTTTTATAAAACATGTTTATCAAGTGTTTGGCTGGTCTGAACATACCTTTATAAAAAGAAAATAACACGGAATGCGGACGGGGATTTAATTCGTGCGAGGAAAAATCAATTGATATTTTGTGTTTCATTTTTTTGTCTGGCAACGTGATTAGGTAGCTATCGTTTTCAGGCACACCAACATTTAAAAATGAAACAAGCCATCTAGTGGGAAATAGTAGAAATAATTTTCAGATCATGATTCGTGATCTCGATGAGGAGCAGGATCATGTGCTGTTGTTGTAAGTGCATGCAAATCGATGATCTATATGGATCATAGCTGATATATTATCATTTATTATTATTATCATTTACTATTGTTTGCATGCGCCTTTGATAAGTGTCAGTGGTATCTAGCTAGTCAATGTTAAAATCTCCTAGCGACCTATTTATTAGGTAAGACTTAAACCAGTCAAGAATGAAGCCAGCTTTTTCTAGTTTGCGCAACAAAATATTTTTTGGTTGACCATATCAAAGGGTTTGGTTATATCGATAAATATTAATTTACATTATTTGACTAGAAAATTGTAGAAGTGCATCTTCAGTAGATTTGCCTTTCTGAATGCCAAATTGATTCTCATTAAGGGCCGTTTGCTCATACGACTCATTTAAGTTCTACTTAAATACTTATGGGCGACTTTTTTCAGTGCATAAACCGTCACATAAGAGTTTATGTGGAACTTAAATTCGCTATGAGTCGTATCAGCAAACGACCCTAAAGAATTTACTTTTACTTAGAAAGTTCACTATCCGATTTTTCATAAGTTTTTCAAAGATTTTTCTGAAAACAGGGAGAAGTGAAATGTGCCTGTAATTATATATTTCACTTGGAGAACCTTTTTTTTAAATACGGGAACAACATCCGCGCATTTGAGGGCATCTGGAAAGACCCCGGAAAAAGGCAGCGATTAAAAATATCTGCTAAAACCTCCACTAAAATTTTTTAACAACCAAGAGAGAAACACCATCAACTCGAGATATGTTGGAATTTTGTAAGGAACCAATTACACTTAGTACCTCAAGGGGAGTTATTGGATTATAAACAAAACTGTTATCGTTCATCACTTCAAAAGAGCTACTAATACACGAACAGAAATTACAGAACGATAGGACGGCGCACGGCTGAGAGCTACTGGCTATATTGGTGAAGTAGGAGTTAAAAGCATCAGCAATGACAAATTTGTCTGAAGCTTCACTTTGGGACCGAACATATCCGGTTTTTAGAAGAACAGCGCACTATTCACTGATCAGGGACCTCGCTTTCATGTCGGCGTCCATTTGCATTTGTCAGCCTATTGAATGAAAGCAACCACCAATTCGACCTTCGGCCGTCTTTCCAACTCCAACCCCACTTCCAAGTCCGAATTTCCTCCTTTGTATGGAGTTCTTTTTTTTTCCCCAGAGCTGACATGTAATTCTTTTCAATACTACCCTGCATTCACTCTTACACAAACCATCTCAAAGCAACGGACAGATAGAAAGAAAAGGAAAACTCCGACACAGTTCACGTAGTTGGCCTTTCACCTTCGTCATCGATTATTTGCAGTGCAACGCGTGCACGGTTGCAGGTTGCAGCTTGTATCTCGGGTGGTGCACGATTTTTGCATATACTCCGACCGATATTGATTTCAACCCGAATGCGGGTCAAATATGCCCCAGCCTAGCCATATGCATCCTTAAAAAAAAAACCCCATCTCGTTGGCGTCATGACTCACTCCATCATCCGTGATAAGTCGCCGGCTAATCTACTTGACATTCGGCGTGACTTGAAAATGTGCCAAATATTCCCCTCCCATACCCACATCTATATAAAATCCATCAGGAGCACAAATGCATTAAAACAGAACGATACCCTTGAGACAGCCATAAGGGGGCTTACCATCAAAAACTCGTGTCGTGAGTTCTTCGGGGCGGGGGAAACAAAAAAAAGTTAACATGTTCGCCATGCTTCATATTTGCCTTGTTTTCAGCCATTTAAACAAATTGAATTTTTATGTGCAACTTGGGGCGGAACTCTGCGCGCTTAGATGCAAAGATCAAGGCTGATGGCTGATTTCGTCAGCTGAGAACAATAAATGGGGGTCTGTCGAAATTGATTTTGTTTTTATGGTGGATGTTGTTGAGATGACAGCAGTTGGATTTTCTGATTGTAGCTATCTACGTGGGTTTCTTATGGTGGCTGTATCAGTGGCCCGCACAGGAGTAGAGTAGGATTAGGGCGTCAGGTTGTGTTTTTTTTATATTCGGTGTATAAGACTCTGGGTCTCAATCCATGTAGGCTTAGGTGGTAGTAGAGCTTATTTGTAAGTTGGAGACAGCAGCTTAGGTAAACCCTCAAGATATGTAACAGAAAATTTATTTTGATGTCGTTAGGTCTTCAGAATCCCATTGAAATCTGTCTCCGACTAACATTTGAGGGTTTATACTTCGACTTTGTCAAGCTATTTTAGGAGCGTCCTTATACACTGTTTAACCTAAACTAAGCTTGTCGAGAATAGCTTCCTTTAGGCCTTTATTGAGCTAAATTTCTGTTATGAGTTTGGTCCAAAATCCGATCTAGAACTTCGAAGGCCTACAGAAACTTCAGCTGGGCTAATTGATCCTCCGCAGGTTCCTCTAAGCTTGCTCTGTATTTTTACCTGCTCCTCGAAGTTTTTATCACATGTTACGATCCCAACAAAAAAGTGGAATTGACACTTTCAGAACAACCTTTTCTGTCGTTCGCTTCGAACCCGTGTTTACCCTTTACTGGAACCTAAACGGCTGACCCGATTTTCATCGAACTGCTCATAGGCCTCGGGACGTATTTGAAGTTTTTAATGCACCTCGTAAATAACGAACAAATTTCATACACCGATCATACTCGTAGCATTAAAGGGAAAGTTACGTGCGACCTAGTTGTGCACATTTCATATCTGACAGGTTGCAGCCTAAACCGCTGGCCCGATTTGCGTCAAACTTCCGATCTGGCTATCTTTGGTCTACACTTCGAGAGGTAATCGGAGTTTTGCACCGATCAGAGTGTAAACGAGCAAGTTGTGCACATTTCGTCTCTGACAAGTTGCAGCCTAAAAAGCTGGACCGATTTGCGTTAAACTTCCGATCAGACTATCTTTGGTCGGCACTTCGAGCCGTAATCGGAGTTTTTGATTTATCTCTTAGATAACCAGCACTTTCCATGCACCGATCAGAGTGTAAATGAGCAAGTTGTGCACATTTCATCTCTGTCAAGTTGCAGCCTAAAAAGCTGGACCGATTTGCGTCAAACTTCCGATCTGACTATCTTTGGTCTACACTTCGAGACGTAATCGGAGTTTTTGATTTATCTCTTAGATAACCAGGACTTTCCATGCACCGATCAGAGTGTATACGAGCAAGTTGTGCACATTTCGTCTCTGACAAGTTGCAGCCTAAAAAGCTGGACCGATTTGCGTTAAACTTCCGATCAGACTATCTTTGGTCGGCACTTCGAGCCGTAATCGGAGTTTTTGATTTATCTCTTAGATAACCAGCACTTTCCATGCACCGATCAGAGTGTAAACGAGCAAGTTGTGCACATTTCGTCTCTGACAAGTTGCAGCCTAAAAAGCTGGACCGATTTGCGTTAAACTTCCGATCAGACTATCTTTGGTCGGCACTTCGAGCCGTAATCGGAGTTTTTGATTTATCTCTTAGATAACCAGCACTTTCCATGCACCGATCAGAGTGTAAATGAGCAAGTTGTGCACATTTCATCTCTGTCAAGTTGCAGCCTAAAAAGCTGGACCGATTTGCGTCAAACTTCCGATCTGGCTATCTTTGGTCTACACTTCGAGAGGTAATCGGAGTTTTGCACCGATCAGAGTGTAAACGAGCAAGTTGTGCACATTTCGTCTCTGACAAGTTGCAGCCTAAAAAGCTGGACCGATTTGCGTTAAACTTCCGATCAGACTATCTTTGGTCGGCACTTCGAGCCGTAATCGGAGTTTTTGATTTATCTCTTAGATAACCAGCACTTTCCATGCACCGATCAGAGTGTATACGAGCAAGTTGTGCACATTTCGTCTCTGACAAGTTGCAGCCTAAAAAGCTGGACCGATTTGCGTCAAACTTCCGATCTGACTATCTTTGGTCGGCACTTCGAGCCGTAATCGGAGTTTTTGATTTATCTCTTAGATAACCAGCACTTTCCATGCACCGATCAGAGTGTAAATGAGCAAGTTGTGCACATTTCATCTCTGTCAAGTTGCAGCCTAAAAAGCTGGACCGATTTGCGTCAAACTTCCGATCTGGCTATCTTTGGTCTACACTTCGAGAGGTAATCGGAGTTTTGCACCGATCAGAGTGTAAACGAGCAAGTTGTGCACATTTCGTCTCTGACAAGTTGCAGCCTAAAAAGCTGGACCGATTTGCGTTAAACTTCCGATCAGACTATCTTTGGTCGGCACTTCGAGCCGTAATCGGAGTTTTTGATTTATCTCTTAGATAACCAGGACTTTCCATGCACCGATCAGAGTGTATACGAGCAAGTTGTGCACATTTCGTCTCTGACAAGTTGCAGCCTAAAAAGCTGGACCGATTTGCGTTAAACTTCCGATCAGACTATCTTTGGTCGGCACTTCGAGACGTAATCGGAGTTTTTGATTTATCTCTTAGATAACCAGGACTTTCCATGCACCGATCAGAGTGTAAATGAGCAAGTTGTGCACATTTCATCTCTGTCAAGTTGCAGCCTAAAAAGCTGGACCGATTTGCGTCAAACTTCCGATCTGGCTATCTTTGGTCTACACTTCGAGAGGTAATCGGAGTTTTTGATTTGTCTCTTAGATAACCAGGACTTTCGATGCACCGATCAGAGTGTAAACGAGCAAGTTGTGCACATTTCGTCTCTGACAAGTTGCAGCCTAAAAAGCTGGACCGATTTGCGTCAAACTTCCGATCTGGCTATCTTTGGTCTACACTTCGAGAGGTAATCGGAGTTTTTGATTTGTCTCTTAGATAACCAGGACTTTCGATGCACCGATCAGAGTGTAAACGAGCAAGTTGTGCACATTTCGTCTCTGACAAGTTGCAGCCTAAAAAGCTGGACCGATTTGCGTTAAACTTCCGATCACACTATCTTTGGTCGGCACTTCGAGCCGTAATCGGAGTTTTTGATTTATCTCTTAGATAACCAGCACTTTCCATGCACCGATCAGAGTGTAAATGAGCAAGTTGTGCACATTTCATCTCTGTCAAGTTGCAGCCTAAAAAGCTGGACCGATTTGCGTCAAACTTCCGATCTGACTATCTTTGGTCTACACTTCGAGACGTAATCGGAGTTTTTGATTTATCTCTTAGATAACCAGGACTTTCCATGCACCGATCAGAGTGTATACGAGCAAGTTGTGCACATTTCGTCTCTGACAAGTTGCAGCCTAAAAAGCTGGACCGATTTGCGTTAAACTTCCGATCAGACTATCTTTGGTCGGCACTTCGAGACGTAATCGGAGTTTTTGATTTATCTCTTAGATAACCAGGACTTTCCATGCACCGATCAGAGTGTAAATGAGCAAGTTGTGCACATTTCATCTCTGTCAAGTTGCAGCCTAAAAAGCTGGACCGATTTGCGTCAAACTTCCGATCTGGCTATCTTTGGTCTACACTTCGAGAGGTAATCGGAGTTTTTGATTTGTCTCTTAGATAACCAGGACTTTCGATGCACCGATCAGAGTGTAAACGAGCAAGTTGTGCACATTTCGTCTCTGACAAGTTGCAGCCTAAACCTAAATTCGCATCAAACTTCGCACCGGACTACCTTAACTTTACACCTCGGGATGTAATCGGAGTCTTTGTTTTAGCTCTTAAAAAAAAAAACAGAAAAATCCACACACCGAGCATGATACACGTGCGACCCATTCTTCCCATTTCTTCTCCAAAAAGCTGCCGCCTTAAGCTACAGTGATACCAATTTCAACAAGTTTCGTTGCCAGAACGTGTGACATAACTTCCTCTAACATCTCTCTACATAATCCCCATCAATGGGTTAAGTTTTTACCTTTAATCTGTATTACCGTCCAATTTAGTAAAATGCTCGTTTGTGGCATGCGAAAAGTTATTCCAAACGCAATTCTCCCGTGTTTGCGAAAAAGGGGTCTCCACTTTATTAAACTGTAATATTTCTAACCTCAATGGACCACGTAGCACTGTACAAAGTCATCAAGACTGTACTCCTTTTTCAATTGTTAATTATACCGAGAAATCCCTCATCCAAGTTGAATTTACAGCTCACGTCCCGGACACAGTTCAAGTCGAATCTGATTCCTTTTTCGTTCACCCGCACATATCCATCATCGTAAACCATAATCCCGTATTTAAAACGCAATAATTCTCCACCGGGTGCGCGTATACCCTCTGGAATTATGGACCGATAAGGGCAGGCACGTTTCCTTTATCTTCCAAACACCAACCAACTTGGTGGGGGAATTCATTTAGGGAATTTCTAGTTTTTGATTTTATTTACCCAGTCGCCCCCCTAGCGGCAAAAATGTGTACACGACCGGGGGCAAAGTGGCTGCGGGTAAATAATCAACATTTCAAACTTTTTTTACGATTCGCCTCATATAAAATCATCTCCAGCGCATATGTACGATATATTTTCTTTTCGACTGGAATGGTTCCTAGTGCTACAAACATTTGATGAGTTATGGTTCCAGTGATATGTGGGATGGAATTATGGCCAGTAGGGTGTATGTGTTATTTATTTGGAAATGAAATTTTCATCTTGGGTATTATTTGCTTGGGTTTAGATTGACGGACGGGGACGTGGTTATGGGTCACTTGTAATCTCAGAAGAGGAGGGGAAATAATAAAAACTTCATATTTTTTTTTGGCGAGCAAAGTTCGTGCTTGATGTAACCACCGACGATGACAAGCAGCACGAATATTAGTTTGTGGGACTTACTACAATTTTTCAATAAAGAAATTCGTGATTTCAAAGTGTCACTCTCGCGTGGAAATTACAAAAGATTCGCAAAATTGTCATATAAATCGTTTTGATTTGATCGTCGAGCATGATCGGTGATGGTTCTAAGACAGAATTATGAGCTACGACCGGTCGCGACAAGTTTCCAGCACCCTCAGTATTGAAGATATTTTTTAAATAAAATTTTGTGAATATTGATCGTTGAAAACGATCAGGGATAGAGCCTGCTTGGTGATGCTTCTTGGGTTTGACAGTCACAGGATGATGGCCGAGTTGACTGTCATCAGTTCAGGTTGTTCATCAGCTAAATAAACTAAGAAATTGTTTAAAAAATCGTTCGTTTAATGAGATCTAATTGATACTGATTGCCAGATCGCTGAAACTGATTTGATCTGTTGGCGAACTTGATCGCTGATGGTGCTCGTTCAGTTTTTTTTTTTCTTAGTTTTTTTATATTTCATGGATGATTTTTCTCATGGGATCTACATCTACTTTGTTTCCAAAAAAAGAGTAATCAAATCGCATGAATACCATGTCGGATCGTTGCCAGAGCTTGCTACAAATTTTGTTGGTGATTGGTGTCAGTGCACCATACAAAACGATGGCGGTAACTGTTATCTCGGAGTGTTGTTTACACGATTTACACGCTATCAAGATGCTGATAAAATCTCAAATAGTTAATGTTGTAGACAGCTCAAAGCTCCTGATCGCTGTACACGAGTTTGATCAGCGGTGGGGATGACGCTCGGTCTGAAGTGTGATGCATTGACGATTGCGAAAACCTGTCTTGAGTTGTGTGCTCTTGGCTTCAGTGCTTCTATTGATGCACTAATTTGTAAACTTTGCTGTATTGCTTTTGCTGCTATGATCGATGAAGATGTTCGATGATGAACGAGCTTAATGGGTGTCTGTTGGTACTCGGTGGTGACTCTTGTCAAGCCCGTAGGTGTTTGTAAACCGACGGTAAGAATTATTGTCCTGAGGAACTGTTCGTTCTTGCAAATCGATAAAATCCATCGATTCGCGCGCTTGATCGTTGACTGTGCTCGGTACAAATTTGATGAGTGGACATTGGCGGTGACTGCTCATATGCTGTGAGATATATTTACTCGACATTATAGCGGGTGACTTCATTTTGTGAGGCCCTGTTCGGGGAACATAATCCTAATGAAATGGATACCTGATCGATGAAGCCTAGCATCAGCAAATTTTGATCGTTGTTGGTGCTCGGTAGAAATTTCGGTTAAGACTCAAAGGCGAGCCTCAAGCCATCTCTCACCTATCCCCTGGACGATCTTTCGTGAATACGAGGCACCTTCATTGTAAGCCAACTCCCGCCCAAGTGGCGCTGATCTGCCGCGCTTGTATTTGTATTTGATATTCTCAGGTCCTGACACATTTTAAAAGTCAGGACGATTGAAATTCTTAAAATTTTTCACCAAAATGTAGACAAAGTCCATTTTTATATGACTTTGAATTGATAGGGAAATCAGACAGAGAATGAGCGAATATTCTGCCTTTCAAATCGCACACATATTTCGGGCAAACAAACTTAATTCGCTGCACTTAATCATGCAAGAAACTATCGCAACGTCCGCTCGTTCATTTATACGGGCTAACCCAATGTTGCCCATCTGGTCGTCATCAATTCACTCATTAATGCTGCACTGAACCGTTGCTGTCGTGTAATTACATTTTACTACATAGAACTCCCATACGGAAAGCGACTGCACGGCATAATGATCGTTAGCCGTCAGTGTCTCTCGGTCACTCCTTGATGGGCGCCCAAATCGACTATTTTGGACGATGGCTGAAAGCCATCCTCCCACCCAATTTGCATTATTACATTTTATCCGGCATCCTGCATCCAATGGCGCCGCAAAAAGCTAACCAATTATCCTCGCAAACCCCGAATTAACATTATTAGCCGAGAAAAAGCGGACCATCTGACATCGATATCCTGGCATTTGCATTATCCGCCGCCGCTCATCCAAATAGATAATGATGATGGGCAGCTCTTTATGCGTGTACGCGAGCAACTGACCACATTTGTCTATCGCATTAATATCCCGCATCCGCCCGCCCCGGCCGGTTTGTGCCAACACACCCGCAATGCAAATGAAGCGTAAATTAGCGAGTGCGCGCGCGAAAAGGCGAAAACAATGAACGACATCGATACGCGTCATATGCAAATGAAGCTGATGACGAGAAGCCGCAAACTTGATCCTCTATGCATTTAGAAAGGCAACAAAAATGCACAACGCTGTCTTTCCAATGTTAGTTTTTGGGTTCTGTTTGGCAAACAAAAAAAACAGTGTCCTTTCTGCCGCTGGACACAGCACCACATCGTGCGTATAGGAGTAGAATCCTGTAATAGGAAGTCGAGATTTGTGTTCAGCTTTTTTGTTTGGTTTGTTGTCGTTGTCAATTGGATGAGTTCGTGCCCGGATGGTATTTGCTAGATCCACGAGTGCCCGCATAGGGAATAGGAGCAAACCCCCAGTGTGTGGATGTGTGTTTGGATTGAATATTCAGATTGGGATTTGCACCATGATTTTGATGCAAATTTTTATCTCTTTTTTGTTCCAACAGTATCTAACAGGAATTTGAATATTTTCTCGTCTATTTTCAGGATGTTTTACACAAAATATGCCATCCACATGGACAAGTTTTGCGCATTGTTATATTCAAAAAGAACGGAGTACAAGCCATGGTTGAATATCCTTTTTAAACTTAAATTAAACAGACACATATGTCCTTTTGTTTTATATTTTTGTTTTAGCGGTTTACTTGTTGTGATTTTTCCTTAACCATTAGATATTGAATTTCCACGTTTGACAGTTTAGAAGCCGCCACAAGAGCCAGAGAGAATTTGAATGGTGCCGATATATATTCCGGATGCTGCACATTGAAAATCGACTACGCAAAGGTGAGTTTTAAAATATCTGCTTTCAAATTGCTGTAGATATCTGTAGGATAACATGTGATATCTGCCAGATAAAAGCATGCGCACCATGTCTTTCATGTCTTTGTGAGCTGCTTGTCCGATACATAAACGGGGCTGTAATTTTAAGACGATGAAAATTGGTCAATGAATTGCTAACTAGTGAATAAATACATTTTATTTTTAACCGGCAAATAAACAGAGGGATAGCTATCCAAATAATGGTTATTCAAAACGCATTTGTTATTTAGGTTTTGTTGGATAAATGTCGGTCCTTTCCGTGATAGGTATATCATAAATGCTTTAAAAAAAATAGATGTACTTTTATCTTATCTGGCGGTTAAGAGTAATCTGACGAATAAATAAATATGAACGAATAAATTACCTACTCCACCACCTACAATCATATAACGAGCCGAAAAAAAGTTTTTTTTTGCGTTATCTGACAGATAACTGATGGATAAGTTGTATTTTTTGAGGTATATGATATTTTTTGAATGCAACTTTCATTATTATATTGCCCCAATTGTAAGACTAGTTCTCTTCAAGAACTTATACGTAGAAGAGCCATTGCGAATGGTTGACAAGCATCAGAATCAATTACCGCCCTAAAGATCAGCGCCATTGAATGGGGATCGGATTTCGAAGTCTATCCTATCGAACCATCTTATGTCATTAGCAGTATTTCTTCTGTGTACTCCATGAGCTCTGGTTAAAGATGAAAGGCTGACAGTCATAAGAATTTTCGCTTACTAATTTTGGTTATTGTTGCGAGAATTTCTTCTGTAGCTTGCAGAGTTTTGGGTTGCTCTACCCAAGTGATTAAAATTCTTAAATTAATTAATAACGAGATATTTGTACAAAAAATTGGCCGGATTGTACCCCAAAAAGGTAAAGCAAGCACTTCATCTGGCTTATTCCATATTTGAGCGGTCTCTAAAATTTTCCAATCTACAAACGAGCAATACTTGAGGGAATTTGTTCATTTTTTGTTACCGTTTTCCTGGTTCTTCTACGCCCCGGTTCGACCCCTGCTTTTATCAAAAATAGGATACTTCAATCAGTCCATATTTTGTTATAGATTCAATTCAATTCACAATTTATTTATAAATTATAAATGTGAAAACAAATCGTCGAAAATTTCCATTCCGTTCAATTGCAACACATAATCGGACGTGTATGGACCGCTTAAGAAGGTTTTCCTGATACTTCCTAATAGATTTTAGCTCACTAATAAACTTCGCTCACTTTCGATGAACTTCCTCAATTGATAACTAATTCCGTTCCCCATTTCGCTCTTCTCTTCATTTGCAGCCAGAAAAATTGAACGTCTACAAAAACGAGCCCGATTCCAGTTGGGACTACACACTAACTTCAGGTGAGACTTACTTTGTTCCTTCAAACTAAGCAAACATTTACTTTTATATATACTGAAGAAAAAGATACAAAAGAAATTTGAAAACATTTTACTCTTTTCAATAAAAAACGCAACCAAAAATAAACTCCAAAGAAAATAGAATATATATCTAATAAAATGAATCCCGAAAAACATCCTGAAAATCTCCTTACCCCACCACCTCTACCCCGAAGAAAAGAAACTTTTTTTTTGCCGGAACATCATTCATTATTTTATGTCACTAACATTCATCATAGTTTACACATCTTTCTGTATGTCACCAAAGATATTTGTACAAAATTTTGAACTCAGCTTTCCATAAAAATTAAATCAGGTCAAAAAGGAGATTTTTTTTATTTAATTTTTTTACGTTTCCGTTGTTTTTTTTTTCATTTTCGTTGTTTTATCTACATAGTAATTCATCCCTCATGTGAAAGAATATTTAATTGTTTTAAATTAAAAAAAGGAAGTCACGCATTTTTATGTCACTAACGCCTTTCATTTTAATTTTGTTTGTAAATATATTCAAACGCTTCAACCATACCACGATCTTGTTTTTTTTTTTTGTTAACATATAAACTATTTGATATCTTAGATAAACCAATATATATACAGCATATATATCTTTTTAAATATAATAAAACTTAATTATTAAAATAATAAATTAAAAAAAAAGAAATACAACTATAAATATAATTAAAAAAAAAATATAAGCAATTACCGTACCATCAACTTTTTACCTGATTGCACACAGACAAACAACAACCAAAAATATTAGCAAAATTAATTATATATACCTACTCGTACTTACGTATAAAAAAAAATATTTAAGATAATTGTATAATTTTGTCTCTCTTCATTCTGAGTTTTGTTTCGTTCTCTCTTCAAAACCTAATACAAACCACAAACATATTTTCAACAGAAAGTAACACAACTATATGTATATAATTTTTTTTTACAATGCTATATATATTTAATATGTAAGATATAACAGAGTTTGCATGGTTATACTACATGAATTTAAATGAAAAATGCTTTACGATTGTATTTTGTTTGGTTTTTGGAAAGTTATTGTTGAAACTTTCAAACTTTACTTGTATAATATGTATAAAGAAAAGTATTTCACTTGGTGAGTTGGGATATTCGGGGAAAGGGAACTTTACATGTGGGGCAAGTGTGGAACTTTTTTTTTTTTAATTTTAAAGAGCAACAAGGCAAGCACGCAGTAGATCCTTGGTTCTTCATCCAATTTGGCGAAGGACAAGCTTCTTTGTTTTCCAAAAGTGTTTCTTTAACGAAATTCGTGTCAAGACGCCCCTAAAAAATGGGCGTGGACTGCCTTTGCTGTTAATTAATAAGAGATTAATTGTTTACAGAAAAGCTTTCACATATATTCTTCATGTTGTTTGTCGTTGTTTTGCCCCGTCTTTGAGAGAATTGGTCACCACACCAATGGTTCGCTTACCTAGCAGCTTGCACATAAATAAGCCCGAATTCCATTGAGTCCAGTCTTGACTAGGGATCGTTGTTTAACTGGATAACCACAAATGCAAAGTGGGTAAATGATTTACTTTCCTTGTCTTCCTCTCTCCGAAAAATCGACTGAAAGAGCAGAATGGTTTTCTTAGCTGGCAGCTTATGTATGATGTAGGTGCGCATGCACATTTGAGCTGCCATTAGCATAGTCGCGTCACTTTCAATTATGAGATCTTTATCGAGCCGGAAAGATGCGAGTCCCTATGGCAACGTGTCAGAGCGAATGTGTTAGAGTTTTCTTAGCTGGCAGCTTCCACATAACTTATTCGTGATGTAGTTCAGTCTTTTTCAATATTCGAATCGTTTTATAACTCGACAAGGTGACCAAATTGAGTTTCCCTTTGCTAGAATTCGACTGATATAGTATAAGGTTTTCTTAGCCAGCAGCTTTTATGCTGGTCTAGTCCTTTAAAATTCTCTGATCGTTGTATAGCTCCACAAACACGAGTTAGGTATACCAGTGATTGTTTTCTAGGTGGGTAGCGCAGAGTTTGACTCGTTGGCTAGTTTCCAGGGAAGTAAAGCAGTTGTCATAGTTCTCTTACCTGTCAGCTTGAACATGTGTTTCGAATATGACTCTATAAGTCTCGTAGATGGGTCTGGCTGTGAAATTCTCGTCAACTCAGATGACGAGAATTTTCACTTACTAACTATCCCGATTATTCAAAAAGGGACACAGCCAAGTTCCTCAACTGTTGCCCACAATATTTCCCTCCGATCAACTTAAAGCCGGTGAGTATTTTCCCTTAAAGAAAATCGATTTAAAAAAACGAGATTTGCCTATGACTACAGATAACAGCTGCGATTTCACAACAAAGATTGCAAAAACGCCCAGCGAACTCCTTTAACAAACATCCCTTTAAAGGTTCGTGCAAAATTGCCAAACACAAAACTCCTGTCCATCCATTTAAAGAAAATCCCATAAACTATCCCATTAGACAGGGTTTTTATTTTGCAAATCTATTTTTACGACTCTCCCCAGAATGCGAATGCACGTAGTAAATCTCAGTTCACATCAAAAACTCCCCTCTTCAAAAGGCTCCGACGGATATCTCTATCCATTTGCATCGTTAAACATAAAACAAAAACACACACAAAACAAGAGAAAAATATATACTAGAAATACTACACCATCACATCATGGCTCAAGCACATTGGAAATATTTCCGCACACATCCTCTTTCACATTGTTTCTGTTTCTGTTTCAGTTTTATCTCATGCCTGCAATATTGAGTGCACTTGGTAATCGTAATTGCGATGCACGCGATTGTAGATTTAGCAATCATAGTAATTGCACAAAAAGGAAAACAAAAAAAAACCACTAGGTGCTGACAAAAGTCCTTTTTTATTTATTCACACTGAAACAATACCAATGGAGGTCCCTTTGCCATGTAATAAATCCCAATTCGTTGCAAAAAAAAATGAAAAACACTTAAAAAACGGTGGTTCATCGTTGGGCGCCACTCAAATTTTTGACATCTGATTCTGATGCATTTTAATTGATGTCACAAGGGATACTTTTGACGCGCACGACTTTTCCAAATCCATCAACACGATGGAGAACACGCAACACGAAATGACTTCATTTCCTTTTTGGCGGCGCAGTAATGCCAGTCATGATGGCTTACTGAACCGTCCTGGGCGGGAGATTAGTTTTTTTTTTCAGACAGTTGCACGTTCTACAGTTGGATATCTGAAAGGATCAAGTGAGGTTTCCCTTTGGTTGGGGTTGGAAAACGAAAAAAATGGCGCCCAGAAACGGAAGCCAAAATGGATAATAAAAGCATCCTTAAACTCCCCAGGATGTGGAGAAAGTTATACAGAAGAAAAAGGAAAAACTGCACCTCAATTGCTTAACTCTGCCAGGTGAATGAGCATAAGTAAAAGGATTTTTTTTTGCAACAAAGAACGGAGGATATCCGTCTTCCGTAACCCCCACAGAGCCTTTGGGCTGTTGTTGAATTTTATGGCAGTAGAGAGGTCCCCAATGACACAAAGTCTACGTTGCTGATGGCTGAAGGACCATTCTTTTTTTTTTTTTTTTTGATTTCCTGATTTCTCTCATTTTTTTGTTTGTGTTGTTGTATCTAAATGTTTTATTTATTTTTGTTTCATCGTCGTCTCTGTGGAGTACTTGTTGCATTTTAATGAAATGTTGTAGTTTCAGTTTTTGTTTCGTTTCGGGGGCAAAGCACGCTTGAAATGTGCAAATCTCTCTGAGACTAAAGCACTTTGCTCTCCTTGGGCATTTTTTGTTCTGTTTTACACTTGGAAAATCGCTTATGGTATCCGCTTTGTTATTCATTGCGAATTGAGTGGGGTGGGGGTTGATGAGTGTGTACGGTATAGTGCTCGGATTTGTTGAATATTTGAACCGAATTGCAGAGGCAACTCCTCGCAAGGTATATGGAATGCCTAGAGTGGTCTGATTAAGATATGAATGTTTTAGTAGAACAATTGAAGGTTAACTGGTGTACGATATCGCAAGGGCGGACGTTTATTTATTAACTTAACGGAATCGTGGCGAAAATCTTCAGGTAGATGCCTTTTTGTACAAGTAGCACGTATCTCATGGGGCTACGGGTAGCGGCTTTTGTTTTGTGCTGCTTTTAAATCTTTGCACGAAATTGATACCGATGCGTGGCTACCGTTTGTGAAGGACCTCTTCGTGAGTAGGGGCTTGGAAGGGTCCAATATGTTAATCAAACTGGTTGGAGGAGGCTTCACTCTCTCACCTAGGTTGTTTGACTGGAGCCAGATTGAATTTCTTACAAAAGTCTTGCATTGTTTTCTGATAGTCAGGAAGAGGTATAGGTCCGCTCTGCTTAGGGATGTCAAGTATGTGCGAAGGACCGAAAGAACCAAGCTCCACCCAGCCCTCGATTAGTTGTAGGCCGTGCTATATTTAAATATCCCCGAAAAAAACCGAAATTACTTCTCAAGTTTTGTTCACCCCCGGCAAAATTGTATACTGTTCTCTAGAAAGTTTGCGGAAGCTTCATCCAGATGTTCGCATTTTGTTCTTCCGCGTGGCTTTTCGCAAACGGATGCCGATTCCTCTACCGAGCGTTAGCCCTTTCATACGAAACGCGACTGATTCGTAGATGAACTCGCCGGCGAAGCAAATGCGAATCGCCTGGTTTGGTACAACATTCAGTTTTTACTTCGTCCAGTTATCTATCCGCTAAATCAAGGGCCGTTTTCTACCAGAATGCAAGCCTTGCTGATGCGTTTTTTCAACTGATTCATCAGTATTGAAGTTGATTTTGAAGAAGACGGAGTCACAGCATTTTTGGAAAGTTTTACCCACCTAAAAAAACTTTCAAATTGCAACTATGTCAAGGACTTGTAGCTATCTCTGTATTCCAGTACGTCTTTTTGAACTCCATTAGTGCCATCTGTCAATTTTCCTTCTGAAGTGCGCTCTTCGTACTCAAAACTACGTCTCTTTAGCTGAACCACACGGTGCCAGACTTCGTACAATCCCCCATAAAGCTCAAACAAGTGTTAACCCATATTCAGACTGTCCAGTTAGGGGTAGAAAAACTGCCAAACACATACAAGCCATGACAATCATGTCTCAGTCGGCCCATATCCGGCTCGAAGAACCAATTTCGTTGCCAATCAAACTGCCATAAATCAAAAACTCGACTCCCCTCGTTTCAAATTGCACAGGCAGCGCAGGCATTGTATCATCATCTCTGTAGGCCGACAACAGCAGAGCATAATCCGTCCACAAATAGCTCAAAAACTATCACAGATTGAGGTAGGTCTACCGCCGGTACACCCGCACAATCTGTGGCAATCGTCCTCACCGTTTCATTGTTCAACCTATAAATTGCATAATGAAACGTAAACTTTGCCGCTCGCCGCAAACGCACACACGCCGACCCACAGCAAGACCTCCAAAAATATAGCACTCTCGAACGTGCATGTGCGTGTAATGAAAACTTTTGGTGCGTTTGGGGAAGGCACGGCCCCAGGAAAACGTCAGGAGCCGTAATGTTAACCACCGGTGTGTGTCTGTATTAATAGAGGCAGTTGTAGGCCTTTTTTGTTTTGTAGCACCCACGCAAGATGCAACTGCAAAGCCTAGACAATACAACTGTGTGCTGCTGTCTGCCGCTGGCGCGTCGGCTGAGGTGTCTCTGGCTGGTTTTGTACCTGTCAACCACCAGGTACACAGACGCCAGGCGAACGCAATTGGTTTGGTCAACAAGCTCCCGTGGCAGTGGTATCGTATCGCCCACACATTCGAGGCGTTATTGGCCCAGCTGCCAGACCAGCGAGCTCAATGAGAATTCTTGGACAAATAAACACTAAAATTATGAACAACGTGCATCGTCAGTGCATAGAGATGCATTTTGAGAAGACCCGACCTTGGCAATATATTTGTTGATTAATTTTGCGCCGCTCGATTCCATCAGACACCTTTTACTTTTGGTTTTTCTATGTGTACGTGGGTGATGTTTATTCCTGGGATTTGTTTGAATTTGTACTCAACTTGAACTTAGTTCTTGCCACAGGCGCATCTGCAAAGTGTCGTTGGCTGTAATGGCGGCATGTGCCACTTGACGGACCACGGCGAAGGTCAGATGGGAAATAAAGGAGTCTCGCACTTGGGTGGCAATGCGGTTTGTGTCGTTGGAATTGGATTTTTATTTTTGTTCAGTGTTTGAAAATGGCGCTTGGCGATTGCCAGTTGAGCTGTGACCGGAGAGGAGTCAATTGATGTCATGAGTTAAGTTATGTGGCAAGGGTCTTCTCATATTGTTGGGATCACTCTCTGCCGGAGAATTTGGTCCGGTCCGGCCTGCTTTGTTGGCCTAATTTTCGGTTGATATATAGAATCTTATTGAATTCCAAATTCTCTATGGCTTGTGACCGAATTTGCTTTTTTCCTACTTTCGAATTACTTTTTAATTCGGATTTCTTTTTTATTCCGATTTCTTTTTTATTCGGATTTCTAAGCGCTTCCCCAAAATTGACTGGCACTTTGTGAGCAAATTTCTGTCTAGTGCTGAGCATCCATAATCTTGTTTAACCCTAGAAAGATAACCCACGTCCACGAGACGTATGATGCGGAACAATTGTGTGACAACTTTTAAATTCTAAACCGCAGCGCGTTGACTGTCTCAACTATATATAAAAAAATCATTAATTTATTTTTTTTGAATAGTATCTATATAATTAAATAAATTAATTATAAATAATAAGAAGTTCATATGTTTAATTAAATACACTAATTGGCGTATGAGACGTATGATTATCTTTTACGCTCTTTATTTTATGATTATCTTTCTAGGGTTAAGATCTCACCAAATAGTTGTCGCCAGAGGTCTAACACGATTCGGACTGTTGTCCGGATTATATCCGCCTTCCAATATTTGACACTCACCAATTCTGATCGATTGCGCTTTGTTTTCTACAAAAAAAAAATCGCCCAAGGCTTCAATGAACCTGTTTAAGTATGCACTTGAAGATTCTTCAACATTTTTGATAGTCCGGAGTCCGGAAAATTTAAATTTTTGACCCAGATGTTTGGAATTTTTGTTATTTCCTACTGCAGTCGCCTTAAAATTGAAAGTTGTTTTCTGACTGACTGACGCTCATCACACACTCTCCCGCCTGAAAATAAACAACAGAGCTCGTCAAGAGCAACCCAACTTAAACGAGATTCGTTTAATTCCCTTTGCTACTTGGGAAAAAAATGAAAGACTGGAATAAACACTTTTTAAACATCGCCATATAGAAGGATAGAGCGTTAAAACATCAATCAGCTTATTCCACACACAGTTCAAGTAGTTCATCATAAAAGGCCAATCCCGAAGCCACTTCTTTAAAATTAAAGGCGCCGCTATTAAATAAAAATACGAACGCTTCCTCCCGCATCCGTTTGGAGGAGGAACTTCTGAGAAACTTTAATGACGCGCTCTGTTGCGAAACTACCATACGCTACCCATCATTCTCCGGATGGTCCATCCCAAACTGCAAGACATCTCGGGGCGACCCGCGAAGCCATTAAATCCGCCCCATCTGCACGTCTCATCGTATTAAAGTTTTCAAGTTTTCACCAAGTTTGCGCACACACCATCACGTTCGAGAAAAGCTCACTCAACTTCTGCAATAAAACGGGGAAGGCGAAACACTGGCCAAAAAAAAAAAACCAACCCCGTAAGAATTAACAACTCTCGTGCGAAGTGCAAGCGCATGAAAACAAATCCGTTTCGCTGTTTATTTCATTTCTTCCAAAAACACAGAACTTTTCTGCCAATTTTTAAATCACATTCATCCATGCTAAGCCTTTGATTGACAAAAAGGATGCGATTGACGCCCGGGGATAATTTTCGCTTAATTTAAAGTAACATTTGCTTTGGCCGATCTATCACAGATAGAGTTCTCAATGTCGGCAAGCCGCAGCACGGATTACCAGCCCCATTAGCATGCAAATTAAATTAATTGGACGCAAATTATCCATTGTAGCCTTTTAGAATTATAATCGATTACTTTTTGTTAATTGAATTTTCAGATTTTGACAGTAGGCGAATGAAATTAAATTGGCGCCAGATTTTCGGCGCGGAAGCTAAACAAAATTAAATCAGTTGACGGTAATCAAAGTGATGAGACGTTTTAATTAGCTCGAGTGGTGTTAATAAATATTCTGAGCTCATAGACGCATGTAAGCAACATGTCCCAAAGGTACAACACGAGGAAGACTGTAATGTGTAGATTTCGGGTGGTTGATTGAATTTCGGATGATTATAAGGAGCTCATTTTAATCAGTGGCATTGTGAAGGATAGAGCTCTAAATTTCTGTTTGAAAATGGGCGTTTATGTGGATTAAAAAAACAGAAATGGTCCCCAAACCGAACCTTGCGGTACGTCATCATTTAATGAAAGCTTTACTTGTTGGGTTGAGCAAACCAAGCTTCACCCTTGAAAGCCCTCTTTGAGACGCATCTTTTCTGATTATTCTCCTTTCTGAAGCTGTTGTTAAACCTTTCACTTATCTCACTTTAAAGCTTGATGATTCGGTCTTGGGTAGATTGGTCTTCGCGAAATTTGTTTATTTTTTTAAAGTTTGTTTTTGGCCAAGAAATTGCTGAATATTTTAATGTACGTCACAAATTTAGCAGTCAATTTTCTATAAACAGTTCCTCTTCAGAAGACCTTTCGGATTGCTACCAGGCAGGGAATGAACCTTGTGCACTTCGCGCGCAGTGATGAACCACTAGCAAAGAACAGTTTGATTGCGGGATGAACACACAAATGCAAGCGGAGTCAAGGGCTCTTAATTTTTTTTTTTTTAATACCAAAGGTTGGGAAGGACCGGTTGAGAGAAATTGGGTTGATTCTGTTGCACCTTCCTCTTTGTGTGTCCTGAAGACGTTGGTGAGAAAGCAGGGTTTTGGCCTTGGCGCTGCCTAAGTGCTCGGTAGTGACATTGACAAACTTGCTGAGCCTTTTGAATCGTCGGAGGTTTGCTGGCTCTCTAGCAATTTTCACAGCCGATCTTCTGTCTGTGGTCTTATTTGACAACTGTTCCTCTCTGTAGGCTTACTTGACAACCGATCATCCTCTCTGTGGGCTTACTTGCAAATCATCAAGCTAATCTATAACAAAGTTGGATTTTAGCTCGAAATGTACTTAATGTCGAATGTCGAATGAAGATGCAATATTAAGGTCTTTGGAAAAGCGTATCTCGGTGTCGAAATCAGGCTTAGTATGCTTTGTAAAGCTGTTTTTGGAGAGTTTCTTTTTTAACAGCAATGCTGTCATTCTCTCTTTAAAGATGACCTCAGTCCCCAATTTTTTAACACTCCAAAGTGGGCTTCTGGAAAGGAAATCTCAAGATATCCAAAAGTACCATCAGCTTGGATTACAAGCTCGATGTATCGACGGTTTTTAGAGGGAGAATTCTGCTACCGATGCTTTGGTGTATGTGGGCCTAAGTTCCAAGGGGTTATAGCACTGGGCAAATAACTCAACGTCGTTCAAGCGGAGCTTTCCGATTTAGAGCTATGTGCTCGAGAGTTCGAGACGCAAGGTACTAACCAACAGTGCAAAAATACATCAGATTCATGTCTGCTTATGCAATTCGGGGGAGAATATTAAATCTTCTTATTTCTGGTCATCCAACCCTTTCTTATTTTATAGGAAAAGCTGCTGCAAAAATCATCTAAAATTTCCATCCCATATTTTCTGATAAACATCAGTTTCTTGGAAATTCCTGTCAAATTTTGTGTAAAAGCCTCAAATTCGACTGAAAGCTTTATGCGGAGCTATCGTGGTTCACAAAGAGTCTGCATCCTGTTATTGGCCGCTTACTTTTTTTGAGTTTACAAGATTTGAACGTTCTTTTGCTCAACTTATTCCGTTTTTCCCACCCTTTTCGTAGGCATGATATTTTGTTCAGTGTACACCTTTTAATGATCTTTTAGGAGGTTGAGTTTGAAATTTTAGTCGAGTCTCCAAAGTAAGGGATGACGTCCAGAATTATTTTGGAAAACAACCACCAACCTGTGAATATCCCTACCAAATTAAATAAATGGTAAGGACTCCCCTTCAACCATTTCAATCTCCCATTACATTTAATTTCAATTCCTTTTGCCGCCCAAATTAGGGTGAATCCAGAAATTGATCACGAACTGTATCGAATGTCTAATTTTGCTGGCTTCCCTAATTCAATTCAATTTCGAAAATTACTCGAACGTGCCCTGTGGCTTTGTGTCTCGTCCTGAGTTCGCGCCAAACCACTTACGTACCCTCAACTGTATAATATCGTTGACAATAAAACTGTGTAACGGATACGCGCCTCATTCAGCTCACGTCGAATATATTAGGCGAAACTAGTCCCTACAAGGCCGTGGGTAATAATACCTCCGTCTCAGCAAGTCTTGACATTGGACAAGTGTTACGTGATCATCACGAAAGCGCATCTCAGTACAAACACGATAGAAGGTATCCGTGCATAGCCAACAACACACAAAGTCCTCATCAAGGACGTTCGATTTTGTTGTCCTCCCACCATCGACCGGCATTAGGTACAAATGTCACGCAATTCATATCGAATAGGAATTTTCTAAAGCGTGCTCGTAAAGGAGTACGGTTGCCGGGAGCTACGTCTGTTTTATTCAAAGGACACTTATATGAATACGATGCGACTTTGCGTGCGTGTCGAAAGAGTGCGTAACGAGAGTACTCCGTCAAAGTACTATACGCATTGTGGCGGTGAACACGGGAAGGGGAAGGCTCACATTAATCGTAATTAGCTGGGTAATTTGCTATCTGCGTGTCATTTTCATGAGTGTATGTGTGGGGGGAGGGATTGTAGAAATTGATTACGGGAGGATGTGTTACACGATATGATTTATACGGATTATTTTTTAACAACAAAAATTTCAAATTATGTTGGGTGAATGTTTTGTGAAAGTTTACGACATTTCGAGGCAGCGTTCTGTGGAAATGTTTTGCCAATAATTGTGGTGAACGAGGTTAGGCTAAGGCCCTTGACAAGAAAACATTTCCACTCGATGGCGTGCTAACAACAAATGTTTGTCGTTGTGATATAAAGTATTTTGAGCCACACCTTAATCATAGCAAGTGGTTTCCAAAATGGTTCGCTTTTCAGGTAAATTTAGGCTTATATGGTTGCGAAGGAGTTAGGGTTAGAGTTTCTGACATGCAGCGCCCTCTATTGAGTTGTTTTTAGGAAGACAACTTTGTATAAAAATTGGATGCCGTATTTAAAACAAAGAGCTTTCATTTGTTGTGCTCGCATTAAGCTGGATTTTTGACGGGGCTTACTGGAAAACTGCGATTTTTTTAGCTACCTCAATCGACGGCTAGATGGCCTTGGAATATCTCAGATTTTAGCTGTTTTTTCTCTGAATTTTCAATCCTTTCAACGTAGGTTCGGGGGAAACTCAATTTACGGAATGGAAGGGAGTATTTTTTTGTGAAGTTTTTTGAGTTGTAGCCGATCCTTGTGGAGTATCCTTGGGCGGAGTTCCTTTGTAGATCGTCTAAGCGGTCATTAGGTCTTACAACGCGCGGGTGTGGATTGACAAATATGCCTTTTAAATTTATATTTCAATATTTCATCTTGTTTGGTTGCAAGTGCACTACTATCGTTCATCTGTCAGCCACCAGGGGACGCTGTTGTATGTGTTTGATTTTCCCTTTCAATAAAGCAACAGAATTGATTAAATTTGTCCCATCGTACTGAACTCCATAGCAGCAAAAATTCCACACCCCCCAAGGCCACCAATTCGCCCAGTTCGCAGTCAACTTAAGCAAAGTCACATCGTCTTGCGATGGTTTCGAAACAAGTCGAGATAAGAAATCCATTGCCACTATCGATGTAATGCCGACTCAAATCGAATTGTAACCGAAACAACCCCACCAATCACCTTTACAGCTTGCACCAACAATTATTCCATTTAACTGAGGAACAGAGAAAAAAAATCGATTTAAGAAGCCATTAACAAGATAATTCATGGTTGCTTGTAATAATTTCGCCTAAAAGCGAAAACGCACACACCAACCCCTCCGGCCAACCTTCACAGAGCATACATGCATGTGTTACGCGCGCTTAAGCGTTGTTCTTGTTCGTTCTTTTCACCTCCACCTGCAGTCAATTACCTTCCAGCGATCTGTGTGTACACAACGCACACTGAGCCTCGATTAAAACAATTAACGAATAATTAATAAATTTATTCTCGAAATTACATTAGGGGACTTGTGACTGTGAGTGGTAGCAGTACCCCAGCAATTTGTTCCGTTTGTGTAGCCCTGCTCTATGGAGCATTAATTCAAGGTCCATTACGTTCTCGAATGTAAAGGGCGATACTCGTATGCTGGTCGTTTGTTTTGAAAGGATTTTTGGATTATTAACTTCTGTCGTACATTAGAGGCTTATTTTAAATTCCATTTCCAGTCGTAAGCATAATCACATGTGACCTCCTCGGATGGCAATGTGTAATATTGCGTAATAGGAAATTACAAAAGGGATAACGACGCACACAAACAGCCAGTTGGTTGCGCCCCCAAACTGTAATATCGATAATAGATAGAGAGGATTGTGTTGTGAAGGAAAGGTTAAGGAATTGAATGGCAAACCGAATGTCGAGTCCCTGGGGGACTGGGCTGTCTTGTTTTTTGCACAATAGACTGCCAGATGGACTCTTTGATGACCACATAGATGGAGTCTGTGTCTATTTTTTTGGGACACAGGTCCAGGGGGGGGGGGGGGGACATACAAAAAGGAAAAAAAAATTGTATCGATGGGGTCGCTCAAAATTCAAGAAACATCTCGCATGTTTGTATATTTGTGTAACTCACGAGGAGGTCTGGGTAAAAAGGAAAATGTATAGTTTGCTCGGTTGCAAACTTTGCCTTGTTTTTTAAGATATTTTTTGTAAGTCTTTCATAGTCTAGTCTAAGGGAAGCCGTGCACTGATCTCTCGGTCGAAAAAAAATAGAACACATAGCTTGCAATTTGAACGAGGGCACCAAATAATCGCAACACATTGGCAAGCGTGATGGAATTTTGAGCAATAAGTCGACGGTTCGACCCCTAAAATAGTCAAAATTATGCTTCAATGTTGTTTTTTTTTTTACGAATGCAACAACTCCTGCTGTCGTCATTTTAACAAGTGCACATTACACCGAAAAAATCTCAACGCAGTGCCTAGCGTGGTGGAATTTTGATCGATGGCTCTCCGGTTCGACCCCTAAAATAGTCAAAATTACGCTTCAATGTTGTTTTTTTTTTTCGAATGCAACAACTCCTGCTGCCGTCATTTTAACAAGTGCACATTGCACCGAAAAAAATCTCAACGCAGTGCCTAGCGTGGTGGAATTTTGATCGATGGCTCTCCGGTTCGACCCCTATAATAGTCAAAATTACACTTCAATGTTGTTTTTTTTTTACGAATGCAACAAATCCTGCTGTCGTCAATTTAACAAGTGCACATCAGCGTGCTGGAATTTCGAGCGTGGGTCTCCGGTTCGACCCCTAAAATAGTCAAAATTACGCTTCAATGTTTTTTTTTTTTTTACGAATGCAATTCCGGCTGTCGTAATTTGAACAAGTGCACATTACGCCTAGCTTGCTGGAATTTCGAGCAATGGGTCTCCGGTTCGACCCCTAAAAAAATAAATATGACGCCTTAACGCCTGGCATCTAAGGGTACAGCTCCGAAGAGAAAGTTTATCTCGGCTTTCCGAACTCGGCATAAAATGGTAGGTAATTGGCACGATAGAAAAAAAAAAAACAGGACCTTTGGCAAGTCAAGTTGATTTAATCAATCACAGATTCTTACATTATCGGCTTTGAATGGCTGAGTGAAAGTATTGATTAATTGGTCCGCAGGCATTTTTTGAACCAGCGATCATGAGATTCTCAATATTGACAATTTATCAGCGTGTATTTGTTCTTCATCAGTTCTTCCATAGACGTCTGTTTCGGTTTCTGCCTTGGTTTCTTCCTGCTAATGTTCTGATCGTCGATTATCTCGTTTATTCACGTCTACGAGCTCGACTATCTAAGTAGTACCCCCTGTTCATTTACTGTCTACACTGTGAATTGATTGGACCGCAAATATCGCTCTTACTCAGCTCACGTTCAGGCTTTGGGTACAATTTTTTCCTGACTGTAGATATTTAGAACTTGTTTCGCTCCGAATGGTTGCATAATTTTAATATGACACAAACCGTACTAATCTGAAGTTTAATTGGATAGCTCTTTTTATTTTTCTGGCATGGGCCAGTGTCGAGATCAACTGGTCTAAATGATCATCTTCACTGCCTCCCTATTTGACTGTGGTAAGTAAGCAATAGTCTACGCCCCTCTTCTAAATTTCATGCAACACACACACAAATTTACGTATGTGGTCATTAATTTGCTAATTCTAATTTTCGTTTGCCCATTTAACCAGCTCTATTACAATCATCTTTATACAAGTAGACAGCTTTTATATAACAGATAAAACCAACCACAAAACATAACCAACTTCATTTATTTATAATAAATATCTAGTGCAATATATTTAATTTTAATTCCTAATGTAAAATACTTTATATATTATTTACAAAACTAATTTTAAGTCCTAAGTTATTTGCTATATAAAATAAAATAAAAAACTTCCGCTCAAGAAACAACAAGCAAAATTAACTACAATCAAATCAAAAAAAATAAAAATAAACATCAACAATCAAACTACAGAGAAAACCCACAACAACTACAACATCAAATTAAAAAAAAATCTATATAAATATTTTTACTAATATATATGGACACAAGCTACACACCTCTTCCGGGGAAAATATCATTTTGCAAGAGATAACAATCTGAATCTTATCACACATAAATAAACATTAAGCAATTTTTTTTACAAAACCGATATTCAGTTGTATGAGAAGATAGAAAAAATTTATATATGCAAAATCCAAAAAAAAAAAAATCAAATTCACAAGAGAAAAACTAACCCCCTCTCCTTCAGCCTTCAGAATATATTATATAAAAAATACATGAAAATACATCCACGAAAATACAGACAGTAAAGTAAAAAAAAATAAATTCAATCAGAAAAAAAACTAATACTACTACTACTATTACTACTTATTTACTACTACTACTACTACTACTATTTACTACTACTACTACAACTCAAAAACTACAAGAAAAACAAATCAAATAAAAATTTTCAAGTAATAAACAAAACAACAAAAAAACAAAAAAAAATTTCAAAAATCAAATTTGAAAAAAAAAAAAAAAAAAACAATAAGCTGTTTACTGAAAAAATCCAATATCGCTTGTTTGTCTGTGTGCAGGGTTTACGGTCGTGACGTGTGACGGACTGAACAGAGAGTCCCCCCGCCCCGGGTACCTAATTTCCTCCCCCCCGTCGTTCAGCAACACACCCCGAGAGCGAGATGGATTCGTTTCGAATATAAACAATCAGCCAGTGAATATCACTTGAACAGATCAGATCAGATTGTAACAAATATTTGTTGATTTTTTTGTTGGAAATTTTCACACAAAAACTGAGAAAAATCGGATGAATTGTAGTTTTTGATGAGCATAAAAATGAAAGATTGCCAATCTCTAACGAACAGCATATAGGTGGTAGATTGAGAAGAACAGAACCCACAAGTCGTCATGTATTTAGAAGGCAATCTGAAGGAGGGTGAGAGGTGGTGAGAGGTGTGTAGTGACAACCGGATCGCAAAATGATTCGAATGCTGAAAATGATAGTGTGTGTGTGTTTTTTTTTTTACGTAAAATGGAAATTGCATTGTTGAACAAGAGAAGAGAAAAATCTGAAAAAAATAAAACAATGCAACGAAAATCTGATCTGTTCATATTCACTACACCGACTGCAGAAGGATGTGCGCGAGAGGAGGTGCAAGGCAGGGAGACGCAACGATGGAGTGACTGCGAGGATGCAACAACAGCAACAGTTTTTATTTCATCCAACTGGTGGTGAGTTAACGGATATTTGTTTGTAATATCACTGTCGTCATAAATTTTAGTGCACAATTATTTTTTTGTTTTGTTTCCAGTTTTATAGAATTTATGTTCAATATCATGTTTAGCTGCATTGAGTTTTATTTTTAACTTGTACACAAATGAAGTATGTTGGTAATTTTAAGTGATTTCAGTATATTCCTATGTGTGTTCTGAGAGATTAACCTTACCCTCTGTGTAAGCATGCTGTCGCACGGTTGTGGGGCGTTCGGTGACACGATTGTGGGGCGTTCGGTGACACGATTGTGGGTAGTTCGGTGATTTATTCTTGGAAATGGGGGAAAGTCCATTGCAAAAGCAAGGGGATACTTATTGAAATAAATATGGTAGCTATTTTTGAACCGTGGCGCCATCTGGCGGCTTTTTTTTTTTAATGCACCGGACTTCTCTACGTTGGCTTCTTAACACGCTGAACTCATACTCGATGAATTGGTGGTCTGATACAAGGCAATGTCCCACTAACTGTCTTCTAGATTCATAACCCGTAACGCCATCTATGACATAAGTGCATTCAATATCGACACAAACGCCAATTGTAGAAATGGAAAAAAAACCCCGTCCCCATGTTCTGTAATTATCACATCGATATACTCGTATTTATCACTAAAACGAGAATTGAAACGAAGTGTTCTTAATTTTCGATGTGAAAATTTATCGAGTTACAGAACATGGGTCCTGGTTTCGCACAAATATCCGTGAAATTAATTTTTGGGAGTGAAACCGACTTCGTAGGACGTAGGTGTTACTTCTACTACAGTCCTCCGAAGTGATGGGCTTCAATGCTTCATCCATCATGCCTCGACAACCATCAACCTTCCATAGCTAACTGCCTCCAATTGCACACAGCGTCTGTTAGAGATTGTTCTTCAAACTGGGTGAAACTTTCGTTAAGGTCTTCCTCTACCTCGTTGTTGCTCCGCAGGTAAGCATTGATTTCCATTTGACGTAGGTATCCGTTTTGGTCAGGTTGTTGTCTTGGGACACTTTCTGGTGAAGGCGATTAGTCTGTGGCGTATTGGAATTGAATTTTAGTCAATCTATAATCCCCGTAGAGGGCGCCACGGTTAACAGATCGCTTTGGAATTTTTATTTGAGGGGTATAATTTCAAAACTCTTCCTTATTTTTTGTTTCAAAAATTAAGTATGAGAATGTGTTCTTTAGAAGTACCCTCATCTGAGTATTTGGCTAAAATTTATCAAAATTTGTTCATTCCTATACATTTGAGTGCCTAAAAAGTGTAGATTTTTTTACTCTTTATTCTCCCCAAAATTAAAATTTTAATTTGTTGAACTGCTCACTCTGAATTCTGTTATATTTTTCTTACGAAAATTAGTTTTTTTAAAGGTTAGGTTAGGTAAGGTGACTGTCTGGAAGGACACACTTAGACCAAACTAAATTAGGTCCTTTATGATACCAGAGTTTTCTCTGTCCACACTTACTCATATATAAGAACCCTTTTTCAAGAAACCGAACAATTTTCCACTAGAATTTTGGACTAGCAATGGGCAAAGAATCGGCTTAGGACCAAAAGACTTGCAAAGGTGTCGAAATTTACTTAATTTCTGCCCAGAATGCGGTCAAACTTTAGGCACTTTTCAATTTAAAAGCTATCTTGAATAAAGCATAATAATTTCCATTGTGTAATGCCCACAAAACGTATATTTAAAAAAACATATTCACTTGCCATGTGAACAAAAATTTTGTTTAAAAAAATATTTATCTCGCAGAAGTTCACTATAAATGTATTTTTGTTGTTTCTGTTCATTATAAACCATCCGATTGACATGGTTTTCAACTCAACATCTGCTGTTTAAAATAGAGCATTTTTAAATATTCCATATGTATCGATCTACATCTTACTGACGAACTGACCTCCCACCCGCACTTTACCTGCCACTCACTCGTTGCCACATTTATCTAAATAAATTTTAAAAATACCCTCAGGTATAGCGCACAAATCATCACCTGTGTTGTAGTGCGTCAAAAACAACACAGCTTGTGTATTTTCACAAATGTTTTGCGAACAAAAAAAAAAAAAAACAAATTTAAAAAAAACATTTCCCATACCGGGAATCGAACCCGGGCCTTCTGGGTGAAAGCCAGATATCCTAGCCACTAGACCATATGGGATACAAATTCCACCCGGTCCATCATCGTCCAACTGCTATTGTGAGTTCATTTAGACGAAAATCTATTTATACCTCATTTTGTAAAGCATTCACATCGACGTCATAGCAGAAAAGGTGTCTTCCGTTCGACTATGACTAATTGGTATCTGAATGCATAAACTGTGGAGAGGTATTCGCGGCAGAAATTTGAATTTCATTCTGCCTTTGAGACACACCGCAGCGAGGCCACTCGTGTATTGAGTGTACGCTCAGACTGAATGCAAGTGAAATAATTATTTTCGTTTTTCGCATGTGAAGTAAATTGGTGACTGTATATAACGAAAATTTTCCTTTAAAGTATGTCGTTGTCGCATCATAAATTGTGGTGGGAGGCGCGGGCGATGGTGGTTCGGTGCTGTTGTCGATCTGATAATCGTTTAACTTTTAATTACACAGACGGCACACTGATCTATTGATTGAAAAATAATGAATGCCTCTTTGTTCGCAATACTGTAAAGTCGGAATGTTGTAAATTAAATTAAGTCATCACTTGATGTGAGTGCGTTCACTCGCTAAGAGGAGCAAAGAACTCGGAGTGGGCAATACAAAGTAATCAAATAACTCAACTGATGAAATTGTAATTTGTATCTGATTGTTGTCGGAGGCGATCTGCGAGTCGGCTTTGCACGGAAGTTGAGTTGATGGAATGTGTGGAGACTCTCGAAAAAGCTCCACCTTCTCTAGTTCATCTGGCTGACTTTTGTAGTTCATACTCATCCGAATCGAGTTCAACTTTCCGACTCTGTGGGCCTTACCAATAAACATTTTTAGCTTCGACTCTAAATTTTAGTAGTTCACAGTGCTAATATTTTCTATACAAATTTCGCAATTGTGAGCTTCCGTAAATTTAAAGTCGGGACTAAAATTTGTCATTATGAGGGCGCTGTATTTCCTGTTCCTACTCCTCTGGCGGTCCCTGACTCGATATAATTCGTTTGATTGGTATTTTTCTCCTTTAGTTTTATCACAAAATATCTAACTCCAGAATTACTCGTAAAACTCTGATTAACTCGCTTGATCCGAGTTTACTTGCCAGACTTCGTATTTTCTAATCTTACTCGTATTACTCGTTATTACTCACCTGACTCAGTATCATTCGATTTCACTCGTTTGACTCGATATTAATTCTCACAAGTCACGCGAGTTTATTTGTCCAATTTCCGATTATTTCTGATCCAAAAATAAATTCTAATTTACTCCACTGATTCCAGTTTACTTGCCCGACTTGATTTTGTTCTACTTTTACTCGCGACTACTCACCTGACTCGGTATCATTCGATTATACTCGTTTGTCTTAATTTTTATAATTCACACAAGTTTACTTGTCCAACTTAAGTACCATCATTTTATTTCTGACTCGGTAAATTCTGATTTACTCGCTTGATTCCAGTTTGCTCTTCCGACTCTACTTTTGCCTTTTAGAGTCGATATAATTCTTGCGACAAGTTTCGAGTTTACTTGCCTGACTTTATATATCCTATTCGTACTCGTATTGCTCGCGATTACTCACCTGACTTGGTAACTTGTCATTACTCGGTTTGCTTGCCGTTCTTGGTGTTACTCGCTATTACCAGTTCTACTCTCTATTACTCGTTTTACTGTTACCCTCTATTACTGTTAATACTCGCTATTACTCGTTCTACTCTCTATTACTCGTTCTACTCCCTGTTACGCGGCTTACCCTCTATTACTCTTAATACTCGCTATTACTCCTTCTACTCCCTATTACTCGTTCTACTCCCTGTTACGCGGCTTACCCTCTATTACTCTTAATACTATTACTCGTTCTACTCTCTATCACTCGTTCTACTCCCTGTTACGCGGGTTACCCTCTATTACTCTTACTACTCGCTATAACTCGTTTTACTCTTTATTACTCGTTATTCTCCCTGTTATGCGGCTCTCCCTCTATTACTCGTAATACTCGCTATTACTCGTTCTACTCCCTCTTACCGGGGTTACCCTCTATTACTCTTACTACTCGCTATTACTCGTTCTACTCTCTATTACTCGTTCTACTCGCTGTTACGCGGATTACCCTCTATTACTCTTAATACTCGCTATTACTCGTTCTACTCTCTATTACTCGTTCTACTCCCTGTTACGCGGCTTACCCTCTATTACTCTTAATACTCGCTATTACTCGTTCTACTCCCTATTACTCGTTCTACTCCCTGTTACGCGGGTTACCCTCTATTACTCTTACTACTCGCTATTATTCAACTGACCCACGCTAATCTAACTCATCCCTAATTCTCATTGCTAATGAAAGAGCTGGGTTGGAAATGTGACGGCATTTTTTTTTAGGTACAAATTTCGCAAATTTCGATCCCACCCTGTATTATACGAGTACGATTCCGAAGGATTTCCCGGAGTTGCTCTGGATTGATTATAGTTTTTTAATGAGTCCATGGGAGTTCATATGGGCGTTTCTAGTTATCTAAACAAGACTGCCGTACCTTACCCTTAAACCAGTTTGCGAATACTGCTCAAGTACACAAAACTATTAGCTCCAAAGTCTGGTAAACATTTGTCTATCAATTTTTTGCTTTTGTAAAGTACGACACTTCAAACAGAAATTAATTGCGCCGGCGTATCTCACTCGTCGACTTCGTCCTCCATGGATGTGCAGTGCATTCTAGTCAATAACTGTTGGAATTTGTATCTATCGCCTTTATTATTTTATCTCTTAATAGGCTACTTTTCATTGTTCGAATAAAAACAACAATCACTGTTTACCTATTTTTGTTCCCATCGCACGTGATACTCTATTTACCCACTCAGCCGGTAGAGAAAAAAACAAAAAAGAAACAAAACTCGTAATTACATTCAAGTTGATTTGAGTAAAATTGAGTTTACGTCTCCATCAAGGTTAAAGTCTGTATAGAACCAACTCACACATGCTCCTCCATATATCGGCTGTGTTGTATAAAATTGTTGCACGGTTTGTTTATCCACTTTTTTTTTTTATTGTTGGTTATACTCGTATTCTATTGACTTGCCTCTGATAAGGAGTACCACATTCGCACGTATGCAATCAGATTTCAGGGGAACAACTTGAATGATCGCCGGAGATGTGGCGTTGACAATATTGCCTTTTATGGACCCGGTTTGTGCACGCTTCTCGATTTATGATAGAGCGATTAATCATGTGCTTTGTTTGGGGCCGGCCGACCAACCGACGGTGTTAGAAGTAACCTTTTCGATTGACGCTACTGTGCGCCTGAGTGTGTGTTCGTTTTATGGGGTTTTATGAGAGGAACAGATTGATTTTGATGTCGCCAATCTTTTAATTGAAATTGGTAGTTTATTTTTGTCATAGAGGACTTTTCTGTGACACGGTCCATGTACGGCTTGAAGTGTTATGATTGAAATAAATTGGATTTGGATAAATTCTATGACAAGAAGCTTGTTCGGAGTGGTTTATGGATTTTCAATTGACTAGAGTGTGAATGGCAGTCGCCAGTCAATGCGTTAATTGGAAAGATGCATGTACTCGTCTTGCAGTTTAAATTATGCATTTATTTATTTGACTTGGATGGATGGACTTGTATGCTGAGCTCGCCGAAGGTTTTGTTGAAGGTTATTTATTAAAAGCAGGGCAATTTGATTTAAAAAATACTACTTTGACCCCATATTCAAAAAGTCATCATTCTTTACGTGCCTCAATATCTAAATGAAACTCCATTTGAAAGCCATTGATCTGTCAGCTTGTACCATTCCAAATTCACTTCTAAGTGAACCTGATTTTTGTTTTGCGATTACTGCACTAAAACGGAAAATAAATACCAATAACTACAATAGATTGCTGCATTTTAAAATTACATTCTTCTAGTTTTAAAAAATACAAAAATTCGCTCTCTTTTAGCTTATTTTGAAAGGAAAATACCAACAAAATAGGAACTTATCCACGATCTGGTATCACTGTTTTCAAAATTGACCCAGAGAAAAGTCCGTAATGTTCCTCCCATCGCTGAGATACTTCAATTTTTCCACCTGTTTTAATTGGTCTCCGAGAACATGCAGACTCCAGGGCACTCATTCCGTAACTTTTCAGACAATTATCGTCGTATTGACAGACCTCCAAAACTAGCAACTAAGTGCTAAAATTACAAGTTTGAGAGCTCAATCCAGTTCATTTTCCACAAATATAATGAAAGCTGACTTTTGTCAGAAAAGATTCAAGCAGAATATGACTTATTTTGATGATCAAAGTTTCAAAAACGATCGTTGATATACAGAATCTGCCCCCAGACTTTCCTGAAACAACTGTCTATTTAGATATTTTTCAGACAGTCAAACGTATCGAGTGCGCCCTGAAGCTGAGCCTGGGAAGCTCCAAGAACTCACCACGACCACGACTTATTTATCGCAACTCGAAAAGTTCTTGGACAACGCTTAGATGTGTCATTCGTTACATATTGTCCAAATGAGTTACAAAAAAAATGAGAGGAGACAAAATTGACCCCTGAGGAAGTCCAACTCCTACGGTGGAACGTGTTGGCTTAACGCCGACTATACTCGGGCATAATTTGAACAATTTTCTAAAGATGTCGATTCGATTCGATTCTTTTTCGCGACGATTTGACGTTTTTAATGTAAGTCGGGGATCACGGCAACAGGGAGCAAGCCATGCGAGCTAGTCAAACTTGAATCCGTCCTTGCAAACACAGTAGATAGATTAGAGTAGGTAGGAGCAAAACCTATCGGTGATTACTCACTTAAGGGATCTCTAAATAAAAATAGATATGTAACTCCAATATCTCCATGAGGAGTAGTGTGCTGTTCCACTGATTCATAGGTCTCCGGTTCGACCCCCAAAAAGGCACGAATTACAATTTAAGATTTCTTTTACTGCCAACGCATGTCAAACTTCAAAGAGTATATTATTTTTCAGAGAAAAGCTTCTCAATTTAGTCTTTCGGATACGGCATTCAATCGCAGGTCCCTTACATTCGTCCTTAACGTGTTTTTTCATGCCAACGCCTAGCAAACAACCGAGAGTATATCTGTCAAGGAAAAGCCTCTTTAATTTAGTCATTCGGATACAATACAAATAAAAACATACTTAAACGAATGGTTGTCAGAAATAAAAATTTCCACCATTTAAAAACCGTGTTCCAGTGTAATGAATTTTGGGATATGACGTTGGCTTAAGCTTGTGTCAAATATGAACAAAATCTAACTCAAAATATGTCAAATGTTTCAAAGGGGCTAGTTATTTTATTATGGGCGAGACTTCCGATTTGAATGTCCGTTTTCGGCGACATAGGTCCACAGGTGTTACTGACTTCGGCTACCAAAAGCTTGTAATGGAGGTAAGTTGAAGGCGTGATAAATCAAAATCTATCAGGTAGATGCTTAACAAGGACTACCGGTATACAGCCGTTGTATTGAAAGTTCGGGCTGTACTGTTCTGTACTTGGAACTATTTTAGAAAATAGCTTTGGAGGTCGGTCTCCCCCTAGGTCAAATGACGTCTTGCTCTAGGGCAACTGGTGATCTTTAGACACTTATTCTTCTTCTCCTCCTATAGCTATATAAGTCACACAGGAGGACTAAATTTTGTCTGAATCCAGGGTTGGCATATTCATCGAATTTTCTAAATAAAATAAATTAGTTGACGCAACAGCTCCAGCGTCTTTTAGCCATTCCTCTGCATGAATTTTTACTTCTGGAACGAGTAGAAGTCACGCAGAAACACTCTCAATTTTGTCTGAATCCAGGGATGTCATATCTATTAAATTTTCCAAATAAAATAAAATAGTATATTTAATGCCAAAGTATTTAAAAAAAATATTTTCCGTCTTTGAAGAGACCTAGTGCTTTTGGCAATCAAATAGAGGTGACACTTTGACTTGCACCTCATTTTCATTCGATCACAAAAGTCTTCCTTAGAGCTCCTGCGATTGTAAGCTCATTCGAAAATTAAGACCTCTACGATGTCGACAAACGAGGCCTAGGCGATAGGCACTGTGGTTCACAGCTGTTAGAATCTAGCACCTCAGTTGGGCTCACATGCCTCGCAAATAGAGGTCGCTTTATATGTATACAGACAATTGTTCTAATATTTAAACTCCGTCCCTATTCAGCTCGCCATCTGTTCCATATGTTCTTCCCCTTAGCATCCCCTCCACACCCCTTCCCCATCTAACCTATATAAATTTATTTATTTTTTTTTAGAAAAGAGTAAAATTTTCAAGGACGAACTTGCATTTACGTTTGTGTCCCATTGAATCACAATTCTACATTTAAACTTTTGTTTTTACTTCCAGTTAAGGAAATTGCCAACGGTCGTTCGCCATTACTGCAGGAGCCACTTTATGGAACTCGTCCTCAGCCATATAGTGAGTACCCCTTATAGGCTTACATAAAACCTCGTTAGCAAAGGAGTTTCCATTTTTGTTTGTTTTTTTTTATTATTTGTTTGCATGCTTTAATATCTTTCAACCAACGCACAAGGATATTACCTACTTTATAGTGAGAGTTCCCGAGAAAGGACACTTGTTTCATTTCAATTCACTTCTGATTTCAGTCATTTTAGCCTCGAACGATTGCATTTCATATCCGTGAAAAGAAGCAATATCCTTTTTCCCAGAAAAATACGGAAAAACATACAAAAAGCTGGGATCAAGTGCTCTAAGAGATGTCCCAAAAACCTTACCCAAACAAAGCGCAAAAAAAAACGACTTTCCAAAGTCCAATGTTTTATTTAACATCCTTTCAACGCAAAACTCTTGTATCCTGATGATAATAGTCCTGCAATGATATTATTTCCTTTTTCGTGTTTTTTTTGTTGCTTCTTTGCTGTCCTTCCTTTATTTTTGGGCAAAAAATATCCTTTGGTTACAAGCCCTAAAGGGACCTGCGTTAAGGACTCTATAGAGCATAGATTGTGCACACAATTGTAACAACCCAGTATGAGAGGGAATCATTTTCGTTCACAAAAAAAAAGAAAGTAGTTACGGACATCTCTGCGTGTTAAGAGATACCAACTTTAGCTGGAAGGATAAATGACAAAGTCTGTCTTTCTACATTGTATTGGATGGGGGACGAGAGTGCTGCTTTCCTTTGCGCTCTTCGCCACCCTTAAGTGTTATGTACTTTGGAGTCCTATCTTCCTTCAAGTACTATTTTCGGTCTGAATGTCCTTTTCTTTCATCAATTTGACCCAGACAACTATGAGGAATTTTCTTAATTTTCCGCACAGGAATTGAAGGTTGAATGATCTCTAAATAGCGAGCGAGGAGAAGTAATATATTTCACCTTGGAATGCGAAAAAGGACGAGCATACTCATCATCATTGAATTGACTTTCCTGCGACAATTTTTAGTTCTAATAACAATTTAAACGAGTACCCTGATTGCAAATACTAACAAGGATTCTTCTCTTAGAACATGTTTTCTTTTTCTAGCATGGTATATGGTAATGGGAACTCGTTCCTTTGAAGGCAATGCCATCAAAAGTACGAGTAAACTCTTTCATTTAGTTAAGTGATAGCAAGGATGTTTCCAGGAGATGTTGTCGATTGCTTGGGAATTATTGTGGATCTCTTATCGTTGTAAGGAGCTTAAACTGGTGGAAGTTTGAAGCTGGTTTTTATTAATTTCTCCAGGGTTGTTATAATTGGCAATAGGTTGTTTTGAATAGTTGTGCGATGGCAGGGAACTCGGTTTGCAACTGTAGGCAATTTTGGAGCAATTTTGTCCAGGGATGTCAGTCTGAAAGAAATTTGTAAGAGATAATTCTTCATCCGATGACGTTTGTATGCCACTGTAGGTTTAAAGAAGAATTTAAATCGACTGACACTATATTCCACTGAACTTGTCAATAGCCCCATAAAACACTCAATCTTGTCTGTATCCAGGGATGGCACATCCATCAAATTTTCTAAATAAAATCAAATAGTTGACGCAACAGCTCCAGCGGCTTGCGACCATTCCTTTGTATGAATTTTTATTTTTGGAACGAGTAGAAGTGACAGGAGGACTCAATTTTGTCTGAATCCAGGGATGGCACATCCATAAAGATTTCCAAATAAATTAAAATAGTTGACGCAACAGCTCCAGCGTCTTGTAGCCGATCTTCTGTATAAATGTTTATTTTCAGAGCGAGTAGAACTCACTCACAAGCAGTTCTATAGCTCACCCTTTAAGAAATATTCTTTTAAGAAAAAGTATACCTTGTAGTACCCCACTTAAATTCTTTGTTGGCAAAGTGCCACACTTTGTATTCACGCAAAAAGAAAATAAACAGCTCAAATCCTACCCATTGTATTCCTCAGCACTCGCTTTCTCCTCATACACAATATCAATTACAACTAATAGCCGTTACGTGCGTTCCCTTCAAACTCTGACTACTCATTTGCATTCCATTGCAAGTGTGCTGTTACAATTTTCTTTCATTCTCAGCGAACTTAAATATTCTTTTTAATTAACGCTAAAGATACTTTACTCTTTTTAATGGCAGCCACTGTACATTGTTGTTCTAAATGAAAAACAAATCAAGTTCTTGTTTCACAAAGGACAGCTCTAGCTCGACAAGATACCGAGCAGAATAAGATACAGAAAAAAATACGACCAGCACGCGGCACAAACTTTTAATTGACTTCTTTTCATTTCGAATGGAAATGGATAAAGTTTTCCTTCACCTAGCCGAACCGTAGTTTTCGCAGTGAACAATATTTATACAGAAGGAAAAACACAATAAAAGTAATATTGTTGTTATGTTGTGCATGGAGGTGAGGTCATTGCATTTTATTGATATTATTTTAAGGCAGCCGCTGGGTGTGGTCGTCCTTTAGAGGGTGGGAACGATACCATGTGAGGAGTGTTTTTACTGGACGTGTATCCGAGATAACCTCCAGCTGCACAACATCTCCTTGCATGAGTACGGAATTTACGGTTGAAAGTGCATTTTTCATTAAATCTAAATCGAAACGAGTCACGATTTTCAATAGTTTGCTAAGGAAATCCGGTTCGAAGGACCATCATAAAGACTGAGTAATATTTCAAGTGACACTTCAGAAGATATATTTATCTGACTCAATAAATTTAATCTCCATTGCAGAAATATCCTTAGAGACTTATCTCATCGATAAATTATTCATTCGTTTTATCCAATTTTCTTACAACAAATCAAATTCATTTTCTCATTCGCATCGCACAGGTACGGGTCGGCGGAGACTCGCATAGAATTCTGATAATGCTGGACCATTTGAATAGTGACCCAGTCTGTGCGCCTCAATTTGGCACAGTTGTTTTGATTAGATCCAACTGGCGATGGATTTTAATTGAATTGAGCAGTTTCTTGAATTTTATTCCATCAATGAAACCTAGACTCATATAGAGATACCCTCTTACGGTTGTGCCATTTAGTTCGATTGATCGATTTGTCTTTTCAACGAGTCGACATTATATCATCAAATTGTCTTTTTGACGTGTGCGCTGTTCCACTGTTTGGACATGAACGTACACTGAATGAAGATGAATTTTCTGTGTTCAGTGTGTCATTCAAGTGATTATCTCTCGACTTATTACAGAGGATGGTAGACGGCGGAAGAGTTCCCCTTTTGCTTCTTTATTTTTCCAATTTGAATATTGATTAGGATGGGATGTGGGATTTGGGAGTGATGCCTTTTTGTGACATTCTCGAGATTGCACTTGATTGATTCATTAAATTAATTGAAAGTCATTTCTGCGCTCCTTATGGATTGTGATTTAATTTGCGATTTGATTGAATGGATTTTTTTTCGATTAGGATCCAGCTTGAAGGACCGTGTTAAGAATACTATTTGGCTTCTCTGGAAGTGGCATACAAAAATATTTCTTTGCATTTAATATTTAATACTTCGTTTTCTTCCACAATTTTTGCAAAAATGCAGACTTTAGGCAGGTGACTTTTGAGACTCTCCTTGGTGACACACTGCGACGCGACACTTGGTAGGAATGCATAAACAAATCGAGCGGCCTTTGTCTTCTTTTTCAGAAGGAAATATCACATTTGGTAGGACCATAGTAATTCCTCGTGGCATGAGTTGTTTAAAGAACAACTGGCATTTTAAACAAAGCTCAATGAATCCGGCTCGAAGGACCAAAATAACATTTTTTAACAAGCTGTATTATTTATTTTTTAAATAGCTGCAGTCCTAGATTCAACAACATTCGGGTTAGCGACCCTTGTCATAATAAAGTCTTCAGTTGTTTTTGTCTTAAAAATATATTACAACTGTTGGACGAACAGCCGTATCTAGTGGGTTTTTTGAAGAACCGAAATTAATTACTCATTTCTTAGGGAATACGGCTCGAAGGACCAAAGTGGATTTTTTTATTTTGTGTTTTGTAAGCTTTGTCTAAAGATACTTTCTCGGTTCCCCAAAAATACCCGAGTAGCTTAGCGAAAGCGCTGATCAAAATATCGATTTTAGTTCGAAGGTCTCGGTGGTATGTATCCCGACAAAGGTTGTGTACTGTTCCTCATATTCCCCTACAGTATTAGGTGCTCTTCTTCTTTAAATTATTGAAAAGATCAAAGGTACTCGTCTTCTTTTACATCATCGCTACACAACATTCAACTGTAAGACGTATTTGTTGTGTATTTGTGAAACTCCCCTCCCGACACCAAATAGCCTTCCCACTCTCGCGACTTAAATGTCAAACGTTCACCAGACAGCAGCGCCCATACAATAAGGAATTGATTTTTTCACTCTCACACAAAGCCCTCTATCCTAAAAACAAACTCCAAGAAAATGTAGTATCGCCATCTGATATCGGTTAAAACCGACAAAAAGAACTTCAATCAATTTTCTCTTTTCGGATCGAAGAAGAACGCTCTATTGCCTACATATCCACCACTTCCACTCCGCTACGTGACATTCATTAAGAATTAAGGCATGTGCTATATGCATTAGGTAGCAAGCCAGTCAGCTAACATGCCTAAGAGTGTGGAAAAACGAAATCGACTTAATTTCGACCGCCTATACAATACATACGACGATGTCTATTCAAACTGGCTTAGCCCGTACCCTCAACACAATTGTTTATCTACATGCACATTGGTAGATGAAAGAATGGGGGCAATAGGTGGCAAACGACTGGAGCTAGGTATTTTTACAGGTATACCCTAAGGCATGCTTTTAGATATTCTGTTCAAAAAAATGAATTACAAAAATAACAGCAACGGCGAGTGCTTAGATGGATTTTGTGTTCGTGCAGAGTATTCGGCGAAGTGGTGGTGCTGTGTCTTTTGGTATCAATTAACGATTAAGCTACGCAGTATTAGGCACTAGGTTGCTATGCGTGTACAATCGGTGTACTTGACTTTGTTTTTAATTGGGTTAGATGGACTATGGCGACGATGACAACGACAGAAAGACAACATGCAATGACGTAGAGCTAATTAAGATATATTTCGTATGCAAGTCGCCGCGAAAAAGGTAAAAGTAGTGAGTAGTACATTAAGTGGAACAAACGTAGGTAATGTGGGTGAAAGAACCAGTTTTCTTTAGTCTTCAGTGAGAGCGAAAGCTGAAAATAAATACACAATTGTGTGAATTTGAATTGAGGTGGTTCACTGGGGTAATAGATGATTGAAAATCTTCCGATGTTGTTATATGTGGAATTGTTTTCTCTTCGCATTTAGTTCAGATGCAGCACACTTTTTCAAGCAAAATATCCAAGCATCTGTCGACCTCTTCAAATGTAACTTTATATCCCATCGAAGTAGACAGAACTACTGCATACTAAAGGCAGACATTAAAAAGCGTTTTTACACTCGTTATCCAAGTCGCAAACCAATGCGTATTTTGGTAATATTCCGAAATAAATCTATCTTAAAATGTTAATAATTTTTAACCACATGTGCCCTAAAGACCCACAAACTAGTTTGACGCTTTCCGACCATTAAGAAAGTTTTGAAAAATACTTCCACAGCTCGAGCTCAGTTGTGAGTGCCTAACGTTTGTTTAGAAAAGGACTGGGTGATCAAAAGTTGAAGCGAATCAAATGCCAGCTTCAAAATGAAGCAAACAGACGTGCAAACAAGCCGTACAAAGTAATTCGTTACTATTTACAATTTCGGGTGATATCGCTATGTGACTTCTGCCCGCAATGATTTTATTCAATTATATTAGTGGCAACCCTACTCGCCAACTGCAGTATTACACAACTTCTGCTTGAACATTGGTAACTAATATAAGAAGAGGCTGATCACAACGTATTTACTTCGTGTGTATTATTGGACCACGCCCCCATTTTGGAGGTGTTTTCTTCAAATTGCTGTGTGTTTTATCTATTCAGATCGTACATAATATATAAATCTGGTTCGTGAATTGTCGTCTCTATTTTTAGCAAGAGTGTAGGGCAATGGAGGAGGTTTTATATTTTTTTCTGAATCTAGGAACTCGTTATTCAAAAAATAGACGACGAAATTTAAAAAAAAAAACTTGGTATAAAATTGCAAATTTTCGCCAGAACCCTCAACTAAATCGTGCACCGTTTTGCTACAATTTACTCGATTTTACAACCCATATCCATAACCCCGTTTAAACTTTCGAACTTAACGAGTATTTAATGTGGCACATGTTGGAAAACAAAACAAACCACCAGTGTACTCGTAATAACAATTCATAATATCCACCGGACATCGGTCTGTTTAGCACCTCGGCGGCATTCATGCAATCAACCGGAAACTACAAGAAAGCGCCCAAACAGGATTTTTAATGACGTGTTTGACACTGGCTATTAAATTGCAACCAACACGCAGCCGGTGTACACTCAGACCGACCTATACTAGGCGGGCAACGACGACGGTCCACTTATGTCGTTTGCATACTCAATGAGTCTCTAGAGTGTCTGGCAAAAATAGTTTTTCCTTTGATTTTAGCTTGCGTTTTACATTTTTTTTTTTTTTCGTTCCAATAGAAGTTACACCCATCTCTATATACGTATGAATTCACATCAGGATGTAAGTAATTGGACATTATGGTCGAAAGTTTTCATATAATTACCCAGAGAGTTCCATTTCCTTGCGTCCCTTTGAACCTTTTCCTATAATTGCTCATCTAAACTTGGATGAAATTTAAAGTGATTAAGGCTTAGTTTGGCCGTATTCGGTGCGAGTGTCTCTTCTGTGCCAATCCAATTTGTCGAAATGAATTTTCTCTCTCGAACTTGGTGGTGTAATTAATTTGCGCGCTGATGGGAATACATAATTGAAATGGATGGAACCATTTTAATTAACCGATCTATTTGTGCGGTTAGATAGGTTCAGGGGGAGTCGTAGGGTTGCTGAAACTGTTTGGGGATCGATACATAATCTAGAATTAAATGAGTGAACTTGCTAAGTCGGTAAAATACTCCCATTAGCTCTCGGTGTAAGCAGAAAGAAAAAATTAAAGCAAAAACGTCCTCATTTGCAACACATATTAATAAAAGTCGTTCGTCCTTTGGCTGAAAGAGAAATATTGGCCACCTACTCCCGCAATAATCCATGGCAATTAAAATCAGATAATCCTTTCAAATGTATTTCTCCTCTCTGTGGCACATTCAATGGATGCCTGTTGTTGGCTGATGTTAGTGGCAGGATCAACTTCCGACAGTGTTGTGGTGTATTTTATTTATCCTTTGTCGATATAAAGCTTCACTTCTGCTGCCAGACGAAGTCGTAGGGGTTTATTTTTTTTTTCCTGAATGAAAATGGGTTAACTCAGATGGAAAATACTGAATTTATTGTGCGAACAGAACTATTATCCTCGGTTTGTTTGTACTGTGGGCAAACAGAAAATAAAATTCTGAATTTAAACATGTCGTCGCGGTTGAATTAATAAAAACAATTTCAAATCCGTGCACATCCACTGAGCTGACGTTGGTTGCTCTCGATGAATGGAAAAGGTTTTATTTGTGGTGGTATTTGGAATGTGTGAAATGTATTCTTTTTTTAAATTAAATTTAAGTTGTTTTTTGAATACCCATCCACTGAAATGGTGCCACCTCCACTGATATCTCACACTTGCTGAATGGCTATCGATGTTAACAACAAGATGGTTCACAGCTCAAAATTAATCCAACTTCATTCTGTCAATGAAAAAGGTTCTTAAACCAATTGGACTGGTCTTCCAACTCCATACCCATCCACTGAGATTTTAACAAGTGGCTGTCTATTTTATTAATGGTTTTAGCAAAATGAAGTTCAGCTTAAAATTATGCGGATATTGGAGCGAATTCACTGGGTCTAAAATATTTGTGGAGCATATTGGGTCACAGCTCAAGGAACTGCTGACTTAAAACCACACTCTTCTGTGTTACGAATTCTACGCAAAGCGGAAATAATGGGATTTTCAATTCAATACCCATCCACTGACTTATCGCCACTCGATGAATGATTATTGGTAGCTTGAGATCTTGTGCATTTTGAACAGCACTCCTGTGATGTAAAACATTTTGCAAAAATTCTAAGAACTGATGTGTTGATTTGTATTCGAACACATAAATTCGATTCCAGATGGGATATTGGTTCTTCAACACAAGACCCTTCAGACATTTGATTTTTTGAGGACTTCAGCTGCCGCAAAGATTCCCTCAGAGAGCTCCCCATATTTTGACGAAATCGTAAAGTAGTTCAACGGTCATTTGTGATGGAGTAAAGTACTGAGGTATTTTTTGGTCGTGTGGATTTATTTTCTGTGTTTAAATAGTTTTGAAAACTTGTTTTGTGGATGGACCTATAAATTTCAAGGCCCACATTGAATCGCCACATCCGTGAACAAGAATAATCCTTTCGAACGAAGTCGATTTTATATATCTACGAGCTGAGTTCCGCCATGTTGCTCGTTTACGGATATCGCCATTCCTCCCCTGACTTCACTTAGGAATAACTCTCCAAATATTTTCACAAAATTGGAAGGTGTACCCTTATGCAGACAATATCTTTAGAGATACCTTCCCACCTTCAGTTTCTTCACCCGAAAGGGGCAGCCACTTGTTTATTCTCTTATCCATTGGTCATGTTCCATTTAAAGCTTGCAGCGATTAATTTCGGTTTGACTGGGGATCCTCCCTAGAGCATATGGAATCACAGCCGACTACATACAGCAAGGGGCAGCCTTAAAATTTATACAAAAAGGTTTTTCACCCAAACTGTACCGATATCCTCCAATGTCACTGCACTTAATCAGTCTCCAGCCGCCAGTTTTCTACTGAAAGCACTTAATTTAAATTTTCACCCAATTATAAGTATCTACAACAATTTGCGGATGCCACACTATGAAACCACCTCGGTACAATGACCGACCAATCTTCCGGCGAGTATATAAAACCGAACCCCCCAAAAGGGATACAAAAATACTTGCACAACCCGGCTCGAAGGACCATACAACAGAAAGAAAAAAGCGCATTCTTGGAAATTCTTTTCGCTTAATCCACTCCCAGCCATTGTTATCTCTATTCATGGACAAAATACCGAGTGAAATCCCCTAACAAATAAAAGCTATCTATTATTCCCCGGTGTGCAACGTCCTATCTCTTCTGCACCTACATCCTTTCAAATTGCATTATTGAATTCAAGTTTCTGCCATCCCACCCTTCTCTCGACTCTCCGGCCTCGAACAATGCAAAAATTATGCACGGAATTGAGTTTTTGCCAAAAAGTAAAAAAAAAAAACGCAATTCGCCACAGGAAGTGCAACGAAGAAAATAAAGTTACCAATTTGCTAGAATACAAAATGCGCATTCAACTCACACATAGTGAATGGCGGCATAAAAAAAAAACTCTTTTCCGGGTAATAAAAATCTATCAAAAAAAAATGATTATAACTTCGAAAATATAAGAGAAACTCCCTGCGGAATAAAGTTATTCCTTCGTGCACCAGAGGGGCTATAACACGGTCTAATCTTTCCCGCTTTATTCTATCTCAGTATGAATGAAGGATATCTCCTTTTGCCTTATTGAAAAATGCTCCTCCCCGTGAGAAGGGTTATGGAAGGAAGTTTCAAGGTTTTTTTTTATTATTTTGATTGTGTAATGAAAATGCTCTTACGGTATTCAATCACGAAGGCTCACTCGGAGGAACCGCCGCCGTGGTGCACAGTGCCACTTCGCAGCAGCAGACAATCTAAATTTCTGTGAAGCAAAAGCGATAAGAAAGTTATGCCGGAAAAGTTGCCTTCGTCTGGATTTGTATGGTCCCCAGAAACAGCAGCGTTCGGCGAATGTGATTACGGTGCGATAATAACGATTCGGGGTATTTTTTTGCGAGAGAGGAAAAATGAAAGGCATTACGAAGTCCTTTGGGTGGGTGTCTGATCTGATTATGATATTGCCCGAATACGGTGGGTGGAGATAATGTCTAACATCATATCTGGGCGACGATGCACACTGGGATTGAACTTTGCGCTTCGACTTTTTGATGAGCCATTTGCCAACTGTTGCAAGGACATTAATGCAGTTTTATGTTGGTACTTTTACTCTTAGTAACGATGGTGTTACAGTGTTGCGTAATTGGAATGGGCACAGTCGATCTGGGGTCAAGTTTGATGGTCGATTCGATAAAAATGAGGAGTGCTATTGATGGGGCGTGTTTAAAGGCAGTTTGCAGCTATGGGTGTGTTTTGTAAATTTACAAATTTTTTAATGGTACTTAAATGACATTTTGAAACACCCCCCTTTTACCCTTTCTTCGTTGCAACGGTGACTGTGGAAAGTCGTACATTATGTCGATTAAAATCGATTTCTGATGGTCCATCCAGTTGGAGGATGTAGGATTTTACAATAGTACCCAACAGTCTGGGCACTCATTCTGTAACGACGATTATCGTCGAAACGATAGACCTCCAAAACTAGCAACCAAGTGATAAAATTACATGTTTGAGAGCTTAATCCAGTTCATTTTCCAAAAGTATAATGACAGCTGACGTTTGTCAAAACCATTCGAGCGGCATATGACTTATTTTGGTGATCAAAGTTTCAAAAACGATATCTTTTAGAATGTCGTTGATATACGGAATCTGCCCCCTGGTAAACTGGATCTTTTGATCTTTAAAATGCGTCTGTAGAGTTTGATACCTACTGCAAAATCATTTTAAAACATTTGGCGTCCCCCAGGGCTGCCTCCTCATAGCTGCTTCTTTTTGAATATTTTTTTTTTTCATAAACTATGTACTCTGGTTCCGGTTTTATCTGAGAGGCTGTAGTGATTCTGTGCTAACTACAACGAGTCCATAAGTTTATCCTTCTACTCAACATTCGAAGGTTCTAATCAGGTCCCCCTAGAACGTTTAAGATCAACAATTTAACGAACTGTCTCTATGCACCGATATTTGGCCTCGACTCTGTTCCCAGATTTTATTTATCTTGTAACTAGTTGAGGGGACTTCCCTTAGCTATTTTTATCTCTAAGGGACGTGTTTCTTCTTCAAGAGGTCATCGAATGTCCACGAAATCGCGATAGGCTGTAAGCAAGTTGATTATCGTGATGGGAACTTGCGGTTCCTGGTGCCGTAAAAAGTTTTATTATCTCATAACCCTTTTTTTAAAAATTATTATTTATTAACTATTAATAAATTAAGAGTTAATAAAACAAAAACTTATAGCTTTCGGCTAAATATAGATCTTCCGGCAACCACCTGAAGAAACATTTGTTTTCCAATTATTCTAAAGGCCGCAATCTCTAATCACGAAACAAAACAGTTGTGGTCTTACAACAGACCCATCTTTTACATCGTGCTTAGTAGCCGTATTTTTGTTTGTTACTCCAATAATTCACAGCCGTCGTCGGTTGTTTTTTTAATACGTCCCTGAGCTTTTTGGAGACAACTCGGAGGTTTCTATTATGTTTTTCGAGCACAGCTGCATTATTTCCACTTTGTGGTTGCTGTCTTAGCTAATTTGCAGTACTTGATTGCAATTGATCACAACATAATATTTATCAGAACTACTGCTGTCATTTTATTCATGCTGGTTTTTTGAAACGTGTCTAAATTCGGTAGTTCCTATCGTCTTGTATCAGGGAGCTGGGGTTCATCGATTTTTTTTTAAGAGGGCTTGACTTTTTATTGGGCGATTTTGCTTGGCTTAATTTAAATTTTGTCACATGTCGTAAAACTCGTAGCTATAGGTATGTTGTCCTTCATTCGCCTCCGTCACATATTTGTCGCTTGAACCGATGGTTGTTGTCCCCGCTAATTCAAGAGACTGAAATCGAAATGTTGAGCTGGCCTGTGATTTTCAATATTCTGGTCGATGAGTTGTATGTTTGTTTCAAGTAAAATAGTAGACGCTTTCGAACTTATGGCCTAAAGATCGTTTTTTTGACAATCATTTTGGAGTGCATTTATTTGACACTTTTTGTTTCCTTAGAGAGGCGATTTTTTCCCACGACTTTTGATGCATTTCTTACCTGCAAATACCTTGTCCCAGGTCACTGGATTAAACACAATTGCAAATTTCGACACTGAAAAGTTATAGTGCCCCTTTCCGATGGTTTCATAAATTTAACATGTCTGACATTTGTGTAGTTTTTTTCTGGCTCATTAAATCTATAGACACCACAGCCCACTTCATGTAATGTCCTACATCAAACAGTAACCATGTTACGCCCAACATAATGTGACATCGACATCCACAACATTAAAGGGAATGTCATTGTCCTCTGCACAGTCTAGGACGAACAACAAAAACAAAATCAGCCACAAACGACAGTAAATTCACAATCCTGTCAGCATGTAAACTCACAGTCTCGTATATCCTTTTGCCATGCCGAGGCTACTACCCCCTACCTCTGCCATCATCATGAGGAGGCTCTTGTAAATTGCTAACATCAAACCAGCCAGAAATCTACGTATATAACAACCAGAGTGTGCACTGAAACATGTTGACGTGTATTTCCGTTTGCATTTATCCCTCGTTTTCCGGCAATTTATTTATTTGTATTTTTCTTTTTTCTTGTTGCCGTCGCCATGTTGTGTCTCGCTCTAATGCAACGGCAATTTACAAAATTGTCCCATCCTGCGATTCATGTCGACCATGAATGGCAGCACACTCGCACATGGCGTTTGATGAGATTATGACGGGAGTGTGTATCTGCATGTTAGCCAATAATGAACGTAAACTAAACCGCAATCTCGACGGATCCTGCATCAGCTAATGACTTCCATTCAAAAGAAGTCGATGTGATCCCCTAAATTTGATTTAAAAAAGGACGCTATGCATCCGAAGGACGTTAGTTGTTGTGTGCCAAGTCCATACCGGACTTGTGATTTTCAAGGATTAGTTGAGGATTTGTCTGTGCGAAATTTGACGCCTGTCGCTCATAACGTGATCTTCAGGGGTATTGTCATTATATTGAGCAAGAAACGAGACTGATTGCGAAACACAAAAGCCGTCATCAGCATCTTCGTCTCATTGTTCGCCAAGTGTATTGTACACTTGCAATTCGCTTATGGATTTCTTCTACATCCTTTCATTGTCCTTTGGAGATGTTTGAAAAATTAAGAACTCATTCCTTTACCTACTATATACTAGCACTCACAAAACGTGTGTCTTCTTTTGAAAATTTCCAATCGGATATGATTGGATTTTCGATTTTCATTCGAGGAAAGGATTTTTGTCGTCCTCGAAAAGAAGAAAGCACAGCTTGTTGAAAATAAAAGCTGAAAATCCTGTGATTATTTTTTTTTTTCAAAACACGCACACAGCAGGATAAGGGAAGAACAATTTTTTATTTTATTGTGCAACAATAAGGACACTTATAAGATTTTGTTTTTCTGTAGTTGTTCTTTTTGATCATATTTTCTTTTATGAAATGCAATTCTCCGAGTTAAGATAGGAATCCTTTTCCATGGTCAAGCTTAGGGATTATTTTCACTTTTCGGTGGACGAGGATATTTTGGAAAACATTAAAGTCATATTGTGGCTATTTTGGGCAGAGTCGTGTGTCGTATGTTGAGCAGTGATGAATGAGTTTTCAAGGAGGTTATTGGCATAGGCGTCAGATGTTGACACAAGCAAATTTGGTAACCGATTGGGTTGTTTAGAAATTCCAGATTGAGATTGGTAAACGTATTTTAAGAAAACCCACCAAAGCATTCGAAGGACAATGCGCGTACCCTTTGAGTGTACAATGAATTCTTTCTTTGTCTCATGTTTTTTTAGGTAGAAAATATGTGAGAATTTATCTACCGAAATCCACCTTTCATTTGGTACATATTTCACTAAAATCAGTTTTGAAAAAACCACGCAAAAAGGAGTCCATCCAGAGTTCATTGTCAATATACGTCCCAAAACTTCCTTAACCACCGCACGAAATTTGCAAGACAAACCCGCCGGCTAGCCTTTGGCAGGTGTTCTCTTTATTTGATAACCGATGTAACTTTCGCATGACAAAATGTCAAAATGGATTTCCCTACCACGCCCTAGATTGCGAATGAAAATACCAAGGAACTGGATCCATTGTCTGGTTGCCCGGACACATTCTGCATTATTTGACAGGTTTCTAATGTCACCATCATCCAATCATCCAGGTAGACACGTATTACTTTATATCGTTCCTTAAATTACGTATTTCCCTGACAGGTGTCAGGATTAACTACATCTCATCTCAAAAGTAACGTGTATGGGGGAGCCTTCAGGCCGATGTCCAAATGGCAGTCCTTTGGTGACATCCCCCTGTTAATAGATAATAATTTCAGACAGCAACTCAATACATCAATAAATCACAGTCAAAATCAGTTTTATACGAAGCCCATGCAAGTGCCATGGTCTGGTCATGACTTCGTTTTTTTTTGTTCTTTGCTGCGCCTCCTTCAACTCAACCCTTTCCGCAACAGCTATTGTTTATTTAATAAAATTCATAAATCATCATCGTTCGCTTATGAAAAGGACAAATAAGCAAATAAATGGGAGATGGGGAAAAATCCAATATGCAACGGTGAACCGGGAGCAGGATGTCCTGTGAATGAGAAATTATTGGCATCCGGTTGAAGAGGTTAAAATTGATGTCAAATGGGCTTGCGTGTGATGTGACGAGGGTGCAATTCTTTATTGGATTATGCCAGACATCGATGTTAAAATACAAGTATTACTTTTTATGTGAGGTCCTTTTGAAGTGGTCAGCGAGGAGTTTTGATTTTTACCGGTATTATAAGCTGGCTCTTTGATGCAATGTCGGATATTTATGGCACCATCCTTCAGTCTTCTGTTACACACAGGGTTTGACGGTCGATTGGCCAAATAAACTTCCTCGATGTTTGAAGATCTAGGCCCAAAAGTGACCCAAATTTCTGTCGCTTTCTTTGTGCGATTTGTTTTTTTTTTTTTATGTATCTTGCTTGAGTTTTTTCTGTCGCATTTTTGGACCAAATTTGCACCCGATTTTAGTCGCATTTTTGGACCAATTTTGAACGCGGTTTCTGTTACATTTTTGAACCAATTTTGCATGCGGTTTCTGTCTCATTTTTGTACCAATTTTTATCCGGTTCTTATCGCATTTTTGGACCAATTTAATGTGTGGTTTCTGTCACTTTTTTAGACCAAATTTGTACATGGTTTCGGTTTCATTTTTGGACCAATTTTGAACGCGGTTTCTGTTACATTTTTGAACCAATTGTGTATGCGGTTTCTGTCTCATTTTTGGACCAATTTTTATCCGATTCCTATCGCAATGGTTTCTGTCGTATTTTTGGACCAAATTTTGTACGCAATTTCTGTCACATGTTGTGACCAATTTTACACCCGATTTCTGTCTCACTTTTGGGCCAGCTTAGCACAGTTTTCTGACACATTTAGTGATCAATTTTGCATGCGGTTTCTGTCGCATTTTTGGACCATTTTTGTATCCGGTCTCTGTCGCATGTTGGAACAATTTTGTATGCGGTTTTTGTCACATTTTTAGACCAAATTTGCACCCGATTTTAGTCGCATTTTTGAACCAATTTTGAACGCGGTTTCTGTTACATTTTTGAACCAATTTTGCATGCGGTTTCTGTCTCATTTTTGTACCAATTTTTATCCGGTTCTTATCGCATTTTTGGACCAATTTAATGTGCGGTTTCTGTCACTTTTTTAGACCAAATTTGTACATGGTTTCGGTTTCATTTTTGGACCAATTTTGAACGCGGTTTCTGTTACATTTTTGAACCAATTGTGTATGCGGTTTCTGTCTCATTTTTGGACCAATTTTTATCCGATTCCTATCGCAATGGTTTCTGTCGTATTTTTGGACCAAATTTTGTACGCAATTTCTGTCACATGTTGTGACCAATTTTACACCCGATTTCTGTCTCACTTTTGGACCAGCTTAGCACAGTTTTCTGACACATTTAGTGACCAATTTTGCATGCGGTTTCTGTCGCATTTTTGGACCATTTTTGTATCCGATTCCTATCGCATTTTTGGACCAATTTAATGTGCGGTTTCTGTCACTTTAAACCAAATTTGTATATGGTTTCTGTCGCTTTTTTGGACCAAATTTTGTACGCAATTTCTGTCACATGTTGTGACCAATTTTTCACCCGATTTCTGTCTCACTTTTGGACCAGCTTAGCACAGTTTTCTGACATATTTAGTGACCAATTTTGTATCCGGTCTCTGTCGCATTTTTCGATCGATTTTACATGCAGTTCTCTTTATTTTTTGACCTATTTTATACGCGGTCTCTGTCGCGGAGTAACTGCTTATAGCTATATCCATGCATAGCAGCCATTGTCATTTATATGAACCAACACCCTCATAGAACGTTCAAGGCTACACGATCCGCCCGCATGACACAAAAATCCACCTGAGTTCAACTGCGATCCACCTCGTAACCCAGTTTTTTTTCTTTTTTTTTTTATATAAATTCGCTGGCAAACCATTTGAGCCTCCCATCAACTGCGGTCTAGTTCAACGCACACACATTTTTACTGCGATTTACACATGACTCCAATGTCGATGTAACACGTTAACGCCATCCTTGACGGTAAGCTTAACTCTTGTTTACTTTTATGATACCTCATTAATTTCTGCAAGAAAAAAAAACTAAAAGCAGCTGCATAATAAAAAACCAGATATTGAACAATTGACCTTCAGTTTAGACACACCAGTCGCAGATACATGCAATTTTATGCAAAATAAAACGAGATGCAGAATCGCAGATATAGCACACAAGACAAAACTACTGTATAATTGAGAGTCGTATAGTAGTTTGCATATCTCCCTCATCTGGGGCTGGCAACATGTTGCATAACGTTTATGGTTTCGTGAGGAATTTAATTAAAATTATGCACTCGCTGGCGCTCCTCGTGGGACCCGTGCGTCGTCAAGACAAATTACTTTCACTAGAACGAGCAAATGAAAGTATCCTACGAGCGCAACCAACAGTAAGACAGATCCATCAAATTGTTTTTCTCCTTAGGAGTATATACTTTTCTTTACCCCCATCAGGTAAAATATCCACGTAAGCGGTGGCAGCGGCAGGTTGTGGAAAGGAAAAGTAGGCACCCATTGGGAAACAAATGATGATGTCTTGAGCATATGTAGCATGCTGATGCAGAAGCCAGCCAGTCAGCCATTCAGTGAACTGTACCTAGTATATAACGAAACACACATCATCGTCAACAGCGTCATCACGTGTGACCTGTGTATCTGACTGTCTGTGTGTCTTGTCTTCCTTGTTTGCAATAGTCATCGTGAATTTATTTGCAATCGCATGTGATTTAATGGATCGCAATTCTATTTGGAAAGTACTCGTCGTTGTCGTACTTGTACCTGCTTCTGCGTCTATATCTGTGTCTGTATCGTTCGCGGAGAGAAATACGATTCATTGATAGCAACCAGGTGACGGGGAGTGCGCTATCAAGTGGATTGATGAGATGCGAATGCGGTGTTTCGCTTTTAAGGAACGCTGTCGATTTTGGCATGAGTTAAGGAGCTGTGTGGAGATTGTTTACGAAAGAAGCACAAACTAAATTCGAGAGCTTCTGTTACACAACTGCGAAACTGCCATACAAATCGAACCCCGGCAATCAATTGCAAACATACAAACATTAGAAGATGCGCATAAATATTCCACCGATATATATACACTCACCCACATACATCAAGTAGTAAGTACCTACTTGGCCGAGTCATGCCAATAAAGGACACCACCATTTGTCGCGCCAGCAAGACCGCATTGAGGCGATCGAAATCAATTAAATAGCTGGGTTTCTCTGAATCAGCATCGCAGTTCCGACATGGAGGAGGGGGAAGGGTTTAGGATATATCATTAAGCAATTTTCGCTCGAGAAAATATTTTATTTTCCCCTCATTTTGTTCCCACACAAGATGACTGTATTCGGAAGAGGGAGGGTCGTACAGCAGGACACATTTGTGCGAAATGAATGAAATTGATTTTGCATGCTGTGCACAACGGTGTAAAATGAAAGTATCTCGCTGGCAATTTGAGGAAATGGATTCGTTAAATATGTGACAAAAGGATTTATCTGTGCACACAAGCGGCGAGAGTTGTGTGCTTTTGAGATGTTAAATTTGGCATTGAGTTGAACACCTTTGGTTTATTTGTGGATAAGAAAAACAACGTACGTACTGTGAGGGGTACTGTTTACTGCACACAGTTTCTGTCACATTTTTTGTACCAATTTTGCGTAAAATTTCTATCAAATTTTTTTGACCAATTTTTCAAGCGTTTTCTGTTGCATTATTGGACCAATTTTGCATGCAGTTTTCGCTTGCATTTTTTTGATCTATTTTGCACAGGGTTTTGTCCAAATTTGGGATCAATTTTTCATGCGGTTTCTGTCCCATTTTTTGACCAATTTTGCACAGAATTCCTGTCACATTTTTGTACGATTTGTGTCGCATTTTTGGATCATTTTTGGACGAATTTTGCATGCAGTTTCTCTCGCATTTTTTTAACCAATTTGTCAGGCGGTTTCTGTTACATTCACGGACCAATTATGTATTCGGTTTCTGTCGCATTTTCGACCAAATTTGTATGCGGTTTGTGTCCAATTTTTGGGTCAATTTTTCATTTGGTTTCTGTCCCATTTTTGAACCAAATTTGCACACATTTTCTGTCCAATTCTTGGACCAATTTTGCACACAGTTTCTGTCACATGTTTTGTACCGATTTTGCGTACAATTTCTATGGAATTTTTTTGACCAATTTTGCACACATTTTCTGTCCCATTTTTGGACCAATTTTGCACAGAGTTCGTGTTACATTTTTGGACCAATTGTGCATAGCTTTTGCAGTTTAGGCTGCAAAAGCAATTTTCCAGGAAAGAGTTTTTATCGAACGAGTTCTCCCCTGAAACAGACTGCGTGTCTTCCGAATCCATCGTCTACGGCATAGAGAACAAAACATCAGGTGGAAGGTATTTTGGGTGATTTTTTACTGGGATATTTTTCCCCGTTCCACATGTCCTTCTCCTATTTTCCCTTCTCTCTACCATCGAAATTCCCACATAAATATAAGTTCACAACAACCCTTCAGCTTAGGACATCGTCTATCGTCAGTAGAACGACGATTGCTTACAGAATGCCTCCCTGCGTCTCCCTGTTGCACGTCGAAAGAGTCAGCCAGCTGAAATTTGCAGTATATGACTTCTTCTTAAACGCTTTCGACGATATAATATCAAAATTACTTAAAATTGAGTCAAATGACAGTAGCGGCCTGCAAATTGACCCCTGAAATACCGACGCTAATACTCTACAAAGTCCACCTTGCTCACTTGTCACTTGTTTCCCTAAAATAATATATTAAATCAACTTGTCGCCGACATTTCGTTTCAACCACATACCACAACGAATAATTGACATCTTAAAATCTATTAAAAATCTGATGAGCAATACTTTCCGTACACGCCCCCACAAAATTCGCAAGCACACCCCATCCTCATATTAATCCTAAAAGTTATATGACAAGAAAATCCCCACCAGACACAGTGTCAATAAATTTCACTATTTCACATAGCAAACGGTGACTCAATCTAGTAGTAGCACTGTCCGGTCCGTGTCCGTGTCCGTTCCTCCCGATGAGATAAATTATTTTTAATTTTATTTTTATTTTCCCACTCGATCTATAAAAGCAAATTTATAGGATTACTCTTTATTTTAATTGAGTGTATTTTGCTCGTCGAGTCTTTCTAATTTTGCGGGTCAGTATATTTTATATACTGTAGTAAAACTGCTGCACATAAAACAATTTATTTTGATTGTTATAGTGTTTAATTCAGTTTTGATTGTAAAATTTAATTTTTTTTTTTAATTTAAAAGGGGAACATAATTTCTTCAGTGGCTCAACTTAATTCGTCCTTTGCGATTCGTTTGGGAAGAGTAGAGCGCATTTTTCAATTACGGCCTTTTTGGCGGGTGTGGTATTTTCGCACCTTGACAAGCTCGCATCGGTTGGGTGGTTGCGGTTAAATTGCCGCATTAATCAGTGGTTGATGTGCATCCGCATGGTTGCAATAAATTTAATGAAATGTTGTTTTATTTTTTTTTGCTGCGTTTTTTTTTCGCCCCTTCAGAAATAATTTCTGATTTCAATTTGAATTTTTATTTTTAATTTACGTTCCTCGTCTGGCTGAGACAGATTTTGTGTATGATTATATATATGTAGTGCTGGACAAATTGTCGTTTCCGCTTAATTTTAAATGTACGCTGTACATTTTTCCCTCTGCCAGGCGAGGAAGTTGGACATGGATTGGATATAATTGCCAAAGAGAGAGAGAGAGAGAGACGGACGAAATGGGGAATATTCTTTTTGTGAACTTAAAATAAATTGAGAGAAAATTAACAATTGGCAGGCGATAGTGTGCAATAAAATTGGGTTTAGTTGGGGTCTGTCATCTGTCGTTTGGGCGATGAATACGAGTTTACAAAGTGAGCGAAGAAGTGTGAAAGAATTGAGACAGTACTTTGTAGCCAGCATGTGGAACGCCACATTATTCCAAGCAAATTGAGAGGATGGAAGAGTGTGGGAAGTAATAGGCAACCCTGTGGTACTCCAGAAATGTAGTGCTGTTTGACAGTGCAAGTTGCTCTTACCGACGATTAATTGTGGGGCGGTTTACCGCCCAAGTTTTAGGGTCTTATGTGAAGCGTATTATTTTGGCAGCTCCTAAGAATGTTTCTCAATATACTTTCCAAGCGTCCTCCTCTCAATAAGAAAAGGAACTTCCTTCCCTCTCAAGTGCAGGGCATTATTATATACTACCAACGGCAACACTCGTTAGATTAAATAAAACGACGACTTCAGAAAGTACAATGCAGCCTTCTGTTGTCATACTTCGGTAGATGAACCTATTTACATCGTTGCAAGCATCTATTTTCCCAACGCAAAGATTGAAAAATCCCCCATTGGATACGGTGACTTCTCAGTGGAACAGATGTGTCCACCATCTTTTTGAAAGCCCTGTTCCACACAGCAAAATTATGCGCAGCATCTCCGATCTCCGACAGTCCATTTGACCAAATGTCGTTGGCTTGCGGCCACATTTTCCCTCCGCAAGAACATATTTTAAACGTTCAGCGATGTGAATTTTCATGCAATATCAGCGTCATTCATGTGTCCTGCCTCATTCAATTAATTTCCTTTCATGTGGTAGCAGAATGACAAAAATAAAAATACATTTTCGCTCTCGAAAATTTGTTAAATTATATCTTAAACGTACACTGCCATCTCGCTCTTTGTGATGGGAGAAGCCCGATGTTGATTCATAGAAACAGGCATTTAATTGATTTGAATCGACTCAGGCGGTATGGTTGCGATTGACTGCGTTATGTTAGTATACCTTATAAGTGACTGTGGACTCGTATTTGTATTCAAATGTCGAAGCGCACACATGATGTGCGAAATCAAATTAGCATGAATGGACCGCGCTATTTTTAGATTTTGTGAGTGCATCATTTTCTTAAATTCATGTTGTAATAGACGAGTCATCTCAATAGCACATTCTGTTTTGTGTGCGCATAGAGAAATTGGAAACGCACATCAAGTTGTACAAGGGGGGACCTTTAGATTTCTATTCCGAATCTGAATGCTTTATGCCGAATTTATATTCGTAAATAATTCTTAGGACAGCGCCTGCATGTTTGTCAGGGGCTCTCGAGTTTTGGGAACCATGACGCCATGTTGTCACATAAATTGCCCGAATAGGGCGTCTCCTATATCGTGGCGGATGAAATAAGCCCAGGACGTGCATGGTGTAAGATAATACCATGTATTCCATGCTGTGCACGAACCATATTAGTCGCCATTGAGTAAACGCACATCTAGTGTGCGCTAAGACCCGGGTCACCTATTTATGTGTGCGCTTGACAATATTTCGCAGTACTTTCGACCCGTGTCGCTTACTATTTGTAGCTTGTTCACCATCGCATTATTTTGAATGAGAGTCACACTTCTTTTCCGTCCGCTAGAACTGAAGTTAGTGTCGTATTTGCCAAGTAAGGAAAGAGATGTTCTCTACGAATGAACATTTCCAATTTGCTGCCACAAACCACCCCAACCCGTTGCAACCCTCAAAAAGTCTTTAGGTCAAGGTCTTTCCGAAAAACAAACTAGAAGTATCTCAATACATCCCGATGTTACTATCCATCTAAAAAGTTGAAACCACTTATCCTTTCGGCAAATCAAATCCAGGTCAGCAATTTTTTATTTAGGCCTCATTCAAACTCCGTACAAAAACAGGTGCCGCAACAAAGTGTACATAAAAATTTAACTGCACAAACTTTTGCTTTTCATTCAAACTTTAACCACTTAAAAAATTGTAAATTCGCCCCATTGCGGCTTGTGTTTATGGAAATAACTTTTCTGCGGCGAAAGGAAAAATTATCTCAATACTGAATTGAATCACAGAATCAAATATGCAAAGTTCCAAAGCAAATGTGCGTGCGTTTGCATAAATACCACGTACCGATCGGTAAATGTATCTCAAGCGCGTCGAAGGGTATTGTTATTCGGTATAATAATTTTTTCCTGTGCGAGAGATGGCGAGCTGGGGGTGTTCTGCATATATCAATGTCATGCGAGCGAATTAATTATGTTTAATAATTAGCTTAAAGCGAAATGAATGAAAAAGTGTGACAACAGACAAAAAAAAATCGCCGCACACAATGTCGGAATTGAAAAATGAATTTCCGCTGCGAAAGGGAACCAAAAACTCGCCCCGTCTGTATGTCAGGCTGCAATTAAGCAAAATTAAATTGCAAGAAAAAAAAAATAAGAAATGATAAACAATTCACAGTTGCTTTAGGTATCAGTGGGAAGAGAATTGCATACATGCTCGTATCAAAGGAATGCGGCTTTGAATACGCGCTAAACAATTCATCTCAATCGTGTGAATTTATACAGTGGTATCGTTTGAGTGGATTGCAAGCATTTTTTTATTCGCAGAGATAACGCAAAAACAAACGGGAACAGGAATAATTTATGCAGCACGGTGAATTACGCGAAATTTGTTTTTATTTTTATTTAATTTTTTTCGTTGTTTCCATTTATCCACTTTGAACGGATAAGGATTGCAATAGCAAATGTTCGGATACATATAATCAGATTTGCCATCGCATTTGGCTTGAGATAATTGCAGGAAAATGCAGAATAAATGTATGGAAATGGATCAGTGAGTTATTCAGGCGATTACTTTGTCAATTTTTGTTGTTGTATATATCTGCGCAGAACTAGTTTCTTGTATCTGCTTGCATTGGCTATGGTGTATGTTGTTTAATTGGGAAAAGGGGTTGGTTGTGTTTAATTGGAAGCAGTTTAAGTGGCGATGGACTACATAAGTCTGTTTTTCATAAGCTTGGGTCATGGTGAAATCAGCGCCATTCGCAACTGAAAAAGAAGGATGTAGATGTCGCAATAAATATCTGAGATAAATGACTCTATTTGACGTCATTTTCAGAAGAGCAAGTAACTCAGACTTAGCTCTATTTGGTTTTCGGCGAATTACGAGTGAATGAAGAGTATGGGAGACATGATCGAACCTTGTGGTACCCCAGTTTTTCTTTGGGTTACTTCATGTTGAGGCTGCGCAAATCTGGGGTCGAATCGCCACTTCCGTGAACGAGCTATACGTTCACCGAATTAAGTTGATTTTACATTTGAAACAAAAACAAATTCCGACACGTTATGCTCGTTCACGGACGACGCGATGCGACCCCTGAACAAGGGAAAATTCTTCACAGCCACAGTTGAATTTCAACTTGAAAAATGTGTGAGTTTAGAAAACGCTTTAGAAACCTTGAGAAATGCTCATTTTCTACTGAGATATAGACAATTCTGCAAAAGAAGAATTAATTTTACTATCAAATCCAATTTCATTAAAGTTTTCATATTTAAATTCATATAAATAAATTTTATTGTACCTCATTTAAACTTAAAAGTGGATTTTTTGCAGTCATAAACGTCTGCTTAGAATGAATTTTCATTTCAGCTAAAATTGTTGTCTGTAGGGGCAATTGCTAAGCCCAACCTCCGGCAAAATATAAATCACATACTAATTTTGTATTTTTTTAAATTTCACGAACGTCCTATAGCCACGGCAACAAATTAAAGTGACCCCTTTTTCCACTCTTTAAGATTGCAGAGCTGCATGGAGATATCGATGAATGCTGATCAGTCACTTGTTTTACTTTTCAGCAGATCTCATGCTCTATGGCTAACCAGTTGATCTTGCAGACATTTACTTCTCTGAATATTTAGAAAAAAACTTATAATCTGTCAACCGATCGCAATACGATCGTCCACAGCCCGTGGCTGACGTGGCTTACTTTCCTTATCCTTAAACATTGTACCTCCCAAGGCTAGAAAATTTGCATTACACAAGGTTCAAGAAGCAAATTCAAAATTGTCGACCGATCGGCAAAAGATCGCTGTTTTCCCGTCAGTTATCTATCTCAGGTTTTGACAGATATTATGCTCTCAGACATGTTTCTCCCATGACTAGCCGAATGCTGTTGAAGATATTCACATACAGTCGTCCATTATCATGGCGATCGTGCTTCTCGATCGTATGTCTGAAATTCTTGTTGCCGAAAAATGTATGATGAAATTTAAGTCACGCCAATTTTTTCTGGAAATATTTGCCTTTCAGACGTCGACTGATCGCCAAACGATCGTTAATAGCCCGTCTATCTTCCTTTTAGCTGGCCTTTTACTTAAACATAGTACCTCCCAAGGCTTGAGGATGCAGTAGGTTTAAGCGCCAAATTCAAAACTCCCGACCGATCGCCAATTGATCGTCCGCCATCTATCTCGCTTCCTGACTTTTGCTCCACTCGGGTATTTTTTCAAAGCCGGCCTTGCAATACTTCGGTCTTAGGGAAGACCCTTAAGAAATTAACCTCTGACCCTCTTTTATATCAAAAAATGTGCGCCCCAACTAATCCTACCATTATTTGCTCACCACAGACTTTAAGGGACTTTTCTTGACTGATTAAAAATCGATTTCAAACTGCTTTTTCCCTGTCCCCAATTCTTCTGCTGCAATTTCTAAACATCTTTCAGCTTGAGCACTTAAATTCCCCTGCTAATTGGTTTAAAATAAATTTCATTCGAAAATATTTTCCATCGCAACCAAACGCAGTGAGGTAAACAAGAGTAACCACGATACCAAACTGTAATAATTACTTGTGATGAGTTTTTCAACTTAGGTATATAGCCACCGGTTTCATCCTTTCTGGCTTATATTCGCTTCTTTCCGAAATGCACTTTGACGGTGCATAAGCTCTTGTGCGGGTGCTTATCATTATGACGGCGATGATGATGATGATGGTGGTCGTGGTGGCAGTCTAAATCAAAAAGTTCACTCAGCGAGCGATTTTAACGCAAACTTTGCTTTTGAATGGCGGAACTAGAGCCAGAGACAGAAAGAGAGAGAGAGAGAGAGAGAGAGAAAATGAGAAGCTATATATGCAAATTGAAATGCCATCGTCGCTCCCCCACCGACCGTTGGGAAAGATGTTACTTTTTGGGTAACTGCCATTCCTGTCGCAGTGTGTCGATATGCGCTCGTGCAAATGTTCTCTGGGATTTGTTTAGCTGTTTACTGTCATTCTATGTAATGACGGTAGTCGAATCTGTCGGAGTGCAGAAAGTTTATCGGGGCCAGGCAATTTTGTATGTGTGTTTAGCTTCTGCGGTGCACGGAAGGAAGTAGGAGGATTTGGGCTTTGATGGCTTTCGTGGTTTTCATTTAAGAAATTGCATAAGGAGATTGAAGGTAACCGAGCCACAGAGGGCTGTTATGTATTATGTGGGCATTTTTGAGAAAAATTGCAATCTGCAAACCATTTCTAGTGGAAATGGTGGTCACATTTGTCCTTTTGTACTTCCTGAGTGCTTGTAAGTTATTTTTCTTCGACAAGAACAGTAGCCTTGATTGGGGAAAGTTAACTTAGAACGGTAGGTAACGTTCGCTCAGCAATTTGAATTTATGCGGCAGTTGCTATAAATATGTCTGTGACAACCGCCTTGCGACAACCTCACCCGAAAGCCATGTCTGTCTTGCAAAAAACTCCAAACACTGAAGGTCGGCCTGTCGAAACGAAGTTACACATTTCGACCGTCACTTGGCAGGACTGCTCGAACGCTAATGACAGGCCCATCTCTCTAAAGCTTTGAGAAATGACTTCAATTAACGTTTAGGGAAGACGAGAAATCAGTTTTTCAAAGATCCATCTCTGGCAAACCTCATTCGACAGTCTTAACCTTGGGTGATAACGTAGCTTGATATTAATCTTAATTTGAAACCTTCCCAACTCCATTTGTTCAGAAGAAATACGTCTCCATCTCAAAATATAAAAGCAATGGCCATAGCACAGTTCCCTGTGGTACTCCACTATAAAAATCGAATTCAACCCTCAGCCAACTTTTAAATATTGACTTGTCCCATTTATATGCAGTGGTTTTGCCGCCTACGGATAGAGGGCGCCACATCCGCTCTTATTTGAAATCCAATAATCACTCGTGATGAAATTTGAAACAATTGGCTCCTCTATCACGGAGGCATTTCGAATCTTACTTCTCTTTAAATACTTCACTATATGTTAGCAAATCGTTGGATGTAGGTAGATACCAATCTGACTGACTTGAACGTTTCAGTCTTTCGAAGAACTTTTCAACTTGAAAACACTCCTCCTGGTGTACGTTGTCCAATATAATCATTGCCCTACATCTTGTTCTGACAACATGATTTTCTAAGGCAACTCACGACGAAAGGACGAAGATTTCGCAGTCCTCCACTCGTTGTGCTTGCATTTTCCAGGCGCTAGTGCCCTTATTGCAACCAAACACGAATAATGTCCATCATCCATCACCATCACATTCACCACCCACCTGCAAGTCAACAGTCATTCCGGCCAAAATGTCTCTCGTCATCCTGACAAGAGCACACTTCGATTGTCTGAACGTCGCTCATCCATCTAAAATTCGTTAAACGATTCTCCGGCTGATCTGTTATTGGCAGTCGCACACATTTTTCACCGTATACCCAACGACAGCAAGGACAATTGATCAATTGTACTTGCAAAGGTGAAAAATCCGATTTTCTTTCACCACCGAGAGAAATCTCTGACAAAACAACAACAGCGAAAAAAGGGATTAAACTGCAACCTCTCACTCAAGCTGTATCTCACATTATAGGCCATTGACTTGGAGCGCCAACATCCTATCCTACCTACAGCCAAATGCATTATCGTTTCCTCAAGTAAAAGTGAAACACAAACTCTGCAGACCCGAGCAGTTACTGCAACAGGAACTGTATCTATGTGTAGCCAAAGTTGATCTCGTTCTTCAGCTAATGAAAAAAAAGGAAATACAAATAGCTTATAGTTTCACTTTGGTTTACAGTCGAAAAAAAACATAAAAAAAAATATCAATGACCATGTGTGTGCAGCTAAACCACACTGAAATTGGACATAGCGTGTGGTTGCTGGAAAAAGTGGACTCTCTGTTGCAAAATGAAGGAAAAAAAACGACCAACTGGTGGTGGTGACTGGCCAACAAGCGATGTGGAATTTATTTGGATTTATTTTTCTTTAACTTTCTCGAGAAATTGAAAAGTGAAACTTTGACGCGCGATGGTCATACTGTCATTATCTGAGATATTTTTGTGATTTAGTTTGTTGCAATTTGATGCAGTAATTGAGCGTGAAGTTATTTGAAATTACGACACCATTTAGTAGAGGCGGCTTTTGGCGGCACAACCAAATGCATTGCACGTTGGGGTACCTCAGGCGTATACTCACGTACAAGCTCTTTTTGGACCTCTCTTGAGGAGACGTGTTTGACATCTGTCTGTTGATGAATGGAGTTTACATAAAACTATTGGATACCATTTGGTCTTAAGCAACCTCCAACAATGCTTAGTAATTGTCCGTTGACTTTGTTGATTGTGGCACCGCCTTGGTGGTCGATCGATGTAGTCAGTTGAAATTGGCGGACCTAAATTCCGAGGGAGCATTAGCTGTGACTGTGACATGGGAAAATGCATCTATCCTTCTACCAAATTTACCGAGTCTTAGAGTTGTTACTCTCAACAATAATTCAATGACAATATGAGAATAATTTTTATATATAAATTGCCAGAAAAAACCTGATCCTTGTTACTCCTCGGTCCTCCAATCCTGGCTCCTAAAGTGGACCTTTATTTTGGGTATTTTTTGAATACATTTTTCGTTTATTATACACCAAAGGCAAACTATACATTATTCGGCTTTTAAACGCCTCCAAAAAGTGGGCGTGTCCACCTTATTTTCATGATCGAGAAGATCCAAAATTTGTGAAAAAAGTTATTTCTCTTTTCTAGAGAGTTTAACGCCTCCAGAAAGTGGGCGTTTCCACAAAATTTTCATTGTCGGGAAGGGCATTATCTACAATCTTTGTTAAAAAAATTGATTCTTCGAAAGCGGGCGTGCCCGCTTAATTTTTAGACCGAGAATGAGTTAATCGCCTGCAAAAAGTGGGCTAGGTGACTATTTTCCAGCTTTTGTCTACTCCCTATGACTTAACAGAATATTCTGATCAAATCCGGATCTCGTTCGACTGTTTCAAAAAAAATATAAACATAATTGTTTAGAAATACATGGCTACATTCAAAAACGCCCAGAAAAGACCCCCAAATGTATGGCTCTCCGCAAAATCTACGACCTCATTGATTGAATTCTTGCTCAACATAGTCAGTAGAGGTTACGGACTGTCGTTGTGTAACTATTAAAAAATTGTCTGTCTATCTATATCTATAGTAACAAGAGCCCTATGTTGCGTTGGTTTCAATTGCTGCAGTCTTAGTATCATCAATATTTTTAATGCTACAGGAAGAGAGACCAACGCCAACCAACCAACAAGGTCTAGCAAAGTTCCGGGTCTGCCTTTGAAATTCGAAAACGGCGTTCGATCATCGCTAATCCGTGAAGACGAAGCGGGACTTTGTCAGGAGTGACATTCGCGAAGACCATTGTATGACCAAACCAGGTCTTTTGAAAAGAAAAACCCTGCAGGCTTAAGTCACAGGCCGGGCCCACGTTGGCCACTATTTTTGTGAGCCTTGATATATGCCGAAGTTACCTTTATGACCCGGTTGAGACCCCAGACATTAACCGGGATGAAGCCGAAACCTTTGACGATAACCACTGTAAGCTGGTGAAAACCGCATCGAAATCTAAAAAAAGGGATCTAAAGTTAAGTTCGTGCAATGGAATACTGAACGTAGGGTTCCCGGTTCGACCCCCTAAAAATACAAACTAACCAGGATGAAGCCTTCGCCGAAAAATACTGTCTGCAGATGATAACTGCATCGAAATCTATTAAAGGAATCCAAAATAAAATTCGAGCGATGGAATACCTAGCGAAGGGTTCCCGGTTTGACCCCCAAAAAAATACAAATTAACCAGGATATAGCCTTCGCCGAAAAAGACTGTCTGCAGATGACAACCGCATCAAAATCTATTAAAGGGATCTAAAGTCAAGTTCGTACGTTGGAATACCGAGCGAATGGTTCCCGGTTTGACCCCCTAAAAATTAAAAAATTAACCAGGATGATGCCTTCGCCGAAAAAGACTGTCTACAGATGACAACCGCATTAAAATCTATTAAAGGAATCTAAAGTTAAGTTCGTACGTTGGAATACCGAGCGAAGGGTTCCCGGTTTGACCCCCTAAAAATAAAAAAATTAACCAGGATGATGCCTTCGCCGAAAAAGGCTGTCGTTGGAATACCGAGCGAATGGTTCCCGGTTTGACCCCCTAAAAATACAAATTACGTTTAATGTTCTCGACGGTAGTGTATGTCTCCGGCAAAGATTTATGCACGTGGACAGGTCAGAACACTTTTCCTTAAACAAAATTTTGTGCTAATGGCTCGCAATTCTTTGAATAAACAAAACATCGTCTTGATGGTGTCACACATTTTTACCACCCACCCACCTCGCAATCAACTACAGCCTCCACTTTCGCTACGTGTACCTACTTGTAAGCGGTAAGTCAGTCAGTTTTGTAAATCCACATCGAATACACACCGGCAACCATGAAACTATTCAAAACAACACTAATATTTCATTCCGATGTTTTCATCGTAAACATATTCCTATCATTTGAGGTTTTCTCAAAAAATCCCGCCTCCACCTCCACCTGCACACACCGACTTTACCACAATTTGCCTTTGGGTTTCCTCAGTCTTGTGCCCCCACCCGATCGCTAAACTAGCATTGACGAGAACGCGAAGCGGCAATGTCGACTATACAGCATTTGTCTGGGGTCGATCCGCTTGGCGTTTTGTTTTTATTTATTTTTTTTCCCAGCCCAAGTTTTCATTTGGTTTTGTATCTTCTTCGGTTCTGTATGCTGCAATCGAAAAGTTTACGAAGAATTTAATGGATTTTTGAGTGTTGCTTTTACTTCTCATCGAGACGCAGCAATGTTGAAATATTTTCGTGTGGTTTTCGACGTTTACGTTTTCAGATACAAGTTTTCGCATTTTTAAATACAACTTGATGTGTTTGTGTGTGTCAGGGGATCCGGCCTGCAGCCGCGGAGATGGTCGTCGATGCGAATCGCTGAGAGCGGAATTCGCTGTGGATAATTAAAACGGATTTATAGTTAATAACGAATTAGTGCGGGGGATTTTGAATATGCGTGTTTTTTATGGGAATATTAATATTTTTATAGTGATCAGTTGTCAGTCGAATGGGGCTGGCTGATGTTATTGTTATTGGGCAGCCGACTAGACGGGCGCGCGTTAAGGGGATTTGTTGGCGGGCGTGGGTGAAGTGTTGACAGTTGTATCAGTCTGTCGCTAAACCCCTAAAAATACACGAGCAGATTGATGAGCTAGACCCAAAGAGAGGAGGAACGTTTTTTGATTTGAAATGTCATAGAGCTTATGCTGTATTGCCCCCAAGTTGCTAGTTCAAGCTCGGGGGCGTCAAATCAAACCTTGAAAATCCATGCAATACCAACGGATTAGTTGGAGACTTTTTGCTATAAACCGTGTAGTTGTGGATGTTGGACTAAAAATAGGGAAGGTTACCGCGGGGACTAGTCTTACAAGAGTATAATTCGTGTACTCTAGCCTTAAGTCCAAAAAAATTACCCTTAACTTTGAACTTCCCTTCTGTGGTCTCTTACATGAAATAGTTCGATCAATGACGGATGTTATTAGAAAAGGTTGGCCTGCCCATCATATCTAAGCAAATTCCACCACTCTGGCGGGTATTCTCAGTAGTAGCCCCAAGAAACTGCTCCCTGCCATTATCTGTGACATTATTAAGCGAAAAGTCAATCAAAGTCATCTTCTGTGACATTATTAAGCGAAAAGTCAATCAAAGTCATATCCAGTCATCAAAGTCAGTATGAGTTACGGCTGGTTTTTAGCTGTCTACAAACAGCGGTCTGTCTGGTGGATGAGTAAGATTTTAGTGCTCCCCCGTTAACTGTATTTCTAAATTTTGACAGCCATTTAGCTTGTGGAAAACAGCCTCGTGTAAAACTAGAAGTTTATTGCCGAAAGAAGGAATATTTTAGGTTTAAACCACTGTAGTAAGACGAAAATTGTGCCTTCTTGCAATATACATGGAGTAAGGGTTGTATAGCCCAGTAGAAAACTTTTTTAAAAAACGTCTTCTGCCCGGTGTTACTTCTACCCCACTTTCTGTATGTGTTTCCAATCTTCCACATCTATCAATATCGACTACGTGTTGTCGTTCTACTGTTAAAAAGCTTTTTAGACATGTTAATTAAAAAAAAAAACAGGCAACTCGCATTTTATTCGCCGGCGAGTTCATCTGAGAACCCCAGGCGCTATAGAATCTTGTTGAATGCTTGTCACTTATAATATATTTTCCTGCAACTATCGTTCAAAGAAATTAAAAAGCAAAACGGTCGGTTCGACAAAATTCAACGAACTGTATTTTGAAAACGTTCGCGATACGTTCATCCAGGAGACTGATAATTGACTGAACGTGTGCACACCTGTGGTTCGACGATTTATTTCACAACTTTCCATTCAAATTATTGGATAGTCCTCTGGGAATCTGTCTCCAGGAAGGGAAGTCCAACAAACTTAGAAAACTGATGTTGATGTACGAACTGTCACTGACTGCGTTTTTATTTTCCACCTCATTCTGTTTTCTCCGTTTTATGCAATGATTTAGTATTTCCCACTCCTCCTACTTAATGAATCGATATCCGACGGATGTCTTTCTTCTATCAGACACACACACACACATCTCCGTCTACCATTAAAACTATAATTGTCTGCATATGTCGCCTTCAAGTAATCAACAGCACAAATAAACTTTGAGCAAATATTTACACCCGTTCGCCACCGCCGCCGTCAGCTGGGTCATTAGTGGAATTAGTGCTTATTTTGTTTTATCAACGCCTAGTGTACTATACTTGTGAAAATAAAACTACTCGGCGCACAGAGAACACAATCATGTGTGTTATTATCTACTGTCACTTTGGTGCGCGGAATTGATGATGCCGACAGTAGTTGTCAATTGCCAGTTGATAGAAACGGAAGACAAAATAATAACAAACAAGCGACAAAGTGCAGAGAAGGCTTCTGAAGGCCTCACAGGGGTTGAACGCGGCGCTACTTGGGTTGTTTGTTCTGCATTAGGCGAAGGGACCGACTGTAGATGATATATGAACTACAGAACTTGATTTGGTAACTTAATATGACCAAATTAACACGAGCAGCACTTAAACTGAGGGAGGTGGAGTTGAACACTCAACGAAAGTGACAGGACAAAGTGGGAATATTTATCGATTATCGGGAGTCAGTGTAAGGGCTTCATCTAGTTCTGAATCGGTCACTTCAAACTCTTGTGAAACCGGTATGTTTTTAGGAATTGCTATAGTGGACTAAAGTTTAATGGCAACTATACTGAACAGAATTTTCTTTCCAAATGCCGCTAGAGAACTATGAGCCCTCGTATGGTATAGAGCGTCGATAACGTCCGGGCGCCCTGTTCTTCCTAGTCAAGATCTACGTATCTCAAAATCTTCTCCACCTTTAGGCGGAATTTTGAAGACGTTTCTTACAGATTTTTAAACGGCTCGATTTTGCTTTACCAATTCTGCAGTCCAGGTCCGTTTTTGTTCTACCATTCTCTCAGAACTTGCTTCGTTAATAAATAAATCTGGTGAACAAGGTGAAAAACTGCCGCGGAAAATCACGTTTCCCCTTTCAAATGCTCCAAATACTTCGATAAATATTTAAAGAAAAGTACAGGCCCCCGCACCTACCCCTGAGGTACTTCAAGGGTACGAAACACATTCAGAGCATTCCCTTCATTCTTTCATCTAACATTTACTGCAAAATCTCTCTTCCATCTTAATAAACTGAAACCTCCCTCACATCTGTATCTAATCTCGTGGCTATTCCTTCACCTCACACAGACACAATGCGCCGTTAATCAAGCGAATTACGCAAGTCCCTTTATACCGATATATGAACTACCTACAATCAGCCAGTATCTATCATACTTAACATCTGATTTATCTTCCCACGGGGTGTAGGCTAACGTTTCATTTCATTCGGCGCTTCCAAGCAGCCTCCTTTATTCATTATTAAAGCTAACGCGTCTGTAATCTGTAGAGGCGAACAAAAAAATAATCATTTTTGGAAAATCTACAAAATGCGGTCTGTTACACTTGTCGGCTGGCATGGTGCAAGAGATTTGAGCGTCAGGAAAAATGTTAAACTGCCGGAAATTACACACATATGGATGTGGCTATAGCAAGTGTGGAAAACACATGTGTTATTTTTTTCATGAGATGAACATGATGGTTCATCGTGTTTTCTGCCTTGTTTTCCACATTCAATTATATTCTTCTGTTGGCAAAGCGAAGTAGTGCATTTTCCCAAAAAATTATGAATGAAAATGCGATCGCACGGGGATTAAGATTTAAGAGATCCAGTGGTTGCATTTGAAGTGCATGAGCTGTGTGATTTGTTTCAACTGAACTGTGGAATTTGGCGAATTGCGGAGACCGAATCGCCGCAACTGTTGGTTCAAGGAATGTTGTCGATTTCAAAGATGAAACTGGAAACAAATGGGTCGATTTGAAAGGCTGCCGTCTATGTCTATTTAACTTGTAAAGAAAATCAATTGGAATCAATCAGAAAGAGTATAGGTCTCCAAACGGACTCTTGAGGTAGCCCAAGTTTTTTCTGCACTCACTCCAACTACAACCTGTGCTTCTTATAATCAAACGGGCTTACGAGACATTTAAGTGAATAATATCAAGGCGCCCAAAACGTACAAGTCGACGGGCTTAGAGAACGCCTGCGGAACTAAGTTTTAAGGTATGCTAGAAGCTCTCAATACGAGCACAGCAGAGATCCGAGTGGCCTCAACGAACTGTTCATCTGTCGATATCCACAGAGGAGTCTTAAATCAAAGTTGGAGTCGATTCCTGTGTCTTCTCTGATGACCACTCTGTAGACCTTACGAAGTATGGCAACCCCTTTTAGGGAAATCTCAAGACTGGCTTTGAATCGTGATATATTCCTACAGTCAGACGGCTTTCGTAACGACAGCTTACCACCAACATTTGCTGAGTGTCCCGGGGGGAATTTCAAAGCAAGCGGACTGACTGAGAAGCCTCACTCAATATAAATAGTACTTACACTAAATATCTCATTCAAATCTTGGATGGACGGTGTCTGACTAATGTATCAGTTCTGAGCTGCTATGGTCGTAGCTAGAATAGGTTCATTGAACTTTAAGACTTAAACGAGTCATTGGATATATACATTACAAAAAATAAAACTGTTTAGGGTCTTAAAAAATAAGTAAATAGTTTACGCAACAAATCCGTATGGACCCTAGGCCTAGCTTCTCACAACCAATTGTTTAGTGTGAGTTTTTCATTTTTCGGTCGAATGAAAGGGATCTACAATTTTCTGCGGAGTCCAAACGGCCAATTGAGAAGCTCTTTCATATAAGTTATACTGTTTAGGGTCTTATGTCTGTGAAAACTACTGAGTACACTTTCTTTGAAATATTTCCTTAAACTACTAGGCTGTAGGTAGTAGCGAGCAATGTCACGCCTACTTTTCGGGAGAGATTCTGACTGAAATGTGTTTTTGTAAGTCTCTCACCAGATGTCGTGAAAACTTCTGGGCAGATTTGGCTGAAATATTTCCTAAAACTCGGAGAAGGCTATAGGCAATAACAGTCATTGCCACGCCTACTTTTTGTAAGCACTTCTAAATAAAATGTATTTTCGCAAGTCTGTTACCAGTTGTCGTGGGAACTTCTGCACAGATTTTGCTCAAACTTTCTTAAAATGATTTCTAAAACTCGGAGAAGGCTTAAGGGAATAATGGTCATTACCACGCCTACCTTTTGTAAGCAATTGTGACTAAAATGTATTTTTGCAAGTTTGCTACCAGTTGTCGTAAGCACTTGTGCACAGATTTTGTTCAAACTTTCTTAAAATGATTCCTAGAACTTTGAGAAAACTATAGGCACTAATGATCATTGCCACGCCTGCTTTTCAAGATTTTAAAATTAACCCTAGTACAAAAAAAAAATGCGACTTTAGTCCATCTGGAACAGTGAGTGCTCTCTCAAATTCGATCATTGTCGCCGACAAACTTGCACAATCGGTCCGTCGCAAAAATCCGTAGTTCCTCTGCCAACTGCAAACTCTCAAAGCATTGTCCAACCAGGCCTTGGTCAGTCAACCTAAAATTCTATGCAAATATTTCTCATTCTCAATGACATACACTCCTTGTAAACTTATTAACAAAATGTCAATCACACGAAGGAAACAAGACACAAATCCCCCTCAAGATCAAAGACACCTCCTCTGGCAAACTTTTACTGTGCCACATCGCACACCATATGGCACGTTTCAGACAAAAAGAACAACTTGTCACTCCTAAGTGCATAAAAATCAAATTCCCATCAGATTTTCACTAGTGTTTTCTAAAAATATATAAATGAAAAATTCATCCCACGGTTGCATTTCGAGCTAAATCTGAACATTTCATATTTTTTGTTTTGTTCTCTGTTGGCGCATCTCCTCCATCATCTACTTACATGAGTTGCATTTCCTCCAGCTTTTTCGACTGTCAGTTTGAATTGCATCCGACCGATTGAGGCAACGGGGCAAAATTTATTAATATGACTTTAATTGTACATAGTGCATATGTCTGGTTCGTTCAATTGAAAATCAATTAAAATTGCAATCGCGCGAATATTTCTCTTGATTTAGTCCATTTCGTTTGAATATTTTTGCCCGCTAATTTCAAAAGAGTCAGTCCCATGATTGAGGTGAACACTTAAAATACCACATCGATGTGGGGGTTATGGTGAAGTTGGTTTTACTGTCGCGATGAAGATGCATCGAATGTTGTTGTGCATGGTTTGGTGGTGATTCACATAGTTACACAAACGAAGATGCAGGTCAGATGGTCATAGACTGGGCTCAAGATGTTTATATTTCGAGCGATATTGTCTTCAGCGTCTCTGCCGTGAAATTCGTCAGCAGCAGAACCGGTAATTTGACGTTTTAAGGTTTTCCATGGAAACTACTGGCTGTATCACGATCAAATTCCTCTAAAGCTTCTTAATTTATCAGTTCGGACTGTTCATAAAATCCATGGGCCCTTCGATTCGGTGCAAAAAGTTTCAGACAGTACTAGTTAGACGATGGCCCTTAGGGCCGTACACGGACCTATTGCTTCAACTAATTCTTTTTTCCCCTTAGCGCTGTTGAGAAGTTGTGGGCTCGCATTCATCAAGAGACGCTTGCAAGTTGTGCGTCGGAGAAAACCTACCAATCGACCCAAGCACAGGCATCAATTTTTTGATGAGGCATCCGTTGCGCCGAGAATCATGTCAACTTTGACGTACTCAACGGGACGAACAGTCCAATTCGGTCGCATATCGGAGTATTTTTCGCTTATTTTTGACAGGACTGTCATCGGCGTGTCAATTTTTAAACTTTGATTGAGGACTAAAAAGTTAAGAGAAAGATTCCTTCATCCCTGGAATTTTGCATTCATTGCTTTCATAAGGTGATGTATATGAAACTTTCTCTAAAATATTTTCTAAATCTCGGAGAAAGCTTTAGGCAATAACGATCATTGTCACGCCTCCTTTTTGTAAGCCCTTCTGACTAAAATGTATTTTTGTAAGTCTGTTACCAGTTGTTGTAAAAACTACTGGACATATTTTGCTGAAACTTTCTTTAACCCTAGAAAGATAATCCACGTCCACGAGACGTATGGCGCGGGACAATTGTGTGATAACTTTTAAATTTTAAACCGCAGCGCGTTGACTGTCTCAACTATATATAAAAAAAATCATTAATTTATTTTTTTTGAATAGTATCTGTATAATTAAATAAATTACTTATAAATAATAAGAAGTTCATATGTTTAATTAAATACACTAATTGGCGAATGAGACGTATGATTATCTTTTACGCTCTTTATTTTATGATTATCTTTCTAGGGTTAAAATGTTTCCTAAAATTCGGAGAATTCTATAGGCAATAGCGATCATTGCCACTGCTGACTAAAATGTATTTTGTAAATCTGTTACCAGTTGTCGTGAAAACTTCTGCGAAGATTTAGCTGGAAGTTTCTTTAAAGTGTTTCCTAAAACTCAGAGAAGGTTGTGGCAATAACGGTCATTGCCACGCCTACTTTTTTTAAGCACTTCTTACTAAAATGTATTTTGTAAGTCTGCTACCAGTTGTCGTGAAAGCTTCTGCACAGATTTTGCTGAAACTTTCTTTAAAATGTTTCCTAGAACATTGAGAAAGCTATAGGCTATAATCACCGTATCCACGCCTACTTTTTTAAATCTTAAAATTAACCCTAGTATAAGAATAAATGCGACCATAATTCATTAGCAAGATTGTGGGTTTTTTCCGTCAAATCTATAAGAAGGCCATCGCTCAGTAAAAGTATGACGTCCGATAAGAGCGCTGACGAAAAAAGAGCGCCATGAAAAAACATAACCAGAGCTCAATATACGTCGACAAGATGTTAATTGTCTACCAGGAAATCCACTCCCCAGCCCCCGTATATCAATAAACTCCTCGTTTAAACTGCAACTTGTTTTTGACTGCTTTTAATGGTTGCGAAATCCATTACAAACTGAAAGGTTAATACCAAACACTTTTCAAAAGTGATTGTTCAAGTAATTTACTGTTTCTTTGTAAAATTTTCATTTCAACAAAGCAGAATAAGCATAAGCGTTTATTTATTTATTTATTTTTTATTGCCCATCAGAAACATTTTCTTCATTCACAAAACCCATTTGAATGCGAATTCTCCTTAACAAAGGAAACGTCTGTCACAGCAACGCTCCGTTCATCCTCCTGCTCCTCCCCCTCGCCAAAGCAGACTAAGGTCTTATCCTTCCAAGTCTCTGGGCTCTGCTTTCAATGGGAAATATTTTTCATTTATTAGATATTTATTACCTTTTTTCTAGATGGAAACTTTTCCTTAAAAAGAAAAAGGAATTCCCTTTTAAAATTGTTTTTTTTTTTGTTTTATCGTACCAAAGATAGATGGTCGTGTATAGCGAGGTATATTTCCAAAAAAAAAACAATACAGTTCGACCCTAATGAACTGTAACCTCCAGCCGATGGGGTCGATGGTTCCATTTCTGTCTACCCTCCAGTGTGAGTCCGGATTCGGATTTGTAGCACTAGCTGAATGTGAAATGAGATTGCGAGGATGTTGTCTAATACCACATTCTCACATGCTTGATTTATTTATATATATTTTTAATCCAGTTTTTGGTTCATGTAAATTTTACAGGTGTTTGTTGGGCGAATAAAAATCTCACTACGGGGCAGAGTTCGTTTTGAGGTGGAGTGATTCATTTTCAGTGTTCACGTATTTATAGAATTTTTGCAAAATCATCAAAAAAAAACTCTGGAAAATTAGACAGAGAGAGGCCAAACAGTTGGTGGAGTATGCCCTGCATACTGTTGGTTGAGTTTGTTCTTTGTTTTGTCGCGCAAATTTGCTTGAGAAGAGTGCAACATGAATGCGGGTAAATAAACGTTTTGGCCATGACCACGAGTATTGTTTACACAAACTTTACAAGGTTCTGCAATTGAACTTGATGGCTGTCAAGACTGACATTATTAAGTTCAAGCATGAAGTGGAAATTTTTACCTTTTTAGATGATGGTCACTCATTGAATAAGTATATACGAGTAGCTGAGTTGTAAGATGGCGCTTCACGAAGTTACAATCTAAAGACAGGTCTCTTACACGGCAGAGGTGCCTTCATAGGGAATGAAGGAGTTCTGAATGAGGGGCCATGGCGACGGGGTTCAAAAAATGTTGCGCACCACCTTTCGGGGTAGAAGACTGCCGTAACCAATGGGCAGTTTATGTCCCGCTTCAGAACTTTATCGTTCTAGTAAATATCAAGGTAGCACTTAGATAAAGAAGATAAGCAAAATTTGTCTTTAGAAGAACATAGCAGCGCACTTTATCAGCTTGAATTGGGCACTCTATCCTTATGTCAAATATTAACTGCAATTCTCTGGTACTTGAGGGCACTAAATTCTGAAATTCTCAACCTAAAATACAGTAAGTGGTGGTAGTAGACTGATGGGCATTCCTAGCTTGTCGAGCTGACTTGTTAAAGGGGAAGAATGCAACTGGGGGTCTAATTTACATTTTTACCTTTGTACCAAGTGTTTTTATCGGCGCCCAGAACAGATATGCGAGTCATAGCTTAGACTAAAGGCTTGTAGACCGATTAGAAGTAAAAAAGACTATTCCTTATCCGGTTTTATGAAGTCTATAGTCCGCATTGTTCTTCTCTACTTCGAATATTTGGATACTCATTGGACGGTTGTCCTTAGCTCGCAGTATTACCGAAAATCGAACGACTTTTAGTTGCAATTGTCATTCGTTTCGAGGATTAATGACAGCAGATAAATCCACTCTATTGGCTGACTCCCATTTGAGAGTTCCTTCGAGGTTGGTCTTACAAAGTTCTAAAGAACTAAAGAGCAGGTCCATTAGTTCCGAATATAATATAAGAAACTTAGAGCGCCACCATCGGCGAGATAATAAATTGGATTTAATGTTACAACGACAAAATCGTTTATGAAAATGATGAAAAAAAAGAAACGTAGTCAAATCGTAGCCTTGTGGGACACCAGTATTTACGTGATGAGTTTCAGAGTTGCAATCATCCGACGTAACTTTAATTTGACGGTTTGACATGTTGTTCCCAATCCATGAAAAAAAGAGACGTAGACAAAACAGCGCCTTGTGGACACCAGCATTTTTAATGACTATCAAACATCGAACCATCTGGTAGAACTTGAATTGAACTGTTAGACTGGTTGTTCCTAATCCGTTGAAAAGGAAACACATCGATTCCATAAGCATGCAATTTTGACAATAGTTTTAAACATACACAACTTTTGGTTTTTCAGAAGATAGAATATGAATATTGAGTTCACTGCGAAAATACCACGGCACTCATTCCGTCATTTTTCAGACGATTGTGGTCGAAAGGATAGATCTCCAAAAGTGCCAAAATTACGAGTTTGAGACCTTAATCCAATTCATTTTCCACAAATGAATGAAATCTGACGATAGTGAAACAAATTCGGGCAGAATATAACTTCTTTTGGTCATCAAAGTTTCAAAAACGATATCGTGCCGACGACTATTGTAATTCGGAATTTGCTCAAAGGACATCTTCGACTCACATTAAAAAATTATGCGAACGAAAAACCTGTCACCCAAATACGCGACCCTCTGTATATCTATCTTCTAACAGTTAGGTGCTTTATTTAACCTTAGTGCCAAACGTACCTACTTGTCTGTTCATTGCTCATATCTTTTTGAGAAGAAACGAAACGTCAACTGTCAACGAAAAACCTGTGACCCAAATGCGCGACCCCCTGACTACCTATCTTCTAACAGTTAGGTGCTTTATTCAACCTTAGTGCCAAACGTACCTACTTGTCTGTTCATTGCTCGTATCTTTTTGAGAAGAAACGAAACGTCAACTGTCAACGGAAAACCTGTCACCCAAATACGCGACCCCCTGACTACCTATCTTCTAACAGTTAGGTGCTTCATTCAACCTTAGTGCCAAACGTACCTACTTGTCTGTTCATTGCTCATATCTTTTTGAGAAGAAAAGAAACGTCATCTGTCAAATTAAGATTAAAGCGTATTTGTTCTCTTTGCATTCCCATAATTTTATTTTCCGTATCGTCACGGAGATATTTGCATATAAACAAAAGTTGTCAATTAACAAAATCTGTACCGTCTTGTCATGGATCAAGTGTCGGTAAGGTAGACAATGTTATACTTGAATTATGAGAGATTGTTTCCTCTTCGTGCAGCTAATTCAAAATTGTGGGTTATACCTCGCTTCTTCTAAACCATTCAGCTTAAATAACCAAAGTTAAAGACACATCGACGAGTGTGGACAAGGTAGATATTCGTTTCCCATTTAGTTGTCAAACTTCTTGAACTTTGTTTCACTTATAAGAATTTTTGTGAAACATGACGCGCTTCTTCTGAGTTATTCGCCGAAAATAAGCAAACTTTATAGAGACGTTTCAGCGGGTGTCGATAAGGTAGACCTTTATTTCCTATTTATTCAGCTGCAACAAAGTGTCACCCCTTGAATTGTGGGAGGCTTCTTGGTCTTCATTCCACTACTACAAATTTTTGGGACGCAACGCACTCCTTCTCAAATATTCACCGCAAATAACAAAAGTTAAAATGTTTAGTTTTTATTTTATGTCGGTAAGGTAGATTCAATTTACCCATTTCGTGAATTTTGCGTTCATATAAAGCTTTTGCTTGTAGGTCGTTTCTTCTTAAACATTCGTCACAAATTAGTTGATAGACATTTTTTCCGCGAGTGTCGGTAAGGTGGACACTGCCTGTCACATCTACTGAACTAAAGGAACAAATTTGTTGCTTTTTTAAATCAGGGCAACAAAATCGTGTGAGCAAATTTACCGTCGAATTTCAAAGCACGTTTGCCGAAATTAATTCTACTCTTTTAGGAACTCACTCCCAATGAGCTTCCATAAATTTTAATTGGATCAATATTAGTTCAGCCAATCGTTGTAAGTCTTTATGCATAACAACTTCAACTACTTATCGATTCGGGAACCACTCGTGACAAACTTCACTGACAGACATTCGCCCCAGCTATTGTTCTAGTCCGCATTTCATTCATTTTTCCAATAAAAGAACTCACTTGGACTCCGCACGAATACCTTTGAAAATCCTTTCCATTGACAGTAATTAATCCGGCATTACTTGGGATCTTAAGAACAAAGCAAATTTCTCACAACGACAAAAAATTTTATCGTTTGCCTAAAAGAGAAAAAAATCAACTCACCCCAACGCTATTTGCGCAAGAATCCTTTCAGTTTTCGACTCTTCTAATGGCATGTTGGTGCAGCACTTGACCTATTTGACTTTTCAACTTTGCTCTTCATGATCCCCCCCTCCGCCCACCCCTGTCCAACTGTGGTGCTGCTTATTGTTTTGATAAATTTTAATATGTGACCGTCCTGTATATAACATTTTGATCTCATTATTTCCCCAGAGGATGTGCAAAATGATGACTCAAGCTTAAGGATACAATCATAATTATAATAATTTGTTGCTGCATGCGTGTGTGTTAGTGTGGAAGGAAGACGACCGGAAGAGTGTTGCTTTCTACAATCAAACCACTTAAGAGATATGACATCTCTAGAGTGTGAAAGAAAATGCCACCTTATCTTCAAGGATTTGCCATAGAATGTATTCCATTCTAATGGACAGAAGTGGTGGCGGATGGGGGTTGACACTTTTATTATTTTAATCTAACAAAGCGGTACAATTACGTGGAATACGATTGAAACAGTCATTAGACACGTGCTCGTATGATGTCGAGTTGGTATATAGTCGCACCGTAAATAACGAAAAATGATATCCTTAAACCGATGTGCTTAAAAGTTCCGTCACGTTTTGCACTTACCTTTATACAAAGTGGTGGGTAATGTCCTTTTGATTTGTTGAATTTGATTTTACTGCTGGTAGGTGATACGAAAAATTGTTTAATTCGGAAACGAATTCTGTGTGTTTGGAACATCAGCCTTTAGTTGGGCTTCGTATTTGGTTTGCTTATAAAGGTATTTGATACAGTTCGATGTGGGTCAGGCAGGGCGTTCACCAACAGGTCTTTTTAGTCAGCCCCAGGCTGTAGCCTTCAGAAGTGCTCTCTAATCCGATTGAGGTTAATTTTTACATTGAAAAGGTTTTAGCAGATTAATTTCGATGGAGCGTTGACGTCCATTCGCTGCAGATGCCCTAGGCTTTCGAACGAACAATTTTTCTTTTGAAACAGCCTTAGATGAAAGATCGCATGCTTAATTTGCATAGAGCTGCGGAGTCTTTCTTGCTCCACAGATAGCCTTACGTCGCCTTGACTGTATTCTATTTGATATTTAAGGTCTCTGTAGTCTCCGTACCAATCAGCGATCTTTCTTCATCGTTATAATACTCAAAATGGCATTTTTGGGGGGGGATCTAAAAATTAGCCTTGACTCCGTATGGCTCATGACAAACTTTAAAATCAATAGGCAGACACTGAGTATCGGATTCGACTTCTCGGGATTTTTCTTAGATCTGTCATAAGTTTAAAAATTTAATCAACAGACAGTGCCTTGTCTAAACCAGCATTGATACTAACCAATAAGGCTCTCATCGAAGGGCTTCACGCAAAAAACTCAAGTTGACGAATTTAATGTGCGATGGTTTAAGGAGGCTGATTCCTCTACATGTGGTCCTATAGAGGTACCGATGCCGACGTTCCATTCGTCAGTAAAACATTCTTCTGACTAAATCTCTTGTTCTGCTGTAGGGTGATAGCTATTTTTCGGCTTAAGCGCGCCTCTTTGACCGAGGCGGATCCAATTGAAGCCACTAAAAGTCGGCACTACTTACAGCTATATATTTGAATTTTCATTTGATTTATTATTCATTCTTCTTATTTTCACAAATTTGTTTCTCATAAGTCTTTCCACTTTTCATCCACTGACAAACTGGGGTTAGTTGTCCAAAGATTCCTTTCTCAAGTATCAGGCTGTGTTCGGGTATTATTCAGCTCCCAAAGCCGGCCGTTGATTTTATATGACTAAAACACGGGTGATCTATTTAGAAGCCACAATTTTATTATTATATTCAGGCAATAAATATTTTTAGTTTCGACTCTAAGTTCACAGTTGATATATTTTTGATACTTCTGTAAATTTATAGTCGAGACCTAAATTTGTTATGAGTGCGTCGCATTGTCTTTAAAAATCGAAAACTGGGGAAGGCAGTTATTATAAAAAAAATTCACTAAAGGCCTCTTGATTTTCCAAACCGATCGAATTTCTTAAGAGGGTCACACACGATCCACTTTGTTGGGACTTTTTTTCTCTGCATTCCCTAGCTTGTATTTTCCGGAGATATTTGCATGTAAACAAAAGTTTTACTTGTCAATTAACAAAGTCTGTGCAGTCTTGTCATTGATCAAGTGTCGGTAAGGTAGACAGTCGCTGGAATAATGTTCTACTTGAATTATGACAGATTGTTTCATCTTCGTGCAGCTTATTCAAAATTGTGGGTTCTCGCTTCCTTTAAACCATTCAGCTTAAATAACCAACGTTAAAGAGACTTCGACGATTGTCGACAAGGTAGATATTCGTTTCCCATTTAGTTGTCAAACTTCTTGAACTTTGTTTCACTTATAAGAATTTTTGTGAAACATGACGCGCTTCTTTTGAGTTATTCGCCGAAAATAAGCAAACTTAATAGAGACGTTTCAGCGGTCGTCGATAAGGTAGACTTTTATTTCCTATTTATTCAGCTGCAACAAAGTATCATCCCTTGAGTTGTGGGAGGCTTATTGGTCTTCATTCCACGCATACAAAGCTGTGGGACGTGACGAGCTCCTTCTCAAATATTCACCGCAAATACCATAAGTTTAAAAATATACTTTTATCGTATGTCGGTAAGGTAGATTTGATTTACCCATTTACCCATACAAAGCTTTGGCTTGTAGCTCGTTTCTTCTAAAACATTCGCCACAAATTAGTTGATCGACATTTTTACGTAATTGTCGGTGTCGGATCGTCACATTACTCCGTCACTCTGTGAAAAATACAACTTCTGTCATAAGAGAGTCATGCCGGTCGACCTAACCTACTGTCCTTACCTTCACTTTGAACAGTCAGGACGTGACCACATTTATCAAGCAGAATTATTTCGGTTATTTATCGTTTTTATTTATTTATTCAGAAAAGGAATATACCCGCAATAATTCTGTCTTATCCACTTTTAAAAGCTACATCCACCCCCATCGCTCCCGCACACACCCCACACACCGTCCTAATTGACAAAGAAGCTAATGCATCTTAACAGTGTGCTTAAACTTTGTCGTTAGCATCCTTAAACCGCAGCACAGGAAACAGCAGCGCAACCAACAAAATAAGAAACAAACTGCATCCCACATAAATTATGCAAATTTATAATTAAATAAAACAAGGATGCAAAAGTATAGCAAGAAAACTCACGCGCTGTAGCCGAAGAAAAACATTGCCAAACAATTTACATAAATAAAAAGGACTGTACTATCTCCTCGTCGTGTCTTTTCAACTCTCTGGAATCAAGTTTGCAAAAGGCCCCATTTTAATTTCATCGTTAAAAACAACAAAAATAAAAATGGAAAGAAAACATTTTAAGCAAAAATAATTAATCAAAAAACTTTATCGCAAAGGAAGAGCACCACACACACTAAATATAGTTTCGGTTGGGATATTTTCCATGAGACATCATCCCTCTCAGGGTCATAGCTAGGGTGAGGTGGCAAATATCTTTGTAAGCTTGGTGTGGAACGATCATCAAGATATAATGACGGTGGGTGCTGACGCAAAGATAAAGTACGACAATTTGTTATCCTTTTCACCTGGCGGAACGGGGCAGATACGAGTAGATAAAAGAGCTATCCAATGATAGTCAAAAAGTTCTCCAAACTGGCAGCAAACATTCCCGATTCTGGGGAATGTGTCATCACCTATCGCAGCTGAGTATAACAAATACCAAACACCTGCTGCGATGTGATTAATTGTCCAAGTTAATTGAATTTTCAATTAAAACTAAGAAAAATCCAACAGACTCCTCAGTTTTTCCATTCCAAAATCCCAGCGGCATAGCGTGCGAACTGCCATCGGGCAAAAGCACGCACATTTTGTGTGTGTGTGCTTATTATACGAGTATTTTGCACTATTCGCCGTAAATATTGCGAAGAAAACGAACAAAGAAAATTTATTTAAGGTCACTGGCTCGTTTGGGGGTCAGAGTATAAGTCGGCCAGAAGTGTAGTGCAATCGAATTAGGTATGCGTTGTTTTCACTTTTTCGTGTAAATAAACAAAATGTCGCTATAAAGTTGCCCGCAATATTGTCCATGACCAGGACGTCAGTTGTGTGGGTCAATGCTTTGGATGGGTGGGGATGATATGGGTGTGTGTGTGTGGGGGGGTAGATTCAGAGCGAAGTGCAGTTGTTTTAAAAATGCGGCGTTTTTTTTATAGTTGATGATAGGCTTGTTGAACTTTTTAGGAATGTAGGGGATTGTTCTTTTGTCGGTGGACATTGTTAAGTGATTTTGTTGAGGGTGATCAGTGTGCTCACTCCAAATTAATTGGTCATCGTTGGAGGAAGAGCAACATTTTCTGATAGACACTTCCATAGATCAGAGCCACCGATGGACAGTTTCCTGGGGAATCAAAAGACCACAATCATAGTCTCGTATGTAAACGTGACGGAATTTGCTTTTATGTGTGTAAAACAAATACCTCGTTTAAGGATGCGGCGATTTGACCGTTGGCGACGAGGAATATCAATTTTTTACTATTACGGTGATTTGATCTGTAATCTTAGAGTAAAATTGATGTTTTCAAAATGATTGCGTCCTTAATTTTTACCGAAATCACCGAAAACCGTTTATTTTAAAAAAAACTGCTCATATCTCGTAAACCCCATTTTCAATTTCAAAAAAAAAAACTTTAAATACGTAGTAATGCTTACGGGATTATAATTGTAAAAAATAAAATAAATTGTTCTCGGTTTTCAGCTTAATAGTTAAGCAATAGCATTTTTTCAACTTAACTGTTTTGTCTGCAAAATTTTACAAAAACCGCTCCAACGATTTTGATCAAAATCTATATTAAACATAAAATCAGGGCACGCATTCCTTAACATTTCCGATGATTATTGTCCAAACTCCAAAACTAGGAAGACAAGTGCTAAAATTACAAGTTAGAGAGCTTAATCCAGTTCAGTTTCCAAAAATATAATGAAAGCTGACGTTTGTCAAAAAACTTCGAGCAAAATATAACTTATTTTGGTGATCAAAGTTTCAAAAACGTTATCGTTTAGACGATCGTTGATATACGAAATTTGCCCCCAGTATTCGAAACAAGATCCCATACTTAGCTTTTCTCCAAAAATTGGGAAAAAAATCTGTTGTTTTTAATAATTTATATTTCCCGATCTATTTTCACATGTCTTCGTTCTAGTTTTGTTGAAATCTAACCACATCCGATAAAAATGTAATAACAGCTACGCAAAACTTAATTTTAGCCAATATTATCATATTTTCAACCTTGTTGAATATGCACCTTGAAATAATTGCAGCCACTTCCTTACACAATCAGAAACTCCCACTTCATTTGCACTCCCCACAATCAAAAAGAAATTTTTGAAAACTTACATAATATATGTAGATATCTTTGTAAATATATCGGTCTAACACGAACCCTACTTCCATACAGAGATGCCTTAAACCAGCATGACCAATCTATTCCGGTCAAAAATAAAAGCATTCCCTAACAAATCAGAAAAGGTAAACTCCTACTACGCTTCTTCTTGTTCTCAAAAACCTTGTCAAGTGTAAAATAGTAAAATAGTACTGTAGACGCTTTCAACTCTTTAACCATAACTTGAGACAATTGCCTGTTACTGACAGCTTCAATTTCTAAAAACTCACATCGTTATTTATATTTATGTACTGCCTTTCAGATGAATAACCCAAAAGTGAATTTTATTCCTTTTCCTATATGCTATGGACCGTTTCCTTTATCTATCATCGGTTCTCAGATTTTTACCTACCTACTTAATAAAATACGAAAACAACCAACCAAACTTTTGATTAAAGTTTCGTTCGACCCAGTCGTGCACTTTATTTTTTACTAATTGAACAAATCTGCACTGCACTTCGTATTAAGTATACCGACCGTTTGTGTACACCATGCCAGTCCATAGCTACAGGGGCTATCAACAAGAAGGTTCTGTGTAATCTACTCGTACGCATATCTAAAAAAAAATAAACAATCAGATAAAGTGCAAAATGCTGTTGTGAAATGAGATATAGTTTTATAATGTTCGCGATAATATGACAATCGATTAATTAAGTCCGGGCCTTCGTTGGTGGAAAACCCCGAATTTAAATGGAAAGTGACCAATTTGGTGTTAGCATCTATTTTTTGTGAACATTTTTTAAGCAAAAGGCACGTGAACCCTACCTGTTATTTTCTTTGCGAAAATCTTTGAATTAACGCCATCTGTTAGTGAAATCCACACCCGAGGGAAGGCGCAATAGAGGAAGACCGCGATTCAGGTTGCGCACGCAAGTGGAAGGGGACCTTAACCAACTTAGCGTGCGAAACTGGAGACAGCTAGCTAAAGATCGGCTGGAGACGCTTGTTGGTTGAGGCCCAGGTCCACCCCGGACTGTAGCGCCACCTTCAGTAAGTAAGTAAGTTAGTGAAATGCGAATCCTCTAAATCCTCCCAAGTCTCGATCCCATACACTTCCCAATAAATGTGATCGACTTTAAAGGTTCTGTAAAGCTGAAGCAGATCTTTCGAAATAGTAAGGAAGACTCTTGAAAAAGAGCGGTACTAGGATTGTGAAACACACTCAACATGACGTATAAGAAGCGCCTTACAAAACTGCATGCCTTCTTGATTCATCAGCAACTTCCAGTAATTTAAAAGTTCCTCTAAGAGGTTGCACAGATATCTACAGCAACAAACGTTGGGGTACCTCAAGTTTCAGAAATAGTTCCACTCCTTTTTATTTTTCATCTACATATCAAGAGAAACAGAGTGTATCCATACCTCCTTGTCCTTAGCCAGGCGGCAGAATTTTCCATATTTTTACTTTCTTAATTTTAGATCATGATTCAGTCTGAACCTTAACCAACGTGCCATGTCTACATCGACACGGGTCTTAATTATCGCCCTCATTATTTATATTGTCGGCGCAGTGTAACTGTGTTGGATTACTAAGCGAGGGGTCCCAGGTTCTAGTCCCAACAAAACCCAAAGTTCCATCTTAAGGTTTTTTTCACTGCGCCACCTCTCGCGAACGTCTGACAAACATCCGAGTGTATAACTGTCATGGAAGGGCTTCTCAATTGGCCGTTTGGACTCGGCATAAAATTGTAGATCCCTTCCATTCGTCCCAAAAATAAAAACTCGCACAACACGAATGGTTGTGAGAAGCTAGGGGCTAGGGTCCCCACGGACCTGTTGCGCCAACTATTTATTTATTTATTTTTATTTGTTTATGCAGCCATTTTGAAGAACCTCAAAATCAGTGGCATTTTTGGAAAGAGCGACTCTATCCAGTTTAGGTGCAATTCTAGAAAGTTCTTCGTTAATTTTTTTGTGGGAATTGGCACGCAAAAACTGCCTGTCTTCAAAACAATTAACTCAGATCGTTTCTTTCCGACTGTTTTATCGCTAGAAGGTATTCGAGTCTCTTAAAAACTGTCTTAAAATGTCATCAAGTATACCAGCTCACCAACCTATGATAGAATTTTGTCTATAAGAATGTCTTTAACTTACAAATTCTGTTCTTTACCCAGCGACAGTCGTAGCTGTGTGACTCCTTGTGATCTTCGACACACAAAAAGCTTTTCCCTTTTAGAAAAAAATCACTTAATAAAAATCAACCAAATTTCGGTTAAAAACTACCAACTAATACTGTTAATATAGCTTCTACAGAGTTAACTGGATTAAATAATAACCGAGTAAATTTGTTAAACTAAACTCGGTTAAAAATAACCGATTTATCAATTTCCCCTCCAAAATTTCTCGATCGTAAAATAACCAAAATAAAGCTGATATCAATCTAGAAACTTGGTTCATAACTTGGTTTTTCAACAATTTTTTCTCCGTTGCTTTTAACAACGAAAACTCGGTTTTTCCAACAGAGACTTATTGAAGTAATACTTCTTTAGGCACTCTTGACTTGGGGGGGTAAGCTGGTCAATGCGTCACGAAAGCGTTACGGAAATTGCGAGCGAAAGTTGAGAGGGAGATATAAGTTAGTGAGATAAAAAGAGAGAGAGTTACGTTTCGTTTCGAATATTACTCTAGAGGCAATAGAGATAGATGCTAGCACACATTTTCGTTCTCTCTTTCTCTCAGTCAGTTACGTTCCATTATCTAAGACACAGCATACAGTGCAGCAGTGATACCAGATCGGGGGATTTATCACTTTTTGCGGGATTTTCTCACTGATAATAAGCTAAAAGGGACAAAGGGATTTTTCAGACCTCATAGTACAAAAAGAAAGGGATTTTACTTTTTGGTCAAATTTTGTTCCTAATTGCTCATTTCATTAAGAATACAAAAATTATTCAACTACGATTAAATTTAATGTTTTCATGATTAGAAAAAAGTCATTCAAAATATCTAAATGCTTTCATTTCATTTTTTTTTATTTCCCTAAACTGTTTCATAAAATGACATATGTGTCTGTGAATGAATGACGAGTATTTTTTTTAAATAATAAATTTATTTATTTTGTAAACATAAAAGGGATATTTTGAGTATATACGTGGGATAACCTGCCTCTAAAATCTGGTATCACTGCATTTCAGGCTTATTATCTGTATCACACTGCAGGAGCAACAGAGACGAGTGGGAGCACACAGTTTCTTTTCATTCTCTCATAGACAGTTACGTGTCGTATATGTAAGACACGCCTATTGCAAGGTTGCCACTTTGGTAATTTTTAACAAATTTGGTAATTTTTTTAGCTTATTGAGTTTTGGTAATTTTTATCTGGTTATGGTTAATTTTTGAGCAGATGTACCAAGAATGCGAACTCGAAATCACCTCCTTTAAATGCTACCTTACTGCTCCTGAGTGAACGCATTGCATTATTTGCATAGCTATGCTTCATCACCATCCATAGGCCTGTTTTTTTGAGCTTCGTTCTCAGCAAAGCAAAGTAAAGTAGGATTTTCAGCACGCAATTACAATAACTACGCTCTACTTGACACTTCGAGACTCGCAGTAGTTATTGTAATTTTTGTGCTGACAATCCAACTTTACTTTGCTTTGCTAAGAACGAAGATCAAAAAACACGCCTCATATAAAACTGTTTTATTCGCTATTCAAAAAATCAAAGAATGCACTCATTTTCTTCGTTTGACAGATGGTGAACTTCGAAATAGTTTCTGTTACTGTTTATAACTATATTGAGATATGGATAGGTTAATTAATCATATTATTCATATACAGACATGAAACTCGATTTTTTTAAGGGTTTTTTATTAGAAAATAGGTAGATGATTTCCCAATTCTTCTAGCAGCTGGTAATTTTGTGCAAAATCTAATGAAATAATTTGAGTTTTTTTGTAAGTGGCAACCGTGGCCTATTGTCTGTATCATACTGTAGCAGCAAGAGAGAGCAGTGCTCGCGTCCATTTTCTTGCTCTCTTCCTCTCATAGCCAGTAAATTATTGAAGAAAATTAATATGTACTAGTATCGCTTGTGGTCGAAAATCGACCATTCCTTTTATAAGTATGTAAAATGTAATACTAAAAAACGTACCAGGAATATTTTCCTTATTTATGTTTTCATTTATTAATAAAAAGATCGAAAAAATACGTAAATGAGCTGCTCCATTGGAAACTGGTTATAATCTAAAATGATTTATATTTGAATACGTTACTATGGTTATATGTCGGCGACAAATTGAATGTCACCAAAATCATTTCAATTACCTGTTTTGTATGGGGAATTCACAACTTAATTTTTTCCAGCCTGTTGACGATTATAAGTCAACAAAGATGCAGGTGTACTAAACGCACCCACCCAAAATGAAATTTTCCCAAAGGGAAATTATGCGAAATGTCAAATGTCAGATGTAAACTAATGTAAACAAACTTTGTGTATAAGAACGTTAGCTTAACAAATAAAATTCTAATTCTATTTATACGTTTTAATAAGCGGTGGTTTTTTATTTTACGGAATTGTTTAAAGCGTTTTCTTTCTTATAAGAACAGTTGCAACTGCGAACAGTTTTCTTTGCTATTGTTCCATACTTGGTTTGTGCACACCTATGGCACAGTACCTTTCGAGTGATATAAGTTTTATACTCCTCATTTCATAATAAATACTTAAAAAGTGTACCGAAACTTTTCATGTTCACGTATTAATATAATGATAAACAAAACATGTTTAGTATATATGGATGGAGCTGAAGAAGTTTTACTTCAGTCGTGTCGTTTTTTTTCATTTTAACCGAGCAAGAATCGCACTCGGTTAGGGCCGATTTTAAAGCGTTTTGTTTACACTTTCGAAAGACTTGTTGCAACTTCCATATTCTCCTTTTAAAAGCCTTACGATATTTATCAAATTTATTTCTGTTGCGCCTACTGTTTATTTAATTTTTTTTTTATTAAATTTAGGTATTTAACACAATTGCAAATTAAATTCGAACGGAAAGTTTACTGTGACGAAGGGGTGTCTATGTCTATTGCCAGCAAATCGAATAGAGTGGCTTTGTTATTAAAACCGATTTCTGTCCATACGACAGTCGTATAAATTTTGTCGTTCAAGGTCTTCTTCGGGTGTGAATTCTTACGACACTCTCGCACTACTCCCTTCTTAGGTAGCAACTATACCGATTTCACATGTTTCCCTTTATTTTTCGTCGCTCATCGCTCACTACCTTCACCTTGCAACCGACTAGCGTATCTTTTCTTCGCTTTGATTGAAATGAAGCAACACTCCCCGTCCTCCTGTTGTGTAACAGAGAATGGCTACCCTACCCATGCCCATCTACAAAGTGCCTGCCTTTCTACATGGCATAAGTGCTATATGATTAATTCCATTATATCGTTACATCTCTTACCCTGTTATCGAGTTCTTTCTGCTTGTCTGTAATCATCATCAAAAGAATGCGCATTCTGAAGAGTGCCACCACTTCAGAGAGCACTGCTTAAACAAAAAGCCAATGAACAAGCATTTTACCCACTAAAAGGCAAATACCAATATCTCATCAATGGACTACTTAATATCTGGGTCATAGTAATCGCCGGTTTGATGTTTTTTGTGTTCTTTTCTCAATTCGATTGCCCCCCAAAGTTATGTGTATCTCACTCGTCGCTGAAACCATTTGTATCGCTTTATAATCCGACAAGCTTATGATATCCAAATGAGCGAAATTAAAATACAAAACAGACGTCTTACGACCAACACTGAAGATTGACGACGACAATCACGATGATGATGATGATGATGTCGTTCGGTCGATGGGTGGGTTGGAAACATCTGCAGTAGCAACCAGCTAATGATGACGATGACAACTTCCAATTAGCTGAACTTTACCGCCTCTTAATAGATGCAGAAAATAACGAGTCATAATCATAATCGGAGATCATCAATTAGCATTTAAACGATCCGAATCGATTTGTCTCTAACAATTTCGAATTTATTAGTTTTTGTTTGTATTTTTGTTTCTTTTTTTGTTGTTCTGTCTTTTTCGTTCACTTTTGAGAGCATCTGGAGGAGGAAAAGTTCTTGGATATTTTTATTACAATCCAGGGATCCGTTTGCGTGATAAACATAAAGAAATACAGCGGTACGTACAAGTTGGAAATTGATAAGCGTTGTGGGAATCATTCCTCCCCCCAGATGGTCATTCATCTGTGCAAACACGCAGTCCGTTGTAGTAGTACAGCAGACAAATTCCAATCGAATGAGAGATCCAAGTTTATCCCTCCGTTATCTTCGATTCGTAATTACTTTGCTGCTGCGAAGCGGAGCGGAATAGATACACCGAAGCGCACACAAAAATGCTAAACAAATTCAAAAGTTTTTCGTTTTTATTTTGTTTTGTGTTTGGATGTAAGGAAAACAAAAAATAAATATCGCTGGGATTTTTTTTTTTGTTTTGTTTTTTTTTATATTCAGTTATTGGTGCTTTCTTTTCGATAAAGTTCGTTCATCTTTCGTTGGGTGTTACGAGTTATTGTTGCATAACCTTGGTACAGTATGTTGTGCAGGGGAGTGCGCCTTAGATTGCGCCTTACTTCGACGCATGTACCCTTGAAAATCGGCCCTTACCGAGTGCGATTTTTTTCTCGGGTAAAATTAACTAAGTCTCTTTTGAAAAGAACGAGTAGGTATTTGATTTGTAGCAGACGAGGGCTTCAAAGGGTTTATGTCCGTGCTAAAGTTTGCAATGGAACCGGTTTTTTTTTTTAAACCATTTCTCGCTCGAAGTTTTCAATTCATCAATATTTTCTACCAATTTCGAACAAGGTACTTTCATCATTGTTGTCAGAGTCATTTGGCTCTGATTTCTTATTCGACCATAACTGGTCACCCGAAAGGGTTGCTCAATGTGATAAAATATTTGTGGAACTGTTTTCCTATTCATCAAGAGTGCTCTTGCGTTACTGGTCATTTGGCTGTGATTTTCTATTCAACAGGGTTGCTTTCCGTGCTAAAAACATTTGTGGTACTGTTTTCCTATTTATCAAGAGTGCTCTTGCGTTACTGGTCATTTGGCTGTGATTTTCTATTCAACTGGTCACCCAAAAGGGTTGCTTTCTGTGCTAAAAATATTTATGGTACTGTTTTCCGATTCATCAAGAGAACTGTTCCGTTGCTGTTCATTTGGCTGCGATTTTCTATTCAACTGGTCGCCCTTCATGCCTGGTCACCCTAAAGAGTTGGTTTCTGTGCTAAAACTGTTTGTGGAAATGCATTTTTGACTATTTCTCGCTCTAAATTTGCTATGAAGAGTGGTTTTCCGTTGCTGTTCATTTGGCTGCTATTTTCTTATCAATCAAAACTGGCCACTCTTCATGCCTGGTCACCCTTAATATATATCAAACTTGAACTGAGTGATCGCAGAGTGCTCAGTGACTATCGCCAGCGCGGATGGTTTGAAAAACTTACACGTTTTGATGCGCGTTCATTCAGATTTTCAATTTGTTTAGAACTCATTCGAGTCCCCATTCTTGTTGATGGTACTGTAACCAGTTTGCATTTTATAACCCAATCGATTCCTTGTTATATTGAACTTCTGTCGTCATGTTCTCTCGTGTGGAATTTTTTTCTTGTTTTTGCATTTCTCTGATTTAAATATACCCCCCCCCCCAGATCATCATCATCATCTCGATAATCCTCCTCGTCGCCTGTATACACCCCCATTGAACGCGAACAGTAGCAATATGTGTGTTTTTGGTTTGATTTTTAAATTTTGAATTCAATACACGCGCGCTGTTGTTGCGTCCTCTCTGTATAAGAAAATCCCGCAGATCAAAGGAATTGACGCTTCATGCAGATTCGGGTTATGGTGTTTGAAAATTGAATCTGGCCGGGCGGCCAGCGTCGGTCGAGGGTGGAAACGAGTCGAATGGAAACGACGGCGTAAATCCAATTCAATGAATCTGAATGAAAGTGTGCGAGCATACTTTTAACATGAACGTGATGTGTGGCGATGGTGACTAGCCACGGGCTGGTCTGACGTCGATTGAGGAAATGTCAAGACTATTGAACTCTTCCTTGTTTCGGATTTGATGTGTGGTGTGTCGCGCTATGTGTACATGTTTTGAAATTTTTGTCTCTTTTCGCGCTCAACTGTGACAAGACAACTGATTGGCGTTTGTTTTTGTTTCAAAAAGAGAAATGCAAATGTTGACGACAGTCACAATCTAAGAGAACTCACATCGGATGTGTGATTTTGTTTAGTGGATACATAGTTTCAAGTTGAAATTTTGTTGCAAAATCTATTGAACTGTCATTGACGTGCGCGGTGATTGGACTTGACGTAAACACGCATTCCTCAGCAAGTGTTTATGAGAGTGGTCAGAGTTGTGCCAAACATTTTAAAATTCCTAACAAATAACTTTTGCACTGACACATATTTTATAGATTGTGTATACGTAAGCGTAACGCATCAATCCATCAATCAAATGTGTCAAATCGTTTGAGTAGTTATCGAGATGTTGGGCAGAGGTGTGATCGCAGAAAGTGCTTATTTCGCACTTAGATCATTTTATCCGCATTCCATGTAGAATGTCTTGTTTGTCGAAGAAATGACCTTCGTTGTCGATTGTAGGTGCTGTCATAATTATTTTTCTGACAGTTTTTTTGATGGCACGAGAAGCCTTGAAGATACATTTTGCTCCACATTCTCAAATTGGACTTCCATGTGGGACTCGGACGAAGCCGAAAGGACTGCAGCGAAATTGTCTCATTAAAATTGAAGGGCGCACTGTAATTGATTGGCATTTCGATAATCCAGCTTAAGTCAATGTGCGGCTGCATTGAAAATGTTCATTTCATGTTTATATTCAATTTTCGTCTATTTTTGACTGAAGCTTTAGCCGATTTAATCCCAAAAAGCATGACACTTGCGAGTTGTCCATTTTCTGCCGATTGTGTACTATCAACTATACATTCAACTGTCATAGCTTGGCTTAGGGACTCAGTAATTCTCCTGGCTGTGTCCTAAACAAACTTTTGACTTTTTGAAAGGGCAGTCCAATGATGTGTCTATTGCCAAATTTTAAAAAAAACCATGCGCTCTTGGCAAAAACGTCCCCAAAAAGTGGGCTGTCTGAACATACTCGTATATTTATTTGCTTAGAATGTCTCTTTAAAAATTCATTACTCAATTCTAGGGATAATTTTGATGCTTTGAATGGTTTTGTCTGATAGTGAGAATAATGGCGTCTTGAAGAAAATGTCAGAAATAAAGTGGGCGTGGCCAAGGCATTGAATGAACCAAATGTCTGATAATCAATTTTCAAACTGGGCTTACATCCAACAATTTACTGCTCTGCTTTGCGTGCTCTAAAAATTCAAGAAAACGGGGCAATAAAACTGGCGTTCCTAAGCTTTTGAATGGCCCTAAAGTCTTGTGACAAATTATTTTAAAAACTTCTACATAAATATAAATATATAACATAACGCCCCAAAAAGCGGACGTTTATAAGAATCTGCATGGTCCAATTGTCAGATCGGTTCATAGGTATCGTGAGCGTGACTCACCATTTATTTCAACCGATCCTTTCTTTTTAAGTGAGAAAAATATCTGCTTAAAAATGGGCCCAAACAAAGCACACGCGGAAATAGGTGAAATTTGTACGCTTCATTGTTTTGCGTAGTTGTTTTAAAAGAAGTCGGATAATATAAAAGTAAAATGCTGACACGTAGCTATTTGCGCGCCATCTGGCAGATAAGTACGTATTTACTAAGGCTCAACTACTAGTATTTTGAATGCAGTTGCAGCCACAGAAAATCAAGTACTGTACCTAGAATGAAGACACTAAGAGGTCGATGAATATTGCCTGGTTTGAGCCTTGGATATAATCCGCTTTTCGTGTTTCCCAACAGATGGCGTTCAACATTTTTAAAAGTGTTTAAAATCTATTCCCATTTAATTGTTATTTTAGAAAATTCTTCTCTCCTAGTAGACACACTTCACCTTCTCCTATCTGACAGTACTTTATCAACACACAAAATTCTTCTCCATTTTTTCACTCGTTTACTGTACACAACAATCCTCAATCTGTCGACTTCAATTAAAGCATTTCGCAGGACAAAAGTTTCCTCTCATTAAGAAAATTCCTCGGACACCAGCCTTTAGTGACATGTAACAAATACCGCTTGGTGACATTTTCTAAATTGAATTCAAGCAAACAACCCTATCTATCTCTGGCTAAATAGCGCACCGCAAAAAGCTGAATGGCTACCATCTGTATACGTGAAATGGTCAAACAAAAACGTACATCTCTCGGTCTTCAGGTGACTCTGACTACACCGAGACAGAACCAACGAGACAAATGTTCATGTCGCGTTGTTTAGTTTTAAAAATAATTTATCGAATTCTTGTTCCTTTGGTCATGCGAATTTCTATTTACAATTGCAACACAGATGAAAGTGGTCTGTCCCCTAGATGCAAAGAAAAGAGCGCGCACTCTCTGCAAAGGTTGGCCATTCTGATCGGGTGAAACGCGTGAATAAATTTAGAACTGTCTTCTATTTTAATTTCGCCAAAGAATTCATTGTTCTGTGGGGATAATGATTGAAATAGATTTGTGTAGTTGCCACCAATGGGTTGGTGTAGGGCCGTGCCGTACCGTTCCTTCTTGAGATCGTACTCCATCGCTTTTATGATGGCAAACATGATTTTTCATTGAACTTTGTTGAAGAAACAAATTTTCGGGTGACCCCTTTTGGCACCTAGAAGTTCAACATGACATTTAAATGAAAACCGTCCGAAACAAATTTATCGACCAAGGAAGCCATTCTCGCCGTCTCATAACCATACCGCCAATTAATTCGCTCGTATGTTCATGTCACAGATTTGTTTTTTATGCGTTGCCACTAATTACCCCAAAACACACACACCCAATCACTTCGTTTCGAAATGAATTCCAAAATTGCTGTCCCTATCCTCAAGGATTTATCGCTCAGCGATTATTTATCTTGCAGTGCTGGCGAGTTCCGTGAACGGCATGGACAGAACGCCACATGAATCTACGCGAGTACATACACATAATTCGAGCGATTCAAAAGGCGTCTTCCCCCACACCACGTACAGCGCACACCGCAAATTCATAATTTCAAAGATTATTGTGTAATTTTCCATGCGGTGTGACTTTGAATGCTAAATTTAATGAGTGTTATGATGAAACATACACATAACGTACAAAGAAAAATATTTAAAAAAAAAACAGCTGAATAAAAAAAAATTAGAGAAAGAAAATTGAAATTGAAAAGAAATTCAAGAAAATGGCCAATGGAATGATTTTCATTGTCGTCGCGCAGTTTTTCATACACTCTCTCTGGGGGGACACAACTCTGATGAATGTATCTGTCGTGAGGCATTTCAAGCATCCCATGAGACTGGCACTTGTAGATAGTGTGGAGCATGTTTGTGGGGTATTTTGTAGCACCCTATGCTTAGGGGGGATTCTTAGCGTTAGCAGATGCACAAGCACACAGCTTCCCAGTGTTGAAGAATGTTGTCCAATAAATTATTTCCTTAATTTTTAGAGACAACAATTTCAATTCGAGACGATAACTCGGTTCGACCATATTTAAGGGCCGTTTGCTCATACGACTCTTAAAGGTTTAAGTTCTGCTTAAATACTTATAGCTACTTTTTTAGGGCATAAACTGTCACATCAGGCACTTAATTCGCTTTGAGTTGTATCAGCAAATGGCCCTTACAGTTTTAGAGTAACATTCAAAGTTGAATAAGTGCTCACCATTTGCAACAAAAACTTGTCAATAATTTTCAATTGACGTGGAGAGAAAAGTAATTTATGCGCACATGTCGTGGTTTTGTACTGCAAAATGCGTCACTTTTCACCTACGTCACAGTTGCATTCCTAATGCGTTCATTTGCACGAAACGACCGTCAATGGATGTAAATAGAAAATCTGAAAATGTTGGTGTTTTCGATAGTCCGCGCTTATTTTGTTTTCGGGGAACTTAGGACAGTTAAAGATTACACTGATATTCTGAATATTAGGCCTTTTTTATTATGCTCACATGATCTGTATAGAAGATTGATTTTCACGGTTTACAACAAAAGTACCAGATCCAACTTTTGTTGTATACCATGGAAATCAATGATCTATACGGATCATGTGAGCATAATAAAAAAAGGTCTATCCTGACGAATAAATCCCCTAAAAGGGGTTGAAACCTCATGTCAGAGGTTCTTAAAAGGCTCTACGCATTTGATCTTACTACCAAATTGATTGTAATACCTTAGACTTTGTCTCTTAAGGATTTAATTTGAAACCAAAGTTTTTTAGATCAAAGACAACTCTTTCCGAACTTTGTTTCATGTTTTAGAATCAATGACCGAAGAGTAGTTATTTAAGGTCTGTTTCTTTTAAATAGAATATGTACGTAGGCACTTTTGCACAAAGCTCCGTTTCACCCTGTTGTAGATGTCCGCCATAGCTGATCGATTGCTGCCGAGTTTTTTTTGGCTTCTTAATGAAACTTTGAGCAACTCACCTCTCTAATATTCTGTGATGCTTGTTGGTGACTTGATTTTCTAAAAACTTAGGATAAAAAGTTGAAAAATTACATACTACAGGGTGCCCCAAACATATTTAACAGATTGGAAATTTGAAATTTTTTTTTATTTGACTACACAAATTGTAACACGAATTTTAGAGATCAGGTTTTTATTTTCATTACGACATGAAAAAGTATGTCCGTCGTTTCTGTCTTCTTTTTTTTTGCTGCAGCATTAAAAATTATCTCATATTCTGCCATCGTAATTTGTCAGGTGAAGACTTGTCATATATATTTTATATTAAAGAACAAAAAAAACAATTCCCCGCCAAACAAACCCTCACATACCGTACCGGCTGAACAAATTGCGTGCCACATTTCTGCAGCTCTGTGATTAGCATCGGCTTCGACAGGCAGTGACAGCGCACGGTAGTGGTGCTGGTGAACCTTCGTTTTCATAATGGAAATACTTCTATCTTCTCCTGACCGGAAGGACATCTAAATGAATGGCGGCAGGGAAAAATAATCATCAAAATCGGACATCTGAATAAGGGACAACCTATTTTTTTTTTTTTTTTTTAATGCAATGCACTATGCGTTCCGTGTCCATTTGTGAGGGGAAAATGCAAGAAAAAAAACAAGAAACTATAATTTCACTTGGTCGTGATAATGGGCACACACCATCAATCATGTTTCTGTCAGTCATTGCGTCAGTAGAAATTCCCCACATCGGTATAATGTATGCTGCGCAGATTTGTCTCTATGCATGGAGATTTTGCTGAATGAAAACTGACAGGAAAGTCATTAGTCCGCCAGAGAAATGGGCATACGGATTTAGTAAATAAGAGGGTAAATGGTGCATGACTAGCACTAGGGATAATGGAAATTATAACAAGGATAATCATTAATTAGAGAGCAGTGATTTGGAGCGTAGTTTTCTTATAATTTGAGCATAAGATGCCGGCGGACCATATGTGGAATGGGGAATGATGGACAAATTAAGTGTTTGTCCCTTGCAGCAATTTAATCCTCGTCACAGTATTTATTGTTCACTTTCCGTTCGTGTGTTCATTTCCAGTAAATCACCACACAGACGCATCTGTTGCTAATTTCCATTTCAAATAAAAAGACACAAAGACAAGACAGGATATCTTGTCTCCCCCAGTCGGGCATAAATTTCTGAAAAACAAAATCTGAATCATAGCCGTCGGAGTTGTCTGCATATAAAAAAGGCGCCACAATCCGCACTCAAAGGATATTCCCATGCAGATGTGTATATTGTGATTCAAATATGTTTTCTTGAAGATTTCCAAATTTTGTTTTCTTCCTTCCGCAATCCGAATCACAGGTGGCCGTAGGTGGCAGTAGGAGTGTTTTAAATTTGTGTGTGTTGAGGATAAAGAGAATAGTGTTTGCTTTGAGGGAATAATTCACTTTGTGAAATTTATTCAACTGTTGTGCCGACAGGAATGGGATTGGATATACTAGTGGAAGGTTGAGGTATTTTGTTTAAAAAAAAATTGGCGCCCAGCGTGGCACTAGGCACGAGATTCTTAAAATATTTATAAGGTTATGCAATTTGAAGACAGATTAAAGTGGGCAACAGACTTACATTCAACTTATTTATATTTTAAGTTGTATAGTAGTTTTGGTAGTGATGTGGGGTTGTAGGGTTTACTTAAATCCAAGTGGCGCCCAACGGTGGGGACTTGTAAAAAATACACCCGCCTTTGAGTTTGTAACAGGTCTTTGAAAGCGGGAGACTGTATAATGGAATGCGAAGGGACTGCTAGTCAAATTCAATTGGAATCTGGTCAGGGATGGGTCACATCATTGCCTGAATCAGAGACAACCGAGAAGAAAACACTTTCCCAAACCTATCTATGTTCTCTGGTTCAATCGAGCGGCATTCTCTATGCCTAAGTGCGTTATAATTGTCACCAAGAAATGAAACAAATCTCTTATTTATTTTAGTTTTTAAAGATGCCACTGCGAGCTCGTCAGTTGCACCTTCAAGTAATAAAAACGAAAAGATTTGTTTCTGTCTCTGATATTTTTATGCTTGAAGCGCTCAATGGCAGACTTTTCGTCAGTTAAATTTTCTTCTAAAGATTCTGGGCCTTACTATTAATCATTTTTCACCTCCACACTAAATATTTTGTAGTACACTATGCAATTTTGTATGGAAATTTTTGCCTGGACACTGCAATTCTGTTTGGAAAATTTTGCCTTTGTGAGTTTGAAAAATTTTACCTGGACACTGCAAGTTTGTTTGGAAAATTTCGCCGTTGTGAGTTCGAAAAACTTAGCCTGGACACTAAAAGTGATTATTAGTATCCCGGTCTATCCTCAAGTTCTCTTTGAAGTGTTGTCCAAGTAGCCAAATTGATTGTGATCTCAAACACGAATCTGTTACTGCTGTTACTTGTTGGGCGCCATTTTGTAGGGCTCACACATCGAAGTTACTTCGGATCCTTAGAGTTTACTTCAATCCTTAGAGTTTACTTCAATCAGCCTGCCAAACGGGCAACTACCGCCTGTTTTCGAAAGCCTGCCATCGTAGTCAAGTCCATGGTGTCATTAAAAACCCATTGGCCTCTCGTCGGGCGCCATTCAGATATAAAGCAACCCATTTCCAGTGGAGCTCCCACACCATTACACGTCTGTTCCTTTTAGCCGACTTGTCCCCTCGCTTTATTTATCCCACAGTTGCTTCAACAATTAGATCTCCCGATAAGACGTTACCATTCCAACTGTTTGTAGTTTCATTATCGGGTGACCACTAAAAAATAATTGACCAGCAAATAAGACGCAATTTGTTGTCCCCCCCACAGAGGCGCACTGCCACACGCAGAACTCGCATGCAGTGTGTAATTTAATATTTACCATCCCTTTAAATACTTATGCAATCAAACCCCATCCCCTGCATAGTTTGATAGTTCAAGCAACCCCCACACGCACTAGCACAAACCACTCAAATAGCATGTGACACAACGCCAGCCATAATGATGATACGGACAGGATATATGTGCATAAAAATCGCTAGGAAAATTATTTCCAACACTGATAATCAGGCCGAGGATAAATGTCAGGACATTTGTTAACGTCGCATCCCCTTGCAATTGTCGTGACGTCGCCGTCGTCGTCGTCGGTCGTGCCGAAGGTGCTAGTAACAGATAGCTATGATTGCGCTCATTACACTCTACAATGTGTGTACGCTCCTTGAAGCAATATCCTCTTTTTTCCAGAAAAATGGTAATTTATATGCTCGCATTCATATTTCAGACCTAATGGCTGGCGCACACACTCACGTAACTGTGTTATTGAATGAGACGTCTCTGCTGGGCATGATACCACTCGCACACAGTCAAAGAGTTTATGTCCTGCTGTTGCTACAACGCTTTATATTGGCTCTGTGATTCCCTCGAATGAAGGCCGCCATGCGCTTCTATCGATTTATTATTACAAGTACCCTAATAAGGAAAAAGGAAGACTCATATTCATGTTGGGAGGAAATAAAAATACATGTAGACAAGACCATAGGTGATGTAAGAAAAATAGCCCATAACGGTAATGAGTTTGTTCCGAAATGAACCTGTAAGTTGAATACAAATAGGTAAATCTCGTGTGTGTGCTGGCATTGTTGTCAGATGCATGTACGAGTGTGGGTGGCCTGTAGGGGGTAGCTTGTATTATATTGTCGTAATGGATGGTTTGCTATTGTTGTCAATGTTTATTGGTGGGTGGCCAGGTGCAAATGGAATAAAAGTAATGTAGATGTGTATACGGGCTGTCGAATGTGTACGCCACTTGAGGGGGCCGAGTTTGAGGTCGTTAACCAAAAAGGACTATGGGGAGCTTCTCGGCAATCAGTGTAATTATAACGAATGACAGGGGAGTAGAACCAATATTGTTGCCATCAAAGCTGGACGGCCTACCGGAAGGCATTCATCAACGTCCATTCATATTGTCTGTGGGGGTGTTTTGTGGTGAACTTAATACCCGAAAGGGATCGTAAATGTCAGCGGTACTTGAGTGGGGTTTTACTATCAGGAGGAAAGAAACATGGACTGTCCCATGTCGCATTTGGGGCCTAAAAGTGGTGTCCCACAGGGCTGCGTAGTGTCACCTATACTTTTTGGCTTTCATTGAAAAGATGCAGCTACATGATGGCCTCCCTCTCATATCTCCTACAGTTGAAGAAGCAGAAATGGTCGTCGATCGATTTTCAATAAAATTACAGTCAATCGAAAGTCCTCTTCCTTTTCCTATCGTAATAAAAAAAGTATCGGGAAATAGCAAATTTGAGTCCACATGTTTGCAACTATAGTGGGGAAAATTGGCGCCCAACAGCCGACATTTGATGCCATATTTGGTTAAGTAGTCCTGTCATTGAAATTAAATTAAAAATTTAATTGAAATTGAGTCCTCAACACACAGCACTTTCTGTCTTACAAGACTTGCGTCGTATAATTTTCGAGTTCAACTCTGATGTAGGTGGCGCTCAACTCTGTTCGCCCAACTCATCTATCAAATAAACAATTTCGACACACAAATCCTCAACTCCACAGGAGGAGACAAAACCCCCGACTCTATTGTTGCTTATCACGTAACGACTGTACCTCAAATTGTCAACGACAATGCGATGCAATTAACACGAGCACCCTCAATCCATTTCGCCAAACTGTGACAGTTCCTCTATCTCGCTCTGCCATTTAATTAACATGCGAAATTCCCTTGCGTAAGACCTGTAGAAAGAATAATTTCTCATACACCAACCGTTTACTTTTTAATGATACCAACCTCCAGCAAACATTTGAAGGGTACGCGGCACACACACACATACGGAAGACTCCTACCAACCGAAGGGGTCTAATATATATTTACATGGCCCCAACCAATATACTTCCAACTTGACATCCATAATTTACACGTTCGCTTTTAACCCGGGTGGGTGGTGTTGGGAGGGAAGTCAGGTTTAAATTACGTTCCACTTCGCGTTCGGTACGAAAGTGGGGTTCTTATGATTGCTGACATGGTTAACTTGCGAATAAAATATATGCGCGAGCCCCCCACCACTATCACCCGGGATGAAAGAGTTTTATGTTTTAATAACTTGTATATCCCTGGTGTTCCGTTGGTTGAGTACTTTTGGCATTTATAACAGTGTAGTTAAATTTAGAATTAATTTTCATGTCTGATTTATATTCGCGACATGTGTCGTGTGTGACACGCAAAAACTGGGTGTAACGAGAGAGAGAGAGAGAGCTTAATGTGCTCCAGTTTTTATGGACACTTAGGGGGGAAGATCAAATGCGTTCGAGTTAATGCGAGCTGAGGAGTTACTTGTTATGGTCGAGGATGATGGACTTTATAGCTTGTTGCTTGTTGTTAGTTTATAAAATGTAGCACATTCTTAAGAGTCGGAGTCACGGGAAGGGGAAAGAAAAATCCGTTGTGACAAGCGAGGTTTTTCAATGAATTCCATTAATGGATGACATTTTTGAGTGATTGAACGAATGTGCCTTGAATCAGTCATGACAAGTTGCTGAATACAGTTTTAATTCATAATTCATCTATGGTGTGGCCTTCAATCGGCTGTCAGCTGTCAAATTCGTTGTCTGTGCTGCCGATTCTAAAGCCTTATAAAAGAACACTCAACCATGCTTTTCGAGTAGATTTCGTGCTGATTATAGCAAGCCCATCGTCATGATGAAATTCCAAACTAAAGTGAGCATAAATCAGCTGACAGCTGTCAAATTGGATGTCTGTAATAAAAGTGAAGCCAATTCGAAATTCAGTAATCGAAAACAAACCTTAACCATCTTTTTCGGTTAATTTTTCGAGCAAATTTGACGTCAATTATGGCAAGGCTAACATCATGATGAAATAGCAAACCAACACGAGCAAAAATCAGCTATCAAATTGATTGTTTGTAGCAAAAGTGCTGCCAATTCGAAAATCAGTAATCGAAAAGAACCCTTAACCATATTTTTCGGTTAGTTTTTCGAGCAAAATTGACGTCAATTATGGCAAGGCTAACATCATGATGAAATAGCAAACCAACACGAGCAAAAATCAGCTATCAAATTGATTGTTTGTAGCAAAAGTGCTGCCAATTCGAAAATCAGTAATCGAAAAGAACCCTTAACCATATTTTTCGGTTAGTTTTTCGAGCAAAATTGACGTCAATTATGGCAAGGCTAACATCATGATGAAATAGCAAACCAACACGAGCAAAAATCAGCTATCAATTTGATTGTTTGTAGCAAAAGTGCTGCCAATTAGAAAGTCAGTCTTATAAAAAAACCCTTAACCATGCTTTTCGATTCGTTTTTCGGGCAGATTGGTGGCCTGTATCGAGTGTTATTTTAGTATGACAAGCCAAAATGAACACAAATCAGCTGTCAACTGTCAAATTGATTGTTTGAAGAGAAAGTGCTACCAATTCGAAAATCACACATCATACAAAAAGACCCTGGAAACCCCAACCAAAACTGTCAGACTGGTTGCTCTCTCAAGTTATATAAGAAATTACTTTGAGGCTACAAACCAATTTGAATTATAATTCTACTCGTTCCATTGGAAAGGCTTAAAAAGCCCTTTGAAATAAGCTTATCCCATCCTTTTTTGTGTCCCAGTCATTCAAGCAAAAATGACAATTCCAAAAATAGAAATAATATCCCAATCAAACTAATTACACCAAATTCGTCATAATCAAGGACTGGGACTGCTTGTGGTATGGCTTCACTGACAAGCAACTTAAAAGATAAACTGCCACCAAACTTTAAAGCCCTATCCTTTGGTAATGGGATAACCAAACCCAGATAAAAGAGTTTGGAAATTGAGAGAACCCTAAATAAATGAACAAGATCCATTTCCAATACGAATCCCACTCATCTGTGCCACATTTTTCCAAGAAAGCGTGGGAACCGAAAAAAAAGGATCAATAATAAACGAATATTTTTCATCCAAATTACAAGCAAGTTACACTTGCCTTCTCCCTTCTAATGGAAGTCAAACAGCACAGAGCAAAGAGAAAAAAAAAACTTGTTTAATTTCCCTTAAGAAAGATATGGTGACAGGGGAAAGCTTTTGGGTGGTTGTGAGCGAAAGGACGAAAAAAGAATGCAGTGAATGTGACAAGGAGCCTGATATTAGAGCTGTCAACTATTTTTTAATTAACTTGCTATCCCTTTAGTTCGTTTTAAATATTTATGTGTAGACAGAGTGATGAGGGGAGGGTATACAAGTTAGGGGTAGTCTTTTTCTGTTAGTGTTATTGCCATCGCGTAATTAAAATGAGTTATGCCAGAGCTTATGACTAAAGTCGTAGTGAAAATTTGTTTCCTTTTTTATTGCTTGCACACAAGTTGGGTGTCCCCCCGGAGTGGGATTGAATTGCGTGTGCAGTGACAATGCATGCTCGTATTTGTGGAAATCACTTTTTTTATTATTATTTGTTGAACTTGAACTTTTTTCAATTCACGGACGTTGGTAACTTTGTCTGCAATGTGTAGGAAATGTCAAATATTTGAAGTTGTTGTCCTTGACATTGATTTACTGAAAATCGTCCTTAGCCAAGCGAAGCAAGGCAGGCGAATGCTCAATGAAACCAATCAGAGATATTTCCACCGAATCAGCCTGTAAGTATGCAGGAGTTTGTTATTTAATTGGTGTAAAGCGGTCATTTTGGTTTATGTCTTGGCTTTTGGTACGTTGTCTTTGGGTAGAAGATTAAAATCTCTCCCAACGTCTCTAGTCCATCCTTTGCCATTTCTTTGGTCGTATCTAAACCAAAAAACAAAAGGGTATTCCTTAGGCGCAAGCTTAAATAACTGCTCACTATGCCTCCCTTTTTTACAGTTATAAGTTCGAGCTAAAGTTAAAAAAAAAATATACACCAACAAGGTGACGCAAAAAAACACTTCTTGGTGTAAAGTAAAAGCAAACCTTATGGATTAATTTTGTTTAATCATTTTGTGAATACCAACTTCATCCTCACAGAGAGAGATTTAACAAAAGAAAGGCTTTGATTTTTTATAGGCTATGATGAGACTTCCAGCACCCAGTTCAACGTGTCTTTAGTTCAGACTTCCAGCACCAGTTAAAAGTGTCTTTAGTTCAGTCTAATAAATATTTTGCGGGGCATTTGATGACTTCTTACCTTGACTTTCATGTTTTCTAAAAACAAAAAAGCTCAGTTTTGAGTTTGGCCATTCCACGGCCCTTCGATTTTTGTGACAGATGCGATCGTCTTTTCCTCACAAATCGACAAAATGCATATTTCATTGTGCTTACATTGCTGTCACCACAATTACTTGTTCATCGCTTAGTCTTACGCTTCCTCGGTAGTCTCTGTACCGTCTGAAATAGAAGCGGTCCGAGAACTGAACCTTGTGGGACACCAGCCACCATTGTGGAGTACTCATTGCTCACGAACAATCGCATCTATCCAACCTGCTTTGGCGGCATTATTCGTCTTGACAGCTCCTGAATATTTGGGGACTCGTTCAAAATACAATTTACTATTATAAATGACCACGTTTTCAGGTTGAACCAGTACAAATAAGTTAGCTCCCTGAATGAAAGACCCCTAAAGAGCTGGAAGCACTTTAACCTCCCATGCAAGATAAGATCTTCTTACTTTGTTTTTGCTATAAGTCCAGTAAGCATTTACAATTCACAATCGAATTATGTAGCAGAAAACACTCCAAGGGCCCAGGAGCTGTAATCCATTTAAATTTCCACTCAGCATGCATATGCAATCAAATTAAATAGGCTCATGCAAATAATCGCACTATAATGCAAATTTTCCTTTACAAATGGCATAAGTAATCCATTCCAACAGAGCACTGTACACAATCCATTACAGGCAGGCACTAAATTCCACTGAATCGTTGCACTTAATCCTCCAGTCGTACTCCTCCCGGGATCCGAATTCTAAAAATAAGTTCACTGTTTGCACATTATTGTCTTTTGAAAAATTAATGCCGCCAGCTCTATTCACTGAAAGTTCGGCAACAAAAATACAGGAACAAAAAAAAGGACACCCCCTCCTCAACACACACAGGGTAAACGATGCTCCCGTCCGCCCACACATATGAATATCCCTTCAATATTAGTTCGGCATCAAAGCAGAAAATAAACCTCAATATCTCGATAAAAAAAAAACAGGACGAACGTAAAAAATATCTAAACCTAGGGACAGTGGTGTGCATGTGTGTGTATTTAAATATTGACGAGGATTTAATGGTATTAGGGGCATAACTGGCATTGATCCATATGCCAATAAAACTTCGCAATGTAAGCATTACTATGCCAACTACCGAAGCGATAGGGTCTATATCCCAGTCTTATCTAATCTTTGCTGGCGGAGGACAAGCATAGCTATTTCTCGGATGCCGACACTGGATGGAGGCAATTCAAAATTTTACCATCAATTAAATCAAAATGCAAATCATAATGAATTGAATTGAATTAATTAAAATTCACGCCAACACTGGCTGTGTGCCTGTATCCTTGTAAATGATTGACAATTTAAATGTTTTTTTTGCTGTGTTCCTTTTGTGGCTGAAAAATACAGCCAACCGCAAATTAATTCGCTCCATTAACTTTTGGTAGGTGTTCGGGCAAAAACACACATATCCTGCGTAAAAGGGACACACTTGAGAGCACACCCCTGGAAATTTGCACTCTGGCACAAGGCAAATGGTGATTTCTTAAACCATAATTAATTCCCCACCCCCTTATGTGGCGAAATGTGCTGCTCCATATCCTTGTGTGGAATTAAATGGATTTTTGTGCGATAGCACATACTCCTTGGGGGCATAGAGACGTAAAAAGCATCGTGCGTCAATCGCAAGCGGATGTGGGCCACACATTACCAAGCGAAATGCGATTAGCCAAGGATAATCGTTTTGTTATTTACCCCAACCACTTGGAATGGCATGTGGAAATTTATTTATTGCATTATCCTTAAAGGGATTAAAGTGAGATGAAAATCGAAGACGATATGTGGTGTTTTACGGAAAGTAGTTGTTGGATTTAGTCAACTGTACGGAGGCAAAGTGCGTACGACAAATGTGGTTGTTGTTCCAAAAATAAAAATAAAAACAACTCACACGAAGGACGATGAACAGAAGTTATGCGTAGGGTCGTAACAGGTCGCGCCAACTATTTATATACTTATCGAACGTCTAAAAAAACACCCCCGGCTGTATGATACTTAATTTCTACGTTCATAGATATAAAATATTAACTCTCATTTCCTCTCTTATGAGTGGTTTACATTTGTCGCGCACTCAGAATGTCTTTGAAAAGCTTGATTCTTATGAGTTTTAGTTAAAGTGCAACTGTTTTTCGGCAAATATAGTGTTTGATACCTAAACGCACACTCATGTGCGCAATCGAAATACCTAACAAATGTCTTTTAATTCGTACAAAGTACGAAGTTGTCACGATTCAACTCTTGCTGAAAATCTTTTTCACTTGCGCACTCACATAAAGTGTTTGTGTGCGCAACCATTATACGGATCTTTATAACTAAGCCGCTGTTGATGAGGTTTCAGTCATTGTAAAATACCCAGTTGTACAGTGTCTTTTTATAGGATGTGCCTTTTTCAGACTATGTGCGCTTAGGTCCAAGTCTACACCGAATTAAAGGCCTACAAAAATATATGTGCGCTTATGAATGCTTATCTGAAATAGATCAAATAAATTTATAAGTCTTTTAAATTTAAAATACTAACTTGCTAAAATGGATAGTTTGCGCACACATTTTTTTGTGTCCAAAGCAATTTTTGAAATGTAAGGGGCTTTATATGAGGCTGGAAGCGTCGAAATAGATGGAGTTCCACAGGGCTCTGTCTTAGATCCTATACTGTACGTGCTCCAGGAACGTTGAAAATCGCTGGCTTTTCGATTTTAACTAGTTGCTGTGGGAATAAAATGAAGGACAGAACATTATTTTCTTGGACAAGGATATGGGTGCCTGGCCCACTCTCATACAAGCTTGAATGAAGTGAAGATTCCGAAATTTAAACACCTTTGAAAAATGATTCAGGAAAGACTACGCCATCATTTCGAAAATTGATAAACTGATCCCCGTTCAGTGGATGTCATTAGTATCTGCACACAATACAAAGCCCGCCGAATTTTTGAGTGTTTAGCATAACAAATGGCTAAAGCAAACCATAAATTGTAAGAAAACCATTCGCTTCAAGGAAAATATCAAATAAAAGGTTGAAGCAAAGGAAAGAAAGAAAATCCACAGGGAAAGCCTGCACCTGCTCAAGGAACAAAGAAACAAATTTAAGTGATTAACAGTATCCTTTGAGAATACGACATATAAAGTGACAGCTCGAAAATCCATCATCATTGCTAAGCCTATGTCATTTTGTTTCCCCCGGTTGGCTTACATGTGCTTGTCATTTCTGACAACGGATGATACACCGAATAGCGCCAGGTGCGATACAGTTATAGGAGAATATTTTTTCGCTTTTGTGTGCGCTCCCATTTTGTTTGCTTAGTCTTTTATTTATTTTTCAACTACGTTCAACGGGTGGTTAGTGCAAACGTGTCGAGTAAAGATGAAGCCATTCAATGGAAGGAACAGCTCGCCAACGATGGACAAGTGGGGGGTTCAGTGTTTGGAAATCCACTTATTACCATACCGCAAATATTGGTTTTGTGGATTAAGTACCAGATTGCGCACCCGTTGACATTTTTGCCGAAGCGTGCGGGTGAATTTTTCGATTATTTTCGTAGTGAATTGTCGGGGTTATTACATTGATTTGCATACGATAATTGCGGGACTCAACAAATTTCAGTTGTGTGTCTATTTATGAGAAATAAGACAGATGCGAGTGGCGTTAAATTGGGGGGATTACGTAGGGAGGGTTATTGAGACTTCGATTTGAAGGAGGGATATCTTCAAATATTAATAGATTCCTTACTGGATCCAATTTTGTCTCATTTTCTTGATTTTGAGGGACATTCTTGCCCTACCTAAAATTTGAAAAATTTGTCGCAGAATCACTGAAATAGATGAGAGTAAACTGAGTTCGTTTGTAGACTTAATATCATTCAACTACCAATTGTGATAAAATATTTAAATAATTTATTTTATTAATAAGAATATCATTAATATTTATACTACAGAGAACACAGTGAGTTAAACGTTGTCCTCAACCTACGAACTTCTCTAGTTGGCTCTGGCCTTAGACAACCGCCTTCAGTTGCGCACTTCAAGTTGACTGAGATCGTTTTGTTACAATAGTCGAAAATTGTGTGTTTTCGCTGATTTTTCATATAAAAAATGGGGTTCCACAAGGTTGCATACTCGGACCTATACTTTTTCACATACATTTTTTTTTTATTTTTTAGTGGTGCAACAAATGAGGTCTTTATTTACGAAATGATGGGTCATGTTCGTATCTATAATTTTGAAAATGTAAGCCTGAAGAGAAGTGTTTAATTTTGAGCACAAATGGAAGTACCCTAGATTCGACCACTGGAAAATAACTTCTTAAGCGGTGTCTTTCACTGCTGTACTTCTTCGCAGGGTCTGACATACATCCGATAGTATTTCAGTTTCTTTAGAGCCAATGGCCTCCCGGATGTTATAGAAAATCGTTAGTGATCTAGGGTACTTAACTTTGTAGTATTTTTCTTTTCTTTTTTTCTTATATCTCTGACCAAAAACCAATGGCTTGTATGTCCGGTCCTTAATATATTTTTTTGTAACCCTTGGCCTAACTGGTTCCCGCAGATATAAAAGCCATCCTATGTGCTTCCCACCAACTACACCTACCAACGTTCTGATTTTAATCCGAATCGCTCAAGAACTTTTTGCGTGATAATGTAACAAAGTCACATAGACCAATAAAGGGAAACCCCCAACCAACCCTTTCACGAATTCACTCTCGACACTCGCACGTAAGCCGTAGCGCAATCCCTTAATTCCAATAAAATATTACGCTCCATCAAATACGCTCACTCAAAAGGACTTTTCCAACTCCTAACTTGGTGGACCACACCTTATAATTCTTATCGCAAAAAAAGAAATAACGACCACCCTCACCATAATCCATCAGTTGCGTTCTCTGCGTGTGGGTGTCTTTGAACAATATATGATGTTAGCACCCAATATAGTTTTCGTAGAAAAATGTCCTCAATTATTTCAATTTTCATTGTTTTTTTTTTTTTTTGTGGACACATATCCCTGATGCTGTGTGGAAAAAAAACAACACCAAACCGTATCTATCCCACCACAGAGTATTGGTTGTGTTCTCTTGCTTGAGGCTTGCGTGTTCGGCTTCCACTTTATGCGACATAACTACACACGTAGTCCTTGGGGTTTTTCATGTGTTCAAAGAAAGGGCTGGATGGCAAAAATGAATTTTAACAAAATTGTTTCCACTTTGTCACCCGGAAACTAAGGGTGAAATGTTCTCGTTGTTTTTCCTCCCTCTCTTTCGCACTCTCCCTGTGGGTCCTTTTCTTATTTTTTTTTATTTCGTTTCACCTCCACCCGTTGCCATTTAGACGGTAACCCGTCCGGACGGCAAAAACATAATTTTACCTCGATATCCCTTTTGGAATGGTGACTGCCGAGTTTGAGGCTGCTAACATAACATTTCCGGCGGAGCGATGTAGGTGTGAGGGTGGGCACCGCCAATCTAGTACAACCCGTTCGTGTGCTCTTTTCGAAGGCTTGTTAATTCTAATTACTTGAGTGACCATGTGAATTTGTTTGTTTGTGGGTGGGGAACACTTTCAAATAAAAAATAAAAAATAAAAAAAAAACAACTAGATGTCGTGTATAAATTAGTATTAATTGAAAATAAACAGTTGGCGTTGAGCTTATGAAAGATTTTCTCCTTCTCGTGCACACACACGCGAAGTCGTCAACAAGGACTTGTGGATTTGTGTTCATTTGTTTTCGTACTGCGTACTAGAATAGGTCAAAGGAGTGTGCAAAAACAAAACAAAAAAAAAAACTGAAGAAATGTAAGTGATTTATGTTAAACGATTGCAGTTGGCAGTGTGTCCTTATGAAGGCATTTCCTCCACGCTGAGTGGGAACGTATTTCATTTCATTCTTCGTCGGCGTTTTTTGTGCGCAACAAAAATTCAAAGTGATATATTTCGTTTTGGTGATAAATGTAAATGGAATGATTCTGCCCGGAGGGGGCGCATATTATGGACGTCCTGACAGGATATTAAAATGTGCATTAAGCTTGGGAGTTATGAGTGTTTTTTCGCAATACAGTAGGAGTATTTTCATTGCAAGAACGATTCGCCCTCCTTTTATGAGTAATGAAGGAAAGTTGCTGACACACTGGACTTGAGCCTGGTTGAAGGAATGTTCTGGGTGTAGTCATGTGTGCTGATGTATTTTTAATGGGTGGGTATAATTGTTGTGTCATATCGATTTTGTCGATTTTTACAAAAGCATTTCGACCCATATAGCTCGTCGATGGATAAAGCGATCTGAGTCTAGGGTTATGTTGTATTCTGTTCATGGCAAATATATATATTTTCTTCGAAAGCCTTGCATCAGTTTAGTGAATGTAAAATGTTACGAATGGTCACACCGAACGAAGCATCTTGGGCTTAGGCTTTAATCCCTCTTACCAATCGACGTGTATCACATCTATTGCTCAATGAATAAATCTTTCACCGATTCTAACTACAGTTCGTACTCATTCCAAATTTTATATATCGATGACAGCTGGTCACACCAAAGACTGAAACCTGGGTCCAATCTAACTGACTTGCTGACCGCTGACAATCACACCAGAAAAAGCACACTTCGGTCAAATGATCGATCGATTGTAATCACTTACACCCAATGAAATTTTTTGATGACAGTTCTAGAGCTGGTCACACTGAATACTGGTGCTTACATTACAGTTTTGTTCCCTCTCGCTGAACGACGTCGATCAGAGGCCACCTAGTTGTTCATCGAATTTGAAAACAGACTGAGTATAGTCGTCAATTGTATACAGTGATCGGAGTTTGCTCCACAGCTGGTCACACCAAATACAAGAACTTGGCTTGGTCGTTGACCTATTACGATCGTAGATTTTTTTTGTAAAAATTGTTTATCATATTTTTTGATGGTGGATGAATTCCTCTCGTATCCGTTTATACATGATATGCTAAACTGACCTTTAAATAACATATTTCGGTCCACCAGGCTTTTGTCAAAAAAAGCATACGCATCCAAGCGATCGGGTCTAAGCACCTGACAGATCACCGTCAGAAGGACTTTTCTAAACTTACTACTCGGCGGCAGACCTTAGATAAATGTAACTCTTCGTGGCTTGCGAAGTACACAACATCTTCTGATCAAATTTGCAGTACACGGCTTCTTGAAGGACGTTGACTACCAGCGCCATCTAAAACAAGTTCCAGGATCTCAATTGTGTTCAAACTAATCTCCAGTGAAAATCTTAAATCTTTGCACGAAATTACGGAATTAAACATGTTCGTTGTATATTTCGGGGGCGTTTTGTTCTTAATTTTGTGTTGGGCCATATAATTCACATTCGCTTTTGCTCATATCTTCTAAAAATCAATTTTAAATGCTCAACGTCACTGCCTATCTACTCAAGAGTCCGCTTCACTGTATCTAACAGCAAGAGATCTCCAAATTTCACCCACAAGTGGTGCTTCACAACAATCCCAAAACTGGTGTAAACAAAAACGAATTTAAAAATTGAAAAAAAAAAAAACAATCGAAAGCCCACTTCCCAATTTGAAATCGGTCGAAAATTCAATAAAGTCCATCTATACAAGCATCCTTGTGCGTTGTTCATTGTTGCTTTTATTTTTTATTTCCATCTAGTCGTATATAACTTTTTGCATATATATTTATATTTTTTTGATTTTTTTTTGTCAATTAAATCCTGTGTGTTTTTCTTTTTCATTTCCATTTTATTTGCATTCCTGATAACTCCTGTGTACGCATGCGAATCCTTCCAAATAAATTTAATAAAACAAAATCAACCAATACACCTACACAATATTAATCCACCAAATACACATAAACCCAAACAAACAAACTAAATAAAAACAATAAATAAAAATAAAAATGTAAAAAAAAATTGGAAAATACAGTTGGCCTCATAACAACTTATTGTCAATTTAAAGAACCACCACTATTGGGACCAGGCGCTGGTTTTCCACCTTTTGGCCCACCGGAATTTCATCCAACGACACCAGAGAATTGGAAGGGTGCACCTATACATCCGACCGGTCTAATGAAGGAACCACCAATAGCCGCCGGCCGCAACGGACCTGTGAATTTCGCTGCATCGGGACAACAACAGGTAAGTGGGGTCTTACTTTTTCCTTTCCCTTATTTTATGTCCACACCAGTTGGAAAGGGCTTTGGGCTTGTGCGGAGCCTGTGGGCCAGCTAGAGGCACTTTACACCGTAATTGTCTAGTGAAGCGATTTGGAATTCGGCTTATTAGGGATAGGATTGGATTGATAGCGAAATGGCATCAAAAGTTTTAGGGGTGTTTGTTTTTAATTTCGGGAAGTAGATGGGAAGGATTAGGCAGGAGACTTGGGGGCTAATGACGTCGAAGAAAATTACTTATTCTAAAGTAGAAACTTTGTACCAGTCGTTGTGGCCTAAGGTGCACTAAACCTACGATACCCTTTGATGAGTATCTACTTTTATACATTTTACTGTCAAATGTCGTACCACATCATTTTATCGAATCGATTTTACAAATAATCGACTCGTGGGAAAGTAAAACACCTCTTGGCATGACACCGCTGATATCGGTTCTCTTTCCCAGATAGTAGAGAGTATTACCCTTGGAGCTGATGGGATAGGCGTTATCATAGAGACCATTAAAGGGAAATTTGGAACCAGAGCCAAGCAATAAAATACGCTATAGACTTGCACAATAAGTTGTCGGAAAATCACACTGTAAAAGCGACAGAAGCGACACATTGTCAATGAGTTCCGCGGAGCTTATTTCAAGTGGGTTCTTCGAATTGATCTTTCGGATAAGGTGACTGGCACTAATTTATTCTTATAGCATTTGTATAGGTCCTGTCCGCATTAAAAACCTATACAGGTCTACTGGTTCCTCACCAAACAATTCGCCACTTTAGTTAGACCGTTTCTTGACGAAGCGACTGCAATTGCCAGTGTCCCATCAAAAAGCTCGTAAAAGTATAATTCTCCACCGTAAGATCTGACTTCACAAATGACTATTTACCTAAATGTCTCCTGTGAATGCGTCCTATCGATGAGCTCGTAAAAGCATTTTTTGGTTAAGTCAGCTGTGCTCCCATATTCGACGTTATTTTGAACAAACACAGCCCGGCACTTATCTAACTGCGTTCAGTGGCACATTTCCTGCCAACCTATATCATTCTTCTGTGACGACACATGTTCAGTTGCACATGTCCTTTCTAAAAGCTAGTATTCTGTGACCTCACACGTGCTTCCATCTAATGCAATAAACTTAAAGTGCTCAGTCTGAAGCTGTCACCGGAAGCAGTCATTTGCAATCAGTTCTTTGCTTCACAGTCCCCAACAGCTCGTTACAAGCATGTATGTCTCAGACATCACATTTTTAGGGCCGTTTGCTCATGCGACTCTTAACAATTTAAGTTAATTACTTATAGGCTACTTTTTTTAGGGCATAAACTGTCACATAAGAGTTTATGTGGCACTTAATTCGCTATGAATCGTATGAGCAAACAAAAATGTTTTGCCCTGAGAATAGCTCCAATTTGTGCCTTTAGACTTTGCACAGGAATGGACAGCAAACATTTTTTGACACTGGTTTCTGAATTTATCAAAGAGCGCCTCCTCTTTGAGTTGCCATTTAAAGCAATGCGTTCTTTCCTTAAAACACTGTAGCTTCACATTAATACTTCAAAGACTGCACAGTAGTTGAGGACAAAATTCACTAAACACTGGTTTCTGGATCTTTCGAAGTGCGCCCCCCTTACAGGGATCAAAAAAGGGTTCGAATTAAATCACTGCTGCAATTGTTATACGATCTTTCCTTAAAATACTGCAGCTTTATTTAAGACTTCAAAGACTGCACAGAAGTGGAAGACAAAAATCATTTCTGGATTTTTTAAAGAGCGCCCCCCTTAGAAGGGCACAAATCCACAAATCGACTCTATTTCTGTTGCATTTATTTCCTTTATAAACGCCTGGCTATCGATTAAGAAAGTCTTCATCGTCTTCTACTTGGAAGACACTCCAATTACTCCGGTGTCTTTTTTTCAATCCATTAATGGATCGCTCTTGGTCAAACTCACTGGAAAAATTTTTCTCGCGAATTCCGGAAGCTTTTTACCTGAATTTCGGAAGCTTTTAACTCTCGTACATTAAGGAAAACATATAGTAGAGAGTACAGAGCCCTGTGGTATACCATACTTCATTGAGAACGGCTGGCCAGCACTTCCAGCTAATACCATATTTTATATACAAATTGTGTCAGATAGCTAGGGGATATTGAAGGCAACAACATTCGCATCAGGTTTCCCTATTTTCTGAGCCATTGTCGGGGTCTCTGACATGCAAAGGTGGCTCGACGTTTATTCTAAAAAGCCGATAGTGGGCAATCTTAATTAAATTGGTATTTGTAGGTTTATAGGACTTTTGGCTGAAGATTTGAATGGTTTGGTTGGGTTAGTGGGCCGGCGAGGAATATTCTGCGCCACACTCAGGTCAACGGATAGCGAAGAAAGCTACATAAAAGTTTAGCCAATATAGAAACCCTGCTCTTCAATATCAAGAAGGAAATGCGATCTCGAGTATTAATGAGATGTTTGGAACTCCACGTCTGTATGTTTTCTACTTTTCTTTTCGAGACATTCAATTTTTTGCCAGATGTCAGGACGCTGCAACATGTTTTGTGTGACTTTTGGGTAGAATATGCCTCGTAAGTCCTTTTGCGTAGCTTGGTTTCTATAAAAGTAAGAGCCGATAGAGTCATTAGGAAGGCCTTAACACTGAGTGGCCACTTTAAACACTTTTTACTCCTTCTTCTAATTTGTTTCATGCACTTCGACAGACCCTCCATTTTCATCCATTCCACTATATACTGCTAGTTATTTTTTTCGTTGCAATTCTCTTCTAATTATTTCCATCATTTACAGGGCGCCGTCATGATGGTCTATGGTCTGGATCAGGAAACATCGAACACAGACAAATTATTCAACTTGGTCTGTCTGTATGGGAACGTTGCCAGGGTAAGTGTTTATTGAAATCCAATCACCAGCAATCACTGCAGCCACATCAAATCGGGGGCTTATTACAGATTTTAAAGAGTCAACGTTCTGGGTCCTTGAACCAAATTGCCTTTGGGCTTGTTTTGCTTCCCTCCCCGTTTTCTATTATAAAACTTTCGTCCTTGCCTACTTATAAGCTGAGAAAATGAAATTGTGTCACCTGAAGGCGAGCACTGTGTCCCATGGCAATTTGCCTTCGCCGTCAAGGATAACAAAGGAGAAAAGTAACGAAGCTCATTCCACGTCAAATAAGCTATTGTGACTTGATAAATACGCGCGAGTTATTTAGCCATATCGTGTAGTCCCTTCGTGTCTAAACCCCAAATAAAGAAAAATTTTAGGACGATACAATATTGGATACCCCAGCTGAGTATTTTTACAGCAGAAAAACCAGATTTGATTGTTCTAAGGACGTTCTTACTCAATTTTACGATCAGATAGATAATGGAAAGCGATGTGGTTAATTTGAAAAGGATTGTATTTACCGAATTCTTTTGTATTATGTTTGATCCTGCAAGAATGCCTTTGAAGAATGGAAATGTTCGTCCGCGAAAGACGCGCGTCTTTTTATTTTGCCAGTGTTACGTTTCAGGTTTTTTTTTATATATATATTTTTCTTCGTGAAGGAAGGCACTTACAGTTGTTTTCACAACAAGAAGGCAGCTAACAGCTTATCAACATATCTTTGAAGTATGCGAGCTCATTTTTTTATTATAAGTTCCCCAATGGGATTAGGGATGCTGATGCCAGGCGAAATAAATGTTGATGGATTAAGTGAGTGTAAATAGATATGAGATAAATATATGTCTTTCGGGGTGTGGCTACATTGATCTCAGGAATAAATGGATGAATGTTGTTCGCGATAAAATGGAGAATTTTCCATAAAAATAAATCAATAACAATAACATCACGCAAAGCTTGTAGAAAAAATATTTTTTGAGAGGACTGGTTTGGAAACTCTTTTAAAAATGTTTTGCTCTGAGAATAGCTTCAATTTGAGCCTTCAGACTTTGTACAGGAATGGACGGCAAACAAAACCTTAAAATACTGTAGCTTCATTTAAAGACTTCAAAGACTGCACAGTAGTTGAGGACAAAATTCACTAAACTCTGGTTTCTGGATTTTTCGAAGAGCGCCCCCCTTAGAGGGGTCAAAAAGGGTTCGAATTAAATCACTGCTGCAATTATTGTACTTTCTTTCCTTAAAATACTGTAGCTTCACCTTAAGACTTGAAAGACTGCACAGTAGTTGAGGACAAAAATCACTAAACACTAGTTTCTGGATTTTTCGAAGAGCGCCCCCCTTACATGGGTCAAAAAGGGTTGGAATTAAATCACTGCTGCAAATATTGTACTTTCTGTCCTCAAAATACTGCAGCTTCATTTAAAGACTTCAAAGACTGCACAGAAATGTAAAAAAGAAATCACTGGACACTAGTTTCAGTATTTTTCAAAGAGCGCCCCCGTTAGAGGGGTCAAAAAGGGTTGGAATTAAATCACCGCTGCAGTTATTGTACTTTCTGTCCTCAAAATACTGTAGCTTCATTTAAAGACCTCAAAGACTGCATAGAAGTGTAAGAAAGAAATCGCTGGACACTAGTTTCTGCATTTTTCAAAGAGCGCCCCCATTAGAAGGGCCCAATTCGACTCGAACGAAACGAAGAAAATGCAATAAATTACTCCTAAAAATATTTACAGGTGTAAAACATCTCTGTAACATAATGTTATACGTAAAATGAAAATTTTTCCACACAAATTCAACTAAAAACTGTTAGAATTGTCATATTCGGTTATAGGCCGCTGTCGACTGTCAAGGCTTTCAATGTACCTTCTTTTTTGGCACTTAATTTTTTCCTACCATCGTCGTCGCCACTTTCATTCTCACTTCACATATTGGACTCAAGCGGAGGCCGCTGTGAATCTCAGTAGACCCAATTCATCTTCGTCCACCTTCCCCACATGTCATACGAAATTGAGCTTTACATAGCTCTTCCGTATGAACGTAAACAATACTTTGTGTACATGTACCTTTGTCAGGGATACTGCGCTCCTGCACAAAGAACAAGAAGAAAACTCGTCTATGATCATCATAGTAATGGATTAAGCGCTGAAAGGGTATACGTTACAGACGGCGTCATATTCGAACTGAACATTGTTTCCGGGTAACCTGAAAACTCGCTACTGGAATCCTTTTCGCACACTCACACTGCCGTATTACATCTACTTGTTACAGTTTGCTAAATGTCTTACAAACGGGGACTGTGAGAGATTCTGTCGAATTGTAAACTCTAAAGAGGCTTGCTTTGTTGTGTGTGGGTGTCAGCAAATACTTGTCAGGATTTCTTAGATGGAACTAGAAACCGTTTTAAAATGTTCACATTGTCCTCGAAAGAAGAGAATGGAAAAAGCTGCTGTCTGTGGTAGAGAATGTTTTTGGCACTTAACACTTTTGAATATTTATTTTACGGATTTCCATTTGACGTGTGTAAGAGCTTGCACGCAGATGACAAAGCATGATGGATTATATTGGGTATTCGCAAACGTTTGCTGTCGAGTCGTGGAATCAATTGAACGCCTTAAACCGCTGGTTTGAGATTAAGTGAGCATTTGGGTCATTGCTTTATGATTGAATTTTTCTCAATCCAGTTTTGAAATATCTACTGTTGTTTCTCGTCGGTTTTATATAAACATATGACTGGATGAAATTGCCACTCGCACGAGTGCATATTGAAGCATTTTAGTTGTAACGCTGCGTTTGATTAAAGAGCGGGAGAGCCAGTGAGCTCTGGCACTGCGGCTTCTTAAATGAGTCTATTGTGGCTAATCTGCTGCTTTAAAAAAATGTGACTCACTTGTAGAAATTCGCTGGTACCTATCAGAAGTACTTGGTAGAAAGAACCGCGCGGGCTCCTAAAAGTTTAAGTTTTCCAGATATTGCATCTGGCGTTTTGTGTCCAAATTTAAGCTTGTTGTGAGTGGAGTTGGATGTAGCAATCGATTTGGTCCCAAATTCAGGTGAGACCCTCTTCAGGATAGTCTGATTTAAGCTCTGATTTGGTCCCAAATTCAAGTGTGACCCTCTTCAGATTAGTCTGATTTAAGCTCTGATTTCGTCCCAAATTCAGGTGTGACCCTCTTCAGAATAGTCTGATTTTAGTTCTGATTTCGTCCCAAATTCAGGTGTGACCCTCTTCAGGATAGTCTGATTTAAGCTCTGATTTGGTCCCAAATTCAAGTGTGACCCTCTTCAGATTAGTCTGATTTAAGCTCTGATTTCGTCCCAAATTCAGGTGTGACCCTCTTCAGAAGAATCTGATTTAAGCTCTGATTTCGTCCCAAATTCAGGTGTGACCCTCTTCAGAAGAGTCTGATTTAAGCTCTGATTTGGTCCCAACTTGAGGTGAGACCCTCTTCAGAATAGTCTGATTTGGTCCCAAATTCAGGTGAGACCCTCTTCAGGATAGTCTGATTTAAGCTCTGATTTGGTCCCAAATTCAAGTGTGACCCTCTTCAGATTAGTCTGATTTAAGCTCTGATTTCGTCCCAAATTCAGGTGTGACCCTCTTCAGAATAGTCTGATTTTAGTTCTGATTTCGTCCCAAATTCAGGTGTGACCCTCTTCAGGATAGTCTGATTTAAGCTCTGATTTGGTCCCAAATTCAAGTGTGACCCTCTTCAGATTAGTCTGATTTAAGCTCTGATTTCGTCCCAAATTCAGGTGTGACCCTCTTCAGAAGAGTCTGATTTAAGCTCTGATTTCGTCCCAAATTCAGGTGTGACCCTCTTCAGAAGAGTCTGATTTAAGCTCTGATTTGGTCCCAACTTGAGGTGAGACCCTCTTCAGAATAGTCTGATTTGGTCCCAAATTCAGGTGAGACCCTCTTCAGGATAGTCTGATTTAAGCTCTGATTTGGTCCCAAATTCAAGTGTGACCCTCTTCAGATTAGTCTGATTTAAGCTCTGATTTCGTCTCAAATTCAGGTGTGACCCTCTTCAGGATAGTCTGATTTTAGTTCTGATTTCGTCCCAAATTCAGGTGTGACCCTCTTCAGAATAGTCAGTTTTAAGCTCTGATTTGGTCCCAAATTCATTTGCTACCCTCAGAATAGTCTGATTTGGTCCCAAATTTAGTGTGACCATTCTTCAGAATAGTTTGTTTTAAGCTCTAGGGATGCTGCAAGTGGAAGAGTCGTTCGCCCTTTAAAACAGAGTTTGACAAGAGTTGTAAACCCTAGGGAAGTCGTTTAAAAAACGAGGGGCTTGTGACCGTTTTTAGGCAATATTCACAGGCAGACCGAAATCAAATTCGGTACCTCACTTACGTATTTTTATTATTATATATTTTATTAAAAAGTAATTAAATAACAATATTAATGCAATTTCAAAACTAGCTACCAGGGTTTTTTTCTGAACGAAAATATACTTTCAAAGAACCGCCTAAAGTCGCACTGATAGGTGGATTTAAGGCGTATGAAGTTGTATGGAATGTAACGAAGACTGATGGCTATGTAGAATATGAACAGCGAATCAATACGAATAACGAATTTAAACGACTAACGAATGAATACATTCGCAGTTTTCCAAATTTCTTTCCTTAATTTTTTAAATTGTATACCACTGTGGATAGTTTCGATAAACCTCAAGGCTGCATTTCGGTTTTTTTTTTTTTTAATGGAACTGACGAAGAGATGTCACTTCTGGTATTACTCAGTGGCACATCCTGTACCTAAGACTTTTTAAAAATTACAAAAATTGCATTCAACTGTTTAAAATAAAAAGAAAAACAGTTGACGCAGGGACCCTTCTTACAATCATTCGTTTTTTTGTGAGTTCTTCATTTTTGACACGAAATAGAAGGATTCTAAATTTTGGATATTTGAGCTTCATGGCAGCTGCGCTCTCGAATGGTTTGTCAAACGTTCGCGAGAGAATTATTTTCGATTGTAGCTCCGCTCAAGTTTCAAATTCGCTTGGTCCGTCTTCAGCAAAAATGTTTTAATTCAGTGGGTATTTTCGAGCCAATTTAAGGACGAGAGTAAAAACCACATCCACTCAGTTGTCTTCTGTCCGGTTTGTGTGTTATACGATATTCAAATCAAACCACTCGATTTTGAATCACTTTTTCCACAGTCTTCGGCAATTTTGCTTTTTAAAAACTCTTGACGGTCACATTTTTGTAAAGAACTTAAATCTTGATCAAATATGCGGACAGTTTAATTGTAAAAATCAATACCACAGTCACCTGTGGTACTTGACCGCGCAAGCCATACCCAAAGCCCCCCACTCCTTATCGTTATCTCTGGCGATTAATTAATTTCACACTCTTAGCGAACCGTCGCACACATAAATCTCCCTCCCCTTAACAAGTCCCATGCGAATTTAAATCAGATAATCGAATTACTTGCTCATTATAATCGAACCCCAGCCAATTATCCTTGCACACAAACTCGACCAGAGCACCCTTTTAATCAAGAGTCTCTATTCGAAAGACATACAGTGCAGTTGGGATTACGCGCACTCGTTTCATCGGTCTTTGGGGACACACTTGGGCGGTGTTAAAGTAAATTTACCACAATTACCTGTCACCAGTGGTTGCACGGTAATTTAAGCATCTTAATTGTCTGCGCTTTTGCTTTGCGTTGGTCGTCGGTATTTTTATTGTAAAATTTCGGTCGCAATCGATTATCCTTTTGTTGATGGCGGTCACAGTCACCGGCGTGACAGGTTTCAATTAAAAACGGTCACTTTGGTCACTATCACCAGCCATTTTAAATACCAGCGTTTTTCTTTTTCATGTCAATAGACCGTCACATGAATCGAGTTTGAAAGCCGCTTTTATCCTTCAACCACTATAAGACAGGATTTTTTTTTTGTATCCGCACTCCATCAACATCCCTAATCACTATCATTGCTCATCGTCGGCCTGGTCTATTCATATCGGACACATTATCGCCGTCATCGTTATTGTTTGACTAGCGCATCGGTGCGGACGAATGGGGATTATTTTGTCCTGATGAAGAATCGGCTACGTTTGAATGGACGCCCAAATTGATGGCTATTCAATCAAGATTTCTCTACTCTCACTGACAGTGCTTGTCTTGGATGGTGGTGGGTGGTTGGGTTTTGCGCACAGTCCCTTATGTTTGGTCGAATTATTTTCAATCAATTCTAAGGATGCGCACGGAATCTATTTTTCTTTTGCTTTTAGTTTTGCGATAAACTATCGAAGCACGAGTTTTAAACTCGCCTGGTAATTTATTCCCAGTTATTAGTTCGGAGCCAGAGAACGAGAGACGAGAATTGCGATCCATTCAACCTCTAAGAATCAAGCCCCGATGATGAATGGAGTCTTATTGATTGGGATTGCAATTTGTTTTCGTCTTTGTTTGTTTTGTTTTTTGTTCGTCCTTTTCAAAGAGGATGGGTAATTAATGCATTTTGTGTTGTTTTTGTTTGAGCTGTTGATAAATTAAGTGTCAAATCTAATGCCTGATAGTTCTGGGAGAAGGTGGAAAGTTTTTAGCTCAAGTTTTATCTCGGAATTAAGGACGAAGAATGATGAATTACACGCGGTGTATCCCCACGTGTCACAAAGTTTATAATTGACGCATTAAGACCGAGTTGGTTGAAGTGGAGTGGTCTTTTTTTTTGTAATACTTAGAGATTCCGTGGAACTTTGGAAATTACCCGTGAAATTACAGTCCAAGTGATTTATTTGGTTCGTCGTCTAAAATGAAAGTTGGTTGTGCCGTAAGACATGGTGAGTTTGTTTTTCTGTGACAACAGTTCGATTGAGAAGAGTTCACATTTTGTCAGTGGGCTTATTAGAAACAATTTAAAATTGGAGGAGACCTACCTAGGAATCCATTTCGACAAGTGCAGACTGTCAGCGGGTGTTAAACTGCAGGATTTTTCCTACCGGCTTATCTTAGAACCGTTCATTTGGGAGTAATTTTTTGTATTTTTCCTCCGAATGGAAGTGACCTCCAATTTGATTCTGCATCCGAAGGCTAACTGAGAAAGTTCTCTATGACTCTCGGAATTCGTAGGATCGTCGGACGTTCGCTGGTATTTAACCACAGATACGTGGTCTACAAAGCTCATGTAATATCTGGACAGCTAGTTGGCAATCGGCATAAAGTTCGACAACAGTTTCACATTTTAAATGAATTTCCTATGCGAAAATGTTGCGTATACGCCAGAGAGTCTGATTGTTTCGCTTTTAATTCTGCAACTAGTTTGTTCCAAATTGTTAACTACAACTTTTGGCTGATCGAAGAGCTCTTGACACAGTTCGGCAGCTAATAACATTTTTCGTTGCTTGGACACATTTCCGACTTGAAGTCAGGTTTTTTTCTTGATTTCAGTCGCTTATAACTTTGGAGTCAAATTAAGTGTGATTTTCCAACGAATAATTTTTCTCGCAATTTCTGTTTCCTTTGCGTCAGCATTGGGAAATTTTTTGGTCACCTATCCGTCACTTTTGAGTTGCCATCGTTTTTTTACTTCATAAAACAGAAAATTTTGTTTGAAAATTCTGATAGAAGCGGAAGTTCAGTCGACAGAAATGTATAACTCATCGGATACTAAATCGCGACATGAAGACGATGCAGCGACGGATGGAGATCATTATTTATGGGTTACATGGGATCTTGTATATAAAGACGGATAAAACATGAACGCACAAAGTCAGGCATCTTCTTCGAATCACTGGAACTCCTCCGGACCATGGTAATGTGTTTTTAGTAAAAGTCTTGACAGTGACAAAGCAGCCCATGAAGGTGTCATCTTCTTTGTCGACAGCCAGAAACTTATACAGCAATAACTGACGGAACTGATATGAAATCGAAGCTTGTTACACGTTCAATAGCATTAGCTCTCGCTCTGATGTGTCTTGAGGATTCAGAGCATTTCTGGCTATGAGAAACAACGTACGGACTAGCAAGCAAAGCTTCAGGGCATCCTTATCCGTGTGAGTTTACATCTGTGAGCACATTTAAGCTATAAGCACTGAAAACAGCCAAAGAACAAATCAACCTCTACAGAAAGTTGTGCCTCTACAAAGTAAGCTGCGTTGTTGGCTGATTTTAAATATGACGTACAACAGAAGGACCACTTTCACTCCTTCCCACAGCTAAAGGGCTCTCCGACTTCCAAGATTTCCCCACACGCAGTCTCCCCGACGTTGCGTTGATCGTTGCCACTTCAAATATTACGACATAATAGCCCATTTGGTGTTGACTACCCGAGCACCAGTAAAATGTTAACTTCACCATAAACCATGGCACTTTCGCTTCCACTTGCAGCTCTGTCTGGTAGTGAATTTCCAAATTCGCCTCAAAGTAAACAACCATCGAACCATTGCAATTATAAACGTAAGCATTCGTTTCATTTGCCAAGAAGACTGAAACACCATTTTGCGAAACCTTACCGTACAGCAAAGTTGCGAACAAGTGTACACTCTGACTTAGGAATTCCTTCACATTCTCTCCATAATTCCCAAAATGTATCTCGAACCAAACCGCAAGCACTGGTTATGGTTTTTGCATCATACTCCAATGGATGCAGATGCATTACCAATAGTGGTTGTCAGTAGGAGTGTGCTACACAAACGGTTGGTAAATAATAAATTCGGCTCTTGATCTTAATTGCAGGCACTGTGATTATTGAAGACATGAGCTCAGTAAAACAGTTCAGAAAAAAATAAACTGCAGCTGTGCACGGCGCAATAACCAATTGCCTCGTCTCTGTATTGGAATCGGTCTACCAAATGCAGTAAATGGCTCGCTGATTCTAAATCTAAATTTATAGATATTCCATTGGAGAGCATATGTGTGGAAGTACCTATTCAATCATACGTGTATATCGTAACTGAATTGAGTTCAATTCAATGCAATTCACAGAGAATTGTCTGCTTGGCACGAGAGTGGGGGCTCTACAAAACACAAATTGATCTCTGAAATGGATTTTCAATTAATATATTCGAATATTTATTTTTACTTTTATAGTTCTGCGTAATTGAAATATTTTTACTCAAGCGATGCAATTGTTGCATCCAAGGTATGACCTTTGGAACGGCATAAATGAAATTCCATAATCAATTTGTTGGAATTTACGAGCTCAATTCAGTTTTATTCAATTTAAATTTGACGCCACAAATTGCTATGTAAATCTGACAAAAATGACGCGGAATTGTATTTGAATATTAGAAATGGAAATATTGGTGTAGGCTCCTGGCGAAGTCAGTTTCAGAAAGCTCCCATTATTAATTATTAAATAGGGTCACGATTGATCGTCGATAAGCGGAGGAATGCGATTTGTGCTGCTAGTCTTACTTGGTGAGGAATTTGTCCCAGCGATATAATCATGAAGTTGTTTTCCCGCAGCACTAATCATTTTTGTGATATGTAGTTTGTAGTACGTAGTTACACAAAGTTTTATACAAGCTATTGTGACCTACAATAAACTTAAGGTGAATATTGAAAATGATTACAAGTGAGACCTATTGACACTGCGAATAATGACGTTTAATGTCGACCTCAAACACCATGGAGATGTTTTCCCTACAAATTTAACTATTGTGACCTAATACATATTTAAGAAATTAAATCGGTTATTTAGTAGTAGTATCTAGTACCTATCAACCACGTTTAGTGTTGTCCTAAAATTTCACGAACTCACAATGTGTTCAAAACTGACCATACAAAATTGGCTATTGTGATTTAAAGAACATATAAGACAGAATTCAGAAATGCTTATTAGTAAGGGTGATAGACACTGCGTGGTACTCTAAGAAACGTTTGCTATTGACCTACAATTTCGCTAACTCACAATGGAAAAGCTTTCAATACAAATTCATCTATTGTGACCTAAAATATATATGTAGAAGGTGGGCCAAAAGAAAACTTTGATTCTGTCTTTTGATTATGTTTATTTGAACCTTTAGAATTTCGAGAATATGATATCGGCCAAATACTCTTCCAGGTTGGTGGCCAAACCGCGCAGTGTTTCCGCAGTCGGTGTCGGACGGCCGTGGAATCGGCGATACGGAATTCACGCTGCGCCAATACTACAGACGAATTGTTACGCGAAAAAATAGACACGGTTATTTCGCGTTCTTGTGAAATTTATCGCTTCAAACAGTCAAAACAGATTTGACATTGGCGGCCATTTGCAAAAATAAGAGCATCTCCAATAGGGTGATTTCTTTTGGCCCACCTAAGAAACATAAGAAATTATTTGAAACCGTGTAGTACATATCTCCTAAGAACCTCATTTTCGCTAACTCACAATGGAAAGGCTTTCAATACAAATTCATCTATTGTGACCTAAAATATATATAAGAAATTAGTTGCAACTGCTTATTACCTATCTCCTAATAGCCTCGTTGAATATTCTCCTTAAATTGCACGAGCTCGCAATGACGGTACTTTTCATACAAAATTAGCTATTGTGACCTAAAGAACATTTCAGACAAAAAAAATTGTTTATTAGTGAGGGTGATAGACACCGCGCTGTATTTTTAGGAACGTTTACCATTGGCCCACATTTTTGCTAAATCACAATGGCAATATTTCATATACAAATATTGTGAACTAAAGAAAGACATTAGATATTCAAATTGAATTGTTAGTATTGCCCTGACAACAATGTTCACTTTTGACCTCAAAATTTATCTTAGCCACAACTTGGATGTTTTGTCATTCAAAACTATCTATTGTGACCTAAGGAACATTTGAAACGATGATTAAAAATTGTAGTTTTTGGCTAAGCTGGCCTTGTAATGTGCCTTGCAAAGGACAAAGGTGGTTAAGTCCATTGCAAGGCACATTTTGCCAGCTTAGCCCAAAAATACAAATTTTAATAATCGTTTTTAACGTTCCATAGGTCACAATTAAGTTAAGTCCATTGCAAGGCACATTTTTCCAGCTTAGCGAGGGTCCAATACAAACGACCGACTTTCCCGCGACGTCAACGTCAACTCGCGCATTTTCGGTCCTTTTGTTATATGTTTTGCAAGATCGTGTCTGCGGGAATTCCAATCATCAACAAAAGCCTCTTCCAGAGATGGCGATACAGTCATAAGCCTGCAGATCTGATTCATTGTGGCTTCAGGGTAACTAAATTCAACCTTTCATCCAACAGAATTCAGAAAGCTATTGAGTTGTACATTCTCGTGGGTGTTAAGGCTAATAAAACAAGGCCTTACCTGGGTGCAAATTCCTTATGAAAATAATCGTTTGGGCGATATCGTTTTTGAAACTTTGATGACCATAATAAATAATATTCCGCCCGAATTTTGAACATTGTCTTCAGCTTTCATTACATCTGTAGAAAATGAACTGGATAAAGCTCTCAAACTTGCGATTTTTCCACTATATTTGGAGGTCTATCGTTTGAACGATAATCGTGCTAAAAGTTACGGAATCAGTGGTATCGCTAAAAACAAATAAAAAAGTACTTTGTGACCCATCGGGACAAAAGGGAGTCGTCTTCCCTCTGCGGGGCAGGACTAAACTGCAGACTTCTAACAGACGTAGTTTTGCATATCATAGACTAGCAGGGAATCCAATGAAAGTTCAAGCTTATCGGCAGATTATATGAGTTGTCTACCAGCGTGACCCCAAACACAAGCGAGTTTCAAAGTCTTGCGACTCAAGTTGGTCTTCCATTTTCGGAGCTAAGATTTGATTTAACCGCAAACATTGTTCAACTGTGTTACTTCTTGACTACCTACAGCAGGTCTCCTGTTTCTTCCTCCTTTTCTCACTCAAAAACTACCCCCCGCCGTAATTACCATAGAACTCAATTTCCCAACATGTTCCTCGCTAAGCTAACGCCCTAATTGAGGTCGAAATCGCTTTAGCTACCCGAATTCTAACCGCGTATACCTTACAAATAATTAAATACCATAACAACGCCGAACAACATCATTTGTTGTTATTATTATTTAACCACCTTCCTCGGAACAACACCAAACGGCCAACACACAGTAATTTAAAGTTACTTCCAACAATTTACGATGTTTGCTAAGCACAAGAAAATTCACAGATCTCTCTATCTCTCTCTCTGTTTGTGTGTGTAAAAGTATGCAACAGCAATTAAGCAACAATGTTCAGCCATTTCTGCGTTGGTGCTCTATAAAAAAAAAATCTGTCCCGTCCCGACACATTTTTCTTTTCCTGCACGTCCTCCGAAACTCCAGCTGAGGTAACAAAAAAAAAAAAAAAACAACAATACCGCGCAGCAATTCCTTTTGCCTCTTGTGCTCCTGCAGTTAGTTAGTAGATGAGGATTGGCAACAAATTGTCCTTGTCGTCCTCTGTGTTCCTGCAGTTTTACTTAAATGACAAACGGTCTATGACTATGTCGCACGTACTGCAAATCGTCATACAACGTGTTGTCTGCGCTTTCCCTATTCTAAGGTGGTTGGCATGGTGTGCGTGTGCAATTAACAACACTACCATTATCCTTTTAAGTTGCCTTCTCTGGCTCTGTTTGTGCTATAGCGAAATACCTACTCAACGTGTTTGTTCTTTTTTTTTTTTTTTGTTGCCGTTTGTGGCGCACTAGAATTTTCTTCGCGTCCTATATACGAGTACAGTGCTCTTCCTTAAAGCTAAGTGCAATTAGAAATGAAATGGTAGTCTACCCAGAAAGGGGGACTGACGTCAAAAATCAAGGAGCAAGTAACAAAAATAAAAAAAAATAAAACAACCAAGAAAGGAAGAATATAAAAATATACACTTATGACACAAAGGAAGCTAATTTTCTTGAATCCTACTGCTTCTACGTTCACGGAATAGTAATTGAAAATGAAATGAAAAAAAAAATGAACTCCATCTAGGAGTCATTTCATTTCGCTCTCTAATGAGAATCGTATTCCTTGTAGAAATGGTGGCAACGAGGTTCTGAGTGCACAGGGGCGGTCGAATGGACTGCAGGGCGCCTTTCTTTTTTGCAGTTCCGCCTGGCCCCTAGTGCCTTTTGCGTTTTAATAGCCATTATGGATTGTGGTAATGGCGATGTTTTCGTCGTGGTCGTGGCACTTGTTTCCGTCGTTCGCTAGCCATTTCTATACAATTTTCTGATGAGAGCGAACCAATTAGTCGGCCACTTGATAATCTCGTCCGCAGAGGTGAGAACTGGGGCTCGACTTACTGCGAAGTCACTTAGACTGTCGCAAGAAGTAAACTTCGTGTGATTTTATAGCTATCTGTTTTCGAAGCACATTCGTCACGCGTAATTTACCCTAGCAATATTTCCCTACTCTATTTTTAACAGTCGATCGATTTAAACGTCTCAGATGCATTTTGAAAATGTTAAAAGTTCTCGGATCGGTAATGAATTACTTTGAGTAATCACTTTTAACTCATGCGGTAATCTAAGAGGTAAGTGATGCATCAAGTAAGGAATTCGGAAATTCGTTTTTTAACTGGGAAAGCATTAGCAAAAGATAACTTAAACTGCTGCTGTAGATCATGTTGCGATTGCATTCTGTTAAAATATTGTAATCGATTAGGTACCTTTTGCATTACATTTTACTTACATATTGCAAGGAGCTTGAAAAAAATATATCCAGAAGGCAGTTTAAGCTTAAATTTCTGATCCTACCTGGTACAATTTAATCACCCACGTGTGGACCCAACTTCACTGTTAAACCTCAATCAATCAAACATCATTCGTGGGGTCTTTAACTACAGATCCGTTCCTACAGCTCGCTTACTTTCAGGGCCATTCTCGCAGCCTGTTCAACGACTAAAAATGGCATTAACTTCCCAGGTGGATTTATATACATGTGATAGTAATTGTAAGGACTCTTGACAACGCTGATGAAGGGAAGGATGGAATTAATTATATGAATGTTAAAAAACATGGAAAAGTTAAGCTCTCTTTCTCTGGTGTATATATACCAAGACTGAACGAGGTCACGTCAAGCAATTAAGTCTTTGTTTGGTATTATCCTGTTAAGTCTGTTGTTTGTATTTCTTTTTTTTAATGAAGATTTTTCTTAATTCTTCTCCTGCTGTTACTCTTTTCCGTGGTAAATCCGTTGAGAAAGTGCACACACTTAAGCGATGTGTAATGAAGTGGTTTTCTGCAACTGCATTTCGTTACGTCAAACAGAAATTATATTCCTCTGTGAGAGGGGGAACTATCTGAGAAGATGTGAATAGATACCGTTGTTACGGATTGAAATCTTTTGTACATGTCCGGACGAACTGTAGAGAAAAAAAATAAATGTAGAGGGCGCCACTGGTGCATTTAGGTCCCTAGGACTAGCTTTTCTCATCCGTTCTTGAGGGAGTTGTATATTTGTGACAGTCTTCCGGATTAAAAGTGAAACAAAACAAACCTATTTTGAGTTCGTCTAATTACTGGTAATGTCAGGTAATCACTGGTAATGAACTTTTTTTTAAAACACAATACGAAATACTTTGAATGAAGAAATCATTCGTTCGAGCAATTTCGAAGAGGTCGTATAAAATTTGCAATTTTCCGCAGTAATGATCCAATGTTATGACTTACCCAAAAATTTAGTAAGGTAATGGGTGGTGATGGTGATGTTATTATTTAAACTGAGATAACTGATCTAAAAAAAATCATTTACTGAAAAATTTGGTAAGGTAATGGGTGGTAATGTATTAATTCAAAGCTTGGAATTAACTGAGCTAACTGATCTAAAAAAAATCATTTACTCAAAAATATGGCAAGGTAGTGGTAATGGGAATATAATTATTCAAAGGTTAGAAACAACTAAGCAAACTTACTTAAAAATATCATTTACTCAAAAATTTGGTAAGGTAATGGGTGGTAAGGTTTTTATTCAAAGCTTGGAATTAACTGAGCTAACTGATCTAAAAAAAATCATTTACTCAAAAATTTGGTAAGGTAATGGGTGGTAATGTATTTATTCAAAGCTTAGAATTAACTGAGCTAACTGATCTAAACAAAAAAATCATTTACTCAAAAATTTGGTAAGGTAATGGGTGGTAATCTATTTATTGAAAGCTTAGAATTAACTGAGCAAACTGACCTGAAACAAAATACTCACAACCGCCATCGAACTGCTCAAATCAACAGGAAAGTCAGTATCTCCTTGCATTTAAAGTCACTTCTCTGTCTGAGCATAAAACTAAACTTCAACAACCGCTAACAAACGCAGCCCTTGGGGCTCGGTTTCACTTCATTTATCTTTGAAACTCGTATCGCCTATCGCAACATGAAACCATTTCCAAGAACCTATTTATGTTTCCTGCCAAACATTTCCAACCAACTGCATCATTTTGATTGAACACATTTCCCTCCCCATTGCATCGTATCTTTCTTCATCAATTTAATTCATGCGCCTCTGCAAAATGCCATCCTTGTGTATGCCAACCACTACTCCACCCACCCATCTTATCTCATGAGATATTAACTCGCGTCAAAATTTATTACCACTTTCATGTCATCATTTCCGATTTGTTAGCCATTAGTTTAAGGACTGAGCCGCAGGCGGAGCTATGAAATATTTTCCGACGTAAAAATTCCCATAAAACCAGATGTTTTAACGACTATAGTAGATATAGTGTTGATGGATGCACAACTCCTTCGCCTGCGGCAATAATCATTCGTTCAGAAAGTATAGATATCACAAGAAATGACTAAAAATGATTTGAAATTACATTTTAATCTGACCTCCCACGATCTGACGGCAACAACCGTCCGTTCGCACTGCTGGGGGTTAATGGATGGGATTCCTTCTCATTACCCTGGCAAGACAAAGGATCTTCTATACGGGGAAAACAGAAACGGACCTAAATGACAATAATTATGATTTGGATAAGGATTAGGTTGGCGTCGAACAAAAGTTCAATGTAGGAGAAAAAATGCTGATTTCCTTTTATGGTGGAAGTTTTGTTTTGCCTCCTGATGGGTAATGGGTAGCAATTTAATGAAGCGATAGGTAATGAAGTTTGTTGAAACATTTGCCCCAGATAATGGGTTGATACGGATTTGCTTCTTTTGTTGCGTTATGGATAGTTTGTTACTTTCTTTTATTTTGTATTACCATGCATTACCCTATATTACCAGTTGTTGATGGGTCATTCCTAAGGCAATGATCAGCGGCTAGATCGCGTCTTGAAATGGTTTTGCAATAGACAACATCTACATGATCGTATAACAAACTTGTGATTGACAAACTGAATTTTTTGCCTGCATTACCATTGCACTGGTATATATTGAAGAGGGTAATGCTTTTATATAGGCATTTTTTCATTCATGCATCATTCCACTCCCTCTGTCAGTGAAGATTAGAAGGACCGCTTCCACTCCGGATAAGAATTCTCTACAGCTAGCGCATGAAAATCAGTCATCGCATTTCCATTAAACTTACATTTCCTTTACACTGAATGGGGAAATATAAAAAAAATAAACCACCAACGGGGGCAAGCACTTCCCACACAAAGGACAAATTTTGCCTGCGGGAATAAAACGAAAAATTCCATTTGACACTTTTGCACAGCAATGACATTCAGCTAATCTGAACAAGTTTATCTGCAGGAAATTTACTTCACAGGACTCACTATCCCCGTTGGCTTTGATTTGCCACCCCTTACGGGTGGTTTGGCAAACAACAACCGCACACACACACACACACCCCAGGTGGCAGTTTCTCTCAATCTTTGTGTTCCTTTTTTGTTGTTCGATTTTTCCTGTCCTCCTCAGGTAAACCCTGCAGGAATCGCATTGTCAGAGATGTCAAGCAAGTCGTGAGTTTCCAATGGGGTTTTTCAATTTTCTAAAAAAAAAAAAAACAATTTCCCTTTTGCAGTTTTCTGTTTTGAAGATTTCGAACTTTGATGACAAGCTGTCACAAATGCGGGATGAAATATTTGACTTGTGCTGCAGCAGCATTACCAGATGCCTGTGATATACGGAGGGCATTGGTGCTGCAATAGTTGAAAGTTGTTTAGTCTTTGACAGGTGAGCTGTGAAATACATCAGTGAGATATGTAATAAACTATTCGAGGCTGAGCCTGGGATTTCACAGAGCAGTGATTCGGAAAGCTGGTTTCTTCCACCAAAGTAAGATCAAAGCCGTCACAATTGCCAAGGTATGACAAATCTGTCAAATGATATGGACCTACGAACTGCGAGGCTCCGGTGAGAGTTTTGAGGTTTAAAAGGTTAATAACCATCATTCGACTGAGTTTTCACATAGGAGTCTGTATTTTTAGCAAGTACACGAGCCATTGGTTTGTGCCACCACTGAATTTCAAAAGCCGCATCGATTTTTGAGTGGACTCTATATAAATGTATTTTCTATGGTCATACGTAACAATTTCTTTTAAGGCGAAGACGAATAAAATCACCTTGATACTGGAGGTATTTGGATTAAGGGCCAGGCCCTTTTCGAACTGTAGCAAAATAAGGTACAAATGACCAATGATCCCCTCACTTCTCCGACATATCCCAGAGACGCCGACGAATTTTTTTATTATCAATTGACCTCTCTTCAATTTTAACTTGACAATGCCAACTGAGCAGTGCATCATTTTCTTTCGGTTCCTTTGACTTGAGGGCTTTCTCGGAACCTTGTTCCTTCTGTCAATCTTCTTCCTCCTAGGTAATTTGCATACGTATTAGCTACCATACTACAGAAGGTGCAAAATGGACGCGTAGCAGAGTTGAGATTGTCTCCCTGCCTTTAACTTTAACACCACATTCTGATGAAAATAAAAATTCAATTCAATTTCAAATTTAATAAAGACAAAAAAAAACAAACTAACATCCAAAACCCTGGACACATCTGTGTCAATTTTGGTGAACAATCTACTTTGAGCAACCAGTCATTGCGAGTGCATTTCCAAAGGACCCAACCGTACTGACCAAAGTGAACATTGAATTTAGTTCCCCCCGTTCTCCGTCAGGTGGAAGGGATGGGACATGACTGTCCCTTTCGAAACGAACTGAAATAATTTAATTGATGAGTTTGTGTCGTCCTCCTCATCCTTGCTCTCGCGCGCTACGAATTTCAATTGGAAATTGGTTTAGCACGAGCTGTCTTGTCTCTCTGGTTCCACCTTCCACTCCTGCGAAACGTGAGGTGATGTATTTTTAAGATTTCCCTCTGAAAACGTGTACGTTTTTCATTATTTTTATTTTTTTTTCTATCCAAATGAATGCTGTGGAGGAAACACGTTTCATTTCCTGGATTTCTTTCTATATTTTATTTTTTTTTCCAAATGAAACGCAATTCATTAAAAATGTAAATTGCACACAGAAAAGAAAAACACACATCCTTATGAGAAATATTTCTATATTTTTTTTTTGCAGATAAAATTCCTAAAAACCAAAGAGGGTACAGCCATGGTACAAATGGGTGATTCAGTTGCGGTCGAACGTTGTGTACAGCATCTAAACAACATTCCCATTGGCACTTCGGGCAAAATTCAAATAGCGTTCTCCAAGCAGAATTTCCTATCGGAGGTCATAAATCCGTTCTTACTTCCAGACCATACGCCCAGTTTTAAGGAATACACTGGCTCGAAAAATAATCGATTTTTATCACCGGCACAGGCCAGTAAAAATCGCATCCAACCACCGAGTAAGGTAAGTTCCATCTCACACAGCTGTCTCCCTTAATAAGTTTTCATGCCGAGTGCATTCTTGTAGATTCTTCACTTTTTCAACACACCACCTGGTCTCACCGAGGATCAACTGATAGGCATATTCAATATTAAAGAAGTTCCAGCCACATCGGTGCGATTATTCCCATTGAAAACGGAGCGATCATCATCGGGACTGATTGAATTTCCAAATATCGCTCAAGCAGTGCTGGCGATCATGAAGTGTAATCATCTGCCAATAGAGGGTAAAGGTGAGTTCTTGATGGATTTTTGTTTGTTTGATGTGAACGAAATGAATCGGTCTGGGTATTTTTGTGTTTGTCGATATGACATGCACACATTCACCCAAAAAGAAATTCATAAAAAACAAAGAAATGACAAAGAAAACATTCAAAATTTTATCAATAACATTAAACATTTGCTAATATATATAAATTTTTTTAACTTCCGCTACTCTTTTATTTTTTTTTAACCAATTTCCCCATATAAAAATGTCACGTATACGCCAGAGAAGATGCAAAGTTTCGATCGTGTTACTATTTTGACCCGAAATGTTGTTTGTTTGATGGTAGACTTCTGGAAATTGTTGTCACTCACTCGACTTTGATTGATTTAACAAGATCTGTTGCGGAAAGTATATTTTAAGGTAGCTTTGGAGTCGCTTTTCTGTTGCCTACTTTTGAGTATATCTGAAATCACATTTTGTGAGTTTCTGGTTAATTTTCTTTTCAAGAAGCGGGTAACTGGTTGCCAATCAGTGTTGCTTTTCAGTTACGTCGACCTTTTCGGTGGCCTACTTAATGAATTGTATTCCTTTGGGACACAACCAAGTTCGAAGGCATATGAGATGCAAGCGAGTTCTAGAATTGGTTAGGTTGCATGGGAACTAGTTTAAAATTTGTTAAATTTCTATTCAGAATCGGACACTCTCCAAAGTCGTAAGAATTTTAATATGATTTTTGTTTGTCTGTTAGACACGTGACTTTTTTGGACATTCACATTGTACCGTGCATGCTCTGTCACTTTTAACAAGTCGTTCATCATCATACCACGGGCTCCTGCTCTGAGGTGACTCATGTCCTCGTCGTGGACTGCAATCTAATAGCCAAAGTCGACATTTCCCCTTCGAAATGTGTACTTGTTGTCGATGGTGGCTGCTTGCCTAACACCGCCAAGTGTCTGCTTGAGTACTTAGCCTTGAAAGTCTAGTTCTAGTACTCTCAAGCTGCTTCAACGGTCAATCTGTGCTTACCGACTACCCTTTCGGTTTTATTTAATTGAAACCTGTAAGCAGAACATTTGAATATGCTTCGTCGACTCCCCCAAGGGGGTCATCAGCTTTCTACTCCATGGGGTCCTCAGCCATAGCCTAGAACAGAATTGTATTTGCTGTGGTAAGGTAGGTAGAATCTTTGTTTAATTTTATTGGGTCTACACGTAATCATATTTAATACAGAGCAGGTCGCTCTTACTTGTGGGAATAGTTTGATTCGCGAATTAGTAGTGTAAAACTCACAGAATAAACCCAAGTACCGAATATATCTGCGCGGACGCGAACTCGGGAAGACGCCCTTCATGGTCAGATGCAAAAAGTGATTTGAACTCTATTTGCCTGCCACATCCACCGAGTTGCGTTTCGCAGCCTACTCTATGCTACCTAATAGAGCAGGAGGGATTTCCCTGGTCTCTCTCTCATATGATCGATCTCGTTTAACAGTAGGTACCTCCTGCATCTTCCTTACCACAAAACAGGTGCGCTTGTAAAAGCTGCCACGCAATTTCATTCCAACCAACTTTTTAAAGTCCAGCCAAGTTATTTTGAGTGCAGTTTTTCCCTCTGTGTAGAGAGCAAGTGCGAGCTTCGTTTCCCTAGCTAAAAGTACACAACGCACAGGCGTCCCTTTAAGCCCACTCGTGCTTCCACAACTCCACTGGTTGTTTTTGAACTCCGCTTCCATATTCCCCTTCTTTTGCTTGTGTTTCTCAAAAGAATTCAGCTAAAAATGTCGCTCAAACCCTGGTCCCTCCCTGGCAGGACCTGTTACTCTATGAAACCACTTCTGTTGAGACCCTCCGTCATTATAAAACCACCCCACGCCACCTTTTTATTTCCACTCACTTATTCACGATTGCACCACCGTAAACCCTTTGTGCGACATTCAATTTGGCCCTCTTACTGCTGCCCTCGTTACTTTAACTAAACTTCTTCGAAATGCCCATAAATCCGGTCGTTATAACGCAAGCACCCAGTCATAAACCGTGCAAACTGCTTTGCCAAGAAATTATCCATCACAATAGTCCTGCCAGTGTTGAGGTGGCATGGTGCAAATGCAAAACATCTGGAACATTGCCAGAAATTCGTCAACACACCAGAGCGAATGACACTAATGTGCCAATTACCCGTGCCTAATGAACTTGGGCAAAGTATCTGCAGCTAAATGCATTTCGGGCCATTGAACCTTTGGGTTGATCTCTATACCCCCTTCCAACCACCCACCCACACGATATTTTTATTTCATTTCCCAATTCCCTCCTTCTACTGCTGGTTTACGATAAGAGGAAAATGCGTTCGAATTCTTATTCCCACGGGTGAGATAGTTACAAGGGATAAAAAGAACAATGGGAATAATTCATCGGGTATAAACCCACTGGTGTGTAATGTTCCAATGATTAATCGATAACTGAATCCAATTCTCGAGGGTCGTGTGTCGTGTTTTGTTTTCGTCCATGTAACTGATTAACTGCGCAGCGACAAAGGAACAATAAAAACAACAACAGGACATCGAGGGAAATGAGTATCTCGTTGTTCAGTGGAACCTCCTATTTCGGGGCCATTAAATTCAATAAGGATCACCGACACCCAGTGTTGAGGAGTGATTTTAAATTTCTCCAGATAGCAATAATTCCCAGTGAGGTGGGCTTTGGCACAGGGATTTCTCCCAAACAATAAAACAGATTTATTGACGGCCAGCCGGGCCACTAGAGGGTTTTTTTTTGGAATATGAACTGAGCCGTAGATGGGGTGGTCCCACACCGATAGGCAAATGATTTGTGCAGTTGCTTTGTCTTTCTGTAGTTAAAAGCACCACCCGGATAGGCGGAGGAATGTGCCAGGAGGCGATCGTAAATAAACTGACTTTGAATATGAACAGGCAATAATTTCAGTTTTGTCTCGGAGAGGTAGCAACTTTGTAGCTTCATAGATGACCAGTTAAGAATGCTCCTTTTATAGAGCTCAAGTATTCCTGGGATTTATTTTGTTTTGGTTGTGGTGAATTTTTGTATCCTGCCTTTGGTCGTTTGACTCAGTTCCGTCTTCAACTAAGGTAGCACAGGTTGGATCTTTAATTTGTGATTGCCGTATGGAAATATGTATATTTTGGATGTCCTTCCCTCTCCGGTAATAAAAAAAAATGTCTGCAAATTTCCTTTACCAGTTCCCAATTGAATTCTCCCAAAACCGGTCTTCGGCTGGTCTGGTTTAAATTCATGTCCCTTTTCTTTCATTTAAATGAACGTATCCCTATGCAATAAACAGGCGAAAAAACAGCCCACCTCACGATTCCTAATTAATAAAAGGATATTGCCCATAAACAAAAAATAGCTCAAATTGGAATAAAAGAAAATTTCTAAATTCACCAAACCTTCTGTAAATGTCAACCCTTTTCCTTCAAATTATATATATAATGAAAACGTCAATAAACCAACTGGACTGCCACTGAGTTTCCGAATTAACTCATGCGAACAGGGCCAACCATCCAGCTAACCCTAGGTACACACTCACCAGAGCTGGGTTTGTTAAAATGAACGTGTTCTTCAAAATTGAATTCCCCCTAAAAAGCCCAGTTATATCTACCTTTTTCATCATTTTATTGCGACGAATTCTGTGCAAAAGAAAACCCAGATATGAGAAATATACATAAAAAAGGGAGTTTAGGAAAAAAAAGAGCAACCATGTCAAACGATATTTTTATGGATTTCCTAATGACAAATGATAATTAAAAGAAAGTAGACAACTGAGGAGAAGAAAAACAGAGAAAATACACAATAAAACAGGAATGTCCTTTAATCGTTCCTCATTGCTGCAGAGTATGCTGTAATTGCTTTGTTTTCTCGATATCCCCTGCCACATGAAAGCAGGACTTTTGTTGTTAATTTTTTTTTTTTTTTGTATGTTGGTGTCCATTCATCATCATCAACAACATCATTGTTGGGCATCATCAGATTGCAGAGTAATTTATTAAGTTCCGTTCGGCGATAGAGAAAATTTAAAGCTTTATGGCACCGGGGGTGCGGGGCCATTCTATTGTCAGGAGGTATCAGGTGGAATTGTGTTTTTTGTATGGCAAGGGTGCAGGGATATCGGGTATTTGAGCTTGGATAGATTTTTTGAAAAAAATTATAGCGACGATTGTCACTCTCTGTCGATTTTCCGGCTGGCTTACTAAAGGCTAAGTTAGGTGGCTGTCTTGGCTTATCCGAGGCACACTTAGACCAGATTTATAGGACCATTGCGATGCCAAATGACAGCAGACCGAAGTTATAGGTCTATTTTGATGACAAATGACAGCAGACCGAAGTTATAGGTCTATTTTGATGACAAATGACAGTAGACCGAACTCATAGGTCCATTGTGATGCCAAATGAGACGAGATATACGGGAGGTCCCCTACTCACTCAATTTTAAACAGTCGCGCATATCGTTAAGCTTAGATGAGGTAAATGATAGCTTGTATCGAGCTATGAAAATGGGGTTTTTGTCCCATCAAAATAGGACACGAAAGTGTAAGCTTTAAACGCAACTCGATGAAATGTACAACATGCCGCTGTCAATATTCACTGATGGATCAAAAACACCTGTCGGTGCCGGTGTCTTCTTCAAGCTTCAAGAAAACTTAGAAGGATTTTCCCGCTGTGGCTGCATGTGTCTTCTCTGCAGAGCGGAACTTATACCTTTAATTCGACCTTCCGAATTAAGGAATAGTTTTTCAGTCCAAATTCAATGTCATTCAACAAGCTGCTCACCTGTGGATATATACTGACAGTCCGGAAATTCTTTGGTTTTTATGCTGAACTACTGATCGAGGGGTATGAAGATCAACCCCCGGAAAACGTGCAAACTTAGACCTGAAGCCATTTTCAAACCACAGCTTCTCTGGGGAATGTTGGACAAAAACTCGAGAGTACTCCTTTATATGTCCCTTAGGTTAGCGTTGTGGATGGGTACGACAGAGCGAACCCTGAAGCACCCCACTTAGGGCCATGTGGACCCATTGTGATGCCCTTGTTGTGGGTTAGCCGATGTTGTTGACGATGATGTTTACTCCCTTACGGTTACTCGACTTTGTCTGGCCATCTTTATGTGTTTATGAACCTCGAAAAATTAGTCAATATATGTCCCTTACGTTCTAGCTGTAAGAAGCTTTTATTCTAAAGACAGTCAAAGTCTGACACGTCACAAAAATGCTCGACAGTTCGGTGTAATTTTTGTTCAGGGCTTCCACTTATTGCGATGTCCCAGACAATCGCAGACGATAGCCATTTTTTCGCGTCAAAATGCATCTGAGCGAGGACCACTTTAAACCAATCCTCGTGGAATACCCCACTCACCAAAAGTATAGGCTAGGGCTACCGTATTGTTTTTAAGGCCCTGCATTGCCTTAAATTTTCTGAATACCGCTCTTTCTGCTTCGAAAAAAAAAAATACTGAGCTAAATCTCCGTCCTTTTCTCAACAGGGTCCCGTCCCATGAAAAATGTTTGTCTGCAGCCTGCCATCCTCTGCGATCCCGGTCACGCTGCTTTCAGTTATCCAGACCAAACACTTTGGCGGAGGTTCGGTCCTCCCCGCCCTTACAGAGTTGTGAACGCAAGGACTATACCAAAAATTCATATGAAAAATTCCACAACAAAACTCCCTTCGGTAGCCCCTTCACTTTCGAAAGAAAAATCGAACAAAGCCATTAAGCCAACTCTACTTAAATTTGCAAGACCTCATCTCAACAGCCGCTAATTTATGGATTCGCCTCTATCGAGCCCCATAAAAATTCTTGTTAACGATCGCATAACAACAAATTACCACTACTTAACCTTTATTGCTACTATCGAGTCATTTGCCATACAAAACACAACCCTCTGCAAGTGCCTACCGCCATTAAAGCGCAAACGGCTGCTGTAACGATTGTGCTCAAGTACTCGCACTCGTACTCGCTCCAAATCAAAACGTATTCTTGTCTCGCTCGCCTGCAATCCAGTATCATACTGTGTGTTCAATTTAATGGTAACTCATTAAAATTCACATTGGACAGTGGTGGTAACAGCAGGCCATCCAGCGTGAAGAACGGAAACCCTTAAAAATCATTACAAACCTTGTAATGTACTTGCGTATTTTCCGGTATGGAATTAAAACGGGACAGGATTTCATAATGACAGTAAAGTTTTTCAAAGGATACATGCGCGCAGCGATATCGTGGAAAAAAAATTTAAATGAGTTATTGTTCGCAGAGAAAGGAAAGTTGCAAAAACTTGGCGGATACCATTTTGGGCTTTCGGGATATACCACAAAATCAAAGTACGTCTACTTAAGCATGAGCATTTTCCATTTGCCAACGCCAATAGTGTGTGGGGGCTAACTATTGAGGAGGTCTAATTAATCGCTAAATGGAGGGTTGCAAAATGGATAACTTTTCTTTTTTTTCTACGAAATGGCTGCGAATAAATCATTCTAATTGCTCCCGCAAGAGGTGGTTGGATGGGGGGAGAGGGATTTTTCATATTGCTAACGTTTCGGAACTCCCTTTTTTGCCATTTCGTCCCTGCTGTTTTATGGGTGATTTAACTAAGGAATATATCCTTTTTAAAGAAAGACGGAGAGGTAGATTACAAATCCAAAGAGGATGTGAGTTTCTTTTTGCAAATGAATTCCAATTAATCAAGCAGTGACTAAAGTGGTCGGCGTAGATGTATGTGATTTGATGGCGGAAGACGTTTAAATTTATATAATCCCTTTGAAGGATTGATCACTGGCGGCAGGCAGTCGCTTAAACTGAGAGTATGTTTTAGTTGATTTGAGGACTTGTGGTACTAAAAAAAGGGCTGACTGTAGGTAGATCTCTTTCAATCAGCTTATCGATGGATTCATCTATGAAGAAAAAGGAATTCAGGCCCACTCATATGACACACAGTTTGTCCTTCGTCATTTTTGGGTTGGTTGGGCATGAGTTCAGTCTCAGAAAATGATTTTCTGGGGCAAATCATTGTTTCAGGGTCACAGTTAGCAGACGCGTAAACCGATTTTCCCCTCAGAATACGACTTTCTCTATCAAATCGTTAGTGCATTAATTCAGGGGCAGATTTGGTAAAGTCGTTGACTGGTTTCCCCTTTGAAATTACGATTTTCCCTATTAAATCGTTGTTTTCTAAATTCAGGGTCACAGTAAGCAGAGGCGTAAACCGATTTTCCTCTCAGAAACGACTTTCTCTATCAAATCGTTGGTGCATTAATTCAGGGACCGATTTGGTAAAGTCGTGGACCGGTTTTCCCTTTGAAATTACGATTTTCCCTATTAAATCGTTGTTTTCTAAATTCAGGGTCACAGTAAGCAGAGGCGTAAACCGATTTTCCTCTCAGAATACGACTTTCTCTATCAAATCGTTGGTGCATTAATTCAGGGACCGATTTGGTAAAGTCGTGGACCGGTTTCCTCTTTAAAAATACGAATTTCCCTATCAAATCGTTGCTGCATTAATTCAGGGTCAGATTTAGCAACGGCGTGAACTGGTCTGCCCTTAGAAAATCGATTTCCCTCGCTGAATGCCATTTTCCCTACCAAATCGTTGTTTCATAAATTCAGGGCAGACTTAGCAAAGGCGTGAACCGATTTCGCCCCAAAGACAAGATTCGTCATGTGTCCTACATGAAGGCCCGTTGCACCAACTATTTGCTTTATAAGCCAACGTCGTTACTTTCACCTTACAAGCAGCAGAATTATTAGAAAATTTCCTATAGAAATAGGGCTTTCTTCGACCCTAAAACTACTAAAAGGATACCTAACTTCGTTGCAAACAATTGGAAAATTGTGCGATCAAGATTGTTCACATCTGTATCAGATAGATGAACGCGAACTGCTCTGATAATGTGACTTCTGTAAAAAGCTTGTAGTATCTTGAGAACCTTCTTCTAAAGCACGATTTTGTTGCCTGAATTTAGGAGCACATTTAGCAGAAACATACACCCATATTTGCTGTTTCCACGTTCGCCCCTTCTCCAATCACACTATGGGCGGCATCTTTGATACTGGGACAACAATGACGTTCTACCTTTATTAACTCATTTACAAGAGCTACAATACCCAAGTGAATCATAGTCTAGGAATAGGCTAAGTGTATAATTTCCTGAGCTGCCATCTGTTGCCAACGTTTAAAACCATTTTGTTAAATTAATTCCATTCACATCACAATGAAGGACAAAACATTCTCATTAGAGAGTCTCCTCGTGAAGTCGCTTTATTCACTTCGCATTACTTCAGAGTGTGCCTAGCACTTGAGGTACTGAACCTCATATACCCACCAATCCAACATAACCTTCACACTGAAAGTCAAGTGAGAAGAAAAAAAAATTCCCTTACTCATTCTGAGGGCTTGCAATTACTGCCCTTTTTTATGCACTGCCACTCACGGATGGTACTTGTTACACCGTTTGTGTGAGAAACTGACAATGGAATTATAAAGTCTGACCGAGCAGTTAATTATTTCAAAGGACTGTGGTTTATTTTTAGCCACTTGCAACTGGGGTTATCACAAATTAAGCTTTAAAACGTGCATTCGATTCATAAAACCTATGATACGTTTAGAAATCAAAATCTCCACCACCACCTCTGTCAATGGACCTTCAATTCGTGTTCGAAAATTCCCATCAACCAGATTAATGTATCACGCAGATTTGGTTCCAAAATCTATCCATTGTGCGTCTGCACCTAGGTACCAACTGGTTCGTTGTTGTTCTCCAGTGCATAGTTGTCACTTTCGTCACAATGTGTTTCATGCACAGTTTCCTGGCGAAAATGCTTTGTCATAAAGAGATAAAGGATATTCTCGCCCATTTCCTTTCAAAGCTTCCTTTACCTTTATCATTGGATGCGTTTTGTTTTTGCTTCCTGATGTTGTTGCTGTTGGTGTTGTTGATGTTGTTTGTGGTGATTGATGTGAGTGCATATCCATTTAGCAAGAAATACACTGTCGATGGTCTTGGTCTTGATATTCTCGGTTGTAGGTGGATAATTGAGGCAGATTTTTCAATGGAATTGCGATGCAACGTTGGCTCTCTATAAGGGACAAAAAAGAAATTCCATCTGTAAATATCTACATGGGTCCACTGTTACAAGCAAAAGGGGATTGCAAATGAAAAATAGCTGATTAACTTCATCCAGTGTTCGACACTTCAATAGTTTGACATCTAACCAACCAGATGGCGGATTCCGTATAACAATAATCGTCGGGACGATATCGTTTTAGAAACTTTGATGACCATAAGAAGTTATTTTCTCCCCGAATTTGTTCCACTATCGTCAGCTTTCATTACATTTGTGGGAAATGAACTGGATTAAGGTCCCAAACTCGTAATTTTGGCGTTTAGTTGCTTCTTTTGGAGGTCTAGCGTTTCGACGATAATCGTCTGAAAAATTACGGAATGAGTGCCCAGATCAGTGAGTCATTTAGTGGCTGCATATAAAAAAAACGACCCTAGAAATAAGCAAACGATACAGATCTTCTTACGCACTTTTTGCAATTATTTTAAATATAAAATTGACTCAAATCAAAATATGGTGTTGGCATTTTTTTATATTAAAAAATACGCCACTTAAGCTTTTCGTTTTAGGGAGTGCGTCATACACTTTTCTTCCGAATCCTGTAGAACTAAGACTCAAATTCCACTCGATTATGGAAAATTAATTTTCGCTTGAAAAACCCTCTAATGACGCCCTTCAATGCAAATGGAAGGATATATCTAATGAAGAATTTTCCACTCGAAGGATACTTCAACTGCCTTTAAAGGGGCATTCCCCTTGCATCCGTTAAGCAAGACTTTGATAACCTCTTGAGGTTGAACAGAGTCACCCATATTGTTTTTTTTTTCAGTTGTTAGGTGGCAGGACTTTGATTACTATGGTCTTTTGTAGAGCCTCCTTGGTTTTTGGTAGAGGGCCACTTTGTTTAGCTCAACACTTGATGTGAATGAGCAAGTTGCGTGCGACCCAGTCGTACACATTTTTTGTACATTTTGCAATTAACGAGCAAGCACTTATAAAATAAGAAGGGTGCCATATTCCACTGCATTTCAGAGTTCCGATGAGGAAAACTCTTTCCAACTTAACCACTAATTCATCGAACTATCCACCTATACCCAATGCAAAAGTTTACTGATTTTCTGAATAAAATTCGCCATCTGACAGCTAATTTGAATTTTGTTGACAGCTGTCATTATGAGAGCTACCGCATCTTCAATCATGTGTGTTGAGCGATACACATCCATCTGTGGCCTATTTTCGATTGACGCACCCTCCCAAGGAGACAGAGAAAACCTCTTGATTTCCACAAATACACCAGGACCTTCGCTTGTGATTGACATTTTATTTAATTGAATTCATCAGGCGTCTTGACAGCCATTCTAACCCATAGTGGAGAGCCTTACAATGAAGGAAGAGTCCTTAAAAGTAGGTATGTGTGTTTTCTCACCTTGTTTCGCATGGCGGCTCTTGAATCTGACGCAACTTTTCCATAACTGGAACGGACTTTTGTTGTGCGCAAACTTTGTTCATATTATATGCGAGCGCAACTCCCACAGTCTCCCAGCACTCACCGCAAGGAAATAATTAAAATCACTGCGTTTCCGCTCTAGTTACACTAGGAAATTTGTATTCCACATCAGCCATCATCGTCGTCATCACGATGAGCTACCCCATCACCACCACCGCCACCGGGGCACTCTGTGCCAGCAATATATCGTCTGATGAATCCTTCGGAAGCGCGATTATTATTTATTGCAACACAAATTGAAAGAGGATACCGGGGAAAAAAATGCATTTTTGTATCAAAACCACATGTGCATAGACAAAACTCAAGTAATGCTAAATAGATGGGTTCATACACATAGACAGCGGTTGGGCCACTGTGTCAACGTTTGACCTAGCTAAGTCAAAAACAATTCGCAATTTCCGGTAGAGGATGACGGCGCGCGGCTGTGATATGGTGTAATCTCATGGAAATATATCCGCCTCAATGACACACACGGTGGCTGGCATGGCAACTGGTGATCTCTCTGTTCCGGCGCGGCCTCTCTTTCGTGCAAGTAATCTATATGGCGCTGGTTTTTTTTTTCTACTGTCGCTGCTCCTGTCAAACAAGAGGCGATGGGCCAAAGTGTAGTGTAATGGAAGGGAAATGTGTCGAACAAGTGTGATGTCGAGTGTCGTTGGGTTTAGTTTTTTTTCACGCCCCCTTGTAGACTTTGAATTATTGACATTTTTTGTGACAGCATTTTGACATAAATTTTCAATTTTATTGCGAAATTTGTTTAGTTATATGACAGCCAGTTGGGTTGTTGGTCATAAATAAGGATTACGATGTGATTTCTGAACCCGATATAGGGTACTCTCGGGGGGAATTTGTTTAATGTTTTTAGCTGATGTCGTCCTTGGATGGTTTTACTAGCTGGACTTTTGTTTTCCCTGTGAAGGAAACCGTAATAAATTGGAGATGATGGTAACGTCATTGGATCAGGGAAGAACCGAGATTGGGGCGTCTTTGTGAGAGGTTGTCAACTGTTCGGGGGGGTGGGTTCAAGTCGTATTCAACCAAGCTTTGTGAAAGGAGGTTTTTGGTCCTGCAGTAAATATAAATTGGGAAACGCATTGAGTGGGGCGTAAAGGAGAGTGAGACCGCTCAATTCTGGACTAAATCTGAATTTCTCTTAAATTCCTATGTCTGTCAGTTGAAATCATTGTGAGCTGTAACTGAGTCAGTCATTTTTTTTTTAAGTGGCACATCGGCAGTGCTACTCAGCGGAACTCGACTCAACTGTGGGAATTGTTACCACGTTTTCCGGCTCGTCCTCGAAGTGCAGCCCATTACTCAGCATTCCATGGAAAAGCCGTTTACAAAGCCTCTAGAGCAGCCTCTTACTAAAGTGCTTATAAAAATTGTAGGCATTTAAAAAAAATGCTGATGAGAAAACCGAGCGTCTTGGAGATCCACCTGTGCACAAAATATTGAAATCGGAATTCTTGAAGATCCGAAAACCCTCCTATATTCAGCTGACTTTTCACGCAAAAGATCGAATGGCAAATGGACTACTTCTAGACCCACCATTGACATACTATTCGGTATCAACATTCACTTTGGAAGCTCCTCAGCTGAAAATCACAACAGAGGCTCACAAAGCCCAACTTGCAGTAACCGCTTAAAGCCTTCTACAAGCCTTGCATGATTCGCTGGGCCATTTATCGATTTTTCAAGTCCCCAAAACGTGCCGCGATGGTCCTTCCTTGGATGGTTTTCATTCTAAGAAGTTATTCGAATGTATCGTATATTCCCAGTAGGTTGAGGAAGCTTCGAAGGCGAAGAGAAGCTCTCACGTCAAATGGTTTTTATTCTAAGAAGCTCTTCGAATGTATCGTATACCGCTCAAAGCCTTCTACAAGCCTTGCATGATTCGCTGGGCCATTTATCGATTTTTCAAGTCCCCAAAACGTGCCGCGATGGTCCTTCCTTGGATGGTTTTCATTCTAAGAAGTTATTCGAATGTATTGTATATTCCCAGTAGGTTGAGGAAGCTTCGAAGGCGAATAGAAGCTCTCACGTCAACTCCAAAGATCTTCGAACTGCAACCTTTTTGCATAAAATTCGGGGACAAATTGATGATTCCCACTAAACCTTATTTATAAAATTTGGAAAAGATCTACTGATTCTTACTTACCCTCTAACATAAATTCAAAACTGTTCTAGCTTCCCATCGGGCAAACTGCAAATTCAGGTCTGTCCTGTGTACAATAGCAATTTAGCTGGGTTTTTCGATCAACGAATGGACTGCTCCCTTCAGCTTTAACTCGACAGAGGCTGCACTTCTGATGGCCATTGGTCTTCTGAAAAGCTTTAGTTTGATAAAAACTACACTTCTGATGTCTATTGGTCGACTGAACTTGAATCTGGCAGCACGGAACCTCTTGAAAGATCAATTGAAAGACAGTGACCAAAGGTTTACGCCTCCAGCCTTTCGAAGTCGAATTTTCTTACAGCGTTTTCGGTTGCTGGACTGTAGGAGTTATTCGCAAGCTTAGCTCGGCTTCTCCTAGATCGATGTAGGAGCCACGAAATGCCCGGAAGTTTAGAGGACCATGCCCTACGTCTATCAAAATGTGATCAATCTGGCCTATCATGTGTTGGTTAGTCACGTTTTGCTTTGTATGCCGAGATCTGGAAGATGTGGGCTCGCTGCCGCCTAATTTTTCGCGTACGATGTGGTGAAGTTTATAAGCTTTGCATAGCAACTTTATTGAAAAAGTTGTCCTCTATTCCTATTTCGAAATGGAATCGCCATGTACCTTTTGAATGGCCCACTACTAAAAAATCCTCTCCAGGCGTTCATAGAAGCGTTCTTCGGCACTGGCGTCGCTAACCTCTGTCGGCTGGCAATTAAAACCTTGATGCGGATTGTCATCGGTGCCCATCGGTGACATTTTTAAGGCTTAAGTAATTTTGCCGACTTCCAGTGACAGATTCAAATAGACACTGATTCTGCTGCTAGCGACAGTCGCCATTAAAGATGTCGCAGTACTTCTTTGGCATCAGATGTTTCTAATATATTTTTCTCTATCCCCTTGTCTTCAAGCAACCTTCTTTGTTAATGGCTCTTCCAAAAACTGAACTAGACAGAGATCGAATGTGTCGAAAAGGTTACAATCTGAATGTTGGATGAAAAGGCAACTGCGTTCTTTTTTACGAACAGGGAAATGTCCACAAATGCGTTGTATAAATAACCTTTTAAGTCTAAAGTCTTAAGGTAATAAATCACTGAGGTATTAAGCAAGAGTGGGGATCAATATTGTCGCAACCCTGCGATTCATTAAATTGCCTCTTTAAACACCCGCTTACTACCTCTTTAAAAAATTTAAACTAACCGAAACTACGTCTCCACAGTAATTCAGAAGAAGCGCCCACTCTCTCTACCATCACCATAACCTCTGTAAAACGAAAACAAACAAGCACTGCAAACAATGCTGAATTTATTGGCCTTCCTATTTGACAAGGGGTTTGTCCCTCTCTCTCTCTGAAACCCGCACCCTTTTCCAATGCTTTCGGGGTAATTGCTTTTTTTTTGTTTTGGTCGCCAATTAAAAGTTATCTAATTCTTTTCAATTATAACTGGTTTATCAGACCAAGCCAGGCCATTTGCAGCCCCCGTTTTCATGGTGTAATTCCGTCAGTTAGCCTTGGCCATTTAATGCTCTTATCTGACCACCACTCTCGTCGGTTTCCATTAAATTAAGTCTTCCACTGACCACCATCAAAAAAGTTATTAATTCGCTAAAGGCCATCGTAATATGGTGTCAATTAAAATGGCAGCAAAACACTGTCAAAAATGACATAAGCCGTAAACATTTGACACATCAAGCGTGTAATTTCATTTAACCTGCAACACAACACGGCGAATGTCATATCACTCTCGCATAATTTTGTTTTGCAGTGTACACATACACTCACTTAATGAAATTACCCAAGACTTTGACATTTGTCGCGCTTCATTAACTTTACGAGTGTGTTTCAAAAAATAACCCAGACAAACAAAAATCAAATTAAAACTTCCGCCACATTATGCAAACGATTTAAAAATTAAAAAAAAAAAACAAAACGTCGCTAGTGCACCATCAGGACCTACGGCAACAAAACCGTGCCACTTGAATGAATTTCTAATGCTCATTGGTGCTTGTAATGAGGTGAGCGAGCAGGATTTTCGTTTTCACAGGACGACTGAACACAAAACAATGGATTTTGCAAGGAAATGAATTATGCAGAGGCAAACCTATGGGTTCGGTGTGCTTTTGATATCAATTCATGGTAACATTTTATAAATAGTGCAGCTCAACATGCCAAAAGCTATCAATTCGCCTTGATTCTTGCGAATTGACCTTGTCTGACATACATACACAGAGACAGAATTCAATGGAAAATCAGAATCCTTGCGAAAAGGCTTTATTGTCACATAATTAAGATGGAAGGGACAAAAATTTGATTATCGCCGAGAGTTGGGTAGGCATCGCAATATCATGTGCCTGAGTGGATGGGCGAGAGTATGGCTTCATGAATATGTAAATTTAATGCTACGTCCCAGGTACATTGTTAGTCGCAGTAACCGGTAGAGAGAGGGCACGATTTTATGGCAACTGACGATTTGGATGAATATTTAACTTGAGGGGATTAATTTGATTTTGCCACGGTTGCGGTCGGTTGTTGCAACACTGAATATTGTTGTAATGTTAAAGCAAATACTGGGTCTTAACGTGAATTAAATTGAACGTATTCAATGGTTATAGCATTTGCCATAATCAGGTTTTAGCTGGGTACAGACGATGAGTCGGAAATGGCTCATTTAAATTCGCTGGCAGGCAATTGAAGAAGTGTTGCTGTAACTCAAATCATCGTAAAAAAAGATAGCAAGTCTGGTGTATAACAAATTGGCCAGGAATTTATTTAATTTTAGTTTAGAGTTGTTCGAAAAAAAAAACGTCATGTGGGAAATCGCGGGCTCTCTCTCTTTTTAGTAAAAGATCACTCGACAGTGCGTAGCTTTGAAATGCGCGGCAGCAGTTCGTATATTGCCAATCTATTTCTGACGTAAGTCATGGATCCACTATAGATCCTTCTTTAAAAGTTGACAGTCTTGGCGGCTCTACTATAAATTGACGAACTCGGTAAGTTAATAGTCGAGTACCTCATCTTTGTCTTTTACAGCAGCACTCTTGTTTTAGTTTCAAATTTCTGCAGCAATTTTAGCTGCTAATTAAAGCGTTTTAAATATTTTCTTTTATGTAGGTTTAGGTACATAAATAGAATGTGCCACGCCCCTTATTCCTCACATTTTGCAAAATGCTTCCAACATTCATTGATTTATCTGGTTTTGAAGCTTAAGCTAACAATAATGTCAGTTTGAAGTTTTTGCAATGACTTTGCTGTATTAGATGTGCCACGCCCTATTGTCCGATCCCGTCCACATTTTGGGGAGTGCTTTTTATTGACAATACACTTCATAGTTCTTAATTGTACAACTTTGGCTCCTAAGAGTGTAGAGAAATAGCATTTTGAATGTTTATTTTTTTAAAAGGAGGTGCCACGCCCACTGTATAAAATCGCCCACAATTTAAAAGTGCCTTTCGCAGGCAATATTCCTGTGCCAAATGCTGCAACTATGTTGAACTGCCGCGATTTATCATTTCAATTCAACAGTCGATCATCTGGGGCTCGAACGTCAAAACCACCTTTTCTCATAAAGACAGGGAAAACTTCTTACAAAAAGTAAGTTCATATAAAGTTGACAGAATCATGTTATAGTCTTGGTTTAAATCAATGCCGATCACTGTAAGCGTTGGACTTTGAGGGGGGCTCCTTTTCTCATTACTTACAAGGACTGCGACTGGATGTTGCAGCCAAGTTTACTTAAACAGGTGTCAGTTAAGCTGTTTTTTTTTAAATTAAAGAATTATATTGTGGAATTCATTTTATAAAGTTACCAAAAAAAAAAGTTCAACATTCCTTGTCGCTGATGAATACCCTGACACAAACGACTTACAAGGTCCTTTCCACTGTTACCTCCTTTTCGTTATTACCGTCGCTACAGTCAAACTTGCGGAATGCTTAATATAAAATCGTTGCTTACTATCAGCTTACACGTGACACGAGACGGAAAACTGCGTTCTCTTGCATTATCATTTATTAAAGAAACCCTCACCCTCCTTGGCTTTTATTTTTTGTTTTTTTTTTTTATTAATAAAATACCTTAATAGTAATTATTTTGTTTCTTGTCTCGCCCTCTTTTACAGGCACAAAGTTCCCCTTTATTATGAAACTTTGTTTCTCGTCGTCGAAAAGCATGAATGGGGCATGGAATAATGCGACCAACGAGGGCATCATTGAGAAGGAGAATGATAGTGATTTAAAACCGGACGTATACAATTGAGATTTAATTAAAATTTTATAAACAAAAAGTTATTTATAAAGAAATTTTAAAATAAATAAAAACACAACACACACACCAGAACCACCATCCCCCCGCATGAAGAAACAACTAATTGATGATGAAGATACTACGATTTTCGTCGTATAATTAATTATGAAATTAAATTTAAACAAAGAATGTAGGTTACTAATTTTTTGTTACAACAAAAAAAAAACAAAACAAAAGAAACAAAATATCAACAAAACTATGTTAATTACTTTCTTGTTTATGTTTTTGTTTTTTCTTTTTCAAATAATTATTTAGTTTAATTGTTTCTTTTGCATCTTTCTTCATCCCTATCACTCTCTCTCTCTCTATCATCGTCTTGTAGAGTATTAGTATTTATAAAATACATAATTATTATTATCTCATGTTGTTAATTCATTTACTGTTTAGTTTAACCCCTTCCATCTCTAAAAATGGATAAATTTTGTTCTCATTATTAGTAAAATTCGATTTAACTATTTATATAATATAAATATTGTAATTTGTGGCCCAAAAAAAAAAAAACAAATTTTGTTGTAATAATTTATCGCATGTTTTCTTTTCGTCGACTTTTTAGATTGAAATTTTAATACTAAATAAAATTTATTTAGGACAAAAGAGGAGAAATTTAATTTTAGCAAAAATGTAATCACGTACATACATTTCGTTTGACAATATAAACTAAAAGAAAAAAAAATTGCATTGAAAACAAACTGAACTATCATACTTAAATGGAATTTATTAATCAATGGAATAAGTTACTTAAATCAATTAAACAAATTTAGACTAAAACGAAAGAATAAAAATCACATTGGTTAGACTAGTATTATTATATTGTTTTTTTTTTCTAATTTTAACAAAGAAAAATAAAATCAACCTAAGCAAACAAACAAAGAGGACTATGACAAAATAAAAGAATAAAAAAAATCTATTATTTCGTATATATAAGTAACTATACAAACAAACAAAAAAAGACATATATTAAATTTTTTCTTTCTCACCGTTTTGTTCTCTAATTTTTTTTTTTAATGAATTTTTCTTATTAACATGTAATTAAATAGAAAAGTTAATTCATTAAAACTGACGTTTAGTTTAAAATTTAAAAAAAAATATGTATAAAGAAATAACAAAAAGAGCAACAAAAGAATATTATTTTTTTTTCTAATTTACACAATCGCAAGGTATCTCTTTGTATACAAACAAAAGAAAAAAATGCTAATTTACGTTCTAATAAGAAAAAGAGGTATTTATTCAGATAATACAAGAAATTCAGCAATATCAGAAACAACCATATCAATGTGAGTAAGTAAAACTAAAAAGAAAAATATGAAAAAGTGAAATAATAATAATTTTAAAAACTTAATTTAGAATTATCTTTTAGATTCAAATGACTAAAAAAAAGAAAAAATAATAGTTTTCGACAGGGAGAAAAATTTAGAGACGGCTCAACGTTTGGTTTTCTTTTTTGGAACGTGTACAGATTTATTTTCAAAGGCTTTGTGTTGTGGTCGCCAATGTATGAGGAGTGTTGATAGTAAATATGAATCAATGTATTTAGTGCATGCCTTGGCAGTAGTAGTATTGAGGTGATGGTGTGTGTATCGGCTGCTGCGACCGGGAATTCATCTTATTTGGTAGAGTGGGTCTAAATTTACTGTGTTTCCAAGTGGTGTCACTTGGTTCTGTGAGCAGTCGCGTCATTTGTAAACGAGCAATTGGTTACGCAATTTGTTTGCGTTACGTATGAAAAATCGAATAAATTCCGTTACGAATACGGCCAATCGGTGCGTAATTACGCAGTATTCTTGTACTCAACTCTTTCAAATGCCTCTTCAGGGAGATACGGTTGGTTATGATTTATGAATAATGTAATTTTCGGTGATCTAAAACTGGCCTGATCAGTTCTTTTGCTAGATCATCTAGTGTGGACTTTAACTCTATAATATCAAGACAGATCCATCTGTTTCTGTAGAAAGATCAACTACCTTGAAGTTTGACTCCATGGAATCAAGATCAGATCCCTCTGACTCTGTTCTGTTAAAAGATCACTTGGATAGATCGGGCTCTAAAGCTGACTGGATCAGTTTTTTTGCCAGATCAACTAGCTTAGAATTTAATTCAATGGAATCAAGATCAGATCCGTCTCACACTGTTCTGTTGAAGATCGTGCTCTAAAGCTGACTGGATCAGTTCTTTTGCCAGATCAACTAGCTTAGAATTTAATTCAATGGAATCAAGATCAGATCCGTCTCACACTATTCTGTTGAAGATCGTGCTCTAAAGCCGACTGGATCAGTTCTTTTGCCAGATCAACTAGCTTAGAATTTAATTCAATGGAATCAAGATCAGATCCCTCTGACACTGTTCTGCTGAAAGATCACTTGGAAAAACCATATTCTGAAGCTGGCGTGATCAATTCTTTTACCGGATCACCTAGCGTGATGCTTGACTCAATAAAATCAAGATCGGATCGAAAGGTAGTGTCCCTCTGTGAATAATCTGATACAGTTCTTTTGAAAAATCTCTCTGAAAATCAGTCAGAGCTACCGCATAGTTCATATCATATTCGTCTGTGATGAGATGAATGTCCAGAGGTTTGGTGCTGGTCCAACACTTACATACCATGTGCTATTGTCAGATCATTCCATTGGACGTCGACTCATTAAGGAGAGCGAAACGGGCGTTCTATCTCCGTCGATCCAATAAGGAACCATGACACCCAGGTTGCATTTTCCTAAATTAATTTTAAATGAATCGAGGCACTGATTCATAACCCCTACGCAGTCGACGAACCACCATCCTCGAGCCGCTTCCTACGACCGCCAAATGTCTCCAAATACTTGTGTAAAATACGCTTAACCACCTCCCGCGCATTACCGACCCAAAACAACACTCCGCCTCCAAGCAAAAACAAGAAAAAAAGAAACTACCTTCACTTAAAGTATAAGCTGCAGCAGAAAACTTACAAAAAAAAATATATCAACGAATATAGATTATAATTAACATTTAAGCATTTTATTTTTGTGCAATTAAAAAAGAAATCAAAATAATTTATAAAGAAATTTACAATTAACTCGTAATTAATTTTAGTGAATACGCATTCTGTAAATTTTGTTTATTTCATTTTTATTTTGTAAATTATTTTATTTATATTGTAAAAAAAAAAACATTGGACTTCAAATGCTTAGCGAAAAATATATTTAAACTTATTTTTAGTGTTTCATTTGGTTGTTTGTGAAGCATTTTCATTTTTGTTGTTTATTATTACAATTGTTATATTTTTATTTCTTGTAAAATACTAGACTGTAAGATACTTATTCGTACTTAACTTTAAAGTAAAAAAAAAGAAGAAGAAGAAGAAGAAGAAGAAACGTAACATCGATGGTAGCTATGAGTTATGATTATGATTATTAATAAACATAATCATTGGTTTTTAATTTATTTTAGTGATTTGTGTAAGTTTTTCGTTTATCTCTTTAGTTTGTAAAACAATTTTCATTGTTTTTATTTGAATAAATGACAAGATTTTTTTCGATTTCATAAAACATTACATTTGGTTGTTTGATTTTATTTTATTTTTTATGTGTACTTTGTTCAGACATTGCATAGAGCGTCCTATTCGGTGGAATTGAATAAAACAAAACTCAAGCACAAGGAGAATTGTTTAGTTAATGAGATAAAATAAGTTTGTTGTACAATTTTCCCTTTGGTTTTTCTCCCTGTAACATAATAAACGATTAAATTTAGAAGAAAAAATTCCTGAAAATCAACATATCGAAATTTTTTAAACTCATACAATTTAGTTTAAACAAGCAGTGCTTAGTTAATTGAAACAATAATAATAAATGCACACACATTGAAAATGATAATACAAGACATATTTATACATACCTAATAATGTTTTAGTGTAAATTGTTTTTATTTTATACGGTTTTTGTTTGATATTTTTCGTTTTATTGTTAAAAATTAGTATTTAGGAATTTGTTATATGAATTTTCTTTTTTTGTGTGGAGTTTACTGAAAGTGTTGATGGGCACCCAGATGGAGTGGCCATCGGATACTTAAGGTCGTAAATGAAAGGTTGTCAGGTTTTTGTTTTCGTTTCTGTTTTTGATTTTAGAAAAGGATTCCTATTGAATTGATAATAATGAAACGTATGTTTGTGTTTATTTTTAGCGTTAATGCTTCGCAGTGTCGGAGTTTGATATAGTAATATAATTTTTCGTGTACTCCTTTTGTTTGGATAGACGGAATAGTTCATTGTGTTGTACAACTAGTAGAATTGAGCATTTGTTTTCAAATTAGCTACAATTTACTATTTAATTTTACTTGCATTTTATTTTAAATTCATAGTCAGCTAGCTGTTATGTCATTTTTAAACGAGAGTAAAGGGGAAATTAGCTGTTGTTCCGGGGTATACAAGGCCTGTTTTGTTTCACAACTGTCGTTATTTGGTATATGCGCACAGTGCTCTAACAGTTTAAATTCTGGCCGTAGCTCTATCAACAGCTCAAGGGTCAAACCAGTCAGTAATTTGAAGTAAGTCTTTCTCAAAGTTGTATTTTTTTCACTGAGTGGCGGCTACGTATTTTTATAATTGATGAAGATTATTCCATCTTACAAAATCGAGTCGCGTTTTTAAATAACAAACCATATTTTTGTAAAATTGACATCGAGTTGTGCATTTTTTACGAGGGTGTGTTTTGGTTGTGGTACATCAATTTCAAAAACAAATATTTTCGTGCTTTCAAACATGCATTCGAGTTCGATATGTTCTTATCAGCTGGTGTTTCCTTTAAGAAAACGACAGAAATATCTCTCATCAAGGGAGAGTACGGTCTGGCACCACTGATTGTATAAATGAGTTTAATGGTTGCATTCAGACTCACAAGCTATGTTTTGAAAAAGCACTGGAATGTCGAGAGGCACCAGCTGCAGTAAAAAAAATGTACAGCCATTGTAGGGTTAATCGTACCAGCTGTCAATCAAGCTCACAAAACAATTAAAATTACAATATTGCTCAACATTTACAAAAGGCATAGGCTGAATTCCAAAATGTCAAGAAAATGCGCATTATGAATGCACACTGCTTTTCTGATGACAGGTCATAAATGCTTTTGCACTGCTTTGCATTTGTTATGCATTTGTTACTGCAAATCAAAGTAAAATTGGCAAATTATTACAAAATCTATTATTTTACTTACGACTCCGGCGATGAATCCATTTTATTTTGCGGTTCAGACTAAAATGCCAAGTGTCATTTGCATCACAATGGGGACGTTCAAATATCTCGTTTAGTAAGTCTGACAGCTCTCTGACTAGATCTATCTCGGTTTTGAATGGGGGAATTCGGTCATAATGAGCAGCTGTTTCAGTTGACGTTTATGGAGGTGTAACCGACGAATCGAGTCAAGAAATTCGTGACTGAGTACTAAGTTGACAGTTCGCGTATGTGGCTGACGTAGAAAAAGTGACGTTCCCGACCAATCTAGTTTCTGCGTTCAGGTTTCATCTCATCCAGACCAATCTAGTCGACTTAAGATAACTAGATTTTTGAATGCGGCCAATTATTTATTATTCATGATGCTCTGTTTGCTTTTGTTTGCGCCGTTGATGCGTTCACAATGCGTTTTGGAAAAATATGCATTGCATCGTAGTTTGCAGCTTGAGTTTCGATCAAGCACTAATGTAGAAGTACTGCGTTTTGGAACTCAGCCATCAGCTGCGGTTAAAACTCACTGTGTAAACACTTCCGTTTGTTTATGATTTACCTTTTGATAGCTTCACCGGATTGCGACTTATTGTATTGCGGCAGTAAGACCAAACGTAGCTCTGAATTTATATTCTAAGTACCAAAATTAAAGCCGAAAGCGCTGTATAGATAAAGCCACATCAATCTGTGCAGATATAGACCGTTACAATCAGCTCAACAAAGTACCCGGCTGGGTTTAGGGCGTTTCGTATATGTCTGTCTAAAGAATGAAACTTCAAAAATAAGACGGAAGCAATAGGCTAACCGATTGGGGAAGGTAAATCCACCCAACCTACTTAACAAGAAATTTCCTAACTAGTGGTTTGCCCCATAGTCAAGTCCCAAGACTGCCCAAGACTATGGGGCAGATAGTCAAGTCAACACAAAATGGCGACCCCACGAGTTTTTGCTAAGACAGATATGTATAAATGGCGTACTCAACAGTCCTTAAAATCCACAAACAAATAGCAAGATTATCTCTGTACCATTTAAAAAAAAAACACGCCGGTGCCTGCCCCTCACTCAACAACATCCCTGCTACAAACAGTGACAGTAACAGTTAGTAAAATTTACAAAGCAAACATTTCAACTGCCAGAAGAATATTTTGTTCTTTCAACCAGCTAGTTTATTATATACGATTAATTTCCTTATTCTTAAAACAACGAACTGCAATATTCAATAACATTAATCTTAATGAACCCCCAAAAGGAAATAGTTTCCCATTTTCTTAACATAACTCTCATGCTTAAGCTCACTTTTGACAGCCCTCAGAAAAGTAAAGAAAATAAAATAATTTAAATATAGGTACATACATATATACATGCAAGCATACATACATTATAGAAATAAGTATTTTAATGTTAATCTATCTAAATGTCACAATTTTTCCTTGACTCTTGCTACATTGTACACCGATTACTTTTAAAATACAAAATAGGTATTAACATACATCTTAGGCTTAAAAAGGTGTCAATTTAATAATAAGAAATACAACAAACACCCATACACAATATTACATGTATATTAGAAGAAAAAAGAATACTACACCTTAAACACGACACCACTAAGAAGAACATACCAGCAACACACAACAATAAACAACATACCAACATCACACTATAAATATAAATATTTATTGTATAGTCGTACTTACTGGTGATAATTTGCAAAACAAAAAAACTTATCGAACATAAATGAAACGAATTATGGGTAGTACTAACATTTTTTTCATTTACAGATTTTTCTATTTTTATTTAACTTTTCAGTTTAAAAGTGTTTAGAAAAAAAATTAGTAAAAGTGCAAACTTTAAAAGCAGGCGAAAAAATACATATTATTGTGCAATTTGCGAAAAAAGAAGGAAACAAAACATTTTTTTAGAATTATTCGTGTAGATGTTAAAAAAAAAAAAAAAAACTTTATTGAAAAATACAAAAAAACACTACAAGCTACATTAATGAAAAAAAAAAAGAAAACTTACTCGATATTCAACAGAAAAGAAAATACATTACATACATTATATTTTAAGTATTAAACTAAACAACTTTGAAGACAAGATATCAATGAATGTGAAGCAAAAAGAAAATATTTAGAAATAACTTTTAACTTAAACTTATACATGTGGAAAGAACAAAATATATATATATAATTCATAAGCAGCATACATGCATACACACTTTGAAAATAAAGAGAAAAAAAAAGAAGAATATTCAATTAATACAAATATATATATCTATACAACATAAAAAGACTTTGTTTTATTATTTCTCCCGCAACAAGTCCAGAACAACAGCCAACAACAGTTCTTCTTAAATTTTATTTTTATTTTTATTTAATTTATTGTTTTTTTTTTTTAACCCTTCACTCTGATGAATACTTGAGAAACTTGGATCTTTTTATTTGATTTTGCGTTCATTTGATTTTTATTTTCAACCAAAGGAAGACGATCTTACCATCACAACAATGTACAATCAGCTGTCAGGTAAACGCCACAACAATTAAATTCATCACATTTCTAACTTGTTAAACAAGAGCAATGTATTTAGGTAGGAGGTAGGTGCAGCGGATGCTCAGAATACAAACACGAACAGAGCAAGCGACACTAGTAGGACACCCACTTAGACATTTTCGTCATGAGTCAAGAGTTAGGAGGTAGCAATCGCAGTCGACCAGATAATAGAATGTACATGAGTGTATGGCGTTTGAAAAGATATTAACCTGGAAAAAGAATATCAGGGACAATTTACTTTGTTCTTGCACACACTGCAGGTGAAAACTCGGTTAACATTTCGGAAGAGAACTTTTTTCGCATTCCCTCTCAACGTTGTATTCCGTTTTTAAATAAAAATGAAAATATTAAGCGCGATTCTAATAATAACCATTTTTAGCGACCCGACTCCCGACTACAAACAATGGAAACATTTTCCATATATAATTTCCAATTGTGACCTACAAAATGTTTAGTGTGAAGCTTAGTACGCAGCTCGGGCTAGACTAAATTTTAACTGCTCTCCAACTTTTCTCTACAAACATTAGCTAAAATTCTAGCTGAATTTTGACATAGAGTACGCCGTAAGTGTCACAGAAAACAGCTGTTCTTAGAAAAAACTTTCTTCAAAAATGTAATTCTCGCTTATTATAACTAATTCTGATTCTAGGTACTTCTCGTCAATGTAATAATTAAAAAAACTCATCCTTGCATACTTTTCCGCATCAGAACAAGAAATACACGGCGATCTGTCACAATTTAGCTTAAGAAAATGTGACGACCCATTTAATTGGGCACGCTAATTTTTGACAGTTCGATTATTTAGCTCGAGTTGCGTACCACTCAGCTAAATGGGTTTGCTTAAATTTAGCTCAGCTACATTTTGGAGAGAATTTTGTATGGAGGCTGATGTTTGGAGACAAAAAGTGGAGCCCAGATAAAATTTAGTTAAGCTCGAGCAGGGAGCAGCGTATACTACGCTTTAACTCAAACAGAAGTCTGCTTCGGCATTCTGTAAGGCGAAAAACTTTTTCGTGCGTAGAGCAAGTCATTGGTGCTCATGAAAATGTTTTTGCAACATTACCATGATTTTCAAAGTAATCTCGCAATATTTCCCAGCGTTGTTCAAGCGTATACACAACCATATTCGTTCAGCGGAAAGATAAAACTAATTATCTGTCAAATCAGACATGAGCTAAGTGTTACCATTCGCGAAATAAGCACTAGTTGAAAAAAAAAGTTAGATGGCGGACCCTTTATAAAGAAAAAAAGAGAAAAAAAAAATGTAAACCAAAGTTAAACCATTATATCAGAAGTAAGAGATTCTAACGCTGCATAGTCAAAACTGAAGAGCCACATTTTAACGCGTTTTAAGAACATTCCTGGAAATGCAATTGTTCTGATGGACAGAGGAAGTTCATTAAATAACCGGTAAAGCTTTTGGCGTCCCTAGTCTCCACTTTGATTCTCCACACCAAAGATAAATGGTCGCTAAATTATCAAACATGATACAGAAGGGACAAAAAACATATTATGTTCATTGCGGTCCCTTCGTGTCGGGTAAAACCCTATTTGCACTGGAATTATTTTGCAATCTCCATATTTCTGATTTCTCCACAAGCTCCGCAAGTTTTTTTTTCCGTTTTCATCACATGAAAAGGAGTTTTTTATTTTTCTTTTATTTATCATGCAAATTTTTTCTTTGGCTTCCTCCAAAACAAAATCCAAAGTAAACACAACACAAACTCTTTCCTTCTTTTTCTTCTGTCAAAATTTATCTTCGATTTAATGTACCGGACATTTATTTCGCGAGCTAAATGAGTGGAGACTTGTCATCGGCCCATCTATATGAAGTTATGAATTTAGCGAGCGAACAGGATACTGCTTTGCTAGACAGCCTCGCTAAATTTTATCTTTGTAGACATTTTTGTATGGGAGATCAAATTTAGCGCGAGCAGAATACTTAGCTTAAGACCAAACAGAGAAAAAATTACGATAAGCAGTAGTGCGAAAATTGGGTACAGATAACGTGTTCGAAAGGTTTCCACGAAGATTGTAACGAGAAATTAAACGAAAATTAAGATTGCCAGACTTCATAAAGCAAATTTTTAACACCTTAAAACAATACAAATGACGGACAGGAAGAATTTTCAGGGCACAGAACAAAGGAAAGCTAGAATGCCTACGAGGTTTTCGACAAATTTTCCTTAGAACGTTTTTTTTTGAAGAACCAACAATGGATGTATTTTATTTTGATACACACCACCCCAACAAGCAATTCCATATTGTAACTTCGAATGAAATAGATTGTCAGTAAAAGCTTGGTAGAGCAGACGTTACGTAATAAAAAAAATGTCGAAGAGTTTTTCGGAAATAATTTTTCAATGAGTTAGTGTGATTCACAAAATTCATTCTAGAGTCAAGAGTAAGCCCCAAATATTTAAATTCATTTACTCTCTCAATTAGGAAACATTTATCACTACAGGAAACATTATAACAAAAAGAGGGAAACGAAGGGCCGGAATCACAGTAGCAACTAGATAATTTATATCTAAGACATTCAGGTGCATGAAAGGACACATTACCATCAAAAGTGTGTGTAGAAGAGAAGCAGAAGAACATTATCTTTGTTTTTGAGCTTCAGCAAACCAATGTCTCAACAAACTAAGATCCCAATTAACATCAGAAACTAGACCCAAAGGACTGTTTAAGCCATAAGTGATACCAATGTCATCAGCAAAAGCAGTTGCTGATGACATTGAAACTAAGAGCAAAGAGTTAGTTAATGTAGATCAAAAACAGAATTGGACCTAAAACGGAGCCTTGAGCAACACCCAGGTTAAGGAATAATAATTCGCTCCTTATCTCATCCAACTTCAATCTCTGCAATCTATTTCCAAGATATGACGTAAACCAGTGAAGCATGAAACCACGAAATCCAGCTTTCTCCAGTTTCTTCAATAGAAGATTGTGGTTGACCATGTCGAAAGTTTTAGTTATATCAATAAATAAACCAGCCGTACATTTTTACCTATCGAGGTGTGACATTACAAGGGCATGTAGGATGTAGCCCTTGTAATGTAGCATTCTTATAAACAAATTAAGATCGTTTATAATTCATTCGATGTTACTTAAGTGGTTAACAAGTTACCTCTTGAACAGAAAGCAGTATGTAAAGATTGGTTGCTCTCAATCTAGACTAATTGAGGTCTCATCTGGTGTCCCCCAAGGTAGTCACTTAGGACCTTTACTTTTTAATATTTTTATTAATGAGATTCCTTCGTTGCTTAATCGTGCTTACTGCCCGATGTATGCTGATGATCTTATGCGTCTAAAAAAATATTTTTGATTGTGAAAATCTCCAAAATGATTTAAACACAATGGTGTGACCGTATTCGACTTACCTTGACATAAATAAATGTCATTCTTTTTTTGTGTACCATACTTTAGTGCCTGTAATTAATGACTATACAATTTCCGGGATCAGCCTTTCTCGAAAAACCGAAATTAGAGACCTTGGTATGAAACTTGCATTTTCATTTCACATTGATTATGTTGTCAATAAAGCTAGCTCCATGCTTGGATTTCTTGAGCGAACATGTGCTGAATTTTCGGACCCACATGCTGTAAAGTCTGTCTATATGTCTCTTGTACGACCTTTTCTTGAATATTGCTCTATAGTCTGGTGTCCAATATATGCAAATTCTGTAATACGACTAGAAAGGGTACAAAAGTCATACATACAAATGAAATAGAATCTTAAAATAATGCCCTCTTATCCAACAAGATGTGCCTTGATAGGATTAGATACCTTAGAAAAAAGGCGAAGTGTTCATTGTATGCTGTTGATTCATGATGTTTTCTCTTATCGTATAGTATGTCCTGATTTACTTCAATATTTTATGTTTTATGCACCAGAAAGAATTCTTCGAACAAGAAACAATTTTTTTTCTGAGGCCTAAACATTCTTACAATGAGCCAATAACGAAGTGTATAAAAAAGTTTAACTCTCTTTGCAGTGAAAAGATTTTTGTGATAATAGATCGAAACTTAAATTATCTCTATTGAATATAAATATGTCCTACTGAATATTTTATATAATTTATCTTGAACTGTTAAAATATTTAATCCTAGTCTGTTAGAGTTAAGCTCGGCAGATGAATAAAGAATAATAACAATATTTGTTATTGAATTACTCCTTCAATAACAGATAGTTTATTATTCGTGAAATAGTCGTCTATTATTTTTTATCTGGGCTAAGCAGAAATTACTCTCCATAAATAATACAAAATGGGCTTTTCCATTACCAATTTTAAAAGGAATCCAACATTGATTGAACTGTTCAGCGAACGATTTTAGCATTAAGCAAATAAATCTCAATTTTATTGTTTGCCATACGCATATTTGTTTTTCACACGAATATTTTCCAATTATCCTTATTGTTGTCGGCTTATAATATGAAACATTCTTCTCTATTTGATTCATATACCATACCCATATACGTCCTATAAAATATTGTGGGTGTCGCATTTTGCGGTCGACCTAAAAAAAATAAACCCATTTATATAATTTAGCAACTCGTTTCTTTTTCCAGCCAGACAAAACCAACGTATTAATTATGTGGTAATTATTATTATTGCAATTAACCAAACTGTTTCCGTTGGCGTGTGCTCTGTGGATGAAGGTTTTCTCTTTTAATCGTTTTATATTCTGTAGCCAATACAATGCTAACCAATACTATGGATGCGGTATATTAATGACCCTCATCTATGCTGATTCTAAAATGAGCATAGAACTTGATATATGGCTAGCGTTGGAATTTATTTATTTTATTTACAATAATTTTGTTTTGTTAAATGAATTACTGTTTCTATTTAGAATAGTGTTAATTTTAAAAAGATACGAACGGTGACGGTTTTTGCGGAGTAATTACAGTCGTTTGGTAGCGGAGACTAATTTTGTATTATTATTATTATAATTATTACTATTATTATTATTTTCCCACGCCTCTTTCCCCCCCTCTTTCGGCAATTTTATTAAGCAAGGAAACCTTAACGATCTGGCTGCGCAGAGGTCAACTTTTTCCTGAAACGGAAGGATTTGATATCGCTATTCAAGATGGTATTGTCGCAACAAAACAATATCGACGGGCAATCTTACACGAAGACATAGATAATTTATGCCGTCGTTGCCGACAGGGGATAGAATCCATCGAGCACGTAATAAATGGGTGTATAACTTTAGCAAACCACGACTATCTCAAGAGACATAATAGGCGTTTTTCTTTTTAAGCTCAGAGCTGAGCTATGAACCGAGCTCGAGCATTATGAGCGCGCTCTGAACCGCGCGTACTCAGATCGTTCTGATGTATTTTAGAAACACACTTGAGCAAATAGCTGTCATTTTTAATAAATATATGTATAAATTGAATATTTATTAATTGTTGTTTATTAAATTGGTTAACCTAAAGTTCCAGAGCAACAAGGTTCGTCCACCATTTCAATTATTTTGTTTATCCTGTTTTTTTTCTGTCAAATGCGCTTGTAAGTGTGTAATCAGCTTTATACTCAGCCCGCTCAGTCAACTTATTCTGAGCTTATAGAGCGCGCTCTAGTTATGCTCTGAGAGAAAAAAAGAAACACAAATCTGCGCTCTAATGTATCTGAGCTAAAAAAGAAACACGATTTTTTTGTATAACAGTTCAGGTTGTGCTCTGAACTAAAAAAGAAAAAAACGCCTAATGATGTAGCTAAAATCATACACCAGGAGCTTGCCATGAGATGCAAATTCGTCGAGGGTAAGAAACCATACTACCAGTACGAAGCAGCTGAGGTTCTAATCGACTCCAACTTAAAATTGTACTGGGATCGAGCGATGACCACTGATCATCCAATTTTAGCGAATAGACCTGACATAGTCTGGATCGATAAGGCCCGGAAAAATGGATGTAGCAGTACCACTTTCTGTTAACATCAACAGAACCTATGGGGAAAAAATCGGAAAATATGTTGAACTGGCGCATGAGATCAAACAACGAGAAAGGCTAAATCAAATACGTGTGGTTCCTATCATAATATCCAGAACAGGAGTAATCGAACAAGCTGTTATTGACGAGATGAAAAAATTAAAGTGCGAACATCTTGTGCACGAAATGTCGAAAGCAGTTATGCTGAACATTATTATTATTATTATTATTATTATTATTTTCCCACGCTTCTTCTACTATTTTAGCTACATTGTTATGCCGCTGAAGATAGTCGTTGTTTGCTAATGCCGAGCATCCGTTCATGATGTGTTCGATAGACTCTTGACTGTTACTGCATCGACGACAGGTGCTTTCTATGGTTTCATGTAAAATGGCTTTCTTGTACTGACGAGTTGCAATGATGCCGTCTTGAATCGCTATGGCGAATCCTTTAGTTTCAGAAAAAAAACTGGCCTCTCTGCAGCCAGAGGGTAGTACTTTTATAGATTATTATTATTATTATTATTTAATAGCAGGTAATTAAAATTACATGTTAAAATGTGCTAATTTTAACGAGCCTAGCTGCAGTGACTTTTGGCTTCTATTTATTTATTTTAGGGCTGCACTGAGAGAAGTACAATCAGAAACACAGAATTGAATCTATAAATCTGTTCAAATTTGTTTAATTTTTTAAATAATTTAATTAAAAAAAAACACTCGGTAATGGATTTTATATTGATGAAAAAAATAAAAATACTAAAATAGTGCTGTGCTGAAGGATGGGCTACACAAATCATTAAAATAAAAGTGATTTATCATTTCTCCATCTGTGATTTATTTGCGGAAGCAAGTAGTCATTGTAAATTAAGTTGCCGTTTGCACATTAAATGGTCTGGTGACTCATCTTTCAGACATTGAAGGAAATGAGTCCTTATGACCACCTTTACTCTTCTTACATTTTATTTGAGTTTATGAGCTTTAAGATGAGTGCACTTCATTTGCATACACATGTGTTTAACTGCAACGAGGGTTTACCACAACTCTTTGGCTTCATAAACGGTGCAAGTTTCGATGGGTGGTATATCACTAAGTTGTTATTTTGGGGGACTCACAACTTCATAGGAACTCAGGAAAATATTTGTTTTTGTTATTAAGAACAAACAGTACCCACTTACCTCCTTTCCACATTTATCCAAAATGAAACCTACTTCCTTCGGACAATTTTGTGTCACAAGTAGGAAAATAAAAAATCAATTTATTTGCCTTCGGAACTATATTTCAGTAATTTCCAGCGTCATTGTTTTTGCTTTTTCCCATTAAAAGATAAAACAAACCCCACAATGATGGGGGTTACAAATTAATTTAAAAATCTGCCTGCAAATCCTTGATCGCACCACAATCGTTGGTCACTTCTATTATTGATGGTATTTTCTGGGGTAATCCAAGGAAATTTATGGCTTGAAATTTATATTCTCTGCTTAACAAATTACACTCCTTTGTGTCCTGTTTAAACAATCCCGTTGCAAATAACTCTGTGCGAAACAAAAGACCTGCCATCACAACCTTTCATAAAAGACCGTAGAATTTATATAATTTTTTTTTATGAAAACTGCTCCAAAAGTTCAATCAAAAGGAAATCATTTTATTTAGACTACCAATTGCTACACTCAAAAAGAAAAATCAAATAATCTACCCTACACAAATCATTTTTCTTAAAGAGAAGCTTTTTTCACTATAAGACGTCTAAAAGAAAATATAACGAAAGCAAATATAAAAAATATATATATCCAATTCAAGAGACAATGAATTTTTTTCTATATTGCATTTTTTGCATGCCAATATAAATTACTATATACAGTGAAATTTAAAAAAAATGCTTTTTAATTTGAACTCTACAAAACAGGAAAATAAAAAGTCAGAAAAGAACGACACTACACAAAATTTGTACATAAAAACAGTATATTTGTAAATCGTATTTATTTTTCTTAAAACTAAAACACTACATAGTTGTACAAAACGATAGAAAACAAATATCAATGGCCAAAACAGTAGTTTAATGCATAAAAAAAAAACTACTTAACAATTTTGTTAAACAATTTTTCGTTAGAAAATATATAGAAACATTTGTATAAATATAATGAAAATCCTATTATATAGTGCAAGGATGGGATGTGTGACACAATGGGGGCTGTGCAAAATTTTGGAATATCAACTTTTGGAAAGCAACTTGGCATTGGCGAGTGAGTGAGCAAATTTGATGTGGGTAATGGTTTTTTTTTTTTAGTTTGATATTCCGAATTTTAGCATCACCGATTTATGTAATTTCGAATTGAGTTTTAGACCCACAGGGTCTGGCATTTAAGAACACACATTAATAAAAAAAAAAATAATACAGTATACAAGTAAGAAACATTTTAGGGAATAATTATAAATACACGTGTTAGTAAAGGTAAAACGAAGTCATGGTGAGTCGTTTGTGGAATCGAAGTGGATTTGCTTTTGTTTTATTAACACATGGTTTACTGTTTATTAGAATTATCAATTTTTCATTATTATTCACCTCAATTTAAATTAATTCATTCAAAGAAATTCACACCCGGGAATGGTGTTGACAAGATGGGCCTAGGGGCCAATTGTTTGACAAGTTTTTATTACAGCAGTGGATTTTAAAACGTTCGTTGGGAATTGATGGAAAACCATTAACTGCTATTACTATTACTTAAAAGGTTTGAGCTCAACTGCAGGCTTTTTATTTGGTAGTTAAAAGTCGTATTTCTTCACTTGCCGTGGACATTTACTTTTCCATTCATATTTCGAAGAAATTCCCAGAACTTTTCCCAATATTACCTATTAAACAAAAAATATCTTAAAATCTTAAGTCAAAACTCCTGAAAGGTTGTTCTCCCTATTTTGTAGTTAGTCATCAAAAATCAATAGGCAATTGAAGTGGTTTTTTGGAAAATATATTTCCTTGGGAAATATTTAATCCGATTTCTGATCAGTTCGTGGCACTGCGCAAATATTCAGAAAACCGAAAAAAGATTTAAGTACATCAACGTGGTCTTGATGTTCCACGTCCCAAGTTACATTCATCGATTTGGATTACAGTGGCAGAAAAACGACGAATTTTTCAGCCAATAAAATTCCCACAACATACGAACACTATAAGGTTTATATTTTGTAACCGGCGGCTGCCTCTTAACCTGCTCGTTAAAATTCCACAGGAGGTTGTTGATTTTTACCAGCTCCACACATTTTTCAAATGCAGAAAATTCGCAATCTTAAAATGCCATTATTTGAGAACTGGAAACACAATTTTCCACCTTCTCCTTAGTCGATTTGTTTCTAGTGAAAATATCCCCCGTCATTCCCCAAACAACTCACCACGATTGAGCACATATTTCTGTTAAATTTTGATCTCATTTCTAGCTTTTAAGAAACAAAAAAAAAAGAAAATTTTGCAATTTTCTAATTATTTTCATTGTTCAAAATAAAGTGAATGAAAAATCCTAACGTCAATTTAATGCAAATAAAGAAAAAATAATGCGATAAATGTAGTTAAATAAAAAGAACCTACATATAAATATTTAAGCATTCAAAACATATATATATAAAGTTTTTTTTTTCCTTTAGCTAAGTAAGTATATTATAGATAAAAAAAATTATTGAAATTTGGAAAAAAAAAAATAAATAAAATAGACAACAAAAAAAGGGAGAAACGTTTTCTTAGATAATAATGGGACAACAAATATGTGATTTGCGAAAAAGAAAAAAAAAAAAAAACAAATAGAAAGAAATAAAAAGTAGTCAATTTAATTATTTTACAATTAATAGAAAGCTATAGATTGATGTATAATTTTATTCTTATAAGTTTTTCGCACAACGCAATATAGATTATTAGGAGCTATTTAGTTTGCAGATATATAGGCGAAAACATATATACTTCAGTTAGCATAATTTGTATTCGTTTTAAGACCAAGATAAAAAAAAGAGAAAAAATTTAATATGAATCCTTGCCAATATAGAAAAGATTAAAATAAATATTAAACTATAAGTAAACACAACAAATACATACAATACAATTTAAAACAAATTATATATACTATATCTAATATCTGAATAGAAAATTGGTTCAAATGCGAATTTGTTCACGATTTTTATATTGCAATGTTGCTTTTTGTTTCCAGTCGTACAGAGAAACGGAAGGATGTGTTTTGTGTTTGGAATTTGGACGAATTTGGAACTACCTATGTAAAATATTTGGAAGCATTCATATTTTATAGCTTTTGCTAAGATGGTACTTTTAACTTTTGCCACTTTTAACGTTTGGGAGATTTTTTTAAACAATTTACGATTTTTCCACAATGCTGACAGTTTTAAAGTTGGGATGGCATTTCGTTGGTACATATAGACCTTTTTCTTGACATCTTCTAAGCGATGAAAGAGACCTCCTAGAGAAAACTAGTCGCAAAAGATGTCGAATGCATTTGCGCATATCTGACCTGTGCATACTTTCTTCAAATTGAGTACCTTTTTTCTGAACGTGATGGTGGCCAAGTCTTAACTTTTCTAGAGCCCGGTTTAAAAACCAGGTTTTTGACGGTAAACTCTGAGGAGAACGCAGCCTACTTTATGTCTTTTAGAGCTCTCCATATTTTTGCAGTCTTGATTTTTCTAGAGCCCGGTTTAAAAACCAGTTTTTTGGCGGTAAAATCTGAGTAGAACGCAGCCTACTTTATGTCTTTTAGAGCTCTCCATCTTTTTACAGTCTTGACTTTTCTAGAGCCTGGTTTAAAAAACAGGTTTTAGGCAGTAAAATCTGAGTAGAACGCAAACTTTATGTCTTTTAGAGCTCTCCATATTTTTGCAGTCTTGAGTTTTCTAGAACCCGGCTTAAAAACCAGGTTTTTGGCGGTAAAATCTGAGTAGAACGCAGCCTACTTTATGTCTTTTAGAGCTCTCCGTCTTCTTACAGTCTTGACTTTTCTAGAGCCCGGTTTAAAAACCAGGTTTTTGGCGGTAAAATCTGAGTAGAACGCAGCCTACTTTATGTCTTTTAGAGCTCTCCATCTTCTTACAGTCTTGACTTTTCTAGAGCCCGGTTTAAAAACCAGGTTTTTGGCGCTAAAATCTGAGTAGAACGCAGCCTACTTTATGTCTTTTAGAGCTCTCCATCTTCTTACAGTCTTGACTTTTCTAGAGCCCGGTTTAAAAACTAGGTTTTTGACAGTAAAATCTGAGTTGAACGAGTCCTACTTATGTCTTTTAGAGCTCCCCATCCTTTTACAGTCTTGACTTTTCTAGAGCCCGGTTCAAAGAAAAAGTTTTTGGCGGTAAAATCTGAGTAACAAATAGGCCTTTTCGGCACCGAGGGGCATTTACTTCTTAACAACGTTTAGAGCTCTCCATTTCTTTACAGCCATATTCACTGAAGCTAAAATAATTTTGGATAAATAAGCCTCTTCGGCACGGAAGTTCCTTCACTTCTATTCGGCAAAAAGTGGTTTTATTCACACGTCGAACTATGGCTTAGAAAAAAGGCTGCTCTTGATACAGTTGACACAACTTTGGACCGTCAGTTGGGTCCATTGTCTAGGTTGGGTTATTTCCCTTCTCAAAAATTTGTTATGAGAAGCCCCTACATATCACAGTGGTTCTACAAAAGTTTTCGCAGAATTTAAATCAATTAACAGGACCTACCTTCCCCTACTACGTCTAACACCAACTAAGCTGAACTTCGACCTTTGACTATTAGATTGGTTGAAGGTACTCATTTAACATTTACAACTCGCTTTCAATTTCATCCTTCCAAAATGCAAAACATATAAACACAAGCTCCATTTGACAAGACCTTGCTTTTCATACTTAAATAGAGAAAAAACCAAACGATCGATTAACCCTTATGACACTTTACAAGGAAATTGCTACAATGAAACATACAATTATTAGCTAAACAAAAGAAAATATACAATAAATACAACCAACTTTTAACAGTTAAAAAATAAGTAAAACTAAACTTTTGGAACACTTATACATTATTATTATATACTGTATAGCAACCTCTATATATATATACATAAAATACCCATACAACTACGAATATCTCCTGCTGAACTGTGCATCATCCACCACCACCACCAACAACACAAGCCGTAACGGCATTACTCTTAACTTAAAACAATAAATAAATAAAAAAGAAAAGAAACAAAAAGTATATTTTATTAATGAAAAAAGAAAATTGCATACAAACCTAAATAATAATTAATATTTATATAAATATATATAGCAACAAAATCGATGTCCGCGCAAATAAACTACAATTTTTCTTATATTTTTTTAAACAATTATTTCATTTCTAAGAATTTATTATACCACCAGAAAGAAAAACTCAATTATTCCCTTAGTTCTAAGTACTTTTAGGCACTTAAACGAAACATAAAATTAAAACCGAGAGCCCAATTCCGAATTGGGTTCGACGACATTTTTTGCCTTTAAATAATATAAATAAATTAATACAACAAAAAGAAAAATACAAACTAAAAATCAAATTCATCTGTGTATATTTAACTAAAAAAAAAAGGAGAAAATATTTTCATTTCATTTGTAAACATTTTTCAATATGCTCTGTGTACAAAAACCAAAAGAAATTATATATATATATATATAAATTTGTTAAAAAGATAATTTTCATTTCCTCGCTTTAAATGGAATTCAAGTAGAGAACAGAAATAAATATTATAGAGAAAAAAAATCGATATTATATTATTATACATGAAAATATGAATCCATATTAATTATATTAATTGTTAGTTGCATTATTGAAAAATTTTACGAAGCAATTATACTAAATTTTAATTACAAAATGAACGGACGACGGAATTAATTGTGAACAAAAGAAAAATAAAAACAAAATGTATTGTAACTAAATGCGATGTAGATGAACTAAAAAATAAAAATATTATTCCATGGATATGTGAAACAAAATGCAAATTATACCAGCGATAATATATTATACAAGAAATATATTAAATAAAAACAATTTATTAAGTATTAAAGCAAAAGTAAAAACAAACAACACAGAAACTAGTAAATATTAAAAAAAAAAAAAATGGATCAATTGTAAGCGATGAAGTATTATGAAGAAAATTCTATAACAAACCACAAGAACAAGAAAAAAATGAGGAAAATTATTTAATAAAAATCTTAAATAAACAAGTGTTGGTGGAGTTTTATTTTTACATCCAAAGGATACCTAGGATTCTTACAAAACAGAAACAGGAAGTGGTAGGCCTGTACCTCGTTTAAGAATGGAAACCTATACTTTTAGCCCGTCATATTTAACAGCCAAGGTCCCTGTTGGAAAATTTTACTTACAGTTTCAATACAAACTGTAAATGGTATATAAGGTGTTCTGAGAATTAAATTGCCAACTATTTCCTGTTTTTAACTTTCTATGGATGAGGTAAGGTTTTAAAATATCCACAAAAAAATAAACATAAACGCGGCTCTTTTGAAACAAATTTCCTAAGCGTACGTCCAAGCTTGTCGTGGAATGCAGGGAGACACTGACCAGGGCTTGTCACCGGTTTGATATCACTCTCGCCTGAGTTCCCGGCCATAGAAACATTGAAGGGAAGCCGATGAACTTGCTAGACGTGGCTCTACGCTGTGCGTGTCTCTAGCGGAGGAAGTCTTCCCTCCGCTGGGATACGTTAAGAGAGAAATTCTCCTGTACCGCACCTCAAGGGCGGAGACCAGATGGTTGAACCTGACGAGCTGTGCCATTTCGACAAAAAATTTGGCCAACCTATGATAATGCCAGAACAAACAACATCTTAGCCAGAATGCGCGTAGATGTCGCCAGACAAACGGCAATTAGTACGGGCCATTGGCCCATAGGAACCCACGCAGCCAAGCTTGGCATTCCCCATAACACCCACTGTTCCACCTTCTTTGTGAGTGTCCGGCCCTAGCCAGAACCAGACGAAGTGCACTAGGTCATCCATTTTATGATGACCTTTCGGCCATCCAAAGCATAAATTTCAACAATATCATCAAATTAACTCCACAGGCTGGTTTTGAGCTCCCGTAACATCCTTCTTCCGCCTCAATTTCAGATTCCATTAGTTGTGGTATCAAAACGGGGAATACGTCCACTTAAACCAACCAATCAAGCGTATCTTAGGGTGTACTATTTCCTCTTGAGCGCAGTTGCGATCACCCCGATTGGGTAAATAGAGCGCCTGAAATGAATATTTCCCTATTCATTGAAACCACAGTTGGCACAGCAACTCTTTTGTTTTTCGGGAAAATTTTCAAAGAAAAAAACTTCAAAAAGGAATTTTCCCGCTTGAAATATCTCAAAAAGAATCAATGCAGTAACTGGTCAGGTTTCTATATGTCTTTTAAATAGTAAGGAGTTCAGTTTGCTACCAAAAAGAGCAAGCAACGGCTCAGTGGGTACAGTGCTGAACCACTGAGCGCGGGGCCTCGGGTTCGATCACCGAAAAAATGCAAACTTAATTCTTTTCTTGATTCATGGCTGCGAAAGTCTGAAGAATATTCGGTTGTATGATTGTTCTGGAAAAAGTCTTTCATACAGCCGGAATTGGCGTACATTTTTAGGGCCCTTCCGTTAGTTAAAAAAAAAAAAATCTTATTAAATAGGCGAAGGGAAATAGTTAATGACCACTTTAATTGTTTTAAACACAACATATTCGCTTGATTTTTTTTTGTTGGAAAGGCTGTGAAGAGATGCAGCGCTGTATGTAATTTGTTTATCAATATTTTTGTGCATAAAACAGATCACTAAAATGGTAGAATTTCTACCTTGGGTGAACTCCAGTAATAATAAACCTTTGGAAAGAAATGGCTGTGAGAAGATAGGAGGACGAGGTTGGATTGGGTTGCTGCAAATGCTGAAGACGCTGGAAGAAGAGGTGATATTAAAGTGGGCAGCCTACGCTGACATCGATTGAGGATCAGCTACGCAGGTGGACGGACACTTGTGGTGATTTCGGCGAGATCCAGCATTCACCCACCAGCTGCTCGTCATGGGCAGTTTCTTCAGGGGTAATGACACTGAACTTGAAATATATGAACTGAGGTCAGTATCTTCAAAGCCAGCACTTGATTGCACGCCAGCTGATTATTTAAATTAACTTTGTTTGGGTACATTTTCCATACAAATGGAAATCCCTTTCAAGAGAAGAGACAACATTATTTGCTTTTATATAAAAGTCCAAACATTTTTCTGTCGCCAATAGTCTTTCGATGGACTAGCCATCACGATATCGAATAAAGACCGTTTAAAACATCATTTGAACTACATTCCTACGACATCTCTTTCCTGGCAAGTAAACCATCAACAAAATGCGCCTCGATTCCAACCTGGTGATGGGAGAGTTGGTCGGTGTAAGAATTAACACAATCAAGAGGAAAAAAAAGTCCATAGGTTGCTCCTTACATCAGCTATTCATTCATTCAGCTATTCACTCAAAATGAGAACGTCGAGTTGTTCAACTAAAAAGCAGAATAAATTAAGGCTCCCGCTGCGTTTGGTCTCCTGGAATTGCAGACGAATCTCATACGTTTGTGAAACCTGAACATGGGTCGAATTGCCACTTCCGTAAACGAGCTGTACGTTCACGGAATTCAGCTGAAAAGCAAGTCCCATCACTTAATGCTCGTTCGTGGAATACCCCAGTCTTGGCATATATCCCGCGAAAAAGTTACCCAAATTTTTACTTTTAATGACTTCTTTGGCCACCTCAATCCGACTTAAGCTGCCGCCCAGGTGCAAACGCATGTTGGTTGCAAGTGAGAGCGCATCTTAGGTAATAATCAGAGCTATAAAGCTTGATGTCCATACACTCTATATCCCAGCGATCTTATAGACGATCACTTTAGGTCCTTTTACATCGCCCCTTTAGATATTCACCAGACCTTCTCCTTCAAGCGGATGGCTGTCCGCCTCAATTCAAGGCAATTCTGTGTCCGTTCTTCTGTGGCAATGCATTCCCTGCCAAAGTTGCCCTCTTTCCCCTCTTTGGCTTTCAAACGATTCTGATGCCATCGTCTTAATAAAACAAAATCAACAAAACTCCAATCTTCCTTGTCACTCAACAGGAATGTTCCACTGAAAGTGCTGCAACCGCAAGTGTTATAGATTAAAGGATTTCCGCAACCCACTAACACGTTTACCCTTTTTTAAAAAATAACCCACCCAACCATCTTCGTTCGTACATAAGTTTCACATTTCCTCGTCACCCGCTACGTGTTTGTGAAAAAAAAAATAAATAAATAAACTGCAACTGTTCCGATACCACAAACACCACAGGATACAAGTAAATGCACTTATTAAACTTTAAAATGATGCACATGCAACGATGACACTGCTAATGGAATATGCATCATCCGGTAATTTTTCAAAATCACTGGACAACTGTCCTTAATCCAAATATCCTTGATGTGTTTCGTTAAAACGGACCAAAACGAAACTATACAGATTACGATTCGATATTTCGTATGAAATCAATTCCGGAAATTCAAATTTAAGTAATCCTCTGGCCAAAGTGGACAAAGTATCGAAATCGATAGTCCGGAAAATGTCGGTAGGTACCGTAAATAGTTGTAACTACCAGGCCCGTCCTCGTTTTGTATTTGTCGGTGCATGCAAACAGGGGGAAACTTTGCACATGAGTTGGCTTTGCTTACTCGCATGCCTGGTGACTTGTGATTGTACCCTGAGCACTGTAATCACTTTAGGCGACTCCAACTGGGTGCACATGTGAACGGAGTGCAGTTTTTTGGGCAAAGTTTCACTGAGCAACCACAAATATTTCAGACTGTAGACATTTATCTAGGACGAGGGTTATTATTTGTTCGGAAGTGCATTTTGAAACTACCGCCAGTTTGGTAAATTTTACCTGTTAAATTTTGACAAATAAGTCCCATGGAGGCGAAAAATTGCTGGTTACACGCAGTGGTTTAGGATGTAAAGTCTTGGATCTAATGGGTCAACAGAGTTGGGTCTCTAAATAAATAAATAAAATAGTTGCCGCAACAGATCTGTATATGCATTATGCACCCAAGGCCTAACTTCTCTCAGAGCCATTGGTTTTTATTTTTTGGACTAGTGGAAGGGACCGGCAATTTTATGCCGAGTCCGAATGACTGATTTGAGAAGATTTTCCCGGACAGACTCTCTGATGTTTGTCAATCCTTCGCAAGAAGTGGCTCTGCGGACTTAATTTGAATCTTGTCCACAGATCAAACCTGAGAGCCCTCGTTCAGTACTGCATCATTGAACCACTGCGCCCATTTAGGTTGTCAAAACGACGCCGAATGTCTTTGACTTCATCGACAAGTCTTCTCAAAGTCCAATCCTGTCAAGCTGTTGAAGAATAAGCCATGGGGACGTTTGCATTTGTGCATTAGCTCTCTGTGTCTGTATTGTAGGTCAAAAGTCTCACCCCGATTGAATCATTTTCATTTTTTCATTTCATTTCATTTTTATGCATTTCTCACTAATTACAAAATTAGAAAATATACCTTAAGTCTTGACATATGTAAATGGAATGAATAAATTCAATGATCGTTCTGTAACTATTAACAGCAAGTGGCGAACGATTGGCGTAGGAATTGAAATTAATCTTAATAACAAAAAAATATTATTATAACGAATAAAGAAAATGGAGCCAAAAATATACAATAATTGAAAATAAATAAATTTAAGCAAAAGTTTCTGGAGACAAAAAATAAAGAGTACAAAGGAAAAGAGAAGTAATCACCAACCAATTTGAAGATTATCCTTCTCTTGACATTGTTTATACAAAAACTCTAAAAAGCAACTCAATTTCATCATTATTCTTAGTGAAGAGCCAACCTTTTAATTTTTGAATAAATAAAGCGAGGCTGTGGATTGTTCTAATACAAAAGGGGAGGGGAGGTTGTTAAAAAGTCTAGGTGCAGTCACATAATAAAAACGAGAAAAAGAGTCTTTTGGGCAATAGGTACATCGACAAGAGTTAAATTGTTGACACGTAAGTTACAGAGACTGGAGTTTCTTGTTGCGATGTTACCACTTTGCTTAAAGAACTCCTTCAGGACTTTATATACATAAAGGTGCCAAAGCGGAAGAACTCGCAATTCACAAAAGCCAGCTAGAAGTAGATCTGGTTTTACCACAAATAAGTCGAATCCGGCATTTTTGTGCTACCAAAAGCGTACGAAAACTGTTGAAGTAGACTCCACCCCAAAAAGTTATACCATATTGTGCCTTTGAGTCACCAAGAAGGCGACAAAGGCAATTTACATGTGCCATCGCCGTTACGGCAAAGCCTGGGGCTTAAAGCCAAAAATGATCTATTGGTCATACAACACGATCATCAAGCCAATGATCACCTATGCAGCGTTATCATGGTGGCCAAAAATCGAACAAATAACGGCCCAACAAAAACTTAACAAGATATATCGCTTAGCATGCGTTGGTATAACGGGGGCAATGAAAACTTGTCCAACAGCAGCCATAGGAGCAATGCTCAGCCTGACGCCTTAACATATTTCTGTAAAGAAGGAAGCTGGTCTTAGGAAACCTCACGGGACACCTTCGAATACTACAAATGCTTCAAGATGATCCTGTGATCAAGGTATCAGACACCATGCTTAAAAAGTTCCGCTTCCCCAGGAAATTTAAGATATAATTATATCTGATAGAAGTGCCTGGAGAACCAACCAATTTATTATTATTAGATCACAAATCTGGTACACTGACGGTTCAAAGATGGAAGATGACACAACCGGTGCCGGGATCTATGGGCCTATGTTCCAAAGAGCTATAGCACTGGGGAAATCACCAGACATCTTTCAAGCGGAGGTACACGCCATAGAGATATGTGTCCGAGAATGCCTACATAGGCGCACTAAAGGTGCCCGCATATACATCCTCTCAGACAGCCAAGCTGCTCTTAAGGCCCTAAAATCGTACTCGATCAGGTCAAAACTGGTTTTAGAATGTTTTAATCTCCTCGAGGATCTGGCCAAGGACAACATCGTCACCGTTGCCTAGATACCGGGTAATGACGGATTTGAAGGAAATGAACGAGCGGATTGCCTGGCGAGAAGGGGCGCATCACGCCTGCTCATTGGTCCTGAGCCCTACTTCGGGTTACCTTTGAGTTACGTACACTCAAAATTCAGGAAATGGGAAGATGACCACCTTGCCGAATACTGGACGGAATGCAAAGGACAGAGGCAGGCAAAAAGATTCATAAGCCCAGCTCGTAGTAAGACAAAAATTTACTTGAACTAAGCAAAGAAGATCTAAGGATACTGACGGGTTATCTTACTGGTCACTGGCCACTGAGATACCATCTCAAAAATATGGGACTTTCCGACGATGACTCCTGTCGACTCTACGGAGAAGAGGAGGAAACAACGGAACACATACTCTGCGAATGCCCTGCTGTGGCCACGGGCGGAGTGATCCATATGCAAAGGGCGTATTTAAGTCCTGCAGACATAGGAAACATGGAACCAAGAAGAGGTTAAACAGCTCCCTGGGTTGAATAAAAGAGGCCAACACAATAGATCTCTTCTGGTCGCAGTGTACAGGGCCTATTCCTTACAATACAATACAATACAACTTTGAATTAGCAAGACCATGATAAATCATAGTAAGCAAAGTTTTTGAGCAGTAGGCTCTTAGCATGAACATCTTACGTGACACTAACATCATATGTCAGAGACAATACTGAGACCACCAACTCCGACCTATTTCCCGTTACTTAGCCTACAAGCTATATTTTTATGGGGTGGCAAATGCTAAGTGCGCTTGTATTGTTACATAGAATTTCGTATTGACAAATGTCACGTAACTTCAAAAATTCCGACTCACCAACACACTCGCACCTTGCATATGCCACTTCCGCTGTGGGCAAAGTTGCTGACAGTGTTCATAGAATTTTATCCGTTAAATTTGAAATTATTCGTTACGCGTGGATAATATTTTTTTTAAGGAATAATTGTAGATTTGCTTAAAATATATATAAAAAATGAACAATGCAGATTGTTTGAAGTAAAATAGAAATATATTGAGCAAATTTTCGTCAGTTTTCTAAGAAAAATGTACGCATGAAATCGAAGTTAATGATATTCAAAAGCGCAAAATACGCAACCATGTTTGTCATAATAAGTTTTTAGTATATAGAACATCTCATTTAGCTAGTTTTATTAACCAAAGAAATCAAATTATTCGCCTTTTAACAACATATAATTACTAACCAATGGCATTCAGTAATGTAAAAATGTGGTATTCCCGAATTCTAGCACATTTCCCCACGTTTGTCAAGGTTGGCAGCATTTATTTTTGTATTTTTTGTATGTTTTTGCATGTCACACGGATTCTTAATTGACACAACACCGACAGGAAAACAAAATGGCGAATTTGAAAAAAAAACTGAGGGGCCAGCGGCAAGAGGATTGTGAGTTGGGGGTCTCAGTATCATTTGTCTCTGTCATATGTGATTTAACTGTTTGAATGTGATCTTTCCAAATCAACTTGCAGTCAATCAGTACTCCTAAATGTTTGAAGTTCTGAACTTATACAATATTAAAACACTGAGAGGAACATTTGTTAGTTTTATCAAAATTGTTTCTACCGCAGATATGAACAGGTAGAGAATATCTTTTGCAGTCATACGAGTGAAAAAAAATACTAAGATCTGTCGGAGCATGGCCCGAAAAATTAAAATTAATCATTTTCGTTTTTTTACTAACAACTAGCTTGTGAAATGCAAACCAAGATCTTAATGTTTGTAGCAGTGGCGACGCGTGAGTATAAGGTGTAGGCGTTCAGTTCATCGGTTTTATTTTTCCTTAATTTTTTTTGTTGATTTAAACCGAAAAATTACTTATATTCTAATCCAGCCTTTTAGATTTGTTCAAAAATCCTATACAAATTTTTCATTTCGTTCATTGCCTTTTAGAACTAGTAGAACGTGAAAGCAATAGGTATAGTTACTCATGCTTTCTTCCCACTTGATCACACGCAAACCTAAAATCCAAGCACCACTCGAACGTCGAACCCCATACAAACCCCTTGTCATACAAAACAGCCGATTTCGTTTACAACTGAGCTGAACGAATGAGTGGAAATAGTAAGTATTTTATTCGCTCGTGTCGCAGTCGCAGCCGCTGGTCGCAGTTTTGCAAGTAGCAAGGTAGTTTTTCGTTTCGGTATGATGTATGAATTACGAATCGAATGGGCTCAAGTGCACAAGAGACTGTCACGAGTTGGGAAATTCACTAAGAAATCTATTGAAGTTTGGTTAGGACTTAGGGGATAAGTGGATATTCGAATCTTTTTTTAAATTTTGATGTTAGTAGCGGAATGAGTGGAAAGTCGCAGGTTATGAAGTACGATTTGGCTCAAGTATTCGAGAGGGTGGCACGAGTTGGTAAATACACTAGCACAAGACTGTAGTTAGGACTTAGAGGACAACTGAAATCATTTTTTGAATTTTAAATATTTATTCTCTAAAAGTTAGGCGTTCATGAACGAAATGAACAATATGACGCGTCGCCACTGGTTTGTAGGTCTTCATTTATAACAATTATGCAATCGGCAATAGAGTTACCAACATAAGTAAATGCAATGTTATCAGCAAAGGCAGTTGACTTGCCATTAAGGTTTTGAAAAAACAGAGAGTTAATGAAAATTAAAAACATAAGCGGTCCAAGGACAGATCCTTGGGGAATGCCATTTTTTAATATAAGCGACCTACTGAATCTTTCATTAATATTTACTTTCTGTTGTCTAGTCTTTAGGTATGAAATAAATCAGTTAATAACAACTCCCCTAAAGCCAGCTTTGTACAGTTTATCTATTAATAAACAGTTTATCTTTTGTCATGTCTATGAGGACTGCCATCGTAATTTTTTTCATTATTTATACCTTCGTTTTGATTATTAGCAAAGAATTTTATTTTCTCTAAAAATGAAACCATTCGAGACTTAATTAATTTTTTTAAAAAGTTTGGAAGCAGGGAAGTAGGTCTATAGTCACATAAATTACTACGTTTAAAAAAAAAAAAATAATTGGCGCAACAGGTCCGTATGGACCCAAGCCTAGCTTCTCACAACCATTCGTCTTGTGTGAGTTTTTATTTTTGGGACGAATGGAAGGGATCTACAATTTTATGCCGAGTCCAAACGGCCAATTGAGAAGCTCTTTCATGACAGTTATACTCTCGGATGTTTGTCAGACGTTCGCGAGAGGTGGCGCAGCGAAAAAAACCTTAAGTTGGAATTTGGGTTTTTCTCGGGATTCGAACCTGGGACCCCTCGCTTAGTAGTCCAACACACTACTACGGTTACCTTTTTTAATAACAGGAATCACTTCAGCGCATTTCAAAGAATTTGGAAAAATACCACTGTTTACACTTTGGTTATACAAATAACAAACAACATCGACGATATAAAAAGCAATTTTTTTAAGAAGAATATTCGAAATAGAATCGCTCGTACAGGATCTTTTATTTAGCAAGGACGACACGTGTGTACCCCACAACTGACGCTCTTAACATCATCGTCAATCTTCTCTTAACATCTATACCTCCGAAATGAATCTGTCTAGCAGGAAAAGGACTCCTCTATACCAGCAGTTGCAAATTGAATAATCTCCATGAGGGTAGGCCCTATGTTCTATATATAAAAACCGCACCTTGATTGTCATATATCTCATGCAGTTTATCAGAAACAAACCGGTATCCTTCTCGGGGCATACACTATCGATCGCTATGGCATATGGTATATTTATTAAATCGTCCATCCCGTTGTAGAGAAGTTTTCAAACTTTTTCTCTTCGCAGGATAAAATTTAGACACACAAGTTTGTAGAAACAAGTACCAGAGCGGGGAAGCCCATTTTAGAGACGAAAATTCAGCTTCAGCTTGCATGGGCGTAGCTACACTCGGGAGGGGATATTTAGTTTTGGAAGAAGTGCACACATAGTAACGTACGTAGGTACCTACTTTCCGAGAATGAATACATCTTAACCATTTTATTTGAAAAGTTTTACTAAAAGTAGCACAGTGGTTCAAAGTTTTACTGGACCAACTTAAAATATGAATCGGAGGAGCTACCTCCATTTGATGTTTCCTTGGGTAAGATTTGAAGAGTTAGGGGCGTAGGAGGGGTTTAATAAGCGACATCTTGAACTGCTTGTCCATGTATGCAGTTAAATAATGAAGACATTTACTATTTGTGACCTTGACATGGAAAATAGTCAGTAAAAAGAGGAGAGATGGGGTGGGTGTTTTCGAAACCACAGCCTACTATAGGTTGACCCAGAGTTTACGAAGTCTTGTCCTCAAACAGTACAGTACAGTAGAAAATGCATATTCATCGAGGCATCCTGACTTAAGCGCAACTCTCTCTCTAACTTTTGCCCAGTTAAAATCATTATTTGTGTCGCTACTGCTTCCATTTGGACTTCTGCTTCTTTGTGTTTATTTGCCCTTTTTCTTTTCGGATCAGGAACAGCGTTCCACTTCGCTTCTGTTTGAGAACACGCCCAAGCATGTCGACGAACATAGTTCGAGGATATAGTTTCTCATAAGTTTCCTTTGAGTTCTTCACTTCAAAACGGTACCTGATACTAATAATCATATTTAGTGTTCAGTCTTCATTTTTCAAATTCACAATGGCGACATTTTCCATATAAATTTACCCACTGTGACCTACAAAACATTTTGCGTGAGGATTAAAAATGTTTATTAGTAAGGCCCGACGTCTTTTACATCTTCAATCGTAAATGGCCGCATTCAAGAATCTAGTTATCTTAAGTCGACTAGATTGGTCTGGATGAGATGTAACCTGAACGCAAAAACCTGATTGGTCGGGAACGTCACTTTTCCTACGTCATCCATATACGCGAACTGTCAACTTAGTACTCAGTCACGAATTCCTTGACTAAATTCGTCGGCTACACCTCCACAAACGTCAACTGAAACAGCTGCTCACATGACCGATTTCGACCAATCAAAACCGAGATTCACTTAGTGAGAGAGCTGTCTGACTTACTAAACTAGATACTTGAACGTCCCCCATGACTTGAACGCTAGTCAGCAAACGTCATAGTGCTGTCAGCTGTCAATGCAAACATAACCACAATCGACCGATGATTGAGAAAATAAATGCCGCCTACTATAGGTCTGTTCCTTTACTTTTAAATCTTACGAATTTTAACTAAATTAAAAGATTCGTTAAAGAGAGCAAGATATTACCCCTCCACTGAGAACTGTATGCTGTCGAAAATACTGCAAAAGCAATATTTGTATTGCTTTCGGGCGGTGCGTACTGCCGTACTGCTCACTTTTGTTTTATACAGCATTTTCCTTTTTGTATTGCTTTTTTAAGTTCCTTGTTTTCATAAATGTATCGACGAAATCAGTAGAAACTTTCTTTATCTTCTTATCCATTCTTTAGTAGTAATTGTAGTGTAGCACTGTTGCTGCACTTGTCATGCAAACACTATTTGAAATTACTGCAGTGTCATATGTCATGTCTCATTTGACTCGCTTGCCCTGTGTTAAAGTAAGATAAGGCGTTTTTCTTTTTTAGTTCAGAGTTGAGCACTGAACTGACCTCGAGCATTATGAGCAGTGTTGCCATTCTGACTGGATTCCAGTCATATATGACCGCAATCTCTTCCCTTTGACCGGAGAAAGTTATGGGACCGGATTTTTAACCGAAACGAAAAAATTCTTTGATCGGAAAGTCTTTTTTGACCTGAAAAATAATATTGTTCTATGACTAAACATAAAGGACTGGGGGTGTGCAATCAAACAAGGCTGAAGTGAAGACCATTTAGAATATTTTGCAATTTCGGTTTTGGTTTTACCAAATTTAAACGCCGAAGTGGAGTGGAAAGTTCCTTTTTCTGCAAAACGTTGTGATGCAAAGTTTTTCAAGGAATTGTTTGTTTTTTTTTGTTTTAGTTTTATTAGCTTTAATTATTTATATTTACATATAACATTTTTGATCTTTTGACCGTATTTTCTGATCGAATTTAAAAAAATAAAAGTCGGTCATTTGGTCAGATTTGACTGGATTCATTATTTTTTAGTGGCAACACTGCTTATGAGCACTCAGACCAAAGATAATGGAATCCAGAGATATATAACTTTCCAGTGGAAAAGCGGTTGCCTAGAAGCTGTTTTCCCGAAAAATTCATGAAGTCACGCACATATGCTCATTTCTTTTCCAGGATATGTGAGTTCATGAATTGGACTTTAATTGAAGAATTCGCTATTCTGAAATGTGTGTTTCACTATTTTTTTTATTTTAATCGAAGCCTTAACAAAAACTAAAAAAGTTCAACACCAAACACAAAACAATTAAACAGCGCGATGCCTATAAATGCAAAAGGAATGTTGGCCGGCCATTAGCAACATGCTTTTTTGTAGCTCACACGTATACACAGACGGGGGTTGAAATTACAAAAACAACAATGTAAAGAAATGGGTTTTGGAGGGATAGACGTACGAAAGATATCCATCTCTTTTATTCATTCATCTCTGTACAGAGATGGATAACTTTCCAGTGGAAAGGCGGCTGCCTACAAGCTGTTTTCCCGAAAAATTCATGAAGTCACGCACATATGCTCATTTCTTTTCTAGTATATGTGAGTTCATGAGTTGAACTTTAATGCAATAATTCGTTACTCCGAAATGCGTATTTCATTATTTTTTTTTATATTAATCGAAGCCTTAACAAAAACTAAAAAAGTTCAACACCAAACACAAATCAATTAAACAGCGCTATGCCTTTAAAAGCAAAAGGAATGTTGGCCGGCCATTAGCAACATGCTTTTTTGTAGCTCACACGTATCACAGACGGGGGTTGAAATTACAAAAACAACAATGTAAACAAATGGGTTTTGGAGGGATAGACGTACGAAAGATATCCATCTCTTTTATTCATTCATCTCTGTACAGAGATGGATAACTTTCCAGTGGAAAGGCGGCTGCCTACAAGCTGTTTTCCCGAAAAATTCATGAAGTCACGCACATATGCTCATTTCTTTTCTAGTATATGTGCGTTCATGAATTGAACTTTAATGCAATAATTCGTTACTCCGAAATGCGTATTTCATTAATTAATTAAACAGCGCGATGCCTATAAAAGCAAAAAGAATGTTGGCCGGCCATTAGCAACATGTTTTTTTGTAGCTCACACGTATTCACAGACGGGGGTTGAAATTACAAAAACAACAATGTAAAGAAATGGGTTTTGGAGGGATAGACGTACGAAAGATATCCATCTCTTTTATTCATTCATCTCTGGCCATTAGCAACATGTTTTTTTGTAGCTCACACGTATTCACAGACGGGGGTTGAAATTACAAAAACAACAATGTAAAGAAATGGGTTTTGGAGGGATAGACGTACGAAAGATATCCATCTCTTTTATTCATTCATCTCTGACTCAGATCTCCATTTTTGTAGATATGGAGCTGATAGTCCAGTCATCGGGCATGTTTTCTTCCACCCATACTTGGTTGATGATTTGGAGCATGCGCCCTACCAAAACATCATCACAAAAAGTATTGAGCAAACCTTCCCGACGCCTTAGGAAACATTTCAAACGAAGATCTATCTTCGGAGTGTTTTTTTTAAGTAAACTGATAAAAGACGTAAGACTCCTCACAGTTTAATTATGTCTATAGACCAATGAGGAATTCTATGCTTCAAAGTAATTGAATTTAAAGTCCAGCGCCACCTAGACAACAATAGCTGCGTCCTTAGAAATTGTGCATTCCATTGGAATTTGGTAAAACTTTTAAAACATATTAACAAGGAACACATTCCACCACACGTTGGATAGTAACACTCCTTCGCTCTCATGCGAACGTCTTTCGTATCATCTTTTGAACTTGTAAACCGCCCATGCCAACACTACTGCCGGATAACACACATTCCTTGTCAGTAAACACATTCTCACCAATCCGTTCCCCATCACTAAGGAGATGCGCAAACTTAAACTTAGTTATCCCTCTCCTTAAAACAAACTTTCGCAGCATCTTTCCATTCGCTTTCTTTATTTTTCTAATCCTCCCACATTCAAACTCGTAAATTCCAACTCAATTAAAACACTACTCTAAACAAATTACAAACACATTCCGTCTATAAGCCCTGGCACTCGCACCAAATCCACCCAGTTAACTTTTCCTGTTGACAGAAAAACTTTTACTTAAGAATTAAAAGTGGTTTGTAACTGTTTTGTACGTCTTTGCGAAAAATATTCAAACTTTCGAACTACGAACTACGGTTCCCGAGTGAGATACGGATACGGATACGGATACGAATGCCCACATTGCATCGTTTCGTTTTTTACATGAGGAGACAACTTTTAGTTTTAGGGCTGTCGTCCCCTCCGTCCTAAGCTACTAGTGACACTTGCAGAGCGTTGGAGTCAAGTAATACCAGGGTCAAAGCCATTTGTTCCTCCGCATCAATGGAATAGTTTCATATGTGATGCTGGCAACATCAACATACGAGCCTGGCCAATTCCAATGGCGTGGCATCAAAATTTGTTTGCATCAATTAGGAGTGGAATTATGATATCCAATCGCAGTTGGAAAATATGGTCCGCGGACAATGCGACCCACCATCAATCGATATGACTTACAATTTATCCAGTGAACCTTCGCTTTGGGAGCAGAGCAACCTCATCCACTTTGGACAGAGTGAAACATGAAACCCTCTGACCATCCTGACACCGGAATATTCATCACTTGAAACGCTTCGGCGGCGGCGGACCCCATTAGTGGCTGTTGGAGATGGACGTTCGTCAGTATATGGGTGAACTATCTCGCATGTGTAAGTCGAGAACTGCTGATGGGGAAATATTGACCTTTCAATTTATTTGACGGCTGGGGGGATGAGATTGATGTGCTTAATATGTCTATCAACCTACACTCACACACGCGATCAGTTCGCATGCAGTCGATGCTTTAAGATGAGGAATGGAATATCATTGCCGACATTTTTAAGCGCATAACTAATGATAAAGGCGACTTAGTAGATGTACAAGCTAAGCGAACAGTGGGAGTTGAAAGACAGACCCTCGTATTTACAGTTAGATGTCAGTTTGCAGTACAAAATTTTGACGTAACTGTGGACAGTTGGTAACTTTTAAGCAGCGTTTATAAATACGGGATAGGATCACTACTTTATTTTTAGAAGAACACTGTCAAAGCGAATGGGGACGTTCAAGTATCTAGTTTAGTAAATCTGACAGCTGTCTGACTGGATGTGTTTTAGATTTGATTGACTTAGATCGGCCACATGAACAGCTTTTTCAGTGGACGTTTATGGAGGGTTAGCCGACGAATCTAGTCAAGTTGACATTTCGAAGTGTCAAAATGAAAAATAAATCTCGAGAATAGAAAAACACAAGGTGTCAATGTCAACGCTTTCGTATACCTAGCCCAGACAAATCTAATTGACGTTTTACACAAACAACGTTTACGCAGGCTTTATAAATAAGGGGGAACATTTTTACGTTTTATCTTGAAATAAATCGAATTGCAAGAACGATTAAACTATCAGATGGACACATGAAGTCCATCCAGAAGTTGGTTGTAAACTACTGGATGGGAATTGTAAGCGATCGTTAGTAATGTATATTTCCGTGGGGGACATACACCCAATATACAAACGACTGTTCAATCTTTCACTAAGCCCATTTCAACCACAGACAATCGGCTTTGACCTCTAGAAACACACAAATAGCGTCTTAAGGATTTTTTACACTGCAACACATCTTGCCAACGCCTGACAATTATTTTAGGGTGTAAAAGGTCCGGAGATAGCTTCTCAATTAAAAGCCACAGATAATCGGGTTTGACCACCAGAAACACACAAAGAGCATTTTTAGTTTTTTTTTCCACAGCGCCACGTCTTGCCAAAGTCTGACAAACTTCCAAGAGTTTAAAAGAGCTGAGGAAGCTTCTCAAATAAGCCGTCGTTAGTGGACTTAAAATTATAAACCACAGATAATCAGGTTCGACCCCCAGAAACGCACATTTTTATTGAAAAAAAAAAACACAGCGCCACGTATGTCAAACTTCCAAGACTATAAAAGAACTGAGGAAGCTTCTAAATATAGCCGCTGTAAATCGGCCTAAATCTGTAGGTCACACCCCTTCGTTGCAAAATAAAAAACCCACACAAATGAATGGTTGAAATAAGCAAGGCCTTCGGTCCTACAAGAACCTGTTGCGTGTGTTATTCATATCTTTTTTTACTGCAATAAATGCACAAGGAAAAGAGCATACAAAGACTTACTATTGGCGCAGGCTAAAAAATACTGCTCGCGTTGTGTAACACGTTAAAAAAAAAAACTGACCTGAGCGCGGAAAAATCATGAAAACCGACTTCCAAGTAACATAAAGAACAGCTTACATGGTTGACACCGAGCATAAAATGAAGCCGACCTCTGATAAGACCAAAATAATTCTGAAAAGTCAAAACCTAGAGTTCAACCTCTCTCAGTCAAATGCTCCTATTGGCTTACCTGCCAACCCCACTGTACACACCCGCTGTGCGTTTTTAATGAAGTTCACTGTAAGATCTTTATGTGCAACCACAGGAAGCAGATATTTTTCCACTTTTTTGCACTCTATTTAAAAAAAAAGGGACGAAAACTTTTGAAAACAACAGAGAGGACAACATAATTCTGTGGCTTCAACCCGACCGCCAGACCGCCCGTCCTCGTCGGTCGTTCCGAACCGGTCGGAGTTTGGTTTGTTATTTCTGTGTTTACCCAGCTTAAAATTGTGGTTTTCGCGAAACAATTTCCCAGAAAACACTCGGAAACTCTCTCCATGAACGAAAGCGAGAATAAACAATAGCGAAAAATAGAAAACTACAAAAAGGACATTCGAAATGCAATGGAAGAGCCACTCGAGGATTTTTTTTTATCAGCTGCCTTTATAGATAGAATCTGAACCAGCATGGTACATGGGATGGAAAGTCTTGGATGCGGTTTTCTTGTATCACTACTTCTTACTCTGTGATTGTGTTGTTGTTAGATATAGTTGTGGAATCGCATCCTGCTAGACTTATTCCTGGCCACATGTACCTTCTCATCGGAGCGGACAATGTAAAAGGACAAAAAAAGAACAAAAGTAAACAGGAAACAACCACTATCCTGGGTTTCTTTTCTGTTTGTTTCGTTTTGGACGGGCGGGCTTGTGCTTTGACGTTTAATTATGGAAGCTGTTGGGATTTTTAATTTGTGTTTTGGTTTGTTTTAAAAATAAAATATATATGCACATGAAAAATGAAATGATATACCAGTCTTTTGTTTGGCAGCGCGTAACTTACCTCTATGAAGGTCGGCGAAATTTAACCTCATTTAAATGTAGTCTCAATGTGAAGGGGGAGGCAATAACACTTTGCCTGCAAAAGGGAACGTAGGCTAGTGATTTGACTGATTGATTGAGCGGTTTGCTAAGAAGAAGTAAATCGTTGGCACCTGGACCCTAGACCAAGCTTTCCATAAAAATTCGTTTTTATTTATGGGTAGAATGGAGCTCTTTCTACAGTCCTTTAAAGACTAAATGAACCGAAATTGCTCTGATTAAAGAGCCCCATTCCTAATGAATTGCTGTCCCTTATAAATTGCCATCTCGTTGTATGAACTAATACTTTGCAGACGCTAAAGGTCACTTGGAACAGCTTGGCGACCAACTAAACGGCATCGTTATCAAAATTTAAAAAAGCCTTTGAGGTTATAACCGATAAATCCAAAAAAGTCACCAGTAAAATGAAAGCCCGCAAAAGTAGGGCCGCATCCAGACCTGCATCTCGATTGGAACAAACGTCCAGTAAGACGGACTCCTTTCACAGACCTTCCCCAAACAAAGTTTAGTAAATCCCACTTCCAGGAGAACATTATTTGAAATGTTTTAACGTTATCCTGCTTACATGAGAGTTCACTTTCGTGCTACTTTGTATAATCTAAGCGAATGGTAAACACCAAGACTTGTTACAACTTTCAAACTGAATGTCTGTCATTCTTCACTGTTACTTCGGAGAGTACCACAATTTAAATCATTTCACAAATGGAGTTTCGCCATTTGGCCGAGATAGGTTGCGAGAACCGAAAATGTTTATGCATGTGGCTGCGGAAACTTTATATATATAAATGGACTTGGGGAATACTTGACTTCCTACAATGCATAGGAGTGGGTTGGGTTAGGTGGCTGAGGGACAATTAGACCGGGTTGATGGTTCTTTGTAATATACCACATGAGATGGAGTACGTACCCGGCGATGGGATTGTTTTGACAATGTTCCTGTGAACCATTTCAAATCACAGTGCAACTTTTTAGCATTTGGGGTGATGTGACTGAGAAGTTGGATGGAGTCCGTTGGAAACATAACATCTTCTGATAGATGGAATTAAATTTAAGTCTTTTTATACCCTCCACAGTCATAACATTTGTAACGCCAAGAAGGAGTCACCGGAGACCTCATAAAGTAAAGGGTTTTCCAATAAGAGGTGTTATTTTGGAATTCAAAGAAATATGCCATTTTTCGAGATAAAAGATCGGATGTTTATTTCATAATAAAGAGGAAGGTATGCCGTTAATAATGGAAAACAACATCATCCAAATGGCCACCACGAGCACGCATACAGGACCATGATCCTTTTCATGAAATTTTCCATAACCAAATCGCAAAGTGGCTGCCCTATGTCCTCGATTGCCTCACGCATTTTATGTTTGAGGTCATGAATCGAGGCTGGGCTGTTGGCGTAGACCTTATCTTTCACGTGGCCCCAAAGGAAGAAGTCGCAAGGTGTTAAATCACAAGATCTCGGTGGCCAATTGTGATCACCTCTTCGAGAGATAACACGGTCCGGAAACTTTTCCCGTAAAAGATCAATGGTTTCGTTGCTTGTGTGGCACGTAGCGCCGTCTTGTTGAAAGTAAACGTTGTCCAGATCAATACCATCCAATTCCGACCATAAAAAATCATTAATCATCTCTCGATAGCGCAATCGAGATGATATAAATCATAAAACCCTGTGTTGGAAGCTTAAGAATAATTTTGGGGTCAGTGAAAGGGCAGTAAAATTAATTATTTATAATAGTTTTCTTCCTGGCAGATCGCAAAGGGTTTTCTCTGGTGAAAGTCTTTCATATTCAAAAGACATTAAGCAGGGAGTGCCTCAAGGTTCAATATTAGGACCGATACTCTTCTGCATGCTCATAAATGACCTCCCATCAGTATGTAAATATGCTTCTGTACATTTATATGCTGATGATGTCCAATTACACCTAGCGAAACCTTTTAGCAACCTAAATGAACTTGTTCCTTGTTTAAACGAGGAGCTACGACATATTCACACTTGGTCCATAGCTAATGGATTACTACTTAATCCATCAAAATCCCAAGTGATCCCCATTTCCAAAAGTATTTATAATTTGTGTCTTTCACCTGATATATATCTGAATAACAATAAAATTAAAGCTGTCGAGTCAGTCACTAGCCATTGCTACACAATTAATCGAAACTTGTCCGGTTATAATCATACAAACGTGATCATTGGTCTTATTTACGGATGTCTACGCAAATTATGGATTAGTGCTTATTTTACTCCACAGGAAACGCGACGGAAGCTGGTATTGGCATTAATCATACCACTCATAACATATGTTGATGTGGTCTACAGCAGTCTAGATTCATTATCCCAAGGTAAACTTCAAGATGCCTTCAACGACGCAGTGCGTTATGTTTACGGCGTTCGTAGATATGACCATATCTCTGTGTTTGCTAGGGGTTTAATTGGTTGCACCCTGCAAGAATATATCAACGCCAGGAATTGTATCTTTTTACATAAAATTATAAATACTCAATGTACGTCTTATTTGTATAACAGACTTCATTTCACTCGCTCCTCAAGCACTATCAGCCTTATTCCCTCCCGTTGTAACTACCTTAATCTTTCACGTTTAATTTTCATATATACTGTCAGACTTTGGAACTCTTTACCCTCTCAAATTAAAAATATTTCAAATCCCTCATATTTTAAAAGTGCAATCCTACAATATTTTTCCAACCCATACCACCAAATCTGAACCTTCATTATAACATCACTCCATAAACTCAACCTCTCATCCCATATCTCATCTCTTAGATTAAGATCTATTTTGTATTTAGGTTTAAGAATCTTCAATTTTCCGAAGGCAAGCATACCAAGTACTATAAAAGATTATATCGTAATGTACAAACCAATTAATTGAAATAAATGAAATGAAATCCATTCACGGTAACTGTTGATCCAACCTCATTTTCGAAAAAGTAAGGTCCAATGACCCCGCCGGACCATAAACCGCACCAAACAGTCACACGTTGAGGATGGAGAGGCTTCTCAACAACAACTCTTGGGTTGTCCGAGCCCCAGATGCGACAATTTTGCTTGTTGACGTAGCCACCGAGGTGGAAATGGGCCTCATCAGTCAAGATGATTTTTGGACGGATGGAGATTTTCACCATTTTTGTAGTGAATTTTAATAATTTCAATGCTTTGTTGAAGCGTATATGTCGTTGCATTTTTAGTAATGGCGTATTTTCTACTTGTCAAATGTCAAAGAATAAAGGCTTCAAAAGTGACAGATGCCGAAATAGCGGGTCATTCAAAATAACACCTCTTATTGGAAAACCCTTTATATATATTCTGAATCAGGATCACATTCTGAATCGATTTAGCCATGTCCGTCTGTCTGTTGACAGCACGATAGCGCCCAAAAGAATTGTCATAGGCAAAAAAAATTTGGTGAAAGGACTTATTTTTATCGTCGTCAGGTTGGTATTGAAAATGGGCTATGGCGGTCAAGTAGTTCTGGTACCTCCCATACAAAATCAATATTAGGCCCATTTGTCTCTCTGTCTGTAGAAAACAGGATAGTGTCGAAACGAATCGACATACGCAAGTGAAATTTAGTGAAAAGACTTATTTTTATCGTCGTCAGGTTGGTATTGAAAATGGGCTATGGCGGTCAAGTAGTTCTGGTACCTCCCATACAAAATCAATATTAGGCCCATTTGTCTCTCTGTCTGTAGAAAACAGGATAGTGTCGAAACGAATCGACATACGCAAGTGAAATTTAGTGAAAAGACTTATTTTTATCGTCGTCAGGTTGGTGTTGAAAATGGGCTATGGCGGTCAAGTAGTTCTGGTACCTCCCATACAAAATCAATATTAGGCCCATTTGTCTCTCTGTCTGTAGAAAACAGGATAGTGTCGAAACGAATCGACATACGCAAGTGAAATTTAGTGAAAAGACTTATTTTTATCGTCGTCAGGTTGGTATTGAAAATGGGCTATGGCGGTCAAGTAGTTCTGGTACCTCCTATACAAAATCAATATTAGGCCCATTTGTCTCTCTGTCTGTAGAAAACAGGATAGTGTCGAAACGAATCGACATACGCAAGTGAAATTTAGTGAAAAGACTTATTTTTATCGTCGTCAGGTTGGTATTGAAAATGGGCTATGGCGGTCAAGTAGTTCTGGTACCTCCCATACAAAATCAATATTAGGCCCATTTGTCTCTCTGTCTGTAGAAAACAGGATAGTGTCGAAACGAATCGACATACGCAAGTGAAATTTGGTGAAAAGACTTATTTTTATCGTCGTCAGGTTGGTATTGAAAATGGGCTATGGCGGTCAAGTAGTTCTGGTACCTCCCATACAAAATCAATATTAGGCCCATTTGTCTCTCTGTCTGTAGAAAACAGGATAGTGTCGAAACGAATCGACATACGCAAGTGAAATTTAGTGAAAAGACTTATTTTTATCGTCGTCAGGTTGGTATTGAAAATGGGCTATGGCGGTCAAGTAGTTCTGGTACCTCCCATACAAAATCAATATTAGGCCCATTTGTCTCTCTGTCTGTAGAAAACAGGATAGTGTCGAAACGAATCGACATACGCAAGTGAAATTTGGTGAAAAGACTTATTTTTAGCGTCGTCAGGTTGGTATTGAAAATGGGCTATGGCGGTCAAGTAGTTCTGGTACCTCCCATACAAAATCAATATTAGGCCCATTTGTCTCTCTGTCTGTAGAAAACAGGATAGTGTCGAAACGAATCGACATACGCAAGTGAAATTTGGTGAAAAGACTTCTTTTTATCGTCGTCAGGTTGGTATTGAAAATGGGCTATGTCGGTCAAGTAGTTCTGGTACCTCCCCTACAAAATCAATATTAGGCCCATTTGTCTCTCTGCTTGTTGAAAACAGGATAGTGTCGAAACAAATCGACCTAGGCAAGTGAAATTTTGTGAGAGGACTTACTTTTATCGTCGTCAAGTTGATATTGGGCCATGTCGGTCAAGTAGTTCTTTTACCTCCCATACAAAACCAATTTTGCATGACTTGCATGCAGTAGAGGGCATCAAAGCATCGGCCAGGCCGATGATAACACTTTTACTTGTTTTAAATTTCTACACTTCGTGTATGGTCTCACAGCAATGGATTTTTCTACTGCAGTGCGTGTTTTGAGACTGTCACATAGGATATTTGTTCCGGGTTTGATATGAGAATATGAGACCCTGCCCCCTTTAGAGGGTGCTCTTCCATAATTTTTTTAGAAACACAATAACTCACGAACCATCAGTTGTAATCATTTGAAACATCCATCACTTGTGAAGGAGTACAAATGATTTGACAGCCATTACGTCATTTCTGAAATGAACCCCTTACATATTTTTTGGGGGGGCAAAATGCATATACCTTTCCAGAGGCTATAACTTCCTAACCAATTACCAATGGTAAGAATAGATTAAGATAGATGTAAGATTAGCGGGTAGATTTCGGTGTCGGATAGCTTAGAATTAGTAAGTAATTAGATGCATAAGCAATGCATCTGACTTTCCATCCTTGCTCCCCTGTATAGGCATAGGTCTGATTGAGTATTTTCTTTTCTTCTTTCCTATCTTCTCTTCCCTTCCCTTTCATCTGTAATTCTTTTCTGTCCGTCCGCCGTCAGATAACATTAGCTCTCTCACTATCTTCTCTTTTGATTTTAATGGCACAATAATTTTCTTGTGAAGAGTAGGGGGCTGGTGAGGGGAGAACAAGAAATACCCCATCCGACGAGTTTAGCTGAGCAATCGCGAGCGTGCGCCAACGTCCTCCTCCACCATGCCAAAGAAGCCTCTGTGGCCAACCTCGACTCATTGCAAGCTCTATCTTCAGGTCTTCGTATTGTTCAATGGAGTCTTTAATAAACAATGATGATCCACCTCTCGCGTTTCCCGATGGGTGACAATGGAAACCATTATAGCTTCTTATTTTTAAAAGTGATCGCTCTTTTACGTGGGTTTCAGAAATCAAGCAAATGTCAATATCTTTTTCGCGCATGACTACTTCCAATTCGTCGAGCTATGGCAAAAGTGGATGGGAAAAAATTTACTTGGACCTTAGTCAAAGTCGTAAATGTTTTATTTGCGAGACATGTGCACCAACTGTTTTCGGGGATTCTTTTGAGACTTCTTTCAGGTTTAGTTTTTTTTATTCAGTTTTGAAAGATGTAAGAAAATAAAATGATATAAGGCTACTACCTTTTTAAAAGTTACACCCTTTAAAAGGTTGGGTACTCATTATTATCATGTGAGTAAAATAAAAATAATAATAAATAAGAAAAATAAAACAATAAATATATGACTTCAACATCATTTGGGTAAAACTTCATTCACATCTCAAAAAATTCCATAAACACCTTCCAAGACCGATTAAACTCAATTCACCCACATATTCCCATACATCACAGCGATACAAATTTGTGATCATAGCGAGGACAATTTGTATTTTAAGGGTCGACCACTTGTGATTCATAGGCCATGAAATATCCGGTGTCTCCGAAAAAGGTCAACTACATTTCTTTTTATTTATCCGACTGTCATGCCAGACAACCCTCGATATATGTAATCTAATGAATTGACAGAGCTCGCTCGTCTAATTTCATGCAATATTAGCAATCCCATTGACCGTCCACAGATGTAGCACAAATGCTAATGTTATTGTACAGCGGCAAATAAAAACCCCCGAGATTTGGGGTTGACATGCGAGGGTTAAGTAAAGGTGAATGAATCTACCATATATGAGAAGATCCTCTGTAATTCATTTAACTATACGTACACGAAAAACGGGACTACGCGCTGGGGTTAAGGTGGGATATAAATTCGTTCTTCCAGGATTTATTGTTCATTTTGCAGAAGCAGTTGTTCATTGTCCCACAGTACGTTTAATTAATTTTGCATAACTTTTGGAGGAAACAAAAATTCTGCAGAAACTTTTCCACAATCATTGCTGTAAAAAATGTATGTAAATCTTGATGGGACCTTTTCTGGGTGGGGGAGGACCTGGAAGCTGGAACTGGTGGAAATTTATAATTAAACTAATGAAAGTGGACAGTATATTGCTCAAGTGGTCAGGAGATACTTATCTACTTTGTGGGGAGCTTTTGCTTCTTAATAAGGGTGTGCTTCGTTTTTTTCTATTTACTCCCCTAACTTGAGATGGTTGGATTTATTTTTGTCTGGCAATTTTTTTTTTTTTATTTTGTAGAAGGATGAAAATACGGGGTATAATTTGCTAAAAGTTAAGCTTGGGGTTGAGCGGTCTTCTGCGATGGAAATTTATGTAATAAGTTTATTTTGATCGCGTTAACTGCCATGGGCGACTTTAAACTCATCGGCTTTAATTCTCAACCATTTTGATGGCATTATGCTGGATGGAAGGTGTAGGTGACTAGGGGGTGGTTTGATTTTTCCTTTTACTAGTTGGGCAAATGCGTTGCGATGTTGCTCCATTCTCGGTGAGCGGACGTGGCAAAAGACGCGATGTGCTGGTTTCTAGTCCGGATAATGACAAGGCATTTGACCATTGGAAGTGAAAGTGGAAGAACTTGAAGGGTTCTCAGAAATTTGATCAGTTGTCTAGGGAATATTGTGGAGCTGGACAACAATAGGCAAACAATCATTATCTTTTGCTGCATTATCAAAGGACATAACAGGCTAAAATGCCAATCAATACTGATGACTTGTGTGGTGATGAGGGCACTGCACACATTATTGGCCACTGTCCGGCTTTATAGGTTTCCATACTGTGGGGGGTTTTTAAATCCCAAGGGCATCACAACGGATCTACGTTAATCGAAGTGTGGTGGATGCAGGCTCCCCTGTCTTGCCAAACCGCTTACCTAACCTGACCAGTCCATGTCCAGGCAGGGTTAGTGGCAGACGTTCACATTTTGTTACAGTTCTGTGGAAAAATATTAGCTCCGTAATATTCCCACAGTTTGAGGAAACGTTCATAATTCTGCTGTACAAAGAGTTCTCAATGAGGTCGTCTGCGTAAAGCCTCTGTTCGAGAATCATTTGGTATACAGGGCTACTCCTGCTGCCCCGATCTCTTACCCAATCGTATGTAAAACTAACGTTTGGTTGGAAAACTAAGCATATCAATTTTACAGACCAAGTGTACAGATCAAATTTACAGACCAAACCTTCAGTCCAATCTAAAGCGAAGTAGATACGTCACAAAATATGAGAAATCTATATTTCAGGGCATTTCGATGTCAAAAAACTGCCAAAATTGTGCAATTAAAACACAATTTTCTACTTCTTTGATTCATGAGTCAAACTTTTGGCGAACAAAGGTTTTGTCGCATTTTTGAATCACTAAAAAATATCACAGGTTTAGAAAATCATCCAATTTTTTGACATTTTCGCTGTACAATAAGCTCAAAGCGAGGTTTAGAGTATAGGTCTGTTTTTTTGCGCGTCGAAAATCCTACTTTACTTTACCTTATATATTTCAAATTTAATACCAGAAAATTAAAAAAATTTAATAAAAAAGAAGCAAATTCTACCTGACATAAACAAAAAAACAGACTCTCGTTGAATGCGTTTCGAATTGATACCCGTCAGACCTTGGAGCGTTGCTAATGATTTTTGAATCACCTAATAAGGTACGTACATCCGACATTAGTTCTTCAAAGTGTATTGTTTCTAATCATGTTCCTCGTGACATATTCAAAAACCATCAGTCTAGACCGAAAAACGAACCTTTCTCCTTCGGAAAACCCCTATCAATGGCTCATAATGCTCATAATAAAACAGACTTCGACAAACGCTAGTAAGGCATTCTTAAAACTAAGAACAATAAATCACAGGATAAACCTTTTGAGAAAATATTTTTGAAAAACAAAAATTCCCAAATCCCCGCTAGTCCTTCCGCGTAAACGTTGCCCCGCCATAAAACCTTCATAATCCCTTACAAAGCAATTTTCAAATCCACCAGAAATATTTCCCATTGTTCGGACAGACAATACCATTTATTGCCCTGGAATTTTTGGGTTGTTTTCGTTACGGAAATCTTTCGCATATTCGCGTTATCGCGAACGCTAAATAGGACCGTGTTCAGGTAGCCATATTTTCAAACATACAAGGTAGGTAATTAGTGCAACTGTTTTTCTGTGGGTATATAAGAGCTCGGCTGTCGATCGAATATAAAAAGACAGTGCTCAGTAGTCCATCCGATCACATCTTATTCGACATACCTTGTTCAGTTGGTGCTCCTTTTCAAGATTCATCACTGGGTGAAGTTTGTCCTATAATGGTTGAAGAAATCCTAAAAGCTGGTCTTCCGAATAACAGTGCGAAAAGACTGCCTTTGAAGGCCCGTAAGATGCAATTGACTCAGTCTTGTGGTTGCTCCAAGCATAACTGGGTTAAATGTGTCCCATGGTAATTCAGAAAGAGCGCTTTCTTTAAAACAGTGATATAAGTGCCGTGCGACCAATACTGGAAGATCGTGCGGCACATTTTGCTCAGTATGATGATATCAGAATCTTTCATCACTGTATAACATGTGTCCCGCGGTCTTTCAACTAAAAGCAACAGCTAAAAAGAACAGTGTCAAGTAACAGTGCCCTAATGTGCAAAATCATCCGGCATAGTTTGTGCAGTTGATGTTCTGTAGTTTACTCCATCACTGGACAAAGTGTGTCTCGTGGTTTTGTGACAGTGAACACCAGCAGAAAGAACAGTGAAGCAGCTATTCGTAAGGAAGACAATTTTAAAATTAAACAGCGAGTGTTGGGATAGTCTCTTTTTCCAAACAATTGAAGTGACCAAAGACATCGTTCCAAGTAAAAGAACTGTTGCTGGGATTTATTTATTGTAATATCACAGTGGCTGTTCTTTTTATTTTAGGCGATGTAAACAAACAGTGTCGATAAGTGTCGAGTGATGTGATGAGTGAAACATAAATATCCTTTCAAAAGTGAAGGGAAATGTATTGTATTGTATAGTTTTTTTATTCATCCATCTTAGATACTATATTTAAACAACAAATTAATTCAATAATAATGAAGAATAATAGTAATCATTCCGTAACTATTTAAAGTTAGTGTGGAATGACTCGCAGGAGTAAAATTTAACAATTAAGTAAACTGATATGGGGTATATAACAATAAAAATTAATAATTGAATGGAATATGCATACAAGCTTATAGGAAATGTAATTATGAGTACTATTACGACACAAAGCGAAAGTATGATTCAATATTATTGTATTCGATAGTAAATAGCCAATCTTTTACTTTATTTGAAAATGAATGAAAATTGTAAGTTCTTCTAACAGCAATCGGTAATTTATTGAACATTTTTGGTGCGGTTGTAGTAAAAAAGTGCGTAAATTTGGTTCTACGTGCAATAGGAACATTTACTAGTGCTAGGTTATTAACACGTAAGCTGTAGAGTCTTGAGTTTCTATTAGGAGTGTTGCCACTTTGCTTAAAGAACTCTCGGAGAACTTTAAAAACATAAAGATGTCTTAAAGGCAGAATTCGCAACTCTCTGAACAAAGGAAAACTATGAGCAAATCGATTTTTTCCACAGAGTAATCTAATTAAATGTTTTTGAGCCTTAAGTAAAGGGCAAAAACTATTAGCATAAGAACCTCCCCAACTCGTAATACCATATTGCAACTTAGAGTTTGCAAGACCATAATAAATCATAGTTAAGACTTTTTTTGAACAGAAAGGCCTTAGAAGATACATTTTGCGTGCTACCCTCATCATTTGAGATTTTACTGATTGCGTATGACTTTTCCAGTTCAAATTGAAGTCAATAAGCACCCCCAGATATTTATATTGTTTGACAGATTCTATTTTAAAGTATCTACTAGAACATGAAATATTTTCATTGAAATTTGTACAGCCGCAAGTATGTATAGGTAAAGAAAACCTTTTACAGTCGTGAGAATGAAAAAACACATTGAAATCGGTTAGAACATTTCCCGACAATTGGAAGGCCATTAATTTAGTTTTCTCACTTACAATCAGTTTGTGATATGCAAACCATTGCCTTAGTTTTTGCAGATCTTCCTCAATTTTTATAATACAATCGAACTGTGATAATCCTTCATAGGAGAAAGCTATGTCATCAGCGAATGCAGTAGGAAACCCGTTGAAATTCTGACTGAAGAGGGAGTTAATATAGATTAAAAACAAAAGTGGACCCAGAACAGAGCCCTGGGGAACACCATTCTTAATTGTACGAGAACTGCTAAAACTTCCATTAATACCGACTACTTGCTTTCTATTTGTAAGGTAAGAGCGAAACCAATCATGAATTAATCCCCTAAAGCCAGCATCATACAATTTATCTAGTAGCAAACTGTGATCCACCATGTCAAACGCTTTCGTCATGTCAATGAAAAGAGCCATTGTAAATTTAGAACTATTAATTCCATCATACAATTGGGTACATAATTTAAGAATAGCGTCTTCTGTTGATTTACCTGATCTAAAACCGAAATGGTTATTGGAAAAGAAATTCTGATCATCCAGGAAAGAGACCATGCGCGATTTTAGTAGCTTTTCAAAAAGTTTAGAAAAAGTCGGAAGCAGAGATATAGGTCTATAGTCACGCATATCCTTGCGATTTCCTTTTTTAAAAAGAGGTACAATTTCTGCACATTTTAAGGATTCTGGGAAACATCCATTACTATGTCTCTGTGATGTTGTTAATTTTTTAAAAAAATCAATATCACAGTGGCTGTTCTTTTTAAGTTTAAAGGGCCGTTGGTCAAATTGTGATCGTGTTTACAAAGAAATTGATAAAATGTGCATTTTCCAACCTCGGGAAAATCACACGTTGAAAGTGTTTTTTTTTTTGTTTTGAAAAAGTTTTCCAAAAGCATTTTTCTTTTCATTTCATTTTTTTCATTTTCCAGTTCCAGCTGTACCTTGGGATATTAAATTGATGCAATTCGAGAAGAAAGCTGAATGAAAAGTACTACTACTCCCATTTGGAATTCGAAATTACACAGAGTACCAACTTAAAACCAATTTCGAATAGGAGAGACTTTCGGAACGAAATAGAGAGAAGAGCCTCAGGGGCGGACTTGTGTCCTCCGTGAACGATCAATACGTCAATACGTGACGGGATTCGAATTTGATTCACATGTAAAATCGACTAATCTTAATGAAGGTATGGCTCGTTAAGAGAAGCGATTTTCTAAACATCTTTCCCGCATACAACTTGGGGATGACGAGTGCAATATTATACCAAAAAGTGCAAACGGTCTTTGTTCTCAAAAAAGAGTCTTCCAAAGTAAAAAAAGGGATGGTACCTTTATAGAGAATTTCAAACTAAAAATATTTAAGACTCTATGTCTGAAGAAATCCTAAAAGCTAGTTTTTCGAATAACAGTGCGAAAAGACTGCCTTTGAAGGCCCGTAAGATGCAGTTTACTCAGTCTGGTGGTTGCTCCAAGCATCACTGGGTTAAATGTGTCCCATGGTAATTCAGAAAGAGCGCTTTCTTTAAAACAGTGATATAAGTGCCGTGCGACCAATACTGGAAGATCGTGCGGCACATTTTGCTCAGTATGATGATATCAGAATCTTTCATCACTGTATAACATGTGTCCCGCGGTCTTTCAACTAAAAGCAACAGCTAAAAAGAACAGTGTCAGGTAACAGTGCCCTAATGTGCAAAATCATCCGGCATAGTTTGTGCAGTTGATGTTCTGTAGTTTACTCCATCACTGGACAAAGTGTGTCTCGTGGTTTTGTGACAGTGAGTACCAGCAGAAAGAACAGGGAAGCAGCTATTCGTAAGGAAGACAATTTTAAAATTAAACAGCGAGTGTTGGGATAGTCTCTTTTTCCAAACAATTGAAGTGACCAAAGACATCGTTCCAAGTAAAAGAACTGTTGCTGGGATTTATTTATTGTAATATCACAGTGGCTGTTCTTTTTATTTTAGGCGATGTAAACAAACAGTGTCGATAAGTGTCGAGTGATGTGATGAGTGAAACATAAATATCCTTTCAAAAGTGAAGGGAACTGTCTCTGTGATGTTGTTAATTTTTTAAAAAATCAATATCACAGTGGCTGTTCTTTTTAAGTTTAAAGGGCCGTTGGTCAAATTGTGATCGTGTTTACAAAGAAATTGATAAAATGTGCATTTTCCAACTTCGGGAAAATCACACGTTGAAAGTGTTTTTTTTTTGTTTTGAAAAAGGTTTCCAAAAGCATTTTTCTTTTCATTTCATTTTTTTCATTTTCCAGTTCCAGCTGTACCTTGGGATATTAAATTGATGCAATTCGAGAAGAAAGCTGAATGAAAAGTACTACTACTCCCATTTAGAATTCGAAATTATACAGAGTACCAACTTAAAACCAATTTCGAATAGGAGTGATCTAAAAAAAAGGATGGTACCTTTATAGAGAATTTCAAACTAAGAATATTTAAGACTGTATGTTTTGAAGAAATCCTAAAAGCTAGTTTTCCGAATAACAGTGCGAAAAGACTGCCTTTGAAGGCCCGTAAGATGCAATTGACTCAGTCTTGTGGTTGCTCCAAGCATAACTGGGTTAAATGTGTCCCATGGTAATTCAGAAAGAGCGCTTTCTTTAAAACAGTGATATAAGTGCCGTGCGACCAATACTGGAAGATCGTGCGGCACATTTTGCTCAGTATGATGATATCAGATTCTTTCATTACTGGATAACATGTGTCCCGCGGTCTTTCAACTAAAAGCAACAGCTAAAAAGAACAGTGTCAGGTAACAGTGCCCTAATGTGCAAAATCATCCGGCATAGTTTGTGCAGTTGATGTTCTGTAGTTTACTCCATCACTGGGCAAAGTGTGTCTGTGGTTTTGTGACAGTGAACACCAGCAGAAAGAACAGTGAAGCAGCTATTCGTAAGGAAGACAATTTTAAAATTAAACAGCGACTGTTGGGATAGTCTCTTTTTCCAAACAATTGAAGTGACTAGACCAAACACTCGTGCTATAATTTTAAAATACCCAACACATTGTGTCAAGTGCTTGTGAGTGTGACGAGTGAAGAACCATAGCAATTAACTCCATTGGGTGTCTAGCCTTAGGTGATTGATTGTCTCATAAAGCTATACAACCATTGAAGTTCGTTGTGAAACACAACCTAAATGTATTTCTAACGTGTTACAGGGATCTTTCAATGTCCGCTGAAGTCAAAGGAACGATCGTTGTGATATGGATACTTTCGACGGCATATCACAGTGATTTTCCTTCATATTTCGGTTGAACACAGCCATCGGGATGGTTAGTTTATGTGTGTGAATGGTGAGAAATAAACCAAAGACATCGTTCCAAGTAAAAGAACTGTTGCTGGGATTTATTTATTGTAATATCACAGTGGCTGTTCTTTTTAAGTTTAATGGTTTTCATCGGGCCGTTGCTCAAATTGTGATCGTGTTTACAAAGAAATTGATAAAAAAATCACACGTTGAAAGTGTTTTTTTTTTGTTTTGAAAAAGGTTTCCAAAAGCATTTTTCTTTTCATTTCATTTTTTCATTTTCCAGTTCCAGCTGTACCTTGGGATATTAAATTGATGCAATTCGAGAAGAAAGCTGAATGAAAAGTACTACTACTCCCATTTAGAATTCGAAATTATACAGAGTACCAACTTAAAACCAATTTCGAATAGGAGTGATCTAAAAAAAAGGATGGTACCTTTATAGAGAATTTCAAACTAAAAATATTTAAGACTGTATGTTTTGAAGAAATCCTAAAAGCTAGTTTTCCGAATAACAGTGCGAAAAGACTGCCTTTGAAGGCCCGTAAGATGCAATTGACTCAGTCTTGTGGTTGCTCCAAGCATAACTGGGTTAAATGTGTCCCATGGTAATTCAGAAAGAGCGCTTTCTTTAAAACAGTGATATAAGTGCCGTGCGACCAATACTGGAAGATCGTGAGGCACATTTTGCTCAGTATGATGATATCAGAATCTTTCAGCACTGGGTAACATGTGTCTCGCGGTCTTTCAACTAAAAGCAACAGCTAAAAAGAACAGTGTCAGGTAACAGTGCCCTAATGTGCAAAATCATCCGGCATAGTTTGTGCAGTTGATGTTCCGTAGTTTACTCCATCACTGGGCAAAGTGTGTCTCGTGGTTTTGTGACAGTGAACACCAGCAGAAAGAACAGTGAAGCAGCTATTCGTAAGGAAGACAATTTTAAAATTAAACAGCGACTGTTGGGATAGTCTCTTTTTCCAAACAATTGAAGTGACCAAAGACATCGTTCCAAGTAAAAGAACTGTTGCTGGGATTTATTTATTGTAATATCACAGTGGCTGTTCTTTTTATTTTAGGCGATGTAAACAAACAGTGTCGATAAGTGTTGAGTGATGTGATGAGTGAAACATAAATATCCTTTCAAAAGTGAAGGGAAATGTCTCTGATGTTGTTAATTTTTTAAAATAATCAATATCACAGTGGCTCTTCTTTTTAAGTTTAAAGGGCCGTTGGTCAAATTGTGATCGTGTTTACAAAGAAATTGATAAAATGTGCATTTTTCAACCTCGGGAAAATCACACGTTGAAAGTGTTTTTTTTTGTTTTGAAAAAGGTTTCCAAAAGCATTTTTCTTTTCATTTCATTTTTTCATTTTCCAGTTCCAGCTGTACCTTGGGATATTAAATTGATGCAATTCGAGAAGAAAGCTGAATGAAAAGTACTACTACTCCCATTTCGAATTCGAAATTACACAGAGTACCAACTTAAAACCAATTTCGAATAGGAGAGACTTTCGGAACGAAATAGAGAGAAGAGCCTCAGGGGCGGACTTGTGTCCTCCGTGAACGATCAATACGTCAATACGTGACGGGATTCGAATTTGATTCACATGTAAAATCGACTAATCTTAATGAAGGTATGGCTCGTTAAGAGAAGCGATTTTCTAAACATCTTTCCCGCATACAACTTGGGGATGACGAGTGCAATATTATACGAAAAAGTGCAAACGGTCTTTGTTCTCAAAAAAGAGTCTTCCAAAGTAAAAAAAAGGATGGTACCTTTATAGAGAATTTCAAACTAAAAATATTTAAGACTCTATGTCTGAAGAAATCCTAAAAGCTAGTTTTTCGAATAACAGTGTGAAAAGACTGCCTTTGAAGGCCCGTAAGATGCAGTTTACTCAGTCTGGTGGTTGCTCCAAGCATCACTGGGTTAAATGTGTCCCATGGTAATTCAGAAAGAGCGCTTTCTTTAAAACAGTGATATAAGTGCCGTGCGACCAATACTGGAAGATCGTGCGGCACATTTTGCTCAGTATGATGATATCAGAATCTTTCATCACTGGATAACATGTGTCCCGCGGTCTTTCAACTAAAAGCAACAGCTAAAAAGAACAGTGTCAGGTAACAGTGCCCTAATGTGCAAAATCATCCGGCATAGTTTGTGCAGTTGATGTTCTGTAGTTTACTCCATCACTGGACAAAGTGTGTCTCGTGGTTTTGTGACAGTGAACACCAGCAGAAAGAACAGTGAAGCAGCTATTCGTAAGGAAGACAATTTTAAAATTAAACAGCGAGTGTTGGGATAGTCTCTTTTTCCAAACAATTGAAGTGACCAAAGACATCGTTCCAAGTAAAAGAACTGTTGCTGGGACTTATTTATTGTAATATCACAGTGGCTGTTCTTTTTATTTTAGGCGATGTAAACAAGCAGTGTCGATAAGTGTCGAGTGATGTGATGAGTGAAACATAAATATCCTTTCAAAAGTGAAGGGAAATGTCTCTGTGATGTTGTTAATTTTTAAAAAAAATCAATATCACAGTAGCTGTTCTTTTTAAGTTTAAAGGGCCGTTGGTCAAATTGTGATCGTGTTTACAAAGAAATTGATAAAATGTGCATTTTCCAACCTCGGGAAAATCACACGTTGAAAGTGTTTTTTTTTTGTTTTGAAAAAGGTTTCCAAAAGCATTTTTCTTTTCATTTCATTTTTTTCATTTTCCAGTTCCAGCTGTACCTTGGGATATTAAATTGATGCAATTCGAGAAGAAAGCTGAATGAAAAGTACCACTACTCCCATTTAGAATTCGAAATTATACAGAGTACCAACTTAAAACCAATTTCGAATAGGAGTGATCTAAAAAAAAGGATGGTACCTTTATAGAGAATTTCAAACTAAGAATATTTAAGACTGTATGTTTTGAAGAAATCCTAAAAGCTAGTTTTCCGAATAACAGTGCGAAAAGACTGCCTTTGAAGGCCCGTAAGATGCAATTGACTCAGTCTTGTGGTTGCTCCAAGCATAACTGGGTTAAATGTGTCCCATGGTAATTCAGAAAGAGCGCTTTCTTTAAAACAGTGATATAAGTGCCGTGCGATCAATACTGGAAGATCGTGAGGCACATTTTGCTCAGTATGATGATATCAGAATCTTTCATCACTGGGTAACATGTGTCTCGCGGTCTTTCAACTAAAAGCAACAACTAAAAAGAACAGTGTCAGGTAACAGTGCCCTAATGTGCAAAATCATCCGGCATAGTTTGTGCAGTTGATGTTCTGTAGTTTACTCCATCACTGGGCAAAGTGTGTCTCGTGGTTTTGTGACAGTGAACACCAGCAGAAAGAACAGTGAAGCAGCTATTCGTAAGGAAGACAATTTTAAAATTAAACAGCGAGTGTTGGGATAGTCTCTTTTTCCAAACAATTGAAGTGACCAAAGACATCGTTCCAAGTAAAAGAACTGTTGCTGGGACTTATTTATTGTAATATCACAGTGGCTGTTCTTTTTATTTTAGGCGATGTAAACAAGCAGTGTCGATAAGTGTCGAGTGATGTGATGAGTGAAACATAAATATCCTTTCAAAAGTGAAGGGAAATGTCTCTGTGATGTTGTTAATTTTTTAAAAAAATCAATATCACAGTGGCTGTTCTTTTTAAGTTTAAAGGGCCGTTGGTCAAATTGTGATCGTGTTTACAAAGAAATTGATAAAATGTGCATTTTCCAACCTCGGGAAAATCACACGTTGAAAGTGTTTTTTTTTTTGTTTTGAAAAAGGTTTCCAAAAGCATTTTTCTTTTCATTTCATTTTTTCATTTTCCAGTTCCAGCTGTACCTTGGGATATTAAATTGATGCAATTCGAGAAGAAAGCTGAATGAAAAGTACTACTACTCCCATTTAGAATTCGAAATTATACAGAGTACCAACTTAAAACCAATTTCGAATAGGAGTGATCTAAAAAAAAGGATGGTACCTTTATAGAGAATTTCAAACTAAAAATATTTAAGACTGTATGTTTTGAAGAAATCCTAAAAGCTAGTTTTCCGAATAACAGTGCGAAAAGACTGCCTTTGAAGGCCCGTAAGATGCAATTGACTCAGTCTTGTTGCTCCAAGCAGCACTGGGTTAAATGTGTCCCATGGTAATTCAGAAAGAGCGCTTTCTTTAAAACAGTGATATAAGTGCCGTGCGACCAATACTGGAAGATCGTGCGGCACATTTTGCTCAGTATGATGATATCAGAATCTTTCATCACTGGATAACATGTGTCCCGCGGTCTTTCAACTAAAAGCAACAGCTAAAAAGAACAGTGTCAGGTAACAGTGCCCTAATGTGCAAAATCATCCGGCATAGTTTGTGCAGTTGATGTTCTGTAGTTTACTCCATCACTGGACAAAGTGTGTCTGTGGTTTTGTGACAGTGAACACCAGCAGAAAGAACAGTGGAGCAGCTATTCGTAAGGAAGACAATTTTAAAATTAAACAGCGACTGTTGGGATAGTCTCTTTTTCCAAACAATTGAAGTGACTAGACCAAACACTCGTGCTATAATTTTAAAATACCCAACACATTGTGTCAAGTGCTTGTGAGTGTGACGAGTGAAGAACCATAGCAATTAACTCCATTGGCTGTCTAGCCTTAGGTGATTGATTGTCTCATAAAGCTATACAACCATTGAAGTTCGTTGTGAAACACAACCTAAATGTATTTCTAACGTGTTACAGGGATCTTTCAATGTCCGCTGAAGTCAAAGGAACGATCGTTGTGATATGGATACTTTCGACGGCATATCACAGTGATTTTCCTTCATATTTCGGTTGAATACAGCCATCGGGATGGTTAGTTTATGTGTGTGAATGGTGAGAAATAAACCAAAGACATCGTTCCAAGTAAAACAACTGTTGCTGGGATTTATTTATTGTAATATCACAGTGGCTGTTCTTTTTAAGTTTAATGGTTTTCATCGGGCCGTTGCTCAAATTGTGATCGTGTTTACAAAGAAATTGATAAAAAAATCACACGTTGAAAGTGTTTTTTTTTTGTTTTGAAAAAGGTTTCCAAAAGCATTTTTCTTTTCATTTCATTTTTTCATTTTCCAGTTCCAGCTGTACCTTGGGATATTAAATTGATGCAATTCGAGAAGAAAGCTGAATGAAAAGTACTACTACTCCCATTTAGAATTCGAAATTATACAGAGTACCAACTTAAAACCAATTTCGAATAGGAGTGATCTAAAAAAAAGGATGGTACCTTTATAGAGAATTTCAAACTAAAAATATTTAAGACTGTATGTTTTGAAGAAATCCTAAAAGCTAGTTTTCCGAATAACAGTGCGAAAAGACTGCCTTTGAAGGCCCGTAAGATGCAATTGACTCAGTCTTGTTGCTCCAAGCAGCACTGGGTTAAATGTGTCCCATGGTAATTCAGAAAGAGCGCTTTCTTTAAAACAGTGATATAAGTGCCGTGCGACCAATACTGGAAGATCGTGCGGCACATTTTGCTCAGTATGATGATATCAGAATCTTTCATCACTGGATAACATGTGTCCCGCGGTCTTTCAACTAAAAGCAACAGCTAAAAAGAACAGTGTCAGGTAACAGTGCCCTAATGTGCAAAATCATCCGGCATAGTTTGTGCAGTTGATGTTCCGTAGTTTACTCCATCACTGGGCAAAGTGTGTCTGTGGTTTTGTGACAGTGAACACCAGCAGAAAGAACAGTGAAGCAGCTATTCGTAAGGAAGACAATTTTAAAATTAAACAGCGACTGTTGGGATAGTCTCTTTTTCCAAACAATTGAAGTGACCAAAGACATCGTTCCAAGTAAAAGAACTGTTGCTGGGATTTATTTATTGTAATATCACAGTGGCTGTTCTTTTTATTTTAGGCGATGTAAACAAACAGTGTCGATAAGTGTCGAGTGATGTGATGAGTGAAACAAAAATATCCTTTCAAAAGTGAAGGGAAATGTCTCTGTGATGTTGTTAATTTTTTAAAAAAATCAATATCACAGTGGCTGTTCTTTTTAAGTTTAAAGGGCCGTTGGTCAAATTGTGATCGTGTTTACAAAGAAATTGATAAAATGTGCATTTTCAAACCTCGGGAAAATCACACGTTGAAAGTGTTTTTTTTTTTGTTTTGAAAAAGGTTTCCAAAAGCATTTTTCTTTTCATTTCATTTTTTCATTTTCCAGTTCCAGCTGTACCTTGGGATATTAAATTGATGCAATTCGAGAAGAAAGCTGAATGAAAAGTACTACTACTCCCATTTAGAATTCGAAATTATACAGAGTACCAACTTAAAACCAATTTCGAATAGGAGTGATCTAAAAAAAAGGATGGTACCTTTATAGAGAATTTCAAACTAAAAATATTTAAGACTGTATGTTTTGAAGAAATCCTAAAAGCTAGTTTTCCGAATAACAGTGCGAAAAGACTGCCTTTGAAGGCCCGTAAGATGCAATTGACTCAGTCTTGTGGTTGCTCCAAGCATAACTGGGTTAAATGTGTCCCATGGTAATTCAGAAAGAGCGCTTTCTTTAAAACAGTGATATAAGTGCCGTGCGACCAATACTGGAAGATCGTGAGGCACATTTTGCTCAGTATGATGATATCAGAATCTTTCATCACTGGATAACATGTGTCCCGCGGTCTTTCAACTAAAAGCAACAGCTACAAAGAACAGTGTCAGGTAAAAGTGCCCTAATGTGCAAAATCATCCGGCATAGTTTGTGCAGTTGATGTTCTGTAGTTTACTCCATCACTGGACAAAGTGTGTCTCGTGGTTTTGTGACAGTGAGCACCAGCAGAAAGAACAGTGAAGCAGCTATTCGTAAGGAAGACAATTTTAAAATTAAACAGCGACTGTTGGGATAGTCTCTTTTTCCAAACAATTGAAGTGACTAGACCAAACACTCGTGCTATAATTTTAAAATACTCAACACACTGTGTCAAGTGCTTGTGAGTGTGACGAGTGAAGAACCATAGCAATTAACTCCATTGGGTGTCTAGCCTTAGGTGATTGATTGTCTCATAAAGCTATACAACCATTGAAGTTCGTTGTGAAACACAACCTAAATGTATTTCTAACGTGTTACAGGGATCTTTCAATGTCCGCTGAAGTCAAAGGAACGATCGTTGTGATATGGATACTTTCGACGGCATATCACAGTGATTTTCCTTCATATTTCGGTTGAACACAGCCATCGGGATGGTTAGTTTATGTGTGTGAATGGTGAGAAATAAACCAAAGACATCGTTCCAAGTAAAACAACTGTTGCTGGGATTTATTTATTGTAATATCACAGTGGCTGTTCTTTTTAAGTTTAATGGTTTTCATCGGGCCGTTGCTCAAATTGTGATCGTGTTTACAAAGAAATTGATAAAAAAATCACACGTTGAAAGTGTTTTTTTTTTGTTTTGAAAAAGGTTTCCAAAAGCATTTTTCTTTTCATTTCATTTTTTCATTTTCCAGTTCCAGCTGTACCTTGGGATATTAAATTGATGCAATTCGAGAAGAAAGCTGAATGAAAAGTACTACTACTCCCATTTAGAATTCGAAATTATACAGAGTACCAACTTAAAACCAATTTCGAATAGGAGTGATCTAAAAAAAAGGATGGTACCTTTATAGAGAATTTCAAACTAAAAATATTTAAGACTGTATGTTTTGAAGAAATCCTAAAAGCTAGTTTTCCGAATAACAGTGCGAAAAGACTGCCTTTGAAGGCCCGTAAGATGCAATTGACTCAGTCTTGTGGTTGCTCCAAGCATAACTGGGTTAAATGTGTCCCATGGTAATTCAGAAAGAGCGCTTTCTTTAAAACAGTGATATAAGTGCCGTGCGACCAATACTGGAAGATCGTGAGCCACATTTTGCTCAGTATGATGATATCAGAATCTTTCAGCACTGGGTAACATGTGTCTCGCGGTCTTTCAACTAAAAGCAACAGCTAAAAAGAACAGTGTCAGGTAACAGTGCCCTAATGTGCAAAATCATCCGGCATAGTTTGTGCAGTTGATGTTCTGTAGTTTACTCCATCACTGGGCAAAGTGTGTCTCGTGGTTTTGTGACAGTGAACACCAGCAGAAAGAACAGTGAAGCAGCTATTCGTAAGGAAGACAATTTTAAAATTAAACAGCGACTGTTGGGATAGTCTCTTTTTCCAAACAATTGAAGTGACCAAAGACATCGTTCCAAGTAAAAGAACTGTTGCTGGGATTTATTTATTGTAATATCACAGTGGCTGTTCTTTTTATTTTAGGCGATGTAAACAAACAGTGTCGATAAGTGTCGAGTGATGTGATGAGTGAAACATAAATATCCTTTCAAAAGTGAAGGGAAATGTCTCTGTGATGTTGTTAATTTTTTAAAAAAATCAATATCACAGTGGCTGTTCTTTTTAAGTTTAAAGGGCCGTTGGTCAAATTGTGATCGTGTTTACAAAGAAATTGATAAAATGTGCATTTTCCAACCTCGGGAAAATCACACGTTGAAAGTGTTTTTTTTTTGTTTTGAAAAAGGTTTCCAAAAGCATTTTTCTTTTCATTTCATTTTTTCATTTTCCAGTTCCAGCTGTACCTTGGGATATTAAATTGATGCAATTCGAGAAGAAAGCTGAATGAAAAGTACTACTACTCCCATTTAGAATTCGAAATTATACAGAGTACCAACTTAAAACCAATTTCGAATAGGAGTGATCTAAAAAAAAGGATGGTACCTTTATAGAGAATTTCAAACTAAAAATATTTAAGACTGTATGTTTTGAAGAAATCCTAAAAGCTAGTTTTCCGAATAACAGTGCGAAAAGACTGCCTTTGAAGGCCCGTAAGATGCAATTGACTCAGTCTTGTGGTTGCTCCAAGCATAACTGGGTTAAATGTGTCCAATGGTAATTCAGAAAGAGCGCTTTCTTTAAAACAGTGATATAAGTGCCGTGCGACCAATACTGGAAGATCGTGAGCCACATTTTGCTCAGTATGATGATATCAGAATCTTTCATCACTGGATAACATGTGTCCCGCGGTCTTTCAACTAAAAGCAACAGCTAAAAAGAACAGTGTCAGGTAACAGTGTCCTAATGTGCAAAATCATCCGGCATAGTTTGTGCAGTTGATGTTCTGTAGTTTACTCCATCACTGGGCAAAGTGTGTCTCGTGGTTTTGTGACAGTGAACACCAGCAGAAAGAACAGTGAAGCAGCTATTCGTAAGGAAGACAATTTTAAAATTAAACAGCGACTGTTGGGATAGTCTCTTTTTCCAAACAATTGAAGTGACCAAAGACATCGTTCCAAGTAAAAGAACTGTTGCTGGGATTTATTTATTGTAATATCACAGTGGCTGTTCTTTTTATTTTAGGCGATGTAAACAAACAGTGTCGATAAGTGTTGAGTGATGTGATGAGTGAAACATAAATATCCTTTCAAAAGTGAAGGGAAATGTCTCTGATGTTGTTAATTTTTTAAAATAATCAATATCACAGTGGCTGTTCTTTTTAAGTTTAAAGGGCCGTTGCTCAAATTGTGATCGTGTTTACAAAGAAATTGATAAAATGTGCATTTTCCAACCTCGGGAAAATCACACGTTGAAAGTGTTTTTTTTTTTGTTTTGAAAAAGGTTTCCAAAAGCATTTTTCTTTTCATTTCATTTTTTTCATTTTCCAGTTCCAGCTGTACCTTGGGATATTAAATTGATGCAATTCGAGAAGAAAGCTGAAAAAAGTACTACTACTCCCATTTGGAATTCGAAATTACACAGAGTACCAACTTAAAACCAATTTCGAATAGGAGAGACTTTCGGAACGAAATAGAGAGAAGAGCCTCAGGGGCGGACTTGTGTCCTCCGTGAACGATCAATACGTCAATACGTGACGGGATTCGAATTTGATTCACATGTAAAATCGACTAATCTTAATGAAGGTATGGCTCGTTAAGAGAAGCGATTTTCTAAACATCTTTCCCGCATACAACTTGGGGATGACGAGTGCAATATTATACCAAAAAGTGCAAACGGTCTTTGTTCTCAAAAAAGAGTCTTCCAAAGTAAAAAAAAGGATGGTACCTTTATAGAGAATTTCAAACTAAAAATATTTAAGACTGTATGTCTGAAGAAATCCTAAAAGCTATTTGAAGGCCCGTAAGATGCAGTTTACTCAGTCTGGTGGTTGCTCCAAGCATCACTGGGTTAAATGTGTCCCATGGTAATTCAGAAAGAGCGCTTTCTTTAAAACAGTGATATAAGTGCCGTGCGACCAATACTGGAAGATCGTGCGGCACATTTTACTCAGTATGATGATATCAGAATCTTTCATCACTGTATAACATGTGTCCCGCGGTCTTTCAACTAAAAGCAACAGCTAAAAAGAACAGTGTCAGGTAACAGTGCCCTAATGTGCAAAATCATCCGGCATAGTTTGTGCAGTTGATGTTCTGTAGTTTACTCCATCACTGGACAAAGTGTGTCTCGTGGTTTTGTGACAGTGAACACCAGCAGAAAGAGCAGTGAAGCAGCTATTCGTAAGGAAGACAATTTTAAAATTAAACAGCGAGTGTTGGGATAGTCTCTTTTTCCAAACAATTGAAGTGACCAAAGACATCGTTCCAAGTAAAAGAACTGTTGCTGGGATTTATTTATTGTAATATCACAGTGGCTGTTCTTTTTATTTTAGGCGATGTAAACAAACAGTGTCGATAAGTGTCGAGTGATGTGATGAGTGAAACATAAATATCCTTTCAAAAGTGAAGGGAAATGTCTCTGATGTTGTTAATTTTTTAAAAAAATCAATATCACAGTGGCTGTTCTTTTTAAGTTTAAAGGGCCGTTGGTCAAATTGTGATCGTGTTTACAAAGAAATTGATAAAATGTGCATTTTCCAACCTCGGGAAAATCACACGTTGAAAGTGTTTTTTTTTTTTGTTTTGAAAAAGGTTTCCAAAAGCATTTTTCTTTTCATTTCATTTTTTCATTTTCCAGTTCCAGCTGTACCTTGGGATATTAAATTGATGCAATTCGAGAAGAAAGCTGAATGAAAAGTACTACTACTCCCATTTAGAATTCGAAATTATACAGAGTACCAACTTAAAACCAATTTCGAATAGGAGTGATCTAAAAAAAAGGATGGTACCTTTATAGAGAATTTCAAACTAAAAATATTTAAGACTGTATGTTTTGAAGAAATCCTAAAAGCTAGTTTTCCGAATAACAGTGCGAAAAGACTGCCTTTGAAGGCCCGTAAGATGCAATTGACTCAGTCTTGTGGTTGCTCCAAGCATAACTGGGTTAAATGTGTCCCATGGTAATTCAGAAAGAGCGCTTTCTTTAAAACAGTGATATAAGTGCCGTGCGACCAATACTGGAAGATCGTGAGGCACATTTTGCTCAGTATGATGATATCAGAATCTTTCAGCACTGGGTAACATGTGTCTCGCGGTCTTTCAACTAAAAGCAACAGCTAAAAAGAACAGTGTCAGGTAACAGTGCCCTAATGTGCAAAATCATCCGGCATAGTTTGTGCAGTTGATGTTCTGTAGTTTACTCCATCACTGGGCAAAGTGTGTCTCGTGGTTTTGTGACAGTGAACACCAGCAGAAAGAACAGTGAAGCAGCTATTCGTAAGGAAGACAATTTTAAAATTAAACAGCGAGTGTTGGGATAGTCTCTTTTTCCAAACAATTGAAGTGACCAAAGACATCGTTCCAAGTAAAAGAACTGTTGCTGGGATTTATTTATTGTAATATCACAGTGGCTGTTCTTTTTATTTTAGGCGATGTAAACAAACAGTGTCGATAAGTGTTGAGTGATGTGATGAGTGAAACATAAATATCCTTTCAAAAGTGAAGGGAAATGTCTCTGATGTTGTTAATTTTTTAAAAAAATCAATATCACAGTGGCTGTTCTTTTTAAGTTTAAAGGGCCGTTGGTCAAATTGTGATCGTGTTTACAAAGAAATTGATAAAATGTGCATTTTCCAACCTCGGGAAAATCACACGTTGAAAGTGTTTTTTTTTTGTTTTGAAAAAGGTTTCCAAAAGCATTTTTCTTTTCATTTCATTTTTTCATTTTCCAGTTCCAGCTGTACCTTGGGATATTAAATTGATGCAATTCGAGAAGAAAGCTGAATGAAAAGTACTACTACTCCCATTTAGAATTCGAAATTATACAGAGTACCAACTTAAAACCAATTTCGAATAGGAGTGATCTAAAAAAAAGGATGGTACCTTTATAGAGAATTTCAAACTAAAAATATTTAAGACTGTATGTTTTGAAGAAATCCTAAAACCTAGTTTTCCGAATAACAGTGCGAAAAGACTGCCTTTGAAGGCCCGTAAGATGCAATTGACTCAGTCTTGTGGTTGCTCCAAGCATAACTGGGTTAAATGTGTCCCATGGTAATTCAGAAAGAGCGCTTTCTTTAAAACAGTGATATAAGTGCCGTGCGACCAATACTGGAAGATCGTGCGGCACATTTTGCTCAGTATGATGATATCAGAATCTTTCATCACTGGATAACATGTGTCCCGCGGTCTTTCAACTAAAAGCAACAGCTAAAAAGAACAGTGTCAGGTAACAGTGCCCTAATGTGCAAAATCATCCGGCATAGTTTGTGCAGTTGATGTTCTGTAGTTTACTCCATCACTGGACAAAGTGTGTCTCGTGGTTTTGTGACAGTGAGCACCAGCAGAAAGAACAGTGAAGCAGCTATTCGTAAGGAAGACAATTTTAAAATTAAACAGCGACTGTTGGGATAGTCTCTTTTTCCAAACAATTGAAGTGACTAGACCAAACACTCGTGCTATAATTTTAAAATACTCAACACACTGTGTCAAGTGCTTGTGAGTGTGACGAGTGAAGAACCATAGCAATTAACTCCATTGGGTGTCTAGCCTTAGGTGATTGATTGTCTCATAAAGCTATACAACCATTGAAGTTCGTTGTGAAACACAACCTAAATGTATTTCTAACGTGTTACAGGGATCTTTCAATGTCCGCTGAAGTCAAAGGAACGATCGTTGTGATATGGATACTTTCGACGGCATATCACAGTGATTTTCCTTCATATTTCGGTTGAACACAGCCATCGGGATGGTTAGTTTATGTGTGTGAATGGTGAGAAATAAACCAAAGACATCGTTCCAAGTAAAACAACTGTTGCTGGGATTTATTTATTGTAATATCACAGTGGCTGTTCTTTTTAAGTTTAATGGTTTTCATCGGGCCGTTGCTCAAATTGTGATCGTGTTTACAAAGAAATTGATAAAAAAATCACACGTTGAAAGTGTTTTTTTTTTGTTTTGAAAAAGGTTTCCAAAAGCATTTTTCTTTTCATTTAATTTTTTCATTTTCCAGTTCCAGCTGTACCTTGGGATATTAAATTGATGCAATTCGAGAAGAAAGCTGAATGAAAAGTACTACTACTCCCATTTAGAATTCGAAATTATACAGAGTACCAACTTAAAACCAATTTCGAATAGGAGTGATCTAAAAAAAAGGATGGTACCTTTATAGAGAATTTCAAACTAAAAATATTTAAGACTGTATGTTTTGAAGAAATCCTAAAACCTAGTTTTCCGAATAACAGTGCGAAAAGACTGCCTTTGAAGGCCCGTAAGATGCAATTGACTCAGTCTTGTGGTTGCTCCAAGCATAACTGGGTTAAATGTGTCCCATGGTAATTCAGAAAGAGCGCTTTCTTTAAAACAGTGATATAAGTGCCGTGCGACCAATACTGGAAGATCGTGAGGCACATTTTGCTCAGTATGATGATATCAGAATCTTTCATCACTGGGTAACATGTGTCTCGCGGTCTTTCAACTAAAAGCAACAGCTAAAAAGAACAGTGTCAGGTAACAGTGCCCTAATGTGCAAAATCATCCGGCATAGTTTGTGCAGTTGATGTTCTGTAGTTTACTCCATCACTGGACAAAGTGTGTCTCGTGGTTTTGTGACAGTGAGCACCAGCAGAAAGAACAGTGAAGCAGCTATTCGTAAGGAAGACAATTTTAAAATTAAACAGCGAGTGTTGGGATAGTCTCTTTTTCCAAACAATTGAAGTGACCAAAGACATCGTTCCAAGTAAAAGAACTGTTGCTGGGATTTATTTATTGTAATATCACAGTGGCTGTTCTTTTTATTTTAGGCGATGTAAACAAACAGTGTCGATAAGTGTCGAGTGATGTGATGAGTGAAACATAAATATCCTTTCAAAAGTGAAGGGAAATGTCTCTGTGATGTTGTTAATTTTTTAAAAAAATCAATATCACAGTGGCTGTTCTTTTTAAGTTTAAAGGGCCGTTGGTCAAATTGTGATCGTGTTTACAAAGAAATTGATAAAATGTGCATTTTCCAACCTCGGGAAAATCACACGTTGAAAGTGTTTTTTTTTTTGTTTTGAAAAAGGTTTCCAAAAGCATTTTTCTTTTCATTTCATTTTTTCATTTTCCAGTTCCAGCTGTACCTTGGGATATTAAATTGATGCAATTCGAGAAGAAAGCTGAATGAAAAGTACTACTACTCCCATTTAGAATTCGAAATTATACAGAGTACCAACTTAAAACCAATTTCGAATAGGAGTGATCTAAAAAAAAAGGATGGTACCTTTATAGAGAATTTCAAACTAAAAATATTTAAGACTGTATGTTTTGAAGAAATCCTAAAAGCTAGTTTTCCGAATAACAGTGCGAAAAGACTGCCTTTGAAGGCCCGTAAGATGCAATTGACTCAGTCTTGTGGTTGCTCCAAGCATAACTGGGTTAAATGTGTCCCATGGTAATTCAGAAAGAGCGCTTTCTTTAAAACAGTGATATAAGTGCCGTGCGACCAATACTGAAAGATCGTGCGGCACATTTTGCTCAGTATGATGATATCAGAATCTTTCATCACTGGATAACATGTGTCCCGCGGTCTTTCAACTAAAAGCAACAGCTAAAAAGAACAGTGTCAGGTAACAGTGCCCTAATGTGCAAAATCATCCGGCATAGTTTGTGCAGTTGATGTTCTGTAGTTTACTCCATCACTGGGCAAAGTGTGTCTCGTGGTTTTGTGACAGTGAACACCAGCAGAAAGAACAGTGAAGCAGCTATTCGTAAGGAAGACAATTTTAAAATTAAACAGCGACTGTTGGGATAGTCTCTTTTTCCAAACAATTGAAGTGACCAAAGACATCGTTCCAAGTAAAAGAACTGTTGCTGGGATTTATTTATTGTAATATCACAGTGGCTGTTCTTTTTATTTTAGGCGATGTAAACAAACAGTGTCGATAAGTGTTGAGTGATGTGATGAGTGAAACATAAATATCCTTTCAAAAGTGAAGGGAAATGTCTCTGATGTTGTTAATTTTTTAAAATAATCAATATCACAGTGGCTGTTCTTTTTAAGTTTAAAGGGCCGTTGCTCAAATTGTGATCGTGTTTACAAAGAAATTGATAAAATGTGCATTTTCCAACCTCGGGAAAATCACACGTTGAAAGTGTTTTTTTTTTGTTTTGAAAAAGGTTTCCAAAAGCATTTTTCTTTTCATTTCATTTTTTTCATTTTCCAGTTCCAGCTGTACCTTGGGATATTAAATTGATGCAATTCGAGAAGAAAGCTGAAAAAAGTACTACTACTCCCATTTGGAATTCGAAATTACACAGAGTACCAACTTAAAACCAATTTCGAATAGGAGAGACTTTCGGAACGAAATAGAGAGAAGAGCCTCAGGGGCGGACTTGTGTCCTCCGTGAACGATCAATACGTCAATACGTGACGGGATTCGAATTTGATTCACATGTAAAATCGACTAATCTTAATGAAGGTATGGCTCGTTAAGAGAAGCGATTTTCTAAACATCTTTCCCGCATACAACTTGGGGATGACGAGTGCAATATTATACCAAAAAGTGCAAACGGTCTTTGTTCTCAAAAAAGAGTCTTCCAAAGTAAAAAAAAGGATGGTACCTTTATAGAGAATTTCAAACTAAAAATATTTAAGACTGTATGTCTGAAGAAATCCTAAAAGCTATTTTTTCGAATAACAGTGCGAAAAGACTGCCTTTGAAGGCCCGTAAGATGCAGTTTACTCAGTCTGGTGGTTGCTCCAAGCATCACTGGGTTAAATGTGTCCCATGGTAATTCAGAAAGAGCGCTTTCTTTAAAACAGTGATATAAGTGCCGTGCGACCAATACTGGAAGATCGTGAGGCACATTTTGCTCAGTATGATGATATCAGAATCTTTCATCACTGTATAACATGTGTCCCGCGGTCTTTCAACTAAAAGCAACAGCTAAAAAGAACAGTGTCAGGTAACAGTGCCCTAATGTGCAAAATCATCCGGCATAGTTTGTGCAGTTGATGTTCTGTAGTTTACTCCATCACTGGACAAAGTGTGTCTCGTGGTTTTGTGACAGTGAACACCAGCAGAAAGAACAGTGAAGCAGCTATTCGTAAGGAAGACAATTTTAAAATTAAACAGCGAGTGTTGGGATAGTCTCTTTTTCCAAACAATTGAAGTGACCAAAGACATCGTTCCAAGTAAAAGAACTGTTGCTGGGATTTATTTATTGTAATATCACAGTGGCTGTTCTTTTTATTTTAGGCGATGTAAACAAACAGTGTCGATAAGTGTCGAGTGATGTGATGAGTGAAACATAAATATCCTTTCAAAAGTGAAGGGAAATGTCTCTGATGTTGTTAATTTTTTAAAAAAATCAATATCACAGTGGCTGTTCTTTTTAAGTTTAAAGGGCCGTTGGTCAAATTGTGATCGTGTTTACAAAGAAATTGATAAAATGTGCATTTTCCAACCTCGGGAAAATCACACGTTGAAAGTGTTTTTTTTTTTGTTTTGAAAAAGGTTTCCAAAAGCATTTTTCTTTTCATTTCATTTTTTCATTTTCCAGTTCCAGCTGTACCTTGGGATATTAAATTGATGCAATTCGAGAAGAAAGCTGAATGAAAAGTACTACTACTCCCATTTAGAATTCGAAATTATACAGAGTACCAACTTAAAACCAATTTCGAATAGGAGTGATCTAAAAAAAAGGATGGTACCTTTATAGAGAATTTCAAACTAAAAATATTTAAGACTGTATGTTTTGAAGAAATCCTAAAAGCTAGTTTTCCGAATAACAGTGCGAAAAGACTGCCTTTGAAGGCCCGTAAGATGCAATTGACTCAGTCTTGTGGTTGCTCCAAGCATAACTGGGTTAAATGTGTCCCATGGTAATTCAGAAAGAGCGCTTTCTTTAAAACAGTGATATAAGTGCCGTGCGACCAATACTGGAAGATCGTGAGGCACATTTTGCTCAGTATGATGATATCAGAATCTTTCAGCACTGGGTAACATGTGTCTCGCGGTCTTTCAACTAAAAGCAACAGCTAAAAAGAACAGTGTCAGGTAACAGTGCCCTAATGTGCAAAATCATCCGGCATAGTTTGTGCAGTTGATGTTCTGTAGTTTACTCCATCACTGGGCAAAGTGTGTCTCGTGGTTTTGTGACAGTGAACACCAGCAGAAAGAACAGTGAAGCAGCTATTCGTAAGGAAGACAATTTTAAAATTAAACAGCGAGTGTTGGGATAGTCTCTTTTTCCAAACAATTGAAGTGACCAAAGACATCGTTCCAAGTAAAAGAACTGTTGCTGGGATTTATTTATTGTAATATCACAGTGGCTGTTCTTTTTATTTTAGGCGATGTAAACAAACAGTGTCGATAAGTGTCGAGTGATGTGATGAGTGAAACATAAATATCCTTTCAAAAGTGAAGGGAAATGTCTCTGTGATGTTGTTAATTTTTTAAAAAAATCAATATCACAGTGGCTGTTCTTTTTAAGTTTAAAGGGCCGTTGCTCAAATTGTGATCGTGTTTACAAAGAAATTGATAAAATGTGCATTTTCAAACCTCGGGAAAATCACACGTTGAAAGTGTTTTTTTTTTTTTTGTTTTGAAAAAGGTTTCCAAAAGCATTTTTCTTTTCATTTCATTTTTTCATTTTCCAGTTCCAGCTGTACCTTGGGATATTAAATTGATGCAATTCGAGAAGAAAGCTGAATGAAAAGTACTCCCATTTAGAATTCGAAATTATACAGAGTACCAACTTAAAACCAATTTCGAATAGGAGTGATCTAAAAAAAAGGATGGTACCTTTATAGAGAATTTCAAATTAAAAATATTTAAGACTGTATGTTTTGAAGAAATCCTAAAAGCTAGTTTTTCGAATAACAGTGCGAAAAGACTGCCTTTGAAGGCCCGTAAGATGCAATTGACTCAGTCTTGTGGTTGCTCCAAGCATAACTGGGTTAAATGTGTCCCATGGTAATTCAGAAAGAGCGCTTTCTTTAAAACAGTGATATAAGTGCCGTGCGACCAATACTGGAAGATCGTGAGGCACATTTTGCTCAGTATGATGATATCAGAATCTTTCATCACTGGGTAACATGTGTCTCGCGGTCTTTCAACTAAAAGCAACAGCTAAAAAGAACAGTGTCAGGTAACAGTGCCCTAATGTGCAAAATCATCCGGCATAGTTTGTGCAGTTGATGTTCTGTAGTTTACTCCATCACTGGGCAAAGTGTGTCTCGTGGTTTTGTGACAGTGAACACCAGCAGAAAGAACAGTGAAGCAGCTATTCGTAAGGAAGACAATTTTAAAATTAAACAGCGAGTGTTGGGATAGTCTCTTTTTCCAAACAATTGAAGTGACCAAAGACATCGTTCCAAGTAAAAGAACTGTTGCTGGGATTTATTTATTGTAATATCACAGTGGCTGTTCTTTTTATTTTAGGCGATGTAAACAAACAGTGTCGATAAGTGTCGAGTGATGTGATGAGTGAAACATAAATATCCTTTCAAAAGTGAAGGGAACTGTCTCTGTGATGTTGTTAATTTTTTAAAAAATCAATATCACAGTGGCTGTTCTTTTTAAGTTTAAAGGTTTTCATCGGGCCGTTGCTCAAATTGTGATCGTGTTTACAAAGAAATTGATAAAATGTGCATTTTTTAACCTCGGGAAAATCACACGTTGAAAGCGTTTTTTTTTTTTGTTTTGAAAAAGGTTTCCAAAAGCATTTTTCTTTTCATTTCATTTTTGCATTTTCCAGTTGATGCAATTCGAGAAGACGTCCTAACAACTAATATTAGTAGAATCCTTTTTTCCACACAAATAATCCTTCTAAATCGAATACTTTACTACCTACAATATAAGATGTCCTGTTTCAAGTAAACTTCTCTCTAAATCATTTTGACATTTGTTCAGTTTAAACAATATTCCTGATGATGAAAAGCATATTTTGGCTTAAGCTCTTCTAAAATGCCCGACAATCACAGAAACAAGTTGAACTGGCGTTCAACTTCTTGACGTATAAATGACAGGCGACGAACGTTCAGCTTCTTTTTTTTGAGAGAGTACATTATTTGAGTTTTTGTTGAATTCTCAAACTTAATTGGTCGCATTCAAGAATCTAGTTATCTTAAGTCGACTAGATTGGTCTGGATGAGATGTAACCTGAACGCAAAAACCTGATTGGTCGGGAACGTCACTTTTCCTACGTCATCCATATACGCGAACTGTCAACTTAGTACTCAGTCACGAATTCCTTGACTAAATTCGTCGGCTACACCTCCACAAACGTCAACTGAAACAGCTGCTCACATGGCCGATTTCGACCAATCAAAACCGAGATTCACTTAGTGAGAGAGCTCTCAGACTTATTAAACTAGATACTTGAACGTCCCCATTACTTCATTAGATCAGGAATCAACATTTGAATGAAATATGTTTTTACAGATTTTTCATTTTGTCGAACATTCAATTGAATTATTTTTATAAACAATATGCTACCAATAAACATTTTTAGTTTCAACTCTAAATTTTATTAGTTCACAGTGGCTATTTGTATGGAACATAACATTTCACTTCAATTGATTATTAGTACGGCGCAATATATTCACTATTATGTTTTTCGTATTTTTCTTTTGCTAGCCTAGTATGCTACTTGCGCTTAAATTAAACTCATATATAAAAATGACTCCAAAGATAAAATTAAACAAAGCAGTTAAGCCGAGCAGTACGCAGTTCAAGATAAATTTTTTAGCAACTGTACGAAAAATCTCTACAGAATTTAATTAAGCGTATTAATGCAAAATACATTTTGACAGATCCAGAGAAAATATCGGTAGGTATTCGCAACAAAATTTCAAACGAAAGAAAATTAACAGTAAAGAGAATGGTTAGTTCAACAGAAAGAAATTCGTTATTAATTTAATTTCCTTTAGAATTGGAATATTTTAACGAGGAGTAATGGAAGAGATCAAGCAGCTTTACCAAAACAGTTTTTTTTCTAACTGTCAAAATTAAGCCAACATTAAGCGAAGCGAAGAGAGAAACATTGGAGAGGTGCTTAATTAACCCTAGTAGGCTTATGTTGCTGACTACGCCTAATAAGCTAAACATTCGGTGATTCAACGATCTGTACTAAAATATGTTTTTTTAAGCTTTGTTTAATACATATGGTTTTATTTTCTTTTTCCTGAAACATTTAGATTGTATTCCCAAATAAAAAACTTGATTTTACTAAGTATATTCTTCATTTTTTTACTATTAAGCAGTCTTTTAAAAAACGCAGCATTTTTCAGTCTAAAATGAATATGTCTTCACAATATTTAAAAAAACTGAGAAAAAACATTCCTTCTTTGGCAATATAAAATTAATAATAAGAGGGGATAAGAAAAAAAAATAAAGGAACTAATTTTTCTGTGCGCAAAATCCGCAAAAGTCAATTCGATGTTGATGGTGATCAAAGTTTCAAAAACGATATCGTTCAGACGATCGTTGATGTACGGAATCTGCACCCTGAATAAAATGTACTACTACTCCGATTTAGAATTCCGGAAGTATTATACAGAGTACCAACTTAAAATTTCAAATATGATTGACTTTCGGAACGAAATAGAGAGTAGGGCCCCTGTTCGGAACTCTGTTCAAATTATTCGTTTCGGAACAAAATAAATATAAACGCATTTATTTGACATTAATAATATATTCCGCTGCAATTGGTTGTCGGAGTGCTCCGAAAAAATGCGCTGTGTGGCTGTCAAAAGTAAGTGACATGAAGTAAAACAACGCAGTGCGGCAAGGTGGGCTTTTTATGTCAACGGAGAATTTTTCAGGGGTTGTATCGGAACGGAGTTAATAGTATCTCGAATGGAATGGAATTTGGAGAAGATTCCTTTCCGATCGGATACATCGATAGGGGTAATTTTTATTGAAAACATCAAAACCTAGACCTTGCCGTGTTGTGAAGCCAGCCATACGTCAGTCAGAATACACAAGACGGTCGAAGAGCCACTTCGCTGGTAGATGTATTTTTGCCAATGCATAGCTCGTTAAAGGCCCCAGCCCATAGAATTCGCTGCTTACGTCAACATTGACGTATTCAATGGAACGAGCAGTCCCAAGAATCCGCCGTGACAGCCGGTGACAGATTACCTCATTTTTTATTTCCACCAAGTGCTTCTTCTCATCCTGTGCCAATGTCAACTGTCAAAGGGGCAACGGACAGAAAAGTAGAAAGCAAACCTACTTTCTGCGTCGCACGTGCGCTGCTTATGGGTCAGCCTCGACAAGCTGCTGTCTATTCTATTCTATCAACCTGTCAAATACGTTTCCACAACGAAAGCGTCGGATCGAATGTGTTGGCTCCGTCGCTGGTGACTTCAAAATTCTCCATCTGCAATGTTCCTACTGATTGATCACTGAAAACTTGTAAAAGCCACACTACTAGACAATCTAGCAAATAAAACACGTAACATTTTGTTCGACGAGTTCGTTTATGATTTATTTTTTCCCTTTATTGAAATAAAAAAAGAAAAATTTGCTTTACATTAAAATTACATAGCCATTTATATATTTTTGGATTTAAAAAACAAAAAAAAAATGAGTTAATAAAATTGTATAAATTGGAAGGCAAAATACCTGAAAAAAATCTAAACAAAACAAAAATTTAGTTAAGTACCCTTTAAATCAAACGAAAAGAAAGTTAAAACAATTTGAAATTAAGAAAACTGAATATAACTCGGTATTTTGTGTTTATTGAATTTTTTATTGAACTTTTGTTTGTTTCCAAAGTCAAACTCGTCTGTGGGTGTGTTCACAAATTCTTGACGACACTTAAATTTTAATGAATTGTATTCGTGGATATAATGTATATTGTATATATATAATGTATGTATGGACATATTTTCAATTATTAAATGTTTAGTTTGTTTTTATTTTAATGTGACTCCTAGTATTAGAATTTAATTATTTTTTTTTTTTTAGTTTAGTTTGATATTTACAGGGTTACATTAGTGGTCAGCAGATGTGGTTAGACAAATCGTGAATGGAAATGACAAAACCGTGTAAAGAAAAATGTGTTGGCCAATCTGATTTTTTTTTAAATATTTAATGCCCGTATAAGTAGTTCCTGTCACTTAATTACTTAAGAACTGAGTGAACAAATGACCCGCCACAAACTGCAATGCTGTACAATATATGCAATGAATTAAAAGAAATTCACAATAGCAGGAATGTACATTTTCTACAAGTGTTTCGTTAATTTTACGGGTTTCGGGGACAACTTGAAGTGAAATTTTTGACTATGTGTGACCCGATCACTAATGGTGTATAATAATTTGTTGTTTAAGGTTATGAATAAGTAACGTGTATAATAACAAAGATGCATGTGTTACCAACAAATGAAATACACACATACACATACTTACTATAGTACTATAAAAATATTTTTATTTTGATTTTTTTTTTTTTTTTTTCATTTTTGTTGTAAGAATTACGACATGGAAATAACATCGTGCTACTTAAACTATATGGTTATAAAAAATAATGATCTTAGTATAGAATACGAATGGAAATTTAGAAATTGCAAACTGTGGGGAACAAGCAAAATCCACGAATAGAAATTGAAAAGAACCTTCAGATGGTTGGTAAAAAGGAGGCTTTGCAGTGATGCCAGACTTTTCGGACTGAATTGCTTACGACGATTATCAAAAATAACCAAAAATGTTCAAATATACACTGACTTATTATTTTTGTTCTGAGAGATAAAAAAATGAATTTTTTCGCCCTTTTAGCTTATTTCGAAAGGCAAAATGCCCAAAAAATGGGTAATTACCCACGATCTGGCATCACTGCGCTCTTGTTGTGTTCACTAACTGTCTTATTTCAAAAACTACACACCTCTAAATCAAACTTGATGTGATTTTCAAACGATTTATTTATTGAAATAATAGAAAGAAGGGCCAGTGGTTTTAAAAAATTATGCCATGGCTGTCCAAGGACGTTGGTTATGCGCCAATCAGGGGCCCTACTCTGTATCTCGTTTCGAAAGTAACATTTTTCGAAAATGAATCGAGTACAAAACTCTCTATTTCGAAAGCTTAATGAAAAGTACTACTACTCCCATTTAGAATTCGAAATTATACAGAGTTAAAACCAATTTCGTATAGGATTGACTTTCGGAACGAAATAGAGAGAAGGGCCCCAGGGGCGGACTTATGTCCTCCGTGAACGATCAATACGTCAATACGTGACGGGATTCGAATTTGATTCACATGTAAAATCGACTAAATTCAGTGAAGGTATGGCTCGTTAAGAGAAGCGATTTTCTAAACCTCTTTCCCGCATACAACTTGAGGATAACGAGTGCAATATTATACCAAAAACTGCAAACGGTCTTTGTTCTCAAAAAAGAGTCTTCCAAAGTAAAAAAAAAGGATGGTACCTTTATAGAGAATTTCAAACTAAAAATATTTAAGACTGTATGCGTAGAAAATTCAAACGTTCCTCTCGTCTTTTAATGGTCCTCCCAAATCGTGGATTTAAACTTGATAACAAATCTACTATCTAAAAAAAGGATGGTACCTTTATAGAGAATTTCAAACTAAAAATATTTAAGACTGTATGCGTAGAAAATTCAAACGTTCCTCTCGTCTTTTAATTGTCCTCTCAAATCGTGGATTTAAACTTGATAACAAATCTACCTACCTACTCGTCCAAAGGAAAATAAACAAACTCCAAACATAAAAAAGAAAATATATATCTCAAACTAAGAATCTTCCTAATAGCTACTAGAAACCCTATTCAACTATAGTATTAGTACTATACAAAAAACACTGTTTATCTATATTTACAAGTTCAATAAAAAATGTGCTTCTCTTTATAATTCAACTCGAAATCAAAACCATCATAAATATTGGTTTTGGTTAATTTTCATTTACGATTTGCTTTTCTTTTTCAGTTTTCTTTAAATATTTATTTATTTGTGTATTATTATTATAAAGTTTTTTATACTTTTTTTGTTGCTTCTTTTTCAAACGATAGTTGATAAAGAGACAGAGAGAGGGTTTAGCAAATTTGTTTGAAAGCCCTTTTCACATTATTTCAGATCTGTAAAATATATTTATAAAATTTTTGTTATATATGTTTTCTGTTTTTTTTTTTCCATAACGTTATTATTTTTTTTATATGTAAGAAAGTAGAAATCAAATTAAAAAATAATTGTATTTATTTATTTATTTTTTTTTTTTTTTTTTTTTTTATTTTTATTTATACCCAACTGGAGACGTGGTTGTTGGTGTTCCAGAGTTAGTTGAATTCTTACGACCTCCGCCCACCGTTCATACATATTTTTTTAGTGTGTGGTAATGCAAACTGTTTTTGGTATTTACAAGATGTTTTCAAGATGTGGTTGGTGCTGCTGGTGCTGCTGGTGCTATGTTTCGATTCCGGATAATTTTAAAATTGTTGATTTTAATAAAGTTCTTTTGTTACTACACTGTGGGGATAAATAATGAGAGAGAGAAAAAAAAAGAAGAAAAGAAAATCGGAATTGAGTTCGTACGGTTAAGGTTTTGTAAGAAATTAAGTTACCAATGAGTGGTAGTATGGAAGGGGGGATATTTTCTGTTTCATTGATTACCTTGTTTACCTACAAAAAATGCTTCTTTTTTCCTGTAAATTATAAAGAAGGGGATGAGAGGAATCTAAATAAAACAGTTGAAGTTTTGCTTTGGGAAGTCATCAACTGAGAGCTAAACAAATGAGTCCTGTTGAGGAAAAAGCCGACAAATGTAAGAAACAAAGGCAGAAGTGCGTAGAGAGGGAGATGTCTGTGCTTTGGCACACTGCTGCAAATATTTTATGTGCAATTGGAGCATTCATATTTTTGTGTTGCTACTATAACGTTCCATTCGACACAAAAATTTAAAAAAAACAGAAACAAGCTGAAGCTGAAGGTCCTTACGGACCAACTATTTATTCAGGGCTATCGTGAATAACTTCCGAAGGAAATGTTTCTCTTGTCAGCAATATAAATCAGATTGCTGAATTGGAAACATTCCGTGGGAAATACTATTCCCGATAGGGGTGATTTATGTTATAACCTTGTTGATGGCGATATCACGGGCGGTAGTCATGGCTGTCCAGTGTCCAACTTTATACTCCTGTTGAGAAATCAAAAATAGCACTAGGGCAACAAGTGTCTACAATGTAAAACGCTAGGCCTTGCTCGTCACCTTTTGTGCGAGGTTTCACTTATGAGGCGAATGGAATAAACCACCACCCTAATTAATAAACAAAAGTTCACAAGTAAGGGCCGGTTTGTTCAATCTTGTTTATCTTTAATCATCGGTTATCATCGCATGTGTTTGTTCAGCAAAATTTTAACCAGAGAATCAGTGGTTTGGTTAGTTAACCAGAGAAATCGATAACCCGCCGATTTTGCGCGGTTAATGAGATTCAACCAATGATTTTCTGGAATTACCTTTCTTCAAGTTTTTTTTAAGGACTGCGTAGGTATTAAGCCGGAACCACAATTGTAGTGGGGTTTTGCTATCGCGAATGGATTTCAAATGGATTTCATATGCGTAGAAACATATTTTTCTCGTGTGGAGTGGTGCAGTGTGGCGTGTTGTGTCGTAGTCGCTCCTGTTCCGCCACAACGCTCTGTGCCGCAATTAAACGAGACAATTATATTTTCTTAAATTGCCTATGTGAAAGAAAGAGTACACATGAACTAGGAAATTGACAATGTCAAAAAAATCAAAAAAAACAACATTTAAATTCATTTAAAAAAGGAACAGCACACTAGAGAAGTGGGCACAGAACGTGACACGACACACCACACCACAACACACTATACGTTATAAGTCTGGTCTCGGCTTTAAACCATAAACTAACTATTAAACAGACTGACAGCTTTCCTACGTCTCCCCGATTTACCCCGCAGATTTTTTCAATATAAGGCCTTCCCACCGCTCGCTATTTTACTGTCTGTGAATACGTGAGAAGCAGGAAAAAAAATACTGACACTCAGCAGTGTTCCTACATTGTGGCATCTGTACCCTTTTGTGGGAATTTCAATTTTCGGTAAAATTTGCGTAAAACATCAAAATTGTGGGAATAGCAACAATCTAACAAGAAAACATTCAAACTACATTTCACCATGAATATCAACACACTAAATGTACATAAAAAGGAGATTTGAATTTAGCAACAATTTCCAGTACCAAAAATAATGATTATAATGTTAGCAAACTGTAATTTTTATACTGAAGATTAATTTAATGTTATTTTCTTTCCGAACAATACAAATTTTACTTTTAAAAGCATGTTTTTTTCATAAAAAAATAGAGGTAATTTGAGTTTAGTGAAAAGGGAAAAATGAACACGCTTCGTGGGAAAAATAAAGAGGGAGTGCTAAGAACACTGACTGAGATTTAGTGTATTTCGTGAGTTGCTGTCAGCTGATGGATGCATTCTGAGAGTTTAAATTTGTTGTTTTATTGCACCACGATAACATTTGTTTTCTATTTTACAAAATTAAAAATTGCAAATCTAATCAACATAAATAAGTAAAGGAATAAGTGTGAAAAATTCATTCGTTGAAATAAAAGAAGATATTTTTTTTCCTACATTTAATGTGTCTGTTTTGGTTTGTTGTTTTTGGGGAAAAAATATGTTAGAACTAAGACACACGCCAAAATAATCAAAATGAAGTTTCAATGACAAACTCAAGTAATTCTTTTTATTTATAAATCAACCAAAAACAAAACCTTGACAGGTTCACTCATGAAGCTTATTCAAACATGTCTTCGCGTTGTCTCTTTTTTATGCTAGCAAATATTTCACCGGGAATGTCAATAGAAAAGCGATTATTATGATTTGAAATATGATTTTTGAGTTATAATCCTTTCATGAAGATACCATTTAATAGCGAAAAACAACAAAAAACAATTAAAATTTATTAGAACATTTTAAATAATTCCATTTGAAAACAACTGGTTGGTCTTGGTTAAAGAACATGAATAGTGCTAGTTTTTAATAAAAAAATTAACACAAATGAAAAGTTTTTGGTAGACATATTATGAATGAAATTAATGTTATTATTTATGTGAAAAGTAAAATAAAGTTACAAAATGATGACATCACATTTTGTTTTCTAGGAAACTGACGAATTTGTTTTACAAGATGTTTTGTTTGTAATTTTTCTTACACTTTTTTAAGTGACAGTACAGTTGTCAGTCCCGTTCAATACTGTAGTTAATAGTTTCACCAAATCGACCATTAAAAAAAAATGGGAATGTGAAAGGAGGAATTGGTTGCAAAACTTAAAGGAAATTCTATGGCGAACATGCGAACAATATTTTTTTATCGATATCATAAAGAGTGTAGGCTCGTTTTTTTTTCAGGTATTAGTGAGTCCCCTTTGATTAACATAGGCACAAATAAAGGGTCCGCCATCTAACTTTTTTTTTTCTACTAGTGCTTATTTCGCGAATGGTAACACTTAGCTCATGTCTGATTTGACAGATAATTAGTTTTATCCTTCCGCTGAACGAATGTGGTTGTGTATACGCTTGAACAACGCTGGGAAATATTGCGACATTATTTTAAAAATCATGGTAATGTTGCAGAATGTGTGCGAAAATTGCGCACGGATTTTGGAAGAAGAGAAGCACCGTCAGCTCGTTATCTTGTGAAAAAAGTGAAAGAAACTGGCATCCTCATCGATAAACCAAAGCGTGAAAAGCCAAAAACAGTGCGTACACCCGAGAAAATTGAAATTTTGGTCCAGAGGTATAGTTGGGCCATTTTTCTTCGAAAATGAGCAAGGAGTGGCCGTTACAGTCAATAGCGATCGTTATCGGGCCATGTTGAACGAATTTTTGTTCACAAAAATTGAAGAGGAGGATATTGGCAACATTTGGTTTCAACAGGACGGCGCTACGTGCCACACAGCCGAAGCTACACACGATGTTTTGCGCCCTGTTTTTGAAGATCGCATTATCAGCCGCAGAGCTGATGTCGTTTGGCCACCGCGGAGCTGCGATTTGACACCGTTGGACTATTATTTGTGGGGTGCCGTAAAAGATAAGTGTTACGCCGACATGCCAGAGACAATTGACGCTTTAAAGGACAATATTCGTGAAGCCATTGGTGAAATACAGCTGCACACAATCGATAATGTGCTTAAAAATTGGACCGATTGTGTAGGCTACTGCATGGCCAGCCGAGGCAGCCATTTGAATGAAATTATTTTCCATTATTAACCGGAAGGATTGTACTTTCAAATATAAAAAGAAATTTGAGAAAATATTCAGTAGTTTTTTTTTATAGCATTTTCAAAAAAAGTTATTTAGCGGACCCTTACATGAATTCAAACTGGGCTACATCCAAGGTCAAATTCAGCTTGTAGGCAATTTATCTTTTTTGGCTGAAGCTGTCAGTCTATTTAATAGTTAGTTTATGCTACATACATACAAAGTTATGACGAAGAACTAATAAATAAGGAATTTAAACATTAAAGAAGAACATCAAACAGATACGCGAAATGTCACTTAAAAATATTCGTGCAATTTTGTCTGTCTGAGTGACTTTATTCTTTTATTTTCCTTTATCAAATGTTCGTTAATGCGATGAATTTGCATTATGACCTGTTCCGTTGGCAGTTTGAGTGTTCTAAAAAAAATCAAAAGTGTAGCACTCGCACCTGTTGCCTCACCAATTGGAATATTTTGTATTTCAATGATACAAAATGGAAATGTTTTTGTTTCTCTTACGGATAATCGAGTATATGCCGGTTAGTAGAGTGACTAATGGGAAATTAATTGAAAAGAAATTTGCATAAAAAAATGCCGGTTAACAGAGTCTCGGCTGTATTTCAATTTCAGTTAACTTTTTGCACGCTTAATTCTATATTTTCGGGTCACAAGCGAAAAATTTGTTGCTAGTGAGTTCAGGGGCCCTACTCTGTATCAAGTTTCGAAAATTAACTTTTTTTACTCTCTATTTCGAAAGCCGAATGAAAATATACTTCTACTCCGATTCAGGATTCCGAAGGTATTACAAAGTACCAACTTTAAAATCAAACGGATAGCAATTTGGAATAAATCGAGAGTAGGTCCCCAGGGCAATTCTTTAAAAATATCGCAGACATTTCTGCCGTTTTATGAATTGGCATGCACTTTTTTTCAATGAAACATAGAATACATCGAAAGAGTACTTCTAGATTTTCTCTTTTCATAGAAAGGGCAAGAGGACCTTGCATCAAAATGGGGGCAAGTCCATATTTTTAGCTTAACGGCTTTTTTCACTGACAAATTGAACAAAAAAAAAACTATCTTTTGGTGCATAACCGAAGTAGTTGCGACCAAAAATAAGGGCGTTATAGCAAAATATGTATCTGCAACTCTAGTGCGACGAAAATATTGCGTCATTTGCATCAAGTCAAGCGGACGTATTTTTGTGGAGACATTTTCCTAAATTTTATTGTGATCAAATTCTTTAGATGGTAATTTTCTTAATGAATGTTCTGTTTTTCTTTTTTATTTATTATTTAACTAGCTATCTGTTCTTTTTTACTTTTGGTTTGAAAAACCTATAAATTTGTAATTTTCTTAGACAATGATCTGTTTTTTTTTTTCTTCTATTTGTTGTTTAACTACAGTGCTGTGCAAATTAATTGGAACAGGTATGTTTTTTAAACTTGGTAAGGTTCTTTGCAAAATTTATTATTACAAACATTTTCTTTTGGATTTGCGAAAGTAAGTTGCAGTTTTTTGTGCATTTATGAAAGTTTAGTGTCATGAAGCTGTTATCTGATTTATTATTAGCTTTGGTTAGTTTGTTTCATACAAATTTGAAAATGGATATTTCGATGGAGAAGAGGGCTATGACTATTGCTTTGCATGAACACAAACACACTGACAAAAGCATACGGAAGATTTCGGGTGACGTTGGAGTTCCAAAATCAAGTGTTGCTAGGATCATATCGTTGCACAAGGCTACAGCGTCCATTGCAACGGCTCGTGCGGGGCATTGTGGCCAAAAACGCCAGACAACGGATTGCGATGACAAGACTTTAATCCATAACAGCGTCATTCATCATTGGAAGACTAGCGGTGATCTTCAGATGGACTTAGCATCGGCTGGTGTGGTGGTGGACTCATCAATTGTTAGAAGGCGTCTTCTAGATGTGGGCCGCAAAGCCAGAAGACCACTTAAAAAACAGCTTCTAACTGAGGCTATGATGACTAAAAGGCTTCAATGGGCAAAGCAACACAAGGACTGGTCTTCGCAAGAATGGCGAAGAGTCATTTTTTGTGATGAGAGCCATTTCGAAGTTCAGGGCTACCGGGTAAGTGTCATGAGAATAAGTGACAATGAAAAGCTCCGACCTGATCACATTATTCAGGCCCCTAAACACCCCCTCAAAGTAATTTTTTGGGGTTGTTTCACCTCCTCGGGCCCTGGAAGTTTAAAGCCGATCGAAGGCATGATGAACAGCATCAAATACGCCGATGTTTTGACCCATATGCTCTTACCGGCCATGAAAAGACAGTTCCCGACCGGATATGCAATTTTTCAGCAAGATCTTGCACCATGCCACACTTCTAAACAAATGAAGGCACTCTTTGCATAACAAAATATTAATGTGCTCGAATTGCCAGGCAACTCTCCTGACCTCAACCCAATAGAGAATCTTCGGGCTATAATAAAAATAAGGCTGAGGAAAAGGGATTGTACCACCAAAAAGAAGCTTATTTCTGCAATAATTGCAGTGTGGTTTCACGACGAAGAACTAAAAAAATTCGCGAAACATTGGTTTCATTTATGCCAAATCGAGTGAAAGATGTAATTAATGTCAAAGGCGGCCATATAAATTACTGATTTTATAAAAAAAAAAATCATAAAAATGTTGCCTGTCGCAAATAATTTGCACAGCACTGCATTATAAATAATAACTAACTTTTATGTGTTCTATTATTCATAAATCAAAAACTGGAAGCAAATTTATTACATTTTGGTGCAAATGAGGGGCAGATCCAAACTTTAAAAAACCGCAGAAATTGCTAATATTGTTTATTAAACTTAAAACTTGATTAAAAAAAATGTGAAAATATGCTAATTTCGTAATAGCATTTCTTTTTAAAACGTTCGTGTAGTAGTTAATTTTTGAAAGAGTTTTCTTTGATTTCCTACAAAAAGTAAAATTTGGACTTGGCCCCCTTTTGATGCAAGGTCCTATTCTTTTCTTGAATCGAAAACGCCATTAGTTTCCCTGAATGCTGTAGAGTTTCTCAGTAGGAAGTAATGTCATTTAAAGAAGCCCAATCTTAACACGAGGTTAGTGCGGTATTTTGAAAGGTATTTTGTCACCCCGGGAAGCTACCAAATAAAATAAATAGTTGGCACAACAGATCACTAAGGGTCGTTTGCTCATACGATTCATAGCGAATTAAGTGCCACATAAACTCTTTATGTCCTGAAAAAAGTAGCCCATAAGTATTTAAGTAGAACTTAAATCGTTAAGAGGCGTATGAGCAAACGGCCCCAACGCCCCTAGGCCTAGCTTCTCGCTTATCGTTTTGTGTGGGTTTTTTTTTTTTAATTTTTGGGACGAATGGAAGGTCTTCAATTTTATGCCGATTCCAATTGGCTATTTAGAGAAGCTATTTCATGACAATTATTTTTTCAGAGGTTTGTCAGACGTTCAGGAGAGGTGGCGCAGTGTAAATAAACCTTAGATGGAATTTGCGTTTTTTCGGTTTTTCGGGTTGCTACCAAAAAATGCGTCTTAAGTCAGAAAAAAAGATTTCAAATGTTAATTGTTCATTTCTCGTGAGAACGCCAGGGCACTTTGATAGTCTTCTATGTTTGTACCTGAACCTAGTATAGCAAATCGGAAGTGGGTCTTACTTCCACTGAAATGAATATGAACTGTCTAAAACCTTTATAGAGACATCTGTTTTAAAGATAATCGGTAAAGCAGACGTTTCAACATTTGCTGGTCATTGTTTCGCTTTTATGTCGCCGACAGTTGTTGTAGAAAGTTTGTGAACAAATTGCTACCTAGAAGTAGAATAGGAAGATCTTTTTAAAGAAGCTAAGAACTTGCTCTAGGCAATTTTAATTTAGCTGACTTGATTTGAGTTTCATTGGTTCACTATCTGTTCTACCCTGGGCGCAGATTCCGTATGACAATAATCGTCTGGGCGGTTTTTGAAACTTTGATGATCGTAATAAGTTATATTCTGGCCGAATGTCTTACACTATCGTCAGCGCTCATTAGGTTAGGTTAGGTTGGGTTGAGTGGAGTTGTGAGATCGTCACAAAAGACCAGGCACCAAGACGGGCACATCGCCATCCCCAGCTGTCATTACATTTGTGAAAATTAAACTGGGGCGATTGTATCGACTGCACTCGATTGTATCAAGCTACGTGCTTCCACCCCTGGATTAAGCTCACAAACTCGTAATTTTTGCTACGTTTCGACGACAGTCGTCTGAAAAGTTACGGAAAGAGTGCCCTCAGCAACTGTGAAGTACCCATCCGTTTCGTTGATGCAATTCATGCGAGTTTATCTCATTCACTGATGCAACGCTTGAAACCGAAAACTCTTGGTTCTTCCATTTTAAGCTGAAATGCTTCCAGAGGCACCTAACTACAGACGTGGGCCACTTTGAAGTTAAAAAAATGATGCATTTGTGGTGAATTTTGTTTTCTTTGGTAAGCATTGTAAGTGCTCAGGTTCATATGAATTTTTAAGACTCCCTGAATAATAGTGGGCTACCGACAGAGTCACCCCTATCGGGAATAATATTTCCCACGGAATGTTTTCTATTCAGCAATCTGATTTACATTGCTGACAAGGGAAACATTTCCATCGGAATCTGTTCACGATACCCCTGAGTGCTTTGCCTACAGGGTGGACTAGTTATTCCATATTGGGTCTGGATTAGTGTGTACACAATGCCGATCAACTTGGATCGCGCCCGGTAAAGACTACCGACTTCAACTTTGAAAAACTGCACTGGGGATGTTCGCTTTTTGTCGATATGGATCTGGATCTGGATCTCTCAGTAAACAGAATAGAATTTAAAATTAAATTACAAAATATTGTACATTAGCCTAAATTATCTATACCTATAATATACATATTATGAATTGTTAGTAATCTGTAAGATTTTATATCCGTAGATGAATAAATTACATTACATTACATTAAAAAAAAAAAAATTACATTACATTTTCAAAATAGCCTGGGGCAGATCACGTATGACGATGATCGCCGAGACGATATCTCTTTCGCCAATTGGATGACCAAAAAAAGTTATTTTTTGTTTCTAATTATCGTCAGTTTGCATTACAAATGAACTGGCTTTCAAACTCGTTGCTAGTTTTGGAGGTCCATCGTTTCGACGACGGTCGTATGAAAAGTATCGTGGATCGGCGGCCTTGCTCTCTATTTCGTTTTGAAAGTAAACCCTATTCGAAACTGCTTTCGTTCCGCTTTTAAGGAGGAACACTTTCGAAATGCAAAAAGAATTTTAAACAATATTAATTCCTCTTTCGGAATAGAGAATATCACTTTCGGAACGAGATACAGAGTAGGGCCCTAAAAAGTCGTCAAATCAAATTGAAAAAAAAACCTCTAAAGTAGGCCCGCATTCAATAGCCGTAAGCGTCGACACAGATCATCGCAGCAATTGTACTGCCCTCTGGAATGGCACTGTTGCAATTCAGCAACAAACTTCCGCGAACGCTTAGTGCCTCACGCAATGGCCTGTCAATGTGTTTCAGTAATGACCTGCCAATGTGTTTCAGGCAGAGCTCAAAGTCATGAGGATCTAGCGTTACTGTGGCAAACTCTTTCAGCCTTTCAGTATCAGTTTTCAGTCTAAATTTCGCAGCCCAAAATACCTATAAGTGACATCTTCCCTCGTGTTTACACTCTCTTCTGAAAACTTAAGCGAAGAACTGAATTAAAGCCTAACCCCAAAGTAAAAACTGTCATCAGGCTAAAATTGATCAACCCCAACCCTTTGAATAATTTTGATAGTTAAAATGGTAAAGATAAAGATAAGTGGAAAAAAATAAAGAATTTGCTGTTTGTTTTTGGTTTTTCGATTTATTTGCAAAATCATTTTTTGTTTCTTTTTTTTTAGTATTTTTTTATTTTTTTTTTTTGCTCTCGTTTTTTTTTGTTAATATTTTTTTTTATTTTTATTTTGCCTTTAGTCAAAAGAAAAGTAAAGTAAAAAATTAATTTGTTTACACGAAAAGGGTTAAAACAAAAGAGAAGAAAATGGTGTAAAATGATTAATGGAAAACTTACAAGTAATTGTCGTCAAAATCGATCCCTCATTACTCGCGTTGGCGCCGGCAGTGGTGGCAGCGGTGGCGGCTGCGACAGCGGCGTTAACAGCAACAGCAGCAGTAGCGGCATTGGCAGCAGTATTATTGGATTGCGAAGAAGTTCGTTTCAATTTTTGTTGTCACGAACAGGCGACCTCTGTGGTAGCAGCAGCGGTGGCGCTGGCATTGGAATTGGCAACAGCTTTTGTTGTACTGCTGACGCCCGTTGCCGATGAGGATGAGTCGTCCAACGATCGTGGTGGGCTTTTGTCGCTGCCGTTCTTGAATGGAGATGGAGTCGTTTTGGATGAGGGGAATTGTGGCGCCGACTGCGTGGTGGATGTCGGCGTGGATGGTGTGGTCGCGATGTCGCTGTTCGCCGATGATGCATTGGAATTGTCTTCGTTTTGCTGAGAGGGAGGGGGGGGAGTAAGTTAGTAGGATTTTTGTTTTTTCTTGCAAGACTCAAGCACGACTTACTGATTCACTGACTCGACTGCGTTTTCCGCCGCCGCCGCCGCTGCCGCCACTGCTGCCAATACTATTCTGTGATGGTTGCTTCTCCAGCTCGGAGGAGAGGCGTTTTCTGTTCACTAAAATCGAATTATTAAATATATTGTGACTCTCCATGGAGCGTCGCTCGCGGCGCAAGTACTCCCCGTCCAGGTACAAACTTAGCAGTTTGCGTTTGACATGACGCGCCTCAATTGTCATGCCCTCCTTGAGCATTTTTATATTCACCTAGAGAGGATAAGGACTTGGTTAGCATGGTGCGAACTGTCGTCGTGACAGTCTGCTCTCGAACTTACCCCATGTGATATAACGTGCTCGGTGAAGTTCTGAATATTCTCGGTGAGGTCGACATTCAAGTTTTCGGTGCGTTCAAACTCCAGCCCGATGAACCACATCGAACAGTACGACGAATCAGACACTGGATGTTTCTCCGTGGAGGCGGGCGATTTGTTGGTATTGCCGCCGCTGTTCTGACACTTGCTGTCGCCCTTCCTGTATTCAAAACATTTTGGATTAACGTGTGCTAGAGATATGTGTTGGTTGCGCTCTAGGTTTCCGATCAGAAGTCGGATCTTTGACTCGACCAGACCGCACCATTCGAGGTGGTCTTCTGCGGTTTTCGAGTTAACAAGTAGTACTATGAAATGTCGATATCTGGGCGGGGGAGAAAGCAAAACAAAACAATTAGTACTCGATCGAGAATAGCAAATGATGGTTGCTTACGTGTAGAAGAAACTGGGGGCTTCGAAGAGCCGCTCCCACTTAGCTCGCCCCAGCATTATCTCGTCTGTGGTTGACATCCCGCGGTTGAATTCATTCAGGATGACTTTCTTTGTCGACTCCGACACGTTGAATGTGGAGTTCTGTTGCGGATACGCCGGCGTGATGATTGGCATCAGGTGGTAGCGATCTGCGGCATTTACACGTGGATCCCATACCTAGAAATGGATTTGTTTAAGAAACACTTTGTTTTAGTAGTCCCAAAGTAAAAGTCAAGCAGTCACGGACAACCGCTTTTGAAATAATAGTTCAGACGTGTAAATTCGCAAACAACTCACCGGAAAGCGTAGATTAATATTCTCTGGGTGCTTAAGCAGCACTGGATTCGGCCACTTCCATCTGGAGAAGACCAAAAAGAACTTGTGCACTAGTGTGGCGGCAACAGCGTTTGGATAAAGCTGGCAAGTGCGTGCGACCAACATCGCCCATGTGACACCACCGAAATATCCCAGCGAGTTGGAATAGATCCCATGTTCTGCAAAAGACAAGTTCGTATTGTTAACGACTTGTAAAGCTTGTTGTGTTATATACTCACTCTTTGCCCACAGCTTGATGGAGCGCAACGCCAATCGGAAGTTCTCTATATTCGGCACCAGAGCCAATATCTCGTCGGTCACACGACAGCCGTTCAAACTCCTCACCGACCGTGGATCCAAATTCTTCAGCAAATTATCGTCCCTCAAGTCGAAATCGTCTGGTATTTCCTTCAGCGACAACCTCGCAAACAGCAGATCAATTTCGATGCCATCAAAGTTCATCTTGATGACCGGCACAAAGGCCTCCTCGACGGCTCGGCATTCAGTTACCTCTGGTTGCTTCTTGAGCAGCTCGAAGAACGACGTAAAATAATCGATGCGTTCTATATTCCTTGGGGCGACACACAGCGCGTCAATGTCGGCGCCCTTGTGATGCACTCCCAGGCGATACGACCCAAATGTGTAGATTTTGCCGCCCAACTTTTCCGCAGCCACTTCTGGCATATTCTTCGCAATGGAGACGTCTTTAACCCACTGCTTGACGAGGGTGTTCAATTTGGCTAAGATTTCCATGCGATGATTCAGCTCATCTTGTGTTTCGAAGACTTTATACGGCTCGAGTGTCTTTCGCAGTTCGTCTGTCTTTTGCATGTCTTCGGGTCGCGGTTCGGCCAAGCTAATTGCCGAGGTCATTCCCAGTGTCTTGGCGGGTGCTTGTGTTTTATTGCTGCCCGATGAGGACCCTCCGCCAGTCGATGTCGAGCTGGCAGAGAACGATTTGAGACCATTTTGCTGGGTGGTTTGGAGTTTGGCGTCAGCGTTCCACATGTTTTCAAATGTGTTGCTGGTTGTGGTTTTATTTTTCTTCCGAAAATCTGTAGAAATAGAACAAGAACATGCGGTTTAAGAGGTCGAATTAATTATGCGATGACAGCCGAACTACTCGACCCAGAAATTTCACTTCAACTGGCAGAGGGGTGTAGCTAGCACTCTGTAAACAAAATTTAGCACGTCACGTGTCTAGAGCCAGCTAAATCCTATTGCACTTTCAAATACAATTGCAGATCGAAACAAAACTTTGAAATCTTTCCTTCCAATCACGAGGCCATTGAACGAAAATCCGCATTTAGACTCCGAATGCCGATATCTCAATGCTGCTCTCACATGAAGGCGAACGCAAAAATGAAAAAGTAAACAACAACTTATCTATTTGCATATTACTGCCCGGAATAACAACATTTCTAATTTGAACTGCGTACTGTCTGCGTACAGCGGGCGATAACACCGTCACTGATAAGTTTTTTTTCTTAAACCTCAGAGAAAGGGTTTTTGATTTTGTTTTTCTCATTGTCAAACACTGAGGAGACCACCGATCCTCACCGAATTCTCGGAACTCCTTATGAAACAAAGGCCAGACACATAAAAAGCGATGACTCGTCAAATGCTCAAGGCTGCCTTCCTTTTGGGGTCAGTTTGCGTCCGTTTTTTTGTTTTGTAGAGCAAAGCGAAGAATGCCCAGAAGAGACATATCCAAATGGAACTCTCACAGAAGAAAAAAAAACACGGGTTAACTTGGCTTTGGAGCACGCTCCACCACGCACTTTTTTAAGGCACACATACAAAATGAACGAAAGCAAGGCAAGAGAAAAAAAAAAAAGGAAAAGAAATTCAAACTACGGGAAGAGGAAAAAAAAACTCCATCGTGGTAGCGGAAAATCTCCGAAATCGCTGGTAAAACGTAAGAATCTAACAAACCTCTTCGTGGGAACGGCTTTTCTCTGGTATCGTATTAACGCACTGCAAGCTTTATTTTGGATTTCTTTTCACAATTTGGACGAGAAAATTTCGTCGTAGTCGTGGGTCGATGGCACTTTTTCTTCGTTTTCTCCTCGACAGATTTGCTGCAACACTTGGCGATTTTTCATTGAATAACTATTTCATAACGGACGTTTCGGTCGCACTTTATTGTTTAGAATGTTTTGATTAATAATTTACGAGGCACGCTGTGTATTAACGATAAATATTATTGTGAAAAACGAATATAAATCGCGAGAGTAAAATTAAACACACACAAAAGCGCTTGATGTCAACCGCTTACCAAGATGGCTGCGAGAAGAAAGATGTTCCACTTTCGTGACGGTTCGTTTTATATGGTCGCGGCACTGCCAAGTGGATGGAATTTTCAAGGCGTATTTCTCCCTTATCCGCATAAGGTAATTACCAGAGATGAATGAATAAAAGAGATGGATATCTTTCGTACGTCTATCCCTCCAAAACCCATTTGTTTACATTGTTGTTTTTGTAATTTCAACCTCCGTCTGTGAATACGTGTGAGCTACAAAAAAACATGTTGCTAATGGCCAGCGATGAATGAATAAAAGAGATGGATATCTTTCGTACGTCTATCCCTCCAAAACCCATTTCTTTACATTGTTGTTTTTGTAATTTCAACCCCCGTCTGTGAATACGTGTGAGCTACAAAAAAACATGTTGCTAATGGCCAGATATGAATGAATAAAAGAGATGGATATCTTTCGTACGTCTATCCCTCCAAAACCCATTTCTAACATTGTTGTTTTTGTAATTTCAACCCTCGTCTGTGAATAGGTGTGAGCTACAAAAAAACATGTTGCTAATGGCCAGAGATGAATGAATAAAAGAGATGGATATCTTTCGTACGTCTATCCCTCCAAAACCCATTTCCTACATTGTTGTTTTTGTAATTTCAACCCTCGTCTGTGAATAGGTGTGAGCTACAAAAAAACATGTTGCTAATGGCCAGAGATGAATGAATAAAAGAGATGGATATCTTTCGTACGTCTATCCCTCCAAAACCCATTTCTTTACATTGTTGTTTTTGTAATTTCAACCCCCGTCTGTGAATACGTGTGAGCTACAAAAAAACATGTTGCTAATGGCCAGAGATGAATGAATAAAAGAGATGGATATCTTTCGTACGTCTATCCCTCCAAAACCCATTTCTTTACATTGTTGTTTTTGTAATTTCAACCCCCGTCTGTGAATACGTGTGAGCTACAAAAAAGCATGTTGCTAATGGCCGGCCAACATTCCTTTTGCTTTTATAGGCATCGCGCTGTTTAATTAATTAATGAAATACACATTTCGGAGTAACGAATTATTGCATTCAAGTTCAATTCATGAACTCACATATACTAGAAAAGAAATGAGCATATGTGCGTGACTTCATGAATTTTTCGGGAAAACAGCTTGTAGGCAGCCGCATTTCCACTGGAAAGTTATCCATCTCTGTACAGAGATGAATGAATAAAAGAGATGGATATCTTTCGTACGTCTATCCCTCCAAAACCTATTTCTTTACATTGTTGTTTTTGTAATTTCAACCCCCGTCTGTGAATACGTGTGAGCTACAAAAAAACATGTTGCTAATGGCCGGCCAACATTCCTTTTGCTTTTATAGGCATCGCGCTGTTTAATTAATTAATGAAATACGCATTTCGGAGTAACGAATTATTGCATTAAAGTTCAAATCATGAACTCACATATAATAGAAAAGAAATGAGCATATGTGCGTGACTTCATGAATTTTTCGGGAAAACAGCTTGTAGGCAGCCGCCTTTCCACTGGAAAGTTATCCATCTCTGTACAGAGATGAATGAATAAAAGAGATGGATATCTTTCGTACGTCTATCCCTCCAAAACCCATTTCTTTACATTGTTGTTTTTGTAATTTCAACCCCCGTCTGTGAATACGTGTGAGCTACAAAAAAGCATGTTGCTAATGGCCGGCCAACATTCCTTTTGCTTTTATAGACATCGCGCTGTTTAATTGATTTATGTTTGGTGTTGAACTTGTTTAGTTTTTGTTAAGGCTTCGATTAATATAAAAAAAAATAATGAAATACGCATTTCGGAGTAACGAATTATTGCATTAAAGTTCAATTCATGAACTCACATACTAGAAAAGAAATGAGCATAAGTGCGTGACTTCATGAATTTTTCGGGAAAACAGCTTGTAGGCAGCCGCCTTTCCACTGGAAAGTTATCCATCTCTGTATTCCATTATCTTTGGTAATTAGAATGTTAAATTCGCAGGTCGTTTTCAGTTGCATTTTATTTTTATTGGGTGTTATTAGTGTGAAGCGGTTAAGTTTGGTAATATATGTGCAAAGATAGGTAGTCAAAATGGGGCAGGCGGATGATGTAATTTATGGGAATTTGTTTATTTTTGGAAAATGTAGGTGTTTATTAATTTTATTTATTTATATAATTAAAGCGTAGTACGCTGCTCGAGCTAAAGTATATTCTATCTGGTCTCCAACTTTTCTCTCCAAACATCAGCTAAATTTTGACATAGAGTACCTACGCCTTGGATAAGTGTCACAGAAAACAGCTGTTCTTTGAAAAAACTTGCTTCAAAAATTTAATTCTCATTTATTTCAACTATTTCTGATTCTATAGGTGCTTCTCGTCCATGTAATAATTAAAAAAAACTCATCCTTGCAACAGAAGAACAAAAACAGCGATATGTCACAATTTAGTTTGAGAAAATGTGCCGACCCGTTAGATGGGCACGCTAAATTCCGACAGACACATGAAGTACATTCTGAAACAAAAGTTTGATTATTTAGCTCGAGCTGCGCACCGCTCAGCTAAATTAAGTTTATCTCAGCTGAATTTTGGAGAGAATTTTGTATGGGAGCGAAAATTTAGCGGGAGCAGCGTACTAACCTTCTCTACTAAAAATTTCAACCAGGGATACACTTTCGTAGTTATTGCCATTCGAGCTTATACGTAGGTTTTAAAATTATTAAAAGCTGATGGCAAATTCTAACATCTTTTAAAATAACAAAAATGTAGCACCCCCCCTTAGTGTCATTCCATTTGATTCCTCTGCAAATTTTTCAACAACTTCCAGCGCCGCGGTCAACTTCCTTCCAATCGTGGAAAATGTCACCTCTTTTGACAACAAAATAACCCAGTCGCATGAAAACAAAACCGATTAAAACAAAAATCCCTTTTATTTGAAGAAAACCATAAAAAATGTATAAAATAAAGTCCTCCCCCTGCTCACTATCGGCGGAAGTGTAAAAATGGCAAATTCCAATCGAACTTAGTGCATCGGAACACATCGCTCCATAGCACCCATATGAGACATGATCCCTTGGGTGCGGGAGAAATTCGCAGAGCGTCGCGCTAAATGGGTTGCATCTCGTAATAACAACAAACGCTCCGACAAGGACACCCCACACTCCCCATCCGAAGCCAGTAGTTCACAATTCCAATCGCAACTGAGCGGACAGAGTAATTCCTCCACACAGAAACATTCAAAATTGTAAGTAAGCCAAGTGTAGACCGTTCGGCTGAATATGAAAAAAATTCGAGCAATCTTCAATAGAAGGTTTTCATTTGTGGAACTTTTCTCTAATCTGTGCGATTTTCAATTGACTTTTGTTGCAGGAAAACAAAAGCTGCCACTGAACAGGAGCCGAAGCCAAAAGAAAAGATCCGTGTACGTATTATCTGTCCCAATGGCCGGGTGCTGGCATTTTTCGTCGATCCCACTAAGCGGTTGGTAGAACTAAAACAGGAAGTACTGCTAGAGCTGTACGAGGAGAGCGGAGAGTTCTCCTTTGATGTTGCGGATGTTTGGCAGTTCGCTGCAAGGTATCGTCTGCTGAAAGCCGAATCCTCAGGCGTCGAAATGAACGAGCAGATTGCCCTAGACCAACTGAGTATTGTCGACCAGGACACGTTTGTTCTGCAGAAACGTCGCTTTTCCACCGAACAGATGCTTGTGCCCAAGCAAATGGAAGCGCCCCGGGCGTCAGAAATCGAAAACGCAACAAGGAACGTCCCCTTCTCCAACACTCACACAAACCTGATGGATATCAATGAGATATTTCAGCAGTCGGATGTAAGTGTAGATATCTAGTTTTGGTTGGTAGTGACAATCTTTTTGTTTCTAGCTTCAGTTTGATGTGCGGAAAGTAATCATATCCTTGGCGCAGGCATCAGCGTGCACAATCGCAGCAGGGCCATATGCGCCGAAGTTGGTGTCCATACTGAAGCAGAAGCTGGCCAACAAACGGAGTAATCAAATCGACACACTGCAGTGCCTTATGGATATGGGATTCTCCAAGGAGAAGTCCAAATACGCACTCAAGTTGCACAAGTGAGTCCTGTTTGGATATTTCTTCCCTCTGGGCTACCATTTCTTTGTAATTTTCAGCGGAGCGTACTCGAAAACCCTCGAATGGCTAATTCACCATCAAAGCGAAGATATCCCCAGCGACGAGGAAAGTATGAACCGGTCTACCCCCTGCGTCTCAATGCTGTCTCTCGACAACGTAAATTCCGAATCAAATTTTCCTAAAATAAATGTTATTGCCCCTCTCCCACAGAATATCATTGCAAACACCGAAGCTCTGTTGGAAATAGTGCGCATCTACAGCCACCGCGAGATACCGCCGTCGACGGAAACCATCACTTCGCTGGTCGAGATGGGTTTCGACGAAAAGGAAGTTCTGAAAGCCTTAAAGAAAACTTGCAACAATAAAGCGGCCGCCTGCGAATACCTGTGCGGCAATCGAACTGGCAGTCTAATCGAACTCCGTGACGGCTTGGCTAAGGACTCGCCCATACTGCAGGCGATTCTCGAGCTGCCCAAGGTACAGATGAGCCTGAGTAGTCCCAAAGTGTTTTTTGGTGAGTCCATTAGCCACAGAGAAAGCTGGGAATCTTTTTCAATGATTGCTTTGAATCGTTTCAGCCTTCCTAGCGATATTGGAAAACGAAAACTCGGTGCGGATATATGGTGGCGACAGCGACACGACGACGGTTATAACGCATATCCTGCAGAAATACCACGAAGAGAAACACGCTTTAGGAATCAACCAGTTCTACAATCCTCGATAGTAGTAGGGGGACTTTTGTTTTCTCCATCGTTTGATCTCCCACCCGAACATAATGCAAACCACTTGCCCTTTCGTAGTACAAAGAGGGAACTATCTGTTTTATTTTAATTGAAAATTTCCCCCTCCCGCGTGTAAATAGAACGGTAGCTAAACAAACTGTTGGTCGCTTGGTAGTATTATTTTTGATTTCTTTCAAAACTGTGCCAATAGAAGGAGAAGGTCCTCGTCTCTCGTTGTTAGGGAAGCATCTGCTGGTGATTTTGATACATTGACCGGATTGTCAGACCTTTTCTCACATTTCAGTTAATAATTCTACGCTAGATTCATGTTGAATGGCGAGTTTGTTCAAAGTTCGACAGCAAGATGACCAGCGAAACGTCTTGAACTGAGGTACGCGGTGTCAGATGTCAATTTTGTTGCTAGTTACACGCTTGACGGGGTGCTAGTCATCTAGCCGTCATTGCGGGAATCACCGCCTATCAAACGTCCACTTAGAACAACAAGAGACATGAGAGAAATGTAAATTCCATTGACAATGCACAGCAGATGCTTCTCGAACAGGCGAGTGCACAGTTCCAACATTTGTGCGGCTTTGGTACGTGATAACAAAACACTTCTATTAAAAAAACACATTTTTTTTCGTGTGACAGTATTCTTATTGATTTCGTATTATAATAGCGCACAGTTGTGTTAACGAGAATATTTTTTAAGTGGCCTAGGTTAGATGAAATTGCGAAGAGGTTTTTTTTGTAAGTTTTGCTTAGGAGTAGTGAGTGCATATGTGTTTAGACGAAAACGACAACTCTGCCAGTTTGGTGATCGATAAATTGATGCTGTGCGGGCTTACAAGTACATGGGATAAGTTGGTAAGTCGTTAAAATGTGTAGATTCTTTTACTTTATTCCATCGACACAAATGACATTTAAATAACACGGCATTTCTTTAGAAAATTGGACTGGTAACTGCATCGTCTTTATTTCTGTCCAAAACTGTTTTTTGAACTTGCATACTTCGTGTCGAATGCCGCAGTATGTTTGCCCTCTCTTCTGTCAGACGGTGTTTCTTCGTTTATTCTCTGATGTTCAAATGAATAAACCTTCTGTTTTTGTTTTGTTTTCCTATAGGGAGGGCGAAGAATACATCATGCACCGTCAAGAAATTTAAGTTTTCCTGGTGTGTCAGACTCTTACTGACAAAACTCCCCCTCTCCCTTTGGCTTTCTTCAACAGCCCCCTGGAACCACTATTCGTATTACTTCGGGGGCCGTTTTTTCCTTTCTACCTCATAAACGTCATGTTCTTCTATGAGGGTGTGCTCTGGCTTTCTTCTCTCTTCTTGATTTTAGCACGGTTTCGATAAACGCTGATACCCGTTTCCAGCTGCGTTCGCTTGCGATCATCTTCTCAATGATATTTTCGGGGGAAAAGTAACCTATCTCCGATTCCAAATCCTGTCTTTCCACGGTCCACCTGCTGCATGTGAAGAAGGTATGTAATGAGTCGCCATACTGGCATGTCGGATGCTCAATTTTCCGCATCCTGTGTAGGTATGCATTAAAATATCCATGTCCGGTTAGAAACTGCGTGGTATAATAATTTATTTCTCCGTATTTTCGCGTTGTCCATTTAGCGACGTCTTTGATCAGCCTGGCGGTCCATCTACCTCTTGTTTCAGAGTTCCACCTTAGCTGCCTGATAAATCCTAACCTTAATAAATCGACCACGTTCCTTGACTTCAAAAAAGGGAATGACATATATTCATTCATTGGGTTGACAACTGACGACTAAGGAATATACATAATTTTTAAGGGGTCAACATAAGGATGATTAATGACCCGATGCGAATATGTGACACTGCCATAATAGCTTGGTGGTCTGTTTTGCTTCAGTCGTTGCCGCTTCTGCTCCTAATTCCGCTCTCGTCTCATATACAAGCTTTCTCTCTGCGGCTAAGAGGTCAGTGGGTGGCACTCCTGCAACGACTAGAGCGGCTGGTTCTGATACAGTGCGGTAGGAACTTGCGATGCGGAGGGCTCCGCGTCTCTGTACTGCTGCCATCTGTGCATCTGCCCATATTGCGCATCCATATAGAAGTATCGCGTGTGTAATTGTCATGAGGTTCGTTTGCTTTCTCTTGGTCTTCCAAAGTTTGCCATGAGTCTACTAAGGAATGTGGTCACTTTAGCAGCTCGCTCGGAAGCTGATTTAATATGACTACAGAAAGTGAGTTTCGAGTCGATACAAGGTACTTTATGGCGTTTTTGCTGGTGATTACGTCTGGGCCTATATGGAATTCAGTTTGCGTCGAGATATGTTTTCTGGGTAGCAGAACGATCTCGGTCTTTTCAGATGCAAGATTAAGACCATGGGTTCTACCCAGAAATAGACACGTCTCATGATTTGGTTCAATTTTCTTCGTGCTCCCTTAGTGTTCCTCGCAGTTATCACCGCCCCGATGTCCTCTGCGTACCCTATCAAAACGGTGTCGTTAGGCATTTCGATACGGAGAATCTCGTCATAAAATAAGAGACGGGTCCAAGGATTGACCCTTGCGCTGCTCCTGTTGTGATTTGTTTAACACGAGGCCCTTCTTTTGTGGCGTTGATTAGTTTTCGCTGAGGTCGTCTTTGATTATACGGAGTAGGTACTGCGGTATCCTATAGACCTCCTCGAGCGATTTCAACATGCCTACCCATCTGGCTGTGTTGAAAACGTTTCTCCCGTCTGGGGTAACCAGAACGACGATCTTTTTCGAGCTATGTCCTCCTCGATGAGCGGCTTTGGCTGTTTTGATCACCTCATCAACTGCTCCGATCGTTGAGTGTCCTTTTCTGAATCCGTGTTTTCTTTCGGATAAGGTCTCCTGCACTCTGGATTGCGGTTGTGAGCCGGGGTTTCAACAGCTTTTCTATTAGTTTCCCTGCCGTATCCAACATGCAAAGCGGTCTATAGGCTGTAGGAGCATTTGGGTCACCTTTTCCTTTGCTTATTAAGGCTAGGCGTTGTGTTTTCCATTTCCTAAAGAAAATCCCTTCTTCCAAGCATCTGTTGTACATATTCAGAAGAATTTGGGGCAGGTTTGAGCGATAGCTTTTAGCACTTCCGCTGGGATGCCGTCAGGTCCTGGAGCTCTCTTATTTTGAAGTGTACTCGCTGCTAGTTTCAACTCCTCAGGAGAAATATCTTGCCGCCTATTAGGGTGGGTTGGGAAAAGTGTTTCCACTATCGCCTGCATTGTATCTGCGTTCACGGGTGGGGTGGTCGATCTTGCACCAAACTTGCGCATCACCACCTTATATCCCAATCCTCAGGGGTCGCTGTTTACATCTTGGCGGAGTTCCTCCCACTTGCGTCGTTTACTCAAATATATGGCCCTCTTGAGTTTTGTTTTTGCGTTTCTAAACGCTACAAGTGCCTCTTCCGTTGTTTCAGCATGTCTCCTCCTTCCTCTGGTGACTTTGTGTCTTAGGTGTAGACAGTTTCTTCTTAGTGCAGCAACCTCGGTTGTCCACCAGTATACTGGTTTCCTGCGCTCTATCCTATGGGTTAGCCGCGGCATTGAGTTGTTAAATGCCCGGCAGATAAGCTGCATTGTGGCTTCCGTCTTTAATTCAGCACTTCCCGTCATTTCCACAATTTCTTCTTTCCCATCTTAGCATAAACCTTCTGTTGAAGCATTCTTCTTCGGGACAATCTTGGTGAGCTTCAACTCATAGAAATGTTCCTAAGCAAAACGAATTGGTGAGCTTCTTCAAAAAAAAACTTTGATTCTTCTGGTGGATTATTTTTATTTGGTCTTTTAATTTTTTTTACATCAAGTCGAGAATATGATGTCATGTAAATGGCCGCCGCCACAGATGATTGTCATTTGAGCCCTTTTTATGGCATTTTCCATCACTTTGGCCAAAACTTCCGGCGATAGGTCCTCACATTCTTGACGGATATTGTCTTTAAGAGCTGCAAGAGTCTGAGGCTTGTTGACATAAACCCGCGACTTCAAAAAGCCCCACAAAAAGAAGTCTGGAGCGTTCAAATCAGGCGATCTTGCTGGCCAGTGCAAATCGCCAAAACGGGAGATTAGGCGCCCGGGAAATGCATCCTGCAGCATATCGGTTGTGGCACGTGCAGTGTGTGCCGTTGCACCGTCCTGTTGGAACCACATGTTTTCCAATCCCAATTCATCAAGTTGCGGCAAAAAGAACTCGTTGATCATTGCTCTGTAGCGCTCACCATTCACAGTAACCGTTTGGCCCGCGACGTCTTCGAAGAAAAAAGGTCCGATGACTCCTCCAGCGAAATCAGCACACCATACAGTGACTTTGAGCGGGTGTAATGGCTCTTCGTGGGTTACACGCGGATTTTCAGTGCCCCAGAAGCGTAAATTTTGCTTATTTACGTACCCGCTAAGATGGAAATGGGCCTCATCACTCATGATTATTTTTGATGAAAAATCATCTTCCTCTTGGTGGTGATTAAGGATGGCTTGAGCGTATGTTAGACGCGATTGGCGGTCAGCAGCTAACAGCTGATGCACCGTCTGGACTTTGTACGGAAACATCTTCAAACCTTGTACCAAAATTCGCTGTAAAGACCGTCGACTGATACCCATTTGCGTGGCACGTCGTCTGGTCGATGTCGACGGCGCTTCCATGACATCTTCGGCTACAGCAGCAATATTCTCTGCAGAACGGCTACTCCGGGGTCTGCCACGCCTGGCAGCATCTCGTGTTGTGCCAGTTTTTTCGAGGCGAGCGGCTAAACGTCTGCGACGAAATTCACGTTGTGCCAAAGTCACCGACCGATTATTGCTCAAATAAATAGTCACCAATATTCCGCGTTCTGGAGCAGTGTAGCGTAACATTGTTTATTAACGTGTATTTTGCATGTGTTTACTACACAAATGTCAAAACAGAACTGACATTAGGGGGCAATCGCAAAATTTATAGCATTTTCTGATAGGAGGATTACTTTTGCGCCACCTTGTATGTAACAATATTATTTCCTTGCACCTGACCCTTGCCAAGTGACGCAGTGCAGGGCTGTCAGTTTTATTTACTCCATTGAGGCTTTCATTTCCATTCCCAGGCTTGAGCTAATACTTCTAAGAAGTCGCTTCATAAAGAAGTAGGATTCATAAAACACAAAAATCTTTTTCAGATCTCAAATTTTATGCGGCTCATGGAACATGCAATGAAATTGATCTGCTTTTGTGAATGCATTAGTGCGTTATTTGACAACAATATTAGCTGTTCAAATTGCATTTGTTTTTTGGTAAAATCAACCATGGAAATCGGCTTGAAAAATGTTTCCTCTGTTGTAGATACAAATGGAGTAGTTTCGGTGATTCGTAGTTTCCAGGTGATGAAGAAAACAATAAAGGTAATAATTCCTCCAAAACTATGTCCATTCCTGTTTATGTATTTCTTTATTTCGGTTTTCACGAAACTTTGCACATTTGTTTTAAAACAAACTTCTTTAAATGACGTAAAACAGCTGTGCTGTATTTGTGGTAGTATGCGTAAATCTGAAAAAATATCGAGATCTGCAAAAAGTGATCCGAATCAAAAAAAAAAATGATTTTTTGTCCCAATGGAACGCCAAAAGTGATTTAGATCAAAAAAAAGATTGATTTTTTTTCCCCAATGGAAAACGACATGAGACACATCGAGTCAGACTAGCTCAACTAGATACTTGAACGTCCCCAATGTAAATTGAACGAACTGTTGTACAAATGCCTCTGTCAGTTACACACATTAATTTTTATTACTAACGATTCACTTTATTTTTACAACTTTTATATTTCTTACCAACAATTTTGATAGGTTCGGAACGGCCAGTCACAAGTGACAGCAACGATTGCCAACCGACTACTTCGATCTGGATCGAAATTCGTTATACCAAAATTAAATATTAGCTATCCCGAAAAAAAACCCAAATTCCAACTTTTTTTCACTGCGCCACCACGTCTGACGAACATCCGGGAGTATAACTGTCATGAGAGAGCTTCTCAATTGGCCGTTTGGACTGTGTATAAAATTGGGATCTTCCATCCGTCCCAAAAAGGAAAACTCACAAAAAACGAATGATTGTGAGAAGGTACCTGTTGCGCCAACTTGTTTTCATTTCTGAATACATTATTCCCTGGAAATATTTGAAATCACCCTTGCGACTCACTTATCCCATGTACATTAGCAGGATTGGGGCTCGGAACGATTCACCAGGTGGGCATTTTAGAACCCTTTTCCTACAATCTATCTCCAATTGAGGGTTCTCATAATCCCTTCCCTCTTGCTAAAAACGAATGACACTGCCAGAAGTGACAGCTGACAGCACTTTACCGAGTCCCAATACTTTCCATTCCATTTATACAGAAATGCTGGCCAAAATAAAACAAACTCATTGTTTCTTATTGCATTTAATAAATAAATAATCGAAAACCGAATTAGTTAGCAAGGAAAAAAAGTTTGAACGAATTGTAACTGTAATTTATTGTTTAATCACAAACCGACTGAATTATTTCCATTTATTGCTTGATTGCTAAATGCACATCTATAATATGTATGTTAAATGTTTACGAAATTAGTTTCGTAAGGACAAAGTCATTTGTCAACAGGGCAACTGTTTTTCGTAGTTACTTTAAGTTAGAACGGTGCATCATAGCTTATTATAATATATTTTATAAGAACTTGTGCATTGTTACTCAAAGCAGCTGCAGGTAGAGAGGATAGACGGAGAAATGGTGGTGGTAGAAATTGTTGATGTTGTCACGTTCCTATTTTTGAATTCTCCATCAAACAGGAAGATTGATCCACAGTCTTGAATTTGATAACAAATGCGATGCACAAATTGGAAAGTTTGATCGATCATTCACTTGTTTCTGACAGGTGTGAAACTCTGTGTAAACAAGCGGGACGTTCGGATTCCTATTTCATGTGAAAAGTCAACTACATTTGTCTGGACTACGTATACGAACACGTTGACTAGTCAACTTGAATTGTATTTTTTTATTTTGAATTTTGACACTTGGAAATTTCAACTGAGTAGTATAGATTTGTCGGCTACCCTTCCATTAACGTCCACTGAAAATACAGTTGATGAAATAAAAACTGAAATACTTCAAGTCAGCTGTCAGACTTACTAAACAAGAAATATGATCGTCACCGTTGACGTCTTTGTTCTTCTCTTATGTAGAGTTTGACATTTCAATGGAACGCAACGACTTCTTAAATAGGATTGATGACAACAAACATAATTGTAGATAAACAATCTCCAGAGTAGTGGCTTAAATGTAAAGTTAACCAAATAAATGATAAACAAAACGAATATGCAATAAACTAACAATAAGAAGAGAAACCAAACAACAAAGTGTTAAATAAATATTTTCCAAAAACAAATTAACGTTCTATCACTTACTCACTATAAGGACAATCTTTGCATATTTATTTTTTACAACACCAACCAATAAAATGTTAAAAAAAATAAAAATTAGTATGTAATTAATATGAACAAAAATCAGTTGTGCTTTTGTCATTAGAAGAAAATATTTTACATAGAGAATAATGCCAAAGACTAAACAATTAGTAAATAAATTTATTTAAACATATTTTGTTGTTATTTGTTGCTTACTTTTAATTTCCTAAGCCAGCGGGAACGTAGAAGGATATTCGAAGGGGTTGAATTAGCACATCTGTGAGCGAGCAATACGTCACTGAAAAAATGCGAATTTTATATGCAAACATTCAAGTAATGGACTAGTCACATGAGAGCTAACGAACGAATTGCTGAAATACGAACAAACCACTTTTGATGTATTTATGAACAGAAAATTGGACATTTTACTATTCTAAGAGGAGGATAATTAATTATCCCATCAAAATGTATTAAGAAAACAAGTAAATAAACAGTTTAAATAACGAAATTTTAAATTCCAAACTTTTTGCCGCAAACGAATACACCCTTGGCGCGAATTGTTAAAGTTTATTCACAATCCACATCATTCAATTCGCGTTCCACGAACTAGCGAATAAAACATTCGTTCGAACTTAACCTCAAACTTGGCATTTTTTGTTTACATATTTCATTTTGTGGTGTCGTTTTGTTTTGATCCGAATGAAAAATAAAAGAAATGGATATGACTGAATCAACAGATAAAAAGGTAACATACTTCAAATGGGAAGGACTTATTATAATTTATTTGTTTATTGCTGTTATTAGTTTTGTTTAATTATATTTTGTACATGTACGAATGTACATGCATTAATTGCGGTGTTTTAAATTTTGTTCCACCACAAACAGGTCAACAATATTTTATTCTGTTTGCTTAATAGAATGTCGCTTCCTCCAATTGTCGAGTTTTTTTTATTCAAAAAGTATAAACAAATGACGGCGACTGTCATTGGATTCGCGGGTATCTGCGACCGAATAAAGTATCATGTGAATGGAATGTCAAAATTAGCGAATATTCGTTCGTTCGTAGGTAGTTGGTCGCTCTCATGTGAATAGTCCTTAAAGTACGAAGGCGAGTTTTCTGGTGAAATTCGGCCTTAGGATTTTTTGGATATTGTCTGGGCTAAAAAAAAAACCCGAACGCATGCAGAAAATGAGAAAAACATTCGTTAGTTGACTTCAGAGGTAAGTATGCTATGAAAAAGTGAAACCAATTTAGCACCTACAAATATGCAATGTAACATAGATTCCTCACTCGTAAAAGATATTTATTTAACTTGTTGTTTCATGACACCACGCCCTACAGTAAGCAATGCAATGTAAATTGCATATTCTCCGGGTGTTAATTTTTTCTGTCATTGTGAAAAATGATGCTCTACTGATATTTCTGGTGGCCTGGTAGAAAAATTGAGACACGCAACTGAATAATTGGAAAATGGATCGATCACACGTCGTCATCTTGTGCATTCGTAGATAGTACCATAATGTTTATACACAAATGGTATAATGTGTTGCGAAGCAAAGTTTTGGACTTTTTTTGCTATAAAACATATTTTTAGGAGTCTTCTGAGCCTGTTTTAAAAGGACGAAATGAAGGATGGATCGCCTAGGCCGATTGCATTGTTCGTGAACGACAATTGAGTTTATTATGTTTTTGTTTTGTGTGTAACCTGGGCTGACAGCTACAGCATCTCGTTCACAGCATCGCCGCTGCTTGGAACCCTTTTTTTCTAGTAAACGAATTATCGGCCGACGGTACGTGGCTTTTTACACATATTTTAAATGTAATTTGTCAACAACTGGTTGGCATTTCGTCCGCCAACGATCGCAGTTCTGTTTTATTGTGGAATCCTCGGTAAGTCGTAGGTCGTACTGCGACTCATCTCATAAGGGGAACGGAGGGGGGTTGGGTATAAAGCACATTTTAGCTCTGGGCACTCCGTCAGACGATAATCGTCGAAACGATAGACCTCCAAAAGTAGCAACTAAGTGCCAAAATTACGACTTTGAGACCTAAGTCCAGTTAATTTTTCACAAATGTAATGAAAGCTGACGATAGTGAAACAAATTCGGGCAGAAATTTGACGAATGTTGCTGATGGGATGGACGATCTTTGGTCGTGGCCAGGCTGGAGTAGTCTGGCTGCAAGTCGCTTCGGTACGTAGAACCAATCGTCGTCGAAGCAGATTGACACTACTTCGCTCGGGCTTTTGTCACCTATTGAACGACTGCATGGCACGCCTTGATCCCAACATTGAAAATAAATGTCCACAATGCATCTTAGGCCCACATGATGTACAACACCTATTTAACTGTCCGGCCAAATCAACCACTCTTAACACCAACCGAAGTGGCCCAATCGTAGGACTCCAAATGAATGACGAACCGACGGATGACGCTGCTACAACAACAACAGAATATAACTTCTTATGGTCAGCAAAGTTTCAAAAACAATATAAGGCCTGTTTTTTTTTATTTTGACCTTCGTTCTCAGCAAAGCAAAGTAAAGTAGGATTTTCCACACGCTCTACTTGACACTTCGAGACTCGCAGTAGTTATTGTAATTTGTGTACTGGAAATCTTACTTTACTTTGCTTTGCTGAGAACGACGCTCAAAAAAACACGCCTATAGTCCCGACGATTATTATTGTTATACGAATTCTGCCCCCTGAAAAGGCAGCTTAACGTCGCTGTCAAGTACTGCTTCGTATTTTGTATCCACACCCAGTAGTATTACAGCAAAGCCTACTAAATTAAAAACAGCTTTCATTTTTTCGAAAAACATTTTATTTTTTATTTAATTACAAAAGGGTTAAACATTTCTCCGCTGAGTTCTTCTCTCTTAAATTCCTAACTTACTTGATTCATTTTTCTTCTTCGTCTTTCTTTTGTTTATACAATCGCAAGATTAAAATTTTCATTTCTGGTATTTATTACATTTTTAAAGAAACCAAACAAATAACAAATTGAGTAGTAAAGTGAAGTGAAACATAATGCCGTCAAAATGGCTATGAGTCGTATATACAATGAAATGTAAAAAAATTAATAATAAAATTTACTCGAAGAAACTAAATAGCAACCTCTTCATCGATCTAGAAAATGTTGGAAGAGAAATTATTTAATCAAGCGGTTATGTCGTTTGTTTTATTGGAATTGGATGAGTTGCCGTGCGTGCTAACGTGCGTGGTGAGTGGTTTTGGAGGTTAGCTGTGGTTTGTTAGTGACCCCAACCTTATTTAGCATCCCTGACAGATGAGATGTAGGATGTGACAGTCTTCAAATGAGAATACGGTTTTTACAGGAACTTTTCGTGATGCATAACCTCACAAATTTTGAGGGACACATTAAGGAATTGATAAATGAGGGAGCACGAGGGAGGTGGATATTTACGATCGTTCTGAATACATGTAGGTTAGGAATACAACCAACATGTAGGTCAACATTCAGGTCCGTTTGCTCATACGACTCTTAACGATTTAAGTTCTACTTAACTACTTATAGGCTACTTTTTTAGGCATCATGAGAGTTAATGTGGCACTTAATTAGCTATGAGTCGTATCAGCACACGGCCCTCAGTGATGATTAAGCCTCCATTTGAAAAGGAATAAAGGATAAATTGGCGTACACGACACTCGACCCTCTAATCATTGAAGTTCGCAATGGATTTACTCAAATCCAATTATCTTTTTTACTTAGAACTATAGAACTAAATTCTATCAAGCCTACCATCGAAATCTTATGCTCAAAGGAATCACGTACATTTCAAGTAGAAAAGAAAAAGCTCACGATCGATGATTGGCATTGCAATTAAACTAAACAAACTTCCGTAAGCGCATGCAACATCAAACTGTTACAAACTGCCTATAAATCGAATCGTATTCAATAAACCCAAACGAAATATGAATGAAAAAGGTCAAACAAATCACTAAAATTAACTTAATCGTCAAACTAATTAAACTAGGACACATTACTTAACTAAAACTCGACACTATTCACACTGTTGCTTAAGTCTATAAGTCATTCAATATGAACGATCTAGAAATACAAAATAGTCTACAAACTACTGTGGGCTACATCATCTGGGGGCTGGTTTCGCCGATGATGCTGCCCATTTGATTCGTTAAATCCTCCTCATTCTTTAGACACGCGCGTACACTAAACTACGATAAAATATTTCCTGATATGACACCACATTTAGTTAGATCCTCCTTTAATTTATTACAGGTTGTTTTAATTATTTTTTAAATCTAAAAGTAAGAAATATCACACAATTTGCGTACATTCAGCAATAGTAGAGGCGGTCACTGAAACCAAATGGAAGGTCCAAACAACCCGACAAATATGATCCAATTCATGCATCTCTCTCTAACCCGGGCGGTGAATATTACGTGAGGCAATTCAATAAAGGTCCTTCTTCGATTTCAGCTTCAGTGACACACTACAATGTCGAAACATAAAACAAAACGGTGCGCCATATGATACATGTGTAAGAAACCAACAAAATTATATATTAACAAACATTTGAGAAGGAAATAAATTAGGGAACCTGAATGCAACGATTAATACAATTAAAATGTGATTTTCAGTTTTATGTTGGCGTTCGAAAACGAATTGTAGGACGCAGCACACTGGCGGCGTAACTACAGTTCGTTTTCCATGTTCGAACGGACATTCTTTAGCACATTGTGTGTCTTGAGAATTTGACTTTTGATCTCTTTCTCGACTTGTTCTTTTCTTTGGTTAGCCGAACGCAGTTTGTTAAATGTGTCTTGCAAGGCACGCTTGGTGCGTATTAGTTTTGAACGCAGTTCGGCGTTTTCTTGGTCTACCTTGGCACAGTCGTGTGTAGCAGTCGCTGTTGGGTTGGCCGCTGTCTGTTGTGCACCATCGGCGTTGTCAGCACCATGTGATACTTCAAGTGATTCTGCAAATAGACGGAAGAAGTATGTAGCAACCAGCGCACTCTTGCGCGTTTTATGTTTTTAACTAATTATGAAGGAAAAGGACACCTCATCTGACAACAGACAGTAACTGGCCGATGAATGTCCGAGTCTTCCGGTGATCTATAGTTTATAGGCAGTCAAAAAAGGGTAACTTACCTTCCTGAATCATTTGCTTGGCCTTCAGCTCCACGGTCTTCAACTTCGACAGGTGCGCATTGGACAGCTCGACACTCGACACTCGTCCAGCATCCGACTCGATGCCCAAGTCTGGCGACGAGTTGTTCACACGCTGGCCACCAACAGCAGCACGGCCAGTGCCCATGAGCACCTCCTCTGATGTGTAGCCGGACTGGGAAACGTCGCTTCCATTGTTGGACGATTTTCTATGCGACAATTTCTGTTGCTCCAGATCAGCGATTCTAGCCGCCAGTTCGCTTTTCTCCGCCTGTAGCGTTTGCATTTGCTTGACCAAGTCTTGTGTGCGAGTCTCCAGCTGCAGCTTCTCGTTTAGAGCTTTGGTTCGCTCTAGGACAGCTCGGGAAGCTTGCAGAGTTGTCTCGTCTAGGTTCTTCTTCAGCGCTCGCATCGATAGCTCGTTATCAACGAGCGATTGCTTCATTTCAGCCTCGTTCTCTGTGAGGTAGTCAATTGTGCTCTCGGCTTCGGCGAGTTTCTTCTGCAGCTGTTCAAATTGCCGCAGGTGCTCCTCATACAGGCACCGGGCGATCCAATCGCGTGCCAGCGTATCCTCATGCTTCTCCTCCTGCTCCTTGAGTTTTTGCTCCATGACGCTGGTTAGGTGCGCTTGAAGTTCATCAAGCCGCCGTCTTTCGTGCTCGCTGGCTCGCGACATAGCCGCGTCATGCCGCTTATTTATGTCGTCCATCTCGGATTTCAAGCTCTCAATTTGGAGTTCGGCGATTTTCGCTTCCACGGCGATGCGATCGCGCTCATCTTGGATTTTGACAAGCGAGCGATTCTTTTCCTCCAACTGCTTCACGAGTGAGTTGACATCGAAGCCGGACCCCTGGTTGTTGCGGTACACAGTCAGCTCGCTCTGAAGATCTTCGTTGCGGTCTTTGAGTTCTTGCAGCTCTCTTGTCATGTCGATTACTCGGAGATTCTCCTTCTTTAGCCGATTATCGGCCTCGACCAGTTCACATTGCACCTCAAGAATCCTTCCGTCCTTCAGAGAAATCATGCTCTCCAGCTGCACGATCTTTTCTTGCGTCTTTGACTTGGAGCGACTCTGGTTGAGATCGCTTTCACTATCTGTGCTGCGCTCCTCCTTGCAGACATTACTTGCTCTCGGTTCTTCGAGGCCTATTCGGGCGAGTGAGACTTTGCGGTCTGGTTCCGACCACGCCTCCGACTCTGATTGGTTCTCGAAGGCGAGAGGCAGGCTGCGTCGATCCTTCTTGCCTTCGGCTCCCTTTGTCTTGTCGAGCTCCTTCTTGAGCGCCTTTAGTTCGGCTTGCAACGCCTCAATAGTGTCGCCATGCAGCTCTTCGTGCGAGTTGAACGTCCTATTCTCCTTATTGGATGTGCTCAAATCAAGCAGCTCAGAGAGGTTGCTTATCTGAGTCAGGCTTTGGCCCATCATCGAAATACCCGCAATGGAGAGCGACATGTTATTCAAGCTCTTCGACAAATCCAAACTGCGGTCCACGGCTTTACGCATAGCGCGACGTCTATCGGCCGCCAGAGCTCCAAGCACGTCCTTGTGCTTCAGAAGGGAATCAAGGAACCCGGCAAGTTCCTCCAGGCGAGCGGTTAGAATGCTACAGACATCGGCGCACTCCTTACGCCATTTGTCTGCGCGTTCAGCTTCTTCTTTGGCTTCTTGCACATCGTTCTTGAGCTGCCTGATGACGGAGGAGTCGGCATTTCGGTCATGCGGCTCGCCAAGCCTCTGGATTAGGATGTCCACCTTCTTCTGCAGAACTTTGTTGCGTTCCATCGCCTGGGCGTACTCGGTGTCGGTAAAGGACTGCTTAAGTTGATCGGCTTCCTTGCTGGGACTCGTTGGCAGCGAGTGCGGTTTGTTAACCAATTTTGTTAGACGCTCAATTTCGCGATTCTTCTCCCACAGTTCCCTGTTGACCAGGTTCTACAAAGAGAAAAATTACAGTGGATTAGTTGGGGAAACGATATTGGAATACGAGAACAGTCCTGATAAACGAGACCAAACATCGCGCTTCCCAAATAGTGTGGGGTTTCAACGACATCCTATGATATTGACAAAGGAAGACAACTCCTCAGTTCCAATCGTGAAAAATGGTCTGGTGTGTGGTACATAAATAAGTAATTGGGAATTAAAGCGCACCAGACCATTCTTCACGATTGGAACTGAGGAGTTGTCTTCTCTCTGTCAATATCCTGGGAAATCGTCGATCAGAGACCCTTCAGACCCTTCCGTGTGGTACAGAAATAAGTAATTGGGAATTGAAGCGCACCAGACCATTCTTCAGTAGAACCAAACAGCCCGTCGAACAGGTGGCCAACGTTTCTCAACCGGGCACTCTACCCCAAGCCAAACTGTACCCCATGCAACAGATACTAAACCGAAACATGCCGATGGCCACCCCAAATCTTGGCAGCCATGCCATCAATAATCAGTTCTCGATTTTACTCATGTCTGTGTGTCAAAAACAACCAGACGACCTTTCGTTTCGTGTAATTATGGCTAAGAATTGACATAACCGCACAACTGCATTCGTTGCACGGGCATTTACTCACATCTCTCAGACACACAGCATTTGCGAAACGCAGAACAGAAGCGTGCGTCATAAGACACAAGCCAAAAGCGCTTGCAATTAATTTCCATTACTCAATAGCGATACAACGCTTTCCTGTCGTGTACATCATAAAAAGAATCTAGAACAGCCCTGAAAATCAAAATTAAATTCGCTATACGTTGCCAACACGAAATTAACGAATACGCGGACAGAAGACACAACCCTTGCCACACAGATTTGGGTCACGCGTATATTGCGCAAATGATTCACGAAATACTAAAGTAGACTCACCTGTAGATTGGCGGTCTTCTTCTTGACTTCCGATTTCAGTTTACGAATCTCGCTATCCTTTTGTTCGATGAGTTTCTCCATTCTATTGCGTAAGCTAGATGACTCGGCAATGCCCTCGGTATCGCTGAGCGACCGGCAAAGGCCTGAACATTCGCTCACATTGGTGACCTCTTTCATGTTGTACGATGAACTGGTGTTATTCTGAAAAAGGAACAACAAATACACAGTGTGGGGAAAGAGCTATATAAATGAGGAAGCTGTCAACACTCACCTTCTTCAGTCGATCGATTTCATCTTGTAAATTCTTTATGTTCAGCATCAGCTTCTGGATGGCCTTGCATGCTTGCTCGTGCTGTGTGGTGCGATCTTTCAGTTTCTCTTCCGTGTCTGCCAACATGCACATCCTATCGGCCATTTGACGTTTCTGATCTTGAAGTTCTTCGCGGAGTCGTTGCGACTAAAACAGAAGAGAGGTTTTAATAAGGGAAATCTTTATGTCAAGTGCAGAAGGAATATTGTAACCGACACCGTGAGTTAAAGTTGTAGTAACAATTTGTTTGAATAACAGCTAGGACGATGATGTTAAATGGAGTTTTATTCATTTGAGAGTCGTGTGCAATGAGAAGAGACGGAAGGAAAGTGAACGTTAATACGTGATCCCTATAAAACCTATTATGCAGCGAAATTTGATTCAGCGCGAGTCCCCTGTTTTCATACTTTCTTCAAGTCAAAAGACACTCACACCGATTTTTCGAGCTCAGCTATCACATACCATCCAAAAAAAACACAGTTTTTGGTCCGATAATGTATAACAGATCGGAAGCGAGGTGCTGCTGCACATAGTTTCGAGTTATGCCCCTTTTAACGGCGGTTAAAAGGGGCATTGGATGCGAAATCAGCCCCGTTGTATAGCGGTTGCGAAAAACTAAGGAGAAACAACAACTTGCTAGGCGAAATTCGATCAAGAACTGACTGTCAACTTTTGCTTAACCCCTCCAAGGTGTATCTGCAATAAAAAGGCAGTCTCATGCAGCCGCATATTTGAGGAAAGATGTGTTGGGTTCCTTCTGCATCGTAAGGAACTACGATGTAGTATAAACAACTGTTGCGTTAATCAACAGTATGAAGCCAAGGTTTATAAAGACGCATGCAAATAGAAAGGACCCCTGAAACTGACAATCTTACTTCACTTCACATTAGACCCCAATCGAATCAAGATCTACGTCCGAAATGCTTGATTTAGCAAACAGCGTCGCGGAGGTCTACAGCCATGAGCCACCAGATTCGAAGGCACTCCCCTATCCAATCAAGTAATCGACATCCACTTGTAAAATGTCAACAATTTATTCAAAATTCCATAATAACAAATATATTGAACCAAAAGAAAAGACATTAGTAAAATTGCCGTGTGTTGCCGCACGCGTATTGCATTCCTCTAGACTTAAATGGCATTTTCTAAAAACAGAAAACGTTAATCACTCCCAAGGACACAGAAACACCCACCCCCTCACATCGGTATCGTTTGAGAAACGCTGCTTCCGCTGTGACACAGCATGGAACAACTCGTGCAAATCATTCGACGACACATTAGGCTGCATTGAGACATCACTCCCGCAAAGACTAAACGCTTCACTAGTCGCACTACTTGATCGACGCACTTCATGCGACACATTGAAGCAGAGTTTCTCCTTTAACTCATACACAGCCCGATAGTCGACCGTATTCGTGGCGGAATATCTCTTCTTTTGCCATCGATTCACCAGGAGATTCGGAATCAACTTCGCCGCCATCGAGAGATTTCTATTCTCTTCCACCGCCTGCATCTGGGATTTCTCCAGCCGCCCTATGATCGCCTTGAAGAACCGATTCTCGCGCAGACTTACACTTCTGTCTGCGTTCAGCTGTTGCACTTTCCTCTCGTAGTCCTGAATGCGCTCGAGAAGTTTGCCCAGATTCTGTGTTTTTGTCATCAGTGCCGACTTCGATGATGAATTTTGCAAGGGTGCATAGGTGAAGGTGACAAGCCCACAACCAGAACACAGTGAATAGAAAGAAAATGAGCAACGAAAAGCTTATACATGTATTAAACCGAAAACTTACTTGCATACCCACAATCGCATCCTGTTGACATTTGACGGTCGTTTCGTAAATTTTCAAACTCGCCAGTTCACGCATGTAATTCGTCTTGAATGCCTCAAGAGTATCGGTGACGGTTTTGTTCTCATCGCGCAGATCTTTGTTACAATGGCGAAGGCCTTGTAAAGATCTCTTTTCGGGTTAAAAACACACAGAAAAATGTTGTTTTGAAATACCAATTAAAAGGGAAATATGTTCGTCACATTTTTAGGTATCATGTGTCGCAAACGCAATACCCTCGTCAAAGGTTTCTAATTTAAGAACAAGTTCAAGGAACTCGACGGAAAGGGAGAATTTTTCTATTCAAAAGAACTACTCACCTCAGCGGTGGCAATCTCCTTGTTGTTGTTTTCGATCTGTTCCAGCAGTTCGGAGTTTTGGAATACCAGCTCTTTGACTTTGTCCTCACACTCGTGGATGGTTTGGTCACGTTGTGTTAGAATTTCGTCGAGTTTTCTGATTTGACTTTGGAAATCGTTGATTTTCTCCTCGGATTGCTTGACGGTGCCTTCTAGTTCACGGATCTAAACAGTCGCAAAGGGAGTGGAGAAAGGAAAGAAGAACGTATTCAAAAATGCAATTTATTTTACAAACAATTGTAAATAACAAATGCACCAAATGTATACACACTTTTTGAAGAGCGTTTATGTTGGATGACACGTCCGAGTGGCCCAAGAGTTCGTCCATCAGTTGGCCGGTTTGGGATTTCTCCATTTCTTTGTTTTCAACCTGAAAAGGGCAAGCAAAGGAAATGTCGTTATGCGCATTTGATCCGGGGAACAATTAGTGACGAGGAGTGAGCACATTCTTAGTTCATCACAAAACTTTTCGGACATGAGTGGTTAGTGATCACTTTAGAGGATCACCAATGGAACTCATTACAACGATCACAAGTAGATGATCAAGGCAGACAGACCTTAGTCATACTAATTGGGTTAAAATTTATCGGTTGAGAGACTCTGAACAAAGACAGAGACAGTTCAGAGACAGATCATCGACGTAACGACTTTAGATGATGCACTTCGGTCGCCAAAGTTTTGGAAACTATGTGGATCAGACGATCGTCGCCATACGCATAAGAACTCTATTTTATTCGACGGACCACTGACTTATATTTTACTTGCCCTATATTTCGGGTAGACCTGGATCTAAATTTTTCAGAAGTTATGGCCAGGGTGTGGTATTGTGGAATCAGCTGTACAACGTCCTTCGAAAACTGAAGATCATTCGGACGAAAACAAGAAACCTTTCAGAAATAACCATTAAAAAAGGTTTCAAAGCAAGAAACTTGTAACTTTTCACAACTGCCCGGTTGTTACAACAAAACTTCGACTAAAAGTGGAAAAGACTGTCGTGAGAGCTTCAAGTTATAATGCAATTGGCTTCAGAAACTTTTCTTTGTTGCCTGGCAAGATCATTCAGGATTGCACCCGTGAAACTCTGTTGTCACCTTGTGACACAAAAAGTCGCCGAATTACTCTCCTCGGAGTCCAACAAATGCCCGTCAGGCTGAGGGAACTCCCTTGAAATAACTAGCACGCATCAAGAATATCCCAAGAAATTCATAAATTTTCAACTGCAGCATGATCGGCACATTAGGAAAGGCCTCTGTGCCAGCCGTTAAACTCAATTGCCATTACGATTATTCCATTTAGGCAGCCATAAAAACCCATTACACATCAAACGCGCAGTCAAATTTGACCGCAAATTGCGTTGCGGATGATTTGACACCGTCCACCCACATTTTTGAATTTTTTTTTTTTGGATTAATCATCAACTCATGTGGAACGTAATCGTTTCCTCCTCTCGCACACAAGTACTTCCATAGAGAAACATTTTCCAAACTCACCTCTAGATATTGAATTTTATGATTTAGGTCATCGATGATGGCCTGGCTCTTTAGCTCGGTATCTTTTTGGATTTTCTCCATTTGGTTTAAGGCCTGAGCGGCTTCCTTGAGAAGGTCTTGTTTCTCTTGGATTTCTTTTCGTAGAATTTCCATTTCCACCTAGATTTGGAAGACAAGTACATACGTTTGTGAGTAGGAAATTCCACGAATGAGTGCATGCCACCAACTACAAACCTTCGTATCGATTAGTTGTTTCAGAAGAGTCTCCTGACCATCGGCATTATTCGGCTGATTGTAGCCGGGAATGCTCTCCTCGATGAAATACAGACGCAACTTAAGGTTGAAGTTCTCCTTGCGCAACGTGGCCATTTGTTCTTCGAATTCACGTACAGAACGACCTTGAGCGGGCGACGTACTGCCTGTGTATTGCTGCAGACTGACGCACGGTGATCGGTATCCAATGGCATCTGCAACAAAAAAAAAGAGAAAAGGGAAATTAAATTTTATTTAAAAATGTGTCATGTGAAGATAAACCGTTGATATTTTGCTCAGACACATCGATCCTCAAACGAAATTTACGGCGAAAGTTTAATTCGCTTTGTCCATCCATTTTTGGGATCAACAATAAAATTTATGTTTAAATAAATTGGAAATAGTTTTTGTGATTATTTGTACTGACATTTCAAATGCTGAGATGTGGATATCAAATACGATTTGTCTCAGTGGAAATTGTTTAGTTAATGGGGGAGAAGGCGTTATCATGTGACAAATACAACAATTGGACATCTATCTCAGCACAGCAAACAACTCAGAGTGGCTTGACCCAAATCAGGCTGCAGGAATGCAAGTATTTGTGATAAATGCTGTAAGCTGGCAATTTAGGTGTATGACGGGTTTCATTCTCCTTGTACCCACTTGCTGGGAGAGAATGGCGCTGAAAGCTGTTTACTACCAATGGGGACGTCCAATTATCTAGCGCTTAGTAAGTCTGACAGCTACCTCCGTTTCAGTTGACATTTATGAAGCGGTTCCCGACGAATCTGATCAAAAAATTCGTGACTGAGTACTAAGTTGACAGTTCGCATATGTGGCTGACGTATGAAAAGTGACTTTCCCGACCAATCTAGTCCAGATTAGTCAATTCAACTTAAGATAACTAGATTCTTGAATGTGCTCAATGTCATAAACACATTGACATAAATCTCAGCCTGAGTCCCAGAACTGTCAACCAGATTTAAGTCATTCGTATAGCGTGTTGAACATTATTCTTCACTTTCCGTTGCTGAGAAAAATGTTCATTCAAACAGGCCTTTTATAGGTGACATTAAGTCCAAATATTACCCCAAAAATCAATAAAAATTCCTACACATTTCATTGGGATCTCCTTCTCTATCTCCGCCCATAAAACGTCCAAATATTAACAAAATTTTTTGTCATTATTTGCCAACTCGAAAATATTCTCCAAGTTAGTTTGCTTCTTTAGTAGAATCGATGTCGTCTAGCTCCCTCCGACTTGTTGACAACATTATGAATGGGAATGTGAATTTCTGAGAGCCAAGTCGTAAACTTCTAGCTGTGCTCACCGCTGACATACTAACTCCATTCGATGGTGAAAAATTATTAGGAATTCAGGGAAATATTATATATAGTCACAAAAAAAAATAATAACAATTAAAAGGGAAATTACTGTCCCCTCCTTAATTTGGTGCTTTAATAGTAAGCAATATTTACGTCGCTGTTAATCGTTTGCAATTGGAATTCTGCCAGGAGGCTTTGGGAATAATTTTATTTAACTACAATCTTGGGGGATAAGGAATTTTATTTTAATTAAAAAACTAAACAGATTCTACCGTTTGATGTATTCCACTCAGTTCGAGGAGAACTCTGTTCCAGTTAATAAAATAGAAGTCGGCTGTTGACCAAGACCAATAAACAAGAAATGAGACGTACGACATGTCGTTGTTCTGTTAATTTGCACTAAATTGTTTCTGGTTAGGCCTCCGCCAGCTGCCAGCTGGCCGTCGCGTCGTTCTCGTTGTAGTAGATTAAAAATAAATAAATCTAATAAATAATAAAAGCGGGCGCTTTTTTTAAGAAGAAACTTTTGAACTATTTGGCGGTTGTTCACAACTATAAAATCGGCAAGAACGCATTAAGAAGCCTGGAAGGACTGGGAGTTGCAGCTGACATTCAGTTCGAAATCGAACTCTAAAGCGCTTAATATGTTTGCTAACATTTTTTACAGCTCAAAATTACAAAACAGCACAAGTCTTTAGGCTTCGAAGCATTGTAGTTCGCTTACAATCGTAAAAGAAAAACGAATGGTAAAAAGAAACTAGACATAGGTAGCGTCCTGCATTTATTTATTTATTTATTTGGGACGCAAGTCAAATGATTATGGTAGTTTGATAAGTAACAGATTTGACAACAAGCATCTGGAAGAACTGCGTAAAATGTATCAACTTGTTTCATAGCAGTAACGTCAAATATTTTGTATGCCAACTGACGTTTGCTGTATGAACCTTTTACGCCTAGAACTTATTTATTTTTTGAGGTTATGTTACATTAACAACGTCACGCAAACCTATCGCACTGAAGATTAAAGGGATGCACAACAAATAGACTTCTGAGTAAAGGAGACAGCGCTACCTACCAAACAAAACTAGGTGACATGTTTTCAGGTCGGCCAACTTCTTTATGTGATACAAATTATGGGAAAGATTTTCTCTTAGTTGCAAAGGTAAATCGTTAGTGCATACGAATACGTTTCAACGATTCGCCTTACAGAATCCCGACCCAGAATGCTGATATCAAGTGTCTTGTTTAGTAAGTCTGACAGATGGCTGACAAGAGCTCAGTTTTTATTGGCCTAGATCGGTCACATGCACAGCTTTTTGAGTTGACGTTTATCGAGGACTAGCCAACGAATTAGTTGCTCAAGAATTTCTCGACTGAGTTGACAGTTCACATACGTCGCTGATATAGAAAAAGTGACGTTACCGGCAATCGATAGTTTTTCCTTTCATCTAGTTCAGACCAATCTATTCGACTTCAGATAGCTAGGTGTTTGAACATGTCCATTTTTTAGAATTGGCGAACGGAATTATTCATTTCGATAAAACAAAATGACTTCCGGAAGAGGTCAACAAACAACAAGTTGTTCATTCCGTTGAGTTTATCAATGTGTGGCCTGAAAAATTCACTGAAAATTATTACTAATCTCTATGAACGAGTAAGGAAAATGTTTTCAGTTGGTTCTGTCGCAATCCGCTGTCATTTGAATAGTCCTTAAAGTCATCTGTCTATTTGTAGAAGCAAAAACCACCACGGAAACTCATTCCGCATTCCAAATAATACTCATTTAAATCTGTAAATAAAAACTGTATAGGTTACTTACAAGAATTATCCATTGTAACATCTTGAAGTTGTCCAGGACTAGTGCTGAAACGAAAAATAAAAAAAAAAAACACATAGTTAAGGTCGGCACACACAATATGAAAATATTAATAATGCAATTATTCATTTTGATCACTGTAAGCATGCTTCGTGCGAGGAAAATTTGCATCGAGATTAATGCATACGGGCAGATGCTTGTAAACCAGATGAATACACTTATTATCGTACGCACAAAGTCCAATTGTGGTCAGACATAACGAAAAATAGATTTATTAACATTTATCAGATGTAGACATGCTCTCAATTGGCTCGGTTTGATTGTGGAGTTGAACAAATGACCGCATCGGGGCTGTCATTCAAATTTAGATAAACTGCTAAAGACGGCATGGAACTTGCTGTGAAATAAAATAAATTGTAGGTGGTATGTGTCCACAGAGGACCTACGGTATAGCTTACAAAAATATTCGTTTTATACTATTTTTCTCAAGAGCAGTTTTCTCAGTGCGGCCAAAATGTGCAATTGAACCCCGGTTCGACCCCCGGAAAAAAACACAAATTACATGTTTAGGTGTGACAGTAATATTCTTGGTTCGGGTTCTTTAAAAAAATTGTATTCTTTGGATCTCTTTTCCGATCTTTACTGCTGCTTCTACAGAAGCGGCCAGCTTTTCCTTGAACTAGAGAATCACTACACTATCAGAGACAGAGGCCCGACTGAACCCCTATTTCATGTGGGATACAAAAATTATATCCACCGCTCGTTTCCAAGTCTGTTCTGTAAGTGAAATTTCATGCAGATGACTTCACCAGAGGTATGAGTTTGAAATTGGCATTCTGGCTGCGAGAAAGTTGGTTCGCACATTTAAATGCCTCCACACTTACTCTGCCAAATCCACAGACAAAAATCTTTCGCGCACTCAATTAAGTCTGCCCAATGTCATTCTCATTAATCGCGTCATCTGATGATCAACTCATCCAATCAAAGTGTCATTTCGCCAAAAATCTCTTTGCCACGTGTTGCCTTTTCACACGCAAACATTTGATTCACGAACAAACTTCGCGCAATGTGATCTCATGGTCCAAACTGCTCATCCTATATCTGACCTAATTGATGAAAAATGCTCGAGCTTCTTGAAGAGCGAGCCAAGTGCATGAAATCATAGCCAAATTAAACTGTTAACGACTGCTGCTCCTCCTCCATGTGGGTCATAAAAGAAATATTCTCCCCGAAAATTTATTAGGCCTTTCTGCAAAACTTAATTCCTCCGGCTTCAATTAATATCAGAGCCAAGTGAAGACCTAATTGAGTTCCTACAACTGCTTCGTGTGTATGTTTTCTTTATTGTCAAACCATATGCACGTCACGCTGTCTAGTGTGCGTATACGTTCCACATTACTATATAGCGAACAAAGAGTTCATCCAATAACTAACGGTTAATTAGTTACAATTGCATGCTACACATCATGGATCCAGGAAGAGGACAACCCTATAAATAAAATTCGAAACTCCAGCGGAGTCAATGTGATTTATTCACCTTGTATCGGCGACTGACAAAAGGTTTACAAATATAGCGTGTTTTTGACAGATGCATGTGTTTATGTCAACTCTGGAGAGGGATAGTCTGCGATGGCGAGATGGATATATTTTATAGGCAAAGTTCATTGAATCGTGGTTTTATTTTCGGCGAGAGACTGTTACATCCGTGAAATGTGTTTAATTAGCCGATGCAACCGCTGACAGATGCATAGGCGGTTTATTTTTACCTTCTGTGTGATCTTTTTTGTTCGGGTGTTGATGTTGGTAGTTTTTGCTGCGACTAATGAAGTCTGTTAAAGGCACGGCGATTGCCGCGGAAGTTGCGACGTTTTTTTTTTAAGTTTAAGTTCACGTTTGAAGATTTTCTATTGATGGGAATAGAACTGTATGGTTTTTATTTCACCAAAACTTCCCTTAAACTCTTTTCTAAGACCCGAAGAAGGCAAAAGGCTAAGCACGATACTAATAATCATATCTAAAGTCCTGGTTCGATTTTATGAACTCACAATGGCGAAAATTTCCATCTAAAACTGCCCATGCTGACCTACAAAATCTTTAATCTGAAGGTTGAAAAGGATTATTATAGAAAGGCCCTAAGTCTTTGTCCGCCACGCCTACTTTTTGGGGGCGTTTTGACGGAAAGGAATTTAATTCTAGCTTCCCGGCCTTAGACTTGCAATTATTCAAATAATTCTTTTTCAATTGGAAAAAAGTGGGAACTCTTACGGGAACCACCACTTTTTTAAATATTTTATGCGGTGAATCAGTTTTTGCCTCATACCTACCGAAGCTGGATTTATTTCATCTTTTGACAGGCGTCGTTTCGAAAAATAAAAACATCACGACTATACGAACACAGCAAAAATGTCTGTTTTGCCCTTTAAAGTCACCTCACTTGGCCGGTGGATGTCCACAGGTCCATCTCCACCCCGTTTCCCATTCCAATTTGTAAACAAATCAGACATTTAACGAATCTCCTGCTCTAATGACCCTTGGGAGAACGAATCAACAAACATACACCCAGCACCACATTGCATGTGATGACAGGTCCCTAATTATCCTCCGTCTCACTCTGCTGGACCGTCTTTTGTATATTTAAGTGGAGAAATTATTGTAAAATCAACAAATAGCCATCAAGTGACGGCCAAAAAAAGTAAAATCCTTTTGAAATACACACAAAACGTCATTCACACGCAATAACGCATGGAGGTCGAGTGCGCGCACCAATCCTTGTCCGTTATGACCTCACCGACAGTGGTTTTGTTTATAAAATTAGATGCAACTCTGCGCGGATGGCGTGACGCAAGAGATGGTCCATCCAGCCATGGGCACTCCTCATCATAGATTTAGATCGTCAAATATGAAGATTTACGTTTTGGATAAATGAGGATAATATAGCAATGATTATACGACCAAAGAAACGCCGAGAATAGATGAGAGATTTTCACATAAAAATAGAACGATTGGGCGTGCGTCTGACTGGAATGTATCTCTTTCTCTGCATGTGTGGACAGAGGGAAGATTCTCTTACGTAAAACTGATGTTTATTATCGTTTCGGAAGATTTATAGAACGAATTATGGATACAAAAGAAAATAACGCGTATATATTCGCAGAAAATTATGAAACACTGGTGAAGGGGGAGAGAGAGAGCGAGTGGGTGCGCTTCAAATGATGATTGCGGGTAGTTTGTCGTAATGAGCATTGAACTCGTATACCAGCCACCCACACTTGAGACTTAATTAATAATGAGCGATTTGCAACCTTCAACGTCTGGGGAGAGATGCAAAATTAAATTATTGCAATTAGTACCAGCAAGCGGACACACATTGGCAATGAAATGGAAACAATGACTTGTGGCTTGTTGATGTTGCATGCGAAGGGAGCTGTCAATCCAGCTTATAGTTGGCTCGACTGAAATGTCCGCACATAAGGCCGAATTAAGACATTTCTTTGGCAGGAAATCAGTCATGCCAGTCAATGGAAAGTTGGAAATTCAATTTTGAGGTTAATTCCGAGCGATGAAGATTGTCGCAGGGAACGCCAAAAATATTTCAATATTGTACATCGTTTGTATCGCCAGAGCCTCGTGGAGAATGGTATGTTCATCGCCTTATTCGAGTATTAATCTGGTAGCACTCTTCAAATGTCGCTTAGAAGCTCAGCACTTGGAACCACACTTCGGCTGGATTGATATCGTTCATATTTTCGAAGAAACACATTTCTAATCGTAGTCCGATGAGGTTGGCCATTGACTTTACAAAGCGTGCTGGGTCCTATATTCAAAATATGGAACCAAGTTCTGTAACTCATGCGATAAATTTTCCCACAGAAAACTTAGGAACATTTTTGGTTTCAATTCAAATCAAATATTTTTGGATGCCAAACAAAATAGAAAAAAAAAAACCGGGGGCTCATTGCGATGACTATTTTTGAACGTCAAAGGTGTCCAGGTAAATTCTACGTTGAAGTAGCAGATATAGCTGCTAGCTTTAGGATTCATTGGACAAACTCCACGTTGCAAGGTAGTCTTCTCCGTACTGATCTACAGAAAAATGTGTCCTAAACAGGCGGTCGTAACTATGAACTTTCCTATAGAAATCGCAGTCTTCTCCTTGTGTTTTTGATGAAATCTGCCCTAACGAACGACAAGAAAATGAAAGATTTTTAAAGCTTTCACGTCTTTTGAAACATTCATCGCAGTCAGAAAAAATTCAGACAAAATAAGCTGTCAGCCAGTGCTGTCACAAAGAAAACTGAGAAGCTGGTCCTGACTACCAACATTTTACCTGATGGATCTTCTATGGACGGAGGTCCACCAAGCACCAAGCTTTTTACCTGATGGATCTTTTAAAGACGCAGGTCCTGGCATCAAACCTTTTACCTGATAGAACTTCGGTAAACACAGTTTCTGGCATCCAACTCTTTAGCTGGTGGATCTTCTATAGACGCAGGTCCTGGCAACGAACTGTCTACCTGATAGATCTTCGGTAAACACAGTTTCTGGCATCCAACTCTTTAGCTGATCGATGTTCAATTAAATAGGCAACCACATAAATCTAACCAAATTAATTGCCGCATCATTTCACTTTAAACAGTCCATACAAAGTAAGGGATGATTATTTGAGGCCCAACTACCAGATAGCCGCCAAAACAATGATCAAAGCTACAATTGCGTTTGTTTATTTACGCGATGCGTTTACCATAGAATCCCCTATTGCGATGCAGTTTTGTTTACCACACACTGACCATCATGCTGCCATCCTTTGCAAACACCGCTACCGCTCTCAGCCTTTAGTTGGGTCAAAACAAAAACAACACAAAATCAATCCAATTAATTGGATAAATTATGACCAACGCGTGAATTTCAATGATAGAATGTTTGGTTTGGGTAATGCCCTCGCCCGTTTGGTGGTCGAATTAAGTCGCAATACAAATAAAATCGAAAATACGAAATGTAAACCAATGCAGATGTCTGGGTTTTTTTTTTTCTTTTTGAGTCCTTGGCTACGCTGTTTGACAACGGAGATTATGAAGAAACGTAAACAACCCGCAGACCAAAAGTACTTTATTTTTTTTTTCGAATACAACAAACATTTCATTTAATTTTGAATAGAAAATGTTTTTTTTTTCCGAATTTTCATGCTGCCCTTGTCGAAGTGGGAAAACTCAGACAGACAAACAAATTCACGTGGCTTCGAGAGATGTTGGTATGCTTTCTTTTTTGTAGTTCCATTTGGACTCTATTTTTAGTCCGGAGAAAACACACATGAGGGACTGTGATTTATTGGCAATGGAGGACACTTTGCGCTATGCATGCTGGAGTGGTTTCGGTCTACAGTTTGTAGAAGTATTGAGAGCTTGCATCCCTTAAAAAGAGCTCTTATTTCAGGACACAAGAGTAAATTCTATCGCGGAATGCTCGTACGTTCATATTCGAGTCGATTCCAAACACATTTTTGGAATAATTTAAGGAAGCTGGCATGTTTAATTTAAAATTAGACGGCAAGTGCTTCCTGAAAACAGAATGACAACAGAACGAACTACGACTTTAGAGCAATAATCAAGGAAATACATAAACGAACCAGCGAACATGTGCACGACGTTGATTTGCACTAACATTTGCGCCACAACTGTGGCATTCTACGCAAATACGTCACAATAAAAGGTCCCATGCATTTCGGTATTGACAAGCTGTCAGATCAAATAATCGCATGCAAATGTCATTGCTTTGTATTTCTTTGAGTTAGGACATGAATAATGTTCCTGGATCGTATGGAGCTCCGCTAACAAAATATTATTCAGAAACTGAAGCCCGTCGTCTGGGATGTGACAGACATAACAGCGACAGACCGAGTCAGGTACGACGATAGGGAAAACAGTGCGTTTCCAAAGTTTCGATCTACATATAAATCGATTTAGATAATCGAACAGCCAACTAAACCGATCGATGCGAGGTATGCATCCAATTTCATTCGTAGAAAAAATAGGACCTATTCGCAGTCTCAATATCATTCGTAGAAAAAAAGAGGACCTATTCGCAGCTTATATAGAGAGAGATGCAAGTGTGGTTTCTGACCCAAAATGTCGACCATATACCAAATTTTATTTTCACACTGAAGCAAATGCTGTAAACGACCAATGGATTCAGTTGGCACACTTGTAAAAAAGAGTTCGCCTACATCCGAGTGAACATTAATTCTCCGAGTGATACCCTTGTGAGGATCTGGCGAAGAATGGCTCTAGGAAACGTAGTTTTGGCTTAACAGATGACTTCAGATCTAATGCCGAAATGCATAAAAAGACAGACAGTTGACAGACAGACAGTTCGACAGCTGTAAATGCAAAATTCAATCTGCTGATAAATTTCACCAAGCTGTGGATCTGGATAGTTCAAAAAGGCCACTGTACTTGGCCGGAAACATCGATCGAAAATATCGAATACTAAAAAACCATCCAAAGGGATTTTAGAATCTTGCTAGTGCTTACTTTGCAGATAATGAATACCTTTGTCAACTTGGAAATACTACATAAGAAACGAAAACAAAGAAACGAACGCTGTATCGTTGATATTCACTTGAATAATAGGCCTGTTTTATTGAGCTTTGTTCTCAGCAAAGCTAGGTAAAGTAGGATTTTCAGCACAGAATTACAACAACTACGCTCTATTTGACACTTCGAGACTCGCAGTAGTTATTGTAAATTGTATACTAAAAATCTTTCTTTACTTTTCTTTGCTGAGATCGAAGCTCAAAAAAACACGCCTAAAGTTTTTGAAAAAAATTGAGATGAAGCTCTGTTTCGGATATAAATTTTAAATATAATTAAACTCGTAACAATTTATCTGTTTATATATTTTGAAATATAAGTAACAGTTGCCCTGTTTTTTTTTAGCTTCGTTCTCAGCACAGTAAAGTCAAGTAGGATTTTCAGCACGCAATTACAACAACTACGCTCACTTGACACTTCGAGACTCGCAGTAGTTGTGTGCTGAAAATCTTACTTTACTTTGCTTTGTTGAGAACGAAGTTAAAAAAAAACGTCTAGTATTGTGGATGAGCCACAAGCTTTTATTTGACACTTGTCAAAATCTCGATATATAAATAAAGCAATGTCAATCAAATCATTGTCGCAATAAAACCCGAAAGTTCTTAGAAAATTACCGTGCGTTTTTCTTTATTTCTATCCGTTCAAAAATAACTTATAAGAACTGAAAGTTTTTGCTACATTTGCACAATTTTTCCCTTTGTTATAATTAACCATAGTTTTGGACAAGACAGGCGCACAACTTTTATTCTATCCAAGGGGATCCTAAAATCTTGTTATTTCTCATTTTGCGGATAATGAATACCTGGAAGTAGCGCATAATACAAAAGTAACGAAAACAAAGTAACGAATAATTGTGTTTGAACGCTAAATCGTTGCTATTCACTCGAAAAACATTTTTAAAAATAATGAATACCTGGAAGTAGCGCATAATACAAAAGTAACGAAAACAAGGTAACGAATAATTGTGTTTGAACGCTGAATCGTTGCTATTCACTCGAAAAAAATTTTTAAAAAAAAATATAGGTCGGGCACAAAACTTCTAGGGCAACCAGATAAGGTTTTTTTTCTTCCTTCGTTGCAAGACATACAATTCATGAAAACATACCCTATCCAGCAAAAAAAAAAAAAAGAGTGTTGTGAAACACACGGTCATCCTCACTTGAAATATCACAACACAAAAAGCGAAAACAATTTGTTTCGCATTCAAAGGACAAATTTGTTTTAAACATCGACGCGAATGAGAGTGTGTGTTATTTGTAAAAACATTTTTTGACGTTTTACTTTGAATACATGAAATAAAGAAAACAGCGACAAGATCATTGATCGGATCAATGAACATGGGAATACAGCGCGAGACTTGCGAAACTCTGTTCCTTTGGTGCAGTCATTTTAATTAAAAATATGTCTCAGTGGGGAATGGGGATAGAAAAATAACAAACAAGATCGATCGGAGGCAGGATTTTGTGAAATTGTAATTATTGTGATTGATAGGTGTCTGAGAATTTCAATGGTTGATAAAAGAAAATTCATGCAGCAAGACTTTTGGGCCTCATTCATGATGGTAGACCTGACGAACGTCTGATACAGCTTTGAAAGTCATTCTGAGGTGGAGATCAGCCAAAACTAGCAACTATGTGCAAAAAGAACGAGTTTAAGAGCTCGTTTCGACTAGCAAAATTTCAAAAACGAACGAAAGGAGTTCATTGTCACCATAATCATTTCCAGATGTGCCATCCATCCACCAACCATCAAACAAACGACATAGAATAACTCTCTGTATAAACTTCCACCATCACGTAATCTTACCATAATCATGTCCCTTCTTTTAATCCCACATGTCAACACTTTCAGCGGGCTCCTATACAAACGAGTATATTCTTTATTCCAACACGCTATTTACACTTTGCACCAGATTTCAGATAGAGGAGTCCACACAAATGACTAGGGCTAGGGTTATCAGTTGGCCACATTTTACTATACGAACAACTCTTACAAACAAAATTGTGTCTTACAAGTAAACATTTCAATCACGCTCCACAAACTACATGTTTGTTTGCGGCTGGGATTGGGATACTCAGTTTTGATAGTGGCGTGGAGCGCTTGTTCCACTTCTATTGTGATAAGAAACCAGCGTAATGCGCTCGAAATTAAACTATTTTTCAAGTAAACTGTAAGCGATTGTCGTGGAGTTTAACGAACTTCCAGCAGTTTGAGGATTTTATTTTTTTTTGCACTTTAACCGACCATGCTAAGACGTCGCCCAAGACTGACTTTCATTTCGATGGAAGTGCTATCGGGCGGTGTTTATGATTTTGGGGGCGTAAGTCGTTATGCAAAATTTTTAATAAACTTCATTGCAATCCCCAGTCACGTAGCAGACGCGAGGTAAAAGAAATGTCTGTCTGGTGCATGCAATTGGAAATTTCATTTAATTGTTAGTTGAATGCCAATTCGTTTTTAAGTTGAAGGTAGTCGGTGGGTAACAAGTCAGAATTTTTAAAGAAAGAATAATATAAAACAGTATTTTTTCCTTGCATAACAATATCGTGCAATAAATAAATAAACACAAATAAATTATAAAGTATAAAAATTAAAAACAAAATAAAAATAAAGCTTACCAAAAAGGACTTAATGTTGTTCGTTTGACTGGTGTAGCATTGCTAGCGTAACTTCGAAATATTCCAGACATTTTCTCTGATTTTTATTTTAACAAAACTTGTTATTTTTTCACTCAACTCAAAAGCGGGTGCACGTGTATTGCAACAAAAAACTCCACAAAAAGAACTGAACTAATAAAAAAAAACAAAAACCAACTTCTTCTCTTCAGTTCTTTGAATTTTTTTTTTCCAAGTCTCTTTCCAGTTGAAGACAAAATTCCACCGGTTCCGTTTCCGGTTTTCAATCTTTTACAAAAAAACAAAGCTAAAACTTAATCACAACATTTTTGCAAATATTTCTCTCTTTCTTAATTTTTTATCATTTTTTCTTTCTCTTCATTTGTGGACAAACGGTGCTATGCGTTTCCTTTCATTTCACTCGTCGGCACTACTTAAAGAAACTCCCAACAGTACTAAAAGTCACAAAAGTCACTTTTGGTTTGGTGTGTTTTTTGCTTTGGCTCCTTTTTTCTTATTGTAATCTTCACTTTGGTTCCTTGTCACTGCACAGACGATAGTGCAATGAGTCATGTTTTTGGATGGTGCGAATAAAAAACAACAGAGCACACCGTTTCGATTCTATTTTATCTAATGAATGTGCAACCTGATGATAAATAAGAAAGATACGAATAGAAAATAAGTAAAATTCAATTTTTTTTTGTATGTGTAGCCAATGGAATAATTCTCGAAGGCAGGAACGAAGAAAGGCGCGAGTGGTGCGGTGCAGACAAATGTCGGATTCAATTAAAAGTGTCTTAAATTTGGGTCACTTAGGACGGGTGCTGCTGTAAAAAAAACTGTAAAATATATACCTAGAAGAAAATTGGCATTGGGCGCCAAATATTTAGTTGTACACGGTGCAATGTGCACACAATACGTAACGCATTTCATAAATACAGACTGGTGGACAAGTTGAGACGCAAACAGAGGAAGTAGTTCAAAGAGAAAACTGATCCCGTGAGAATTTGGTAATTCCTAGGAAAAATTCAACTGTATTTTTGTAAATCGTCGTTCACGGAAGAGGCGATTCGCATGTGTGAATATCACACCTCCAACTGTTTGTTGAGCCCGAGGAGACATTTTTTTGTGAACTTGATGAAGAACTACTAAACTAAATTTACAAACTGACCCCCCCTATAATAAAAACCAATATTTCATATTCAACCCTATCGGGAATAATATTTCCCACGGAATGTTTTCAATTCAGCGATCTGATTTACTTTGCTGACAAGGGAAACATTTCCTTCGGAATTTGTTCACGATACCCCTGATTTCAGCAGTCCTATTTAAGTAATTCAGTCTATTCAGCACGTGATTTCAACAAGATGGCGCTTCTGTCCATACCGATCGAAATACGACTTGGAGAATTATTTTCAGGGGAAATAATCCAAAAATTCACAATTTGCCAGACCCAACCGCTCTAGACTAAAGTTCTTCCTTAGGGATTATCTGAAAGAACTCAGAAAAAAAAACCCCATTCCCTGAATGTCCGCATTATCTATGTTGGACCTTTATTGTTAAACTTAGAGCCTGCCTGAGCTTTCTTTTCCCCAAACTATACAGAGTATTTTAAATCTAAAAGTAATAGAACACTTACAAATAAAAACGGACGGGAAAACTTCAACAAAATACTGGATACATTTGCTTATCATAAACATGAACCAACTTCACGCATGTTCTAGAACAACATGGGTGCTACTGATTGACAGGAGATATGTGAAGAAATACATGCAGCCGTCAAACTTAATAATCTATAATAGGCCGGTTTTGTGAACTTCGATCTCATCAAAAGCAAAGTAAAGTAGGATTTTCAGCACGCACATACAACAACTAACCTCTACTTGACACTTCGGTGTTGGAAATCCTACTTTACATTGCTTTGTTGAGATCAAAGCTCAAAAAGCACGCCTAATATCGTAAACCTATGAAAATCAACATTTTGTTGGAATTTTGTGAGATGTACAGATTTAAAAAATCTCGAGTTAAAACATATTTCCGCTGAATCGTATATTTTTCAACTAGATGTCGCTTTTTTCTAAGTATCACTTGGCAACGAAGGCAAATGTCAGTCGGGTTGTGTGCGTTGACAGCGATACCAACCACTCTTTGGTTTGTTGTTTTTTTTTCCCTTTTGAACTGTCACAACTGTCAGTGTCGTAGTTAATCTAGGTAACAACGGCGAATTTAATTAATCATATAAGGGCGCCGTTCAAGTATCTAGTTTAGTAAGTCTGACAGCTGTCTGACTAGATGTATCTCGGCTTTGATTGTCTGAAATCGGTCATATGAGATGCTGATTTTCCTCTTTTTAAACTGTCACAACTGTCAGGGTCGTAGTTAATCTAGGTAACAATAGCGAATTTAATTAATAATATAAGGGCGGCGTTCAAGTATCTAGTTTAGGAAGTCTGACAGCTGTCTGACTAGATGTATCTCGGCTTTGATTGGCTAAAATCGGTGATATGAGCAGCTGATTCAGTTCACCTTTATGGAGGGATAGCCGACGAATAAAGTCAAGAAATTCGTGACCGACTGAGCATATGTGGCTGACGTAGAAAAAGTGACGTTCCCGATCAATCTAGTTTCTGCGTTCAGGTTACATTTTATCCAGAAAAATCTAGTCGACTAGATTCTTGAATGTTCCCAATATAAATTTTTATTTCTGTCAACATTTTATTGACAATTGTTATAAATTGAAAAATTGTGATTAAAATATTTGAACCCCAGGGACCTGTTTTGCAATTGTCAAGAAAATTTCGACAGGTGTTTTATAAAACAGGTCCGCGGGTCAAAATGTCCTTGACAATTTTGCAAAATTTAAAGCGCCTGTCAAACTTGTCAAGAACATTTTGACAGGCGCTTTACGAAATATGTCTTTGGAATTTCAAACTGACACTGAATATATTTAAAAATGCAGTGCCTTCCACCGAAAATTTGTATCAACAATTGACAGAAAAATGACTGCTATTACCAACACTTTTAACCCCCACTGTACCCCAGAACATACAACACCGAAACGCACTATTTTCCGACAAGAATTTTCACACAAAACTAAGCGCAGACGAATATTTCAAAATGCAAGAATATATTTTCATTTTTGCATTCGCAAAAGTAGAACGGAAACATCAACACAAAAACAATATTCTAGTGGCATACTCAGCGCAGCCACTTTTTTTTTTGGCCATTAATTAGTACCTACAACTCTAGCCAACGAATACGAATATTTTCATTTTCCGACACTTTGATGTGCCTGCGTCGGTTAGGCATGTGAACAAAATGATTTCCCTCTAAAATGGGGACTTTCAAGATTAACAAGACTTACAAGATAATTTTGTTGGAATGTCTTATGCGATCCGATTATTCCCAGGGAACTCAATGCGCTTCGCTGACAGCTTGAAGTTAAACAGTATATCTTTACTGAAACGAATTTTCTTCCGTCCCAGGGTATATACTGCACCTTTGTGTTGTGCCAACGGTGAATAGCTATGGTTACAGGAAGGGTTTCCCTATGCAAATAGCCGCTGATAATGAATGGTGACCGTAGCTTTGTTCTGTCCATGCAACAAGTCTCCTTGTTAGCAATGGAAAAATACAAAATAAAATGAAAAACTTTGTAAAATGTCATACGACGACGGGGGCTATAAATAATATACTTTCCAAATAGAGTCGCCAATTACTTTTGTGTGACTTAGTGAAGTCATTTCCATTTGTCGCTTGTGCTGCTTGTGTTTGCTGTTATTAGTTCTATAAATGCAGTTCAGTGTAAAACAAAGCAAAGCATGTGAAAAGCACGTACAGTAATTCATTTTACACCGTTTATGGACTGAGATGCCACTTGGCTGTAATTGTGGAATTTATACTCGAAGGATAGGAGCTGTCAAATAAATTTCCGCATAGCCCCGGCACAAGTGAAGGACACGCTGTTACAAAATTATTGGATAAGATAATCGCCCGGGTAAATAACTTTAGGCGACCAACAAATATATTTGATTGTGAATGCCCTTGCATTCTTTAAATTCAAATTTAGATCCACTGTCATAAATTTCTTCCTCTCAACTGATGCATACTTCCCTCGCAGTAGACAACCCTATTAATGACCGAAGGCCATAAAATTCTGCCACACAATGCCATCCACGGCTAATTAGATTACGACATGGGAATACAAATTTCCCATAATAATAATGACCCATTTTTCGAGCGCCCAAAGAGAGCGGGAATTAAGTCATACCAATTCTCCGTAGCGCTAGAATTTGTTTCGTATAATACACGGGAACGATAAAAACTAGATTGGAACGGTGGATGCATAAATTTGAATGCAAGACATAATTATGGGGAGATTTTGAATAAATATACAATTTTAACAAGCTTTTCGTTAGAGATAAGCCGAAATTATGCCTGAAATGATTGGCAAAAAGTCGACTAGCTAGAGTTATGGGGCACGTGGGCACGATTAAAAAATCACAGAACCGTACACAGAATTCTTGGAGGTCTCTAGATAGACCGCGATGGGAAGTCAACTCTGAAAATCATCTCCAGTCGAAAGTTTTTAGAGGTACCTACGAAAGACTACTTTAAATGTGGTGTCGAAGTCGTGCCTCGTTTACACTGCCGAGGTTCATGGCTGAAGCGACAGACAACAGAGCTTCGAGACCCAACAAACATCTAGATGCATAGTTGGTCAACTCATTTAATTATTAACTCATATGCTTCCATCAAGTTGATCAACTCATTCATTTTGTTGAGCCTCGTATACTGGGAGCAGATCAAGTAAGACGAAGACCGTCTGGACGATATCGTTCTCAAAATTTTGATGGTCAAAACAAGAAATTTTCTGGCCAGCTTTTTTGTAATTATCGTCAGTTTTCATGAATTAACTGAATGAAGCTTTCAGACTCGTAATTTTGGCACTAGGTCATTGTTTTGGAGGTCTATCGTTTGAAAAGTTGCCCTGAGTTGATCATGCCATTCAATTGCTGAAGGCTCGTACACCTAGTTGATCAACCCAGCCATTCTGTCAATCAATTGTTAAACAGCTTCGTACACTTAGTTGATCAACCCTATCAATTGTTGAACGACTTTCTTGATCAACTCATTGAATTGTTGAATAAACTCGTAGAAGAGTGAATTGAGCGATTTTGCCAAAGAAGTAGCTTTGCAACTGCGTTTTCACTTACTAGGTAGTAAAGCATCGATGACCTTGTAGAGTTGACTATACATCTAGACGTTGATCAGACGCAATGTAACGCTAAAAATGTCGGCGAATAAATCGATTTTCCTGAATTTTATTTCTGCCTTAACCTGAAATATGGCAATACGGCGAACAAAATAAAAAAAAAATATGAAAATCGGCCGAGCGGTTATCAAGTTGTAACCATCATCGCGTTTCACCCCGAAGGAATTATATAAATATTTAAAAAATAAAGTTTCCGGGTAACGTAAGCTCAAGAAGAGTCGACCTCAATCCTTTAGGGTTACGTTAAATCTATGTGGCAGTAAGCCAGCAATAATTGTCGACCTGAAGATGAGGTTTTTCGCGTACAAGACTAAATTGAGAGCAACTTTAGTGGACTTTTTTAAATGACCCCCGTCGAGCAAGCCGTGAACGATTTTGCTTCTAAGACATAATTGTATCGAATGCTCCTTTCAACTTCAAAAAGGAGAATCAGTTTTACCTCAAATAATAACAAAGTATCGAGCTTAATGAATGACACAGCTTCATGGCTGGTGTCACATTTAACTTGGCTTTATAGAGCGATGAAAATCCACCTGCAGTTGTTCCATAAACTCACCGTAGTTATTTATTTTTAAGTTCGAGTGCTTTACCCTTCTATCCCAACCTCACGTGGGCCAAGATATATTTTTAAAATCTTCCACCTATAACGTAAGGAGTCAAAGCACCGCATCAAATCGTTCTTAACGATACTAGTCCTCATCCAGCGGCGATATTTTGTTTAGCTTTGAAAGTTAGGTAGAATTAACATGTCGAAAGAATGCGTACAATAAGACGGGCGAAGTACTCTGTAATACAGTCGGAAGTTTGGAAGTATATTTAGACAATGCGACAGCATTGGGCACATTCAAGAATCTTGTTGTCTTAAGTCGACTAGATTGGTCTGGATAAGATGTAACTTGAACGCAAAAACTAGATTGGTTGGGAACGTCACTATGTCTACGTCAGCCACATATACGAACTGTCAACTTAGTACTCAGTCACGAATTTCTTGGCTACCCCTCCATAAACGTCAAATGAAACAGTTGAACATATGATCGACTTCCCCCAATCAAAACCGAGATACATCTATCCAGACAGCTGTCAGACTTACTAAACTAGACACTTGAACGTCCCCTTTGTTGCGATTGCTTGCCTTGTGACCTTTGATGATTGCAATGTTTCCCAAATGACACTAAACAGAAGTCTAAGATGACAAGAAATTGACCGTTTAAAAAAGAACGACAGTTACAAAAAAAAAAAAAAAAATACTTTTTATATGGGCCGCTTTATAATCTGACAACTTTGAGTTGTCAGATTCCAGACTTGCGGTGATAAATTTTTCAAAGCAATCTCCAATGGCTTTCAATCGAAATAGCAATGACAGCGGTCAAACACCTTCAAATGAACTCGCGCGCACATTTTTTGTGCGAGTAATGAACAGCCCCCCAACTACAAACTTCCCACAAGTGGGTTTTTTTTTTTTTGTGACAAAAAGTGTCATTCAAATAAGTAACTACGTAAATTTTAGATACAAACATTCAGAGATATTTAATTTAAAAGAAGATGGGAGTGCCCACCCGAACAGATGCGATGACCTTTGACAGCCACTCGAAGCTGTAGACAAATCCTTTCAAAATGGCGTCTTTTCAATTCGCTTTGTTCGAACAACAACAGCGACAACAACAGCCGCCATTTTTATCGGAATAAATTGCCACAAATGACCCCGCAAAGGTCAGAGCGTGTAATTCAAACAGATTCGCGGTCCCTATTGTGACAAAGTCAATTAATGATTAAAGTCTGATTGATTTGTTTATCGAGTGTTTCACTGAACGCCATATTTACTCTCGCGCATACATGTAGCTGTGCGCATATATCACATAACACCAAAACGCGTCAACTATGCTGATTGCTTATCTCTAGCTGTGTTTGATTTCTGTTTTCATTTCTGCATCATTGCATTCGTTCTTTTCGCATCTGGTCGAGGGAAAAGTCATGTGTGTGGGAAATACGAAAACTGGTTCTGAAGCGCGCTGCCCCGTCGCCAGTGAATGTATCTGTACATTGTTATGCCGTTATTGTTGCCTCTTTATTAACACACTCTCGTCTTGCTATTGTGCAATCGTGCGAGCAGGCTTCTATGGTATTCAAATTATTGCATTGGTTTAAAGAGATGCAAAATATAATGTGCCCCGATGAATTTGAATATCAATTAGGTGCCAGTCGTTGTTGCCGGCCAGGGAATAGACTTAAAATATGCCCAGAGGGTTCTTGAACTGTTTAAAATTGCAAATCACACTGGCAGACAGGCAAGCGGAGAAACTGAATTTGATTCGAATTCGAAAACAGAAAACTAAACCAAACAAAAAGCGCCAGATAAGACCGCCCTGCGCTGCCATCAGGGTGTCAGTAGGCTATTCAAATAGAGGCCGGAATAACTATCAAAACAGCGCACACATATAGACTCGATAGAAGATAGATTCTCTCGCATTTGGGCTATCACTGTTAATTGATATCGTGTAACTTAAGGCGAGCAGCAATTTATTGCGGCAACTTAATGAACTGCAAATGTGAATTGCGTCTGCAGAGCAGCACATTATCGCAGCGCCCTACTTCCGACGAAAAGGGGAAACAAATGCCTTCAGCACCAGCCCATATGGTATCTTGCAATGTAAAGGTGTAAATTACAAAAGGTTCCCCATACAGGTGTGAAGTAAGAACAATCGGCGTAATTAATTACGAAAATTGTTTATTGAAACACTCGGATGGGTGCCCAATGTCGGGTAAATATGCCCAACCGATAGGTAGATGGGGTGTGATGAAATTTATATCGAAAACATGTGTTGGCGCCTATGGTTGATTTACCTGTGGCACTATTGGGTGGATAGAAAGAAAAATATTTAATTTGCCAGTTGAGGGGGATTTTTCTATTTTGGACGACAACAAAGTTGCGGCCTATGGTCGAAGTCCGTCAGATTGTTGAGATAAGCACTCAAAATGTGCGTGCATTCGTAAAATCAACTACGGAACACTCCAGATAATGCTTCAAAAAAAAATGTCGGTCACCCTAGAAAGCGATGGAAGTAAGACGTCATGCAGTTCGATAACTGGGCAAAATGAGGATGCTCTCCCTAGATCATGCAAGTATTTTAAAACAGGCAGTCGATCTATGGATCAGTGTTGATAGTTTGGGCTGAGGATGCTCTCCCTAGGTCTTGCAAGTATTTTAAAACAGGCAGTCGATCTATGGATCAGTGTTGATAGTTTGGGCTCTTTGACGTATTTCGGGCTATTTTTGTTTTCTTAAAAAACGATGGAAATTTCTTCCATGAGCTCCCAACATAATTTTGGGCTATTTAAATGGTTTAAAAAATTTGCTGTAGATTTTGTCTGTTTTATTCCTTTACGAAACTTCAAAAAAGAAATATTTTCGAACAAACCCGCACTTTTAAAACTTGGCAGCACTCTTTCAGTCAAGTGACATCGTTCAACAACAGTCGTTCAACTTGCAGGCGCTCCAATTTATTTTGCCGGCCTATTGATTTGACACAAGCAATAAAAGCCAAGATCCCTTCCATTCGTCCCAAAAATAAAAACTCACACAAGACGAATGGTTGTGAGAAGCTAGGCTTGGGTCCATACGGACCTGTTGCGCCAATTATTTATTTATTATTAATAAAAGCCAATTCCTGAAAACATAAGTCAAATAAAATTCGCGGCGCGCATAAGTGATACGGGGAAAATTACCAAAAAGAAATATTTAAGGAATTGGGACAATTTTCAACGACTATCGGCTGCATTCCAGGAAACGAGAAAGCGGACGAATTAGCTAGACTAGGTAAGCTGCATCAGAACGAGCTGATCCCTCTGTGAAAATCCCGCCTTGTGCACTCAAGCTTGAAGCAGGAAGACAGGCCACAAGCGGGGCGAACGCTAGATGGGCTGCATTAGAAACTTGTCATAGCACAAAAATGCTATGGCCAACCCTCAATGAAGCCAGAACCGAGAGTCTAATGCGAAAGGATAGAAAATCTCTTGCCACCCTCGTAGGAATTATAACGAGGCACGACACTCTACGGTGTCACATGAAGAAAATTCGCTTGACGGAAGAAGAACTTTGTAGAGGCTCCGGTGATGAGGAAGCTCTTGAGGACACAACCCACTTCCTATGTCACTGCCCAGGTCTCCAACACTATAGGCATAGATACCTAGGATGACACTTCTTCCACGACCTAGGCGAGCTTTCCAGCATATAGACAAGATATTGAGCTTTATCAAATCCACAGCATGGTTTGTATACAGCACAGTTTGCAACAGCACAGTGAGTACTTAAATAGAGGTATTTATAGACAGGGTTATTCTGGGTAAGGGACCTGAGTGCGGCACGGCGTAGTCCACGCCGATCCACATACCTAACCTAACCTATGGGATGCATTTTTTTAAGGTTTGGGCGCTTTAAGCAAACTAAATTCTGGCAACCCTGCTTTGGATCCATTACACAACTGCGAGCATTTGAATTAGGCATGATTTACCCTACCAGTTTCCTGTCGCTTTTTCGTTTCATTCGAGTTCGGAACTACTGCCCATCGAGTTCTGTCTGATCTGACTTAACACTTGTGTTAACCCTTCCCGCTTTAAACCTATCTTGCATTTTATCCGAGCTCAAAATAAATGCCCAACGATCCGTCGATTTGATTGATTTTTTCCCATTCATCGGAGTTCGGAATTGATGCCCAACGAGTTCCCTCTGATCTGACTTACCAAGCTCGCTAAAACCTCCCGCTTTCCGTTTTCCGTTTTATCCGAGTTCAAAACAACTGCCCAAGGATTCTTCGCTTTTTCGTTTCATTTGATAGATTTTTTTTTCGATTCATTGGCGGTTAAAATGATGGACTACCCAACGAGAAGAAGTTTGTCTTCAAAATTGTTAAGTTGGTCCCCAATCCTCAAGCGGTATCAAGGTAGATAAAAATGTATAACACCAAAGAAACTGCAATTTTTAAAACAACCGTCATTCGCCGTTGGAAATCGGCTAAGCAAGAACAGCCGCGGTGCTATATTGATCTTCAATCAATAGGTGAGAAACGAATGACCCATACGTATTTTAGATTGAGGTTAAATAAGATTATTTGTACGGCTCATTGCCTTAAATGCGAAAAATGATCGACGTGCTTTGAACAGCATTGAAGCTTCATTTCAAAGTTTAGCATAAGTGCACAAGCGACGAGCGCCAACTAAATCGATCATGCGAATCTCGAATCACGTTCCAGGGCCAAAAGTCAATTTTGACAAATTTCTATAGGATTAGGAAAGGAAGCTGCATGACTAATCAGTCGATAAGGTGAAAATAAACATCGGACGTATTCAGGCTGAAGCAACTCCTCCACAGACGGTTCATAAAACCTAACCTTGCAGTTCCGCTTAGAAAATAAATAAATAAATAGTTCGCACAACAGGTCCGTATGGACCCTATAGGCCAAGCTTCTCACAACCATTCGTTATGGGTGAGTTATTAATTTTTGGGACCAACAATTTTATGTCGTCCAATTGAGAAGCTCTTCCATGACAGTTATACTCTCGGATGTTTGTTAGACTTTGGCGAGGGGTAGCGCAGTGGTAATTTGTGTTTTTTAGGGGATCGAACATGAGCTAGCTCGCTTAGTTGGCCAACACACTTTCGGTTGCGTGTATCTTAAGGTGTATAGGTATTCACTTTCAAACAAAAGTCTCAGCAAACTATCAATTTTGAAGCGACTCTGTCCCAAAACAAAATTTGATACAAAGTGTGGAACTTTGTGATACCCCACTGTAAACTGCTTAAATCCCCAAGAAAGCTGTGTTCCATCGGAATCAGAATGTCGAAATCATTATGAAACATTCCACTCTTCCAATCTGTTTTGATAGCGCCTAATTAAAACTGCTATCTCCCACCCATAAGTGCATATTTACACACACATCTTTCCCGATGATTTTCTTCTTTCGATTATCGCATCAATTATGTTTAAATGCTCTCAATTCGAAAACTTACTCGTCCGCACTTATCTCGCCGTGTGTGTTTATTGCAGCCTTCAACCGAATTATTTCCATTTGAAAACTTAATTAAATATTTTTATGACTGCACTCGCACTTGTCGCGCCGCCAACATGCACAAAATAAAGACTTCCTCATGCCAGAGTGTCGGAGTTAACTAGACGCCCATCTAAACATCAAAATGCATGTTGCATTAGAAACTATTACACACAACACAAAGCGCTGTCGTAGCGAAAAGTGCATTCGAATGCGATGAAGGTTTGGGAAATGGGTGGACTACGTCTAATTGTGCTTATCTCTTACATAACCACACATATCATACTTCATACGTCGCGTCGTGTGCAATTTTCATCAGCGTGAGTCCAGAATATTATTTCCCATTCATATAGGCTCAGAGAAGATGAAGGATATCCCTCTGGGCAGTAGCAACGGCCCGCAGCGCAAGTGAATTAATACAAGAGATGAAAAGTGGAAAAAGATTAATTAGTGTGGGCGGTTATTTGGATACCACCCGGGCAGGGCGCGAGACTGCCCGAGACAAAACAACAACAACAACCTCATCATCACCGAGCAGCTGAATTGGCTAAGGGGAATTCTTAATGTTACAACTGAAGTTAACTATAACGATCGATAGATGTGAGGAGCGTTGGAGATGCGTATTGTTTGGAATGAAGGAAGAACTGAGATGATGATTTGACCACACTGCCGGCTGGAGATCATTGATTAATGCGAACGCATTCGAGGTATAAACAGAGGATTGTGTAGATGTTGCCGCTGCGACTAAGTTCAACAGACCACCAGCACCGGATATTGTTATCGGAATGGAGTGGGCACCCGCAAGCCGCTGCTATGCCAAATGAGGGCAACTGTGATATCAGGCTTTTTATAAAGAATTTTAAACGAAAAGGCTGCCAGATGAAATAACTTTTTCTTACTTGATTGCGGGTCGAAAATCTGCAGAGTTTTGGTCGCATCATAGGCTACGCGCTGAAACTGCATCTTTAAAATAGTGTAGCACAAGTTGTGTCTTCTTGTGGTCGTCTCTAAATAGACTTTTTGACGATGTAGTTCAACTCTAGTGAAATGTGGCAGTGCCGCTTTAGAAGTAGCACAACGCTTGCAGGCAGATTATTTACGCTATTGACCTGACATCGTCCACTTTAGTATCGCACACTCTTTTTGAAAGCGTAGGACACGTTTTGTCTACTTGAAGTCGTGTTGAATTAAACTTATTCACGATGTAGTTCAACTCTAGTTGAATGTCGCTGTAGCAGTTACACAACGCTTGCTGATAGATTCCTTTCGCTACTGACATAGGCATTATTCACAATAGTATGGCGCTCTCCATTTGAGTGCTGAATGTTACTAGCGCCACTCTTAAGCTCAGTCAAAAAAACAACTGGGCTGAGGAGTGAAGTCGAATGTAGTTCTATGTAGTTGAAGTTGATGCCAGTTGTGGACTTTCGAAATACACAAAAAAATTTCACAAGAAACCCAAGGAATACTACATTTTTTGTGGTTGCGAACAAATTTATAAAACGAGGGCTATCTGACGGCTGTTATTCAAACTTTAGCCACAAAGCGAAACCTGCATTTCTATGTGCTACATTGTGGTTTACTTCGAAATTTTCGTTTCGATTTCAATCAAGTGCATAAAAAGCTTTGTGAGCAGCATCCGTATGTCCCTTAAGTTCTACCACAACGGCACCACTATAATCAATTAGTAAACCTATAGACCGTGGCGTTCGACGCAATATAGTCGAAGTTTATGTCAACGTGCTACTACGCGCTACAAGTTAGTTCTTGACAACTTAGCTAAAGAAAATCCAATTTCTACATTCTAAATGCAATTAGACAGTAAAAGGATTGTTAATTTGTGGTAAAACTACCGAGCCACACCAGCACCTCACCGTCCCCCGCCACCGACTACAAAGTGCTACACTGTAGCTTCCATTTCAATTTTGTTTATACCAACTTTATGAATACTTGAATTATATCAATTAAAAATAAAACACTTGCAATTCAACTGATTTATCGCCAATCAAACAACCACTCTTTAAAGTATCTAATGCAAATGAATTTGAACATCAATGAAGCGACACACTGCCTGCATCACTTAATCATAAATTAGAGCAAACCCCGAAAACCTCTTCAAAATCCATTTTCGGAGATGAAGCCAACATCAAACAGATATGCAATGTCTCAGTTTTATTTTTTTGTTTAAGAACACCGGCGCCTTCTGGTAAGCAACATTTTTGTTCCACATGTAAACAATTTAAATGAATGTCACAATATGATTGATTGAAGGAGAAAAATTCAAAACGCCTGTAAATTTCCTTTCGCCATAAACCGTGCTCCTTCTTCTCTGTTATCTGACTAGTGATGCAAATTCTAAGGAATTTATGAATATGATTCCAATTTCCGTTCGAAAAGCAGAAATATTTCTGTTTACAAAGTAGAACAAAAAAAAAAGAAGAAAAAAAACCAACTTAAGTGGGTGTATGTATTTTTGGAACAGACTTGTGAGGTTAAAATATCGAGATATCATTTGCACCTATATATTGGGCGTAGTGGCGGAATAGTTCCACTTGGACTCAGTTAGACTTAGACCCTATATCTAGTGCTGGAATTCCATGTGTGTCTTCTCACGTCGTCGTCGTCGTCTGGCCAGATATGTATAAGAAAATGAAACTTTAATGGAACAAATTCGTTCGCACTTTATCGGAGTTCTCGAATGGATATAGATATGAGTCTAGCGAATTCTTTGTCAAACATTCTTTTTTTTTAATTAAAGCGATAAATGTTTAATTTTAAATTAGGTGCGCGAGATAAATAGACCAGATAGGGGTGGTTGTTGATTTTTCTTAGGCTTGAATTTAATTTCAGATTAGTTTGGACACTGATAGTGTAAAGGGAGTAGTAGTTGTCTAAAGTTAGTTGTGATTAACACATACAAGTAGTAAGTTCGCCACCCTGTGGTAGTCCATTTTGAATGGCGTCTAATTAATCAAACGAGGAATGCGCTGTTCAGAGAGCTGAGTCTATTTATTTTAGAAATTAAATTAAACGTGCAAGTGGTTAGTATACCGCCCTGTGGCAATCCATTTTAAGTGACAGCAGTGGTAACTATAAAAAAAATTATTGATTTGCGTCCTTTAAAAAGACCTTTACTGCAGCTATTCTTTCACTTTAAAGTTAGTGCGACTTATAGCGATCTCAAGGTTCTATTAGCTAACATACAATTAAGCCACCTGATTACTATAAGTTTGCAACACTGTGGCAGTCCATTTCTAACCTCAACGGGATCGATGAACTATGACAGTTGGACACCTGATTAATAAGTTTGCAACCCTGTGAAAGTCCATTTCTAACCTCAACGGGATCGAGAAGACCTGCATGTTGATGAACTATAAAAGTTACTCTAATTTTTTACAACATTTGGATATTGGGCACCTAGTTTACAGCCGTGCGGGAGTCCATTTTCTAATGGGGTATAGGAAAAAATTAGGTAAAACCCCAAGTGAAGCTAAATTGTAAATTAAAACCTGATGACAGTCTTTGCAAGGGTTAAACACAAGAGTGTCTATTCTACAACCCTGTGGTAATACATTTTTCAATTAAACTGAGATAGTTAACAATTTCGATGATTGAGCTTGCTTTGCCTTGATTTTTGATTGAAATTTGGACTCTTTTCCGACCGAAAAGAAGGGTAACGAAGACTTATTACCGTTCATTCTTTTAGTACCTCCTGGGGAACAGAGAACCTTGAATTAAGATTGCATTTTACCACATCATTAAATCCGTGTCTACAGAATTTGCAGACCCCTTCCATGTCACGTAATCAAGAAGATAACGCCCGTATGTTAGGTTCAAAACAATGCCCTCATGTAAAATTAGCACACAATCCTTAAATTATTACTGCGGTAGATATTCCTCCAGTGTAGATACTGTTTATGCACACATTCCTCATGTTTCAGTTCTCAAATGAGTCAACGCCCGCAAAAGATGACTGAGCAGGAGTACACTTGTAAATCATTAGACAGAACACTAGTTTACAACGTAGAAGGACTGTGTTTTTTACAGCCACCCTCCACAGTCATAAGGGTATGAGAGTCTGCTTGTTGTTTGTGATTCATTGCGTTTCTCCGTTTACTGTTTTAATGCAAGCGAGTGTTGTTAAGGATTTGTAGAGAATGTTTTGCTGTCTGAAAGGCGATTACACGCTCAAGAAGGAAAGGGAGTCTTTGATTCTAAGCCAACTTTGAACCGGGAAAGGATGCGATGGTGGAATACAATTTGAAGATTGAAAGGCGCTTTAACTGGGAGGGTCAGCTGAACTAGATATATCTTACAGCGCCCTGTGTTAGACAATTTACAAATATATAGACTACGGAAGTCCAGTGGTAGACATTTGACAGCATTCTAGGTAAAAGCAGTGACAAAGCAAGCGATAAATCACTTACGGAAAATCATATTTCATTTGTTGAATGTTTCATGAGTATCGGTTTTGAAAAAACCCTGTGATCGGTACGACAAAAAAAAAAAAAAAAAAAAAAGCGGGAAAGCAGAACAGTGTAAAACACAGCGGACAAGAAATGGATCTTCCCTTGAGCTAAACAGACGATTGGGCATAAATGCTATAGCAGCCTCGAAGTCTGATGAAGTCTGCTCGAATCTGTTGTCTACAACAAACAAAAGATCGTTGTCCTCCCTCCCCTCGTTGTCCAGCTGATATGTCATACAGAGAAAATGAAAATCGCCACAAACGATCTGCACAGAGGATATGGTTGACAAAGATTTACATGGTGACACTTGACATTTTCGTGATCCACTTTGTGAAACTAGAAATAAGAACTTTGGAAGGTTTTTTTTATCAGACTTCAGAGAAGACTGTATACCTTTATGAATTGACAGCCGAGGGATGGCTGCTGTATGGAAGTCATAACTCCTAGGGCAAGACAATAGATCTGTAATGACTGACCTGTTGTGCACGATTTTCTTGTCCCGTCAGCCTTTTTTACCAGTCTAACCTACTTTAAAGACCTCCTTTCAGACAGTTCAACTATATTGAATTATAGGTACGACAAGTGGACGATTTTCTTGTCCCGTCAGCCTATTTCCCTAGTCTAAACTACTTTTAAGACCTCCTTTCAGACACCATTCAACTTGAGGGATAACCTATAAAATGCTCAATCATACTTTGGACAGCCGCAACTACTTTTGAGGAGATACGGGTTATCTTCCAATGCAGAACTTATGCTTTGAACCTTTGTTTGCTCAGACTTGAAGTGCAGTTGCAGCCTTATCAATCTCAATAAAAAGTAAGACCGGGTTAACTTCACACTACCTACAGCAGATTGTTGCTATACTTCTCAAATAACAGTTAAAATTACCTGGTCGCTAATCAAGTCACTTTTGAAACGACTATCGACCTCAAAAACTAACAACTGAGTGCGAAAATTATGAGTTTCAGAGCTTCGTCTAGTTCGCTCTACACAAATGTATAAAAATTTACGATAATTCAAACGAAAATCGGCCGGAAAACAACTTATTTTGGTCACTAAAATTTCAAAAACGATATCGTCCAGACGATCATCGTCATCGGTGCCCCCTCGACACAAATGTAAGACAACAACTCAACCACGCCACTTGTGGATAAGTATTTTTAAAAATAATGAATTTCAAAAAGCCGCAAATACTAAGAACAATAGTTGCTCCTGTTGCTTCGAAAAACTTCTCAAAACAAGTCAGGGCAATTATTCCGTAATTTTTCAGACGATTATCGTCGAAACGATAGACCTCCAAAAGTAGCAACTACATAAGTGCCAAAATTACGAGTTTGAGACCTTAATCCAGTTCATTATTCACAAATGAAATAAAAGATGGCGATAGTGAAACAAGTTCGGGCAGAATACAACTTCCTATGGTAATCAAAGTTTCAAAAACGATATCGTTCCGACGATTATTGCTTTACGGAATCTGCACCCAGAATATTTCTTAACTCCTGGGTCGACATTCTGTAAGGCGAAACGAATAATTTACTTCTGTAACTTAGAGCAAATCATTCGTGCGGCGTACGAAAACGTCTCATTTGCCTTACAGAATCCGACCCTTAATTCAGTTTCTAAAAAAAAACCCCACCCCACCCACTTGTCAACCGTGAAAATCGCGCCAAAAGTCGGCCTTCCTTCGCTGAATTCCTTTCTGAGAATTATTCCATGGACAACTTGTATTTTTTTTTTAATTGTTCAAAGGATGCTCCCGGATGATTCATCTATTCTCATCCTTTCGCGTGGAAAGTTTGTTTACATTCCGATTTGTTTGGCTTGCGCTGTAACACCGCAGAAGCTCACATTCACACTCAGGTGACACTTTTTGTTTTACAAAACAAAAATTTCCATAAACACAGTCGTTTCCTTTTGCGGTGGTATTTCAATTCCAATTTAAATTTAAATTCAAATTTTTCTTTTGCTTTTTACTCACTTTTCGATTCTTTGAAATAAAAAAATATATCTCTCATAAAGCACACACGATGATGAATTCAATGGAACCCAATTGAGGGACACACACGCACGAATACACAAGCGAATCGCCAATTGATAAGAAATTCCAATAAACTTCACAGCATTTTGTCAAGCAGATATTTTTATTTTGATTTTAAATCATTTATTCCGCCGACAGACGGTAAATCTCAAAAACAAAAAAACTTGTCTAAAATTAGATGGCAAAAAATCATTTTCAGCGAGATAAACACAGAGATTGTAACAAAAAAAAAATAACAAAAAGAAATAACCGCCAGGCGCGCGCTTTATTCTCCCTTGCAACGGAACACAAAATGTCTAGTTAAATCAAAAGCGAGAACAGAACTGAATCTGAGAGGAAGAAGCGCATCTCTGGGATGCCTGCTCAGTTTTGGTTTCGGTTTCTGTTTTCTGTATTGCTGATTCTAATTCTGTTCTGACTGACTCTCCAATGGAATGGAAAATAAACGGTTGTGGTTGTGTTCAGTTTTCACCCTCCATACAAGCGCACAGGGGGTTTTCGAAAATATAAAACTCATTCGTACTTATACAAGCGAAGCGATGTACAAAATACAACAACGGAGGAGAGCGAATCGAAATGAAAATGTCGTTTTTGTCGCTTCCCTTGTCAAATCTACACAAACCACACTGCACTGGCACACACCATCGCATGCTATAAATTGGATTGGAGAGTTTTTTTTGTTGATTCACAGCTGCTGCCGCTGCTGATGTGCCGGCGCGGCGTGCCCCAGACTAAGGTGGTTGTTTTTGAAGATTATTGTCCCAAATTTTATGGCAGGCATTAGATAACGATAACAATAGTTTAAAGGATGACCAGGAGTGTTTTTGAAAACATGTTTTTCGGAAAACACGCAGTGACACATGCCTGCTTGAGAAATGGCGGCTTCTTCCACCTACCTGCTGATAAGGGAGTTAACTTCTGTTCAAAGCGATTTCTTAAGCAAAACAAAAACACCTCACCCTTTGCGAAAGAGTGAGAAGAATAAATAACGGTGACAACAACTCATTCTTCATTTGAATTTAGGTCAAGTATTGGTGTGTGTTAGGGGTTTCGAGAAAAAAAAAAAGAAAAACATTGTTTTGCTGCAACAGCGTGACACACTTGGAAAGTTACAAGTTCTTTTGTGTTTACGCCAATATATTTTAGACAATGATCAATTAGTTGAGTCACTGAGTCACGACAAAAGGTTTTCATTATTTTGCGAGAGGTAGATGTGTTGCCGCCGAGATGGTCAGCAAATTGAGATCGATCAAGTAGGTATGTTGGTTTTTGATTTTATTTGATTTGATTTGGTCTGCAAGTTGATAAACGGTTTTGGCAACTGGGAAGGTTTGTTTGAGTGTGAAATTTTGTTGAATAAATCTGTGGTCACAAGGCATAACCGCTTAAGTCGACTTTAGACGAAATTGAGATTTTTATGCGTTCAGCGTACCCAAATCTAATTTGTAAATTTTTTTTAGCTTTATTTCTTTAAGAAAGTGGCCATTATTTAAAAAAAAACAACAGCTTAAGTCACTAGCGTACAAAAACTTTAAACTGCTCTCCTGAACAGATTTAAGACGTTTTGCCTTGTGACCACAGAAATTATGCTTTTGTCATCAAGTTTAAATGGTTTAGCCGTGAAATAATGGGTAGACTGATTCGGTTTAGTTCGAAAGATCACGCTCTAGATATAGATCACGCGCCGCTCTAGATAGGGGCGCGATTTGTTTGTAAACAAAACAACACAACGAAGAGAACATGGAATCTGTGGAACCTGTATCACTGTCCAGTGGCCGGAGTGAATTTTAACATTTTTTTAATAGAATTTTTTTTTGAAAAGCCTATAGTTCTAAAAGTTGAATTTGATTATTCCTTAAAGCTACCACCGTTTTTTAGCAAAAACAAAAAAGGTCCTGTGGTTCCTATGTTCAAAAACAAAATATCAAAAATATAATATATATATTTTTTTTTTGACGTGGTGCCTACAGAAGTTGGAAGAATGTATCCAACGACATAGCAATAATGGCCAGAGGCAAGTTCATGGACGTCACCGCAGATATCATGAACGCACTCAGAGTGGTTGAGCGGTGGTGTCTGGAACAAGGACTCTCCATTAATGCGGGGAAAACAGATCTAATAGTCTTCACTAGGAAGAGGAAAAATCTGGAATTTCGGCCCTTAATACTTTTCGGATCGGAACTAACAATGACTAAGAAGGTTAAGGTCCGGAAGGTAAAAAGGGTACTACATCAGTGCAAACGTGTATGTGGACAGAGGTGGGGACTCTCGCCTAGGTCAGCATACTGGATGTATACGATGATAACTAGACCCATTATCACGTACACCTCGGTTATATGGTGGGCGAAAGCCTCTCAGAAAACCGTCAGGAAGCACCTGGATAGGGTTCAACGTTTAGCATGTATAGGAATTATAGGTGCAATACGTACAACCCCAACATGCGCATTGGAGGTCATCATGGGGATATTACCGCTGGACTTACTTATTAAGAAAACAGCGGCCCAAACGGCACAATCGTGGTACGATCTATGGACATAGGAAGATCCTGAAACTTGTCAAAAAAGAGATTAGGGAGCTGAACATGCCTATCTGGTAGTTTCCGTTTCCTTGGGAACCAGAACAAGCTCGGTTTTGAGGGGGTTTATTCCCAAACCATTATGATCAGCCCATGTGGATAATTCTTTCAAAGCTGATGATAGCTTAAGCTCGCTAAAGATAGGTAGAAATTTACCTGAGATCAGGATGAGTATATCGTCCGCATAGGCCACTGTTGTTATTCCTTTCCTTTCGAATGTTTTAAGGATTTTGACGACTATGAGGATCCATAGTCCTCTTCCTGTCTTCCTTCTTACAGAGCTGGGTCCCAATGCTGAGTTAATGATCCTGCTCTCTAGCACATTAATCACCAACTTCACGATGGACTGGCTCAGCTGCACATCTTCCAAGCCTACGGTAACTACGGACCAATTTTTAACTTTCTCCATTACGTAGTAAGAGAAAGATATAGTATTCGTACAAAATTTCGAACTCGAGATGCTGATCAATTCTGACATGACGAACTCAAAAAAGTCGGTGGCAAAATTCTATCCATCTGTCTGTATGTCCCGGGGCCTACAGCCTAAACGGCCACCCGGATTTTGTTCAAACTTTGGATTTCAAGTTTGGGGGCTTACAGCTCGGGGCCTTTTTTTTTTCTTTGCACGGTAAACTCAATATTAATGGTACTTCCCATATACAAATTTTCATACCAGTTTTATTTGTTCGAAAACGACTCTAACGATTTCAACCAAAATTTATATTTAAGCTGAAGTAGGTGAGGTTAACATGACTGTTTTAGTTTCCCGCTAAAAAATCGAATAACGGTACTTTTGAAATTTGAACATATCTCGAAAACGTATTGTAACAAAAATTAATTTCTTAGGTAATATGCTCAATTTTAACTTTTGTCATTAAGTCAGTTTTTCTCTGAATTATCGTAAAATGGATTTTTGAAAAAAGTATTTTTTTTTTTTTTAATTTAGTTTACCTGAAAACGGTAATAATGATTTTGACCAAAATGCAAACTTAGAGTAAAATTGATGTTTTCAAAATAATTGCGTCCTTAATTTTCAATTCAAATCACCGAAAACGCTGACTTTCGAAACTGCTCATATCTCGAAAACCCCATTTTCGAATTCGATAAAACTTCAAAAACCAAGTAATGTTCACATCCCGAACAATAACTTGTTTAATGTTGTCCGAAGGTTCGAGCATCGAACCTCCAACAGATCTAAGAAGATTCATCAACAGATCCGAAGGGTTTTGTTAGTTGCACGTCCTGTCATGCACTATGGAAGGGTAATAACAATGGGCCCTCAATGGCTTCTGGGTTTACATTGACTATAATGCAAATTGGCCCTCTAACCTAACCTAACTAAACAATACAAAGGAACACAAAAAGTCGTTTAGAATCTAGAGGTTTTTAAAAATAGCAGCCCAAGACTGATTTGAAGTCGGTGGATGTTCTAAGTGCATGCGTGTCAGTCAAAATATTGCGTAGGGCGCAGCCTGGAATTTGTATAACTACATGACTGTCAGTCAGTATACAGATGTGACCTGCCCTGGAATATACTGGGGCCTTGGGACATTGGTGATTCTGCTCGGGGACGCTAATTTCCATACCAGACTCCATTTTAAAAAAATAAATAATTGGCGCAACAGGTTCGTAGGGAGCCTAGGCCTAGCTTCTCACAACCATTCGTCTTGTGAAAGTTTTTATTTTTGGGACGAATGGAAGGGATCTACAATTTTATGCCGAGTCCAAACGGCCAATTGAGAAGCTCTTTCATGACAGTTACACTCTCGGATGTTTGTCAGACGTTCGCCAGAGTTGGCGCAGTGGAAAAAAACCTTAAGTTGGAATTTGGGTTTTTTAGTAGTCCAACACACTAACCACTAAGCCACTGCGGCGACTCCATTTTAGAGCCATTTATATACCACTTATGGCCGTGGTCTCCATCAGTTTAAGATACCCTTGGCATGCGCCAAGCCGTGAAATTCCCTACAATGATTTCTGAAAGAGCTGCAGGGATGAGGAGGCAATATGCGTGGGAGTAATAGCCTGCATGGGGAACATTTCCAGCTTTGTAAAGAAAAGTAATACTCTTGGCACTCATTCCGTAATTTTTCAGACGATTATCGTCGAAACGATAGACGTCCAAAAGTAGCCACTAACTGCCAAAATTACGAGTTTGAGACCTTAATTCAATTCATTGTCCACAATTATGGTCATTAAAGTTTAACAAACGATATCGTCCCAACGATTATTGTTATACGGAATCTGACCCCTTATCTTGTCCTTACCACTGACAGCGGAATGGACCTTCTTGCACCTCATCGATTAATACTTTAAGCCAATCAAGCAGGGCTCCAAAAACCGCATCCTTAAGAAAGCAATACGTCCCTGAATGTTTTTTTCATTTTACATGCAAAAGTCCCGTCACGTAGTACTCGATCGAAAGATTCAAAAGTTTCACAAAGCTGAGTGCTGAAAACAACAAACGCTTCCCTATTTTCTAAAGCAGAATATTTGCCTCACTGTGACAAATAAATCCCTCCACTGCAATAGAAAACATTCTCCAACATCGCAACAAAATCTGTCCAGCACATGGCGGCGCACCACATCTCCCAAGGTGTGACAGTATTTGTATCTTTCTTTTTTCACATTCAAATTCGAAACTAATGTGTAACGGCCATCGTGCGTAACAATTTACTACTTCCCCTCTTTCGCTTTAGTTGGCTGTTCTCCTTCTCTCCCTTCATCCACTGAGCATGTGCTGTAGCTGCAGGGGGTTGGTTTTTGTTTGGCGCGTTGCTTGTTGTATCTCTCGAGAGCATTAGCAATCTGCAACATGTACGTGTGCGTCGGAATAAAATTCTCCAACATATTGTTGGAATGGAAGGTTTTGCTTTATTCACCCCAACACTAGCACTAAGCACTCATCATGACATTGACACACAGAGGGGTTGCTTACGGCCGGAGGTAAGGCCATGATTTATTAGAGGAGGGTAACCGCTCTACCGTCTAACGCCGACATGTGCGAGAACATTGAACAATGACATAGAAAACCAGCGGAGAGTATCTGCTTTGTTAAAAGCGAAAAACAGAAAACAACAAATGCACGATGATAACATTCAATTTGTCAATCAGAATCGAAAGAGGACAGAGCGAGCGTCTGGTCGCGCCGCATACTCCGTCGGTGATAGATTCATCAGTGGTCCTACACCGACCGCCAGGAGGGAAGCCATTTAAGAATTGCGCCCAACAGCAAAAGGGAACAAGTGCGCCAACTGTTTAGTACATCTCTGTCGGCTCGCACAGATTGGGCGAACGGGCGATCTTGTTATCTGGCCAGTTCTGCATCGTTTGGTTTTTGTCGATCTTCTCTCATTTCATGCCGGCAGCATGCAGTCCATCTTCGAATAGAAATAGACACCGTAAATGATGCGGATTCGAGTTGATTACTTGTGCAGCTCGTGTCTCGTTCGTTGACGATCAAATAGAGTGAGCCGCCACTGTGCACTGTCGTCGTGTCGGTCGTCGTCTTTGCTTGGCTAAAATAGTTCTTTGCGATTTGGCAGTTGGCTGCCAGTTGGTCACCTCTGCATGCAGCCACGTATATTGAGAATTTTATTTCCGTTGGATGCATGATTTGGTCTTGTTCTGGCTCTATAACGTTTTTCTTCTCACTTTTCTTTGCAGTTTTCTATTTCTTTAATGTTATTATTAAATATTGGCCAACGGCCAAAATGCTTCTTAGAGTAGCCTTGTGTGTGTGCCTAAGTTGATATTTCTTTCAATTGGCGAGACACAACGAGTGCTTGTTCGGCACAAATTGAATGGGACATTTAAGCGGAATTTATGTTTTAAACTTTTTGATGACTTCATACATTTTTTTTTTGTATATTTTCATTCAGTTTTATTACAAGGTAGTCATGAAGCTGCGCACGTGCGGGAGAGCACGATACTCTTCTTGGGGCACTCTGGTGTCTGGTGAATTGCTACCAAGTCACATGTGTCTTCACCTTGAATTTAGTTAAATGAAAGGAGTTTCCTTAAGAGCTGCAGATTTTTTATTTGACGTGAAAGTTCATTGGGCAGCAGTTCCTAGCTCAGATAAAACGAAGGAAGGAAGAAAGCAAGCAATGCAATGAAAAAGTGAAAGGCAAGTAATCCGAAAGTCTGGTGAAATAAAAAAGCAACCGAAAACGGGGGTAAACATCACTTGCGTTGAGGCAGCTTCGGCAGAGTATATAGCTCGTTGGAAAAAGTTCCTAGCTCAGATTAAACGAAGAAAGCAATGCTATGATATGAAAAAGCGACAGGACGTGCGAAAGTAATCCCGAACTCCTGTGAAACGAAAGAATACGACAAAAATCGGGAGGAGGAAGTGCAAGTGGTGACAAATGGACGAGGACCGACAGAAAACGAAGAGAGGGACGCGCGTGGAAAGGCACTAACATGGACGAAATAAGCTGTAAGCGGTAAAGGGAGCGCCGTGTCGTCTTGCTGGTGAGGGCACAATGCCCGCGCGATGCTTCTTCGTATCTAATGTCCGTAGTCTTGACCCGAGCATAGGCACATACAGTCATGGCTGGCTTCGTGCCTATTTTATATAGAGTATCACTAGTACGTGTAGGCGCAGTGGCTTAGTGGTTAGTGTGTTGCACTACTAAGCGAGGGGTCCCAGAAAAACCCAAATTCCAACTTAAGGTTTTTTCCACTGCGCCAAATCTCGCGAACGTCTGACAAACATCCGCGAGTATAACTGTCATGTAAGAGATTCTCAATTGGCTGTTTGGACTCGGCATAAAATTGTAGATCCCTTCCATTCGTCCCAAAAAAAACTCACACAAGACGGATGGTGGTGAGAAGCTATGCCTGGGGTCCTAAGGACCTGTTGCGCCAATTATTTATTTATTTTATTTATCACCATTACGTGTCCCCCTTTCCTTCTCCCCCTTTATTTCTCAGGTTTCCCTGAGTTGTGGTCTCAAAACGGAGCTCAATTGCGTTATTTGTGTCTTTCCCTCGTACGGAAAATGCAGCCACTTAAACCAACCAACCAATTACGTGTCGACAGTCGTGCAGCATTTGTTATTTATCAAGTTAACACAACGCATCGAAGTTATTGAGATTAGAAAGAAGTAAAAAATGACTGTTGTTCAACTGTGAAACTCATCTGGAAGTGGAAATCAGGACTGGAATAAATGATCAGTCGTCTTAAGAATAAAGAGAGTGAGTGGGACCCTAATACCGAGCTTCATGAAGTTCCACTTCGGTCGCGTCGCTTCCTAGGCTACAAAACTCCGGGCATATGACCTTCTGTGCTGTTTTGACGCAGCGCATCTAATTTTGAGCCTAGTATGTTCAAGAATTTCAACTCCATCGCACTAAACACGTGCCGAGTATTAACTTGCAACTAATGAATGATTTGTGGTTATCGAAACACAGCTGCGTAGTTCAACACACTAACCACCAGGCGGTTTGTGGGTCCCGGAGCCACATAAAACGTCAAGAAGTACTTGAACGGCATCAAACCGTTCGACCATCACTGGTTAGTTCGTATTTTTGAAAAGCAAGGCGATTGGTAAAGAGTTGTTCGCGTTTTCTACTTCTGTTGGAATTAAAACACTCCCGCCCATCGATATTTCGACAAGGGGTTTCCTTTGAGACACCTTTTCCTGGTGATTCTCGACGCCCGACATCTTCTTCAACACTCATCCAAGTGCAAGTACCCCTAACAACTAAAAATCCACGTATGTAGAAGCGAACAACCGTCCACCCAGCAGTGAAACAAAACAACACGCTTCTCGGATCGTGATGTGTGGCAGAAAAGTTTTAAAATAATTTTCGCACTTGTGCACAATCCTTCTTGATGAGTGGAGACGATTTTATTTTATTTTTTGCTGGCTATTTTTGCTGCCCGTGTGAGAGTTTCGTGGCGGTACTCATCGTCAAAAGTGGCCGTTTCCGCTTTTTACGTAATATACATTGCGGCACGCCTAAACGCTGACGATGACAATAGATGTGCCGTGTTTTTCTTTTCCTTTTCTGTTTGCATGTCTCCTCCTATTGTAGAATTGGCACTCGTACAAAAATAATAGTATCGGATTGCAAGGCGCTACTCAAAGAGAAGGGTATGTAGTGGAATCTCAAGAAGTTCACACACAAGTTTAAGTATTGTGATCGGGAGAACTGAGTCAATGCAATAGAATTTGCTGAAATTGAATTTATTGGCTCTGGCATGGAAGATGGTGAAGATTAAACGAAATGATTTGGATCGGTTTAGAAGGAGGTGGGGTGGGAGTGGTAGTGACGAGCGCGTGCAAGGTAAGTGCAAGAGAAGTAGAAGTCGAAGGAGCATATATTGTAAACTGAGTTCAAGAAGTATTAACAAAGGAACAAGTCGTAAATGCTTTGTGGGCGCAAGGCAGTCCTAACTTTTTACTGTCCCGGACAGCATATTGAAAGGAAAAATCATAGAATCGCAACAATAACATCCGCAGCCTCCTATTCTTCGTTAAAAAATATACCTAGTCCAGCCATAAATTCTGATACTGAATTTAAACTGATTTTTATATTCATAATAATATTGGTAATTTGAAAAAAATACATCACTTTTACTTTAATTAATAAATACTTTATTTCATACAATGAGTTGAGATTAAAATTTTTAGATACAGTTCATTAAATAGTGGGTATGAAATAGTTATGTACAATCTTGTGTCGAAGTGACAAGAGTCGAAAGTACTAAACAGTTAACGTCAAAGATTTACAGCCTTATTTATTAGAATGTGCTAAACGCGCCTAAACACCTGTATAGTTACGCAGTGAATAAGTATTTATACAGCCTTTATACGCCCTCCAAAAAAATTCTTATTTATAAAACATTTAACTATGCATACTAGTTATACAGGGCTTGCGTCAAAAAAGGTACTGAAAAGGAGAAATCTATTACATATATCTGTCCGAAAAGATGAAAAGAACATAGCGGCTTTTGAGAAATGCAAATTCAAATACAAATTGGAATAAAAAAATGGAAAAGTAAAAAGAAAAGGTTGGGAATTATGGGTCTCAAATTATACCAAATTGAAAAACAATTCAAAACTTCTCTTCTTCTCTGCCCATATTTTTTATCGAGGATAATTTTAGAATCTTTAAAATTGAAAGAAAACCTCGATACATCTGTCCAGTTTCTTTTTGATTCAATTTAAAAGAAAATGTGACAATTTTTTTCAGTCAAAATGACATTTCGATACTATTCCACCTCTATACAGGCACTAAACAGCCTCCAAGCGCGTTTAGCTTATCTGCCCGTCTGGGCGAGCGTTTCAGTGTCACACTTCTCTGGGTACCAGGGCATAGTGACATAATAGGTAACGAGCGTGCAGATGAGCTGGCCAGGCGGAGGTCGGCTCTACACAGTTCACTCGCGGCAAGGGTCCAAATGCCACTAGGAGTGGCCAAGGGACAAATTCATTCACACTTCCTGCAGAAAGACAATCTCCAATAGAGGGGGTTGACCAACTGCGTCATATCAAGGAAGATATGGCCTGCATACGATCAAAATAGAGCAAGAAACCTGCTAAGCAGAACCCGCCCAGATTTTCACCTCTATCGAGGTATCCGTTCGGAACGGAATTATCTCCGATTTGTACGAAATCGGAGAAATTCCAATCGAGGTTTCCGTTTCGATACAACTTTCGGAAAAATTCTCATATGACATCTAGCGTACCTTGTCGCATCGCGAGGAACCGCGTTATATAACTTACTTTTGACAACTACGCTGCACATATTTTCCGAAGCTCTTTGACAACTTATTGCTGCGGAATATTTTATTGTGAAATGACCGTGCTTTATTTATTTTGTTCCGAAACGGATACTTCGAGCGCAAATTGAGTTCCGATCAGATTTGACTTTCGTATCGGAATTTTTTCCGAACGGATACTTCGGTAGGGGTGATTGACAGAGTCACGGCAATAGTCGCTAGGCATTGGCCAATTGGAGATCATGCGGCCAAACTTGGAATACAACACAACCCTCATTGACGCAGTTGTGGAAATACAAATGAGAAAGAAACTCCCTTCCATTTGCTTAGCGACATTTCGGGTAAGGGGATATTAGATATAATCTGTTTCCTCAACTCCACAGGTTGGATATAAGTACAGAATGCATCACACCCTTAACAATCATCACAAATTAGGTCACACGAGTCGTGGTAACAAAAAGGCACATCAGTGCTATTTGGGTTCAAAGCTGAGAAATAAAAATATATTCATATATTAAATCACAAAAATTCTTACGTAGACGTTCGATGGGCTGTTTTTTTTTTTCATATTTTATATAATTTTATTCTGAGTAAACTTTGAAATTTATTTGTAATTGAAATGCGTTTAAATTTGAATTTTAAGCGATTTAAGTTTCAAAGAGATTTTTGATTTGTGCCCCTTTTTTTAAGCTTTCTCCTTGTTTTCTCATTTTTCAATCAAAAGCGCTAAAATCAATCTCTCAGTTTGCGATATCGTTTAATAAGTCAAGTAGGACGGTCTCATTCTTAATGCAATGACAACTGGTACCGACGAACAAAACTGCGGATACATGCCGCCAAAAGCAAACAAATTTTTAAATTTGTCCAGGCATTTAACGAAGTGCCTTGGCAAATTTTTTGTAGGACTCGTCGCGGATTTCCCCTCAAGAAGCGGGAATAGTGATAATTAGGGGTAGATCGTACACGACAGATTAAATGTTTGATTTGTTATCGTGTCTTGAGAAGAACAACAGTTGACTGCTGTGGTTTTACCCGAACCAGAAAACTACATTTCCATGGATGACAAATGGTTGGATCTTGACTTAACCCGCTATTTTATATCGACGATACGGGTAAGATGGAAGACTTATTTAGTTCCAATATATGTACTTGCGAATTGCATGGCTTAATGGAAGGGAAAAAGTGCACACGGCCATTAAATCAATGCACATGCTGGAATCAATCAAAATTGATGACACTTCTCCGGTTTAGGCAAAAATTCAGATCTCTTATAACTTTTTAACTTAAGTACAATAAAATAACAATATTGAGGATAGAAATTCGTGTGATTCATAAATAAATTGCACTCACTTTTGTTGGCCGGCAACAGCAACAGGATCTTCAATGCGTTCGGCGTCATTCTTCTCATTCAATTCGACGCCTTCAGGTTTCTTATTTTCGTCACTCATTATTAAAAGCACTTGTTTATATCAACACTTAAAAACGTTTATAAAAAAAAGGTAAGTAAATAGTAATAATTGCACAAAAACACAATCAAACAAACAAATAACGAAATACTCAAATCGCGTACGAAAAACTTTCGGGCAAAACGTCCAATTTGAAAAACCTACACTTCAAAATATAACCGCTCTAAAATCGAGCGAGTTGCGATGCTTGTGCGGATGGGGATGACATCTGAATATGATGATCTAGTACTTGTTTGGGTTGTGGTTACATTAAAATGTCGATATTGATGGTATTGTTTGGTAAAGGATGTAAAAGAAATTTTCTGAAATAAAATTTGAAGCAAGACCGGAAATAAATAAATTTCAGTGAAATAGACTTTGATTTAGACAAATTCGGACTACTACAATAATAAATATGTTTATTTGCAGGCAGCACCGTGATTGACGCCCGGATTTCAATGGATCAGTGAGAATACGAAGGAATTCAACATGTGGATTTGCTTTGATGACTAGGGGCCAGCCACGCAGTGAGCGACGTTGCTCTACATATAACAAAATCGTTATTCGCTCAGAGCTAACGTGGCCACCGCCATACGATTTTATATATTTTAATTATTTAGAGCGACGTCACTAAATAGCTACTACGTGGCTAGACCCTAATGTCGTTTTCGATTTGGCTTTTCAGATTTTGATCTGAGACTTCAGATTTCAGCTGCCAAATCGAACACAAAACCCGAATTTTATTGTATGTATTGAGTTGGCCGCAGAAAATATTTTTTTTTCACTTGCACTGGAAATCCATTTCAATTGATTTTTACACATTTATAATATCTCATGTCGAAATAATTTAATATAAAAAATCGTTTCCATACTCGAAAAATTAATAATTCATTTAAAAAAGCAATCTTTCCAACGATAAACAATTCATAATCACCAGCTATGTTTCATACACATTGGTATTAGTGAAAGTATGTGTGAAATCTGAAAAAAAATCGAGATTTATCAAAAGAGAGTCAGATCAAAAAAAGATTGATTTTTTTTTGGCAAATCGAACATGAGTAGCAATCTCAATCAAAAAAAAATTGATCTTTTTGCCAAATCGAAAACGACATTAGTATTGTTGGCAGAAAACGACTAAAAAAGGATTGTATTTCGCAAAATTTACGTAAGTGAACATATTACGTATATGATTTATATTTTTTAAACTCTTTATCAATGAAAACAAACCTTCAGGTCAAACCACAATTCTACTACAATCTCAATGTCAGTCCATCCAACTGGCACCGAGACTTGTCCCAAATGGGAGAAAAAACGACAACAAATCGCTGTCACTTTGCAAATAAAAAATTACTGTCAACACTTTTTGCATCACTCGAAAACGATTTGTTGTTTTTTTCATTTTTTTTTTACGAAATCGAAACCACCAACTGGAAAAATAAAATTCAAGTACTTTCACCACTTCGTTTGCCAGCTGGCGAAGTTCTACCCCAAAAGTGATAGCTATCTAATGTAATGCAAGTGCAATTACTTATTTTTTCCCATCGCGTAATAATTATCCAACCCAACGGCAGACCCATTCCAGCAAGATTTATTCGCCTCATATCGCTAATTAGTTGAAATTCTATGCAAATTTCACATAGTAGAAACGAACAGCAAAAACCGATAAGAATTTTCCTTCGGTCGTATCGCGCGGGTGTGTGCTGTGTGCATGTGTGAAAAAAAAGTAGGAAGACATGTCGCATCACTCCTGTTGAGTCATTCATATTCAAGTCTACCCCCTCGTCAATGCACCACAAAGTCGACAAGTGCGCTGGATAGTTTCGCCGTAGCTGTGTGCCTCTCCCCGAATTAGTTGACCTAAGTGCTGTGTTGTGCTGGCTGTGCAAGTGAATAAAATGTTCGCCTCGCTAAAGAATAAAATTAAAGAGGAAACTGGATCCGATGTGGCGGCTCTGCCCGCTACCGGTTCGGCTGCGGCTCGTATATCGAATAACAATCGCATGCGTAGTCGATTCTCGTCGACAATCAGTGTGAATTCCATGGACGATGGGGCATCTCAAACGGCCCACGGGAGTGATCATGTAAGTACATTGAGCGTTGATTGATGAATACCTTCGTTCGCTGGATGACGGCAATAAACTTTTACGCCTTATCAGGCGGCTGGGGATACGTGGTGGTTAAATTGTGTCTTACACAGTCGAAAACATATACTGGGGGTTTCACAAACTGCTTTCCACCTTATCTGGTTCTCTAGATAACTACCTACGTATGCCACTTACAAAGGTTATCTGTTTCATAGAAAATACATTTCGTGGCAGGGAAACTGTTCACGGGAGGGTGCCGATTGATAGTGGAATTTAAATCCCTTCGGATCAGTGAGTAGCGTCGTTTTGTCTGTTACGAAGAGGGAGCTGATATCCATTTGGCATTGGGAGTTGCTCGATAATACTCATTTTTGTATTACATTGTTGGCCTTTTTTAATCCAAAATTAATACAAATTTCATCAACAACCCCATGCTTTCAGATGGAGGTGAACTCACTGCGCAGCCAATGCAGTGATTTGTCATCGAAAATCGCCGACCTTACGCAAACGCTGCAGTCGCTGCAAGAGGAGAAGTCGCGGATGCAAAAATCGAATGAAATCCTTCTGGAGTCGGTTAAAGTGTCGCAAACACAAAAAGATCTCTACTCCGAGGAGCAGGAGAAGATTCAGAACATCCAACAGGCCGAAATCGAGAAGCTGAAGAGTCTGCTGCTCTTCCGCGAGCAGGAAGCTGTCGATCGGCTAGCAGCAATCAAGCAGAACCAGCAACAAATCGAGAATCTAACCGGCGAACTTGAGCGCCTCAAGAAACTCGAACCAATGGTGGAGGACTTACAGGTAAGTGCAACTCACTCACTGAATCGTGTTCACTATTCTTCGTAGAGGCTGCGGTAGCACACGGGGTACACCTTACATACACACGATCATCTTACACACCTTTGTTATCATTTTAGTGTTCTTTTTATGTTTGTCCTACACAGTAACATGTTATAGATGCTTAGTTCTGCTTTAGTTGTGTTTTATTTTCACCTGCACTCGGTATGTATGTCGGTCTTACGCTCATGCGCCTCATATCTGACTTTCACTCTTGTGACAGGATGAACTGGAGAGTTTCCGACACTCGGCACAGTTGGGCAAGAACAACCTCACCACGACACTAGCCGCTGTGGAGGAGGAGAATCGTCACCTTAAAATGCGCCTTCAAATCGTCGACCAATCTCGCATGGACACAATACTGTCGCTCGGTTCGGACGAGAAGATACAGGCTCTCGTCCACGAGCGCAAACTCCTCGAGCAGCACCTAGAAGAAGCCCACCTACAGCTGTCCGACATCAAGAGCTCGTGGAGCGGACAGAATCTCGCCCTCGAAACGCAAGTCAGTCGTCTTTCCAAGCAGGTCGCCGAGGAGACCACAGAGAAGCGCAAAGCCCTCAAATCCCGAGATGATTACGGCGAAAAGGTCAAGCAATTAGAGTTCGACATGGAGAAGGTGAGAGACGACCTTCATCAGCGGGATTCAAAGGTGAGTTCGCAGCTGGCCTTGCCAACAAAATCAAAAACTTTCTATTTCCAGATCAAACTCCTCGAAGAGGAGATCGACGAGTTGAACTTGGCCCTGAAGGAGAGCCGCGAGGAGGGCGAACAAGAGATACTCTGTGTGCGCAACAAACTTGTGAGTACCAAATGGGCAGACGAATGAGTTCATTGCAAACAGTAACAGCTCTTCTTTATTAAGTATTTCGCTTTGTTTCGTTCGCTAAAAAAGAAAACAAAAACAAAAACAAAAGAAAAACGCACATAACCACACAAACAACCACCAGAGTAGCATTTAGTATGTTGACTAACAAAAAAGTGACTTCCAATGTATCCTAACGCTTTTCGGTTGATTTATCGGATTTATTTGTATTTGTTGTTCCTTATAATAGTTTTTATTTCTATTTTTTGTTTGTATTTTCAATAAATTTCGTTTCTTGTTTACTTTGTTTTTGTTTTATTTTCTCTTCTTCTCCTATTCTGTTGCGGTGGTAGCTAGCTATACCTATAGATAAGTTGCTTATCATTCGTGCTGTGGAAACAATTTGTGGTCACACAAGTAAACTGATAAACGTACCTCGTTTAAGCGTCGGCTAACAGACAGGCCGCATAAGTTGAGAATGTTTTTGATCGATGACTGTTGTGAGGGTAGGAACATAAACAGATAAACAAACGTGGAAAACGTGGTGAAATGCCGCACTGATAATGCGGTGGCAACTTGTTTTGTTGTAATTTATACAGTTGGATATGAGTAGGGGAGGTTATGTCGGGTATTTCAGTGTCCTTCGGCATTTTAATTGGGTACGAAACTGATTCCCGCTACTCAAGCGTGGGAATAGTAGCTGGTTTGGGACGACGTCGTCTTTGAGGTCTCGTTGTAACGAGCGCCGTACTTCTAAAGAAACTGTCAAGTAGGTCTCGTTGTTTACTTGGTTTTTGAGCGCCGTACTTCTAAGGAGACTCTTTGGCTGCCACGTGGACATAGAATACAATGAAACACTCAAAGGTTGGGTTCATTACCAAAGCACGTTTCAGTTGGTGTCACTGGGTTTTCCATCTAGCAGGATTGAATTGGATTGTGTAAACTGATGTGTACATTCGTCGAGGTTATATTCTCGTTCGCTAAAGGGTGGTACCGCTCTGTGTATACGTAGACCTCAAGCCAGAGTGTAAACTGTTGGGACGGCACAATGTGCACATTCGTCGAGGTTATGTTCTCGTATCTTGTTCGCTAAAAGCCGGTACCGCTCTGTGTATACGTAGACCTCAAGCCAGAGTGTAAACTGTTGTGACGGCACAATGTGCACATTCGTCGAGGTTATGTTCTCGCCTCTTTTCCCCTAAAGGGCGGTACCGCTCTGTGTATACGTAGAACTCAAGCGACAGCCATTTCTATGAAACCAACTGTTTAGATAAATGCCTTCAGTTGCGCAATCCAAGCCTGTGAACGTCTACTTGTAAACGACTACAACCAAAAGGGGATCTTCCTCCAGTTCTGCCCAAAATCGCTGTGATGTTCATTTGCCCTATATGACATCTGGGGCGAGCAACACCAGACCAATATAACGCATCAGCTCGTTCTGTTTGTTGTCAAATCTTCTACTAGAAAGGCTATCAATTAATGCGTCACTATACGTCTTGCGACGGACTTGATGTATTAAAAGGTGTGTCCCATGGAAGCCTATCTTCACACATAAGATCTGTTCCCTAACGATAGTCCATTCGAACACAGTCAAATTTAGTCAAACTCTGTTCTCTTCTACCCAAATGTTGCGTAAGGTTTGGCTACTGTGTTCGAATGCATTATTCGTTAGGAAACAGCGCTATAAACGGATAGTTCTTCGAGTTGAAGCCAGTTTGATTATAGTAAAAACAAAACCAGCGAAAGGCCACGCTTTCTGGACCTACTACTCTCCTGAAAGGCTTGACCATTTATTTATTCAGACTGCCACATCTGTAAATCGCTTTTATCCCTTCGCATGCAACCGCCCTTTGTCAATCTGTAACTCTCTCTCTCTCTCTCTCTCTCTCTGTCACAGGAAACACTCGAACAGGAAAAGTCCGATCTGCAATCCCGCCTCGCTGCCTCCGACGAACGCTTCACCGAATACGCGGAAAACTCTGAGCAAATTGCTCAATCGCTACGTCAACAGAACGCCCAATTGCATGCGCAGCTAATTGAGATCTCCAACTGTTTGGAAATAGAAAAGGAGGAGAAACTCACAGCGCTACTGCGCAATGCGGAAATTTCGCAAAGCGAAGAGATTCTCAAGAAGGAACTTCGCATCGAACGCGACGAATCGAATGAACTTCAGGAGAAAACCGAACAACTGCAAGCGGACTTAAAGGGGAAAAATCTAGAAATTTCCAAACTGAAACTAGACGTTAGTGAGCTGAAAACTGTGATCCAAAGTCAGGAAGAGAAACAGAAGCATATCGATATGATCAACACGGAGCTTAGTGAAAAGAACAAGGTGAGTTTGATAAAGTCTATTTCAAGTTGCATTTATACGAAAGTTTTGACCTTTTTGCAGACGATAAAGAACCTCAATCAGCGTTTGGTGGATATAAAGAAAACAGTTCAAAGAGAGATGCGTGGCAGCACCAGCAGCAACAAGTCATTCGATAATGGCCAGACGTTTGATGTGCAAACCGGAAATGGCATTTATCCGCATTCCACGGCGACCCAAGACGGTGGCATCGTAATGGATGAAGTTAATTTCAAATATTTGAAACATGTGATTGTCAAGTTTCTAACCAGCAGAGAGGTAAGAACTATTTGTTGATGGAAAAAGCATGGGAGGCAATTCTGAGTAGGTTTGTTCATCAATTTTTGACAATGTCCTGTCAGTTTAGACACTTATTACGGTATGCAACCCCCCCGGTATGCATTAGCACTTAAATACCGCGAAAATCGCTTATCGGAAACCATTAGGCGTTTTTCTTTTTTAGTTCAGAGCACAACCTGAACTGTTATACAAAAAGTTTGTGTTTCTTTTTTAGCTCAGATACATCAGAGCTCAGATTTGTGTTTCTTTTTTCGATCTGAGCATAATCAGAGCGCGCTCGATGAGCTCAGAATAAATTGACTGAGCAGGCTGAGTAAAAAGCTGAATAAAAACTCGCAGTCACATTTGACAGAAAAAAAAACAGGATAAACAAAATAATTGAAATGGTGGACGACCTTTGTTTTTCTGGAACTGAATGTTAACCAATTTAATAAATAAAAATTAATAAATTTTCAAATTATACATATATTTATTAAAAATGTCAGATACATGCTCAAGTGTGTTTCATAAATACATCAGAACGATCTGAGCACGCTCGGCTCAGAGCGCGCTCATAATGCTCGAGCTCGGTTCAGAGCTCAGCTCTGAACTAAAAAAGAAAAACGCCTATTGTGACCCGTTTTAAAATATTCCGAGGAGTTTGGCGTTTTCGATTGAACAAAAGAATTGACCTTTATGTCAAAAGTTCGAATTCTAAAAGCAGTGACTTAGTGTGTTGGACTACTAAGCGAGGGGTCCCAGGTTCGATTTCCGCAAGAAAAAAATTAAATTACATCTTTAGGTTTTTACCACTGCGACAACTCTCGCGAACGTCTGACAAACATCTGGGAGTATAACTGTCGAGAAAGAGCTTCTCAATTAAGACATTTTCCAGGTCAATTTTTAATACGACAGAAGAGTGCGGAATATTTTTAAAGAATTTTACGCTTCGTGTTCCCAAAATATGAAAATAAGCCTGCAAAATGTGAACTTTATTTGAATTATTTTGATTTCGCATAGTAGTAGTAGTAGTGGCGGACTTCTCTTTTGACAGGCTCACAGAAAGAAAAGAAAATAAGTACCTACTCGGAATATTCCTAAGCGTTGCGTTCACAATCACCGGGAATATTTCTTTAGAATTTGGGCCCTAATCACGCAACTTTTTAGACGATTATCAGGTCTGTGTTTTTGAGCTTCGTTCTCAGCAAAGCAAAGTAAAGTGGGATTTTCAGCACGCAATTACAACTACGCTCTAATTGACACTTCGAGACTCGCAGTAGTTATTAAGCCTGTTTTTTGAGCTTCGTTATCAGCAAAGCAAAGTAAAGTAGACATTTCAGCACGCAATTACAACGACTACGCTCTAATTGACACTTCGAGTCTCGCAGTAGTTATTTGCTGAAAATCTTACTTTACTTTGCTTTGCTGAAAACGAAGCTAAAAAACCACGCATATCGTCGAATTTATTGACCTGAAAAATTAGCAAGTTAGTGCAAAAGTTATGAGTTTGACAGCAGCATGCAGTTCAGTTTCCGTAAATAAAACAAAGACTGTCAACATTGAAAAGAAGTCGGCCTTTCTATTTAAACAGCTCTACAGTTTGTAGTAAGCCAACGAATTTGATAAGACTGTTCCTTAGCCAACTGCATCTGGGTGCTCGAATGTCCAATCGAAGTTGGCTGAGGTGCATTTCTACTTGTCCTCGTCACCTTAAGCGAGGCCTTTATCTACTTTGTTGATCCCTAGCCATCTCTGTTCCCTGTTCCCATACAGCTTGTACAGGTCGTCGTTGAATGGTCTCATCGAAAAATCGTCAGGGCAAACGGCACAACATATCCTAAGAACATTTTTCTTTCTCTCCAAGAAACTCTCCCGCTCACTCCTATTATGCTTGAAGAACAAACTTAGCCAAAGAACATACCCAATTTGCAAAAATGTTACCTAATTCAATTTAAATAAGCAAACTATTTTCAGGTTGAAGCGCGTCATCTAATACGAGCAGTGGCAACACTGTTAAAGCTTAGCAAAGAAGAGGAGAAACTGCTGCACGACACGCTAAATTGGAAAATGAGTTGGTTTGGTTCGAAACCCGACCATGGAACTGGTCAAAAGGCGTTCTCTATACCACCAAGTTAATATCGATTCAAAAACCTACATTCCCTTTCCTATTACCGTTTTCTTTTTATATATATTTATACAGATATATATATATATATAAACTAATCGATATTTACATAAAGACAGCTTTACTTTTCATACACCACACGGATTGAATTAGAAACAGAAACAAAAACAAAGACAAACGTTAAACCAACATAAAAGTTATCGAATATTATTATTAATACTATCTGTAGTGCGTTGAGAAATGTGTTCCAATATTACATTCAGTTGGTAGCTGACAATAAAACAGAGAATAGTGTAAACAATTTCCAATAGAGACCATATCCGACTTCAACAAATACTATATTTCCAGTTTTACTTCTAATGTATTCATTGATAGCATTTACTCGGAATAGTATATAGTTGCCGAAACCGTAGTTAAATTTGAAAACATACCACTAAACTTTGAAATATTCCAATTGCAATTAGCCGTAATAATGTTTTTCTTTTGACGAATCTCGGTTTGCATGCGCTGTTCTGCTCTGATTTTGTTGTTAATTATTATTATTACTATTATAAGCCTGAACTAATTTTAAGCAAAATTTTTATGTTCTCCTTCGTTGAAACATTTTTGTTTATTATTTTAAGTGTTAAATTGTACTGAGTAAATGAATAAAAGATAAAATAAAGAAATTTTGTTAAAGAGAAGCAATACTACCATAGCCAAGAGAGTTTTCATCAGCGCTTTGTAAGGCACACGATAGTTTTACGAATCGCTACATGCAAACTTAAATTAGAGCAAGAAAAGCAAATCGAAGGTGGGTAAGTTGTATAACGTACCTAGCGACAAAACAGATTTGGTCAATGATGGATCTGGATCTGTAACGCTCCAAGAGTATGATCTCTTGCTTAAATCTTAAACAGAGTTTGATCTTGCTTAACAGAGTTTGATCTCTCTAAACAGAGTTTGAACTCTCTTAATAGAGTTTGATCTTGGTTTACAGAGTTTGATCTTTCTAAACAGAGTTGGATCTGGCTTAACAGAGTTTGATCTCTCTAAACAGAGTTTGATCTCTCTAAACAGAGTTTGATCTCTCTAAACAGAGTTTGATCTCTCTAAACAGAGTTTCTCTCTAACACCACGTCTCCATTAAAACTTAAGCTCAATTGTGTCAGTTTTCATAGAAAGAAAGACCGATAGCAAAAGCATAGATATAGGCCGCATTCAAGAATCTAGTTGTCGTAAGTCGACGGAACAAACGATTTCTGTAGAAGCTATAGAGATGAGGGGTAGGAGACAATCATCCATACCTTCTCTGTACCTGGCCCGCTCTCTCTCAGAGGAGAAAACTTTACCTGGGGCCCTACTCTCTTTTTCGTTCCGAAAGTCAATTAATCGAAATTGCTTTATGTTCCGCATTAAAGTCGGTACTCTGTAATACATTCGGAGTTATAAATTGGAGTAGTAGTACATTTCATTCGGCTTTCGAAATAGAGAGTACGAAACGTTCATTTTCGAAAAATGCTACGAGTAGGGCCACAAAGGGGCTTTCTACTAAAATGACACTAACGGCCGTATTATTCAGTTTCTTCAATCCGGGTTAAAGATTACACCCGGGTTTAAGTGAGTTTAACCCAAAAACTAAACCCAAGTCCATAATATTCACTCGTTAAACCCATTTTTTTAAACTTGACAGCGTTTAATCCGATTGGATTTAAACACAATCCGGAGACCGGTTTAAGTACTTTAACTCGGGTTAAAACTCAATTGTATAATAGGCCTTTTTTATTTTGCTCACATGATCTGTATAGATCATTGATTTCCATGGTATACAACAAAGGTTGGATCTTGTACTGTCGTTGCTAACCGTGAAAATCAATGATCTATACAGATCATGCGAGCATAATAAAAAAAAGGCCTAATATTAACATTTCTTCGTTCGCAATAAATAAGAAAAGTAGAAAAGGGGAATAGAAAAAAAATGGCAAGAAACTTAAAAAGGACCTCATTCGTGAAATGGACGAAATTAATGTTGATGTCTTCGTCGTCAGAAATATTTCGTGCTGAAAAAAAGAGTCATTTCGGAGGCTACATTCGATAGAAATTTCGGCATAATTAATGCACCTTAAAATATAACTGGGCCCAAAACAAATGAAATCAATTTCCAAGTGACAAACAAAAAAAATGTCATTATTTGTGAAATTTGACATTACGTGGGTTTAAAACGGATTAAAAACGGTTTAGAGTGTCTTAAATCCGCATTTAAATCCATTTTTAATCCAACAGGTTTAATGCGTGTTTTTCATTGAATAGTATGGACATATTATATCTTCGAATCCACACCCGAGGGAAGGCGCAGCAGAGGAAGACCGCGACTCAGGTGGCGCACGCAAGTGGAAGCGGACCTTAACCAACTTAGCGTGCGAAACTGGAGACAGCTAGCTAAAGATCGGGCTGGCTGGAGACGCTTGTTGGTTGAGGCCCATGTCCACCCCGGACTGTAGGGCCACCTTAAGTAAATAAGTAAGTATGAACAGAGGTTTAAATTATCGGGTTTGAAAAATTGCGGATTAATAATCGGGTGTAAAATTAACTTAAACCTGAGTTACACCCGGAGTGAGTAATATGCCCGTAAGGATCTTTGCTGACAACCGATCTAAGTCAACCTAATCTAACTATAGCACGTGAAAAAAAAATGATTCATATGAAATTTTTTGAATTTGGTTTTTACATTTTCGTAGAACGAGAATCGAAATTGCAGTGTAAGGGTGAAAATATTTTCATTTGACCCCCAGATCATAGTATACCAAATCGTCATCAATTGCCACCTATAATAGGCATGTTTTTTTGAACTTCGTTCTCAGCAAAGCAAAGTAAAGTAGGATTTTCAGCACGCAATTACAACAACTACGCTCTACTTGACACTTCGAGACTCGCAGTAGTTATTGTAAATTGTGTGCTGAAAATCTTACTTTACTTTGCTTTGCTGAGAACGAAGCTCAAAAAACACGACTAATGTATAAATCCCGATGGAAATGTATCACTTTTCAGAAATGTCAGGGGTCGAGTCGCCCCTTCCGTGAACGACCCAGGATGCTTAATAGAAAACATTCCGGAGGAATTTAACTCCCGAGAGGAGTGATTTATCAAATATGTTCCACAAAGAAAGACCATATCTGAAGGAGCGTCCTCATTTTAAATGGGATCTCAATTAACGTGTCCTACACAACTGGATGTATGTAGTCATGGATCGAATTATTGCTGCATCGAAGGACCGCCGCAAAATGTCACATACAAAGAGCTCTGCATTATCTTAATACTGAATATTTTTTGGAGCCTCCTCATCAAGCTGAGTGTATTGGGTTCTCCTTCTAGATAGATCAACACAAATGCTTAAAAACAGAATCATTCAGTTACAGAATTGTTTATACCCAAACACAATGCACTCATCCACTATACTACCATTTAAAAGACCGATACATGTTACCATCCTATGCCGTTATGGACAATTTATTTCGTGAATTCTAAAGCCAATATCAATTTGAAAACATAACTCAGTAAGCGATTCTTGCAGTTTCTTTCGCTTCGGAAATGTTCACACTTTCTTAACAATTTGGACGACATCTTCGTCGTTGAGTACGTGCTCGATGCCAACCTTTTGCGGCTGATGTTTCACCGATGAGCCCCACACAAGTCCGCTGCAAGAAGAAACACATTAGCAAACTGAACTAGAAGCCCCTTCGGCACTTACTATTTGAACTCCTTAGCAATGGATCGATGTAGCTTGTTACAGAAATCCTCAATAGAAGTTCTCTCGTTGTGCAGGACAATTGGTGACGAATAGTCGGGTAGCTGGCCTTTAGGTTTGGTGTAACTGCAAAGAAAATCAGATACAGACCAGGAAATGGGCTTAAACTGCTGGTAACTCACATTCGAACAAGTCTCAGGTATTCCCACATCAGCTCAAGCAAATCGTCGAAATTCCATCGGTGATGTGCGGAAATCGGCACACAATGGGGGATTTTATAGATAACATCCAGTTCCTCAATTGAAATTTGATCGATCTTGTTCAGGAGATAAATGCACGGGATGTAGATGCGGTTGCCTTCGATTACATCGATCAAGTCATCGCTAGTGGCATCGTAACGCAGCGTAATGTCGGCATTGTGGATTTTGTACTCGGAGAGGATCGTCTTTACCAAGTCACCGTCCAATTCGGTCTGCGGTACCATGGCGTTCAGGTTGACACCGCCTTTGTCCTTCTTCTTGAAGTAGATGTTTGGGGGTTTCTTGTTCAATCGGATGCCGAATCCCTCCAATTCGTGCTCGAGCAGTCTCTTATGACCGAGCGGTTTCAGAACGTCCAGAACCATGAAGATGAGGTTACAAGTACGCGCGACGGCGATGACTTGACGACCACGACCCTTGCCATCCTTGGCACCTTCAATAATACCAGGCAAATCAAGCAGCTGCAAAGAAATAGGTCAAATTGCTAACCACTAAACAGTGGAGTGGACAACCCACCTGAATCTTCGCACCCTTGTACTTGATACACCCGGGCACGGTAGTCAGCGTTGTGAATTCGTATGCCGCCACTTCTGAATACACACCGGCCAGGTTGGATAGTAAAGTTGACTTGCCCACCGAAGGGAAACCGACGAAGCCCACCCGGGCATCTCCGGTCTTCGCTACTTCGAAACCTTAATAGAGAGAATCACTTTAGTTCACCGAAGTACGGAGGTATGGATTTCTGTTTGTACCTTCACAGGTCGCACCGCCACCACCTTTTGGCGAGATGAGCTCACGTCGCAATTTAGCCAACTTCGCTTTGAGCAAACCCAAATGTCCAGATGTTGCCTTGTTCTTTTGCGTTCGGGCCATCTATAGAAAGTACACAGAGAAAGGTTATCTTCGGGCCGATTGCACTTTGTTCACGTTTTATTCACCTCAGCCTCGATCGCGGAAATTTTCTCCAATATCGTACTCATTATTTATAGTTTTAGCTAAGAAGTTTTTAAATTTATTTGCTAAATTAGCAACAAATTAAGCACTAAATTCCACTGCACAACAAAAAAAAAAAGAAACTTAAATCGCGTGGACGTGTTTCACACTTCACTTCAAGTTCCCCGACTGTCAAATGTGTCACTTTTGCAATTGGTATAAAACGATACTCGTTCCAACAATTCACGATTGGTTGCCATCATGGATCGGATCATGTTTAATGGACTACAGTTATTTTTTAAAAAGCAAGTTATCTGAAATTTTGCAAAAAAAAAAACATGGAAAACTACGGACGGTTGCGCAAAAATGGTAAAAACATCATCACACCCGTCTATTCACTAGTAAACTCGTTTGATTTCAGCCCCAAAAGAAACCAACTCCATGAACAAGTTCGTTCGGGAATTCAATCAACTGAAAAACGATGGCGACTTCCTACAGGCTCAGGATATGCTCGCTCCCAACGCCAGTCTCTCCAAGTTGTCATTGAAACGTCCTGCACCTCAACAAAAGCTGGCTCCAATCTTCGAAAAGAACAACTATGTGAAACGGAAACCAAACCCGCCAACTGTGAATCAACTGCTTCCAATTCAAAAGCCAATGCCTGAGGTGAAGACCCCGACAGTGACATCTATTCAACCAAAGGTCGAGACGAGAACTGTTCCGGGCAGGCAGATGCAAGTTATCACTGGAGGAGTACAGTTTGTGTTGAAGACCTTGAAAATGTACCCCGACTTGAGAGCGATGTATGAAGTTTATGGTTAGTCGGAAGATCTACGGAACTCGGTAGGGGGATTTAAAATTCGATTGTCATTCCAGGTAATATAATGAAAATGCACAAGGGGAAAATACAATACGAGCACATTATCCTTATACGAAGGGAATCCGGACCCGTGCTGCAGGGGTTCTACTTTGACTTCTCAAACCTGCTGGCGAGATTTCGAGTTGGTGAGTTTTTATTGTCTTACAAGGGATTTCTGAATAAGAAAACTTTCGACTGAACTATGGCCAAGTTTGTTGCAGCTGAAAAATATCATGAGACACACTTTCTGTCCAGTTGCACATTCACTTCGCCAAAGAAAAACAGGACTGCCTGCCACATAAACCATGACAGATTTGGTTTCACTTTAACCCATCGATGAATCGCTTTAATTTCTTTACAGGCAGTTCGATTCGCTGCGTGGGTCAGTTCACCAGACAGGACCGCTTCCGCATACACAAAATCGAGGACCTAGCAGCACCGCCGGCGGAAACAGTTCTCACACGAATACAAAATATTTCCGCATTCGCTCTCATCCAAGCCCAAAATGAAACGCCAATATAAGATCATATATTTAATAAACTTTCTTAACATTTATTACGTTTAGCTACACAAATCAATCGCAAAAATATAAATTGAATGAAATACTCTTAAAAAAATATAGTTTACAACCAAAAACTAAGTGTTATTCGATAAATAATAAATTCTTTACATCGAGGAATACATATACCAGTTGTATGTCCTATTTCATTTCATATATAAAATAAATAGCAATTTGTACTATAATACTTTTTCTGTTTTCTCAATTAGATCGCCACTTTCGTAGCTCCCAGAAGGCACACTTGCATAGCGAAGTTAGTCAACATCTAAAGAAAAATGGAAAGGGAAAACTCTGGGGACACTCAAAAGTCCCACAGCATCAGTGCGCTCACAACAATCCCACCGGCTAGGGCCGTTAGGTAGCCCAGATGGAGGGAACTGGACTTTTGTCGGCGGTAGCTGAAAGCGCGGACATACATTATACATGAAGTGCGACTGAGGAACGGTGGGAAATGTATTACTTACAGCATTTTAGAGCGTGGGGAGAACGGTGACGGCGGATTTACTCCTGGCACGTTGCTATCCAGGTACAGAAGAATTAATGAGAATACCGAGAATGCAATGCCACATAGGATGGGATTTATTTTGCTCTGCACATCGGGGCGCGAAATCCATTCCAGCGCATCGCTGAGCTTCTCTTGTACGTTCGTTCCAGCGTCGTAGAGAGTGTCGGTGCTGGCTAAAGGCACTACAAATAAAAACAAGTCTTTATAAGGCAATCAAGTGGGAATTTGAGTCAGTGACCTTCAGTGAGCATATTCGAATCGATTTCCAAATATGGCCACCGTATAGAATTTCAATCGTGACGTAATGCAAATGAGTAGGCTTGTGTTTGGCGTGCAAACAATTGCATTCGACCGTGGGACGTCAAGTGTTTTGTTTTGTATTCAAAACTGGAACCAGATGTTGGATATAATTAAAGGGCAGTGATGCAACATGGCGAAAGAGAAGTGGACGGACGCAGAAATTGATGAAATTGTCACGAAGCTTTATATCCGAACACTGACATCGCATCATATCTGATGCTGGAAGAACTTGCAACAGCTTTGAAAAAAGTTGCTCCATACAGCCACTTCATGATCAACCTAGTGGAAGAATGAAGGCTTCTGCCTTCGATTGGAGATCCACCGGGTATATGAGTATGAATATCTCGTTCATGGTGTGAGAATAATGAAGGACAACCAACTTAAATCGAACATCGTATTGAACTAGGATGGGCCGCGAATGAAAAGCAACACACTGCTTCGGAAACATATTCTTTTGCGGAATCAACGTTGGAAAAAGGTCCCCAGGAAACGGGTTCCAAAAATGTTTTGTCTTGTACAAAAGGGAACTCAAAAAAAGGGATGTCCGCGTAACGATAGATGAGGTGCATTCAGGTGGATTTCAGGGTATAATTGACCGATGTCCAGTATCTTGTCTTGTTGTACAGAAAGGGAATAAGTTCAACTAGTTATATCTATTCTTGCAACAACCTGGAAGACAAAACAACTTCTCCAATGGGGAAACAATAGAACAGGCATGCATGAAAACATCTTCTTGATTGAGGCGTAGGTTTCCCCCTCGACCATCAGTTGCTGAGGGTGTTCTAACCATCACAAAAACAGTGTGACGTTACAACATCCACTGAAAATAAAACAATTCCAAACGCGTCAACTAATTCATAAAAATTCCAGAAGGAATCACGACACCGTCCAATATAGAATCAACCTTCTACAAAAGAAAGAACGACATAACATACATCATGCAATCCTCCACTTTGAATACGAAATTTTAGATGCAAATCGATCTCTTCCCGTTTCAAAGGGGTATTCAAATGAATGTCGTCATTTCACACCCATTTGTCTGCCTCTGTTGCTTTATGCTCGTATCATCAAATGCCATTACGATGATCAATAGAAAAAGGTAAACAACAAATAAACCAAACAAATACAATTCAGTTTAGTCGCAGTGTAACGTGTCAATACGTCAGTGAGATCATCGATAGGCTGTCTATTTTTGGCCACTTTTTCAATTCCATTTGTTATCTATCTGGTTGCGGGAACATGCACTTGTTGGCAGAGTTATGCCCACTCACAGTTAAAATGGAATTCCGTTTGGGAAGAATAAAACCTTGAACTAAAAACAGATATCCGCCTCCACGAACTGGATAGTATCCGAAATAATTTTATTAATTGCATATGGAGCACACTAGAGAATTCTATAAATATACGCGGTCATGATTGTCGTCACTCGCTCAAATAAACATCGATTGTTAATAGAGAATGTGTACTTACTTGATAATGTGCAAACTTTATATGCAACCACAATTAGGACCAGCAAAATCAAGAGCGCTTGGAAGCTCGAGTTAATTGTGTTGACCGAACCGTGTCTGTCGTGGGAACTGGTCGGATTGTATTTCAGATGTTTCACCGGGTGGTCGCCGAGAACTGTTTCACCTGATGCAACGATCTGTTCTGCCCGACCTAATCCGTTGCTCAGAATTGGCGACAATGAATTAAAAAAAGATGAACCTATGCCATCACTAACACGAACACCTCCACTGGCAGCGCCATTTCCTGCTCCATTCGTAGAGAGGTCGCCGTTTCGAGAGTTCTTCCTCAAGTATATAGTCGGAGAGACCATTATTTGTTCAATTGATAGGGAGAGGAACAAATTTGTGGAGCTTTTTCTTCAGACTCTGCGCGCACACAAGTAACAGTGATAATGGAGATGAAATAGACAGCGACTTGGTAAATAAACAGAAAACATGTGTGGCGGATTGATTTTCGAAGCAAATTCATGAATCATAAAGACGAGAAAACATGAATTTGTTGTATTGTAAACAAAACGAAGGCGTCTACGTAATTGATGACGCAATTTAGAAATGTTTCTGGCCGAGTTGCGCAGTGCAGTGTAGGGGAATTTGATTTTTTCAAGTCGTCACAAAGTGACAGCTGTCAGCACACAAGAAACAACTGCGCTTGGGGGCATTGTTCGTTGGGTGCATTTATTCAAGGAGATGTTCGGTTGGTCGTTTGAATCGGTTGGTATAAAATGCAGGACTGTCCTTTTGGAACAAAATTAGGTGGACAATTTAATAGTCTCATAGGTGAACAACACATTTTGGTGCCTATGAAATTAGTTTGTTGTAAAGCGTAGTACGCTGCTCGAGCTAAACTAAATTTTATCTGGTCTCCAACTTTTCTCTTCAAACATCAGCTAAAGTCCAAGTAGCTCAATTTTGACATAGAGAACGCCGTGGATAAGTGTCACAGGAAACAGCTGTTTCAGCTTTGAAAAAACTTCCTTCACAAATGTAATTCTCTCTTATTTCAACTATTTCTGATTCTAGGTACTTCTCGTCCATGTAATAATTAAAAAATTTGAATATTTAGCTCGAGCTGCGTACCACTCAGCTAAATGGGTTCTCTTTATTTAAGCTCAGCTAAATTTGGGAGAGAATTTTGTACGGGAGCGAAAATTTAGCTCAAGTAGCGTACTGAGCTTAAATCGGTAAAAATTCCGTGACCCGATGTAAATTCAAAATTTTAATTGTTTGTTCGGCATATGTCTATTTTCTACTGCACACTTATGTAGCGTTTGATTGGAATTCTTCAGATTCGCTGTCAGATTTCGTGTGTCTAATCGACCATAAAAAGTCACTTGCTCTTTTTTTTATATTCGTGCGATTTGAATAAGTGTAGCCTTCGACACTTTTCTATACGTTTTCAATTCACTGTTTAATTTTATATTAACTCATTCGAAATTTGCACCCAGTTTGATTTAAAAACATTTGCACATAAATAATCAACAAAAATAGATCCACCCGATGCAATGCGTTTCTTTGCAGTTGAACATTTTCACAAAAACGTAAAGAGACTCCTCTAGTTGTCAAACTCAAACGCACTTCCATTGGCCGCATTTAAGAATATAGGGCCTGTTTTTTTGAGCTTCGTTCTGAGCAAAGCAAAGTAAAGTAGGATTTTCAGCACGCAATTACAACAACTACGCTCTACTTGACACTTCGAGACTCGCAGTAGTTATTATAATTTGTGTGCTGAAAATCTTACTTTACTTTGCTTTGCTGAGAACGAAGCTCAAAAAAACACGCCTATAGTTATCTTAAGTCGACTAGATTGGTCTGGATGAGATGCAACCTGAACGCAAAAACTAGATTGGTCGGGAACGTCACTTTTCCTACGTCAGCCACATATACGAACTGTCAACTTAGTACTCAGTCACGTATTTCTTGACTATAGATTCGTCGGCTACCCCTCCATAAACGTCAACTGAAACAGCATATGACCGTCTTCCCCCAATCAAAACCGAAATAGATCTAGTCAAAGAGCTGTCAGACTTTCTAAACTAGACACTTGAACGTCTCCATTGGTAAACCTCAGGCAACACTGAGAAAAAAATCCAGATTCGCAAAAGTGCCCTGAAAAAGAAGTGACCTAGAGCAAAAAGAAGTGTTGCGAATGCCCAATCGAATACCGCTCAAAAATGAATTAACTCTTGTAATTAATAAAAACAAAGGTAGCACTGCTGTTAAAAACTCCAACACTTAAATGTCAAACTCAAGCGAACTTCTTTTGGTTAAAGCCAGTTTACACTAAGATCAAAGTTGTACAAACTGCAAATGTAAGAGATTTGCAATGTTATTTTTGGCAAGTTTAGTCGAAAAACTTTCTTTTTCATTTGACGAACGTGTTTTCAAATATTTTCGCAAATTCTATTTACAAACCATTAATAGTGATTTTAAAGCGGCAGCAAAATAACTTTTTTGACCAAAGTAGAGTAGGAGTGACACTTGACACAAGAGCGATAGTAGGATTATGTGAGCTTAAGTCGCTGTCAAAATTATGGATAAAAATTGACTCAAGCCCCCTAAATTGCTGTACAAAAAGTATTTTCCTTCAAAACTCGTCCGACTTTAAATGTTTTCCACACAAAGCGAGATTCCCTTCTTCAAAAAATAATAATACTACACCTATTCACATACCTCTGACTGTAAAGCCCGAAGCAGTCCTCATGCCTCTTCAACAAGTTCAAGACTTTTATTTTGTCTAAGGCGCATATAAACATGGGCATATCAACAAATATTTATGACTCGCAGTATACATAACAACAGTGTCGGCTGAAGGACAGAAGAGTTGCAGTGTCTGTGGCGCAGCGTTCTTATATTTATTAAATTATTTTGTTATATAGTTCAATTTTGTTTTTCATTTAGCTAAAGCAAAAGCTTAGTGGCCAATTTCAGAATATATTGACAAAAATTCTTTTAAATGTGAATTAAAGGTGGGTAAATTAAATCAAATAAATAAATAATTGGAAAAATATATTTAAACAGAAACCGCACTCAATTTGATTCAATTTATTTGGCAAAGTACAAAAATAAGAACTAGTATTTGAAAAATTTAATTTTTGCAAAATCTAGAATGCTGCAAATATTAAATTTTTCATCCACCTCAACCTACTAACCTATTTCCGAGAAAACCTGCAGATATTGATTTTACCCAAAAACTGAGATTGAGGCAACATACAATCTTGAAAGCGGGTGGGGATTTGCATTACTCCTGTTTTTAGTGATGTTCACACGTGGATACATGTGTATTAGAGTTCGTTTTGATTGCTGGTTGATGTGGTGCTGTTTAAATATCCGGTGATATGCTCATATCAGCGATAAGGGAGACTGCTATCGGAAGTAATCAGGCTTGAACTGATTGATATGTATATTTATGAATACATAGATAATTTGTTAAGGTTATTTTTAAATATAGTATCCGATAACTTTTTGTGAATATAAAAAGCTGGAAATCCCCTCAACCGGTTAACAATTTTATATACATCTCCACTCGTTCTTTTATAACTAATAATTAGACATTTTCAGCTCGCAATTTTTGCTCCCAACGCAAGCCAACTCAAGCCACTTCGCATTAAAATGTTGAATAATCTGCAGAATTCCTTGCCCACATTAGTTGCCATACTGCTAGTAATCGTTACACTTTATTTCACAACAAACGCCCTTAGGCGTAACCAATTAAGACAAGAAGAAGCCGAGCGACTGCTCGTATATGAAAAGGCGCAACAGCAACTGATTAGACAACAGCTGGCGGAGAAGGAAACCCAGCGTCAAGCCGACATTTCGAACAGATTCAAGGAACACCAACACCTCTGCTATGATTTACAGATATTTACTAGCGACATCTATAAAGATGAAGATGAGGAAGAAAATGAACCAACACAACTGCAGCAGCAACAACAGCAATCAACTACTAATCAAAATTCACTAAAACAACACAAGAAGACTTATCGCCAAAAGGATTTGAATAAAAACCAACAGCAAACCAAAAAGGGTCAATCAACTGAACCAATTATCTACCTATTTGTACTCGTCTTTCTATATCTTCTATTGAAGGCAGCATCTGACATCACTCAACATTACAAGGAGGTAAGTGTGTTGTACGGTGTACCTTGATGTGGTCACAAGGCAAAACCTCTTAAGTCTGTTTTACTCATTGTTCAGGAGAGCAGTTTAAAGTTTTTGTACTATTGACTTAAGCTGTTGTTTTTTTTTTTTTTTAATTATGGCCACTTTTTCAAAGATATAAGGCTGAAAAAAATTTACAAAATAGTTTTGGGTACGCTGAATCTAATGGCATCAAAATTTCAATTTCGTCTAAAGTCGACTTAAGCGGTTTTGCCTTGTGACCACAGTTATATCCCAAGTAACTAAGTATGAAGCTATAAGCGTTTTATGATTACCTACACTTTAAATCCTCGACTTATTGCTGACATGCTGCTCATTGGAATTCTACCTTCAATTCAACAGAGCCCCTGTAGGTTTGTGCTTTAAATAGAAAAGGCCAACATCCCTTTCTCACTTTCAAAGAAACAAACTATCAAAATCTACCGCTTTTCAAATAAAAAATAAAATAAAAGACAGAAATATATAATCAGCAACCAAAAAACATTTTATTAACCAAAATCCATTAATTTAATTATTGGCTGGTGTGGTGGTACCGCCATTTTCAAACGTATTGGCCAGTCTCTCGGACACACAGCCCCCTAGTACGCCACTTACTGCTCCTATTGCTGCACCAACAGGCCCCCCAGCTATGCCACCGACCGCTCCACCTACCGCAGCCCCAGCAACAGTGCTAGCCTTGCATTTTGACAGTTCGTCGGCTGGCTTTGCCTGATGTTCCATCCATGCCTGACGCATGTCGTGATTCATTCCCAAGTGGGGATAGTAGCCCATCTGAGGGCTCGACTCGACGGTGAATATAACTCCGCCGATGATAAAAGCTGTCAAGATTTTAACAAAGTTGGCTGACATTCTGGCAAGCTGTTGAAAACTAAGAGCTTTGATTACTTGTGAGCTTCGGCGTTTGACTGATGCAGGAGTATGCTGGCCGGTGGATTTATATAGACGAGTTGATTTGATTTCTTATCTGTCGAGATCGCAATTCAGCAGAATTTTCGGAGAGACAGTGAGATTATTTTGAAACAAGGTATTTAATTGAAGCTTAAACACTTCATACTTAGTTGCATTGAAAAATGACTGGCATATTCTTGTTGTTATGGCCAATGGATGCTTCCTCCGTTCACGACACGATCAGAGTCAGAGTGGGTGAAAAGGTCTTGTTGGTTTTGAGTTTCGTGCTAAATTAAAATTCTTTAGATTGACATAAATTCTCGTGAGCTGCTCCCTGACTTAAAGAAATGCGATAAGTGAGCTTTGCCCGTTATTTGACCTGAGTCGTTATTGGTTTACTTGGTATTTGGAGCTGAGGGCTGTGTGTTAGTAAAAGTCAAAAATCATTTCTTCTGCAAGTAATTGGTCAGAATATATACAGATACACAGGAAGGACAGTCCTATTTGGACCGATTGTATTCGGTCATGCGTTATCTGTTTTTTTTTTTAAAGGAATGTTTCCGCAGGTACTTTGAAGTTCGTTTAACTTCTTTCAGACCTAACTCTGGGGGTTTTAGCGCGATTTTCTTTATTCATCGATGACAGAAAATCTGTCAGAAAGAAACTACCGAGCAAGAGTGCAGAAATCCGAAAACGAATTCATTAATATGGGACAAATGGGTAGTATTTACTAAATTACATTTGTTGATACAACAAAAGCGTTTGAAAAATTCCAAAGATCCACTAGCGTTGCTGGCAGTCGTTCAGCTAAGTGGATGCGCTTTAAATAAATCCATGCTAGAAGCCCTCGTACCTCACCAGTCAGGTAACTGACCTCGGCTGACCGGCGACCATTGAGGTATAATGTCATTCAGCAGGGGAACTGTGCCATTAGCGTGAAACATTTTTAGTCCTCTGGAGCCGGCGCCAAATTATGAGTACCGAATCACCGAAGTGAATTATAGCAAGCTGAATAAATTTGACGCAACCAGACAGCCAAATAAGCACCTGCAACGAAAGCACAATCGAATGCATTGTTCCAAACCAATGGGAACGCCATTTTGTAAAAGAAATTAGTGACAGTCGTCGTTTCAGCAGATAAACGTTCGTACTTAGAACGGCTGAATTAAGAAGCTTGTATAGTTTATCAAGACTCCCTACTCAGGGTTACAAAAAAGAAAATGTTGAAACTGTTGGCATTTCCAATAGCAATCTCTTTACTTTTTGGGCCTCTGTTCGAAGGAGACATCGTGGAAATGTTATTCAAATCAAAATCAAAACATTTCGTAAGAACCATTGACATCAAGTCATTTTTCTATGCACCCGAGTTCAATCGCAACTAAATATGAATTACGACACCATTATCGCTCCGAAAATTCTGCTGAATTGCGATCTCTACAGATTGGAAATCAAAACAACTCGTCTATATAAATCCACCGGCGAGCATACTCCTGCATCAGTCAATCGCTGCAGCTCACAAGTAATCAAAGCTCTTAGTTTTCAACAGCTTGCCAGAATGTCAGCCATTTTTTTTAAAATCTTGACAGCTTTTGTCATCGGTGGAATTATATTCACCGTCGAGTCGAGGCCTCAGATGGGCTACTACCCCCACTTGGGAATGAATCACGACATGCGTCAGGCATGGATGGAACATCAGGCTAAACCAGCGGTGGAAATGTCAAAATGCAAATTGAGCACTCTAGCCGGAGCTGTTATAGGTGGAGCTCTTGCCGGTTTAAGTGGAGGGCCTGTGGGCGCATTTGTAGGAGCAACAGGTGGTGCTGTTGGTGGTTGTCTTTCGGAAAGGCTAGGATCAGACAGTGATGAAGACAGTTCTCAAGAGTGAGACGAATAAAAATGATTTAATAAATATTTTGTACAATTTTGCAAAGAATTTCATTTCATTTACTGATGTATGTGCGGTTGATGGATTCATGGGCGAAACTGTTGTACAGCAAATGGAACATTGCATATAAACTGTCGGAAATTGCCTTTTTTTTTGGCATGACAGTCACTTAATGCATGTTCTTTGTAGCGTCTTACCATCCTAAGACGATACTTGTTATAATTGTTCCTACTTTTCCAGTTGCGTCTTAAATTTGAAAGAGTGGAGCCAAATTATCCCAAAGAATACAGAAGTAGTGTATTACTTGCTTCCTCCACTCATTCGTTTGTTGTGAGTTTTTGTTTTTAGACAACACTAAAAAACTTTGCTACTTATCTTTTTAATAATTAAAAAAAAATAACTTCAATCCCTCCATAATTTTTTATCTTAGCAATCCAAAGGAGACAAACGAAACAATCGCCGATGTTCGCTTCAGGTTTATGCCCAAATGAAAAACGAACGGCGCTCATCCAAAGGTATTTGCTTTAAAAATATCTCGCAATATTTCAAATTTAAATTATAAACAGAAATTATATTCATTTCTTGTAAATGTTAAATTAAAACATCTAATTGTTAAATGTATTTATCTCTGTAAATATATTGGACAAAAATATATATAAATTCTGTCTTTATTTTGTATCTTTTTCTCTTCTTTTCTTCCCGGCCTCTTTTTTTAAAAACTCCTGCAAATGCTTACCTATAATGAATATCAGTGTTTCCACCTCTACAAGAATAGCAACTTTAGATTATTTGTGCTTAATGTACAATATTTTCCACGTTTTGGCTGATGAGTTAGTTAAACGCTTTTTTCGCTTACATTTTTTGTTTAAATTGTGCACACTGGAGTTCCTTTAAAAAACACTCTTTTTTTTACACGCACAGGAATGTCGTTCCTTTTTTTAATTACCTAATAATACTTTTTCATTGAATAAGTATAAAATCCTATATTTATGCAATTCTTGATGTTTTAAATAAATGTTTTAATATAAGATGTGTGTATGTATCAAGAAATAAATAAATAAAACCCGAGCAAGAGAAAGAAAACCCTATCCTCCCCCTCCTAGAACATAAAAGAACAATTCGTCGGTGCTACTTTAAGTAAGTACTCTTTCATTTTGACACCTCAAATAAGTTCATCTTGTGATAATTGAACTACGGCCTACATCATAAACTAAGTATTATAAATATTAGTTCATGGTCTACATTCTCCCAGACATTATGCCCTTTGTAGTGATGGTGACTCGCTCAATAGATGGCGGCATATACGCTAAACACTTCTTATAGTTTAGAGCTTTTAGATCGCAATTTTTGAAATCAACACTGTACAACACAGACTGCCACAGCGATGCACAAGAGGTTATCTGAATGCATAAGAAAATTGTCTAAGCAAACGTAGATTGTAGTAGATCAATTTACCAAACTTCAGAAACACCGCAGATGAACTGTATGAATGTAAAATGGCTATGGATGAGACTTTGGTGAACACGACGGAATGTTGTGCATAAATATTATGAAAACAAAGAATAACGACCCGACTCCCTGCAGAAGAAGCAGTTGTATCGTTACGTTTTCGACAGAAGGTCCTACAAAATCTAGCCCTGTTTGTCTACTTAACAAATTCAGAACGAACACGAAAAACAGAGAATCATCGAACACACCCAAAAAACCAGGTTACCAGTAGCTGCCACCACCACCAAAGCTGTCAGAATTCACAAATTTCAACCAAAAAAGCTGCCGGTGGTCAACAAATCGACAGCGAAACGCTTGCGAATAGACAACGGACAATTCGAGAGTTATTATGAGTGTTCCACTAACTACTGAAAAAAAACACATGCATTCAAATTTTAGAAAATGTCATTTCATGAATTAAAATTTCGAAGACTGATTTCGAATTGTTGGACTTTGGTATTTTTTTCCGAACAATAGACAGTTTATTTTGGATAAGTGAAAGCTTTCTAAGAACAAACACAACCCCGTCTTAGCTACCCCTTACAAATTTAATTTTGTGGACTGTTTTTAGCTTATCCAGAATGTAAATGGTATGTAAAACTCGATCATATCTATTTTTATCTGTCTTTCTGATTTCTTTTCGAATAGTTTAGATATTTATAAATGTTGTGTCTATTTTCGCTATTCTGTATCTCTATGTGTGTTACAAAATGTTTTTCTGCACCATAACGTTCAAGGATACAAAAACTATCTCAAATTGAAGAAAACCGCCTGCTCACCATGAATTCCCTATCGAAATCCGTTGATCGACCAATATTGCAACGATCCAAACGCATCTATCCCATATTGAGATCATACACATCTGTAGACGAACGGTCTAGCTGTTCGGATAGCACCCCAGTACTAGTGGAAGTTCCAGTCGAGAATATTGTCATACCTTTGAATTCGGTTGCATCCAGTTTTAGACCAAAGGGCTTAGTCATTTCTGGTAAGTGCTGAATTCAATTCGAAAAACATTTTGTTTGTAATGCTTGCATTGCAGAAACTCCCTCGTCCAGAAGATGCTCTGTACCAGCTTTGAGTTTACAACAAATGGGTATGTTCAGCAAGCGACGGACATCAAGTGGACAGCTCCTGATCGAAACCGATCTACTCGGCTTGGAGAAGAAACGACATCGAATGATTCAACGCCATTGAATGAAAACAAGAGAGAGAGAAAGAGAGAGAGGATGATGGAAAAAGCGCTCTTCAAAACGAAACGACAAAATTAATGCTTTTACTGTGTACCTATCCGTCCCTTACTGTCTGATGTACATTTTTTTTTCCAGATTTATCATCTTTGCCTATTTGCTTTTTAGATTAGGAATTATTTCTTAAAATTTCAATTAAAGAATCCAAAGAACATTGTGTCTATTCTTTTAATTTTATTGAATTTGTCTTAAGCCCAAAGTTCCACTCGCGCCTTCGTAGAGTCATTTAAAGTGTGACATCAATTTGACACATCGCTAGCCATCTAGCGGTCAATGAAGGGAACGCAACCAATATTTCTTGCGATGCATCAAGGTGAGATTAGACTGTATGCCAAGTGGTCATAAAATGTCAATTTCTGACAGTTCTCCTGTCAAAATATGGTCATACAATGTAATGGGCTCTAATGACCTAAATGATACATATGACCAGCCTGAAATTGACAGATAAAAATGCCCAAATAACATATAGTGTAATCGGACAATAAGCACGAATGCCAGCATAAAGCCCTATATGCCTATATGCACTTTATTGAAATTTCGTTATGGCATTGCTGGCATTTTTGACGGAACAAGAATTATTTTGTTGTCATCGGTGTTTTGTATTACAACAATTGGTATTAATAACAAATGCCTTAAATGACCGCCAAGGCAAATATGATCATATTGAATACCATGATAATAATGAATTTTCGGTCATTTGACAGCTAATCTGGTCATTTGGCTGTTGGGCTTGGCTAAAACATGCCGCACCTTATATTAGGTATATAATTCATTTGACAATCGTTTTGGTCAAGATTTTAGCTAAACACCGAATTTTCGATACAATTAAATCTATATGCACTTAAACCTTAAAGTATAATTAAACAACCACTCACCGAGACATTTCCAGTTGCAATGACAAATGATGCTGAAACGAAAAGAATTCAGTAAATTAGAGTCAACAAATCATACCTCATCTAGTCAACATTTTATTCGAATTAAATTGTTTATTTTCAAAATAAAATGTCAAAACAAAGGGCAAGAAAGCCAGATCCCAGTTCAAATCAAATTCCATCCCATTCCCATGCACCAATCAAGGAGTATGCATTGATAACCCTTGAAGAGAACCATGTTCTTCAGATGAAAAATGATAGTTTAATTCAGCGTGTACGGAATAGCACAATTTTCATCAACGGTTTGTATGAAGCCATGGAACTGTCAGTAGCTGAAATAATTTCAACGAAATTATCCGACAGATGCCGAAAAAGCTGTTCAAGAACAAGATGAGGCAAAACGTGAGAAAGCAGAGGTAAGGGGACAAGCAATAGAGTCTGTCGCGTCCGTTGTGGCAACGTTTTCAACTGACAGGTGGATAGAACAAACGTCATCAATAATGAAAGGTAACCCACAAGCAATGCATGTTCTCGAAAAAGTACAGTTTACTTTTTTGTACCCGTTGAATCCGTTGACAGTTTTCAATTGAGATTAAGCAATTTCATTCTGAAAATGAAATATTAATGGGACCATTACTTAACGTTGACACAATGGACACGACGACACGATTCTATTTGTTAAGCCCTCTTAATTCGAATCTGTAAACCGAACAAATTGTATTAGTGGCAAGCATACCTTTCCTGTGACAAGTTGCCGAAACCATTCGAACCTGAAACAATTCGAAACTTCATATATAAAACATCGCAATTCGAAAACGAAGATGTCGAGCACACCATCAACTGGCTATTGGGGGTGGATGAGCGCAGCATTTTAAATCAGGACATAGATTCGGTGAATTTGACAAAACGGTTTCTCCAGGACGGTCGAGGTGATTTTGGTGAACAATACGATGTTCGAATTAATGAGGTTATGGCGGTAAACACCTGTTAAGAGAGACCATTTTTCGAATTCGACTAATTGGACGAATTCTACTAGGTTTCACGAAGGATTCAAGACTTTTTGGAAAAGCCAACTAGAAAGCTGTCAGAGAGGATTCTAAATGATGTGAAGGAGGTAGGAGAGAGTGTTATTGATGACAGTTTTGACGTTGCTTTCGTTTTAGATGAAGTTTCTCGCCTATAAACAGATTAATAATTTAATTGACAATTTGACGTATAGAATTTTATGCTCTGAGGAAGCTTATATGAGGTTCGTACAATCAGAGGTCTGTTTGCGTATTCGTAGGAGTTTGAAATGCTGTTTCTGTTTTAATGCAAGCTACAGTTTTGACATTTGATTTCTCGCAAACATTTTTGAGAAGCTCTCTTGAAGCCTCTACATCAACATTTTCAACATTCAAAAATCTAGTTGTCAGACTTACTAAACTAGATACTTGAAGGTGCCCTATATCTATTTATTAATCATCTGACAGTTTATAAAAAATATTTGACATTCTTACTCATAACGCGAACAGACTAAATTCTGTTGGCTGTCAATTTTATTCTAACCCACCCATCATTATACAGTTCTATAGACGTCACCACAGCTGAATATTCGCATCAAGCTGAACACTTTGGCATTCATCTATGGACCTTTAAAAATGTTCCAATTCGTCTAGATCCCGAAGAGTAAGTCCACAGGCTGGGGGTACGTTGCATGCTTACATTTTTTGGTGTACCAATTGCAGAACTCCATCGAAAAGAGTGAAATTGTACAAAATTAAGGTGGAATTGGTGTTGCCATTTAGCGTTTTGTGTGAGAATATTGTTATAAGAGGTTTGCACTGCCAATTTGACCACTTTAGCGCTATAGCGAGGTATTTCGTTCTGCCGGAAACTGATGAGGACATCCAAAGTAGGAGTGAGTTGTTGACCGGTCCTTTTAAAAACTTTTACATTTTAGATATGATAACAAGTTTACAAAGAGAGTGGGAAACTCAAAAAAAAATCCAAGCTGAAGTTAGAGCAAGCATGGTCAAACAGAGGGAAGATTTTGAAGAAGCTTTGCGGTAAGATTGTGATGGGACTCATATTTTGGGTAGGGACTTGAAGCTTTCTTAATTTTTCCCCTGAAAGACACTTGATATCTAGCTTTTTCCACTTCAAAGCCTATACAACAACAATTAATCCCTATGTCCTTAAATTTTTAGCTTAAAGGCTGAAGAAGAGGAGCTCAAAGCTAAACAACTGAAACAAAAAGACGGCAAGGACGCCAAGGCTCGCCCAAGGAAACCTGATCCATCAGCAAAACCCAAGAAAGGTCCCAAGGAACCTCCGATAGTCGCGCCAAACCTAGTGCCTCAAATTCGTGAAGATTTTCTCAAGCACGACCGCTTAGAGTACGAGGAATTACTGAGAAAATTCCATCCTGACACCTTTGGACTTTCAAACGGAGAGGTAAGAGCAATACCTCACATTGCCAGCAACTCAATCGCATGTTTGACAGCTCAATCCGAGTAATTATGCTGTCACAAATTCTGGTTGCATGACTCAATCCCAAAATTATGTAATCTATAGGTGAACCTTAGAAAGTATCAGATTCTCGGAGGCGTGTACCAGCTAAATTGCCTCTCAAAGCCCAAAGCAGACTCTTTTCCCAAGCTCATCATGGCGTGGTACAGGACAAACAAAAGCGTCCAATATAAAAGTCTTCAATCGGACTTGGGCACGACTGATGATATTTCGAAGTTTTTTCAAATAACCTTTGAACTTCCCGAGCACTTCTGCCACTGGGGTGAACCAATGCCGTGTTTATTCGAAGAGAGTACAGCATACAGATCGAGCAATGATACATTTGAAACAGCAAATTTGCTGCACATTGGTTCACCAGTCATTGTCAATGACTTCAACCTGCACGAGCTTTTCACGAAGCCGCTGATGTACGACTTCATCGAGCATAGCATGCCGCGAGTCATTTCCTCGTTCAAATTCCCCGAGGACCTGTACAATGAGGGCGAAGACAAAAAGTCAAAGACTACTTTGGGTCGTACAAAGCCAACTATCGAGGACGAGAACAAGGAAAAAGAACTCTTGTTGCAAAGACAACTGTTGTCTTTTGACGTTCAGAACTGTCCCGAAAGACTGTTTCCGTTGTTCAAAAAAGTCCTTCCAGTTGTAATCTTGCCCACGCAAGAACAAGATGGAAAGGCGGTAGTACACCCTTATGAGCATTTTTCCGATTTCATAGCAGCATTAGAGGCGATCAAGGAGTCGTATTGTAGATCGAGTTTTAAGGACAATCGTGGAAATCCAATCAAAATTTCGGCAGACAAATATGAAAAATATGTCAGAAGACACAAGAAGGATACGATTATTAGTAAATTTGTAGTACATGGCAAAGCTGGTAGTACTTTACTGGCAACTGCTAGCAGGGAGTCACTGAGTGAAGCAGATGTTCTCCGAAAATCGGTCCATCAAGGCGGGCATAATCCAAAGGCCTTGAACAATAAAGCGAGTAAAATGGCAGGTGTTAGTGAAATCGAAGAAGGTAATTTTTTTTTAGGGCTGTCACGTACATCCGATTTTCCTTCAGACGACTTTTCAGTTGCAAAACAGACCTAAAGAGCCACCAATCGTAACGTGCGAGTTTATTCAAATTGAAAATCAGTTTGGCGACTGCGAATAGTCTTTCGACGGATATCGCCTGTGCACGTCTAACATTAGTCTACATAGAATTTTAGTTAAACAATATTTTGACAGCTAAAAAAAGTGAAGAGGAAGAACCATCTTCGAAATGGTCAACGGCGAATATACTGAAAACGCAATTTATTGCAAGTGATAGAAAGGTTACCATTTGGACAGATCGTTTGGGTTTGTAGAGCGAAATACTTTAAGTGACGTTTAGAATGAACAGCAATTGATGCCACTGAACTTTTAGGGATATTTGGCTTTGCTTTCGATCGCTATCAACATTTTCCATTTCAGCATTGGTCACTGCAGCCGTGCACAGAAAAGTGAGTACTCCTCATGTGGTTGTGTCAAATTAAAACTCAAATGCTGTCATCGTGTGTTTTCTATATTTCAATGGCAGCGTTCAAGTGAATGCTAAACGTCAAATTATTGTCAAACTCTACATACATATTTAGGCCTGTTTTATTGAGCTTCGTTTTCAGCAAAGCAAAGTAAAGTAGGATTTTCAGCACGCAATTACAACAACTACGCTCTACTTGACACTTCGAGACTCGCAGTAGTTATCGTAATTTGTTTGCTGAAAATCTTACTTTACTTTGCTTTGCTGAGAACGAAGTTGAAAAAAACACGTATATCGTCGAATTGATTGACCTGAAACATTAGCAAGTTAGTGCAAAAGTTATGAGTTTGCCAACAGCATGCAGTTCTGTTTCCGTAAATAAAATAAAGACTGTCAACATTGAAAAGAAGTCGGCCATTCTTTTCAATGCGTGCCGAAAATTCTACTTTACTTTGCTTTGCTGAGAACGAAGCTAAAAAAAACAGTCCTTTTGACACTGATTTGACATGACAGATAAAACGATCATTTGACCACATATTTGCTTAATTGTCTAGTCTTTACTCAAGTTATGAAATAAAATATTATAGCCCTCAGGAAGTCCAACTGACAATTAAAAGTGCGTTTGCAGTATTTCGAATATACATCACAGCGGATGGCTATAAAGCGTGTGTAACTGACTTTACAAAATACTATAAAAGCCGAAAGGTCTACTTGGAGATCAAAGAGCCAGTAAGCGACTTGAAGACTTTAAAAGAGGTACTTAGCGACTAAAATATAATTTAGAGCAATTTCTGACTTCTCTCATAGAAGCTCCAACAAAAGCACCTGAACATATTCCCAGAACGTGATGCAGCCTTGTATGTGACTGGTAAAACAATTCATCAACTTTAAGCAATTTTGTTTCATACAAAAAACAAACTCTAGGCTACTTTTCTGAGAAACATTTAGCTACCGAGTTGCACACCTATAACTGCATAAGCCTCTACGCAACGTCCCTGCAGTTTGGGTGTTCCCTTTGGAATAAGCTGTCAGACCGACGAAGCATGGTTTTGAAACTCGGCGAACTTCGCGACTTGGATGAAGACTTTCATTTACTTCGAGTTACACCGGAGGATGTCACGTTTGTGGATGTAAGAGAATTGTGTACCGACTTGGAGACTATCGAATTGGAATACACCCCCACCTGGAGGAATATTGAGGTAAATCTCACGTCGAAAATAAGAGCTCAAACTAATGTCGGGGCTTTTGCAGTGGTATCCGGATCTGAATCATCTTATTACATCGACTTTTAACGACGCGTTTGATATGCGTTTGAAGAATCCGAGCGTGATGTGCTATATGAAGCAATTGCTGCAGAATATAAGGCCGTTGAGTTTTTCGTGAATTTTCAGCAGCAAACTTATTTTGAGACATTTTTCACTATTACTGCCTTCACTTTGGTTGAGGATTAATGCAAATCCATGTATGAGTATACAGAAGAGTGGAATGTTTGTTGAACTCAAAATCACCTCTTTTATGAAGATTTAAATAAATAAATTCAGACTCTTAGTGATGCACAAAAAAATGATTGCATTTACTCAATCTGCAAGGAAAAATTTACACAGATTTCCAATTTTCACCTCAAAAATACGCTCGATTTACAAATTGGAAAGAAATAAACATATAGTTGTGTCAAATTTGTGAGCACTCTCTGACATCTGCTATGTATTGTGCAAATTTGTGTTTACGACACGTATTTCGATTTTCTGTCAAATGATACAGAAATCGATTGGAAGGTACTTTTTTACCATTCGTCCTTGTTGTGTTTAGGATTTTTTGATTAAACAAATAAATGTGGACAAACAATACATTAAAAAAAAACATTAATCACAGCGATCAACAACAAACAAGAATTATCGCCTGAACAGAGTTCTTTCAAACAGTGTTAGTGTCAAATGAGTAGAAGACAAAAGCAAATAAGCCTAGTGAAATGTCAGTGTCAAATGAGTAGAATAAATCAAAATCAAGTGACAGTTAAAAAAACTTGTAGAAAAACAAAAACAAAACCACATTTCATATGGCGTTTTTCACTGAAGATCCGAGGGAATTGCCCCGAAATTCAGAATTGATCTTTTCAATTAAATTCGTTGGAGCGCTTTTGTAATAGTGGTAGACATAGACACCATATGTGAGATTTGGTTTTCTGTTGCTACTATTTTTTTCGTTTTCTACAGTAAATATGAATGTTTTAATAGGCGAAATCAATATATTTGAATTTTGGTTTACATTTTGCACGGATAATTGTATATTTGCGGATCACAAACGAAAAATTTGTTTCTAATAATACAACAAACATTTCAATCTGACATTTTGCTAGTGTCTGTTGGTGAGTTCTGGGCAATTCTCTAAAATTATTCCGGACACTTCTTACTAGGAAGTGTACTTTTTTTTCAATGAAACATAGAATACATCGAAAGAGCACTTCTAGATTTGCTCTTTTCATAGAAAGGGCAATTCTTTTCTTCAATCGAAAACGCCAATAGAGTTTTTTTTATAAATTCTGTCGCACTCGTTTTAGTTGAACATCCTCTATTTTTTGACACGCATATGTGCGGCTGAACTTGGTTACTTGTGGACTTAATTTTGACAGACTGTCACGACACAGAGAAAGCGACAACCAATCTGGTTTGCTCTCATCGAAACAAACTATTTAGGGAAAATAGGCGACTTTCAAATGATATTCGCTTGTCAAAAAACTGACGGCTTAAGCTTAGTACGCTGCTCGAGCTAAATTTTCGCTCCCATACAAATTTCTCTCCAAATTTAGCTGAGCTAAAATTAAGCGAACCCATTTAGCTGAGTGGTACGCAGCTCGAGCTAAATATTCAAACTTTTGTTTCAGAAGGTACTTCATGTGTCTGTCAAAATTTAGCGTGCCCATTTAATTGGTCGGCACATTTTCTCAAGCTAAATTGTGACGGATCGTTGTGTATGTGTTGTTCTGTTGCGGAAAAGTATGCAAGGATGAGCTTTTTCAATTATTACATGGACGAGACGTACCTAGAATCAAAAATAGTTGAAATAAGAAAGAATTCAATTTTTGAATGAAGTTTTTTCAAAGAAGAACTGTTTTCTGTTGCACTTATCCACGGCGTCAAAATTTAGCTAGGAATTTAGCTGATGTTTGGAGAGAAAAGTTGGAGGGCAGCGAAAATTTAGTTTAGCTCGAGCAGCGTACTACGCTTTAATTTCCTTTAAAATTCTCGATCGAACTCTTTCCTTAAAACGTATACAGCCTTATTTAAAAACGTATTATAAAGAAGATATAAAGTTATGCACCCTTCATAATGCCCCTATACGCAAAAACCTTATTTATAAAAATTATTCAACGTTGTATAAGCCTAGCTTAAATTAAGGTCCCATACAAAAATGTCTCCAAAGATAAAATTAAGCAAAGCAGTTAAGCCAAGCAGTACGCAGTTCAAGCTAAATTTGTTAGCCAGTGTACTAAAAATCTCTACACAATTTTAGTAAGCGTATTAATGCAAAATACATTTTTCTACAGCTAGATTTTGATTGATCAGAGAAAATATCGGTATTCGCATCAAAATAATTCGAAATTCGTTGTTGTTAATTTAATTTCTTTTAGAAATGGAATATTTTAACGAGGAGTAAGAGGTTTTTGAGGAGGGAGCTGTAAAATAAATAAAGAAACAGAACCACGTCAATCAGCTTTACCAACAGTTTTTTTTTACACGGTTTAAATTAAGCGAAGTGGTGGAAAGAAACCTTGGAGAGGCGCTTAATTTTAGTTTTCCTGGAGCAGCTTAATAGGCTAAAGAGCTTGTATAAGCTAAACGCTCTTGGAGGTTGTTTAGTACTTGTATAGAGGTGGAAAAGTAGGTTTTTTTGATGTGGCCGATAATTTTCACGCCTGTCAAAAACCCTGCACAACCCTGAAAATTGGGCTTCTATATCGAACGCAAAATGTTGTCCTGTAGTCTGTCAGTTTTTAAATTGACAAATATTTATCTTTTGGTAATATTTTCTTCCGTTTATTATTAAAAATAAGTGAACTTAATTCAGAATTTGAGTTTGCCATAATACAATTAGTTGGTAAAAGCTTCCTGAATCGGAATATAGATGATGAGTTTGAAAATGAAGAACAGCCAGCGAAATGACACCAAACTCAGCACTGATTTCTTGCCCCGGCACAATTGGAGTGCCCTAGAAGTCGCACATCGAACGCACTAGGGCCCACGTCAAAAAAAAAAACCTATTAAAACAAACTAGGCATTTATGGAAAATAGGCGACTTTCAAATAATATTCGCTTGTCAGACGGCTTACTATATAATTTAATTAATATCTATTGAAATTCTCGATCAAACTCTCTCTTTAAAAAGTATACTACACAGCAAACGAACCATTAACTCCATCGATGTAATCATACCGCAAGCAACAGAACAAATATAAAAAGAAACGGAAATTCACCTCCAACCGATATGAACTTCACATCGTTCGCGTACATCTTTACAGTTTTCTTCTTCTTCCTTTCCTGTATATTTCTTTCCACTCGTTCACTTTCACTTCAAATTGCGCCGGTAGTGGTCGCAAGAAACAAGTCTTTAAAATGAAATTAATTGACAAAATGTCGCACACTTTTGAAAATAGCGCAAGATTTCAAAATGGAAAACTTTAACAAATGCAGTGCTTGACAAATTGATGGAAAAATCTGTAAGATTTCTAGAATTTTCGTGGATGCAAATGGTGAGTTATATGAAGTTCTTGATTAGGCTTCTTTATAATCTACTGATGAGTGTTCTACTTCCTAAAAACAATGAACTTGTTCATTAATTTTGCGGATTGATAAGAACGGCCAACTGATGGATTTTTAAGAACAAAACATTCGAGTTTGGAAAAATTTATTCAATCACAAGACTAATGGGGTAATTTTCATTGGTTTCAGATGGTGTTCTACTAAATGGATGGATGGATGCATCACGTTCACGGTTGAATTCAACAGCGCACCTGAGGTGAGCTAATTTAATTTTAAAGTAAACGAGGATGTCGTTTGAATGATGATAACTTTAATCTGAAATCAAGTTCTGTGCTGATTTCCACACTATTAAACCAAAAGGATACTGAAAACCATTTCCTATGATACCTCCCGCAATGAAGTGAAGTGGCGTTCTGTCTAACGTCTGTCTTTTTTGTTTTATTTTTACAGAGGGGCGCTTGGCACAATGATAGTTTTGTGCACTCTTGGTTCGATAAGAGCTGCACAAGGAGAAATCGCTCGAATCGTGGGTAAAACTCACATGAAACCATAAGGTAAGAGTCCAGCAACTTTCTCAAACGATGTACACACTGCTGCCAAGGGTATTCTTCGAGAACCTCTTAGCAGCAAAGCGGTCATTTAATGATGATAACTTCAATCTGAAATCAAGTTTTATGCTGATTTCCACACTATTAAACCAAAAGGATACTGATAACGCTTCTTTACGAAGCCAGATTGTACAGATTGTTTGATTTGTGCTAATAGTTGTTTTTCTTCCCTTACAGTGCCGGATTTTGGTGCCAATATAAATCGCTGGACATCGTTTGAACAGCAGAATGTAAGTTTAATCGCTGTTTAATCCTACCTATGAGAACACTATGATGACTCATTATTAGTATAGTTCATTTGAATTAAAATGTAACAAATTTTCGCACTGACAGAATCCCCCACTAACCGTTCACGATCTTTAGAAGCGTTCCAACTAATTTGTATTTTCATTTGCAGTTGGTGAACTATGGAACACGTGTCGTTTAGCAGAGCTGTCGTCAAATCACCCGACAAAGGTTGGTACCAATTTGTTGTACACTTATCCGGTCTAAACTTCCGTCTTTTTTATGATGAAATTTTAACCTTCACAGGTTCCCTCTTCTGAGAGAACCCAAATAAAAAACCATGCTGCTAATTTAAAGCTGACAAAATGCTTTCCTTTCGTTGTGGAATGTGCGTCTTCAATTGAAATGGTTCTAAAGTATTTGTTTCTTTTTTTCAGTGGCAGTTGTAGACTAGAATATGGCGGTATAGTTCTTGACGGAACCAATCGATTGAATGACAAATCACCGCCGCCAATTCCCAAGGTAAGCATCATCGAATTGCATTCTGTTCAAAAAGAATGAATGATGATATCCTTACCTATTCAGGTTCCCTCTACTGAGCGAACCCAAATAAAAACCATGCTGTTAACTTTAAGCTGACTACAGCAAATAAAAAAAACCAATTCTTTACAAATGGTCGCTTTGCTAAAACGTAACTATTTTATTCTCTTGCAGGACTAGTTGGATGTGCTACTGGTGGTGATCCCGTTACACATGGAAGAAACAGCTGAAAAGTGTAGAAATCCTTCAAATAATAAAATATTATACTTCGTTGCAATTGCAAATAAATCTTGTGTTTTATTTTTTATGGTGGGCTGTGGGGTTGTTTTAAACGTGTTTAGGAATTTCCTTGAGCAGATTGTAAGTCGATGGGAAAAGAAGCGGTATCGCGCAGGCAATAGAAAATCAAAACTAGTACTTCTAGCTCGTCATTTCGTAACTCAATAATCGCCTTGCATCACGGTTACAGGCAAATAAGGGTAATGTGGCTCGCTTAAAGGGATCTAAACTGGATTTCATTTTCGAGAACGATCCTGTACGTTTTAAGGCAAAACTTATTTCTTAAAACAACTGACAAACGTCAGTCTTCACAACTCAATCTTCAGACTACTATTGTCAAGACAATAGCTAAAGAGGTATCGTCTCATTGATGTGTGTATTTTGCAGACAACATCGTAATTTTGAAAAGAGACAAATGATGAGTATTGTCTCTGATTTTGATCATGACTTGGATTTACAAACCGTCACTAAAGTTAGCTTCCGCAATTAGTTATCGTTAACCAAGTCAGTTTTTGCATAGATAATTTGTCAAAAGTCAACTCTAGGCTTGTTTATTATTGAAGTAATACTTCTGTAGGCACGCTTGACTTGGGGGGTAAGCTGGTGAATGCGTCACAAAATCGTTACGGAAATTGCGAGCGGAAGTTGAGAGGGAGATATAAGTTACTGAGATAGAAAGAGAGAGAGTTTCGTTTCGAATATTACTGTAGAGGCAAGAGAGATAGATGCACACCCACATTTTCGTTCTCTCTTTCTACCAGCCAGTGCGCGCGCCCATTTTCTTGCCCTCTTCCTCTCATATCCAGTAAATTATTGAAGAAAATTGATATATTAGAATGTATGAGCTAAACATGTATATATAGATGGAGCTAAAGAAGTTTTACATCAGTCGTGTGGTCTAAAGCACACTCGTTTTTATTAATACGTTCGTTCGGGAACTTTTTTGCAAACGTAAAATTATTAAAACTTTGCTAAGAAACTGTGCGAATGCGACCACGTACTGAGAAAATTTAAAAAAATGAGAGAAAATTGCGTTTCCTCTCTTTTCATTTTTTTCGTAATTTTCCACTCGTCGAATTTCGACTGAGAAATAAAAACTGACAACTAAGTGACAGCTCAAAAGTTTAACAAGTAAAACTCTATTTATTTTCGTCTTCAACGATGACGGAGGAAGACGTTGTAATTGAATGTTCTCCTAGAACATATCAGCGCATTCAAAATGTTAAGTTTAATAAGTATTTAGCTTATAAAAAATGCAATTCCAACTTATTTTGTAGATGTCGCATTTTACGATAATGTCAAAATGACATTTCTTAAACTGGATAAAAGGGCCGGATACGATTAGGGTAAGAAACTCGTGGACGCGCCACACTCTGTTGAATGTGAATACAATGTGATGCCATAGGCGTCGCTTGGCTGGAGACGCTTGTTGGTTGAGGCCCAGGTCCACCCCGGACTGTAGCGCCACCTTAAGTAAGTAAGTAAGCCATAGGCGTTATGGTGACTTCCATACAGTTGTGGTGGCTTCCATACAGTAAAAAACTGCATTTTTAAGCATCAAGGGTACGACCTACGACTGCATTTCGTAAGTAAAAAAAAAATGTATTCAAGTTCTAGTCAATAATTAAACAAATATGACATCTCGAGCTTTCGTTGCCATCTTTATGGCGCTGCATACGTGAATATGCATGCTTTGCTATGAAAATTATTTAAAGAAATCTGTTTAGGTATATGCCGGCTAAGTAGAATCAGACAAATAACGAAATGTCAAAGTTAAATCGCAGCAATTAGGGGTAATATGGCTCGCTTGGCTCGCTAAAAGGACTCTAAACTCCAGTATTTAATTTTCAGGCGCGATCCTGTACGTAAATAAACTATTTCGTCACTTTTCTACGTCAGCCATATATGCGAACTGTCAACTGAGTACTCAGTCACAAATTTCTTGACTAGATTCGTTCGTCGGCTACCCCTACATATACGTCAACTGAAACATCTTCTCATATGACCAATTTCAGCCAATCAGACTTTTCAGACTTACTAAACTAGATACTTGAACGTCCCCTATTTACTCGACTGGTTCTATGTGGTATTCGATTGGGTGCTCTCAGAGCACTTTTTATGTTCGTTTGGTACAAAAAAAGTAATCTCTTTCAGATTTCAGAGCACTTTTGCGAATCTGGATTTTTTCTCAGATTTACTAATACAAGTACGTTTGAGTTTGACAAATATTGGAGTTTGTTTACGTTTTCATGAAATTTTTCAACTGCAAAAAAATGCATTGCATCGGGTGGATATATTTGCGTTAATTATTTATGTAAAAAAGTTTAGAAATCAATCTGGGCGCAAATTTAGAATGTTTTGACATAAAGTTCAGCCAGTCGATGCAAAACCATTGAAAAAGTGTCGAAGGCTACACATATTCAAACCGAACGAATATCAACACAAAAATGAGCAAGTGACGTTTTTATATTTGATTAGACACATGAAATCTGAGAGCAAATCTGAAGAAGCCCAATCGAAAATCACACGAATGAAAATACCATTACGTAACGTTAAAGACCTAGCCGTATTCCAAAGACAGACAAACGTCAGTCAGTACAAAAATTACGTGCGATGTGCGAATAGCCACTTCGTACTTTTTATATAGTTTTTGCCGACATGCTCGATGCGCTAGTTTAAGTCCGCACAATAATAAAATACATGTATACACAATGAAATTGAATGACATTCTTCCAATTTGTTGTCATGTGTACCTACACAAAATACAACAATATTCAATTGACGTTTTGTAATGACATGTCACGTCAGCACTGTGGCGTTGGACATTTAATAGTCTGCTTTGAATGGTCTGAGACAGATTCATAACAAATCAGCACCGTATGGATTTCCACAACAACTCTGCAAATACATGCAAGGATAGAGAATGAAATTCTCGTACGTACCCGAAAGACCTAACTCTAAAGCAACCCTATTTCTACTGTATATCAGTGGTCTTTTTACGTATGGTAGGTACGACATAAATTACACCGGGTGCTGAGTAACCGCAGCCGTGAGCGAGGAAAAATGTAAAACCTCCCTGCTGCCAGTCAATTTATCGAAACAACAAAAAGTGAACCTGCTTAATTTTAAAACATTTTTAACATCTTAAATAGATGAATTCATAATAAAAGCAAAAATAACTTTTGTTTAAAATCCAAAAACACGGCACATGACGTACAAATGTCCGAAATATATTCTAAAATAAGTTTTTATAAACCAATTCTAAATGATAAACTGCACTGAATAAAGAGTTAATTTCATGGAGATTAACAATAAGATGAGTTTTGTTTTTTAATACTTTGAAAACCACATTCACAGCTTAGGGAATATAAAAGTGGAGCTGCCTAATAATTGTTTCTTTGAAAAGCACATTTTAAGCGATGGAATGGTGAAAGACAGTAAGTCGCAGTGCAAAGCGAAAGTGAGTAATAATTCTGGCACCTTGGGAGCAACAGCTGAAAACCAAAGAACACGTCCAATCTCTATGAATATTCAATCGCAACTTATAAAAACAGAAGCATGAAATCACAATGTGGTCAACTTTGTAGCAGCACAAGTGATTAGGTACTTAAGCAAACCCATATTGGTTCACGAAGCAGGCTCTCATTAACTCTTATGCATCACGCACGCTGAAAGAAACACTTAAGCTGCACTTGGAGACATAGAAAACCCAATGGCAAGAAAAAGTAGAGTTTACTATGAAGTGCAGCTTAAGAGTTGCTTTTGACGTATTCCAAAAAATCGAATCATCAAATCTTACACCACTCTCGGACAGAGGACGTGCTTTCATCCTTTCAAAATACATAATTCAAAAGACAACAACTCAGGTGTACTCCTAACTCCAGACCAATGTTACACAATTAGAATTCCGCCTTCCCCAAGAGAAATGTTAAATGAAAAACCACACCATAGAACTGAAACCAAATTGTTTTTAAATTGTCTTTATTTCAACTCTCCACATGAATAGATAATAACCTTCTGCGTCGTTGTGCCAGCTTTCGTTCCACAACGTTCGATCTTTCTCAATACATCCGCCCCGCTAATGACGTGTCCGAAGACAACGTGCTTGTTATCCAACCAATCCGTCCTAGAATGAAACACAATGAGTGACAAGATCATTTGTATAAAGCATATACCCCTCTTACTTTGTGGTGCATATGAAGAACTGTGATCCATTGGTGTTGGCTCCAGAGTTCGCCATCGAGAGCGTTCCGAAGCCATTGTGCTTCAGATTGAAGTTTTCATCGGCGAACTTCTTTCCATAAATTGACTTGCCTCCCGTGCCGTTGTTGTTGGTAAAGTCTCCCCCTTGGCACATCTGACAAAGGTTAAACAATTAATTGCATTCTCACAGTACGTTGGTTACAACTTACAAACTCTGGAATAATTCTATGGAAAGTGCTCCCCTTGTAGCCAAAACCTTGCTCGTGAGTGCACAAAGCGCGAAAGTTCTCTGCCGTCTTCGGGACAACATCCGCCCTTAGGAGCATGACAATACGTCCAATGTCATTGCCGCCGGCACGAACATCAAAGAACACTTGTGGATTGCGCTTTTCTGGCTTCGAAATGACCACTGGAGTGGTAGTTTCCACCTAAAAAACATATTATTGCTTACTAAATGAACAAGCACAATTCAACAACTTTGCTTACTTCTTCGGCGGCTGGCTGTTCGACTGTTTCCCCTTCTTCATTTGTGAGTGTCGCACCAGCGTGCTTCTGCAACCAATCATCATCGGCCCAGACAGGCTTGAAGCTACCCTCCTTGACGCGTACAGGTTTGGCCAAGTTCACACGGACCGTGCGGCCACACAGCTCAGAGTCGTTCTACGCAACATTTACAAATAACTTGTATGGACAGATAATTTCAGAAGTACAATACCATATTATCAATTGCAGCGGCGGCATCCTCTGCGGTTTCATACTCGATGAAAGCAAATCCACGGTGCTTCTGGGATTCGTAGTCGACCGGCATTTGGATGTCGGCAATATCGCCGAAGGGAATGAACGCGTCATTTAGAAGTTTCTCTGTTACTTCATCGGCGAGTGCACCAACGTATATTGTCCTCTTATCGTTGGACATTGTTTAACTATACATATAACTAAATCAAAACTTAAAACTTTTACAAACGTAAACAAAAACCGCGAGAAGAACTGTAACTTTTCCGAAATGTCACTGCTTGGAACGAAACGTCGGCAATTTTAAGGAAACGCTTACACTGAAGAGGAACAAGTTGGTGTTTAGAACAAAGTAAAATCCATGGCAACGGTAAAATCAAAACAAAAGTTAACAAAGCAGAAATATGCACAAAAGGCGATTGTTTTTGTTAAAAGAAAACAAATTCTTCTAGCTAGGTGCCAGTTGTTTTAGTTTTACAAGCTTATAAAATATTAAACGTCAAAAACATTCAACGTGCATTTTTAGTGAGTGCGTTCAAAGAAAGAGTATCAGTAACATCTTTAAAAGTACTGCAAAAGAAAAGAGAGAATAAAGTCCCAATAGCCAAAGTAAAGGTAAGAAAAGTAAAATAAATATGTAAAAGTATGTTATACTGCTAGATAGTGTAATAAGTCATACAGAGCTGGTTCTAACTGAATCTAGAGTTGTATTCCTGATTTTCTATAATTCACAGACTCAAAATGCCCGAATCGAGTTCGAAAAAGCCCCACAAAAAGCGCAGAAACAAATCGAAACCCAAGAAACGCAAGCCCAAACTATCCAAGGAGTTTCAAGAAACAGAAAAGGAGGTAGCAGCCATCTTGGAAAGAACTGAACTTTCTATAGATCAAATGGAAGAAGATGCCGAGGCAGTGGGACTTGCATTCTTCTGCGACAACATTGAGCCAAAACCGTCGCCCAAACGTTCGACCCCTGATGAAGAAAGTGAAAGATCGGAAACGCCTAGAACGCAAACGGTTTCGTCCTTTATTCAAATTGAAGACGAGGATCCTGTAAAATGGTTTCCAGCAGTAAAAGTACTTTTCGACGACAAACTCTTATTCACTCCCTCATCTGCAGTGGATCCGTACATTCAGAACACGCAAAGTGGAGATCCTGTGCTGAAGCCTAATGCCAACCTCGTCCGAATGGTAAACAGGTGCCACGAAGAAGGTAACGACCACCAAGTCACATCCGGCAGTACGCTGAAAAATCAAACTAATTTCTTCAAGGACGATCTGCTGTATGCAACTGTTTGTGAGAAAGAGTTCAAGCCGATCTTTTGTGTCATGAAACCGGGCGATAGTTCGTCTGCTCTAATCCCCAGCCGAAAGTTGATAACTCTGAACATAAAGGAGTTGAGATTCACCGAGCATCCTCTGCAGAAGGAGGAGCATTCTTTGGCCAACAAGTTGGAGGATCTTCTTCATGCGCATTTTAGTAGAAAGGAAAGTGAAATCATTCCAAAATTGAAGACCGATCTCGATGGTTTGAGAGGGACTGTAAATGGGCTCCTGGAAGAGTGTACGCCAGAAGATCTCTCAGACTTAGAGGGAAGACTCAACAAGCTAAAACAGTTGAGAAATAAAATACATGAAGAGGAGGCGATTAGCAAGGACCTCCTTCGGAACATACTAGACACGTGGATAAAGTTGAAGAACTTGCGGAAATACCAGGAGCTCCATTGGACATCGCTGAAGCTGAAAATTAAGCTGAGCGAGGTCGATCTAGATCAAGACACCGCTGTGTGGACAAAACGATTTGAAACAGAGCTTAACGAAATCTACCGCGAGCAGCTCGAAGCCTACTACCGAGCCAAGAGACTTTACAAGTCTGACCCCGAAAGAGCTGCTGATAAGCCCAAGAAACCAGGCATTGAAAATATCAAAAAGAACCTAAAGCTGACCCTAAAACAGTGTACTCGACTTCCTGGAGAGCCAGAGATTGAAATTGTACGCTTGAAAACATCAGATCCGTGCCAGCCGTTGGAGAAGATCAAGACCTACTATATGAGGGTGTTCTTTGATGGGCAGCTTGTGGGATCGACAAAGTGCTTTCGCTTGGAACCGAACTTATCGCTGGCCGTAAATGAGTATCTTGGCATCTACCTGGACCGCAGGATTCCTAAGGAGATCAAAATTAAGGTGAGCTTGCAATGACTGCTTTTGCCCAATCACCAACAAGAATCGTATTCTTCCAGCTCTACGAGAAGAAGAAGCTGCCCTCAGTGCCTCTCAAAATTGCCAACATACTGGTCCCATTGCCATCTATCGGGCAGAGTGCTCAACACTTAGAGGTAATAAATTTCTCCTCCCACAAACAGGAGAATATTTCCGGACGTCTGACCATCAGTTTCCAATGCGATGAGGGAGTCTACTCCAAGGAGGTCCTTAACGCAATCTTTCCCCCCCCAACACCGAGAACGCGAATACCCGACAACTTACTCCAGAGTTGGCAAAGGAATCGACTTATTGAAACAGCTGAAAGTCCAAAACCCGAGCCGACAGCTGAAGACGACGATGACGCAGAGGAGGGTACTTGCACATTTCAGGAAACCCTATTGGATTTCTGCTCCCGCGAGGAGATTGACAGCAATCAACGCTTTCGCCTCCTGTCGTCCATTTATCGATGCGAAATGAAGGCAAAGAATGTCCAATTCGCTTCGTTGATGGAACACGAGTTGGAAGAGGAATTCGACGAGAAAGTGATTGATATTGGCAACTGGATAGATCCAATTGATGTGCACAAGCACAACGGGAAAAAGTACCTTCGAAATTTGTACGAGGTTGTGGTGAACCATTGCGATCAGCTGTCACGGATAACTGGCGGCTCTGACGAGCTATTGGTCGGAAATAGCATAGTGACGTTGAGGGCGTTCTTTGCATCGCTGGCCAACATCTTCGGCCCAAGTCGACCGTTAAACCCAGCGAGGATAGCGCAACCGACAGTATCGACGAGCCATCAGAATGTACAAAAATTCAATATCGTGGTGAATGTGGTGAGGGCAACGGGTATTCCCGTTCGGACATTTTCGGCACCGGCTTTAGACAGACGGGACAGCAGCAACGCGTCGATGTTCAGCTCGCAGAGTAAGATTGTGGATTTCCTCAGTGGGAGATGTGAGACCGATGTGTTTCCCAGAGCTAAAACTGATGAAAGAAACAAAAGTTTCTAACCATCTGTACCTATTTCTGAAAACCTTTCCTTACAGCATTCAAGTACTCAAACGTGAGGCCATACGTTTCAGCGACGTATATGGATCAAAGCGGAAGAACGATGACATCGGATGGGTCTAGCCCCACTTGGAATGAGCAGTTGATTCTACAAATATCGTATGCAACTGGGAAACCCTTTAGTGGAGTGCCTTGTTGAAAGATCTTTACGGCATCAATTCTGCAAGGGCCGATCCGTTCAGTTGACCGATAGATAGTCAAATTTCTAATTATAAGTTTGACGTGCGGCTAGTGCCTGTGCCTATGGACTTTTCAACAAAACACGCCTTCTGCCAGACTGTCAACTAAAGGGAAATTTTTCTTGCAGAGGAAGCCCTATTGAACTCAAAGGCGACCTTAAGATCGCAGTTTTCGATGAATACGTGGAGAATCACATCAGCGAAGAGCGCTCCATGGAGATCTATCAAAGGTTCCAGTCGAATTGGTTGGGAGAGTATCGACTACCGATCAGCACGATTCTGGGACGACAAAGGGTCTGAATGTCTCACTTTATAAACAACCTGTTTGAACCATCACATCTTTTCAGATCGAAGGCGTGTTTGAGTTAGCCTCCCCGAAGATCCTCCTCGGGTACAGCTCGCCGTCACTCAACGAAGCTCTGGCAGTGGAGAATATTCCCGAAATCAAGGAACGCGTCAACGTATGGCTCTATGTCAGTGTCGAGCCCAGTTTTGAAATGCCTCGAGTAACGACAAAAAGCCTCGACTGTTCGGAATTGAAGGAGGTGCGTCATCACATTCAAGAGTGGTGCATCGAAGCGAAAGAAATGCAGCCAAGTCGCTTCATCGATCCACTGGTGTGCACGATGGATGGCAAACGGGTGTGCTTGACACGACTGTTGGAACCGGTACCGCTACCAGTTGAAGCCGGAGAAACCGATCTTCAGATCATGGCGACCGCCTGTAGATACGTTTCCCTGCTGAACGTTCTAAAACATTTTCATCCGTGTATGCATTTCCGGGGAATTTGGCTGAATAATCAGGTTTGACATGTTTTTTCTTATACTGCCGTGTAATGCGATCAGAATTCCGCATTCCAGACTCTGCTAGACACAGGCTGGGGTTCCGCTAAGGACTTGGGAGTTCTCCTGGCAAACTTCTTACTGACAATCGGTATTCGCTGTTGGGTGGTTCTGGGAATAGCCTACCCGCACGGGGAAAGTGCGTACGTCTTGTTTCCAGAGGATGGTGGTCTTGTTATGGTGGACCCATGCACGGGAAAAAAGTACGCCACGAAAGATGTCTACTGTCCAATGACGAAGGTGTTTCAAATCTTCTCCCAAGACAACGTTAGTTTGATATTTAAATAAAATATGTAAATAATCCAACTTATGCGACTTGTTTCAGATTTACTGCAACATCCAAGCGGAAAACCGAGTTTCGATGATGAACTTTGATGTCGAAGACGCGTCGTGTTGGTTTCCCATGTTCACCAAAAAGAATCCGGCTCCGTTGGGCGGAGTTCAGAAACTCAACTATACGTTCAAGAGCTCGCACGGCGTCAACGAATTGCGAAAGAATATCGAACGGAAGATCATGAAGAAGATAAGCGCCTGGCGGCCAATGCAGAAGACTGTTTGGAATAGGTTAACAAGCTCTTTCAGCTTCATTACCTTTAACTTTTACAATCTTTTGTGTTTCCAGGGCTTTTCAGAGCACAATGCTGAAGGTCCTTGTCGACATGGAGTATGAGTCTACATTTGCGTCAGCTCCATCCACAACTAACCACTTGGAAGCGATATTTTCCGAGTTCGGAAACTATAAGGCAAGCCGATGGGTGTTTTTTTCCTGAGCTAACTAGATAGAAAGTCAGTCTTTTTTTCCAGCTCTTTGGATTCACACTCAACTTTTCGTATACGAATTTATCGTCGATTTCCGAGCGAGTTAAATCGACGGGGATTCACCTGAATGGCGACAAGCGGGTGGAGTTTTCGGTAGCCGTTCACGTCCACTCATATCCGTATAACGTGTTATCCGTGTGGATTTTCCTCATCTCTGCTATTCCTATGTGAGGGTTGAGTATGAAATAAGTGGTCTGGCATTTGATCTGGGTTCCGTTTTAGTTTGCAATAAAGAATTCTGGTTGAGAGGTGGAGAACGTGTGTACAATTGTTGAACTAGAGTTTAGATATTACTTTCTGTGATAAACAGGAAGTTTAGTGAAGGTTGTCGTGTGAAACTTTGCACATCTGTTGCAGCCACTTAAAGCATGAGAGATAGTTAGCGATACGCGATTGGCAGAGTCTACGGCAGTTAATTTGATTTCCCACATTAACGGCCGGTTTGTTCAATCTTGGTTATCTTTAATCATCGGTTATTCTAGCGGGTTATCATCGAATGTGTTTGTTCAGCAAAATACTAACCAGAGAATCGTTGGTTTAGTTAGTTAAACAGAGAAAACGATAACCAGCCGATTTTGCGCGGTTAATGAGATTTAACCAATGATTTTCTGGAATTTCGTTTGTTCAAGTTTTTTTAAGGACTGCCAAGGTATTAATTTTGACGTATCACAACAACTCTTTGTACAATAATGTGGAGAAAAAATACAAATAGTACAATAAACGTATATATAACTCAAGATGGAGCTGAACCAATAAAATCTGTCTCGTCAATTTCGTAGACGTTTAAATCTGACAGATGTATAGAACACGGTACACGCCAGTCTATTCAAGGTAAAAGTAACAGTCCCCAACACAATAATGGATGCGAAAGATGAAGTAAGATTATTTTCAACATTTTTAGCTGATGACAGCTCTCATAAAGCGCACTCATTGCGCAAAATATTGAAAGAATGAGAAAATTGCGACTGTTGTTGAATAAATTGAGATGATCCAATTATATTGGTTGTGGTTTTAATTCGACTTTGTTTTTAAAAAAATTTGACATTCTTGTGCTAAACAAATTTTGCATTTAGTTAGATTACCGCAAATAAATGCATTAATAAAATACCTCAACAAATTACTTATCAAAAACAAACGAACCCGGAATACAAATAAATGTAACCTTAGATTCGGTCAATCAATGAATTGACAAATAAACTGGAATAATGGAACGATTTGTTGCAAAGCTACGGTTTGGTGAAGTGAAAAATCGATCAACAAACACTTATCGGTTATTACAGAAGTTAGGCCTAGGGTCCCTACGGGCCAATTATTTATTTATTTATTTATAACTGTCTCAGTTGAATCAAACTTAAAGTCCAAACGCACTCTGAACTGTTTTACTTCGCATTCATTTTATTTACTAAAATTTTACTATTCACTTTTAAAAATTTAATTTTATAACATCTCTTTGCCAACCCTGCGTAGCAACCAACTTTTTATGGAATTGCAACAGTAAACAAACACGGAACGGACCGGATTCCCATATGCTGCCAGCGTCTCCGGTTTTTGTTTTTACTTTTTTTATTTTGTATTGTTCTTGGTTCTTGCTCATTGTTTTTGCTACTCTTTCTACACCTTGGTGAAACAACTTCGTTTTCTGAATTTGCGCAGTAAAAATGATTAAACATTAACAAAAAAAAAAAAAAAATCCATAATCTACCATCGCTACGGAGTAGAAACTAAAAAACTCAGCGTTTCTTCAGTTCGCAAAGGGATGTTCTACGGCCACAATGCCGGAGCGACAATCGTACAGAGAAATGAAAGTGTAATGGAGATATTTCCTCTTTTTAAAAATGTTTAAAAAACAATAGTACAAATTTTTTCGCAAACCAATTACTCATCTTGTACATGTGGCTGCTGATATTGCACGACTAATTAAACATTCCCCGGGGGATTTACAAAAACTATTTCGTAATTTTGCCCAATCCCAGGTAGTTGGATCAGGAAACAAGACCAACAATGGCGTTGGCAAGTGGATCGCTGCTAAAGGCTCAAACTCCATTGCAGCAGCTATTGGAGGACATTAATTTCCAAAGGACTAAAGAGATGCGACAATTGCTGAAAGATGGTGAGTTTTTTCTTTTTTTTGCATGCGAATGAAAATTGGGCAGGTATTTCTTCCACGTAATGGAAGTCACGCAGTCTGTTATCGATTTTATCACAGGGATTGTGAAGCAGAAACGCACGTATGTGTACATACATCAATTTGGATATACCTACTCGTCTGCAGTTTGTGCATTATAATGATACCCACCCAATAACTGCGATGTGTGTTTTCTGAATTTCGTCAATCGATTGTTTGAGTGCGCGACTGATGAATGGAGGCGGGTGTCGACTGGGGTGGAATTGTGGCAAGGGTTTCAGTTTGAAAGTGCACCTCCTTCTGCTTCATCGATTGGGGACAGAATTTGGCAATCTGTCTGTCGGCAGTTAATATCAGAAATGGACATTTTGAAAAAGATTCCAAACATATCTGCCGATGGACCTTTATCACTGGTGTTTTTCCCTTCGGCGGTTTGCATTGGGAATCATTTTGTTTACCGTCTTTATGCAAACATCACAACTAACCTAAGTCCCCTCATATCTTCAAAAACATTTATAGTATAGTGAACGATAAGCGACACACACAGTTCCGCTGTAGTTGCAAGCCAGCGGACCGAAAATGTACTCCTGATAAAACTAAAGTCTCGCCAAACAATTCGCCCGGGTATCCGCCATCTATCTTTTGAATTTACGATCCAAAAGTAAATAAGAACAAGTGTTGTCAAAGAACTGAAGGGGGAGTGTTGGTTATGACAATTTTTACCGAAAGTTAAGATTTGCACACGGCCGGGAAAGGTTTCGTAGATATTTAACCAGCGGCTGTCAGAATTTGAAGCTGTGTCATAAGTGAAGGCACTTTACATCATTTCAACAATGCGTGCGACCATTCTCCGACGAATTTGACGAATGTTACTGACCACTAATGCTTTGGACCCATCCAACCGAATTGTCCCAATTTCTAGGTCTCAAAATGAACGACGAACCGATGAATGACGCTGCTACAAGAACAACAACAACCATTCTAAGACAATTCCCAATCATTTACAACGCAAAAATACCTCCATGTTCTAGGTTAAGTAAAATCCTAATCATTCGGCAACAGCAATCACGGCCATCAAACATTAACAACTATTTTTCAACCATGCAACACTCGATTCGCGGAAACAGTCAGTCTATTTGTTACCAAGCGGGAGCCCAAGATCGCATCACTTCAAAAGAAACGACCTTGCCTATGAGCGGTCTTGCGGTTTCATAGATTGCAATCACTCGCGTTCGCAACAGAAACTTCCTTTCATTGATATCCCGCTCGTAACTAATAACGATCACATGACACATTTGTATTTACAGAATGCGGTTTCGTGGTGCTGCAAGGAACAACCTACTGGACAGATCTATTTGTGCGGCATTTCCTCTTTCAATCCGAACCAGTGCACAGCATCGACTCGGACGATTTGCTGTTTTTCGTGCGGAAAAAGCACGTGAAGAGCTCTTCCAGGCATATGCCCAAATATGAGGTAGGATTGGACCACCATTTCGATTTAAATTTTCCTTTAAAATCAATTTTTACAGACTGAAGTGGATGTGTTCCGCAAGGATTCACGAAAACTTCCCATCGGTGACCCGGATGTGGACTGGGAGGAGACCGTCTATTTGAACATGGTCATCCATCAGTTTGACTACACCCTGACGCTGGCTATTTGCACACGCACATCGCCCAAGGAACTGCAAGTGCTGCGGCGGCACTCTCAGCGCGTCTACGCCTCGCCGAGTCGACGAAAAATGGACACCAAGGGCGAGGGCGAGGAGATGACCTATCCGCACATTTGCTTCATGGTCGACAATTTCGACGAGGTGAGTGACGAGCCTCTCACTGTGCTTGCCCCGATTGAATGTTATTTTCCGACCCGTAGGTTTTTAGCGACATCCTAGTGCGTGACGGCGAAATGGTCTGCGTTGAGCTGGTGGCCAACGATAAAGACGGCTCGGTGCAGGGCGTCATATTCCTCGGCTCGATACGTTACGACGCACTGAAGAAGGTCTACGACGCCAGGGTGAGAACGAAACGCGCGCAATCCCAATTGTGAGATAATAATTATTCCCCTGTTTAGCAATCGAGCCTGAGCTCAAAGGTCGCCCAACGAATGTCATTTGGCCTGTTCAGCAGTGGCGCTGGCGTTCAGACGCGATGCGAATTCGTCCGCATGAAAGGCCCCCAGGGCAAGGGACACGCAGAAATGGCCGTCACCAAACCGAAGGGATCTGGTGTGGAAACACCCACCAGCGAACCGGGGTACGTTTTCATTTCATTTCCAGCAATGTTGCTCCCATCATTTCCTCACCGTAGTAGACTGAGTTTTTTTCGTTGTCATTCGTAACACAAACACACAGAAAAACCAAAGCACACGTAAACACCTAAAACATGTTCTTTTTTGCAAGCCTAGACGAACCGTCATGCGGAATTACTTGAGGTATCTACTAAAACGTTCGTTTTAGTTGTAGTGACATTTTTTGTAATGCAAATTCGGGTTAAGTTATGTGTACATTTAAAAAAAAAAAAACAAGTGATGCCTGTGCTCAGCGTTGCTTTGCATGTCATATGCTATGTGCACTTTGTCTCTTGATGTGTGGCTGCGTCTTGTCTCTTTTCGTTAGTTCTTTCTTTTCTTAGTTCTAATGGTTTTCTTTTTATTTTTACAACCCTTTGTCCGTCTTTTGTTTAGAAACTTGGATTGGCAAATATTTTTCTAAATTCCCTTCTCTTGTGTATAAATGAGCGCTTGATTCTGTGTTTAAAGTTCGAATGTCCGAGGCTTAGGAGAGCTCTGCAACGGGTGAACTATATGCCGCGCCTCTGAGAGGGCAATCAAAACACAGCCAACATCGACTTTAGTCTTAAAATAGCCGCCGCGGTTTGGACGTTTAAGTTCCTTCGGCAAACTCATCGGAAAAACAAGGATTGCCAAATTAGTCTACCAGCCCTAAGATAGCCGCCGCGGTTTGGACGTTTAAAATCCTTGGACAAACTTATCGAAAAAACAAGGATTGAAAAATTAGGCCGGTTTTATTCACTCGAAGTTGAACACAACTTGGGGATTTTTATTTTCCACTTGCGAATTTGCTTTTAGTCCCGGAGTTGAGAAAACCAAAAGTTTGTCAACTTTGGGTTCTCTCAACTCCCCAAAATAGTTAGGAGAGCAAACTTGGGATTTTACGTATAAATTGATTTTTTTGGGGGGGTTTTGACTGTTGTAATTATTATTAATTAAAATTTGAAATAATATGTGGTTTAAATTATTTTTGTGAGAATTGGCCATAGTCTGATTCGAGCAGTGAAGAGGTTGGAGAATTGGAAAGGATAAGAATTTGGTCTGTGAGAGACGGCAATACAAGATAACACCATGGGCACGGACTTGAAAAATGGGACGACCATGACTTTATCTATTATTTTCGTCTCTCAACACGGACGACAATGATGGTGCTCCATTTTATAATGAATTCTTTGCCGTGCGTCTGGAGAAGGTATTGTGCATCGCGAAAGAGTGGAAATTTATTGTATATTTTATTAAGGTCTGTGGTTTTCTTGTTCGATAGATCGTGTGAATAAAAGCAGTAAGAAACTTGCGTTGGGAACCGCTGCAAACAGCACATGACTTTTTCGCGATAGCAAAATTCCCTGGAACAAATTAATTTTTATGTGGATATCCACTTCTTCAAACGAAAATCATAGACAAAGAATAAAAAAATATTCAAAGTATGCTTTGCCCATATCGAAAATGATGTGCGAAATTCAAATCAAAAGTTGAAACTGACATATTTTGTGTCATCTGCCACAAATATCCCAGGGATATTTATCAAACAGCAAGTAAGCCAACTTTTGAATTTCAACTGAGGAATTGAGAATAAGAGTAGTGAAAAAAAGCAATTTTCAACTTGCCGCTCAACTCTCTCTTTCAAATCTACTCCGAAGTTGGTCGACCTCGGAGTTCCCGATAACTTGAACAATAGTGAATAAAACCGCCCTTAATCCCTCTGTCCAATATTCTCTTGTGAATGTGCACACACTTCGACCGCCTCGGTACCACACAACCGCCTTCTATGTTAGTTTTACGAAATTCGTCACCCAAACTGAAACATCCAGTAAAAACGACTCTTTGATTCTTACAGATTCTGCGCTACCGACATGTGGGAGGACTGGGACGAGGATCCCGACGATTACTACAACTACCGCCATCAGCGTCGGCTCAGCGACCCCAGTGCTAATCTCAACAACTTCACACGCTACGGATGGCGGGCCAAAAATGCCACCGATACCACAGCCGGCTCAAAGGCGCGCTCCGAAAACGAAGGGCTCGACTCACTGGCCAGTGAGGTGTCTGAAATCGAAGCTGGCGACTTGCGTGATGGTAAATACCTTTCAAACAGCTACCGTTTCTTGCTAACTGTTTTTGTTTTGACTCTCTCTCTCTCTCTGTCTTTATCTCTGATTACACTACACATATAGTTATTGTTTTTATTCGTTGATTTTGTCCTCGTTTTTCTTCTTTTGATTCCTCTTTTGCCTGCCATTGTAGCGCATGCATAATTTATTTTAATACGATTTTTTTTTTGCTGCAGTTTTGGTTCTCGTTTTAATCTTTATCTCTCTTGCTTGCTATTTGTATACGAATTTAAGTCAAATGCTTCTGATCTTGGAGCGACAAGAAAATAATAAAAAATGAAACAAAAACTGATAACAATTTTGCCGGGAAAGCAGGACTCAATCTTTAGGCGGCTTTCTGTCTCTCTCCTTACTCACAACAACAACAACAACAACACAAGACTAACTTTCATACGAATGCGCGCGCTGTACAAAATGCAATGCCCTAACCCCCCCACCCACTAACAACAACCACCTCTTAATATATTTTCATTTGATTTGTGTTTTTGTTTGGTTCAATCAAATCACTTTGTGTTTTTGATCTAATTGTAGATCTACGTCCTGCTTTCTCGGCACCGGAGGCAAAATTGAACAACGACGACGATGACGCCGCAGCCACTAGCGCTGTGGACAGGGCCGAACAGATCGCAGCCAGTGCGACCTCACCAACAGGGGGCTGTAGCAATTGCTTCGGCAGAGGGTCACGCTGCAAGCGATGGTCGGACACTGACTCCGCCCAAATGTCCGACATGTATTGTCGCGCGTGCGAGGACGACGCGGCGACAAACTCCACGCCAGCCTGTCTGAACAACATGCCCAACAAGAAGGCCAAACCGAAGCACAAGACCATCCTGAGTGTGGAAAGCGAGTTGATAGTCGCGTCGTCATCGGGCGAGAAAACCCGGCCGAAGAAGGACAGCAAGAAGTGTGCCAGTCCGAAGAAGTCGAAGTCGAGTAAGAGTGCCAGGGAGAGTCGCGCCGAAAAAGCCAAATCCTGTGACGCAACGTTAAACGGCTCGAACAACAACACAAAGGCGCAGCAGGAGTACGAGATTGCCGATGATGCCACGTCTCTGAATGGGGACATCACGAACGACCCGGCGGCGGCGTCGGGCAAGATAGCAATCCTCAGCGAAACGGAAAGCAAACTAATGATAAGTGTGCGTGGGAAAGAGGAGCTGCCCGTCGAGCAGGGATCCCAAAAGTCCTATGCTTTCGATAAGTGCGTGCCCGCATCAACCGATACCCATCCACTGCAACAGTCAATCGATGATGAGTTGGTGTCAAAGGCGGCGGCGGCAGCGACGACGACACTCGGCAAAGATGACCACCACGACATCGATGAAGAGAACGCCACCGAACGCACACCAATGCTAGACAATAGCCACAACGACTGCAATGGCAACAACGACGAACGAGTACCAGCACAAGCATTAGTGGGCCTCACTCTAAGCGACGGCGAGAAGAACTCAACGCTACCGCGTGCCGCAAAGAAGTCATCGGTGCATCAGAATTTCTATAACAAAGCTTTAAGGATGGTGCCAAAGCGCAGAACGCCCGACGGAACCGACATCTATTACTGGTGTGATCTGCCAAAGAAAGCGTTGAAAGGTTGTTATGGTTTTTATTTGTTTTTATTTGTTTTTTTTTTTGTATTTTTTCTCTGTTCACGTTATCCGTTGCCTTTTATGTTATTGTCGGTGTTGTTCTCGTTTGTTTATCACTGTTGTACACTTTTATTGTTGTCTATTGCGAAAGATTGCATTGCTGCGACTGCGTACTGATTGGTGTTTTATATGTCTTACAGAACTCGATGACGGCGCATACAATCCACTTTGGGCAACACGAGGATTCACACAAACATTTCACTTTTGGAAGGAGAACCGACGGCAGCAGTCGACACCGCTGAATGCGTTTCTGACCTATGTAACACTGCCATGGTGGAGCATTGCAAAAGGTGGGTTCAATTGATTTGTTTCGGTTGGAGTGGGATGGTTTTTTTCAATTTCAATTATTTTTTTTTTTTTTTTTTTTTTTCAATTTCAATTATTTTATTTAAAAGGTATGTACATTAAGATATGATCTTTTATAGTACTTAGAGTTCTCACTTAGGAAATTTGAATAGTCTTAAAGCTAATTTACATTAAGTAACTTAATATAAGGGGTGAAAGAAAGGAGGAGAAAAAATATCAAGTTCAGATTTAGTGGGATGAGTTGGAAAAATGAAGAAGGATTGCACTTTTAAAATTGATAGGGTTTGAAATGTTTTTGATTCTAGAGGGTAGGGAGTTCCAAAGTCTAACAGTATGAATGAAAAATAAACGTGAAGAGTGAAGGTAATTACAACGAGAGGGAATAAGGTTTATAGTTCTAGAGGAGCGAGTGAAATTAAGTCTGTCATACAAGTAAGACGGACATTGAGTACTTATAATTTTGTGTAAAAATATACAGTTCCTGGCGTTGATGTATTCCTGCACAGTACAACCAATCAAACCCCTGGCGAGCACAGAAACATGATCGTATCTACGAATGCCGTGAATATAGCGCACTGCATCGTTAAAGGCAACTTGCAGTTTACGCTGGGATAAGGAGTCAAGACTGCTGTAGACTACCTCAGCATATGTTATGAGAGGTAAGACTAAGGTCAGTACCAGCTTTCGTCTTGTTTCCTGTGGAGTGAAATAGGCACTGATCCACAATTTGCGAAGGCACCCGTAAATACGACCAATGACTACGTTGGTGTGATTATAGCCCGATAAATTTCGGTTTATTATATAGCCAAGACTAGCGACTGACTCTACAGCTTCAATTTTATTGTTATTTAGAAGTATGTCAGGTAGGAGACATAGATCAAAAGTATTTTTGGAAATTGGAATTACTTGCGATTTTGATGGATTTAGCAGTAACCCATTTGCTACTGACCAAGTGTGAATATGTCTTAAATCCTCGTTAAGAATAAGAACGAGGTCACTGAGGTTGCTGAAAGGCTTCGCTAAGTGCAATTGGACATCATCTGCATATAGGTGTACTGAAGCATATTTACAAACTGATGGAAGGTCATTTATGAACATGCAGAATAGTATCGGTCCTAATATTGAGCCTTGGGGAACTCCCTGCTTAATTTCTTTTAAGGTGGAAAATCGTCCACCAGAAATCACCCTTTGTGATCTGCCAGACAAAAAACAAATCATCAATTTGACTGCTCTTTCACTAAAACCGAAGTTATTCTTGAGCTTCCAACACAGGATTTTATGATTAACACTATCGAAGGCTTTTGAGAAATCCAGCAAGCAAAGCAACGAAACAAAACCCCTATCATAATCTTGCCTTAACTCTTCAAGCAAATTAACCATAGCTGTAGAACAGCTGTGATTAGCTCGAAAACCGGATTGCTGAGCATACAACAACTTATTCTGTGATAAGTGCTTCGTTATCTGCCTTGCCATAACCTTCTCAAGAACCTTAGACAGACAAGGAAGAATGCTAACCGGTCTAAAATCAGCAGGAGAAGATGGGTTCGTTTTCTTTGCTATTGGCAGAACTCTTGCAATTTTCCATAACTGAGGAAAAGTTGATGTTGTTATGCACCAGTTAATTACATGAGTAAGGTGAGAGATTATTTGAGGTAGAATCAGTTTGATGAAACGTATTGGAAGGCCATCCTCACCGATGGAATTAGACTTTATAGTTGTTACGCATTGAGCGATTTCCACTTCGGTGGCTACCACAAAATCATCGAGCATCGGTACAGAGCTTACAAAGTCTTCCGTTCGAATAACAGCAGTATAACTAGTAGTGGGATCAACACCCAGAAATAAGTTATTTAGTACATCCGGATCAAGAGCACATTTAGCGTCACTGCCGCTGGAGATGCCAATTTTTCGAAGGTTACTCCAAAGTTTCTTCGCAGGCAGGGAAGTATTTAGTTTGGAGGCATAATAGTTTGTTTTTGATGTACGCAGGACCGAGGTTGAATAATTACGCGCCACTTTGAATGCAGACCAATTAACATCAGATGGTCTATGCTTCCATTTGCTGTATAATCTGTTCCTAGATTTAATAGCACTAACTACCTCCGAGGTAAACCATGGACAAGCTTTGTTTTGAATTCTGACCGTTTTGATTGGAACATATTCATCATACAACTTAACTAGTATAGACTGAAGCATCCTTACTTTTTCATTTGGATCAGCAGATAACCGGCATTGTTCCCAGGGAGCCGTGAGAGTTGCGATTTGAAGGAGATTGGCATCTATGGAATTGAAGTCTTTAAATGTAAAATTGTCTGAGACTGCAGTTTTGGACAAATAGATGTTATAAGTACAGAAAAGTAGATCATGATCTGAGATATCAAATGATAGTTGATCAAACAAAAGAATAAGCGATGGACTCGAAACAACAATAAGATCTAGCAGACTTGGCAATTTGTTCAATGCAAAACGTGTAGGGTAAGTAGTATTTACTGCTTCCATTCCTACTGAAGAAACTGAATCCTTCAACTGAAAGTTGGATGGTTGCGATTCGAAATGAGGGTTATTCCCAAATGCGCGGCGGATCGCTTTTGACCGCTCACTTTTCAGCGCATTGAAAGCGATAGGTGTTTTGGTGACGGATGCGGATTGTTTGCGGACCTAATAAAAGAAATGGTCAAAAATGGCCATCACAAGCGATCCGCCGCGCATTTGGGAATAACCCACCCGGGAATGATTCTGTGACGGCATGCAAGTTGCGGACAGGGTAACCGTATCAATGAGAAGATAGAGACAACCAGCGCAATGAGAACGAATATCCTCATAAAAACGCGTCACATGAATGAAAACAAAACTGACAAAAGTGGCCAAACAGACGGCTCGAAAACAGGTTTTCTTTGGGCTTGCACAGATTTTACAGAGACGCATAGGGAACGATGTCACTTCCGACTATTTGTCTGAACTTTGATGCCATTCTCGTGCGCAGAGTGGGACACAAGTGGACCCACGAAAGGAAAATCGGTATCCATTTAAACAAGCTGATTAAAGTGGACCCAGTGGCGGTGTATTCTCAGAGAAATAAATGCCCGGGTCTTACATAGAATGCACAATAAATGCCCGGGTCTTACATAGAACGCACGCTCGGCGCAGGGCCCTGCCCTACCCTCTATTTCGTTTCGAAAGTCAATCCCATTCGAAACTGCTTTCCGTCCGTTCTTAAGTTGGTAGTCCTTAATACTTTCGCAATTCTGAATCGGAGTAGTAGTACATTTCATTCTTCTTTCCAACTAGAGAGTACAAAAAGCGCATTTTCGAAAAATGTTACTTTCGAAATAAATACTTAGCTTTTGCCTGAAACTATTAACATTGCGTATATATGCAATTCTGCCTATTGTCTATGACGCACGCGAAATTGAAATTATCTCGTTATGAATTCTGAATGTCTAAGTTTGATTAAAAAATAAATAAATAATTGGCGCAACAGGTCCGTATGGACCCAAGCCTAGCTTCTCACAACCATTCGTCTTGTGTGAGTTTTCATTTTTTTGTGACGAATGGAAGGGATCTACAATTTTATGCCGAGTCCAAACGGCCAATTGAGAAGCTCTTTCATGACAGTTATACTCTCGGATGTTTGTCAGACGTTCGCGAGAGGTGGCGCAGTGAAAAAAACCTTAAGTTGGAATTTGGGTTTTTCTCGGAATTCGAACCTAGGACCCCTCGCTTAGTAGTCCAACACACTAACCACTAAGCCACTGCGCCGATAAGTCTAAGTTTGATTACTAACACGGAACTCCTGCCGTGTGAGATCTGTCGGCTTCGCATTCACATAAATAGAATGCAGTGAATTTCGAAAGAATGAAGTGACAGTTATTTAATCTAACCCAAACATTTTTTATAAATGTGAAAATTGTGTGGGTAACAGTGTAAAAAAAATCAATGATCTTTACGCTTACTTGCATGATAACATTCAATGTGTTAACAAATTCCGAGTCTCTCTTGCTGCTGCTGGTGGCAAAGTGTCTAGTGTTAATACACCTATATTGCCTAGTAAACGTTTGGTTCGCGAAAGCACACTTATGCAAAGAAAAGGAAAGGCCGTTGAACCAGACATGAAATCGACTATGGACAAAGTTGCAGTTTCATCGTCTCCTTTCATTCGTCTTTCTTCGAGCTCACCCGCTGGCTCTCGAAAGATTGCCGTTTTGCCCAAAAATCGATCGCTTACGAAGTCGTCCGCTAGTTGCTGCTTCTGTTGTTGATGTTTCTTGTGCGGAGAGTTCTTCACTCTCACCTTGTGTGGATGACATTGCTGTTAACTCTCTGAGTGTGGATGATTTGCCAAACGTTGCTATTACTGATAACATCACTGATAAAACGGAGACATCTGTTTCTGACATCACTGCGTGCATGACCAATGATTTCAACTCAGCGCGAAGCATTGATCGAGATGTCGGTGGTGTTGCAAATAATGTATTCGATGTGAATGTCGCAAGTACTTCTGCTGCAATTTACAACATACCTCAACAAATTGGTAAAAATGTCCAAGTTGGAGATAAATCTGCTAAGCAGAGAAAAGTCATCGTTGGGACCAGTTCTCGCTATACTGATCTCAAAATTGCGAGGAATTGCAAATGGTATTGGAAACGGAATACTGAAGAAAGAATGAAGAAAGGACTCAATGCCTTTTATGCGTGTAGAAAACCCTTTGGGAAAAACTGGGGCTTACAACTGAACATTGTGCACTGGCTGTATACCGCGATTGTTAGACACATTCTTACCTACGGTTCAGTTGTTTGGTGGATAGAGGCGGTTAAAACCAAATCCTATCTTAAGAACCTGAACAAGGTGCAGAGAATTGCTTGTTTGGGTATAACAGGCGCAATTAAATCCACACCACAACTAGGTCTGGAAACGCTATTGAACCTGCTACCCATTGAGCTATTCACTAAGAACGTGGCAGCCAAAGCGGCTCTCAGATTAACAGAGAACAAAACTTGGAAGCCTGGTTACTGCGGACACTCAAGCATACTTGAAATCTTTGATCGGAAGGGACTCATGTCACTCACCGATTACGAGAAACCCAGATATGACTTCGAGAAAATTTTCAGAATCACTATACCCAAAAGACAGGACTGGAACTCACCCAGTACCATCATTAAAGGTATATCCGTCTATACGGATGGTGCAAAAACAGAAAATGGTACAGGAGCCGGCGTATTCTCTGAAAGACTTGCTATTAGCCAGTCGTTTCGACTGACTGATCACTGTAGTGCCTTTCAAGCTGGGATCTATGCGGTTAAGAAAGCAGCACAGACTATCTTATCGACTACCAGCAATGGAAATAACCATCTGTGTGGACAGTCAAGCGGCACTTAAAGCTATCGGCTCTAACCTTGTTAATGCGAAATGTGTTTCAGATTGCCTGAAGGATTGCACTCAGTTCTGCTCTGCTGGGTTCCGGGACACGTTGGGGTTGAAGGGAACGAAAAAGCGGACGAATTGGCCAGATACGGCTCTGACATGAACCCTCAACTAGCGGACGGAGAGGTGCTACCGCCTTTCAACACTGCTAAGTCTTTTATTGAAGGCGTCACCGCACAACTGGCTAAGGAACAATGGAGCAACACCATCAGTTGCGTCATAACCCGAAGTCTGTGGCCTGTGATTGACACCAAAAGATCAAAGTTCCTAATCTCCCTTTATAGAAGTCAGATCCGGATGCTCGTCGGGGTTTTAACCGGACACTGCACCATAGGAAACATGGCTAAAAGGCTGGGACTTTTTGCAAATGACTTCTGCAGAAGCTGCAGAGACGAAGAGGAAATAGAGTCGGTGGAACGTCTTCTATGCCACCGCTCATCCTGTATGGGAGCAAGGTTCTTCGAAAATTTGGAAGACTTGGCTGGGGTACCCCTATCAGACATAAAACTATTTCTAAACAGATCGAAGTGGTTTTGTTAGCCACATGTCCTTACATGTACAAACAGGGTACTCACAATGGGCCTTCACGGCTTCCGGGTGAAATTTGCATCGGCTGCAAAACTGCCCTCCCAACCTAACCTAACCTACAAATGGTATCATATTGGATGTTTTTTGTTACCCACTTCTACTGAGGAAGTTCGTGATTTTATTTCAACTGCACTTGGAATTGATTCGGCACTAATTTTGTGCTATAAATTAACAAAAGCTAGCTGAACCTGAGTCTAAGTTCAAGTCTGTCAATTTTAAAATTGGAGTTCCCGTCGAATTCGCAAAAAAGATTTACGTGGACTCGTTCTGGCCAAGCGGTGTTAAGATAAGGCCTTTTGTCTTTAAAGCTAAAAACGAGGAGTCGTCAAAAAACGTAGCGGAAACGACGGCAGGCAGAGCTTAAAAGTAACCGCTTTGCCGTCGTGTAAAGATAACTTGCAAATTTACTTCCACAATGCCAGTGGTAACAGGACAAAAGTTGCCAGTTTGTTCAACAATTCTTGTCATCTGCACTATGATATCATCATCATTGTCGAATCGTGGTTGTATCCTAAAATATCAGGTAAGGAAATATTTGATGAGCATCTTTATGAAGTTTTTCGATCTGACCGATGCAAAGTGGCTGCTGAACGTGGAGGTGGAATCATCATTGCTGTTCGCACTACCCTCGGCGGCAAAGAGCTTAAGCCACCAGTTTCAGATGTAGAGCAATTTGGTTTATAAACGCCCTAAATAAGGATCGTATGTATTTTGTAGTAAGTTATGTGCGACACAATAGTAAACTCGAGGAATTTGCTAGATTTGTTCCATTTTTTAAGAAAAGGGTTCTATCCAAGCCTCCTTGGCATAAAAAACAATTAATTCATTTAAAGGATTTGAAAAATAAACCATTTAAGTTGCTAAAAAAGTCAAATAAACAAACGAAATACAGAGAAGGGCCCCAGATCGACTTGTAATCCCCAAAAAAATCCAACATTTCTCTTGTACGATTTACCAACTACTTTTCTATTGCTAACTCAATGTCCCGTTCTTTCGTTGCAGATCTCCTCGACCATCGGGAAACGCCAATATTAACATTTTAGTATTAAACCAACACCGCTGATATTATTTTTTCTAACTAACCCTATGTATTTTTGTAACTCGGTTCTAGTACTTTATTCTTAAGTTCAACTAACTCTCTGTTTGTCTTTGGTTTATTCGTGTTACTATTTTATAGTATTTTACATGTGATCCCTATCGATATTTATTTGATAATTTATATTTTACTGCTCGATTTAAATGATTTATTTCCAAACATGTGTCATGCACTCTTTGTAACAATGACATTAATACGAAAATGACAAATACACTTAGCTCCCGAAGGGATGAACAGGTCCCCATCCTACTGGCATTTTTACAGTAAAGACAAAAGGAGATCTTTGTAAAATCGAATTGGCCGCAAACCGACTTTCCAAGGTCCCATGAAACATATATATATTATATTGTATACAAAACTATTTAGAATAGCAATAAAAATGATAAGAAAGCAGCATAAGAGCTGAAATTTGCAAGAAAACTAAACTTGGGTTGTTTGTTTTTTGTGTGTAAATTAGTTCCAATCAAGAATTATAAACAGTTTGTCCTTCTCAATTGAACGAAATGGAAAAGATGCCCAAACAAACCAGTCAGGCAAACATAAAAATGATCAAGCAGACATAGATACGGCTGCAGTGATGCGTGCGATTGCACGAGTTCTACACAGAGTTCAAATCCAATTAAGAACGGCGGTACAATTAAAGACAAAAGTTGCAATAGAAAGGGAAACCGAAAGCGCATCCGAGTTAGACGCACGCTAAACCGAAAGATGAACATCGTCGACAGGGGCGAATGCATTTGCATCAGGGGATATAAACAGAGCAAAGTGGAATGCTTCATTTCGTGCGTAGGGCGTATAGTTGTCAATTTTATAAGGAAGAAGAACAAAAGTTGATTAGTAATCTATACGTGGAGATGATAATACCCTCGGACGACAATACGTGGACCTGTGATATATGCAAAACACTTTTACCAATGGGATTCTATGCAAGTGACTACCATCAGCAACGGGAAAGCGATTCTATTGGGAACAGGGCCGCGTCTTTGAATACATTTCTCCTGGAGGACTGATGTTATTAGAGAACGGCAGGCAAAAAGACCTTTCACAGTCACAGCAACGATAAAGCGATTCTATTAGGAACAGGACCGCGTCTTTGAAAACATTTCTCCTGGAGGACTGATGTTATTAGAGAACGGCAGGCAAAAAGACCTTTCACAGTGAAGGAGAGACACTGGGGTCGTGAACCAGCAATAGATGGCGGAACTTGTTTTTGTTTTGCTTGTGAAATCGACTAAATTCCGTGAACTCGATGTGACCCCTGAACGACCACGCACGAGCACGACTTGACTTGTGACACTAGCTGACGCAACTGAGTGGATTTCAATCACCGGTGATGCCAGACTGAGAAGTGGTTAGATCGTCTAAGGGGAGTGAAAAATCGTGAAAATCGTAATTATTGGAAGTAATTTTTTGGCTTAAGCTTACTTTCCTGCTCACGCTAAATTTTATCTCCCATATAAAAATGTCTGGAAAGATAAAATTTAGCGAAGCAGTTTAGCAAAGCAATATCCTGGTCGCTCGCTAAATTCTTAACTTCATATTGATGGGCCGATGACAAGTCTCCACTCATTAAGCTCACGAAATAAATGTCCGGTACATTAAATCGAAGATAAATGTTGACAGAAGAAAAATGAGGGAACAGTTTGTGTTGTGATTAGTATGGATTTTTCGAGGGATACCGCAGAGAATGTTAGCGTAATAAATAAAAAAAACTAGATCTATCTCGGTTTTGATTGGGCTAAATCGGTCATATAAGCAGCTGTTTCAGTCAAGAAATTCGTAACTGAGTACTAAGTTAACAGTTCGCATATGCGGCTGACGTAGGAAAAGTGACGTTCCCGACCAATCTAGTTTTTACGTTCAGGTTACATCTGATCGAGACCAATCTAGTCGACTTAAGATAAGTAGATTCTTGAATGTGGCCAGTTTCTACAGTTTCAGAGAAGGTAAGCACTTTTATTGGTGGAAATACAGAAAAGATGACAGCAACTGACTTGGTCTTTAAATAATTGGAATTGCTGAACGCTTTTAAACGCAGGTGACAATTTACTCACACGACGTGATATCTGTAGAATATTTTTGCGGAAAATATTATGTGAATTTTATGGGACTTTTTATCTGTTGGAAACTTAAGGGTTGTGAGGGACCCGTCAAAGCAATGCACATGACGTATTTTATGGATTCTTTGGGTTCGTTTAAGATGTGAGCTGGACTAAGTTCAGTAACAGGGGGGGTTGGGTGTAAATTTTTTTTAAGGCACCTGTTTTGTCACTTCTTGTGATTTTTATCAATATGCAACTATTTTTGAGTAGATGGACAAAAATCTGTAACAGCGACTATCATATGATCGCATTCCTTCGCGAGCATACTGCCCTGTGGCATCATCCCGTTCCAATTGGCGGGTAAACTTGAAGCGTTCAGTGAATGCTTTCAGCAGACACATATTTGCCATTCCAGTTGTGTGATCTTGGGCTATGCGAACCGCACACAACTCGTCATTTATGTCACAAATCGACCACCATGATAGTGTTCTTCATTTTAAGCAAATACATATTGAAACGCGGCCATAGAATAAGAGTTCTCTCTTCCAAAACGGGCGGAAGCTGAAATAAATGAAAAAAAAAGAAAAACCTTAGAAGACCGAAGGAAACATCATTTCAATTTCACTTGATTATTATAATCTCATCATCATCCACAGAAGCAGCTTCAGTATTTTTTGTTTTTGTATATATGGAGCGACGCCGAGTCAAAAATGTACCTCGAAACAACCCCAGTGCGATACTTTACTGGATTCAGTCTACAAATAGTCGCCAATTAGACAAGAGATATACTCTCTCTCTTGGCTCGGGACGGGATTCTGTTATTTGTATTAATATTTGTCTGTTTATCTGCTGAAAGTTGAAGAGATCAGCCTGCCTAACTGTCAACTGAGCATTGTTTCATATGCTAATTAGTTTCGAGGGGTGAATACTACTAGGGTATGCACCATTGTATCGTCTCACTTTGAACGAAAGTAGACGACATCGTTGATGATGACGATGAGTATGCGGAATTTTGTAATTATCCTCGCGGCGGCATTCAGTTTAATTAATTTGATCGTCGCGTGTCCTCGAGCGCCAAGTCATTTGCCGCACGGTAGGCGTACACGAGGTGACAATGGATATAAGCTAATTGTCGCCGACGGTCCCAGTGGATATGTGCCGGGAAGGACATACAATAGTGAGTATGAAATTGATTATCGCGTGAACCTTATCGAAAATGGTGTTTGAAATGTATACCTACGCGAATTTATTGGAACAGCGGGGCTACCGTGTTATCAGTATTTGCGATAACTTTTGTGACATTTCTTGTCCTAATCTGGAAAGCTTATCGATTTGGTGCGGCGGAATGAACGTATTTTTGTTTATTTTTATAAATTTAATGTAAATTTGTGGAGATAGATTTGTTAAAAATGTTCCGAGGGGTTGTTTGAGTAGATGGAGTAAGATTAGGCAATTCCCTGAGGTATCTTTTTCTTGTTAATCATTAATTTGTGAAGTCAGGGGTTCGTCGTTAAGAACCTTACAGAAAATGAACGGAAAGCGGTTCCTTTTCGGGAGATATTAGTTTATTCCTACTGTACGCTTTCGCACTTCGATTTTAGTTCATCCGCGATATTTTGGCGAATCGTCGGCAATTATATCTTCAATGCATGCACATCTCTGGTAGAATATGCGAATTAAATGCTGCCAAATTCATTCGACTTATATCAGTGGAAAAGTAAAATTTGGGTTGTTGGGCTGCCAGCAAAAGTCGGTACAAAGTGCCTCCCCACTTCCTTAGAGCTTCTAATCGAGCTGTAGATGCTTCAAATGTCCGCACTTGTTAACTCGTTAGAAAGCCACCAGATGGAGTTGTTATTACGCGTTGCGCACCCATTTAAACTTCTTCCCTTTCAGTCGTTCTGCTTGGCTCCCGCACGCACACAAAAGTGCAGCATTTCACTCACTTCACCATCACAGCGGAGGCATCGAATGGCTCAAGACGTCCAACAGTTGCCAGTCCGAAGCGCGTAGGCCGGTTCCAGCTCTTCAGCGATGCCTTGACCAAATTCAACGAAAAATGCATTAACACCGTCTCCGAGGCTGACGATCTACCAAAAACTGAAATCCAAGTTATGTGGGTTGCTCCGGAAACCGGGTCGGGCTGTGTTTCCGTCTCGGCCATGGTTTACGAGGGCTCGCATGCTTGGTTCTCCGATGACGGCCATCTGACGCAGGTGATTTGCGAGAAGAAACCCGAAGCGGACACGGTGAAGAAGGAGTGCTGCGCCTGCGATGAGGCTAAGTATAGCGTAAGTTTTGACAGCGGACCTTTATTTGTGTCTAAGAAGAGCTCTTGTTTAGTTTATTTTCCAAGGCATTTGGTCCAATGAGACCCATCCCAAGGACTATCCCTTTGCCGTGTGGCTAACGCATTTCTCGGACATAGTTGGAGCGACGCACGAGTCGAACTTCTCGTTCTGGGGTGAAAACCACATCGCCACCGATGGTTTCAAGTCGTTGGCCGAATTCGGTTCACCGTCTTTGCTAGAAGCCGAGCTACGTACTAAAGGTCCCAGGCTTAGGACCCTTATTAAGGCAGCCGGTCTGTGGTACCCCGATGTGAACCAAAACACCTCTTCGACCTTTAGAGTGGATAGGAAGCACCACAAGCTGTCTCTGGCGTCCATGTTCGGTAAGTTTGAATGAGTAAGTTAGACTCGGCCTTCAATCCGTTTTGCATTCTAGGTCCATCCCCTGACTGGGTCGTCGGCATCAATGGCATTGACTTGTGCACGGAAGACTGTTCGTGGAAGGAGTCGTTGGACTTTGATTTGTTCCCCTGGGATGCTGGCACTGACGGTGGAATAAGCTATATGTCTCCCAATATCGAGACTATTCCCCGAGAGAGAATGCACAAGATCACGACTATGTACCCCGAGGATCCGAGGGCGCCGTTTTATAACCCGAGCTCTAAGACTATGACTCCGATGGCCAAGTTGTTCATCCGCAGGGAGAAGATTATCTCCAGGAACTGTGATGATGACTTCTTGCAAGCTTTGCAGTTGGACGTGTCCGATGACTCCGAGGATCAAGACGTTAGGCGTGAGTGGGGAGATGGGCGCATGAAAATAGGCCGCATAAATGAAAGCTTCGTCTTCTTTCAGATGAATGCCGCGTGACAGACTACTCTGAGTGGTCTCCTTGTTCGGTTAGCTGCGGCAAGGGATTGCGGATGAGAACCAGGGAGTACTACAATCAAGAAAAGGCCATGATGGTGAAGTGCTCCCGGCAATTGGTGTCCAAGGAGATGTGTGTCGCTGCTATTGCGGAGTGCGGGTGAGTAGATAGAGCGGTTGGGTCGTAGAGTCAGCCATAAGCTGGTTCACAGAACCTTACCAAGAACCAGTTCGTTGTCGGCTCTTTCTGGCAGCTACCTCAACCTAACCTTACTTACATAGTAACTCCTCCCCTTTTCCAGTGAACGAAGTGACGACGAAGACGAAGGTGAGAATCTTGCCAACAGTCAGTCGTTAGTGGGCGAAGATGGTGAAGGCGCAGGAGTCTGTAAGACAACTCCTTGGGCGGACTGGTCAGAGTGCTCTGCCACCTGTGGCATTGGCATTACTATGCGCACCAGAACTTTCATCAACCATTTGGGACGCAAACGCTGTCCACACGTTACCATTGTGGAGAAGCAGAAATGCATGAAGCCGGATTGTACATACGAACAAGTGGAGCTACCCGATCCATTGTGCCCCACCACTCAGTGGAGTGACTGGAGTCCGTGCACAGCGACCTGCGGTCGTGGTGTTACCATTCGCACACGTCTGGTACTAGTGGAGGATGATATGATCAAAAATTGTACCGCCCGCTTGGAGTTACATCAACAGAAGGAGTGCTCTGTTCGCCAGGATTGCACCATCAACTACGACACGGCTAAGGGTAAGCGGTCTTATTTTTGCCCAAAAGCTGAAACTAATTTTCGCTGGTGTAGAAATCTGCCGGGAAAAGTCAGACCCTGGTCCTTGTCGTGGAGTTTATACCCGCTACGCCTTTAATACGGATATTGGGCGCTGCGAAGCGTTCTCTTATGGAGGATGTCGGGGCAATCGCAACAACTTCCTCAGCGATTATGACTGCATGAACACGTGTAGGCTTTTGCGTGAGTTTTATACCACAGATGATGTTTTTCGAAAACTGACATTAAATCCAATCCTTAGGAACACCGCAACAGGAGGTCTACAGCCCGACAACACAGCCACCTCCAGCCTATCCAAAGCTGGTTCATCCTAAACAACCAGAAATCCCTGAAGGATGTGTCATGTCTGAGTGGTCCAATTGGTCCGACTGTAACGTTCGCTGTGGCCTTGGCTATTCAGAGCGTTATCGCTATGTGATTAGTGAGGCGAAGAACGGTGGTCAACCATGCCCCAAGAGGACCGTGAAGCGCCGCAGATGTACCATGTCAGATTGCTAAGCTTGGGAGAGTTTTAACATCCAAGGCAGTTTGCATTTGTTTTAAATTTTATTTTTTCTCCAAATATTTTTACAAAGCACATACTTTAGAGCAGAACAATAAACGTGAGCGGACATTTTTCTGACATATTTTAAGGATGCGTGCTTACATTTTTTTATTTTCTACTTCCAATTAAATGAGGAAAATACGTTAAGGTTCATTATATGACATTTAAATGTCAGGATTTCGACAGTTGACTTTGAGTCTAGTACAATTTTGATGGTTGCTTCGTATTTCTGCTGAAAAGGTATTTCATTTGTAAATGTAACACTTCTACTTCCACTTCCAATGAGAGGTGTTATTACGAATGACCCGCTATTTCGGTAGCTGTCACTTTTGAAGCTTTTATTCTTTGACATTTGACAAGAAGAAACTACGCCATTACTAAAAATGGAACGATACACGCTATACATTTGGCTGATGTTGTTTTTCATTATTAACGGCATACCTTTCTCTTTATTATGAAATAAACATCCGATCATTTCTCCCAAAAAATGACATTTTTCTTCGAATACCAAAATAACTCCTCTTATTGGAAACCCTTTATTTCTCGCCTTTACTTTGTTAAATATTCGCTTAAATTCGCAAAAGTTTCAAGTACTTATTGCAAGATGTCTCTATTTAAAATGTGTTATTTTATTAGGCACATGTCCCACCTAAATAAAACAGCTGTCAAAGGTATATTAGTAAATAATCAGAAAATGTATTGATTGCCCAATGAAAAACTCAAATAAAATTATCTGCACAATGACAAATAAATGGTTTTGACGAGCATTAAATGAAGACGGATAACATTATTTGCCATCTCTTGACATTGACAACTACCGAAATGAATTTGCTGGAATTGATTTCCGCACACATTTGTTTTTTACCTGCAGAACTGTTTGCACCCAAATATCCGGAATTCCGGATGTGTTTTGGGATATGTTATCCTTTTAAAAATTGTGTTCACTATACCATCACGAAATGAATATAAAACAGGAAACCCAACGACGCTGAAAGCATTCGCGAGGGCGACGAAATTCGGTCCAACTGTCAAATGTGACAGCGTTAAGGTGTTACGGGTGGCAGATCTTGTTTGTACTTCAAAATAGATCGTGAAAAAAAGATGATGCTTTACAAACATTACCGGAATAGCAGTAATGAGTAATTGTCGTACAACGGTAATACATACTTTCGAACGTATGTCAGGCGTTTGCCAGAGGTGTTGAAATTTTGAATCTGCCTAGCATACAAACCACCAAGACACTGCGCCCACATATACGGCATACAACTCCCCAATGACATGCCAAACCAAGCTGATTTTAAGGTACGTCAGGTGCTCCTTAAATACGTCAGATGGTTTACTTATTAAATTAGAAAGTTGTCTAATAATATTCAACAACTAATATCACTTTAGGTGAATTGATAAACAAACACAATTTTAAAGGTCAGTTCCTTATACGATTATTAGCATAGTTGTTGACATTATTCATAAATATGCAACCAGCTCTAAAGAGCTGCAGCAGTCTTTCTTAATATCCGGTTAAGTTTGCATTCAAATGCTCAACTACTAACTAGATCATCAACCATACACGCATCTCATTCAGTTAACCGAAAAACCCTTCCAAATATGGTTAATGACAACCGATTAAAGAAGGTTAAAAGTCTTGTAAACTTAGCTTAGGCAATTACGGAAGATAATTTCATTCAATAGGCAGGTATTTGGTGGGCATACTCCGCAGTCCACACACTTGTGTTTACTATCATCCATCAATAGAGTTCATTCAAATGTTTACCAATAAACGTACCGACGTGTTTTTCTATATAAATTTGTTTAAATTAGCTTAATTATGCGCGTTGCTGCTATGAACATTTGCTTATGCACCTTTCACCCACATTCGAAAGAAAACAATAGCGGCCGCAACAAGTTGAACAAACATTGGCTTCCTGTCACAAGTCGCTATGTACAATGCTGTCAAGAACAGGGAAAGTAATATGGAACTGCCAACATAAAGTAAGTAACAAATATGACTTTTTTTTAAGTAGAAGGCATTAGACAGATTGACGGGTAACTTGCTTATATAAGGGGCAACACGAACAGTTCGTCTTTTACACCATTATGTCAGTGAGATGTCGACAGTTATATACAGCAATTCAGTTCTTTCTTTAAATGCTTCTATCTATAAACGCTTCAGCAGCGCCCTCAGATGCTAGCAGGAAGGTATTAAGAACTATTAACTGCGAAAAAGCGAATATTCGTAGTTTGTGACATTTCATCCAAATGAAAACTTTTTTCAGTCGCCGATACCCGCGATTCATTTTAATTTTTAAGGGTTAAGTTCGAAGGAATTTTTTATTCGTGAGTTTGTGGATCGCGACTCTGTAATATGTGGATTGTAAATAAAGTGTGACAGTTCGCGGCAAGATTTTTAAATTCGCGGGAAATTGTATTCTCTTTAAAGTGATGTCCTGACCGCTGTCAAGTTGTGCATGCTCCCCTTATTTAATGTCCTGACCGCTGTCAAGTTGTGCATTAGTTGCTTATCTTCTCTAAAATATCTGTCATGGTAGAAACAGTCGAAAAGTCATTCGTCAGCAAGTAGTTTTCTCTGTGTAAACGGTTTTTTGATTTTAGCGTAAGATCCCCTATTAGTCGAATCAAACGTCTCTGCATCTATTGTGTCAAGAACATAGGTTAAGTGAATGGTTTTCTACCCGCTTTCCAAAAAAGGAGCCGAATATACTTCTCTTTTAATGCTGTTGCTATTCGCCCTTCAATCGGGATGCTGCTACATAATGAACCGTCAAATTTTTAATTGCGTCAAGGGGTATGTGCCTCGCTTCGCTCGCAAAAGGAATTGTAAACTCCAATACTTCATTTTCGGGCATCTGTAGGCTTTACGACCCAACTTATTTCTTAAAACACTATTTCTAAAGGAAGTTCCATTGCATTACGTCAATTTTGTAGCCGACAGCCAGACAAGCGTCAGTCAGTCAATTCGCTCTTTAAAATACATTGCTCTTTTTATAGGAAGTGATCTTTTACTCGCTGTCAACTGTCTAACCGACTTTCCTTGCGTACAATTGAGAAACACAGAAATTGACAACCTAGGTAATGGCTTACCCCTTCTCGTTAACGCAACATTTGAACCATATATTGGGTGCATTCAACAACTGTCTCCTTAGAACTCAGTCATGAATGGTCGCCTTCAATAATCTAGTTACCTTAAGTCGACTAGATTGGTCTGGATGAGATGTAAGCTGAACGCAAACACTAGATTGGTCGGGAACATCAGTTTTTCTACGTCAGCCACATATGCGAACTGTCAACTTAGTACTTAATACGAATTTCTTGACTAGATTCGTCGGCTACCCCTCCATAAACGTCAACTGAAACAGCTGCTCATGTGACCGATTTCCCCCAATCAAAACCAAGCTACATCTAGTCAGAGAGCTGTCAGACTTACTAAACTAGATACTTGAGTGTCTCCATTGCTTTTAGCAATGACATCTGGCAATGCCAACTTCAAACATTTCAAAACATGAATACTTGCAACTTGGAACTCGCATCTTCCACTGCACATGCTACATTTTTCTGCATCCAAAACACTACACACACACTGCCGCATGCACTCTAAACGAAACCACTGCATGCATACCATTCCAGTATTCCAGTCCAGCAAAACATTCTCTTTCCATTTTTCAGTAATTAAAAACCGACAAAAAAATCTTCAAAATCCCTGTTCGGATACACTTTTTCGGCCAGCAACACATGCACAACTCGCTACATGTGTGAGTTACCTCACCGTGAGAACGACATGATGTACTTTTTGCTCTCGCCATTTTTGCTTTTCCCTTTTTCAGCTGCTTCCTCGTTCGTTTTGTTTGGTTATTTTGCTCTGTGTTTTGTTGGTATTTTTCCCTACTATGCTGAGACAGAGACTGGCCTTTCCCAGTGTTTCTCATGTGCACAAGTGGTGCTAGAGGCACAGCACAACACAGCCACACAGCAGCGCTGCCGCTGATACGAAGATTTTTTCCCGTTCGCTCGCTGTCAGTATTATATTTGAAGTTCTCCTCTCTGCATCTCGGGTGTGTTTGTTCTGTGTCGGTTGGGATGCCCAGTTTAGACCTGGCTATTGAATTTCTGTCTAAAGGGAAAAATTGTTTCGATGTTGAAAACTGATGAATACGAACTTTTAAGTGCGCAGTTTAAAGGTTAAAGTGCAGTTTAAACAAAGTGCGGCAACAACTGTTGCGCACCACAAAAATAGTGTCCCACCAAACGGATTTTTACCAAGAAAATCGCATTCCCATCTTTGCTGTCCGTGGCGTTTCGCTGGATAAATAAAATAACAACAGAAAAAGTGAAATAAAACGAGAATTATAAATTAAAACCAGTTTTTCGGTTTGTTCTACCATTCTTGATCTCGCTCTCGAAACACAACAAACCAGAAATTATATTAACAACAACAACAACACCATCACAAAAAACAACATCGTGTCAGAAGTTAAGCCATGGAGATGTCAGAATAAAGAAGAAAAAAAGCACGAAATTCAAATTAATATACCGACTTGAGTTGAGTCATCGTCAGAGGTTGTACATTTGACAGAGATAAGGACGGTTTTGTTGGGAAAAAAGTCCTCCTGCCATATGGTGTTGGTGTCCTTTGACTACGTAATGAGGCCCCCGTAAAAGTGTGCTCGAATTTAAAGTCAAATATTAAATAAAGTTGAAGAAAGCCTACGTTTACCTTTGTGTGCAGTTTGATTTCCGGTTCACAGTGCAGTGCCGCTTTCTTGTTAAATATTTGTCCGGAGTGTTGGGTTTCAAAGCAGAGCAGCAGCGCAGGTAATCCCCGGTCGTAATCGGTAGTGCAAAATACACTTTGCTGTGTAGTACCGTCTTGTGAATTAAATTCGTTTGAATAGTTTGCCTTGCGATTTGACGTTTCATTGTCGTGTTGTTTTTATTGCTCGAGAAACCGGAAAGCCTTGAAATAAAAATGTCGAATTTGTGAAAAGAAAACCGTTGAAATCTAATATAAAAATCTCGAATGACGCTCCATTTGGATATGACGCTGGCGACGGAATAAAATTCAAAACTAACTCAACACAGTCTTGGAAAGCGATTTTTTGGCCCAGGTTAGAAAATGTTTCTTTTGCTGTTGTAACAGGGATCTATCTTGGCTTGAAGAAGCTTTAGAAACTCTGGTCCATTCCTATGTAAACCTTTGTTTTATGTAATGTACTAGATTGGGGGGGAGTTGGTTGAACATCAGCTTTTAAGGCAGTAAAAAGGTGACAGTGACTAGTACTGTCCCCAAAAAATTGAAGGTCCCTTACGATCGTTGTCAATGATGGGTCTTTATTTCTTTTTGCAAGTCTTGCACATTTCAATATCAGTGGAATGGTTTTTCTAATAGTTTTGATTGAGGAGAGTATTTGTACAAATGGGCACATTCAAGAATCTAATTACCTTAGGTCGACTAGATTGGTCTGGTTGAGATAGGAATAACCTGAAAGCAAAAACTAGATTAGTCGGGAACGTCACTTTTTCTATGTCAGCCACATATGCGAACTGTCAACTTAGTCACGAATTTCTTGACTAGATTCGTCGGCTACCCCTCCATAAACGTCAACTGAAACATCAGGCCTGTTTTTTTTGAGTTTCGTTCTCAGCAAAGCAAAGTGATTTAGGATTTTCAGCTCGCAATTCCAACAACTACGCTCTACTTGACACTTCGAGACTCGCAGTAGTTATTATAAATTGTGTGCTGAAAATCTCACTTTACTTTGCTTTGCTGAGAACGAAGCTCAAAAAAACCCGACTAGCTGCTCATATGACCGATTTCAGCGAATTAAAATCGAGATGTATCTAGTCAGACAGCTGTCAAACTTACTAAACTTGAACGTCCCCAATGATAAGCCCAGTTTGACGGCCTCATTTAGAGCTCCCAAGATTCTAACTCAGCCTTAATACTGGTTGAATGAATGCATGCAAGAAGGCCCAGCCAATAGAATCTGTTTCTTCCGTCGCGTCGATGGATCTGTCAATATTGACGTATTCAACGGAACGAGCAGTCCAATAGAATCCGTCACGTATGGTGACAGTTTTTCTGATTCTCTCAATATTTCCACCAATAAAAGTGCTTCCTTTCACGCTATGCCAACTGTCAAAGGCTGGAACGGACTTAAAAGTAGAAAGTAAGTCTACTTAATTCGATGCGTTGCCGACGCGACGGATTCTACTGGTTGGGCTCTTAAATCAGTAAAGGGAGTTCTTGATCAGCCCGTCGTTGCCTTAAGACCTGGAACCCATTTGCCTTTATAATTTTCTCGCAGGCGTCTTTGTCAAAGGATGTGCCTCGACTCTGGGCCTATTAGATTGGTATTTTCTTCGTCAATTGTATTGTAACGAATAGGCCCTGTACACGAAGAGATCTATTCGTCAATATTGAGTAAGCTGTCACCTGGTGGAGTCAGTTCTGCCTCATCAAGGCTCGTCTATGATGGACCACGAACCGCCATTCTCTGAGAAATATAATTTTCACCACACTTTTATTTAGTGATTCTTCTTTGCCTCTTGAATTCTACTACCTTGCCAACTGGCTAAACAGCTAAAATTGTATCCAGCAGCTGCAAATATCCTTAGTTGTCAGTGTTTTGTCCGCTGGACCACTGAATTTTTGAAGGGCATGATTTTTATATCTCTGTCCTCTTTACCTGGCTTTAGACAAGTCTGTCCTTCCCTAGTCTTTATGCATAAGCTGTGCCAGCCTTAGACATTCTAGGCTCTCAAGCGAGGTCTTCTTCAACGCCTTCTATTTTTTATGCGAATAATATATCCAAAACAGAGAACTCGACGTTTTGAGCGAATAGCCTAAGTCGGTCTCCGTGTTAAAAACCAACAAATTTCTTCACCATCGGATAAAGCTGTAAGCTGAAAGCTGTATAAGAAGGGCAAACAAACAAATTCACTTCCATTTTCAAGTAAATTGGTACCGACTTTCTCAAGGTCAGGTAGACCTCGGACAACTTTTTTTCTGAAGGCCCGCAACAAAACACAAGCCAACCTTATTGTCGAAGTAAACGCAAGTCCAATGTACGTACATGGGCTCACATCTTTCTCTCCGAGAGCCGATTTTTCTTTTCTGGTTCATTCACAAAATAAGGCGCCCGGTTACCTATAACCTAAGGCCGGCACAATACGTAAGGCCCTATACACATTGCGGTGTCTATACCAAAATGAGGCAGTGCCTGACTGTTGCACTTTAGTCTCAAACGAAGATTCGGGCACTCAATGTCGTAATGATGAAATATATAACCCTGCGTTCGGGTTTTCAGCGAAAGTATTTTCGATTATTCCCGTTCGAAGATGGCCACCCTAATCATGTGCCACTCGCGGCTATCCATCATCCAAATGATGGTCAGATAAATGCAATTACCAACTGATTATGGTCATGAGCAGCTATGGGATGATGAATTTATTCCCATCCCCAATTGAATCAATCACCAGCCGACTAATTACGAGCAGGTTACCGACCCCGTGATTAATGCCAAACAATTAAGAACCACCAACATGAATTTTCATAACTTCGCACATACATCATGTAATCGCAGTTCTTTTGTGCTGTATCTTTTGTCTGTGTCGTAAACAAGGAGATTATGTGCTCGTATATAACTATCTGCCACATGGTCGCCACAAGGCGAACTGCAACATACAACATTGTTGTGTACAGTCATTCCGTTTCCAGACGACCGCGATTGGATGACTCAATATATCCATATATGAGGAAGAGAACCAAACAAAAGAAGCGAACAAACTCTGTCATAGATAATGCACTTGTGTCGAGAATTATTGGAAATGAAAATAAAAACCCATTGAACCCAAAACCACAAGGTCATTCATAACAGGCAACAACTGGCAGCCTGTCACAATGGAAATCAATTAGATTTGAATGCATTTGATAAATGCGATTATCAGACAAACAGACGCAACTCCAGTTCGTCTACCTGCGAGGGAATATTTAACATAAATAAATAAATATCCATGCAAACAGCGGATGTACGCTGTTTGCATGGTTCTAGGTCGAGTCCTACTGTCTGTGGAAAAGATGTCCGACAATGTGGTGCCATTTGAAATTTGTGCTAGATATCAAATGTCATATAGTTGTTTGAAGGAAGGATATTTATAGCGACGGAGGATGCTTAGGAGTTCAATTAGATTCGTTGTGGTTCTTAAACAGTGGTGCCAGACTTTCGGACAAAAGTTAGAAAAATCCCCACGATATTGAATTCGAATGGCTTGTCTTCAGATTCAGTTTTTTCTTCGACCTTTTATTTTATTTCGAAAAGGAGAATGGCTACGAAATTGGTAACCACGATCTGGCATCACTGAGTGGAGTAGTACTTCCATGTGACATGTGAGCGACCCAGAGAAGTGGCGCTGGCTTGACGGGGGATTCGTTTTTTTTGTCGGCTAAAAACTGAATGCATGTCCGCAAAAATCTAACGAACCGATTTACAAATTTATTGTTTTTAAAATGTGTCAAATACACATGTGCAGGTTTTAGGCTTCTTTTGTTTTAAAAATGCAACATTTTTCATTGAACAAAATTATGTTTGAGCGCATTTTTAGCGTAGAAAAATAGGCGGGGTCCGCTTGTATTCTAAGGAAGTGACAGTGTTGTCAATAATAGTTATAACGTCAACAAATGAATGAAATCAACGCGAAACCAGATTAGGGCGATACATTTTTCCAAAGAGAGAGACCCCTGTGAGCTGACAGACATCTCAGGCTGTGAAGTTTGCTTAAAATCGAAGCAAGCTTTTTCGCATACAATGGGGACGTTCAATTATCTGGTTGAGTAAATCTGCCAGCTGTCTGACTAGATGTATCTCGGCTGAAATTGTTCATATGAACAGATGTTTTAGTTGACGTTTATGGAAGGGTAGCGGACGAAACTTGTTAAGAAATTCGTCCCTGGACAGTTTGCATATATGGCTGACGTGGAAAAAGTGACGTTCCCGATCAATCTAGTTCTTGCGTTCAGGGGGCAGATTCCTTATATCAACGATCGTCTAAACGATATCGTTTTTGAATCTTTGGTCACCAAAATAAGTCTTATTCTGGTCGAATTTTTTTGACAAACGTCATCTTTCATTATATTTTTGGAAAATTAACTGGATTAAGCTCTCAAACTTGTAATTTTAGAACTTGGTAGCTAGTTTTTGAGGTCTATCGACGATAATTGTGTGAAAAGTTACGGAATGAGCGCCCAGGTTACATCTTGTCCAGACCAATCTTGTCGACTTAGATAACTCGATTCTTAAATGTGCCCAATCGATGTCTACCGATGATGACATCTGCCCGTTTAATATATGAGTGAGTGAGCCGATTGCGGTCTCCAAATGTTGCTCCATTAAGCGCTTCGTTATTTCTGAGAAAGGCACAAGGATTACGTGATGCGGTAACAAATCCACATACAAACTAACAAGCAATTTTGTAAAGAGTCTTGAAGAGCTCCGCTGAAGAACACTCAGAGTCGGCGGCCTTATTGCTCGTAAAAACGCATTTTTATGGGCATTATTTCCTAGCCCGCCATCTGTCAACTTCCACAGAAAGAAAGAATGCCGTTCTATTAAATATTCATGTTAAGCTTATCTCAATAGCTAAGCCAACGAGTGATGCCAGATCGTGGGTAACACCCATTTCGTGGTCAAGCTTATAACTTAAAAATATTTATTGTTTTATTTGTTTCAAATGGGCCTTGAAGAAAATTGAGAAATTTAAGAATATTTCATCAATTTCAATAAAACTTATTTGTGGAATTGAAAAATATTTGTCAGATTGACAAAAAGATGAAACGCTAAACCGAAGAAAAATCATTAATTTAAAGAAAATGATGCATCATATTGAAGAAATACCGTAGTGGTCACGAATTTAGCACACATCACACCGTTTTGTGTGTTTTCAAATTTTCTGTAGTTCTCTTTTCTCTACCGACTGTAAACTTGTGTTTATCTGTTGATATTAATCACTCAAACCAAATTTCGTTATATTTCCGATACCATTCTACTTTAGTTTTGTAAAATGCTTTATTTCTGTCACTGCAGTCAGTTTTATTCTGGACACGATTTTAGCACAATATTAACTTGCTCTTATATTTGCGTTTATTTTTTAATTAATCGGAATAAATTATCAGGTATTTATGCATCTGCTTGTGATAAGTTTCAATTTTATCAAAAAAAATGTAATTAGGTATGGCACAAGGACGATGGTGTTCAGAGGAAAAAAGGGCTCTTATTTTGCAAATGAAAGCTAAAGGCCGGAAGGTTGCAGAAATTTCGGAGCTATTGCAGTGTTCAAGGAAGATGGTATACAATGCTTTGTATAATGTTGAAACTTATGGGGTCACTAAAAATGTGAAACAAGTTTCTCGAGCTAGGAAAACGACACCAAAGGAAGACCAAATAATTCATCGGACTTCAGCTAAAGATCCTTTTAAAAGCTCCAGCATCATACAAAACGAACTGTCATCTGAATATGGCATCAATGTTTCGTCAAGGACCATAAGGCGCCGACTTAATGAAAAAAAATTACGCGGGTGCATAGTACAACGAAAACCGCTTGTATCAAAAAAAAAAAATTTGAGTCCCAGGATTGACTTCGCGGAACACCACCTTGCCAAGCCACAAAGTTTTTGGAAAAATGTACTTTGGAGCGATGAATCCAAATTCTGTAGGTTCGGATCAGATGGGAAAAAATATGTATGGCGTCTTCAAAACATGCAGCATCACCCAAAGTACACTCTTAAAACAGTTAAGCATGGTGGTGGAAGTGTTATGGTCTGGGGTGCCTTTTCCTGGCATGGTGTTGGTCCAATAATAAAAATTGATAGCAAAATGGATCAGCACATTAATAATAACATCATTCTAAATCACATGATACCATATGCAAATGACAATTTACCGATATTGTGGCGCTTCATGCACAATAATGACCATAAGCAGACTTCTAGGCTAGTGAAGAGTACCTTAGAAAATAATAAGATTAACGTGCTGAAGTGGCCTGCGCAATCACCCGATTTGAACCCGATCGAAAACCTTTGGAACGATGCTGAACACCATGTTACACAAAAAAAAACGGAACAATTTATCCGATTTGTGGAAGGAAATTCAAAGCGCCTGGTATGCCATTCCAAAGAGACGTTGCGAGGCATTGGTAGAAAGCTTGCCTAGAAGATGTACTGCAGTGATAAAAAATAAAGGATTTCCTACAAAGTACTAAATAAAATAAAGTAGAAATAAGGGTAAGTTGTTTAAATAAGTTATCATTTTTGTGTATAATCTAGTCAAATCCGTAAATGTGCTAAATTCATGTCCAAGGTATATATTGTTTCAATATATAGTATGTTCTTATTTTTTTTGCAGGTACAATATATAATTCTGTTTTATAAAATACGAAGGCTTACTTATGTATGTAATATAAATATATGAATAGAAAAAGTTTTTATTTTAAAATAAAACAAGAATCATCATTTTCGTTTTCTTTGATGAGATGTGCTAAATTCGTGACCACTACTGTAGATGTAGAATTGCTTGAATAAAGAAAAGAGTTAAAATGAATATTTGTTCTTCAATTTGAGAAAAAAAACGTTATATTGAAAAAGCGTTCATTAAACTAAGGAGTACTCTGCGTCGTGTTGAAGAATTTTTCTTTAAATTTGAAATTCTGAATTTTACGAAAAAATATTTAGTCTTAGAACATTGTTTGTGGATTTAACACCACAATGAAAAATTGTATTCATCAAAATGACAATATTTCTTATATAGAACAAAATTTTCGTTAAAACAACGGACAGGAGTTGTTGACCTTATATTGATCACCGTTTCTTCAAATCCACATGTTATTTTAACAATATAACTACTAAATTCGGTCCAGTGTAGCAAAACCGAAAACATTGTCAAATCAACCTCCAAAAGTGCTGACAAACTTTTCAGTTCTAAACTATCAAAAAAAAAAACATCTATCCACCTTCTGTGCTCGTTTTAATTTCACAACTTTTACTTTCCGCCAGCAACGCAGGTACGAATGTTTCCCAACCATTTTGGCAGCAATCGAAACCTAGTGCACTCAAATCAAACTCGAATTTAATTAGAAAAAAATCCATAAAACCAGATTGTTAAAGTGCGCGCGAAAAATTTGCTACAAAAAAAAAAAAAACGAAATAAATGATTTTATTACAAAATTTCCATTACGAGTACTTTTTCACCTCGAGTATGGTGCGGCATATATTCTTTAAGTGTTCACCTACCTTGCGAGACGCAATCTTGCCGACGTTAACGTAGGAAGACTATACAATTACAATATGTATGGCTACCGCTGTGTCTTTGTGGAAAAATTACTCTGTCTGTCTGAATTTAATTATTTGACGTTCGGTGTGCAATTGTACATCTTGCCCAATGGCAGATATCTAGTACATCTACATACGTAAGCCGGTGTGGTGTGCAATAGCTAAGCACCCACTAAAACCTCAGAGATGCAATTCGTAGGCGCAGGTAGATTATATTTCAATCGTCACCTTGAGCAGTGGCGCAATGGAATTTATTTTCCACAAAACCAACTGCAGTATGTGTTTCTGTTTCTGTTTCTGTGTGCATTTTGCAACTACTCCGATGAGTCACTCTCTAACTACTGCCATTCGTATGATTTTTCCATCTTCAGCTTCGCTTTTGTTGATTTGCTTCTTCTCCTCTACCTTAATAATAAATTCAAAGAGTTAATTGTTTCACCGTTACGCTAGGTTATTCCCTACTTATTAAAGTATGGCGGCGGCAACACCACCATACGTATACGAGTGGCTGTGCGCGCGGTTTTGTTATTGCGTTACAATTACGATTCAGTGCACGACTTTATGATTTTCAATGTTTGGTTTTGTTTAGTTACCGCTGTTGGAGTAAAGCCCAAAGAAACCCGCAACAACCCACAAACACAGACACACAGCCCGACACCGTGTGTTAGAGGACTTGTTAAAAGTTAAAACAGGGGCGCTGAGTATTAATGTTGCCCGATTTGATTGCTGGTTAGTAATTTTGGTGTGGCGTGCCTTCGAATTTTCTTTTTCGCTTTGTTGTTAGTTTGTTTTTCACAAATTAACATAAATGCACGTATATGGCGATTGGTGTTTAATTTACTTGCCAATCACACTTTGTAGGTTGTCCTTTAAAATCGCGATCGAAAAGTCAAGGCTGTGGCACTTTATGAGTTGGAAAAAAATCGATTTTGACAATTCAATGTGACAGGAGAATAACCAAACAGAGGGAAGTTGGTAATGACAGTGACAGTGACAGGGGTTTGCTTTACCTTTACAAATTTACCAGCATACCGTCAACAATGTTGGACAAAGCTGTCATTTGGTAGATGTTTGCCAAAGATCTGGAAGTCGTTGTTTTTTTAGAGCCGTTCGCTTTAGGTTGGGCCTATCAACCAGTTGCACCTTTGACAGAACATAACTGAGTCTTAACAACATAGTTTACGTCATTGCACTGAAGTTGGTTTCAGTTCTTCTAAGCGACATTCATTTTTGAATGAAATACCTCTAGACAGCTACAAAGTGAACCCTCTACTTAAAAAAGTAGACAATAGATGGAACTGCCGCTAAGCCAAAGTGAATTGCACGATTTTCTCAACTAGGTTATTGGTTTTTCAAGTTGCAATCTTTAAAATGTCACAAAAGGGGTGCCTTTACCTTTGGTTTTGACCCAATCTCTTTGAAAATGGATTCAATCGACTATACGAGCTATAAAGAGACCACCACTTCGTCAATTGAGCGATTGAGCTGGCCAGGAGTTTTAGAGCGAATTTACGTTAAAGCTCTGGCCCGCAGGACCTTTAATTTTAACTCAGAGGGCCCACGGAGTAGAGAAAGGTTCCGCCTATGTCGACAAGCAGGCCTTCGAAAGGATCTCAACTCAGTAGCTCTTGACTAAAAAACAGCTTAGCTGAGAGGCCCTTTAGTTAAGCCTATACAGTATACACCTGCCTAAGTCAGTGGCTTGGTTACTCCGTCGTTTAAAGGGAAATGTATGTTTTAGCTCTGAGGCTCGGACTAAACAGCTTAACGGAGAGGCTAGTTAGGCGAGGCCCATAAAGCTGCGTATTTTGCCAACAGCGCTTTATCAAACTCAAACTTTTTAAAGGGAAATGCAAGTTTTAGCTCTGAGTTCATCAACTTACTCATTTACTCATTTGGAAAAACTCAATGTCACACCCACTTCAAACTGGTTGAATATTTTCTGGTCGATATTTTTCTACATAAATCTGGAAGTCGTCAAAAAGCCTCAATAGGTTTTATCGGTCAATTAGATTTGAGTGCAAATGTTGACAGTCTTTGGCCCGCAATATCCAAGATCATCAGCATTCATCCAATGGACTCTTGTCTTCGATTGGTATATCAAGTTCGAGCTACATATCAATGAGTTCTTAGCAAGAAGTACACAAAAAGCTTCAATGTTTGCTATATTGTTGGCAATGTTACCCTTTACATTTCGAAGAGTAGCATCTCCATAAACTACCTCTTAAGCGTACTGCCAAGGAATATAGTGTTTAACCTTATTGAAGTTGATGTAAAACCGGAGAATTCCAGGACGTTTCCCAAAGAAAGACCAGCTTTAGCTAAAGGTACGATGTTTATTTTCAAGGCATCACTTAGACACAAGGGTTGTAACGCTATACGTGTTTAAGTTTCAGAAAGCTGTCGAACGGATAGCCTGAGGCTACAAGTTACCAATGCGACTAAGCGTGGGATTTTTATAGTTGGCAAAAAGCAGTCCAACCCCAATCCTGCGGTTTCACGAGACTGATACGACTAAACGTTGTGCGGCACCCAATCACTCATGGTTTCGTGAGTAATAGTCGTTTCTGGGTATAAAGTTTGTACTCTGCCATTTTCAGGGCCCTGATCGCGTTACTTTTCTGACGTCTGTCATCGAAGTGGTAGAACTTCAAATCTAGCAACTAGTGCCAAAATTACGAGTTTTAAAGCTCCATCCAGTTCATTCTTACTTATTTTGGTCACAAACATTTTTAAAACTCACCTCCAAACGTTCATTGTCATAGTGATGAAATCCAAGGCGTGGCACGGGAAGCAACTAAAAGTCGGTCCAAAAAGTGCCCTCTGCGACCCACGATCAACAAATTTACAAAGAATCTCTCACGGGACAGCCTTTCATTTATCCAACACCTAACACAAGTATAAATCGAGGTCTAGCAACATCGATCTAGTATCAACACTATCAGTTGCATTTCAGTTGTCACACTTGACATGACAGCTTGCGAGATGGATTTTCGTTATCCCCACTTTTATGCGCTATCTCCATAAATCATGTGACAAATACCTACCCCCTTTAAGAGCCTGTGCACTTTCCTTTATCTCACATTTTAACAGTCAAATTCACAACTTATATTTTTATTTACACACATTTTTCATTTCTTTCCAGGTAAGCTATACTCAATTTCAACTTTTCCCATCCGTAAATCGAGTACGTACATACGAAATGGGAGTTTCCTTCAAACATTCCGTAAAGTGGGTAAAGTCGAAAAGCAAAGTAAATCATCTATCCACCCTAAACCCAACCCAAAGCCGAAAGCAAAACAAAAGACACTTGAATAAACAAAAAAAAAAAATTAAAAAAAATATCGTCACTGGTTCCCTCTTGTGCAACAATGAAAACAGAACAAAAAATATATGAATAAGCAAAAATATGAAAAAGAAAAGAAATGAATAGAACCACTTGTTCTACATTCTTTTCACCTTCGTCGTGTTGGTGTTTCATGTAGTGTATGTTACGTGCACTCTGTTCGCTTTCGAGCTTTCTCCATTTCGGTTTTAAATTCTGTTTTGGATATATTTACATTTTACATGCGTTTATTGGAATTTCAAGTTGAAATGCGCTTCTGTCTTGCACTCAAATTTGTCCAAAATTGTACTAAAATGTTCGTATTTCGGAGTAAATTGTACTAGACATCTATAGTTAATTATAATAGATCTGTGATTTTTTTTATATTGCGTACATATTTAAAATTTGACTTATGCAAGTGGGGAGCGGCAGCCTTTCATTTACGCATACTACGATCTTGAACCCAACTCTCTATTTCGAAGGTCAATCCTTTTCGAAGTTCTTCTCAGTATCGCTTTTATGTGAATTCTTACTCTCTAATACTTTCGAAATGCAAAAATTAATGTCTAACAATATTAATTCCACTTTTGAAATTCTAAATCCGACAGCAGTACATTTCATTCCACTTTCGAAATAGAAGGAACAAAACGTTCGTTTTCGAAAAATTGTACTTTCGGAACGAGATACAGAGTGTAGACATTTTAAGATTGATCAGTCCGTGGTGTATCGTTTTCCAGAGCTCCAACATTACAACTTAAATTAACAGAAAGATCTTGTTAAAAATGTTAACCGCCAATTCTGACATTGCGATGAAAGGGACACCTAAAATAGGGGGTTCCAGGGGACCTACTCTGTATCTCGTTTCGAAAGTAACACTTTTCGAAAATGAACGTTTTCTACTCCCTATTTCGAAAGTTCAATGAAATGTACTACTACTCCGATTTAGAATTCCGAAAGTATTACAGAGTACTAACACAAAAGCAATTTCGAATAGGATTGACTTTCGGAACGAAGTAGAGAGTAGGGCCCCAGAAGTCGGATTTGTTTCAAACTTAGTTTGTGGGCTTATAATTACGTGCCAATTGAATAGTAGCCCTAAAATAAACAGTACTTCCAATATAAGTGACGGTTTATAAAAGGTCTGGGGTGAAAGCACGTAACTTGATAGAATCGAGTTCAGTCGATACAATCTTGCTCTGGCAGCACTTAATTCGTCTCAATCGATTATCTTCGATTGGTTATCCTCAATTGAAACAAATTAGGTTCTGCCATCGACTGAACTCGAATGTATCAAGTTACGTGCACAGTTTATGCTGATGCAATGCTGATTGAATATGACGTTTGAGTTTTAGAACGCAGTTCTTACATAAAAAAAAATCAACAAAATTTATAAATTTTTCTCTCAAAAACATATTGATGGATAATAATGTTTATTTACTTACTTTTTTTTTCTCTTCCGTCATTTTTCTTACTTTTTTGCCGGCGAATCAACGGCGCATCTAAATTTCTGTGATGCTTTTTTTCGTTAAAAATGCGCATCAGTTTGATCAAATTTGCAATAATTAACACTTGACGTTGAAAGTGATGCCAATATTTGCATTAATGAACATTTTGCAAAGCATCATGATGCCAGTGAAAATACTTTTAATGTTCGTTGCAACGCAATCTGCTCCATGGTAAATCACTATCGATAACTGGGGACGTTCGGACTTCTAGTTAATATTTTACTGTCCTAGTCACGTGAATATTTGTTTCAGTTGACATTTATGGAGGGATAGCCGACCAATTTTTAGTCAAGAAAATCAAGAAAATGCTGTCTGCATACTCAGTTGACATTTCGAAGTGTCAAAATTCAATTTAAACCGCGAGAAAATTCAATTTAAACTATCGATCACTGCGGACGTTCGATCTTCCAGTTTACTAAGCCTGACAGCTGATGTATTTTAGTTTTTATTGGCATAGATTGGTTACGTGAATGTTTTTTCAGTTGCCATTTATGGAGTTCACATTTCAAAGTGTCAAAATTCAACCGCCAGAATACAAAGCCAATTCAAGTTTACTGTCTACGCGTTTGTATACATAGTCCTGAAAAATCTAGTTGACGTTTTACATGAACTAGGTATGCGAACGTTTACGACTGTCAAATGCTAACTGACAAGTGTCATTCAAACCGAAATGTTCCGAATTGGCGTGTTACTCAAATATCCAGATTAAAATCAATTGACAGCTGATTACTCATTGACTTAGCCTAAATCAACATACGAGAGTAATGTAAATCGAACAGCGGGCGATAATCATGAGCTTACGATTCCATTCCTGCTTTCGCATTAAAATTCGCTCATTCTCTCTGCGGTAAACTGTGACCGCAAATCAGCATACCTTATGAGATAGCATATGCAAAAGAAATAAATAAAAAATTCAGGCTGCGCCTAAAGCCTAATTTAGCACTATTCCGTTCATATGCAAATACAGCAACTGACCACAAGCCTAAGGCCGCTACCACATCGATACACACGGTAAGCGTATGGAAAAGAGTTCAAAACAACCCAAGTGGCTACTGGTCGGGGTGAAAGTTATAATTCTGACGGGAGTTTTTCTAAAAATAAAAATGTGCGCCCGCTAATTATGATTCATACTGATGATGGCCCGAATTTCTGATCGCACTTCAAAGCGATATATAGTTTTGATTACTTGATGTTCCCACAAAAAGTCGTTAGTCATCTGTGAACTTGTAACGCATCGCCTGGCCAAAGCTGCGATTACTACAAATCACGAAAAACAAAAAAAAACAAACAATGACGAATGTGAGAATGAAAACAAAACCCAAACGCAAACGTCCAAAAATGGCTAGGAAGCTTGTCTTTTGAACCTTAACTTGACTGCAAAGTGATTTGGATCACTCAAGCCAGCTTTGATGATCGGACTGCCGAGCCTGTTTCCAATTGTCAATCAACTAAACGCCCACTCGTTGCGTGCCTTCCTATACTCGCAGTCGGGTTTAGTTGCACAGGTGGCTAATAGTGGGCACGGTTGGGTGCTGGAGTCACTGAGTAAACAGTGAGTTACGGGTATTTTTCAAGGCCTTTCAGTTAGATGAGTTTTTAGTCGAGTGACTTGTGAATATACATGGGAACACCTTGGCGCGGCACAGCTTTTATGTAGGGCTTTTGAAAGCAATTAAACAATTTAGTAAACAATGGAGTGGCAGTTGGCTTTGGCATTTGATTTTGGCAGCAACTTCAACTGACTTTCGATGGGTTATTTTCAGTTTGAAAAGTCTGTAAATAATTTTATTATAAACAATTGGAAAATGGTATTTATTACTAAATAAACAGTATTAAACTAAAAATATAAATTTAGTTTGCAGTGTAAACGATGACTTTAAGTTCAACAAGTCATCGTTTACAAAGTCAAACTTAATTTCGGGGCGACGCTCTCCCCAGTTGGACGGGTATTCGGTTTGACTGTCATTGTCAAGAGTGACAGGTAAAAGTGGTCTTTTCGGTCAGCCTATTGCCACATCTTAGGAAGCTTAGCTTCGGGTCTGTTAGATTGTTTGACTTTCTAGTAGAACTTTCGAACATTCCTCTACGGTAGACCTTTATGAATTTGACCGACAGCTTTCCGCACAGTGGGGGTTTCCTCCATCCTTACAACATCCCCAAAAACAGTTTTGATTTCAGTCAGTCTGCTAATATGCGTCGCTGTTGATTATATGCGTCAGCCTTCCACTTCTCACCTCTCTTTCTTCCAAAACGACGAAGCAAAGCAAAATTTGACAAAAAACCATACACAACTGATGACCACACTGTCGCCGTCGTCACACAAGCCGCAACACCATCCCATCATCTCTGTCTCTCTCCCTGCCAGCGACCTCAAACACTTCAATGTTGCTCAAGGGTTCGAATTTCACCTCTACACGTACAGACAGACGCAACGGGTATCGGTGGACTTAGCCTCTTTTGGATATCTCATTCAATTCAAATGCCCCAGCATGAGGGATTGAATAACACACCAGCAACATCAACAGCAAGAGCAACAGCAACAGCAACAGCACCAACCATCGGCTTATTGGGGTAACTCACAAAGAGAAGGCTCAAGAGATGGATATGCCTATATGGATACACTTGTGGACGTAATTAAACTTTCGGTACTACCAAGTACTTTTGAACACGAAGATAGGGTGTAGCCGAAAGGACTCACCCAAATCGTGGGCAGCTTCAGGTTCCATTGAAGATCGCTAAAGCGGATCAAGACTTCTGCTGCACCCTGTGCCTACTATTCCAATTATAGGTAAGTGGGCAGCAGTAAATAGCGAGTACACATTTTGATTTCTTCTTTTCGCCAAACGATCATCAGACGATAATCGTGAAGATCTCTGTGAAGTTCGTGGTGGTGCTTCAAATGGAGAACAACTGAGATGTGGTTTCCAAAAGATAAACGCGATGATCTCTTCAGATGGAGAAGATTTCATGCATTTAATTACTGGGAGTCAATGAACCTGGGCCGGCCCGTTGGATACACACGAGGAGAAGATGATCTTTTATTTTAGAGAAAATTATAGAAATAGAAATCACTGCGAGTGTGTATGGATGTGGAATGTTTTTGTCGGCCATTTGATTAGAAAAGATTGGGTTTGGGAACACACAAAACAACAGAGTGTCAGTATAACTGAAGAGAGAACGAGAACTTGGTAACCACTTATCGCGCTGCGTTGTAGAAAAAAACTAAAAAAATTAACAGGTGGCGCAGCAGGTCCGTAAAGAGTTTTTGGGACGTTCTACAGTATTTTGCCGAGTCCAAACGGTTAATTTGCGAAGCTCTTTCATGACAGTCATACTCTCGGATGTTGGTCAGACTTTCGCGACAGATGGCGCAGTTGAAAAAACCATAATTTGTGTTTTCCCGGAGATCGTCCGACACACCACTAAGACATTCCTCCCTTTGTGTTATAGGCTTTAAAAAATTCTAGCTCAACGGTGGACGTCATAGTTACCTAAACAAAAAAGAAGAGGACAGCATCAATGATAACTGTGCAGACTTTGACGGCAAAAATATTTGGCAACGGAAGACGGAGGTTCAAAACGGAAACGGACAACTTTCTGTCACATTTATTTAACATTGTGAATATTTTGACACCTGTCAGTTCAAAAATTTTGTTTGTTTCGAATTTCTTTCACTGACAGCATCCGTAGCGAAGCAAGGGGGAAGATGCCGATCGTACCTGATACCCCTCGTTCAGTAGTCCAACACACTAACCACTTTGTGTTATAAATAAAAAAGAAGATGACAGCATCAATGACAACTGTGCAGACTTTGACGGCAAAAATATTTGGCAACGGAAGACGGAGGTTCAAAACGGAAACGGACAACTTTCTGTCACATTTATTTAACATTGTGAATATTTTGACACCTGTCCGTTCAAAAGCTCTGTTTGTTTCGAATTTCTTTCACTGACCGCAAAAATATTTGTCAACGGAAGACTGAGGTTCGAAACGGATGACGACCTAAGAAGCCACAACGTTCGATCAGAAAAAATCGGATATATTATTTTGACACCTGTCCGTTCAAAAGTTCTGTTTGTTTCGAATTTCTTTCTCTGACATATCGGTTCTGTTTGTTTCTTCGACTGGAGTAATCGTCTTCAGAAGTAGTCTTTCTATAATCTCGAACTGAATTTATGGTCTTTTAATGAACAAATAATAGTGAATTTAGACTTTATGTGAATTGTGACAATCCGTCGGTTCTGGACTGAAAGTTCATTTTGCGCAAGTACCTGCTCACAACTACAAATCCCCATTGAAATAGGAACAGGAATAGTAATATCCCCTGTTTCCGGTAGCAATCTCTGATGCAGATGTCACAGTTGTTCGTCTTCGCTTCGCCTGGTCCATAACAAGTCAGTTTGGAATGTCTCCCTCTCCATTAGTTATTAACCAGAAAGCTGTCATTACAGACTGATACCCATTCAAAACTATTTAAAGCCATAAATCACAAATTTATACAGTCGCCTCCTGTCATTTCCCAACGGGCCAAGGTCATAATGGTCCACCGCCAGTGTAAAATGTAAACACACCAAGGTACTTCACAATGCTCTCTGACACATTCCATAAATTTTAAATTTCCCCATCATTACCGTCAGAATAATAGCCAACACGACGTGGAGCATTTCTTCTTGCTTTCGAAACTTTTCCCCGCGAGCCAATCCTCTCGTCATGTCACACGCTGTCAGTGAAACAGATTATTTCATTCTTTTGGAATTTTTTCATCTTTTTTTTTTTTTTAATATGCATGTGGGTAATGGGCGAATTTCGTGCTTTCGAAACCACTCACTCTTGTAAGACATTTAAAGCGGGGGAAAAAAAAACTGCCGCTTCCTTGTGCCACTTCGAAACAAACACCACTCAATGTAATGTGGTTTAGCTATGTCCCGGCGTTAAATTTATGACGTTGCGCCTGGCGTTTGAACGACTTAATAACGGAGAATATTTATATCAAAAATATGTGTACACATTTCAAAAGTGAATTTCGGCAAGAGATGTTGAGAAAGCGTGACCGAACGAACCGATGAGAGAGTGCGAGCGGGAGGTTTGATGTATTTTCCAGTGACGTAGGCAAAGACTGGCGGAATTTTTCTGTTGTCAGTGGGAAGCGGGTATTCTTACAAAAGTGTCCATCTGTCATGGTGTCTTGTCGATTGTCATTTGTCGTTGCAGTTAGGTGCATCTTTGACTGCAAAAAAATGTTTCTACACGTTCCGAAAGAGGGCGTTGTAGGTAGTTCCCTAAATGCGACATCGTTTTTGACGTTTTTATGACCATTATAAGTTATATTCTGGCAGGATTTTTTCGACCATCCTCAGCTTTCATTACATTTGTGGAAAATAAACTCGTTTAAACCATCAAATTCGTAATTTTTCCACTTAGTTGGTAGTTTTGGAGGTCTATCGTTTTTTGACCATAATCGCCTGAAAAGTTACCGAGTGCAAACATTTTTGTATGAAAAATTCAGCCTCTGGAGACATAAGCTCTCCAGACAGAGGCCTGAGGAGATTTTTATTTCAGAGTCCCCTGACTCTAATGGTAGGCCCACAATGACTGAAAAGGGCGTTGTGGCATCCAAAAGGCTTGACCGCCCACAATCGAAGAACAACTTCGTGGTGCCTCCAAACTGAGTATTCGTCTGGGGTTGGCAATACCGATAAATTTTTCTGCGATTGGGCGGTGTAGTAAAATGTTGTGGTATTGGCAACCCTGTACGTATATCAGTCCAGGGTTGCCACGAAACTTTTTTTCGATTTGTGGTTACTCTGGTAAAAGGCTGTGCACTGTTTCGCCTCTAAAATGGTCGCAAGAGGTCTCTTGCCTTCCATGGAGCACTTTCAAGGCCTCAGCCGAAGACGGAGCTCAGCAGCTCCACCGTGTCATTATTGCGGCAAATCACCATTCGATTGTCAAACTCGAGTTTCTGTGCCTTTTCAAGCCATCTATGGATTTGTAATCCACAACAAACTCGGTCTGATGGATTACTTTGCTCGTTCCCTTTAGTATTCCGAGTTCTGGCTTCTACAAGCAGCTTTTATAAAGCCTACCAACTTGCAATCGATCAGATTTCCCTACAAAATTGGCCCCAGAAAATCAGCAATTCACTGCGTCGACTAAATTCAACTTTTAGTTACACAAATTCAAGCTGCCCCTGTCCTTGGACTTGTAGCAATAAACAATTAGCTCCGATTGCAATCAAAGTGTGCGCCATTAACCGGTCGGCAGCTCCCGCTTCGGTTGTTTCCCTTCCCGCATCGCACTACGGGGCACAATTTCACCACAAATTAAAGATTTGTTTGCTACATGAGCTGCTAATTAAATTATCACACACTCGTGGATCCGAATGGCTTGGCTTAAGTACCCGCATATGCAATCGGAGCTGCCAACCTTCGTGCTGGGTCTCCATTTTGTGATTGCACCATCTTAACCGCAAAAACCCCACAAACGGAATGCCACCGAAACAGATACTCGATGGTATGAAATTTAATGTTACTCGCCTGCGATGACTTTTTGAAGGTGAAAGCTTACGTTCCAGGCATACCCGCAGGGATTTGGAAAGTTCAGCTCAATCTGACATATCGGAGATGCCAGTTTATTTTTTAAACAAAAGCTCCGTCTGATTGCGTGTCAAGGTTGTGTTTAAAAATATACGAAACCATCTGGCCAGTGTAATGGCCGCTGTATCCGAATGCGTTTTAGTTAATACATTTTTTGTTTTAACAAATAAATTGCGTTTCGTCACGAATGCAGGCTCCGATACGCAGTTGGTTCGTTAACCTCTTGCGCGCGATAGAAATTTTCGGCTGCATCATATAGTTGGGCATGAATTTTCGTGTGTAAGTTTCCATGTCACCCCCATGTGGTGGTGGTGTCTAATAATAGGACGGAATGCTACCCATTTGTATGCCATCGCTTCCATGTAGACCGAGAGCAGTTCTGTCTGCTATTTTTGGGTGTTAATTAATGAGCTGGGTTGGCTTTTTGTCGGCGAACGAGCTTCGATGGAGTGTTGAACGTGCTGATAGACTAATCGATGGAATGGCGTCGCCATCGACGTCGCTGTCGGAAGAATGTGCTTCTATGGAGTTAATTTAGGAAGGAAGTTCTGCCTCGATATGGTGTTGGCGTCTTGCAGCTAATTGGGGCACGATGGGCTCGATATGAGAGTGAGGCATTGGTGGAGGCGGAGGAGGTGGTCGCCTCGATTTGTTTGAATTCGAGAGTAGGGACAAAAATCAAAAGCAAAAGTCGAAATTTTTGTCATCAATCATACTCGATTGGAACACGCGACAAAATGGTTGCGTACAGCAAACAGATTCGCATTCGTCTGGTTTAAACGAAGGGTCCCCCTGGGGCTCAGGCCGTCGTTGTAAACTTGCGGTTCAATGTCGCACTAAAAGATCAATTAAGAAGCACTTCCAGTTATGGCTCCCATTTGGTGGAAGATATCAAAGCCTGAACGTGGATTTTTGCGATTTATGCTAGTCTTATATAGACCTATCGGTCCCAATCTTGGATAAGGGAGGATTTGAAGAGCTGAACCAAAGTGTCATAAGTTACTTGTCTAGGGGACTTAAATGTCAGCTTAAGCAGCTCTTTCCTTGTTAAAAATCGAGGTTTTATACCGCCTGTCTCTTAAGAAGCATTTATTACCAGTTTTCCTACGAAGATTGGGACTTAAATGTCAGCTTAAGCAGCCTTTCCTTGATAAAAATCGACGTTTTGTACCGCCTGTCTCGTAAGAAGCACTTTTCGCAAGCTTCCTACGAAGATTGGGACTTAAAAGTCAGCTTAAGCAGCCTTTTCTTCATAGTTGCTTGTAGAATAAGATAATTTCGACAAGCGTTACACATTTCCGTAGCACAGCGTCTTATTCTATGCACTGTCCGAAAAAAAAACACATTTTGGGGCATCTGTAATCAAATTTTTAAAAATGTGCTCCACAGGTCCATCCCCATCCCGATTGCACCTGCCCGCTGTCTACCTAAAAACACCTCACAAACCAAACTGTCATTCGATCAATTAACGCTAACACGAAAAGTGCAAAGGCAAACCCCAACAGTCGAGCTCTCTCGCCTGCCCCTCCAGTCAATTATCTTCCATCTATCGCACAGAATGTGTACCTCCGCGCCATATATGGTCATGGTGGCCGGCCAAAGCTCATTACTGCTTCCAACTTCCCGCAGCGCAAAAGAATGGAACATTCTATCCCACTCCCCATCGCCGGCTCTTCCCTTTTTTTTGTTACTATTACTATACCCGCTGCTGTAACAAGTTTACGCTTCATTTGCCAACAGTACGAGTAAGAGTATCTGAATCTGCGATTATCGCAATGACCGCACCGCGCTTCGCTTCACTTCGCTTTCAATTTCCGTCCGCGGCTCTTGCCTGCTGCCATGATGGCCATTGTCGTCGTAGCATAGAATAAAAAGTAACTTATGTTCTTGATACAAATTCCGCATCCGAGTACAATGAACATATTTCATAGATACTTTCTTATGTCGCCGTCGTTGCTTTGTTGTGGGCTTCGGACTTTTTGTGTTGTGTCCAATGCTCGTCGGTAATGGGTGCTGGCTGGCGGTCTCCATTCATTCATTCATCCCGGCTGTCTGTCGTCGTCGATAATATCGTCTCGGATTATGGAGCTCAGTTTACATTTTCAGCCTCTTAATGCGATTAGGGCCGCAAAGACGCTGCCAGAGTCCCAACGATAAATCGCAATTACAAATAGAGGAAGTACTTGTATCTGGAGAGGAATGTTCTCATTTTTTTTCTGTTGTTTTCATATCGCAGTGTCATTCGCTTATCAGTTTCGCGTTTTTGATGAATGAAACAATGCAGAATTATTATCCAAGGCTACTGGAAAAAAAAAACAAAACAAAAGATCGCTCCATATGGATGTACGTTGTGTTTGCATGACTGAAGTAGACTGATTGGCAGCTGGCGGAAAGATAAGGCAACCGACGGCAGTGACTTGGTAGGGGAAAAGTTTTTTTTTTCGAGAACGACCCTCGGGGGTTACGTTGACCCTGACGGGACCGGAAATTGTTACAATTTAGCTGGAGAGAACCCTTCGTCCTTTGCTTAGGAAAGGAGGTACCTCTACCCGCAGTCGGATTTGTGCACCTACCCAACTTGTAAAATCCCCCCATAATGCGTTCGTGTGAGTTTTTATTTGTTTTTCTTGTAGACCCTCCTTGCTCATTTGAATCGATCCGCTGAAATTGCCATGTATCTAATTTTTGTGTGCCTTTTTTGTGCTAAAAGGATTACCGGCATAAACCCCATTTTATAATTACAGCAGGGGAGCAGCACCACTCGCACTCAAACCTTTTTTAAGGCATAATTAGTGACATTAGGCTAATTGACGGTCTCTCTGATAATAATTAAATTGTCTGCGACAGCATTAAGCTGGTGAATTTGTCAAGCCCTGTGCCACAAACGGAAAGCTAATTTAATCATTTTGGGAGATTCTTTAAGTCACTCAAGTGACTACGCGGGAGTTTTTTGAGTTTTACCGCCGATTTAGTGCTGAATCCTTTTTTTTTAGATTTGTTTTGAGGGGACTTTTGTGATTTGAAAACGCATCCACCTCTGGGAGACATGTTTCTTTCAAAATTCTTTCACCAGAAATATGTCTCCTAACCTTGCAAAACGAGTTGAGTTAATAGTTCAGAAACGACGTTCTGTCGTAGATAAGTGATTAACCAACTCGTCACATTCCGTAGGCTATCAACGTGAAAATCACCGGTTGGATCAATATTTCCAATAACTGGTTGCTCATTTTCTATCCCCAAGGCCGAATCCATTTGTCGGTAAAGTGTTGAATAAAATATTCTTCAAAGGACATTTGGCTTCAAAAAATGGGTAAAAAAAATTCCTTTTGCTTCGTTTACTTTTTGCCTCCACTGTTTGACACGAAATGTTTCACTTAAGCCGTTTATAAGATACTTCAATGCGCTGCAAAAAAAATGTTGTCAGTATTGGGACAGCATTTTTTGATATAAAAAATGTTTAAAACTTATTCGTTAACTCTATTCATCCACTGTTGGGATCAAACTTATTGCAGAACACCCTGTTAACACCATAAAAAGACACGACAATTTTTTCTACGGTATCTGCAATGCCTGGGACTGTTTTTTTTAAACAAAACATTCAGTTCTTCTTCTTTTTCTGCGAAAAAAACTTACTTCAGCCAGAAAATGTGGAACACCCTGTAGAGTAGTTTTCTTAAAATTAACTGATTGTTCAGCCTTGGAAATCTTCTAAGAAACTGTAACAATACCTCCATTTGTTAAAGAGTTGAATTTTTTGGAATGAAAAAGGTCATTTCGGACCACAGTGTCTTAGGGCATGTTGTCCACTAAACGCAAGGTGTACCGTGACCGCCATCTTTGAGAACAATGATAGTTATTTTGCCTGCAAGATAAAATGCAACTTCTTTAAATTGTTTCGATTTATATGGGCCATATTCGTATTAACTGTCACGAAACGTCAAAAATTCTGTTGCAGGAAATATATTCTAAAAACAAAATGGCGGACGCTCTTGTGTCATCAATATTGATCTACGATGGCGGGTTTCAATAGAAAATTAATAAATTAAATAAAATTGGTTACTTTGACATCAATTAAAGGCACCAACAGCAAAAAGATTGACAATTGGTGGGTCTGAGTTTATTTTGCCTCAAATATTTAGATCTGCTATATCAGTGTCATTTCGGCTGTCAAATGGTGGATAAATTTTCATTTAAATTGAAGACATGAACCATTTACCTACAGTGTAGTGTAACAAACCTGCATTTACGATTTTTAATCATCCCACGTCAGTGCACTTCAGTGTGCGATGGGCCTTAGGTTGAATTTTTTTTTTATGAAGAAAATATGAACTGACGACTGAGTCGCCTTCCACTTTCCAGTAAGACTTACGTAATTCCTTCTTCAGACGATTACTTCTTTACTCTAGAAGCAGGAAAACAAAACCTTTCCTTCCGCTCAAAGCCATATTGTATCTAAAAGGAAACGAAAACGTTATGCATTCGCTTGCACGATGCACATTTGTAATAAACGGGAAGAAAAACGAAAAAAAAAACGAATAAGCAACTCTCGTATTTCCCTACCCTGTTTACCTTGTTCGAGGGCAGGGTTTATTTTTTTTTGTTGCTTCCTTCCTTTCGTTATGCAAAGAAACAGGTTACTCACTCAACCAGAGCTAAGTTCATTAGCGTAGCGTGATGTTCTTTTACCTTACAGAAGAACTAAGGCCCGATGGAATGGCGTGCTTCGCCTTCAAGTGGAATGTGAGGGAGAGAGTTACTTTGAATATACTTTCCTTCCTGTGTGCAGCACTGTTACGACCGTTCAAAGACGAATCGAATCGATTAGGGGAGCCGACTGTATTTGGATGGATTGTGTGGGAGCACTATCAACCCTTGCAGAATGTGTACGCCGCACCCAAACATTGTTGACTCTGACGAAGGTATTATGTATATATACGCTTCAGCCGAGTGCCAGGGAATGTTTGGATAATTACTCGACCCGTATGAATATTTAAAGCAATTAACAAAATTAAAATGACGAAAAAGAGTAGAAAGCAGTTAAGCACAAGAAGTTACAAGATACCTTGCATTGGAAGTCGTTTTTAATTAACTAAATTAACCTGACCTTAACTTCTGGCTGCTGTTTGATGTGAGAAAACTCTTACTTTTTGATTCATCTGGGCTTTTAGTGTATCTGCGGAGAATTGGGTAGGTATGTCAAGGCTTTTGGGGGGAATGGGTTGGCAATAGAACAGATTTCGAATGGCAAATCACATGAAGATATAGCCAAAGCCTTTGATTTTTTAAATCACAGGAAAACGACAAAATAGAAGCCTTTCTGTTCCGCAGGGGACTTTTCTTGGTCCAACTCTGTTTCGGATTTTAATCAGTTTTAGTTTTTTTCACAACGTTTGCTGATCAGCTGCTCCTTGAACTTGAAACAGAGCTGATTTATAAAGAACGACCTTCATTCGGTAAGAATTTGACTTTCAAGTGTATCAACCTTCTACATGGCTATCTTGTACGAAAGCTTCAGAACAAGACCAAGTTCTCATGTGCGCGAAAACCTTATCATCAATATAAAGCCTCCGCAGATATAGTGTGCGCGATGTATGACTTGCGTTTACCAAGTAGATTCAGAAGTAAAATGCGCATCATTGCAATATTTTCTATAAACAAATGTCGTAGCGCACACAAGTGTGCGCTTAGGCCTAAAGTCTGTAAACTGTCATAGAAATTGCAGGATTGGTGTCCATATTGCAAGCGCCCTTCCGTGCATCATATAATGCGCGCGATTGTAAGACCTACATTTGTTTTATTAGATTCAGAAGCGAAGTGCGGGAGGTTATATTATAACTTTATATAAACTTCATCATCAAAATAAAGCCTCCTCAGGTATAATGTGCGCAATATATGACCTGCGTTTGTCCTAGTAGATTCAGAAGTAAAATGCTCATCGTTCAATATTTTCTATAAACAAATTTCGTAGCGCACCGCTTAGGCCTAAAGTCTGCAAACTGCCATATTGCAGGATTGGTATCCATATTGCAAGCGCCCTTCCGTGCATCATATAATGCGCGCGATTGTAAGACCTACATTTGTTTTATTAGATTCAGAAGCGAAGTGCGGGAGGTTATTTTATAACTTTATATAAACTTCATCATCAAAATAAAGCCTCCTCAGGTATAACGTGCGCAATGTATGACCTGCGTTTGTCGTAGTCGATTCAAGTGCGTGTCGGTATTTTATGTGTTACAAACCAATTTCGTAGCGCACACTTATGTGCGCTAAGGCCCTAACTCTGTGGACTTCCATAGAAATTGCAGCATAGGTGTCACCATCCACAAAGATAAAGAACATCTCCATATTGCAAGCGACCTTCCATGCGCAAGACCTCCGATTCCCAATCAAAACAGTCCAACGCAACTCAACCTCCCTTCTAGGCTGCAACGATTGCTGTGAATATTCATCAATGAAATGTGATGTAAATCTTACACAATTAGTCCACTTCTGCGCCAAAAAAAAAAAGACATTCAGCAATGGATCAAACTAATCTTCGAAAGTGCGCATTTCCATTTTCATTTATGTAAACTCGAGCGCAGCGCACAACAACGGCTTTCAAGCTCAACATCTGGTCTGATATAATAAATTTAATTTATTATCTCCATGGAACAGTCTTAGGCTGTGTATGCGAAAAACGCCTTACAGCACATTATAGTCCAATTAGAGTCTCCTAAGGTTCAACCGCTTCATTTTTTTTTGTCTTCTCTTTTCTGCCCGTATCGTTAGTTCCGCAATTGATGATGGTGATCATCCACCATGCAACAATACTGACACCTCTTCGCACAGCATTGGCAATTAATTATACGCGCAGCTCTTTCGGATGAATTTGCATTTACCGTGCGATATTCATGCGAAGTGTATAATTATTGCCATGGCGATGTTGTTTTTCTCCTATTCAGATTGTGGGCCAGTGATTAGGCATCTTCCTCGTCTTCTAGGCTCGTTGCACACGCGTTTTTTTTTTTTTTTTTTAATTTTTCTCATATGTTAAAAAAAAAGAAAAACATTTTCGAACAATAGATTCGAACAAAAGTGAGTTTAGCGAGACTTATGGCGAACTTTCTATTTCTTTTCAGCTAAATGTCGGTCGTTTAAATTGAATAAACAAATTTCGCAACTTTGAAGCAGATGTACACAGATGTTGCTGGAGTTAGCAGCTGAATTTTGCGCACAACACGTATCTAAGCAGATGAAAAGAAGTTAAATAATATTTTTAAGGTGAGTGTTTTTTCGGGGACCAAACACTAAGTGACAAACTTTAAGCCGGGCTTAAGTTGAGGATGTTAACTTCAGAAACAGCTGGATTGGGGTAGCTTTGTTGATGGTATTTGTGGGGACTGTGAGTCGTTAGAACAGCTGCTTTGAAGATTGAGAACTTCAGCAGGTGAATGTTAAGACGGCGGCTTAAAAAATGGCCCAGTGTTCACAACAACAGCTTTGCAAGTTTTTAAAAGGCTTTCAGTTTTGGCAGTGTTTTCTACTTTACTCTTTCAGGTGACTTTAAGCCGAACTAAACGACTTTGATTTTAAAATTACAGTGAAATTGTACGATTTTGTTTAGTGTACTTCAATTAAAAGTGATTGAAATTAACAAAAAAAAAAAAACTAACTAATTCTTGCGAAATCGGAAACCAGATCCTACTAAATTAATAGCGACAAACAGGTGACGCAAGTCTTCGACTCTAACCTAGAGGAACAACGCCGAAGATGTTCTTGTCTGAAGCTACGATTACACATGCCAAATTTTGGCATTCCGACGTCATTATGACGTAAGCATTTGTCCTAAATTTGTCGCTACGTGTGATCGGCTGTCAAGCGTCTAATCTAGCGAGCTGTCGCAGCGCGCTCTTAAGCTACGATTACATATGCCACTTTTCATGTAAAATTTTGAAATGCTACGTCATTATGACATTATGTCATTTTCAGTATGTAATGGTGTCCGTTGGAATTCCTTAATGTACCTAAATTTTCTTGAAGAGTCGAGTGCAACCTCTCTAAATCGCTATTGCCTGTATGTGTGTTGAGTTTTGTTAAATGTAATTCTACCTGTTTTTCATTTAAGTATTCTTTAAAATTCTCAGCCTTAAATTAACACATGTCCTAAATTTGTCACTAAGTTTGATCGTCAGTCAAGCGTCTGGTTGCGCAAAAGACACACGAGTGACCACCGAATAACCGAATTTTTGTGACGTCGGCCTGTCAAAATTTGCTACGAAAAATCGCACGTGTAATCGTAGCTTTAGATGTGCTTTAATAACTGAAAGGCGACCAATGGGATCTTTGGAGTAAGGAGTACCCACTGTTCATTCATTTGTAAAAAAATCTTATTGAACTTATGAAGCTTTCTTACCCCTTCTTTAATTTCTCATTTTAATTCTTTCAACGCACATTTTTCGCAATAGCTTTTAAAAGTGCTACAAACACGCAACTGTAAGTCATTCCATACGCACTACAAACACAGCACTAAACGAAGGGGGAGAATAAAGAATAAAGAAAAATGAAGAATTAATGTAGATCTACCGTAACAATTCTGGGTTTAAAAGGGCAGCGTGAATTCAAGCAGCGCTACCGATAATAAAGTCGTAAAAAAAAGCGTCCGTGAGTTTAAATTAACAAAAATCAGAAAACCATACTTATGGACACAGGGAATATTTCCTTAAGCCTAATACGCACCTGTTCCGGAACGAAAAATTACATACAAAAATGACACAACGAAATCATGAACGAAAAATTTCGCTCTCATTTTCGTTTTGCTGCTGCGAAATGATAACAGAAAAGTGGGTAGTTGTAGTAGATTGCTTGGTACAATTCTCCACTCTCTTTTCGCACACATTTATTGTCCGGGACATTAATTGCTTGCGAAAATTTGACATTTGTATGGCAGTGTTACCAGGTTTTATAAGGATTTATGGAGCAAAATTTAAAAAAAATCTAAGCCGAACTAAAATATAAAGATCAAGTGCGCATTTTTTTTTTGCAATTCAGGCCCACTTATTTTGATTACATTGTTTTTAATTTTACGTTCTATACCTACTACCGATCGGACGTGATTTTTCTGTTGCTCCAGCTGCGCTACTTTACATTATTCCAATTCAATTACATATTTGCATACTTGTAATTTTTCACTGAACACCTATTTCTTGGTCATCGCCTTAATCTACTTAAATAACTTAGCTTTCACAAAGTTAACTTTCAAAAAATGAACGCCTATCTCAGTAGGTGCGCTTTCGATTTTTCCAACCTTTCCTTGAACGATGCTCTTTCTGATATGTATGGCATAACACATTTACGGGAACGCAGTCCAATCTCATCAGTTGTCAAATCACTAAAAGTCATTACTGTCAAAAAGTGACAACTCGTCATGGAGATCTGTCCTCCACTCATCGTGTCGCTGCTGGGTTCACATTTTTATAACCTATTCCTTTTTATAGTAATTAAGGTATTAAGTACATAATTTGTCCTACATATCTCACATTTGTAATCGATAGTATATCTGAATTAATAAACAGAAAAGTTATATTAATGGTTCGCGTTTCATGTAACCTGAAATACATCACTTTCCATATTATTTACCCCTATTTTTCTCTATGTTCCCATTTATCGCCATAAAACTTCATCTACATCGCCCCCGTGGTATAATAGAAGACTCCGTTCCTTACGAAACAAAAGAAACAAGTTATGGGCAGATTTTCTGCACACCGGTTCTTCTTCAGACTATTCCAACTATCTCGGTACTTAGCTTTATTTTACCCAGCTTTATAACTCTCTCTACCAACGCTATCTGAATGATGCACATATCAATCTAATAAACAACCCTAAGACCTTTTTCAAATTCGTAAACTATAAAAAAAAATCCGACGGCTACCCTCCCTCTCTCTCTTACGAAAATGCATCATCCACCGACCTACATACCATTGCCAACTTTTTCGCCACATTTTTTAAGCAATCGTATGCCGATTACTCCTTCGCACCTGACCACTCCTACTTTAGCTGGCTACCTAACTTCTCTATCGGTCCCTTTCTCTCTCAAACTGTTGACCCTTCACTAATTGTAAATAAGTTACAAAAGCTCAATGTTGAGTTCTGACCCGGCCCAGATGGTCTAAAAGTAATTTTTCTTAAAAAGTGTTCTTCCAATCTTTCGCACCCCCTTTATAACCTCTTCCGTCTATCTCTTTTAAAAGGAGAATTCCCCCAGATTTGGAAGACTTCGTTCATAACTCCGATACACAAAAAAGGAACAAAAAATTAAGTTACTAGTTACCGCCCAATTGGTAAACTCTCTCATATACCCAAACTTTTTGAAAGTATTTTATACGAAGTCTTAAGCTTTCGGTGCAAGTCTCTTATTTCTCCCCAATAACATGGATTTCTGAAAGGTAGATCAACAACTACAAACCTCTTGGAATTTGTATCACCTGCCCTATCAGCCTTAGAGAGTGGCAACGATGTCGACGTTACTGCAACAGACTTCAGTAGGGCCTTTGACAAAATATCCCATAAATTAATCCTTTTCAAATTGTCTGCTCTTGGCTTTGAACCTGTCTTGCTAAAATGGATAACTTCTTACTTGGAAAACCGCTTTTATAGTGTTTGCTTCAGGTCCGTCCTATCGGCCCCTTTCTTGGCTACATCTGGCGTACCCCAAGGCAGCCATCTAGGTCCCCTTCTTTTCATCCTAACCATAAACGACCTTGAAATGGTCACTCAGCACTCAGGACTTTCTCTCTATGCTGACGATTTAAAATTTTTCAAATCCATTTCCTCACAACATGACTCCAACCTCCTTCAAATAGACTTACATCATTTTTCCACCTGGTGCCTCAAAAACAACTTAGAAGGCAATGTCATAAAATGTCAATCAAGAGCATCCGACGTCGTTTTTTTCGATTTGCTCTTCTGGGACTATCTACCTCCCTATCACGACTGTCTCAAACTTATTAACCTCAATACCCTTGACGAACGCAGGGACGTAGCAGACATTCTCTTCATCCACCGTCTGCTGTCAGGCTTCATCGACTGTACGTCTCTTTACAACTCTATCTCCTTTAACACTAACCCTCGTAATCTTCGTTGTCCTCGTCTCTTCTATTTACCAATTCACCGCACCTCATATGGCTCAAACGAACCAATTTTCCGAATGCTGCCAAAGGTTAATTTTAAGCTTACTGTCTTTGACTTCAACCGCAGTATTTCCTCCCTTAAAACTGACCTCCTTCCTTAGTTTTAAGACCTAATTATTAGTCCTAGTTTTAAGTAGTTTTAAGTTACATCAATTCACTGTAATAGCTTGTAATAAGCCAAATAAATGGGGGTTTTGCCCCCACCAAAATTAAAAATTTAAAGGCGACAACATTAAATAAAACAAAAAGGAAACCAAACTGAAAAACGTAAACTAGTAGAAATCCCAATGACAATTTTAAGGAACCAGTGAAAGATCGTGAAGCCAAATCAGGGATAAATACCCAGTGCTGGTAACACTGCTACTTCTCCTTCAGCGGATGGAACTCTCCACAAATTATTTTTCGCTGCCTTTTAGCAAACGTTTCGCTGTCCATTTGGAGACCACAGGACAATTTCGTTCCGGAACATGTGCGTACTAGGCTTTAAATGTCATTTCTTTGACTGTTTTAAGTATATTTTTCGGGAAGTAATGGCACGAAAGTCGCCAGTGTTGTAAAAGGGTCCGGAAGGAGAAATTTTTTGAAAAGTTGTCGCTGGCGGCCCTGAAGTGTAAAAACTGGCAAAATGGCGACTAATGTCAGATTTTTGACAGTCGCTTAGAAGCTTAGCACTTAGTGGATACATTGAACAGTAAATTGATCGTTCGGCTCTGAATTTGCTAAATCAAATTGCAGGAATATTTTGGTTTACAAATTTTAAACAGTCCTTCAAATAGGTAATCTTAAAATGTCACTTGATCTCAGCTTGAAGGGGGCCAGCTTTTGGCTGTGAAAAATTCTTCGATGGTTTCTCCCCGTAAAAAAAAATCCAGCGTACGCTACTGGGGCCAGTTCTAAGTGTCTTTTCTCAAAGGACCAAATAGTCCAGCACTAGAAAACTTGTATCCTCAAGTATAAGACCAAAGAGTTTTATTCATAAACAAATACTTGAGAAGAATCGACACGGTACGGCATTTAATGCCTGAATTGTGGTCTAGGCATTTGCAACAAACAGAAATGGCGGGAAGTCGGAAAAGGCGAACCACTCTCCTTTACAGAAGCGAGTTGGTAGGCTCAATAAATGCAAGAACCAATCGGCTGAAGCCCTAATCGGTCTCCAATCGCAACTGTCTGTGGAGTTATGAAAAGTTGAAAGCGAAAAGGCGTCCGATATATTCAGACTCATTTGCCCTGTAGCACGTACTGAATTCTGCCGCCTAAAGAATAACAAATGAGAGTCACAATGGCCCTTAGTAAAAAGCCACTTGATGTCGCCAACAATTTCTGAAATTCGGACGTCCCTCCCCCAAAAGCTGTCAATAAAACTGTGTGTACACTGCCATAATCTTTACGAATAATAACCGAGCAATTCATCATCAAGTACGACAGTGTCCTTGGCCATAACCAAGAAATTACGATGCTCCAATAAAATATGGCAACACAAATCGTCTTAAATGAGGTCGCACATATTCTCTTATGAATACACAAGATGAATCGACGCAATAAAATCATTTTATTACCCGACCAATTTCTTTTCTACTACATTTGTGCAGAATCCACCCCTCCAGGGACCCACATCTTTCACTCTGCCATCTCTGTGCCGTAGCAAGCCCTCCTGAAACTTCAAAGTTTATTTGCATTTCACAACAGACTCTTACTTAATGGAAAACAGAAGAACCCCAGCACCATTCACCTGGGACTTTACACACAAAACGCATGACTATACAGTTGGCTCCGCATTTGTTGGCTTATTACGCAATTCAACCTGTCAGACACGGTCCATCTGTGTAAATCCTCGAAATCTTATTAATTTGCCAATCAATTCCATTGATCACATCTGCGAAACGCATCTCCATCTGGTCGATAGACACTTTGGCAAATCCCTCAAACGGAAATGTACGACTGGCTGTATCGTTGTACATCCCTGTACTCGCAACGTGTCTGCGATACAACGATGCACAATGGCCGTGAAATTTAAGAAATATTTTGTAAATTAAACCCGATTTGTTCCCATTTGACTGGGCAATTATTTAAATGGATGCGGATTTACCAAAATTATTTGTATTGATGGTTGGATGGAGGAAACTAGTTTTTCCTGTCCAAAGTGCTTAGTGTAGCGTGCATTTCCGGGTTGTATTTCTTTTTTGTACAAACGAGAATTTGTGCTGAACAAAGGGCGAAGTTGGTCAGGTTCTGTTGGGCTCCTCATTTATTGTGAGGTTTCCGTTGAGGTTCAATGATTTGGTCAGCGCTATTGTTTAATGGGATCGATCGAGGTTGGGCGGACGTTTAGTAATGGTGGTATCTTTTTTGTACTTTGTTCCGGTGGACTAGCTCTACTACAAAAGAGGAGGGCGAGAGTGACATTAAAATTGTAATTGCACTCGAGCAATCTCGGTCAGTAGGTGGCAAGGATAAGTGCATGTTTGCTAAGGTATTACGGGTACCAGATAAAGGTCTTTCGCTCGAAGCGGCCACATGCTAATTTTTATCCACCTACTATGACATCCAAGAGACTTTTTGTAGTAGATTTGCTGTATTGAACTTCAGCAGAGCATCGTCAAGTAGACATTTGTTCAATAGAACTATTTCAAAGCGCTTTCAATGAACCATGGCCTGAAAATATGCAAGTATTTCTATTAAAAACTGATAAATTAAACGAAATCCTAACCTGAAATAAATGTCAAAGCCAAAGCCAATTTAAATGTGAAAATAAAGGGTTTTAAATGTCCCTCTTGGTACCACGCTTAGTTGTCAAACACCGCCCAAATTTTGCGAACAGTTCTACATCTACATCGTTCATATTTTTTATTTCTACCAAGCCTATGTGGGTTTGCTGTAGTTGCCACGCCCCCTGATTCAAAACCCTTCGAATGGTGCTGGAAATACTTTTAAAAAATCCGCAGATGTTCGATTGTCAATGGTTATCTGATGAAAGGGAACCTGTATGAAACCATGAAGCTGCGACACGTATTTCATCTGAGAGCTCGCATAATCTACCTTCGCATTTCGTTCTTCCGCGAATATGCAAACATTTTTGTTTCCTCAGTTGTATCTCATATTGTTCCCGTGGAGGTTTGCATAATTTTCCTCTATCCATTTGCATACATTCTTTCACTGGAGACGTTCGCATTTTGTTCTTCCGCGAATATGAAAACATATTTGTTCTAGAAAGACGTTCGCGTTGTGATTTTTCTCAGTTGTATCTCATATCGTTCCCGTGGAGGTTTGCATAATTTTCCTCTATCCATTTGCTTACATATTTTATCTGGATACGTTCGCATTTTGTTCTTCCGCGAATATGAACACATACTTGTTCTAGGAAGACGTTCGCGTTGTTATTTTTCTCATTTGTATCTCATATCGTTCCCGTGGAGGTTTGCATAATTTCCCTCTATCCATTTGCATACATTATTTTCTCTGGAGACGTTCGGATTTTGTTCTTCCGCGAATATGCAAGCATACTTGTTCTAGGAAGACGTTCGCGGTTTCGAATTTTCTTAATTGTTTTAGCATATTATTTCCGTGGAGGTTTTGCATAATATTTCCCCCTATCCATTTGCATACAAACTTTCTCTGGAGACGTTCGCATTTAGTTCTTCCGCAAATATGCAAACATAATTTTTCTATGAAGAAGTTCGCATTTTGTTCATCTTTGTAGATTTTCGCTAAACACTGGTCCTTTCTCTGCCAAAATTTGCAGCGACATTAACGTTATCAAAGAACCGTATAAGGATCGCCTAAAATTCTCTCCGGTATCGGAAATGTTCTATCGCCGAACTCCAAGTGAATGAAATGCGAATCTCTTCGGCTGCTAAAAATTACCAAATCTCTTCCTTTATCAATGGAAAAAAAATTTAAAGTCATAGCAAAATAAAAGGCAATTGAAAATCCTATTATATCGAATATTGTTAGCCCTCCCATGTCCTTACGGAAACCAACATAAAAAGGGTTCGTTTACACAGAGGCATCTACATGAACTTCTATCGCTCCGCTCCAAAACTTTGACTTACGAACGAATCAATATCCCCATTAATGGTCCAATAATGAAAATATCTGCTTCACATCAAGGCCGAACGTCTCTTCGCGTCCTTCGACTTTTAAATGAAATGTTTCCTCAACATTCGAAATATCCCTGTCAACATCCCTGGTTCCCTGGAAGCGAAGCAGCTTCAGCAATGTATCTCTTATTCCACTAGAAACACGTCATTTTCACTTTCCTCGTCTATTCTCAGTGGAATTTGCCACAAAACCGCAACAAAAGAGAGCAATGGGAGCAAGAAGCCGACAGTTTTCATGACTTGCCTTATATGGAAATGTAGTTGAGTAGGTCAGACTCCGCGCAATGCCTTTCACCCGCACTCGCTGAATTCTGTATCTGTGTGTATTCGCATTTTGTTTTGGGGTAGGTTAACCCTTAATAAAATACCCCCTCGCTCAGTGTGCGTGTGTATAATTTTCCTCTCTTTTTTTTTCTCTCTCTCTCTCTCCTTGACCTTGAATGAGATCCTTGCGAAGCAACATTCTCCGCCAAAAAGGTGAACTGAGACGAATGGGAATGTAAGGCCAACCCAGCATCCAGCCAGTAGCTTGCACATTGTGCGCTCTCCCACTACTACTCATGTGTGTGTGTGTGTGTGACAAAATTAATTCACATCTAGCTATAATGCGACGATTATGGCCATCATCACACTCGGCCTGACTCTGAACTGTGAACCAGGATAGAACAGTTCTCTGTTGCGTGTAGCACTTGCTGTCGTCGTCGTCCTTACTAATCGCGGTGACACACTAACTGAAATCCGGGTCGATATTTTCGTAGCATCTATTCCATCTCTCTGCTCGGGAGCAGTGTTCTTGTTTACTTTACACACACGACACGCGAGTGTATCTTCCTAGATATGTGTCAGTGGTAGCCTTAGGGAATTGTTTATTTTGAATCGTTGCGGTCCTATTAATCATCAAATTTTGTTTCCAATCCGGAAAGTACATTATAACCGAAACGCGCTAAAAGAAAAACGAACGAAGGACAAAGGGGGATAAGTGATTATGATGTGATGATGCTATATAGGAGATTATCCTTCTGACCATCGCCTGTGTTTGTGTTGAGGGTGGTTATTGATTTCCTTTTTTTTTTGATTGTGTTGCTCGTTCTCCCGAGGACCAACGGAACAAATGGGAACAATAAACGGTGTAGAATGTGGCTTGGGACGACTTTGTGCGAAGGATAATAGAAGAAAATTGGAAAAAGGGGACAAACCAAACACAGCGAATACGAAGAGGGAAATGAGATTTGTGTGATTGCAAGAAACGGATTAAACGAATGGCATTCAGGCGAATTGTATCTGTTCAAGTGAAAGATATTGATAGGACGAAGAGTGCAATAACAACAAATCAAGGACGGCCGGTTTAGTGGTAAAGTCAATTTAATTCGCTTTCTTCTGGTTTTTGATAGTTTTTTTTTGAGCGATTTTACATTCCAAAAAAATTTCGTCAAGGATAGCTCCTTGGACCGTCTTGAAGTGATCTTTATAGCAGCCAAACTCCTGTCAGTCGTTGTAAATAAAAAAAATGCCTCAGAGCTTGTAAATTCAAGGTTCCAGAGCTCGTCAGAACATTAACTATTCCACCCTATAAACCCTAGAAAGCTGCGACTAAGCCATACTCTTACAAGACTTAATTTGTGAGCAAGTCAAGGCCTAACTTATACCCACATGCATATCTTGCCAGTTGAGATCTATTTGCAACTGAGCACGTCTTTATATCCGATATCAAAAGGAACCTGTAAATTGGCCATGGGCGGAGAAGGTTTGTTTGAAGCTCGTGGGTCTTCCGCAAGTTGTGTGTCTTTTTTTGTAGTCGCCACGCTCTTAAAAACTCAATAGGCTGTTGACTTGACGATCGACTTTAGGGGTTCATCGACTGTTGACTTTGGGAAGAGTAGGTGGCAGATTCCGTGTCTCAACGTTCGTGTTTTTAAAACTTTGATCACCTTAACTTATAACTTATGATATATTGTGCTTAAAATTTTTTGACAAACCTCAGCTTTCATTACATTTGTCGAAAATTAGGATTACTGGATTAGGCTCTCAAACATGTAATTTTAGCATTTAGTTGCTAGTTTTGTAGGTCTATCGACGATGATCGTCTGAAAAGTTACGGAATGAGTACCCAGGACTGGCCAAAATTCATGCAGCAGATGAGTTTGGGGCAGCTACTTATAGCCTCACGGCATAGCCCTTAGGTGCATACACACGTGGATCGTCATCGACAATTTTGAAAGCCTTATAAGAGTGTAGGATAGCTACTTAAAGAGAGAAGGAATCTGCGGCAGCCTTTAAGAATAAGGGATGGTTAGAGGACCGATGCTTTCTTATCGTCGTGGTCAAGGTGCGACCTAAATCTAAGCCTTTTGTCGGTCGGATCACTTGTTTTCATCGAGTAGCTTAGTCTTCCACGCCCACTTGGACGTTTTTCGCTGCTTTCCGACCGCTTATTAGAACTGTTTCAGTTCTCTGTTCTACAAGGCCAAGATCTGCTGTCTCCAACTTTCTTTTAAGGCGCTCGCTTCTTTTTTTTTTGTCATCTGAATCTCGCGCACATTTTTTGCCACAATTACGATGGCAATATAATCTCCTCAGCCCTGCTGAAAGCATTTGCAGCCTCAGAACACCGTCGCTCATAATATTCCATAAAGGAGAGGGCCTAGAACTGACCCTTGTGGAACTCCTACTGACGAGTTGGTAACTTATAGCTTTCTGCTCATTGCCATAGACTTATCTATGAAACATATTCCAAAATGAAGTGTCTGTATGCCCGCGCTAATTTCGAGAAGCAATGATCGGATTTGGCTGCGGTTTTCATTGTAATTGACCGCCTTTCTCAGGGTAGGTTTAGGCTTATTCCAATTTGCCCCACCGCTTATAGAAGGTGATCAGTTTTAGGTCGAAGTATAAGCGAAACCTATTTAAAATCAAAGGCCCATCCCTGTTTATGTGAGGACAAACAGAAACCCATACTAGCAATACAATTCAGTTAAAAATATGCCAACTTTTGCGCCAAACAGACAACTCCACCTGTGGTGACCTCAAGCTGGGCATACAAATGAATACAAACAGGAACATGAAGCCAAACCGAAATTTTTGTTCATCAAAAAACCCAGCTACACCTGACCGCAATGTGAATAATTGTTGGCGCTTTGTCCTCTAACCCGAACCACATCCAACCAACGGGACACGTTTGCCTTCCCCCAAGCCATCTACAAAGTAGAAAAATTGTGCCATTAATCTAGGTAGTGCGCCAAAGCTGGTTACATTTACGTTGCCGGTTGTATTATGTCAGCCAGACTGTATATCGACAGAAGGAAAACTATATCTTCTCATTTTGCGGCACCCCCTATTGGGTCGCACACTAACTATGCGTCATACCATCATGTTTAACCGGCCCATCAACTGTGCCGTCCGATTTCAGACACGCTCTGACCAATATGCGTGCATTTCTTCTTTAGCCCGTCGTTCGTAGCGTCCATCCATCCGTCAGTTGGAAAACATGTTTACATGCAGCAAAGCCTACTGCAGTGCAGTGCAAGTGTCAAATTGGAATGCGGAGTGTCATTAATAGAAGTGGTGGATCCACACGCACACCACGATGACTTGGGTTTCTAATTAAATTGTCAAAGCCACTATGGGTGGACCTTTGTGCCGACAAAGTTACACGTACGAGATGAAAGTCTAAACAGCATACACGAACAGTAGGCGGTTAGCTGTTTGTCGTCATAAACACAGACAACAAAAATTGTTGACAAAACTTTCGCGTTGACAGTGTTGTCCCAATGTCAGATAAATATGAATGGAACTGCTGTGACAGGAGGCTGGCTGGCAAAAAAGAAACGAAATGGTTACGACTTTTGTATCTCATTTCGCTTATCTGACGAGATATGACGCTGAATAGGCAGGCGGCGGCTTATGTAAACGTCTCTTGGGGATGAGTTTGTGGCGGTCTATTGTCAAACGGATGAATTCAATCAGCTTTGACTGAGTGGTGGGTCGTCGGTGGTTATTTGAATAACAAAAGGGCTTAGCATTGAGCGGGTTAGGCTTGTTATGGAGCGTTTTTCGATTTAATTAAACATGGGCTTTTGACGGCAGCAATAGGCGCTGGAGGAGGGAAAGTAATTGTGGTTGCCTTGAACAAACAGCTGTTTACAATCAATCTTAGGGAAGATCTGTGCGACTTGATTTGAATAGACCTTATCTGTGTGAAGGGACTCTACTCAAAATATGCGGTACGGAATGTATTTCAAGTTTAAATTGCAAACAGCTCTTGTCCTGCCTATCTGCACATCAGAAATAAACAAAGAATTCTCTGAAAGGGTTTTGGGTTGACTGAGTAAACCGTGGCTCCCTCTGGTGTCACTTTTTTCTCAGTATTTCGACAGATGCGTGTGTTAAATCGACGGCAATATTTATGCATTCACAACACGACACTGCCCCCGTTCATAGTGGCATTCTCGATCGAACTGACATTCAACCAAAACCCACTCGCAGTAGCGTGCTGCGTAAAGCAAATCGTTTTGCACTCAGAATGCGGAAGATCCTTTAATGAGACGGGGTTTCTCTCATTTCTCTTCTCATTTACTCCATCTCCCATCGCTATGATTGAACAGTGGATTTGAGTTATGGTTTTATGAACCAATATTGAATGCATTTAACACGTGAGTAGCCTTATCTTACACCGTTCGTCGAATTTGTTCCTCTGTTGTGAGACTCAATTGTCGTTGCTTTTGACCCTAATTCCCCCCCTAACGGAAATGGTCAATTTTGTCTGGGTCATCCAATATTAGCTATTAAAAGACTGCCTCCGAGCAGCTGATTTGTCGGCTTTCCTTGTAAGAGCCCAATGTCGATTTAACTTAGCGATCTCAGCTGATGTTTGTATATCGAATGCCTCTCTTTTCTGTTCACAAGCAGGGTTGTTGAAGAACTAATACATAGAATTCACTTTAGACAATTTGCACCATTCAAATGATAAAAAAACGGTACGAATGGAATCATTTTCATTTGTCTTGTAATATTTTCCAATCATTCTCAGTTATCTGCAATCATTTGGATTTTTTTTCCAATTACTATCATCAATTTAAATTTCTTACAACCACTTTCAGTCATTCACAATCGTGTTACGTGTATTTCCAATCATGTTAAAAATTCTGCAACCAATTTGCATCAGTTTCCAGCCATTTACAATAATCTTCAAACATTTGTATTGGTTTCCAATAATTTTCAATAATTTGCTTACATTTTGATACGTTTCTAACCATATTTAAACATTTTTTTATATGTTTCCAACCATTTAGAAAAAATCTGCAGGCAATATGAATCAAAATCCTACCAATTGAACCAACAGAAATTATTTTAAATCATCTTCATTCGATTATAACCATTTTCAATCATCTACATTCATTTTTCATATGTTTCCAACCATATTACAAATGCTGCAGGCAATGCAAATCAATTACCAACCATTTTGAATTAAACAGCAATCATATTCAATCATTTGAAAACATTTTTATTCGATTAACCATTTTATATCATTTACAACCGCTTTACGTGTGTTTCCAACCATTTTGAAAATTTTCAATCAATACACATCAGTTTCCAACCATTTGAAACCATGCTTAATCATTTGTATTCGGTTTTTATAACTTTCTAATCATCTGCTAGAATTTTGATTTGCTTCTAACTAATTATAAATAATTTGGAATCACATTGCATGTGTTTCGAATCATTACCAACATTTTTTATCAATTACCATCAATTTGCAACCATATTGAATCATAAGCTATCAGTTTTGCTCATCTGCAACCGTATTTATTCCATTCTAACTATTCTTAAAAATCTTCAATAATTTTACGTGTGTTTCCAACCATTTGAAAAATTCTGCAATCATTAATAATCAATTTACAACCATTTTGAGTCATAGGAAAGCATTCCTAATAATCTGCAACCGTGTTAATTCAATCATAACCATAACCAATCATTTACAACCATTTTGCATGTGTTTCGAACCATTTGAAATCAATATGCATCTGTTTCCAAGTAATTTAATTCATTTTCCAACATATCCACTTGTGTCGTAGACTTTTTAGAAACTACGGAATCATTTGCATTATTTTTCAATATTTTTCAATATTTTCCAATCATTTTCAAACTTCAATGTGTTCCCAATCATTGATGGAGCTTGACATGTCCCCAAATACCCAATAACTCACGTCTGCTTGTTTTTTGGTGACATCGATGTCAACTATGGGGCCCGCAATCTGAACTCGAACTTTAGTAATTAATTATAAATTAATTTTCAAACAGTCGGGAAGTGTCAAACGCTGCTTGATGAAACCGCAAACTATACTTAATATTTAAGCACATAAAATTAGGCGGAAAAATTATAAGAAATACAATGAAAACGCTTTCATTGCAATTCTGGCCACAGAAAACTAATTACCGCTACTTCATTAAGGACTCTCTTCTTCTCTGTCCAAACACCGCCGTTGTATCTGTTCGAAACGATCTGCCCGCCCAATCTGTTACTATTCATCCATTTGGCGCTCATTTCGTTTCCCTCCGCGAAACAGAAAGCACTTTCTAAAAGATTTCGATCTAAAATCCCGACCACCACCACGAAAAATTACTTAAACGCTCCCATTCCAGGAGTGCTTGGCCTGCTTGGCCAAGTCTAAATTGCCACTTTTACCCAGAGTCAAGATAATTGCGCACTTCTTGCAAGTGAATTCATCCATCTTGGGTCAATTGAAAGAACTCCTCACAATGGCTCTTCATTCCGATTGTCGTTTGTCATCATCATCATTTGATTAATTGTGGAGCAAATTCCACAGGACACCATCACATATCCCCTGCGAGGCCACGACGGAAGCATTTAATCTCTATTAACCGCGCGGTCGCACATTCATTCAACGAACCGAGTCTGCTTGTCGTTGCGACGATGACGAAGTGCGCCTTTGTTGGGGTCAAGTTCGCATTTCCTTTGGCTCTCCACTTGCGACAGCCGTCAATTGTTGGGCGGTTTTTAATTGGCCTGGTGTACCAATAAGCACTGAAGCAGTCTAGGGTCTAATTGAAAGTTCAAGATGGCCACAGAACTAGTCCATGGGTCGGGTTTGGGGATTAACTTGGCGAGATGTCGTAAGTGCATCGCATAAAACATACGAATTAGACGGAGGGTGGGTCTTTCAAAGTGGAACTCCGCACTGGCATGGACTATTGTTTACTTGACTTTGTATAGGTGTGGGAGCTAGATGGCTTTGTTCGTTGGAATTACGTCTGCGAAGGTGATTAACCCAGTTTTCAATTGTTGTTCCTCTGGGGCGATGGAAATTACCTACACACACCATGGGTGTATAATTGTTGGGTTCTGTCCGTCAGACAAAGAGGGACTTTGCAGCGAAGTGCATTACGACTTGTTGGAGAGCGCACATTTCATCGGAAGTGTGGTGTAGTGATGCAGGTTGCGTTTACGATGGGTCGCAAAAATGCATTCGAATGAATAATGACGCGGAATCTGGGGCAGGGAGTTAACAATGTTTGTTGACGCGATGAACCTGAAGTGTAGAAGGTGGATGGACCCACCCACACACATGACAAATCTAACCAAACAAAATGATAAAATAAAACGACAAACAGTTCCACAATCCACACACAGCAATCATAATAAAACGTTACACAAAAGTCGGCTTTCACAAGTCACCCCCTGAGGCATGTGCCATTGAGCAGTGATATCAATTATGTGACAACAATTCATCTGAGCCCAAGGTTAAGGTTCGTAAGGCAAACAAAAGATATCTCTGTCCGCATCCAAACATGTTACAGCAACATTGAGATGATAACAGTGGAGGCGCCAAAGGGAATCAAGTTAATCAACAATGTCATGGCGATGGCAGTGAGCAGTGACGAGCCTGACGCTGACGTTCTTTCGGCGACATGAATTCCACGTCCACCATCATCATCAACATCATAATCAACGCATCGTCCAATTGAGTGACATGTATATGTCAACAGCAAGTTAAAGTCGCCGCTGTCTGACTGGGGTGTTAAATTGATGCAATTAGCCTGTGTAGAGGCGTCACTGTCGCGATCGCGATTAAAGTGCACGCTTATTTACTCCTTCAATGCTGGATGACAAATAATAGTAAATGGTGCACATTGCGGTTGGGTTGAGGTTTCGTAACGAACTTGTTGCTGTCGTGGGGTCTTTGAACGGAACTATGTGACTGCAGTTGAATGGCAGATTGAGTTTCAGAATTGTAGCGCCATACCGATCGAGGGGACGTGCAAAGCGTGTATTTTAAACACAAAGAGAGCAATCGAGATGCATTTATTTGCTTTTTTGGATTTTTTCTAATCATATCTAATTATTTGATTTTTAAGTCATTCGAATTCATCCAATTCATGTTAATTTCCATTTATTTGCATTATTTCCCATCCATTTCCAACCATTTGGATGTTTTTCCATTAATTTTACAACCATTTCCAATCTTTTCCATACATTTGCAACCATTTGCATTATTTCCCATCCATTTCCAACCATTTCCAACCATTTCCAACCATTTGGATGTTTTTCCATTAATTTTACAACCATTTGCATTCTTTTTCATACATTTGCATGCTTTTCCATAAATTTTGCAACCATTTGCGTTCTTTTTCATACATTTGCAAACATTTGCATCCTTTTATAGCCATTTGTGACCATTTGCATGCTTTTACTTTTGTTTTGGGACCAGTTGCACTCTTTTTCATTAATTTTGCAACCATTTGCATTTTTTTAAAATAATTTTGCAACCATTTGCATTATTTTCCATCCATTTCCAACCATTTTCATGGTTTTTCATAAATTCTGCAACCATTTGCATTCTTTTGCAGTCATATGCACTCTTTTTTTATTAATTTTGCAACCAGTTGCACTCTTTTTCATTAATTTTGCAACCATTTGCATTCTTTTTCATACATTTGCAACCATTTGCATTATTTCCCATCCATTTCCAACCATTTTCATGTTTTTTCATAAATTTTGCAACCATTTGCGTTCTTTTTCATACATTTGCAAACATTTGCATCCTTTTATAGCCATTTGTGACCATTTGCATGCTTTTCCTTATGTTTTGCGACCATATGCACTTTTTTGCATTAATTTTGCAACCATTTGCATTATTTTCAAATAATTTTTCAACCATTTGCATTCTTTTTCATACATTTGCAATCATTTGCATTATTTTGCATAGATTCCCTATCATTTGCATTATTTTTTTTTATTTATTTACAACCATTTGATGTTTTTTGCATACCTTTTCAATCGTTTCATTTGTTCTCCAATCATTTTCCGAATACAGGACTTGAACACAGCTCCTAAGAACTTTTAGAGGTCGCTAAATGTACAGGTGTCAATTCGCCCCTAAGACTGAAAGCAAGAACGGGTACAGGTAAAACACAAAATAGCCTGCTTTATAGCAGTCTTTTCTGGACCTCTACAAACTGGATAACTATTTTTAAAAACTACATTCCAAGTGGAAATTTTCATCTCATATCGCATTTTGCGACTCAGCCTCATTTGACGCAGAAAAGGACGTTAGTTCCATGTAAAGTACCATCGCCAGAATGGAATTCTGATGAGCCTCCATCACTGTCACTGCCAAGTAGAGAAAACCCCTCTAAAGAACAATGTCATCGTGCCCATCAGCCCCGAACACTGCCGTTCTCTACTCAGAGATAGATATCCTCTTAGCACATCATTAGCCATCGGCTGAAAGTTACATGAGTGCTGCGCTGGCTTGTCATGTAATTGACGATAATTGCCCTCACCATTCGTCTAGTAATTAACATCCTTCTCTCGTAATCCTTGGCCCTCTAGCTGACGGGTGATGAAAACACACCAACATCGTAATTAAGCTGCAACACTATACCATACTAATTGGCAGGCATTATGCGCGCCCGATGAAAGGATTGCAAGTTAAACTGTGCCTTTCGTAAGGATATACAAAGTAGAACAAGCAGCAAATACATCCAGCCAAACATAATTAGGTCGAAACGAATTATCGTTGAGTTCTTTCACGAAAATGGGTTGCGCACAGATTGAGGACAAAAACTCCTATTTCTTGGCGCATTTCCTTCAGACGCACAGTTATTATTATTTTGTGCATCTTCAACTACGTGACATGTCAGCGTTCTCATTTCGCTTGCACATGTACATGGAAAGGGATTTCTTATTAAAAAGTTTCATGTTTCCATGGGAATTCCCATTCGAAATGGAATATTTGAACAATTGCCTGAGTGGGTTGAGTACATGACATGTGCTAAGTGATTGAAAGTGATGATGTGCATTCTGCATAGCCACTCACCGGATGAGTTTGATTGTTTTAGTTCTCAGCGAGATGGAATCGAAACTTAGATTCAAATGGGAATGGGTTTTCAATTATCAGCAGTAAAAATGAAATTTAATTGCAGATTGAGTTGTTTGCCGAGGAGGAATTTGCAATGAGCTGAGGGAGAAGTTGGGATTTCACTTTAAATGGGATAGCGGAGTTTTGGGAAAAGTTCAGCCTGAGAGTTAATCAAATATTTTACTTCGCGAAAGTGTTTTTTTCTGTTAAGTGTCCACTGCTGATTTAATTACTCTGTAATTTTCTAGCAGTTGCCTTTTCTGACAATGAAACGGTGGCATTTCGACTGTTACTTTTCACTGTCCACCACGGAACTGCAACTGTTTCGAATTTTCAGTCATTTCCAACCATTTTCAATCATTTGTAGCAATTCTTAGACATTTCCAACTATTTTCAATCATCTGTAACAATTTTCAGTCATTTCCAACCATTTTCAATAATCTGTAACAATTTTCAGTCATTTCCAACCATTTTCAATCATCTGTAACAATTTTCAGTCATTTCCAACCATTTTCAATAATCTGTAACAATTTTCAGTCATTTCCAACTATTTTCAATCATCTGTAACAATTTTCAGACATTTCCAACCATTTTCAATCATTTGTAGCAATTCTTAGACATTTCCAACTATTTTCAATAATCTGTAACAATTTTCAGTCATTTCCAACCATTTTCAATCATCTGTAACAATTTTCAGTCATTTCCAACTATTTTCAATTATCTGTAACAATTTTCAGTCATTTCCAACTATTTTCAATCATCTGTAACAATTTTCAGACATTTCCAACCATTTTAAATCTCTCTTAATTATTTGAAATATTTTTCAAACATTTTCCATCATCTGCAACATTTTTTATTCATTTCTATTTCGTTCTGCAATCATTTGCATTATTTTCCAACCATTTAAAATTATATGCGAACATATGAAATAGTTTCCAACCATTTTCAGCCTCTTGCAATCATTTGAATTCTTTTCCAATCTCTTGCAATAATTCTCACTCATTTTCAATCTCTTCCAATCATTTGCTATCTCAAAAAACTTGCATTCTACCAATCATTTGAATTCTGTGCAATTATTTGCATTCTTCCGAATCATTTAATGTTGCATGAGGGTGTTTTTTTTTGCGTTTTGATTTCAGTGGCTCAGGTATTTGCGAATGCTTTCTCGCAGAGTAGAACTGTTGATCTTGCTCCACCGGAAGGCTGGACTTGGGTTCCTGCGCCAATTTATTCATTGCGTCTGTATATAGACTTTGCTTCGACGGAAACCTCTGGACCGCTGTTAAAATCTTCGCGCTCAGCGACACCCGCTCTGATAGTAATTCCTATGACGACTTTTACCCTTAACTCTAAACCCGCTTATCACCATCACCATCATAGTCGTAATCCATTCAAATGCAATCCTGTCACCATCATGCTCTACATTCACCTGCTGAAACCACAAAACTCCCCCGACCTCATTTCCCTTTTTACCCTCCTTGACATTTATTTACAAAAGCCACATACATCAAATTAACGACTCCGCCCCCTCACTAATCCCAGCTTAAAATTCAATTATTCATAATTGAAAATTCCTCTCGATGCTCGCCAGCATTCATTTGCGAAATAATTTTCGATAAAACAAAAGCCCCTACCGTAGACGCCTTCAGTGTGCTTAAGCAAAATTCCTACTAGAAGATTCATGGTGCCTGTTAAATTCCGATCGCTTCCACATGTCAGTCGCATTCCACTTGACTTCTTCGGATAAAAATGCTCCACCATCTGCAGCTACATGCAAATGTCTTCACACTCTTGTCATATTTTATGCATTAAGAAATTATCACAGCCGTCATAATAAATCCATCAGGAGGAGAAATATTGTTGCCCCATGAGCTGTCAATGGCTGGATAATAAATTTGAATTATCGCTGAGGATGTTTTTATTTTTTTAATTCATGTTGTTGGGCCAGCAACACTGGGGCACCCCTTCTCTATACAAATCGACTCGTCTGTCCATCGTGTGGGATTCGCTGTTCCACTTTCCCGTATAAACAATTGTGTTCGAAGATAATTGGAAGAAAAAAAAATTCCAATCCTCATGTGGAAAATGAGATGAGAGCCGGGGGAAGTCGTTTCAATTCCGTCCACCCTGGCGTATACGTAACTTCTTTTCATATTGTTTTTTTTTTTTTTATAATTTTCCTTTTTAATTAATTTTTCTTTTTCAATTTCCTCTCGTTGCAGAATGTCATCCGGCCTGATGTCGTGTGTACGAGAGAATTCTCCACCCCTAGAAATGGCTGGAAACGATTCGGGACCTCTTTCGCTGCCAACGGTGGACGGATCAACATCTCCCAATCATGCTCCTTCAGCTGGTGAGTAGGACAAAAAAAAAATAAAAATAAAATCTATAGCTTCCTCTCCGTCTTGGCGCCATAAGTGGATTTTAATAAAAGTCAACCCGGCAAAGTGTCGAGGCAAAAGACACTTGTCCTCTCTGTCTATATGTATGCAGAAATAAGGTGAACTTAGGTCAAGGACCTGTAAGTGGAATTTGGCTTTCAGGATATAAGTGCTTCTATCGGAGTGAGTGTTGGAAAGGCGACACTTTTCAAGTGACATTGATAGACAGTTGTCTGAAGTGGAAAAGGGATAAAGGTCTGCCATAGCAGTTTGTCTTTGGCTTTATTAAATTACTACCTGACTAGTCGAGCCTTTTCCATGTCAAAACAGTTTGACTAAATTGATTGGGTTTACTGTTTTAACCCCTTTTGATCGAGAGGAGACGTGTTGGTTGTTTTAGATTTATTACGCTCATCCGCGGGAGCCCTTGAAGCTGTCAACTTACTTGGGTGATGAGGTTTGGCAGTGAGTTTTTAGTTGATTTGAAAATGATCTGCAAATGACAGTCGACAGCACAAGTCGATTATTACGTGCGAGGTTTGTTTTGTGTGATGTGGTTGTCAAATCAAACAAGCTGTCTGCTTCACACTTCGACCTAGGGACAGGCCCACAAAGCTGTGGGTTTTGCAATCGTTTGTGGTGACCAACGTCGAGTATGATTTCGTTTAAAATTGACTTCGATATTCAAAATTTGGAAATAAATCTATGCAGATCATGTATTCATTTCAAAGTTTTCTACTTTAAAAGATATCAAGCTGGACAATTGCGTTGCATATACATACATATTCTGCGAGCCCTGATGAACAGCTTGTAAAGGCCCACTTTTGGGCACATAGTTTCAAACTACCTTTTCGTAGTACCTTTGACAGATAAGATCTAGTAAAACATATCCAAGACCTTGAATTCATCTAAGTATGTTGAATTTTTTTGATAGCCTGTTCCGCCGCTGGAAATAGTTTATCACATTTAAAAGATCATTAAATGCGTTTTTTTCTAAGGTAGAAACCATAAATTGTTTAAATCTTTATTTGGTTTCGGTTTTACGGGCGCCCCAACATTTATAAATCAAGTATTTATTGATTCTGGTTAAGTTGCTGACGTTATTCCTCATACTCGTATCTGGTAGGCACGTTGTTGAGTTATTATTTAAAATGGTTTTCTATAGATAGGCGTACTCTTTATTGAACAACTGATAGGCAAAGTGTATCTTATCAGTTTATCTTTGCTGATTGCGTAAGGGTATTCGTTCTCAATTGTAGCTTAACGGTGTTAGCCAACAATTTAAATAAGTCGGATAAATAATCTTTCAAATTAACTTTGAACACTTGAGCACTTGAGCCCCATGCGGGGGACTACCATGTTTTATGTGTACTTGAGATTGACGCTGGTAGTCATTATAGTCATGATAGATCATTCCCAGTGCTGCGCTGGAGTTTTAGGGTATATCTCGGCGACATTATTGACGAATATTTTCTTTAAGAACCTGTGACATTGCTGCCATGCAGATCCAGAATTCGACTAGGAAGTAGACGATGCGAGGACATTAAGTGGCTATGTCCCCATCGGATATTTCATCGCTTTGTGGGTAGCTGTGGCTGCCTAGAGTGCGAATGTGCTTTTGAATCGACGAGGAACAACCACCCAAGCGTATGTGCCGAGTTACAGAGAGATTCCTTCATTTAGGTGGTCATTAGAAGCAGTTTTCTGTTATACACTGCATACTTCCAGGGGTAACTTTTCGAAAAATCATCAAACTCCGACTTTACTACTAAATATCGATTCTTAATCGATGAGGAACAACCACCCAAGCGCGTGTGACAAATAACAGAAAGATACCTCCACTTAGGTGGTCAATAGAAGCAGTTTTCTATTATGCGCTGCATACTTCCAGGGGTAACTTTTAGGTTTATTTATAAATCTCCCACTTTACTACTAAAAATCAATTCAATGCACATCCTATAGCACGTAATAAAATTTCCCTCTCAACACCATCAGTTGTTGCTCCACTCCGGGTCATTTGAACTTTCCTACCAACCACATAATCTTAACCTACCAACATTGGCTATGCCATACATCAACCAGACCACAAGTTTCAGTTCAATATCCATTCAATTTCGGTTTTCCCTTTCGACTGCACCGTAGGCCAAAGACCCTTCCGTGGTCTGCAAGTAGCAAAGACCTCTTCCCATCAATTTCAATCCACCGATACCAGGTTTTCCATTTCCAACAACCACAATATACAAGCGCACTCTCCTGCACTGGATGCTGTACAGTGTATACCATCGAACCCTTTAGCTGGAGCAAGCGGCATGCGGTGCACAACAATTCAATAAATTCTCCGTTTAACGAACTCGAAATCTCAATCATCAACTCGCCACTTACATCAGCCCCGAACAGCAACCGAGGAGAAGAATCTGTAACAATCCAGCATCCAGCATTAATGGTGCATGGAATTGGAACTGTATCTCTTATGCAAAACAAGATGAAAGCCATTTTTATTTTCCTGCTGCTTAATTATTCACTCGATGGATATAGGAATAAACAAATGCTCGCAGATTGACTAGAGTTGGATGTATAATTTCTTCCTCTTGCGGTTTCGTGTAGTACTGGGCACAGCAAGACGCCACACATAATTCAAACATACGGATATAGAGTATCTAGTACGTTTTTTTTCCCTCCTTTTATAGATGGTTTTCCTGAACCGCATTGCTAATGTGTTTTTAGTAGGCACAACGCAACCTCTCCCAAGATATACTTTACCACACTAACACGATGGATTGAACTTTTCAGACTGCAAGAATGCGCACAGGAAAACCTCGATGAAAAGTATCGTGCGCTGTGCAGTGCGCGATTTATCTATGTGTGCATGTGATAAACGTACTAAATAAGGTATTGGCGTACCTGCAGTATCGTGTACGTACCCTTCACGTGGACAGTGGGGGCTAACAGTTTTTGTACCTGTTTTGGGAGACTGGGTTTGCTTCAATTTTTTTTTATTTTTAACCAACCGCTTGTAGAATAAAAATCAAATTTACAAAAACGAGCTACAGATTCACGACTTTTCAGTCAAAATTCCTAAGAAACCTTCTAATTTGCGTAAACCGTGTTGACACTGGGACTTGGTAAAATATTTACCCCACGGTAATTCTATTTTCGATTCTAGGAAACCTTCTAATTTGCGTAAACCGTGTTGACACTGGGACTTGGTAAAATACCCCATGGCGACTCTATTTCCGATTCCGGTGATCTATTGCTCGTAGAACTTTACCTCATATAGAGAAATGCATTCCACAAAGTCCGCGGCACTATAAAATTACTGAGACTCAGACTTGCAATTTTCCAGATGATCAGAAAACTTTGACGCCCTCCAAGGGAACTCCATTTAAAGCATCTATTGAAGATCTACAGAAATTCCTGGTACGAATTGCATATAAAATGGGGTCCTAATCGGATGGTCATTATTTACACCAAAGAGGGCGCCACTAGTCTAACCGCCGTAGACCTTGTTGGGCACTTGTCTTTCCCTATTTTTCAGTCATAATGTGGGATAACCAAACACGTCAATTAAATCCAGTGCGAATGACGCCTTCGGCCCCTCACATTTGTTAGTCAATCCAACTTCCCTGCTGTCTAAATATGGCGTTAAAGTAGCGGAAACCAATCTTAACTTCGGTTGGTGTCGTTGAGTTAGGTTAGAGAAGCTTAAGTCTCTTGAGGTCTTATCGCAATCAAGTTGTGTTAACTTTTTAGACAGCTAAATAAATCAAAGACCGCAAAATTTCAGTTATCGGTCTGTTGGTTCCTAGTTTTTGTCCCACTTCCTACTTCCTAGTTTCGTTGCCGTAGATAAAAGGCAGCTACTTTTCTAGAAAGACATGTGTAGCTGACAAAGATGAACTCATTTTAACTCGCTGAATAAGTGGCCTTCACTTCGAACCCGTCAAGCTTCAACCTTCGGAAAAAGCCTCCTCCTCCATGTAGAACGCACTTTCAACCTTCACTGTCGTATATCCATTCCCTCCATTTACATTTACATCGGCCAAGAATTCCCTCTCATAGTTCTACGTTCTACTAGCCTACGCCAGCAGTCAAGCTCGCACTCTCAGCCCATGTGGTGTTGTCTGTTTCAATGCCTTTTGCCATCATCGATACATTACCCAAACCATATACCTACACACCCGATGGCCTGTGAACATTGAACAACAACTGCCAATGGTGTCTGTGCAAGCCAAATCAAAGAATAAAGCACAAATAAATAAATAATAACAAATCAACAACACAACGCCGACAACTCCGATCCTAACAAACTCAAACACCCGTCGTACGTACTCGTACTCGTATCTCTCTCGCTCTTGTCGTGTAGTAGAGATAGCTACGCAAGTTCCAAGCCAAACCAAACGCGAGGTCTACCAATTCGCTTTTGATTTTCATTCAACATTCAGTTGAATTACTTCACCTGGTGAATAGGTGAGAGACAGCTTGCCTCAATTCTGTCTTCTGATTGTGTGCCTTCGTCAACTCAATAGATACCTAGATGAAAAATATTTTCGTGTACCAAAAATTTCCCATACAGTGATGTGCGCGCATAAATTAGTGTTAACGCCCTTTAACCATCGAATTTTTATATAATTTCCCAATCCGGTCGGGCACACTCGCCGAGTAACTCTCGCCGTTTGAAGATGCACCTGATGCAGATGCGGATGCTACGGGTTTGTGTTTCGTTTTTCTGTCATAATTAAACCTCGTATCGATTCGGTCGCAGGAAGATTTTTCAATAAAAAAGAAGAAGAAAAGCTATCACAGCACGTTACGCAACCGAGTACCGTTTGGAGCAGGTAGTTCGGTTCAGTGTTTGGTCGATAAAGTGGAATAAAGTGCGCGGAATAAAAGTGTCGTTTTCTATAGTGGCAACCTTTCTACCCAAAGCCAGAAAGACTCTTTCAGGATATCGATGCACTGGCCGTTAAAGGAATACCATTTACACGAAGGGTAAGCAAACACTGTCGGAAATTTCCCCCTAACGGGTGGCGTACATTCGCAAAGATAAATAAATTGAATGCTAATGGTAATGCCATGCAAATCAATAGTAGAAAGCCAATTTAATGGATTTTCTGTCGCGATTCTTTCGGCGATTGTCAATATATTGTTTAGAAAGAGCTTAGCTTAGCTTTACCCACAAACGTGTTTCGAAACAGTTTTGACGCAAGAGCTGCCGCAGAGGCCAAGGCCGATCATGAAATGTTTGTCGAATTGAATGCCGATTTGAATATGTATTCAACTTGCATTTGGAGTAGACAATCTTGAGCTAAATCCATTCGGAGACAGTCCTTGCTCTCATATGCGTCAGTTTATTACCTCATTCGGGTCTGGTTTGTGTCACTTTCAAGTCGACATCTTTGTGATCTCCCATCACTGACTGAGGTCATTCTTAGTCACGCTCGGTCAACTGAAGTGGCAACTACCCGCCCGGTTTTAGTCGCTAGATTGAGGTGTCACTTTGACTAACTTGTTTGAAAACAATGGCAGTAATGGCGTCATAGTCGGAAGATTGACAACAGCGAAGTGGCGGCTTCAAAACGGCTCTATCAACCACTTGGGGAGTGGAAACTTTGAAGTTAGAAAAGAAAACAATGGCACCCCGGGAGTGCCGACAAAAGTAAAAACTTGAACAATTACGTTTCTATTTTTTGAATCGTCAGGAAGTATTTTATTGCGTAGGAAATACTAAGTATTTTTTTTGTTCATTATTATGAAAAATGCAAACTAAGGCTTTTTCATGCCTTTTAGGCATTATTTCATTAGCTAAGGCTTGTTTTTTTTTCAAAAAGGTATCTTTTTTTTGTTTTAATTTTTTTTTGATTCCATATACTGACTTTTTAATTTTTTAAACATTCTTAAAAAATCTTTGCAAACAAAAAAAATTATATTTTACCCCGGAATGTGTTTCCACCTTCAAACTCTGTCCATTTTCCGAACACTTTATCTGTCATTCTTTAAAAATAATTCCATCGGCCACTTCCAGTAAGTGGAATGAAATTTGAAACAAATTTGAAGGCTTTTTGTTTGTATACATAAAAATTGTTTATTTTTTATTTGTTTTTATTTTTATGTTTAGTTTTTGATTGATTGGTCCACTTTACCGAAAGATAATTATTTTTGACATTATATTCTTGAAAAAGGCATCTTTTTTCAAGTTACGCATTTTTTCCTCAACAGTGGTTGGCAACGCGAACACTGGTGGAACATTGGTGTCGCGAGTTCAAAAGTTTTATCCCATCTCAAAAATGCCCTACGCACCTAAAGAAGTATTCACTTCAATAAAAAGAACTTATGGCTATGAGACTATGTGTCGAATGAGGTCGAAAAGGCGAAGAGTCTCTATCAATAACTGTAGGTAACTTTACAGTTAGGTTAGGTGAGGTGGCTGTTTAGAGAGACGAAATTATACCATATTTTTATAGGTAGGGGAAGTGGCCAGAAAGTTTAAAAACACTTTTTGGCTTTAAGACTGTCTGGTGATTGAACTAGAAAAGGCGAAGAGTCGATGAAGCGCACCTACACCTGGTCATTTTATGAAAGAAGATGCTTCCTCCGTGGTTAGTATCTTTGCCTATACTGAGGGAGGGGTCTCAGGTTCGATCGCAAATCACATCTTTAGGCATTTTCCACTGTGCCACCTCTCGTAAACGCCTGACAACCATCAGAGAGCGTAACTGTCTTCAAAAAGCTTCCCAATTTAGCCGTTCTCACTCGGCATACAATTGAACGTCCCTTGCGTTTGTCACAAGCTAGGCCGGGCGTCCAGATTCCGTTTGACAATGGTCGCCTGGACGATATTTCTTTTTGATGTCCATAATAAGTTATATTCTGGCAGAATTTTGTCGACTCTTGTCAGCTTTCATTACGTTTGCTGAAAATGAACCGTATTAAGGTCTTAAACTTGTAATTTTTGCTAGTTTAGGAGGTCTATCGACGATAATCGTCTGAAAATGAGTGTCCCGGTACCTATACAGACCTGTTGTGCCAATTTTACTATAATCTGGTAAAATTGTGGGTTAATCTAATCAAGAAAGGGGGTTCGAAATTTACCTTCTGTATTTTAATTCAATGTTGAAGACCCTCCAGAGCGGAGCGTGTTTATGTCGATCTGCCTTACATTCCCCAGCCATCTTAGAAGTTAAATATCCATATCTGTCAATGTAAAAGGTGGCGAATTTATGACATCTTCATCCACCTTTAGGTAAAAAAATTACAGACTTAAAGGAGTCCCTTTTAAATAACTTAAACTGAGTTACATGCGAAAACCGGCTTTCATATAATTCCAGGGCTTGAAGCCAAGTACAGGTGCATTTTTACAAGTGTAACATGTTTTGTAAGACAGCTTTACAAGTTCGAAACTGATCTGTACCCAAATTCAAGAGGAACTTGACAGACTTCGTGGAATACATCGCTAACCATCACTTGTAGGTCAATTCAAAGGGCACTTTTCAACACCTGTGGACTTGTAGGATTGCATTCTCATCCTACAGACCTCGGATGACAACGATGAGGTAGTAGTTTTTGTTGTAGTGAGGAAATTAAACAAGTTTGGCTTAGAAACTTGGCAGAGAATTCCTGCGCCGATTACGAGCCCTGTGGACTTGTATTGTAGTCTTTTATTCTCTTCCTACATGCCTCGGATGACAACGATGACCTAGTAGTTTCTGTTGTAGTGACGAAATGTCATTTCCTGGAGCTATTACGAGCACCGGATGCTTTCGGTTCTTTACACAAATTGTACTTGCCCTTTCATCGCTCAGAAATGGTCTTTAAAACGTAGGTTCAATCTTCTCTTCATAAATCTATACTTACGACAAAGAGTTACATTTCCACGTCTTTTCAGTCCAAATTACTTGAAAATCTTTTTACTTTCGTAAACCGTCTTGGCACTGGGTTTTAGAAAAATATTTACCCCACGGGTGCCTCTAAAATATTATCCCATCACAACTCCGGTGGTTTATTGTTCGCAGAACTTTACCTGTCATAGACAAATGCATTCCACCAAGTCCGTGGAGCGATAAAATTCCTCAGACGAAATTTCTTGACGACCCTAAAACGTTGACACCCATCTAAAATAACTCAGTCTTATTGGGTAATTAAAGGTGTACACCAAATCCTGGTACAAATAGCATGCAAATTGGGGTCCTTAGTGGATGGCCAATATTTACACTAAAGAGGGCGCCACAAGTCAAAGTGCCGTAACCCTTGTATTTTTCTTTTATTCTCGGCACAATTCTATTCTAGGTCGATGTGCCTCTACGCTGACTTTTGAAGTCAGCAGTTTTTAAAAGAAACCTTGTTCGGAAATGTATTTGCTAGCGGAATAGGGAATAGTTCATCCATAGGTCGTAAGAGATACCTCCAAAAGTACAAGCAATGACGTCCATTCCTTAGCCATTCCATCAACTACCCTGTACCGACTTCTGGCAACCCAGGTTGACCACGAATTGACTACAGAAAGACCGCTTTTCCGATCCATTCACGTACTGCGTCGCAGACACGAACTCTACCTACATCCAATCAAGTACCCAATCTAACTCATGCGATAGTCCATCTGAAGACGGTCGTTAAAATCGTTTTACAACTCCGCGTGCAGAGACCATAGCAAAATTCAGTTTTTATCAAGAATTCCCAATCATAAAAATCGCCAAACTGAGTTTAACCCGCCCCATACCATCAACAGGCGAGTCTTTGAACCCATAAACTTATAATTAAATTATTTTACTGCGACCGAATTCGCTGGGTCGACGTATCTTTAACCCACTAACCAAACGTTTTGCCCAATTTGGCACGGACCCACTTTATTCCATTCATGGAATTTATGAAATTGCTGCTGGCTTACTGTCTGCCTTTGACCTCCATACAGCGTTTTATCAATATCGGACAGTGCCATCAATCAACATTTGTGTATGAGGCTGATTTATGAATCCGGAAGATGGCCAATTGCCTTTTGATTCACATAAGCAGACTGAAGAGTCCCAAATTCGATTATGTCATTCTTGCATCTTGTGTATCAAATGATTCATCATGAGCTCATCTGATGAAACAAAAAACGTTCTTCTTCAATTCCAACTTGTAGTTGAGAAAAAACAAAGTCAATTTATCAAGTGCTTTGAGATACAATATCTCTTGAGCACCCACCATGTCGCGGGTAAGGCGAAATTTCTATAAATGGATTGTTTACATCATTTATAATCGTATTCGTCGTCAATTGAAATTCTTAACGATCGTCAAAGTGTTAAAAAAAAAAAACGAAATACTACTTGAAGTGGTTTTTGTGTGCGACACGCGGTATTGCGATGTAGGAGTTTTCGCGATACATTGTTTGCGCAATTTAATCGCATTTAACCACTTGGCTGGAGAAACAGTTTTTTCCTCCACCTTGTTTGTCCGAGCTGGCCGTAATTTTGTGTACTCTTGGAAAGGTATTTCCAGAGCATTTAACTGAGTAGGCTTCGATTGGATAATGGGCACGACGATACTTCCTCATAGATTGAACTTGAATTGAAATGTACAAACATATCACGTGTAGAATTAGAAATTAGCTACAAATTGGGATGCCACAAGGTTGTTTGTTTGCTCCCCTACTTGTTACCTCAATGCGGATGATTTGCTAAACTCAATTTCAACTTGCTTGTGGTTGGGAAATTTCAATTTCTTTGTCACAGTTTTCTGTTCATTTACACTCGCAGTGAGGTGGCACGGAACTGGTCCCCATCTGTGATATTCGGAGTCAGAAATTAGCTCAATATTCAGCTTCAGAGGAGATGATGGTTTTTTTCCCTTTTCCTAAAGTCTTACAATAAACAATAAACCAAAAATTCTGCAATTTTCTAAACTGGTAGGCGGTCTTGAACCCCTGGGCTATTGGCAATTCCGAGGGAAAAAAAATCCCCCTGAACAATTTTTGTTCCCTGGAAAATATTCCTCCCATTGCGAATCTCCATCGGAATTTATTTCCCACGGAATTTTTCGAAAATATATTCGAATGCATTGACAGTTGTCAATTGTGATTTATTCAATTGTTTTTGAAAAATGGGAAGAAATATTTTGGGGGAAATTTTGTTCACGATAGCCCTGAGCATCTTCGAATGAAGACCGCGAATAAACAGAGGACATTCCTGTTTTTCACCTGACAGCTACTTCAGCCATTGCGACATATCCTCATCATTTTAAGCCGCTGTTTTGGGTTACCACAATAGAGGTCTTGAACAAAGTGTGCTGTAGTGTTCTCGATGCGTCTATTTATGATTTGCTGTGACCACTGCCACAGCATGAGTATAGTTTTACAGACATGGGACAGTGGAGCTGTCTTTGACATGCACAAAAGATTTTCTGTCGAAAGAAAAATCTCCACACTCCCCCTAAGCGACTTGTGCCACTTACAGAACCCACTTCTATGCCCCAAAATCGAATCCGTTGACGTTCGTGTATCAACTAATTCCAGCAAATTCTCGCTAAGTGTCACTCCAATCTGACACCATCTTGACACATTTTCTGCGTGCTACCGTTTCTTTAACAATTTTTCGAGTACCTACCACACCGTCGATTTCAATTAGCGATATGCTGCATAAATAATACGTTTGCTCTGCGAAAAAGATACCGCAGCATGTCACGATGAAATCAGGAAATCAACAAGCATGCTCCCTCCCATGCTCCTACCCTAAATTTAATTAATTTGTTTCGAAAAATCCTTCTAAATGCGATAAGTAAATCCTCACACCTCATCCGCACGGATAACCCGAAAAGTTATAGAACTCCTTCCATTGTTCCCCGGATTGCGTGTCAAAATTTAATCTACACAAAAAAAAAAAAAACTGATCCCTTCAGGATATTCCCATACCACCGCGTTGACATCACGCTGCAAAATCCCACTGCCATGTGCTGAGTGGTTATCTCATCGGCCTTGGGGTAGTGGCGGGCCAACTCCTCAGATTGTATTCAAAAACGGCTCATTAAACTGATAGCGCACCGAGAGCCGCCAAACATTTCCTTAAATAGGCATAAACGAGTGGCAATCGCGTTCTTCGATTCTCAGTACATACAGCACTCGTATTTATCGGCAAAGTTGTTATTATTTTGATTGCAAAAGCAGTAGAAAAAATACCATTTCACGCGCTTATCTAATCGCGGCTGAGGAATGTTTAATTGGCCTGTGACAGGCGGGCGGGCGGATTGACGGATGGATACTCCTTTCATGGATACGCTTGTTGTATTTGATAAGAGAAGTACTCGTACGTATGCAACGTGCTCGCGCTGCTGCTTCTCTTGAGGTGACATGCGAATAAAGGGAAAGCCAACAGTTTTTACGAGAGGGTGAATGGTGAAATTTTGAATTGCTAAACATTCAGCGGGCAATAGCGGTTATTGATTAATGACGGCTACGTCGAAGTCATGTCAAACTTGGGACATGTATATTTCCGCCGCCATTTATTTAGCGATGAGTACATTTTCCAATGTGACTACAGAAATCGGTGCGTTATCGATGTACAAGCTATTGCGACTGAAATGGGGGTGAAGATTAGAGCTTATGCGTGGGGCGTGTTAGCCTTTAATTTTTAGCTGTGCTTGGATTTTTGGACGGTTGGCCGGAGATCGTGTATGGGCTAATTGGGACAGTTGAATGAGTGTAAAAGGAAATATTTGTGGCAACAGGTTTCCATAGAGTCCCAAGGGTAGCTTTTAAAAAATGTCCACTTGCACAACGAGTGATGTAACCTTTTTCTAACAGAAGCGATTGGAAGGTGTTTGGTTTTTATTTAGGAGCTAATCGTTCAAATTGTGTACGAAGTCATCAACTACGTGAGTGTTAGATGGGAGATCCCGAAGTGGTTATAGAAATTCTGATACAGACCGTCCGTTTCCATGAATAATGGTCGCTGAAATGACAGTCGTTTTACTTACTAGACTAGACGTTCTGGCCTCGCGATTCCTCAACCTCTTTCTCCATCGAAAACAACCCACAGCCACAAGCAAAAAAAGTTATGTGGAAATGGAACGCTTTGAACATGAAACGAACATACCTTATTTATATTTCGAATACACTTTTGAAGCTATGTACCTTCTCTTTCCCACTCGTTTTTAACGACCTTTTCCATTTCCACAGTCAATCATTCCTCGGCTATTTAAATTTGTATTCCAACGAGGCTCCTACACCGCTTAAGACAGTTGCATACAGTCAAGCCAATATAACTCGGCTGCAGCATATTTCACTTGAAGCATTTTGCTACACATTTTTTTAAATATCCAACTCAAACATCAAAAGTACTCTCATTCTACATATAATCTACCTGGATATTGTATTTACAATATTTTCCACATAAATTGACATACTAAAATCCACAATTGACATCGGCGCACAAATAAAATGTCCGAGTGGCGTATTTGGGTATTTTAAATCACGCCACTTCATCTTTGTTGATGACTATTGACGTCATAAATTAAAAATTGAAGAACAATTAGAAAAGGAGTCATTGACTTTATGTCAATTTTGACATGAGTCTCCTGTGGATTTGCATCACTATTAAAGCGGCCATTTTGATTGCACACAGAGACAGAGTGAGCCTGTTTGTTAAACACGCATTTTCTATACATTGTCTGACTGATTTATAATATTAGTTTGCCGCATACGAATGTGCAATAATTATTTGTCAAACCATACTGAACAAAAATCTTAAAGACCTGTCAAAAATGACAGTTGAAAGGTTTCCGAATTCGAAGGTCTAAACCAAAAAGAAAACCCTTCATATAGTGGCCCATTCTCTGGGATGTTAGTCGAAAACTTAAGTAAAAATATCTTTGGAGATGACATTTCCATCGCTTTCAGTTTATTACTTTTGTGTTTATTTATGCTCGAAAACGGAGCAGGCAAGTTACTCGTACTAACTTACCGAAAAAAGAGCGCCATCTGTCAACTGCGACAAGTGTCAAATGAAGTAACCTCGTAACATAGTTCCAATAGTAATCATCCCGTTCTTGAAATTCGGCCTCACTAATAAACATTTTTAACCTTTACACGAAATATTTCGTAGGTCAGAGGAACATTCCGCTTTTGTGAGTTCGTAAAATCTATCCTGGACACTATAAATGATTTTTAGTTAGAAACTTAACGAGGGAAATATTTGCATTGGCAACCCCCTTGAGAAACTTCAAACAGTCAAACATATTTCTCTTCATGGCTGTCACAATCTGTGCATGAATTTTCCGATAAAACGTACTAGATTTGTGCTGCGCATTTATACTAATAGACCTGTTTACCAGTCCGAAACAAACCACGTCTAATGACCACCTAATTCAGGCTCGCTTCTATTTAGCCCATCCCCTTATGGGAACGTTACCTAAAAATATACAAAACCAAAGAGCCCAGACTACCGCTCAACCATATATAGGTACCCGAGCGTACTTGATAACAAAACGTGACCAACATAATTAGTCAGGTTCCGGACTTGCTGCAATTCTGCTTTCTATTGTTTAGTTTCGTTAATTGGATTTGCTTATTTGCTGGTGCACAACCCTTTCCGTGATGCAGAGACCCAAAAAAAAACGGTTACATATTTTATTTTTAGCCTAAACTGTCATAAAGTGTCTGTTTCTCGCGCGTGGGAAATCGGCTCATGTCACAATCTGGGCAATCGGTATATCTGCGTAGATCGCAATAAAGTGCAATTACGAGAGAGTGGGTTTTCAATTTTGTATCTGATATAGATAGACACAAATGCACAATTGTGGAAAAACTTTTTGTGCGGCGACCTTGGGCACAGAAATAAAGACACAACTCGTACGTTGGCGGCTTCGGCAAAACGAGGTGTGACAGTTTCTCTAAACGGACTGAGTTCGTGAGTATTATCAATGCGATAATTGAGGTGAGGCGTTGAACACAATTGGGCCGCCGCAGCTACTATTTCTATTTATGTGTGTCTAGCATGGTTTTGATTTTCCAATTAATTGACACACGTGCAGTAAATTTTGCGCTATAAAAAGTTTTGTAATTGGGTTGACGGGGAGAGATATGGATAGGTTACGTTTAATTTATAGAGGGAGCTGTGTCGGACAAGTGATTGGCTCGAAATACTGTCTGCTGTCAGTAGCACTGATGACAGTTGCGGCAGTTGGAGATTTCACTGGTTAGAGACATGGCAAAGTGGTATTTGTGTGTTATTTTGAAGTGGACATATAGAAACCGTATATTTTAAGGACCGTTGTACAATTTCCCTGTCTGCTTGTGTTTCTCATACTTCGTGATGGCTCAATTCTTCGAACTTCGGCCTACTTCTTAGTTTGTACCCAACCTAATAAATATTTCAACCCCTGTCTCACGAGGGAATACTCCACTAGACGAAGATCCCTCATGGCCATAAGTCAAATAAAAATTTTCATATTAAAACCTACTTAATAAGGATCTGCGAGAGAGTTTCAGTTCCCTGCCAGGTCAAGGTTATTGTCAACTCATCGAAGGGCGTGTACACGCACATTCACATGAATTTGAAGTTCTCTCCCCGTCCATCAATACTCACTCTCATTCCAATCAATGACACATCTCTATTGGTCAGCGTCAAGTTCTAATTTGTATCGCAACACCTGCAGCCTTGTATTTCTTTTATTGCGATACCCATGCAAACCCAACTAATCTGCAACTTCCTGTATTTTCTCTATTTTTTTGCAGAGCAACAAAAACGTCGACGATTTCATCCCCTGCGAAATCTACGTCGAATGTTTCGACGTCGCACCTTAACCAGTGTTGACTTGTCATCGCCTTCCTCCACAGCGTCGTCTGTTGCGGATACAAATCAATTGTCCGCATCATCACCATCGTCGCCGTTGCAACATCAACAACAACAACAGCACTTGACCAAAAATCCACCCATCGTTGTTGGAAATACCTTATCCGTACCTGCGCACGGCTATGCCGGGACGTCATCATCCACGTCTTTGCCTACATCACCCATATCGCTGTCACCTGCAGCGTTAGCTGCCAGCAGTCCGAGTTGTGCCACCAACAAAGCTGTCTCGCCAAATAACAGTTTTAGCTATACGCAACATCACACGGACGTGAGCAGTGCAATGGCACTGTCTACGTCGTCAGTACATCACCAGCAATATTCTACAAGTAGTACTACCACCAGCACGGCATCGGGACGTGTCCTAGGCACATATGGAGGACTGGGCATTGGTGTACTGCCGGGAGCTTTCAACGGCCGAACATCACTGTCGAGTGGTGGTGGTTACTTCAAGGATAAACATACAGCCAGTACTGTAGGTTTGAAGGGCCGCGAGGCGAAACTTAAGAGCACCGGAGGCGCGGACTCAACAAATGATCTCGAGAGCAACCGTGAGATGACCGATAGCCAAAGGAGTCTAAGCGAGGGACGATTAATGGATAGGTGAGTTGAGTTTGTAGTTAATCTTAAGTAGAGTCAGTGTGTGTGTGTATTTTTGAGAAGGAAGGGCAGTGCCTATGTGGTGGATAAGGTGTCAACGTCTTTTTTTTTTCTATATACCTTCACAAATGCCATCTGACAGATAAAGTAACAAACAAGTTAAAGATCATAGAGCAATTTAGTGGGAAGTCGCCAACTTAAATAAATAATAAAATTGGTTCCTTACTATCTTGCAGTTAAAGTGTCGAATAAATCAAAAGCTTATGAACTCAGGATCAGCTTCTGCGACTGTTGGATAGTTTGCTTTAAAAGGTTTTTGATTTCAACAGCATAGGTAAAATTATTCGTCAGAATCACAATCGTCTTTCAAGAACTGCCTCAGTGAATTTTCCATTAATACAGTTTTCGAGCAACTTATCTGGCAGATAAAGTTTGGAAAAGGTTAAAAATTATGGCAACTGCTCCGAAGTATTTTGGCGGCAGCAACACCCAAATTATTTAACTTAGCAATATTCAACTACCCTATCCGACAGATAAAGTCCTAGATAACTCAAAAATCATCATAATTTATTATTAGGCCTGTTTTTTCGTTTTCAGTAAAGCAAAGTAGGATTGTCAGCACGCAATTACATAAACTACGCTCTACTTGACACTTCGAGACTCACAGTAGTTATTGTAATTTGTGTGCTGAAAATGTTACTTTACTTTGCTTTGCTGAGAACGAAGCTAAAAAAACACGGCTATTATTAAACGCTTCCCTTTGTTTTTGAAAAGAGGCACTCTTTCGTTTTTCTATAAATACTTTATGGTAACTTGACCATCTTGTAGTTGAACTTAAAGTCAAAGCCAACAAATTGGTAAAAAAATTAACAGAAACTGTCTTGCAGAGAGTTTAAACTGGTCACCAAGGGTCTTATATTTCACCAGATAGATTTTCCGGTTACCTATCTGCCAGTTAAAAGTGTTGAATAAGCTGCAACATTTTTATGCAGTCCGTAAATTTGACTTCCAAAGAGCGTAGAAAGTAATTGAATTGAAGTACAATCTACCAGGTTAAGTGTCAGATAAATCAATGAATAAATAAACCGCTTGGCGCTTGATTCTAAGACCAACTTCCTTTTTTTGGAATGGAAAAGAGTTCAATCAGCTTTAACTTTTGTGTTTTTCCAGTCATCGAACTTGACATCTATCTCTCTGTAGACCAACATAGTAACCAGTGGACCTTCATTTATATTCAAATAGTCCTCCCAATTGCCTTGGAAGATTGTAGTAGTAGCAACAATGTCTGCATCTTTCATTTGCTTAAATTTGTTTAATTTGCTATCTGCCGGATAAAGTCGCGAATAAGTCGACAATGATGCCTGAACTTTTTGGAGAGGTGCAAAACGACCGTCCAAAGAGTACAGAAAACAAGACGTTTGCATATTTTACCTCCAAGTATTTTCAAACAGAGCTATCTGGAAGATAAAGTGTTAAACAAGCCCTAAATTGCGATAGTTTTTATTCAGTGCTGGAAAATATGTTTCATTCAGAATCATATTTATTTTTTTTTGGATATCTGGAAAAGAAGTATTGAAATTTGTTGAAATTTGAAGCGAGAGTCCAAAAGAAAGACCAAATATCAAGTCAAAATATTTTCAACCAGAGCTATCTGGCAGACAAAGTACCAAATAAGTACTAAATGGCAATGACTTTTGTTCAGTGTTGGAAAGTACGTTTAAAATATAATCAGATTTGGGTTATCTGGATGAAGAATTGTTGACAATTAGGAGCGAGTTTGTCCAGCGTCTTTCAGTTGTCAAAAGTTCTCTAATGAGGCTTCACTTTTAGACAAACTATCTCTCAGATAACGATTGTCAAAAGGTGGTAAGTAAAAATCAGAGTGACTTACAAATCTATTACTAACTTTCGTTAAGTAAAAATCTGAGTGACTTACAAATCTATTACTAACCTTAATCCTTCAGTTATCGTACCGTAATTTTATAAAATCTCTATTAAATGTATAGAAATGTTTCTATACGCAAGGCACCACTTTTACATCGCTCCCAGTGACCTAATTTCCTTCACGTGTCCCTAGCAACTGGGTCTCCCACACAAACTTTCCAGAGGCACCGTGTTTCTATAGAAACGACTTTGTTTGCGCTTTTTTTGTCATTTGTTTTCCTTCTTTCTCTCATTAACGACCTAAGTGTTGCATTATTATCCCCCTAATGCATGTCGCCCTATGTGCGGGTACATTCTGCGCCATTACACTCACCCCCACTGCACTTGAACAATGAGCAATATGCTCCTTTTTTCGAACTAGGGAAGCGCTACAAGTAACCAAACCTTTTTTGATGACTTTTCCATTTCCTTTTTTTTCGAGGGCGAATGGCGATGGCGCTGCTGCAAAATGTTCCACGTTTTGGGGAAGCAGTTTGAGTGTTTTGTTCGTTTTTGTTCATTTTGCTCGTAGTTTTATCGCACGTTAATTCCTATCTTATGAGGAAGAGGAAAATCTCCATTGTCATGTCAAGTGAAACGCTCACTCACTATGGTGATGGTGATCGAACGCGTAGCATATTCAAAGCTCGGCTTCCTAGTCTTTGCGATAGAAGCGTTCGCCGGATGCTGTGTTGACTGATGTGTATCTTTAGCGCGAGAGTGGCATTCGATTTTGTTGACGTTATTTAATTGTGCATGCATTTTAAGTAGTTTTCTTAATGGTAATCGTATGCGCAGCCACATTGTGTATGCGTGAAAGTTGTAAACTTGTATGTTGTAAGTCATTAAGTTGAACTCCGATTAGACCGGAAACATTCTGTAGTTTGTCAATAAACGGGGACATGATTGTTTGGCATTATAATGAAATTGTGACGGGTTTTGTGGGAACTGTCATTACTAACCAATCGCTGGAGGTGATTGAATCGCTGCAGAATTGAAGTGGATGATAAGAAAAGGTTGTTGAGAATTTTTGAAATGAGTGTACCCTGTACCATGGACATGAATCCAAGGTTTTTAGCTTCTCATTTACAAAGTTTCAGCAGTCAGACAGTGATGGGTAGCATTGGCGAAGATTTTCGATGCAAATTGGCATCATTTGGAACGTCCCTGTCCATTGGGATCGAGTCAAATTCAAATTGCTCCTTGAAAATTCAAGACCTTTGTACTGCTTGCATAACCTCAACCGATAGTTAATTCATTTCCCACTTGAATTAATTACTACATGGTTCAACGGCTATTATCAGTGAAGTGTCACTCGTGTACTGATAGTGATATCACTGACATCTGTAACTAATTTTGTTATTTACGTGAATCAGTGTACCTGTGCCGCAACAAGTTCTACTTTTAGGAAGGGGGTTGAATTTTCATGCGATTTTTTTTCATTTTATTATATTTTATTTTATTTTCAAAGGATACAATATAAATGAATTTATACCGTCCGGATTTTAAGCCGGGGAACTATGCCCGCAGTTAGGTTTGAAATAATAGGTCAGATTCCTGACAGGAGGGTAGCGCATTTTATGACACTCCTCGTCCTCATACAATTCAATTATTTGTCTGTTTAAATGTCGGTTTGGATTTGTTACCACATCACTTTAAAAGTGCTGACCCGAACTATTTGGATTTCTCCCTATTTCCTTTTAATCGGCCGACTTATATGATGTGCAACTGTTCAAACCCGAGCACTCGTCCCAGGACTATTTCTCGTTTTCATTCCCATAATGTTACTAAATTTCTTTGTTTTTTTCTTTGCAGCGATTTCAGCCGAGATGTCCTTTCACAATCGCATGATAGTGTTTTCTCCGAATCAGCAACTGCCAGCAGCTTATCAATTGTACTTAAGGTGAGTTAATTTCTCTATTTAAATGCACTCGTCCCTATAATCAGTTTGAATGATTTCCAAATTAAAATTAATAACCATATCTGGGGCATACGCGTCTGCCATTACTTTGTTACAAATCTGAGGAGAAAAATCGTTTTTTTTTCTGCCTTGTTAACGACCTTAAAATGCAAAAACAAAAAAAAATAATTCAATGTAATTCTGTCATGCAAACGCCACCCAGAAAATTGAATGCACACACAGCACAATGGCAGGCAAATTGATTTTAATCAAAATCAATTCTGATTACCACTACATGACAATGACAAGCGGCCAGAGCTGTTGTGTATTCATGGGAGAACGGCGAGATATATGCGCATCAGCGCAGTGTCTATGAATCACCTTTGCAAGGCGCAAATTTACTTGGGACACGCTCGGGCGATATATTGTTGGTTACAGTCACCGATGGGAGTTTGGATACACTCGGGAGGGTTTTTGTTTTACTGATAGAAGTTTCTCTGTCAGCAAATTCAGTCGGGAACACGCTTGTTTATGGAGGTGGTAATTCAGCTGTCAGTTTCAGACTGAATTCTCACAGTCAATTCGCTGTATTTATTTCTGTTGCGAAGTGTGTGTATTTTGCATCCAAAAAAGAAACAAATTCTGCCGGGAACACACACGGTTGTTTACGGATGTGATCATTTAGCTGTCAGTTGCAGACTGAATTCTCACAGTCCATTCGCTGTATTTATTTCTGTTACGAAGAGTATGAATTTTGCATCCAAAAAAGAAACAAATTCAGTCGGGAAGACGCTGGTTTATGGAGTTGGTAATTCAGCTGTCAGTTCCATAGATTGAATTCTGATAGTATGACAAACTCGACTTGTTTTTTTTTTGTATTTTTCCTACAAAGCTCTGTCGGTTCGGTCCTTCAGCACATTTTTATCTTTTTCCTTATTTCCTCGGAGTTAAATTTATTCACAAGTTGCAGCTGCAGCAAAACTCTCCTCATCGCCTGTGCCGAGTTAGTCATGATTTGGCGTCGCAATAAACGATCATTTGCCAAGAGATAACGTGCCACATTTCAGCAGAGCATCCCCTCGCCGATATAGGTAGGTTGATTAGAGTAGAGGTCTCGAGTGCAAGCACTGAAACTACCATCATTCGTCTGGAATGCTGTCAGCATCATCATCATCATCATCATCATCAGTTCAATTAGATTAATCTATTTTGTTGAGGGAGAGCTACCGAAAGGGGTTGCCCACTTACGAGGTCTTTCACACTACAGTGTGATTGTATCTTTCTCATTTCTCTCGTAGCGCGTCTTTACGATGTACGGAGTAGTGTCATTCGTTTGTCAGGGATTTTACTTTCAATTGGGCAACATGGAGGGGTGGTTGGGTAATAGGTATGCACATGATTAAATGATGCATTAAATTGATTTATTGTTTAATGACCTTCGATGGTTTATTTATAAAATTGAAGGGGCGTTTGTGCGACTAGATTCGAGTCTGTTTTGTAATGTTTTAATGGCTAATGACTGCAGTTGGTTGCTTTTATTTGCATTTAAAGTTCCTCAGGGGCTGACTTACCTACATGTAAGTGTTGAACAGTAGGTAAATTACTGAAATTCATTTTCTACTATTGCCAACCTTAGGTGCAGTATTTTCTTTACTGTTTTCGCTTTGGATGTCGTATCCTCTTTCAGTGAGAAGTAAATCGCTCGATCAAAAGCCAGCGCCATCTATCAGAATTGGTGCCTAGCACGAAATTCAATTCAGTGACATCTACAAACAGTTATACATTTTAGGCTTCTTGATGTATGAGAAGACTTCCTGCTTTATCTGCGGCGTTGAAAATGGTCGACAGGATAGTGGATCTCGCCACCCGCTTATTTTTCTTTCCTTGATACTAACCTACTGAAATTTGAGAGGATTTTTTGTTTATTCGGTGACATTACAATCAGATTCTTCTTGCCCCAGTTCCGCACAAATGAACCCTTCTCTGGAATCAGTTCGCTCTTATGTTACGTTAGGTGGCTGTCTAGGAAGAAACACTTGGTGTATTTCTGCTACAAAGTTATAAGACTAAGAAGCAGTTGGTTCCCTTTTAATCCGCCTGGCGTTTGTTGCCCCTTCAAAGCTAAAATCTGTTACTAGTACCGCTACATGCTCTTTGAAATCCCATCAACTTTACATCATTGATTAGATTTGTAACACTACCCATGGCTGCCCCAATATTACGTCTAAGAAACGAATTTCGCGACTGACTCACTTCCGCCATGTTGGCAAAATGAGGCAAAGAGTACGCAATACATCTCACTTCACGTCGATTCATTGCACAAGCGAACAATAACAACAACAACAACAACAAACACAAACCAGAACCAGGTGAAATTCCAACCACTAAACAGACCAAACCAATCGGTGGCGCACGACTTGTGCATTTCTGCACATAACACCGCCGCACCGCATCTCTGCAACGAAACTTCCATCGCATCGCGTCAAGTTGCCGATGTGAATTCAACAGGTAGTCAGAAAGGTCTCCAACAAGCCGATATACCTGTTTCATCTTCTCCGCCATCATGATGATATACTTTGGGTCTAACTTCTGAGCTGCGACTACCTCTCTGCCAGACTTTCCAGTTCGTCTCTTTGGCATAGCGCCCCAGTGGAACAAGCAAAAAATAAAGCAAAATGCTGGCAAAAAAAAATCGCAAATACACCACAAGAGGTAGCGAAAAAGAGTTACTAACAACAAAAGCAACACACCAATAGATAGATCGTTTGGTTGTGCATCGTATTAGATACAGAAAGAAAGATATACTCGTACCACTCACGTCAGTCCGGGAAACTGGTCTATTGGCTCGTCGTCGTCGCTCGTCGTGGTTGTCACTATTGAAGATGAAGCAGTGTAAGACACGAAGAAGTCTTCGGTTCGCCATAGTTAGTTAGCCATCTAATCCGGTAGCCAAAGTTAGTTTTCCTTGAGACGTTTAATCGTGCGTGTCTGTCATTTCGCCTGGAAATTGTGAAAAAAAATTATTATTAAATTCAGAATGAAGTTTAGCGATTTGCATCTTCGTTTCGGACTGTGAACTGTATTTAGTGAAAAGCTGCAAAGTTTTTGTTATTTTATGGACTAAGATCTAAGTGCGAAATAGCTGTGACACTGTTTTAGAAACTTAGGGTTCCTGCGAGCAGTTTCAAGACTGCATTTCGTTTTCCCAGCTCTATTGGGAATACTGTTCGATGTGTCGCAGCAAGATATTTCTGTGACCTACTTTGTGGTGATTTCCTTTATTGACCAGTTTTAGAATACCGTTTTTTGTTTTAATCAAGTTTGTGGCTATCTGTGTTTATGTGGCGTGCAAGTTTCATTTTCTCCAGTTTCTAAAGAGCCCTTGCCTTTGTTTTAATCTCAAACAGCTTCTGTCATAATATCGACATCGAGTAATGAGGGTTTACATAGGCCTGGTTTGAAATCGGGGATCTGGGTATATTGCGTATACCCCGGTCAGGGGAAGACAAAACCTAAGAAAAAGTGTCCCGAATTGACATAAACATGAGGGAAACTACTCGTTACTCGTTATTTTATTGGTTTTAATTTTTCATAATTTTTAATTGTGTGCTTCAATTTGAAACGATTGCGGGAATGGATCTTTTTGCTTACCAGGAGGGCGAATGTTTATTACTCGGTACTTTGCCAATGGCCAATTCTTCCTTCAATCATGATTCCTAAAAGTGCTGTGGTCCGAAACTGAAAATCTTCTGTATTGACAGCTTCTTCTATTACTCAATCGAGCGAAGCTCTCTTGTGGTGTAAAGTTTCGTTACTTTTATGAAAGAATCGATCCATCTTATACTCAAGTGACAATGTCCCTCCTGAATGGATTGCAATACTGTTTGAAGACAAAACCTGTACTCGCCATTATAACCTAGTTCAGGTAAACGATAGCTTAGGAATGTATTCTGTATACAGAAGCCGAATCTTTATAACTAGAGAGTACAGTAAGTGACTGGGGGTTTTTGTTGTTAAGCCATCTTCGTCTGAGACCATAGAGACAGTTGCATATACCCCAAATGTCCCAAATTTATATAAACACGAGGGAATCTACTCGTTACTCGTTATTTGATTGGTTTTATATTTTTTTTAATGTGTACTTCAATTTGAAGCGAGTGCCGGAATGGAGCTTTTTACCTACTAGGAGGGGGAATGTTCATTACTCGGTACTTTGCCAATGGCCAATTCTTCTTTAATTTATGATTGTAACGTTGCATTTGATTTGAACCTAGGTTTCTTACTTCACTTCGACTTCAATAGAGACCAACTACTTTGTACTCGTTGCTTTGCTAGTTCTCGCTTTTTGTATCGTTCGTGACCTTTGCTATTCTTTGGTCTGACTGGTCATTACTCGATACTTCGCCAATAGGCGTTATAAAAAAAGTTCGTATTTCTTTGTTAGCTCAAACACAACTGAGCTGAAAAGTTGTGTCCTTTTTTTCATTCAGAGCATGATCAGAGCGCGCTCTATGAGCTCAGAATAAATTGACTGGGCAGGCTGAGTTCACGCTCGGTTCAGAGTGTGCCCATAATGCTCGAGCTCAGTTCAGTGCTCAGCTCTGAACTAAAAAAGAAAAACGCCAAATGGCTAATTGCTTTGTCATTGTTGATTGTAGTGTTGCATTTGGTTTGGATTGAATTTGCTTTCTCCATTTAGACTACAACAGAGACCAACTACTAATTATTATTCGTTACTTTCCTACTTATCGGCTTTTCGTATTGTTTGTGACTTGTTTGCTACTCTTTATTCGTTACTAGGCTGGTTTATGTTTTTTTTTACTTTAACTTTCTTGATTTATTTATTTGATTTGATTTATTTATTTGATTTGATTTATTTATTTCGTAAAACTACTCGCTACTCGCAATTTTGTTAGTTCTCTTACTGTTTTCTGTTTACTTATTATTTAGGTGGTAAATATAGTTAAACAGACAATGGAAAAGAAACTTTTGCTTCATTCAATCGCTCTACTCGCTACTCGTTATTTTGCCAGTGCTACTCTCTTTCTGTATTCACTTTCTTGTGACGCAAAATAAAGATAAATATAAATAAAATAAAAACAGCATTTTAGCTGTAGCAAATCAACTAGCTAACACGCAGCAGTTCATTGCAGCTGCACTCATCGGATTGAGCCCCCAAAAAAATACAGCTGTCATAGATGTGTGTCCGTAAATTTGTTGGTGCTGTAAAAAAAACTCCATCTGTACCGCATTGAAATGGCTACATTGCACGATTTTATTGGCAAGCGCAAACAAGGTTGAGCCCCCAAAAAAAAAACTTTCTTCCCCAACTAAAAACAGACTTAAGTTATTCAATCAACAAAATCCAACTAATTGCCTCTGTATTCCATAGCCAAACACAATTTAATTGAATTTCTCGCAATGCATCTCACGTTCCAAGTGCACCTACTAACTTGCATTCGATTTTGACGCGCAAAGTTGTCCATTTCTGCTGCAAATACCTCCATTCATTTGCAATTGCACATTCCACCATGCTGCCACCAGTGCATGTGGAAGACATCGCTGCCGACCAGAGTTTTCTCATCACGAAGTCGAAACATCACACAGCACAATTACCCATTCCGTAAGGTGGCCGCCATCCCACCGCCATCCTCTGGCCCGGCACAGATAAACATCAACTTGTTGCATAGTGCAACAAGTCTCTGTCTGCAGTTGTTGTTTTATCTAATTTGCACACAGCCTAGTTACCAGCGGTGGTTTACATAAGCCAGTGCAGGGAGGGGTCATTGTATAATAACCAGTCCATATCTATAACTCCTGTGACTTCCTGAATGTCCATGTGAAAAGGAAGCAACATAACGCCTGAGGGGCATAACATTTTCAGTCTCTGGGCTCTGAAGAGAGCTATCTTTTCCGGGATATTTGCATCTGTGTTCTTTTGCTCCTTGATTTGTTTGATTAATTGAGTTTTTCAGGACCAGTTGTCTGTGTGTGTTTGTGCACTGCAAAACTAGGTAAGTGATGTCAAGCAACAGATGGGAAATAGGTTGGGAAAGAGTCTCCAATGGCAGCAGAGCGCAGAGAAAGGAAACCTGATATATTTGTGACACATAAAGTTAGACTTGCTGTATGATGTTGCATTCAGGGAAATCACTCGGTGTGAATGCAGAGCGCTACGGTACCCGTGCCTGGAGGGTGAGCAAAATTGGAGCAATCACGGTTGTTCTACTTCGGGAAATGGACGGATAGATTGGCAATCCTGTTGGACCAGTTCAATAGATAGTTAATAGAACAGGCTCCCCGGGAGGAACACTAATCCAATTAGATTGCGAATAGGATTGAACCGGGACAGCTGACATAATTGTGTTTGAATTGGCAGGATGCTTTTGGATTTCATGTCATTATGTTGGCCATTGTTGCGATTGGATCTGAAATTTAATTTCGTGTGCAGAACGGAAAAGGGAAATGAGATGATTTCGTTAACTTTACCCCGAATTGAGGCGTCAACTGTATACAGAACGAACCTAGTGAACTCGTCGAACTACTCAGTCATCACCGTAACGCCAGCGACGTAGTCGAAGAGTTGTTGTGCTCTTTCGTTGCTTTTAAATGCGTGCGGGGTAAATTTTGTACCAGTTAATAGTTTGCAAAGTCGTCTACTGAACTGACTGAGTGAACTCATTGAACTTAATTGTCCGATTTATCGAATAAATCGTAAGTTAGTGATTCAATCTTTCTAGATCAGTTATTGGCAACAAAATTAAGACCTAAATCGGCCTCCTGTATATGTGAACTACACTGAAGTAACTGCGAACTCATTGAACTCCATTGACTACACAAACGACAGCAATGTTATCGTCTACTTTGGTACAGTATAGCGAGAGGTAATGCTTTCGGTAACCTTCGTTCTCACTTAAACTTCCGCTCACATTAAGCCATCTAGACTTCGTCCTTGTAGTATTTTAGTACTTTTGCCCATAGTTTAATAATAGATTTTGGTTCCAAATGTTGGACCACATTCTGGTAGGAGACCACGGAACCTGTCGGCCTGTTTCGTTAGTTGCTTTAGTTGTTTGTGTTTGCAACAGATGGCTCTCTAATAGATGTCAGTGAAAAACGAACGCGACTATGCACTCTAACTGGTCAGATACTCCTTTCTAGGTTATGAATGGTCGTTGGAAAGTGCGCGGGAGTTATGTACTTCAAGTCACATTTTTGGCTCTGCAAATATACTTCGATAGCTTACCTCTGAAACTGAGCCTAAACTAAACAAACAGATTCAGTCTAACTAGTCCTCAACAGACAAATACCGACTGATATATTACACAAGATATCACCCTAAATCAGTGCCACACAACTAAGCTCCTTAGCGCTTCAGAAAGAGCCTAAAAAAAGTGAAAGCCTAACAACTTTCAACTGGTATTTATGTCACATATCTGTCAAAATAATAGGCATCTCCAGTTCAAAGCGGAAACTTAATCCTCACCTACAAAAAAACTCAAAATCAGGGATTACAGACTCCAAGCCGAAAACCCATTTCGCCATATTTACCTACACTTAAGTGACATAACAGTGCTACTGTTATTTTTTGTGGCATCAGATTAACCTAGCCAGCTAAATGAATTCAATTTTCCTCTTCTGTTGCGGATAGTTTGTGTCTGAATTGGGCAACACAATCTCTGCCGACTCTGTGTCTGTATGCCGCAGGTAGATTGTGTCACTTTTGAGGAAAGCAAAAATGTTTTTCCACCGCACGATCACTGAACCCGAACTAGTACGTGTACGTGACGAAATTCATTTTAATTGTTCACAGCAAAAAACAAACAACTAGTAATACCTATACACAGCGCAGTTAGATATAATCGCCTGTCAACTTGACAGTTGATTATGCAGTCACTATTAGATGCAATATGAAAATTTGCATATATGCTGTTGCTGCTGCACAGCTCAAATGTTGCATAAGAGTAGCTGTACTCGAATGACACGAATGATACCTACGAGTGTATGCTGCATTTTAACTGGTTTTCAGTAGATGCGACTGCCGAAGGCGAGTTTCTAAAAAAAAAAAAAAACAACATAAATGGGACGCACAACTGTGTTTACGGCTAACTGAAGCCTGAGGTGTTTTAACAGCGATTTGAACGTCATTCGAGAAGTAAACCACATGTGGAGGTGGAGCGACCGTATCTGTGCTGTATGCGTGTGTCATTTCGGAGCCGGTTCCATAAAATTTAGCACGATATGATCGGCGAGGGTTGCCACTTTGATACTAATCTGACTGTCAATATTATTTGTGCTCGCTTTTGTGTTGCGTGACGTACTCTGTTCGGCCTCATTCCTTACTTAGTTCGCTCACAAATATGTCGATTCGATCTAAACGTCAGAATATGCAACCCTTTGAGAATGGGTGTGTTCACTATTCGATCTGCGATAGGTAGAGGGCGTTCTGATAACACAACTCACCTGAACGGATGTGATGAATTGAAGAGTTTGCAATACTCATAGTCGTTATTTGGTGTCCATTTCATTTAACGAACACACATTTGCGAAAGTTTCCATATAAAATTGTCCGTTTGGACCTAACACACCAGACTGTGGCTCCATCTAAGTAAGATTTAAGTTGATTATTAGTAAGTCCCAGTATAGAATTTAACTGCGCTTAGGAGTATGTTGCACCCGCTTTGTTGCCTCCCCTTAAGAGTATATTAACAACAACCATTTCTAATTCTGAAAAGTGTCACCCCTGTTGCCAATTTCATTGAAAACAGCTAACGAATCGTAAAGATCGCGATCTCTGCTGAAAACGTGTTTCCCTCTGCCAAATTCGCTGCAATATGTACGAGTATTTCATATTTTCATGTGACATTTGGCTGTTTGTTGCGTTGCATAATCGTTTAAATGCCATCTGTCATCGATGGTGATAGACGTCATTTGTACCCCTTACGTGACATAGATTTGTTGCGCTTGGCAAAATTACCCAACTCGTACTTTCAATGTCATTGAACTGATTCGGTTGTCGTTAGATGAATTTTAAAATCAATTCATTTCGTGCGATCGTTAAAATATGATCAAAAAGCACAATTGTGCCGGCCTTAGGCTTAATTCACATGATTTGCGTAAAAGACCTTTCAACCGCTTGAGTTATAGTCAAATTTCGAGCTGGTTTTGGTGTGTTGCCGGTTTGCTTTTATTTGCGCAGGTGGAGGTGACTTTTTGTTATTTACTGGGGTGTAGACATTTTAATTAAACCGCTTCGGGGGCACATTTGCGCGTGAAAATATAAATTAAATCTCTGTCCATACAAATTGGAAATGATGCAACGATCTGGCTCGGTAGCGTAGCGAACTATTTATAAATCGTTTGGCAGATTTGATGGTGATTGTCGTTACTCCAAAGTCAAATATTGTTGCTCGGTTTACGATTCTCGCCCCAAGGAACCGTAATGTAACCTCAATCGACACATTGTTTTAAATTTGAAACCTTTTTGTGCCGGTAGCTGTCAAATAAAATTCTCCATACCCACCATGGTTTCGCCTCTCCTTCCTTGTCAATACGCCTTCCACTTACAAAGTCGTATCTCAATCGCTTTATAGCACTTTCTTTTAATCCACTTGAATGTAGTCTCTCCCTTTTTCCTCCTAAACACTCGCCTTTTCGGGCAGCAGTCCATTATAATGTTTTATTCAAGAAAATTACCCGTATCAACAGCGCAACACATGTCAACGCCCTACATACCGAACCCAAGGTATTTAGTTCAGTTCCAAATTCGAAAGGAAAATGCATCCCACATGCCATTCTCATTCGGATGTATGTTATGTATACCTTTCTGCTTTGTCACTCTTGCTCTTCCTTGTGCCGTGTTGTTTATAAATAGATCCCTAGGGAGAGGGAGAAAATCCCTTCTCACCTTGAACAATGTTGACACGTTCCCTGTGTTTTTAATTATTGCTGTTTGTGAATGAACCAGCAGAGCGGTCCCTCTTTAGATGGATAACAGAGGAAATAGGATAAAACTGTTTGTCCGGGTCCCGGATTAGGGATGTTTTCGTTTTGTTAGATGATTTTCGAGAACTTACCTGACAGCAGTTGGTGTTTGTCTCTTGAAGTGTGCGGAGGGAATATTCTTTGAAAATTGTTCTGACTGTCATTGTAGTTATGTTTTTGGATGTCACTTGGACGTTTGCGGTAAGATTTGGTCTGTCTTTTTATAGTGTGCAAAGATGTGAATGAAATGGAAGGGTTTAGTGGAAATGTTGTGAAATTAGCGGTGTTTTAAGTCGAAAAAGTACTAGATTTCTGTTAGTTTGTAATTTAGAGAGTTTTAAGTCGAAAAAGTACTAGATTTCTGTTAGTTTGTAATTAAGAGAGTAGGGAAATATTAGGCCAGAGTTTATCTAGTCTAATCTGTGCAAGAAAGATCAGAAAATCGCGTATTCTTCTCAAAATTAGCTGCAAATTGAGAGTGCTTTTTAAAATTCTTCAAAATTAAGCTGGTTCTGCCATAGTGACCCAAAAAGACTAAGTGAACTTAAATTTTCGACAAATATTGGATATTTCCTAATTTGTTGCATTTTGGGTTATTGATTGCGCAACTGCATTTGACATTCTTTGTCGAGCTATAGGTTCGTTGGTAGCTTAGCTTGTTTTTTCCAATCGCTTTATTTATTACGAAGGCTGTTGCTCCAAAGCCTCATAAACCAACCAAAAGTATAGCTCGTGCTGAATAAAGTGGAACCTGTCTGATTGAATGCAATCCACATCCGCTTAGCGCACGATATGTTTTAGTTTTAACCATTTGAGGACTTGATTTGTGGCGCAAATGATTACCTTAAGTGTAGAAACAGCTCGCACTTACCCTCTAAGTTTCCAGACAGCTTGGCGCTTAACCAACCTTCTAAATCTTAGACCAGAACATCCAAAAATTCGCAGAGAACCCATAAGTTCCCTGAAAACCATCACAATCCATCTGGAATAGAGTCTCACTCCATACCAGTGATGATCGACTTTAAGGGTAATCCATTCAAAATGAAAATAAGTTCCGGAACAACGGAGAAGATCGGCCGCAGTTGCCTTCGTGCACGACTCGTTTTCTCCTGGAAGATATGGGTACAGAACCAGATTTGCCTTGCTTTTCCTCTCACCCCTGCTGTTCAACTGTGCTCTAAGGAAAAACTTCTTATTTCCGTTTCAGGCTGAGCTCGCTGATGTCCTTCGCAAACGCCGCAATCGACCGGATGCATCCGATGAAGATTTGGGACTGCCACGCAGTCCGACCACTCCCCAGCGTCGTGAAATAAACAATACGACCAATCAAAGTGAGGTATCCTCGTTGAGTCTGCTAAGCATGAGCAGTACCACGGATTTCGACGACGAACTACCCTCGTCGACAGCAAACCACTCGGGCGACTTCTCATCCGCAGCCGATCGCACATCGTCGAGTGTTTCGAGTCGATTTTCGGCCGATAGTACGCGATCCGAGGACGTGGAGCTGTTCTCGTCGAATTGGACACGTCTCTCCCATTCTGCTGCAAAGCACAAAATGGCTGTCAGACCGATCAAGAAGAAGGGCCCCAGTCGTCACCGGCGCACATTGGAGGTGAGTTCTATTGGAAAAAGCCTACTCGATCCGAATGCATAGCAAACGTGTTTCATTTCAGACTTCAGTTCTTCCCTCGACGCCAGAGGTCAATGAGGACCTGTCGAAGGTGGTTGGCTCTACTCTGGAAGTGAAAGGTTTGTTTTCAACCCCAATACTCCACAACTACATTCTAATCGTGTATCTTTTCCTCTAGACTTCACATTGGACAAAGCAAAGTCGCGGTCCCTGCCACCTGGGGTCAATGCTAAGATCATCGAGCAGCACAACAGCGAGATGAAGCAAACCGTCAGCATTAAGCGCTCGAAAACCGAAAAGGATCCTTCACCAACCTCGACATACGCCATACGTAGCAACGCAACCAAAAGTTCGATTTTCGAGTCAATGGACGCACACAACACCCCCATCGGGAATAAAGACGACGAGAGCGGTTTCTTTCGTCGATTTGTTTACCGGAACTCGAAGCGTGGTGCTTCCAAGGCTTCGGGTGACACCAAGCCGCAAGGTGACGAACTTGACAGTCAGCCGGAGACGAAGAAATCCAATCCACCGTCAGTGGAGGTGTCGAAAACTGCAGAAAAATCCCATGAATACTCGCAGAAGGTCGAGGAGACCCGCAAGGAAATTCGACGTGAAATTATGTCGGAAGGGAAATCCGCTCTGAGCGCGATGCTGAATACGTTCATACTCTCGCCAGAGTCTGAGAAGATGATAACCCACGCGAGCAATGAGAACGTGGCCATTAACTTAGCCAACAAGCCGAAGTCCGGTCCTGCTGCTAGGCAGCGATACATTCCGAAGGATCTCTCGCAGCCGCAGCTGATGGATGTAGATGTAGCCTCAGAGAAGAGCGAGGAGTTCCGCTCCATAACAAAGATCACCAAGTCTTACACCGAGGAAAGCTTCCAATCGACATCACTTGTTCGCGAAGTCACCGCATTGAAGACCCAGCAGCAGCAGCAGCAGCCAAGGGAACACTTTGAGAAGAAACCAAAGATCATCGGGCTTAGTGCGTTCCAGCAGAAGATCTCGCGATCGAATGACTCCTTTGGCACCAGCTCGAGCACCGATTCTGTGGAGATATTCCTGGGCAGCGAAATTAAGAAGCGCGGCAAATCTGTTGAAAAGTCGAAGAGCTTTCGTGCCTACACAGACGCGAAAGAGGAGATCGAGCTGCCGCTGAAAAATCAAATGCCAAGCCTGCCAGATCTGTCGGCGAAGAAAAACGACGACTTTGAGGATGAAAAACACCTTTCCCTGGGCTTCGAGATCAATGACAACAACCTCGTCAAGCAGAAACCCAGCGATCTGCCGCTGACCCACGGAATTTACACCAAGAACATCATACTGACCACTTCGAAGACGATGGCTCCACGGATCGGAAGCAAGTCCCCATTGCTGAGCACATCGCCATGCAGCAAGAACATTTCAGAGATCGAGGACAATATAGACAAGCTGGTCAAGTCGCCCTTCGTGAGTGTGCTCAGGAAGTCTGCCACGATCAGTGACTCTGTGGCGTCTAAACTGGCGCCCAATGTAACCATAAGTCCTATGCCGACGAAGACAATCGACGTCATCACCAAGGTGGAGAGCAAGATTGACAGAATACTCAATATAGAGGAGGGACCGCCGCTGCCGTTGGCTCCTCCACCAACTCCGACAACGCCCACAACTCCAAGCACACCGACAACTCCAAACAAGGTGCAACTGCGGGAGAAATCTAAAATACCAACAGAGACCGATCGCAAGTCGCTCTGCGAGAGGAACTTTTCACCTCAGACGTTTGCCAAATCGAATAGCTTCAACCGAAGCCTTCGCAGTTCCTCGGTGATCGAGACCACAGAAAACGGCAAGGACAAGGGCATACCCGAGTTCATGATGATCCAGCTGAATCGGGTTGACCCCGCGCGGCCTAAAAGCAACGTAGTTCTGTCAAAGAACGCCCGCGAAAGCAGCGAGGACCTTACACGTCGCTTCAGCAATGAAAGTGTTGAAATCTCCGAAGTGAAGCCTCCCACCCCAACCGAGGAGGAGAGACCTCCCATGGGTCGCTGCAGTAGTTCGCGATCACTGCGATCCGACGAGTCACCACCAAAGAGTCCGGTCAAGAAGCAACCCGACGAAGAGAACAACATTCTGCGCAATAGCGAAGCGTCAACGCCTCCCATCAACATCACCGCCAGCAACAACAACATGTCCCTTCAGGAGCGACGAAAGCTCTTCCTCAGCGAAGATATATCAAAAACCGATCGCAAAATGGAAGAGATGAAGCTCGAGCGAAAGAAGTCCATGTCCGATGAGGTGCGCAAGTGCCCCGCCGAAGAGGAGCCCGTTGTTGTAGTACTGCGCAAGAAGTCATTCGGCGTCATTCAGCCGACAGCCAACAACAACAAGGACGATCACACACCCGAGCTTATGAAGGTCTTCGCCAGGCGGTCTCTCAAAATTAAAGACGAAGACCTGCCCGATACGAACTCTGCGAAGAAATTCGCACCCAGCATGGACAGCGACAAAGAAAATCAGTCGTCTAGTGAGGAGAAGCTCGACAAACTTCCCAACATTCAGCCTCAGCAAAACGGCGTAGCCAAGACCGAGGTGGATGTCACCAAAAACCGCAACTCACTCGCCGACTTTCGCAACAACAAGTCACAGTCGCTGAACAACAACGCCACACCGACGAAGACGTTTCTTCCACCGATCCGGTTGAGTGGGCCATTCAGAAATACATCCTCACAGGGATCGCCCGTATTGGCGAAGAACATCTCCCTGTCAGAGTCGTCAGCAAATAATAACAACAACAACAGTTTGACAAATAACAATAACAATGTGGCGAAACCGCAGGAACGACAGTCCCTCGGACCGGTGGTGTTGTCATCATCGGTGCCGAGCAGCACATTGGTGGAACATAATTCCACCTCGACGACAGCCATCATCACGAAAACCACAATCGAAAGATCCGCAACAATGGCGAGCATGAATCGAGTGGAGAGCGAGTTCAAGGGGATCCATCAACGGCGCGCCGAATGGGAGAAACGGGCCAAAGAAGCTCTCAAATGAGCAGGCGACGGCAAATGGGACGCAAATGGAACTAAGGATTTGACTGAGTGAACTGAACGGAGTTGATACATTCTCTGCGGGTAGACAGGTAACTAAAAGGTGTCTGTGAAGTGGGGTCTTCCGAACATTGGTTTGACTATTTGCAGTGTAGGGGTAATTCAGTTGGGGCTGTTGATAAGCAGCAGGGTTTTTCGTCTTTTGCTTCAATTTAGCGTCGAAAGGGGTGATCCTTTTCAGTTTAGAATTTATTTCTTTAAAGACTTGCAACCGAGTTACAACTTTAGCGGCCCATTTATGCTCCGCTTACGGCATTCCAGGAAAACGTGGACTAGATCGTTCCCTTTGGTATTCAGCACAAACTTGCGGGTATATTTTCTGCCAATTCACACCTGATCTGTCTCAGATATTTCCAAGAGGTTGTTTGTTATTCAGCAGCGATTCAGCTGGAATAACGACTGGGTCCTTTCTCCTATTTATAACATTTTCACAAATTCCACCTCCTGACTTAGATCCTAGAAAGACCCTCTAGGTCAGTAAGGAGTGTCGTTGCTGCAAGATGGTCCTACTTTCTTTATCTACGGTCTGTCCATAAAATCTAACACGGGAAAATAACGACAGTCTTGAAGTATTCAAACGATTACTTTGACGGAACTTGCTATTCTCCGGACTGTAACCTTAATGAAACTTGGGAGCTCGTTTTAATAAATCAAAGATTTGACCTCATTGTAAGCGACTTCACTCGATACTAGTAAAATTTTAAAAGGGAGACTGCCACCGAGTAAATCCAAGTTTTTTTTTTGCCAATAGATGGCGTGATTCAGGCAGTCTTGTTGCCACATTTATTCGTATATCTAGGACAGAGACTACTGCAACTGTCGTTCAATTGAGTGGGTTAAACTAATGGTCCAGGAAGAGTGGTTCACAAGAGCCCTTATATCGGCTTAAGAGTGTCAGATTTTGGGTAGAAGCCACTTCAACTTGTGGCCAGCTCTCTTTATAAAGTTACTGATCCCGTTTGAAGAAGAAGATTGTGTGCAGAATTTTTCTCAGAGCGTCGGTAGCAATATAAGTGAAGTTGCCGAAGCTTTGGTATGTGATTGTTGATGTGGTCGGTTGAATTCTTGCGTGGGCTATCTAGTTCTTCTGGAGCTCTTAGGGACAACAAAAGGTATGCGATCGTATTCATAACAAACGCAGGCTTGTCGCTAAGAGATCTTCAATAGAAAATTTGAGAAGTGGTACTTACCTTGTCTCTTCCTAGACCTTTTGTCTCCTTACGTTTCTAACATCCACATTATTGAAGCCCATTTTTGTAAAGAACATCTGCGTCTTACAACCGTCGTTTAAATTTCCAACTTACGCTCAAGCAAACATTATCGTAGTTCCACAGTTCCGAATTCCGAATAAAACAAATTGTCCCTCATGCTCACTTACACTGCAAAAAGAACTGCCAGCTCCCCAGATGAGAATTTATAAATTTCATTCCTGTTCATTGTGTGTGAGAGTGATTTTAATGAAAAGCTAACTGTGAGAAGATGAAAAATAAATTCAAAAGCAAAAATTATTTTTGTTTTCTAAAACAAATACGTTATATTTAAATTTACATAGCAAATATACAAATATATTTACAAACTTAACAGAAAAAAAACTACAGCAGAATACAAATATATTTTTTTGTTGTTACAAGTGGCTTTGTTATATTTTCATTTATTTTACCTATAAATAAATTTTAATTCGTTTGGACAAACAAAATAAAACTAAAATAAACTTTCAAGTTATAAGAAATCCAATAAATGTTTAGCAACAAAAGAAATATATATATATATAGATACATTGTTAACTGTCAATGAGAAAATGATTGCAAGAAATTAAAATATTATGCTAGTTGTACTTTAGATGATAGTTTCTCTAATACTTACTAAGCAGATGTTTAAAGCAAATATTTACTGATGTAAAATATTATTATTAAAACTACTACTACTACTATGATATTACAGAATAAAACTAAAAATTACATTTAAACAAAACAATATGAGAACAGATTTGACTTTGATTCGGGGGGAATGATGGTGATTCACGCGGAGCTTGTGGGCAGAAATGAAAGCCACGAGTGGTAAGTCAGGTTAGTAGCTCTGAAGTAATAATGCTTTCGAACGCATACGTCAAATTTAGTCAAACTTCGTTCCGTTCTACCCAGGGGCCCTACTCTGTATCTCGTTTCGAAAGCAGCATTTTTCGAAAATGAACGTTTTGCACTCTCTAATTTCGAAAGCCGAATGAAATGTACTACTACTACAAAGTACCAACTTAAAAACGGAACGGAAAGCAATTTCGAATAGGATTGAACCAAATAGAGAATAGGGCCCCAGGTTTCGCGTAAGGGAACGGTGTTTGACTGGTGTGTTCGTCGAATGCACAATCGCTTTTTTTTTTTTTTTTTATCCTGTTTTGCATCCTTCTCAATTTGGGGAAAATTTCGGCAAATTCCGACGTCAGGGCCCGATTTGCGGCGGCCATATTGCGCGTATCCTGTTGAAATGGGACCTTACGAATTTTTGGAGATATATTCCTGGCTAAAAAGCACGCAAAAAAAAATTTGGTGTTGTTTTGCCAGTTGGCAGACATATTAAACGCACCAGTGACAAAGAACAGAAACAGAAACTGAAACAGAACAGAAAGTTTTTTCTGGTTCTGCTTGGCTTTGCTTAATTTTATTTTTGTATGGGAGCTTAATTTAAGTGCGAGCAGCATACTAGGCTTAAGAGGTTAAATACCTATTAAACTTAAAATTATTGAACTTAAGCATATAAAAAGTTAAATTCCAACTTATTTTGTAGTTGCTGCATTTTACGATAATGTCAAAATGACATTTCTTAAACTTTTTGTGAGAAAACCTATTGAAATTAATTTCGTGTTCGATTGAAGAAAAGAATTGCCCATTCTACGAAAAGAGCAAATCTAGAAGTGCTCTTTCTATGTTTCATTGAAAAAGAAAAATGCACTTCCAGGGCAATTCTTAACACAACAGAAGTGTCCGCGATAATTTTAAAGAATTGCCCTGAATTCACCAACACGAACTAGCAAAATGTCAGATTGAAATATTTGTTGCGTTATTAGAAACAAATTTTTCGCTTTTGATCCGGAAATATAAAATTATGCGTGCAAAATTTAAACTTAAATTGAAATTTATTGCTTTGGCCTATTAAAACATTCATATTTACTGTAGAAAACGAAAAAAAAAAGTGTCAACAGAAAACCAAATTTCACATATATGGTGTCACTATTACAAAGTGACACCATATACATATGTGTTATTGAAAAGAGCAATTCTGAATTTCGGGGCAATTCTCACGGTTCACGGATCTTCAATGAGAAACACCAGAAGAGATTTCTCTCTCGATTTTTGATATGTTTGTCGTTTTTCATTTTTCTATGAGAAAAGCGAAATAAATATAGCCCTTAAGAATATGCATTACAATTATATTGCATACTCTCTTCTGAGAAAAGCGAAATAAATATAGCCCCTTAGAATATGCACTACAATTATATTGCATACTCTCTTATGAGAAAAGCGAAATATATAGCCCCTAAGAATATGCATTACATTTATATTGCATATTCTTATGAGAAAAGCGAAATAAATATAACCCCTAAGAATATGATTACAATTATATTGCATACTCTCTTGTGAGAAAAGCGAAATAAATATAACCCCTAAAAATATACATTATAATTATATTGCATACTCTTAGGAGCTGATATAACTCTTCAACTGTACTACTCCCTACATGCCTTACATTATGCAATGTAACGTAGATTGCATACGCTCCGGGTGTGTTTGATGGGAATTTTACGTCACTGTTAAATTATTATTATTATTATTATTATTTATTAACAGGTAATTAAAATTACAAGGTAACATAAAAGATTATAGAGCCTAGCTGCAGAGACTATTGGTTCTTATCTAGTTAAATGTTTATATAGTTAATTTAAGGATTTCAATAAATTTGTTTATATTTTCAATGTTTGTATAGTTAGGATTTTTTAATACATCATAGATTGGTATGTTTTGAAAGATAGATTCCATAATGGATTTTGAGGCTAGGCAATTTTCTAGGAGGTGGGGGATATTTAATGCTGTGTTACAGGCGGTGCATAGCGGCGGGTTGTTTTTGGTGAGGAGGTGTTGGTGGGTTGTTGAGGTGTGACCGAGTCTTAGGCGAACAAAGTTTGAAATTTTGTGCTTTGATTGGTTTGTGGGATATCTTGGTCGGTGTTTTCCTTCGTTTACTTTTTTGTAATGATGGTGGTAGAGGCTCCAGTCGATTGCTTGTTTGGCTTTAAGGTTTTTATGTATACATGTCTGGAGATCTTGTTTTGTAAATAAATTGAATTTATATACTGGTGCGTCTTTTGCAGATATTGCTGCTTTATCAGCTTCCTCATTACCATGAATGTTTACGTGTCCAGGGGTCCACATAAGTTTGATTTTGTTTGGCATCATAATAATCTTGTTTCTTATTTCGGAAACTAGTTCGGTGTTGTTGTTAGGGTTTAGTACAGCTTTTAGAACCGATATACTATCAGAGCATATAACAAATTTGCCTCTTTGGTTCATGGTTGAATTTGTCGCTTGAAGGATTGCAGATGCTTCTGCCGAGAAAATTGAGGTGAACTCCGGGAGGGTGCCAATGCTTTGAATATAACCATCTTCTAATGTGACGGCAAACGATGTATTGGTTTGTGATTTGGATCCGTCAGTAAACATAAATTTCCAGCCTTTGTTTTTAAGTTCTGATGAAATATCCGAAAATAAAGAGCAGTATAGAGATTTATTGGTGTTTGTCTTTCTATGATGAGCCAAAGTCAATATAATAGATTCCGGTTTGATATGCCATGGAGGGTGAGTTAAGATATAGTTTTGAGGCTTTTTTGTAGGAATTCCCATTTGTTTCGCTTTTTCAAGGATTTTACTGATTGAGGATGGGATACGTTTTTTGCATTTGTGTCCAATGGATTGGTGGATGTCCTTATCAATAACTGAGTTTTTTGAAAAAACTAACTTAGCAATTAACTTTGATGTAATTTCATCGAAACGCTCTTCTACTGTTGGCAGGCTTGCTTCTGCAAGTATATTTTTTATTGGTGTGGTAGGGAAAGCGTTAATGCTCCTCCTCGCTGCCTGGTGGTAGGTTGGCTGTATTATTTTAAGGGTAGTTTTTGGAGAATTGCCATAAATATATATACCATAATCAATTTTACTTAGAACTAACATTTTGGTTACATATGATAAAGTATTAATATGCACATGACTTTTCTTACTTGCTAGATACTTAATAATGTTAAGTCTCGCAGCTAGGGATTTTTTCAAACTTAGACAGTGTTCTTTCCAATTGAACTTATTGCTAAATACTAAACCTAGTATACTTAGGGTTTTAACATTCTCAACTTGTACATTGTTTATACTTAAACTAGGTCCAGGGCAATGAATTTTTCTACAAATGTGAAGGATTTTGAATTTTTTTAATGATAGTTTTGCTCCTGAGGCCGATGACCATTCTAAAATATCATTAACAACATTATCGAGTTGAGTTTTACTGTCATTTAAATCATTTGTTTTGCTTAATATATAAATGTCGTCTGCATAGAAGCAGCTGTCTAAGAGTTTATAATTATTTAATATATTTGAAATTTCATCGAAGGCAATTATAAATAATACGACCGATAATGGTGATCCTTGGGGGATTCCATTCTTCAGTACGTGTGTATTAGAGTAAGAATCGTTAGCTCTAGTGAAGAATTTTCTATTGGATAGAAAAGATCTGACATACCCAAAGATTTTTGTTCCAACTTCCCATGTTTTAAGCTTGTTGAGCAGTATGTGGAAACCTATCCTGTCAAAGGCTTTTTCAAAGTCAAGCGAGAGCACAGACACATGATTTTTTGAGGATATCGCCCTAGAGATATAATAATCTAAGTGAAGATGTGCATCAACACATCCTCTATTTGCTTTAAAAGCAACTTGATTGGGAGATATAAATTTTTTTGATTCAATAAGCCACATCAGGCGCTTTGCAACAATTTTCTCTAAAATTTTTGAAGGGCAGGATATGAGAGATATTGGGCGGTATCCGTCAATCGAGCGTTTGTCCTTGCTAGGCTTAGGTATGGGGAGTAGCGTAGCAGTTTTCCAACTTTGTGGAATTACTGAGGTTTCGAAAATGTTATTGTATAATTTGACAAGCCTTTGCTTTATATCCAAAGGTAAATTTTTAATCATTGGGTAACAAATTCTATCCCTGCCAGGTGTTTTACCCTTAGTTTTGCTTAAACATGCTTCAAATTCTACTAAGGAGATGGGTTTTTCTATCCGTTGGGCAAAGATATTCTTACAGGGTGTGTAAGGGGGGCTATTGCGGAATTGGTCTTTTTTGGTTCTAAAGGTTATGTGGAAATTTTCGTCCTTTGAGTATTCCGACCAAGTTTGGGAAAATAGATTACATATTTGTGCTGGATCTGTTATAAGCTCGTCGTTTGATTTAATGCAGGAAATTCTAAGGGAGTTTGGATTACCAGTAAGTCGTCGGATGTTTTGCCAAATTTGCGTGGTCGTGGATTTGGGATTTATGCTAGAAGTAAACTCTGCAAAGCTTTTTGCTTTACTATTTTTAAGCTCACGCCTAAACTTAGCATTAGCCTTTTTGTAAGAAACTAATTTGGACTGAGAGGGTGATTTTTGGAATTCTGACAATGCTTTCATTTTGTCCTTGCGCAGTGTCGAAAGGGTTGGGTTCCACCAGGGGACAATGCGTTTGGTTTGGGGTTTGCTTTTTGGTGTAGTTTGTGGAATCGAAAGATTCGCAGCGGTTCTTATTGCTCTTTGGATTAAAGCTGCCTCCTTGTTGTTGTTTGGACTTGGGGGTTTGTCAGATAAGTATTTTTCTAAAAATTGTCCAGTTGGAGAAGTCAGTTCTAAATTTAGCAATGGGGGCTGTTTTTGAGTAAATTATTCCGGGTTTATAACGTGAAATTATGGGGAAGTGATCACTATTGTGTAAATCACTTAGCGTTTCCCAGGTGGTGATAGGAAATAGTTCGGGTGAGCAGCAGGTTATGTCAATGTGGGTTAATGTGTTATGTGTGGAAAGGTGTGTTGGTGAGCCGTCATTTAAAATAATTAGATTTTCACTTAGTAGAAATTCTTCAAAGATTTCTCCTCTTTTGCTTGTGACTGGTGAGCCCCAAAGCGTATTCCACGCATTTATGTCACCACCAAGGATCACTGGAGAGTCTATTTGACTTATGATATTATCCAAATCATTTTTGCCAAATGTTTGCGAAGGGTGGATGTATAAGCTAACGTAAGTTACTTTAGGTTGGTATTGTATTTCGACTGCCAGAGTTAAAATATTCGAGTTGATGGGTACAATTTTATGTGGAATATTATTTTTTATCAATAAACCTATGCCTTGTTTGGCTGTTGTGTTACTGGGAAGATTATCGAAATAACCTTCATAGTTTTTAGGACTGATAGGCGTTGATTGAAAAGGGCAATGTGTCTCTTGTAGAGATATTATGCCAGGATTTTGGTCTTTAATTAAAATACTTAGCTCATCAAGGTTATTTATATAACCTTTCATGTTCCATTGTAGTATATTTAACGTCATATTATAGGTTTTTTTTTTTGTAAACACGAATTTTTTCTACCTGAAGCAGGAAAAGGGTATTTACTTGTGGTTGCAATTATTGTTTGAGAGGATTGATTTTGTTGTAGGTTAGAAGAGTTTTGTTGGTGTGGGTTGTTAAGATATTGACTCTGCGAACCAGAAGCAGAATCATTAGAGCTCCCTGTGGAGCTCGAGTGATTCGGCCTCTGAGTCGCAGAGTCTATGTTTTGGTTGCAAAGTTTATTTTTATATGTCATCATCATCGTCGTTTAGTAATGTAGTTCTGGTTTGGTTGGCGTAGTCATTGAGAAGGGGTATTTGTTTTGGTAAAGGAGTGGTGGGCTGGGAGGTGTTGGTAATTTTAGTATTGTTTTTGTTGGTATTTGAAGAAAGTGGTATTGATGAGGCAGTTTTTTCTGAATTTAAGAGAGTTTGCACTTGTGTCAAATGAGTAGGAGATAAACTCTTGGAGGGTGTGGTTAATGTGTTAGTTGAAGAGCCATTTGATATGGCGCGAGAGTAGGATGGAGATGAAAGTGGAAGACAAGAGAGATCTTTGATGTTTTGAGAGTTTTGTTGGTTAGAGAGATGAATTGAGTTTTGTGGTATTTCGTGTTCATTCTGTGGAGGGTTTTTTTTTTTGGTAGTTTCTTTGACTTGGGTATTTTTTTGAGAGATATTTTGTTGGAGCTTTTGAGCAAATGTATGTGATGACGTAGGGATTTGAGTGGGGTTTCGTTCCTTATATATGCGTTTAGCTTCGCTCATGGTGCATTTATTGATTGTCTTAATTGATAATATTTCTTTTGCTTGCTTATAGCTTGGGCAGGTTTTTGATGAAGATGGGTGATCAAGAGAACAATTTGCACACATAATGCGGGTACATACCTCTGGGGAGTGTGGTGGAAGGCTGCATGTGTCACATTTGGTGTTACCGTTGCATCGTTTAGTTGTATGGCCCAACAGTTGACAGTTCTTGCAACGTATGGGATTTGGAATGTATTCCGTGACGCGAGCATTGTAGAAGCCAATTTCAATTGATTTGGGTGGGTTGAATAGATTGAATGTGAATAACATTAACCCAGATGGTTTTGGCTTACCTTTTTCGTCATTTTTTGTCTATTTATACACGTCGGTGACGCCTTGATTTTTCATTTCGCTTACAATCTCGGATTCAGTGACATTGATAAGACACGGCGCATATGCGATGCCTTTGGAGGAATTTAGACGGTCGTGGAGTTTTACTTCAACTGTGCAGACGTTAGCCAAGTTATTTACCTTAAGAAACTTATCAGCACTCTTTTGGGATTTAGCCATAATAAGCAGGCTATTATCACGCAGCAATGATATTTTTTCGTATTCTGTGCTGATATTGTCTATTGCTTTCTTTAGAAGGAAAGGACTTAAGGATGACAATGGTTTATCTTTAGTTGTGGAGATCATCACAATAAATTTAGGGTTGTTTTTATTTGATATGAGTGGGAGATCAGTGAAGTTTGCAAGAGGAATTTGATTAGTTTTTTGTTTTTTGCTTGGACGCGTATCTAAATCAGGGTCAAGTTCCCTGAAGCGACACCCGTCAGGCCAATTCGGCCCATGGGCCATTTTAATTGTTCGACACCAGACACTTGCGGCAAAAAATTAGACAAAAAAAAAAAAAATTTTTTTTTTTTCACTGGGAGAAAAGAAAAGAAAAAGAGTTGATTAGGGATGGGTGGTATAACGGGAGATACCGGTTTACGCAGATGTGGTAGAAGGCACACGACGAGTGGAGAACGATGCGGTCAGTTCGAAAGCTAGTCGGTGACTGGTCACTGTTAAAAAATTATGCCCTACTGATATTTCTGATGGCCTGGTAGAAAAATTGAAACGCGGCACTGAAAAATTGCAAAACCGATCAGTCATCCTGGGCATTTTACATAGAACCTTATGTTTATATACATGATAGTACTATAATGTTTATACACAAATGGTATCATGTGTTGCGAAGCGAAGCAAAGTTTTAAAACAAGTTTTGGACTTTTTTTCTGTGAAACATATTTTTAGAAGGAGTCTTCTGAGCCTCGTTTAAAAAGATAAGCAGCCAACATTGGAATAGTCCGAGATTGCCTTGGTCGATTGCTTTGTCCCTGAACGACAAATGGGTTTATTTTGTTTTTGTTTTGTGTGTAAAGTGGGCTGACAGAAGCGGCGATTTGACCCTTTTTTTCTAAGAAACGAATTATCAGCCGACGGTACGAGGCTTTCGTCCGCCAGCGATCGCAGTTATTTTTTATTGTGGGATCCTCGGCAACTCGTAGGTCATACTGCGGCTCATCTCATAAAGGAAACGGAGGGTGGGTTCGGTCTAAAGCACATTTTAGCTCTACGCGATTATTCCGTAACTTTTCAGAAGGTTATCGTCGAAACGATAGACCTCCACAAGTAGCAACTAAGTGCCAAACTTACGACTTTGGGACCTTAATCCAGTTCGTTTTCCACAAATGTAATGAAATCTGACGATAGTGAAACAAATTCGGGCAGAATATAATTTCTTATAGTCAGCAAAGTTTCAAAAACGATATCGATATTGGCAGCTTAACGTCGTTGTTAAGTACTGGGGCCCTGCTCTGTATCTCGTTTCGAAAATGAACTTTTTGTACTCTCTATTTCGAAAGCCGAATAAATTCCGAAAGTATCATCCTAAAAACGGAACGGAAAGCAATTTCGAATAGGAATAACTTTCGGAACGAAATAGAGAGTAGGGCCCCTCGTATTTTATTTATTTTACAGCAAAGCCTGCCCTGCTAAATTAAAAACAGCTTTAATTTTTTCGAAAAACATTTTATTTTTTATTTAATTACAAAAGGGTTAAACATTACTCCGCTGAGTGCTTCTTTCTTAAATTCCTAACTAATTTGATTCATTCTTCTTCTTCGTCTTTCTTTTGTTTATACAATCGCAATATTAACATTTGTCTTTTCTGGTATTTATTAAATTTTAAAATAAACCAAACAAATAACAAATTGAGTAGTAGTAGTAGTAGGGTGAAATGAAATTTAATGCTGTCAGAATCGCTATGAGTCGTATTTGCAATGGGGACGTTCAAGTATCTAGTTTAGTAAGTCTGACAGCTCTCTCACTAGATGCACCTATCTCGGTTTTAATTGGGGGAAATCGGTCATATGGGCTGATGTTTTAGTTGACGTTTATTTGGGGTAGCCGACGAATCGTTAAGAAATTCGTGACATAAGTACTTACTTGACAGTTCGCATATGTGGCTGACGTGGGAAAAGTGACGTTCCCGACCAATCTAGTTTTTGCGTTCAGGTTGCATCTCATCCAGACCAATCTAGTCGACTTCAGATAACTAGATGCTTGAATGCGGCCAATGTAATGTAAAAAATAATATAAAATATAAATAGTATCCTCTTCATCGATCTAAAAAAAACGTTTGTTTTATTGGAATTCGATGGGTTGCCGTGTGTGCAAATGTGCGTGGCGAGTGGATCTGGAGGTAAGCTGCATCGTCATCGTAAGGGCTATCGTCTTCCTTAAAAAAACGATAGAAATGGAAAATACGTAGCGCCCAACACATTTATGGGCTACATATCGTTTTACAAATTGTGTATTAGTTTTATTCCTTCACAAAACTAAAGAAAAAATATTTTGGAACAAACCCGCACTTTTAAAACTTGGCAACACTCTTGCAGTCAAGGGACATCGAACAGTCGTTCAACAAATTTAATTTGCCACAACACACAAGCCACACAAGGCCGACTATTGCGAAAGATAGAAGTCAAATAAAAAATAAAATTTGCGGCGCGCATAAGTGAAAAATACCGAAAACAAGCACTTAAGGAATTGGGAAAATTTTCAACGAATTTTTGGCTTCTTTCTGGGCAACGATTTGGGACTACGTTTTTTTCTTAAGGTTTGGGCGCTTAAAGCAAAATTAATTTTGGCAACTCTGGTTAGCAGCCGAGCGCCTGTGCTTTCTGAACTAAGTTTTCCTATTTTTTGTTCGTCCTTTTGTTTTGAAATATCTTTCAGAGCCAGTGGCGTAGAGAGAGCTTAAATTTGAAACATCGCTAGATTTGGCTGAGATAGGTTTACGAATTTATTGTAGGCTCTTAACTTTGAAGGGTAACTGGCGAAGGCGCTTTCACAGTCAATCATTTTCCTAAATTTTCCGGTTATAGGAGTGAACTATTGGTTTGTATTATAAACTAGAAAAACGAGGGAATTAAGGCGTTCGATGGAGCCGGACCAACAAACTTCTACTACGGTTTGACAGGTCATCTCTATCAAAGTAGGGTAACTGGTCAAAACTTCCTAAGATCCCACGTAATGAAACATAATCTCAAAGGGTTCTCCCTGCTCTACGAACCCGTTTACCGAGCCTAACCTAAGCGTTCGTTGTTTTTTTTTTATACGAGCAGCTGGAGGAGTTAGGGTCTTTTCAGCTGCTACTGCCACAGTCCGAAGTTCTTTTAAAATATGCTGTTGGATCAGTCTCCAGGTGGCAATTAACAGCTGCAGCTATAACCGCCTGTCCTGGCCATGACTTGAAGAATATCAAAGCTTTTGGATGTCAAAACTTGTTAAAGCCAGCCCTTGGTGCTTACACCAGATGCCTTAAACGTAGACCCATTTGAAATAGATTGATTAAAAGAGGAAGCCAACTTTAACTGCTTACAACCAGGTGAAAAATTGCAAAGGCTGTCACAGATATTCAATGCGTCCCTGCAAGCGTCCTTGCTCGCTTGCTGCTGTGTTTTCCTACAGCTGTTGTTGCCAGAGCTCCGCTAGTCTCCTTTTCTTCTGCTTCCCAATGGCTGATGTGCTGCTCTGTACTTTGCTACTTGATGGCTCTGATTTCGATACAAATCTACATTAGATTTTCTTTCAACCGAAAACGTTCTTATTTTCAGGAAGACACATCCCTCTTTGCCAAAAGTCCATTTAAAATTATTCATCATCCATTTGCCTCACTTTCAGTTTCAAGCAGAAGTCGTCCCTCATCACCTCTGTTAAGCATTTTATAGCCAAAACTGTTCATTATAGCCAATTAAATCCTGTCAATGCAAGGCCCAAAACCGGGCCGTAAAATTATGCAAAAATTGCTAGAAAATCGTTGCTCATACGCCTCCCGTGCCAGTGATATACGAGTGCTTCTCGGAAATTGTTTGTCACCAGCTCTGTCAACGGTGCCATAAAATCGTGATGAGCACTCGAGATATATTTAGCTTGACCGAGAACGATTGTGGAAAACGCATTCTCTTGGCCAGAACACAACTAGTCCAAGATGTAAATAAGAATCACTGTTGAATATCACCCAAAATATTTCGGAATTCACAAGCAAAAATAATTTTTCTGGCACATTATTCTTTGTGTAATTATTTGCTTTGTGTCTTTGTTACAATTTTATTCTCGTTCCGGGATCATTTCGTTGACAGTTGCAATTGCAATATCCAAGGCGAATTATGATGTGTGGCTTTTAATTTTGGAACGTCGTATTGAGAGATGTATGTAGGTTCAAACTGCTGGGACATGCAGGGTGCTTCTGTTGGTGAATCTAGTGGGAGCCTGTGCAGCCCTAGGTTCATTAAAATCACACTTCCATATGTCGTACCCTTTATACTCACATTTAGAATACCAAAACTCTTGGTTTTCCTTTCAGTCGGAAAAGTTGCGTAAGATTCCAAAGAAAACATGCAACTATCCGGGGCTTCAACAAGTTGTTCACATATACTTTTTAAAAGGGCTGTAGGCCGTACACGGATGGGATTCAAGTGTCGATTGACAGTACTAGGACAACTCTTTCCTAGGGTTTTTTAGAGGCCTTTAATTTTGGATTTTTCAAAGCTAATCTACTCCTATCTCCATCGAAGACAAAAACTTAAGTACCCCACGGTTCAGTCATTGGGCCAATTCTATTTCAATTCACGGTCTACTTCAAATGCAGAATAGTTTCTGTTTTATTTAAATTTAAATCCTTGGTATTATATACGGTCCAGTTCGGAATACATTTAAAAATTTGTAAGCCACATATGTTCAGCGAATCTTGGGTGATTATCGCCTTAAGCGTGCTACAAGTCGGGCGATTGTGCAGCCCTGTGTTAGCCTGGGCTCTAAGTTGCAGTGGAGGAGCTACCACGGACGTCAGTATCAAATAGTAGACCAATGGTCTCCTTACTTGAAGTAGTCCACTTTCCATCAGATTTCATCAGGTAGCTGGATATATAAAGGTTGGTAGAGGGGATCTTTCGGATCCACAAGATCTAAGAGGTATTTTCTATACGGAGCCCCGAGGTCTCAGAGGTATTTTCTGTATTTCCACAAACTGGGTACTCATTCCGTAACTTTTCAGACGATTATCGTCGAAACGATAGACCTCCAAAACTAGCAACTAAGTGCTAAAATTACAAGTTTGAGAGCTTAGTTCAGTTTATTTATAATGAAAGCTGACGTTTGTCAAACAAATTCGAGCGGAATGTGACTTATTTTGGTGATCAAAGTTTCAAAAACGATATCGTTTAGACGATTGTTGGTATACGGAATCCGCCCCCAGTCTTTGTTCGTTGATTAAAAATCAATATTCATTGAATGGCTGTGTTCAGTGTTCACTGTCAAATGAGAATTGTGATGGCTTGTTGACACTAAGGTTCGTCTGCTTCGATTTTATTTTATTATTTTAATTCATAATTTGGCTAAACCAAAATCCTGATAATTTTTTATGAATGCATGAAATTATGCTAAAAAAAGGATAAAAATAAAATAATCCTGCTAAATGTAGCAGGAAATTTGCCATATTGGTCCTGTCCAACTGTCATTCGTTTTGTGTGAGTTTTTCATTTTCGGGATGAATGGAAGGAGTACTGGAACACAGTTAAGTTTTGTTCAACCCGAAGCTAAACAATTTTTGAACTTTGAGTAAATAATTTAAATGTAAAAACACGGCAACATACAAATTAAATATTCACGGCCTTACCAATAATCAACTTTAGTCTGGCAGTTTGCGCAAAGACTCCACACTTTCCAAAATCCCTTTACCAATAAACAAATATAGTTGCCAGACTATCGCTCACTGTAGGGTTAAATGTTTATGTTCAGAAATACATGTTTATCTCGGCCATTAGCAAAATAAATCCTCCCTGAATGTCATATTCAAGAGGAGTGTTGCCCAACCACCAAAAACGGTGGTAAGGAATTTCGTAATAGGAGCGAATTTAAATACACTTTTGTTCAGCCTGAACGTTTACGTTTATAAACTAATTTTAGTAAATTGTAAATGTTTTCGGACTTTATTCGTTGGAATACAACAATGCAAGTTGTTTTTAAGTTTAGCAAAGACAACTTTTTACAAATGCATACACAAAATTGAAAAATATTGCATTTTTGTTTTATTTCTAAACATTTGAAATATATACTTCGAATATTTTCATTAAATGAAATGTTTGGTATCTTTTTAAACCGCTAGTGCTTGCTTTTTGATTGGTTTTCCTTTTTTAATAGTTACGACTGCATACATTGTAAACAATGAATTTGATATAAGCTTAGGATGTTTCCAAGATTGGACAGCTCATACCCGAATACCTACATTTTTCTACAACTCTCAGGACCGTTTGCTCATACGACTCTCAACGATTTAAGTTCTACTTAAATACTTATGGGATACTTTTTTCTAGGCATAAACTGTCACATAAGAGTTTATGTGGCACTTAAACTCGCTAAGAGTCGTATCAGCAAACGGCCCTCAGTATCTCAGGTAACCCTCTTTGGAAATGAAGTTTGTTCCCAGAAAATGAGAATTTCTAATGAATCAGTGGTTGGTGTGAAAAGGGTGACTCAGGGAAATATAGATATAAGAATTGTCAGCATTCAGCAAAATCTCCGCGAAATAATAAATTTAGAAACTTCTGGAGGAATAACAGGTAGTAGTATGTGCGAATTCAAGATAAACAAAATTCTGTTTTATTTGCTGTGGATTCATAGGAGTACACATGACAGTTTTCGTGTAGAAAAATGTCCGCGGGTCTATATTTTTCTGAATGAATTTAACATTTTGTCGCTTTCTAAGTTTCCCGAATTGAGTAATATGAGCTATACAATTCTTAAAAGATCATTACAAGATCTTACAAGCACTCTTTCGTTGCTTGGCAGATTGAAAAACGGAAGCGATAGGTCCTTAAAACGCTTTTGGCTTCCTAGGTAAATTTTTTATTTATTCTAAAACAAAACAGCCGGCTATTATCAATTTTTTCAAAAATATTCACTTGCTAACCATTCAATCTTCAGATCAATAAGCTTCGATTTGCAAATTAAGCCTAACAAACTGTGTTCCGTTTATTGAATAATTTGAAAGAGATCTTATTGCGACACAAAGTCACTCATAAATCAATCGTGAAGGATTAGAAAACAAAGGAAAGTATACTTTAAAAAGTACCAAAAATTGTGTCCGATCGAAGGAGAGGGCATCACCGATTTGCATATGATATTTGACAGATCAGCGGATATTTTGTGCATTTCCTATTTGCTTACAATAAGCTTCAAAAGACCTTTGAAAGATATTTGTTGGGCAAATTAATTTGCGATTTATATATTCCTTTTCTTAGAATAAAATGCTCGTTGTGAAATACACCATTGACCTTGTTTTTCACACGATGACAAAAAACGTAATAGATTCTAAGAAAGTTGTCGCACTAGCAAATGTGGAGGTCTAATTGTACCGTTTCACTAATGCTGTACTTTTTTACTGAAGCTGGCAACTAGCTAATCGTCGACATTAGTGTTTGATTATTAGTAAGTCCGTCAGTCTATAAAGCTGGCTCTCTACTGTTTCCAACACTCTTGACTAGTTCCTTATTGTTTCGTAATTTATTTTAATAGCGCCAACAACAAATTTTAGTGGCGACTTTAAATTTTCGGAGGCTCTCAATTGCGGAATTTGTATGGAAAATATAGCCACTGTGAATTACTTAAATTTGGAGTCGAAACTTAAAATGTTTACTGGTAAGGCCCGTAGTGTTTAATCTGAAAAAGCTGGAATATTTGTAATTAAAAACGCACAATTTTAGATCCACGTTTGCTTAGCATTACTCGCCTTTGTTTCTGTTGAAAATGGACGCTCCATTACTAGCTACATTGTTAAAAAACAATTCTCGTCGAAAACTAAAAAAAAGTACATTTGGCACCAAACGTTTCTTTTATTCAGCCGTTTACTAAAAAACAAAAATCAACCATTTAAAATGAACGCACGTCTGTCAACAGATTTTGTGTTTCTCTTCTTATTACATTCGAATGAAATTCAAATGACATCAAATTTATTTTTATTTTATTTTATTTCTTGTTCTCTGTAATTAAAATACACAATTAGCGGAAATAAGGTTGATCATTTTATTTCACTTCTGAAAAACTGAGGCATGCTGTTAATCTTCTAGGCGATTAAAAAATGAGTTTAAATTGTCAGTTATTAGCGTAGAACGGAATAAATCATTTTTGGCGCTGGTGTCCAAAAATACACTTACTTAAGAAAACAAGTTTAAAAATCAAACAACAAATAAATGCGGTCGTTTATATTTGTGGCCGCGGAGTAATCCTCATAATTCGCGTAATTTGTTTTTTCTTTGCTACAGTGATACGATACTTGTGTGTGGTTTAGCACGATTTTACAGAAATATATATATATTTTTTAAATAGAAGGTCATCGTTCTGTTTTTGAGGAAAGAAATGACGACAAAGCGTTTTCGAAAATTTGGATGAATTGGCTGTCTGATATTTGAATGTTGTCAGCTGTGAGAGAAGAGGTTCTAGGAAGTGCTGTTAGAATTCACAACACAATTCAATAGTTGGGATGAGAACGGGATTTATTTATTGTTAAGTGGAACCTAAGTCATCGAGTCTTGAAACTCCTACTTGACGATGTCTTACTACTAAATTTCCACTTTAGATCAAAGATACAGCGATTAAAAAGCATGATTCGTCGCATAATTTTTGATAAAATGAGACTTTAGGAGCCAAAAGCGAAGCCGGGGAAGGCAAGGTCACTAAACTGCATAAAAGTTATACCTATCTTTTAAGACGTTCCAAACAATTTGTGGATATTGTGTGGGCCTTCTTGTTGACAGCATATTGGTCCCTACCAGCTTTTGGGCATCAATCACGACTTAACCCATTTTTGACGCTTCTGTCACAACATTTGCAAAAGTGTCACTGATTTCCCGCTGAGTTCTGTCAAAGATGTCAATGCCATCCGCATATTTCTGAGTCTTCTAAAAACTTGTGCTCCTGGTGTAGGCTTGCAAGCTTCTCAGAATTTTCAAGTAGGCAAACTTGCAAGCTTCGCGTAGTTTTTCAAAGGGGTTAAGCTGCGACTCTAAGTACAACAAGGTTCCTTTGCTTATTTCTGAAGGTCTCTGTTAGAGTTATCTTGCTGTGACACTTTGTTTTTACCTTTATTTCGATATACGCTCTCTCTCTCTCTTTTTGAGTTATCTTGCCGTTACACTCAGTGTTCCCAGTTTTTACTCCTAAAACATTCTTCCAAAAACACGTTAGGTACATCAGTTAATTTATCAAATACGTTCTTTAGAGTTGATGGAAATGTTAGTGAAACGGAAGTTGCGCATGGGCTCTATTTGACTCACATTATACATAATAATCTAATTAATTTAAGCCGACTTTATATCTTTAACGAATTAAATAAATAATAAACGATTTAGTTAGTCTTTTTCTTTCGTCTATATTTACCAAATAATCTTTCTTTATTTTTTAGTACAACACGTCCGCTTCTAGTCGCGATTCAAATACAACTCCCCTTAATCTTTAACCCTATCCTACCACCGACAGTCCTCTCTCACATTTTCTCATTGTGTCTGTATTTATTTTCTCTTTTTATTATTATTCTTTTCATATTCTTTTTCCAATATTGCTACATTAATAAAAAATGTTTTTCGTCAATAGAATAGGTTCTTTTAATTTGTTAGATTTAAAAAGTTCTTGATATCAAAAATCTTGAAATTTGACGAATTTGAGGTTTAAAGTTTTGAACATATTTTGGAGGTCAAAAATCTTGAAAAAAAAAGATATATCTTGTAGTCTGGCATCACTGGTGAAACTTGTTTTTATCCTTATTTTAATATACCCTCTCTCTCTCTCTCTCTCTCTCTCTCTCTTTGAGTTATCTTACCGCGAAACGGTAGTCAGCCGGACTTCTGGCTAACCTTCCAACCAACACAAAGACTGTTCAAGTTTTGTTTTCGAAAATAAACACCGTCGCGAAAACAAGCTCAATTCCGTAGCTTAATCTACTTTTATTTTACTCCCATTATGTGCAAAATTTCAATAAATAAAACAGTGGTTTGAAACTCGAATAAAATGGTTAGATACTTCATTGACAGATGGCGTTTACCTGATGTGTCCCTATTTGCATTTTTAGTACGACATTCAATATGCGAAATCTATTCTCATCTGCACCAGTCTCAATTAACATCGTTGAAGCTGTTTACCAGGCATTCGGGACTTGATATATGTGGTCAAAAATGTTACTGCTTAAAAGAAAGATTAGTTTTAAGAACAGCTCGACAACTTTTCAAATTTCTTCGGTTTTCTTCTTCTTAAGAGTTTAAATTTACATTTTAAACTTAATTTAAAAACTACATTCAGGATATTTTTTTAAATTTAGAGAATTCAAATTTCGTCGCCACAAAATGTCTCAGAATCTCAAGCAACTCTAGACAGCCGCTGTACAATCGCCTAAAGCATGCACTTCAAAAATCGCCAAACTACTCGTACATGCCGTTAAAAACTAAAAACACTTGTTCTGCCTGACCGAACCGCCCCCACCTCGACTCGTGTGTTTTCATTTATTCGTGGTAAGGATGATTTTCGTTTATCTCGTGTCATACCGAAAATAAGTCTCGACACCTCATTAAAAATTCCATCTTACCGCTTAATGATGATGATCAACGGCCGGCGTTCATAAAAATTCGAAATAAAATTACTAACCACCCCCGAATTGGTGGCATGTAATAATCCGATCGGTAGCAGTGAAAATTCGCCTCACTCAAGAGAACCACTTGGCCGAGATTCTCGAGCGAAAATTGACTTTTCCACCAGTTTTCCATTTTTATCTTTAGCTTGTGCGTGTATATAGAGTGTGTCCCCCCACATTGACGTTATTTTCGATTTAATTCGCAGACTCACAAGCACAACACAAGGAGGCAGCTTTCTTGTTGTTTTCGTTTTGGAGATTTTCATCTTTCATTCTCTTCCGGTGGTCGCTATCGGAATGAGTTCTCAGTGTGACTTGCGAGCAAGCACGGTACGGACTTACTCGGGACGAATATCTGCCAAAGCGATCCAGTGTGTGTGCGTGTGTGTAGTGCAATGTGACTGATGGGACACCAGACTGCAGTGCTTCTCGTGTGAAAACCATTACCCGTCCCCAAATAGTGTATAAGTGAAATAGAAATCAAACATTTGCCCTCAGAATGCCGTCGAATTCGCCACCCGGAACGCTGTCGGGCACACCGCCGATGAGTCGGGCACGAGCTGCGCGACCACCGCGGATACAAATCCATCGCACTGGCAATGGATCCTTGAATTCGATACCCCAACCCCAAACAGGGATGCCGCCGTTCTCGGCGCAGACAAATCCCAACATGATTGGGTCGCAGGGTCAACCGTATTGGCCAGCGTATTCGAATCCGTTTGCTGCTGGCAATTTCATGTCCAAGGGCTTCGAGGGATTTTGCGACTTCACCAAGTCGGGCATGAGTTTCGGCGAGAAGTTCACCTTCGGCCTGTACAACAAATTCAGCAAATGGTCCAAAAAGTGGTTCACCCATATATTCCTGTTCCTGGTCGTGCTTCTGTACACGGTTGGCGGTGCCCTGCTGTTCATGACTGTTGAAGGTAAGTGCATTTGGGTTACTGCAGACGCGCAGGATGATGTCATGATTTCTATGGTGATTTGTTTGTTTTCGTTCGATGTTGACATTGAAAGTTTGTTGGGAATGGTTACGCCATAAATGCGGCACATGGAGCAGTTCGAATGGTGCGACTCCTGCAGAGCGAAATTGGATGGAAAGGGATGTTGAGTGAATCAGATTCAGAGTGGTGGGGTGCTTTTTTTTATCTACCAAGAGTTATCGCTCATAAACAAAGCAGGAAAGTGCCACGGGCTGCTGCAAGAGCAGGAAACAGATCCACTCCCAACAATTAAATAAAAATTCGACCTTCTATTGTTTGAATTGAATATCTTTCGCCTTTGGGTTTTATTTTAATTAAATAAAAGGAAAGGAGTCATCAAATAATGGACAGGCTGATGCGGGTCTTCCTTGACTTTAATTTAATACGTCCTTGGATATTAATGTGCTTTTTGAAATATTGTGTTACTAACTGAATGATTTTTGTTGCAGTGGCAACAACTAAACGTCCATCTAACCTTTAGAGGATGAGCAACAGTGGCAAAAATATTTGAAAATCTCTCCGAAATGACCCCTGGAAATGGCGGTTTCCTTCTTCCATCACCTTTCTCGTAAAAGAAGCCACAATTTCACTATCTCAAATCTGCCAATCGATATTTCGGGCATTCGCAACCAACTTAGCTGACCCGAGAGATCCCTTGGCCTTCTCCTGAACCTAGGGCTTTGAGTATTTCTCTCTTGATTTTATCCACTTTCGCAGATTTGCCAACAATTAGCAAGTTAATCGAAGGAATGACTTTCTGCATCCTGCGCCTATTTTGCTGTCATCCGCAGCGCAATGTTCTGGATGGATCAACTCGGAGAAGTGCGCGCTTCATTTGGAAAAACTTCCTTTTCATTAGAAAGAATTGCAGTGTCTTTGGATTTGACTACTTTAATGATATTCAATTTCCAAACACCTTGTTTCCAAATCTGTGATCACAGTTAAACTCTTTGTCGAGTTTCTTCTCAGACTGTTGTTTGAACAGCAATTTGGAAGTTCCTCGCGACTCCCTCTACACAGTTTTTGAGAATCCGAGCCACCCGAAGGAATCCACCCCTAAGGACACTCTTCTTCTCTCGCTTCAAACAAGAAAATTCTTTTTCTTACCCTCAAGCCCGGTACAGGTAGCTTCAAAAACAATTTTTAGAATAGAATTTTTTTTTGTGACAAAAACAGAAAACACTAATAACCTATTTTTTAAAAGACGTCAATTCTTAAAGTGAGTGAACAATCCCAATTGTTCTAAAGCTCTAAACAAGAATTTTTAGCAACGTTAACAAGAAGGTAAGAGGACTGCGAACATTTTAAAGCTCCGATGAGTTCTGAAAAGTACGCGAAGAGCTCCTCAACAAATCGTCATAAAATTAAAATTTCAACTGCAATATTCGAAATATTCTGTCACATTAGTTCAAAATGACGCGACGACAAATTTACGAAGTGCAAGTGAATATAATATAGCGTTCCAATCGGAATTTTTTTATTTATTCCTTTACGTTGTAGGAAATATTGACTTGAGTCCAAAAATTTCGAACTCAAGGTATAAATCAACTCTAATAAAAAATGCTCGTCATATAGAGGCACTCCAGTAACTAAGTCTCGCACTTCCATTCCATTTGGCAGTATGTTTTCTGTGCCGACGGGTAAAATAGGTCAACGGTTTTTTTCTTATTTATTTGGTTGGGCGATGGGCTGTAAAAAACAATTTTCTTTGTAAACTGCTTAAGCGATTTGGAAAAGACTCGAATTTTAAATTCAAATGGGTGCGTCCAGCAGAACTGCGTAGCCAATCTTTTGCCAAGTTATGCAAAATTTCATTTCCAAAGCTTTAAAAAATCCTCCCGCGATACTAGTAATCATTTTATAGTGTCCAGGCTAAATTTTTCCAACTCACAATGGGGAAATTTTCCATACAAAATTGCATATTGTGACTTACAAAATATTTAGTGTGAAGGTTAAATGGGGGTTTTGCCCCCACCAAAATTAATTAAAAAATTAAAAATGTTTATTAGTACGGCCCGTCGTATTTTGCAAAACGAAATTTTTTAAGCCACGAAACAAAATTCATAGCTAGAGAGGTGTTTTGATCGCTTTGAACTTGTAACGAACTTGCACTGACGTCCCAGTGCACTTTATTTAGTTGAGTCAACGTTGAAAATGTCTTTCGTTTTTGCAGGAAGGTGCATACAGTTACTAAAACGAAAACATTTCTTTTTATAATTTCACGTAAAGGAAAATTTCTATCGTTTTCAAAATTACATGAAGTAAAATGTTCATGCGAGTGGAAACGATTGAAATTTATTCTCTTACAGAGTCCCACACAAGAGCTTTGATAAGAAGCAGTCTAATTTTATCTGGGTGCAGATTCCGTATATGAATGATCGTCTTAACGATATCGTTTTTGAAACTTAGATCACCAAAATAAGTTATTATTATAAATTCGAGCAGAATGAATTTTTTTGACAAACGTCAGCTTTCATCATATTTTTTGGAAAATGAACTTAATTAAACTCTCGAACTTGTAATTTTAGCACTTGGTTGCTAGTTTTGGAGGTCCATCGTCTGAAAAGTTACGGAATGAGTGGCCTGGACAAATGAAACTCGTTTAATTGAGATTTATCCTGAGTAAGCAAAATTGGGATTATGTAAGGTGAAAACGTTCAAACGATTTCGTTTACAGATTTCATTCTGGGACATTTATGACGTTTGAATGTTGTCGCCTTACAAAATGCCGCCCTAGTTTTAAATGTTGACGAATTGTAAATTAAGCTAAATATTTTATTTAAACGGTTTTGACAGCAAAATATTTTCCTTAATCTCTCAGTTAATTTGTATAAATAGAACAAATCGCTTCATTGAAATATATTACTCTTCCATCCATCAGACTGTTGTTTCCTCATCTGTTAACAATTAAGAGCTTGAAACAGGACACTTATTGTGTGAAATTTATCTCAAAAAACGTACCTTTTTGTTGAGAGACAAATGTCAAGATGTTAGTTTAGGTTATGTTGAGTAGGGCTGGTGAGATCGTCACCAAAGCCCAAAGAGACCCCAGAAAACCATTTAGATTAAGAAACAAATCGATTCGCTGCACTCAATTTCCCTACAGAATTTAAGTAAGGTCCCAATTTTATGTGAGAAGCCAAACTAAACAGGGCCGTTGTACCCAAGAAAATTTAGACAATTCTATTTTTAAATTATACACCTTTTATTATTTAAATGTGAGAATACATATCGATACCTTTCCGAAAGTATTTATTAAGCGACAATTTTTCAGCAATTGACTTTTTGGCATGCTCTTATAAATTGTGCCAAGCGCGACGTTTTGATCTTGGTTTGACGTCTCCGCCATTGATACTAACGACACTAAAGAGAAATAAAAATTGTAGTATCCGACATATTTACTGGGTAGATATTCGTCATGCCCTGTTATTTGTTGTAACCACCAAAACTATTATACTAAGCGCCATTATATAAAAAAGATTTGTACTATGCAACACATCCTAGGAGAACAAAATTTTGCACGAGGCGCATAGTTTAACTGATATTGTCAGTTAGAACATAGTGCCACCGAAAAGTTGTTCCATTTTCTGTCGCTTGACACATATTTTTCTAGACATAGCGTTACTTTCAAATATTTTTAGACTCGCCGCTATCTTGTCATACCATTTACCAGTATTGTTTGCGTATTGATTTGAGTGAAGGTTATTAAACAGACAGCTGTATATTGCTGAATTAAATGAATTAAACGACAATTTTTTTGGCATCTTGTATTAAATCCCATCATTCTTCCTCAGAAGACAATGGGACCTACTTATAATCATTTTTAACCTTCACACTAAATATTTTCAGATGCAATTTTGTATGGAAAATTAGGTCGTTGCGAGTTCGAAAAATTAAGCCTCGACACTTAAAATGATTATTAGTATCGTGGAATGCCCATAGAGAGTATTCCAATCGTGAACCAACGTCAGACAAACTGCCAGTGTTCATTCAAAACCCTCGCCAAATCGTGTTAGCAGTGAACGAACGATCCATCACTTCCGTCAATGTTCGTTTGGTGATGGTTTTAAATGTTTCCAACTGAAATTTTGTTAGATTCTACCAATTTGTCCATCCCTATTAACATCTTTGTTTGGCCTCCTTTCCATAGAACCACAGGCGAAGAAAACCCACAAAGACGTCTACGCATCGCAAAAGCTATTTCTAAAAGCAATGAAAAATATTACAGAGCAACGCTCCATGAGCGAGGTAACAAATTCTTAATCGTAAACGTATCCTTCTCAATTTTATACTTTTATTTATTTCGTTAGTATTTACCAGATGAATTCACGAGTCTGATTTTAACCACTCTGCGCAATCATACGAGTGCAGTTCAATCGCTATTGCTGACAAACAAAACCTTGGCCGAGATGGAAAAGTTCGAGAATCCCTGGAGGTTCTGGGACACAATGTTCTACTGTGGTACAATTTACACAACAATCGGTGAGTATGGGAATCGAAATTCATTTTTATTTTTAATATTAATAGTATGTTTGAACGTTTGTCAAAAACTATTTTTGGACGATTATATTTTTATATTGTTTTGTCATATTTGATGGCGGATTGTCATTGTCGGTGGATGGATTTAGTATTAATGCAGTGGGTGTATGAATACGTTATGCTCGTGAGTGTCCACTGACTATCTCAGTTTAGGGGATGAAAAATTATATTTAATTCCAACAAATTCTTTCAGACAGTATATAGGATATGACATTTTCGAGTGCAGTGTTGCTATACCCGGTGTAGAAAATTTCCCCAAAACTGCTGTTATTCGTTTCTGAATAGGATTATGAACCTCGAAGTTGATGAGTTCATAAATACCGCCTTAAATTATGTAGTCCCGTCCCAAAGCTAAAACTCACTCCACCAAGAGAGAATGGAATGGGCCTCAACTCGACTGATAAAGTAGGTCGGTTGTAAGAAAATTCTTCACTTTTAAATGCTAAAAATGGGGAGCAACAATTTTCAATTCCAAATAAACAAGATTGACTCTAAAAGGCCGCCTATCCATAGATAGAATAAAACTGTAGGACATTCCATGTCTGTTACCGGTTTCCACAAAAACGACTGGCCAGATGTCGATGAAATTTTCTTTGAAATGTTTCCTAAGATTCCGAAAAGGCTATAGGCTATTTCGTTCATTGTCACGCCTACTTTTTGGGGGCGTTTTTAACTAAAATGTATTTATTTCCGACTTTACTGCAATTACCTAAATAAATCTTAATCATAATGATGAAAAACACCGATGCAACACAAACGGTCGACCCCAACAAGGGCATCGCAAAGCGTCTACGAGGACCTATGTGGGGTATGTAGTATCCATATCAGTAAAAGTAAAACTAGTCGGCATGTCAAAACTTGACATGAAAAGTAGAATGTGTTTGATTCCTAATCAAAATCCTATCATAAAAATACAGAAAACAAAGTGGAATATAACAAAATTACCGTCCACCAAATGACAACTGTCATGAGACCGCTCTGTCACTTATTCGAGCTATAGTTTTCTTTTTAAATAAGCCGAAAATATGCACCTAACCTACCTCCGCCAAAAAACTAATTAAAATTCGCCCAGGAAATTCGTATTCGCTCCTCTAACATTTTTTTTAGCGCTGTATTTCTCTGCGAAATTTCTTTAAAATACACCCGCTTGATGAAAAAAAAATTCATAATTTCATCTAGTACACAAGTGAACCGCAAATTTTGTAGCTTCTCAAGGAAATCGCTTATCACCGAGCACATTCGTTGGCGTAGGCTTTAAATTATTTTATTTAATGCGAGTGCGTAAGGTAATCAAAAATAGAACCGACGAATTCATAATTTTCGCCTATAATTTGTTGGATTAGTCTTTGTCGCAATGTGTCACGAGTGACGAAATTAAAGGGTAGATTGGAATTCTTTAAAACAAAAAGAGATATCCATATGAATGACATAAATCTGATGTCGCCTACTCGCGACAATTAGGTGGGCTGTCTGTAAGATTTCGAAAAGAAGCGCGTGTCGTCTATTGCCGCTTTGGGGAAAATGTGTTTACGATTATTTTGACTGGGATTTTATATGAAAACAAATGGCTTTAGAACGGAACGTAGGAGGGTGGAAATGTTATAATTTCCCAAATGGCTTTGAATCGATACTTATGGACATTTTGATTTGCAAATAAACACACAAGTGGTTACAGTGTAGGAATATTTAAAAAATAAATCAACGAAAACGGTCTTGTTCATGCGTGATGATTTGATTCCATTAGAATAGTGCTGAGTGCATGTGGAAAGCACGTCAGTACAAGTGGAACGAGTAAACATGTCTAAAGTACGATTTCCTGAAAATAGCACTAAGCGGTTTGTTTGTTTTTTACGCTAATGGCGCCGCTAACACGCTTTTCAATTGAATGCTGAAAAGCACGAAGCAGATAAGCATTATGGCTCTGTACTTACTTTGGCAAATATAATGCGATCATCAGGATGGCAGCAACTCCTTCGTGCATATGCCTATGTTGGTCAGCAATCGGTACGGCACTTGCATCCGAATATGCATTTCTTCGAATTAAGTTGGGTCTGGCTTAGTGGAGGGAGCAACCTTCATTGAACTGTAAGAAAAAAAGTGGGATCTATTTAATTTTATGGGACACCACAAAATGTCATCATGCATTAGATGTGTTCAGAGATTAGGTACTGTCAAAAAGTGCAGAGTTTCTTTTTAAGGGCAGACATATCAGAGGTCTGAATTTGTGTTTATTTTCCATTCAGAGCGCACTCTATGACCTTGGAATAAATTGACTGAGCAGTGTTATGAGTAAAAATCGGAACAAAGAATATTTTGACAGGTAACCACATGAGGCGTTTTTCATTTTTAGTTCCGCGCAGAACCTGAACTGTTATACAAAAAGTTCTTGTTTCTTTTTTATCTCAAACACATCAGAGCTCAGAATTTGTGTTTCTTTTTTCGTTCAGAGCGAGCTAAAAAATTGACTGAGCAGAAGCAGACTGAATAGAAATCTGATTACACACTTTGACAGAAAAAAAGACAGGATAAAGAAAATAGATGACATGGCAGACGAACCTTGTTGTTCTGAAACTGAAGGTTAACCAATTTAATAAATAGCAATCAATAAATATTCAATTTATTTATAAATTTATAACAAATGACAGCCATGTGCTCAAGTCTGTTTGATAAATACATCAGAACGATCTGAAACGCCCAGTTCAGAGTGCGCTCGAGCTAAATTCAGAGCTAGCTCTGAACTAAAAAAGAAAAACGCCTATGATTGGTGATCCGGAATGCGAATGCTAGTACAGACAATGGGCCTTACCAATGAACATTTTTAGTTCCGACGTAGTTCACAGTGGTTATATTTTCTATACGACTTTCGCAATTGTGAGCTTCACTAAATTTGAAGTCGAGACTTAAATTTATTGTTAGTACGGCGCAATGAAAGCAGATTGTAAATAAATTGTAGTAGATCGACTAAAAGTGCACCAGAGAATTCCAAAAACTAGGTTTGTAATTATTTGACAGCCAGCACTCAAATTGTTTCATTAACAAATCAGATTGCGGTGAACACACTCGGTGCTCGAGCTCTGTTCAGCGGCCTACTCTTAACGAGAAAATAAAAACCCTTGTGAATGGGGACGTTCAAGTATCTAGTTTAGTAAGTGTGACAGCTCTCTCACTAAGTGATTCTCGGTTTTGATTGGTCGAAATCGGTCATGGGAGCAGCTTTTTCAGTTGACGTTTATGGAGGGGTAGCCGACAAATCTAGTCAAAAAATTCTTGACTGGGTACAGTTGACAGTTCGCATATGTGGATGACGTAGGAAAAGTGACGTTCCCAACCAATCTAGTTTTTGCGTTCAGGTTGCATCTCATCCAGACCAATCTAGTCGACTTAAGATAACTAGATTCTTGAATGCTGCCAATGTAACCCTTATTTTGTTCCGTGGGGAAATGTCACTAAAGTGTCATTCGAATGTAGAGCGTGAAATGGGAAAATCACATCTTCATCTATATGTCCATTGCAAAAACAAAATTAAAATGCTCCGCCCCATTGCTTGGTGATAACTTATTTTCAAAATGCACAGATAAATCTGCCTAATGGTGTAAATATTGATTTCCAAAACATTAACCATCCAAATCTCCAAACAAAGTAGACAAAAACAAAAATCACACAAGAGAAGCCGACTCTGATTAATTACGAAAACAAATTGTGGCCTGTCGTCCGTGTCGATATGCGAATGCATTTCCATTTCCAATATTTATTGCGTTTGTTTTTTATTTGTTTACAAATCAGCGTCAAAAGCAAAATACAAGTCTCCGCTGTGCGGCGATTTTGCACATACCAACACGTCGTCGTTTAAACAAATTCGATCAAACGTCATTGTTTTCGAAGAAATCTCGATCATTACACGACAAGCCGTGACGGCATGGGGTTTACTTAGCGGTGGACTTGCCTCTCCCTTTGTTTTGTTTTAAAATAAAATCGGAAACAAACAGCTACAATATTATGTGTGTTACACTGCGAAACGATAGAATCTTTCGACGCCTGGCTAAATAAACTACACCAACTGACATGGCAGCGTCCGGCTATAGAGATCGACGAAAAACACTTCCTCCCCCTTGTCAGAAAATCTATTACATATAAAACCGTTCATTGCGGAAACGTATATAGGTTTTTGTATGTTTTGACGTGTGCACAAAGAATAACAAGTGCCAGTGTGTACGAGTACATGTAGCGGTTTGTTTTCCATTGAAACTGAAATGTTTATAAATTGTGTGTCAATTTTAGCGATTTGCATGGTATACACTTCTGATGGATTCTCGAAATGCGAAAGTACTCTTGTCACTTTGCTTACTAATGGGATATGACAGTTGATTAGGCTAAGCATCATCAAACGAAATTGTAGTCAAAGTGGAAAGAAGTAGTTCAGCTTCAGATCAGTTTGGGTTGTCGACATTTTGGGATGACATTGAATGGAGCATTCGATTAGGAGCAGGCGACAAGTTCTACAAATTGGATGACACATTCCTTCATGGGGGCAAATTGTCAAATACAAATGTAAGTTGAAAATAAATCGCGGGTTCAGAATGCTACCGCAAATCTTAGTGGAGCGAATAAAGGGTCAACTGTAATGTGATTATGCCGGCTTGGGCTAGTGTCAAAAATGGGCGAAAAGTCACAAGCACATAGAATGGGAAAATAATCAAACTGCGGTGGGTAATAACATTCAAATGCAATCAAAGGTTGACTTCAGCTAGATTAATGCAATGTAATCCTATTATGACCGGAGTACTCCACGCCAACCCACATACATAACCTAACCTAATCCTATTATGGTTCTAATTTTGCACAATCAAAAGTCTTTCAAATTTGTTTTACAAAGCGACCCAACCACAAATCTGTTTTTCTGAGGCTCAATAACTAAACGGTCAACCGGAAAGTAAAACTTAAGTTGGCTTAAGCTGGTCTAAAGTTTGAACGAAAATCAACTTATGGTAAATGATTCAAATGTGCCACTGATGCTATCATTGACACGACGTAGACCTCATCAATGCAATCGCACGTTGGCATAAACCAGGGGGCAGATTCCGTACATCAACGATCGTCTGAACGATATCGCCTTTAAAACTTTGATCTACAAAATAAGTCGAATTTTTTTGACATACGTCAGCATTCAATATATTTGTGGAAAATCACTTCGATTAAGCTCTCAAACTTGTCATTTCATAACTAAGTTGCTAGGTTTGGAGGTCTATCTTCTGAAAAGTTATAGAATGAGTGCCCAGATTAATCTTCTGCAATCATTTAATTATTTCCAGAAGGTTCCCAATTGTCGCGACTGCCCAAAGGTATATCAAATGTTATTGTCTTCTCGGTCGACTTATTTATGACATTCTCTTGTTTGACACCTGCTTACTAAATATTTGCGAACGAAAATATCGTCGAAGCATTTGAATGTGGGCGAGCCAAATTGTTGTTCTAAAATTCACGCTGTCGTCGTCAAGAATGCGATGGCCTACGCAGTATAAATCGGCGGCGATTTCAGTGTGGGTGCTCGTGCACTCTCCAGCAATTATTCCATTAATTTATTGTGTTTTTGTTGTTCCTTTTTCTCAAATTAAATCGTTAGCAGTGCGATTTATAACTGTAACGCTGATGGGTCCTTTATTATAGAGAGAATTTTTGAATAAAGATTTGAAATGCGATGGTACCTTTTTCAGATCAATTTCACTGTAGAGGGTCAAAAGCTTAACTCTAAAAATCGCCCCCTACTTCACTTAATTTTAAACGTTTTAGTGCCAACAAATGTTAAATAAAAAAAGAACACTTAAGCCCATAAATCATGAATCAAAAATTCAATGCTCTGCTTATTCTGGTGGTCTTGCTTTGGCCTTATGAAAATTAAACAGAAAATTGTGAAAAGATTTATGGAAAGACAAATTGTCGGCATGAATAACTAACATAATTTTCATTTTAAAATCTTTTCAATTTACAAGTATTTTTGCGAAATATAAATAAATTTTTAATAATCTCTAGGAAGTCGATATTTTATCGTGACGTCAAGGGATTTTGTTTTCATATGTGTCGTCATTGACATTGAAAAATAATAATTTCAAGGAAAATAAAAATAAACTATAGGCCATAGAACCATTGAACTATTCGGCGAAAATTGTTTCTGGTTGGAAAGCACACAAATAAATTGGTGTGTAATTTGTCGCTGTCCCGTGGGTTGTTGTTAAGAGACATTTTCCAATTGAGTTGGCAATCAAATTTGATAGGTAACACGCCATTAATAACACCATTCGATGGCAATGATTCCAGAATGTTAAGGGCTGTAAAATCACTCAAATAAAAAAAATAATAAGTAGATTTGTGATTAAATTACATGGATTAGGGGTGGAAGCTTTTATAAAATAAGGCACTTAGTTAAAGAGTATTTAACAACAAAATAGTGAGGCAAAGAAGTCGGAAGAAAGTATGACCGATGAATAGAACTAAAGAGGCATATTTTTAATTAACTTTTTGTTGCCTTTAAGCATGCATACTCATTGCGCCATCTGTTAGTCAGAAATACCTTCTTAGTGCTATGCATTGTATTGTAAGGAATAGGCCCTGTACACTGCGACCAGAAGAGATCTATTATGTTGGCCTCTGTTATTTAACCCAGGGAGCTATTGAGGCTCTTAAAAAACCTCAGTACCCTTCTTGGTTCCATGTTTCCTATATCTGCAGGACTTAAAATACGCCCTTTGCATATGGATATGTGTTCCGTTGTTTCCTCCTCTTCTCCACAGAGTCGACAGAAGTCATCGTCGGAAAGTTCAAGGTAGTGCTATGCATATTTTCGCCCCAAAGCGAATCTAACGTCCTTCGTTTCTGTCGTGAAGCCACAGTCTTTAAAGGTCTTGCAGGACACCGACAACAAGTCTTTTGAAATATTATGGGGATACCTTTCTGAACTACCAACTTAATCTTTTAATGCTCTTCTTAGTCATACTTACTCATCACTTTTCGACTCTCCTAACGTTTTTTCTCTCTCCTCCAGGTTACGGCCACATAACACCGAAAACCGTGCTCGGCCGATCGATCACAGTCGTCTACTCCATCATAGGAATCCCGATGTTCCTGATCCTGCTGGCTGATTTCGGCAAACTCTTCACCAGAGCGATCAAATTCTTGTGGGCCTACGTCCGAGGACTGTACTACACGGGAACGTGTCGCAAAGTTCGAAAGCAGCAACAATTCATGGACGTGATGAGCGGCTTCAACACAATGTACGACTTTGCGGTGCGACGCCCGAGTCAATACTTCTCCGGCTATCCAACGGACGAAGAAGCCGCACAACCCGATCCAAATGGTAAACGCGCGCCCACTCCACAGACCCCACTGTCTCATGTAACACATGTGTCCCATCCGGAGACACCAATCTCACCGTACCCCGAAACATTCGAAGTCGACGACGAGTTCAACCTGCCCATCTCGTTGGCCAGCGTTATTCTCATATCGTACATCCTCTTCGGTGCATTTGTGTACTCCCGCTGGGAGGACTGGACCTACTTCAATGCCTTCTACTTCGTCTTCATTTCGATGTCCACCATCGGCTTTGGAGACCTCGTCCCCGACCATCCCATCTTCATGATGTGCAGCATCATCTATCTGATTTTCGGCCTAGCTCTGACGTCCATGTTCATCAATGTCGTCCAAATCAAGCTGAGTGACACGTTTAAGGATGCCAGTGCGAAAATCGGCGCAACAATAGGTCTCACGGCGGCCGAGGGCAGCGAATCGCATATACAAACTCCGTCCGACATTGTTTCGGTGCACCTGTCAAAGTTGGATCCGATTGGCGAGGATCTCGATGAGGAGTCTGCTTCACCAATACCGAACTTCCGATCCCCGCAACAGGTGAACTTTGAGATGGCGCCGCCACCGCTTCAGCCCAAGAAGACAGCTCCCGTCGAACCAGAAGTCAAACCAAAGAAAAAGAAGGGATTTTTCCATAAGTAATGCATGAATGTCGCCAGTCAAAGATGTACAGCTTTCTTACGAGTTTATGCAGTGCCTATAGAAAATTGCTGAGGCTTTCACTACAGTTTCACTTTAATTTTAGCGGTAGTTCTTAAATTTAAAAATAACTATTAAGCGTTAAGTTTTGAGAGTTTTAAAGACCTGAGTTAGAGAAATGAGCTTCGTTTGCTTGTAAATTTTCGACTATTTAATGATAAATGAGAAATAATTATGTACTAGAGTTAAACGCAAACGATTGCACGACTATTAACAAAAACTATTTACACAGATACGATATTTATTAGATATTTATAAGTTATTTATTTATTCATTGTCTTAAATAATTTACATAATGTATGCGATTTTTGTGAAAGTAAAATATAAGGAATGTAAATAGACGTTTGGAAATTGTTGCCTGTTTTCGAAGGAGTTTTTGCCCGACGTCCTGTCAAAGAAGAACTGAAAGTTGTGGGCGAGGTCTGAAATAATTTCAATAATAAACAAGAGTTCTGCGCTGGGTGTGTTCTTAAAAAAGAACCGGCGCACTTTTGGCCGGAATAGTCCGGGGTAACATCTCACACATCTATTACAATTTGCAATTGACAATGATACGAGTGATCGATCACCGGCCTTCTTAAAAGGCCCCAACGGTTTTTCTTTATCAAAATCCGAGAATTCGACTTTTTTCTTTCTTTTCAATGAAATAAGCCTTTTTTTTAGAAAAGTTTAAGCTCGCGAACCTTCTGAAATTGCAAGGAAATCAATGCCAAACGATATTCCATTAAGTCCAGTGATGTCTTGGAAATTTATGAACATTGGGTAGGTATTTTAAACGTGATGCTTTTACAAATCCATATACAAGCAAACAATTTCATAAGATAAGAGACCGGCATAACTCCGTTTTGTACGCAACATCAACTGTCAGAAGTTGACACCCCAACGCCACCTATTGTTAAATGTGAAAAATGCGAATAAATCGATTTACATAAACAATACAGTAATAAGAACAAAATAAAAAAAGAATCATGAAAATCTGCCCAGCGGTTATCGAGCATAATGTCATCGAGTTTCTACTTGAAGAAGGTATTCGCGGAATACTAAAGCCCGTATGACACTCCATTTTTTTTTGCAATTTTTCTGCTTTTAAAATGAAACTAGAGCAGTACGAAAAATTTGAACGAAAATTTCCGATAGGAGTGAGTGCGTGCACACCAACTTTATTAATGTAGAAACGTCAAAAAAATGCATTAAAAATGTACTAAAATTACATTCTTCAGCTGCTGGCAGCTTTTTTTTGACACGAGAATATTTGACAACAAATTCGTTTGAAAATTAGTGGTTGCTTTGCAAACAATCGCTACCCCTTTCGTAATACATGTTCAGTCTCTTTTACACACCGCTGACTTTTCAACATGATAAAAATCAGGAAAAAATTTAGCCCAGTGATTGAGTTTGCGTCAAATAAATGTTAAATAAACGTGTCGGAATAGAAAATTCAGCGTTTTTAAACGATTCGGAGGATGTTTGCTTCGAATTATTCTTCCGATTAGCTGTTCAGATCATTGTTCCGACACAAGTGTCACGCACTCCAGCGTTTTGCGTTGCAATGCGATAAAGTTTGTTTTTGAGTGACATTTTTGACAGCTTCATAAGAATGGTTTCCGATATCCTCTGCCAACAATCAGTTGTGGAATTTATTTACGACTTGGTGTGAAATGTTAATAAATGTGAGCAATAAAAAGAAAAAAACGATACAGTCGCATTTTTTTAATCAAGCGAAAAAACAAGCAACAAACAATACGAGGACGTCAAATCAATTATTATTTTTTCCAAAAAGTGACACTTCAAATGTAATTTGAGGCTTCGGCAGATGGACACCTCGCTAGAACCGAAAATAACAACAAATGTAATATATCAACACCTTAGGGTATGCAATGCAAATCATGCAAGTATGCTACCATAATTTTAATATATGTTATTACGTAGGTACTAGGTATCTTGATCTCTATTCAGTGGAATATTTGATAGCTGTCATGATTTTGTGAGTGCCATAATACTTCCGGACCATTCACATGAGAGCTACCTACGAACGAACGAATTCGCAAATTTTGACATTTCATTCACATGACACATTTTATTCGGTCGCAGATACCCGCGAATCCTATGACAGTCGCCGTCATTTGTTTCTACTTTTTGAATAAAAAAAACTCGACAATTGGAGGTAGCGACATTCTATTAAGCAAACAAAATAAAATATTGTTGACCTGTTTGTGGTGGAACAAAATTTAAAGCACCGCAATTAATGCATGTACAAAAAATAATCAAACAAAACTAATAACAGCAATAAACAAATAATTATATTAAGTCCTTCCCATTTGAAGTATGTTACCTGTTATCTGTTGATTCAGTCACACCCATTTCTTTTATTTTTCATTGGGACCAAAACAAAACGACACCACAAAATTAAATATATAAAAAAAAATGCCAAGTTAGAGGTTAAGTTCGAACGAATGTTTTATTCGCTAGTCTGTGGAACGCGAATTGAATGATGTGGATTGTGAATAAACTTTGACAATTCGCGCCAAGGGTGTATTCGTTCGCGGCAAAAAGTTTGGAATTTGAAATTTCGTTATTTAAACTGTTTACTTGTTTTCTTAATTAATTATACTCCTCTTAGAATAGTAAAATGTCCAATTTTCTGTTCATAAATGCATCAAAAGTGGTTTGTTCGCATTTCAGCAATTCGTTCGCTCACTCTCATGTGAATAGTCCATTCATGAAGAATTCGTCCATAAATAGTTGTTGGCGCCCTGAAATCATAAATAGCAATGCAACTATCAACGCAGGTCAAACCAAGGCCAAAAACTCTTCGGTTCTATCTTGGAAATCGTTAGCAGGACTATACCCGTAAAAGACCTTCGCTATGATTTCTGGGCGCCTGGTATTTGATGGAGCAACGCAATGCAACGCAACCCAGCACAGCAAATATATTGCACTAAATGTTTTAGCTACCTCCTCGAGTTTCGTGGGAGCCTTGTACTTCAGTTAATGTTTCGTTAAATCGGAACGCAACGAACGGATCAACAATGAATAGAGTATGCAGCGGAATAGACTTGTAATAGCAGATTCGACTGCGTTAGCTTGGTGAGAACAATATTATCGTGCGAAAAAAATCCTAAACCAGGATAAGTAACTAGAGTCAGCTGTCTAAGCAAGGCGCTGTGATTGCGGCCAAAGGCGCTAGCTTCATCAAAATCGTGCAAGTTGTATATCTTTCTAGGTCACATGAGTGGTCAACGACACAATGCGTTCATCGGCGATCAATCTATTACCACAAGGTATAACTTTCGACATTGAAACAAGAATCTTAAATTTAAATTGTTGTAAATAAAATTTCACCCACGCATTCCATGCGTCAATTACGCGCTTACTCGTATTGTCAGGATGTGCAAGGTCATGTGCCTTGAATTTTCGTCATCATTTTCGTGTAGATCGAAATTTCTTCAGCAGGAGGTCCATAAACTCGACGAGTTTATTAGAACGTATTGCTAAATATATAGCACACGCGTTGTGTGTCCACCAGCAGCACACACACTTGTCGTGTGTTTTTCCTTGACTTTATTATGTTAATTCGCAAGCACAAAGCCTCTCAACAAATAATATATATTTGTCTATAAATTGTTGCTTGTTTTTTTTTTTTATCTCCCATTTGTTGTCGCCATTGAAATGATGTCGCCGCAGTGTGAAGTTAGGAGCAAAATAGATCAGTCGTGGTTTCTGTTCGATTTAGTGCGAAAGTGTGTACAAATTCGGTGGATAAATTGTGACTGGTGCAAAATGCATTATGTGGTAACATCCCCTCCGGGGATAGTTACGACAACTCGTTCCTCGCCTACAGGGCGTCCGCAGCCTCAGCGGCACGAGTACGTTCCGAGGACAGGAATTCACACTAACACAGCGAACAACACCAATGCCCTGTCACGAAAAACTTTGGACTCGCTCCCAGTGCCTGGAAGTGTTGGGGCGGAAGGTCGTCCGCATTGGAGTCGTTTGAATCGAGCAACAAAAGGACACGGATACGGAGAATTGGCAGACATAACTAAGGCTGGCCTGAGCTTTGGAGAGAACTTCGTCTACAGTCTGTACGAGAAATGTAACAGATTATTTGAGATGTGGATGACACATGTTTTCGTGTGCCTGATAATGGTGGTGTACACTGCCGCTGGGGCGGTGATGTTTCAAGTTGTCGAAGGTGAGAATGGGAGTACTTAGATTGGCGCCACTGTGCTCACAGGTGATGTCATTGTTGTTCGGACTGTTTTGATTGTCAAAGAGTGTGACTGGCATGCTGTTGAAGTTCCTTCTTATTGCGTTGGGGCATTTTTAATAGATCCAGTTGAGGCCAAATGGCCACGTGCAGAGGTGTAATTTGTCTCACTCAACTGATATTCATTTGAAATTGCAGCTGCATTCTTTTGACATTTCTATGTGTCAAAGTTATTGAAAAACATTACATAGAATATAAAGTTCATTTAAAAACTGTGGTTATATTTATAATAAATAAATATTTTTTGTTGCATTGAAAGCCGATGGAAAAAGTTTGGAAAAACATTTCACTCGAGGGAAAATGTGACAGGAAAATTCATTGTGTGAGAAGTGGATAATCAGGTTAGACATGGCAGATTTGGAGCCGGCAAATTTAGCTAAGCTCACTGTTCACAGTCATGTGTCTTTTCTTTTCGCTCACAGACTGGCGTGTTCCCAAATTTAGAGGGGAGCTGCCATTAATAATAATCAAATGGTTGTGCCATACAAAATTATCCATTGTGACCTACAAAAATATTTAACTTGAAGGTTAAAAATTATTATTTCTTTAGAAAGGCTTTGAGTGAAAGAAACCTAAGGGTGCGTTACAAACAAATATTTTTTTTTTATTTTGCGCCATAAATTTCAGTCTTGACTTTAAATTTACGGAAGATCACAATTGCGAAATTTGTGTGGAACTGTGAAAATTTAGAGTAGAAAATGTTAAGGCTCTTTTGATTTTGATTTGATCGCGAAAGGAGTAATAGATTTCGTCCTTTTTTTTAAATATTTTTTTTACAAAGAGAGTTTGTTTTATATTTATGGGCGATGGTTAGGAAAGAAGAGAAAGCTGTGCTTCTACGGGGATAATTTGTTTTCACGGTCGTAAAACTTCATATTTATTATTATTATTAACTAGCTGACTCGGCGAACTTCGTACCGCCTAAGATTAATTTTGTTATAAACATTTTTTGATAAAGTGGAACTTCTCTATTGAACGAATGAATCTCCCTTGGAATTAAATAAAGTTCAATGCATAGAAAGGACTTCATAGATTTCCTCCGGGTCGGCTTCATGATCGTTTTTTTCCATGCTACTGATTGAATTGAGTTGGTCCGGTCGGATTTTCTCAATAAACCAAGGCAGAATGTGGGCAATTGGCAATTCTCGCTTCTGCAATTCGACTAAGTCGAATCCTAAAACGAGATTGTCCAAAAAAATTGTGCTTAACCCTAGAAAGATAATCATATAATAAATAGCGTAAACGATAATCATACGTCTGAGGGACGTATGACACTTAATTAGTGTGTTTAATGAAACCCATGTTGGTAATTTTGATCATATATTAGTATTTTATTTAATTATGTAGGTAATATCGAAATAAATAAATTAATGAGTGCAAATAAAGTTTAATATGAACAATACAATGTTTCCGCGCCATACGTCTCGCGGACGTAGATTATCTTTCTAGGGTTAACGATGAAGCCCATGATCGTTTTGAGCTTTCGTTTTTTTTTTAAATTGTGAGGTATGTCATGGCGGTCGTCCGAAGTTTGCCCGGGAAGTAAGAATCCCCGTTCAGATAATTTTGTCCCCATTTCACATTCGATGAAGGTGCTATAAAACATTGAATATCAGTAGTTGCGACTTGTGGACACGGTGGCTCAGTGGTTAGTATGCTGGACTACTTGGGCGGGTGGTCGATTTGTTAAAATGATAGTATACGAATAATGAACACAATATACCCCCTTTCTTTCTACCAAGCGAAATGTGCCGCACGGCCTACGCACACAAAGGCCACATAACATATTCTTCAATGCTTGCGATTTGCGCCCAACACCCCAAAGCAGAGAAACATCGACAACAGCGTCACCTATCGGGCCCAAAGCTACCCTATCTTCCCAGCTGGATCCACATATAACCATTACAAAATTTCATTGAAATCAATTGAGTATGGATTCGGAGATTGACAGCAGCGCCACCTAGCGGGCCCAAAACTATCCTATCCTTTGAGCTGCAACCAACCATACACATCCACAAAATTTCATTTAAATCGATTGAGGGGTTTCGGAGGTCAACAACACAGGAATGTTCACTCGTATAAACAATAAATATACAAAAACCGTATATCCACACAAACATTGGTGTTGACGCCACCTTTCATTAAATTTCCAGAAACAAAATCGATTAACGCATTAAGACTAAGAGACCATCAAATCAAACACAATGCGACTCATTTTGATACATATTTATAGAAGGAGATAGATGAAAAACGAAATATGCCTACAGCGCCACCTGTTGAGAATTTTCCGAATTAATTTTTTTTTTTTAAACCATCCCTGATTCAAGAAAAACTGAACAACAAACAAATCATTCAAATCGGTCCAGCCGTTCTCGAGTTTTAGCGAGACCAACGAACAGCAATTCGTGGGCAAAGGTGGGCTAAATGAAGTCATCCGATGTTGTTTGGCTCTCATTTTTTTTCTAAATGAAAGACTTCAATTCTGTTTTTTGATTATGTTTATTTGAACGTTTAGAATTTTATTGGTCAAGTCGAGAAGATGATATCGGCCAAATAGGCGCCGTCACTATTCATTGCCATACGCGCTCGTTTTATGGCATTTTTCATCACTTCGGCGAGAACTTCGGGAAACATATTCTCGCACTCGTGTCGAATGTTGTCCTTGAGGGCTTCTAGGGTCTCGGGCTTGTTCACGGAACTTCAAAAAAAGAAAATCTTGGATGGTTAAATCGGGGTTTGCGAGTGTATCGCTCCATGGCTTGTTCACTTGTATACTACATCTGTCTAGTCCACAAATGTCAAAACAGATTTGACATTGGCGGAAATTTGCAAAAATAAGAGCATCTTACAATAGGGTGATCTCTTTTGGCCCACCTTGTATATAGATAGAAGATAGATATAGATTATAAGGTAAATACAAATTCGAAGGTAATAGAATTAAAGGTCCTAGCTGCGGAGGCTATTGGGTTTTCATATTTAGGAATAAATCGAGTTTCGAAAATCACTTCAAGTTTGAGAAACGACCTAACGATCAACCATTCGAAATGTTACTATTTTTCGGATTTTTCCTTAGCCTTAAGCGCTGCTTTTGTTGTATGATCTGCGAGGGCCAAAAGGGGATTTCAAGCTGTCAAACTTAAACTGTTTACGTACATCTGTTCTAGTGGCAATGCAGTCCGTTTTAGGCAAAACAGCTACAAAAATGTCGCCCTCAGAGCCAATAATTGACGCTGAATGTGATTTGTTCATATATAACGTTGCACAGTAAGGGACTTAACACTGAGCCTTGTGGCACTGCGCTAGTTATTTGGTACTCTACTCGCAAAGTAACTCGAAAACTTAAAAAGCAAATAGGACCACAAGATAATGGTTCATTTGGAATCGCCTTTCTTTTTGGTACTCGTAGTCATCCTTGGTAATTGTCAATTATTATTGCCCATTTAAAAAATTCATTAGGTACCTTCATCTATTCCTGAGTGGAGGCATGACAAACATTTCGTGTCGGTTATTTTTATATAGCTCACAGAGAGTGGCAACATCGCGTTATTAGTTCGCTCCCATCTTTGACTGTGTAATTTTATTTAATTTTTAATTTTAACTCAGCTCTATCTCCTATCTATTCCCTAGGTGCACAGCCTAAAAACGAACTCCTACTCGCTCTTCAAGCACAAAAGGATTTCCTCAGTGACGTGGAAGATCTTAAAATTAACGCAGTAAGCATGAGGCATTAAATTTGCATTTAAATATAAATAAGAATTAAAATACTTCCTCGATACAGGATGACTCGGGCAGTTTCAGAGCTGAATTTATTCAGACTCTGTACCTTCATAAAAACGCCATCGACTCGCTGCTTCGAAAAAATCGGACCTTAGCGGAATTGGAACGCTTTGAAAGCCAATGGACGTTCTCCAACGCCATGTTCTACTGTGGAACAGTTTACACGACAATTGGTGAGTATAAATGAGGGGAATTGAAATTTGTTTATGCTTTTGTTGAGCATGCAGTTCTGGGTGGAATTTCTTTCAAAGGCGAGGCAAAGTTATGCCAACTGGGATACTGCTGAGCCGCAAATGTCATTTCCTATAGTCCGCGCTGGTCAAACATGTAACGAGCGGCTATGAACAGGGTTCGAATTATCGCACTCGTCAGCGAGCTATACGTCACTTAATTTTTTGTTTTACATGCAAAACAATAACAAATTCAGCCCCGAAGTAATCGATCAAGGAAGTGGTAATTGAACCGCGGTATTTGGTAGGAGTCTTTAAAAAAAGATGTCGCAGACGTAATCTGATTATGAGAGCTCGAGAAGGATGCAGCTGGAAATCGGATACAGAAGACAGCGATATATCGATAGATGGCGTCAGACGGTTAGTGGAGTTCAAAAATTCTGCGAAGTAGAAAAGAAATGGGTTGAAAAATACGAAGCAGGATCATTTTAGAGTACGACTCTGCACGATTAGTCGCTGCAGTTGGATACAGCCCTGGATCTTAAAAAAAATAAAATAAATAGTTGGCGCAACAGGTGCGTAGGGATCCTAGGCTTAGCTTCTCACAACCTTTCGCTTTTTGTGTGAGTTTTTCATTTTTGGAACAACGAAAGGGGTCTTCAATTGTATGCCGAGTCCAAACGACTTATTGAGAAGCTCTGTCATGACAGTTGTACTCTCTGATGTTTGTCAGACATTCGCGATAAATTGCAATTTCGGTTTTTCGGGACCCCGCGCTAAAAAAAAACCCTGGATCCAACCAAAAATAGGCAGAGATCATTGCAAATCTGAAACTTCACAAGCCCTTAACTCCGATCATTTGTAGGGAGCCATATCTGAAGACAGGCTGCTTTCACAAGCAACTTCTTCGAGCAGGACTGGTCGGGAAAATCCATCACCTAGTGGCCAAAGCTGTTCGTCCTCGGGTAGCGTTCAAAATGATGGAAGCGTTCAACAGATGGAAAGTAAAGGTAGATGGAAACCAAAAATGGAGCAGATGGAAAGTTTTTTCATAGAGCAAACTCATTTCTGATTCGAAAGTGAAGACCGCCCTAATAAATTTAAATGGACTGCCTCCAGCAAGACAACTCACTCGAATGTTCAACTTTAAAAGAAAGTCACCTGTAACCACAAAGCACCGACAACTGACGGAAAAGCTGCATTCAATAAAGAATGTTGTGCGCCTCTTTAAGACCTATAAGCTAACCAGCGTTGCAAAAGCCATTAAAATCCCAAAGGCTTCATAAAATCACCCTCATTCGCTGCCTCCGGAAATTATATTTCCCCGGACATCCACAGAACGTCTCCAAGACCCCAACCTACTAGTAGAAAGCTCGAGAGCTTTTCCCAAATTTCCCTATTAATAGTCGCCCCATCAGTTCTTTAATTCAATTAGTGACGTAAATCTGAACCTCCACCTAAAATCCGTGTCATCGATGATGCCGTTTGTCTGGCTTACATGCTCGAGCAATTTTCACACCTCAAATCAGCTGTGTTGGTGTTCGTTTTCGTTCTCCCCCCCCTTTTCATGGTCAGAAAAGCGAACCATGGGAAAAACAACACAGCCAGAGAACGTAGCCGAGAACATTTTTCGCACTAGTGTATTTTAAGACGAAGACTCGAGCGATGGGTCACGCTGCCGCCGCCACGATTTCGAATAAATCTATTTTCTGATTTTTAAATTTAAAGATAAAAATTGAATTCCTGCAGCGTTTTATTGTGAATAGGTCTGTCTCTGGAATGGTTTTGTTTTTGTGCTGCAAAAATACAAAAATTGTTTCGAGTAAGGTTCTCTTTGGAATGTCCTTCCCTTGGAATGAGACCAATGTGTAATAATAATTGAATTTTTGGCACGTATCGTCCGTTTTAATAATTCGCTCGCGTGTGTATCTATCTATCTGCGGTGTCGCCATCCGTTTGGTCGGATGTGTAGAGAAGACAGTGCGAAAGGCTATAATTAGACCGCGGTATTGCGACACGGTTTTTGATCTAGAGAGTGTTTGTCCCGAGTATTTTTATTAGTGAATTATGGAACAGGAGTCGTCTGACTCGGTGGTTCTGCGCCGACGGCGAAGGATTGCTCGCGCGGCGAGGGAAAAGACCCCCGAACCGACAGTGACGGTGCGACAGAAGCATTCGGATGAGTTTTCCGAGAGCAGTACGTACGAGCCGGTGCAGTATGTAAGAATGCAGCTAAGACCGCCGGGGGCGATGTCCGCCCATGAGAGCAAGATCCTGCGGAGGCGCGATAAGACGTTTGCCAGCGCGGCGGCTCGGAGTCACTCTCAGCCGCGACAGGCGGAACGTTTGTCGTCGCCCGAGGCTAGTGAGCTTTTGAGGACTGTGGCCAAGCGGAGCCTGTCTTCGCCGCGGCACAAGGAGGAGTCTAGCGAGGGGGAGCCTTTTGCTACGACACCGGAGATTCTCGAGAGGTATCCTGTGTTTCCCTCGAAGGAAGACGACAACTTGAGTCGTTTGGAGCAGAATCTTCGTAGATTCGAGGACGAACGCAGGCGGTTTGAGTTGGAGAAGAAGGTCTTCGAGCGGGAGAAACGGGAACACAAGGTTCGCTATAAACAGTATTTGGACAGCGAGGATCGTAGACGCTTGCTGGACAACTACCGAAAGAACAGTGATCGGATAGTACTTCCCGCGGACGCTGAGGACCGCCGCAGAATGGTTCAGAGTCTACGGCTTTCCAGGAAGGAAGCCCCAATCAGGCTAAAGCCAGTGAAGCCCTCCGGGTATGAGTCGTCGACACAGCTCTCCTCGTCCGAATCAGAGGTGGTTCATTATGAGGAGCACCGCAACCATAGATCACCACCACCTGCCCCAAAGCCAGAGCCGGCAAAGTTGCCCCCACCTCCACCGACGCCTATTCGAAGGAGTGCCAGTCGCAACAACTCGCTGTCGCCCATTCGCCCGCCGAGGCGGTCAAAGACCCCAGATACCGGGAGTGCCAGAAATTCGTCAATCGAAGATGCTGCCGCCACCGAGAAGGTGGAGCGGAAAACAAGCCTGCGCAAGTCTTCCATTGAGGGTGAGGTCGTACTAAACTCGGAGCGCAAGAGCAGCCTACCGTTCCATAAGACACCGACTTCAGAGCGAAAGAGAAGCCTACTGCTCTACGATGACCAACAGATACTGAACCTAGAACGAAAAGGGAGCCTTACAGCGTCCGAAGTGAAACTGGTTCGAAAGCGAAGCCTGCAAACCGCTATCCCTCCCAGGGACGAAACCGGCGAGGTCCAGACAGTCGGAGCTAAAAAGAAGCCAAAAGGACCGACAGTGATTTCCAAAATCATCGCCTACTTCAAGCGACCAAAGGCGCCCGTGGACGAGAGTGTCCCCCCAGTGGAGCGCCTTCTTACCAGAGCCTTCATCAGGGAGATGTTTACGGACCTGCGCTCCGAATGGTCGAAACTCAAGGCTGACTATCCCGCCGAACTAGATGCGATGCGAAAGGCACGAAACAAGTGCCTGACCCACATGATCATGCTGGTTCTCCTGTGCGGCTTTGGAGGGCTTATGTTCCGCTACACAGAGGGATCTTTCGAGAACATCTACAAATGCGAGGTTCGCAAGGTGAAGCGGGACTTCATCGATTACCTGTGGACCGTGAGTCATAATATGAGGTGAGTTGCAGTCGATGGCGGCCCTTCCCCCCCACCCCACTAACACTTGAGTTCTTTATAGAGAAGACGATTGGAAGTCCGCCGCCCGGATGAGACTGCGAAAATTCGAAGAGGAGCTGCATGTGATGCAAGAGCTTGGCGTTCGTCGGTTTCCTGGAATGAAATCGTGGAATTTCGTCAATTGCGTGTTGTACTGCTGGACCGTCATAACGACAATAGGTATACAGCCCGCTGAACTTTTTCCTCCCCAAGTCCATTTATTGTAGCTCATCCCCAAACCTCTGCATTCTTAAACGGTTCTCATGTTTCTTTGCAGGCTATGGGCACATAACACCCCAAACGACACTCGGTCGATCGCTGACTGTTGTGTACGCCCTCATAGGCATCCCGATGTTCCTGATCCTGCTGGCGGACTTTGGTAAACTCTTCACCAGAATGATCAAGTTTGTGTGGGCCTACGTGAGGCGGCTCTACTTCACGGGGACCTGCCGCAAGGTCCGAAAACAGCCGCAAGTTCTCGGAATGATAAGCGGAATCAACCAGGCGTACGACTATGCTATACACAGACCTAGTCAGTACATCTACGGTGACAAGGCCGTCCAAAAGCACGCCCCATCCAGAGCCCCATCCACCGCAGGCGCCTTCCAAATCGACGATGAGTTCAATCTACCCATCTCGCTGGCCGTCGTTATCCTGATTTTGTATATCATCGTCGGCGCGTTCATCTACGCCATACGGGAAGACTGGTCGTACACAGAAGCTTTCTACTTTGTCTTCATTTCGATGTCCACAATCGGCTTTGGCGACGTTATACCGAACCATCCCATCTTCATGATGTGCAGCATCGCCTACATGATCTTCGGCCTAGCCCTGACCTCGATGTTCATCAATGTAGTGCAGATCAAGCTAAGTGATACGTTCAAGAAGGCCAGTGCGAAGATTAGCACAACGATCGGGCTGACAACGGGCGAATATCAGCAACCGAAGTTGGATGCGATTAGGGAGGACCCACACGAGGATCATCACGAAGCGGGACACTCGACGGCAAAGCCACATCCAATTCTGCCCAAAAGGACAATCTAGGAGGGGGAATTTTCTTTTTTAAATAGAACTCTGGTCAGAAACGGCGTTTTCTAGAGTCTTTGAAAGTGCCTATACGAAATTGTGAAATTAAATGAGACTTGGCAGATCTTTTCCCACAACTTGTGCTTGTAAACATGGTTTTGTTTGAGTTAAGAATGTAAATACATTTTTCAAAGTGGTTCGAATTTTGGTTTTAACGGCTTTTGACGAGAGTTTTGATGGTTAATTTGGCGAAATAGGCGAAATTTACGCCCCGGATCTACGACTGAAAGACTTTTTCTCAGTGTTTCCAAGAGTGGTGTATCAACGCCTTCCCCAAGGGCAAAGGGCTTTCGATCGACTTAGCTGGGGGTGGACAAAAATTCCGCGAATGTCACTTTAGTAGAGATTTATTGAAGACGCTACCACAGGACGAGAAATTCAGAACTTCCCTGTGAGGGACCACAACGCATCTCAGACAAAGAGGTCTTTTTTAGGAGACTGTGACCTAAACTTACTACGCGACAGACACAGCTGTGTATTTTTGTCGAATTGCCCTCTGCAACCACTGGCGAGGCAGATTTTTTAAAGGAGACCGACCCTTCAGGCTTTCTTTGGTGCTCTGACAGTTCGTTGTGGAATTCCACGACCTGAGGTATTTACAATTTAACCTCCATTTCTTGACTGGAGATTTGCATTGCAAAACGACACGACAAACATTTTTTTTTTTCGAACCGAAATTTCCTCACTAGATGGCGGGCGAAGCAATTTTCTTAGACACAACTCTTAAATAAAATGACAAAGGGTGGGCGCTACCATTGTATATAAACATTCTCTATATACAATAGCGTTACCCGCCTCTAAACAAAAGGGCAGCGGTCGGTGGGATTTCTCACAAACAAAAGTACAATTTCAATTCACACACTCTCCCCCAAACTGTTTCAGTTCCTCCCGAAAGTATGCAACAGCTTCCATTTTTATATTCACCACAAAAAACAAATTTAAATTTTGTTTACTTCTCTGCGCACAACCAAAGGAAAACCTATCTTTCACCACACCAAACTAGACACTCTTTACTTTGCTTCGCTGTGTTTTCGTCCTCGCACAGCTGTCGTCGCCAATTGCAGTCCGTCTGTCGCCGCGAACGGTTGTTACTCTTCGTCCAATTCGAATCTGAACGTGTGCGAAAACATCGTCATCGTCATCCCCTGCGCGAGTCAAATAAAAATAAAGCAAACGCTACGCATCCCTCGGTAATAATCACCGCACCTCGTGATCGTGATATCGTGAAAGCGGATTCGTGTCGCTGCTGTACGTGTGGAGGTCTATTTCTGTAGTCCTCTTGCCGGCGACATTATCTCATTCTCTACCCCTGCTTGTGGTGTTGTTGGTTATATGGTGCAGTGAATCACAATTACCCAACGAAAGGTGGTTGTGTGTGTCCGCTATAATTATTGTTGTTTGTTGCTGGCTGCCCCTGTCCTGCCATTTAATATGAGATTGTGAAAAGCCTCACCTTTGGAAGGCGAAAAAAGAAGTGTGAATCGCGTCGTGGAATAAAGTGCAACAGTAATAGGAGCTACTACTACTACAAGCATAAGGAACGCGCTAAAATGTCAGCAATTAGCAGCCGTCACCAGAAGATGGAACAACAGGTAAGTTGAGATGCGGTTTCTGTCGTTTGTTGTGCTTCGATGGATGACCCGGATGTGTAGCGGAACGGGTTTTCCAGTTTCATTAGATCTGTTGTGTCACATAATGGTTTGCATAAGCATTCCTCCGATTGTGAAGGATAAATACCAAAAAAAAAATATATATTAATCGATTGACGGGATATTTATGTTTTGCTATTTATCAGAATCGACGACAGCACAATTACCCGATGGAATATAGCCATAGCAATGACAGGACAGGCAACAAAACAGGAATGGAAAAGGGGAAACAGAAATTCAATTGTTTGTTTTCAAACGATAAACGACATCTGCTGCTAGGGGCAACGTGGTTTTGAGTGGAATTTTTTTTGTATTCCACTGCGCTTTGTTGAGTGTCCTTTTGAGAGGCAGTTTTATTGTGTGAGTTTTTCAATTGGCAATGCATTGCACACGCACTGTTCATCTGGCGGAATAGGAAGTCGCTTTCACGATGATGATAAAAAGAGCGTTGGGCTGAACTCCAAAAGGCAGTACTTCTGCATCAAGCGTTCAAAAACACAAGCTGATTACTATGGTGCAATGTATACCCATTGTGAACGCATCAACTGCACAAACAGGGCATCAAGAATGGGAACGTTCAAGTGTCTAGTTTAGTAAGTCTGACAGCTCTCTGACTATATCTGTCTCGGTTTTGATTGTATGAAATCTGTCATATGAGCAGCTGACTGAGTACATATGCGAACTGTCATATGTGGCTGACGTAAGAAAAGTGACGTTCCCGACCAATCTAGTCTTTGCGTTCAGGTTACATCTCATCCAGACCCACCTAGTCGACCTAAGATATCTAGATTCTTGAATGCGGCCAATGATTATGATTCAAATGACATTTGACACTTCAGTTTGAACCGCCAAATAGGTGGATTCATCGCCCGAGTCGTAATCATAACTCGTAAGTGAAATAAATTTATTTTGTAATATTCTGCTGAGTTTAATTTCATTTGCAGTAACAAAGTCGTAACAATTGCAAAGCAGAGCCAAACCATTCATAACCTGTCAGAGTACATTTCTCAATGAGCATTTTTTTGACGTATTGGAATTCAGCGCGATATATTTTTTAATTCAAGTCAAACAAAGAAGTACCTACCGAATGCAGATCGCTTGATACTATTACCTTTGTTTTAAGAATAATATGGATCGTTGTGTCCTCCACAACTTTGATCGACGGCTGCTAAACGTGGAGACTAAATTTCGGACTAAAGTTTCTAATACGGAAATTAGGTTATTCTTTTCTCCGTTTTTGCTTGCTTAAGCCCCTATGACACTTCATTTTTTTTTTCATTTTTTCCTCATATTTATCATATGTTGAAAAGTCCGCGGTGTGTAAAAGAGACTAAAAGTGTATTACGAAAGGGGTAGCAATTGTTCTCAAAGCAACCACAAATTTTCAAACGAATTTATTTTCGAATAATCTTGAAATGTCAGAAAAAAAAATGTAAATTTGAAAAATTTAATTTGAATACATTTTTAATGCATTTTTTTTGACATTTCTACATTAATAAAGTTGGTGTGTACGCACTCACTGCTATTGGGAATTTTCGTTCTAATTGTTCGTACTGCTCTAGTTGCATTTTAAAAGCAGGAAAAATGCAAAAATAAATGTAGTGTCATGCGGACTTTAAGCCTAGTATCCTACTCGCGCTAAATTTGATCTCCCACACAAAAATGTCTACAAAGATAAAATTTAGCGAGCGCAAAGCAGTATTCTATTCGCACGCTGAATTCTTAAGTTAGTACGCTGCTCGAGCTAAATTTTCGCTTCCATACAAAATTCTCTCCAAAATTTAGCTGAGCTAAATATAAGCGAACCCATTTAGCTGAGTGGTACGCAGCTCGAGCTAAATAATCAAACTTTTGTTTCACCATGTACTTCATGTGTGTCAAAATGTATGTCACAATTTATGTCAAAATTTAGCGTGACCATTTAATGCGTCCGCACATTTTCTCAACCTAAATTGTGACAGGTCGTTGTGTTTTGTTGTTGTGTTGCGGAAAAGTATGCAAGGATGAGCTTTTTTAATTACTTCATGGACGAGAAGTACCTAGAATCGGAAACAGTAGAAATAAGAGAGAATTACATTTTCGAAGGAAGTTTTTTCAAAGCACAGCTGTTATCTGTGACACTTATCCACGGCGTGCTCTATGTCAAAATGTAGCTGGGAATTTAGCTAGTGTTTGGAGAGAAAATTTGGAGAGCAGATAAAATTTAGTTTAGCTCGAGCAGCGTACTAAGCTATAAATGGGCCGATAACAAATCTCCACTCATTTAGCTCGTGAAATAAATGTCGGGTTACATGAAATCGAAGATAGATTCTGACGTTAAAAACGGAAAAAGAAGTTTGTGTTGTGTTGATATTTTTGTTTGGAGGAAACCGCAGAGGACAGAAAAGAAAAAGCAAAGCTAAAAATTGGAAAATTCGTTTTTTTAAGCTTCAATCGTACGTCTTTTGCAAATCGGTAAAATTCGTTTTTTTTTAAGCTTCAATCGTACGTCTTTTGCAAATCGGCAGATTTGCCTTAATTTATGGGACACGAAGAAAAGTGTCTTCCTCTGCTTGCTACTACAGAAATTATTTGAGCTGCTGCAGTAATGATAATATTTTCTTCCATTTTTCTTACATCCATTGTTTTGGAACGATTTAAATACTGCGATTTCTCTGAATTTTGAAATTCGAAAATTATAAAAATCAAGTTTACTGTCATAAACAAATGATTTTTGTCCCATCTATGTGATGATTAATAATTTAAGCTTAGTATGCTGTTCCGCTAAATTTTATCTCCCATACAAAAATGTCTACAAAGATAAAATTTAGCGAGGCAGTTTAGCAAAGCAGTATCCTGTTCGCTCGCTTAATTCTTAACTTCATAAAGATGGGCCGATGACAAGTCTCCACTCAGCTAAATGAGTGGAGCCTTGTCATCAGCGAAATAAATGTCCGGTAAATCGAAGATAATAAATGTTGACAGAAGAAAACGAATGGGAAAAGCTTGTGCCATGATTACATATTATGGATTTTTTTCGGTTTCCTCCGAACGTTAGTGTGACAAATAAAAAAAAAACGCAAAACCAAAATACAAAATAATTATTTAGCGAGCATTTATCTTTGGTGTGGAGAAACGAAGTGGAGACTAGGGACGTTAACATTTAGTGAGAGTAGGACACTTGGCTTTAGTATAGATTACTGAGACGTTCGGATTTCTAGTTTAGTAAGTCTGACAGCTGACTGAATTGGCACGATGGTCACGTGAATATTTTTTTTCAGTTGTAGTTGGAGGGGTAGCCGACAAATCTACAGTCAAGAAAATCCTGCCTGAATACTCATTTGACAGTTCGAAGTGTCAAAATTCAAAGTTAACCGCGAGAATACAAAAACGATTCAAGTTAACTAGTCAACGCGTTCGTATATCTAGCCCAGACAAATCTAGTTGATGGTTTACATGAACTAGTTAATCAAACGTCCCCATTCAGAGGATATATTTCTTCGCAAAGTGTTGAAAATAACTTTCTTTTATGTTTTAAAATATTTTTTTCTTTCAGTTTTGGCTAGTAAATTGCATGTTTGCTCCTTAATAAACTCAATTTACGCGAGCGGGAAGAGCAAAGTAAAAAAGCTGGCTCAAGAGTATGACACATCCTACAGCACGAAATAGGAATCGGAATGAATTATCAAATCTATTAAGAATAGAAAGACCAAAAATCAGTTATAGCTGGGGCCATTTAGGTACAGAGTAGATGTACTGCTACACCTGCTTTCTGTTGACATTTTCGGGAAATGAATGGCTTCTAATACTACGTTTCCACCGAAAATTTACTACGAGACTTAGAAAAATCTCTGTAAATCCCCCATAAATCTCGGGATTTATCATACAAAAGTTAATCTTATGAAAAGGGAGATTAGAAATGAATCTCGATTGCATGTACAGTCCAATTTGTGAACACACTTTCCACAGGTCGAGATGTCAAAATTACAAAGCAAACAGAACTGAATTTATTTCTGAGAGCAATCAATTTTTAATCTACAATCAACTGCGACAAGTTGCAACTCATGTTTTATTACTTTTAACTATTGAATTGGTTGATTTTTTTCAATTATCACAATTTTGAGTTGTTCAATTTGACAGTAGTTGACAATATCAGGTCAAATCTTGTTTGTTTTTTGGTGGAAACACCTCAGGATTTATTTGTAATCTCTTGCCCTAAATCTCGCGCTTAGTGTCCGGAGGAAAAGTACTATAAAGTAGTTTTAAGTCTCAGGGAATCTTAGAAATGAAACAAATTTCGAATGGGCCATAATGAACATTAATTTTGAAGGGTTTAGCAAAAATTACAAAGCAGTAATCCAAAGTCGATCCGAATGAAAGATGAAACCGCGCAGTTGAAATTTTGCACAGATGGATCTCAAATGACGAAATTTACGGAAGGGGTTCATTCAATCACAAGAACTTAAACTTTCTTTAGGTCTTTGTAACCAGTGCCTTTCAGACGGAAAGGATGGATGTACGTAACCTAAGGCACCTTACGGAATTCTTTATCGTCATTTAGGTAGACCATACCAACCATGGATGCACCAACAATCAGATTGCGGATGGTTTTTTAGCTATCATGTGCTGTTCCTTTAGTCAGACAACGCAGCAGCCTAAAGACATAACTGACACTGAAACTAAAGGATAGAGAGAAATATTAGTCGTTTAAAACAGAAGCTAGACAAAAGGCGAGGTCATTCTTCCCTGAGATGAATTTATTTTTAGGTAGGTCGATATAAAAAGAACTGTATGACAATTTATAAAAGTGGCCAACATGAATAATTGTTTAATCAAAAGAAGCGTCCTAAGGGCTTCAGGCGGGCAACAGAAATAAAATATAACGTTGGAGTAACAAGTGGGTCTTTAGATGACCAGTGGCCCCACTTCCCTTCCATATTTGAAACGCATGAAAAGACGTGCCGTCTTAAGCTTTCTGCCTCTCGATAATCGGCAAATGTCCAAGAGGAGTTGAGAAGATGACGCCCTGGAAACGATTTAAAAGGTAACCAATTTTGAAAGGAATAGAAGGACCTACAGTTTACAGCTTTCCCACTACAGATATATACTCTCGGGTGGTTTTCAAACGTTCGCCAGTTCAGAATGTGACTCAATGGAAACCATTTAAAGGTAGTAAACAACACGCCTTCTATTGACTTCAGTTTTCCGATTGAACTCGTTTAAGAACCCTCATTTCAAACGTTGTCATCTAATCGATATTTTTGTTTGGTTTGGTACGTTTTTATTGACAATTTTTATACGCCACACCTAGCAACGACCAGTCTTCACAATAACACACCGCTACGCACAGTCAAAGGTGACACAATCGTACACAACCCAAACTCAAACAAATTAACTGTCAGGTCTTAGAATTTCAGACAAATTTATAACTTGTGCGGTTGTGCTGAAACAGCACAAAAAATATAAGTGCGTGGACCACGAAAAAGGTATGTTCCATAAGGCACCTCAAGTGGAAAAAAGGACTTTGCAACACAAGGCACACCACCCATACACACACCTGATGTTGTGCGTAAAGTAATTTAAATTATGTCTTTCTCTCAAATAAATTTCGCATTTGATTTTTATTAAATCTTCAAAGTTAAATGTTCAACAAGAGAATTTTAATTCGCATGCCAGTGGCAGGTGTGATACATTCCAATTCGGAAACATTGCGCTTGCCAAGTGGTGATGAAATTGATTTTATTCCCGCTTACATTCAGCATCAGTTGAAAAAAGAACCGAGGACTACTATCTGAGGAGCAACAAGAAAAAAAAATGCTCCCCGTAAGTCCCTCGACAAATTCCTTATCCCCTCAATATTGCTGTTCCGTATTTTAGTTTAGTTATGCAAATCGCGTCGACGGAAGCCTGCGTAAATAAAAAAAATTGTCTCAGGATTACATGCTGGAGTGTTTATTTAAAATAGATTCAGAGCCCAGATCCCAACATTTATGTTCCAAGTATGTTTCTAAAGTAAAGTAAGTGTGTTGGAGCAGAGGATATGTAGATAACCCGTTTAAGAAGAAGGAATACATGCCATGCGGGAATATGGGCGAGAATTCAGGCCAATTTACATGATTTTGAAGAAGGCAACCCTCGAAGTTTTTGTCGGCGCAGTGGCTTAATGGTTTGTGTGTTGGACTACTAAGCGAGGGGTCCCAGGTTCGAACCCAAATTCCAACTTAAGGATTTTTTCACTGCGCCACCTCTCGCGAGCGTCTGACAAACATCCGAGAGTATAACTGTCATGAAAGAGCTTCTCAATCGGCCTTTTGGACTCGGCATAAAATTGTAGATCCCTTCCATTCGTCCCAAAAATAAAAACTCACACAAGACGAATGGTTGTGAGAAGCTAGGCCTAGGGTCCATACGGACCTGTTGCGCCAATTATTTATTTTTTTTAGATACATCTTAAACATTTTTAAAACGTTCCAAAAAGGAAAATAAAAATGCATTCGGCATTAAAATGAAAATAATATTCAACATAAAATAAATATCTTACGAATTATTGTCTGGGTTTCAAGTCTCATTATTCTTGATTTTTCATATAAAAATGACACAGAAAATTTAAGAATGAGGTAAGGCTTTTTTGCATACATTCCAATGTTTACAAAATAAATAGATTTATTATTTTAACAAATACTCGAGCAATTAGGAATAAAATTTGACCAAAAAGTAAAATCCCTTTCTTTTTACCCGACTGCACACAGAGAGGGTAATGTGTTTCGCGCGTATCCTATGTACGTTCCATCGGGACACCCTGTGGCCTAAACAGCTTGACCGATTTTAAAGAGTGAGGTGTCATAAGATTCGTATACCTCCCCGGAGTGTCATAGGCTAAACAAAAAAGATATAAATCTAAATTTAAAGAAAAACGAAAAAACCCAATTGTCAGTAAGAAATGTCAAGATATGGAATACACTGAACTTTGAAATAAATTACGTTCTGATCTATTCACAATAGCATCGCAACTCATACCCAGCTAAGTTTCGCACCCAGCGGCATCTACATTTCAACTCAACATCCCAACTGACAACCAAAATTCGCATCATTTATTTTTAGTGGATAGTGTTACTAATATTATGTTGATAGTAAGATTCAAGTTTATATAGTCTAAATAGATACATTGGGTTCGTTCGCGTACGCAGTTTGAATCGAACGCAATCGATATAAATCGATCGCAATCACACAAAGTCTATACACGTACTCATCAAAAATGACAGAAAAAGAGAAAATTAGCAAAATAACGAGTAACGAGTGGTTCGTCTATTGGCTCGAAACAGCTCAGAGAATTTTAACCGGCAAGTACTGAAATATATGTCAAATGCACAAAGTTGTCAAGAAACAAATTCAAAATCCGGCTTAAAAATGAATTGCACAGAACATAAAATCTGTAAAAATAAAGAAAATACGGTGGTGGTCGAATGTTGTCCTAGAACGTTTCATATGTTGCAAAAAGGTAAGTAACATATTAATTTGTGATATGGATTAGATGTCAAAGAAGAAAGTTGCTGAAAGTAGCTCGAAGTCTATCCACATACTTTGGCGTATATATTCAGCTCTCTGAGAAAGTTTTGGTAAATTTTTGGAGTTTGACGGATTTGTAGAATCGGGAAAGTACGCGAATAGAGCTTTTACCCGACTGGACACGAGGAGGGTTATGTGTTTTGTGCGTATCCTATGTACGTTCCTACGTGACGCCGTGTAGCCTAAACGGCTTGACCGATTTTGAGTAGTGAGGTGTCATTAGATTCGTATTCTTTTCCGGAGTGTCATAGGCTAAAAGGATAAACATAAAAAAAGTTAGTTTAAAAAGCCAAAAAAAACCCGACTGACTGTAAAAAAAAAATAATTAAAAAGATATGAACAAGACACATTCAAGTACCTATACCTTACTATTTGACAGTCGCCGGGTACTCAATACTCATATTTGTTAGGCTGTGTAGGTATATAGTCTCCGATTGTCAATAAGTTAGGTATAGGTACTTGAAAGTGTCTTGTTCATATCTTTTTAATTATATTTTTTACAGTCAGTCGGGTTTTTTTTTGTTTTTTAAACTAAATTTTTTTTTATTGTACTTTGAGGTTTGAAAATCGCTTTGTCCCTTTTAGCTTATTATTAGTGAGAAAATCCCGCAAAAAGTGATAAATCCACCGATCTGGTATCACTGCTGCACTGTCTGATGTGTCTTAGGTAACGAAACCTATCTGGCTATGAGAAAAAGAGAGAACGAAAATGTGTGAACAGTAATATACGAAACGAAACGTAACTCTTTCTATCTTCACTAACTTATATCTCCCTCTCAACTTCCGCTCGCAATTTCAGTAACGCTTCCCTGGGTTACCCCCCCAAGTTTTACTTCAAAAAATGATCTTTGTCTTATTCTATATCAAAGTCACTTCTAATACAAAACACCCTTTAGTTCAATTGATTTGTTCGCAATTCGCCTATTTGCAAAAAAATGGGTTAAAAGTAACTAAAGCTCTTTTAAAAAAAAAATGAGTATTCGGCTTAAATCAATGAAATGTTTAACTTATATCTCTTTTATGGATTGTCGGATTAAGTTTTGATTTTTATTTGTAAAAGTTTTATTTTGCGACACCTTAAAAAAGAAACTTCTTCTACAAAAGTCAAAAACGAGTATGACAGGTCTGACGTCTATGTCAATGTCAATGTTACTGGGATTATGTGTTGCAAAAACCAGTGCGCTGTCCCTGTCAAAGTTGTTATGCCATTGCGGACGTTCAAGTATCTAGTTTAGTAAGTCTGACAGCTGTCTGAATAGATGTATCTCGGTTTTGATTGGCTGAAATCGGTCTATGGAGTGGTAGCCGGCGAATCTAGTTAAGAAATTCGTGACTGAGTACAAAGTTGACTACTAAGGGCCGTTTGCTCATATGACTCTTAACGATTGAAGTTGTACTTAAATACTTATAGGCTACTTTAGGAAATAAACTGTCAGATAAGAGTTTATGTGGCACTTAATTCGCTATGAGTCGTATCAGCTGAGTGAGTACTAGGCTGAGGTAGAGTGACGTTCCCGACCAATCTAGTTTTGCGTTCAGGTTACATCTTATACAGACCAAACCAAACATAAGCACCCCTATCGAGGTATCCGTTCGGAACGGAATTTTCTCCGATTTCTACGCAATCGAAGAAATTCCAATCGAGGTATCCGTTCCGATACAACTTTCGGAAAAATTCTCCGATGACATGTAGCGCACCTGGTCGCATTGCGGGGAACCGCCTTATACCACTTACATTTGACAGCTACGCTGCACATTTTCTCCGAAACTCTACGACAACTTATTGATTCATTTTGTTCCGAAACGGATACTTCGACCGCAATTTGAGTTCCGATTAGATTTGACTTTCGTTTCGGAATTTTTTCCGAACGGATACCTCGTAGGGGTGAAGATAACTAAATTCTGGAATGTGCCCAAAGTTACACCCAACTTGAAGTTGGATGTCCTTTCATTTTAGTTTTCACCTCTAGGTGGCGACACAAAAACGTTTACATTCAACGCCTCTACTAGGTGGCGCTCTAAAGTAGTTTACACGGTGTTTAAAACAATCGGGATTGAAGGGTTAAATGGAAACTGTTTCATTATACCTTCCACAGGAAGGTATATTCACTTTGTCATTACATTTGTAACGCCAAGAAGTAATCACCGGAGACCTCATAAAGTATATATATTCTGAATCAGGATCACATTCTGAATCGAATAAGCCATGTCCGTCTGTCTGTTGAAAGCACGATACCGCCCAAAGGAATTAACTTAGGTGAATGAAGTTTAGTGAAAGGACTTATTTTGATTGTCGTTAGTTGGTATTAAAAATGGGCTATGTCGGTCAAGTAGTTCTGGTACGTCCCATACAAAATCAATATTAGAAAACACATTTTGAAAACACGAAAGCGTCGAATGGAATCCACCTAGGCAAATGAAATTTTGTGACATTTATTATTATTATTGTCGTCAAGTTGGTATTAAAAATGGGCTATGTCGGTCAAGTAGTTCTGATACCGCCCATACAAAATCAATATTAGGCCTTGTGTCTCTCTGTCTGTTGAAAAGAGGATAGCGTCGAAACAAATCGACCTAGGCAAATTAAATTTTCTGACATTACTTATTATTATTGTCGTCAAGTTGGTATTAAAAATGGGCTATGTCGGTCAAGTAGTTCTGGTGCCTCCCATACAAAACCAATTTTGCATGACTTGTATGCAGTGGAGGGCATCAAAGCATCGGCCAGGCCGATGATAACACTTTTACTTGTTTTGGTTTTAACGACCGAGAAAAATTGGAGGGGAAATTGCTAAATCGGGCGTTTTTAACCGAGTTTCGTTAAACAAGTTGACTCGGTTATTTATAACTCTGTAGGAGGTATAAACACTTTTCGTTTCGACCTTAATTTTTAGTAATCAAAATAACTATACAAATTTTGCAATTTGCCTCCGTAAACTTAAAATCGAGACTAAAATTTGTTATTAGCGTCGCAGTATTTCGTAGTAGTTTTTAAGCGAAATTCGGTTGATTTTAAATGAGTGATTGATTATTCTGCAAGCAGTCGTACTCCTGTGGCATGGACAAGAACTCAACATACATCCTGCACTGCTTGTAATTCTTCGATAAAATAAAAAGTTGTTTTGAATGCCTGGCAATGCCACAGCAACTGAAAAATTTCTCTAAACCCCATAATGGGTAAGCGCCCACTCGCACCCACTCGCACCAATTATAGCGACAGCTAATTATTCCCGAAAAAAATGCTCACCATTAAGGAGCTCTGTATGCCTCTCTGTTTATTCGTGCAATTAAGTCAAATCGAGAAACCAACAAAACCACTAAGCCCAATGCCATATACCGTTCACCATTCCTTGGCAACAAGCGGCACTGTGAACTCTATTTAGTTCGGAATCGATTTTTGCTTCGGGGCAGCACACCATACAGTCCACGGCTCGTATAGAAAATCCCGTGTCCTTTCTGATTTTCGCCGAAGGGGCGGGGGGGTCGTCGTGTGACAGGAGTCGGGAACTAGCCACGTCGCCACTTGCTCACATTTAGTTGGCTAACCTGAATAAAGGTGTTTGTCCTTTTGTTGTTTGTAATTTGAAATCGCGCGGAAAATGCGCTGCTATTATGTGACTCCCTCTCTGCCTGCCGTAGTGTCCTTTCATTGTTACCATGGACTTTGGACTAAAAACAATATTTTTCTACTGCCGGTGGACTTTTCGAACGCGCCAAAGCCACGCACATGCGTTTGGTTGCTTAGGGCTCATTAACGGCACGGTAATGAGTATTTTCGAGCTTTGTATGGACATGAAAAGTGATTATATTTTATTTGGGACACCAATTGAAACCCGATTTGTTGGCGGCCATACCATAAAAAATGCGACCCACCGAAATTCACTGTGAGTGGATTAAGGACGTCCATAAAGAGTTTCTATGGCTCACTGTGACTTTTACACATCGAGTCGTGGTGTACTCGTATCAAACGTGAGCGAGTGGGAAATCAAATCAACCCCGTTGAGGGGACTGTGACGCATCTCGACTTTATGACTGCGAGTATCCCGAAAGAGTTGTAAAAGAAAACTCATGGTTGTAAGGGATGTTAGTATATGTGATGTGTCGGAAAGACATTTAAGGGACTATACAAATGGGTTATGCCAGTCAATTTGGCCAAGCATAACAAAACAGAGGGTCATATTGACGTCGCATTTGTTTGTTTTCTGTTTAGTTCCACAAATGGGATTAGTTCGGAGGTTAGAGAGGTATCCATAAAATAAGTTTAATCTGGGGATTGACGTCAGAATGGCACGATTTGTCAGTCGGTGTCGTTGCGCAAAACGTTAAAAACCGCCGAGTTCCATCGAATCGAGGATGAGTGAGAATAATTGTAAACGACTCAAAAATCCATTAACCACCCGCCCGTCACTATCTGTTTTAGGTTCAGATATAAATATTTATCGTCCTTGCATCGCATTAATCAACTTTTCCGCCACTGACACGGACTGATGTTGCCCCGGGCTTTTGATTCCACATCAATGACTGATGTCTAGGTGGCACATTAAATTTAATGCATGCAATTCAACATCAAAAGAACGTTATTCGATGAAATCCGGTTGCGAACTCCGGTTGCGAACTCCAGCCTCAGTGTATTTAATTTTTATAATTAAACTAGCTGACCCGTGCTCGCCTTGCTTCGCCAACGCATTTGAATTTAAATCACAATTGAGTGTGACTTCCTCTCAATCTTATGCGCAACATTCGCTCTACTCGATTACTCATGTCATATGTCATATCATATACTCATATATTTTCCAGTTCAAACGAAAAGCACAAAAGACGCATAAAAAGAGATAAGAAAAAGCACACAGCGACAGTACAAAAGGTACAGAGAGAGAAACAGATTTTGTCGCACACAGACACAAAATTTCCTCCACTCAACGCTGGGAAAATCCAACGATCTAACTTCAATCGAACATTTTACTTTTTTGAATTTTATAAAATTTATTGTTCAACTTCAGGATAACGTACAAAGATGATTTATATCTTAAAAACTTTGTACGTAATTGCACTTTATTTCAAAAAAAATTCTATTTCATTTGGATGAGTCCTTCCAACTCTAGAAGCTAGAAGGCATTCGAGAATTACAACATTTCTTAGATATCAGCTTATATCTCCGTTTCCGGACAGGGGACAGTGCTAAAACATATCCTATCGTTTAATCTCGACAATTTTCAATACAACTGCGAAAACCGGAATCAATTTCGTGCAGTACTTTTTTAATCTATTGCGGACAAACACCTTACGGCCGGAAAAAAGTTACAGTTTTATTATAGTAAGGATTGAATTAGTTTGTACCGCGAGTGTGTGTTTTGAACGAAAATATTGAATTTGTAAACGAATTATAGCTAAGTCGGTACGTTGAGAATCGCAGTCCGCCCTTCCGCCCTAAAACATTTCCTAAAGTGCTCTATAAACTGTTTTACTCCCCCATCAACCAAGACAATCCGGGCTACAAATCCATTTTCCATTTTATCCTGCTAGACAAACTCCTTCCCTCCCCCACCGGCCATTAAGTTCGCCTGCTATCCAAACAGTGGCAATTAAAGTACTCTTCCCATGAATTCTTTTTCAAAATGAGATCCTGATGACCCAAATAATAAGAAAGGATGGCAATCCTCTTGGCAACATCAACAAAAAAAATAAAAAAAAAAATGGAAGACCCTTAACAAAGTAAATTCGCATCTTTTTCGCTCTCAGATAGTGCAGCGCAGTTGAAAATTTAACTGCCGGTAAATCAGCTATAAGGATGCGCCACGAACAAAGTCGGAAGCGAATTGATTAGTTTCTCGAAATTGTAAAACCAGAGTGATAACTGGGAGACGTTCAAATGAAACTATATCGAGTGGCGGATCTAAGTTATGAGGGTCGTAAGGAGATGGAAGTGAATTGAATTTGCATTCACTTCCGAATGCAAGGAAAACAGAAAGTTTCAACAGGATATGAAGCCTTACGGCACTTTGGATGCTATTAGAAAAGTTTAAGCTGTCGGCGTTGTAATAGGGTTTGTAGGGACTGATTGCTTGGATTAAATTTGCCTACAGGAATAGGATGCGAAGGGGAAAACTGCTAACAAACCATCAGGACGATGCCATTTTTTCGCAAGGAAATTTAGTTGTGTGACGGCGCGTCGTCGTCAGGACGATGCTACTTTTTAGGAAGGAAATTGAGTTGGGTGACGGCGCGTTTTGGCAATTGCCGTTGGCTGCTGCATACCAAGGGAAGAAAAATCCATCTTTATTTATTTATTTATTTATTTATTTATTTATTTTTTTATTTATTTATTTATTTATTTATTGATTTATTTATTTATTTATTGATTTACTGATTTATTTACTTATTGATTTATTGATTTATTTATTTATTTATTTATTGATTGATTTATTTAATTATTGATTTATTTATTTATTTTACTTGACAATAATACAAAAGAATACATAAAATACCTACATTAAAACTTTAATGAGCCAGAAAAGAATGTCTGCACGTAAAAATGAATACTTTACCGTAGAGGCGCTAATCGGCTGTCGCAAAAAAAATACATGCATTTTTGTCACACTTCCAAGAAAATTGCAAAACAAAATAACCGTTCACTTCCAGACCTCAAGCTTAATTTTAGAATGAGAGAAAATGGAGTAGAATGAGAAAGGTTTTCATAACCAAACAATGCTTGCCAATCTATTTCTTGAAGATAATTATTGTTTGACTCGAAATTTGTCTTTGGAAAATCTTTACATACAATGAAACTAGCGAATCCCCGCCTGCTTTTTAGGCGAGAACATAGTTTTGTTAACTGAAAAATGCTGTATTTTTTTAAACAAAAGCAGACCGAAACCCGCGCATATTTATTTCAAACATTTTAAATAAAGAAATTTGTAAATCGGTGCAATGGTTCATAAGATTTTTCCGGGCATACAATTTTGCCATCCAGTTTTACATATTTCGATTGTAGAACTTGTCCTGCCCACCCAATCTGAATGGATTTCTGACGGAACTTGAAAATACTACAAGAGATTATACGAGTTAGGACTCGAATTAACGAATCAAAGCAGCAAGAACCCTCCCTCGTATGACCGTACTTGGCTATTGGGATTTATGTGGAACTAATAATTACCACTTATAATCCACATCGGAAGGGATTCCCCTTCCACAGGCCACATGCCCACAAGACATAAATTCTTTCCCAAAATAAGTATATTAGTACATATGTATTACTTATCCCCCTTTGGAATCCTTGGATGGTGCAATATCAAGGCCGTTCATTTCAGAGAGGTTGATTGGTTTTTTTTCCCCCAATAATCCCAAGGGTGAGCTCCTCTAATCCTTTCTATTTCACTCGTAGCGATCGCGTACTTCTTTTATTAAAAAAGAAGCTTTCGCCATATCCTTCTTTAATCCACAAGTGAGACATTCACTTATATGTGTGTGTAGTAGGAAAAAAATGCCCCGACAAACAAATTCCCAAAAGGAATAAAAACAAAACCATTCAATTCCAATGAGCAAATGAGGCATTGTTTTCACCGGCTTATCCAAGCTTTTCCTCATTTTTTTTTGTTGTTGTTTGCCAAAGGATATACTCATAATGGCAGTGGCAAGTTGTGATGCCGATATATCCGTATACAAGAGCGCGAATTCGACCGACAGAAGTATACGGTTTGCCATGAAATGAATTTTTATTCGATCCTTTCCCACACTTACGTCTTATCCTCGTAGAAGACTCGTTTGTTGGATGCCATAATATCCAACACGTTTTGGGTGGGAAAAGAAATAATATGAGTTGCGATACATGTTGTAATGGGTGTATCTTTCGGAAGGATTGTGTAATTCGATTCGTAGTTCTGGAGTGGTTTCTATTTTGGAGAATCTTCCCTTTCATATAGCGGACGTCTCATTCTGCAAGTATAAATAATTAAGAAATTCAAGGACAACGCCGATGACAGAACGATTTACATTCCCAACGCCAGAGCGGACATGAATAATGAAATAAAGCTGTTTGACAAGGGTGGAGGGCGGCGAATTCAAAAGGTCCCTGGAAATTTGACGATGCTCGCTGAGTTTGTACCGAGGGAGGTGTGGCATAAAGAAAAATATTTAAATAAGTGTTTTAAATAAAATATGACACTTTTTTTGTATCCAGTGCCACTTGGTGAGGAGGCGGCGCTTTGTGTAGAGATTTCGCCAGATTAGGGGGATAGAATAGCTAAATCAAGTCGAGATAATCCTAATTTATTTACGCACTTAAATCTGTCAATGGGAAAGCGAAATATATTAGACCTCGAAGGGATACTGCGAAACTGGAGGGATACTGCGAAATTGAAGAGATGCTGCGAAACTGGAAATATGCCTTTTGGGTGATAGTGTGAATTTTTAGGCGAAAACGACTTGTATTTGGAAATGTTGACAGCAATTTCTCATGTGCGACAATTTTTTTTATAGGATCTCAGAAGAACAATATTAATTGTGATCCTCGTTACTGCCGGTTCTTCGTTTAGTAATAAATCCAAGACGCAATTAGACCGCCCCACGATCCAATTTCATCAACAGTTCACTGAAAAATAGCTATCGTGGCGGCCTTAAGTCGTAACAAAGCCCTTCTTGACGCCTGCATCATCCAAAGATGTGTAGACTATAGACCTACGAAACAATATTCCAACGTGTGATTTAGAGTTCCCTAATGTGCAAGTGGAAGTGCTTACTGTGCACATCCACGGTCCAGGAGGGCATTAAATGGACTAACCAAACGTGGATTACATTCAAGCATAGATATACTGTGAGGACTCTCAAGCTACGATTACACGGCCATTTTTTTGCGTCCTTTAAATGGCGCTTTGACGTCAAAATGGTGTCACAAACCCGTCATTTAAATGTCGTTGTGTGTGATTGCCATTTTTGGGATAGCATTTTCCGCGTCTTTTAAATGACTAAGAAACTGGCAGACCAAATGACATGCATTTTGCGAAAATGTGATCGCCCTTTAATGACGCCTAGGACAAAAGACCAAACTTTTTGGCTGTTTAAGTGATATCGTAGATTGTGATGTCCTGTTATTTAGTTGACAACAATTTTGTTGACAACTTTTCTGAAGGGCTGTATAGCACGCTTGGCCTGTCTTAGACATGGGATATTTTCCCAATATGAAATACTTGTACGTTCCCATCTTTTGATGGCGAAATTTATAAACGATTTGGGACTACAGCACAAGGGTTCAGGTCCTGTGAAGAGGGTTTCAGAGCTTATTCTGGCTAGGTAATCGGCTTTCTCGATTCCCTCAAAACCCTCATGGCCAGGAATCCACCATAATTTGATTTTATTCGTAAGGCCAAGCGTTTGAATAGCGTTGAAGCAGTTTAGTACTGATTTGTAGTCATTGATAGGCGAGCTGAGGGCGTTTACAGCTGCTTGACTGTCCGCGAATATATGGATGTGACTGCCCTTTATACCAGTTCCATGTATATGGCTAGCGCATTCTTCGATGGCGTGAAGTTCAGCCTGGAACACGCTTGGGCTAAACCCCATTGGTTGAGTCCGTGGAAACCAGCTCCCACTTCTGTTTCCATCTTGGAGCCGTCCGTATACCACTTAAGGCCATTTTGGCAAATAGGTGAGCTATTACTAGCCCATGCTGCTCGGCTAGGGATTTCCGTAGTGAACAGTTTGACGAAGCATAACGTTTTTGGGAGGCGGTCTGTTACCGCACAGATCATTTAAAGTGCTGGAATTTCAGGCAACAAATCAAATCAGGATGTTTGTTGAGATTAATCTCTTTCATTTGGATACCTCAACAAATAATCGAATTGATTGGCTGACATACGAAGGACATTGCGATATAGTTCAGGTTCTTCTTCGCGCAATTCGAGCATTACTGCAGCATCCACCCTTCTCGCGACGGTTCAACCACTTCTTTTGCCAAATACTCTGCTTTCGTCGCGTTGGCTCGATACGAAGATCGTCGTCACTGCTTTCCAGCATACATACGCAGTGTCCGCAATTTCCACCATCATCTCAAAAGTTCTTTTCGCCATTTTTCATTTATTGCTATATTTGTTTTCTTTTCACTATTATTTAATTTAATTAAAAAAAATCGTAGCACACGTAAGCGTCTTCGCCGAGAGAAAAACTCTAAACGCCAGTAGCTGTATTTTTCTCATCAGATAAATGACGCGAAATCGAAATAATACGAAAGGTGACATTTGTCATTTTGATATGGCATGTCAGGACCGTGTGATCGTCACTTTTTCGCTCGCCATATTTAATGGGATCCTAACGGGAAATTCTAAAAGACGCGCAGTGTCCGTCATTTTATTTTGAGACAAAAATTCATTCATTCATTTCGTGAGATCGTCATTTTTTCGCAAATGACCAATGACGAATCTTAGCTTGAAAATCACTCTAATGCGACATTTTTTCCTGACGTCACAGTGCTATTTAAATGACTCGAAAAAATGGCCGTGTAATCGTACCTTTACTGCGTTATTCAAAAGGCGTCTCCTTGTCCATATATGCTGCAACAACTTGAGCAAATTTCCCTCTTTCTCTCTTTAAAGGAGCCTTTGAGGATTAGCCCAAAAACAAATGAACCGAAATGAAATGTTCAACAATAAATTGCATTTAAGGACTCTCCCAAAACCAGAAACAATAACCAGCCTCATACACCGAATAATGATGAAAGCAAAGAAAACAAAAAAAAACGTTACGTATACGCCCCAGTCGTGCACCTTTATCCCCCTGCGAGTGGCTTGTTTAAATATAATATCAAAGCCCAGGCCGCCTAACCAAACAGGTGGCGTAAATTCAATTTGTGTATTTATTTATTTGTTTTCTTCTCTTTATTTTTAATAACAAAAAAAAAAATAATTTAATGAATACAAATTCATCTGAGGAAGCACAATGGAAAACTCTGTCAGTTACTGGGTATATTTTATGTCATGCGTGCGGGTGTTGCTCACACCTAGAAGTGTTGGTATGTGCTTTTGATTGTTCTGGATAAGGCCGGATTCATAAAGGAGTACAGTCTCCTTTATGAGTCATTAAGTATGCAGGTTCCGGATGTGTATCTAAGGGCTGAGTGAATTTTTTATTAATGCAAAAAAATTTCAGACACAGTCTTTGCATATGAGGAATGCGAAGACGATGAAGGTTTCGCTTTGTCTTGGTCGGGATTTGGGTATTGACTTGGGACGAAATTTAGCTGTTAGTAATGAATTGCGCATCTGGTTTTAATCAGAATAATGGAAGTTCAGTCGGGTGGAAAATCCGCCACTAGGTGGCTAAGTCAAAAGATCTAATCCTTCTTCTCCTATTCTGACTGCAAAATGCCCAGCTACGTCGCTAACGATTTATTTTAATTAATTGCGGATTGAATAATTCATGGTAATGCTTTCGGGCTGATTGATGTCTTCGACTATTATTACTATACATTCAAACTCCTTGTTCGCAACAATTGTCATTGTTATTAAATATTCACAAGGTAATTACTGGAGAGTGGGGCTCATGCGTCATATTGAATAGGTACCCTTGGATATTTCATATCGCTCCAAAGTTATACTGTACGGCTGACATTTTCAAATGTGTGGAAGGTGAATTGACAAATGCAGAGTTAAGTTAACAAGATAAACAAATAAACAAGCGTTGATTTGGTACGAATGGATTTAAGAACTGTTGGAAGAAAAAAATGGGGCGAACAAATGTAAGAACTATCGTTTGCGATTGTAGCTTGGCTGTGGGTGCAAACGCAGAGAGTATGATTGTGAGCAAGCCCTGAAATTTAAGATTTAACGTTATTTAGGGCCGTTTCCTAGTTCTTAAGTTCTACTTAAATACTTATAGGCTTTTTGAGGGCATAAACTGAGTTTATGTGGCACTTTCGCTATGAGTCGTATCAGTTAATGGCCTTTAAAGGCGTCAAATAAGGAACAAGGTAGGACTGAGAACTCAACCTTGTGGAACGCCTCATTCAACTCTTTTCATGGAGCTCTAGTTATAACAAGATAGGACCCAGAACACAACTTTGTGGAACGCCTCATTCAACTCTTTTCATGGAGCTGTAGTTATAACAAAATAGGACCCAGAACTCAACCTTGTGGAACGCCTCATTCAACTCTTTTCATGGAGCTCTAGTTATAACAAGATAGGACCCAGAACTCAACCTTGTGGAACGCCTCATTCAACTCTTTTCATGGAGCTCTAGTTATAACAAGATAGGACCCAGAACTCAACCTTGTGGAACGCCTCATTCAACTCTTTTCATGGAGCTCTAGTTATAATAAGATAGGACCCAGAACTCAACTTTGTGGAACGCCTCATTCAACTCTTTTCATGGAGCTGTAGTTATAATATATTATACTAATAAGCCATCGCCTCAACCGAATCACAGTTCCGGACAGGTATCCCATTCCACATCTCAGGGATTTCAGTTGGTTACACCATATTTACCACACTGGACTTGAAGTGCGCGTATCACCAGATACAACTTACACCGGAGGATCGACCAAAGGCGGCTGTAATAACACCTTTCGGGTTATTTGAGTTGAAAGTCATGACGTTTGGCTGAACAAACTATGCAACATTTTATGGACACAGTGCTGAAAGGACTTCAGTTTTGTTTCTGCTTCATAGATGACATCCTTATTGCATCTAGCAACGATTACCATTGTACATGCATTTTCGCCTGAGGTGATAGTATTTTCAGCGCACAATAGGTTCTTCCATTCGACTGTCAAAATAAAAGAAATATTCATAAAATAGAAACCATAAACAGCTAATTTCCATCGGGCAGTTGTTGTTTATGTGCATGCACCACATCTCTGTACCTACGGATGTGGATTCGTGTGAATTTAGTCGGACAGGGTGGTTCAGTTTGAGCGACTAATAAATACATGAAACGAGGATTGATATAGAGGATTCCAGTTCAAGTTATCAGCAGATTTATAGTGAATTTGTTTGCAATTGGTACAGTCCCAACCAAAGTGCTTGCAAAATCACAATTTTGCATAACTGGAGACCTCACCTATCCCAAAAGTGCTAGCTTCTTTAGTTGCATAAATAACCCCCGCCCAGTTAAAGTTATCAGCAGATTTATAGTGAATTTGTTTGCAATTGGTACAGTTCCAACCAAAGTGCTTGCAAAATCAAAATTATTCCTCCAATTTTGAGTTTTTTGCTTTGGAATGGTTGTAAATTTACCAAAATTAACTACAGTACCAGGCCTGTCAATGCGCGTATTCGTTAAATTGCCCGTGGACGAAATTTAACATCTGATATCAATGGTTGTAGCCTAAGAAAAATTTACGAAATTAGTTATTTAGAAGTTATCTGTGTTTCTAGAAAAAAAAAAACAACTTCCCCTCTTAAATTAAAGACGGAGGCCACCACCCCGGCCGAATCTTGTCGAAAATGTGGACTTACCCACAGTTTATAAGCGGAATTGTTTGGAATTGCAACAGTTCCAACCAAAGTGTTTGCAAAACAGCGAATTTTTGTATTTCTTCGTCGTAGACTTCCTTAAATTGACTGCATTGGTGGCACTTCTTGCCTATTTATTCTGTCAGAATATTAAAAGGTTCTTTCAAAGTTGATGCAACATTTCTTCGCCTTTTTTAAGTGAGAAACTAAATTGCCCGTGCGGTGCGTCTAACTTTTTGCCTCGCATCGACAAAAGTTTATCGCCAACAACCGCACTATGAAACTGACACACCCTCTGGCATACTCGTATTCCTCCACATTCAAGGAGAACATTTTAATTATTTTCAGACGGAATAATGTAATTCGCAGCAAGGAAATTAAATTTCCACAACTTTTTGGGGCGTAAAACTCAATTATTTTTATTTTAACAAACACCCAGCAGGGCAGAATTGTGATGTGGCAAATATATAAATGAAACAAGTCCTGTGTCGATGTCAGGCCATTTATTCCTTCGAGTCTAGGTGCATTTTCAATCTCATAAATTAATTACAACTCGTAATGGTGCGGAAGGTGTTTTTACATCAATCGATAAAACGCCAAAGGGGCACTGGAGGCTGGATAGAAACACCACCCGAGATCGCTCCACATTGATTGCGGATTTTACATAAATATCATCGCTCTTTTTGACGGATGCGGAGGGCAGGTAGGTCGGTCGAATTTAATTATTCGAAATGGGGATGAAAGCTGAAAGCGAACGCGCGCAATGGTGGCTAATAAAATCAAATCACGATGCGGACGCTGGGTAAACGGTATTTGACCTTTTTTGGCACCGGGACGCAACCGATTGTGTTAAAGATACAGAGTGCTTAGGCTTATCGTTGTGGTGGAGGGGTGGCCATCGCAATGGTTATTGAATTGCTTAGTACTCGGATTTGGGTGTGATGTGAGAAATTAATGAGGCCTATGGCGTGATTTATCAGATATTGGCTTGTTTAGGGTGGTTTGGAATTTCCAGCCGATGATAAATAAATGGGTAGGCGAAAGATGTGGTGCATAGTTTTGGAGTATCGTGGCGTGAGGATTGTGAGTTGCCCATGGTTGAAAATTTAATGTCGATATCGATGGTTTAAGATTTTTTCAACTGCGCCACCTCTCGTAAACGTCTGACAAACATCCGAGAGTATAACTGGCATGAAAGAGCTTCTCAATTGACCGTTGGGACTCGGTAGATAATTGTCCCAAAAACACACACAAAAGACGAATGGTTGTGAGAAGCTATGCTTAGGGTCCCTACGGACCTGTTGCGTCATCTATTTATTTATCGATGGTTGCACCGTCCGAATAGTTGGCGGCGAACATATGTCTATTAAAAAACCAATTCCAACTCAGAATTTTGTGGAGAAATTGGATTTACCCACACTTTATTAGTGAATTTGTTTGCAATTGCTGCAGTTCCAACCAAAGTATTTACAAAATCACTATAATTCCCTCAATTATTGTGTTTTGCATTTGAATTTTTATAGACTTGCATAAATTGACGTCAACAATCTGACATGCGTATGGCTTTTGCAAGAATTCGTAAAATTGCCCCTGGTATAAATTTAACATCTGACTTTGATGGTTGCAGCCTCAGAATAGTGCGTCAGTTATTTAGAAGTTTTCTGTCGAGATATCTATTCAAATACCAACTCCACTCTTAAATTGAAAAGGGAAGCCAACACCCCTACAGAATCTTGTCGAAAATGCGGACTTCCTCACACTTTATTAGTGGATTTGTTTGGAATTGCTGCAGTTCCAACCAAAGTGTTTGCAAATACACTATAACTCCTGCGATTTTTGTGTTTCTGTGTTGAAATTTGGCAGACTTGCATAAATTGACTGCAGCTTTCTGGTGCGGATAGACATTTCATTGCCCGAAGCCCTATCAAGTTTTTCGTTCTAGAACTTTTTAATTGATGTCGTCGCAAAGCAATTTTGTGGTATCGGAAAATCTCCGCCCTGAACGTCTAATTCTGAAACATCCTTGCCAGTAAGTTCAATGTCCTTTTCATCATAAAAATCCACAATCTCCATTAAAATATCCCATATAGGTCATCCGACCTATCATTAAGTGCACATGAATGCCCCCGCATCATTATATTAGATAAATTTGGTGTCCCTTTGGTCGATTATTAATAGTGATCAACACAAAGGTACTTAAAAGCAAATTCGAGTCCGTACTATTCTTGTGCGAGGATGTCGTTTTTTTAAATGCCAGGAGTACCTCCAACTCAGTTTGTTCACAAATTATTGGATTCACACTCACACACGCGTCGTCTTATCAGTGCAGGTCGGCTATGGTGTTCGTATTGATTTATTGTTCGTGTCTCGGGTTTAAAATAGACGGAGACATGTGCGATACGCACATTCAATCGACCCAACTAACAGGTGTGTATCCTTGTGTAACAAGTGATGGTTCCTCACTATATCCACACACTGTCATCCCGTTGAAACTTTTCCAATTTTCAAACTCATTTCCTTGAAAACAATTCCAGTCCCATGTGACACTGCTGTCGCTTTCTAGAAAGGATATTACACCAAGAAAAAATGAAATAAAAATAATATCGTCATCATTTAACAGCCGATGACGATGGGACGCGCGTTCACAAATACAAACACATCGTTCGTTGTTCAAAGGGATGTGCCGTTCGAGAAGTTGCCCCTGTTCCTTTTCACTGTCAATCATTCATGCAAATTAAACTAATTATTATTAGTTTGTCTTAAAAAATAAAACTTTATTTTTCATCCGTCTCTTACTCTAGCTACTTAAAGACTAACTTGACAATAATTCAATCCATAAAATCTAACCTACTGTAACCTCAATAATTCTGCCGACGACTGCATCGTTCCCACGCTGCAGTGTTGCAATTCCAGGTATCTATCGCATGGTCAGTGTAATCTGCTGACGATATGTCTACTCCCGCTGCCGGTAGATGTTTTCGTTGCGCGTGTCGTTGGTTTGTATTTCAACTTGATTCGCGTTAACTCCTCCGCCCTTAAGTTCGGACGTCCTCGTTCGATGACGTAGATGTTATTAGATGAGGAATGTCTTTGAGACCTATGGTTGTTGTTGCTGTTTGAACTGTGTTCGTGGTAGGTTGACCTTGGATATCTTGTTTACTATTATTTCTTCTTCTGTATGAGTATGTGATGATAATCAAGAATGCCAGTATTAGTATTATGTTAATTGACAGATTAATTTTATGCTGAGTTTCCAATAGGCTAATTTTCGTTGTTCGGTTGACGTATAATCCTTTGATCATTTCTAGTGAAAGAACTTCTTCTATTTGGTCTAATTCGTGCGATGGTTGAAGTATTGCTGGTAATGGTTGGAACTTAGTGATTTCGATTGTTCTTATAACCTTTCCTTTGACTTCGATGGTACTGTTAACGTGCTTGATGATAAATGTTCCGTTGAGCATCATAGTTTCGTTGTTAATTACGATAGGGCCGTTGAACTGGTTTAACAGCAAAATACCTGGTGAGATTTCGTTTACCTCTGGGATGTGTTCATTATTGATAATGGTGCAATTTGCCTTTTGACTACGTATAAGTTTGGGAATACAAGAACTATTTCTTAAATCTACAAGGTTATCCTTATTACAAATTGTTAAGCTATTATAAGATCTACATTTACTGGTTATGCCATATATATCTTCCTTACATTCTAATATAGATTCATAATCAATTTTATTTATTATTTTTTTAATTTTTACTGCTTTTATAATTGACAGGTTACATATTTCTTTCGTTATTTTAGGAAAGCTTAGAATATAGATTAAATTCTTATCATTAGAGGCTATTTTAATTTGAGCAAACTCTAATGCCTCGTCAATGTTTACATACGGTATATTTTCTACTTTTAGAAAGTTTTCGGTTATATTTAATTCTGTATCCGATAATATAAAGGAATTAACAAGGTTAGCTTTAGTCCAGTGAATAGCATATGCTATATTTGTAATTTCATCTTTGATAACTTCTAACTTATATTTGATTTTCATGATTATTTCATTTTCGTTATTTTCTTTTTCCTTGAATACTTTTAATAAGCTGTTTGTAATATTTGTTATTTCATCTATTTTTTCTAATGTGACTTTATTAATGACCATTTGGTTATTGTTATTCTGTAAAACATTATTCATCTTTTCTGTGAGTATTTCATAATCGTGGTGGTCGGGGCTGCCCGCGATCCATTTCCACGTGGTTCCTAGAAAATCTAATGAACGTTTTGCTTTATTTATTTTTAATCTGTTTAGATTATTTCTAATTCTTTGAGTTTCGAAAAGTAGGATGGAATAGAAAGGATGACTTGGTCTAATGTATTTGACCACTGAATCTTCGATGCTGGTGATCAGGTCTTCATATCCATTGATATTAATCACATGAATAATTTTGAATGCACCGCTTTGTATCGCTGCATTTTCTGCATGAATCTTAATTAGTTTTGAACTGGAGTAATCGAGAATTTGTAGGTTTGCTGTGCACAAAGGCACTAATAGTAAGCTAGTTGTCAGGAGAGAGAGAAAAGGAAAAAAAAAAAAAATTAAAATTAGTTCCTAATAAGACTTTTGTGTATTGTTTTTCCTGATTGTGTTATGATCGTGGAGTTTCTATTTTCTGCTACTTTTTCATCTTTATACCTAGGTGTAAGTTTGTTTCCTGTTCTTTTGTTAATTTTTACATATACCGTTTCTCCTACAGTATAATTTTTAAGCGGTTTCTTACTCTTATTATGATATCTTAAATCATTTTCCTGTTTATTTTTAATTTTCTGCATATTTTCCTGCCTTACTCTTTCTAGTTCTATTGGATCATTCAAAAGTTGCCTACCGAAAAATATATCTATGGGTTTCTTGCAAGTGGTGGAGTGAATGGATCTATTATATTCGTAAATTGATTTGTCTAAGAGTTCTGGAAATGTGAAATGAGGGTTTTCTGTTTTCAGGCATCGAATTAGTTCTGAAAGCGTCGAATGGAACCTTTCCACTTGTCCATTTGCAGAACTAGTATATGGTGGTGCTTTGAATACGGTTATACTAAACATATTTTCTAACATGAAGGTAATGGAATTTGAATTAAAAGATTTCTCATTGTCCATAACAACAATTTGTGGGACTCCAAAAGATAGTATAACTTCCCTGAGAGTATCTTTAATGTCTTCTGTTGCTCTTGATTTTAAGATCCTAGCGAGAGCATATTTAGAAAACTTATCTATTGCAGTTAAGATTATCTTTTTGTCCGTAAAATATATATCGATGTGAATTATTTGCCCAGGATATTCAGGAATGGGGGTTGGCTGTAGTTCAGGATTGTTTGGGTGTCTATTGTATTTGTGCTGCTTGCATATTTTGCAAGTTCTTGTGATTTTAGCTATTTTTGAACTCATTTGTGGAAAATAATAATTTTGCAAAATTTGGATTTTATTTTCTCTATCGTTCCGGTGTGCTCGGTTATGTTCGTTTATAATTTCGGTTTCTTGATGATCGAGATTAGTTAGGTCAGTTACGGTTTTTCTTGCGAAGCGAATTTTATATTGGCTAAAATGAGATGGGTAAATTTGCTGAATTATGCCTAGAATTCTTTCTTCAGTTTTGAGTCCATTGACGACTGATGGATTTAAACACTGTTTAAGAATGCTTGTTAATTTTTGTTCAGTGTATTCAGGTTCAGTTATAATATGGCGGTGGTAAGTAGGAAATATTATTTTAAATTCGTAGGATGATGTATCGCCTAAATTTAGAATGATTTGATTCTTAAAAACGTTGATTGGTGTGTCAACAATTTGGATGAGGTCTTGTCCAGAACTTTCATCACTATGTTGTGTGATTGTAAGGGAATTTATTTGAGAATTTCTAGGTGGTCTTGATAGTGCATCTGCGACAACATTTGATCTTCCAGGCTTATACTTCAATTCGTAGTTATACTCCTCGAGTATAGCCTTCCATCGCTTCATTTTACTGTTACTGTTTTTGTGACTGAGTGCGTATGTTAGTGGTTGGTGATCGGTAAATATCTTGAATTTGGTAGTGCCATATAGATAATTTCTTAAAGATGTTAAGGCCCACACTATAGCAAGCATCTCTTTTTCATTTGCTGCATAGTGTTCTTCGGTCTTAGTGAGCGTTCTAGAGATAAAAGTTATTGGTTTGTCGTCTTGCGACAATACAGCACCCAGAGCATAATTCGATGCGTCTGTGGTTAGGTGGAATTCTTTTGTAAAATTTGGATGGTGGAGAATAACATCTTCCGAGATCAGAGTACTTTTGATTTTTTCGAATGCCTCTTCTGCATCTGAATTTAGGTGTATTGTTTTCTTGCTTGAAGTTAGTCTGGACGTACGTCCATCCTCCCCCCTTAAGAGGGCTGTCAGGGGTTTTGCCAATTTGGCATAATCCTTTATGAATCTGCGATAGAATCCTGACAGACCAAGAAACGAACGCAGATCTTTTAAAGTTTGAGGGTGAGGGAATTCGGCAATTGCTTTCACTTTAGAGGGATTAGCCTTTATGCCTTCTGACGAAATTATGAAGCCGAGGAATTCAACTTCCGATTTGAGAAATTCGCATTTGTCAAGCTGAATTTTGAGATTGGCTTCTTGAAGAGTCTTGAAGATTTTTTCCAAATTTTGGAAGTGAGTGTCCACATCTTTGCTAAAAACAACTATATCGTCGATATAGACGTAGCAAATTTTACCTATGTGTTCTCTCAATATATCGTCCAATGCTCTTTGGAATATTGAAGGAGCGTTTTTTAGTCCGAAAGGGAGTCTGACGAATTCGTATTTCCCGTTATTGATTGAAAATGAAGTTTTTTCAATATCGTCCTCGTGCAGAGGTATTTGATGAAAACCGCTCTTGAGATCAAGAACCGAAAACCATTTATTTTCTCCTAATTGAGATAAAACTTCATTTGTTTCTGGGATGGGATAACGATCAGGTACCGTTACCGAATTAAGTTTTCTATAATCAATTACCATGCGGTACTTTTTTTCACCAGAGGCATCTGCCTTCTTCGGAACAATCCATACCGGGGAATTATACGGTGACCGTGAAGGTCTAATTATTCCGTCATTTAGTAACTGACTTATTTGCTTATCGATTTCTTGCTTTAGGGCCATTGGATACGGGTAGTATTTGGAACAAACGGGTTCTGTGGTAGTCGTACGGATTCTACCTTTAACTGTTGTCGTAAATGTCAATTTTTCGTTTGGTTCGCAAAATAAACTGGGATATTTCATAGTTAGAGAATTGAGGGACAATTTTTGTTCTCCCGTCATATGATCTGTTCTGATATTTATATTGTGAATTGTTTCGGAAACTTGTTGTCTTAACCTGATTTTGACGTTGTTGTTTAAAAGCATATAGTTTTCTTTGGCGAAAATAATGGCAGATAATTCTTTTAAGCTGTCATTGCCAAGAATTGCGTCAAATGTCTTAAGGGATGGTAATAGAAAGAATTTTATATTTGTATTTGGGTCGAACATATTAATTATAGTATGATGAGTGATTTCGATATTTCCGCAGACCGAATTTGCATAAAAGTTCTTTTGATTGGCTATAGGATTTTTGACAAGGTTGGGTTGAATATAATTTTTATTCGAACCCGTGTCCACCAATACTCGGAGAATCGTGTTTTTATTCGTCCTACACTCAAAAAAGGGTAAGGACGAATTCGTTAATCTAAAAAATGAACGTCCACGAAATCTGTACACGCTTCAGTTTCGTAATTGTTCTGAAGGTCTAAATATTCTGTAAATGTTTGGTTATTATCCGGCTGGTTGTTCAAGTTAGAAACCATTGCACTATAATCGTTCATTTCAATCTGAGGATCGACTGCGTTATGAACTTCCGGTGTGTGTGCTTGGTAATCAGTCTGAGGCCCAATTGAAGAAGATTCAATATTAAAATTTCTTTGCATTTTATTTGGGTGTATAAACTGTTGTTGGGGGACCATTGGCCGTTTGGGGGCAGGTGGCCAGTTTTTAACTAGCGCTGCTGGTCTGTTCATATAATTGATATTATTTGTCCTCATGGTACCTGTGTCCATGGGTTCTCCTCTAGGTGCACGTTTGGGTTGGAAGTTATTATTAGGTTGAAGATTTTGTTGGATATTATACGGAATATTTTGCAAATTTGGTCTTTGATTCTGCTGATAGTTCATTGGAAATTGTTGTTGTTGAGAATGTGTAAATTGATAGTTCTGGTGACGCGGTGGAGGACGTGGTGGAAAGTTCATGGGGCGTTGTGGAAGATACGCCAATTGGGGGTAAAATGCTTGGTTACTCCGTGCAGGAATTGGTGGAACTGATGGTAAAGGTTTCCTTATTCCTCCAATATTATGGTTTGCGCAGTTAGATCTATACTGTTGATTTTCTAGTTTTTGGCACAGATTAAGTGCGGTGGGTAAATCAGCCGGTTCGCGCATGGCTAGTAGTCTAGGCAGGTCTCCCTTGAGACCTCTTATAAAGGTGTCTAAAGCTTTTGCCCTGTATGACTCGGATAGGTGATGCAGTGCATCAGGTGGAAGTTCCATGCTTGCGATTTTATTTTGAATTAGGGACAGATGATTATAGACCTTTTGATAGTAGGCCTCAATGGTGTCACTTCCTTGGACAAGCATCGTCATCTGGTATTCTAGAGTACCCACATCACGTCTATCTGCATAGTGTAATGTGAGACACTTTGAAATGCATTCCCAATTTAGGGGTGTATTGTAAGATTCCAATAGAGCATCTGCATTCCCTATAATTTTATTGCGTATGACATTTAATATGCCGAAGTATTTTGGCGTTCCCCTAGAATTGTTGTAGATGCTCAGGATTCTTTCGACGCTTTTGCGCCAAGAACTGAACTCGCCTGGGGTTCCGGAGAACTCCCTAAGACCCTTGACGACATCTGGAACTTTGTCCAAGTCACTTAGGTTGTCTCTATGTTGGGTCTCGATAATTTCATCGACAGCCATATGTAGTTGTGCATTGGGATTAGTAATTGATTCAACCATAGACCTACATTCTGATATGCATACTCGACTAGCGATTCCTGCGATTAAAGCTTCCAATTCGGGGGTAGCATTTACTACTGTATTTGCTGGTGGTCTGGAACCAGAGGGTGCAAAAATTGGGTTTTCGGGGTTAAGAACCGAAGGCCGAATAATGGGATCAGTCATTGTAACCGAAAATAAAAGTTTAAAGCGGTTGACGCGTTTCAAAGAAAAAGAGAATATAAAGCGTGATAAAAGTTTTTTTTTCTTTTTTTTAAATTTAAACTGTTTGACTTGGAGAAGAAAAAAGATTTAAATTTTTAAATTGAGGGTTCTCCTTGATTACTACGATTTCTATATTTATTCTATGCTATTTCTGTTTGTTTATTACGTTATTTATCTTAAATTCACTTAAATTCACTTCTACTAATTAAAATTTAAATTTCACTTCAGATCTAGGAAATATAATTTACTTAATTCACTCTTAATATTTTACTTTCTCTAATTAGATTTCACGATTATTATTTTAAAACTCAAATTCTCTTAACCTTAAGCTAATTACTTCTTAATTTTAATTTGTTATATTCACCAATATTTATTATATGAACTTAGAATCTATCTTACATAAATAACATATCCAGCGCTGATAAAAGGGGCTCGTTCCGTTTGTGATGACTACTAGGATTCCTTTCTTTTATACTCCCTCGCTGGCGACTCAGTCTATCGACGTAGTCCTTTACTGTGGGTGGCCCAGTAGATGAAGTTCTTGGAGCTGCTTGAGGTCCTTATGAAGTTCTTGGAGCTGCTTGAGGTCCTTATGTTTTCACACACACAACGCGAATTTACTTATTGGAGCTTCTTGAGGTCCTTTGTACTTTTCAATTGCGACGCGAATTTACTTTTTGGAGCTTCTTGAGGTCCTTATATTTTTCACTCACGACGCGAATTTACTTTTTGGAGCTACTTGAGGTCCTTTGTACTTTTCAATTGCGAATCACCGGTGGTTGGTTTAAACGAAACTTCACAAACTTTGCTACTGGGCCCCACGTTGGGCGCCAATTAAACTAATTATTATTAGTTTGTCTTAAAAAATAAAACTTTATTTTTCATCCGTCTCTTACTCTAGCTACTTAAAGACTAACTTGACAATAATTCAATCCATAAAATCTAACCTACTGTAACCTCAATAATTCTGCCGACGACTGCATCGTTCCCACGCTGCAGTGTTGCAATTCCAGGTATCTATCGCATGGTCAGTGTAATCTGCTGACGATATGTCTACTCCCGCTGCCGGTAGATGTTTTCGTTGCGCGTGTCGTTGGTTTGTATTTCAACTTGATTCGCGTTAACTTGCACAAGGAAAGTCAATATTGAACAAGAGGTGTTCAATCGAATCGATTCGTTGCTATATCGAAGGACATTCCACTATAGGAAAAGCGAGTTGAAAACTCTTTATCATACATGAGTCATGATCATGATGACGCTCGACTTCGTCTGCGATATTTCCAAGGAAGAGAAGTTGCCTTTCAAAGTTAATTTGAATTTCAATACCACGATGAGGAGGAGAAAGCCGAAGCACAGCACTGAATGTGAAGTGCCAAGGATGTTCCATGAATTGGCACTCTCACAGTTGGCGCAATTGAAAAGGTTTCTCCCCAGCGATTGTGTGCGAGTGCAGATGAGATTCTGACGAACAATCACAATGCTGCGGTGGAACCATAACAGGTATATCCCCATGACCATTGATGTGAATTTAATTACAGGTTTGCATATCGTTCTGAACGGTGGTAATGAAGTGGTTACATCGGAGAGCCATTAATATCGATTTTGAGGTCAAATACTGAGAGTTGATTGTTCAACGGTATCCTTTGTATCGATTCAGACCTTGGGAACTGTGAGCAGTGCGGGGATAATCACTGTTTGAGTTATGAAGGGCTTTCCTGAATGTGAGCGCATTTCGAGTCGAAATTCATTTCTCAAGGGAATGGGTGATTGCAAGTGTCCTGAGACTGTTCTTAGTTCGCGTGACAGGCTTTGGGGATGATACAATCGGGGCAGGACATTTTGTACACTTTGTGAAGATCGCTGGATGTTGCAATTGGTATTTTGAACATTTTATTGAGACAGACGAAAAACTTTAGTACTGTAATTGGACCGGTGTCCATTTTCTCTAAGATTAGAACGGTCCTGTCTTTGATTGCGTATTGCAGATTGGGGCTGCTTCTCGCGCCAACTGCAGCGGTCAATCACCACTGCAGTCCGCAATACTTCAAAAGTTAGAGTAATGCCGCAAAACCTCAAAAGTTAACTAGGAAAGGTCGCACATACCGTCTTGGAATTACATGCCTCCAGGCCCGATATAAGCCAGACGGGAAGCTGTCGGCAGACTACCAAAATGTGGACTGTAGGAAAGACCATAAAAGAGAAGAGTGCAAGATGGTTTTAGACTGCTTACTACAAAATGACAGCGGGAGTACCACAAGGCTCGGTGTTTGAATCTCTTCTGTGCGAAAGTAATGTATGGCAAAGTTCTGCGACTATTCTTCCCATAAACGGGTGCAGTAATTAAATTCGATGAAGTTGTCATTAAAGTCAAATACATCGCCGAAATAGAATCTGCCAGAATCAGGGTCTGTCAGACTAGCACGAGCTGACCAGAACACTGAGGCTGAGTTTGTCATGATCTTGCTAAAAAATGGGTCAGTTTGACCATTATTTTTCTTGGAGCTTTAAACACATTTTTGCCCCACCAATGCTGCCATTACTACATACAAAATAAGTGCACGACTGGGTCGAACGAAACTTTCTCGTTCATCAAAAGTTTGCTTGGTTGTTTTCTTATTTTATTAGGTAGGTACATGTAGGTCAAAACTGAAAAACAACGCTGGATTAAAGAAACAGTGCATGGATAGAATACAGGAAAAGGAATGTGTTAAATAAAATTCACTTTTGGGTAGTCATCTGATGAGCAGTACATAAATATAAATATCAATGGGAGTTTTTAAAAGTTGAAGCTCTCAGTGAAAGGGAATTTTCTCGGAAAAACACTGTCGCTTCTGATTGCATTCACATGCACTTCGATTACTTTTCGAATGAAGTGGGAGTTTCTGATTGTGTAAGCTCCAAGTGAATATAGTTGAAAATGTTGGAAAAAGAATGAGAAATATTTGCAAACAAACTTTCGTCGTTGCAATTGAAATTTTACGTAGATACGTACGAAAATATCGGGATTTGGGTAGTCAATAGTCAATTATTCGGGCTATAAGCATTACTAGGTTTTTAAAGTTTTTTTTAAATCGAAAATCGGGTTTTTGAGATTGAGCAGTTTTTAAAATTAGCGTTTTCGGTGAATCGAATTGAAAATTAAGGACGCTATAATTTTGAAAACATCAATTTTACTCTAAGTTTGCATTTTTGTCGAAATCGATGTTGCCGTTTTGAAGTAAATTAAAGAAAGCTAAATTTTTAAAAAATGACTTTTTTCAAAAATCCATTTTACGATAATACAGACAAAAACTGAGTTTGCCATTAAGTTGGAAATGACCACATTACCTTAGAAATTAATTTTTGTTACAATCGAAAAATGAATTTTTGTTATAATCGAGAAATGAATTTTTGTTACAATCGTATGGACCGTTTTCGAGATATGTCCAAAATTTCAATAGTACCGTTATTCGATTTTTTAGCGGAAAACTGAGTATGCAGTCGTGGTAACCACACCTATTTAAGCTTAAATATCAATTTTGGTTGAAATCGTTAGAGCCGTTTTGGAACAAATCAAACTGGTATGAAAATTATGTATGAGAAGTAAAATTAATATTGAGGTGAAAAACAAAGAAACAGCCCTGAACTGTAAGCCCGCAAACCCCAAATCCGAAGTTAGAACGAAATCCGCGTTGCCGTTTAGGCTTAAGTCCTCGGGACATACAGACGGACAGAATTTTGCCACCCACTTTTTTTAGTCCCTCTATCATCGTAATGTCAGAATTGATTGACATCTCGAGTTCGAAATTTAGTACGAATGCAATATCTACGTAATGGAGAAAGTTAAAAAAATACTAGTTATTAGATGTAACTTTGTAAGCGTATCAAATCAAAACTTTCTCAACCCTTATGGGTCTCTCGGGTGTAACCCAGGCCTTTATGAAGGAACTTTTAGCTTTTACTTCATCGCAATCGGCCGACTCATTGAGAAGACATGTGAATTTGGAAAGTTTCTGATCGATGACAGATTCCATCGGTAACCACCTTCGGGTAGAAATACTGCCGGGACCAAAAGACAACAATCGAAGTTTAAAAATGATAGAAGTATGGAAAAACAAGGACGTCTTAATCAGACCGGTAGTAAAATGGAGACTGTAATGGTCACAATCTATCAGAAACGAAACGAAGGTAACTAATACGACCGAGTGCATCTAGTAGGTTCACAAATTTCCTCCTCAACTCTCCCATACGAGCATTAAAAATTCAAACCCCCTGCAGTCCAGTTATCCATGCTAAGCTAAGTGCACTCCCTATGTAACCAATTTGTCATCATTTAGCGAGCTATAAATTCAAATTCTTATATCTTTTGGATGCAAACTACTCCGCCATTTGCATTTGAAAACTTGCACAGCCACCACCAGCCCAGGTGAGGGAGTCTTCCCAATTTTGTGCCGACCAATTTCGTAGAAACATCCCAAAAAGGAAAAAGGAAACCACTAGTTATAGAGAAAATACCGCATCAATGACACATACACCCAAAACTTAGTCGTCTGGTTAACCGCACCGAAACAATACCATTCGAGTCTGGTCATGGGGAAAGTTTTTCCACAAACCGAAGACGAAAAATTCAGAACAACTATTACATGCTTAAAGTCGGATAGTTAAAGTACAGTGTATGTTACGGACAACACAATGGGACTAGAACTTCGGGAACTAAAACTTTTTGAATTGGATTAATAGGGGGAAGTCACGCAGGCAAAAGTTTCCTCGAATATCTTTCCAAGTTATGCGCTGTATATATATGGGTACCTATATGTGTTATGAGTTGGAGATTAATGCTTATGATTTAAATAGAAGAAGCTTTGACGAGCAGAACTTATTTGTTGTTTTTTTGTTTATCCGTTGAGTAATTTTAGATGAACTTTCAAGGAAATGTGTATTTTAATGTGTTTCTTCTTTTTCTTTCTAGGTAATGGACGTCTGAATTTATTTCCTATTGGAGTAAGTATAAAAGGATACGAAGCCATGCGGAGCTAAAATGAACTGTGATTGATTTCAATTATGTTAGCTGCTGTCACGGGTTTCCCCTGTGAATGTCAAAGTTATATCTATTGACAGATGGGAAATAAAGTTGCAGCCAATTTAAAGAAGCACTTGTCATCCAAATAGGAACTTTGGTAAAACATCTGTTTGATTACCGCCACAGGGAAAAAGAAAAAGATTTGTTGTACAACGGTGCAGGTGGTGTGTGCCGCCATAAAAAAAAAAGGACTTTATTATTTTGAACAATTATTGTGTAGCATTTTGTCCACCAGCAAAAATTTGCAATTAACCGTCAGAAGTACCTACGTCTCTCTCACCCAGAGAAAAAAATCGAAACAGAAAAAACAAAAATAAAGCGCCCTCTACGTGCTAAAAGCATGATTTGTTGCTGTAAGCTCCACGGTGGATGCATCGTATGGGTGGAAATGCAATTGAACAACATCCATCCTAGATTTTTTAGGAAAATTGAAAAAAAAATCTTCCCCTTCGAACTTACTCCCAATTTACTCGGGTTTTATTCATATTTTGTGTATAATTTTTATTTAAATATAGAATTTTCTTATAAGTCGATTACAACGCCACCTATCGGGGCCAGATTCCCTGATTTTTTTGGCACCAAACCAACATAAATTGTGAATACAATTAAATTTGGTCTATAAGTAGAGTATTTTTTAACAACCCGTCTACAGCGCCATCTTTTGGATTTTACCATAGCTATGAACCTGCGCCTCGAACGTGCAAGTTTATTCTACCAACAATTATATTACACAGAGACAAAAAAGAACTTGATTTTAGCTTGACTATAGCGCCACCTTTTGGAATCAAAGATACATATAAACATTCGCTTTGAACAAACAAATTTATTCTGTGGATATAACCTCAATATATAAAGCAGTTCAGAGGGTACACGACCAAAAACAGACGTACCAACAATTATATTACACAGAGACAAAAAAGAACTTGATTTTAGCTTGACTAAAGCGCCACCTTTTGGAATCAAAGATACATATAAACATTCGCTGTGAACAAACAAATTTATTCTGTGGATATAACCTCAATCTATAAAGTCGTTCAGAGGGTACACGACCAAAAACAGACGTACCAACAATTATATTACACAGAGACAAAAAAGAACTTGATTTTAGCTTGACTAAAGCGCCACCTTTTGGAATCAAAGATACATATAAACATTCGCTTTGAACAAACAAATTTATTCTGTGGATATAACCTCAATATATAAAGCAGTTCAGAGGGTACACGACCAAAAACAGACGTACCAACAATTATATTACACAGAGACAAAAAGAACTTGATTTTAGCTTGACTAAAGCGCCACCTTTTGGAATCAAAGATACATATAAACATTCGCTTTGAACAAACAAATTTATTCTGTGGATATAACCTCAATATATAAAGCAGTTCAGAGGGTACACGACCAAAAACAGACGTACCAACAATTATATTACACAGAGACAAAAAATAACTTGATTTTAGCTTGACTATAGCGCCACCTTTTGGAATCAAAGATGCATATAAACATTCGCTTTGAACAAACAAATTTATTCTGTGGATATAACCGCAATCTATAAAGTCGTTCAGAGGGTACACGACCAAAAACAGACGTTCCAACAATTATATTACACAGAGACAAAAAAGAACTTGATTTTAGCTTGACTATAGCGCCACCTTTTGGAATCAAAGATACATATAAACATTCGCTTTGAACAAACAAATTTATTCTGTGGATATAACCTCAATCTATAAAGCCGTTCAGAGGGTACACCGTACACGACCAAAAACAGATGCACAAACAATTATATTCATAGAAAGATAAAGAACTTGTTTAAAGCTAAACAGCGACATCTCTCGGATTCAAGTATTGAACAGTTGCGTTGTAAAAACAAATAGGGTGTATAGATGAATATGGTCAATTTATTTAGGTAGTTTCACGGCCACACGGCTTCGGTCAGAAAAAAAAAGACCATCAATTTGTGGACATTACCTCTCTAGGAAGTTTTTACACATTTCTCTGGGGACCATCATTTAGTGCTAATGTCACAAAGGACCTTTGCTCATAGTAATCGGTAAGCCAAGCAAACAACGAAGATTTATGTATTCGTTCAGCAGGTCAGCGGTCTTATGTCCTGTTGCAATATATCCATTATCCAATTACCCGTTCCATGCCATTTTCAATTGAACCACTTAGCCGATGTCAAAGTGGTGCTTTTCCTAATTACTCACACAAGACGCCAAAACAACATCACCATGGAGCCCCATAGAGCAAACTGAATTATTGTTAATTATGATCCCCATCCAAACGCAGACGCTATGGCAACACGATATTACCCATTTCAGTAATAAATCCATTCAATATTCCGAACAATGAACACAGCAAGTGCTTGGCGTGGCCTCTTCAAAAGGGTTTCACAAATCAGTAGCTTGATCTCTAGAGTCCTTGATGCCCATGAAAGCATCTCATTCTCTATACGTGCGCACACACAAATCGAAGAAAAACTCGCAACACAATGACATTGTTGTGCATCCATCCGAGCGTAATAGATATATTGCATGACAGACGCCTGCCGCACCAACACATCGTTATTAGATTGTTGCCCATCTGTTCTAATTACTACCCCACGTCAGCCATATTGTTTTATTCAGAAACACATACACAAAAATCAATACAAGTCGACGTAAATGAACCGAGTAAACTGAATGAAGCGCCCAGCCCAACCCAACCCAGTCCGCTCGCTCATTTATCATAGAAAACATCCCAAAGGACGAGTGAACATACGTGTATACTCGTGTGTACTGTGCATGTTCAGCCAGATGCATGGTCCCATTGGAGGAGTGCGGGTCCCCTCCTAATGAAGTAACAAACGGTCGATGGAACACGGAAAAGTGACTTCACTACGAGGACGTGTCTACTACCAAGATAGCCTTGCAAAGTCAACGTCGTCGTTGCGATGGAGGGAGCCAGAGAAATGAACAAGCAAAGACGACCGACCTATTTGTTTATTTAACTTGAACTTTTTCTGCCTGTCATAGGGACAGTCAAAGACCGAATGGAAGTGGGTGGGGGTACACCGCCACAACCCTTAATTGTGAATGAAGACTTTGGCCCGCAGCGAGGTACAGTGGTGGGTTATGGTTGATTTGGTGGCCAAAAGTGGTGTCGAGTTTGTTATAAAAAAAATATAAATAGTTGGCGCAACTGGTCCTAGCTTCTCACTACAAATATTTCTGTGTGAGTTGGTTATTTTTTGGCAAAATGGAAGAGATCGACAATTTTATGCCGAGTCCAGGCGGTTAATTGGAGAAGCTCTTTCATGACAGTTGTCAGACGATCGCGAGAGGTGGCGTAGTGCAAAAAACCTTACAACGAAATTTGTGTTTTTCCGGGGAAGTCGAACACACTTGCCATGTTCGAAAACCTTTCCCATCAGCAAGTTAGTAAAAACTTGGACCAATGCGCACACAAGCTTGCGGTCACTTTGGAAGCTCATCCGAGTTTCTGTTCAGCGCTTCACAGAAACACACTACGAGTTTGGTAGACCTGATTAAATGTAAATGTGGTGGCAGTTTTTCGAATTTAAGCCTGGAAGCTGTCAAAAATATGAGACTTCAAAGTCCGGCCACAACAACATGAATAGAGCTGAAAAACCTTCAGAGTTCCGGGTGGTTTCTGGACAACTATTTGTACAAGTCCGTGAGCAGAAAGCAACAATTTAGAGCTTTGCCAGAGACATCCGGTTAAGTTTTATTTTTCCACGAACCAGAGAGCCGGTCATGCGCGACTGGATATCGTTGATGAAATATTGATGACCAGAAAAACCTGGGATCGAATCGCGTCGTCCGTGAACGAGCATTGCGTGATGGATTTTGTTGTTTTGTAAAATCAACTTAATTCCGTGAACGAACGTGCTATGGCGGTTGGACCCCTGTTTTATTTTTAAGATCGTCAGTTACATTTGTGGAGCATAAACTGGATGAAGCTCCATAACACGTAGTTTTTGTACTTCGTTGTTGTTAGTTTTGGAGTTATATTTTAGAAAACAGTCGTCTAAAAAGTTCAAGCCCAGTCTTTTACAAAACTCACTTCTTGTAGTGATTTCCTAATTTTTTTTGTATGTTTACCATCTTTTCCTATCTCTAAACCAACATTTTGGAACGGGACACAAACTCAGCTTAGAGACACAAATTCAGGCAACTAATTTCGTAATTTTTTAGACGATAATCGTCGAAATGATAGACCTCCGAAAATTGCAACTAAGTGCCAAAGGCTTAAACTTTTGAGTGGCACTCTTCTGCCGTGCCACAGAGTGGATTGGAGTCATTTTTGCGCCCACAAAACTAAGTTTTTTTTTCTAAACTTTGACTGGTAAATTAGATTCGCCATTTTGGAACACAGCAACTCTGTCAGAACCCATACGATTTCATTAAAATTTCAGTCTTGAGTGGAAGTTTCTATATTCCTTGCCCGTCGCTTAGCATTTTTGTACAAAACTAAGTTTTTTCTTCGACTGGTAAATTAGATCCGCCATTTTGGAACACAGCAACTCTGTCAGAACACACGATTTCATTAAAATTTTAGTCTTGGGTGAAAGTTTCTATATTCCTTGCCCGTCGCTTGGCATTTTTGTACAAAACTAAGTTTTTTCTTCGACTGATAGATTAGATCCGCCATTTTGGAAAACAGCAACTCTGTCAGAACATCCGATTTCATTAAAAAATTTAATCTTAGGTCGAAGTTTCTATATTCCTTGGCCGTCGCTGGGCATTTTTGTACAAAACTAAGTTTTTTCTTCGACTGATAGATTAGATCCGCCATTTTGGAAAACAGCAACTCTGTCAGAACATCCGATTTCATTAAAAAATTTAATCTTAGGTCGAAGTTTCTATATTCCTTGCCCGTCGCTGGGCATTTTTGTACAAAACTAAGTTTTTTCTTCGACTGATTGATTAGATCCGCCATTTTGGAAAACAGCTACTCTGTCAGAACATCCGATTTCATTAAAAAATTGAATCTTAGGTCGAAGTTTCTATATTCCTTGCCCGTCGCTGGGCATTTTTGTACAAAACTAAGTTTTTTCTTCGACTGATTGATTAGATCCGCCATTTTGGAAAACAGCTACTCTGTCAGAACATACGATTTCATTAAAATTTCAGTCTTGGGTGGAAGTTTCTATATTCCTTGGCCGTCGCTGGGCATTTTTGTACATTTTTGTCCCCCGTTTACCCAAAATCGACCACTGTACGCCATAGCTAGTTATTTGCATGTGTTCGAGCTTCACGCGACGCTGTTTGTACACCGGCAGCGGCACCCGATAACAATTGAGCCTTTGTTGCTCTGAGAGCGGTGTGTAAGGGTGCTCACGACGGCAACTACGGTTACCGTGACTGTAGTCATAGCCTTGGGGGCTTGGGTTCTACGAGCGCTGAGTTTTATCAATAATTTTTGTTTCTTCCATGGCTCATTGAATAAGGTACGACGTGCGGCACGAGTATACGACTCAACGGAAGTTCTTGCCTACATATGGGGTTTGTTTTATTTATTTATTTATTTTTAAATTGTGGCACGACGTGTCTGCATTGTGTGGCCTTGATACACAAGCCGGTTGCTAAGATCAATTTTTAAATTTGGTTTACGTGCTAGACATTCCCTAGGGAGATGTTATAGCAAAATATAATATCTCAGCAGCTGCGCAAATACGTAGGTACTTTGTTGTTTAACAATACTGGGGGAGAGCGTATACCTAGTTAAAAATGACTCGAACGCTTTTCAATTTTCATAGAAATCTTGCGATGTGCGAAGGGTGAGTTTGCTCTCTTCTTTATTTTTGTTTGGGATATTTTCAAGGACCCGCTGGATGTGTGCGTTTGGAGGGACTTTATCAGTGACCAACAGACTAGATGTAGTTTTGCGGTTGCCATTCACAGTTGCAATATGACGGTCGTCTGCTGGTGAAGGGAAATAAATGAGTTTTCGGAACAATTTCCGGCGAAGATGTGATTTTTATTAGAAAACCCTGCGGTCACTGAATGGAATTTTCTTATCTACTGGGTTTCGGTTGTTTCTGTGAAGCGCCGAACAGAAACTGGGATGAGCTGCCAAAGTCAGCGCAAGCTTGTGTGCACATTGGTCCAATTTTTTACTAACTTGTTGATGGGAAAAGTTGGTGGACGGAGAAATGGATGTAGGAAGTGGGAATACATATAGATAGCAGTTACCAATCCACGAAGGCACAAAAAGACATTAGATCAAAGCAAAACGATACCACCTCGAAGCAGTTTCAAGAAATGTAACTTAGGTAAGGGGAAAATTCTCTACGGAAGTTATAGTCGAAGTTGTATTTCCCTGCTTTATATTACAACAGAGCTTCGCTTAAGTTAATTTTCGAAGTGGATCCGCCAGCACTTAAAGATTGCTGGGGTTGCTTACACGGTAGGTGTCATTAGGGGACACCACATCATTGGGAGGTTGGACCTTCCTACAAACGATTTCTGTAAAAGCTAAATTGGACGTGGAGACCATTCCTCACCATCATTCCTCTGCACGTGACCAGCCCTCTCATACCGCAGGAAACTACATCCCGGAAAATACTTGTACGACAATCTCGGTGAACAGGCTTATTCAAGCATCAGTTGCCTTCAAAGCTTTATTCTTAGCTCCTGTGGGTATTTTTGAGATCGTTTGATCCTGTGGTGTCACAATGGGCCTACTTTGGCACTGGTAATGCTGCACTTGTTGTGCCCTGTCACCCTAACCTTACCTAACACGGGATAGTAGCAATATAGAGCCACTCACCCTTAAACCTTATTATCTGGTTCTAACCTTTTAGAGCTCTATAAGTTATCACAAGCAAAAAACAGCGAAGTCGTAGAAAAATAGATTTTGGTCAAAAATCCGGCCCAAAAAGTAGGCGTGGCAATGAAAGACATACTTTAAAGTCGTCTTGCAGTCTTAGGAAAAATACTTCAAAGAAAGTTTCATAGAAATCTGTTACCGGACAAATTCCTATGACAGTTTCTTTGAAGTATTTTTCTAAGGTTTACAACAAAAAGAAAAGAAAACTCCACTCAAAAAGTCCCACGGATTGAAACTTTTCAAATCGATCATCGGTTCACTTTAAAAGTTGACGACAAACGAAATCCACGACACAAACTTTGACATCTTTGCTCAAATTACGAACATCCTTGAACACCAATAAACTTAACACGAATAAGTGAAACAAAATAAAGTCCCATTTCAACCATACAACTCTCAAGGCTATACAACGAAACGTGACTTTTGTAATTGGGAGGTATTCCCCTGCAGCCATACACCACGTTGCTGTCTCCTGCCAGATGTCAATTGACATCTCTTTCCGCCGCAAGCACAAGTGTGCTACCCATTCCGAAAGAGGTTAAAATAAACTCGATTTAATTAAGCCAAAAAAAGAAAACCTCTCCCATCAGTGTTCGTACAGTGGGGGAAACTTTTGCCTTTGCCAATGATTGCCTCGTGCAACTTCAGACGGTCAAACGAAGCTAATTGCGAAGCCGGTCCTCCTGCTGTCGTTTAAAAAGTTTCCTGCTCTTCAATTTTGTTTTATCCCAATTTAGTCCTTGATGATGGAGGGGAAAACGCCCGCCGATAGATCGTCTGTCAGGAGTTCTGTTTACAAAGTTAAGGACTCTAATCCGCTCACTGCGTCAAACACAGGAGGAGGCATTTATTTCTTGACTTCATCGTGCCGTCATGGGTTAGATAAAACATTCGCCATTGTGAAGGACAAAATTGAAGTGCTAACTTCACCCCAACATAAGCTTATCGCCGCAGCACACTTATATAGACGCAGCAGCGGAGGGAGACGAGAAAAGAAAAATAATGCTTCAGAGAAAGGTACAATGAATGGCAAGCTCGTTTACCCTGTTGATTTCATGGACATTATCCGGTCCGCTTTTTTTTTTGGACTAGGTACTCAACCAATACCGACAGTTGGGAGAATGGGTTGCGGTGAATTGCTTTATATGCAGAGTTTGAATTTAAGTCGATGTAGGAGAGTAGATTCAAGGGTGTAACTCGAAATTGACATAAATAAGTGACGTGCAGGGTGGTCCGGTTTGGTAAGTTGTAAACCAGGAGCCCTACTCTGTATCTCGTTTCGAAAGTAACATTTTTCGAAAATGAACGTTTTGTACTCTCTATTTCGAAAGTCGAATCAAATGTACTACTACTCCGATTTATAATTCTGAAAGTATTACAGAGTACCAACTTAAAAACGGAATGAAAGCAATTTCGAATAGGATTGACTTTCGAAATTAAATAGAGAGTAGGGCCCCAGGCACAGAAACTCGTATACCTGCTTAAAAACTTGCTCCACTGGAGCTGCCTGCACGTCACTTGTTTACGCACTTTCTTCTACGGGTTGATGGAACTTGCGTGAAATTTAGAGATTGTGAAGTGTTCCTGACTTACCTTAACAAAACTGATCAGCTAAGACAGGAAAAGAGGTTTTTTTCTGTTCGCACGTTATTTTTATACTGACTGACGTTTGTCTGGCTTCGGGACACGGCTACGTATTTGACGTAACGTAATAGTATTTATTTTCTGAAACTAATACTCCAGAGAAAGATAGAAGGAAGGCGAGCGGTCGGAAGACCAAGGCTGACATGGCTGTCAAACATGCAAGAATCTCTCGAGCTCAGAAATAATGAGAGGAGTAATGAAAAAAGAAACTATAAAACTGATGATTTCCAACCTCCGAAGCGGAGAGGAACCTTAAGAAGAAGAAGAACTGTATTTTCATTGAAAATAGTATGCCCGAAAATGAAAGACTGGAGTTTAGATCCCTTAAAGCGAGCCAAGCGAGGTATATTATCCCTATTTGCCGCGATTTAATTTTGACATTTGGCTACGTAGCCGTGTCCCGAACGACGTGCAAATGGCACCAGCCTTTTTTCTGTGGGTAATACGCCAGAGGCCTGCTTGAGTCTGATTTAAACGAAAAAATGCGTTTGTTGATGCACGTATCGGAAAACTAGGTTTATATCACTTAATTAAAATTGAATCTATAAATATGGCCGCGAGAAGGGGCGACAAATATGACTGGTTAACAAAATGTTAGCGACTTACACGACCGGAAACCGAAAGAGCAAGAAGAAACGTGTTCTACTTTATATAGCGGTGCCTGAAGTTAGTGGTGGTTCGGCGATGCCATCTATGGCCGATTAAACAAATTGTACTAGTTGTTACGAGTTCTCTAATCGGCCATAGATGGCTCTAAGAGCGTCCTCAGTCTTCTTTCGAAGCATTTGGTTGATTTTTTTGTGTCCCAAATGCAGTTGAATTAATTTATTCACTCCGAGTGTGAGTTTGTTTCGAGGGAAATGAAAATGTAAACGAATCGTCCTTGTTGACAGCAACCCATTGAGCTACAATCGAAGACTATGCTGGGCAAGGGAGTCGATCTCCATTCATCCAAGCCGTCTCAAATCGCAAAAGTGCCGGTTATATGCTCGATATCGCTATCGTTGTCAAGCAAAAGCTGTCAACACGGCATTGAATATCGTACAAAATTGTTATCTCGAAAAATACAAGAGTTTAGAAAGACTTGATTAATTTTTTTATATTTTTAAATGTCTTAGTTCCTGCAACCATTCTTCAAACAGTCATGTGAATGATTCTTAATTTAGCATCAAATTGAAAGCCATTTTCATTCTAAAAATGAGTGTTAACGCCATTGACTTATTATAAAGGGTTTTCCAATAAGAGGTGTTATTTTGGTACTCAAAGAAAAATGACATTTTTTGAGATAAATGATCGGACGTTTATTTCATAATAAAGAGGAAGGTATGCCGATAATAATTAAAAACATCATCAGCCAAATGGCCACCACGAGCACGCATACAGGACCATGATCCTTTTCATGAAATTTTCCATAACCAAATCGCAAAGTGGCTGCCCTATGTCCTCGATAGCCTCACGAATTTTATCTTTAAAATTCTTTGTCTTGAATCGACACTGGGCAGTTGGCGTAGACCTTATATTTCTTATCTTGGGTTTTCCGAGCCCCAGATGCGACAATTTTGCTTGTTGACGTAGCCACCGAGATGGAAATGGGTCTCATCAGTGAAGATGATTTTTCGATGGAATTCCGGATCATTTTCATGCATTTCAAGGACACAATCAGCAAAGACACGACGTTGTTGATGATCGGCCGGCTTGAGTTCTTGTGTTAACTGAACTCTATAAGCCTTAAGACCCAAGTCTTTATGCAAAATACGGTGTAATGACGTTTGTGGAATGCCCAATTCCAATTAACGACGAGGAATGGACAAACCTGGGTTTTCTTCAACACTTTGGGCTACAGCAGCAATATTCTCAGTTATTCTTGAGCGACGTACACGGGTTTTTTCTTCACATCACTAACTTGTCTCGAATTTTTCCACCAATTTCTGTATTGCGGTCCGACAAGGTGCCTCACGACGACCAAAAAATGTTTTAGTTTTGCTGTGACTGCAAGATTTTCACCATTTTTGTAGTGAATTTTAATAATTTCAATGCGTTGTTGAAGCGTGTATCGTTTCAATTTTAGTAATGGCGTAGTTTCTACTTGCCAAATGTCAAAGAATAAAAGCTTCAAAAGTGACAGCTACCGAAATAGCGGGTCATTCACAATAACACCTCTTATTGGAAAACCCTTTAGTACGTTTATCATACTCGTTCATAGGTGGCGAACCCCAACCAACTTCAATTGGTTAAACCGGCGAGTTTCCGGCATCTCGGTTTTTTCTTCCTCCATTTAGCGATCATTGCGGCGACTGGCCGACATTTTTTCTTGTCTCAATCAAAGTGAAAAGCTAATTATAACGAACGAATCAATTATCGTTTAACTTTGGGTGGAAAGTGGCAGAGTGCGGTCATAAATCTTCAACAGCGGAAGTCAGTCCCGAAAAAATAGAAGTCTAAGCTATTGGTCGCAAAAAGCTGCATGGAGGGTTCAATGTGGACCAGCTGCGCATCGTGTTCATCAACAAAAAGACTCGCTGGGCTAAATTCGACTCAAAGGTCAGTCCCTTATACACATGCAAAGGTAGTTGGATGGCCCTTTATACCCGGTTAAGCCTAGGTAGAGATGGCTTCATTCGTAGAAATAATCAGTTCGTATTTAGTACCAATATATTGTGCACACGTTCACGGTCTTTAATGTTTCAGCTGTGTTACCGCCACTATAGTTCTACAGCATTCGTGAGAGTGAGACCTCTTGTGCAGTTTCCGAACACCATTGCTGTCGCCACTTTCCTAAACGGGTTATGAGAGTAAATGCAACGGAAGCCATGATAAACACACAACTTCTCTAAACCTTGAGTTTGTTTCGAGTCTTGTCAACCTAGTTGAGAAAGGTTTCCTTTCAAAAGCAATCCTCTTTGATTCAAATTTATATCTAATTAGGACGTCTTCACATTTCGAGAGCACTTTGCGCGCTCCTGTCATCACATACATCATAAATGAATTTGCGGTCTTGTTTTGCCGAAGCACAAAATATCCCTGCACATGGAATCGTAAATTGTGCTTTTTTGAAATTCCTCTGCGCGGTCTTTACTGAAAACAAAATTCAAGACGACCATGTCCTTGCGGTTAGGTGACTGCATAATTAAACAAAATCACACAAGCGTGCAAATATGCACATGCAAACATTCTCCGTTTCGACTTTTATTCAATTCTAATTCTAATTGTTTTAAAGGAATTATTCATGGCCAAGGAAAGACACCCGCTGACGTAATAACTTTTAAGGCAGCGATTTCCTGTTAATATTTGGAATCTCACGAAAATCATTCGTCCCGTGGTTGTTCATTAAAGCCAAATTGGATACACTGGCTTTCCCCTTTGAAACCAAACATGAATCACTCGCTTAATGTCCTTGACTCGGGTCGGCTGGGGGATACTATTTCCAGTAAATAATTGATTTTTGTTCGGGACGAAACTCTGTCTAATTATTTGCGGCCCAAAGTAATTGGACTTTGGAGAGTCGGTTCAGAAGGATATATTTCCATGGACCGGGTGAGTGCGAATTTATCACCTGATGAGTGAAAAAGTCGGTGCCGACGAAATTACATGAATTTCCTTAAATGCTGTAAGAAAGGTTGACGTGCACGTCACATATGCTGGCGGCAGCACCCTCTGGCGAAAAGGGGTGAACCACTAAAAATGGGCGGTTGGTGTTTTGAGTCCCGTTGAATGGATTTAGCGGCGTTTGTGAGACGTTTATAAATTGCTTCTGACGCACAATTATCTACACGAGTGAGTGGAATGTAATTGAAGGAAGGATGATGAATGGGATCCTCGTTTCCGTTCGTAAGCTCAGGAATATTTTATTTTATTTTATTTTACTTGCTACGCAACGGAAACGGATTTGCCGATATATGAGATGGAATTCCGTACAAACGTGTGGTTGGTTATTGAACTAATCCGTCCATTGATGGAAATAATTGAGATGATGCGAATTGGGTGTACAGGATCAAGGCATGCACGAGCTGTTTGTATGATTCCTTTTGGTGATTATCTGGAAATTTTCTGTCTGGGAAAGTTCGCTTTGATTCAGTTGTGTGTTTGATGTTGGGGTCTCGACTTGTGTGCGCATAAATTCAAGAAGGGCGAACAATATTGCTTCGAAAAATTCCCAATGTGGGTAACTGATTCTTTGATACATACATCCCTGGGGTGAACCTTTTTAAAATAAACAAAACTCCTCTTTGCAACATTCCCTTTTGATGTTTCATTAAAGACTCACCTCCAGTTAATTTAAAAGCCTGCTTTATATCCACAAAATATCGGATCATATGCGGGTTCAGTTGTTATTGCTCAAGCTGTCAAAGGGACTTTACGACAGCGAAGATGTCATCTTTCCCAATAAACAAAACGATGGCAAAAGACTTGGGAAAAGCATCGCTCAACTTTTATCAGTGAAATGTCAATTCAGTCCAACTTCTGTTGTAGATTTATGACACAACCCTATTTCGAATGCAATTTTGGTTTTTTTTCGAAAATAAATTCCATCATCGAAACTTTGTTGACACATGAAAAGGTGAAAACGTCAAATATCAAAAATCGAAAGAGAAATCTCTCAATTTCATGAGGTTTTCTTACAAAAAGTTTAAGAAATGTCATTTTGACATTATCGTAAAATGCAGCATCTACAAAATAAGTTACAAATGGTTTTTTTATAACCTAAATACATATTATCATACCTATCATTTTGAATGCGCTGATATGTTCTAGGACAGGCATGTCAAAGATACGGCCCACGCCCCCTGACCGGACCCCGAGACAATTACCTGCTGCTCGCGACATCAATTCGATAGTCTTCTAATTTCGTGTGCATTTCAATTGCTGTCACAATGCAGCTGGTGTGTTTCTATGTCAAGTTTCTGGATCATCAAAATAATATTTCCACTTCTTACGTCTCTACAAAACTATTTATTTTTTTTCTTAAATAAACTTACTTATACAAAGTAAAATAATTCGCATTTTATTTTTTATATGGCCCGCTGTCATGTTTAAGACAAACAATTGGCACTTAAGGAGTTTGAGTTTGACAGCCCTGTTCTAGGAGAACATTCAATTACAAATCCTTCCTCCGACATCAGGCCTGTTTTTTTGAGCTTCGTTCTCAGCAAAGCAAAGTAAAGTAGGATTTTCAGCACGCAATTACAACAACTACGCTCTACGTGACACTTCGAGACTCGCAGTAGTTATTGTAATTTGTGTGCTGGAAATCTTACTTTACTTTGCTTTGCTGAGAGCGACGCTCAAAAAAACACGCCTATCGTTGAAGACGAAAATAAATAGAATTCTAGTTGTCAAAGCTTTGAGCTGTCACTTAGTTGTAAGTTTTCAAAATGAAAATAGGGGAAATAGATTTCTCTCTCATTTTTTTATTCAATTTTCTCAGTACGTGGGCGCACAACAAATTTTTTAATCCTAAAGAGCCCTTCGACGTGAAAAACTAAATTTTATTTATATATTAATAATTCAAAATTGACTTTAGGTCATTCATAAACGACGAAGGGAAAATGACAGTGAATGACTTATGGGAGAGGTTCCTTCGACATGGCATTCAAAATTAACCCAGTGACCCATTTCGGATCAACATACGCAGAACACACCCCTTTCCCATGATTTATAATTCACCTTTCATTTTCCCAAATGAAAACGAAAAGCTGCACCTTGCCGCCCCGGGTGGCAATATCCCGGAAGAAACCTCCAATAGTAAATCACCCTAAAAAAAACAGACATAAAAAGAACCCAGGGTATAAAATGCAAGGAGCTGTGAAATATCAATATCGATATTGGTGGGAAAGAAATTTGGAAACATATTATAGCAAGTTGCCACGGGTTTCATTTATTTTGACAGCAGCACGCACTCAGTGCGTGGCTACACCGTAAGAAACGTTAATTGTCTATTTTATGAATTATTTATCACCCCCTCTAGCGGCTGGGGTTTCCCCGTGTCCTTCAGCCAATTACTTTGGCATTATGCGCTACTTACAAACCTGAATCAACATAAAAACCCAATTAGACAGAACCGCCAGGACGCAGGAGTGTCTGTCTGCAACTATATAGCAAGAGGTGGCATAAAAACCAAACGTTCGGTATCCCTCAGCGATTGTTTAAACACAAATTGGGGTTTGGGAAACTCTCACCGGGATGTAGGAGAGTCGCCAACGCAGAGGACTCTTCAACTTTAGTGTGTCAATCGATGGGACGAAAGTTAATGGAGATGTTTTGTCAACTCGGTTGAAACAGAACACAACAGTAGGCACTTTGCGAAAGCACTTTTTTTTTTTGCGGTCCTATAATGGGTGCATGGCCTTTGCCCTATTGTCCTGCTGGCAAATAATACAAACTTATGACCGTTCAGCACTATGGATGAGTGCGTCCATTTCGACCTCTATTAGCATAACTTTCGTCTGCAGACGAGTATGAGTTGGGGTTGCGTATAAACGGGGACTTAGTCAACTTTGAGTGACTTCCGTTTTTGGGTAAATGCCCGGCAATATGATGATGGTATGGTGATAGAGTGAATTTCATTTGACAGGTCGTTACGAACACAGTCTATCGTCGGAGTGATTTATGCTGATGCTATACACCTGACGGCAAATGGTTCAGAATTTCGGCTTTCGGGTGCCGTAGGTTCCTATTTTGATTTTTGAGGAACTCTGTGTTTGGGTCGACGGAAGTCTGACACAGTTGCGGATGTATAATGATTTGAAAGGAAAAAATACCTGCCCAACGTACCGTTGATTAAATTTGGAAATGAGTTGGCATTTATGTTTGGGCAGTAAGCCAGCTTACAGATATTTTTTTTCGGTTATAATATACCTCCGGTGCTCGCTTGTGTATTTAGCACAATCATCCCTACATCCGCACCTACCCTATAGCTTAGATTTTGAAAAATTGATGCCGCTGTCTGTCAAATGAGTCAAAAGTTCCATTGGTTACATTTTTTATAGGTATACTAAGAGAGTTTTAACTGCTAAAGAAGCTGTCCGAAGTGGGACACTGAAAAGTGTTTTCGTAAAATCGAGCAGGTTTGTGAGAAGGAACTCTGAACTCCGAGAAACCAAAACGAAACAGAAAACGTGACCTGGTAGCTCGGATGTTGGGGAGGATCTGTCAGAATATTTGGCTCATATGTCAGTAATTCCAAAATCGGGTGAAACGAAAAAACTACAGGTTGATGGCCAGGAAATCTGAACTCCGAAGACACTTAAAAGAGACAGAAAATGGAAAAAGGTGGCTCCGATGTTGGGCAATGTTGGTCTGTCAGAATATTTGCCTCATTTTTCAGTAATTCCAAACTTAGGTTACACGAAAAAGCGACAGTTCGATGGCCAACAATTCTGAACTCCAAAGAAACTTAAAAGAGACAGAAAATGGAAGGAGGTGCCGCGGACAATGGGTCTATCAGAATATTTGGCTCATTCTTCCAAACTCAAATGATACGATAAAGTGACAGCAAACTCTTTCGATGGCAGAGTATACATCTCGTCAAGCAGTATGAAATCAAAAAAAGGACCGAAAAAAGTTATTTTTTCACAGAAAAATTCTGAAAAATGTTGCTAAAATATGTAGGCCATTTTAGCGGGCGGATCGCTAACTTTTTAACCCTTTTTGCAGTGAAACGAAAGAAGATTGATTCAATATACGATGTCCACCACTGCTTCTCCCTAAAAATTCAGCAAAAACCTCTTCCAAAAAACTTTCCCAAAAATTTCTTTCTTTCTCGCCACAGTGTACGTAGGCAATGTCCGAGCTTTTTATAAAGTCCATAGCAAACCATATATACACAGTAGCATGCACGCTCTCTCCCACATCACAGAAGAGACGAATAATTGCTTTCATGCTGGGCTCACATATCCCACTTTTGACAGATCCGGTGAAGCTGTAACACAATCAAACGCATGCCACTTTGAACGTTTATGCCAACAACTCGTACACAGTTTAATTATTTCCAACTACGAATCAAGCCAATTGATTTGGTGACATCCCTCAAAGGTGGGCACCGGGTGGCTGCTTGTTGTTTGGTTCGAACGGTAACATGGTCAAGGTTGCTTTTGTGAGCGCTCTCAACGCATTCATTTTGTCTGTAACAAGTAACAACCCGTAACGTAAGCAGCACCGGGCTCATTAAAATGCATGCACAATGCAGGAGAGACATCTACTCGTTTCAGCTTAATTTCATTCAATGGAATGAAGGTACCTACAGCAGTGATTATGTGCTGTATTAAGGGGATGAGACTGAGCACATTGTGTGCTTAATCGGATTACATGCGAGTTTGCACAGATGACCGAATTGATTTGTAAATTTTATAATGCCAAGCGGATTTTAGGGGATCAATTGTGACAAATGAATGAAAGCAATTCTTTAGTTGATGCTGCGACACAATTTTAATCAGCTTACGCGGATGTATTCAGTGAGTTTGTAGAAAAAGTCTCTTTGTGAAGACTGAGATGGAGACTCTGGAAACGGTGACCTCAAATAATGAACATTTTGTGAAATTGACCTTATTCCGTTTGGCTTTATTTCACTTCACTGGAAACTGGAAACGTATAAAATACAAACAGGTAAAACGTGTTGCTCTCAAGTTTAAAAAGTAGTTTTTCAACCAAAGACAGAAAAATATTGAAGCTTATCAAGCTCCAAACAACTAAATGCTATTTCTTTTGTTTTTTTGTCAAAATATTTCTCAAAAAGAAACAGAAACCTTTTAAAAAAGGGAAACAACCTCCTCCAAAGCAAGGAAATTTAACACGCCCACTTTTGGGAGGCGTTTTTCAACCAAGGACAGAAAAATATTGAAGCTTATCAAGCCCCAAACAACTCAATTCCACGCCCTATTTATTTTGTTTTTTGTTGTCAAAATATTTCTCAAAAAGAAACAAACACCTTTTAAAAAGGGAAAAAATCTCCTCCAAAGCGAGGAAATTTAATACGCCCACTTTTTGGAGGCGTTTTTCAAGCAAAAACTACATAAAAAAATTTTTAATTTAATAGGTTACTTTAACGTTCATTTTGGGGGAACGGAACGGGAAAACAAAAATCTGTCAAACAAAGTGACTCACCCCAAGTTTCTGCTGGTCTATTTCATTTTGTCCATGGAAATTGTTTCGTAGTAGACTTGAATAAACAGCTTTCCACTCCACTTTCCACTGCACTTTTTATGTGATCACTTGGGTCCCAGTCATGTTCTAAAGTATGTCGCATGGAAATGTCACTTTTCACTTGTCGGATCTGTCCAATTTAGCTTCTTTCACGGTATTCGTACGTAGCACATAAATCTTATCCAACGAACTACACATTTCTTGAAATGTGCTGTCCACTCCACCCGATCGACAACGTCAACCCGAGCGTACTCGTATCTCCGTCGAATAAAAACGCACGCCCCTCGGCTCCCACCCACAGATTGCTCAATTTAATTACCGATCACGTGCGACATCGCTTTCAAGATCATAGTTCACTCACAACACAACACATCACGGACGCAATAGACAAAAGCGGAATCATTTACAAACAAAAATAAATTAATCGGAAACGGTCCGCAAATAAACCGCACTCACGCCACACACAGTACGAGTATCAGCAGCACGATACGGCGAACGGATACCCTGCCAAGATTTCCTATATCAATTGACTGCTCTGTTGTGATTCCGTTCAGCGCGAGAGAGAGGGTCGCATATAGGTCACACACGAATAAAAAGCTGCGGCCATGTGTTCTCTGCAGCTTTTCACATTGTTTCGGATCCGCAAAGTGACATTTCTCGATCGGCTGTCACGGTGTGTGCTGCTGCGGCAGAGCATATTCCAAAAAGTAAATAATTTTTCCAGCGGAAGAGTGTTTGCAATCGCATATCAAATCAATTGTTATCGACGATCGGCATGAGCAACAGTGGTCGATAGTGTCGAGGGCAGTAAAACGTGTTCGAGTGTCGTAATCGTAAATCAGTTCTCGCTATGCCCATCGCTTGAAGTTTAATCGATAACGGACTGTTTTTGTAATTCTATCGCGCGAACAACAACAACAGCGGTCTCTCAGTTTGGGAAAGTTTGCAACGCTCACCTTTCAAGTTCAGTGTCGCGGAATTGTCAATTGTCGCGTTTATTATGGGATCGAAAGTGGTACTTGCGTTGGTGCTGGCGGCGCAGTTGGTGGCACTGCCACCCACCGTCGACAGCCACCGCTCGGAATCGTTTTTCTCGAAGATGATGAGTCGGATTCCGGGAGTGCGGGCATCCGCAAAGTTGGAGTGGACTTTCAGTGTGAAGGTGGGCGAGCCTTTGAAGCCATTCGAGTGGGTTGGCATTGCTGGCGATGCTGACTTCCTCGGCGAGTGGTCGGTGGGCAGGGCCGTCGTTCTGAATGTGACCGAATTGGCGACAACGTGGTCGGGAACGGTGCGTTTTTTCGCCAATACCACGGTGAACTATCGCTACTTCGTCGGCGCCATGGACGCCAAGGGAGGCGTGCAGATTCGGAGGTGGGAAACCCACCTGGACGGACGGAGGATCGAGTTGGGCGACGAAAGCGGAGGCATTGTGGATCGGTTTGGTTGTGTGAACGGCGTGAAGGACGTCAGGCGTGGATGGCTGAACAGTGGATACATCCTGCAGCTGAAGCTGTTCAGGAACCCCATTCAATTCAACGGGGTCGTTGCCGAGAGGAAAATCTTCGTCAAAGTGAGCCCAGTCGACTACGATTGGAGTGCGAAGGAGAAGCTGCTGACGCCGATTGTGCCCTCCGCCAGGGCCAATGTGGAGTACGTTCGCATGGAGTACGGCAACAGCATCATTCGCGATCAGCCCGAGTATGGGGTGTCGTACAACAGCGACGACATCGTCATCTTCCACATCACCAGCAGCGATTTGAAGAAGACCGCCTACATGGTCACCATTTACGTGCAGGACGAGACTAAACCCGAGCTGATCCGGACCCTTGGATACCAGTACCTCTACCCGGAGACCTTTAACGCCAGCAGTGGCGACACCGAACTCCTGCTCATGTCGCCGAACTGGCTCACCTCGGTGGGGGCTATCAAAATCGGTTATCTGCTAGTCAAGCCACTGCCAATGCCCATTCCCAACTTCAACACCTCCTTCGTGCACTATTGGCGCTCGAATTGGACCGCCCTCGACGTGGGCCATCGTGGCCTGGGCAAGAGCCTTAAGCTCTCCACCGGCGCAGCACCAATCACCGAAAACACCGTCGCATCCATGAAAGAGTCCGGCGTCGTCGGCACCGACATGGTTGAGTTTGACGTCCAGCTGACCAGCGACCTTCAAGCCATCATTTACCACGACTTCCTAGTGTACGTGTGCCTGGACCCGAAGACCCCAACCAGCAAGGACGACCTCACCGAAATCCTCATCAAAGACATCACCTACGAACAGCTGAAGGCTCTCAAGACGTACCAGGTGATCGGCTCGAAGATCATCGAATACCCCGCTCACAACTCTGAGCCGCGCGAAGACCACCGCCTCTTCCCGCTCTTTGAGGACTTCCTCACAAAGGTCGACCACACCGTCGGCTTCGACATCGAAATCAAGTGGCCGCAGCAACGCTCCACCGGCAAGTACGAGAGCATCCAAACCATCGACAAGAACCTCTACATCGACCGGATTCTGGAGGTAATGCTGCGCAAGGGCTGCGGCCGGCTGAGCTTCTTCTCCTGCTTCGATGCGGACATCTGCACTTTATTGCGCTTCAAACAGAACATGTACCCGGTGACGTTCCTCGGACCCAGCTCAGAGAACTACTACGTCGATCCGAGGTCAAGCAATCTCAAACGCCTGATAAGCAACGCGCAGGCATTCGACCTCGGCGTCGTGCCGCATACGTCGAACTTTGTAAAGGACCTCGGTGCGGTGAAGCTGGCCACCGACTTGGACGTGAAGATCTTCATCTGGGGCGACGACAGCAGCGACACCGAAATGGTGAACTTCTTCAAGAGTGCCTCACCAACCGGCGTGATCTACGACCGGATTGACCTGTGGATTCCAAAGGGCAAGCAGAACGCCTTCAGCCAAGAGCTGGATCTGCCAGAGTTCTTCCACAAGCAGTGCACGCTGCCCAATGCCACTGACATGGGTGTGCCAAGAGTCTAATTGTGTTTTCGTTAAGAAATTAAGAAATAAATGTGACGACAGATTTTTGGGAGGTAGATCGTGGGTTTTATTTTTTTTGTTGCAGAGTTTTCGATGTTTTCAGAATTTTCGACGTTTTCAGAATTTTCGATGTTTTCCAAACGAATTGCTGTGAATTTTTCAGTCTTCCACAAAATTTGCTAAAAATTGGAAAGAGTTATAAGGAACACTGAAGCCGAGATGTATTTTTGGGCGACAATGTTCAAGTTTCAGTTTTTAACAGATGGAAAGTTCAGTCTTTGTAGTTTTTACAGGTTTTCTGCTCAGCCAATACTTTCCCGGAGAAGCCTGCAGTTTCAAAAGAAGGACGTGCTCTTGAGAAGCCAGGGAGGAAATCGCCGTTAACGATATGAATTCAAATAAAGATGGATGCCATCTGCTTACAAAAAATCTACTACAATCAAGCCTAATTCCTCCAGTGTGACGTGAGGGATGCTCATCGCTCTAATTGATGTCAGTGTCTAACTTGAACAGATGTTGTTTTTAGAGTCAAGGGGAACGACTTGCAAATTGGAAAAAAAAATACAAATTCGTCAAAAAAACTGCCCAAAACGTCGGGCGGCGGCGTAGTTTCTGGTGGGAAACTTGTGCATATTTATCCCCATTAACAAGGTCTGCTGTCTGATTCAATGTTCAAAAAGGCTCCCTTAACTGCCGGTATTGTAGTGACCATATGTGACTATGGAGTTTGTGAAAAGATGTGCCAAACGTGTGGAACTGGGAACTTCGAGCCATTTTCTGCAGCGTCAGGTTGAAGCAGCTGAATAGTACCGCCTTGTCCTGTTGCTGCTAGTTCGACTTATCGAGAGCTCTGTTTGAACTCGATCAACAGAGGCGGTCGGTTGTAACGTTGATGGTCGGAATTACTGAATTTCTGACGTGTGGCCCTCTGACAAACGCAATCTCCTGCTGTACAGTGTCGAAACTCTAGGTCCTTTTGGCAGCCGAAGTAATTTCCGTCGATCTTTTAGCGGTAGGGGAGAGAAATGTTCAGACGGATAGAGGGATGCAAACGCGAATTTTCCCCGAACTAGGTGGCACTCTAAACCGAGGAGAGGTTAGGAATATTCAAATGACTCAGAGACGTCATTTCCATCCCGTTGATTTGCCGCATGCGTTACGCCATCTGGCACAGATCTATTGAACTCTAGTCAGTTCCAAACCTACCCGCAAGCGGGGTTCTTCCATTTAAATTTGTTTGACGTGCGACAGCTACTCTGATTTCCCGCGACGTGTGTCCCCACTAGTTGAATATATATCGTCATCGCGTTAAAGAAAGACAAACACTCCAAGCTGTCCATCATAAGTAGGTAGTGTGATAACATGAAGTGTCCGACGTGAGTTTGCAAAACGCTGATAAACAACCTTCACTCCACCCTCAAGTGTGCACATGCCACCACTCAACTCACCGTCCATCGCTCCATTCGTTTGTGCAACGTGTCAAAACATCAGAAACTCTGACTACAAATTATCCCCAAAGTGGCAATCCTAAACACAAATCCTTGACACGAATTTCTCGTGTACCTGCAATTGATGCGATGATGCACTCCCCACTTTGAAAATTGTTAAACACAGACATTTGCCTATACCAATTTTATTAATAACATTTTCCGTCTCTCTCTCTTGGCTTTGTGTAGAAACAACTGATGGAAGCCTACATCCGACAGAAACGAGCCTCGCCCGGCATGGTGCAGGCGAGTGACTTGCAAATCATGCGTCCCATGTCGGGTATGCGGAAGAGCAACAGCAGGGAAATGCACGGCTACGACGGACCGATGCAGTTCATGAGCTCACCGCAAAATCCCGATCAAATATTAACGAGCAACTCCAATTCCATCCGGACAATCGCATCGCCCAGCCGTCAGGAAGGTATGTGTACGGTCGCATTTGTTCTCATCAACCTTTATCTGGTCTCCTGTCTGTTGCAGATCTCATTGAGGAAATCTCTTCGCACGAGATTGAGGACGAGGAGAGCAGTCCCATTGATGCAATCACAGTTTCGAAATCCGATGACACCTCCGAGGACTTTGCAAATCGAAATGTTGCCGGAGCGGCACCCATTACGCCTTCGATGACCGGTGAGGGCGGCAAAGGTGCGTCCACTGAGCCAGAGGGTGATGTTGTGGGGCAAATCGATCAATTTGTGATGCAACCAGCACCGCAGGGTGTCCTGTTTAAATGTCGCATCACCAGGGATCGCAAGGGCATGGACAGGGGGTTGTTTCCCATCTACTATCTGCACCTGGAGCGAGACTATGGCAAGAAGATGTTCCTCTTGGGTGGTGAGTTTAATTGCCTTTGTCACGGCCAAGTGGGTTTTGTGGTGCTAATCATCTACTGTATGTGTGTGTTTTAGGTCGAAAGCGCAAGAAGAGCAAAACATCAAACTACATTATCAGTTGTGATCCCACGGACTTGTCGAGACAGGCGGACGGATTTGTTGGCAAGCTGCGATCGAATGTGTTTGGAACGTCGTTCTCGGTGTTCGACAGGGGCAACAAGGACGACCCAGAGAGCCCGCGGCTGGATCTAGCTGCCGTCATTTATGTGAGTAACTATTTTAAATTTAGTGCGACAATTGTCTGTTTCGATTGGATCCAAGGAAAGCATTGGGATAAGTTGGGTTAAGTGGCTGTCAAAGACAATAGAGAATTGTAGGTCCATTTCTTGACCCCTCCATAAACATCAACTGAAACAGCTGCTCCTATGACCGAATTCAGTCAATTAAAACCGAGATACATCTAGTCAGACAGCTGTCAGATTAACTAAATAAGTTGAACGTCTCCATTAATACGCGCCAACTGCCGCCATCTTCACAGTTCATCGTAGTCAAAGAAACAAAACAGTTGACATAAAAAAATAAATTAATAAAAAAAACGGTTGACACCCGTCTACTTATTCATTATTTTAAACAGAACCAACCTCACACGAGCTAAAATAAATAGAGAGACCCAACTAATGGTCCTTCGGTTGTCAATGAAACCCAATCTTTGGACAAAGTGTCAGTCTGCAAAGCGACTTCCATTTATTTGATTAATGATGACCGCATAACAGGCATTGTTGCGGTAAACCCTCTTTCGGTATTTTTTTTCATTATTTCATCTGTTGGGGCAACAATGGAATGATATTTTCCACCCACTGTTGCCAAGGTTCAACTTGTTGATCTCTCTGCATCTGTTTCCACTTTTGTTCCACAGTGATACTGATAAGCAGGAGGAGGGGGTTAACAGCATCCCAAAAATGTGTTTCAACTTCGATAATCTAATCTTGGATTTGTTGTGATGAATTAATTAACAGCCTTGCTATCATAGTGGGATTGGCCAAATGGCTTACAAAGTTAAGTCATTTGTTAAGTCATTTGTGATAAGAAATTAATTGCGAAACGAAGCAGAGGGCATAAATCATTGTTATCGATTAGTTTTGAGCGTGTTATCGAAGAGTTGTCGAGGTGGTCACGTATGTTAGTTGGTTGGGAATAAATGTTTTGAACGTGGGGGAAACGCGTGCTCAGAAATGATACAATAGGTACGTAGCTTTGTGGAACAAGAGGGTCTCATATAATACTTGAACTGTAAGCAGTCGATAAATATTTATTGTTGCGCAGTTTGTGTTTTAAATAAGTCGACGAGATTTACATTTAATGGAGTAGCAACCATTTTATCACTCTCCTTTGATTGGTTTTATCACTGGAGTGGTCTTACCAAGTCGAATTTTGGTAACAGACAGACGTTGAGCGAATATGCGGCTTACAAAGTCGAATTTCGGTAGCAGGGGGAAGTTGAACGAATATGCGGCTTTATAAGCGCCTAGCCCTAAAAAGGTAAAGCCTGCAATTGCGCACGCTAAACCTTAGGTTAATTCGCCCTATATATCGCATACTCCCTTTCGAGTGGAGTTGTAGACTCCTCGGGTTAGAGAATTGATGAACTTTTGCCATTTACTTATGTCCCAGCCAGCAATCAGTTTCACCAGGGTTGGAATTGCTGTAGAAATTCCTTGAATTTGAACTAAACCAAACTTAAAACAACTATTCCCTTCTATTTGGCATATTATACTTTTGGAAAACGTGTGCCTTTCAAAACACTTCCCTCCCATTGCAGGACACCAACATCTTAGGCTTCAAGGGACCACGCAACATGACAGTCCTCCTACCCGGAATGACAGAGGAGGATCAACGGGTGAAAATCAGCTCAGCAGATCCACGACAACAGGGCCTATTGGACGGCTGGAAATCCAAGGTAAGCACAAACACAAATTACCTTCGAAACAAATTATTTGTTTAAAAACTTGTCCCTCCCCCAGGTAATGGACAACATAGTGGAACTGCATAATAAAACGCCCGTCTGGAACGACGAAACCCAATCGTATGTCCTTAACTTTCACGGACGCGTCACCCAGGCATCGGTGAAAAATTTCCAACTCGTACACGACTCGGACCCGGACTACATTGTCATGCAGTTTGGTCGCACCTCTGAGGACGTGTTCACCATGGACTATCGATACCCACTGTGCGCGCTGCAGGCATTCGCAATCGCCCTGAGCAGTTTCGATGGGAAAATCGCCTGCGAATAGGGAACAGAGATGGGATTTTCTAATTTTTATATTACTGAATAGGAAAATTGAAAATCAAACAAACAAAAGCTCAAAAGCATAAACAATTAAGATTTAAGTTTATTTTGTCGCATAGAAATCAAAATTTGTATTTTATTGAGCAAGCGAAAACGAAATGGAGTCAAACAACTAAACAAAGTAAATGGTTGCCTTAGTTTAAAAACAATTCTAGTTACAAAACAGAAAGAAAAGAGAAAACACTATTAAATTAAACAAGAAAACACGAAAACACCAACTCACTTGTATTGCTCAGTTAAATTTAAACTGTCATTTGTAAATATGAGCATTTGGTGAAATTGTATATTATTTATCTAGTCATTGCGAGGGTATTAGTTTAGTCACTTTGTGTTTGTCGTTATTCAGTTACCGATTGGATTGGTTTATGGTATTATTTGGAGGTTGTGAGGCCGCGTTTGTGAGCTCGCAAGATTTTAGTTATTTAAGAAGCTCTACGAAAAGCGAGGACGTTTTGTGTGTTGTAGTCGGTCGGTTTACTTTGCGAAGTCACACAGTTGTCTCCAATTTCAAATATCTGGTTAGGAGCGTTCTAGCCTTCTTTGACAACTGATTGACACTTTTCTGGCCAAGTCGATGTCGCTATACGGCTGTTAAATCTTCCTTTTATTGCCTTCCAAGCGACTAAGGTCTGTTTGGGCTTTCTTGAGATTATGTCGTTGTGGAAATATGCAGTCAGTTGTGGACTTCAAAAATCAGTACGACAGACACGATCCTGTCTGTTGACAGACACGATCCTATCTGTTGACAGACACAATCCTATCTGTTGACAGACACGATCCTATCTGTAGTCTTTCTTAGAGACAGACAGGATCGTATCTGTTGTCCTTTTACAAACAGACAGGGTCCTGTTTATGCTCTTTTTACCGACAGACACGATTCTGTCTGTTGTATTTTGAAGAGACGACAGGATCCTGTCCGTCGTAGTGTAAATATTCAGTCCTCTTTGGACTTCAACACTTAGGCGACTGATGCCTCTATATTTTTGGCGGGGTTTAGATGGTTGATTGAGGATCCGGGCAGATGACGAAGCGATTTCATTCAATGGACATACCTTGTTCTAACTAAGTCTTGAAGATGAGTTCGTGTATACTCTCTAAACCAAGTAGTTGCTGCCTTAAATAGTTGCCATGTTCAACGACAGGTCGCCCATATCAACAGCCTCGTTGATCGTGCTTGTAAATATTGCTCTGCGGACTTTATTTCGGTCCTGGTGACTGAAACATTCGCTTTAATCTACTCCAGGGGCCCTACTCTGTATCTCGTTTCGAAAATAACATTTTCCGAAAATGAACTCTCGATTTCGAAAGCCGAATGAAATACTACCGCTCTGATTTAGAATTATTACAGATTACCAACTTAAAAACGGAACGGAAAGCAATATCGAATAGGATTGACTTTCAGAACCATAAAGGGAGTAGGTTATTCTGCCCGATACAGTGGAATTCAGGTCGTCTGCAGAAGTGGTTTTCTATATCCCTACTGTGACTCTATTAAAAGGCTTTCTTCTTCATTGCCAATGGATGTTTAGGCTTTAACACTTTGGTAATAGTTCGGAATAAAGAAGCGCTTTGCGTCGCATCGTTAACATAATCCGGTTAAAATCAATTACTGGTTGCAGCCATATTGAGCTGAGAAAGACGTACGTCAATTAGCCGAAGTGTGCTTCCAGACGTAATGCCGCTATGCTTTCGGGTTGTACAAATTGTCCTCCTTGGATACTTTGACACTAAAATCAGTAAAATCAATTTAAACGTCATATATAGAGCATCATTTTATTGAATTTTTTTTAGAAATAAGGTCGAACGCAACTTATTTCGTTACGCAAAAGTTGGGTAGATGGGAACAGATGACCTAATTTGACTAATGTGCTCGAATGCGTTATCGTTATGGAACATCATCTTATTCCTGAGCAGATTCGCACAAGGCGTTCACGAGTGTATGGATAGCTCAAGACTTCTTGCTTACAACTAATCCGACTGTATCAGTCACTCAGTGAGCTGTTAATGACGCATTTCCAACTTGCCAGCACAGAAGCTGCAAAAATGGTTGTAGTTGTGTGGCCAACACCAAATAAATGATGTTACCTTATTAACATATCGACAGCAGATAAATACACGATCATTTTCTCTATACCGTAGAAGATGTTCCAGTCCGTTTAACCCTCTTTTGACCGGCTCCCACGCCACCGCAAATTATTCTTCCGTTCACGGCCTATTCATAGTCCGAACATAACCCTGAAGTGTGTTAAAAAATATTTATGACTAAAAATCAAAGATGAGGTGGTTCCTCAACACCTTTTCATGGAAAGCCGCCATTCCCGGCTTGAATCTATTCGCTTTATCTAAAGATGTAGTCAACAAACGTAGAAAGGACATGTTTAAAAATCAATAACAATTTATAAATCTATGTAAGCAGTTGCAATTTTTTTTTTAATCAAAGAACTCCCGTCGACTGCAATACACTTCGCATTTGTTCTTCGAAAGTTTCCAAAATGTTTATCGTTTAAGTAATTTTAGTAGATGTCCTCAATCAGTTTCAATTCGTACATCTCTCACGTGTGGTCTTCAGCACAACTACTACTATGATAGTTATTTGTATGGAATTTTAAGTAACATATGTATTTTATGAAATTGCTAGTAAGAAAACGAACAAACAATTGAAATGTATTATTTATGCATTAGCAGTATTCACAACATTTGCTCAAAGTGTATTTTTATTTTCATTCAAAAAACAAAAAGGAGAATACATTGAATATTTTACTATTTATCTGAACGTGGTTATTGTAATGCCGAAATTGATATTTATACTTTGAATGGAAATAAATAGAGAAAAAGAAAATCAGTATGTCTATGTCGTTGGTGCCCTAAAACCACTGCAGGTGGTACGCCTTATGCACTAATCACCCCGAAACAGCGTTGGGGGTTGGTAACGAGAAATCCGAAGCCAGCTGGTTTATCTTGGTGCCACTTTGTTTGTCTAATCGAATTGGCAATATCTAATCTAGTGGCCAGTAGCTGCCGTGATAATATTTAAACAAAATAAAATCATTCCAATGATTTAGAGCTATCGTGGAAGGAATGCTCCATAATCGTCACGCGATAACCAAGCGTGTGATTGGAATATAATCGCGCAATCTCTCTTGACTGCCACAGTATAAAAAGTTCCCCGTGGCCAACTTTCAAGTTCAGTGTCTTAGCTCGCGCATTATGGATTTGAAAGGGGTAATCGCGTTGCTCCTTATAGCTGCAGTTAGTGGTGGTAATCGTGCCGAGTCCTCCGAGGTGGAATGGACTTTTAGCGTAAAGCTGGACGAGCCACTGAAACCCTTCGAATGGATTGGGATCGCTGGCGATGCTGACTTTCTCGGAGATTGGTCAGTCGGGGGAGCTTTAAAGCTAAATACCACAGAGTTGGCGACGAAATGGTCGGGAACGGCGCATTTTACCGCGAACACTACAGTAAACTATCGGTACTTCATCGGAGTTGAGGCCTCAAGTGGGGGCGTGCAGGTTCGGAAGTGGGAAACCCACTTTGAGGGCAGAAGCGTCGAATTGCGCAACGAGAGTGGTGGCACTTGGGATCGCTTTGGCTATGTGAACGGCGTGAAGGAGGTCAAGCGGGGATGGCTGAGCAGTGGATACATCCTGCAGTTGAAACTCTTCACGAACCCGATTAAACTGAGCGGACTCAGTGACGTTGGAAAAGTCTTCGCCAAAGTGACGCCAGTGGACTACGATTGGAGTGAGAAGGATAAGTTGCTGACGCCGATTGTGCCCTCCGCTAGGGCCAACGTGGAATACGTTCGAATGGAGTACGGAAACAGTTTCATTCGTGATCAGCCAGAGTATGGAGTGCCCTACAGCAAGGACGACGTTGTCATCTTCCACATCACCACTAGTGACCTTGAGAAAACTGCCTACAAGTTCACCGTTCACGTGCAGGACGAGACAAATCCCGAGTTGAGTCACACCGTTGGTAATCAATATCTCTACCCGGATACATTTAGCGCAAGTACTGGCGAAGCCGAGCTCGTTCTTACATCTCCCAACTGGCAAACCTCGGCTGGAACTATAAAACTCGGTTATCTCCTAGTCAAGCCACTGCCAACGCCTGAGCTTAACTTCGCAACCTCGTTCGTGCATTATTGGCGTCAGAATTGGACCTCCCTCGACATTGGCCATCGAGGACTGGGCAGAAGCATGAAATACTCGAGTGGGGGCGCACCGATCATCGAAAACACCCTCGCTTCCATGAAAGAATCCGGCGTCGTCGGCACCGACATGGTTGAGTTCGACGTTCAGCTCACCAGCGATCTTCAAGCCGTCATCTACCACGACTTCTTTGTGTACGTCGCCATAGATCCAAATGCAAAGCCAACGAATACATTGCAACTGACCAAAGTCCTCATCAAAGACATCACCTACGAACAGCTGAAGGCTCTCAAGACGTACCAGGTAGTCGGATTGAAAGTCATCGAATATCCCGCTCATAACGAGGAGTCGCGCGAGGACCACCGCCTCTTCCCGCTCTTTGAGGACTTCCTCACAAAGGTCGACCACACCGTCGGCTTCGACATCGAAATCAAGTGGCCGCAGCTACGCTCCACTGGCAAGTACGAGAGCATCCAAACCATCGACAAGAATCTCTTTATCGATCGGATCCTCGACGTTATGCTGCGTAAGGGGTGCGGTCGGTTGAGTTTCTTTTCCAGTTTCGATGCGGATATCTGCACTTTGTTGCGCTTCAAACAGAACATGTACCCGGTGACGTTCCTCGGACCCAGCTCAGAGAACTACTATTTGGATCCCAGATCGAATAACCTCAAACAGTTGATAAACAACGCGCAGGCGTTCGACCTGGGCATCGTGCCGCATTCAACGAACTTTGTAAAGGACCTCGGTGCGGTGAAGCTGGCCACCGACTTGGACGTGAAGATCTTCATCTGGGGCGACGATAGCAGCGACACCGAAATGGTGAACTTCTTCAAGAGTGCCTCACCAACCGGCGTGATCTACGATCGGATTGACTTGTTCATTCCCAGGGGGAAGGAGAACGCCTTTACCCAGGAGGCGGACTTGCCCGAGTTTTTCCAGAAGCAGTGCACGCTGGGCAATGGTACTAGGATTTGATTGTGTTTGAGCAATAAATGTGCCGGGCTAGTTGGAAGTGGGGTTTATTTTCAGTTGGAATTTTCAGAGTTTTCGAATTTTGGAAAACGGACTTTTTCCTTGGCATTTATGCAGTTTTCGCCCCGCCCGCACCTTGCAACTGGAAATACTTTCCTGTAAATCGTTCTTGCAGCTGGCGCGGACTTCCGACGGTATTTCAATTTTTAGAACTCTGTGAAACAAAAGATTCGTCTAATCAGGCGGCCGAAGGAGTGGACCTGAGCGGCCCTGTAATGCAATCTGGAATCTGGAATTACATTTTTTCTTTAGTGCGGGCTACCAAACTAAGATTCCGTAAAACAGAATTGGTCTAACCACCGCTGTATAAAAAAGCCAGTTTGTTACCCTAGGCTGAAGACCCCATTTTGAACCTAGGGCCTTCCTGCAGGTGTGGATAGCAACCGCGGCTTTCCTTGTGCGGTCCTGAATGTTTAGCTTCCAGCTTAGTTTACTGTCTTGTATTATACCTAGATATTTAGCATGATAGCTAAATTTTAGCTCCTTATTTTTGAGTTTTGGAGGAACTATAATGGGGACTTTGAATCTGTTTGTGAACAAGATAAGCTCTGTTTTGGATGGATTGAGATCAAGTCCGACCAGCGTTATTCGGTTCCATTTTATTTTATTGTCGTTCTGGTGGACCGCTTTATTCAGCCCCGTACTGTTTTCAATCAAGCTAAACAAATCATTTTCAATTTCAAGCGTAATCGGCTTTCAAAAGCTTTGCAACAGTTCTACTACAATTCGATCAGTCTACAAACCAATACTCAACTCACATGAACATTTTAAGAGATCATCTCCTAAAGTACTCTCTTCGCTGTCCCATTGCCACAGTGTTCCACTGTAATCCAAACAAGTGGTTTTCTTCCAAACGACACATAAATACCTAGCGAATTCAATTCGATCCAGCAGTTTGCATTTTTACTTCTTGTCGTTCGGAGTTTTTCAGTAGTTTTACTCGCTGCTTGCAAAATAATTCGTTAATATAATCAAAACCGTGTGATTCGCTTTTAAATATTCGCATATAGCAAAGAAAAATGTTCATTTTAATGCAGTGACAGTGCTGTGTCTAGTGTCTAGATTTGCGTAACCAAGCACCCTATCAATCAAAAGTCCAAAGAACGAAATTTCCTGTTTTCACTCGTTGGTGTTGATTATTACCATCTCTAACTAAGCGCTATTTATTTTTTGTGTGACAAGTGTTGAGTGAAATAAAATTAGTTGCATTCTAGATCGTTTCGTCAAGTGGCTAACAAAACCGCAATCCATCATCATGACACAAGACAGGTAATTTCACCTATGTTTAAACAAACGCAAATTAGGCCTCGAAATTCTGACGTTTTCATTGTCAGTTTCAGTTAGGTAAGTTATTGTTTTTTGTTTGAACACCTGAGGAATAGCTCACCTATTCCAAGTCGATGGGCCAAAATCGTTAACTGGGTTAGCGAAAATTGTGATGACTGTGCGAAATTGAATTTTGGCAGTTCAAGGGCTATTCCAAAATAGTTGACAGACATTGTTCATGCTTTGCAAGCTCACTTGTCGTAGGCGTCGTTTATCAGCATGTTATCAGTTTTTTTTTTTTTGTAGCGACTGACAGCTGTAGAGATTACTAACGTTTTTATGATGAATTGACAATTGGCCAGAGCGATGGGACAAATTATATAACTAAGGTCAACGATTCATTTGTACATTCTTTTCCTCCTTGGGGCATTTACGAATGAGCCATGCGGATTGTGACAGTGTGGTTGGTGGTGGTAGCACACAAAGGAACAAGTTTATACAAAGTTGAGCGATTTTTCTTTTTACGTATAACCGGCTTTTTGAACTTCTGGTGGTTTGGTGGTCTGGTGGATTGTGGCAGGCTGAACTGAAAGAAATAAAAGAACAGAGATACACACGTTGCGTTTGAGAATCGCGTTTTTTTATTGACTGAAGTTGAAACTTTGATGTCATGTAAGTACCTTGCTTTGATACTCTGCACTCTGCCAAAAAATGGGTTCAGTCGCCTGTGGCTATAGCTAAACCCGTCTCATTCCAGTGGCCAATGACCAAAGGTTCGATAAATCGTATGCGAACAGGTGTAGTGTAACGTGTAAGCCCGGAATCAAAGAATTTGCTTTTTTTCTTCTTGTTGTAAAATTTGACAGCTTGTCAAAATGTTAAACGTGTCAGAATCAGAACAATAGGGTCGCTTGTAAATTTTATTGTTGCGTTTACTTCAAAATGTGTTGTACGCAGCGAACGAAATCTCGAACTGGTATACGGGTGACAACTAAAGGGTTTTCCAATAAGAGGTGTTATTTTGGTATTCAAAGAAAAATGCCATTTTTGGAGATAAATGATCGGATGTTTATTTCATAATAAAGAGGAAGGTATGCCGATAATAATGAAAAACAACATCAGCCAAATGGCCACCACGAGCACGCATACAGGACCATATCCTTTTCATGAAATTTTCCATAACCAAATAGCCCTATGTCCTCGATAGCCTCAAGAATTTTGTCATCGACGCTGGGCAGTTAGCGTAGACCTTATATTTCTTATCTTGGGTTTTCCGAGCCCCAGATGCGACAATTTTGCTTGTTGACGTGGCCACCCAGATGGAAATGGGTCTCATCAGTCAAGACGATTTTTCGATGGAATTCCGGATCATTTTCATGCATTTCAAGGACACAATCAGCAAAGACACGACATAGCGGGTCATTCACAATAACACCTCTCATTGGAAAACCTTTACTACAAAATTTCCCAAGAAGCAACCTTTAGTCGATAGACCTTGATTAAAATATCGAAAGTGAATTTTGATATGACGGCTGTATGCAAGAACGTTCCAGTAGTTGTTGATAAATAAATGCTCAATAGCGAAATGTGACGCAGAAACCTACTTGTTGTAGAAACGAACTTGGACTAGTTATGCCGTGCAATCAAAGCGCTACTGTTGTTGTTATTACGTTATACGGATTTAGTTTTGATACGCGTTTTAGTTACGATCTAAAACAATTGTTATTTTATTTTTCAAGTAGCGTCCTTGAAATTTATTTCGTATGCAGTATTAGAGCTTCAATTAAAATAGAAAAATGATGGCGTTGAATGAAGCCATTGAAAAAAGGTTGTGGGTATGTTTTTTTTACATTTTGATATTTGACATGAATGGTGCTGCTTGATAGTTTAGTAAATCTGACAGCTGTCGAACTTAATGTGTTTCTGTTTTGATTGGCTTAGATCGGTCATAGGAACAGCTTTTTCAGTTGACGTTTATCAAGGGATAGCCGACGAATCAAGTGAAGAAATTTGTGAGTATATACTTAGTTGACAGTTCGCATTGTTGGCTAAAGTGACTTTGCATTAAAATCTAGTTTTTGCGTTAAGGTTACACCTAGTCCAGACCAATATAGTCTTGATTTACTCTGGAGATCTAGATTTTTTTATCTCGCGGAAGGTAAAGTCGAGTCCGACGTCAAGCAATTTCGAATGAACCTTTCAAAATGGTGGCTATAGCTAAAGCCTTGTCTTTAACAGGCTTTTTATTAATATCCTCTTATCGCACGAATCGATAGAGAATTTGTTCAGTTGCAATAAGTATCTTGCATTACTCCAGATTTCATCAATTCCCAGGTCCGTGCGTTTCAGTAAATTGTACCAAACGCTATTTACTACATCAGTACTGCCACAAAATTCATTATTTATTCAAGCGGCTTGGCTAGTCATGTTGTTGCTTTGTAATTTGTATTGACAACTGTGCGGTATAATTTACGTAAACCATAAGCTCAGCGTAAACAAGACGAATTAAAGAACCAATTCGGTTTGGAAATGCACCACACTGTCTATAAACTGTCTGTAAAATTTGTTGTGCAATATTTTGATAAGAAACGTAATGACAACTTGGCAATATATTGCACTCAGCATTGTAGCTTTACAACTCACGCTGTTGGGTTGATAAAGAGTGCAAAAGTGCAAAAGTGAATCAGGGGAAAACTTACAACAGCGTGTGATCAGACACGAGCGTGTTCGAATGATCCGAGTGTCTAAAATGTCGGTCAACTGTCAGAGTTCTCTAGAAATTTCAATAAAAATGCGCAGCGAATTACGACAGTGATGAAGAAACATCGTTGATTACCAGTGGATGGTCGACGAACATAGACGTGTAGCGATCTTGAAGCAGAAATCGAAATAAACTTGTGGTAAATGTACTAGACTTGACTATACCCACATCGAACCAAATTATTTAAAATTGATGGACCCTCAATAAACTTGATCAGCTATCATGCGAATATCTTATCACTTTTTCATTTGTTTCGATCGAATGCGTCAATAGGTATACTAAAAAAACATTTGCTAAGTCACTTGAAAGCAGCAAGCAACTCGTGTGAAATGAAATCGATGATTGATGAAATTGATATAAAATTTAATTTCAAATCAATACGTGGTCACTGCTCAATTATCTGGTTGGTAATAGGATGAAGTTTTGAATTTGCTAAATTTTGCAAATTATAATAAAAAGATATTCCACACGGAGACTAATTAAGGAATACATAGAAATTTTGGTTAAGCTACTTTCATTTATAAGAACATGAGTTTGAATGGAGACGTAAAAGTATCTAGTTAAGTAAGTCTGACAGCTGTCTTATGAACAGCTGGTTCAGTTGATGGTTATAGAGGCATAGCCGGAGAATCTATTCAAGAATTTCGTGACTGAGTGCTAAGTTGACAGTTTGCATGTGTGACTGACGTAGGAAAAGTGACGTTAACCACAAATCTATTTTTTTCATTCAGATTTCGTCTATTCCAGACCAAACTAGTTGACTAGCTACATAACTAGCTTTCTGGATGCGCCCAATATGTGACACATGGTCTGTCAAATCATTTCAAACGTCACATCAACATCTTAGGCCCTCTGCACACATTGCAAGTGCACTGTAATTTTTTGATATTAATGGAGATCGACAGTTGTCGCGCCTGACCGACATCTGACCCTTCAGATCGTCTTTAGTAAGTTAAAACCAAAACCAGTTCAGTATCAAGATAGAATTATAACAAAAACAACTTAAACAAGGTTTTAGTAAAAAACAAAACCTCTTTTGAAATATTTCCGTGATATCCACCGCTTTGGAAGAAAATCGTTCGGGTCAAATTGACTGCGCTCAACAACTTTACATAACAACAACACAATCTGTGGATACTTAAGTCTGAAATTGCCTGAAAATTAGGCAACACTATAATAAGCCTTGGCGATTTAAATCTGATTTTGTCATGATTACCAACCATCCCGACACCCACTCGTAGTATCGGCAATTATTTTTATCTGTAAGGGTTTCTGAATACAAAGCGAATTTTAATGGACCACGTAGTTATTTATTTTCAGCGCTAGTTAAGGGGCATGAACACCAACAGCTGCTGTTAATTGCATTTAAATTAATAGCTCCATCTGTTAGCACATTAACGATCCTAAAGATGATTTGCGATAATTTAATGACTGGCGACAGGGAGCGCAAGTTCAAAGTAAATGGAGGTACAGTGCAAACAACAAGTAACGTCAGTTTGAATCTGCAATCATTTAGAGCACGTGACGCGCCAGAGATGTTGTTGCAAGTTGTCAACGTAGCATTTTGAAGTCAAGATAAATAATTTGTAGATAGATCGACCACTGTGATCAGTAGCGCGTATATTTTGTAGAATTTGCTCCCAACTTAGTCCTTGGCCGTAGCTTTCCACAACCATTCGTTTTGTGGGAGTTCCAGTTTTTAGGACGAATGTCTCAATGGTCTCACGAAACCTGATAAAATTACCTCTTACCGTCGCATATCTCTCTTTGTAGCGTGTCCATCCGCTTGAAAATCGAGAGTTGACTACGACTGTCCTGTCACTAACTCCGGGCTTTATCTCAATATGAAATAAAATGATAGCTTATCTAATGCTTACAGTAGTTTTTACCAATCGATATCTCGGTTGTTCTGATTTATAACTGGACGCTGACTGGCTCCAATGTCCACTGTTTAGAAGACTATCGAAACTTCAAAGTTATACCAACTTCCGTCTAGAAAAAAATGACATCCAACCATTTTCGCTAGAGCAATTGGGCACGTTCGGATTTCTAGTTTAGCAAGTCTGACAGTCTGACTGACTCGATGTATTTTAATTTTTATTGGGCCAGATTGTTTTTTTGACATTTCGAAGTTTCAAATTTCAAAATAAGCAAAATAGGCAAAGCGTTCGTATACCTAGTCCAAACAAGTCTTGTTGACGTTTCTAGGTATCCGAATGTGCTCATTGTTTACATTAATTTTTTGACGTGAGTTTGACTTCCGCTATTCACCTAGCTGTCAATGAAACCATACCTCAAACGACTGAATCTATTTGCAGACATTTTACTCTGACACACATTATTGGCAGGCGTTATTATTTACGCAAAGATAAAACGATACTCCTTTCTATAGGTATATCAGGGCCGTTGTTAAATATCTTATCTTTATCTACATAAACCAGACCAGTCAAAAAAAATAATCTCTGCAAATACTATCGCACACACGCGATATTCTTTTGCAACATTATGATTGCTATCTGTCAATGGTTCTTGATGTTTGTGAAGGCCAATTTACTATAGACATACCTCCAAGGTTCACAGCGTGTTTATGTTTTTTTTTGGCGAAATTGTGTATTCACTGCACAGTTTCAAAAGGCCGTGTTGAAATTCAATCGACCTGTTATAACAGTTTGTTAGTTTTTTTTCTATAAATTTTGCCGTTTTAAAATTGATAACACCCTTGTCTTTCCAGCAACGATGAATATGCCAAATTTGTGGACAAGAAACCACACTACGAGATCGTTCCCACATCCGAGAAGGAACTGTTCCAGCGAACGGTGTCTAGCGCAAAAATAGTAGAAGAGAATGACAAAAGGAATGAAGTGCCCACTTCTAGCAGGCGAGCGATTTCCCATCAGGTAAGTTTCACTTCAATGAGTTTGTTCAACAATTAGTGACAGGCGAAAGATTTCTTGAAAAAAAATTAAAAAAAAAAAAAAGAAACTTCCCATACCGGGAATCGAACCCGGGCCTTCTGGGTGAAAGCCAGATATCCTAGCCACTAGACCATATGGGATATAATGAATCTACTGGCAGAGAATTGCTATACCACAGAGCAATTGAAAGTTTACTTAAGCATTTCAAATTTATTGACTGGTTTTAGGTTCTCTTTTAATTCCCAAATTCCTTTTGTTCCGCTTCTGAAAGACTCTCTTTTCTCCTATATATTTCTCGATCAGCGTTGTTATATGATCGTATTTATCGTAAATATTACGATTTTGGAAGGTTGATACGACGATCCGATTTTTGGTTTTTTTGCCCCAATTTCTACGATTTCGTAAATATTTTTTCCGATATTATACAAACATTAAATACGATGGGTAAACCGAAACACGACTCCATAAAATACAATTCCAGAAAAGGAACCCACAAACATATAGAACTGCATTTAATATAACTTTACCTTACCAACACATCCCTTTGCAATTAGCCGGCATCGATTTCCGAGCATACCCTTTTTTGCTTTTTTTTTTTTGCGTGATAGGCTAGATAGCAGTAGCCATACTTCCTATGCTACTGCTGCGTTATGTCAAATTGGCAATGGCTACTTTTACGGCCATATTATTTAATCCGGGTTAAAGTTTGCACCCGGATTTATGTGAGCTTAACCCAAAAACTAAATCCAAGTCCATAATATTCAGTCGTTAAAACCGAACCGAACCCATTTTTTTTAATCCGACTGAATTTAAAAAAAAAAAACTGTACTCCGGAGACCAGTTTAAGTACTTTAACTCGGGTTAAAACTCAATTTCATAAAGTTGACATCTGTTCGATTGCAGATCGCAAGAAATAAGAAGAGTAGGAAAGTAGAAAACGGGAAAAAAAGACTTCATTCGTGAAATGGACGTAATTAATGTTGATGTCTTGTCGAAGAACTGATGAAACAACTGCTTGTAGTTGAATATATCAAATGCACAATCGGATATGCGTCGACTATAACGATGTGGTAATTTTCGGAAATGTTTCCGCCTGGAAAATGAGACATTTTGAACATAATTCGACAAACATTTCGGCATAACCTTAAAATATAACTGGCCTCAAAACAGATGAAATAAATTTCCAAGTGACAAACAACAAAAAACAAATGCAATTTTTTGTAAAACTTGTCATTACGTAGGCTTAAGACGGCTTACAATCGGTTTAAACTGTTTTAAGTCCGCATTTAAATCCATATTTAATGCAGCGGGCTTAATGCATGATTCAGTTTTAAAAACTAGGATTTAATGTTTGGGTGTAAAATTAACTTAAACCTGATTTACACCTGGAGGGAACAACAACTGTTCGGCTTCTCGAGCATTATAAAAAAAACACTCAAATTAAGTTTGTTTGATGTGAGCCCTAGTGCACACTAGTGCGCACTGGGTTGACCCTAATACGTTCGAGATAGCACTGAACTCTCCCTGTTACTGAAAACCTGCGTTTTACATGACTTCTAGGGCACCACAGTTGTGCCCTGAACTGACTGCAGTTAATTTGTCGGGGCAAGAATTCAGTGCTGAGTTTGCTCTCATTTCGCTTGCTGTTATTCATTTTCAAACTCATTCTCTATATTTCGAATGTTTTTATCAATTAATTGCAATATGGCAAAGTCAAATTTTGAATTGAGTTCTTCCATTTTTAACAATTATCGGAAAAAAGTGTTACCAGAAGATAAATATTTGTCAATGTCAAAAACTGGCAACATTTTGCGTTCGATATGGAAGCCGAATTTTCAGGGTTGTGCAGGGTTTTTTACAGTCGTGAAAATTAGCTGACACTTCTCAGTGCGCTGCAGTGCTGCCACGTGAAACAAACCTAATGACCTCTACGCTCTTAAACGCGTTTTTTGTACTCGTAAAATTAGAAAATACGACAGATACGATTTTGAGCCGAGAAAATATACGATTCTCAAACAATATCCATGAAAACACTGTTCTCGATTTCATAAGGAACTTCTAGGAATAGGAACGGGAAGTAGCAATCAGTGATTAGGGGATGGGAAATTTACCTTTATTGGCAACTTTGTAGTTAAAAACCGACTTTTGACAGAGAAAAGGTATAAAAACAGTATAAAAAGAATATAAATTACGTGAGTGACAAACTGCTAATGAATATAGATTCCATGGTACAGTTCATGTTCGTATGGAACAATAGAAAAGAAAACTGTTCTTAAAAAAAACGCTTTTAACAAGTCCGTGAAATAAAAACCACCGCTCTTAAAACAGAATTCTTTATTTCACAAGACGACATGACTTTATATAACAAAAACTGTTTATATTATTTGACAGTTGACATTTCGGCATAATTTAAATTTAGGTGGGTGCCGGGTGCGTTTAGTACACCTGCACCTTCGTTGACTTATATAATCGTCAACAGTTCTGTGGTCACAAGGCAAAACCGCTTAAGTCTGTTTTACTCATTGTTCAGGAGAGCAGTTTTTTGACTCTAGTGACTTAAGTTGTTTTTTTTTTTTTTTTGAAATTGTGGTTTTTCTGTTAGACTAGTGCAAGTAGTATCAATTAAATTGTGTCCATATGTCTTTGCTGCAATCTCTTGCTAATGATTATTGAATATTTCAAGTGTCTAGTCTGACAGGAGGGCTGACCAGACGTGTCTCAGTGTTGGTTTGGATCGGTTACATGAAAAGCTTTTTTAGCATGACGTTTATAGAAGGTTTGCAGACGAATCTAGTCCAGAATCTCATGACTGGGTACTAAGTTGTCAGTTCACATATATGGTTGAGGTAGGAAAAGTGACGTTATCCACTAATCTAGTTTTTACGTTCAGGTTACATCTAGTCTAGACCAATCGAGATACTTAAGATAAGAAGGTTTTTTAATGTGTCGATTGTTTTCTATACCTTGGAATCAATTCCAACAGCCTTTCTCCAGAACGAGTTTGATAAGTCTCTTGTGGACTTGTCTCACTCTAAAAATGTACATCTTTACTTTTGCATAAAATCATTGAGCCAAGTGTGAGCGATTGTCACAACAACGTCAGTGTCAAATGAGTATAAACAAAATAAAGTGACAGCTAAAAAAATTGAAGGAAAACTAAATCAAACGACTGGAGTACGTGTAACCCAACCAGTGGTAATACACGTAGGGAAATATCCCTACATGTAGGTATATTCGACGGCTCCGGACAGATTTTTAATATTTAAAACCGTTTGCTGTAAACGTTGGTGTTTTTTTGTATTTAGTTAAAAATGTCTGATTAACGAGAACGTGTATTAGGCATTCGTTTGTGCCTTTTTGTCTCTTCTTCATCACTGAGCCACGAATATCTTAATTCAATTTGCATTATTCGATCATCCTTACAGAATGCAAATTTCAATTGCCACTGAACCCAACTGCGATTTCTTATATGACAAATGTCGAAATCCGCGTTAATAATTCACATTGAGCAACAAATTAATTAACTCATCCAGTTCATTCCATTTAGAGCTATGAATGAATGAATAAATGATTTATTTAGCATTTTATATAGCTATTAGATACAATTACAATTTTTGTAGTGAATTTTAATAATTTCAATGCGTTGTTAAAGCGTGTATCGTTCCATTTTTAGTAATGGCGTAGTTTCTACTTGTCAAATGTCAAAGAATAAAAGCTTCAAAAGTGACAGCTACCGAAATAGCGGGTCATTCACAATAGCACCAATAACAACTCTTATTGGAAAACCCTTTACTTTTAATGTTCATTAGTATGTAATTAAATAATAGTTTAAAAGCCTTATACACTAGGGAATTCTGTGCACCTACCGTTAAGTAATTCGGCAAACTGAAATTTCCCGCAGTCCTTAGAGGATATGGCTAAATATCATAAATATACTGAATACATTCAGTTAAATACTTTGGCATTAACTTAATTTTAATTTTAAAGGCAGTTTTACAGATACCCACATTGAATAATTTAACATAAAATTAATTAGACAATAAATATTGCACTTTAAAATCATTCTCGTAGCCTTATTTTGTAATAGTTGAAGTCTTGAAATTAGGCCTTCATTACATAGAAATGAAATTGTTGAACAATACTCGTAGTGTGGTTTCACAATCACGTTATAAATTTTTATCGCTGTTAAAGTTGACGCATCTCTACGAATTCTTCTCTATCTTTTTAGTAATTTTATTACAAACATACATTATTTATGTGGATTTTAAATATTAGCTTGCTATCAATTATTATCCCTACTTTTTTTATTTCATCAACTCTTTCAATAACTACATTTTCAATATAAAGATTAGAAACGGTTTTTATATTTTTACTTAAACTTACACTTACACTTTCGGCCTTACCAATTGTAACGAATACGAGTTTAAATAAAAGACGTCCGTCTCGCTTAGCGCTCAGCTAATAACTAACTCTTTATTTACATTAGGACATGATGCTCAATACATAAAATGTACCTAGCGTTTATACATATAATTCTAGTGTAGGTATACGTGACATCTTCTTTTCTTACAAAAAAAAAGTTAACTACTATAGAAATTATTGAGAAAACGCATTTCGTCCGAGCCTTTACTTCACTAAACTTAATTCATTAAACATTAATTATTTCATTTAGAGTTCGGATCGAAACTGCTGCTGAAAAACATCTCTATTCTCCTGGTGTTCACGTATACTCTAAAGAATGAAAAAAAAAAAATTAAAGTAATTCAAATTATATATGAAATCGTTGATAAAAAAAATGCGGGTGACATCTATTTGGATGCGTCGTATCGCTCAACCGGTTTCACTATTCGTCCATATCTGCTCTTCATCGGCAAAGTGGGTAACGGTGGAACTGCATCGTTGGTGAGCGCATCTTCTTGAATCGGTAAACGCTCCGTCGACATAGTAGCTGGTGTTCTAGCCTCGGTACCATTGTTTGGACATGGTACGACTGGCTCGTTTGATGTTGTGTTTTCGTTCGTATTAGACACCTCGGTTGCGGTGGTCGGTGATTGAATGCATGCTTTTGTTTTGTGTAAGTGAAATGTGTTTCTTCTGTACTGCTTTCCATCGTTCGTTTCCACTATGACTGATCGCGGATATTCCGTTTTTTCAACCACCTTGGCACCCTTCCACTCACGAGGCGCCACCTTCATGCGCACCTGGTCGCCGACTGTCAGTGGTGGCATAACTGCCGCTGCTCGGTCTACATAACGCTTTTGGCTCAACCGCAGTTCGGTTAGTTCTTCGGTAACTCTCTTTACGATCTCGGGCTTAAGCGCTTCGACACTAATAGGTGTTGTAGTTCTAGTTCTTCTACTGAATAACCGTTGGCTCGGGGATTTCAATACGTCGTTTCGCGGCGTGTTTCGAAGCATCAGCATGGCCAGGTACGGATCTGTGTTGTCGAGATAGCAACGCTTAAGAATGCCCTTTGCGGTTTGCACGTTTCTTTCAGCAAATCCGTTCGACCTCGGGTAGTGCGGGGAAGATGTCCGATGTTCGAATCCCCAATCTTTAGCAAATGTTTGGAACATTCTACTCGTGTACTGCGTGCCGCCATCTGATTCCAATGTTTCTGGTATGCCATGAACGGAAAACCATTGGCGTAAAAACAGGATCACCTCCGACGATGTTGACGATTTCAGCTTTCGGAAATCTACAAATCCCGAATAGTGGTCTGCTATTAGTAAGAAATCGTCTCCCCGGAATTTGAAAATATCTGTAGACACTATTTGGAAAGGGTATTCGGGTATTAGGCGCATTATCATCGGTTCTCGTTGGTTCGCCCGTTGCGTTTGTTGACATATTGCGCATCGTTCTACGTAATTCCTGATGTCCTTGGCTTGGCCGTTCCAATACAGTGTTTGACGAGCGCGTTGAATCGATTTAGTTATCCCAACGTGGCCCAAATGCGTTTCCCGTATCATATTTGGTACTTCCTTTTTCGGGACTATAACCTTATGACCTTTTAGCAATAGTCCATTTTCGAAAATTATTTCTTGTTTGAACGGTGCATACATTTTTACAGATGCTGGCAGGTTTTCTTCGTTATCTGGCCATCCGCCCATAACGACGGCTTTCAACAACTGGAGCTGGACATCATTCCTTGTTTCCTCAATCAACCGCTCTCTTAGATCGTTGCTAATCGCTAGAATTGTATTCACCGCACATTCTTCGTCGGTATCCTCGTCTTTTGTAAGGCAGTCTCTGTTTAGCGTATCGGCGATCGGTACGTTTGTACCTTTGATGTAGTTTACCTTTGGTGAATATACTAATACATCGAACAATATGCGCTGGAGCCGAAGAGGTGCGTTCTGGATTGGGTTTCTAAATATAGTCTCGAGAGGTTTATGATCCGTTTCGATAATTAGCTCCTTGCCGTAGACGTATTCGTGGAATTTAGTGCATCCAAATCTGATGGCCAACGCTTCCTTAACGATTTGTGGTTGGTTTTGTTGCGACTGAGTGAATGCTCGTGTGGCATAGGCTACTGGCCTGCCATTTTGCATCAGGCAGGCACCCATTGACTTGCTGCTGGCGTCGACGGACAACTTGACACTTTGGTTAACATCATAGTAAGCCAGCACTGGAGTTGTTGTTAACGTATGCTTAATGTTGTCAAATGCTGCTTGGTGTTCGGTGTTCCAGCACCACGCAATTTCCTTGCGTAGTAATCCTCTTAGGGGGCCGGTAAGGTCTGACAAGTTGCTTATAAACTTTCCTAGGTACGTTACCATACCTAGTATACGCTGAAGTTCCTTTACACTTGTTGGTGGTTTTAATCTATTGTTGGCTTCTATTTTTTCGGGATCGGCTCTGTACCCATCTTCTGCAAAGATATGACCGAGAAATTTAACATTGGTTTGACTGTACTTACATTTTCCCTTGTTCAACGTGAACCCCATTTTTGTCAGGCGTTCAGTTACTTGTTTAGTGATTTTTTGTACTTCTTCCTTTGACCCTGCATGTATTAATATGTCGTCCATAGCCACTTCCACATTGCCTATTCCTTCCAGAGTACGATTCATTACTTCGGAGAAGATTTCCGGCGCCGACGATATACCAAATGGCATCCGCAAGTATCGATATCGACCCCAGGGTGTTGAAAACGTTAAATATTTGGAAGTTCGCTTGGTTACCTTAAGTTGCCAGAACCCTTTCTCACAGTCTAATTTTGTGAAATATTTGCTGCCGTTTATTTTGGCTGCAATTTCCTCTACAGTTTTTAGTGGGTAGTGTCTCCGTCGGATGTTTTTGTTTAATTCCGTAGGATCCATGCAGACTCTGAGTCTTCCTTTGTTAACGATTAGCATTGGGCTGACCGCTGGTGTTGGTTCGCTTATCGGTGTAATAACGCCCATTTTTACCATACGATTTAGTTTCATTTTGACTTGATCCCGAAGCGCGTGAGGCACCCGTCGTGCTGGAATAATTTTGAATTGCGGGTTTTCAATGAAGTCTATATCGTATTCGAATTCTTTGCAGCATCCCAATCGTTTATCATCATCATCATCAATTTTATTGACCCGTGCTATTAATCCCATTTTTTCGCAGCTGTCTCTACCTAGTATCGGTTGCAAGTTCTCAGTTACGATCTTAAACGCAACTATGTGTTCGGATTGCTTGTACTTGCAGGGAATTTTTGCCTCTCCAATGACTTTGATGCTTTGGTTATTGTACGCAATCAAACGTTTGGTCATTGACTCCGCGATGATTGCCCCTAGTGCGTCTGCCGTTTTTTTTGGCAACACGTTACAATGGGCACCCGTGTCAAGTTTGAGTGTTAGCTTACACTTGCCCACCTTCACAGTTGCGCTCCACTTATCGTCATTTTTCGGGCTCTCGCGTCTAGTTAAAATTGACCCAACAAATCGATAATCATCCGAAGAACTGTCACTATCGCATTCATTCGCCTCGCAATCACCAGACAAGGCATATATTTTTCCCGTTGTTGACTTTCTGTTATTTTTCCTATTTTTTCTTAGGTCCGTTGGTTTCCTTTGTTTTTGGCGACATGACGACTGAAAATGACCCATACGCCCGCACCTATGACATTTTTTATTGTACGCTGGGCAGCTCCTGTAGCCGTGCTCGTTACCGCAACGCGAGCAATCGAATACGTCGTCTTTGTCTATTTTATTTACATTTGCGCTTGATGTAGCAGCTCTGGTTTCGCTGTTTAATTCGCAAATTTGTTTGCTAGCTCTCTCCGCTGCTCTGCAAATTTTCTTTGCTCTTTCCAACGTTAGGTTGTCTTCGAGCCATAATTTCTGTCTTGTTTCCTCGCTGTGTATTCCTAATACGATTTGATCGGTGACGAATTCCTCTACGTTGGTACCGTAAGAGCATTTTTTTACTTGCTCTTGGAGTTTCTGGAAAAAGTCTTCGATCGGTTCGTTGTTGTGTTGTTTAATACGATGAAACTGACACCGCTCGTATGTTTTGTTTTTTGCTGGTGAAAAATGAGCTGTAAGCTTTTCTTGAATGATTTCAAGTTTCTTTTGTTCGTCTTCTGTTAGACCGAGATTATTAAGCACTTTTAACGCGTCGCGACCGATAACCGTTTTAAAATTTGCCACCCGGATCTTCTCTTCTTCGGCATAGATTTTTGATGCAATATAATAGTTTTCGTACCCATCTAGCCACTCCGTCCATTCCTGGGCCATGTCGATATCATTGTTGACCAACAATGGTTTCGGTGGTTTAAGCGACATTGAAGGAAAAAAAAATGTTTATAATGTATGCGAGATTATTATACTTTTTCGCTCCCGGGTTTCGGCACCATGTAACGAATACGAGTTTAAATAAAAGACGTCCGTCTCGCTTAGCGCTCAGCTAATAACTAACTCTTTATTTACATTAGGACATGATGCTCAATACATAAAATGTACCTAGCGTTTATACATATAATTCTAGTGTAGGTATACGTGACACCAATAATCAACTTTAGTCTGGCAGTTTACGCAAAGACGCCACACTTTCCAAAATCCCTTTACCAATAAACAAATATAGGTGCCAGAATATCGCCTACTGTTGTAGGGTTAAATATTAATGTTGAGAAACCCATGTTTATCTCGGGCATTACATGCCGACTGCACTGGAGATATATCTCTCCAACTAGATGTCTGACATCTATACAATACAATTCTCTCATATCTCTGCTGGGCAAAATATCCCATGACACTTCATTTCGTAAATCGCGACGGCAAGAGAGGTTGCAGTTGACTATCTATGCCAAAGAACATTACCGGCTTGAGGAGACAATAAAATGAGTCAAAAAATGACATTTCCAGACGAAAAAAAAAAAAACAGCTGTCAAATTCATGTCAGACATCCATGCCAAGAGATAATCGCAGAGAGCGATCGCTGACATCCACATCATCATGAGATGAAATAGAGTGACTCCACATGATATTTCATCTCATGATGAGCATTATGAAAGAAATTGGCTGCATTCAAGAATCTAGTTATCTTAAGTCGACTAGATTGTTCTGGGTGAGATGTAACCTGAACGCAAAAACTAGATTGGTCGGAAACGTCACTTTTCCTACGTCATCCACATATGAGAACTGTCAACTTAGTACTCAGTCTCGAATTTCTTGACTAGATTCGTCGGCTACCACTCCATGAACGTCAACTGAAACAGCTGCTCATATGACCGATTTCCCCCAATCAAAACCGAGATAGATCTAGTCAGAGAGCTTGACAGCTCTGACGACTTACTAAACTAGACACTTGAACGTCCCCATTATCTCCTGTGGAGTCGGGGTGTTAGCTAAAGAAATCCTCCCTAACGGCCATATTATTCACTCCGGGTGTAACTCAGGTTTAAGTTAATTTTACACCCGATTATTAATACGCATTTTTTAAACTCGATAATTTAAACCTATGTTCATATTATTCACTGAAAAACACGCATTAAAACCGCTGGATTAAAAATGGATTAAAATGCGGATTTGAAACACTTTAAACCGTTTTTAATCCGTTTTAAATCCACGTAATGTCAAATTCCACAAATAATGACATTTTATTTTGTTTGTCACTTGGGAATTGATTTAATTTGTTTTGCGCCCAGTTATATTTTAAGGTGTAATAATTATGCCGAAATTTCTATTGAATCGTCGAACGTAGCCTCCAAAATGACTCTTTTTCAGCACGAAATATTCTCGAAAATATACCACATCGTAATCGTCGACGCAAGCCCACTTGTGCAATCGATATATTCGACGACAAGGACGACGTTAATTTACCATCAGCTGCTGTTTTATCAGCTCTTCGACAAATTCGTCTTTTGACGATGAAGACATCAACATTAATTTCGTCCATTTCACGAATGAGGTCCTTTTTTAGTTTCTTGCCATTTTTTTTTCTATTCCCCTTTTCTACTTTTCTTATTTCTTGTGAGCGCAGAAATGTCAATATTATGAAATTGAGTTTTTACCCGAGTTAAAGTACTTAAGCCGGTCTCCGGATTGCATTGAAATCAAATCGGATTAAACGCTGTCAAGTTTAAAAAAATAGGTTTAACGAGTGAATATTATGGACTTCGATTTAGTGTTTGGGTTAAACTCACTTAAACCCGGGTGTAACCTTTAACCCGTCGGCGCAGTGGCTTAGTGGTTAGTGTGTAAGCGAGGGGTCCCAGGTTCGAATCCCGAGAAAAACCCAAATTCCAACTTAAGGTTTTTTTCGCTGCGCCACCTCTCGTGAACGTCTGACAAACATCCGAGAGTATAACTGTCATGAAAGAGCTTCTCAATTGGCCTTCCATTCGTCCCAAAAATAAAAACTCACACAAGACGAATGGTTGTGAGAAGCTAGGCTTGGGTCCATACGGACCTGTTGCGCCAATTATTTATTTTTTTAACCTTTAACCCGTAGAAGTCCTTGTTCGAGTCCTGTTGAATTTTTCGGTGACACTCTTCGACATCTGCTGCCTCAACATACAGTGCATCTTCCGCAAATTATACACGTTGACAATCCCTTATTGACTTGATCATGTCATTTATTTATTTAAATAATTAATAGTGCTCCCAGCAACGAGCCTTGTGGAACACCTAGCAGTGCTTATTTTGGATCAGACATTTTTCCATTTAGCTTCACGCGTTGGGTTCGATTTGAAAGATTTAAATTTTTTAACTTTTACTGCTGCAATTAGTGAGTTTTTCAATAAGTAAACGTCTATCAATTGTCTCAAATGCTCTCTTGAGATCAATAAAAACAATATATGCACTGTTACCATTGCCTGTACATTCTTTTCAATTTGACAGTATTCAGAGGTGACGTCTTTAAAAGACGACAGGATTTCAATTACGAAGATGGCCCAGGACGTTCGTTCCTCTTCTGTCAAAGGAACTCTCTTAATAAAGTCTTCCGTGTACAGGGTGTCATTCAACAATACTCTGGTGTCTGCGATTTCAGGGTTCAGAGCACGATAAGCCTGGGTTCAGATTCTGTTGAACCGTTTTGGTATGCGCACGAATGATTTGCTCTAAGTTACAGAAGTAAATCATTCATGCAAACGAAAGTTTGAACGTTTCGCCCTGCAGAATGCCGACCCTGATTTGTTTTTGAAATTTTGGAGTAATCGCTTCAAACCAAAATGTAATTCCTTGCCTAAAGTCTTCACCCCTTTAGTTTCGACCTTCAGCTCAACATTCTCCTTTTCACCTCCGTAGCTCGCACAGAAGCCTTATATACGAGGTAGAGACTATGGGTTAGACAGTGCGTGCCTCTTTTCTGCTGTAACAGGCTTTCTAAATCGTCGTATACAGAGCTTCTCTAGTTCTTGGCCAAGTCCTTCCCACGCTTTCGGCATATATTCTGACAGATTCGAAGCCCATGCTGTTGGCTTTGCAAATATATTTCTTATTTGTGTAAAGATGAAACTTAACCTAAACGAAATTACTGCTCCTGCCCCATCGCGTCACGTTTTATACAAATACGTCACTCTCGTCTGCAGACTACGGACTCCAAGTGCAACTGGTGAAGTCTGTTGTTGTTTCGTACTATGGGCTCCGCGGAGACAAAGATAACTTCCAATTGACCCAGTGAAATATTCCACCCCACCAGTTGACCCGAATGGGACTCATCGTGACTAACTCAGAAAAAAACACCCAATCAGAGGAGTTCATCCTCATGAAGGCCAATGAAGCTGATTGCAATATGATACGATGTAAATGCGAAGGCCCACATTTTCCTTTTCATTGACCCTACCCTACGAAGTCAATTTGACATAATTTCGCTCCATCAGTAGTTCAGCTGGGGAACACTTCAATTAGGTAACAGAAGCCGCGTTGAACCCTAAACTCGAAATGATTGACCCCAATTGTTTGTTTTAACAGGAATGTATGCAAAGATTTAATTGACCACATATACAGGCCGACAGTCGACAATTGTGTTGTGTAAATATTCCCTTGTAATAAAAGTTTCATTTCACTTTCAGATACTGTCGACATGTGCTGTTTTGTTGCTGTCGACCGCCTGTGGAATGCCCATCGGCTATTCGGCGGTACTCCTGCCCCAATTGTACAACTCTACGGAAGCCATTCATATCGACGTCGATATGGGATCATGGATTGGTAAGCTTACCTCTGAAAAGTTTTCTACGTCAGTCGGGCTAATTTCCATCTCTTTAGCAAGTGTCCACAGCCTGGCAACACCATTGGGTTCGATCGTGTCTGGGCCAGGCGCCGATATGTTTGGACGACGCACGACGTTGCTGTTCTCGCTGGTGCCCATGTTAGCTGGCTGGTGTTTGATTGCGCTCTCGCAGTCGTATCATATGATCTTGGCGGGACGATTCACCATCGGCATTGCGGTGGGAATTTTCGGTGCGCCAGCTCAGGTAAGAGATTGATCCATATATGCATCAGCTTCCGATGGAATTGTTAAGTTTGTCTGGGGATTTGTTCAGTTGAAACACTCACCCAATCCGTGTGTTCTCAGGGAAATATAGAGCTTAACGTGGAGCAACATTTAGCGGGCGACTGACAAAATATTTCGAAACCAGGGTCTGGATAATGAGCTTCCCAATTTAGGAGTTGAACTAGGCGTTAGGTTGTAGTTCGCTTATTGATCCTTACTCTTTTAAACCTGTCCAAGCCCTCCTATTTCTTTTATGCAATTTCTGACCCTTTGTCCTTAATGCCTTTGTCTCGAGGCATAGCTCCCATCGTCTTTTGACTTGACTTTCGATGCATTACCCCGCGAGACCTTTAGCCGTTTAGAAGACAACTTCTGGAACTTGACTGATGTTTTATACTCAGCTTTAGAGCAAAATAAATGCCCGCAACTTATTCGAACTTTCTGGATCATCTTCCACAGGCCTTCTTGATCGAACCTTCATTTAGATTTCGCACTTGAAAGACGCGTGCGAAACTAGGCTTCCGCCTTTAGGTCGCACTCTTTCATTTATGGACTCATAAGTCTAGAAAAAAAATTTAAATTTGCAGTCTTTCCCCCCGCGTAGACTGCCTGCAATTCCCAGCTCAAGCTCAAGCAAATTTCCGGATCCGGCTTCGCTCGTTTTTATATCCAATCATCACCTAAGGAAGCACAACATCTTGTTGTGCCAGCTACAGCAGCGCACCCATAAACGGTTGACGCGAAACGCTTTAAACAAGCCGGATTAAATCACTTTCTTGGTCAAGCTAGAATTACAACGCCATTGACCGTGATCTATCTCTAGAGCTCCGTTAAGTGAGCACCCTCAATTGACGCTAATCAGTGTCTGTACGGTTCCTGATTCGGTACGAATAGATCTATTTACATTTTCTCAGTATAGTGGCGCCTTGAACTCGAGCGCCCATCTCCGCACCAGTTCAAGGGTGTTCAAGACTCACTGCCGACTAACTCCCAGGCACACGCCACTGTCATAATAGACCGCTAATCTAATCAGGCGACCAAACTCGATTAGCCGTCACTTTGTACCTACTGTCAAAGCGCCCTCGTCGAAAACGATCCATCCGCAACGAGGTCTAAGAAATAAAACGCGCTCGCAATTTGCATTAGGCCAGCCTTGCCCCTACATCTTGAACTCTCCGTGACGATGTGGTTTTTATGACACAGTCCACAACCGTGGGGGGTGGCCGCCTTAATCATCTTTGTTATGTTTTTTGATGACTGATCTTCTGCTGCCGGCAGAACGTCTGTTCATTTCTGATTAGACGCGTGCGTTCCCGTTGGTCTGTCGCCAATTGAATCTGCCGGAAGATAATTTACGAGCGAATTGACCGTGACACAGTTTTGCTCTCGCTCTCCAGCGAAATACTACGCGCTGTTTATACGTGACGTGACACGAAGCATTCTACGGAACCGATTGAGCAGGATTCCACAGAAAGAGATTTTCCAAACAACTTTGCTGGGGTCATTGTTGTCGTGGCCTATTCTCAAAAATGTGCGGCCATTAATTTGCTGTACTTTTGGAGGACGTTTTTTGACCGCGGAACAACGCCAGCGATTAGGTCGCCCTGATTTTGTTAAACTTGAGCGATTATCATTGATCGTCGTGTTGTTTCCCGCTTGGATACGTGTAGTAGATACTGGCTTAAATGGGTGTCAAGTTTAGCCAAATTAAGGTCTCTTGTCTTACACCAAGATAAACGAGAAATCACTTTAATTGAGATAGATCGTGTCTAAGATTCGAGCGTTTTGTTTGCTGGGTATTGGGGTAGGTTCGGCTGCAGTACGTCATCGGTCACCTTGGATGGAAATATACATTTTGGAAAATTCCCGGCGTTTGATTAAATCAAATTGGGCAAGGTCAGGTTCGAGTGGATGGCTGTCATTAGTCGTACAGTGGGGGTACAGTAAAAGGAACTCTCTCGGAGGTTCCACCACAGTTTTTTGTGGCTTTACACCTTTTAAGGCTAGTTACTTACCTTAGTCTAAACCAAGTGGAACCTAGGACAACTCTGATCAGCTTGTAGATGTTCGAATTCGGTACTTTACTTCCGTCCTTTATTTGTCGAGAATAGAAAATTTAATCATGCTTAAACCTGCCTTCTCTCTTCCGCAGATCTACATAGCCGAAACCACAGAGCCAAACATACGAAGCCTGCTGATCGGAGCTCCATTCTTCTCGTACACCGTTGGCATACTGTTCGTTTACATCCTAGGCACTTACCTGCACTGGCAGACAGTGGCCTGGTTTAGCCACATCCTACCTGTTGTCGCCGCCATAGCACTGCTGCTCATACCAGAGAGTCCGACATGGCTGGCGCGCAACAACCACCCGGAGAAAGCACTGAAGGCCCTGAAATACCTGCGCAGCAACGATATAGTCGCCCAAAAGGAACTGAACACCATACACGAGCGTATAGACCAAGAGAAGGCCACGTCCAAGGTGAACGAGAACATCTTCCGGCTCTGCTGCGAACGTGCTGCCATTAAGCCGCTCTCCATTGTGATCATCTTCTCCGTGCTGCAAATGTTCTCTGGCACCTTCCTGATTGTCTTCTATGCGATCGACATAATCTCCGAGATTGGCAGCGACATTGATTCCAAGAACGCTGCCGTGCTGACCAGCGTTGTCCGTACCCTCTGCACGCTGGGTATATGCTTCGTTTTGCTGGTCGTGCGTCGCAGGCTACTTACAATCGTTTCTGCACTCGGTTCCGGATTGAGCTGCCTGATCATGAGTGTTTTCATGTACTACCGTCAAGGCACACAGAGTACATCGCTGGACGTGTACGTGGCCCTGACATGTCTGACTTGCTACATTGCGTTCAACACACCAATGATGATCATGCCCGGCATTATGGTGGGCGAACTGTTTCCCGCAAAGATCCGTGGTCGCACTGCGGGTGCTATTTTCGCCGCGTCCAACGTGTCTCTGTTCTGTCTGGCGAAGGCGTTTCCTGTTATCAAAGAGGCGGTCAAGACGCGGGGCGTATTCCTAATCTTCGCAACGGCCAGCTTTTTGGCGGCCATCTTCACGTATCTGCTGCAGCCCGAGGCGAAGGGCCGCACCCTAGACGATATCGAGGACTATTTCAATGAGAAGAACTGGTTCTGGTACAATCGCAGCGACAGGTTCCGCAGCCGGACAACGGAGGTGGCCAAGGCTTGAGAGGCTCGAAAGCGCAGTGTCCTTAAAACTCAACATGTGATAAATTATTTCCTGGATAAGCCATCAAATGTACAGTACATAGCTTTAGCTTGTTTGATGTATAAGATTGATATAAGTTAGGTTAGGATTGATGTACGTGTTAGGTATGGAAATTATATTTTTCGTTTTCTATCATAATTGAGCGTTTCATTCTGGCAAATGAGGAGCTTTCAGGTGGAATCTGGGGAAGTGGACTCCTCGTCTTCTTAAATAAAAACCGTTTACCGAAAAAAGTCCAAAACTTGTTTAACAACTTTGCATTCGATTCGAACACACAGAATAATGGGGGGTGACGTCACGCCTAAATTCAGTTTTGCTGAATGCCGCTTGTTCCAATTTCTACCAGGCAGGGCGAGAGCGATGGATAAAATTCGCAGCATGCACCTCCGGAGAGTATGCAATATATTCCGCATTGCAAACTCTTGACTTGAGCACACCTCCAAAGAGTATGCAATAAAAATTGAATTGCACATTAGTAGGGGCTAAGAGTATTTGATTTTTCCGTTTTTTTGTTAACAGAAAAGCACTTCAGGGACCCTACTCTCTCTCGTTTCGAAAATAGGTAACATTTTTCGAATATTAACGTTTTGTACTCTCTCACCCCTATCGAGGTATCCGTTCCGATTCCGAAAAATTCTCCGATCGCGAGGAATCGCGTTAACCACTTACTTTTGACAGCTACACGGCACATTTTTTCCGAAGCTCTCCGACAACAACTTATTGCTGTGGAATACTTTAATGTGAAATGAACGCGTTTATATTATTCATTTATTTCGTTCTGATACCTCGAACGCAATTTGAGTTTCGATCGAATTTGACTTTCGTATCGGAATTTTTTCGGAACGGATACCTTGACAGAGTACGGCCCGACAATCAATTAGCTACAGCTTAACCCTTCTCAATTTGTGAAAATATGTGCTGCCAACCAGACACACCGACGAATCGGACAGAACGTCACGATAAATCGCTACAACTTTTAGGTAGTTGGGGACTTTGTCTACTACTCTGAAAATGGCATCTCAAGTACGCTGCTCGAGCTGAACTAAATTTTATCTGTTTGATTATTTAGCTAGAGCTGCGTACCACTCAGGGTTCGCTTAAATTTAACTCAGCTAAATTTTGGAGAGAATTTTGTGTGGGAGCGAAAATTTAGCTCAAGCAGCGTACTAAGCTTTAAATTTAACTCAGCTAAATTTTGGAGAGAATTTTGTGTGGGAGCGAAAATTTAGCTCTAGCAGCGAACTAAGCTTTAAATTTAACTCAGCTAAATTTTGGAGAGAATTTTGTATGGGAGCGAAAATTTCGCTCAAGCAGCGTACTAAGCTTCAGCAGAAATCAAGCGAAGAGTTGCACTTGCCAATCGTTGTTACTTCGACCATTGATGGAGGCAATTGATAAGTAAGTCCTCGTCGGGAAACTCGAAGGAGACTCTTTACAAGACCCTCATCATCCCAGTCCTGATGTCTGGCGCAGAATCAGAAGGGAATTGAAGACCTCCTTGGTCTTTTCCGAACTCTTCGAGTGATTTTCGGTCCCATTTGCGTCGACTGTCTTTGGAGAGGGAGATTTAACAGCGCGAACTGTACCGCGCCATCGACTTGGACATATCAGCCGTCTAAGATGGATGAGACACTGAGAGGAGTAAGGGAAGACCTCGACGTACGTCCACAAGAGTAAGACGACCTCAACCAAATGTGAATGCACAAATGGAGACAGTTACCCAAAGATCGGACTAATTTAAGGGGCGTGTTGGTTGAGGCTGAAATAAACGAAGAAAAAAAAAACAAGCAAACTTCTTTTCTGTAACGATTTCATTTATTTTTTCCATAAAACAAAAGAGAGAACCCAAAATTTACACAAAAAAAAAAAAGCAAACCTATTTCAATATATTATGAGATATTTGAGAGATAAAATTTTATATATATATTTTATAGAAAATATTTTGTTCAATGGACAAACACGATTATAATTCAAGAATGTAAAGAAAATTTACCTGAATTCGGATTTTGCACAATTTTTCTTTTGAAATATACTTTTTGTCTGTTTTCGTTAACATATGAAAAAAAAACTTAAACAAAAAACTGAAAGTGTCTTTTTTTGTTTTTCTTTTCTTTAACTAACTGGCGAGGAGGATTAAAATGCGTTTCTGGAAAACGTAAAATCTTTTATGGTCTTTAGTATTTAAATTTAAAAAATGATCAATATAATTTGAAGGAAATTGTTTTTAGTATTATAAAAGCGGTATATAAGTTTAGGAAATTTGTTTTTAGTAAAATTCATTTGCATATACATATATATGTGGTGTGTTATGTGAGTGATTGGCATAATACTAGATATATAAAAATCCACACGAAATGGACCTGAAAGATTGAACATTTCTCACTCAACTCTATGGATATGTATAATACACATTTAATGCTAGTAGTTTGTATTTATTTTTAATAACAAAATAGATAGGAGAATGCAAGTATTCCAAATTGATTGCGATGTCTGTCCATATACAGTAAAATATAATTTTATCTTCAATGTTTAATTATTTACCATTTATATTGAAATTGTTGTAGGTGTTGGTCTGGTTTGATGACTTACCGCGCTTGCTTTTTGGTGTGGGTGGTTTCCAGTTGGCATCTATAATGAAATCGACAGGTACAATTGTACGTGACGTGCAAAAGAAACGGCTTCCCTCTTGATAAATGAAAAGAAAATACATGTTCAGTGTACCGCCGCCAGCAACAGGCCACCAAACTAAGTGAAGACTCCACCCGTACCCAGTGCCAGTTTACAGAATCGTTGATTAGACTTGCAAGTTGGTCAGGAGATTTTTTTGTTAGAGACCACAGCTTGAATTTTCTTAAAACGAAAAAGTTGGGCAACGCGTTTTGAAAAGATTTCCAACCGGATCGAGCCAGAATTGGGAACATCCCAGTTGGGCACTAAGTGGACGAAGGGCATCAGTACTCTGGCCAGCTTCCAAACTGACTGCCTGCTTGGACATGTTATTAAAGTGAAAGCCCTTAACTTATTTTCTATCAAGCTCAGGCGTCAGATTCGAAACGTTCAAACGTTATCTTCTGCACGAACGATTTACTTCTGCAAATCATTCGTGCACAGATTCGAAACGTTCAAACGTTTTCGTGTGCACCAACAATTTACTTCTGCAAATCATTCGTGTACACGAAAAGGTTTCACCTTGCAGAACACCGACCCGGCAAGTCCTAACAATGGAAAACACATTTTGCGTCGACAGTCAGCCGAGGTAGAAATGGGCCACTCTATGGCACTGAGATCTTCCTGATGGTTCCTGGACATTTCGAGAACGAGACAGCTATTGAGCTAATCAGATGTGTCTCTCTGGGGCCGAATCGAGGCACCCTACTAATTAGGCTGACTTTTTACAGAAAACAAAACGAATTCTGTGGAATATTGCTTGTTACGACCTTAGGGCAGATTCCGTTTAACAATAATCAACTGGGGCCCTACTCTCTATTTCGTTCCGAAAGTCAATCCTATTCGAAATTGCTTTCGTTCCGTTTTTAAGTTGGTACTCTGTAATACTTTAAGAATTATAAATCGGAGTAGTAGTATATTTCATTCAGCTTTCGAAATAGAGAGTACAAAACGTTCATTTTCGAAAAATATTACTTTCGAAACGATATAGAGAGTAGGGTCCCTGAACGATATCACTTTTGAAACTCTAAAGACCGTAATAAGTCATACTCTGCCTGAATTTTTTGGACTGTCGTCAGCTTTCACTACATTTGTGGAAAATGAACTGGATAAAGGTCTCAGACTCGAAATTTTATCACTCAGTTGCTAGTTTTAGAGGTCCAGCGTTTAAAAATTATGAAATGAGTGCCCTGGGGCCCTACTCTCTTTTTCGTTCCAAAATTCAATCCGTTATCCGTTCCGTTTCTAAGTTGGTACTCTGTAATCTTTCGGAATTCTACATTTACATTTCATTCGACTTTCGAAATAGAAAGTTCATTTCCGAAAAATGAAAAAAAACGAGATACTGTCGTGGAATCGATCCAATCGATTATCCTCGATTGAGACAAATTAGGAGCTGCCAGAGCTCGATTGTATCGACTGAACGCGATTGTATCAAGTTGCGTATGCTTCCACCCCAGGGTAGGGCCCCTGGCTAGAGCAAAATAATAACACAGACAGTGTAACTTAGCTGCGCATGTCGTTCTATTTTTTTTTTATTCTTGAACTACTTAGTAAAATGGTTTCCAAGTTTAATCCCAAATGAAAGAGCGAAAATTTCACTTGAAGGTCGAAAATTACACTTGAAGGTCCCTCTTTTACTACCCCAACCTTTGGCGAACGTCTGACAAGCATCCAAGAGTATGAAATATTCAAACAAGCTTCTCTATCTGATTCACTGATTCACACAAGTCAGCCTTGGGTTACTCAACGTTGTCATTTAAAGTGGCTCTGCACAAAATGCGAAATGACCTACAGGAGTAGAGCCAGTTCATAACTAAGGGGATTTCGAAAATAGTAGTTTTTAGGGAGTAAAATTATAAGAGAAGTGCTTGCATTTTGTATTCATAATTACAGACTTGGTACTAGAAAAGGGGCCAAAATTTTAACCTTGCACTACGTGAGACCAAATCTATGAAAATTATAAGAGATGGACCTACACTCGCCCGAATGAGACGATTGTTATGTTCTACTAAGCGCGCTTTTCATGAGGTTGCTTGATAATTGCATTTTTTTGGGCGATGAAAAATGATAACATGATGGGGGTGCTGTTGTAAGGGCCTTGCGTTTGTGTACCAAATCCCACAGGATTTTTCTAAAATTTTTGAGGAATTTCCTTTGGACGGACTTAACCTAGCCCTGTAAATGGGCGCACTAAAAAGTATTGCATCTTGTTAGTTAATTTATTAGTTAGTGTATTTATTGAAAAGAAGGTGTTAAGCAAAAATATAATATTTAGGCCTACTCCACTATTCGAGTGAGCGCTTGGTTCAAATAAAAGGGCCTGTTGAATTTGTCTACAAGTTTGATCAGATTAGCTTAGTTGTAACTTGTAACAGAAATGAGTCTAGCATTTGTCGGAATGTGTTCTAGGCCCTTCGCACTTTGAAGTTTAGTTTAGTTTATTTCATCAAACAAAGTTAGGAAGGATTTTAAGAAATACACAGTCCTAGAAACTATGTACACGGACATTTCACCGTACTAATAACAAATTTTAGTCTCGACTTTAAATTTACGGAAGCTCACAATTGCGAAATTTATATGGAAAATATATCCACTGTGAACTACTAAAATTTAGACTCGGAAATAAAAATGTTTATTGGTAAGGTCCACTGACACTTGGGTCAAAAAAGTACGCATCAGACGTGTAAGGACACGTTTGAGCGAATGAACACCAAACTGGTCTAAAAAGTCTTCGCTTAAAGCCCGAAAGGCCAACGCAATACAGAAATACCTCGACTTAGATGCAAGTGGAAGGGAACCTCAAACAACACGGAGTGCACAACTGGAGGCAGTTAGCCAAAGTTCACACTAAAGAAGTGGAGAGGCGTATTGGTTGAGGCCCGAGGTCCACTTGCTTACGATTTGCGGCAAAGTGCTGATATATGTGAGCAGTAAAAAAAGTTGTTTTTTTCGAAAACGGAGTTGCGGACAATTCCCATCGACAAATTCGTGACTAAACGCCAACTGAAAAAAGTGATCAACATGTGTCTGTAAAAATTCAGACATACGACCCACGCACGCTTCATAAACGTCAACTGGAAAACGTGATCAACCTGGGTCTGTACAAATTCAGACATACGACCCACGCACGCTTCATAAACGTCAACTGAAAAACGCGATCTACACCGGGAAATACAACGAACGCCCGCCTACTGTCAGATTTAGTTTTGAACGTCGCAATTCTGTGCTAAAAGTGCTACTCATGTACACGGGTCGAATAGGACCAACAGATTATTCAATTTCAAAGAAGATTCACTCGAATAGTAACCTAGGCCTGATGGGTTAAATCCTTTCCATGAAAATTGGGGAATATACTTAGGAAATAAATATGTATTTATTTTTTAAATAACTCTCAACTGCTCTCTTGTCGAAAACGTTTTTTTCTTTCTTTTGTTTGTAATATAGAAACGAAAATAAATAGTCATACAGAATAATGAAATGAAATGAGGATAAAATAAATATTTTACTGTAGGCTTTGACATTGCAATCATTTGGAAGAAGTTACCCATTTTTTCTTTTGTAAATACAATGCAAGATGTTATGAGATATTTGTTTTTGTAATAATAATAATCAAACCGATGTAAATGAGATTTTTCAGCGTGTTTCTTTTTTTTTATGAAATAAAGGATTTTTATTTTTTTTTTTGTAATTTTTAAAGAATAAATTATAAAAGAATAATCAACCAACAAAGAAAAAAAAACAAGATATAAATATTATATGTTTTGAATATAATAATATTTGAAAAAAGAAATTCATTTGATATTAAAAAACTTTTAAAGTAAAAAAATTACGTTTTTCGTTATCGTTTTCGTCCAGAGGCGCATCAATCAACTGCCTGATACTATTCTTAATAAACACACACACACACACGCACTTGGGGTGACTCTGATTCTATACTCAAGCTTCAAGCTGCCCCAGGTCTAGATATGGAGAAACATATATATAGACAAACTATGAATATGTGTAGTAGTATTTATATTGTATTGAGAGAGCAAATATATAAATATATGTATGGAAATAAAATATTTCAGAAAATTTGATGACAACGCCTGTTTATCAGCAACAATATAAAAATGTAAACGACATTAGATATAGTACACCCAAATATACTTTCAAATTTGAATACATACCCGACGAGAACTCTCTACCAAAATACACAACCCTCATCCTCATTTTACACTCTCTCTCTGTCTGACTTTCTCAAATTCTTCTATTCCGTCTGGAAGATAATATTTAATATTCGATTGAGGAAATATTTATATTAAATGTAGTTTATACAAGTAGATACAACAAATGAGGGAGAATAGTCAAACATGTAACATACACACTACGGTTTCGAATTTCGAATGAGATTTTGTGTAATTTTGTATGAGTGCATATGAGGTTCAATTTTTTTTGTTTTTTTTTTTTAAAGTAAATTTATATCCAATAAGAAATTTAAGAAACCTTACCAAACACCCTAAGTTCTAGCAGTTGTTTTTATCATTTGTTTATATATGTATATAAAAAAAAAACATTTATCAAAATAAAAGAAAATTTGGAGCAAACTTGCGTTTGCTCATCTTACGCTTCAGGTGGGTGTAGGTGGGGTAGGTACAAAAACTGAGCGTGTGAGGAGGCGACCACAGAGACGGCAAACCATCTTTAAAGAAAGAAATAAAATAAAAACACAACGACACCATTTTGCATGGGCAAAAGTTATTTTAGATATCTTTTCTTTTTTGTTTATCGCATTATTAGTAATATATGTAATATAATTGCAATGTTTAATATTAAATATAGTTGACAAAATAAGATTAGCAGAATTTTCTTTTGCATTTTGTTTGTTTTTCTGTATTTTTTGTTTTTTTTTTTTTCAAATATAATGTACAAATATTGTTTCCTACGATAGTTTTATTTATTCTTTAAATATTATATTTTATTTTGATTCAAACATACTTTATCTTACCTTCGCATTAGAAATATTTATTTGTTTCATTTTATTTTTGTTTGTTTTTGCTTTTTGAAGATTGCTATTTGTTTTTTTTTTTTTGAATTATTTTACTCATACAAAATGTTTCTAATTTCTTGTTTGTTTGATAAATATACGTATATTAGCCTAGCTAAAGAATATTTAATTCAATTATGCTGCTGCATGTGAATTGTTGTTAAGAAAAGAATTATTTTCTATTTGCAAAACCAAAAAATGCTAAAAAAAGAAACTGAAACTAAAAACAAAGATCGTCGAATCGACGAATGTTTAGCTTATTAGGCGTAGTCAGCAACATTAGCCTACTAGGGTTAAAGAAGATGAAAATGGAATTGCTCTGAAATACAAGGCAAGACTTGTTGTTAAAGGGTATCTTCAAAAATATGGCATAGATTATCATGATACATATGCGCCAGTGGTGAAGCTTACTGCAATACGTATCGCGTTGGCTGTAGGTGTTCGTCGAAAGTGCATTTTTCATCAAATGGACTTCAAGACAGCTTTTTTGTATGGAGACCTTAAAGAGGATATATACAGTGGTGGCCACTCACTCAATTAGAAACAACTCTAAATGCATTTGATTAATCGATTTTTTTTTTAGCGCCACTGTGTTTGGCTAGTGCCGTTAGTCCTTGGCGGCTGGCATGTGTGCTCCGAATATGAGTCTGACTGTACCCGAGCAGTTAAAAAAATGCCGTTATTTTGGGAAATTCATTTAAAGTCGACATTTTCGCTGGACAGAAAATTAGAAACGACAAAAGAATTAGTGAATTTGTTTTAAAAAGATCTTGTTATCTATGTGAGTTGATTGTTTTCAGTTTACTTTAATTATTTTTGTATATTAATATTGATTAATTTATAATGTACAGTGGCAAAAAATGGGCAAAAAAATAGTCTTGCACTCCAGAACTCCGAAGACTCATTGTGCAGTGCTATCAAAATGAAAACGAGTCAATGGATACCATAGCTAAACGATTTGGTTGTTCGAAGAAAATGGTCTTTGGTACAATTCAAGTGTATAAAAAGACTAGCAGCTTTGAAACCCCTAGAAGGAAGCCAGTGGGTCGTAAAACGACTCCAAAAGAAGACAGACTGATATGCCGAATTAGCAAAGCCGATCCTCTCTTGACTTCTGCAAAAATTAAGGAGATTGTTTCGCCTCAAATAAATCAGGATCTATCAGCTAGAACCATAAGGCGTCGACTTTTAAAACATGGTCTACGTGGATGTATTGCACGAAAAAAACCATTTGTTTCCAAAAGAATCTAAGGAGGCGTTTGGTTTTTGCTAAGCTTCACAGAAATAAAGCATTAGGATTTTGGAAAAATATACTTTGGAGTGATGAATCTTAGTTCAACTTGTTTAATCAGATGGTGAAGTTTACGTTAGACGTCCTCAGAACAAAGAATTGGATCCAAAATACACTCTGAAGACTGTTAAGCATGGGGGAGGAAACGTAATGGTTTGGGGTGCATTCTCATGGCATGGTGTTGGCCCGTTAGTAAGGATAATGGATCAACACGTTTATAAAGGCATCATGGAAGATGTTATGGAGCCTTATGCATTTGCACGCATGCCCATAAGTTATGTATTCCAGCACGATAACGATCCAAAACATACCGGACGGATTGTTAAGCAGTGGTTTGCAGATACATGTACGAATGTTTTGGATTGGCCCGCCCAAAGTCCGGACCTGAATCCAATCGAGAAATTGTGGGGAGACATCGAGAGAGGATTGAAGTCCAAGAAATCAAGAAATTCGGAGGAACTTTACCAAAATATTAAGGAGGTCTGGGAAGGTATACCACAATCAATATGCCGCGCCTTGGTCGAAAGTATGCAGAGAAGATTGGCTGCAGTTATTAAAAATAAGGGATTCTCTACAAAGTATTAATATGAATAGTATATTATATCGAAGATTTTTAATGAAATGTTGACTTATCCTTTCTGTTTCTAATTGTGTGTCCAGGTGCAATTTGGATTAAATAATTTCGCATTTTTTTTTAATATTATTGTCACATGTGTTATTTTGTACAAATGTTCGAAAGTGTACTTAAGATCATGGGATATTAATAGAATCACTAATCAACCTCAACAGATGTCTTATAAAAATAAATTATGGAATATAACATTGCTATCTAATTGAGTGGCCACCACGGTACATGGATGTACCTGATGTATTGGAAACTAAAAAAGGCATGGCGTGTAAACTTGTTAAGTCTCTGTATGGTCTTAAGCAGTCACCGCACCGCGCTGCTGGAATGATAAATTTAATGAATTCGTGTTATTCCTGGGATTCATCAGATCTAAACATGATTTTTGTTTGTATACCAAGATGGATAAGAAGCATGATGATGTTTTAATCATTATCCTATATGTTGACGACTTACTTATCGTTGGCAATAAGTTATTCACCAACTTATTAGTGCATTTTTGATCAAATGAAATTGTTAAAGCTTTTCCCCAATTTACCTTTTTTGGCATAAATACAGTCAAAATCGCTTACAACGACATCGGTTATAACGACCAAATTCTTAGGTCCCGGCTGAGCCCCATTATAAACCTATTGAATAACAAATCGTTTACAACGACATCGCTTACAACGACCGATTTTTTCCTTGTTTTGAAATAAAATATTTGTTATAACGACTAAGATCGACGCAGCTGTTGGTGCGACTGCATTTTTTCTGAAACGGTAAACTATGTATTTGTGGGTCTGTACATGCGATGTATCTGTCTAGACACATGTTACAGCTCACCGTTTGTTGAGATACATATTATTATTCTTTATGTTTTGCGCTTATTATTGATTTTGAATTTGTTCAATAGTAGGTGGGGAAATTAGTGGACATTTTTCTGTGTGACGAGTGGTCGAAGAGTTTTTTCCATAAAGTTAATTGGAAAATGAGTCAGAAACGAAAAATCTTTACAATTGAAGAGAAAGCAGGTATCATTTTTAGATTGGAGGCAAAATGGCTAAGGATCGAATTACTGTACTGGTAGGAGCAAATATGACTGGTACAATTAAGGAGAAGCTTCTTGTTGTGGACAAATCAAGAAATCCAAGATGCTTTAAGAATGTGAAAAATCTTCCAGTTGAATATGAGAGCAATAAGAGAGCCTGGATGATTTCTTCAAATTTTTGAAAAATACCTACGAAACTGGGACCGTCGACTAAAAAAGGAGAATTAAAAGATATTATTACTCGTTGACAATATTGTCCTGCAGACCCAGCAGTGGAAGGCTTGCGAGCCATACGGCTTGAATTCCTGCCACCAAACACTACCTCGGTGCTCCAACCAATGGACCAAGGAATCATAAGATCCCTCAAAGCCCATTATAGAAAGCTTCAAGTGCTAGAACTTATAAAGAATATTGAACATAAATTTGCTGGAAGCGATTTTACTGATCTCAAAAGCTTGGGAAAGGGTCACTAGTTCAACTATTGCAAACTGTTACATACGTTCAGGATTGGAACATGCTCAAACAAGAGAAGATTTTGAGGAAGAGGATGAATGGCCCTTAAATCAGTGGATTCAAAGTGCTTTAGCTATGGAAAATGTACTCCCATGTTCGTTCGATGAGTGGACGAAAACCTTTTAACGGCCGTGACTTTAACAGATGAAGAAATCGTTGATATAGTGCAAAATGATGCAACACAAGAAAACGACGAAGAAGAAGGTAGCTGGTTTTAATATGTTCTCGGTCAAAATGCAACAAAACCTATCGCTTATAACGACCAAAATCGTCAGTCCCTTAAAAGTCGTTATAAACGATTTTGACTGTAGACGTGTTTTCATTCCCATTTAAAAAAAAAATATAGCGGCAACGCTGCTGTTCCTTTTTTTTTTTTTGCTTGATGTGTTGTTGCCAGACTCTTTTGTGTGGCGCAACGAGAGTAAAATATCTAATATAAAGGGACCTGCGCGCAAAATTTACAAGTAAGTCTGGTCGGACTATATTTATGTTCTTATAAAAGTTATGGTCGATTTTCGACACTAGTTTTGATTAAATTCAAATCTATATGCCCATCTTCCGCCACATAAAATTCTGTTTGTTTTCCTACACGTTTCTCAGTTGTCACTTTGTTTGGTTTTCTCATTTGACACTGACCGACTGACCGTTGTCGCGAACTAGCCTATCCGACGGTTCTTTCCCAATTGAAACAGTCGGGCACCAGCGCCAACTCCGTCGTTTGTCAACAATTTTCATCCCCGATTTCGGTTTAAATAAATTCCGCAGTCATTTCAGTTTGGTTACAGTTTAGTATATATTTTTGTTTTTGTTTCTACAATCGCCAGCAACACGGCACAGACTTATTAACAATACCACGTTCAAACAAATTCAGTTTTTCTTTCTTCTTCTCCGTCTGTGATCAAACAAGAGATTGTACAATATTTTTCCGTGTTGTTTATATATAATGTTATTATAATAAAATTGTTTTACAATCAAAAGAAAAATTATGATAATATATTTGAGGAGAAAAACAACGAAAAAAAAAAATCAATATGTAACAGATCACATCACTTACATCTTGTCAATTTAATGTCGGATTGTCCCCCCTAAAGCCTCGTCTTCCTTCATCAGCGGTTGGGTGGGTAGACAGCGAGAGAGAGAGACAGGTGCAGGCGGGCCATGCTGAGTGTGTGGCTCTTCAATACAGTGACAGTGTTAAAATTATTCATTTCAATTGAAAGTAGCAACAACTACGTGTTAAATGTTTATTTGTTTCGAAATACTAGTTATATTATAGGCAATAATAATAATTTCAATCGATTGTTTGTTGTTTGTTTTTCTTTTCTCGGACTTTAGCTGTTTGTTTCAGTTACGGTTACGGTTTCGGTTGTTTAATTGCATTTTTTGTCTTTGAAAGAAATTCTCTTTGATGGAAATACTTAAGATTAATTATTTAAATATATAATTAGTAGTAAATTTCTATATATATATATATAGATATATATACATATATATGATAAAGATGTGGTTGCAAAGTCTCCTTATAACTATATTACTGAGAGCAATCTGTTTTGAGTTAGACATTTGTGTAATTTCTCTAGAACAATGCGTCGTCGAACGAAGGAAGGAGGAAGCTAGGTAAACATATCTTTTTATTGGTTTTTTGTTTTTGTTTTGTTTTTATTTTTATAATAAGTATCTCTTTCTCTCCATACACATAAAATCATCAAAACACGTGTGACACCACTGTAAGAAATCATTGCATATTGTTGTTGGAAAAAATTCAGTCAAATGTAAGAGCAAACTTAGGGCTAAAATAAAACAACGATAGGGGGGGATGTCAAAAATGGGGGGAGGGGAATTTTGTACAACGAATAAATGTGTGCGGATAAATATTTAGAAATCAAGAGGAGTAGAAGTACGTAAAAACAGTTGGAATTGGGTGATGGATGCGACTTACCGCCTTATTTCTTATCGTTTGGTTTGTTGTTCTGTTGCTTGTGTTGCTGCTGGGGGTTGGGGGGACCGCCTGCGCCACCTTGGGGACCACCGGGCATTCCAGGTTGTGGGCCACCTGGATAGCCATAACCTGGATATGCTTGTTGGGGGTAGCCGCCGGGTTGGCCGGCTGCAGCTGCTGCAGCATAATATTGTGAATACTGAGCGTATTGGCTGGGAGTCATACCTTGTGGGTAGCCGCCAGCCACCGGCTGTTGGGGTGCTGCAGCTGCTGCAGCAGGCTGTGAGGGAGCGCTTGCACTTGGCTGGGCACTAGGTTGTCCGTTCGATGGAATGCCCTACAAAAAAACACAAATACCATTCTTAGATCGAGTGCCTTGGGGCTGTGGGCAGGTGTAACTTACTTTTCCCATTTGTTTTTCAATCGCTTCGGCTTCGTCGACCTTGCCTATACTTCTGTAGTACTCCGCCCATTGGGCACTGTAGTCGGGCGTTTGGCCTTGCTGCTGCACTTGCTGTGGCTGCTGTTGGGGCTGTACTTGGGGCTGCGGTGCCATTTGGGGCGCTGCAGCTGGCATTCCTGGATTTGTTGGGCCCACACCGGACATGACCTGTTTCGCTTTCAATTGCTGTTCAATCATTTCCGCTTCTCTGTGCATGCCCATCGATCTGGAAATGAGCATTGCAATCACTTTCACTTGCAGACAGATCTTTTTGTTGACCAACTTACTTGTAATACTCGATCCATTGCGTGGAGTAGTCGGCTTGTCCCGCCGCGCCTGGCTGCGCCATCGGGTTCATCTGTTGCTGCTGCTGTTGTTGCTGTTGCTGTTGTTGCTGCTGCTGCGACTGATCCCAGCCTCCTTGTTGGGCATAGCCCGCCCACTGCTGTTGGTAGGCAGCTGCATTTGGATCACTTTGCATGCCGTTGTTGTTGTAACTGTTTTGATGGTTCGGCGCATTACCGATGGGCTTGCGGGACAGTACCACCAAGTCAATGTTGATCTTCTCGGAAATCATCTGGCGGGCGTGTTCAATCTGCTCGGGGGTACCCTTTGCTTTGAACATCTTCTCCGACGGCGGATTCACCGCGCTGCGATCCATCTCGCAGTACGCGCCGGTCTGTTGATTGATCAGTTTTATGGTTTCACCTCCCCGACCAATGACAATCTAAAAGCAAGTACACCATCGTGAAATACATCCGCCGCTGTTTAAAAAAAAATACTCTCAACTTACACCACATTTCGAGGCAGGAACAGAGAAGGTGACCTCCTCGCGCGGCGCCTGTTGCGTGTGATTGACACCATACCCATAGCCGTAGTTGGAGTTCGTGTTGTCCGCCTGCTGGGCACCACCACCGCCGCCACCGCCTCCGCCACCTCCGCCGGCGTTGTTGTTGCGGTTGTTCGCCTGACTCCTCTGCTTTAAAAAGAGGCAAAGCAAAAAGTTGTGGAAACAATTCCCAAGAGAACGCAAACAAAATCCCTCATTGCATGAGCAAAATTGTGTCTAAAATAAATCTTTACCATTACACTCTCGATGAGGCCCTCGATCATGCGCTTCGCGTCCTCCACTTGCTGTCGGCTGCCTTGGATGATGCAGCGGCGATCGCCTGGCTCGTCATTCTTTCCCTGGATGAACTGCAGCTTGCAGCCGGTTTCTCCTTGTATTTTCTTGATCATGTCGCCGCCCTTGCCAATGACAACGCCCACAGCTACTTTGGGCACGAACACTTCAGCTGATTCGCCGCCGGCGCCGTTGGCATTGTTGAAACCGCCCGGTCGCACGTTGTCCTTGTCCTGGATCAGTTCGAAGACGAGATTCTTGGCGTGTTCGATTTTCTGCGGATCACCAGAGATTCGCAGCGGCTTAATTACTTCCTGATTCGGCCCATCCTGTATGATGACCATCTTTGCGCCCGTCTTCTCTTGCAGCATTTTAATTGTCTCGCCACCCTTTCCAATCACTAAACCAACCTTGGCTCCAGGTACCATAATTTCTTGGTACGGCGGGTAGCCAGTTGGGCCTGGCGGTGGCATTGTGATTGAAAGAACAATTTCAACGGTGCCACCACCATGCTGCGTGGACATTTGCTGAATCATTTCACGACCCTTGGTTACGGCATCACGGCTGCCACGAACTGTAACCGTGCGTTCTGCAAAGACGAATAGTTGGAATTGTGTTATTGGCCTTTTTTGTGCAGAGATTATTATAAGCTTGTGGAGAGGATTCGTGGAGATCTCGCTCCAATAAGCACTTTATCCCGGTTGTTCACAATGCAGGGAACGTTTGTGGAAAACCTTCGAACATGATTTACACGAAAGCAACCCGTGGTTTGGAAAAATTCGAATTGAGGGCGCCCGATTAATAAACAAATCGAAATTCACAAAATTAATTCTCGTTTACAGAACTTCGCTGGCCTTCTGAAAGCAAATATGTGCAGAACGACCGAAAGCACAACTACTCCCACACGGTGGACGCTGATCATGTGGGGGAATTTCAATTCCAGTTTACATTCGACAACACTCAACAAGCGTGAGTCTCTGCGTTTATTGAACAAAGACAGGCGCCGTACATAAATGATTGTGGCCAGCCTTTGCGCAAGACCAAACAATTCTGTAAAAACGTTGAAACTAAAAAGGAGTAAAACTTACCCGATTCCTGTGATAGTTGTATCTTACAACCAGACTCAGCCTGGATATGTGAAATATTGTCGCTACTGTTGCGTCCCATCACCAAATGGCTGACAATCACTTCGGGAATTCTTAGCTGCTCCTCTGTTGTGTTACCGGCAGTTGCAGCAAGACGTGCAGCAACAGCCGCCGCTTGGGCCAGCGCCTGTGACATGTTACCTCCCTGTTGTGAGTTATACGAATCAGGACTGGAGAATTTTTTAGCATCCGGTCCAGCGGAGTCGTCGTCGTTCAAGGAGCGCTTGTATCCACCGCCTCCTTGCAATTGCTGCTGTGGCTGGGATTGTTGTTGCTGGCCAGTTGGGTGGATTTTAGCAGCGATCTACGGGATTGCATTAATGAAAAAAAATAAGTAATTTGTGAAAAATTGGGTTTTTTTTTTAGCATGTATGCTGGTGAAGGGGGACGGTGAAAATTTTGATGACTGAACTTTTTCAAGTGGAAGATTTACCTGTTTTGCACGTTGAAGGGCGGCAGCAAATGCCTGGGATTGATTAATATTTGATTGTGGCGGGGCTACAGTTGAATAATCACTCATTTTATTTTAAATAAAACGAAAAAAAGTAAGAAAATTTTGCAATTTCTTCGACGAAAAGAGCACACGCGTTGAATTACAAATGGCGACGCGGTATAAAGACGGGAAAAAAATCGAATTTGAACCAAATCTTTTCACTATACCACTACTTTGACAAAGTGACAAAATATCCAAATCAAATGTAGTAGATTGACGAGGTACATCAAAGTAGTAGAATTTTAGTCGATTGGGTTGTGCTCAGCGCAAATGATTTGCTTTGTACTGAAAAATATTTATATGTATTTTACTCCTTAATCCCAAATGCAGGGGGCAGATTCCGTATAACAATAATCGATATCGTTTTTGAAACTTTGATGACCATAAGAACTTATATTCTACCGGAATTTGTTTCACTATCGTCAGCTTTCATTACATTAAGGTCTCAAACTCGTAATTTAGTTCCTACTTTAGGGCGTTTATCGTTTCGACGATAATCGTCTGAAAAATTACCCAGTGCCCAGTAGAAATTTGACTTTAAAGCCAATATGACACTACATTTTTTCCTCATTTCTATCATATTGGAAAGTCAGCGATGTGTAAAAGAGATTGAAAGTGTATTACGAAAGGAGTAGCAATTGTTTGCAAAGCAAACACACATTTTCAAACGAATTTATTTTCAAAAAATGTTGAAATGTCAAAAAAGCTACCAGCAGCTGAAAAAAGTAATCTGAATACATTTTTAATGCATTTTTTTGACGTTTCTACATTAATAAAGTTGATATGTACGCACTCACTCCTATCGGGAATTTTCGTTCTAATTTTTCGCACTTTTTCAGTTTCAAAAAAAAAAATTAGTGTCATACGGGCTTAAACGACCTGATGAGAAGCAATTACGAGCAGATGTTAGCAATACAGCTGTTATTAGTTTTATTTGAAAACAGTTTCGTTCGTATAACAATGTACTTTTATTTAATTATTGCAAGGACTAATTCGATTCGCTAAGCTAAAATTCACCTATGCAGCAGGTTATCCCATTTGTCTCTTTATCTACATAAACCAATGATTTTTACAAAATTACAACAGCAGTACGACCAAAAAAATACGTACCTATACCTATAGGCAAATGTACTTACAACTTTTTTTTTTTGTTGCAGTGTTTATGCCGGCCAGTTTGACAGTAGTTCTATTACATTCCTATGCGGTTCGACCGGGAGAAATTTTCTGGTCCATTGTTTTATCTGTTTTCACACGTTTATTGGTAAAAATTACAGAGAAAATCAACGCAGAGGTAAGTGGAAAGCAAATTTATAATTCTAAAACCCGCAAAAGCGGAGCGAAATTCTATAATTCTCGGAATAAATGTTTGTAAACAAAGCGGTTATTCTAACTGGGTTTACACAAAAGAAACAAATTGAATAGCTGTACTGTCATACAACTTTGACAATTGACAATCGAATCGAATTCCCTCAAATCACCGACTGAATTTAATCTTGATTTAGATAGATCAAATATCTTAACAAAAGTGAATTTTGTCTTCATTAAATCACACCCTATTTGAAGGCTTCTACGCAGCAAAATGGCAAACGATATAATTGGATATATTTACGCAGCAACAGTTGCGGCTGGTGGCATAGTTGGCTATGTAAAAGCAGGTATTTTCTGCACCCTTTCACTTTGCATTCCATGGTACATACATCTAACCTTTTTCTTGCGTCGCTGTCGACTTAGGTTCAATACCCTCACTGGGAGCTGGTTTGGCTTTCGGTGCAATTCTGGGACTAGGTGCTCACTTCAACTCGCAAAGTCCGCCCAAGCCAATGCTGCAGCTGGGCACTTCTATTCTATTAGCTGGCATTATGGGAGCAAGATGGTCGCGATCGGGAAAACTAATGCCAGCCGGAATGATTTGCATGATTTCTTGTGCTGCTATCATACGGAATGTTATCACGTACAATAGGTATTTGCCTGTACCGGGGCGGACTTGAATTTAGTTGGGAAGCGACGGAGGACTTAACTTTGTAATTGCACTTAATATTTTGTTTTCTACATTTTTTTTTCGGTGGGTGATGTAATTGTATTGCATGTTTGCAATGTTCCAAGACAATTTTTCAAATAAATGGATGAATTATTTTTCATTATCTTTGGGGTTTTGCAATTATACGAGCTGTTTTCCTGGTGGTTCTGTGAGGTGGAGACTACATAAGTAAGCGGTGGTGCTTTTTTTGATAGGCTGTATTTGCAATGTGAGGTGAATTGAGCGTTGGAGCAGCGGAGCAGGCACTATGTTCAGTTCCGCTGATAAATTCATCTGTGATTCGGTTGGAACGTATAAAAAACTATACAGAGCACCTGTTCGCGAAAATGTAGCCCAAAAATGAAGGCCCTATGTGCACGGAAAGTTGCCAATCCTTTGATTAGCTTGCCTAAACGTAACAGCCTTTGTCTTCTTTTCCACTACGCCCTGCATTTTGTACGGAGTGGCTATTCGTCAGTGTTTTTTGTACTGACTGACGTTTGTCAGGACACGACTATGTAATCTACGTTACGTTATGATATTTTCATTAAAAATTGTGTGTTTAAAATGGAAGAAAGGCCTTGAAACGTACAGGATCATGTCAGCAAGTGAAATACTGGATTCATTTCTGCGTGTAGCATGCCCCATTTTAGCGTAGAACTAGTATAACTTTGACGTTTCGTTACGTAGTCGTGTCCCGTACGACTGGCGAATAGGAACAATCTTTTCAATAAGTTCTTAAATATAAGCACTTACCAGAATCTATAAGATGAGTGGGATGCTAAGGACTAACGAATTATGGAGAATGAGCAGCATTCAGATACTTTTTAAGCGACGTTTCCTATACAACAAAATGGCTTCCGAATATAGTGAATGGCCAATTATTTGTTTCTTTTCGATGAATTTGAATACACTTAACTGATGGTTGTTAAAATAATTGAAATTAATTAAAGGAAATGTTTTCAGTTGACGAATCTACAGTAACGGGTTGTTCGTCCGTTGGTCTAAGGTAACGAGTTGTGAATGTGATCTCGTTTTAACGCCCTTATCAGCACGAGCACAGAAAACTGATCGCCATCTCTCTCTCTCCCTCTCTTTATGTCGTACAAGAAACTGCATTTGTTTTGATAGAAATGTCCCACAACCAGCAGCGCTGTGCACCTGTGTCACTGTGTGTTGCAGAAAAACGCGCTACCAACTCTAAAAACTAACCTCGAAAAATAACACCCTGGATCTAACCGCGTTGGACGTTTGAAGGAACCCTTAACCCATCTGTAAGCGGTATTTCAAAATGTTATGTGGGTTATGATTTTCGCCTTCAAAACCACGCCCCATTATTGGTGTTCAAATGAAAAGAAAAAAAAAAACAAATTTGCATACAGTGTGTATATAAAAATAGAATTTATTTACGATTGAGCACATTATACAAATTAATTTGTGTTGTTTTTCTCTCTGTTTCGAAATCTGTTACAAACTAAAATGGACGGCAGTTTATGAGTTTGAGTACGCATTTGCATCAAGCATAATTACGATGTATGCCATGCAACCTTAAACTAAGCCAAAAAAATATTTTATTTCCTTCAAGTCGGCGAACAAATACAAATGACTTTATTACAATTGTAAAGTTCTTCTTTTTCGCGTACATTTTCTTCATGAATATTATGCCATAGTTATTCTAGTACAAATCTACTCCTAAATCTTAATTTAAATATTAAATAATATTGGAGTTGCGTTCATTAGTGTTGTTCCTCTTAAAATTAATAAATTACACAAAAAAAATATATATTTCAGTTTCGATTGGTGTTGAACAAACAGAAAAAAAGGAGAAAAAATCCAAACGTAATACTGCGAACGTTTTACTTTTGTTTTTCCAAAAACAAAGGAAATTAAATACGTTTTTGCTTTCTCTTTTGTTTTTAAATAATATTTTTCGAGTTTAACTTAATTTAAGCAGAAATTTACAACTACTCGTAAATACGAAAGAAAACATTAACAATTAGGATTAAATAAAATTAATACTATCACATATACAATTTTTTTTCTATCTTTCATTTCTATACAATAATAAAAATATACATACACTACAATTTTACAATTTTTAGCAATCGCTACTGCGCGAGTCGCATTTTCCGTGTGATTTTCTGTTTGCAGTCAAAGTATAACTATTCAAGTGTGATATTGCAATGAGATGGAGTATCATTTGTCCTTACAGTGTTAGGGTGAATAAAATAGTTTTACAAACAAAAAATAAAAAAGAAAACAAATCTACATGAAATAAAAAAAAAATAAAAAAAATTCTAGCTATCAATTGAATATCATGTTATATATCTGTGATTTTTGTTCTTAAAATGGCAATTGTGGTGCTTGTTTTGTGTTGATGTCCCGTTTTGTTTGGCAGAAAAGGGCTGTCCTAAGGATCATTGGCTCCAAAAATTACCGCATTCCATTTAACCACTGAAACAAGTCGAAAAAGAAAGAAGAACAAAACACAATTTGGTTAGGGCAATAAAAGTACTGATGAATTTTGTTTGTTTAATAATATTTCATGCACATTTGCTAAAGAGAGATAGATGCATTAACATGCGTACCGTCTCTTCTATTTATTTGTTTGGTTTAATTTAGCAACTTTGATGTTTTCTCGTGTGGATTTGTTTTGTGTATGGTTGTCGATTTAATTTGTTTTATTTTTTCATGTTGGTATATGTCTTTTATTTGATTTTGTGTACCAATGGGTATTCTAATGTAAATGTTGTGAAATGTAAATAGAATGGAAAAAAGAAGAAGTAATTTAGAAGCAAGCCAAGATTATGAATAGAGTAGATGACGCTGAAAACATTTTAAAGGTGTCTTGCAATGAAGAGGAAGAGAAGATGTAATGAACGTAAGATTGTACGAAGCTGGATGTATACATGCTTTACACACCGAAGATGACAGAGAAAAGTAATGAAGTTGCAAGCAGTTTCTTTTAACTGATTATCTACACATTTTTGTTTAGAGTAGTTGGAGTTTATCGTTATTTTGTACTAATTTAAAGATGGCCGCTGTTTTACTTCTTTCAAAGCACTCAGAATAAATTGACTTATTAGTCACAGTAAAATCTGAGCATAGCAGAGCAGATATGATTGCCAGAGAAAGAAAAACGTACTAGATCGACGAAAGGTGTAGCAGACTAAAGAAACACAACAGATCGTACCGCGTTTCATAAATAACTCAGATCGCTCTGAACATGCTCGGTTCAGAAGATGTTCGATCTCTATTCAGTGCTCTGCTCTGATCAAGAAATGAAGAGCGCATATTGTCGCTTTAGGCGCTTGAATCAAATCCGAAAGTGCTTAGGTGGCGCAGCAGGATGACAGCCGGTAAACTGCTGCAAGGCGAGTAACGTGTAGCAATTTATTAGGTTTGTTTGACGTGGGCCCTAGTGCACACTAGTGCGCACTGGGTTGACCCTAATGCGTTCGATATAGCACTGAACTCGCCCTGGTACTGAAAACCTGTGTTTGACATGACTTCTAGGGCACCACAGTTGTGCCCTGAACTGACCGCAGTTAATTTGTCGGGCCAAAAATTCAGTGCTGTGTTCGCTGTCATTTCGATTGATGTTATTCATTTTCAAACTCATCAACTATATTCCGAACGCTTTTATCAACTAATTGCATTATGGCAAACTCAAATTCTGAATTGAGTTCACACATTTTTAACAATAATCGGTAGAAAGTGTTACCAAAAGATAATTATTTGTCAATGTCAAAAACTGACAGATTACGGGGCAACATTTTGCGTTGCCGAATTTTCAGGGTTGTGCAGAGTTTTTGACAGGCGTGAAAATTAGCTGACACTTCTCAGTGCGCACTAGTGCTGCAACATTTGGTAATAAATAACAAATGCCTTAAATGACTGTCAGGGCAAATATGACCATATTGGTAATTTTGGTCATATAGTCTAGTATACAGTTTTGATAATCCTGACATTTTGGTCAGTGACAGCTAAGCTGGTCATTTGCCTTTTGGCTCATATGCATAATTGGCATACAGTATTATCTTATGTCGTTTTCCATTGGGACCACCAAAAATCTTTTTCAGATCTCAGATTTTATGAGGCTCATGGAACATGCAATGAAATTGATCTGCTTTCGTGAATGGATTAGTGCGTTATTTGACAACAATATCAGCTGCTCAAATTGCATTTGTTTTTGGTAAAATCAACCATGGAAATCGGCTTGAAAAATGTTTCCTCTGTTGAAGCTACAAATGGATTAGTTTTGGTGATTCGTTGTTTCCAGATGATGAGGAAGACAATGAAGATAATAATTCCTCCAAAACAATGGCCATTGCTGTTTATATATTTCTTTATTTTGGTTTTCACGAAACTTTGCACATTTGTTTTAAAACAAACTTCTTTAAATGACGTAAAACAGCTGTGCTGTATTTGTGGTAGTATGTGTAAATCTGAAAAAATATCGAGATCTGCAAAAAGTGATCCGAATCAAAAAAAAGATTGATTTTTTGTCCCAATGGAAAACGACATTAGTTAGCTAGTAGACGTCAAATAGCACAGACAAATTTGACGCAACTGCTAAGTAACGATTTGATAACTCTAACGCAGTGTTTTTTTTTATACAGGGTAACCGTTTTTATTGGTGAATACTTCGTCATGACTTAAATACCATTAGCCTAAGAGGAGTTTATTGTTCGTTGGTAATTACCCCCCTTAAGCGTTTTGTTTGAATAAAACTAACTAACTAAAGCTAACGAGTGGTGGCATTTTATAGGCAGTACCACAGGGTGGTTTTCGGCGATTTCATTGCGACTGACATTAGCAGGTCGTATGTGACGGCCGCCGCCTTGCATTTCTCTGGCTAGGTTGTCTGACAGAAAACATCAATTTAGACGAACAAAAGATGACTATCAGTTTGTAGTCTTCGACCAAAATTTACTGTAGTTCACAATGGGTATTTTTATGTAGGAAATTTCGTTGGTAAAATGCAAGTACTAAACTTCGTTTATGGTGTATAGGTACAGAAATGATGCTTGTAGAAAAAGGTAGTCGATGATTCACAAAAGTTGACAACTTGAAAACTTAGTTACAGGAAAAGTTCAAAAGGACGAAAAATGAAATAAATAGTTGAACAGAATCTTAAGAACCCAGATCAAAGCATTGACGGCTTTGTGTTCTTAAAACTTAAACATTTCGACACCGAAAGTGGTCACACAAAAATGAAAGGACCTCTGAAGATAGCTTTCGAAGAGAAGTCAGAAAATAGAAAGAATGTTGATGCTTCAAATCGTTCTACAAATAAAGGTACATTTTTCTTTTACAATACACGATCAGTAGTGCATCCGTTTAGTTTCAAATCATTTTGTTGTTAGATCTGCTTCGTCCATTAGTAAATTTTGTGTCCTCATCAGTTTGCGGCGATGAATTTCCTTATCTTATTATTAGAAAATGAATTATTGTTTTTTTTTTTTTTATATATTCCCTCTCTCTCTCTCTCTTTCTAAAACATGCTAAATTATTTATTTATGACAATGCACATGCACAACTAACAACAAACTAATGAAGTTAAACTAAAAACTAAAGAAAAATAAAATAAAATGGTACAGCCAATTGTTTTGTTGCTCAGTGAATGCATTCGTTTGGTTTTTAGTTTGCAATTTTTTTTTTGTTGTCGCTATATCAAAGAATTAAATTAAAATTACTGTCTAAGATGAGATACAGAAAAAAAAAATATGATTTCAACTGCTACCAACCGCATTCCCTGTTTATTTATGCATTTTATTTGTTTACTTATACAATGATGCATATAATACTCCATGTTCCAGATACTTTATGTATTTTGTGGCTTTAGGGTTATTTGTATTTTTAAATGCTGATTGTAGAAACATCTTTAGTCTTACCACATACTCCGGGGCATTTGTTTTGTGCGTTTTTTTTTCGGATGCAATAGCTTTTCGATTTTATTTTGTATTTTATGGAGAGAGTGTCGCTTAGGATAAAAGGAAGAAGAATTACTGCGTTGTGGGTGATTTCCTCGTCTTGTATCTATGAGATACAATAGATAGTGTCGCGATTTAACCACTTCTACTACTTCTATCTCGGGGAATGTTTATTGGTAAATTGTTCGTATTGTCGCCGAGATAGTTTGTTGTATATGCGGGCGATGCTGGTTGTTGTTTTTGCTGATTTTGGTATTTACTACTATTACCAGTGGAGTTGTTCGTACGTTTTCTAAAGTACGTGTCAAAGAGGGAACTTCGTGTTGTTGAACGTCCTCCGAGGATGTAACTGCGTTGCGTGGTTGTCACCTTTGAGTTCGGCGTATCGTCCAGGGTCTCGTTACTGTCCGCTTCTTCTGTCGTTTCATCGGCAGCATATAGTGTTGTTGTTGATGGTGTGGTTGTTGTTAAACTATAATTTGGAGGATGTGGACTCTGGCTAGTACGATTCGAATTTATATGTGTTTTGGATAAAATATTTTTTAGATACAAATCATAGGTTTTGCGCAGTGCTGAGTTATTTGCAGGTGTCGACGATGTAGGAGGATTGGGAGTGGTGGTAGTGTTGGTGCTGTTGATGCCAATACTACTACTACTGTTACTGGTACTGCTTGTGATGCTTACAATGCGACTTGTTGTTGTTTTTATGTGTTTCAAATATGTTCGTGTTTTATTGTTACTCATGTTTCGGAGTCGTATTTTGCGATAGAGTTTTAATGGTCTGACTGTTTTTAATAAATGTGGTTCGGGTTGTGTTGTTGTTGTTGTTGTTGTTCTTGTGGTGGTTGTGGTAGTAGTTGTTGTAGGTGACTGTGTTGTAGATAATTCACCAGTGATATCGATCGATGATGCCTCATCTTCACTATCATTATTTTCATAATAGTCTTCGTTATTATTATTATCATCGTCGAAGTCCTGCTCAGCGCTGCTAATTATTTTAATAAAGTTTGTTAAATAAAAAATCTGTTTTGCTCTGTTTTATTTTTATGTTTTAGGGAATTAGTTTTCTTATTTTGTACAAGGACTTGTTTAATTCGTTCTCGGATCTAGAACTCAGTATTTATTTGGCTAGATTTTGGGGGAAGGAGCTTATATTGGCGAACAAATTTGGAATTTGTTCAAAATTCTTTCTGGGACAAAATATACATTTGAATATTTTTAAAGGGGTGTTGAACTTACTTATAAACCGCACGGTATTGAGTGCCATAGTCCTGTATAACGTTTGTGGGCAGTGGTGTACATCTGCCATCCAGGCAGTGCTGAAAATCACAAGAAAAAGAACCAATTAGCGATGCGAAACAGAAGGACGAACGGAATGGTAAAAGCAAATTCAAATCCCTAAACATATGATCGATCCCGCAATTATGTGGCGTGAAATACCCTTTATCCTCTGTCCACCCATACTTGATTCAATCGACTTCGAAGTCATTTGATTAGAAAGCACCCCACTCACCATTCCATTACCGCACGAGGAGCCCTCTGCTGCCGGCCGGTACGCCACACAATACCCCGTCTGTGCGTCGAAACAGAAAAGCTGCGCACACACTCGCTCATCCTTGAAGCACGCGTATGTACCACGATCCCTACGGCACTGAGCGTCCAGTGACAACAGAGTACCTGGCAGTGATCTACCCAGCGCGTTGTCCTCATGTGGAGCATTATGCAGGCAGCTAGCAGTATCACCACTGAAACGAGAAGCAAATGCCATCATCCAAACATGTCCACTTGCATCTACCTATACTTACTTCAAGAAATGATGAAAACTCTGCACTGTACACGGCGACCATCGGAATCCTCTTTCCGTGTGCCTCAGATCTGACATGATGTAACCGTCTTCCCAGCGGCATCTCTCAGCTCCCGGACCGCCGAGGTAGCTTGGTGGTGGCGAACCATCATGCACGGCTCCCAATCTATTCGAACAAATTTATACGGTGACAATTTATTACGGCAGACATTTGAGTTTCTACCAATCTCGCACTTACAAATGTCCAACTTCATGTGCGGCGACAATGATTCCACTGAAACCACCGGTATCCTCAATGATAGCCACGCTGTTGACTTTTTCCAGACGCTTGTTGACCACGCATGCTCCTCCAACATATGCAAATCCTATGATTTATGTGATGGCACCGTCAACAGGCAAAAACAAAATTAAAGAGATTTGCTCGACTTTTTCTTTCCTTATTACAGGAGTTTTTTTTTTTTTTTGTATAGATATGTACATAAATGTGTAAAAAAGTGTGTTTGTGTGTGCATGCGAGTTAATTTAGTTGTTAAATAAGGTGAGGCGAAGCATAGGTCTATAGGTAAAAGCCAGTCACATTGAGTTTGGTACTTTGGACAGCTGTTAGTGATGGGAGTTCAGGGGGAAATAGGAAGAAGGTTTTGAATTACTGTCAGACTTGGAATGTTTACACTTGCTCGGGGGAACTAAGTGATATAAATTATGCGTGTACGACGTCTGTCTGTCATTTGTTATTTAGTAGTTATGCGTTTTCTTAATTAAGGGGTTTGCTTTTTTGTGAGAGTGGTCATTCTGCATTTTGCTATTTCCTGTTACTTGAGGACATTGGCTTAAGCTCATTACTCTCATGCAGCACTGGAAGTGTACAAGTGACAAGTGCTGGTCAAAGCAATCGGTCGGGAAAACTGTATTTCAGCGAGTGAATACTCGTTACTTAACCACTTGTAAAACAGGGAGGCGTTTAATTTGATCCAGATAAATCCATGACAAAAGCGACTTTTGCCGTACAATATGTCAATCCCGGTGAACTCTGTTTCTGCCCTCGTTTTAAGAGGGTTTTACAGCGATCACCGCTTCGATAAAATTTGCCGGACTGGTTACAGAACAAAAACTGCACTTAGGGTCGTTTTGGGTCTAGCTTTTCCATGTACAAATTGTGATAAAGCCTTTTGCAACAAAAGCCTTTATAAAAACTTGTACAGAACCACATCAGAAACACAGGATTCTATTACATGTCCAAATTGTGACATAGCCTTTTGCAACAAAAGTCTTTATAAAAACTTGTATATGTAATAGAATCCTGTGTTTCTGATGTGGTTCTTGAACGAAAAAGTTCGAAAACTTGTTTATGTAATAGAATCCTGTGTTTCTGGTGGGGCTGTTGAAGGAAAAAGTTCAAAAATGATCTCTGCCGACTGAACTTAATGACAGAACTCAAATGCGAACATATTTCCAGTTCATTTAGTTCGACTCAAGTTATTTCTAACTGCACTTTAGTACCACATCGAAGACTTACACATCGAAAACACAGGGCTGAACTAGTTCAAAAAAGAAGTGATGCCAAATCACCGTAAACGATTAAAAACAGTCACAAAATTGGGAAGATTTAAGTTCATTTAATTCAGTAGTTGGTTTCGAAGAAAGTTACTATTTAAATGCATTAATGATGATGATCAAAAAAATTCTTCTCCGGGGGTTGAACTCGAGACACCTCGCTCAGTAGTTCAACAGAGTAATCGTTTTCTTTATTTGTTTCATAAAATAAAATATTGCTTTTTAATGGTGAGTGTGTTAAGTGATTCATTGCGACCACAATACTAAAGTTTAAGTAACATTAGTTGACAGGTATACGGGCGTAAAACCTTAAATAAAAACTGACCAAAAACTGTCATAAAAGTCACTTAAGGCAACCCAATTAAAAACCGTTTGCAGCGACATTCTTTTTAATCATAACCACTCGTTCCAATTATGTTAGATCGAATTAAGGAATATTTTAAACGAGACATGCGATAAACAAAATCCACAAACTATTTAAGAACTTTTATAATTTATGTAAACTACAAAACTATTACCTTATATCAGCTAAATACATTTTAAAATTAACTAAAAATACTAAATGATTAATTACCTTATTTGTACTGACCAATATTTGCCTTTTACGCACGTGTGCAGAAGTTAGTAAAACCTTTCCCAATGTAAGCAAATTAAAATAAGGAAAAATGTTATTAACAATATAATCAGCCACATCACCATAGTTAAATGTAAATAAATTTATAAATTAATTAGAGAATGTGTATATCAATTCGGATATACCGCCAAATAATTATCTGAAATCCTCAAACTTTTGGTAGATAGTCCAAAAAAAAAAGAATAGAAGAAGTCGAAAAATCGAAACAAGATCCGGTGTAGAAAAACAACAAATTTACATACAGACCATAATTTTGATAGATATTCGAAAGTTGTAACCTTCAAATGAAATCAGACCCCAGTGACGTACATCCAGACGAGGACTCGTGTGGCCAATATTTACATCCACATTTGAAGTAGTAGAAGAGAATATAAATATTTTTATTTTTTTTTCAAGGAAACTATACAATCAGATACGAAAACAGTATTCAGATTCAGACTGGAAAGTAACACATATGTATAGATATGTAGGTAGGTATGTTGAGAAAAACAATGTAAAGTAAAACAAGAAAGTAGTAGAGGAGTATAGCCAGTAGACTGTTCGAAGAAGTTGTATATAGATTGGAGTTTTTGTCGTTGTAATTTACCTGCGGTACCGCGTTTACATTCACCTAATGGAAGTGATCGTCTGCACATATCAAGCCTGCAAAGTTTCATTTAAGAAGGACATTGATTTAGAAATTGTTTTTGTACATTATTTTGTTATGAAAATTCTTCCCAAAAAGAAAGGAAACAGCTTAGGGATATTTAGCACTGTACGGACTTTTTATCTTGGGTTGGAAATTGATGCTGAATGGTCACACTGTTTCAGGCTTAGTTTAAATACTCGTCTTTTAATTTTTCGCAGCAAACATGGTAACAACTAGACTGTTTATACCTTTACTTTTTTTTGTATTGACTATCAAAGCTCCAATGAAAGGTGAACTCTCTTTCATGAATGTCATTATGCAATTGGGTTTACAGCGCATATTGAGCGCCTCAAAGAAGACTCTTTTTTCGTTCTGTTGAAAATACAATGGGCCTTACCAAAAAGAAATTTTAGGTCCCACTTTAAATTTATGTAGTTCACAATGGCCATATTTTTCATACGAATTTCGCAATTGTGAGCTTTCGTATATTTAAAGTCGAGACTTAATATTATTATTAGTACGGCGCAATCAACTTTTGGGACGTCTCTCCCAGTAAAACAAGGTATAACTTATTAAATTCCGATACTTAACTCAGGGGGCAGATTCCGTCTAAACGATATCGTTTCTTAAACTTTGATCACCAAAATAAGTCATATTCTGCTCGTATTTTTTTTGACAAACGTCAGCTTTCATTATATTTTTGGAAAATGAACTGGATTAAGCTCTCAAACTTGTAATTTTAGCACTTGGTTGCTAGTTTTGGAGGTCTATCGTTTGGACGATAATCGTCTGAAAAGTTATGAAATGAGTGCCCAGGCTTTTGCTCAAATAGCGCAGCTGTCAGTTAGCCTTTGATGTAGCTCGCTGAACGTGGGTAGTGACATAACCTAACCTAATAAATTAAGTGAACTACTATTGACGTACGTCTCACTGAATCATTAATTTAAAAATACGTTCGGTTTCGAAATGAAATATATTTTCTCAAGCACGATTATAACGCCACATATTTCACGATACCAATAATCATTTTTAGTATCCAGGCTAAATTTTTCGAACTCACGAATTGCATTTTGTGACTTAAAAAATATTAAGCGTGGAGGTTAAAAATGATTGAATACCCCTTGAGTTCTTACAGCCGATCTACTGTCAAATTTATGTTGCTCAAAATTAGGCTGTCGTTGGTTACCTACAAAATATTTAGCGTGGAGGTTAAAAATGATTGAATACCCCTTGAGTTCTTATAGCCGATATACTGTCAAATTTATGTTGCTCAAAATTAGGCTGTAGTTTGTTACCTACAAAATATTTAGCGTGGAGGTTAAAAATGATTGAATACTCCTCGAGTTCTTATAGCCGATCTACTGTCAAATTTATGTTGCTCAAAATTAGGCTGTCGTTGGTTACCTACAAAATATTTAGCGTGGAGGTTAAAAATGATTGAATACCCCTTGAGTTCTTACAGCCGATCTACTGTCAAATTGATGTTGCTCAAAATTATTCGGTCGTTTGTTAAAAATTTATTTAAAATCTTTGTAACAAATCCAATACCAACGTCAGTACCATGTCTGGTATGTTCTTATTTGTTTGTTTCGTTTTGAAGTTGTGCACCTCTAAAAATCCACCTGACAGTTTATATTTCGGTGGGGAGTTTAGGGTCTGTTCGCGAATGTTTTGTTTTTCAAGTTCCCTCTGTACGAAGACAATTTTCAGTTAAAAGTTATATGAACATCAATTAAGGAGTTTGAAATATGGGTCCGGCAAACAAAGCAACTAGATTTCAACGCTCCTGGGACAGATTCGTATCCCGTTCAGTTTAATATTCCTCCTATTTATTTGCACTTTAATAAAATTAATAAACGTAAAAGTGGCTACAAAAGTAAACAGATCTATGCATAATTCTTCAGCGCATTCATGCTGACTTCCAACCTATATAAACCAAAGCAGGCTTCCTTTTTACCACAAAAAGCGAATCACTTCCCTTGCACCACACTGCGCGTCCTTAAATCCTCAACGAAAGCGCCTTGTTAACCAAAAATACTCTCAAATGGTAACCTCGTCACCGTTACTACAACCAACATTTTTTGCCATTCGAAAACAAATTTGCTTTAAGGCGCAAACACAATACTATTAAGATTAATTGACTAATTTACTTTTTTCCTAAATAATCGCAAACTATTTCGGATTAAATGTTAAATTATTATATATGTGTGTAAGTGTGCATGTTGGACGGAATACCTGACCCCATACGTGTATTTATGCTCATGTGCTTAAAATGCGTTTTTGTTAAGTTTTAGTGTGTTTCTGTTTGTGCTTGTGTGTAACAATTGTGTTGGTTGCTTTTGTTATTTAAGGTGTATTTTTTGAACGTTTACCCGCAGTGCCTTTCGTACAACGACCGCCCTTTCGTCTCCGGCACATATCGTACCTAGGATATAACAGTACTTTGATGTGAACAAATTTTCAAAAAAAAAACAAATTTTTGTTTTCTTGTTTTATAAAAAAAAAAAACAAAAAAACCAAAAAACATATAACTTACGCAATTTGTTTGCAATTTCGGTTTTCGTCAAATCCCATACACACTCATCCCATTTGGATGTGCTTGTGCAGCTTTCTCATACTCACTTTGTTATCGCCACCGCAATGTCGTACACCGGCAGCCTACGTTCCCGGAACAGATATTTGCCCATATCGGTTAGAGCCGCTGCTGAGTCAATGGCGTCGCGGCCGACACGATTCCTTTCCAGATATGGAGTTGCATCTCTTCCCTGAAACCGACGAAAAAATGTCAAAAATCACACTCACCAATTATATTTTTCATTTTCGTTTAGCTGCGAATAAAAAGTGCTCGTGCGTTACTCATGTTTTGCACGAATTCTATTCCCGATGCTGAATACGCGATCGTAAATTAATAAAAATGAACTTGTGACAGGTTTCTGTCTACCGTTTAGCACCTGTTCGCGCGCCATACTGCGGATCGGGTATGCAATTCGACTGACGGTAATAAATAAACAAATTCTAGCGTTGGGCAAACGTCATAAATATAAACTGGCTGTAGGTTGGTGCTGGATGGTGAAATGATTTTCTGTTGATTTACATAACAAGCGAGCGAGATACAAGCGCAGACACAAGTGGTGTCGTGGTGTGTAATCAGGGCTCAGGTGTGGATAATTTTGCAAGTTTGTAACTAACTATAGAGGGAGCATACGAGTGTGTTGCCAAATCAACAGGAGTGGCTACTTGTCTTTACACTGGGCCAGTGTGTTTGGAATTGCAGGCGTCCCACTCAAAAGTGGTATAAGTTCTGGAAATTCGCTATCAAAATCTGTTAAATATTGATTCATGTATAGTCTCTGCAGAAAATGTCAAAACGAGGTTATGGACCGACAGCATTACATCAAATTGGAGTTGCATGTGGAATGCTTTTTACCAGCCTCGCAGTTCAGCGTCGGCGTCAAAATTTGGTTCAGCATTAAGAAAGCGGAGTAGCCTCGTAAATTTGATTTTTCCTTCACAGGAAATTTGGATACACTTTTTCTATGCATTTGCATTCCCCTTTCCTCTAAGCGTTCGCGTTTTATTCTTCCGCGTGGGTTTTTTGGCGAAACATGTACAGTCTTGGATTTTCTGATGAACTCGCAGGCGAGCAAAGTGTTCTCTTTCTTGATTTACTGACAAGTATATGCAAAAGTATAGAAGATGTTTATATGCACACTTTTTCTCCAGATGTTCGCGTTTTATTCTTCCGCGTGGGTTTTTTGGCGAAACATGTACAGTCTTGGCTTTTCTGATGAACTCGCAGGCGAGCAAAGTGTTCTCTTACTTGATTTACTGACAAGTATATGCGAAAGCATAGAAGAAGTTTATATGCACACTTTTCCTCCAGATGTTCGCGTTTTATTCTTCCGCGTGGGTTTTTTGGCGAAACATGTACAGTCTTGGATTTTCTGATGAACTCGCAGGCGAGCAAAGTGTTCTCTTTCTTGATTTACTGACAAGCATATGCGAAAGCATAGAAGAAGTTTATATGCACACTTTTCCTCCAGACGTTCGCGTTTTATTCTTCCGGGTGGTGTTTTGGCGACTCCTCTCAATCATTTCACACGAAACATGTAGGTATTGCCATGGATTCTTTGCCGAACTAGCCAATGAACAAAATATTCTCTCGGGGGAATTTAAAGCGAACAAAATGCGAATCGCCTGATTTAATGGCAATCACAGTTTTTCTTCCACTGCAGAAGTTTGATGCGAAACCATCGTTATATTTTTTAGTTATGTGGACAGCTGGTACTGGGTGTATTTCTCTTATGATGTGCCCAATTTAGGTAAATGGGTGGGCAGAGCAGGGAGCGCTTTTATAATAAGGAATAATATTTCTAAGGAGATAATAAACGTTTAACCATAGCTTCAATGAAGGGCGTAAGTTGGCTTATTGTGTCGCTTTGTTTTCGTTTGTTGGGTTGCTTCCATTTCGTTGCATATTTCAGAAGTCAAAAGCCAGTTTAGAATAAAATAGGAAGGTATTCCACAAGGCAGTGCGTTGGGACCTGTCTTGTTTTTGCTATACACCAATGATTCACTACAACCAGTAATGTCACTCACTCTGAGGGTAAAAACCCTGCAAGAAATAATAAAAGCCCTGAAGAAATAAGATTTTGAAAATGTCTAGCGCTAGGATAGGACTTCCCGCAAAGGATTTAACCCTACTTTCTGTCACTCGGTACAAAAGCAAACTCTGGACTGTGTTTAAAAAAAAATCTAGACCATATCAAAGCCACTCACGAACTCCTTCTTGAGAAGGTCACGTTACAACACTACCCGAGTTACGTCAACACCAGTTCCGTAGCTATAAAACACTCAATCAACTGGTCAGCCACCGATTTACCTAGAATCGGAATAATTACTACTTTCTAGCTTTTTCTGCTCATCATCGACGATAACCGACCTTGTCCCTACACGAGAAAAGGTCAAACATTACCATGCGCCTCGTTTCGTAACAGTATTGCATAAGAAATCTCGTTCCAGAGCCGCGTCTATTCATCTCTCTACTACTTCTCGATAAAACCAAAACTATTACATAAGAACCTTCATCGGCCAGAAGTCAAACACCAGAATCAGACGCATGCCATCATCGCAGTGACTTTCAAATCGTAACATTCATTTAAGAAGCAATTGCTTCCAAGCTAGTAAAAGACATAAATTAGCGAACTAGTTTCTTATACAACCATCGGGATCATTGAAAAAAAGAAGATTCTTCATCGCGATCTACACGACCTTTCACTTTTGCAGCGGCGCAGAAAGGGATCCGTATCTGGCCAAGGGAAAAGGGCGAGCCTATACAGTCTTTACAGCTGATTGCTGATGACAGATAATAGAAAATGAAACTTGATACCAATTGTTTGGATAGAAGAATCAAAATGTACACACGATCAGTTGAAGAAGAGTCGTGCTACCAAGGCGCGAAGCAACTAAATCTCACGTATTCCGATCGTGAGTTGGATTGCAGAGACAGTTCAAAAGATAGCGATACGAGTGCTTGCGAGCAACAATCAAAACAAAGGAATAATTTATTTAGTGTAGCGGTCGTCGGTTTTATAACCGCCAGTTGTTGGCGTATTCGAAGTTCAAATGATTTTTGCACACCCGGCTGGGAGACGTTTGGCGCTTCAATTCTATGTACAAAGTATAGGTACGGTCACCTTAGACTTCTGGCAGGCACAATTGTACATTTGGGTTCCTATGGTTTTCCATGCGAAACGTGTTATGAGAGCGGACTTGTGCAGATCTTTTTGGAACTCTTACGGGAAACTATTAGTTTTTATTAGCCATAAACTGGCCGAGATGTACGCTGATAAGGGAACACATCCGCATCGAAAAATGAGCGCTTAAACAGTTACGAAGGCGGTGGGAGGGTGAATGGAACCAAATTCGTCAGAGTAATTTTGGTAAAAAGGGGTTAGGAATGACCGCTTTTCCAAATCTTGTGAACCTCTGATAAACAGCCAACATCCATAATTGTAGTGACAACTATTTTCGACTCAGAGGTTAGCATTCGTCATAAAATCGTATAGCTACGATTACACTTGTCATTTTTCGTGGCTAATTTTGACATGCTGACGTCACAAAAATTGGGCCATTCGGTGGTCACTCGTGCGTCTTTCGTAAGAGTGCGCTGCGAAAGCCCGCGTGAACATACACTTGACAGGTCAGGCGATTACATTTGACAAATTTGGGACAAATGTTTACGTCATATTGACGTCGGCATGTCAAAATTTGACATGAAAATTGGCATGTGTAATCGTAGCTTAGGTCGTTTGAATGGCCGCATTCAAGAATCTAGTTGTCTTAAGTCGATTAGATTGCTCTGGATGAGATGTAACCTGAACGCAAAAACTAGATTGGTCGGGAACGTCACTTTTCCCACGTCATCCACATACGCGAACTGTCAACTTAGTACTCAGTCACGAATTTCTTGACTAGATTCGTCGGCTACCCCTCCATAAACGTCAACTGAAACAGCTGCTCATATGACCGATTTCCGCCAATCAAAACCGAGATAGATCTAGTCAGAGAGCTATCAGACTTAATAAACTAGATACTTGAACGTCCCCAATGTCTCAACATTTTACTATTAGTGTGAAGTGGGAAAACAAACTGAGCACAAATCAACGTCATCTGTCAAAATAACAGGAACAGTGTTGCCAATTTAAAAATTAAACCTCAAAAAACACTCTAGGTAGGCTCGTGAATTTGTTTATCGCATTCAGAGTCGAAATTGTCACCGTTTGGAAGTGCTCCTTTCAGAGACTGAGCTACAAAAATTCAAACCAGCTCTTATTTGATCAAATGTGAACACAGGTTAAAACGGTTGTTTTCGATTGTCGGCGATCAGTTTTGAGATCGTGGGGCTGGATCGTTATAGAAGAGAAGGCTGAAAATAGGTTGAATTGAGGTAAATTTCCATTCCACTCAGAAGGAATTTTTCATTCTTCGGGGCAACAGCTCTTTTGCGGAAGAAAGTGCTTTTCAAACACTGTTTGAGAGCAGTGGAACGTGAACCCAGATCGTGGACATTTTGAAGGACAATGAAGTGAGCTCCGAAAATGGGAAATTCTGCTATCTGAAAACTCGACTTAAATACTAAGACGGGTCTAAAAATAAATCAATTTTTTTTACCGTACACCAGTTCAAACTGCACGTGTTACTAAAATATGGTAGGTAACACAATTCAAAATTCCCCTCAGCATTTCTGTCTGTCATTTCAACATTCAACAGAGCACTTCATTGGTTTTAAATTGGACAGCTGTCACCCATCCCATTGGCTGTCTATAAATCAATTTACTAAACAAATTAAAGCACTACTGCCAAATAATTTGAAGAGCTTCTCTCTGGTGAAATCCTGGGAATCCGAGAACCTTTACCAAAAGCAGAGCCATCTGATGAATGTTAATCATCAATCACTCAGTCCGGGCAGTCGTGAGTTGTATAATTCAGTTATTAGTTGCTTTCATTACTATTTGACCGACAAGGTTAATACCACCGCATTTCGACAGATACAACCAGCAGCAAATAGATTTAGACAGTAGAACTGGTTAGCTGAAGGTTAATTATTTGTTTAAATGATTTTCGGTGGTCATCGTTGAATGTGGACCGCTTGTAGATTAATTGATTTAAGTCGTGAAAAGATTTAATAAACATACACACTCTCTCTCTCTCTGTTCTCTTTTATATAGAATGTCGAAGTCAGACGCAACGAAGGACGTTCTACAGCTTCTGCAGGAGGGCAACAAACCCTACTCCGTGAACGATATTTTCGAAAAGTGCGGCAAGGACTTTGGAAAGGGCGCGGTTCAGAAGTAAGTTGGAAACACATTTCCAGGGAGTCCACATTTCACTTAACAAAAAAAACTCTTCTAGGGCGTTAGATACGCTACTCTTCCGTGAGAAGGTGGTCGAGAAAACCTTTGGAAAGCAGAAAATCTACTTCATTCGACAGACGGACTACGACCGCAAGGAAATCAAAGCGGAAATGCAAATGCTAACACAGAGGAAGGCACAATTAGAGTCGACTTTGAAATCGAAGCAGGACAAGGTTCGTGAATTGGAGGCGAAATTGAAGACATTCGCAGCGATTCCGAGTCTAGACACACTGCACGTTCAAAGGGCAGAGCTGCAGGGGGCTATTGATGAAATGAACACCAAGCTAAGCAATGTAAGGGCTAAGCAGGGAACGAAGGTTGGTTTTCCTAAATGTTTCTCTGGATTTTTTTATAAATGAATTTTAATAGATTTCAGCGGATGATGTCAAAAAAATTGAGAAGCGTCATTCGAGCTATTTATCCGACTATCGTAAACGTAAGAGGATCTGCACGGACATGATCGACGCCATTTTAGAGGGCTATCCCAAGTCAAAGAAGCAGTTGATTGAAGACATTGGATTGGAGACGGATGAAGCTGCTGGGTTTTTACCTAGACGTTGATGATTTTTACTGTTTGCCGTACCTCTTTTGAAGTGTGGTGCATTTTTCTTTGTCAGGAATATTTTTTGTAAAAGACAACCAATTGTCAAAGTGGCATTTATTAGTGTAAGGAATATTTTCTGCACACGTCAGTCACTTGTCAGAATTAAATTTATTAAAGTGGATTAAATGGATATAAATGGACTTATGCTTAGAGAAGCCTGGACTTGGAGTTTATAACTCACATCTAAACCTTGTAAATCCGTTAGTAAAGAGAGAACTAAGCTTTAAGTTGCATTAGAGTAATCCAACTTAAGCCAATGTGCGATTGCACTCAAATTGTATGTCGTGGCGTCGTCATAAGTTCTGTGATTGGGCGCTGTAAGCTGAAAGTAGATGCACATTTCTACTGTCAAGTTTTGTTTCAAACTTAAGCAGCATGGCGTCCATTTTTGACTCAAGCTTAAGCCCGCAAGATCATAGAATTGATATCTAATCTCCGCAGCTACGTCGTCTATATTAAATGGCTGCCACAACAAAACCATTTGTCTATAAATTTGGGTGCGTTCTTTTGAAATATGATTTTTGACTAAAGTAACATAAAAATGATAAATTTAAGCAGACGACACAATTTATGCTAATTTTCAGGGACTTATCGACCCAGCCTTGTATATACTGCACAGCAACATTGAACTTCGGATTTAGATCTGATGTCTATGTCAATGTCAATGTAACTGGGATTATGTGTTGCAAAAACCAGTGCGCTGTTCCTGTCAAAGTTGTTATGCCATTGGGGACGTTCAAGTATGTAGTTTAGTAAGTCTGACAGCTCTCTGACTAGATCTATCTCTGTTTTGATTGGGGAAATCGGTCATATGAGCAGCTGCTTCAGTTGCCGTTAATGGAGGGGTAGCCGACGAATCTAGTCAAAAAAAATGGTGACTGAGTAGGAAGTTGACAGTTCGCATATGTGGCTGACGTGGGAAAAGTGACGTTCCCGATGAATCTAGTTTTTGCGTTCAGGTTACATACCATCCAGATGACTAGATTATTGAATGCGGCCATTCTGTTTAACATTTAGTACATCACCAGCACGGTGGAGTGACTGTTCGGCCATTTGCAAATTCAAACAGTTTGAACCGAAACTATGTTCGCGGTCATATTGCGCCACAGACTGTTATTGATTGCTATAAATTTCTCCTCTGGGAGACTCTTCAAAGTCCATTTCCTTATTTCCTCTTTCACAAGACAACCGACCAGAGTTATTGACAATTTGAATGCCACTTGTGTATCAAATCAATTTCTCTCTAGATTGGAATACGACACTAAACAGTCAGCTATCTTGCCCAACAGCAGTTGTTATTGTTAGCGCGAGAGATTGCATTCAACAATGGGTACCTACTATATTTTTTTGTAACCGCAATTATCTACCAACAATTCAAGTTAACAAGTCTTTTGTCCAGCAAATGCTAATTCATCGGTTTCACTGGCTGGCAAAACTTGTTTTGTATCTGAAGATTACCAATCAACCTGCTCATTCACGATGGCAAATCTACACGACTACAAAGCGTTTAATGTTAATTTCTAAACCAGTATCGGTGTCTGTCGGTGTTCGCGTCACACTTAAGTAATAAGTGCAAATTTGTTAAATTCATACTTGGCAAGCCGTAAATACCTACCGAATATAATCCTAAACGAGTACTAGTCGATGTGTACGTTGTAGGTCCTATTGTTCTTTCGAATTTGCACTCATAAATGCATACGAGGAGTGGGAATGGGATACGTGATGGAAATAAATGGGAATGGATTATGGACATATTTAATACCTTAGTAGGTATGTCAACGAATTGGGGAATTGCATAAGTCGTTGGTTTTGTCGAAAGCAAGGCATAGAATCAGTAACTCAGTGGTTAGCGTGGTGAACTGCAGTACGAGCAGTCTCAGTTCCAATGCCCGGAAGAGCACAAATTACAACGTAAATTTTTTTTTCTCCGGGAACGTGCGACAAAAAAGGAGGAGTGCAACTGTCCTGAGAAAAGGTCTAACTTCAGTTCGGATTCGGTTTAAAATTGCAGGTCCCTTTCAATGCGTCCTTAAAATAAAAATGCAAACGAATGGTTGTGAGAAGCGTCATCTACAATTTTTAGATCTCTACGGAACTCATATGAATGACATTTCTTTCAAGCTAATTGAAATTCTTATATCTCCTAAAGGAGTTGACAGATTGCGGTGAAATAAAAACCAAATTTTGCTCCATTAGGCCCTGTTTTATGACTGGGTACTCCATATGGATTGGATAAGCAGTTTTAAAGTGATCCCGTAACAAACAAATCCATGTACAAACGAACGAAAAATTTACTATGTAAGAGATAGAGGGAAAAGAAAAGCGACAAGAAGAAGAGAGATATTCTGACCTGACACCGACAGACGGATAAGAACGTACTCTGTTGTTTTGAGTAAGATCCGCCAGAGGTAGGCCTTTTTCGCGACTTCAATTGGAAGTCCATCAGCTGGAGGCAGTAAGAATGCATTTTTGTGGACAAACTGTAGCCCCATCATAAATAAATCGTGGAAGCTAACGACTCAGTAAACTCTTCACCACTGATTGACAATTTGAAACGTGAACATGGACAGATGGGAAAGTAACGTCGCCACCTACACTTGCACTCGTTCATCCAGCACAAACTTCAAACACGCAGCCCAACTATCTCCTATCAATGATCATAATTAAAATCTGTCACTAAAATCAATTTGTTAATGATTTGCAAAGCACACGCACGCCACACTTGAAAATGCCAAATGGCGTTGCCCCTAATAGCCACAACGTGTTGACATTTAACTATTGGGATATTTTGCAACCCAGCCATCCAAATGGGGGAGCCAACTGATGGCATCCAAGGACCGCGAGAAGTTTTACCTTCTGACAGATGGGCGTCCGTTTTTCGTGGGAAACATTTCCAAACCTAACCTCAATCGGTTGTGTCACAATCCCAACTCAAAACTGCGTTTGTGGACAGCTTCAAGGTGACCCGCTGGCAGTTCCTTTTTCCGAAAGTTGCCTTTCGGTTACGCACGCGGGTTTTACTGCCGTATCTACACCATTTAGCGACACTAACTAAGTGGCCGTATATATCAATTTGACAGTATTTGCATTTGGTTTCCTAGAATTTGTCAAAAAAAAAAAAAAAACCCCGCCAAGAGTGTGGCTATTTCTTAGGGGGCGCCAACTTGCAACCAATGCGTCAATAAGCACACACGTCTATCCGGTCGTGTCCCAATTTATTTTTTTGGCTAATCAAACAGTCGACCGGTTTCCTTTCTAACTGACATTTTCCTCGAGGAAAACAGCGTATATGTCCAGCTCCGTGGTTGCGCCCAAAAAAATAACCCCCCCCCCCCCCCCCCAACCAGAGGAAATATACTAAAAAAAATTTGTTCGTCCATTTGCGGTTGCGAAATCCATTTGCCCCTGCCCACTCTCAAATTGCAGTCGGTCCACTTGAGTCTCCTGTGACACGCGTAGTCGTTTGCAGTCGGTTCGCTGGCTTTGATAAGGCTAAGTACCCCGTGTGTAGCACATTTCATTGCGATTGCCCAATTATCGGCGCGATACCAACAACAATAACAGATATGTGTTCGAAACAATATCCTTTTGATCATAATGCAACTGCCACAATGCGGAACAAACAATGCGACGGCGATAAATTGAATCGAACGCCCCCGCACATCAAAAGGCACACACAATCCAACATCCACCCACTCGTGTGTGGTTCGATACATTTTTAAGTAAGCCACCGTGCATATTGGACAAGGAATCGCATTCATTATGCACCTGGTTTGAGGGAATATGATTGTCCGTATGGATTTGAATCGAATAGGGTACGCCGAAGGTGACCTCGTCGACGACAGCAGGAAACCGTCGCCTTGCTGGTAATTTTGAGCTTTTTTTGTCGGATTATGATTGGATTAATCTAGTCGAAGGTGAATGTTTGGCCACAGAGACCAGCAGCCAGTAGCTTGACGGGGAGCATGCTGTCCTAGTGCCAGTGCATTGTAGACAAGGAACATGGGACACTTTTTTTTTGGGAGATCGCTAATCTTTTGCCAGTGAAGGCGGTGATATTAATTCGAGATTGAGTAAGATTTCGTGGAATTTAGGGCTGAACGGAATGTGTCGCATGGATTTTGGTGCACAATCAAGATTGCGGAGCGAGGTCAGCCATGATTGCGAATATCTTTTGCATCTGAGGTTTCCTGTACGTTTGTGGACTAGCAAGTACAAGTGTTATCATCGGCCTGGCCGATGCTTTGATACCTTCCACTGCATGCAAGTCATGCAAAACTGGTATGGGAGGTACCAGAACTACTTGACCGACATAGTCCAAATTAAACATAAACCTGACGACGATAAAAGTAAGTCCTCTCACAAAATTTCACTTGCCTAGGTCGATTTGTTTTGACGATATCCTGGTTTTCAACAGACAGAGAGACACATGGGTCTAATATTGATTTTGTATGGGAGGTACCCGAACTACTTGACCGACATAGTCCAAATTAAATATAAACATGACGACGATAAAAGTAAGTCCTCTCACAACATTTCACTTGCCTAGGTCGATTTGTTTTGATGATATCCTGTTTTCAACAGATAGAGAGACACATGGGTCTAATATTGATTTTGTATGGGAGGTACCCGAACTACTTGACCGACATAGCCCATTTTCAATACCAACCTGACGACAATAAAAAGAAGTCCTTTCACCAAATTTCATTCGCCTATGTTAATTCCTTTGAGCGCTATCGTGCTTTCAACAGACAGACAGACAGACAGACAGACGGACATGGCTAAATCGATTCAGAATGTGATCCTGATTCAGAATATATATACTTTATGACTCCTTCTTGGCCTTACAAATGTAATGACAAATGGAATATACCTTCCTGTGGAGGGTATACAAATTTGGATATAACTTGTATTTCTGCGAACTAGCTTGACAGTTCTGACAGTTCAAGCGTTAAAAGTCCTTGCGAAGAGAGCCACCTATCCCAACAACGACTGTGAATGAAATGTCTTATGATAATGACTCAAACAAATCGTGCATATGGCTCAAGTATTTGAAACCAATTTCGGCACAATGACATATGGATATTCGTCAAAGAGCCAAACTCACTTCACTTTGCCATTTACATATACGTGGACCACTCATAAGCAACAATTGCTGTTCATAACTCAAATTGAAAGTCATAATGACGTTCGCATACCAGAGCAAGACCACCACCACAAAATGCCGACTCAGAGCACTCTTGCTTGACAGATGATTTGCAATTGAACGTACCTGTGACGTGTTGACTTGTAACACAAACTGTAACAAACTGCCACTTGAAATACAAATAAAACTGAAACGAATCAACACTACTTGCTTACTGGTCTGGTAGGTACATAAATCACTTCAAGGAAGTCACAAAAGCCACAAAACCGTGCGGTTTTATCTGTGAAATAAAATTTGTCGGCAACAAATTGTTTTCTTTGGCGCTGAGCTGAGCTGAGCTCGAAAGAGTGCACCGCGTTGTGTTGCGCAAAGAAAAAAGAGATTCCGAGGCATTGGGTAGGTACTTTCGCTTTTATTGAAACGATAGAGATCTGTCTGGGTTTGAAGTGAAGTCCTAGGACGCGAATATAAACTCATCGCTTGTGTAGCTATGGGAAAAGTAATTAGGAGACGAAAGAAATTCGAATGTGGCAAACAATTCAATATTCGCTTGGGCAGAAGTGAATTGGTTGTCGTATAAAGGGATAGCCTAAAGCGCCATGACAGGTCGTGACAGTGGGGGGTTTTTTTTTTCTATCTACCTAGCTGTGGTTAGCTTAACGATTTCCGCATTGGTACGAGTGGGGAGTTGTGTGTGAGCTGTAGGTAGGAATTTATATAAAAAAAAACTCCGAGGTAAGTTTTGGTTACAAACATCTCAAGCGGAATTTAATTTTTGTAATGAATTTGGGACGAAAATGTCACATGTTCTTGGGATTATCAATGTGTCCTTATGAAGTGGGCGGTCATTTAATTTTGTACATGCCAATCGTGTGTGAAAACTGGTGCTCTACTTTGTTTCGTTCCGAAAAGTGAAATTTTTCGAAGTCGAACTCTCTATTTCGAAAGCGAAAGGAAATGTACTACGTCGGATTTGGAATTCCGATAGTGGATGTAATATTTGATATTCACTTAGGGCCGTTTGCTCATGCGACTCTTAACGATTAAAGTTCTACTTAAATACTTATAGGCTACTTTTTTAGGGCATAAACTGTCACATAAGGGTTTATGTGGCACTTAATTCGCTATGAGTCTTATTAGCAAAAGCGGCAACGCGTAAAAGCCTCATAAGCTGCGTAAACTGCAGAAATTTACCACCTCCTAAAAGAACTGTCAGATTTTGAATGGAGGATAGTTCACGCAGGCCTCATAATTTTTCCCTTATTCATAAACAATTGTTGACAAGTTAGTTAGCTATCAAACGTCAGTTAGCATACAAAAATTTGACGTAATACTGCATTAAGTGAATACCCTAATTTTTTCTTTCGATACTGAGTACCTAAAAGCGGAACGGAAAGCAACTTCGAATAGGATTGACTTTCAGAGCAAAATAGAGAGAAGGACCCCTGAATTGTAAAATTAAGTTGGATGAAAAGGCCCACAAAAAATGGGCGCGGCTCAACGAAAACTTGTAGCAAACTTTCAGCAGAAATGGCGTAGGCTCCGTAGCTGTCATTACCTTTGTGACGGTAGACAGTTGTCTATAGAACGGCGCTAGATGGAGACTCAGTCACAGTGACTACTTGGGGGTGTTTGTAACGCAAGGCGATAAGTTGTCAAGACTTAGAAGTGCCCGTTGAACATTTTTACAAGAGTTGCCAAGATTAGGAACAAAATGTCGTAGGCTCCGTAGCTGTCATTACCTTTGTGACGGTAGAAAGTTGTCTATAGAACGGCGCTAGATGGAGACTCAGTCACAGTGACTACTTGGGGGTGTTTGTAACGCAAGGCGACAAGTTGTCAAGACTAAGAAGTGCCCGTTGAACATTTTTACAAGAGTTGCCAAGATTAGGAACAAAATGGCGTAGGCTCCGTAGCTATCATTACCTTTGTGACAATAGAAAGTTGTCCATAGAACGGCGCTAGATGGAGACTCAGTCACAGTGACTACTTGGGGGTGTTTGTTACGCAAGGCGACAAGTTGTCAAGACTAAGAAGTGCCCGTTGAACATTTTTACAAGAGTTGCCAAGATTAGGAACAAAATGGCGTAGGCTCCGTAGCTGTCATTACCTTTGTGACAATAGAAAGTTGTCCATAGAACGGCGCTAGATGGAGACTCAGTCACAGTGACTACTTGGGGGTGTTTGTTACGCAAGGCGACAAGTTGTCAAGACTAAGAAGTGCCCGTTGAACATTTTTACAAGAGTTGCCAGGATTAGGAACAAAATGGCGTAGGCTCCGTAGCTGTCATTACCTTTGTGACAATAGAAAGTTGTCCATAGAACGGCGCTAGATGGAGACTCAGTCACAGTGACTACTTGGGGGTGTTTGTTACGCAAGGCGACAAGTTGTCAAGACTTAGAAGTGCCCGTTGAACATTTTCACAAGTGTTGCCAAGATTAGGAACAAAATTGTTACAGAAATGCGATAAACTGTATAAATTCGGTTAGAGGTTACTGGCCACCCTGTGTCTTTTAAATTAAAATACCCAAACTTTATACTAAAATATGTATAAAGCTTGAGAAGTCTTTTTTTTACATTCTATAAGAGTTATCCGATATTCTGGACCCTGGTGCTCTCTCCGTCCAAAAGATCTTCAATTTAAGGTTATGTACGGAAAACGAACGAACGCTGCACCGCTCTTGGCCTTTTAAAATACCCCAGCCGTTGGTTCAACTCCCTTAATGACCAAGTTTCGTTAAATCAAAGTTCATCATCAACCTGCAGACAAATCTCCGGCACAACTTCAGTTTCCAACTGCGTCGTGAGTAAAATGTCTTCCACCTGACATTAAACCATCCAAAGGAATCGCAAAGAAAAAAGCGCCAAGCGGAAAACATAAACGTCTTTGTGTCGGTTACATAATTTTGTTTAGTGTGCATCGCTGGCATATTGATTTGACCCAAGTATAGACAGTATCTACTACAAATACGTGCCGCCACTTCGCTTATGATGTGACAATAAAGCACTCGTTATCCGCTTCAATGAATACATACTCAGCGTCAATTATCACTGTCAAAGGGGTTCGCAAGCGATACCATCATGCAAATCTAACCCAACGTTCTATGGAGATTTGCAATTTGGCAGTCGTAATCGAGTTTAATGTCGGTATAAGCATGTCAAATGGGAAATTTTGCACCTGTCATTTAGCGATAGATGAAGTGGGTTAAGTTCGGTCTTAAATGAAAGACACTTGAAGTAATTTGCGCTGCCGCTTGCGTAAGGGGAAATCATTTCCGATTTATTGTGGCTTTTGTGTTGCAGCATTCAGGAAATTTTAAGACTGGATAGCGAAGTGTTTATTTGTGTCGAAAGTGGAAGTGAAAGGTTGGACTTCATTCTAAGCTTAAAAGGGACATCCATCCCTTCTGTCCTGTGCTGAATAGGGGCTTTGACAGATCTATTCTCAAGTTCTGCCCTAACTTCTGTCCAATCAGGGTTGATTGCGACGAAAGGGAGTCGAAAATTGATGTGTTATTGGATCTTTTGGCAAATTTGGCCTGTGTGAACTACTCCGATCCCTTGTGTCAGAACAGACCAATTTAAACTACTTAGAACTTAGAGGGCCTGAAGTTTGTTGGTCCATTTTTTAATTAAAAAGGAACATTGCTCGTTTGTTGCTAAGATTCAACTGACCCTCGGAGAGAAGTTCAAAGGAGTCTTTCAGGTACATATTCGCCGTGGGACCTGGGACCATCGGAATTCATGTGTCGGTGAGAATTTAAACGTGATTGAAATGCAAGCGAAGCCTTGTCCACCTTTGACATATTTTAGATATTTTTCACCACAATAAATTGATGGCATGTAAAGCTGCGAAAGGACCTTTGATCCAACAAAAGGGTGTACAGCTGTCTTTGCACAGACTTGCTATAAGAATTACGGATGAACATGTGGTTCAAAGACCCTCTTAAAGTCCATCAGACGGTAGTAGATGGTGGGTAGGTACCGAGACTTGTAACACAAAAACACAGCAAAGGCAACAGAAAAAATGCCAGCCTATGGCAGACGTTAAATATTTTTATAAACAAAAACTCACCCTAGAAATGATGATACCAGCTATGCTAATGCGTATCCTTGGTCCCTTCAGTAAACGATACCGCAAATCGACTCCATTCCAAAACGATATGAAATAACGCTTCACCTACAAAAACAAAAACGCACACACACACGTTTCAGTAAACAATTCCAGACACACCTTTTGGGATATGATTTATTTCCAAAAAATTAACGAATGGCACACCTGTAAATTATCACCGCCGTGCAGTCGGTATCCATCGTAGTCGACGATAACTAAAATCTCTGGATAGATCATATAAGGTGCTTCACGTTTTGTCCGACTCGAACGTTGCTCTGTTTCATCTTCAGCGACAGATCGTTTTGTTCTACTCGAATGGGATGCGGATGCTGATGCTGATGCGCTGTTTGATCGTTTCTGTCTGTAGCCGGCTTCAATGTCATCGGGCTCCATAAAAGCTGTAAACATTAAAGTTTTATTATAATTTTATACGTCTGCGGAAAAAGAACTGTTTAGACAAAAAAATATTCACAGAATGACGCAAATTGTTTATTGACAAAGTCTGAAGCGTGTTTACGTGCGAATTGCAATTGGTGAATAGATTCCGTTGCGTCTGAGGTGTATTTAGTCGGAAAAGAATAGCCTACGATGGAGGCAAATGGGGGTTTCTAATTAGAGTACCACAAGGTTCGTTGTTGGGGACGATTTTGTTTCAATTTTATTACTTGACTAGAATGACGACTTGTGGATATCCAAAACAATTCCCCAAAATGTTGTAAAGAAATATGAACGACTTGACTGTGGAGTACCACAAGGTTTGGCACATGGACCGATCTTGTTTAAAGGCTTGCAACAGCCGTTCATATGACGATAAGAAACGCTTTGTCGATGGGTAGTGAAAAAGACGCATTGTCCTTGTAAAACCAAAAGCTTGGTTATTGAACTTGATTTTGAATTACTGTCATTACTTAAAAGGACCGAGGAATACCTACGCTAGGAGCGACAATTCGTGGCTGTCATTAGGCGGGTTTTTTTCATCTTCGGTCTCAGCAAAGCAGAGTAGGATACGCTCTACTTGACACTTTGATGACTCTCAGTAGCTGTTCTAATTGCGTGCTAAAAATCCTATACTTTAGTTTGCTTTGCTGAGATTGAAACTAAAAAAAAAACAGGCCTATTGGCAGCCACCAATTGTCGCTGTTAGCCTAGATATTCGTCGGTCCTTTTAAGTAATGAAAGAAATAAAAGAAAATCAAGTTCAACAACCAAGTATTTGGTTTTACACGGGCAATGCGTCTTTTCCACAACCCACCGATATAAAGAAAGCGTTTCTTATCTTCATATGAAGCCTTTAAACAAGATCGGTCCATGTGCCAAACCTTGTGGTACTCCACAGTCAATTCGTCCATATTTCACTACAACCGTTTGGAGATTTGTTTTGGATAGCCACCACAAGTCGTCGATTCTTTTGCTGCAAATTGAAGAAAAATAATCCAATTTACCGTGGAGTACCTTAAGGTTCGCAACTGCGACCGTCTTCATTTATTTTCAGTTCTCAAAAGTCATAAGCTCAAATACTACAGCCAAATCCTCCACGAAAAAAACGGACGTTGCCAATTAGCTGAATTTTCGTTATCTCTCGTACCCGTACACATCGGTTAAGTTTGGATTGAATTAAATCATCAACCACAATCAGGATGCGCATGACAGCTGAACACGGTATGCACTTTCTCTCTGTTTAATCTTTGCGGGACCAAGTGTTATCCACGTAAATTAATTGGTTTATCTTAAGACAACACCTCTTTTGAGTTGGGGAAGCGATGAACACGAATTGGTCCTGGTGCTGAGCGTGTATCGCACAGGTGTTGGACTACATTTTTTTTTTTTTTTTTGGGTGAAAGTGGGAGAAGTAATTGGGAAATGTAGTGCAATTAAAAATGTAATGAATATATCGTGTCAACTTTAATGGAACTTATGTAATATCTGAAATGAGTTTGGTGTACTGTACGGGAATCGGGTTATGTGAGATACTTGTTTGTAGGAAACATCTGAAGTGTTTGAGATATAAAAAACAAGTGGATGGTGTAGTACAACGATTTTAAAGTGCAGCTACAGGGTGTGTAGAGTGTTTTCATCTGAAAGTACAGGAAATTGGGCTACCATTGTAGAAGTTCGTAAATTTCCACATGGGACGGAAACTTGGTGGACGAGAATTGCACTCTTTTCGAAGAGGGACCGGGTGAATTTAAAATGTGAGAAGAAGTGTCAGGAAGTCAGATACATATAGCCAGAGATGGACCAGATACCTGGGGCCCTACTCAATCCTATTCCAAATTCATTTCCGTTCCGTTTTTAAGTTGGTACACTGTAAGCTTTCGGAATTCTAAATCGGAGTAGTAGTACATTTCATTCGGCTTTCGAAATAGAGTTCATTTCCGAAAAATGTTACTTTCGAAACGAGATACAGAGTACGGCCCCAGACAGTAGTTCATGGGACGGTTTTGGGTTGCCTACCGCTGATAAATAGTGACAGGTGACAGCTATTGACATGCAATCAGTTCGCCGGAATTTTCTATTAAAGTAAGCGTTGAAAATACCGAAAATCAAAACGCAACGAACCTCTGGAAGAAGTTGAAGAATATACCAAGCATTTTTGACGAGCCATTGCACTTGATTGACTACGAGAAGAGGTTAGGGTAGACCTAGAGCAACCGCAAGCGTGCGTTTTATAACATTTAGGGCCGTTTGCTCATACGACTCTTAACGATTTAAGTTCCACTTAAATACTTATGGGCTACATTTTATAAATTGTCACATAAGAGTTTATGTGTCACTTAATTCGCTATGAGTCGTATCAGCAAACGGCCTTTAAGAATTCAAAAGTACCTCAAGTGAATTAGCTAAATTTTAGAAGGGTTTTTTATTTGTTAAAAACGTCGGAATTTATTTCTGTTTTGGATGGAAACTCTGCTTGATTCTGGTAGCGTATACATCGTTCGTGGGTGCGACGATTGGGGTGCAGGACTGACACATATTTACGAACTGAGCAACACTACGAAAGGTGCCTCCTATTTCGTTGGGATAGGTTAGCTTGAAGAGCTGCGAGCTAAGACCGTCTTTCGAATAACTAAAGAGCCTCTGCAGAAGATTTTAGTACTCAAAGTTAAAGTGGAATTCTTTTAAAAGGTGATGCGATAATTTTCGCGGCTGTTTTGCGAGAAAAAAAAAATATTTGTTAGCTTTGGAGTCAACGGGAGGCAGTTAGCCAAAGGTCGCGCTAACCTTTCGCAAAATCAACAGCATTTTGGTAAATTTAACAAAAAAATTTCAACAATTTTGTTACACAACAAAAGTTTTAAGACAAGATCAATCTTATTAAAATTTTGTCAATTTGATAGAAACATTTTGTTGGACGTATATTGACAAAAAAAAATTTTAGAATCAAGCCTAATTTTTATGAAATATACTAGGGTTTTATTTACAGTGTAAGTCTGTAAGTAAGCTTTGACGGGTCTTGAAGGCTGAAGGCTTCGAACTCGGTAAGCACTAGGAAAGCACTTCTGTGCCCTTCAAGGGGCGGTGCACAAAGCAGAAGTTCTGTCATTGTCAATGGTGATGATGGAATACATTTGTCGGAAACGTTCTCAAGGCCTTCGCTGAATTTTCTTTTCAGGTTTTTAACTCGGATATTTGTGGACTGAGAGAACATGACTTGAGAAAAACACGATTTAAAACAGATGCAGGTAGCTTCTCTTAAGCGGATCTTCCTCCGACGAAACCAGACAACTGTCTCTCTCTTTTGCAAAACTCGTTTTTTCACCCATAAAAAAAAGTTTCTAAGAAGTGGGAGGATTAGAAACAGCGGTCTTCAACTTTGTCGAAGGTTTAAAGCACTGTTACTAATATTTTTTGGGGATTAGGAGTTAGGACCTCAGGACAAACCACTTACCAAAATCGCTCATATGCTCCAATGGGCTGGTGTCCCTTTTGAATATCACATGATGGGGTTTCTCCTGATTGGCATTCAGCTCAGCTGGCAGTGGTTTTATAACCATCTGATGTCCTATGCTTCCATCCTGAAAGTAAACGAAAACAAAAGAGAAACTTGTTAAAAAAAATGCATCACTCTGCCACCTCCTAAGCCAAATCGAGTGCCCACTCAGTTGCCGCATGCCATTTACTCGCTAATTGATGCATTATCTGATGTGACGATTTAATGTTGTAGTCCGATTAATTGGTTTGCATCTGGCGACCATTATCATCTCTTGCATAACCCAAACACTTAATCACATTGCCAGCTGTAACGACAAATCGTTTTGAATGCGCCAATTAGGCTATCGCGCCTCGCGAAACAAGGAAATACATTTTAAAGCAGCCGCTCTGCTACTAACTACTACTGACTGCCGAGTTGGTTACGGACAGTACCGCCCACCAAATTACCCGTCAGTGATGGAGAGCTTCATGCATGGACAACCTGTCGATGGCTAAGGTGGCTTGACAATGTCATATGCAGACAGATTATGTGCGAACGCTTGATTGACAGGAATTCAGTGGCCATTCCGCCTGCCCCCTATGCAAACACCGTTCAATTAAGTTGTTAGGGATTGCGCAACTTGTTGTGGCCCCAAAAAACAGAAACAAGAGCACAATTTGCTTGGGTGGACGCGAAATTGCACAACACCCTTTAACGAAACTGTGCTCAAAATTTGACATTTTTTTTCGCACACACACGCCGAACCACACCGTGTGCTGCCCATGTGACGTCTAGTCGGGCGAGAAATCTGTGACAAAATTTATTAAAACTCTTGGACACTGAAACGCAATTAATTAGACGAAAAATGCGCGCTAAAAATACCCAACTGGCTATTTATAAACTCGACCGCTCGATTGCATAAGGACATGTGTTTATTGGGTTATTAGTTTGCCATAAAAATGGTAGATGCCACCAACTGGTTGGAGTTACTAGTTAAAAACGCGCATAATGCAGCTTCTTACTTCGGTTCTTTGTACACATATGCAATGATGTAACACTCGATCAGTAGGTACGGCGCCATCTATTGACAGGCGCTGTCACTCCCCAATCGCAGGTGTCAACCGTCCACAGTCATTTTGTGAGATCATTCTTTTCACTATTCACATCGAGGGCGCATTTATATACCAAACGCCAATAGCAATTACAGTTAAGCACCAGCGCTCGCCTGTCATTGCGAGTCACTTTGAAGTTTCATTGTTTTCATCGTGATACGGTGATCGAGTACCGACAAATGCCCCATGAAACGTCTTATTGTATATCATGTGTACGTGCAACATACTAATGACTAGTAATTTCTTAAACTAATTACACAAGGAGTACAGCAAAAAAGAAAAGAAAAGACTCTCTCATCCCATTAAGCTCTAACCTATTAAGGTATTTATTTTGTTAATTTCGCTAATGGAGTGTTGGTTCGTGTCGGACGATACGGTAAACCGTGTACTGTGGTCACAATTTGCCGCAACAGTCTGTTGCCGAAAAAAGGAAAGAAAAATGAGGACACTTTAGAGATAGTCTGGCCGAGGAGAGAGGTTACTTCACGGTCAGCTTTTGGGAATTTTTTCTACCCATATACTCGCGTGTTAATTGATTATTCGGGTAAGCACTTTAGCAAGGTCGATTGGATTGAAAAGTTTCATTGCGACTTATGTTGCCAAACGACGATGAGATGCCGGCGATTAATCGCATCGTGAAGTGGGAAGTAAACTAAATAATGACATGGAACGGAAAGAGGGCTAGATTTGTTAGAAAAAAAATTCGAAATCCTACATTAAACAGGGCGGGACATTCACTTTATTTATATGAGAGCCATTTCCGTTCAAAAACACTTACTCAAACCATTTCCATCTGCCTTTTAGAGCGTCCTACGCCTGATGGCATGTCCGGGATGACAGTTGTTCGTGAGTGCTAAGACCTTCTTAGCTGCGTTGCCGCAATGTGTCCGATCGGGCCATTTGGCTCTCTGTTTTTAATTTTCGGAAATGGCACTCAATATTTTTTTTTCTTTGTGGCAATGCTGCTACTTATCACCGCAGAAACAGTGACATTTTTTCTTCGATTTATCTCTTCGTTGATGTAATTGCTGGAATAACCCACAGGCAAAGGTAAAGCCTGTCAGTATATGTCAAAATGACATCTGCCCAAAGCGTCAGTAAACGCACTTTGCTGTAGACAGAATTTTTTCTAACCGCATCTTTGCAACCTCTGCCTCAAAAATCACAAAAGCACCACTAAGAGTCAAACTCTTTAGATTATGTCAATGACAGCTAGACTGTAGCGAAACGTGAAGTTAACGTCGAAATCCATTTACAAAAAAATGTACAACTATCGGAACTGGTTAGAGATCAGTTGTTTGTTTATGAGGGCGTTTTCCTTTTCTTGTTCAGTGTAGACCACCGAACAGAGCTTGATCGTACGATATATTTTGTGACGTATGCAAGAAAATTTGAGAACCCAAGTGGCGGTAGTTTTGATATAAAATTGCGTCATGCGCTTGTTTGAGGCAAATTTATCTCTCTAGGTATAAAATCAAACACGGTGTAGGGGCTATAGAATAAGAAAGCTTGAAATAGCATTTTTTAGAAGGTGAATTAAGGGGGAACGAGCAAAAATTTACTCTGTGACGGTATTTTTAATATAAAATTGCGCCATGCGCTTGTTTGAGGCAAATTTATCTCTCCAGGTATAAAATCAAACACGGTGTAGGGGCTATAGAATAAGAAAGCTTGAAATAGCAGTTTTTAGAAGGTGAATTAAGGGGGAACGAGCAAAAATTTACTCTGTGACGGTATTTTTAATATAACATTGCGCCATGTGCTTGTTTGAGGCAAATTTATCTCTCTAGGTATAAAATCAAACACGGTGTAGGGGCTATAGAATAAGAAAGCTTGAAATAGCATTTTTTAGAAGGTGAATTAAGGGGGAACGAGCAAAAATTTACTCTGTGACGGTATTTTTAATATAAAATTGCGCCATGCGCTTGTTTGAGGCAAATTTATCTCTCCAGGTATAAAATCAAACACGGTGTAGGGGCTATAGAATAAGAAAGCTTGAAATAGCATTTTTTAGAAGGTGAATTAAGGGGGAACGAGCAAAAATTTACTCTGTGACGGTATTTTTAATATAAAATTGCGCCATGTGCTTGTTTGAGGCAAATTTATCTCTCCAGGTATAAAAACAAATGCCGTGAGGGCGGAATTGAGTCTGAAAAATTGATAGAGCATTTTATAAATGAAACTGATGCATGAAAGGGTACCTACAGACCCTTTCGGGAACAGAAAATGTGTTGCATCTCGGCGAATTTAATACTCAAATCAACTTGTGCACTCCAATCCCAGGGATGTGTTCAACAACATTCGAACGTCCCCAAAAACATTGATTCGTCTTTCAATAAAGAAACATTTAGATTTCCTTTCAATGCTGGAGTACAATCAGATAAATTTGTCCAAATGTCACTCTCTCAATTCAAATCAATCCAACTGTTCACTTCCACTTACCATATCGCAACTACAATTTTAATGCAAACTCGTTTCAATGCCGCGGTTCTCCTAAAAGAACACTTCCACCCCCCGTCCCGCCAACCGTCAATGCAAATCCGATTCTAATCAAAACCGTTTGAGAAATAAAACCTCTTAGGATAACCTTGACCAAGATGGCATTTAGAGCGCAAATTAATTCCCTCGATAAATTTGTCTCTTACATCGAGTAGAAATCAAATAAAATTGAATATTGAAAGTTCAAATCGTAATCGCAATTCAGTCGGTGTGTGATTAATTGGATTTTAAGTAAAAAAAATTTATCTCATGGATCGACGCCGATGTGAATGATGAAGTAGTGCTGTTTGATAAGCAAACAGAAGCCGAAGAAAAGAGAAAACAACACCAAAGCCAAACAGACACAAAGATTGCAAGTGTACTTAAAAATAATAAAGTTGACATTGAGTCAAATACTACGGTAGTTAAGTGGTTGTTCAATTGTTGTAGCCCCAGCAGCGGTACGATAACGACGAAGAACGATGACCCTCTTACGATTAATAGATATTTGGCGATGGCCATAAGGCGATTGGCCGTCGAAGGCTTCCCGATACGACACAACTTCGACAAGTGCATTTGTGCTGATTGATTGTATGGCAATTATATGTTTAGTGTGTAAGTAGCCATGGTTAATGAAGGTTACACAAGTTGGTCGGGTTCAGTTTGTGTCTTGATTTCCTTGCTTGCGTCATGAGCGCATCGGTGTTTTCTGCGGGTTTTTCGTGCAAGAAGTGGCATGAAATTCGGCGAAGGACAACATATCAATCAATCTGATCTATACTTTCGTGGAGTACTGTGCCACAAGCAACTGCGGTATGACCCCATCTGAACCTCTCTAAAAACCCCTAAAACTTCCACCAACAGACACGCAATCGCTACCAGTTTCCGAGACATTTCCCATTCCCGCTTCCTTCCTTCACTCGGTGCTGTCACCTCGCATTACCTCAGTTTATATCACTGCGCCATCCACAGGGGATCACTTTTCCTTTCAACAATTGAATAACACTGCATAATGCAAATGTAATTCGACGCTCGGTCCCCGCAAAAAAGAAGAAGCAACAAAAAGAAAGAAACACAACCGGATTATCAGCCATCGCATCGGATAGCCGCTGCATCTTCAGATGACTTTTACCAGCCTCCTGCCGTGCATCTCTCTCTGTTAACATTTTAACTACGCGCATGCCTTTTTAATTGAATTAAATTGTCCACCGAATTAACCATGAAAACAGTGGCAAAACGCGTCACATTTATTGGCCGAGACTTCACCATAAAGATGGTCAAAATCAGAGAAGATATGACACCACCTAACACTGACCTTCCACCAAACAAGAGTCATTGTAGCCATCGGCCGCAACAAAAATTGTCCCACAACACGCTCCAACTTTCATTTCTTTTGGCCACAACAAGTCGTTGGCCGTTGGTGTACTCACACCGATTGTATATATGTACACGATCTATCTGTACGACATTTGAATATTTACAACTTTGTTCGCGGAGTCGTCATCGCGCTGTCGCGCCGGTGCGCTGCTGAAGAAATGTAACAGCAGCCATAGATAGTGTGGGCAGCAGCAGTCCTCGCTGTTTGGAAAAACAAGCGCTTCTGTCTTCTGTCTAATTTATGGGAACATTTTCGGTTTGGGGGAACAAAACAAGCACACAACACTCGCACTTGGTATTCAGTGCAGATGCTCTAGCTACTCCGAAGAATGTGACGGAGCTGGTGGTTCGTATGAACGTAGCCGCCCAAATTGACAATTTGCATGGCAGTTGGCGTGGATCAGCCAACGAGGGAAATCAGTATTCTAAGCACGGTGCTCTTTTCAGAGCAATTTTAATGTCCGCCACACGAGTGAGGTGGCGGAGAGTTCCGTAAGGCCAGCGGGACTACTGATGTACTGAGTGTGGGCTGAGTGTTGAGTTATGTCTGAAGTGATGCTGTGATGTGTATGATTGTGTATGGGGCGGCAGGTCGTTGTTTAATAGTGTTAAAAGGTCAGCTGCTGCTAAAAAAAGTCTCGTGAGGGGAAAAAATTCGACGGTGGCTGGTTATGTGGCCTTTGAATGGCGGCACTTGTCTGAAACAATTCGCCGGTGGGAATGGCCTTGGCAGGCAGCCAGATGGCATTTCGGAGCGATATTGCTTGTGACCTTAGTGACCAGGCTTGGGATGGTCTCATTGGAAGGTGAAAGCCTGTTTTTGGTGTTAAATCGGGACTCGGGTTTTTGCTGCAGTTTTTGTCTGCGCCTCGGATCAGTTTCACGAGGATGCTGACATCCTTCAAAAAATCAGAGTAGGCGAACAACTTCCGCAGCTTTATATGAAATGAGCGAGTTCGATGATCGAACCTAAAGCCAAACCAAGTGCAAAGTCCCAAAGACAGCACCGTCAAAGTGGACATAATTTAAACAGTTGACGAGATTTTTCTTCACAATTTCAATCACAGAGAACTTCTGCACGCTTCAGGTCGTGAGAAGAGCACTTTTCATTGAAAAATTAAGAACACCGACTCTGGGGTAGTTGCGGGGTACTGCGATTTCAACCATATCTACTGTTTAAAGAAGAGTTTGTTTGGAAACCCTTCGTTTGGAATTACAACTAATTCGTTTCTTATCGGACACCTTTAGGAGATAACCTGAACATGTCAATTTGGACCGTCATCCTCTCATTCAGAAGAATTTTTAACATTTTCACACGATGAACAATAATATGGTTGCAAACACTGTGGTTGGAATTATATTGCTTTTTCGAACTATGACACTTGTTCGGCGTTCAACTTATTTATGCAATTTATTCAATATTTGCAATCGAGGGGCAATTCGACGCAGTTTTTCTTAAGGGGAACTGCGTTTCTGTTTTTCGCTGTCATTATTCATGAAGCGAACCTCGAACACCGCCGTTAATCAGGCAAGCGTCTGTCACTTGGGCCAATTGAGCAATAACCATGAGGCCAATTATTAAGTAGATCAATGAGGATGAGAAATGACAGCTGAAAAGTCGCTCTTTTGGGACTTATTCTCATTGCGACACCCCAATTAAAGCAACCTAGACTGTTGGTGGGAGGCACAAGTTCATCCTGCAAATTAGAAGAAACTAAAAACGTTGTAAAATTTTTTTTTACGAAATTCTGATAGGCTGTCGAAGAAGAATTCGAACACGTTGCCCAATTTTTATTACGGAACTTTGATAGTTCGTCGAAGAAGGCTCTTCAAATGTCCGAAGTATGCCTGCGGAAGCTATAAAGCTATCGTTCTGCTAGTTCGTCGAAGAAGGTTCTGCAAATGTCCAAAGTCTGTCTAAGGAAACTAATCAGGTTGCACAATTTTTATTACGGAACTCTGATAGTTCGTCGAAGAAGGCACTTCAACTGTCCGAAGTCTGCCTGAGGAAGTTATAAAGCTATCGTTCTGATAGTTCGTCGAGGAAGGCTCTGCAAATGTCCAAAGTCTGCCTGAGGAAGCTAATAACGTTGCACAATTTTTATTACGGAACTCTGATAGTTCGTCGAAGAAGGCTCTTCAAATGAGCAAAGTCTGCCTGACGAAGCTATAAAGCTATCGTTCTGATAGTTCGTCGAAGAAGGCTCTGCAAATGTCCAAAGTCTGTCTAAGGAAACTAATCAGGTTGCACAATTTTTATTACGGAACTCTGATATTTCGTCGAAGAAGGCTCTTCAACTGTCCGAAGTCTACCTGAGGAAGTTATAAAGCTATCGTTCTGATAGTTCGTCGAAGAAGGCTCTGCAAATGTCCAAAGTCTGCCTGACGAAGCTATAAAGCTATCGTTCTGATAGTTCGTCGAAGAAGGCTCTGCAAATGTCCAAAGTCTGCCTGACGAAGCTATAAAGCTATCGCTCTGATAGTTCGTCGAAGGGCTCTGCAAATGTCCAAAGTCTGTCTAAGGAAACTAATCAGGTTGCCCAATTTTTATTACGGAACTCTGATAAGTCGTCGAAGAAGGCTCTGTCTGGCTACATAGTTGACAGAGCCTTGGTTGAGGGATAAACTCCCTGTCAGGAGATATGAGAACTACAACTGAGTGCAGAAGAAGCGGCTATCTGCAAAAATCTCAGGGCGCTGTTAAAGCTTGGCCAAAGTATTTAAAAAAAACGCCTATCCCATGACAAGCTATATCGCAAATATTCCTCGACCCATAGATCAAGGAAGAACGTGCTTTACAAGTCTCAGCTTATCGACAAGTCACGGCCTTCGTCAAAACGTATCACAAATGCCAATCTTGCATCCTTCTAATCACGTTTTGCGCCACCGAATAACGCCCCGAGACACCTTGCAAACAAACGCTACTCCTGCTGATAAGTATTCTCATTTCATAACACCGCACAGTCACATGAACGAAGTAAACGATCTACTCGCACGTTGTACATACCATAATCAAAATTAACAAAACCACATCTAAATACCAAAAACTGGCAATAACAACAGGGGAAAAAAAAGAAGAAAAACAGCACCTCCCTTGCTGCCGTAAACGATTACATAAAAAATTAATAACAACAAATGCTGCAGACAAAAACCTATCTGGAGCACCTATATACTCTGCATCGTGTCAACACGAATAATCGCCGCCACACACACCGCCGATATGCCGGTGCCGGTTGTCCGCAGCCTCTTTCTCCAAAGGAGTTAATGATGACTTGGGCCACAGCCCAAGACACTCGTGTTTCCCAACATGGACAAGAAGTTTGCACTCTTTTTTTTCTGGTCCCCTTTCCTTTGCTCTGCAATCTATCAGCATGGAAGCGAAGCAATTGATAAATGGCCGAAAGAGAGGCTTAGACTGGGATCTGTAACCGGCGGCGAGTCTCAACAAAAAAAGGTGTAACCTAGGGTATGGACATGCAGTGTGTTATGTAACCCAGTTTAGCTGACGGAGGAAAAGAGAGAGAGAGAGAGAAAAAATGAGTTTTGTGTTGACTCGGCTCCTTTGTCCTGGGGATATTTGGTCGGCCAACTTGGCGGTGACCCCAGCAGGTGTGGTATGCGGCGATTTAAATTAGAATGCGCAGTCATTTATAAGGCTTATGTCACACGCAAAGGTCTCACCCCCGCCACATATCCCATGCCCACATCCACACCTATACCCATTTCCATTTCTAAATATTTCCATTACCATTTCCATTTCCATTCCCATTCACTTTCCATTCTAAGCCGGCCGTGGGAGGGCGCGTTACGTCAAATGTCGCCACACTTATACGAACACACAACCAATCGTATTGGTAATTTGCATTGTAATTCATTAGTAGCACTGGTATTTCAATTAAAATCCCATTAGATGTGAAATTTTCTGTTACACAGCCATTCTCAGAGAGTGCGCTTGGATGCGCTTCTTCGTTCCATCGTCATTGATGCTGCTTGTCTGCTTTAAATATCAAGGCTATCCGGTGTGGAGTGTATTCCTCCTTCGCCTGGGATGCTGCGACTGCACCGAAGATTACGAAACCTGAACACAATCATCGTCAACAGCGTTACCCACAGAGACAGAGGTATACAACAGATGGTTGGATGATGCGGTAAGGAAAGAAACACAATTATGTTGCAAGGAACCAGTACCGTTCTGTGCAGGCTACTGCTACTGGATGGAGGTACGAAAAATGTGTATAATTACCAATTTCCCGCTTTTATGGGAATATAGACATTAAAAGGCCTCTGAGCAGTGACTTTGGAGTGCCAAAGAAGTGTTAATGGTCGTCTTATGAATACGATTACAGAAAAAATGGCGGGTCGGGCTTTTTTCGTGCAAGTCTTAATACATAAATTCCGTGTAGAGTGCAGACCTCTTGCCGGAGGTTAGTGCGTGGCGATGGGTTTGGGAGAAGGTCAGTTTATGGACAATGCACAGTCATGCAATGACCTACATGAGTAATCTGCGTAGAATGTCGGGATGGAATTGACTGCCGAGTTTGTGGACCGACATAGTCGACCAATCCATCAAATTACCACTCAGGTTTTGCAGTTGCAGGCTCTTGTCACAGTTTAATCATCCGAACAGTGAATGACAACTTCCCTCAAGTTTGAACTATACCACTGCCAGCTTCATATGAAAAGAGGTTTATTTTCTGGCTCAACTCTGTATCAATTTTCAGCAACAAATGGATTTATTTCTCAGTCAAATTCACTTGTGGCAGACCCAGGTGCTAGTCAAAATATTCGCGGTGGTTAGAGTGTGCTGGTGACACTCTTCCTTGCCGCGTTGTTTCGAAAAATAAAATACTATCACAGCTCCCATTCCTTTACCACTCAAAGAGGGTATCTACAAAGGACTATTGGTCAGATCTGACTACTCTAAATATTTGAAAACCACTTTTTATCTAAAAAATTAAAAAACGTATGTGTCACAGAAAACCCCCCTACGGTCGCACAGCGTGACAGTCACCATTCCCTCCTACGCAGCTCTTGCTTCACAAAATCACTCATTCCGACCATCTAGTTGAATATTATTCACTGTTATCCAGCATAATTCCCCAAAAGAAGCTCATTTCTTCGCAAATGCAATTTAAAAGGCGACACAAAAACAAAAGAGTTAAACAGCGAACTGGACATTTTACTTAAGTCGTCACTCTTTTTCTAATTTTCTTTTTTTTTTAAATAAAACTTTTTAGGGCTGATGAAATAGCTTTACAGACTATAAAACTAAATTAATAGATTTCACGTGCTTGATGAGATTGCCGAGCAACAACGACATAAGCGACGAGCTCCACCGAAGAGTGTGAGTTAATAAAAAGCTCGAATGACTCGCAAAGAACTTTATGTGTCTTTAGTTACGACAAATGTGCCTGTTCAATCTGGAAAATGAAAGACAATGAAATAGAGAATCTTTTAAGGAGATATCCTGCTTTAGAATTAATCAATTGGCCACCGAATTTCGGTCTTGTCTGTGCTGAGGACGAGATTCTACGACGAAGAACGACGAAGAACGCCAAAAACTCACGTATAAGTCGTCAAATTTAAATGGTTTACAACGAAAGTTGGATCTCGTAGTATTGTTGTAAAGCGTGGTAATCAATGATCATGTGAGCATAACAAAAAAGACCGGATGGACACAAGAGAGCGCTCCCTAAGTAGGCAAATAATCAATTTACCACAGCAACCAAACTTCTTCTTATAAATTCGCTTGATTATCTGAAAGTCACGTCAAATTGCGTCAGCATACTCGTGGAAACCACCTCCAATTCGACATTCACTTTCAAGAACCAAGACCACCATCCAGCCAAAGATATTTTTATTATACTCTCGTTAAGAGCGACCAATCCACTCCAATCCGCAATCTTCCGAATTAAGATCAAATTAGCACCACATATCCCGAGAGAGAGACATTACATCAGAGATCAGACCATCATAACCACAAATTTAGATTTAATTAATCCAACATGATCTGTAAATGCCACACAAACCATTGCCATCCTAAAGAACACCGCACATATGCAGAACTGCACACATCCCAGGCGACTAGCTACAGACGATTTTTGAAAGTCGTTTGCGGTTACCAAATATCACCGTTGTGCCACAATTTATCATTCATCTTCGCCATTAAATGCGAATCATCAGCTACGCTGGCAGCAGCATCTTCACATACGACTACTCCGCATGTTGGCCAATGATTAGAACCTGAATGCGTGATCTCAGCAATTAGCCGTCCAAATGGTTTGCCAACAGATTGCACGTCAACTTATGCTGGAGGGGAGGGAAAAAGATTATTTATAGTTCCAGCTTTAGAGCTGATTATGGCCGCTTGAACAAAAGCTAAAGGCAGCAACACATGTCGGCTTATTTGGGCTCATGTTGTTATTTATGAATTTTGATGCGGCTTAATGTCAGCACGGTCGTACTACAGTTGTGCGGCGAAGTATGTTGCGTGCAGTTTTCTATAGGCTTTGGTCAGTTGTTATAAAATAAGCCGCGTGGCTTGTTCCACAGGGAGGTGTTTCCTACAGGCTTTGGTAAATTTTTACAAATAAGCAGCGAGATTCCCCCATAGGGAAGAAACGATTTTGGCGTCGCACATATGGCAACCAGCAGTGTCCAAATATTTTACCCCAAGCAACGCAAATATCCATCAACAACCGCTGCCTCACGGCAACCTCTATCTCCGATCTATATCCATACACACTCCCACGAGGTGCAAGGCTTTTAGCCGCCACTGTAACCCTCTCCATATGCAGATGTATTAATTACGCAATTGACGTTAATCAATGTTGATGATCGTTCAAACGAGGGAGCAAGTCCCTCTATTCGATTTTATTTGTTAAGGCCAACAACATTTGACCAAAACGAAGATTTCTCTTGTGCGGATGGCTTAAACAGAAGAAAAAAAAACACACAACACCATCTTGCAACTTTGTGAAGATATGTTGAAATATTTATGAGATGCTGTGCATCGGCAGCACAGCGCTTGCCCCAAAGCCGTCTCGTTATGGCCCATGAAACTGGAAAATTGAGACTTTAACCTTTTCGTCGTCAAATGGGGTTTCCCCCTCCCCTCACATCCGATGCCAAAAGAATTCGACTGAGCGAAAAAATAAAAGAAACGATACTTTTCGCAACACTCTTGCCCATCCGTGTATCTTCTGCCACGAAGTGTGTTAATAAAATGCCGAAGCGCCCGAGGATCGCAAAAGACAAAAAAAATAAATAAACAAAACAACAAACAAAACCTCCATAGATCTGTCCAATTTGATTGAACATGACGGAGCCGAGAGAATCAATCACGTGCCAACTACCAACTCCCAGAGCTGCTGCTGCTGCTTGGATTGGATTCTTCAAAGTGATCGCCTAGATTGGTGTCTTTTTTTTTTGTAGTTTTTGGCGAGCTGTTGTTGGTACGGCTTGTCGGTACAAATACAGAATGCGTGGTAAGTGGCAAGAACCATTTGTTATACGAGTAAGCAGGGATAAGTGGGGTTCTTTGTAAGCGGCTTATACGCGCGCAATTGTGGTAGCAGATTATAATTGATGGAGCAGATGAGAGCTATTATCGCTAATCGGTTGTCTTGGTGCCGAGTAGCTCATGTGGAGTTATGTAAACAGTGTGTCAAGATGAAATAAATTAAATTGCAAACAAATCAATTTGAGTTGAATGGTGGGTGTGGGGTTTTTTTTTCAAAGCTTAACAAGACCGATTGTGAGTGTTTCTTGAGCGAAATGGATGCGCCCCTTCTGTTTAGGGATTTAATGTCAGTGAGGACAGGCGGGTGTGTAATCAAACCGAAGTCATTCTCAGTTACGGCTTGAAGGCGTCGGATTAACAAGCTCTCAGAGGTTTTAGGTCGATTGTCGAGGTGGAAAGAGGGTTCGGTGTTACGAGAAATCTGAGATAAGCGAACTGGCCGGGCTTTAGTGGGAAAGCTGTCAAAACTGCATATAAACTCTCAGAGGTTTTAGGTCGATTGTCGAGGTGGAAAGAGGGTTCGGTGTTACGAGAAATCTGAGATAAGCGAACTGGCCGGGCTTTAGTGGGAAAGCTGTCAAGACTGCGTATAAACTCTCAGAGGTTTTAGGTCGATTGTCGAGGTGAAAAGAGGGTTCGGTGTTACGAGAAATCTGAGATAAGAGAACTGGCCGGGCTGTCAAAACTGCATATAAACTCTCAGAGGTTTTAGGTCGATTGTCGAGGTGGAAAGAGGGTTCGGTGTTACGAGAAATCTGAGATAAGCGAACTGGCCGGGCTATAGTGGGAAAGCTGTCAAGACTGCATATAAACTCTCAGAGGTTTTAGGTCGATTGTCGAGGTGGAAAGAGGGTTCGGTGTTACGAGAAATCTGAGATAAGCGAACTGGCCGGGCTTTAGTGGGAAAGCTGTCAAGAGTGCATATAAACTCTCAGAGGTTTTAGGTCGATTGTCGAGGTGGAAAGAGGGTTCGGTGTTACGAGAAATCCGAGATAAGCGAACTGGCCGGGCTTTAGTGGGAAAGCTGTCAAGACTGCATATAAACTCTCAGAGGTTTTAGGTCGATTGTCGAGGTGGAAAGAGGGTTCGGTGTTACGAGAAATCCGAGATAAGCGAACTGGCCGGGCTTTAGTGGGAAAGCTGTCAAGACTGCATATAAACTCTCAGAGGTTTTAGGTCGATTGTCGAGGTGGAAAGAGGGTTCGGTGTTACGAGAAATCCGAGATAAGCGAACTGGCCGGGCTTTAGTGGGAAAGCTGCCAAGACTGCATATAAACTCTCAGAGGTTTTAGGTCGATTGTCGAGGTGGAAAGAGGGTTCGGTGTTACGAGAAATCCGAGATAAGCGAACTGACCGGGCTTTAGTGGGAAAGCTGTCAAGACTGCATATAAACTCTCAGAGGTTTTAGGTCGATTGTCGAGGTGGAAAGAGGGTTCGGTGTTACGAGAAATCTGAGATAAGCGAACTGGCCGGGCTTTAGTGGGAAAGCTGTCAAGACTGCATATAAACTCTCAGAGGTTTTAGGTCGATTGTCGAGGTGGAAAGAGGGTTCGGTGTTACGAGAAATCCGAGATAAGCGAACTGGCCGGGCTTTAGTGGGAAAGCTGTCAAGACTGCATATAAACTCTCAGAGGTTTTAGGTCGATTGTCGAGGTGGAAAGAGGGTTCGGTGTTACGAGAAATCTGAGATAAGGGAACTGGCCGGGCTTTGGTCTGAAAGCTGTCAAAACTGCATATAAACTCAGAACTCGGACAGTAACTAGAAGCGGCTGCTAAAGACCCTCCTTTTCCAGATAAATGGAACCGACTTGTCCTCTCTGCACTATTAAGTGGGTACGTTGCCGATTATGTAGTGAATCGCCAACTGTAGTAGAACTGGTTAAAAAACGAATTCGGACGAACACTTTAGGCATCGAAGAAAAATATTAACGACGCTCTGATTTGCAAAGTGGGTTCCAGAACTCATCCTTCTTTTAAAACCTATTCAGGCTGCAAACGAGGAAAAAATTTCGCCAATCAGTCCACGACGTTCTTAGTGTCATAAGTCAAACAAAGACTGCAGGCAACTGTGGGATATTCTCACACCCAACCACTTTTTAAGAGGCATCTATCCAAAAATCGAGTAAAAATGCCACGAACGGCAATTCGTTGCCCAGTTTGCGAATTGAGTACTGAAGCGATTTAAATGATATTCTCCGACTTTTAAAGAACAAAATCTGTCCTCCGTCATAGGCGGTGGATTTTTTTTTATCTCAGTTCCCTTTCATTTAAGGAACTCGCAGCTGTGTGTAGAAAAGTGTCAGTAAAACCGATTTTCTGTTGCCCAACTGAGGGCATGACAGAATTCGAAACTGTCTGAGATCAATAGCTCATTCAAAAGGTAGTATCCAAGACATAGATCGGGTCGACTTCGAACTTCAGTTGATTCTGGTACCATTGGCAGGGCCATTCGCTCGAATTCCCTGCCTTCGTTTTTGATTCACACACTTAAAACACTTATTTCCTTTGCATAATTCCAACCCAAATGCAGAGCCTTCAACTTCGGAAGCCCAGTCACCGACCACACCACTCTGAAGTGCAAGAATGTCCTGAGTCATCATGCATTTTGATTGATTGCAACCATACAGCCGCAGTCATGTCACTTTGAAAAATAAGACCGTAGCTTACTCCAGATTACACTAATGTTCTGCACTGATTTACTTAAACGTTTTCTCCTTGAAATTCTCGGGTCGCCGTCGTTGTCCAATCTGCGGAAAGGCATACGCCGTCCACTTAAATTTAAATATAATTATTCCCCAGATAGGTAACACCTCTCTGGCGGATGTCGTAACGTGTGCTAAACCGAACCGCACCAAAGACAGAAAAAGACAATAGGAAAATTTAGACGCGCATAATTACCAGCCGCACGTCAAACAATGGACTCTAAGAGGCCCCATAAACCTGCTAAACTTCAGCACAGAGCTCCCTCAAGTGTGGTCCATTACTCGTCGTCGGCGGCGGCTAGCATTTCAAGAACACGTATATTGTAGTCGAACCGAAAGAACCAGAAAAGTTGTTTACCTTTCCATGGGCACTTTGAGAGCCACCAAATGCAAAACCATACACATGCAGACACTCGATGTCACCTTGAAAGATGGAAACACTCTTGGACTCTGTGGCTGTGCATGTGTATCTGTGTTGATATTCCCACGTGTATATCGGTCAAGGTGGCCTACCGAACACCGCCACTTATAAGAACCCGAGCACTTCCCACGTCTCTCGGCCGGCGAGTGCGCATGCGCACCTTGGTCAAAAGCCAGCCATCGACATTGATTTGTGTTCGACCTACCATGCGACTTGTGTTGACAAAAATCGAAACATTGTAAATAGCGGTTCTAATTGGCGAATGGCCGCCATTTAACCAAACAGGTGCCAAACAGTGTTACTTTGAAATAGCTTACCATAACAAGATCGCCGGTCTGCAAGTGGCGACGCATTAGAATCGCCGCCATATTATCTTCGTCCTGAAACACTTGTCCGATTTCCTCTGGAGACTGCTTGTCCTAGAATGAGAACAACAAAAATAGAAAAATTATCAAGCGATTTGAACAAGAATGCCATAAATAAGATCAAGAACAAGAACACGAACAAGATCAGAGTGTGGTGCGAGATGTCTGAAATTTATGGTCATGCACCTGAGGCGTTTAAGAGCGATTAGAACACTGCGAGGTACATTTGATCGAGGTAATTAATTGAGGCGGGATAGATATCGATACCCCGATAAAATTTGTTTATTTCGAGGTCCAGCTCCGAGTGATATATGAGATTGTTCGGTATTTAGTGCGTTTACAGCTTGTAAAGGTGTTGCCATTGCTTTCGGCAAAGAAATGGAGCCACAAAATATTATCGTGCTGTCACTGACACTGAGCATGGCGTCAGAGTAGCTGTTGGGTTTTTTTTTTTAAATTAATTGTCGCAGAAAATCCCTTGACGTGTGGACAACTCAATGGCCGTGAGTAGCGGTTTTTTTTTTTAAGATTTAGGGCCGTTTGCTGATACGACTCATATCGAATTTAAGTGTCACATAAACTCTTATGTGACAGTTTATGCCCTGAAAAAAGTTGCCCATAAGTATTTAAGTAGAACTTAAATCGTTTAGAGTCGTATGAGCAAACGACCCTTAGAGCTTCAAATATTAGGTTTAGAATTGACACAGGTAGACGTCAAACATGCTTAAAAATTTACTGCGAAAATAGCACAAAAAGGGCTGAAATAACGAACAAATCATCAGAGTTCTCCGCGCGGCGAGCTCTATCAAAGGAATTTCTCACGCTATCAGGCGAAGGTTTCTTTCTCAACGAACGAGAAGAATACCCACCGAGTATGAAAGTGCCCTCAAAGATCCAAGACAGTACCTCCAAGGATCCTAAAAGAGTAGGGACCATAGGTGGTAGAAAAGTAATGCAGATCCGGGGGTGGTTTGGCTGGAGTTTAGCCGGTATAATTGCGATCAAAAAACCGCACAATACACTGGGTATCTGATCTGTGTTTTTACAGTGGAAGTCGCTTATAAAGACCTCGCTTCTAACGACCAGTCGCTTATAACGTCCACTTTCCTTTAATTTGATTAGTTTCATTATATATATATATATTTGTGGAAGGCAGTCGGATACAGCGACCGCCGGTTATAACGACCTTATTTCCTCGATCCCTTTACAGTCGTTATAACCGGCTTCTACTGTAGAATGCTTTCGATAAGCGCCCGATACTCCCAAATCAGAGCTTCAATCGAAATTAATCGTTTTCACAATGTTGCCCCATTTAAAGTTATAAGATCGGTTTTAAATTTACTGCAGCTCAGCTTCTAGGCAGAGCAAAAAGTTGAACGAAGACTTAAAATGCTCGAAGAAGTATTGCCAATAACCACTTTTAAGCTCATTTGTATTGATTGAGGTTTTATGAATATAGTGGGAAGTTGAATGGAGTTCAGTTTAAATAAACCTTAAATTTATGAAAAACAAGTTTCATAATTTCATAAATTTTCAATGACATGACAGAGTTCGAAACTGTCTGAGATCAAAAGCTCATTTAAAAGGTAGTATCCAAGACATGGATCGGGTCGACTTCAAACTTAAAATTTCTACCAAGTCTGGGATCAATTCGTATTTTTCGAAACTTGATCGATTCTGGCTCGAATTTTCTACTCTCGTTTTAGATACACACACTTAAAGTACATACTTCCCCTGGCTCGAATTTTCTGCTCTCGTTTTAGATTCACACACTTAAAGTACATACTTCCCCTGGCAGATAGAACCCAAATGCGGAACTTTCAACTTCTGAAGCCTAATCACCGACTTCCGAAGCCCTATCACCGACCACACTACTCTGAACTGCAAAATAAATAAATCTTCTTATATCCGGTATCAAGGAAACTGCAACGCTTCGTGAAAAAGAAACAAACTATGTCAAATGATATAAGCCTATTTTTCAGCTTTCAACTAGTGAAAGATTTTCTGAAATCGGTTCGATAGTTCCAAAGATAACAACATGAATAAAATTTTACCTTTTTAAAGAGTAGTGGGGACTTCTCGAAGGTCCCTGAAATTACGCCAAAAATGAAAAAGGAGGAAAATAAAAACCGAAAACCTCCAAACAAAGTTGTGGCATTTTTTCCGAGGAAAAATCTCCCAAAAAATGTTGGTACAAATGCTGGAAATTTTGCCAATTTTAAAAAAAGATCATTTAAGCATTTTTTTTTACAAAAAAACACCAAAAACTTATTGGCAGGGCTTAAAACCTTCAACAAACAATAGCTAGGCGCCCGCTTCACTGCATTTTGTATCGCCCTTTGAAAAATATATAAAAAAAAGACTTATCCCTCGTCATGAAAAGCACCATCTTCCAGTTGTAAAACTCTTTTTTAAATATACAGAATCACCCGCAAATCTCTACACGCTTTGAAAGCTTCCCGCCAGTCCCATTAGTCAAACCGTTCTCGCGACACTTCTGCACTTGCAAAACTGTCAATAGCAAACAGCTTTACACCCATAATTGACACAAGGCCCTGGGTCTAACCACACATATGCTAATGGTCAAAACTAAAACAAACAGAACTTGGCCTGACATGAGTAAATAGCTCCTTCGACATTCAAGGTTACACCTCTTCAGCGGGTAATGAAAAAATTCTCAGCTTGTAACTTCGCACGATTCAATGGATATCTGCTGGACAAATATGTTTGCCAAAGCAATTTGCAAGCCTCTACGAGTATTTCGTGCAAACACGATTCGCGGTCAAAAGAACACGAAGGAAAATACAGAGATCTGCGAATTTCAAACTCATTTGTAAAAGTGTACGAGGGGAGCGAGGAACTTGCGGCTTGAGCTCCCATTCGATGATTTTTGGCGGATAATGTCCGGTGAGTTGATTTATGCGCCTTGACTTGGCTATCCGATAACCAGAGCAGAGAACAATAATTCGGGGCCGGCTATTGATTTATGTCTGCTCATAATGGAAGGAAATTGTGTCTTAAGTTGGATTTAAGTGACCGCAAGTAGTTCCGAGAGCTGGATGCCACCGACCATAGTGGTGGTGGCAGAGTAGGTAGCCATTGAACTGGAAAAGTGAATGGATTGCTTGGGAGTTGAGTTATTGACACCTTGTAGGCCGAGGTTAAGTATACCGAAGTGAGATGCTAGCTGGAAAAAGTTCTTCAAAGACTTCCTGACAATAGATCGTCGTACACTTGAGGACGATCGCACTTGTAGCAGGAATAAATGTGGTCTCGCGGTGTAGGTCCCGCTAACCTGGGATTTTGAGTCGCTGAGGAGTCTGAAAGCTTTTACCAATCCGCTTCTAACTTTTTAAGGGTTTTTTTGAATTATTTTGCACATCATTACTACAATTGGTCTACTTTGCCCCTGATTATGGCCACTTGCCCCTGCATGGAACTTTTTTAATTCTAGATGGACTTTTGTGAGTCGCTGAAACGAGTCTGAAAGCTTTTACCAATCCGCTTCTAGCTTTTTAAGGGTTTTTTTGAATTGTTTTGCATATCATTACTACAATTGGTCTACTTTGCTACACCGATGTGGAACAAGATGCGTCTAGTCTGAGCTTACTTGTGGGTGGTCCCTGACAGACTTATACTTCCAGAACACGGCCATAGATGGTTTTACCCAACAAAATTCAACGTAGAGACCTAGGACGTCTTCGTGTCTGCCCACCAACTGTCAACATAAAAGATAGAGGCCATTCTGTTGGGATTTACGAGTTTAGGAGAGGCTTCCGATCGAGGAATATGCAAAGCACCCAAGTTTTTGCTAAAACTGCGATTTCAAGAAGGCTTCTGCCAGCTTGGTTTGAGATCTTTTTGGGATTGCAACCAATGAACTATATATCACATTATCTGTCTATTAACTTCACACAAACTCAGGTCAATCCCTGTGACCTTGTGATAGCAAATGGGATACCACAAGGTTGCCTACGATCACCTTTCTCATTTCTAAACAAAATGGCAAAATGTTGTGTTTCAAGCACGCGAAAAATTCAAACGAGCAATATAATGCTAGGAGCAGCTCTGGAATAAGCTTAAGAATGGGCATTCACTTCAAATCGACTTGAGTCTCCCAAACTGTGATCCACTTGGGACAGCATTGAAAGCGAATCTTTCTCTGCACCGTTAAAACACCTCCGCCCCAAAGCCTGGGTACTCATTCCGTAACTTTTCAGACGGTTATCCTCGAAACGATAGACCTCCAAAGTTAGCAAAAAAGTGCTAAAATTACAAGTTTGAGAGCTTAATCCAGTTCATTTTCCAAAAGTATAATGAAAGCTGACGTTTGTCAAAAAAATTCGAGCTTACTTATTTTGGTGATCAAAATTTCCAAAACGATATCGTTTAGACGATCGTTGATATACGGAATCTGCCTCTTGATTAACTCAAGCCTTAATCAATCCCTATTCAAATTGAAGTCGAGACATCGACTGATCTCGTTATAAAGAGCACAACACCAACCAGATGTCAGCTAGAAATCACAGTTCTCTGGTGAGCTCTTTCGTTTTTCAGTCATCGGTTCGTCTGCTTTTTTTTCTTTTTATTACATAATTGGGAAAAGAAATGCAAAAACTGAAACGTAACCCCGTCAATTTTAATACAAACAAATGGCTTGCGACTCCCCGTGTACACCAACCACTCAAGCCATTCATCAAACACAATCAATTGCCCCCACCAAACACAAAACCTATGCGAGCTCATTCATTTTCGTTAAACGTTCGCTCAATTCGGCGAAAAATAAAATCCCCAGCCATTTATCTTGACCGCTGTATTCCCATACACACCGAAAAGAAGGAAGCATTTCCACAGCTACTACGTTGGTCATTAAATTTCGGACCATAGTTGGTAGCACGCCATAAAGTCGCCGAATGAATTGGCATAACCCTCGACATGAAAGTTCGAGCCCGGTAAGTCGGTTGGGCAAATTCTTCGCCAGGTAACTGGGTGACTCAGTGAACCGCGAAGAACAGCAAACTATACAAGTCACAAGAGAAGATAGAGATCTGTCTTTGAGCCGTTTGTGTGTGCAAAGGATTGCCACATGAAAATGAAAGCTACCACTTTAGTTCCGGTATCATTACTTAATGCTATGGCCAATGATCCTTATCGCCTGTTGATTGGTTGGGTTCGGCTCGCTTCGGGCCAACGTGCGGCAAATTTCGTCGTTCTGGGAAATTTCTAACGAGCAACAAGACACGGTTTATGGTTAACTGAGTTTCGTGCAGGAAGGCGGCATTTGTTGCTTCGGCTTAATTGCTGGGTAGTGCAGGTATGCAAAGAATTTAGGCCTATATATTCTATGACTCAGAGAACTATACGGGACCACTTTTGCTAAGTCATCGCACATTTGGTGCACAACCTGCGAATGCCTTGATGAATTTGCAGACAAAACGGAGAATAGGTTTGAAGTTTCTTGCGAGCGCGTGGGTTCGGTGGTGTGGTTCTTTGCTAGTGCCACGGAACTGGGTCGTAAGGTATTGCCAAGAGTGGCGCGGTCGTTGGCAACCAATTCGTTGCGCTATTGTTATGTGTTTCGGTTTTCTTGTCCATCTGTTTGTCTGATTGCAGTTCTATGGTTGTGTTAAGTATATGCGAACGAAATTGAAGCTGAATTCGTGATTTACTGCGCCGAACAATGGCATCGTATGAAATGGTATTGCAAATTATTGTGTTTAGCATTTTGCTGGGTTTGCTATGTGGGACTTGAGACAAGACTGTCGAAAGGGCTGTTGGAAGACAAAATTGTGGTCAACGAAATTTTACCACCAAAAAGGTGTACTGGAGAGATTTTTGAGGACTTTGTCGGGTCTACAGTGACAGTGACCTCTGGTATTGTATTGTAAGGAATAGACCCTGTACACTGCGACCAGAAGAGATCTATTGTGTTGGCCTCTGTTACTTAACCCAGGGAGCTATTGAGGCTCTTTATAAACCTCAGTACAATTTTTGGTTCCTCTGGTTAATTCTAATGGGAGTTCGAGTACTATATACACCTTCAGCGACTTCATCTTTTGACTCTAGAGGTTCGTACTACAAGTCTCTTCCAACTTTTTCGGTCTGAAAGCTTTTCGAAAAGTTGCCACCTTCTTCCTTGGGGTTCTTTTGATAAGACTGTTGTTTCGCATTTTGATCGCGGTCTTTCAAAACGATGGGTACTCAGGGTTGCCTTCCTAAAACCCCGTCTTGCTTGTTGTCTCACACAGCGATGGACTATTTTTTCGTAGAGCTTCTGTTTCAGCATTCCTTATCGACGACATGTAATTTTTGTCAGCGGATGCAATAGTAGGAAGTGGCGGGGTTCCACAAGGCTCCGTCCTAGGTCCGCTGCTTTAGCACGTAATATATGAAGATGTTCTCACCCTACCGGTTCCCCCCTACTTCATACTATTGCCAGCGGATGCAATAGTAGGAAGTGGCGGGGTTCCACAAGGCTCGGTCCTAGGTCCCCTGCTTTAGCACGTAATATATGAAGAAGTTCTCACCCTACCGGTTCAAAAAGAAGCATAATTTATCGACTTTTGCAATGACGGTTGTGGCAAAAATGAAGGGCACTATTACGGGGCAGTTTCAAATGTATGAAGAGAGGTAGCTGGCGCCGGTTTGGATCTTGCAGATCGCAAAAAGTTAGCAGTTATTATTTGTAGTAGAAAAATTCGAGAACAAAATACCAGGTTCAGAGTAGTAGGGCATGAGTGGGCTTTACAAACGCGGAGCGACTATTGACTATCAAGCTTAGAAAAATACCAAAAAGTCGTCGCAAACTGTCCGTACAATTTCAAGGCTGATGAGGAATATCGTAGGTCCGAAATAGAGTAAGAGACTTCAGCTCGTAGGATCTGAGGGTTCAATACACATGTACCCAGTAGAACTATTTGAAGAGCGGTCCACTGGCGTAATAATTTCATTATCTAAAAGCTCAAGAAGGACACAAATTGAACGTTTGTAGGCATCGTGACGGTGCCAACGCACACTCACCGGTCTAAGTCGTTTAGAGCGTCAATTCAAAGCAAATAGTTCGACCACAAGACTAAGCCGAGGCTTCACATTTACAGAGGTCTTTTGGGGGAAACCAGATCGGATTGTGGGGGAACAAAGGTGCTGCTAATAGACGTGTCGCTCCAACGGTCCCTCGTGTAAGGTTTCAGCCTTCGATCGATTGGAAAACATAACATAAAAGACGAAGCTATTCATCATGGGATAGTGGCAAAAGCGGTTAGCCCCAGAAGTGCGAAAACAAATTGCCAAAAGGCCTCATGCGGATATCGTTTGCCCAAAACAGCCAACCGCACAAAACCAATGAGTTCTACTGCTAAAAATAAATCCGTCGGCCTTTCAGCTTCAACCCGAACCAAGGCCGCTGCAAAACAAGCTACAGTCATGACTGTTTTCAAATTAAACCGTACTTTCAATATTCTGTCTAAAATGCTAACTTATGCGTCATAATTTAAGTTATGACCTTGCTAACCAGTCCAATACACCCCACCCAACCTTTGACAAGTCTCCCGCAATTGGCATTAAAACTCACCATCGAAATTCCGAACAAATGCTAAAATTTCACTTTCGTATTTGGTCAAAATATCAAAACCACTTTGAACGGCCTTCGCCACCTCCATTTGATTAACAACAAAACCCACCAAATCATATGTAATACTAAAAGAAAGTGAATTCGCCTGCATAACACCAGATAAACACAATCAAGTCACAGCCCCAATATAGGTATACACCACACTTGGACAGACAATTTCGGTCGAACTTTCATTCGCGCCACCTTCTCGAGACCTCCGCTTAAAAATCCATAAAACTCGCTACTGCGGTGTAATTCCTTGTTCGGGCCCAAACACACAATCACATGATATTAATTTCCATTTGCACAGTATGATACCATGTTTCGGTCGTTAAAATTCACACAGCAACAGCGTTTCCGCGTGTCTGTCTGGTATAATTGAAAAGAGCACTTGGGGTGCCCCTGCGCCGCACGCCAATACAGTAAACCCAAAGTGCTATTCTTGGCGTACGTATATACTGGAAGACAAAAGAAAGTGCCAAGTCGCACGCCCGCAACTTTGTTTTTAATGGCTTTGGGTGGATCTGTCCCTAAAGACGCTTGTGGCTGTCGAACAATTGTTATTAATTGCCAAAGTGGCGGCGTCCGCATCACTTGATTCTATGGCATTTCGATACAGATACAGATACCGATAATGAAACTGAAAACGAGACACCGACCTTTGCCGGAAGGCTTTCGTAAAGTGGCCACAAACTCGGTGTAGATGTTACGTGAAAAGCTGTTCACGAATTACTATGCGCACCAGCGGCGCTACGAAAATGAAAGTCAATTTCGGTAAAAGCAGAAGACAAGAGCAGCGACTTGTCAGTGGGCCTGCGTCGTACATTCATACAGCCTGTCTAACCATTTGACGGAGTATACAATGCCAAGGTTCGCACGATTCGGTTGGGCCTTTCTTTTCCGACCGACTGTCGTGTTATTGTGCGTGAGCTTGTGTCACGTGAGGTTAGGAATGGGGAGCCCTGTCACTTAAATTTTGATTATCCGCATTTGCATTTGATTAGACCTACTAATGTCTAGGTCGGCTTGCCCAATACATGTAGACCATCAAAACAGCGTAAAGACTCATAATTTGTATGTTATTAAAGGTAAGCGTGGGGGCGACCGATGAAGGGCTTAGCTGAGCCGATGGTAGACCAAGTGGTTACGAATAAATGTCACCAAGAGCATGACAAAATTTATGGCGCTGGTTTTCCACGAAACGTGAGAAAAAGGTCGAGGTTGCCAGTAGATTGGGTATCTTTGGAAGCTTCAAATTAGTGAGGAAGGCATTTTATGCATTTTATGCATTTGACTGGGTAGAGAAGTCTCTTTCTGAAGTTTTATTTCTTCAAGACTGAACGTCATACAGTATGCAACCTCAAAATTTGGTTTGAGTAACTTGAGGCAGCTAGCTTTAGGGACCGAGCTGGCTGGCGGGCTCTGTCGGTTGAGGCCGTGGTCCACCCTGGGCTGTAAGTGGCCCCAAAAGTCAAGTAAGTAAAGGCTTTAGAATTTTTAGATTTTAGAATTTTGGGCACCTGTCGGCATTTTGCAAACAAGCTCAAAAAGCTCAAAGATCGTGATCCACGGTCCAAGGGTCTTTTGAAGAAGTTCCGGTACGAAAAGTTTTGGGCTAGGGGGCGTGGCACTTTCCTAAATGACCTTCTATTACGGGACTTATGGCGAAATTTGGCACATCAATGCGGTTTTATAAGAAGCACTTCCAAAAAAATCTGACAAAGCCATTCAAAACAAGATTACCTCAAAGTAGATGTCAGCACTGACCTACGGGTCCTCAATTAACGCCTTAAAAGAAGCTTCAACCTTTGATTCTCTTAGGTCTACCTGATAAATTGATTTATAAGCTTAAAAGGATACTCCACTGTCAAAACAAATGGTGGTCTCAAAAATTCAGTAAAATTACCACAGTCCATTAAGTCCACCGCCTCTTCAATGATTGCTATTCCAGTCACCCGTACCCATCCCACATCTGTTTGACGCCTGCTTCGCATAAAAAAAACCCATTCCACTGGGCGAAAATCCTAGCTGTCATCCGCTGATGCATGCGTCAGATAAAATTCCAAATTCGGACACAGTGTGGGACTGGAAATTTTGACCAATCGATCACCCTGTCACTCAGCAACAAATACAATCAATTCACAGTTGGGTATGGTGCTTTCAACAGCAATTGCAGAACCAATTAATGGGCGTCAACTTCAAAAAGGCAGCCGCTACAAATTTATCACAGCCATTTCCTTCAAGTCCATTCCCTTAGAAACGTCCATCAACTGTGCGTAGGAATATAACAAAGCCACGTCCAGCTGTAATCTAGTTCCTGGCAAAAAGCCCACAATCACATTCTCTTATTGAGTATTCGCAGCCATTAATCAATAAATCACACCGCGATCTACTGGTGTTTTTGCTACCATAAAATTTGCCGACACATTTTTTTTTTAAATAGGTGGGTGTTGCCAACATTCACAATTTTGACTGTAAACGGAACGCATGCGCACAAGAATGACCACCTTCCGGTTGTCACTCGCATCTAAGACAGAAAATCAAATCTGTCGCAATAACGCAACCAACCTGAAAGTGTAAACGGTAACTTGGACAGTGAATGTTGTGAAGCTCGAGAAGACGAAGTAAACGGAGCTTTTCAGTTGCAACAATTAATTTGCTATTTATTTTTTTGTCGACTTCCTTTCTTGGGTTATTTTTTTGCTGCTACGAAGATTATTTTAATCACACCCATTTGTGCCAACCGTAAGTCATGCAATTAGAGTCTGCGTCCGGATATTGTTTAATGGAATTGAATGGACGTAATGACATTTGCAATTAAGCCGGTTATCGGTGAGTGCCTATTGAAGGGAAAATGTTCCACTGACGTCAAATGGGTGAGTGGCGCGATTTTTTGAGACCCACAGCGACAGGGGGCTAGAACCAGCTTTGTTTTTCTACGGGTGGGTTATGGAAATTACGAATTTTGTGTCAACTATTTTATCCTCAGGGCTAAACTCTACGCCGCTGCTATTGCTTTTAGTCATCAAAAAAATACTGACGGTTTTTGAAAGAGCCGACAGCAAAATAGTCAAATAAGCGGGCAAAATTACAGAAAGGTTCTGATTATGTCGAGTCTTTGTTGTGAATCTTAGGTGTGAATCTCCGGAAGTGGTACCGGGCAAACTCTGCTTAAAAAAAAACAATTCTCTCCACTCTCCACCAGGGTTAGGAATACCATTGCAATCCTAAAACCATTCCGCCTACCAATAATCTTTTTTAGCGTAGTTTTCGAATTCACAATGGCAAGATTTTCCATTCAAAATTGCATATTGTGACCTACAAAATATATAAGGCGAAGGCTAAAAATGATTGTTAGTAAATGTTTATTAGTTAAACCCATTGCGCCGTACTAATAAAAAATTTTGGTCTTGACTTCAAAATTAAGGAAGCTCACAATTGCGAAATTTGTATGGAAGATATAGCCACTGTGAACTGTTTAAATTTAGAATCGATACTAAAAAATTTTTATTGGTAAGGGCCATTGAGTTATACACATAGGGCCTTACTAATAATTATTTTTAACTTCTAAATATTTTTTAGGTCACAATATGCAATTTTGTATGGGAAATTTCGCCATTGTGAGTTCGCAAAATTCAACCTGGACACTAAAAATGATTGTTCGTATCGCGGATAGAGGAACCACTTCGAAGAAACGAAAGTGGTTGGTCAGCACCTTGCTAGAGAGCGCCTCTAATTGCCCCTGAAACCCTCCTCGAAGTATACTCGTACTTATTTTCATATCCCTCGATGTGGATTCTGGATTGTGGATAATTTGGAACGCAATATGTAGAAACTCAATGCTAAAACTAAACTGGAAGCTTGCTACAGCTTGAGAAGGTTTGTGCAGGAAACCTTTCCACAAGAAGTGGGGACTCGAACCCAAAATTTGTCCATGGATGTAAGCCGCCGTGTTTCTATGAATGGCAGACTCATTTTGTTGGTCCTTTGGCATCAGTAATACTGCTGGCCCTTTGTTTTTGGAAATAGTATCCCTTAAATCAAATAATAATGAAGGCCGCCCTGAAGTGATCAAACATGAAGTGGGCATGAAGTGTCCAAGGCACTTTGACTGCAAGTTAGAGAGCTTAGGAAATTTCCAAACTAAGTAGGGACCAACTTAGGACCGTGGTTATTTGATAGCTAGAGGGCGTAGGAAATTCTTAATCTAGGTACGGACCAACTCAGGACAGCGGTAGAAAGCCTGTCTAGTCACTGAGATAAAGGAGAAGTAACCCAAGAAGCTTCGTTGATTGGCCATTTCTTGATATCTTTTTGAAGCTTTTCAAACTTCTTCGCCAGCTCGAAACGGCTTGAATGGCAAAACATTTGATTCCTATGATCTGCGGGCATAAAAGCCATCATTCACTGTCACCCAACTTCCATCTTTCCACCTCGCTCACAACTCAATTAGCTCACGAGAGATACGAGTATACCTGATGGCTCAAACTCGATCAAAACGCGCTCCAACCAGCTAAATATTTGAATAAACAAAAATTTCAAATTAAAGGCCCATTAGAGCCGCATTTTCCAGTAGCCTCACTCTAGGGAATTGCATATTTCTGTATGGAATAGCTTAATTTTATTCACTTATTGGAATATTGCGGCTGGCATATTTAAGCAGTGAAAGTTCTGTCTGGTCGATTAGACATTCAGACGAAGAGCTAACAAAAAAAATAAAAAAAAAAACAACAACTGGTCATACCAACCGCAAACTGCCGGACCAGCAGCAACAACCGCGTCTAAGCCACCATCATCACCACCGCCCCGCTGCTGTACCACCACCAAGACCACTGTTGCATAATCGTAAATAAGACTTTCTTGGCTCTCTTCCACTGGTGGTTCGGTTCGTGATTTCATTGTATACATACACAGTGAGTGCGCGCACCTTTTGTTTAAAGGATAAATAAATGTCTGTTTAGGCCCGTTCAGTGGGTGATTGAAAAGCGGGCTCAAATGTTACTTCGTTACACATTTATCAAACGATGCACAGTGAAACAAAGCCGTTAACTTGGTCAAAATGCGAGAGAGCAAATATTTGCTCTACGCTGGTGGTTCACTTAATTGGACTTTGACTCTTGGCTGTGGATGGACTATAGCTCTACCAGATGGACGCTCGAGGAAAGATTTATTGTTTACATTGAAAGGTCAATTCGCGAGGCTGGCTCTTTTCGGGTTGATTGAGCGCACAAATTCCGGCCAACAACTCAATTAAGTGAGAGTTACCTAACACATTGTCGTCGTATCCGTGTATCTGTAACTCAATTAAATTAATAACAGCCTGCCACAGAGAGATGGTGTTGATGGCAAAAAACCACAAGGAGTTTCCTATTCCGATCGGTCCAGTGCACAGCCAGTTTGGTGTAATAAGTTCGACGATTGAGATGATTGATAAGTTCTTTACAGCTCGAGAGGGTCGCGGTTTAATGATTTAATTTATACCCCAGTTGATGGATGGTGGGCGATTAACTTTATTGTGAATGGGAAATGAGTTACTACTGTGTTATGGGCGAAAATCGCTTGCCCAACTGTTGATTGCATTGCACAAGAAATGGTAACGGAATTTGGTAGTTTAATTAAAAACCTGTGGCGCATTTGCCGCTTAAGACTGTGACAAGGGCTTTTACCCCAGGGCTGGGACGGAAGATGTATACTTAATCAAATTTCATTTAAAAATTTGCTGCAAGGAGTGCGCTGTTCGACTGAGTCAAACTGAGGAAGACGATAGGACTTCGGAGACATGAGAAGAATTTCCAAAAAAGGAAACTTCGAAGACGTATTTAAACCAGGAAAAGCGACGCCTTTTAAGATCTATGAGAAGAACTACAATATAAGCCAACCAAAAGTGCTTACAAGTTACTGATGGCGCATTCAAAAATTTCCTGAAAAAAGTGCTGTTCGAGTGAGTCAAACGGAAGACAATAAAACTTCGATAACTTATGACAAGAAGTTTGTAAAGAATGGAACTTCGAAAGCTAATAAAAACGAGGAAAAGCGATGCCTTTCAAGTTGTACGATAAGACCTGCAATATAAGTTGGACAAAAGTGCTAAATCACTTCTTCCGCTAGCAACTTAAACGCCTTTTTTATTTCCATCTGGTCCATTTGGTTCAATTCCGCATTATATCGCAGGGGTGGTGATTCGATTCTCATCGCCGAAGCCTTAATGTCAACTGAAAAAACCGCCTCCTTCAGTGTAAGGCGAAGTCTGCCACGAATAATTCATTCCAGCACTTTCATAAGACGACGCGACGGTAGCTCTGAAGCCTTGTTGCCTTCGGCTACTACCAGTCTCTTTCATCTCCCTTTAAGTGGGAACTTTCAAACTGCATTCAGCCAGGCAATTTGTGGATGGAGGTTAGCAAACGCCTATGGCTGTCATTACTGTCGGCCATTACTGTCGACGTCAGAAATGCCTTCAATTCGACCAAGATAGTGAGAGGGCTAAGGAAAATTGCCTCCTGCGTGTAACCCATTTTTTGAGATGGCAACGGGTCATGGAAGCTTCCAAAAAAACCGCCATAAATAAAATTTTCCAAACGAAACAATCTGCAACAATTTTGACTAAATTTTGATTCGAATTTCAAGTCTTCTTTGGGTCACTGAGTTGCGCTCAAAATTTTGTCCAAACTTAGTCAAAATTGTTGCATATTGTCTCGTTTGGGATATTTTATTTGTGGCGGTTTTTTCGGAAGCTTTCAAGACCATGAATGCCTAGACCTTGGAATCTCTATGGAATTTCTGGGCAACTGCATTGCAGTAACCCAAAGTAGACTTGAAATTTAAGTCAAAATTTAGTCAAAATTGTCGCAGATTGTCTCGTTTGGAATATTTAATTTGTGGCGGTTTTTTCGGAAGCTTCCAGACCATGGAATTTCTGCGCAACCGCAATTCAGTAACCGAAAGCAGACTTGAAATTAAGTCAAAACTTATTCAAAAATGTTGCAGATTGTCTCGTTTGGGATATTTTATTTGTGGCGGTTTTTTCAGAATCTTTCAAGACCATGAATGCCTAGACCTTGGAATCTCTATGGAATTTCTGGGCAACTGCAATTCAGTAACCCAAAGAAGACTTGAAATATAAGTCAAAACTTATTCAAAACTGTTGCAGATTGTCTCGTTTGGGATATTTTATTTGTGGCGGTTTTTTCGGAAGCGTCCAAGACCATGAACGCCTAGACCATGGAATCTCTAAGGAATTTCTGGGCAACCGCAGTTCAGTAACCCAAAGGCGACTTAAAATTGGAACGAATCTCTATAATAGGCTGACATTGATCTAAGTTTTGCTGGTAAAAGGTTCTCAAGTTCGGTCAGACATTTTACCTAACCTTACGTAACCTCTTGGGCTACCAAACGAGATGTTTTGAGTCTATAACTTGAAGGTTTTCACTACCTCTCTCGAGCGTCTGACAAACTTTCTAGTGCAGCCTTTCGCTAATGCCATTAAATTGTAGATATGTTTATGGAGTCCAAAAAAAATACAACTCGTTTCACTGAGCATGGTTCCACGAGCATCTGGACGTTCAGCATTTATTTGTTGCGTTCAGCATTTATTTGTTTAAACACCTAGGCCGCCTCGAGCCCTTAAAAAAAAAACCTCAAAGCCGCTCTTTCGACATCATAAACTGAGGGCCTACACATGATCACATAAGATTGTAGTTGAATGAATACAGAATCATAAATTGGTTTCCATTTTTGGCGTGATTCGTCACCTCGTCAAAATTGAATGCCTTTTGAAACAGGGTGTGCGCGAGTTAATAAATCAGCTCTTACTTACTCGTAGTTTTTATCTCCAAATACCTAAAAGTTATTACCCAGCCTCAAGGCACAATTAACCAACAAGTCTGTATCCAATTACTTGATAGCCTCAGTGGCACTTTAAACATTATAAATATTCATAGCTAGTACCAGTTGATTGTCGAAAAGGCATTTTCGCAGCACCCGGCTCTGTTTTTACGCACTCAACTCAGACGTGTTGCAGCTGTCGCCCAGTCGATTTATAACGCCCATCGATGCGCACAGTTTTGTTCTGTCTAAAAAGTCGTTTCAACTACAAAATCCACTTCTAAGGGCTTACAGCAAAAGACTGCAGCTAATCCGTAAGCCATCTGATCCGATCAAAGTATCGCGCCAAAGCAGGAAATCATTGAAATGTCACGCATCGCAAAGCGTACTAATCGATTAATTAGTCCACTAGTAGAATGCGTTGCCAACTTGCACCACAGAGGCATTTGCCTGCATTAATATTTAATAGGAGTGGTTCGTCTGTGCCGATTAAATATATTCATGTTCAAAGTAGACATCGGCTTCATAGTAAAAGGACACACGACGGTATAATATCCACTTCGTAACAAACACTGGGTTCACTGGGTACGTATTTACTTATTAATTACTAATCGGGTCTTGAGCGGTTTCGTAGAGCTTTTCTGCATGCTTACCAGTCCACGGTAATTAATCTGCAGGTTGTAAGAGGTGGCTGCAATGCATCGCACAGTGTGTTTTATTTAAATTGAGATGTTGTTAAACTGAGAGTGCCTACCGAAGGCAGAACTGCTGATTTGTTTAGTCTGTAGCTATGTAGGATAGGAGGGTGCATTTGACACTGATTTGAGGGTGTTTCTGACAGTGCCCGAGTATAATTTTGCCAGCTAAAAAATTTGGTTTGAACTAAGTTGCGGTCTTCTTTCACTATTGCTATCAACGATCCGTTGTTTTTTTTTTGAAAGAAGTCCATGAAAGACGGGACAAAAGACCGACAATTGATATACCAGAAATCTACTTTCCATCAGTTCATTTAAAATTATCGCGCAGCTATAGGACAAAACGGGACAGGAACGAATAGTAGACCACCATTCGACGACGAAAAAAAAAGTGGATAGGATACGCATTTCGGAAAAGCGACATCTTTACGGATAAACACGAAATGCTGTGGAACCTGTTTACCCCAAAATGGAAAATGACTGGGTCGACAGAGAAATGGATGACGCAGGACTGTTGCGAAGAAGTCACGGCAATTGGGGAGGCGTTTGGGAGAGCTAAAACATGTTTCACCAGAAACCGCACTTTATATTACGTAAGACAAGTCGAACTTTTAGAGTCCACAAAGCTAAACCGAACTTAAGTCTTTGAATCCACAAAACTAAACCGAGCTTAAATCTTTGAATGTTGAAGAGCTCAACTGAAAGGCCCTCTTATCGCGCAAAAGGTGTGGCATCTTTTTAAAAGGAAACTCTAGCAGCGGAAACAAAAAAAATGTCGCCATATCCTGGACTTATGGGTTAAGAGTTCACACAGAGCGAAAACTATCCAAAGAAATTTTAAATGGTAATCTTAGGACCAACCGCTGGTTGTTTGGAATTGGAAATCAATTTGGAAACACGTTTCAAGTGCCTTATATTGTCCGTTGCAGTAGCATGGACTAAAACATATGTAAGAGCTAAGAGCCTTTAGCTAAATTCAGCTGCTTCGAAAGAAAATTAATTCTTGTGATTTACTACATAATTTTTATACACGAGGAGAGTAAACGTTGAGGAGCATCTTTTTGCGTTGAATAGATATGCAGTTTGGCGTAGATTGATTTCGGTCTTAAAATGCCAGTTGACCAACTCTAGATCAAGATCTAGATCTCGATGTGATCAAGGAGGAGAATCTTTTTGCGTTGAATAGATGTGCAGTTTGGCGTAGATTGATTTCAGTCTTAAAATGTCAGCTGGCCAACTCTAGACCTAGATCTAGATCTAGATCTCGATGTGATCAAGAAGGAGGAGCATCTTTTTGCGTTGAATAGATATGCAGTTTGGCGTAGATTGATTTCAGTCTTGAAATGTTAGTTGGCCCAACTCTAGATCAAGATATAGATCTCGATGTGATCAAGGAGAATCTTCTTGCGTTTAGCTCTATCAGTTGAAGTGGAATTTTTGTGGGAAGCAAGAAAGTTAATAACCTCTTTTACAATCGAGTTCCACTCCTTAGAAATCGCTTTCGACTTTGGCTACATAGAAAAGGCTTGATCTTTTCCGTTTAAAAAAAATTGTTCGCCTTGTCTAAAGTCTCAGAAGAACTTGTGTTGAATCACCGCATTCAGTTAAGGATATTTGTTTTATGCCGTCCATTTTTGTAAATGGATCCGCAGCAAATGTGTACAGTGCCATTTCTTGTAGCGACTTATTCACCCCACAAAATGTATCCTCATTGATTTGATTATTTAGGAACTTTCTGTTGCTTGTTTAGCTACCCAAACACACCCAGGACATTCCTTCTACCCAATTGAAATGTCTCACGCCAAAATGTAACCCAAAATCCCAGACATAACCCATTATCCCACAACCAGGTTAAACAGAATCAAATGTTCCTCCAATTAAATTATTATGCACAAAATAGACCCGACACACGCCTTCATAGCTACCAACAACAAAGTTCAACTATATTCTCGAAAATTTATGCACAATAAAATTGCAATAAATTACAAATTCAATTACTGTATACAGGGTAAACTCGTAGGTCTAGGTATTTGTACTCGTATTTGTTTCGAAACTTGTCAATAAAACTCGCCCTCGTAAAACCGGCAAGAAAAATGCCAAAACACCATCTCGAGTAGGATGTGTGTGCGCGTGTGTAGGATGGGGGGCAATAAAATTCATTTAAAAAGACTCACCTCACTGAGAACCTCCTCGAGTGCCAGGCCATGGGTGGCATTTGGTTCGCTGCGTACCGTCCACATGCGCAACGAGTCGGGACCGTTCTTGAACAGACCCTCGGTTGGTCGTAACGTTAAATTTAACACTTCACCGAACGCACTTAAGGACACATTGTGCTCCTTGATTGCACTTAAATCTAGACTTTTTAACTTTTCACTATAACTTAGATCACTAATGCTATTCTCGCCGGCCTGGGCCCGAAGTTTCATCTCACTGTAATACGGATTTTTGCTGAGATCCTTTTTTACGTGATGTGTCTCTTTTGCACTTGCTGTGCCGGGCATATCTGCCATTGATAGATTGTTACTGTTGACGCTCCGACGGCGACGTTGTAGTAGTTCGCCATTGTGTTCCGTGCCGAGGTGGTTCAGATGCACCAGCTCGTAGTCGGGCACCGAGTCTGCGCTGTCTGTGTGGAAAATTGATTGCAATTGTTGGCGGGACATTTGTCTGTGGATCTGAAATGGAAAATCAATTTGAATTTCATTAGATGAGATTTGGGAAAGTTTAAAAAATATTTTCGCTCATTTTTCTAATAAAATATGTTGACAGTTGGATTTTGATTTTTGATATTGAGTCAAAAATTGTGCGCAAAAAGAGGCCGTCAATCTTGGTAAGCTTGGAAAGGTGCATTACAGTCTCAACGCAGGCGTAGCTCTCGGGAAAGGCGCCGCAAGGCTGTGACAACTCTCCAAAGTTTACAGTGGAGGACGGCTTCATGTCGTGCTTTCTTAGACTTTTGATAAATGTTAAGATTTGTAATTAATTTATTAATAAAAATAAATTCAGTGGAGGGGGATGGTTCTATTTGGGGGACGCTTTTACTTCGGAGAAGGCTCCTATTTCGAAGCAAACTAAACTATATATATTCCCACGGAGATTTTCGAGCGAACTAGCGAAAGTTGCAGCTGTCAAAAATGTACTCATCAGGTATCCAGTTTAGCCAACTCGAATTGTTTCGAACTGCTTTGCTTTTATGTGACACCAGAGAAGTCAGGCCAGACTTCCACCACCAGCCAAAACCACTTAGTCCCCAACTGACCATTTTGCGCCATAAAACACGCGCGCATTTAATTATGACGTCTGCAGCTATTACTGTCATATACCTATGTTGGACATGTTAATTAGATTTGACTTGATCTCGCCCATCGTATTAGTGGCAACAAATCGCTCTTAGAAACCGCCAATAAAGCTCTTGTAAAACAAAACAAAATTCGCCCCCCAGTTCAATTGCGTAGGCAATAACTCTCGTATTTGACAGGTGGGATAACACACTCGGCCCATAAATCACAAACAATATCGATTGCGTGCAAACATTTCCAAGAAAAATTCTCTCCCCAACTGAATTGACTACTGACATCTCAATCTGATTGTAAATCGCACAAGTGAAAAATGTGCAAAATGTCAAATCGGCACACACCCTTCTGACGACATCCACTCTAGAGCGCACATGCATGTGTGCGAGCAAGACAAGGCAAACCACATTTTGCAGGAGTTAGAGTTGATAATCAAGTTACACTGGCCATAACGTTAATTTGCTGCAATTAACCAAAAGTCGATGAATCCCGTATACACCGACCGAGGAGAACTTTTGTTTACGGCCAGAAAACAAACGTCACTTTCATTTCGCTGTTTAAGAGTTTAGCGCTTTTTTTTTTAGTCAGCCGGTTGCACTTACAATGGAATGGAATGACTTTGGCCGGCATCAAACGAAATCGCAGCTGGAAAATCACTCAGATGGGGGAAATTTGTCGCAGTCATCGGTGGAAAAATGTTGGTAAACTGCATGCTCGAGGGAAGGAATTTATTTCGTCATCATGGCCGAACGAATCTCGTAATAAAATAATCAATCGGTTCGATAAGTTTGGCAAATGCACTCGTTTATCAGTGCCGTTTGGAAATGGAGCAATAGTCGGCAGATCGAGTGCAGTTCATTGCGAAATTTGGAGCTGGCTATCGGCGCGGCGGTGGCTTTGATTGGATAAGTGGTATGGGCTTTGTGACAGAGACGGCTTTTGGGAAGGAGCACAAAGGTTGGCGGGGGAAGAGTTGTGACCAAACATTAAAAGGAACGTTTGTTTGGTATCGTTGAGAGAACTTGGTAAGAGCCTGGTATAAAGATTGGCGGAAGACAGGCGCAGGTCCGCCGCAGGAGAAGTTCAAGAGACAATCTTTCTTAAAATAATCTTCAAAGCGGTAGTAGGCATGTACAGGGTGGGCCAAATACAAGTTTCTTTTTAAAAATGCAATAAAATGAACAAAATTAAATTTGTTCCATGTACTATGGCTTTTTTAGTAAGAGTAAACTTTCCCATTAGTTATGGAACACAACGTCGTTCAAGTGGCTGGCTTCGCAGTAGCGCATTCCGTCACTCAAATTTTGCAAGACCTTGTTGATGGTTTCCGGCTGTAGCTTGGATGATATTGGCCTTAAGTGCTTGAATCGTTTCCGTATTGGTGGCATAACATCCGTCCGTCACGGTTCCCCACAAAAAAAAGTCCAAAGGGGTCAAATCGCAGCTCCGAAGTGGCCAATTGACATCGCCAAGATGGCTGATTGATTTGACGATTTTGATGCGCAAAACATCGATTGTGGCATGGGCTGTGTGGCATGGCGCGCCATCCTTCATCAACCAGAGGTAGTCCAAGTCCAGGTCTTCAATTTCAGTAAAAAAAAAAGTCGGTTAACATGGCTCTAGGCCTTTTTTATTATGCGCACATGATCTATATAGATCATTGATTTCCACGGTTTACAACAAAAGTTGGATCTCGTACTGTTGTTGTAAACAGATCATATGAGCATAATCAAAAAGGCCTTCTGAAACTCTCACCGTTGGCCGAAACGTTGTTCCCATCCTAAATTTCAGCACTCCACACTCCGCACCAAACTGTCACTCTCTGTGGATGCATTGGCTTCTCGACGACGGGGACCGTGAGTTTTGTCCACTATACCAGTCTCATGAACTTTTTTGCACAAACTTGCGTACAGCAGGCGCGGTGGGTGCTTCATTTCGGCACAATATCTTTTTAAAACAAGTAAAAGTGTTATCATCATCCTGGCCGATGCTTTGATACCCTCCACTGCATACAAGTCATGCAAAATTGGTTTGGTACCAGAACTACTTGACCGACATAGCCCATTTTCAATACCAACATAACGACGATATAATAAGTCCTCTCACAAAATTTCATTTGCCTATGTGGATTCTTTTCGACGCTATCGTGTTTTCAACATGTGTTTTCTAATATTGGTTTTGTACGGGAGGTACCAGAACTACTTGACCGACTTTGACCATTTTTAACATGAACGTAACAACGGTAAAAATAAGTCCTTTCCTCAAACTTCATTCGCCTAGGTTTATTCCTTTGGACGCGATCGTGTTTTCAACAGACATACAAACACATGGGTCTAATATTAATTTTGTACGGGAGGTACCCGAACTACTTGACCGACAAAGCCCAATTTTAATAGCAACCTGACGACGATACAAATAAGTCCTTTTACCAATCTTCATTCGCCTAGGTTGATTTCTTTGGACGCTATCGTGTTTTCAACCGACAGAGAGACACATGGGTCTAATATTGATTTTGTACGTGAGGTACCCGAACTACTTGACCGACATAGCCCAATTTTAATAACAACCTGACGACGATAAAAAGATGTACTTTCACCAAATTTATTTCGCATATGTCAATTCCTTTGGGCGCTATCGTGCTTTCAACAGACAGACTGACAGACAGAAAGACAGACAGACAGGGAAACAGCTGTCAGTGTCAAAATAACCTGTGAGTTCCACCCACCCTTTACAGCATCATTTTGTGAGAAAATAAAACGGGTATTCGCCAGTGGGATCAGTGTCTAGTTTTTTGGTGACTAACAAGCGAGGGTCAACCCCTGAAAAAAAAATACAAGTCCGTCTGCACCCTTAATTAACCGGTCAAGTGGACATTGCTGGATGATGCTGGATGACAGGAGGCTTGGATTATGATTTGAATATGTGAATATGTGAAATATGCGCAAAGTTTGGTACAAATTCTTAGGACTTTTCATAGCTTCGTACAGAGCGCATCTACATCTTGGCTAAAAAATGTGAGCCCTTGAAAAACGCTTTATGTCGATTTTTAGCTCTAGAATTTTGACAAAAGTCAATCGTAACTTAGTTATCTGTCAGGGGATCGATTTTCCGGGTTGTAAAGAGACTCCTTGCGCTGGCTATTTCCATCCATCGAAAGTGGTTAAGAAGATATCTTAAGGGGTAGTTGGTCCTGGTGTCAAGTTGACTGTCACACTTTTCCCGCGCTGCATCGGCTGATCTTCCTCATCACACTTTCAATACCTTCCAAAAGTGGAAACATTGCGCCGTACTGAAATCACAAATTTAAGTCTCGACTTTAAATTTACGGAAGCTCACAATTGCGAAATTTTTATTGAAAATGAACTAGCTACTTCAATTTCGAGTCGAAACTAAAAATGTCAATTGGTAAGGGCCGTTGTATCCAAATCTCCGTAGCATCACCGTGACCCATCATCTCGCGAATCTGTGCCACAGGCATTACCATCCCTTGCGCAATTGTAAAAAAGTGTTCTTCGCGATTATGTGGGTGTAGCGCACCCGTTACACGCTGCCTGTTATCTGGACCACAGCAAAAATGTGAAAACCAATTAGAAAATAATATCATTTAGGCGGACACTTACAGCCAGACCGACCGACCAACCAACCGACAGACTGTGTGTAATCCCATCCGAGGTACGGACAGTGTGCAGCATTTAATTATGCATTCGGGTTGTTGCAGCGCCTACAGTATTCTTGTGTGCGGTTCTATAGATGCGAAGAACCGATTCGGACCGGACGAGGTCATTCGCGGACGCTGCGGAGCAGATCACTGTTGAGAGATCTCCGAAATTCTATACAAGCCAGCCTTGCTTCCTGCTCTGGTGATCGTGAGCTCTGTCTGTGTACAAATTGTAGAAACCACTGGCACCTCATTACGGCTCGTTAGCGTTGGTAATATTATTTTGGTCACCTTGAAGCTCTTTTTAATTTTTTTTTTTTCTTACTTTGCTTTGGCTTAGATTTATCAACTGCGTCGGTGTGGTGGAATTTCAACTTTTTTTTTTTATTTATTTTAATGAGCTGAAATTTGTAAATCGATTCGACTCGTATGGGTTCAACCATCAAGGTCAGTTTAAATTGATTCTGGTCTGGCAACTTTTAAGTGCTGAAAGTGTCACAAAGTCGGAGATGAATGAGTGGAATGTGCATACTTTGTATTACAGCGAAATGCGAGCGATTAAAAGAGAATGCGAGAAAATTGCTCAACCTTTTAGATACGCAATGTCGTCGATTATGGAAATGTGAAGAAATCTGTCAGCTATGTAAGAATGTCTGGTGCAAATGAGTGGTGTTCATAAATGAGATGGATAATTGCGCTGACAATAAGGTTGCGGATAGCATGAGTGCAGGTGTTGGTAAAAAGCAAAACTTTCTGAAGATCGTTTGAGAGAAATGAAAGAGACCTCCAACCTGGGTAATATTTGATGGAAGAGACCTTTTGGGAAAGCACCGCGAGCCCGATCTCTACTAAATGTCGCACAAAGATGCAGAAAGTTTACTCAAATGTTTCAGGCTACTGGTGGTTGTGACTTGTTAAATCGACTGTGGAACAAACTGATGTTATGAAACACTAACAGCTTCACTGGGTGTAGTTTGACTCTGTAAATATTGAGACAATTTCCGCCGAATGCTTCGTCTTCCACGAAGACGAGAACTTGATACAATACTTCGTCATTTCAAACGAGACTTCTTAGTCCGACACACAGAGCTAACGCCAATCTTCTTCGGTAGACAGACTGCTTTTTGCACTAATTAAAAAAATATAGTACTTTCGATTTTTAGCATCCACGGGAGGAGCTGTAATTTTCGATACACTTCCTCTAGATCCACGGTGGCAGCAGACGAATTTTTGAAATGGCGCCATCTCCAGTTCCAGTCAAACTGAGCTTATTCAACATATTTAAATCGAAGGTCCATAAGGAATAAAACAGTTGGAGGCGGATGAGCCCAAAATTGGCCATCGGTAGCACTCAAGTCCCGAAATCGCCTTCATTCAACAATCATTTCTCGCTTCCCAAAACTTCTCGAAGCTCGTTAAGCCGTATAAATAAATTAAATAAATAGTTAGACCCTCGGCCTAGTTTTTCATTTTTGAAACTAATCTAAAGAATCTACGGTTTTAACCCAAGTCCAAACGGCTAATTGAGGAGCTCTTTCATGACAGTTGTACTCTCCAATGTTTGCCAGACGTTCGCGAGAGGTGGCGCAGTAGAAAAAACCTTACGACTCCTCGCTCAGTAGTCCAACACATTAACCACTAAGCCACTGCGCCGGGGGTTTAGAGGATTTGAAATTCGACATATCATCGGTCACATGACAAAGAATATAAAAGCCAATCAAAGACAGTTTGAAGGGTCGTGAGAACATCCGCTATAGTTATGATGCCAGCTGAAAATTCTAAGGGCAGGCGCACACGTATGCGGATTTTATAACACAACTATTAAGTCGCAAAAAGTAGAACTTTCGACAAGCGTTGTTAGGGCTGGATAAGGCGAACATTTCTTCAACAGCGACCGAAGACAGCTCTGTTAGGTGTTAACTTCGGATTCGGACTCTTTCTCTGTCTTAAATGCATTGAATATTTTATTGAGTGGAGACTAACAGATATCACAATCGAAACATGTTTTGCACCTGTTAAGTAAATCTAAAAAAGTTATCGATAAGTGGTGACAAGTGCACTGTTGTAGCTGTTGAAAGTTACGTTACTTAAGAGTCGTCCGACACAAACGTAACGTGCGCGAGGAGCCCAAGTATTTTACTTCAATAAAAGGCTGCGGTATTTTTGTATGGGTCGCCTGTGGGTGCAGCTTGTAACCAGTTTAAATATTCGTTCGACATCATTTTGTAGACCGGATCTGACACGTAAGATCGGGCGTTATAATTTGCAGAAAATCGGAGAATGTGCAAGTAGCTTTGGCGAAGAACATTTTGAACTAGGAGACGTACATGTTGAGGAATTTTACCTTCCCTGATGACAATTATGTCCTCCCAAAATGGATTTCAACGAACAGATTAAATCAGAAAACAATATTAGACGACAAATAGAACCATGCGGTTGTGGCAACTAGTTCTGGTAATCAATTTTGAGTCACAAGTGTCTGTCAGAAGCTCTAAATAAAGTCGAAGTAGGCATCTGACTGACAAGTTTCCAATGACGAAAGATCTGCCATGAAGAACAGAACTAAATTTATTTTATTATTTATCCTTCCATCGCAAACTTAAATGCGACTTTTGGTTACAGATGCACAGACTTCCACGCCACTAAAAAGTTGTCTGGAAGGACAATTGAATTTTCGTCGGTTTCTGAATTAAGCACATCTTGTGGTGGTACAGCTAAACACAATGTACACCAATCGTTGCATGCAATCCGAGTGTTTTGTAAAGAAAAACAAATAAATGCAGCTAAAGTACGTGCGGTCATTGAAAACGGTCGATCAAGGTTGCCGCTTTTAGCCACATGTACGGCGTCGTTGTACAATGTCTGACTTAAATGTTGGGAGGTTTTTTCCCCCCGCTTTAAGGTTGTGTGTGAAGTTTTGTGTAATCTATTGTTAAATGATTTTCAATTGGCATATGGTTTCTTATTGGATTATGGCCAATTGGGTCAAAAGTGTTGTCGTGCGGTACAGTTAGAAGGCGATTAGTCATCTCGGTAGGTCACGATTGCATTAAACTGCGTTATAGGGCTTCTTGGTTGGTTTTCCCAGCTTGGAAATTATCCGCAATTAATGTGTGGGGAAATATCTAATGGTAGGTAATTCAACAAGTCAACTTTTGCCACCAATTAAGCGCACGTTTCGCGAACGCAGAAATAAAATCGTCTCCTATAACAATACACTCGAATGACATATGCAATATGCATACTAACTGCATAATTATCACCCTCCAACACGTCGAAACACTCCACTCCGTATAAACAAATAAAACCGTGAGCCGGTCAATATGGCGTCAACCACTACAACCGCAATGAACGTCACCACCACGAAATGATATTGAAAAGCAGCGCGTATCATAACGCAAGAACCTTACCCGACCTTGGCCATAATTTTCAAATAAAAACAAAACACACACACACCTCACACGTAGCCGAATCATTCTCGATGTCGACGCTGATCATTGAATTGGAACCCCGCCTGCACGTAAAGATATCAAAATTGTTTATAAAGCTCGTGTACATGCGGTTGGCTTACTCGTATTGTGTACAGAGTACAAGTGACATCGATTGGTCATAATCATAATGTTAATATATGTAAACGATGTAAAAATTTTGTAATTGGATTCGAACTCGAATCAGTCTCTGCCAGGTTGAATTTTGAACAAGACTTTGAAATTGGCGCGATAAAGAAATAAATTTCAAATCCCACCGACTATAATGAGGTGGTCGCATTTTTATAGTATACAAATATATATATTTTTTTGGTCACGGTCAATATTAATGGTAAGTTGTGGATCCATTTTCAAAAACAAGTTCTCGAGTAACGAGCATTCCAAGAACGATTATGTGCTTGGTGGTAGTTGGTACTTACATCTGGCATTGCAACGCATGTGGAGTATATTGACCAGAGTGTCAAAAGTAGTCCAGTTATTTGTGTCATTTTGAAGGTTGTTTCGGGATCTGAAAAGAAAAAAAATAGAAATTAGATGGAAGTCCGTTGGCATGTAAAACAAAAGAGTTGATGAGCGAACTGGTGTCTTTTTTCTAAAAAGTATGGTCGTCAAAATTTGTGAATTTGTATTTTTGACAAGGTTTGCACTGAAATTTATATTAAAATGTGTTTCTTGGCTGAGATAGTCATCCGCTGAATGGTGTTCAATGGTTCGGGAGTGGTTACCAAGCGCATTTAACCGCCTTCATTGCTACAAGTCAATCGATCGTTTGTATTACCAACTTTTAGCGAACGAACAGTGCACCCAATTTATTATTAATGCTTCTACAAGATAAACGAGTCTTTGGCCTTTGAATATGAGAAACCCACGAACCTTTTTATTGCTCATCCATTCATCAGTTGCAAGACTCGCGGGAGTGGGATAAATAGGGCGTAAGGATTGTTACTTTCATGCTGGAATTACCGATTGTTAATATTGCAGCTTCTTTTTACATTGAATCGCATTTTTTTGCCTCTCTAGGGGTCCAGACAGTGCTGAACTTTGCTTACAGAAGGGAGAAACAGGGACAATCCCAAATTTAGCAAAAATGTTTTTCCAAATGGTAGCTTAGAGCAATGCCACCACAATTTTTATTAAATATCTTTGTTCTTTGAAGTTTGCATTTTTTCGTGTAAATGAGATGCCACACCCCGTTGGCCAATACCGCCCACATTTTTCAAATTGATTCCAGCAGCCTATTGATGTCCATTTACCACCAAATTTCCTGTCGAAAGCTCCCATAAATGTCAAGATTTTGGGTATTAAAACTTGGTTGTATTGGAATCTTTGTCAATCAGAGAAATCTTCATAAACCTTCGTAGACGTTTGCCCAAGCAACTCACTAATTTCCAAGCTATAGTTTCTAATTTCTTCGGGTTCCACTCATACTGAAAAGCAGCCGGACAAACATGGTCCGAAATCAAACTAACCTCCATCAGTGAATGGCAGGAAAAGTCCGCTCAACATGCGTCTGTTCCGATAGAAGATGAAGAAAACCATTAGCGGTACAGCGCCAAACGCTCTCAGACTGGGGACCACCAAAAGTTAGATAATCCAATTAATTGACATTGGTTTGCAATAATGAGAACGAAAGCGGTTTATTTTTACCCATTTGTGAAGTGAGATGAGATCTTTACTACCAACTAGTTCAATTCAAAATGTAAGTTAAATATCTGCGAAGTTTGATCAAAATAGGACTCCCCTTTGTAGGAAACAACTTGGTAAGAGCTTTTCGAGTTGTAATCATTTTCTAAGAGCTAACCAAACGAAACCTTTCGAAAGAGGAATACTTCCTACGGAGTTTCGGTTTAGAACCTCAGTGTGCGGGAGGCCTTAGAGTTTAATTATATTTTCTACATAAAATACGTGACAAAGAAAACTGCTTCGAAATTTATTTAAAATCGTGACAGTGTAAAGGATCTAGATGGAAACTTTGTAAAGCAAAAGCTTTGCATAGGAATAACTCCCCCATTTCTTGGACATAAACCAAGACAGAGTTCAGTAAGCTGTCTGTCAGCCGGTGTCCCTAAGTAAAGTTCAATGCAGCACCTCTTCTGACAGAGACGATCATTTAAACATTTACCATTTCTTTAAACATCCGAAAGCATTTTCCATTTCAAGCTGTCCATGGCAACTGCCAACATTTCTGTAACTTCTTCTGAATAAATCAGAATACACGTTCGAATTTGTTCGCCTCTCATTTGAATATTGTCAAATATGGAAAAAAGATAAACGAATATTTTTTACAACCTCGTCTGACATCATCGGGTTACAAGAAAAACAAAACCAATCCCTCCATAAAGCCGACTAATTTAAAAGTTGAATAAAAGTACAACCTGTGGAGGTATTTAAGCATTAATTGGCACGAGATTTAAGATACACAAATAGAAATGTTCACGATTTAATTGATAGTAAATTAATTGGCATATGTTAGATTGTTTTTTTCTGCTTGCGCTTGCGCTTGAATCCAATCGAGATTACTGTCAGATGTCTATGTCAGAGATAGGAAACAGGACTGTTTTGAAGGTTATAGCGATTGTTTGAGATTATCTACATTCACATTGTAGTGCGGCAGTGAACATTTATTGAAAATCACTAAATAGTCGGTTTTGTGATGAGATTTGAGTATAATTAAAGTGCGGGAACATCAAGTCCAACGAGCATGTGCAATGCCACGAAGATAAAGACAGAGTGGGCCCAGTCTACGGGAGGTTTTTTTAGTACGGGTTCAATTCCCTCACTTTTGCAGAAGGCTCTTTCTGAAATTTTTTTCCATCAATTGTTCTGAAACCACATTTTGCACGTGCGAAGCCGGGCGGGTACATAATATAATATATAATATAAAACAAAGTGGCAAAAAGTGTATGTTTCCCTCTCTCGCCCGCAATTTTCAACCAATTTAATTGATTTTTTTTTAAATGTCGGTAGTTACGGCGATCAATTGATAGGCTTAAAAAAAAATTGAAAAAAAAATAAATAACAAAAATTAAAATTAAAAAAAAACAAAGAAGAAACCACTTAATTTCAATCAATTTCACAACAAAAAGCTCTTTTTTTTTGCTTCAAAAAAGCTACGAAACAATTTGAACTTCGGTAGAAGGATCACTCGAGGATATTTTTATCGCACCAAAGAATGTACTCAGTCTTCACAGCTGACACCCAAATTGCATTATCTCACTCGCTCAACTGCAGCAAAACCTGGGGGAAGAGCTTGATAAGATGGAAGAACGTCTTCGTTGACCATGAATCTATGCAAGATATTCTAAAATAGGCTTCAGTAGAAGAGGTTTCTGGACTCGAACGCGTTGTTTGTTTCAATGAAGTTCTTGGAGCTCTTAATTCAACTTCAAATAAGTCCTCAGCAAGTTGGGATGGGGGTGAAAAAATCGTCGGCATTTTCTCCGATGTTCTTAAGAGAATTCAGAACTTCTTTTGCGAGTCGAATTATTCGCGTAAATCGAGTTAGTTGTCGATTATGGTCGGCGAATTAATTCATTCGCCTAGAAATCAAAGGCTACCAAAATAATAAAAAACGAAAATAACAGCACCAAAACGTCAATTCGAACGTTTATTTAACCAAAGAAGCATTCGCGTTAGTATTGGATCAAATAAAAGACAAATTCATATCTATGCGCACTTCTTCAATCCTTCCTAAGTCGACCCTTCTTATTTCAGCAGCGAAATTATCCCAATATTCTTGGTTGGGTTTTTCTGAGCGTCCAAATTGTACCAACCCTTTGGCTATATCTGGGTTTTGTTCCATAAGCTCAACTAGCGTCTGGATTTGGCTGGAATTGCTATATATATATTTCCACGATTAAGTTTTATACATTTTTCTTGAACTTTCATTCATTTCTCTAGCTCATAAATTGCTCTGGTTTCACCAAATAGTTTTGTTCGCCAAAATTTTAAGTTTAAGGTGAATGACATTTCACAAATTCGCAAACCACAATAAGACGACTTTACATTCGCCAGCGGTTTGACAGTTCAAGCGAATGAATTTTGTTCAATTCGCTAACCATAATAAAAATAAGTCGTATTCGCATTTACGACCCGTAAAGAACAAGGACCAAGGATATCAATCATTTACTGCGCAAAAGCCCTTGCGACATTTCAAGTCTCCTAGAGCACAAATCGACTGCCAAGTTCAGCAGTCATTCCCCCAATCAGTTCAGAGCTCATAAATATTTGCACCAACCCATCACAGACCAAACGTATTCAAATTCGTTTCTATTGATGGACAAAATTTCTCTGCGACTTATTCGCACTAAAACTATGTAACTAGTTGCGGTTTTTACAAATTTAATCGAAACGCTTGCATAACTTTTAAGATCTAAAATTCATTTGAATAATATTCGTAACAGATAGTGTCTCGCACAAAAGAAGAAACGTACACTTGGATAATTCGCTTAAAATTGCTTGCAAATATTTAACTTTGAAACAACAACAACGCTTCGCTGCCTAAAAATAGATTTAATTAATCATGATCAAAACTAAAATAAAGCTCAGCCCACATTGGCAAACTGGCGCACGGCGCTATCCATAATGGCCGGCAGATAACTGTGTGCATGCGATGGATAAAAATGATTTTCCAAGTGTTTGCTCAAGAAAATCATAAACGCCTGACCGTGACACGTTAACAAGGTGCTTTTGTTGTTCCCCAAGAACAATTCTATTCGAAGCTTGCTCTCAATTTGATTGTCAGTTTTTAATAAATTAAATGTTTGCAAACAGCAGTCACATGGGCTTCTTGTTCGGAATCAATGTCAACGGTGGTTGATTTCTGATTTATCGAAACGAAACATCAAATTTATTATAAAAAAAAAACGCACGCTTACCTAAGAGACGACCCCTCACCCAAAAACACTAAAAGGAAATTAACACTCACAACGTTACATCCGAAAATATTCAAAATTAGCACCATGGGTAATAGGTTTTTGTTGTTTGGTTTGGCAGCACAGAAACATGTTTTGTTTGTTAGACAAAAGCAAATACACTCCTATGCATTATGAATGAATCCAAACATTATTTTTTGTTGGGCTGGTTTATTAAAAGTTGCATTCGGAATACAAGTTTGGGTGATGTCACAATGGCGTTTGGCTCAAATGAGAGTATACACGAATTTGAAAAAGCTAAACGTTGTTTTTTGTCTGTTTTTGTTTATTGCGTGATAGTGAATTGAGATTTATTTTACAAAATTAGTTATTAATCATTTTATGCAATAGATGGGGTATTTGTTTTGACAGCATACCTTTGAGTTATAATGATGTTAATCATTTGGATTTAAGGGCAGGCATTATGGGCGTGGTATAAATCGGGTTGTTGCAACCGGATGGATGGAATTTTTCCAGGCGAACTTGGAATAAATTTAAGACTCATATAACATCTGACTGACTGAAATTTGTCTTGCAAAAAGGTTCAACAAATTTGACACACCTTCTAAAAAGATTGAATACGAAAAATTAATAAATGGAAGACCAACAAAAAGGTTCCTTTGTCTATATTTGAAAACAAAAAAAAAAAACACTTCAGCTGCAACCAATTAATAATATTTAAGACGGAGGTCACTCCTAGCCCCCAGCGGTGACAGTTTGGGACTTTAGCAATCTTTGGAAATGCTTCTCGGAGAGAGGACAGATGGCAGCCAATTTAAAAACCGGTAAAAAAGAAATTTTGACAATTTTTTTTCACACAGCTTACGGTACGAGGTTTACTATGGCCAGCAGCATTTTTTTTTTCTTTTGGGCTGAGACTTAATTTATCTATGAAATGTTTGCCAATTCAGTCTCAATTTTTTATAGCTCTCTGAGCTTGAAATTTTTTTTTGAAAATCGGTCTTTGTTTAGTGTGAATGATCACTTCGGCCAATGGGTTTGTGAATAAACAAAGTTTTCAATTTCTGTAGTGAGACAAATTGGCAAGAGCCTCTTTTGGTGGTCTTTTTTTTCAAATATAGTACCGGAACTCGAGTTACAGTGAATGGTCAACCCCACCAATGATTAGTTCTTCGAAAATATGTCAGAGTAAAGTCCCGATAACGTTACACATAAAGCTTTTGGTTTTGTAATAGTTAAGCCTCTATTCTTTGGTTGAGTATGGAACTTCCTGCATCTACGGCTTGAGACTTAGGCTTAAAACTTATCGGACTACATTACCTTGCTGCAGATCTCTTGAGTCAAAAAAATCCCCCTTCATTGGGTAAGGGAAGCATTTGTATTTAAAAATCCTCGTTGAACAACATTTGGATTTTCAAAATGCTGTCAATCGCACAGTCAGTGAAATAGGCGGAAATTAGTTCTCAAAATGAAAACCTGGGCACTCATTCCGTAAGTTTTTAGACGAATTTAAACGATAGAACTCTAAAACTAGAAACCAAGTGCTAAAATTTCAAGTTTGAGAGCTTAATCCAGTTCATTTTCCGCAAATATAATGAAAGCTGACGTTTGTCAAAAATTAGAAGCAGAATATGACTTATTTTGGTGATCAAAGTTTCAAAAACGATCGTTGATATTCGGAATCTGTCAGTGGACAAAGTTGCAAAGTGATGGAAGATCCCTGGGAAACAATTTCCGAATCTACCACTAATCCAAATGGACGACCACTTTCATGATCTCAAGGAAGTAGAAGCCTCTTATCAAAAGATCAGTGTCGTCAAAGTGAAGTTGCTCAGGTAAGACCGAAGCTTGAATATATGAAGCTTGATCCCAAAACGTTCATTTACAAACGCAGACACGACACATTCGACTAATTGAAGTACCTACGCTACAAATCTACAACCGCTGGCTCGAAGAAGACTACAGCCGTCGTTCAGCCTCATCCAAAAGCTGGCAGATATTGAAGATCCTACGCTAAGACCAAATCTACAACCGTTGGCGTTCAGAAGACTACAGCCGTCGTTCAGCCTCATCCAAAAGGTGGCAGTTATTGAAGATCCTACGCTAAGATCAAATCTACAACCGTTGGCGTTCAGAAGACTACAGCCGTCGTTCAGCCTCATCCAAAAGCTGGCAGTTATTGAAGATCCTACGCTAAGACCAAATCTACAACCGTTGGCGTTCAGAAGACTACAGCCGTCGTTCAGCCTCATCCAAAAGGTGGCAGTTATTGAAGATCCTACGCTAAGATCAAATCTACAACCGCTGGCGTTCAGAAGACTACAGCCGTCGTTCAGCCTCATCCAAAATCTGACAGTTATTGAAGATCCCACGCTAAGATCAAATCTACAACCGCTGGCTCGAAGAAGACTACAGCCGTCGTTCAGCCTCATCCAAAATCTGACAGTTATTGAAGATCCTACGCTAAGATCAAATCTACAACCGCTGGCGTTCAGAAGACTACAGGTTCTAGCGAACTGTTGGACTGTACTTATACACGATCTGTGCGGGTAAAACTAAAACTAAAAAAACTGGGGGCAAATCATGTAAGACGGTGATCGTCTGTTGTTTTTGAAATTATGATGACCGCAGTAAGTTGTTTTCAGGGCGATTTTTTTATTTGATTATCGTAAGTCCTCAATACATTTGTGGAGATTGAACTAGATGAAGTTCTCAAACTCGCAATTATTGTTTTGGAGATCTATCGGTTGAACGATGGTCGTCTCAAAATTTACGCGATCAATGCCCTGTTAAAAAGTCAAATGCTACTGTCTTAAATCACACCTCCTACCCCCACTTGCTGGACCAATTAACTCAGCGAAATAATTATGCACGCGTCGGAAACCCATCACAGGTAGCGCAACCGAAATTCAGTCTGCCTCGTCGTGGGTTGTTTGGAAATCAGTTTCCCCTTTCGCTGCCAACGCACATTTGCATAACATTGTTTACCCTATAATTGATCTACACCATAAAGAGCATAATTGATAATTATTGATATATTTACTGCACTGTATACGCATAAACGGCGATAAATGTACAAGAACCACAGGCAGCCGGACAGAGCATTACTCACCACTCAGGCATAAGGTGAACTCATTTCGGCTGACCGATCTCCGGTGTGCCGTGCGAGCGAATGTGATGTAACATGCTCCGATTTCGGTGATGGTGACTTTCATTTTGATCGTTTGAGGTGCGCGGATGGCGCAAGATCGATCAAGATTATAAAGAAAGGATTACTTCGGGGGATTGATTTCAAAATTGATCGCATGTCTCATAAAATAATAGCTTTGGCTGAGCATTTGCCTTTTTTTAATGCGAGATCGGTTGGAGATCGGTTAGAGATCCTCTTGTTTAGATGGTATTTAAATCTAAAATGAAAAGAAGATCGACGACAATTTTTTGGGTGAAAAGAAGAGTTTTAGATGTGGCAGGGAACCAGGGAAAAGATCGCACTGTAGCTCAGCTGAGTCGTAAATGTCATGAAGTCAGGGTCGCCTTAAAGAATCTGACTCCAGAACATTGATCGGACGAGCTGTCATATGTCAATGTCAACGGGGTGCCATAACATATAAATATTCCGGGTAGTAAAAAGACTGAGGGACTAGCAAGAAATTGATCAAAAAAGCACACATCTTCGAGCCTAAAATCGGTAAAACTTCGCGGAGTACGTTTGTCAGGAAGATTGAAATAGAACTCTTCAGTAGAAACAACCTACGCCGGGGGAAATTTAAACAGAAGCAGGCATTCAAGGGAACTGTGGATAAGGTTCGCTAAAATTCCTAATTCATGATCAACTGGATGGGATAGAACGACAGGGCATGGTTTAGGTGATCGGGCCGGGCAGACTATATAACGACTCGCAGAAGCTGTAGCGACGTCGACGAAATTGACTCTGTCCGTCAGCTAATTCACGAGCCTTGACTTTCCAACCTTGTTACGTTTTCGCGATTCTCTTTAGATGGGTCAATAGAAGTGGACTGGGAGTCAATGCTAATAAAACCTTCTGATAGACACTTCCCTACTCAATGGTAGAAGCTTTCTCTTCTATTTTTAGAAAGCTAAATAAATAAATAGTTGGCGCCGCAGGTCCGTAGGGATCCTGGCTTCTTACAACCATTCAATGGAAGAAAGCCTTATAATCGGGTCTTATTTTTGATAACAAATAAACTGGTAGATCACAACAGATCACGTGAAGAAAGCCACCATGGCCCTCCATAGTTGCAAGGCAACTATTGATAGAAGTGGGGCTTACAACTTCGCATTTTAAACTAGCTGCACATCTACTCCTATCTGTTGTCTGACCTACAGGAAGCCATGTGCAGGACTGCACTGTAAAAGACAATTGGCAGCAACTCAGCAGGCAAAACGCAAAGAAGTGATCGTATTTTTATAAGTGACATAAGAAGACCTGGGCCACTGGACGTCCTGGGCAAACCGTTGGGGCTCATAGTACAGCCTACAATCGAAAAGACTCGTTTCTAACTTCTAAACTTCTTGAGTGATACCGTCAGGAATGGGAAACCCTTCATACAACTTGATGCACTTTGTCGCCCCTGTCCGGTTTGGCATACCACGAACTCAACGCTCTCCTGTCAAAATCTCTACGAAACAGAGCTCAATTACCACTTGACAACTTATCTCACTAAACACGCAAGCGTCGCTATTTCACTACCGGGCCACTTCAAACTTCAACCACCATCTGCATACATATCCGGAAGCGTTCCTTTCACAATTTCTGCGCTAATCGCAAGCCATGGACACCGGAAGACATGTCAACCGCAGTCCACGCCCAATAACAAAAAAAAAAAATATAATTCAAATTCCAGCTCAAGGCATCACGAAAATTTCACAAGGAAGACAGACGGACAGACATTATAATAACACTACTCGTTCTCCCAGACACAGTGTCTTGCTGGCGGATAACTTTTACCTTCAGGAAGCAGCGCAGCTCGTCAAACGGCCAAAAACAAAACCAGAACAACCACTAAATCAGAAAAAGAGTATACAAATAGTAACAAAAAAAAAAATGATATACTTTGAATTTCCAAATCAAATCGCCTCGCAGCGAATATCCATCATAACCGTAACCGCTTTCATTGATCAAAATCACAACATCGCAGCCTAATGGAAAATGTGTAGCAATTATACTTCAACACCAGACGTCAGATAAAATATTCACGCACAAGCTCAGAAACTGTGGCCGAAGTCCTACCTGCTCCAGTTTGGTCGAAAATGTGTACTTCATTTTTTTTTTCCTTTCGTTTGGATAAATTTCATAAATAACGGAGGAGAAAAAAATCACTCCAACGTAATAATAATAATTATTATGATTTTAGTGTTCTTCCGATTCCGTGTTAAGCGGCTAATGAAATCGAAAGTGGAAATTGTTCACGGGCTGCCAATTAGCTCGCATTTGTATGGGAATCTGCGCGAGTGTGAATGTGTTTGTAATGCATTTTTGTAATTTCCCTTTCGAAACCAGACGCGCACACAACGTTCATCACAGAACGTGATGTCGCGTTCGCGTTGCATTGCCGAGTGTACGTTACCGGCTGTATTTCGGTGGGATGGTGTGCGTTTTCTGGTATTTTACATCCATCAGAAATGCGGGAGACGCGAGAGGGTGCCATTGGCTTGTGAATATGAATATGAGTATATGAATGACGTGAGCGGTGGTGCCACTTTGCAGTAGATCTACTGCAATTTTCGCAAAAAATAAATCTGCTGCCAATCCACTTTTATTCTATGATAAGACTTCTCTTGAACAGCTGTACAACAACCATGCACAAAAACAACCGCTGTAAAGAACGTCTGAACGAAGTCAACTAATTGTATAAAAAAAACATTAAAGTGATTATTAATATAGTTCTTGGCAATCAATCTTTTTTTTTTGTATAATAATGAAAAATCTACTACGGAAAGAACCAATCTACTACATTTTTGTATGATCTACTGCGCTCCTCTTTTTTTTGAAGTGGCAACGCTGGACGTGAGTACTTTACTTGCTAGTGCGTTGAAATGTTGCATAGGCTTTGCTGCGAAAAGCAATCAGGTTCAACGAGCCATGACAAAGCAATCGTACATTGAATAGGTAGTTAGTTGTAGGTGTTTGGCGGATAATTTTTTTTAATTTTTTTATTCAATAATATAGCAATTTATATGGAAGAGCCACTTGTGCAACATTTTGCATTCCATTAACCAATTGAAGTGGAGCGCGCTATGCAAAGTTTCTAGTCACCACAATTCGTGTAACTTCGAAGACTGTCCGCGAAAGTTTTGACTTTATTTGCAGTCCAGCAATAAATCAATTAAGTCATAGTTTGGGTTCCACTTGTTAAGCATTGGACGAAAAAAAAAAATAAAAATTGCGATGGAATCACTAGCTCATTTGGAGGACAGGCAACGATGCGTTGCGAATTTTCCTACCAACATCGTTTGTAGATAGGCATTTGCCTATTTTATTACCGCAATCGAAAGAGGCCGTAACGCTGATTATACGTATGAAGTTGAAGATGCTTCTAATAAGCTCTCAACCAGTTGGGAGGTTTGTTTTCTTGCTAATGACTGGTGACTTTTCAACTATTACCGAGAGCTGGTGACTTGCGTTACGTAATATTGCTGCTTACAGCCCTGTGAAGAAAAATGTGACAAATCGGGAAGGTTGTTTAGCTACGATTACGCATGTCACTTTTCATGTCAAATTTTGACATGCGGACGTCATTATTACGTAAACATTTGTCACTACGTGTGATCGCCTGTGAAGCGTCTGGTCGCAGCGCACTCTCACGAAAGACACACGAGTGACCACCAAATGGTCGAATTTTTCTGACGTCAAAATTTGCCATTAAAAATGCTATATGTTGTCATAGTTTAAGCCTTGGGCACTGTACTTAAGCCACGTGCGTGATATTATTTCAAAAAGATTGATAAATGGCGACTGTTTTTGACGTCTTCGGGAATGTGATTCCCGAAGACGTCAGATTCTGGAAATTGCAAAATTAAAAAAAAACGTAACTCGAGCAGTTCCGGCTTCTAAATTTAGGAAACGTTTCAGGCATTTGAAGGCAAAGATTTATTAAGCCACTTTAAAATTAATCGGGTCTATTTTGTGCACGCGAACTGGTGAATAAACGCGCACGTAATTGAACAACGTAGGTCAAAAGTACTCAGTAATTACACAATTAAAAAAAAAACGAAAGACATTTCAGGTTTGTATGAAAAAATAGTGACAGCTATGACTTCTTGCTTCAAGTATTTTTGAAAACGAACGCAATTCGCGACAGTAATGAAAACGAAAGAAATTTCATTGAGGTTTACGTTTTATTTTTCTTTATACAACTAAAAAAAACGAAGGGCATCTCTGCTTTGTGAGAAAAAAAATAACATCGACAACTTTGACACAAGACACAACCAATTTAACAAAAAAGGTGCTAAGATGTATTTTAAACTAAACTGCAAGGTTTGCGAAAGAGAAAAGACAAACAAAAGTAGCAACATGAAGCAATTCTTCGCTTTCGCATGACTTCTTTTTTTGAAAAGCGAATGTGATTTTTCGTTTCGTTTTTTTACGGAATCCCACATTTCTAGACTTTTTGACGTTACTGACACTTGGAAATGGGTTCATTTGTTGCAAAATATAAGAGTCCCATTCACAAACAATTAGGGGTTGCTCCGGAGCATTTACAATGATACAATCCTGGGTCGGCATTCGAAACGTTTTCGTGTGCACGTAGAAATTTGCAAATCACGAAAACGTTTGATCGTTTCGCCTTACAGAATCTGACCCCTGGTTATAAAAACCTCGTATATGCTGGATTTTTGACAGTTGTTTCAGACGATTTTTTCTTACATCGAGAAACATGTTGATTACTTTAAAAGGAAAATGGCTGACTGAGAAAACAGCTACGACCTCTTACATAACCGATTGATACATCTTTAAGGGCCGTTTGCTGATACGACTCATAGCGAATTTAAGTGCCACATAAACTCTTATGTGACAGTTTATGCCCTGAAAAAAGTTGCCCATAAGTATTTAAGTAGAACTTAAATCGTTAAAAGCTGTATGAGCAAACGGCCCTAAGTGGCAAAAATCTACTACAATTTGATTTCTGTATTTACGCGAAGTGAATAAAATTTCATCGGAAGTATTTTGGAAGGACACTGTTTGCGACTGAATTCGCCCAGGATCGGTCCGTGCAAACAGCTTATAAAACCTGCGGAGATTAAGTTCCGCGCAGCAAATAAATATTTTGACTAAACTTACGCATATTGCTTGTGACAAAAGTTGGAGGTGCTTACCTGCAAAAGAGTAAAAAAAGATTGTATTAGTTTAAGTGTTATAGATGGATAGCTTTATTTCGTAAATAAAATTACAAGGGTTTTGTTACAAAACATTTCACAATTCAGAGATATGACAAGTTATATCTTTCTTCCGAAACATTATTTTCTACGTAAGGGTGATTTTAAGATTTAAATTGAAAGGAAAATACGAAAAAAACCTAAACCTAATTTAGGCTCTAAAAGCAATGATTTAAGAGGTGATTTTGACTCAACTTGAGTAGAGTTTCCTTACAGAAATATGAGCGCGGTTTAGAAACTAAAAATACAAATGTCCACGGCTGAATCGCACGTAACTTGTGCCATTTAACCTTTGGAAAGTTCACACAGTTCTCTGGGTATACAGTCAATCGTGCAGTAGATTTATCACTTTTGTTACTTAAAGTGAGGTTAGACTGGAAATTCAGAACAATTTGCATCGCTCATTAGTTCAAAAGCAGAGTAAGTTATTTATTTGTTGAGTCCTTCTACCACTTCTTTTCTAACACCAGCACTTTCAGACTTGTCCTACTAAAGTCGAATAACAAAGCCGGACTTAGACTTTTGCATCAACGACCACTGAAAACAATTTATGTCATTCTAAGTAACAATTTGGAGCTTAACAGATACCCACCACTGAAACGACTAAGTTGTGGTAATTTCCGAAACGGTTATCTCTTTTTTTATGAGTATGTGTCCGTCGCAAGCAATCCGTGGTGACAGTCATAATATTCTGCTCTCGACTATTTTTCTTATGACATTTTTAGTACGCTGTTCACATAGACCCTGGTTTAGGTAACAGCTATACATTTGGGTTGCTTTAAAAGTCTTAAAACCCAAGTAGGTATGTAATAGAGCGATTAACGTTACCGGGATACTCGAAGCCACAGTCTCACGGTGGCACACATTTCCGTGAATTGGGCGAACGTTACATCAAAAGTCATATACTTCATGTTGTTTTTTTTTTTGTACAGTCTCCGCCTTGCCCGGTGCACTACCGTGAAACGCAACGTCATGCCATTTGCAGTGCGGTAATCATTTTAATGACCCCTAAGTTTGCTTAATTGAAATTTGAACAAAAAAAAAACAAATGCAACTTGAAACTGGTGTCATTTGTAACCGGCATAGTCAGCACGAGGGACGTACACTTCCGTGTGAAGTACTTACGGCTCAGCGACAATGTTCTTAACCTGCCGCATTTTCAATTAATTGTAATCCGACCTCACAGCTGGGACGCAACCACCTGTTGCTGAATGCTCTTGAAATAAATACTTTGAGCTGACAAATTGATGAGACTTGTCTTTGCTGCTTTTTGTACGTCTGGTGGAATTTACTTCCTGAAATTCGGATGGAAGACGGCAAATATAAAGCGACCGCGCCGGGGAAGAGGAAAAGCAAAACGTCACTTTCACTGAGGAGTGTTTGGGTCTTAGCAGATCATGATTTCATGTCGGTGTGCGGAGCTTCGTGGAGGTCTGTACGGTGCTTTCGTTTCGCAGGCGCATTGTCTTGGGTTGCCAAACTCATCTCTCTATATACCTACCTTTACCGGCAAGCTGCCTATAGGTAACTACAGAGATCACAATCAATTTTCGTTGGGAAAAGGTAAATCGATTGATTTGTATCGACAGCATGTCGTTGGGAGAGAGCGAGTGATTGGCTGACGGTGCTAGTTTGAGGCAGAAGAAAAACTGCTTACCCTTCCTATTTGCAAATTTACGTGGGCTTTCAACATGCGAGTAGGTTGTGGAGTCTTTTGAACACGGAAGGTAGTTTTATACTGTTGGTTGACATTTAACCCGCGTTGATGTGGTTGGGCAGTACACCACCCAACTTGACATATACCTGGCTCATTATAAAATAAGAACGCTTCATGAAAATAAATACCAACTGATATGACAAGAAATTGAGAGTCTGCTGATGATAGTGGGGAATAAATCCTTAGCCCAAACCAGCATAAAGTTCTTTTTAAACCCTACAACTTTCGACAGACAAAGAACTGCGAAACGCTATATGAAAGAAATCCAAAAAAAAAAGCAGCGGCGACAGTATGGAACCTTGTGGAACCCCACTTTGATTAACAAACTCAGAAAAACAAGCAAGAGGTGCCAAAGCAAAAGGTTTCTAAATTATTCATTCGATCTGTTGATAGCGATATATGTAAGGGAGGGGTGGAGACGAGTTACCGCTGTCTTCAATTTCTCCAAACATTTTGGGTATGAGTGAACCTAGAGCTGGAAGCTAGGACGACGGAATATTTCCTCGTTTTATTCTGATTTTTTTTTTAGGTGGCTCTTAATCCATTTTGCAGATTCTTCGACAGACACAAGGACTATAGAGTAAAGGCTCTTGTCTTTCTTATAGCAAATTGCCATCCGACGATGACTCCTGTCGACTCTGCGGAGAAGAGGAGGAAACAACGGAACACATACTCTGCGCATGCCCTGCTGTGGCCAGGGGCAGAGTGATCCATGTCCAAAGGGCGTATTTAAGTCCTGCAGACATAGGAAACATGGAACCAAGAAGGGTACTGAGGTTTATAAAGAGCCTCAACAGGGTTAAATGAAAGAGGCCAACACAATAGATCTCTTCTGGTCGCAGTGTACAGGGCCTATTCCTTACAATACAATACAAATTGCAACAGTAGTTCTGTTCATAATGCCACTGAAAGTAAGGCCGCCAATACTTACTTACTTAACGGCCTCCTGACCCGTGAAGAGTCTCTGCTTGACACACTGTAGCCTTCCATCCTCTGCGATACCGGGCACGTTGCTTCCAGTTATCCAGACCAAGCGCTCTGGCATCCGCGATGGATTGGTCTTTGAAACGGAGGTTCGGTCTTTCTTGTCGTCTCGAACCTGGCCGCTGGGGTTCGAAGATCCTCGTAGCTGGAGCATTATTGTCCATTCGCTCGATGTGGCCGAGCCAATGTAGTCGACGTATTTTGGCCTTTTGGACTACATCCACATCTTGGTACAGCTCATAGAGTTCGCAGTTGTATCTTCTCCTCCATTCGCCCTCCTCGCACACAGGACAAAAAATCCGCCGAAGAATTTTTCTTTCGAAGGAGCCCAGTATAAGCTCTCCCTTCCTGCTTATCGTCGGCGCGGCGCCATAAAGCAGAACTGCCAGGATAAGGGTTCTGTAGAGCATACATTTCGTCCTTCGAGTTAGGAGTTTTGAACCCAGTTGTTTAGCCAAACCCAAGTAGCAGCGGTTTCCTAGGGTAATTCTTCGCCGGATCTCCACTAGGATGTCATTTGTGGAGTTCATGTTTACTCCGAGGTAGATAGACTCCTTAACTACCTCGAAATTGTTGCTATCAATAGTGACGTTCTGTCCTGGACAGATGCTTGTTTGTTTGTTGATAGCACGCACTTAGTCTCGTCCTCATTTACTATTTATAAGACCAACGAATTTCGCCTGTTCTTCAATTGCCGTAAAAGCCTCTATCACGGCACGCTGGGAGCGACCGATGATGTCAATATCGTCTGCATACCCCAGTATTTGGACGAATCTGTTGAAGATAGTGCCTTCCGTGTTGACACCTGCCCTGCGAACTATCTGTTCGCCGAAAATCCGGTGCATGTTTGGAATAGTTCGGAGGAGCTACTTCCAAACTGCACTTTGCATCGCGTGTTTTCGAGTGCCACGCGACACAACTGAATCCGAATTCGGCCATCGCCATATAGAGCTCCTGCTTTCAAGTCGATTAATAGGTGGTGTGTCTCGACTTGAAATTCGTTGGTCTTTTCCAGGCTTTGCCTCAGTGTGAAAATTTGGTCTATAGTCGATCTGCCGGGCCGGAAGCCTCACTGGTACGTGCCGCTTAGTGTGTTGCAAAACGGTTTATGACGTTCACACAGTACGTTGGATAGGATCTTATATGCGACACTAAGCAGGGATATGCCTCGATAGTTCTTGCAAGACATAGGACCGCCTTTCTTGTAGATGGGGCATATGGAGCTGATAGTCCAGTCATCGGGCAGGTTTTCTTCCACCCATACTTGGTTGATGATTTGGTGCATGCGCCCTACCAAAACATCACCACCGAATTTGAAGAGCTCCACTGGTAAACCATCAGAGCCGGCGGTCTTGTTGTTCTTAAGTTTTTTTATTGCTAAGCCAACTTCTTCTATACTGGGTGGTGGAACTGGTTCTTCATTGACTGGACGTGGGTCCGCCAATACCATTTTAAATAAAATATTGATGCGGCCGGTCACCACCTCTGTCTATATTCGAGGTCTTAAAAAGCTCACAAATGACAATAACACTCAAAAATCTTGGACAGCTTTTGGGTAAACGTTGCCCATGTACGATCTCGCTCAGTAAAATCTGAGGCACTACTGCCTCTGGGTAGTTCATTTGCATAGCTCAATTCCGAGGGAATTTTATTTCCATCGACGCATGAGCTTTTGAGGAACTCCCTTGAAACCTCACTAAGATCAGCACGATCACTGCTTTCGTCGAGGCCACTCTGTGCAACCTTATCTCCTCAAATCACATTAAAAATTCAACCCACTGTAAGGGCGATCATTAAAATTATGATAATTATGACCGAATTTGTATGCGGTCACCTCCCAGTGACGCAAGCCTCATACAATGCGTCGTGGACTACAAGTGCAACTATGTGTATAGTCATTGAATGCGCCCGATTATGCACTTTCTCTGCGGGGAGTTTTTAGTTTTTTCCTTCATTGTTTTCATTGCAATGGTCATTAAAAAAAAAATCAGATCTTTATCTCAAGAGTCCACTTCAGCAATTAATCAAACACGAAATAGTTTAAAAATTGCAGTATGTGAGAAAAGAAAGAAGACATGTGTAACCACAGGTTGTTGATGCTTTCCTTGTGCGATCATGATGCAACTGCCTATGGTGCTCATAATTAGATTTTTATCAGTGAACGCATTCAAAAGAAACATAGCTGGTGATGGCAAATGATAATGAAATGATTTTCTCAAGTACTTTGAGCTTGATGGACAGCTATTGTTTGACGGGGCTGTGTTGTCAGCTTAATTGTATATGAAAGCTTGTAATTGCCAGGGCAAATGATTTGGATATATTTTCGAAACAGGAGGATGATGAAATGTGAGACGCATTAAGTGGCGGTGCAGATAGAGAGGGTCTTTCAGCAGTGACTATGGATTTTCAATTTTGGAATTTCATCATGCAGCGTTAGAGCTTTCCCGATTGTTAAGAAGTAACCAAATTTCGATAGGGTGTTCCAGTGCTTCTTCTAACCAGTGAATTGGGCAATCGAAAAGCTCTGCGCCCAATAATGTATTCAGAAAATAACAGCTGTATCGAATTTGGGGAGTTTTCATTTGAAATCCGAAGCGAGGTTTGGTCCCGTCTGCATAGACGGTGAATTGAGGAGGAAATAAAACAACTAATTGTACGGGCTGTACAGCGACATCGACCTAGTCAGAAGAATTAAGGTCCAACGACTGAGCTGGCTGGGTCATGTTGAACGAATGGACACGAATGCTCCGGCCCGGAAAATCTTCGAATCCACACCTGCAGTAGAGGAAGACCGCGACCTTAACCAACTTAGCGTGCGAAACTGGAGACAGCTGGCTAAAGATCGTGCTGGCTGGAGACGCTTGTTGGTTGAGGCCCAGGTCCACCCCGGACTGTAGCCCCACCTTAAGTAAGTAAGTCAAGCTTGAAATAGAAATATTTGAAGATTTTTATGGGAAAGTATTTACAACCTACAAACACATCCCTGACCCAACTGTCCTATGTTCCTATGTCCTATGTTTAAACAAACTTCCCGAGTAGACAAAATGTTAATTTAAGTTAAAAAAAAATGTCCTATGTCAAATCTGAGGCCCCGCCAAGTTCTCTAGAAAATGCACTGCACCCTTTTTTCATGAGCGCAGAGAATTGGGCTGTTTTTGACTAACTTCGACTCTAACTTCTGAACCAATTGAGCCAAAAACCTCAAACTCGGAGCTCATTTGACCAATTTTTGTACATTTAACCTGCTTAACCTCAGTTTAGAACTTGCCGAACATTTAGATCTTATTACTTTTCGTAGCTGACTAGTTGCACACTTTTACTGGCCATCTTTTTGACATTTATATTTTTGGGTGTGATATTTTGTTACATCAATCCATTCACAGATGTATTCTTGGCTCCGCCGCTGGTTCTTATAGTTGCTGACAATAAGACCAAAAACCTTTTATGTAGCTCTTTCTACAGAGCTCATCCGATTGAAAGCATCGGGGGAATGTAAGAGGGATCTGAAATATACCTAGCACAGTATTGGTCTCAATTTGTAGATTTTTTTTAGTTCGTTAGCATGCGACAAAAGAACGAAAATGAGAATTTCCGGGCTATCCCGCTTTGGCATGGCATTAAATAGAACTGGATCCAATGAAGACTTAAGTCAAGAGCGAAATCAAACCCTGACCCATCAAAGAACTGAACTACCTTCATCAGATAGTGAAACATTTTTAACAGCTCTTGGGCGAATGTTTCCTGTTTCCCATATACTTACACGTTTTAATAACAGCTCTTACTATAAAACTGCAAACGGTACCATCGGAAGCTGAAAAGTTTTGAGACCGTCCTGGGACCGAATGCTCTTTTCTTTCTCGTTTTCTTAAGGCTTTGCCGAAACCACGGCGATCTTCCGCTGTTTTTTTTTTTGCATTTTTTACTACAACGAGGTTAGGTTAGGTTCGGTTGAGTGGGGTTGTGAGATGGCCATACCCAGGTACTAGTCTAAAAGAAATGCTGTTTAATTCACACATTGTTCCAGTCTTCGACCTAGAACTCTACTTCATCCTACGATTCCTTTCACTGATTTGTTTAAACATTTGAATTCTGATGACAGTCAATTATCTGTAAGTATACAGTCCTCGTTGATTGTTGTTCCCCTGTCAAGAAGTGAACCGATTCGCATTCAATTGTTAAATCAACTACCACTTTCACCAACTGAACGATGAAAACTGGGCCACTAATTCTGGTATACGACAGAGAGCTTGACAGCTGCTATGCGAGTTTGTTGTTCATACCAACTGTGTTGCCAGCAAAACTTTGAAAGTTTTATGTCTGTTACCATTTGGAGTGAAAATTGCTGGACAGATTTTGATGGAACTTTTTTTAAAATGCTCGCTAAGAGCCTCAGAAGACTTTAGACTATGTCCTGTCCATTTTTTTGCGAGTTTTCCTGATCCAAATGTATTTTTTCTGCCTTTGATGCTACTCAAATAAAACTCAATTATTATAAAAAAAAAAAAAATCCCTAATTGAGTCAGTGTCGGCGCAGTGGCTTAGTGGTTAGGTTAGGTTGGGAGGGCAGTTTTGCAGCCGATGCAAATTTCACCCGGAAGCCGTGAAGTTCCATTGTGAGTACCCTGTTAGTGTGTTGGACTACCAAGCGAGGGGTCCCAGGTTCGAATCCCGAGAAAACCCAAATTCCAACTTAAGGTTTTTCCACTGCGCCACCTCTCGCGAACGTCTGACAAACATCCGAGAGTATAACTGTCATGAAAGAGCTTCTCACTTGGCCGTTTGGACTCAGCATAAAATTGTAGACCCCTTCCATTCGTCCCAAAAATAAAAACTCACACAAGACGAATGGTTGTGAGAAGCTAGGCCTAGGGTCCCTACGAACCTGTTGCGCCAATTATTTATTTATTATAATTGAGTCAGTCAACACTTCCTGAAATAGTTTAAGCTGTCAATCAGCTACCGCCTTCATCCAGAAGCTGAACTACGGACCAACATTTTTCGCAGAAAACAACGAAAAAGTGGCATCACTGAACACGTACATTTAAAAACAACTTCTACGTTGTAGGGGCAGAGATTGTTAGGGTTTATTTTCAAAGCCAGTTGGATCTTGGATTTTTTATCACAAAAATATAATAGATACCTATCTGCACTGAGCTAGAGAATGATTTTTGTACAAATCTAGTGAGCGTTCGTTGATCGCCATTTAATGAAAGGACAGTCAAATGTCGGAAAAGGACGCTACACGAGGAATTTCAGTGTCCGAATGTTGTTTTTGACCTCAAAAAATGTATTTTTTCGTAAAATACATAAATAGCAGTGAAAAAAATGCATAAATAAAAGTCCTTACCACTGAGTTTGCGGTGTAAATGATGTTTACGCCTGAATGCTTACCAGGACTACCGGATTTAAACACAGTGCGTCCCTTATTCATTCAATTTATACACCACAAAACTGTAACAGTATAGCACCACCCATGACTAATTAAAAACTGAGCCAACTTACAAACAACTTAGCTGTCCGTCACTTTTGAATAAATTTGAAATTAAATTAAAAAATCGAAAAACACAACAATCCCACTCTAATAACCCTTCCCAATCAAAATTAAGGCCGCGATTCGCAATAAAACGCATCACTTCAACTGTCACACTTGCAATAGAGACGATCTCAAACAATGGCAGTTAAAATGCCTGTCGAACCCCAACAAGCCACTGACATTCCATATGTCCAGTGTCTAACAAAGGAACACGACGACGACGACAACAGCGAAAGGCTAATTAATTTCATACCAAAATAATTCACCTTACTAATTAAATCAAGTGTTGGAGTGTGGTTATTAACCACAATAATAAAAAAATAATAATTTGAATATGTGTCCAATGGCAAAACCCTTGATTTGATTTACGAGGTTAAGATTCAGATTACAGGTTCAATAACTCCGAATTCGCGGTCAAGAGTTGATTACGATTCGAGATTGAGATTGAGATATATTTACTTTTGACAAATTTTCCCTCTCTTTTGGGTGAAGAATTTCCGTCCAAAGACAAGAAAAAAAATCCAACTGCGTAGTGACTGTTTGATTTGAAACCAGGACATTGGCAGCAGACGTTGACCCAGTGCGAGTTGAGTGGTTTCGCCTGTCGCTGATATTAATTAGATCCACTGTAGCAAAGTCGGAAATTCTTGTGTGATTAAGCATTACTATTTTTTTGTTGCGACAAGGTGTTGACTTATGACGGTGTTTACTCTGAAAGACTGGGCAAGAGATTCAAATTCAGATTCAGCTTTAGCGTTTGTCGAGGGTCACTTGAGATGCTGAGAACAAAGGACGCACAATGAAAGTGATTTCAATGGAGGAATTGGGTCAATGGGTTGTTATTGAAAGTCGAAGTGGTTCGCTGATGGTTTGGAGTGAGTTTCACGTCAATAGAGAACGTTCTGTTGGAATAGAACGTTTTAGAAAGGCGCAAAAAAGCTGATAAGGAAATACATATTCCCTGCTCAATTCATTTGAGTAATGAACAATAAATAAATTGAAATATTTCACGATTCTTGCAACAACTACTCGGTTTATCTGATGACCATTGAAACTATGAGGAGTCACAATAAAATGTGATTTATCTGTGACGGCTATTGGCGCATTTCTTGGTGCAACTGTTTAACTTATTGAAGCATGTGGTCTGCCTATGATTTATATTACAGTAGAGCTTGTAGAGAACTTGATGGAACCCTAGCTGTAGTACGAAAACCAGGAGACTTGTCCAGCACGGCTGTAGAAAGACTTTATTTTAACTGCGCTTGAAAATACGTTAAAAGTTCCAAATTATTCCAAATTTACTCCCAAGTGAAAAGACTGACGAACCGTGTCAGGATGTGGCCAGGAAAAAACAACCCACTTTCCAAGCAAACTGTGAAAAGCCATCGCCAAATCAACAGCGATCACCACAGTGATCTGCTCTTCAAGAGATCCATTCGTAACAGAAAGGAGAACACTCATTATCTACGCACCTGTTCAGCAAGGACCAGACAGCGGTCTGCAGTAAGACCCTTCTTTGATTACCTGAAGCAAATACGCTTCGAAGGACATTTTTTTTAGGAGCTAAAATCCTTCTTAAACTCTACAAGTTATGTCCGGATCTACTCATGATAAAATGGCAATAAAAAATCAGGTTAAAATCTGTAGTTGTCAAAAGGGCTGTCACTTCTTAAAGCAAGCCTATAAGAAGAACACTCTTCATAGGACTGTTGTTTTCAACCAATTTCTGAGTAGCGTGGGACTGAATATTGTAAAACGATACTCACGTTAAAAGGGCAAATCAAAATGAGTAGAAATCAGCTGTCAGCTGTCAAATTGCTTGTCGCTAGAGAAAGTATTGCCAATTCGCAATATAAAAATCCATTTTTCTATTGAGTCCTTACTTTCAGTTTATTATCGCAAACAATTTACTATGCAGTTTATTTATTAGGAAATCATTTTTATTTTTTATAGTTAATGATTTAAATTAACTATAAGAAATAAAAATGGTTTGCTAAAAAAAAAATTCTACGCAGCACATTTTTCTATTCCCCTAGCCCCAATTAGCAAAATGGTTTTTATTTTTAGCAAACTATTTTTATTGTTTATAGTAAATTTAAATCATTAACTTTAAAAATACTACACGAATACGTTTAGATATACGCTGTAAGCCAAAATACAGCGACTACATTGCCTCGGCCACATCGAGCAATTTCCAAGATTTTGGAACGCAGTTTAACCGAGAAAAACATTTTTTTTTTATTTTTTTGCAACTATGGCAACACTGTTGCCGTAAAAGCGCCCAAATTTCTACAGAAAAAAAGTCCGATGCAATGATACTTTCTTTAAAGTTCTCGCCGAATTGTTATTTTTTTAGCAAACTCCAAGATTTTGGAAAGCAATTTAACCGAGAAAAACATTTTTTTATTTTTTTGCAACTATGGGAACACTGTTGCCGCAAAAGCGTCCAAATTTCTACAGAAAAAAGTCGGATGCAATGATACTTTGTTCAAAGTTATCGCCGAATTGTTATTTTTTTAGCAAACTCCAAGATTTTGGAAAGCAATTTAACCGAGAAAAACATTTTTTTATTTTTTTGCAACTATGGCAACACTGTTACCGCAAAAGCGCCCAAATTTCTACAGATAAAAGTCGGATGCAATGATACTTTGTTCAAAGTTCTCGCCGAATTGTTATTTTTTTAGCAATTTCCAAGATTTTGGAAAGCAGTTGAACCGAGAAAAACATTTTTTTTTACTTTTTTTCCAACCATGGGAACACTGTTGCCGCAAAAGCGCTCAATTTCTACAGAAAAGAGGCGGAAGCAATCATACTTTGTTCAAAGTTCTCGCCGAATTGTTATTTTTTTAGCAAACTCCAAGATTTTGGAAAGCAGTTTAACCGAGAAAAACATTTTTTTATTTTTTTGCAACTATGGGAACACTGTTGCCGCAAAAGCTCCCAAATTTCTACAGAAAAAAGTCGGATGCAATCATACTTTGTCCAAAGTTCACGCCGAATTGTTATTTTTTTAGCAATTTCCAAGATTTTGGAAAGCAGTTTAACCGAGAAAAACATTTTTTTATTTTTTTGCAACTATGGGAACACTGTTGCCGCAAAAGCTCCCAAATTTCTACAGAAAAAAGTCGGATGCAATCATACTTTGTCCAAAGTTCTCGCCGAATTGTTATTTTTTTAGCAATTTCCAAGATTTTGGAAAGCAGTTTAACCGAGAAAAACATTTTTTTTTAATTTTTTCCAACTATGGGAACACTGTTGCGCAAAAGCACCCAAATTTCTACAGAAAAAAAGTCGGATAACAGAGCAACTATCTTCTTACATTCAAAATTATCCCATTTCGTTGGTGTATTTTGGAGTCTGTTAGAAAAGGAGTCAAATTTGCATTTTCTAGCTCGTCCCTAAAGTCGGCTAAAAACTTGTTTTGATCCGATCTTAGTTAATTCAAGGAGCTAACCAAGCTGCGAAACATCCCCATGCTTATTAGTAAAAAAAATGATCAAGAACGATCGACAGCAAAGTAGGGTTGGACGAGCAGGACACTCATTCCGTAATTTTTCAGACGATTATCGTCGAAACGATATACCTCCAAAAGTAGTAACCAAAATTACGAGTTTGAGACCTTAATCCAATTCATTTTCCATAAATGTAATGAAAGCTGACGATAGTGAAACAAATTCGGGCAGAATATAACTTCTTATGGTCATCAAAGTTTCAAAACGATATCGTCCCCACGATTATTGTTATACGGAGGTTATACCAGAGTTATCTAAGAGACAGACCAGACTCACCACTTTTCCCGTGTAATCGCTGGGCAAATTGTTTGAAAGTGTTTCAGCAATAATCCAATAAAAAGTCGAGTTGATATCCACGGTCACACAGGAGACAGACGAATTATTTTTTGCCCGAATTCACTTTGATCTTCGAACAAATCTGACTATAAACCGCGATCACAATTCACACTATACCGCGCGACGAAAAACTCACCACAACACAAATATTCACACACCTCGATCAGACCGATCAGATGTTTCGTTTTTTTTTTATATCTCTGCCCAAATGTATATATCTTCGGTTTGATAATGATGATGCGCTGCGACTGGTGGATGATGACCTTTTTTCGGATAGCTTTTTGCACAGTTATATTGGCGAATATCTGTTACGAAACGGAGTTGGTTTTTTTGTTGTTGAACGCGTTGTGTATTTCTCTTTTCGAGTATGCTATGAATATTTCCTCGCTTTTGGTGATGTCGTCGAGGGATAAAAGAAAACGAAAAGAATTGAGTTGAGTTATTAGGAAATGTGTCTTCAAAGTGTCATGATTTTATGTTTTTTCCATTTTTTGTTTTGTTGTTGTTTTGATGAAAATTAGTTAATTGATAGTGGTGGTAGTTTTTTTTAAGCTTTATGAAAATTCACTTTCTCTTGACGAAGAAACACCTTTAAGCCGCCACGGCGCGCACCGACAAATTATTATGATTGCTTATGGCCAAGCGATGCAAGCGATATAGCGGATGGATGAAGGAGAGGGGCGATCGAGAGAAGAAACAACACCAGCCAATTCAAGAAAACCAAAGCCCAACCACAACAGAGACCAGCAGAAGATGGAGATACATTTTTTTTTCTCTAGTGAGCGATTTTGTTTTTTCTAAGACAAATAGTTATAGTGTGTAATAGAGGAAACGAAGAAACAAGTATATACCACTCTCGCACAAGGCATAGACAATTTATGTATCGTAAAAAGCACACACACAGTTTATGGAGTTTTTTTTTTGTTTCTCTTGACTTTTCTGCACAGATTGCGGATGGTTTTGATTTGAATTTAGTATTTTGTCACGGTCTGCGGTTGAAAATGAGATACAATCAGAAATGAAAGAGGAATTAACAAAAATTCGGAAGTTTAATTAGTAGGTTGTGCTGTTTCGGTTCTGTTTTCAACATGCAAAGCGAATTCTCAAGGTTTTGTGCCGTGTCGACTGTCGTATGTTGTACACCCCACCCAGGTGGAGCGGACAAGAAACACGAACGCAGACGGCAGACGGCAGACGACGTTTTGCTTATTTAATTTACAAAACAAAACCACCAACAGGCCACAACAGCCACACCAACTACAACAAAAGAAAGAATGTCTTATTGTGTTTCGTATCTTGTGGATGTATTTCGAAAAAAAAACGAATCACTTTTGATTTCAAGCTCGCCCGAGTGTGTATTAAAGCAATCGTGTACTCGCAGAGTATAGTCTCACTTTTCTTTTCACGAAGACCACGAAGAGTGGTCTCCGGTCTCGGCTGCGGGGGGCAGCGGACAACGGAGAAGGTGAAATAAAAGCGAAAACGCGATCAAATTATTACAAAACCTCAAAAAGATACTTGAGATACGACGAGTAACGAGCAGCGTATAGATACGTGTGTGCAGCAGCAGCAGCACTACACAATGCATATATGTAGAGACAATCTGTTGCAGTTAAAAGTAGTGTAAAAGATACAGAAATGTACTGTTGTTGTTGCTGTTGCCTGATTTGCAATATTTCTGTTTTTGTTTCGAGGATTTCATCAAAATGCACACACCTTTAACGAATAGTTGTTTGAATTTGAAATTTCTTTGATTTGAATTTATTTATTTTTTAACTATTATTAACCGAGGGATGTATAGATAGGTACATGGAAAACTAATTTAAACACAATTTTACGAATCGATACGAAACGTCAACCGATTTGTGGCCGTCTACCTAAACTGGTCGGCGCACACTAAAACTTAAGTCTTACAAAATCCAAAGCCGAAGACTTTATTATTCAAATGCGCTTCGAAAAAGAAACGAAAGCTTAAGTTAAGTTTTCAGTTTTGCATGCAAGAGAGGCCGTCCTCATAACAGGTATAGAGAGAAAAAAAAAACAAAAAACATACACAGACAGTTGTTGCCATTGCCAGTTGGTTGACTATGATGACTAGGTGAGACGAGCTTAAGTGAGTGCAAAGCTTGGCTTTGGTGGTGTCTTGAGTTTTAGAGACTCTCTGCTGGGCGGCGCGTTGCAAAAATCGAAATAAAACGCTGATAACTTTGCCGATAAGCTTTAATGGCGGCATGATAAGGAGGGGGTCGCCGTGGGGTAGGTATGATGGCGATTGAGTGGCTTGACGCCGATTGGAGTGGATTAAGTTTTGAGACAAAATGCGAGCTTGACGTTGTATAAAATGGGAGTTTATCTAGGGGCTTCTTGGGGCTCCACAGACGGCAGGGTATATGGGCAGGTTTGAAGGGCTCATTTGCAAACGGTGGAGTAGGTTTGCAAAGCGCGTGACAAGTTAATTTATGAGGCGGAATATTTAAGACGTGCGTGCGAAATATAAACCAACTATTAATTTTTTGTAAGATGTCCCAACAGAGATGTTTGGTGATGGCCAGTATTTGTTGGTACAGTAAACCCCGGAAAAGTTGCGCTCGCTTAAGTGCCTAACCCGCATAAGTACCTTTCTTTTGAGAACCAAAATTCCAAAGATTTTTTTCATATAAAACTCATCTTATAAGCACCTTTCGCGAAACTACCTTTCCCGTTTAATTGCCGTTTATTTTGTATACTTTTGTTGAAATTTACCTGAAAAAAAAATCTTTTAAGTACACATTTTTGAAATCAGCTGAAAAAATACAAAAGTTTTTTTTCCTTAAGCGCTTCCTTTAAAAATCAAAAATAATAATCTTAATCTACTACAATGGTGGAGACTGACTGGGTAGCTGTCACTGTCAAAATTTAAACTGTAATTTTGTAATTTTTGTATAAATTTAAAGATAAGTGCCTTTGGACAATTTCGGGAGACGGAGACTCATTTCAGACTTTGTACATCAACTGCGTTCTATTTGAGCCCCACGACGATGTAAGGTTTCTCGACAAAGCCGCCAAAAGCCAGAAGTCGACGATTCTAGTGAAATGCCAAGAAGCGCTTGGCAGCTCTACAATTAAGAAAGTCGGAACGATAAACAGCTTTTCAAAGAAAGAGAGAGAGAGAGATCTTGAATTTCTATAGGAAAAGGAAGGAAAGGGCGAGCCAAAGCTAAGCTACCCAAGGTTTATCTACGCTCCCTCAAGATGTCTGTAAGATGGAAACACCATAGTTATTATTTGAAGGGTCCTGAAAGCCTAAAAGGTCTTCTCTGCAACACAATAAACGGCAACAAAAGACCGCAATTGCGCGCCAATGCAGTCTTACAATTTTACCCCATATTCGGAATTAATGAAGTCCTATAATTTTAAGCGTTGGTGCCAAAACTGAAGCAGCTTGCAATACTACTTAGCACAATAAAAAGGTCTTCTCTGCAACACAATAAACGGCAACAAAAGACCGCAATTGCGCGCCAATGCAGTCTTACAATTTTACCCCATATTCGGAATTAATGAAGTCCTATAATTTTAAGCGTCGGTGCCAAAACTGAAGCAGCTTGCAATACTACTTAGCACAATAAAAAGGTCTTCTCTGCAACACAATAAACGGTAACAAAAGACCGCAATTGCGCGCCAATGCAGTCTTACAATTTTACCCCATATTCGGAATTAATGAAGTCCTATAATTTTAAGCGTTGGTGCCAAAACTGAAGCAGCTTGCAATACTACTTAGCACAATAAAAAGGTCTTCTCTGCAACACAATAAACGGCAACAAAAGACCGAAATTCCGGGTCAATGCAGTCTTATAATTTTATCCCATATTCGGAATTAATGAAGTCCTATAATTTTAAGCGTTGGTGCCAAAACTGAAGCAGCTTGCAATACTACTTAGCACAATAAAAAGGTCTTCTCTGCAACACAATAAACGGCAACAAAAGACCGCAATTGCGCGCCAATGCAGTCTTACAATTTTACCCCATATTCGGAATTAATGAAGTCCTATAATTTTAAGCGTTGGTGCCAAAACTGAAGCAGCTTGCAATACTACTTAGCACAATAAAAAGGTCTTCTCTGCAACACAATAAACGGCAACAAAAGACCGCAATTGCGCGCCAATGCAGTCTTACAATTTTACCCCATATTCGGAATTAATGAAGTCCTATAATTTTAAGCGTCGGTGCCAAAACTGAAGCAGCTTGCAATACTACTTAACACAATCATAGCCTTGAAGCAGAACTGTTTGAAGCAGTCATGTCAAAGGTACGGCCCGCGGACCATGAACTATCCTCGAGACAATTACCTGCGGCCCGCAATATCAATTCAATAATCTTCTAGTTGATGTTACAATACATTATTATTTCGACTTAAAAATATTTTTATATACTTCTTACTCATATACAGTATTACATTTGGCATTTGACTGTTAATATACCCCGCTGTCATGCTTGAGACAAAAAATGACACTTAAGGAGTTTGAGTTTGACACTTCTGAGTTTAAAGCATAAATTTTGAAACATACTTCTCAACAATCAGTTTACAATAGAAATACATTTAGGTAGCAAAAGAAATTAAAAAAAAATACGGAATAACAAATTATGTATTTTTATTCACAGGGCCGGGCTTAGAACTTATTCAGAGCCAAAAATAAACCTGCCAGTGCAAACTATTTTAAGCGAGCTAAGTGCATCGAATCACAACTTTGTCAAAATTTATTTATCCCAACATGAACTATGAACCCAGCTTCAGAACGTAGTTACTTATTTGCCATTCCCACGATGAAATTATTTAGAAACAAACTGTCACAAATGGTTTGACCAAAATTTATATACAACAGTGAAAGAAAACGCTTACTTTAGACGCCAATAATACGATTTGACGCTTTTCAATTAATCTACTTCCGTTTTTTTGATGGAAAGCAAATTTCACAATACCTACTTATGTATGCAAGTCGTGACATAACACACAAACAGTGATTATTAAATCAAAAATAAGACAAGGCGAAGGAACTTCCCTTTGGCAACAAAGGCAAGCAATTAATATAATTTCGGCTGTCACTTCAACCGATATAAATAAACCGCGTCAACAACCCGCTTATAATAATACGATAAATATCAGCTTGATCTCGATGTGATTTGTATCATGAAAGCACCAATAATAGATACAATAAAAAAAAACAAACTCACAATCCAATCACTGGTTTTGTAGTGCACAAAACCATTCCCATTGTTGGGTGTCGGCACAAGTAACGATTTTAGTCAGTCTTGAAAAAAAGATTCAATTGAATCAGTGTTATAGTTATGACCGATCTCGTCCAAGTGAAAAGTATTGGTGGCATGCGAATTAATAATTGCAGAGCCCCAGGCCAAGCCACTCGCAACCGCATTCGTTTTGTGTGAGTTTTAATTTTTAGAACAACGGAAAGTGACCTAGAATTTTATGCCGAATCTATCTGTCAGAAGTTTGCTACAGGTGGCGCAGTACAAAAAAAGCTTTGGAAAGAGACTTTGACATATATATATACGAAAAAATGGATGTGACTTACAAACGCTTCGCTAAAAGTTCAAAGGTTTGTTCCTAGTTCTTTCAACACGGTTTCGAGATTATTCTGAATGAAAATGTCATTTTTTGAATTGAAAATGCAATAGGTGGCGCTGCTGGGTTTTTCTTTACAGCGTTTCCCTTTGAGTGTCAGGCTGCGTCGACGATCTATCTGTATAGTTGTTAGGTGGCCAAGAATGGTCATGGTTTTCACACCCATCTGTTTTTTTTTATTTTTATATGGTAGATGAAAATTTTACAAGTTACATTCTAAAATGCTTGTCAAATGTTAGCGAGAGTTCTGGGGTAGGCGAACAAAATTGTAAATTATTTTTCTGAAGGTTAAACCTAAACAATTCCGTAATTTTTCAGACGATTATCGTCGAAACGATAGACCTCCAAAAGTAGCAACTAAATGCCAAAATTACGAGTTTGAGACCTTAATCCAGTTTATTTACTACAAATGTAATGAAAGCTGATGATAGTGAAACAAATTCGGCAGTAAGGGAAGACCGCTACTCAGGTGGTACACGCTAGTGGAAGGGGGCCTTAACCAAATTTACGTGCGAAACTGGAAACAGCTAGTTGTAGGCCCAGGTTACGTGCGAAACTGGAAACAGCTAGTTGTAGGCCCAGGTTTAGCCCGGACTGTAGCGCCACCTTAAAAAATTAAGTAAGTAAGTAGGGGTACAAGTAAATGGAACGTTGTAACGTTAGGTACATTTATTTCTGTCATGGATGTAAGAACCAGTCTACCACGTCAAAATACAAGTCTTAAACGAAACATGTTAGATTCGTTTAAGATTCGTACGCGGTTCCAATCAAACGCAATTGATACAAATCGATCGCTACTACACAAAGTCTATAAACGTTCTCATCAAAAATGACAGAAAACGGGAAATTTACCAAAATAACGAGTAACGAGTAGTTCATCTCTTGGCTCGAAACAGCTCATAGAATTTCAACTTCAACTGCTAAATATGTCAAATGCAAAAAGTTGTCAAGAAACGAATTCAAAATCGGTCTTAAAAATCAATTGCACACAAAATAAAATCTGTGAAAATAAAGAAAATTCGGTGCGGTGGTCGAATGTTCTCACAGACCGTTTTATGTGTTCCACAAAGGTAAGTTATATATTTATTTGTAATATGGATTAGATGTCAAAGATGTAAGTCGCTCAAAGTGTCTCCAAGCCTATCCACGTACTTTGACGTATATTTTCAGCTCTCTGAGAGAGTTTCGCTCAATTTTTAGAGTTTGACGGATTTTTAGGGTTGACTCGGGAAAGTACGCGAATAAACCTTTTTTTAGACTAAAATTGACACATAATTGTCATATTGAATGCACCCTTGGCAATCGTTTTGAAGGCAATATTTGACAGAGAAAAGGGCCTAAATGCATTGGTGAATGCGGTTGAACACTGCCTTCTCCGAAATCATGACGGGCCTATTAACTCCACTAGCCAATTGTAAGCAAGTTCCCATTTATGTACAATATTCCAAGCAAATACAACAAAAACGCAAGAATATAATCAAAAGACTCACATTTTTGAAACATTTATCCTAGCAACGTCATCTTGGTTCATCTTCAAAGCTGAACATTGGATCTTTGATTCTACGATAAGTAAACTTGAACTCTTCTCTTTGGTTGTTGCAGCTACGATGGAAGGAATACGAAGGAACCAACCTTCTTCCGACAGCTGTGTTGGATGTGGGTTCTTCTTCCTACTTGTCTGACACTGATTTTCTTTTATTTTCCATTTTGATCTACGTTAAAAAAGAAATTTTGTAGAATTAAAATTCAAGGCAATTTTTTTAAGGAATTTTCATCAAGTATCCAAGCTAAAAGAAAATTTGGTGGGTTCCTATTCAAAGTTGGTGATATAATTTTTTCTTCAAATTTGAGTCCAAAACTGACGTTGCTGTTTAATCAGTCTGTAAGCGGCCGATGCTGCGGCGGAGACCGGCGAATTTCGGCAAAGCCTGGTCACATAAAATGTACGAGGATATCCGTCACAACCATCAACGCCACTAGATAATTTTCCTTGCGCGAATATGTTAAAGCGCTGGCTTATGCGAACAAACCACCGAGCAACAACTGTTGAGGCTCCAGTTCCAATGGCCCTAGTTCCAATGGAAAGTTCTTTCCTCTAAATACTCGTATGTAAGACAACTTTGAGGACACTAATCTGGTCCCATGTCATCCCGAATCCACACTGGTTCGCTACTCTTTAATTTTTGAAACACTCACTAAACTAAACAAAAATTTGTGGAAATCTTCTCAAAGTCACCAAAGTTCCTTGCGACCCAGTCGCGCCCTTTATTACCAACGTAATATCCATATACTCATAACAGATTATTAAACGGGTGCACAGTAACCAGACACAGTCAATCTTCGTGTGCGCCTATTGCACTTTGTGTTATGTTCTCTGCGCGGCGATTGGCTAATTTGTATTGCAGTTCGCTTTGGTTTTAGGTACTCAATTTAACGGACAATGCATCGAACACAAGAGTGTGTGCGCTCCTTTCGAATGGTGAAACAGAAACAACGAAAAAAAAAACGCAAAACCAAGTTTTCGGTTGAACTCTTTTGTTTTCGGCGGTGGAAATTTGTTTGTCTTCCGCCAGATAAAACTGTTTTATGCTAATCGAGTGGAGTTTTATCATTTTTATTGCCCGTGGCTAACCGGTCAAAACTGCTTTGCAGATTTTGTCTTTTAATCACCTCGCAGCATTGATATCGATTGGTGGCGCAGGTACACGTTGTTGCACACACTTCTTGTTTTCCAACACACATTGTGATATGCAGCCGAAGCTGAGTGAATTTGTCACGCACAGCGTGTGGTTATCGCTGCTATCTGCCAGTTGCCACAAGGTAAGTCGATAGATTTTATGTGTGTAACACTTAATAACATTATCTTGGTCTGTTGAAAGAGAGGCGCAATTTATTAAAGTTGTGTTTCTTCGGGTCCCACTCTAATTATATATTTTTTAGTATGCCATTCACCTTGTGCAGACATTTTGCTTTTTGATTTGTTGCTCCAATAAAATTCGGTTTATTGTTTGTGGGTACGCTGGCCATTGTTTTAGCAATCAAACGATAAACCAACCGAAGAGGGGGTTGAGCCAAACTTCCGTGCGATTATATAAAAGTCTTGCATTTGGCTAATAAAATGGCTCAAGTAGTTAAAGTGCAATAAGACAATCAAAAAGCGCAGCTTGGGAATATGATCGTAATTGGGAGAGTGAATTGACTCGACTTGCAATCGATTTATTACGTAGTCCCGAAGAAAATGAGTTCCATCTGATATATGTTCATTTCACAGAAGTTCCATTGCAAAAGTAAGATCACCTAATAGAGCCTTCCGGTGGTAAATGTAGGTACGTAAGCTGTTCAATTTCCTACGTTCAAGATCATGTCGATGGGCCGATTTGGCTCTGCTGCTTCCCATTTGCCAATTTATAAGAAGCGTAAAATTATCTATTTCCAAGGTTACCAAGGTAGCCCCAAGCTACACCCACAGTTAGAGCTGTCTATATGCTAATCGGGCATTTAAGACAAATGAGCACAGGCACGTTTCTACTCAAAATCTGGGTTCATTCTCCACATTCAAACGATCGACAATAATCTATGCAAAAACTGTATGACTTCCCTATGCGAACGCAAAACCTATAGCCCATCGCAGGCAACATCTGGCCAACCTCCTTTGTTCCGTAATGCCCCATAAAACATGGCTCCACTACAGCCCATTACGAATTCAACGTTCTAGACTTTCTTTTATTATCCAAGCAACAACATGCTCATAAACAATATAATTCTCAATACTAATCCCAATTTATTCCATCTCTATTGTATATGGGCAAGTTAGTAGCCAGGAAAAGACAAATGGCCACTCAGCGAACTCATACAATTCCAGTTAAGCATATGCAACAAGAACTCGCGGGTTATATAATCCTTTCGAATACCCCAGACATTAAATGTTCCGTTCGCCGGTCAAACAGGGGAGTGGCTACACCGCCAATGGGTTCTATACCTCTCTGGCAGTTTCATAAATTCATTCTGTAACCGACGTTGTGATGTAACCCGTATGAAAATTATTATCTCCATAGTTTTGCCAAAAATTTGCATATTCTTAATGCACGTGGTCTAGTAAGTCATTTATGTCAAATCCGCAGTTGGATTCCCACGAGTGTCCTTTCACGCATAGTCCAAGCTTTGTATAAAACCGAACCGAAGAAAGGCCCTATTTCCATATTTAATAACCTCGATCGATTAATAATTTTGTTGTTTTATTTTTTTGAAAAATTCTGAATGGGCCCGAGCCACACCAGATGTACCAAACTGTCGGAAATAATAAATCTCTACCCGTAACGAAATGAAATTGGAGAATGGCTATCCCAGTTTTTTTTTTTGTTTGTTCCCCCGCTGATCCAAGAATTATATCAGAAACATCTTGATAATGAGGCGCGTGCAAAATATTTATGTCTCTTTCAAGAACAAATGGAAAAAGACAAAAGAAAAAAAAAACAACAACCGTAGAAACGTTTAAGTTTCGGTTAACCGCCCGCCAAAAACTTGATCTCTGTCAGTAGGTATCTGAAATCAGAAATGGATTTCATTTATGCCGTTTACTATAAATTAATATCGAATTAGAAGGCAGTAGCCGGGAGCCATAAATCATTTTCGCGAAGCAAGAAAGATTTATTTTGTGTTTTTTTTTTTTCTGTCACGGCCAGACGACATGACGCCAGATCCTATCACTTGGGCGTATGCAATTTTTTAATAGTTCTAAACTGCCAGAAGTAGAATGTGAACAATTTGAGGTGGCATATGCGAATATCGTGCAATGGATTGGTATCAGGGAATGGCCAATGGCATTTGGGGATTGGTTTCTTACGCATGACTGGCGGTAGGTGCTTCCCATTGAATGGAAATATACAAACGAGATGAACTGTTGAATATTCATCGATGGGCTAGCGAAAGAATCCATATATCATTCGGTGTAACAATATTTCACGTCACTCAACCTTTTGAATCAAACGAGAAACAAGAGCCTGCGGTGTGGTTTGTTACGTGCCATCGTGTCCCTGTTGCCGGTGACAATAACCTTCCGTTTGGCACGAGTTCGATGGTCGGATCATTAATAATCCACGTGTGGAAGATTTTGAGAAAGAAAAGACAGCGAAATATAAAGCCCTTGATGTCCTATAAAAACCAAGGCTTTTATGGAAAACAAGACACATGAACCAATAGGTCCATTCGGGTCCCCGCTTTCAATCGAAATCACAGTCGTACAAAGTTCACCATTTTTGGCCACGGTTTTAAGAAATAAAAGACAGCGAAATATTAAGACTCTCTTTTAATGAGACAATTAAAAATTTAAGGTCTGATACGTCCTATAAAGACCATGATGGAATGGGACAATAATTACACCATTTGCATTTGCACAAAGTCTATACTCGTTCCGATCAAAAATGACAGAAGAAGAGACAGATTGCAAAGTAACGAGTAACGAGTAATTTTTTTTTGCTCTAGATCTATATAGCTCAGGGAACTTCTTGAAAATCTTCTAACTTAATTTGCCTATTGCGATGAAATATAAACTTAAACCTGCTCAAGATAGGACCTACGTTTTTCTGAGAAACCCATATGGATTGGGGAAGTAGTTTGAAAGTCATGCGTGGAAATAGACAGAAAACAAGCTTAACAATTTCATTTCGTGCTTAGATTGCAACACACTAAATTGCTTTATTTTAAGGTTCCAGTGGACGCTCTAGGCCCGCAAGATACATAAGTCTGAGCGAGCAATTTACGAAATACTGATTTCAAGTCAATGGTCAACACTGTCCAAGCAGGTAGCATTTCAAAACGAAACTCTTATTAGAAAAGTCGTAAGAAATGTAAACTAGTTTAGCCAATTAACACGCGAGAGAATATATTCAAATTCTTTACGAAAGTCACGTAACAGAAACTGCACAAAAACGACAAAGCTAGCCATCCTAATGATGACAAATTAATACACGCTTCTCGATCACGAAACGCGACCATTAAAAGCGGCAAATGAAAAACACACAGAAAACACAATCCTCCACAAGGTTCATATTCGGATTTGAGAATCTATGAATCTATCCTCCAATGGAACAGTTAAATTATAATGGCTCACAGTTGGACACACCATCTGCGAAACCGCAGTCTTTAAGCCGATGGCCGAAAACACACGCGATGTCGTCGTTTTGATTGTTTTGTTGAATGTGACTGCCGTTGAGGTTTTGCTAAGGGTAGGTGCACACATTTGATTGTTTGTCGCGCAGCTGGCAAACTACTCTAATCCTATGACTTTGGAAATATTGCTTGGTCAGGGTTAGCTGAATTTGGCCTTTGTTCTATTTACGAAACATAAATAAATAAAAGAGTGACTGTCACTCTACTGAAATTAATACCGCGGGCATCTGTGACTTTTCTATTCCAACTGTGACTTATTTTTTACGCAACTGTGCCAGAGAACTAAAAAGCAACCCTAATTTCGCGCCGCCGATATATATATGTAAAAATCATATAAATTGGTAAAATAAAAAGCATGGGACAAAACCGGTGTGTATATAGGGTTACCAGATGGAAAAACGAGAATCCCCCATTTTAGGGGGGACAATTTCTACAAACATTTTAACGAAGATCAAAATTCTCTTCGTCTTCAGTTTTGGAAATATTTTCAAATATTTTATTTAATAAATTCTCTAAACTGATATATTCAGGGGCAGATTCCGTACATGAAACTTTGATCTACAAAATAAGTCATATTCTGCTCGAATTTTCTTTGACATACGTCAGCATTCATTACATTTGTGGACAATCAACTCGATTATGCTCTCAAACTTATAGTTCTGGAGGTCTATCGTTTGGACGATAATCGTCTGAAAAGTTACGGAATGAGTGCCCAGTTGTAAAAAAAAACCGCCAATGTGCGCCCACCCTAAGATGTAATCTTGAAATCGGTTTTTTAATAAAAAAATCTGTGATTGACAGGTGAAAGGGAATAAAGCAGCAAAAACACTTTATTAACGAAGTTTACAATTTTTTGACATAAAACCAAAGTTCGGGACGGCTGATTGATGACACGCACACAAATCAAACGAGTCCCATTAGCATATTAATTTTCTGCAGTGAATCATATTTCATATAGTTTGAAAAGAATTTTATGTTACACCTGGGCTCGTGTATACGTCAGCTTCCATAGGGAAGATTGTATAATCGGGCCATTCTATTAGAATAAATGAGTTTAGTGTTTTTCGTTTGAATTTTATTGACAGTTTTTGTGTAGCAGGTGGTGGCTGGACGGATAGAATTCGGCTCAACTGAAATGTTAATTGTTAATGGCATCTCAGTGACATTTGGCAAAATGTCAAACTATGCTGAAAACGTCACATGAAAAGGGCGTATTTTATGTGACATTTTCAACACAGTTTGACATTTCACCCAATTTTACTGAGCTCTAAGAAGTTGCCGCTATATGTGTCAATCGTTTCGTCTGAATGATGGAATATTGCAGTCAAAATTTCACAAAGTTGTGCACACTAAACTAATAGCTATCGTTATATTTAGTTATAAATGACCGGTCATTTGTCAAAATGTCAGATATAGAAAGCTATAATCTAGATTTCCATTGCCAACTTAAATTTGGTTATTATTAATGACTTACTGATCGGTTGGATCGCGATGTCTTGTGTCGGTTCACATCACAACCCTGCGACTAACTTAAACTAACCTAACCTAACCATCTGACAGATCTGATTTTCGCCATCGGAGTTAATGTGCACTTTTGGGACTGTGTGAATCTTGAAATAGCTGATTTCCTTGAATTAAGCGTTCGCAATATTTCCATCTAAGAAAAATATAATTTTCTCTGATTCTTTTATGTAATAGTGGGATTAAAAAGTGTCCGGTCTGAGTGATAAATAAGCTTAGCAATGATGTCAATGCGTGAGATATTAAAATAAGTATGTACGATTCTTTTACGACTTTGCATTAGAGGCTCCTATAAAAGGTCATAAAGTGTTAACATTCAGCGAGTATTTTATGCTAAATATTAAATGTATTAATTATAACAATGAGCTTTAATGTTTATTGTCATTTTGTGGCCTCTTGTTTGGTCATAAATGGTTCTTGTCGTCTCAAGTCGGCTGAATTTGTCTGGACTAGATTTTCGCCGAACGTAAGAACTAAATTGGTCGGGAATGTCAGATTTACTACGTCAGCCAAATAACCGTTCAGTCAAGAAGTACGTGACAAGATTTGTCGGCTATCCCTCCATAAACGTCAACTGAAAAAGCTGTTTACATTATTAATCTAGGACAATAAACATTCAGACGGACGACGCGTCGCCCGTCTATTGTCAAATTTAGCAATGAAGTCTTTAAACTCGTCATTGTCACCCAGAGAAAGTTGGGTGTATTTATATAAATAGCATATTTTTAGACGTTTGTCTTTTCCCATTCAGTGTAGAGCACTGAACAGAACTCGAGCAGTTAAAAAACGCTCTGAACTTATTTATTTATAAAGCACATTTCAGTAATGTCTGTCATATATGAAAGTATTTCTTCTAATTCTTTAGTCAGCTACGCTTTTTAGGATCTACTCTCTTTGCAGGTAAAAAATAATTACAAACTTAAGTTCGACAGGTCAGGTCTGTCCTCTGAAATAGAAATGCAGACGTTTGGATACCTAATTCATGCAAAACGTTAACTAGATATATCGGGACTAGGTAAACGAAAGTGTTGACTTTTCAATTTTAATTGCTTTTGTATGTTCGCGGTTTATTTTGAATTTTGACACTTCGAACTGTCAACTAAGTATGCAGGTAGGATTTTCTTGACTAGATTTGTCGGTTACTCCTCCATAAACGTCAACTAAAAAAAAAACGTGAATAAAAATTGAAACACATCCGAAATCCGAACGGGCCCACTCACCTACTCAGACTGACAGTAACTGTTCAATGCAATTTGTTCTGAGTTCATAGATTGCACAGTAATCATACTCTGAACCAAACAAGGTTATACAAATTCAAAGATCTTGATGTGTCTGAGCTAATAAAGAATTACAATCTTATAAGTTTGACAGGTCAGGTTCTGCTTTGAAATCAAAATTTAAAATGTCTCCTGACAGCGTAGGGGTTTTGTATTTGTATTAACTTTGAAAAAAGGAATCGAAAATATAACCCAGGCTTGAAAAATCCCATTCCATTCAGCTTCACACTTTTGTCAACAGTCCTTATAAGGCTGCCAGCAACTTTATCGCCTTAGAAATCAATTACTAATTTGATAGAAAAAAAAAGAAATACCACTCAAGAATGCAGCGATTACTTTTCCATTCCAAGAATTGCAAGAATTATGTAAGCCATCATATAAATAACATTTCTAGCCAACTGCCATGAGTGTTTGATTTAAGACCGCCGTAACCTTTTATTGCGCCAATATGTAACACACCATTCGACACATACAGTTCGAATCGCGCGCCTGTTTTATGATATACCCGTACTACACATATTTCTTGGCCAAACATTATGCAAGCAGTCTTTCACAAATGCAAATTGGAATTCCTCAGAATAACCCCCGTAGGTCAGCCAGAGAAAAGAAACAAAATTCCCACAAAATGCCATCCTAAGTTCATGTAAACAAAATCTAATCGAAGGCGCAAATTGATTCCAAAAATAATACCCAACCTGGACCGTGAACAGTGCGCAAGGTTGTGCCGCACATTGGGTGCAACCCCTGAGGTTAATAAACAAAAGTCCGGCTGCACAGCTCTGGCAAGAACAACACCATCGGCGCGGGTAAATCTAAATGCAGCGGAACTAATTAAAAACTATTAAGATGTGGATTTTATTCAAAATATCGAAAGATCTATTGCGGATCGGTGTCATTTGCATTCGAAACGTTCCGAATGGGCAGTTGAGGCTTTGGGCGGCCAGTATAAAGTATAATCGAACTCTCAGCTCAGTCATTATGTTTTCGAATCACGTGAAGGTCAACAGATCATCGAAAGAGAACTGAAACCGAGATATGGATCTGTTTCTGTGGCGTAGTGTCTAATTAATGGAAGTTCTGGGTAGTGAGTAATAAGATACGAGTGTGGCGTGCGCCAAAGCACTCGCCTCCTGTTGAGTCAAGGCTGTTCGATGTTGGTTTGTGAAAGAAGTCAAACTGGAGACCCTGCACCTGCAGAGAGTTTTACAGTCTTTCCATTCATGGGAGTTGTAATTTTTACCAGATCACTTTCGATCGGTTGCGTAAGATGGAAACGGTTTCTTGGGGGTTTTATGGGGTACCTACTCGTTACCTGTACAGGGTGGAGTTCAGGTTGCGCAATATCGATTAGCATACGGGTTGTGGTCGATTTTATGATAGTTGTATGTCTAGATTACGGATCAAAGTTCGACGTGGTATCCGGAGTTAGCTAGTTTTTTTTTTTGATTGTCAGGTTCTTTATAGAAAGTTTTCAAATCTAAGTAAGGGTTTCTGTTCTGCAGCTCTTTCTTTGAATTCAAAATCGGAAGCAGCAGAAATGGGTCTGTTGTCAACGAGGACTGACCAATTATGTAAATAAAAATGTACATCCACGAATGGTCTTCAGCTCGACCACAGTTCGTTCCACTGTTGAGGGTTGTTAACTTAGGATCTGGAATTCGTTCCACATCTATTACCTACAACTTGTTTCAGTCCTCTTTCAAGGTCGCTTCATTTAAAACTCCAGCTGAAACTTTATCTCACGCCCATAACATTAAAACAATGACGCGCATTCATCAATAACGTACACAACAAACGCACAATATCATCAACTATTCGCGACTTGGAAACACGACAGCTGTAGAGTGACTTTCTGCCTCTGTTGGTCTTAGACAGACAGAATAATTATGCAAACTCGTGTTGCTAAATTGAGTTCTCTTGAAAAGACAATGGCCGCTATTGCATAACTGGCGGACATGTTAATGTTAACATTACCGCAGTACATATACCTATACAGTCTTGGATTGTTGGGTTTGTTGGTTTTGCTTGAATCGCAAAACTAAAATAATTTGAACACAAACTTGCACCTGCCTGAGGTTTTCATCTGCAGGTTGGGTTTTTTGTTCAGTTGTTGAACGCAAATAAAGCAGATACCACTGGGATATGGTTGACCTAGTGACTTTGAGTGAACAAAATTTGTTTGCTGATATTTGCTCTCTGAATGGTGTCATTATTAGATCTTGTTGTAAATGCGTCTTTCAAATCAGTTCAAATGGCCATAAACTCAACATTTCTAGCATCATCCACAATTCAAAATATTGCATCAGCCCAACTCTAGCTTCGTTTGCATAATATTGGGGAACGTCACGACAAAAGTGACAGCTGTCAGACTTACTAAACTAGATACTTGAACGTCCCTATTCGTGACAGTACTATGACATATCCACATATGTGGGTGACGTAGAAATAGTGAAGTTCCAGACCAATCTAGTCGACTTAAGACAACTAGATTCTTGAATGTGCCCATTCTTTCTTTGTGTCAAACTTTCGATACAAATTTCTTGTCATTGGCCGCATTCAAGAATCTAGTTATCTTAAGTCGACTAGATTGGTCTGGATGAGATGTAACCTGAACACAAAAACTAGATTGGTCGGAAACGTCACTTTTCCTACGTCAGCCACGTACGCGAACTGTCAACTTAGTACCCAGACACGAATTTCTTTGACTAGATTCGTCGGCTACCCCTCCATAAACGTCAACTGAAACAGCTGCTCATATATGACCGATTTCTCCAATCAAAACCGAGATACATCTAATCACACAGCTGTCACTTCTGTCAGACTTACTAAACTAGATACTTGAACGTCCCCATTCGTGACAGTACTGAGACATATGTGGGTGACGTGTAAAAAAGTGACATTCCACACCAATCTAGTCGACGGTAGACAACTAAATTCTTGAATGTGCCCATTCTTTCTATGTGTCAAACATTCGATACAAATTTCTTGCCATTTGCATATGAGTCACCCCGTGTTTAAATTTAACCAAATTAATTAAATAAAAATACACCCTCCTTAGCCCATCTGTCATCCTTCAAGAAATAAACCAACGGATGCCACGGATTTCTTGGAACTCGAATGCAAAATAAAATATTTGTGTTACAAAGAAATTTAATATTCACATAAATTTAGAACAAACACGCAAAAAAATAAACAAAGACTTAATTTACACATCAAATCAGGTGTCAAAGAACTTCTACGCAAGTAATTTTAATAAGCAAAAGGCTTTTTTTTATTCCTGCCCGGTTGACAGCAAAATCAATGCTAATCAATTCAAATATCTCGCCGATATGTGAACCATAAAAATGACCAATCAACTTGTTATATCACAAAAGAAACGAGAGGAATACCAGCTAAATCATATGACCTGAATGGGGAGAATTCAGAATTGCTCCTGACCTAATTACCATAAAATCGAGTTCGAAATAAATTATCTGCCATTAAGTGGGACACAAATTGGAATTCGTTTGTTTGCAAGGAATGGCTTTTAAAGTGTCAAACTTTATAATTTGTTTTGTCGGTTTGGGCGCGAGGAGATAATAATCGCCGCCGCAGGAGTCATTAGTCTTTTTCGAGGTCGCACAAGGTCCTGGCCTCGATAAACTAATCGCAACAGGATTAGTAGGTTTCTGGTCATGCGTCATAGCTCTGGGATTCGATTTATCGAGGTCAGAGTCTGTGATTGGGGGGGGGAGGCGTGGCCGAAAAATCGGCCGGTCTATTGTTTTGGATTTTGCCATTTGCATTATTTGGGCAGCTGCGAGAGGTGTCAGTGACCGTATGCGGCTGTGCGGTTCAATAAGCTCTGCGAAATTGGATAGTAATATGACATGGCGGGTGTTTTGTTATTATGATGGAGATGGTTAGAGAGGGAGACGCAAAGAGCTGCTTGCATTCCAATTAATAATAATCAGGATTAATGGGTTTTTTGTTTTTGTTATTGAAAAGTGATATCCCTTTGTGAGAAAACAAATCAAACTTGATATGAGTAGGTTTTGAAGCTTAGAAAGTGTATACGTGTGTCGTTGACTCTCGGGGGTAAGCGATCGACACAGGTTGCCAGCGAACTCAAATAGGATGATCTCAGAAGAGAGTTCGATGGAATATTACCTGCCTTGGGCTCGGGTCTTTGATAAATGCACTGCTTTCTTTTTGAAAGGATTAAACTTTCAGATCAGGGGCCTATTGCGTCGTCGATCTTGCCGAAAAGTTGAAAATACAATGGCTCGCAGAAACCATGCTGGGGTCTTCAACCAATTTGGAGTGTGCACTTGAAGGCCAGTAAGAAAAGGATCGTGTTATCTGGAGAGGCGCATTGGTTGAGGCGCAAGACTGTAGCGCCTCCTAAGTAACTAGGTAAGTTAGGTTAGGTTGTAGTTCATTAAATCGTAGAGCATTGTATGAAATTAAGAAGCTCCAAGATGGATTTTTATTTTTTTATATTTAGAAAACCGGGCAAGAGCCTCCTGCTCGCCTTTAAGACCGTTTGAAGTGATGAAACCGATCGTAAACTGCAGCACTGATATATGCAGTCTGTAGAGGGCGGTCAAACTCTTACGAGATCAATGGTCCACCTAATGCTTGCTCCACCTAATGCTTGCTCCACCTAATGCTTGCTCCACCTAATGCTTGCTTTAGCGATCGGTCTACCTAAGGAAGGCACCTTTAGATGAGGTTGTGAAGTTTTACGGACTCATTTGCCGTCAAATTCCCTGGAATTCCTCTCTTTCTCTTTCCCGCACACCGCACACGGCAAAGGCGATTATTGACCTATTACGTCTGCCTAAAAGTGACATTATAGACTCTAGAGCTGTCTAAAAGTTTAGAACGGCTGTAAGTAAGTACACTTGGAATTTTCGCTTAAAGCTTAGTACGCTGCTCGAGCTAAATTTTCGCTCCCATACAAAATTCTCTCCAAAATTTAGCTCAACTAAACGTAAGCGAACCCATTTAGCTGAGTGGTACGCAGCTCGAGCTAAATAATCAAACTTTTGTTTCAGAATGTACTTCATGTGCCTGTCAAAATGTATGTCAAAATTTAGCGTGCCATTTTTTAATGCGTCAGCACATTTTTCCAAGCTAAATTGTGACAGATCGTTTTGTATTTGTTGTTCTGTTCCGGAAAAGTATGCAAGGATAAGCTTTTTTAATCATTTCATGGACGAGAAGTACCTAGAATCAGAAGTTGTAGTTGAAATAAGAGAGAATTCAATTTTTGAAGGAAGTTTTTTCAAAGAAGAGCTGTTTTCTGTGACACTTATCTACGGCGTAGTCTATGTCAAAATGTAGCAGATCAAATTTAGTTTAGCTCGAGCAGCGTTCTACGCTTAACTGCCAACAGTCGGTGTCCTGCGTGGTTCGTCAAATTCAAACATAATTCAGCGCCGTATCATGCGAGTGGATTGTAATCGACTATCGATGAGTGCATTCAACTTCGATGTCAGTGCAGACATTAATTTTGTCAGCAAAACACTCTGTCAAAAATTAAACGCCAAACCGATTATTTAGTAGAATTAATCGATTGTTTTTAAACAAGTTACTGATACAAATTGACCGTGTCAATTTAGACAATAATCAACTGCCCAAAAGATCTCGTATACAGTATCACTTGGTTATTTTTAACAGAAACTTGATCGTTTTTGGCCAGACGATTTTGCTCGAAATGGGTGGACAGGTATTTGAAATTTCCAGTCGAAATGAAGTTAACATTTGTTCGGTTTTAATTAACCGACTAATTGGGTGTAGAAAATTTCGTAAGGTTTATATTAAATCGGTTAAGTTGTCGCCTTTAACTGGGATGCCAGTTGGGTGTTATATCAACAATATTTGTATTGTATTTTGGGCACATTTCGGGCTTTAGATATTTTACAATTAGAATACTAAAGACTGCCCATTTATAACAAGACAAATTACTCGTCAAAAACACCCTGTTTTATTGAACATTTTCCCCCGTAAACAAGTGTGAAGGGGATTTTTCAGCAAGCAATTCGCATACCTAGTTCATGTAAAACGTCAACTAGATTTGTCTGGAGTAGGTATGAGAACACGTTAACTAGTCAACTTGAATTGTTTTTGTATTCTCGCGGTTTATTTTAAATGTTGACACTTCGAAATGTCAACTAAGTATGCTGGTACGATTTTCTTGACTATATTTGTCGGCTACCCCTCCATAAATGTCAACTTCAACTTGAAAACACTATTCACATAATTGGTCATATAAAATAAAATTGACGTATAAATCAGTCAGCTGTCAGACTTGCTAAACTAGAAATCCGAACGTCTCCAATGACTATATTCTTCTTGATATCTCCGAGATTAGAACATGAGAAGTGTTTTGACAGCAGCAGTTCAATGTCCTGTGATGTTGTGTCCATGGCACTGCTGTCAAACTGCATCAAGTCAATAGCCGCATTCAAGCATCTAGTTATCTTAAGTCGACTAGATTGGTCTGGACGAGATGTAACCTGAACGCAAAAACTAGATTGGTCGGGAACGTCACTTTTCCTACGTCATCCACATACGCGAACTGTCAACTTAGTACTCATTCACGAAGTTCTTGACTAGATTCGTCAGCTATCCCTCCATAAACGTCAACTGAAATAGCTGCTCACATGACCGATTTCGACCAATCAAAACCAAGATTCACTTAGTGAGAGAGCTGTGAGACTTACTAAACTAGATACTTGAACATCCCCAATGATTTTAAACAAGAGGTTACTAGTTGAATGTTGAATCAAACTAAAGATGGAGACCAGTCTACCAGTAAAATATACCAATTTATACCACTTTATCAGAAATTGTGACTGCGAACTGTTTTATTGAACATTTGTCTACTTTACTTTAAAAAGATATGTGTTCAATAAAACAGGCCTAGTAAGGAAGTTACTTATGTCAAAATGGTAGGTAATTTACTCCAAACTGAAGGTCAGTCTTTGTAAACAAATGCGCCTTTCTTAAAGTTTGTTACCATTTTGAAGCAACGCAAGTTCATTGTTTTACCAACTACACTGACACACTTCCCGTTGGATGAATGCGGTATTATAATAAATTTCTCAGCTCCAACATGAATATTAATTACGTAATATTCTCGCCATTATATTTGGTTCCTCGAAAATATCATTATGTGAGAAAGAGTTGATCACGTTTACCAACCACCAATAGTCAAATGATTGATGAATTAAACAATAATGCGTACAGTGGGGAAATACTTCTATTGAATTAGTAATTGGATGTAATTAGTTTTGTTTCTGGAAACCTTGAGTGTACTTTTATGCAAAAATTTGGAAACAAATAGAGTAACCTAACTCGGAAGCATAAACGTATAAAACACGAGCCGATATCGATCTGAACTTTTATGAGGTGTGAACTTCATTCAAGTTTATTCAGTTGCTAGGGTTCAACTTTGATGTTCTCAAAATAGTTTGGTTAAAAAGAAAAATGTAAAAATAAGCGTGCGTGTTTGAAATACGCTTTTATAAGAAGTCGTTAATAAGGAGCTGATTTACTAATGTCACGCAAACCACAAAATTAATGGTAAGTAACTATAAGTCAATTAAGACCTCATGCGTGATGACTGATGATGAATCGTTGCCCTAGGGCGGGCTGTTTTTAAAAGTGCGCAACCTGTCCGAATCTAACTTCTGCGAAAATTGGTAGGTCTTAATGGCTTTTGGGTATCGTGTTATAGGTATAAGTTTTAACCAGTTTGGGATCAGTTAATTAGAAGGAATAGTTGAATTTGCATAAAATTGCAGAATGGTGCCCGTCCAAATAGTTTTGTTTGACGTGGGTGGCACTAGTGCGCACTGAGAAATGTCAGCTAATTTTTACGTCTGTCAAAAACCCTGCACAACATTAACAAATCGGCTGCTATATCCATCGCAAATTTTGCCCTGAAGTCTGTCAGTTTTTGACATTTCATTTTTTTTCCATTTACTGTTAAAAATTAATGAACTGAATTCTGATCTACTGCTTGCAATAATGCAAATAGTTGATAAAAGTGTTTGCCATGAGTTTGGAAAACAATGACAGCTAGCGAACTGACAACGAAACTCAGCACTGAATTCTTGCCCCGACAAATTAACTGGGGTCAATTCAAGGCACAACTTGGGTGACCTAGAAGTCATGTCAAACGCAGGTAGGTTTTCAGTCAAACAAACCTAATGGTGGCTTCATAGCTTCCTAGCTGTTTAAAAATATAACACAAACTGTATGCAATGCGCCAGTAATTACTGTCTGCCGACCTATTTTCGCCACCTTAAGAACTACGCTTTCTTGGGACTAAATTCAACGTCTTAGTTAGGTATTTCACTGGCGGCTTTACACCCAGAGTCCTAAAACTCTCCACAAAGCCCAAAATTTTGTTTATCACTGACGTATCTACCTCTAATTTCCTTTTATGGTCGCCGTGTGCTGTCATTTAGCAGCGTAACATCTAACCTCACATGTAACATACTCTCTCTGCCGCAATTGAACGATCAAATCCTTCCTGATGACCTACTCCTTGACTAGTCTGACTGCCAATAACTCCCTGTCTCGAGAATCGTGCTCATCGATGGCTGACACTGACCACTGGCAGAAGCGCAGACAGTTATTAATCGGCACTTTGAAAAACTCGATGTTTGGGGTCAAGATCCATTCAAAACATGCCAATTCTGGTTGTAAGCCATTGAATAGAGTAACCTCTCCATAAATGGCCACAAACATCGACAACTGATGTTAAACAGACACACGCCCATAGATCTGAACACCTCGGAAGTAGGTATTGCTTACCTCGCTTCCTCTAGCCACACGCAATGGCATAGCGCGCCTTTGAAATCACCCCCAACTAGCCATACGTGTCAGGTTATCAAGATCATTACTTAGAAGGATGTAGTAGTCGGCAATTAAGCTGTTAATACATCGGAATAAATTACGATATGCGCCCAGCCTTAGCGCCAGACATGACATATGCTGTTGCTCTGGCGGCTGGACTGGTCATTAGATCAAAATTTAATCGCGCATCACCACGAGCACACAAACCAAATGTCAAGACCAAGATCGTTCGGCTAAAGTGCTAATTGTGCAAATGTTATTGAGGGGAATATTGACAGATAGTTCAGCCGGTGTGGCATTGCGTTGGTGGCATAATTTAGCGGTATATTGCAGTTGCGGGTATGTCACCATTAATTTCTAATGACTGAGAGGGTGGTGTGCATTTGCTCATCTAACCGGAAGTGGTGGGATTTTCGTGATTGTCGGGACATGCAACGTTTTATCACAAAAATATTTGCATCTGTGCTGTGAGGTCATTCGTTGTGAGGTCGGTCTCTGTTCTGAAACCTCTCTGTAGAAGGCAGGTAGCTTCTTAATGTCTAAGGAAGTAGAGTGATCTTGAAGAGTTTCACTTTAACAGTGTAGTACGGAATGCTTTTCAGATCATTGGTCCAAGCTGGCAGAGGTCGCTTTAGAGATGCAAAGTGCTTTTCCTCATGCGATTCTTCACTCATCACGACACTAAGGGACTAAAATTATGAACAATCGCACTTCAGCGGTGCGAATGATGTGGGTAATGTTCACTCGTTAATATTTCAAGTTATGAGTTCTAATTTCGGCGACGGAATAAGCTTCGGGGGAAGTGTTTCCAGTAAACAGGACTGTTTTTATTTTCTGCAACTGAGAGATTGCCCTTGTCTTTCTACACAAGGCCTTATTGGCCTCTCCTTTTCCGGATTCCGGCACTTAAAGGTGTGTTAATATCGACACAGATTGCACTGATGATTGACGTTTGTGGCTGGCAAATTCGTAAGTCTAATCTAGGACGCTTCCGGTGCTTTAATATACAAGGTGGGCCAAAAGAGATCACCCTATTGGAAGATGATCTTATTTTTGCAAATGCCCGCCAATGTCAAATCTGTTTTGACATTTGTGGACTAGACAGATGTAGAATACAAGTGAACAAGCCATGGAGCGATACACTCCCCAAGAACGCGGAATAATCGTGTCTATTTTTTTGCGTAACAATTCGTGTGTAGTGTTGGCGCAGCGCGAACTCCGTCGCCGATTTTACGGCCGTCCGACACCGACTGCGCAAACACTGCGCCGTTTGGCCGCCAACATTGAAGAGTATGGGACCACACGAGTGGCCGGCCCCGGATCACTCGTTGGCCGGAGAATAGACCTGTTTTTTTGAGCTTCGTTCTCAGCAAAGCAAAGTATAGTAGGATTTTCAGCACGCAATTACAACAACTACGCTCTACTTGACACTTCGAGACTCGCAGTAGTTATTGTAATTTGTGTGCTGAAAATCTTGCTTTACTTTGCTTTTCTGAGAACGAAGCTCAACAAAAACACGCCTAATATCGCCGCTGTTGACGAGGATGTCGAGCTGTCGCCGGAAACATCGACCAGACGCCGTGCCTCGCAATTAGCCATCAGGCGGTCGTCCCTAAGGCGAATTTTGGTCAAAGACTTGCGCATGTTCCCGTACAAAGTCCAGTCCGTGCATCGGCTGCTGCCTGTCGACCGCCAAACGCGTGTAACCTACGCCCAAGCCATCCTCAATCTCGAGGACGAAGTGGACGACCAAAATCATAATGAGCGATGAGGCTCATTTCCACCTCAGCGGCTACATGCAAAACTATCGCTTCTGGGGCACCGAAAATTCACGAGGAATGCACTAGGAGCCATTACACCCGCTCAAAATTACTGCATGGTGCGCTGTTCACGCTGGAGGAGTCATCGGGCCATTTTCTTTCGAGAACGCCATTGGTCAAACGACAACAGTGGACAGTTTTTTCGGCCGCAATTGGACAAATTAGGACTGGACGACATGTGGTTCCAACAGTACGGAGCTACGGCACACATTGCGCGAGCCTGCGGGTTGCCTCATCTCTCGTTTTGGCGATTTGCACTGGTCCACAAGATCGCCCGATTCAACCTTCCCGGATTTTTTTTTTGGGGTTTTTGAAGTCCCGTGTTTACGTGAACAAGCCCCAGACCCTAGAAGCCCTCAAGGATAACATTCGACGCGAGTGCGAGAATCTGTCGCCCGAAGTTCTCGCCGAAGTGATGAAAAATTGCATAAACGAGCCCGTATGGCTCGGCGCCCATTTGGCCGATATCATCTTCTCGACTTGACCAATCAAATTCTAAAGGTTCAAATAAGCGTATTCAAAAAATAGAATCGAAGTCTCAGAGCCAAACAACATCGGATGGCTTCTTTTGGCCCACCTTGTATATTTCTTTGACAGTTGGCGACTTTTTCTTCTCGTTAGAGTGGCGACGTTCAACGTTCAATATCTAGTTTGACAGCTGTTTCAGTTGACGTTTATGGAGCGGTAGCTGAAGAATCTAGTCAAAAAATTCGTGACTGAGTACTAAGTTGACAGTTCGCGTATGTGGATGACGTGGGAAAATTGACGTTCCCGACAAATCTAGTTTTTGCGCCCCGGTTGCATCTCTCCAGACCAATCTAGTCGACTTAAGATAACTAGATGCTTGAATGCGGCCATTCTTGAATGTGCCCAGTGTCAAATGTCAAACTGAATCGGAGCGGTACAAGAAAATGATCCGAGTCAACGTTTGCCTAATAGAATCAGAGTACCCGCCTATGGATACAACAATCAAAAACAGCAACAAAAGCGTTACAAAGAAACATGGGGCATACGAACAAATGTTTGTTTTAATTTATAATTAAAAGACAAAAGTTATAAGGTACAACTAACGGTAATGGAATTATAATTAAAAAAAAAAAAAAAAAATATATAAATGAGTGGGCGCTGTCGGTGGATGATGTTTTTAATCGCTGTCCTCGAGATCGGTGTCTTCTTCCTCCTCCTCCTCATCTTCGTCTTCATCATCATCCGCCTTAGCTTTGCCGGCTTTTTTTGATTTGGGTCCGGGTTTGGCCTTGGACGCTGGTTTTCCCTTTGTCGCCTGTGGAGAGGGGAAAGCGATTAAATGAAGTTTACCAATTTGAAATCTACACAACTACCTTGCTCTTGGTCTTATCATCGACAGGCACTACCGGATCATCTACCACATCTTCGTCCTCATCAGATTCATCCTTCTTTTTGGGCGCCGCCTTTGCGTCTGGTTTGGTCCTTATCGACTGTGGAAATGGAAACCAAGTCAACAATAAGCTGAGAAAAATGGAAAAGTGCCCAAACCCACCGCTGCCTTAGTCTTCTTCTTCTCATCTTCAGATTCAGCGCCTGATTCGGGTATTTCTTCATCATCGCCCTCGGATTCGGACTTCTTTTTCGCGTCTTTCTTCGGTTTTTTCTTGTCGCCCCCGCCGGAACCATCCGACGATGATTCATCGTCTGAGATGTACTCCTTGCTCTTGAAGGAACCACTTAAAGTATTGGCTGCCTTCTTTGTGGTTGACTCCTTCTTCCTCTTCATTGATTTTCCGCCCTCATCGTCGCTGCCGGCTTTGGCCGCGCCACCAGACTCGTTGTACTCCTTCATTTCGTTGGCATAACGCAGCTTGTCCTCGTTGGCCTTCTCTTCCCACTTGGTTTTGTCCTTCAGCTCACGCCACATCTCGCCAGCTTTTTTAGCGATTTCGGTGATCTTAATGCCGGGATTGTCTTTCCGGATTTGCTCCCGAACTTCGTTCAGCCAGATCATGAACGCCGTTGTGGCACGCTTCGGCTTGTTGGAGTCCTTATCCTTCTTTTTGATCCGCTTAACCACCTTCTCCTTTCGCTCCTTCTTCTCCTTCTCCTTTTTGTCCTTCTTCTCTTTTTTCTTCTCCTTTCTCTCGGCGATTTCGGCATCAGTGCCAACACCGCCGCCGCCGCCGCCTCCACCACTAGCATCACTCTCATCGGACGACTCACTCTGTGCATTACTGTCGTACTCCTCGGCGACATCCGATTCGTTCTCATTGGGCTTGAAGTCCTCGTCGGTGGATTCCTCCTCTGAGCCCTCATCATCGTCCAAATCGGAGTCCTTCTCGCGAGCCTCTGCTTTGACACGAGCCAGGTACGCGTCCGGTTCGTTTTCATTGTCCGAATCGCCAAAGTCGTCTTTGTAGGCGCCTTTGTCATTCTTGCCTGTGTTCTTCACGTGCAGCTTCTTCTTTTGAATGAAATCAAACAGCTTGGCGTACTCCTCCTTCTCAATCGAACTGAACGTGTGCACTGTTCCCGATTTGAGTTCGATTTCGAAATCAAAGCTACGAGTCGAACCGCCGCTACGAGCAAAATTAACTGTTGCAATCTCCTCGAACCGAATGTGGATGGGCGGCTTGTGCACATAGATAAAGCCACGTTCTAGCGGATAGAGATAGCCGGCAGCGGCTTTAAAAGAACAGCCAACTGCTGGAGTGCCTGAGTGACTGCGAAACAAGGGAAAACATTACGCATCGGGACAGTTGAATTGAAAACGGAATATTAGTCAGGGTTCTGAAGGCAAAAAGAAACTAAAAAACAGTTGGCGAACATTGAAATGCGAACTGCAAGTCCAAAACCAGGGCGTACCACTTTTGGGGACCGGAATACCATGTGTAAGACATAATCTACCTAGAGCCATAAATAGTTCGAAAGAATATTGTTCAACTTACCCCATAAAGTTGCCCGGTCCGGTAATCTTCCTGTTGATCAACACCTTCATGATCTTGCCCATTACCTCGTACACCGGCCCGGACAGCTCCTTTGTGATCTTGTTGTCATATTTCTCCTTTAGTTCGTCGTCGGTGAACGGCAGTTCAATGGTAATATCCTCCTCCGGCCCGAAGAGCAACACCAAAAAGTGATATCTCGTCTGACCCTGCTTAATCGGCGGATCCAGCGACAACACAAAGAACATCTGCCGGTTGTCCTTATGCGGCAGCAGGAACAATCTCAAAACCGTCGACATGGGGATCTTGTAGTCGAAAGTCTTACCATGCAATTGGAAGAAGGTCGAGAAGATTTTGATATCGTACCGACCACGAGGGGTCAGGCAATGGATCTCCCTGAATATTGATATAGCATCGCCCGAAACCGATATAACCGACGCCTTGTTCATCACGTTGTTATGGAAACTCTCCACTGGATCGTTCTCCGCTGACTCACTTGTCGGTATATGGAAACGCATCTCCATCAGCCCCACGGGGGCATCATCATTCTGATGAAATTCCAAAGTAATCTCATTCTTGCCCGTGTTGCACTGCGACACATGATTCAGTGGAATCTCAAAGGATGTCTTCACATCCATGTCGAAGCTGAGCACGGAGCCATTGAATTTGGCGGTGCCCCAGTTCCAGCCTCGGACACACAGCTCCTTCTCCAGCATATCCATGCTGTAGTGTTTCTTGAAAAATTTTGCAATTTTCTCGTTTTCACCGTCCTTGAAGCCAGTGAAACGATGGAGAACTCCGTTTTTTGTGAACACTCGGATACCCCAGGAACCGACGAATTTCTGCGAATTTACCAGCTCGATGTCGGACGAGTTGATTTGTTCGACTTTTCCCGTTTTGTTGTTCTTGAAGACAATACTGGACTCGCCGAGTTTGATCCGTCCGGGAGTCTGAAAGGAAGAAGCGTGTTGTTCATGTGATTTTTGTGGTATTTTGGTGGACTTACCATAACTCCACGGACTTCTGATTGGATATCATTGTACTCTAGCGCTTCCATTTTGTGGAAATTGAATTTCACCAACTTATAATAAACGAGAAACTTTTACAATTCAAACACTTTATGGAATATAGGTGATTAAAAACAACAAACTTTTCGCGGTTTCACGTCAAACAAATGCGGCGGATAACTGCAGCTGTAGGTTATGTTTGTGGCAGAATTTTTTGACAGCTATAGATGTGCGAGGGAGATGTGGACAGTGAATGATGCCTTTGGGTATAACAGAAATTTGAAAATTTAAACGGTGCTGCAAATGGTTTTAAGGGGGATTTAAGCGTTTGAAAACCATTTAACTGCAGTAGTGATGAAAGGAAAAAGTTCCAAATTCTCGAAGTGAACGTATTGCATCTTTACACTCTGACATACCTATCTTTACAAACAATGAAATTCACCTGCAAACTGTTATAACACATCCCCCTAACAGCGGCTCAAATTGAAAACGTCTATTTCATAATTTGCTGAACACACACGCTACGACGGCTGCCGATATCAAAATCAGCTGTAAAGCTATATACAAACTTTTTTACGGCGATGCTGATGAAGAAAATTGTTTAATTTTAAGTGAAACCATTTAAAAGTACCTTCAAACCCACTATGAATCGTTCTAAGATAACATTTGGGAAAATAAATTTAAACCTAACCAAGCCAATTGTGCCGCCAGAACCTTCTAAAGATGCTGATGAAATCCAGTCTACCAGCCAAGGTATGTGCCATGTTTTAACGATCTTCTGCGGCAGACAGTGATGTTAACAAGTTCCTTTCAGGGTTCAAAAAGATCGGCAAAGAGCAAATGATTAAGCAGGTCGAAGACGTTACCGATGATCTCGAGAGTCAGCATTTAAAGGAGATCATGGGAATCTCCGGTTTTGGCAGGAAGGCTAAAACGTTCGACATCATTGTAAGTTAAGAGGTATACTGGTTTATTGTATTTTGAGATGTTTTTTTCGCGTATGCAGGCAGAAATTGAGAAGGCAAAGCAAATTGCTCCCGCGCTTCCTGACACCAACGATGGCGATGGGCCCAACGAAGGCGAGGATGACGACACCATCGGCCCACTGCCACCGTCCGACGTAACAAAGAAGAAACTCAACTCGGACGGCGAAGAAGAGGAGAACGACTCTGATGACGAGGACAATAACTTGGAGAACAGGATTCCGGACTCGCATGAGGTCCAAATGCAGCACGGTAGTCGTGCAGTGTTAGCGCTTGCTGGAGATCCATCTGGAGGCCGGGTGGTGTCTGGTTCTATCGACTATGACATGTGCTTTTGGGACTTTGCCGGAATGGATTCGTCGATGCGCAGCTTCCGCACCATACAGCCGTGTGAGAACTATCCGATTCGGGCTCTGCACTACTCAGTTACGGGGGACATGATTCTCGTTGTGTCGGGAAACTCTCAGGCAAAGATACTCGATCGTGATGGATTCGAAAAGATGGAGTGCGTCAAAGGCGATCAGTACATAACCGACATGTCCAAGACTAAGGGACACACAGCTCAGTTAACGGCCGGGTGCTGGCATCCGTTCACCCGCGAGGAGTTCCTCACCTCATCTATGGATGCGACGGTGAGGATTTGGAACAACTTTCGTTCGAAGGAGCAAAAGGTGGTGATCAAGACGCGCGCCCAAGGTGGCCTCAAAACCGTGCCGTCTTCGTGCACATTCAACCGCGATGCAACTCTCATTGCAGCTGGCTGTGTCGACGGATCCATACAGACGTGGGACACGAGGAAGATGTTTGTTAATACCACGCACTGCGTGCGCAACGCCCACCAGAAGGGAAGCGAGATCTCGTCGGTGGTGTTCTCCTATTTGGGCCATCAAATAGCGACCCGGTCGTGCGATGAAACCTTGAAACTCTGGGACCTGAGGTCGCTTAAGACAAGCTTGCACTCATGGGATGGGCTATTCTCGCGCTACGATACAACAGACTGCTGCTTCAGCCCCGACGACCGCATGCTTGTCACAGGGGAATCCCTACCCAAGGGCCAAAAGGAGGCAAACCTGCACTTCTTCGACGCCCAGACGTTCGCAGCCATCAAAACCATTCCAGTGACCACCTCACACATCATTAAGACCCTGTGGCATCCCAAGCTGAATCAGATATTTGTCGGCTGTGGCAATGGCGTGGTCAAGTGCTTCTACGACGAACGAAGAAGCTTCCGCGGAGCCAAGCTATGCGTCGTTAAGACCTACCGCAAGAAGAAACACACCGAGATGGTTGGTGTGACCCAGATTATTACCCCACACGCCCTGCCCATGTTCCGACAGGAAAAGTCAAAGTCCAGTCGCAAGAAGCTAGAAAAGGATCGTTTGGATCCGGTCAAGTCGAAGCGACCCGACCTGCCCATCACCAGTGGACAGGGTGGTCGTGTGGCTTCCTCGGGCGGAACTCTCAGCTCCTACGTCATTCGCAACCTGGGTCTCAGCAAGCGAGTAGACGACGACCAAGACCCACGTGAAGCCATTCTAAAGTACGCCAAGGATGCCGAAGAAAACCCCTACTGGGTGGCCCCCGCGTATAACAAGACCCAGCCGAAGCCGATCTTCTCCGAAGAACCCGACGCCAAGAAGCCCAAAACTGAATAGAGAAGTCAATCCTGAATGTGTATGTGTCGCGTGTATTTGCATTTGTATTTGTATGTAATAAAGTAGCAGAAATCCTAAACCGTATCACTTGCTATCGGCTGTAGCGATGGCATCCTGCAGCCGATAACTATCGCTGGCGATTTTCCACTTGTCGTCTTGTGCCGTGATTATGAACGTCTGTTGGAACTGCTTCACTGGATTGTCCTGGTACTTGACAGTGCCGCCAGCTTGTATGGCATAGGTCAACTGACCGGCTACAGCTTCGTCAATGATCGGTTGTGCATCGAGCGTGTAGATGGTGTGTTCCGACGACGGCAGTTCAATGAGAAGTTTCTTGATGTTATCCTTGCCGGTGGCGCCACTGCCATTCCACACAAAGATCCCCGTATCCAAGTAGAGTCTGTTCATTTGCTATAAACCAAAGGGAATGCTAATTTAATTAGAGAATTGGGAAGTAAACGCGATTGGAGCTTACATGCCGGCGTTTGTCGAAACTTTGGTAGTACAGCTTGGTAAAATCTTCCGCTGTGCGGCAGCATGACTCCACTTTACCACGAAGTTCCTAATGAAATACCTTGAATTAGCTTCAAATGTGTTGTGAATGGTTTATTATTATACTCACGGTGTCCATTCTTTGGAATAATTTACAAAACTTTACGAAATAATTACAAACCGCGAGAAACCACCTTTGTGCTGAAATGTCAGTTGATAAATAGCTGCATTCAGACATAAATGGAGAATGGATGTGTTCAGCCACAATGTGAAAAGGGTGTCTACAAAAGGCGTTTTTCTTTTTTAGCTCTGAACCGAGCTCGAGCATTATGAGCGCACTCTGAGCCGAGCGTGCTCAGATTGTTCTGATGTATTTATGAAACACACTTGAGCACGTAGCTGCCATTTTTAATAAATGTATGTAAAAATTGAATATTTATTAATTTTTATTTATTAAATTGGTTATCCTTTAGTTCCAGAACAACAAAGTTCGTCCACCATTTCATTTATTTTGTTTTCCTGTTTTTTTTTCTGTCAAATGTGACTGTGAGTGTGTATTCAGCTTTTTACTCAGCATGCTCAGTCAATTTATTCTAAGCTCATCGAGCGCGCTCTGATTATGCTCAGATCGAAAAAAGAAACACAAATCTGAGCTCTGATGTATCTGAGCTAAAAAAGAAACACGAATTTTTTGTATAACAGTTCAGGTTGTGCTCTGAACTAAAAAAGAAAAACGCCTAAAACTGAACTGAAAAAAAAACAAGAAAAAAACACTGAATGCTACCTAATCCAGCTTAAGCAAACGATTTCCCACGAAAGAAGTTATAAAAAAGTTTGTTTAATTAAAAAAATTTGTATTGTTGGCATACACAAAACTACAGAGGATCCATTTTCTGTTTCTGCCGTCTTCTAATCCACTCCTCTTTGGCAGGAATGTATTCACTAATCTTCCACGGTCTAAACATATGTACGTCATTTTCCCGGGCTGGTAAGTATGCTAAAAACTCATTTCTTGGTGGACCTTTCGTACACTGATAGGGTCGCATAGCACCCCAGTAAATCCGGGTATCATCCAAAAGGGACACCTTAAAGTTGTGATGGTATCTCTCCTTGAGGTAGTTGGTCTGAAATTTATCTCTTTTAGTTAAAACACATCATGGCAATTAGTGGTCCCCTTACCTTTCTAAGCAAATACTCCTTGCATCCATAGCTGACGACACGCTTCGATGCCAAGTCACTCAGCTGGGGAATTCTCACATGAATCTCGTCTTTTTTCAGCACGTGAAACACCTTCTTCGACATTCTATAGGACTCTTCCCTCTCCTTCCTTGTGTAAACCATTCCGTAGCGTCTCTTAATCCATTCCCTTAATAATGGAATTTTATGCGCATCAGGCAGTGACACCAGCACGAACTTCTTACTTCGTTTCATTTCCTGTATAGCTGTGAGCAGCATCGACTCCATCAGCTCCTTGTCGCGAGGATCATAATAAGCCAGGTTGAATTTGTCGTCAGAGCTTTTTATTGGCTTCTTTTTAGCCCTTTCTGCAGACTGGACGTTGCGTTTTTCGACTTCTGTTTTCCAAATATCCTTGCAGCATTGTCGGACCGCTCTATTGTGATCGACTGACATGGCGCAACTGCTGCCTGCGTTTAAAGCCGCGGCCACGGCTTCTTTAATCGGATTCTTGGGTCCAAAGTCGAAGATTTTGTTGTAGTTAAACACGTAAGGCTTATGACAGGTGGGAGCTTGAAAAAATGTGCTCTTAGCGGTGCACGCTGCGGCGTGCCCAAAGTCATACTTTTGAAAGTAACCATCGTAGAAGGTTTCCTTTGAGGGAATGCTTTTGTAGGAAGGTCGTTGAGTTCGATCGAGGTTGGAGTTTGACTTTTGCCTAAAACTGTTGTTGGTTAGTTTCTCCAAATAAACCTTGGCTTTGGTGATTTCATTGTTCAGTTGCTCCATGACGCGTTTGTACGTTTGCTGGGGGTCAGAGGAGAATGTCATTAGAACTTTTTATGTGAGCAACAACGCGGTTTATATAAATTGACATGGAATCGTTTTAGATTCTAGCCGACTGTGGAAATGGCAAATGTTGGGCGCCATTTTTGGTTGATCAAAGAAAAATACTGCGCTTTAGAGAGAACAAGCGCTAGTTGTCGGAAGCCGGTAAAAGGGGCTAAGCTGAAAAAGTACTGCGACTACGGTACACCGTAAAGCGGCTGCAAAACCAAAGACCAACCTATGAGCCGGCTAAAAGGCACAATGAAAACAACCGACTTACATCTTTCAAGCGCCCGTCCAGATCAAAGTACTTCTCACAAGCCTTCTTCCTCAGAACTTCCAGCTCATTGGCCATGGACTTTTTCATAGCCTCCACTGTCACATGGTGCGCACAAAGAACCGGATTTCTCGCAGCATCAGCGTTTTCTTTTGCGAAAATCCCTTCAATCTGTTCTTCTATAATCCGCCTGGCAATTCTCTTTCCCTTGTTCAGTTCGTATTCAGCAAACCATCGATTGCCATCATTGTGCACCACATAGTTCGGGTTGTTGTACTTGTCGTAGTCTCCAAAATAGGCTACCCTATCCGCTTCGCTCAGAGTTAAACTCTTGCCGTACGACTTAGGCCTCTGTTGCCTGTCAAAATAGGGCAGGATATAAGCCGGTTTTGCTGCTCTCTTTCTCCGCTCTTTTTCCACCACCCGCTTGGGCGGCTGCTGCGGCAGCAATCTATCCAATTCTCTCAAAGTCGGAATCGTATCCAAATGTGCAATCGCCGACATAATCAACTGCTCATTGAGCGTATAGCCCGTCATGCCATGTTCACACTGGTCGCAGGCTCGCTGGTAGTACAGCTCCATCAGGAACCACAAGAACGCCATGTCGTTTCCACGACTCAGTCTCATGGCGAGCTTAATTCTTCGACGGCTAACCAGCGGCTCTATGCCGAGCTTTATGAGAGCATCGCGCACTCGGTGTGAGGTTCCTTGTTCGCTGTCGTCACGGATGCTGTTCAGCAGTGAATCGGCAGCACTCATTTGAAACTGTGACAGTCCTCGAAACCAGTCCGGGAAATTTCGTTCATTCATAAACTGCCGGATGATGGCCTCGTCGTTTGTGCGGCCTTTTGTGGTGATTGCTCCATTCGAGATTTGTTTGCCACGGAAATGCGTGTGATAACTTCGAATATGCGTGCCAACGGGCATTTTGAAATTTTTTTAAATTCAAAAATTCCAAAAAAACTGATTGATAAATAAATTTGATTGAAAAAGCAACTAGATTGCACGACAGATTTTACAAAGCTAGTGAAGCTTTCGAACATACTTAGTTTATGCTTTCGAACTCGAATCAACTGGCTTTTTATAGTAACCGTCAATATGTTTATGTTCTGACAATGCGTTATGTCGTCTTATTGACTTTTAGCGCCTAACCTGTCGAATAAAGAGTTACGAAAGTGGCAATAAAGTGATGAGCAGCGGAGTGCATTGAATGCGTTGTTCAACGTTCCATACTTGATTTACTGAGCGAGGGCATCAGCACGTGCATCAAATCATTGCGAAACTTCGAATGAGTTGATCAACTAGGTGATCAGGGATGGCGAAGCTATAAAAAGGAACGTCGAACCTTGTTTTCTAACAAAATGAAACTGAATCAGTGAAAGTAAAGGGTTTTACAAGCCTTGTTTTTTTTAGCTTCGTTCTCAGCAAAGCAAAGTAAAGTAGGATTTTCCACACGCAATTACAACAACTACGCTCTACTTGACACTTCGAGACTCGCAGTAGTTATTGTAAATTGTGTGCTGAAAATCCTACTTCATTTTGCTTTGCTGAGAACGAAGCTCAAAAAAACAGGCCTAATAAGAGGTGTTATTGTGAATGACCCGCTATTTCGGTAGCTGTCACTTTTGAAGCTTTTATTTATGACATTTGACAAGTAGAAACCACGCCATTACTAAAAATGGAACGATACACGCTTCAACAACGCACTGAAATTATTAAAATTCACTACAAAAATGGTAAAAAAACACAAGCAACAAAACCATTGATATTTTACGGGAAAAGTTTCCGGACCGTGTTATCTCTCAGAGGTGATCACAATTGGCCAACGAGATCTTGTGATTAAACACCTTGCGACTTCTTCCTTTGGGGCCACGTTAAAGATTAGGTATACGCCAACAGCCCAGCGTCGATTCAAGACCTCAAAAATAAAATTATTGAGGCTATCGAGGACATAGGGCAGCCACTTTGCGATTTGGTTATGGAAAATTTCATGAAAAGGATATGGTCCTGTATGCGTGCTCGTGGTGGCCATTTGTCTGATGTTGTTTTTCATTATTAATGGCATACCTTCCTCTTTATTATGAAATAAACATCCGATCATTTATCTCAAAAAATGACATTTTTCTTTGAATACCAAAATAACACCTCTTATTGGAAAACCCTTTATTAAAAACGTAGCCGTCTGCGTCAGTGAGACAGATTAAACTTCGAAAAGTGACTTTTAGGGATTTTTTTTTTAAGCTGACTTTTAACTGTTCAGCTTGGTACGCTGCTCGAGCTAAATTAAATTGTATCTGGTCTCCAACCTTTCTCTCCAAACATTTGCTAAAGTCCTAGCTAAATTTTGACACAGAGTTCGCGGTGGATAAGTGTCACAGAAAACAGCTGTTCTTTGAAAAAACTTCCTTCAAAAATGTAATTCTCTCTCATTTCAACTACTTCTGATTCTAGGTACTTCTCGTCCATGAAATAATAGGTCTGTTCCTTTACTTTTAAATCTTACGAATTTTTACTCAATGCCGTTCCTTAACTCGAAAAATTCGTAAAAGAAAGCGTCATCGAGAGAGAAAGCGTATTTCCTCCACTGAGAATCTTACGAATTTTTACTCAACAAATTTCTTGGTGTAAGAATTGAAAAAGCTGTCAGTCATCGTCATTTGCTGATTTGAAATTTGTTGTCCTATTTGACATATGAGTGCAATTGTTTTGATTTCTTGCATATTAAAATGGTATCAACAGTCGGGAAAATTAAATTGAATGGTCTCCTTAGATTCTTTTCGAATGTCGCGACGAAATTCTTCCTTGCTGTAAGGAAGGGAGTAAGAAAGGGCAATCGCCTCCACCTAATTTTTAATACCGTGTAATTTTCCTCTTCCATATACATACTCGGATTTATGAAGAAGTTCGATTAATTCTGAATCACTTTCATCGCTAGGTAGATCAGTAAACTAATTTTGTTTGTAAATTAGCACATTCTTCGAGTTTTTACGATATTTTAACATTTTGTTACAATTTTTTTGAATTTTTGAATTATGCATCTGTCATTTTCATAGATTACTACAAAAGCGTTCCCTGACTTTTTCGTAAGTGTCTCTCTCGGTGAGGGAATTTATCCCCACCTCTGCCATTTTGACAGTCTTTTCCATTCTTACTACAAAAGTCAAGGACCAGACTTAATTAAAAATGCTCATCCTTGCATACTTTTCCGCAGCAGAACAACACATACACAACGATCTGTCACAATTTAGCGTGAGAAAATTTGCCGACCCATTAAATGGGGACGCTAAATTTTGACATACATTTTGACAGACACATAAAGTACATTCTGAAACAAAAGTTTGATTATTTAGCTCGAGCTGCTTCAGATCACAAGTATGTTAAAACGGTCAGTGTCTGTCCAAACACCCGCGTTGCCTGTATTATTCTGTCCGCTCCTCCGAGTCTGTCACATTTTCGTTACTCTATGTGGCATTCTGCCAAAACTACCTTACCACGCATGCTCTACTCCTCCCGTTTCCTGTCGCTTTCTCGTTTCATTGGAGTTCCAAAGGATTCGAAAAGGGTCTTACCCTTTTCGCAGACAAACAAATAAAATAAAAGTGCAACTGCTAATTTTGTATAATATCCATTTTATTTCAGAAACATAAAAGGATTCTTAAAAACGAATACAGACCGATGTTTACATCATTTTTTTATATTTAAACAAAATTAAATTTGTTTCTTGTGTTTAGATTGATCAATACGTACATATATTCTTTCTCTTGCGAAATTAAAAACAAAAAATCTTCAACAAAAACCCTATGGCTTTTTCATTTTCTTTCTTTCTTTTTTTTATCAAATTTATATTCCTTTTTTGAAAAAGAATGATCAACTACTACGACTATTACAGTTTACAGTGTGTGTATTGTAGATTGTTTAATGGTTGTGTTTTGTTTTTCTTTATACATTCTATTGCAATTGGAAAAAAAAGAAATGTAATTATTTTATAAACCTAACTTGTTAAGACTACCAGCAAACTTTGTTGCCGTACTTTGACAGACACACTGAAGGAAGCAAAAAAAAAGCACCACCAAAGAGTTCCTTTTTTTTGAATGAGAAAATAAAATACTTTTTACCAAAAAGAAATTTTTCGTTAAAAATAATTAGGTATATATTCATGTAACATAACAAACATTCAATTTGACTTAAGCTAGATTTTTGGAATTTCCTTTCTTGTCAGTTAGACTTGCGCTTTGTACGCAGTGTGAGTGTTTACGCGGAAACATCCATGATGGACGTAGGAAACTTGTGAAATGCAAAAAATTCGTTTCTTATATCCGAGTTGTACTTGTAAAAACAAAAAAAAAACGTATATAAGAAACAAAGTCTACGGTGGTTCAAGATGCGTTTCTTAAGCTACGATCACACGTGTCATTTTTCGTGTGCAAATTTTTATATGAATTCGCCCGGTGGTCACTCGTGTGTCATTCGTGAGAGTGTGCTGCAACAGCCCGCGGGAACAGACGCTTGTCAGGCGATCACACGACAAATTTAAGACAACTGTCATAATGACGTCGGCGTGGTAAAATTTGAAACGTGCTCTACATAAGCGATTTTTTTGCTATATGAGTGAATGTTGGATCCGTCGTGGCTCTCCCCGAAAATGAAGAAGTACTTCCGAAGCTGAGGACGAGAAAACTTCGCACATTGGCCATTGGTGACAAATTTAAGGGAAATGTCAAAAATTAACATGAAAAGTGGCATGTGTAATCGTAGCTCTACATAAGCGATTTTTTGGTGAAAAATTTAAGGGAAATGTCAAAAATTAACATGAAAAGTGGCATGTGTAATCGTAGCTCTACATACGCGATTTTTTGTTTTATGAGTGAATGTTGAATCCGTCGTGGCTCTCCCCGAAAATGAACAAGTACTTCCAAAGTTGAGGAGGAGAAAACTTCGCACATTGGGCAGAGTTTTGGGGCCGAAATGTAGCACTGTAGATATGTTTTCTTTCAGAGCGAAGGATGGAATGCTTTCTTTCAAAAAAAAAAAAAAAAAACATGTCCGGCTCTCCAATCACGCAACAACCAACCACATTCAATAGCGCGGTGCCTGGTGGAAATTCCAAATACCCAGTCCATCTCAAACCTACATTTACGTGTCAATTTTTTTATACAATAAACATCTTTCCTTCTTTAAACATCTCATATTTAATATTATTATTACATACTTTGTTTTGTTTTTTTAAAAGTTATAAATATCTAAAGTGTACGCTTTCTTTTCTATTAAAATTTGTTTCTCCAGTGATTTGTTGTTCCTTTAAAACTAAGCATTCAAGCAAATAATGTAATTATATAAATTTATATATGTACTCTTCAAAATTATAGAAAAAAAACTAAATTGGTTCTCATTTGTTAATACAAGTGTTTCTTTTTTACTTTTTATCTCTGGCATGTGTGTGTGTGTGTCGAAATATTAAAAATATATATTTTGGTTTTTTTTTTTTCATTTTTTTTTTTGTACTGGCCAGAGAGAAAAACAAAAAAGGTTTACGAATGAAGAAACTTGATTTTATTTTTGCCTTCTAATACAAGTTATTGGTGAGTCGCTTGATTTTTGTATGCGTGTACAAGGATACAAAGAAACGATTCCATTTATAAAAAAAAAACACATAGAAAGAGGAAGTGTTGTTTTTTATGAAGTAAAAATATTAAACTTTTGATTTTATGCCGCAATCAGCTGGAAGAGGAGTTTTTGAGTTTATTTCGGGCTTAGAGTGTGTGGGTTTGAGTAACAGACTTACCGCTTTGACAGTGGCCTTGATAAAATCTTTCTTATCCGTTAGATCAAAGTCTGGATATTTAGCGTACACTTGCTTGCATACTGTTTTCATTGTGATCTCTTCCAAATTGGCTTTGTCTAGAATTTCTTTAACGTAATTCTTTATTTGATCGTCCTGCAAAGAGAAGAAGTTGAATAGAGGGCGACTACGTGTATAAATGCTGTCATCGGAATTGAGTCCATAGATGGTTGGACCTTGATAAAGAATAAGGAGGTCGATTTTGAAACAATATTTGAGCAGGAACTGGCAGATATTGCTGAAACGGATACGGAAATTTATCCAGAACTCCAAATGGTACCAAGAGTAGCGCACTATGCCTGTGGTATCACAGTGGACCTATTTTATATAATTATTCCGAATGTATGCAATATTTGCCACCTGACCTAATCTAACTGGCAAAATCAGGCGGAGAGTTTACATACCCAAGCGCTGTTTCTTCGGTATATACTCGAGCAATAGAACTAGGCTGAATTCCAAAACGTTAAAAAAATTCGCATTGTGAATGCACACTGCTTTTCTAATGCCAGGTTACGAATGCTTTTGCGCTGCTTTGCATTTGTTTTGCATTTATTAATGCAAACCAAAGTAAAATTGGCAAATTAATATTTTACTTACGACCTCAGGCCATCAATCAATTTTTTTTTGGCGTTTCAAACTGAAATCATTTGCATCATAATCATTACCGATGCTCTGTTTGCTTTTGTTTGCGCAGTTGAAAAAGTATGCATTGCATCATAGTAATCCGTTTAAGTTTTGGAACGCTTGATTAAGCAGTAATGCAGAAGTACTGCGCTTTGGAATTCAGCCCTACCTAAAGGAGCCGCTCAACAAATAAATAAAAATTAACAAATATTTGGGGCAGCATGTTCATTTGTGCATTTCTCTTTTGATAAAGGGACGCCTTTATCAACAGCTGAATGGAGATGGTTTTCCAAGAGTCATGTTTTGCAATTACACATACGCAACCAGCTGCATGTGTACAGCACAAAGCCCATCGTAAGGACACGTTCCACGAAATAGTAGCCACATGACTTTGTCCCAATAAGTGACAGCAAATGATTAAATTGTTATAAACTATTTTGCTCAAAGTAAAAGCGTGCTTAGACCGGTAAAATAGGCGTGCTATGTCAAAGTATGAAAGCGGACGTAATGGAAGAGCTTTGCCCTGCCTTGACAGTTATGTATACCCTCCTGATTCAGCATTCCTCTGTTGTTTTCATGAGGATAACATTCTGCCGCGATCAGACGATCGGAATGTGATTGCCTCCTTTTATCGTGTATGAAATAGAATAATAAATAAATAATTGGCGCAACAGGTCTGTAGGGACCCCAGTCCCAGCTTCTCACAGCCATTCGTCTTGAGTTTTCATTTTTCGGGACGAATGGAACGGATCTAACAATTTTATGCCGAGTCCAAACGGCCAATTCACAGAAGCTCTTTCATGACAGTTATACTCTCGGATGTTTGTCAGACGTTCGCGAGAGGTGAAAAAAACCTTAAGTTGGAATTTGGGTTGTCTCGGGATTCGAACCTGGGACCCCTCGCTTAGTAGTCCAACACACTAACCACTCCGCCGTATGAAATAGAAACTTTATGATAAATGCACGACCTTTCCCCTTGGTACAGACGAATAAATCTACAAAAAGGTGGCAAGATGTGTTCAGATCAGCCGAAATAACTAAACACTACGGATGGGACCAGCAACTAACTACGGAGGCTAAAAAGGACAACCTACCGTTGGAAAAGTTGGTGGTTTGCCCTTCTTTGTTAGAGGTTCATCTTCTGATTCATTTTTGTCATCCTCATCGCCAGATGAGTCTTTCTTCGACTTCCTGGGCTTTGCTGTAGCTGCAAAAGAAACAACTACTGTCAAATCTGTATTCGAAACTGTCAAAGGGAGCTCACGTTTCACAGGTGTTTTTGTTTTGTTATTTGTTTTGTTATTTTTCGCTGCTGCTGCAGCTACTGCGACGGGTGCTGGTGATTTTTTGGGCTTCTTCTTCTTTGATTCATCCTACGTGGGTGAGACATTACGTCAGGACACTCCAGGAACTTGCGAAAATACGACAATTCTTACCTCACTTTTATCGCTTCCCAAATCCGACAAATCCTCTTCGGAGGGTTCGTCTTCGCTTTCGGAATTATTGCGCTTTTTGGCAGCACTGCGTCTTGCGGATCTACCAGAGGTCCGACCTCTCGAAGGCTTGACAGCAGGTGCTGAACGTTTCTTTTTAGGCGCCGCCTGTAACTGAGTGTTTTTTTTTTTTCAATTAGCTAGGGGATGTAATATGGTTGCACGGATTTGAAAACTTACATCGCTATCTGCTTCTGATAATTCAGATTCTTCCTCGGAATCTGATCCTCTTCTTCGACCCTTTCTTGTGCCGGGACGTCCTCGGCCGACTGTACGAGTTGCCTGGCGTTTGCGGCCACCTTCTGACTCAGAATTGTTACCAGACGGATTATACTGAAACGAATTCAATTTTGTTAAACAGAAGTGCGTTTGCTTATGAATGCGAGAGAACTTACGTCCGAGCCCGACTCTGAATCATCGTTCCTTCTTCGGCGCTTTGAGACAGGCGCTTTCTGGACACTTTCCTCGGAGCTTGAGAAGTCCACATAGGCCGACATTTCTTCGAAAAAAAAACACAGATAAGTAGATTGGATCAGTTAAAGATCCGTATGACAATTGACTTACTTTTGCCAGCTGTGGCACGCCTGGGACGTCCTGTGGAATTTTTAGAGCTGCGTTGGTTTGGTCGTTTGCGTTTACGCTTGTCCTCCTCCTCGCTGATCTCCTCCTCTTCCTCTTCCTCGGCGGCCTCTTCCTCATCATCCTCGTCGTCCTCTTCATCTTCGATGGGGTCTTCAATGATTGCCGCTTCATTTGGGTCCATTAGAAATTTTAAAATTCTCTCTGCGATCTCCTCCTTGGTGCCTGCGAAATATTCAGATTTTTTTACAATCTCATACGACTATATGCGACTAGTGCTTACCTTTGCGTTCCAGCGCCAACACATCGCAAATACCCTTCAAAGTCTTCGTATCGACCTTCTTAATCGATTCGAATTTCTTTTTATACTCGCTGGTGTCGGGTTCGAACTCGAAACCAGCAAATGTTCGAAGATTCTTCTTGACCACGTTGTTTTTGCCTTGCGAACCGAAACAAATCTGCAAGAAATATACAAAATACGTCGTTAGAACCTCGCCCACTTTGAGCCTTTCACTTATTTCCGTATTTCCGTACCGTGTGCAATGTCTGCAGTCCATCCACTCTGGTTTTATAGATGTTGTCGAATATTTTGGCAATATCTGCCAGTGATGTGCCTTCTTCATTGTTCTCGTCGTCCTCCTTGCCATCGTCGGTATCTTTGTCGTCCTTCGGTTTCTTTTTGTCTTCTGACGCGGTGTCGGTGCCGTTTTCCTCTTTTGCGTCAGTCTTTTTTGAATCTTTCTTAGTGTCCTTTTTTACTTCTTTTTTGGCGTCCTTCTTATCATCTTTCTTGTCATCTTTCTTGTCGGCCGCCTCCTCATCTTCTTCTTCCTCCTCTTCGTCGTCGTCTTCTTCAGCCTCGCTGTTATCTTTTGCTACTTCTTCGGTTTTTTTCTTCTTCTTTTCGGGCACATCTTCAACTTCCTCAACATCATCTTCGTCGTCATCGTCTACAGCTACTATTTTGTCGGTGTTAGTGGAGGCAATATCTTTCGTGGAAACGCTGCCACCGTCAACTTTGTCATCGTCAACTGAAATGGTTCAATTGAAAATATAATGGAAGTAGGTAAACGCATTTCGAAGGCAACACTGATCAACGCTCATGCGAACCCAAGAAATGTGGACGTTAATGTGGAAATAATACCGCGAATATCGATGCTGATGTGTTGCACTTGTATTGAACAAGCCTTCTGCATCTACCTAACAGTGAGAATGTGATTATGATTACATTGCTGGTGTACGTGCGAGGAAAACAATTTTTGACGTTATCGTCTGCACTCGGGTTCAAATCTTGCTGTTTTTTTTTTATTTATTATGAGCTTGCTATGTGCCACCATTTCAGTGAGGTTCCGGTTCCTACTTTAGCAACACCTTCAATATAAACGAGTGCACGCCCTTGCTGCACAGTTTAAAGAAACACTTGCGCAAATCCCTTTCCCACAGCATGCGTCGAAATGTCGCACACAACAAATGTACTACAAGTTTCTTTAATTCAAAAAAAAGAGTGCATGTTTTCAAGTCTGGAACGTTTCATTGCCACAAACAGGCGATGAAACAATGAACAACTTGACATTTTCTTATTCCTTGAACATTACTATATAAAACCATATTGTTCAGGGTTTCATATGAACAATTCAAGGGTAACACAACAAACAAATAAATAAATAACAATCTTTACTGGGATTCGAACCCAGACACTTTCACACTATCGACCAAGCCGTAGACTCACAGCGCCAAGCCGGTATCGCATTCTATGCCGACTAACACTAAATAAAAACAAAAATTTCTTCCCAACTCCCACCACACCATCCCATTCTCACTACGTATGGAGTGTGCTCTATTTACCTGATTCCTCGACATCGGATTTTTTATCTTCTGTGGACGCAGCACTTGAGTTGGACTTTTTTTCTTTTTCTGATTTTTCATCGGCAGATTTAGCTGCTGTAACTGTGGCTGCTGGTACAGAAACCGATGCTGTATCATCTCCTGCTTTCTCTTTTTCCTGCAAAAAAAAACAAGCAAAACAAAATTAAAAAAAAAAAAAACATGCGACTTATTACGTTGTCACTCGTAGCAACACACCCGCATGCACTTTAATATAATTTTATTGGAAAATATTTTCCCCAAAAAACCAAAATTACAAAATGAAATAATTATTTTGGAAACCGCGGTGAGCGAAACGAAATTCGCTCTCGCTCAGACTCGCAATAGTTTAGGATTATATTCGCCCCGAAGTAAATACGTGAACTCTTTTTTTGACAACATAAACTGACGCCATGTTTATAAATTGTGACGCGCTCGAAACTTATTTTTTAATTTTTTGCACGTAAATGCACAAATATTTCATGAAACTTTTACTTGGGTGCACAAAGTAGATGTTAATGTTGGTTTTAAAACACTTTTGCAAAATGTACGTACCATATTTTCAATGGATTTATCTTTTTCACCGTCAGCCGACATGCTTTTGGAAAAACTTGTATTTGTCCAGTATCAGGGATATTTCTAATAACAGTGATGGCAACCGAAATTGTGACACGCAAAATGTTTTTGGTGTGGTAATGCTAGTTATCTGTTGAATGGTCGAATAGGGAATATTTTTGCAACTGAGCAAATTTCGTTTGAATGCATTTCTTTCAGCATTTTCCAACCAAACTAGAATAAAGCGTTTCTTAAAAAAAATCGGGAAAAACTGCGAACAACAAATTATTTCTATTCAAATAATTATATTTTTGCGAAGAATATTTTTTGACATTCTTGATAAATTGTATTTATTTTTTTATCCGGCTGCTGTGTTTTTTATTTACAGTGTATTTTTTTTTAGAGTGCCTTCAAATTAAAAGGGACGGTATCTATATTGACATGGATTACATACGAGTGACAGGTTACCATTTTTTTTAAATTTCACTATTTATGTATTTTCAAAACTAACAAACTTAATTCAGCGAGTCGGAACTAGTTACTTGACATAAAACAGTTAGTTCTACAAAAGTACTTTTAAATATTTGTATTATTCTTATTCAGGTTTTTATCTTTTGACAGCTGTGTATGCTGCTCACGCTTAAATTAAGCTCCCATACAAAAATGTCCCCTGAGATAAAATTAAGCAAAGCAGTTAAGCCAAGCAGTACGCAGTTCAAGCTAAATTTGTTATCCACTGTACGAAAAATCTCTAGAAAAATAATAGCTAAATTGTGATAGATCAGAGAAAACATCGGTATTCGCAACAAAATTTCAAACGAAAGCAAATTAACAGTAAGAAGAATGGTAAGAAATTCGTTGTTGTTTATTTAATTTCTTTTAGAAATGGAATATTTTAACGAGGAATAATGGAAGAGGTTTTTGAGGAGGGAGCTGTAGAAGTGCAAATAAAGAAACAGAACAAAGTCAATCAGCTTTAGCAACATTTTTTTGGGGAGAAACAGTTAACAGTTAACAGTTTTAATAAATACCTCCAATGAGTACCTTTTGCGCACAGTTTTTTCACATAAGTTTGTCACTGAAGAAAAATCCCATGCATTTTGTAGTCGATATTTTCAACATCATGCGCATAAAATGAGGATATTTTGCTTTGGTCTAATTAATTTCCCTTTAAAAAACTATAGCTGCACCCTAAGCAAATATCCCAAAAATAGCACATTGTCAGCGACACTTCGCGTTGCTGGCAACTCTGAATTTGGCATGTGAACTTTTTTTTCTTGATTTTGGCATCTTTATTATTGGCGGTTTAATATTTTCATTGCATTGAATTGGAGTCAACAGTTTTTGAGTTTTGGCGAGGCTTTGGTACGCCATGAACACAAATGCGACTTGCAAAGCAGGCGCACAGTGTCAAATATTGCCAATTGCCGGAACGGTTTGTTAATTCAGGAGCAACAGCGGATATAGTTTTCCACGATTATGCTAAGTTGGATTGATTCTGATACGAATGGTTCCGGAGACAAAAGTCCATGGCTTCCAGATTATTGTATGAGGTGAAACTAATGCTATGGCACTAACGGCGTTGGCCTCAAACATGAGGCCTAATACGAACGCACCCATTGAGACATTGAAGTTCTTGACTCGGACAAAAGTATCCTAGTGAATTGAGATTGTCAGGCTGGACAGCACTTACACGGTTAGAAAAGCGGTTTCGTACACATTCTTGGTACTAATCGATTTATTTTATTGTAGGTACTTGCTCTTATCTACAGGACTGAGTTTGACGGGGAATGTCTTGCTGATTATGTTGTAATTGAAAAGTTTTATATAAAAATATACTGATCGCATCGACTACTTCAACCGCCTGTATGCGTTTTTACACTGGGGTACACTCAGAAGGACCCACCCTCTAACAGCAAGTTAAAATAATTACGATACGCTCCTGATTGTCAAGCTTGCAGCAAGAGCGTCATTTCACTTGGCATTTTTCAACCCTCCAATTGAAAAAGAAAAAAAAAAAGTAGTTTTCGCCCAACGTGGGGCTCGAACCCACGACCCTGAGATTAAGAGTCTCATGCTCTACCGACTGAGCTAGCCGGGCACTCGAAATCCTCTTGTCAAAGGAGATATGTAAAAAAAGGAGCGTTTCTTAATTGTTCTTATGAATGTACGTACAGCAGTAAGCCAATTTTTTTTTATCCTGTTGTGCTTGTACGGAGGAGGCAATTGTGAACGCAATGACTGCACCAGAGACAAATGATACTATTGTCTCTGGACTGGACTAGATCAACTAACTCTTTATTAGAATTCAGTAGTATATAATTAAGTTAGGTATTAAATGTACAGTTCAGTGAGGTATATATAAGTATTATAAGATAGAGTGAGATAGATATACAATATTAGGTAATTTATTAGGTATGAGTATGTACATAAATATATGGGTAATAATAAAGATTTTTTTTTTTTTTTTTTTTTTTTTTTATAATAAACACGCGCTAAAGAGGTTGTGACTACTCTTATGGTGTAGTTTGAAGTACACAGCGCGGGCGTTAAGGAAATTGGGATAGAGAAGATAGGAGATTCCGATGCACATTGGTTTTAAATGTCTGCAAGTTGCACCGAGGGGGAAAGACCGAGCTGGGCAAGGCATTCCACATTCGTGTTGTACGGCTTATGAAAGAATCTCTATATTTCAGAGTACGACCGAAAATAGGCTGAAGGGTAAACTGATGGGCATTCCTGGCTTGGCGAGTATTGCGGTTGAATTGTTGAAGGGGTGGAATGCAGCTGGCAATTTCATTTGAGCACTGTTTGTAAAAATAGCGATAAAACAATGAAAGACATGTTACATTTCTGCGATGTTCAAGCGAATTTATAGAATTCGCTATATTTGTGTCTCCAATAAGTTTTAAAGCACGATTCTGAATCCTATCCAGCAGGTGCAGTGAGGTTTTGGGCGCACCAGACCAGATATGAGAGTTATACTCAAGTTTGGGGCGAATGAACGCCTTGTATATGGCAGCCAGATCAGAAGGGGTAAAATATTTTTTGCACCGTTTAAGGAAACCTAGACATTTCGCAGCGTTCTTGGCGACTTCGTGTATGTGGTCATTCCAACGGAGTTTGTCATGGACACACATACCGAGAATGGAAAGTCTTTCGGTTTCGGCGATGCAAGTGCCATTCATGGATAATGGCTGAGGATTCTGGTTTCGCTTTAATGACAGCAGACAGCATTGTGTTTTTGAAGCATTAAATTCCACTCTATTGGCTGAACCCCATTTTATGATGCTGTCGAGATCGGAATTTAATGAGCTTAACATACGTTGCCGTTCCAGTTCTACGGCCGAAGAGCAGGGACGTGAGTCCTGGAATGAATATGAGAAGCTGAGGGTGCTGTCATCGGCGAAGGAGTGGATTGGATTAGATGTTGCAGACAGGAGATCATTTATGAAAATGAGAAAGAGAGTCGGAGACAAAACGGAGCCTTGGGGAACACCAGCATTTATATGGTGAGTTTCAGACTTGAAACCGTCCAAGACAACTTGAATTGAACGGCCAGAAAGGTAATTTCTAATCCATTGAAGAAGAGACGCATCGATCCCATATGCACGCATTTTCGATAAAAGAGCTTGGTGCCAAACTCTGTCAAATGCCTTTGAAATATCAAGCGCAACAATCTTCGTTTCACCGGAGTGATGTAGCGATTGGTTCCACTTTTCGGTGAGATAAGCCATCAAATCACCAGTGGATCTGTTGCCACGAAAACCGTACTGCCGGTCATTAATGAGTTTTCGTGATTCAAGATATTTCGTGAGCTGACGATTTATCAGCGTTTCCATGACCTTAGAAAGAATGGATGTAAGTGCTATGGGTCGGTAGTTGGTGGGAGAAGAAGATTCGCCTTTTTTGGGGACGGGCTGGACAAATGCAGTTTTCCACCTTCTCGGGAAGAGTCCAGAAGAATAGGACAGATGGAAAAGCTTACGCAGTGGTTTTGCCAGCGTGGAAGAACACCTCTTCAGAACGATTGGGGAAATACAATCTGGACCAGCGGATTTATTTATGTTGAGGTCATGAAGTACTCTTGCCACTGTACGAGTGCGAAAATGGATTTGTCCCATGGTGTGTTCAACGCTCTCAAGTACAGGTGGAGGCAAAGCGCAATCTGGGAGCATTGAGCTGGCTGCAAAATGTGCAGCAAGCAGATTGGCTTTGTCTAAAGAGTTGACAGCTGTAATGTCATTGTGAATGAGCGTTGGGATGGAAGGGGAGGCCGAATTCTTTATATTTTTTACAAAAGACCAAAAGTTTTTACTACCCTTGGGACATTGTAGTATTTTTTGCCTCAACTTTTGGTCATACGAGAATTTTACACGCTTGATTATGGTATTGCAGTCATTTCTGGCTCGCTTGAATTTTCGATCCAATGGAACAACAAAACAGCTTCTAATTGAACCCTCAAAAGTATTGGTGAAATGACAAAAAATAATCTACGGCGGCTGTCAGCTGACTTGTATAAAATACATAAATTACACTTGTGTGAGTGCTTCTTGAGTGGATTCTGACTTCAAATCGAGAAGCGAATTTTTCTTCTCAGAATCATTTTTTGTGCCAATGGAACGGTTTCAGAAGTGATTTTTTGATTCCGGACTCTCCCGGACGCTTCTTTTTGCCCAATGGAAAACGACATTAATATTTTCCCGGTCTGATGATCTCTGTATATAAAATACAAAATCAATGGCCAACGCAAAATCGAAATGAAACTCGTCGCAAAGAATTTGGCACTCGAAGGTTTGGATATTTCGGAAGGCATAAAATAGTGCTAGGCGCTACAAGGTAACCCCGTTGAGAAGTGCGAACGGCGAAGGGGAAGTTTCACTTTGGTCGAATTATGTTAGAATTACAGCTGCACCCTAATCAAATGTCCCACAAATACCTGCTGCACTCTTGTATAGCTGGCAACACCGAATTTGGCAGTGTGTTTTCGATTTTTTTGACATATCCCAACTTTGACTCTCCGTTATTGGCGGAATAGACAAATCATTGTCTCTGATTGTGGCGGTTAAATTGCACAGAATCTGCCGGTTCTACAATTTTGTTATATGTTTTTTATTTTTTAAATCTCGTCTCGTTTTAAGCGTTCACACCATCATGGGAATTCTCGGCTTATCGAAATTAATCGCAGACATTGCACCATTTGCGGTAAAAGAAGGCGAAATCAAAAACTTCTTTGGTGAGTCTACATCATTCCGTTCTACTAGATCCCGAGACTAATTGTTCAAACTAGGACGCAAAATAGCTATCGATGCTTCTATGTGCCTGTACCAGTTCCTGATTGCTGTGCGAAGTGAAGGTAAGAGCCTGCTAGTGCTAAAGTGGCCATTGAAACTAATTCAAAGATCGTCCTTAGGTGCCCAGTTGACTACGGTGGACGGCGAGACCACGTCTCATCTTATGGGTATGTTCTACAGGACCATTCGACTTTTGGAGAACGGCATCAAGCCAGTATACGTGTTCGATGGCAAGCCACCAGATCTAAAATCGGGGGAGTTGGCCAAGCGTGCCGAACGTCGCGAGGAAGCACAGAAAGCGCTCGATAAAGCTACAGAAGCCGGCGACGAGGCGGATATGGACAAATTCAATCGAAGATTGGTTCGCGTAACGAAAGAGCATGCGGGCGAAGCGAAGGAATTATTAAAGTTGATGGGGGTACCGTATGTAGACGCGCCATGCGAAGCTGAGGCACAGTGCGCGGCACTTGTGAAGGCGGGCAAGGTTTATGCAACAGCCACAGAGGATATGGATGCGCTCACATTTGGTTCGTCGATTATGCTAAGACACTTGACGTTCAGCGAGGCGAGAAAGATGCCAGTCAAGGAATACAGTTACGACAAGATCTTGAAGGGATTTGAACTGAGTTCGAAGGAGGTACGAAACGTAACTCTTTCTCTGAACAAGCTTATATGGGTCAACTTTCAGTTTATAGATTTGTGCATCCTGCTGGGATGCGATTACTGCGACAGCATTAAAGGCGTGGGACCTAAGCGCGCCATTGAGATGATCAACACGTACAGAGACATTGAGACAATTCTCGAGAACATCGATCGCAAGAAGTACACTATCCCGGAGAATTGGAACTATGAGGTTGCCAGGCAGTTGTTTATCACCCCCGATGTGGCCGACCCCCAGGAGTTGGATGTAAGTTTGCTTGCATTGGAAACGTTTACATTTGTGACGAGTTGGTTTACGTCTTTCAGCTGAAATGGACCGATCCCGATGAGGAGGGTTTGGTGAAGTTCCTATGCGGCGATCGTCAGTTTAGTGAGGATCGTGTTCGTTCGGGAACCAAAAAGATTGTGAAATCGAAAAACACATCCACCCAGGGACGGCTGGACAGCTTCTTCAAGGTAGGCGGATAGCAAAGGTGCACATTCTTGGTTCTAATTACTTTTTTGTAGGTCCTCCCATCCACGGTCACGCCCAAGCGGAAGTCCGAAGACTCTAAGAAGGGGATTGCCAAGAAAGCTAAGCCATCAACGCCTCGCGGTAGGAAACCAAAGTAGGCTTCAGAGTTGCCATTGTTGTAAGTTTTATATAGGAATACACTGGTCGTGCTTTTGACGCCTCGCAGTTATATTTGTCTTTTATTCATTTGTGGAATTGAGCGGGAAATGTCGGATTATTCGATTCTGCGCCCGCCATTTTCCAAAGGAAAAGGGGATCCATACCTAGCTTTCGTTTTATTCCCTGAATATCATTGGGATGCAATACACACGTCCACTTAAACTAAATACTGCTTGGCCAGTGCCCGCAGGAACCTGGATTTTCGTATCGCCGCAGCTTCCCTCTTGATTTCGTCGTTGTTGTTCGAGTTCAGCTCCAGTGCGCTCATGATTGCAATCTGTAATTGATGGATGGTCACAAGTAAAAAGGGGAAACGGCAGCCAAACGACTCACCGCTTCGAGTTTCCTCGTGTTCTCGCCCTTCTTTGCGTGCAAATTGACAATGAATTCGAGAAGCGTTGTGTCCCAAATGCAGCCGTAGTACGCGTCCATTGCGTCGGTGAAGTTTGACGACTTCTCCGTGAGGTTTTTGAACGCCAGACTGTAGTCGACCTCGTCGAGGAACTGAAAGAAATCAATTAACACTAACCGCCACGGCTGTGGACCGTCTCACCTGACACAGAACAGCCGCTTGCATGTAGCAACCCAAATTCGAGCAGCATCGGATCATCTTCCTTATGACATAGTCATCGGCCACCATTCGCTGCAGCGGCATGGTGCAGTACTCGGTGCCGGTGATGAGGGCGTTGACGTAGCACCTCATGGCTGCTTCGTTGTTGCCAATCGCTGGAAATGAACACAACCACGCATGTTACCCAAAAAGTGGGACGCGCAAATTGCCAACCCTTACCTAACTCGACGTCACCCTTCATCTTCAGCCAGGTCAAATGCTGCGGGTAGTACTTGAGGGCTTCCTTCAGCAGCCAGTTGAGGGTTTCCGACACGGAGCGGTTGCTGTATGCTAATGGACTGAACAAGCACATGAGCGACACTCGGGACGGATCGGTTGCTCGAACTTACTTGCTAATACTTGTCGGCCAGAGCTGGATGTACTCGCCATTCAGCTCATAGTTGGAATCGTCCTTGAGGATGTTGTGAATCTTCCCCAGCAGAGATATGACTAACGAGAACAATCCCTGATCGCGAATTCGCTTCAAAAAGGGATGCAAACCAGAGGAGACAGCCAAACTGGGCGAGTTCCTTGAGTTGCCTCCGCCCCCGCGTTTGGTCTGGTTGCTGAACATGGGCAGAACAATGTCCCAAGCATCACGGCAGACTTTCTTCGAACCCTTCATCTTTTCCATGTCGAGGAACGTTGAGGCAAAGGAGAGCGGCAGCTCCAGCTGTGGCAGCCGCTTGTCGAGGAACATTAGAGCAGTCCAATCGTTGAGATTTAACAACATGATAGCGCAGTGTTCAATGATCTAGGGGGTTTCACAGAATTAGTCAGCCAGACCCTAGTGACAGTCGACTTACTTCGATCCTTGGAATGATGGCTTCTCCACTCTGTAGCGAGCTGAGGCACTGCTTGCATCGATTGCCCAGCGACTGCAGGTCCAGTGTTTTCTTGTTCCACTCCTCGAGGCACTGGCAGATTTGTATGAGTAGAATCTCCCAATTGACCAGCTTTCCCAGCTTCGAAACGGACGAGGTGTTGGACAGCTCTTGGCGTTGGGTCTCCGACTTGAGGACGCTCAACATCGACACCGCACCAACGTAGTCCTAAAATCAGAGAAAGCTTCATGTACACGAATTGATGGACGACAGACTTACATTCTTTGCAGCCATCTCCCTCGCCTTGCCCAGCAGGACATAAGCAAAGTCCTGCATGAAGCCGCGTTGCATTGACATCAGCAGCGAATTAATGGGGGTTGGAATCTGCCAGCTGGGATTCACGGTGAAAAGCGGTTTCGTTGGGATTGTCGCCGCGAGTTTCACTAGAAGCTTCCGCACGCTGTTCGCGTTTGTACATGAAATCAGCTGGCGCTCGAGGGAGCCCACTTCAATGCGATCCACCGTAGCGGGGTCAACTCGTGCTGGAACAAACGAAAGATTAGCTAAGGTGGATGCAGGCGGCCTTGTTCAACTTGCTCTTGCTTGTCAGTTTCCAATCGGTTTGTATTGCCAGCATCGGAACAAAGACCTCTTCTTCAGCGATTTGCCGTTTGAGGTCTTCCAACTCCAGACTCGAGAACAAACCAATCCCATCGATCACTTGAATGAAAACTTTTCCATTTGAACTCTTCAGAATGCAGTCCACGAGATACTCCTTAATCTTGTTGCGCTCGCGCAGTGAACAGTGCGGCAGAACGTCGTAGATTCCCTGCAAATAGGCATTGATTGGAGAATGTCCTGTTTCTGGGACATTGTCTGGGCTATTACCTCGGCAACGGCAGCGAAACAGTTGAAGTTCCTATACTTGTCGAAGAAATCCACGCTCGCAAAGATGTTCCCCTCCTCAAAGATGCAGCGCACGACATTCAGCGCGGCGACTTTCATCTCCAGCTCTCGCGTTTCCTTGAGAATACCCTGCGAAATGGCAGCCTCAATGTCCAGCTCCAGTATCCTACGGTTAACCAGTGGAATGTCGCGAAACTTGTTGTCGGCCTTCAGAATTTCCAAAATGTCCTACAAAGAGAGCGAGTCAGTCGCAAGCGATTAAGCGAAAAGTCATACCTTATACTGGTTTAACACGGAGGCACTAAACTTCTCCTTTAGTGATACCAGTTTGTTGCTGACGCCACAGGCCATCAAATAGCCCTCCAATTCGGCCTCGTCCAGGTGACAGAAAATGAATTCCGAGCTGGCCCGTAGTTTGTATTCGGACTTCATCTCTTGGAGGTTCTTCTGGCATTCGATGACTGCCTCCTGAGCCTTGCGATACTGCTTCGTGTACAAGTAGAAGTTTACAAAGTCAAAGTAGATTTGCGTCCTCAGTTCCGCCGAAGAGATCTGCTTCATTCCTTCGAAATTCTGAGCCGTTGACTCTGAATTGGGGTGGATCAATACGAAGGTGTCGCTGGTGCACACATGGAACGGTTCGGAGGATTTGCACAGCTCATTGAGGTAGTCAATGCTCGGCTGAGTGGGTATGTCGGCACCGAAGATGGGATTTATCGGTTCCATGGGAACGAAACTAACAAGGGTAATTCGTTAGCAGCTAACTAAAACATGTTGTTCTTTGGCTTACTTGTTTGGCAAAGGTGGTCGAATGGCCTTCACCGCGATGTCCTTGATGATCTGCAAGCGTAGCACCCACCGGTGGTAGATGGCCAGAGCGAATTTCGCTGCAATCTCATTTCCCTCGGGTGCTAAAACAAAAATTGGAATACTCCACAAAGACTCCACAGTTCTCGTCACTTACCAATCTGACCGTTGAAATCCGCTGGAATGGGAATGGGCACCGGTTTTCCAAAGGTTATAGTGCACAAGTCCCTTAATAGCGAGACCTGCCTCGGATTTGTAAGATTCTTCTCCAGAAGATCTGTGGAAGAAGCACGTTTATCTACAGGCACACATTCGCTTCGTACTTACCCAAATCCCATCGAAGGAAAGTGGCAACTTTCAGCGTCAAGATTTTCAAAGCGTACTGCTTCCTTGTCATCCGCAGAGCATCACCTGTTGGAATAATAGTTCCAGTTCCTGGTGTCGTGGGAATTCCACGAACAATCTCCGTCTCACCAACTAGATCTACTTGTGCAATAACCTGCATTTCTGGTGACATGGCAATAAATTGATTTATCAGCTCAATCGGACTGGGCTCTAAGGAAACATGCATTGTTTTATTTTGGTTAATGCTTATAAATTCTGTTTCCTTACCGGCATTCGGCTTGCGAAGGTGTTTGGTAAGTAAATTGGGGTCGAGGAGAAATTCAAACCACAACACCGTTTCGGCGGCTAATGGAATAGCTTTGGGACGAAGTGGATCGTCCATTTTTTTAATAAATATATGCGATATTACTCTGGTAAATTGTTTAAAAGTTAATTATTGTTTCGACTGCAGCAGAAAGTTGTGAAAATGTAAATTAAAAACAAAATACAGTGACAGGAACGCGGCTACGGAAATGTCAGATGTATCACAGATTCGCGTTGCCAACTCAACTTGTTTAAAATGTAATGGGTGGACTACATTTTATGTCGTTTTTGTTTTGGATTTTCAGATTTTGATCTGAGATTCAGATTTCTGCTGCCAAATCGAACATAAAATCCGAATTTCATTGGTTCTTGTGTGTATTGAGTTGGCTGCAAAAATTTTTTTTTTCACTTGCACTGCTAATCCATTTCAATTGATTTTTACACATTTGAAATAATTTAATATAAATTATTTAAAAAATAATAATTTAGTTAAAAAAGCAATCCTTTCAACGATAAATAATTCGTAAACGTCAGCTGTGTGTCATACACATTGGGAATAGTGAAAGTAGGTGTAAATCTGAGAAAGATTTCACAAAAGTGCCTCAGATCAAAAAAAAGATTGTTTTTTTTTTTTGTAAATCAAACATCAAAAGCAAACTTGATAAAAAAAATGTTTTATTTTCCCAAAAAAGTTTATCTTTTAGCCAAAACGAAAACGAAATTAGTTAGATACGTTTTACACAAAACTATATTCCAGTCACTTACAATCTTTCGTTTTCCTACAACTGCTTTTAGCAGTCACTCCGTTTTGTTCCTCTTATTTGACACATATATTAGGTCTGTTCCTTTACTTTTAAATCTTACGAATTTCAAGTAATTCTTACGAATTTTTACTCAATGCTGTTCCTTAGCTCGAGAAATTCGTAAAAGAGAGCATCATCGAGAGAGCAAGATATTACCCCTCTGAGAATCTTACGAATTTTTACTCAACAAATTTCACGGTGTAAGAATTGAAAAAGCTGTCATCGTACATTTAACAGCTGATTTGAAATTTGTTGTCCTATTTGACATATGAGTGCATTTGTTCTTTTTTTGCTGCGTATTAAAATGGTAGCAACAACAAACGTCACGACGAAATTCTTCCTTTCTGTAAGGAGTATGAAAGAACAATCGCCTCCACGTAATTTTTTAAGGTTCAATCAGGCTTTACTCGGATTTATGGAGAGAAGTTCGATTAATTGTATAATTTTCACCGCTAGGTAGATGAATCAACTAATTTTATTCGCAAATTATCAAATTCTTCGAGCTTATATGATATTTTAACGACTTTTCATTCCACTGTTTTTGAATTTTTGAATTAGCCATCTGTCATTTTCATAGATTACTACAAAAGCGTTCCGTAAACGTATGAAAAGTGACGTTCCCGACCAATCTAGTTTTTGCGTTCAGGTTGCATCTCATCCCGACCAATCTACTCGACTTAAGATGACTAGATTCTTGAATGCGGCCAACTACTCTCTTCCGCCCATGAACGATTTGCATTAACCCCGAAGGCAATCGCGATATTTGAAACATATCGTTTACCCGTTTAACTAGCAAAAACAATTTAGGTATTCAAAATCACTAAAAGTCACATCGACTAATAAATTATCTACCTAGCAGGTCTCGCACCTTTTGCCATTATAATTCCATACTTTACCCACCATTAACTTAGGATGGACTTCAACCTGCCGTTAACTCAAAACCATCCTAAATTACTGCACTTAACCCTCCCGAAGAACCAACAAAAAACAGAATTTAATTAAAAGCCACTTCAACGCTTCTCTACATGCATCTACTCGTATTATGTGCACAATATAAATGATTTCCTCTAGGAAACATTAATCCTGCTCGTTCGTTAGATATATCCTTCTTTCAGCGCAGTAGTATACAGCGCCGCGCACATTTTCTTCTTCCGCATTGAAGGGTGTGAATGAGTTGAGTATACAAACACTACACACGAGTCCCCGACGGGTATACAATTAGTGTAATGAAAGGCCTCAATAATTCGTCCAGTCGTGACGTTCTTGTTAAATTCTCATTTTGGGTTGGATTCGTTGTGACATAGCCCAATTTAATTAGTGACCGAAATAATGACATGCAGAGAGCAGGGTGTAATGTCATCCTTGAATATAATTATTTTCATAAAATTGGTGTACCTACAAGTGAGTGGGGGGCAGCCATAAAAGAAACTGGGTGCAGTTTGGTCACTTTTAAAACCGCCAGTCATTGGATATAAAGGAGAGTTTCGTTTCGTTTCTTTTCAAAATGGCACATCTCCCGTCGAAGGATTCCATTGGTGGAAATATTTTTCGCAGGGATGAGGTGCTGGCGATTCGGCAGCATCCCTTTCAGAAAATTTGGTACATGCGTAGATGACGTATAACCACCCTTTCAAGCGGCATCCCTGTGATCGTAATGGCGACGCCTTCCAGTTTGATTATGGAAGGTATAAATTCCGTCACATTTTTTACGCAATTCAAGCATTTCTTTTAAGTGTAACTATTACTATTTATTAATGAAAAATAACATCGGCCTCACATTAATTTGTCTCGCCGCTAATTTATATTTGTGAATAGAGAAAAATCTTTTTATAAATGTCATGGAATTCTTTCGACACGGCATCGAAATTCTTCTCCGCATCGTCGTTTCGAACTAGAAAGTACTCTTTTAAGAAGGTTAGCCTGAACATGAATATAAATCAAGTCAAAAACAAAAGAGAATCACATTAAGATTGTTTAAATTGACCTTATTTATCACTTTGATAGGCTACGTGGTTATTGTAGTTATTTTTATTTAGAAATTAAAACGAACAACGATTTAAATAATAATTTAGTCGATTTAATTTCTTTATTGTGTTTCACAGTCGTTTGTGCAAGAATTTTTTAATTTTAAAAACATGATTTTGAACTAAAATTTGCTAAATGTCATATTTAAACGAACGAACAAATATGAGCAAATTCTCTTTGATAAATTAATTAACCAGCGTGGTGACAGCTTCGCCATGCTCCTTTGGAGAATATTTAACGCTTTGGATAACAAGTGGAAACTTATCTAGGGAAAAACACTTGAACTCTTTGAGAAACACTAAAAAAAATCCATCAAATACTAGTATTGAGCGAATAGCGTAGTTTTCGACAAAGTCAGTGTCAAATAAAAACAAAAAAATGTAAAATCCAAGTGACAGTCAAAAAATTGTGAAAAAACAAAGCAATTTTTATATTACTTCACTTACTCTATTTCAACCGCAAATAAACAAAGTCCGTTCTCGAAACGATTACTTTTTGACTGTGAATAAGTTGTGACAAACTGTCAAAGTTACTACTGACTGGTAGTGCAGTATGCGTGTCCATTAACTTTAGCAAGATTTTTTTTAAATGGACCAACTTTCAAGACTGATTGTCTTGTGGATATTTTGTTTTTTCATTAGTGGCATTTGGTCATATTCAGCTAGAGAATGAACAAAACTGTCAAAAAATGAAAGAATAACATTCCAGCGAAAAAGTTATGTTTTGTAATTTTAATTTTCCGCGTTCGTGTCCTTGGTGCTTTCATCAAAGAGGTAAGATTCCGAAAAACATTTCCTTATTGGTTACGTATCAAGTGTTTGGTTTGCAAGTGACAGGTGTATCAGTTATTATATCAGCAATCAGACGAAATAAATTGTACTCGTTGTTTTTGGTAAAAAAAGCGTCCGGGAGTGTTTGCTTTTTTAAGGTCTACCTATTGAAGGTGACCCAACAACTCACGTATGGAATTCTTCGTGTTAGATGCGGCACCTGACAGATGGATAGAATACACGACAGCTTATGTACGGTAACGCATCGAGGTAACTCATATGCGGGATGCGACGGATAAAGTAGATTTATTTACTACTTTTTTGACTGTTGACTCTGTTGACAGTTTTGACAAATTAAGATGAAGCACATTGGAAACGTTCAAACTTCAAAACTATATTTTACATCAGGCGGCTGTCGTATAACTGTATTTTTATTTGCCTAGATTGACAGACTTTTTAGTTGACGTTTACGGAGGTTTGGCCAACAAATTATAATATTGTGGCCTTATGTCTATGAAAGATTTTTGTTCTTTGGTGACAAACAAATAAATAAATTAATAAATAAATAAATATAATCAGGAATTTCCATAACCACTGTTGACATTTTGACTGTTTGGCTGACATAGTAAAACTGACGTTGTCAATCAGCCTGGGTTTTTAGATTCAGGAGAAATCTACTCCAAATTGAGTTTTGAATGTGCCCATTTATTAGCGGAAACTTTGAACCACCGATGACAGTTCAATCCCAAAGCACTCTCTTGTGGAATTATTGTGCAAAAAATATTTATGTGGAACAACTTCTGTTCCAACTCTTTTCATACTCATATCCGCTTTCTGATCCCTTTTAGAAAGTGCAGGAGTTAATTCCAAACCCAATAACATTACTGTAATCAGCACAAGTCTGAGTCCGACATAGAACAAGTCAATATGGATGTAGACCACACTCGAGATCATGCGGTTGTCGTTGTCCTTGTTTCAGCGGCACCTGTGTAAATATGGCCTGTTTCGCTAGATATGCCCATCAGCTACACCTACACATATGGGCTCGTGTGTACGTTCTTTTGTTTTATTTTTCGAGCACCCCCTTGGGGAGAACACGTAGTACAGACATTCGCGCATACCCACGGACAGTTGTGTCGCATTGCTTCTGCTTGTCAAATGTCAACCCTCCAAAGGGCGGTTGTGTACGTAATTTGTACTTTATTAGCATTATTAAAAGTTTGACTCTTTCTTCGGTGTATGCGTGTGCTTGATGTCAGCTATAAAGTGTTGGTTTTCCTTATGGGTCGGCTAACTGACACTGCGGGGTGTGGCAGTTGGCATATAGGCGGAAGGCAAATGAACATTTTTGTGCGAACGATGTAACATTAAAGAGGCAACTGCCAGCACCGCAATCGTTAATGTCAGCCTAAGAGGGGTTATTAAAAAAAAACTGCCTTTACTGAGCTAATTTGGCGTAATTGTGGGTTTTTTTTTCGTAACACTCACACTCGCAGGAATGTTGGGATTTTAGTTGCAAATTTTATCAAAATTTACCGGTGGATATCCTTGCAGGGCATTGTAATGTGTTATGGTCGTAAAGTCTGTTTTATTGACGGGCAGAAAGTATGATTATCGACAGTGCCCTGTGGGGGGCTAATTGTTATTGGGAATCTGCGTGTTATAATAAGTTTATGCGGGCTACCCATGGAATAGGCCAACTATGACACAAGAACTGTGTGACTAGTTTACTAGGAACACGTCAAAGGACGCTAACGAGCTAGTTACGCCAGAGCAGTCAGAGGTTTTGCTTCTCATAAAGATAACATCATAAATTACATATTTAGCGTTGCGTTGCGGGGAATTTTAACGCTGGGCTTCGACCTCAGCACAACCCTGCGCGTAGAGACCAAAAAACGGTAATCGACCACCATCAACTGGCGCGAGAGAACGTTGCCTTGTTCTGCAATTTCTGTGCCCTTGGTCTGACTAACTGGTCCCATGAATTTGTTACCAAAAGATGGGTCACATTACTCAATACCTAAACCAGTCGGCCAAAGTTTAAATAAGTGGCGCAACTGTTTCATTTCCATCCCAGACCTAGCTTCTCATAAGAATATTCGTTTTGTGCAATTCTTTTATTTATTTTCGAGTCAAAAGGACCTACCAATTGACTGCTGAATTAAGAAATTTCAACTGTTACACCCTGGAGTGCTTATCAGACCTTTTGGTGGTGGTAACGCAGTGAAAAGGACTCGCTCAGTAGTTCAGTTCTACACAAACCACATAGCAAGAGACAACTCCAATATCTGCGATAGAAAAGTGGTCGCCTTCGATGGCTAGAGTGAAGAGGGAACAATAATAAATAAAGCTCGGGTCCTAAGAGGCCCTGACTCGAGCCCAGACGGACACCAGAGTTCAGCTCATAATTGGAAGGGGACCTATACAATCTTTCAGTGCACAAATGGAGGCATTTAGCGCAGTCTTTGGCAAACAGCTTAAGTGGCGCCCACAATTAGAAGGGGACCATCGTTCAGTGCACAAATGGCGGCATTTAGCGCAGTATTTGGCTAACAGCTTAAGTGGCGCCCACAATTAGAAGGGGACCATCTTTCAGTGTACAAATGGAGGCATTTAGCGCAGTCTTTGGCTAACAGCTTAAGTGGCGCCCACAATTAGAAGGGGGACCATCTTTCAGTGCAGAAATGGAGGCATTTAGCGCAGTTTTTGGCAAACAGCTTAAGTGGCGCCCAAAAATAGGAGGGTGACCTTCTTTCAGTGCATAAATGGCGGCATTTAGCGCAGTCTTTGGCTAACAGCTTAAGTGGCGCCCACAAATAGAAGGGGGACTATCGGGGAATCATCGAATGAGAAGCCAATACGCAGCGTCTGCGGCCGACTACATCGAGTACAATGGCCACAAAATCCAAGCCATTAATCTTTGAATCTCCAGCAACAGCTTATCTTGTTTGACTTCCCAACTGATCCTCTCTATCAACGAGGAGCCTCTACGTACCTAAAAAATTTCCTATTAAACCCTATAGCCCCCAATCACTTACAACGCACAGTAACCCGTGCCTTCGAACCTCCACAATCGATTGCTGTGTCCTTAAAGTTCCTCTCGTCCCTGTCTCTACGTTTATCAATCGGTTCACACTCCGTGATAATTAAAAAATAATTAAAACTAAAAACGCAAATGATAAGCACAAGGAAGGACGACGGCCAGTAACATTCATTCGAATAACACACATTTTCACATAAAATAACAAACGTTATGTGTAAGTCCGGGCTATAAACCACACGCTAACGAGATTATGGTTTACTTATCATTTCTTGTTTGTTGTGTGACTGTTGTTGTTTTCCTTTTTCTCTTACATTAAATTATTATTTTCCTATTTGTAGTACTAGCCCCACCCAAAAGCGGGAGGGGGGGGGGGGGTGGAAGACCATCAGCCCGTCAGGGAAATGGAAAAGCTTTTCACCACACACCACCTATAGGTTTGGCGCCACTTCTCTGATATGTGTGTATCATAACGATGCTTATGGCTGGGAAAATGGAGCAGGACAGCGCCGGCGCCATACTTTGGGGATGGCTATAGCGTATTATATTGGCAAATGGAGGGGTGGCGGCGGCCAACAGTACTTCACTACAGAATTTGCGCGACAATGGTCAATAAAAATGAAATGAAGGGAAATGATATACAGCGCATCCGTTTCCTCCTCCTGCACTGTTTCGCACCCTCGCCGACTAAGGGTGTGTCACTCAACCCCTAGTGCAACTGTAGTTAGATAGATACGTACATTCCTTGTTGGTGATGGATTGTTGAGTTTGAGGGTTTTTTTCTTCTTCTGCTTTTGTTTCGCTCCCCTAAACACACACACTCGCTGGAAGGGAGAAGTTTCAATTTCAACAGGCGTCCACGCCACCTCCATCAACCTCCGAAAGCAATCAACTGAAGTGAGTTTGTTTTGCAATACTTGGGTTGGCTTTTAAATATATATTTCGACGGTATATACTCGGTATCGCGATTGAAGGTCGTTACTCGTGTAAGACTGTGGGAAACTTTAATTAATAATTCAGTTTATGATTTATTTTTTGAACTTCCTTGAACTTTTGCGAGGACCTAATAATAGGATCTAATCGGTTTGGGTGGGAGCTTGTGCGCGACCTATAACCGCAGCGGGTGTATAATTTATGGCAGCTTGGTATAGTGGTTAATGAATATTAAGCCGTTTTATGGTTGCTGCGGGGCTTAGAAAATTGTGTAATGCGGGAGCAGTGCGGCTAAGTTAGTAAGTGTTTACGTGACCGATTGTATCGGGTATATTTCGGCGCAAATTGGTATACCTCTCTAGGTTTAGGTGGCCAATTATGGTATTAACTTCAGTTGCCTTCAGTCCACGGTTTATACATTTCGCGCAGCGCAGAAGAACATTTTGTGCCAGTATTTTGTTCTTCGGTTCTGCTCATGCCTAGACGGGGACTGGCAGAGGTACAAGGACGTACCATTCCCCTACAATGTGGTTTCGAAGAAAAAATGGGTAAGGAAGACTACTCAAAGAACTGCGGCTGTTCGAGCGGATTTTTCTTGCTAAAGAGCTGAGAAAGACGCTTGAACTTGGATACATTTGCAAAGTTGTTATTCCAGCCCCGACGGAGGCTGTCCGCACGACATTTGCATTTATATCGAAGGTGCTTATGAAAATGTGACTTTTGACAGCGTAATTCCGATTGACAACTGGAAATAGAGACGGGACATTGGCCGCATTCAAGAATCTAGTCATCTTAAGTCGACTAGATTGGTCCGGATAAGATGCAACCTGAACGCAAAAACTAGATTGGTCGGGAATGTCACTTTTCCTGCCACATATGCGAACTGTCAACTTAGTACAATTACAAGTCCAAGGCTCTCAATAATGAGGAAGCTTTTTGGAGATCGAGATTCTAGTAAACCTTCTCTATTAACCTTTCCTATATACAGCGTACCTTTATGGGACTGGATTTGAAGGGGAGTACTTTAAGTAAGGAAATCATTCTTGAAAAGTTAAAAAAGGCTGTGAGGAAGGCCTTCAATCACGCCATGAGGAGGGGAGAACCCGAAGCATGGGATGAATAGAAGGCGAAAAAGAAAGAGCTAAATGTCACTCTGCGACGACGTAAAAGGGAGTCGTGGAGGGACTTTTGCTCAATTATGAGGAGTACATCTGAAGTCAGTGGACTACAAAAGATTGTCTCGAGAGATCCAGTTTCCAAGATCGGACTCATTCGTGATAGAGCGGAGGAGATGGTAGGAACTCTGGATCACACAAATGAGGTCCTAATGGAGGAACACTTTCCAGGAAGCTATAAGTCAGATCAGCCCTGGGCTCCAAGGAAACAAGGAGCGAACAGGATAGATAGGACGGCAGCAGAACGGATCGTGACACCACAAGCGGTCAAGGGTGCGATAGAAACATTCTCACCCTTCAAAACTGCGGGGCCGGATGGTATATTTCCAGGTCTAATGCAATGGGGTATAGACGAAATTGCACCAAGGCTCAGGAATATATACGTTGCATCCCTAGCAATGGGCTATATCCCGATTACATGGAGGGAAGCAAATGTGGTCTTCCTTCCAAAACCGGGAAAAAAGGACTACACCGAGGCAAAGTCATTCAGACCAGTCAGCCTAACATCCTTCCTGTTAAACACGGCACTGCGTTTGCATCGAGATGCGAAATGGCACAATTGTGGTACGATCTATGGACATAGGAAGATCCTGGAACTTGTCAAAAACCAGATTAGGGAGCTGAACATGCCTATGGATCGAATAACAAGGGTGCGTATTATGGAAATCACAAAACTCGTATTGAGAACGGATTACTTCCAGAAAAAAGAAATGGTGAAATAGTGATTTTCACGGATGGATCCCTGATGGATGGCGAAGCGGGGGCCGGTATCTATTCAGAAGAGCTGGATTAGCCTCGGGAAATACACTTCAGTATACCAGGCTGAGATGATTGCTTTGCTTCATGCGTTGGACTACTTGCTTGAGTGTCAGGTGGAAGGAAGAAATATCATATACTCTATTTTTCACGCCGTCTCTACTGATTTACCTTTTAAATATGCATGCTGAGCATTACATACAGTTCCGCTGCAACACTTGTTTCTTATATAAATGTTAGTAAGCCTTTCAAGTGGCTTGAGGAGAAAAGACGACAGACTAATAGATCTGACTTGGGTTGCCCGCTTTGGGTATGAAGACCACTTGTACTTCTCTCCACGCCCTATATATTGTGGCAGCATACATTATGTTCCATAGGAGGGGTCCAAAGCAAAGGCTATGACACTTTGAATGCGTGTCCATTACAAGAAACAGCTCAACTTCACAGTCTGGTTGCTGCCATTTGATTTCGAAACCATTTTCGATTTGTACCGTTACTGGAAAGTCGAAAATCGAGGGAAGGAGAAAGAGGATAAAACCTAAAACGAATGTGGAGAAGAGACTGTAATTTTAAGCACGCAAAAAGTGTTTGAAACGATATAAAAAAAAATTAAAGCTTAAAATCTGTTTCATTGAAAAATTCATTTGGTCACAAAAAGTAGTGACAGTAGGGCATCTTGAATCTAAAATACTGTCCGAGGATAGTATAGTGGATAGTTTTGTTTCTACCAACGGCGTGTTAAACCCTACACGCTAACCCTATCCGCCCTATCCTTGTGAAATTCCTGCTGTGGAAAGAATGAATACTCCAAACACCACTCTCAGAACCGATGCGCGTTTATCTCGTCACCTATGGTAGCCATTTGCATTTCCATGAAAAGATATACCCGCCGACATTTGTTGCTTCCGCCACGACCTCCATTGGTGCTGGGCACTGAAACTCCACGAAAGAAACATTCAGTCAACTGAAATCAACAGTCGATTCTTCCCCACAAATAACTCACCTATTAACACAATTAATCCCAATTCCAATTCATTTGTTTCCACCCATCCGCTTATAGTCAGAACAGCCCTATTAATCACACACGGCTAACAATGCCTTGATCTCTCAATTTCAATCGATCGCCCCCACAATAGAAAATTACCCCCATTTAGCCATAGCCAGCGACCCCACCCCTGACTGAAGTCCTGCTGGTTTGCCTTCGCCTGACACGTGTCTGCATCTATACCTAAAACTGTGCTAACATATGGATTCAAATAATTAATCAAACCGAGGGGGTTGCGGGCGTGCATAAAAAATAAAACACATCCCCCCACAAGTAATCGGAAATAATCACCCTCTGTTGAGTTTTCGTGAAAATATTCAAAAACTGCACCTGGTGACAGTGGCACTCATCATCGCCTGCAACAGGGATATGGCTGAAGCTCGCCGACAAGTGTGCGTGGTGAACAAACAAATTCAACACAAACCACGATTATGAAGCCCAATCTAATATTTTAAGGATAACGACGGTGTACACCAGCTGTGCTGTTCTACTGCGTACCCTTAACAATTGCGTGCGGGTAGACGATAAACGTTTACACAAAAATATATCCCCAAATGTACTAGTAGTTGAAAACATCGTTTTTTTTTTAACGATGGGACGGAGTATAAATGTCCCGTTTAAGCTTTAGCTGGACAAAAAAAAAACCACCCCGCCGAATGGTGGAAATTGTGTGATCATCTCATGTGGTGTGGTGTACTGCGGTCTTTCGAACCCTTAGGCCCGCTTTTACATTCTTCTACAACAAGCCGCCGTCACTTCAGGTTTTTTCCGGCCTCAAAATATTATCAGTCAGTTATTTACCGGTTGTCAAGCAGACTACACCGCCAATTCGTTCCATCTAACGTGCAACAATTAATTAAAAAACAAAAAACAAAATTTCCTTGTAAAACGAAATCGAATATATTTTTTCTTTTAATTTCGTAATATTTTTCGACATATTTATGACACTCTTAAGAAAAGAAATTCTATTCGCTCCACAACTTGATAAACAAATTTAAATATATTTTATTTTTTCTCTTACAACGAGTTCCATAAATTATAAAAAAAAAAATACCATAAAGTCGTATCTCGTATACAAAAAAAAAATGTGTGTGACATTGGTGCTTCGGGTGAGAAGGAGAGAAATTTTCCATCGTGTCGCAGGTGTTTTAACAGACAAAGACCACCACAAGAGATTTTTTTTTTTGGACACATCACCATCTTGGAGTTTCTAGAAATTCGTTTCGTTTCATTTTTGGTAAGTGGGCGTCGTTGATAAAATTAGATGGCGATGAGTAGGAAAAACGTTTATTTTTTTTTTCGTTTTTCTTTTTAATGAGCACGAGTGTGACATATATTTTTATAATTTAAAAAAAATGATTTGTTACGGATAATTTAATTTGTGCGAGAAAAGAAAATGGCAACCTATTCATAGAGGCATATTTTTTCGCAATAGATGTTCTTTGCCTTCGATAAAATTTGTGTTCAATTGATTTATGGGATCGCAAAGAAATTCCAACATTGAAATTGTTGTGGAATTGACGGTTTGAATTCCCTTTTACGGCATGAGTCATGTATATGCTGACGAGTTATGTGTGTTCTTAGTTACATCACGTTTGAGATAGATGGTGTAAGTCTGAGGGAAAGATAGCAGGTGAAACTGGCATCTGGCAAAGGCAATGAATTGGGACTTTTGACAGCGGATGGCGTAGTCTGCTGGCAAAGAGGGGAACTACTCGTCATTTTGCAAATTTTCTCGGATGTTTTTGAGCTTCGATCTCAGCTAAGCGTCGGCGCAGTGGCTTAGTGGTTAGTGTGTTGGACTACTTAGCGAGGGGTCCCAGGTTCGAATCCAGAGAAAACCCAAATTCCAACTTAAGGTTTTTTCACTGCGCCACCTCTCGCGAACGTCTGACAAACATCCGAGAGTATAACTGTCATGAATGAGCTTCTCAATTGGCCGTTTGGACTCGGCATAAAATTGTAGATCCTTCCATTCGTCCCAAAAGTAAAAACTCACACTAGACGAATGGTTGTGAGAAGCTAGGCCTGCAGACCTGTTGCGCCAATTATTTATTAATTTATTTATTTTTTTATCTCAGCTAAGCAAAGCAAAGTGAGAACTACTGTGAGTCTCGAGGTGTCAAGTAGAGTGTATTTTTTTTTAATTGCGATCTGAAAATCGAACTTTACTTTGCGTCGCTGAGATCGAAGCTCAAAAAAACAGGCCTTATGCCGTATATGATAAGATATGATATAGACCTTGTGCGATTGTGATTGCAAAAGATACTAGACGTCCGTCTCTCGAACAAATCGACTCTCTAGCGCCCCCCTTCTTAAATATACTGCGGGTTAAGGACTAAATAAGGTCTCCTCTAGATCGCCCTTGAAGACACGCGTTAATAATTGCTCCGCAAACACGTCGGCTACATTTTTAAAACCGGTTTCAAGGACTCCATATGGATGATTGCTATAAAAAAAATCCTAATGCTGCTTCATTGCTCCATGCCTAGGCCTCCTGATCAATCCATTCAAATAGCTTACTCAGTTTCAAGTCCACATATAAAGCGACAAACAACTGTATAAAAAAAACCTTACTCCTTTGCGTGTCCCGTCAAAAGACATGACTGCGTCACTTTTTCCATTTCCTTTCTCTGATTTGCTAATTAATCCAAGTGAACCCTTAACCCCGACAGAACTTTGCCAAGTAATTAAAACTTCCACAGTGCCCTGCTACACACATGAAGAGAGTTTTCCACTTATTTTGCGCATTTTTCCTTCCGCCCAAACCAAGCCGCCAGCCAGTGGGGTAAGCCGTCATGTCATGCAATGGTTTCACCAATTCGATGCCACCAGGCCTCGTTTAATCGCGAAATTAACATAAACGGAAACGCGGCCTAAAACTGGAAATATCTCCACGTAACTAAGTGAAAACGCAATTTTAGTCATCAAAGTTGTACAGTGCAACAAAAAGGGTTCAGTCCAGTCCTGGCAGTCTGTCTTATGGTCATGTGGAAAGTTGAATATACGAGTACTCCATCGACTGTAGCCCTTGTTTTTGTTCTGGTGACAGTCTCCACTGCAATTCCCATACATTTTTATATCCCTGCATAGTCCTGTCGCTGTGTTTCCACTTCAGAAACAGAAACTTTGTTCCAATTGCAAAACGGGGCCAAAACGACACCATATTTCCGTCGCAAAAAGGGAAGTGCTTCCAACTGCAAATGCAAACCACAAACCTACACAAACACACCGTATATACAATCACACAAAGCTGAGCTGACAACAACAACGACGACGCTGAAAACGATCCATGTTTGTTTGAAAATTGTTAGAAAATTATGTTTCAATGGTTGCAATTGATACACGAAATTCGATAGTCCGACCTCAATGGGGGGGTTATGAATGCCTTTAGCTTCTTACCAATGACATGATGTGTGCATGGTGAGTTTATTCTATTTGAAATATATTGAATTGTATGTAAACTGATAGGGGGCTGGGGCTGGCATTGCACGAGCCATGCCATGCGAGGAAACCTTATTTGAATCGTATGACTTGAATTTCATATTGGGGGGAAACTATCTGCGACGCACCGACTGATGTTTGGCTGTCAGTAAAATGAAAACAAATCTCGGAAAGTTGTTGTGTGCGGTAGAAAATCGTAATGAAAAGGAAAGTTGAAGATGCGGCGCCCATCTTGGGTAGATTTGCCACTTGAACCTAAGCCTGTCGTCAATTTTAGCAAAATGTTTTACTATAGGGGATCCGATTAGATCTGATGGTTTTCAGCCTCCAAACTTTAAACTAGGTAACTGAACTAGAATCTCGAAAGCGACGGACTTTTGACAGCAGGTATTTGAAAAGCTCGATGCGCCCTCTACCGTGGAAAGCAATGATGGGCGACCCAGTCTGATACACTGAGGGAAAAACACTTTAAACTCCTGAACAAAACACTTTCAAACTAAAGGTTAACATGTATGAAGGACAACCATATTCAAACGCTTTCAATTTGAAAGTTACAATTTACAACAATTTAAATTTAAAGTTTCTCACTTAAAAAAAAAAGTTGTACTCTTAAATTCAAAGGAAACACTTTAAAATTAAAAACTCTGTTATAATTATTCTGTTTAAATACAAATTAAAAGCATTTTCTTTTACTTTTAAATGTCAAAGTTTAAAAACGATTTTTTTCCTTTCAACTTTCGCAAATATTTGTTTTTTACATAAAACACTTTACTTTAAATTTAAATATGCGAACTTTTGATTTCAAAGTGCACTTTTTTCCTCAGTGTAGTTATTACTCTTCGTTAATGGAAGGGCGCCATTAAAAGTTCAGGAAAAAAAATGTAATTTAAAACTAAACCGGCAGATGGCAGACTTGGCAATCGACCATTCGTTTTACCCCGCTCTGACACATGTTATCGATGTAAGACGCAAAATAAAGGGTTTGAAATTGTAAATAATTCTGTAAATGGTGTGACAACATATTAGTTGGCAATTTTTGCATGGCCACGTCTATGGTACCTCTTGGTTAAGAACGTTTTAAGAGCATATGTCCGACCAGGGTTGCCAGAATTTAGTTTGCTTTAAGCACCCAAACTTAAAAAAAATCTAGCCCAAAAATCGTTTTCCTTTATACATTATACTTTATTTTTGGTATTTTTCCACTTTTGCATCTCATCATCTCACTTTTGCGCGAATTTCATTTGACATTCTATTTTCTGCAATTGGCTTTTGTGGCTTGTGTCAAATCAAGAGGCCTGCAAAATAAATTGGTGCAAGTTGAACGACTGTTTGATGTCACTTTACTGCAAGAGTGCTGCCAAATTTTAAAAGTGCGGCTTCGAAAATATTTCTTTTTTGTAGTTTTGTGAAGGAATCAAAGAAACAAAATTTGTAAAACGATATGTAAGCCCAAAATTGTGTTGGGCGAAAATTCTATCGAAAAAACGAAGCCCAAAATACGACAAATCGCCCAATCTGGCAACATTCTGTCCGACCGTAAGAGGTTTAAATAAATTCTCTCTCCAGCAGACGAAAAACAACACACAGGGCTGTCCCACATTACGCATGACTGCATCGACGACATTTAATGTGACAGACAATACAATGAAAAAACCGAAAAGAGGTAAAACCAGCGAGAAGGCTCCTCGAAATGAACGGCTCTTCTGAAATCTTAGAAATGTTACATGTATCCCCGCACACCATCATGCGAGTATAAATAATCATGTTGTCATAGCGATTCCAGTGTAAACACTAAACAAATGCTGTACAGCTATTTACAATCGGCTGCATGTGGCTACACCATCAGAGCTGACCTCATAGTCTCTTTGCGAAATGCAAAATAATAATAAAAAATAAAAAAAATAAAAAAAATGTTACGCATACGCCCCCACACCTGAAGCGCTTAAGCAAGTTTACACACATTATCGCCGCTGAGTGGTCACTTTGATTGCTCACTCACTTGTGACAGTTGTTGCTTACTTGGGCTGGAACATCTGTCTGAGACTGAGATGGGCTTTTGTTTACAGCTACTCCCGTTAATCAGATAATGCGACGCAACCTTGTTAAATGTGGGTGCTAAAATGCCGTGCCTGACATTTGTGCAGTTTGCCTATGCCTATTGAACAGGTTGGCTTAATTGTTTGTGGTTAAGTGTTGTATGGCGATTGTGTTGCCAATTGGATTAATTAAGCTAGTTAAATATTGGTTAGATATTTTGTTAAACGTTATGACGTTGTGGCGACTCATATTTACTTTTTAGTATCATTTCTTTATAACTTGCATTAACTACTAAAGTCTTAATCACTACTAAATGAAGCTAGTATCATCGCATCTCTTTTTGTTACACAGTTATGTATATACTTATCATGTCAGTGGTTTCTTAACCGTTTCCTAGGGAAATTAAATCAGAGTGACGTTAGTATTCAGATCGACCGGTCGCCTCCTCCCGTTCAATTCAGCAAGTATTTTGTAGCCTATTAAGTAGTATTTAATAAAACTGAACTATATCAATTATTGGAAAGAAGACATTTTATTTAAGTGTTCACACGCGATCTCCACAAGGTGTTTGGTTGGATTTTTGGGTGACCCACAAGTTTTACTGGAATCCCAAACGCCCTTCCATCTCATTCACAAAGTCCTTTTGACTGTGTGGCAACGGCTGTGGGAGCTGCCACCTCAAGGCAACCTTGCAGAATAATACATTCTAATAAACCTATTTGGTTCAACAAAAGTTTATCTAGATTGAAGAATGCTGTGAATAAAACCAATAAATTAAGTAAACTTAATTCAACTACGCGCAATAAATGTTTGCGATTGCGAAAAGGATATGAATTCTTAAAGAAATTTGTATATATACAATACGTTACGTTTCATCAATGGAAACCAAAATTAAACGCGATGCTAAAGCCTTTTGGTCTTTCATAAACACTAAGCGAAAATCAATTGGTGTGCCGTCCATAATGAGTTATAACGGAGTTGATAGCGATAACCTAAATGACACATGTAACATGTTTGCATCATATTTTCAATCAATTCATTACGAATTACTAATTTAGGAACTCTTTCTCTAACAGAAGATGAAATTCTTCGTGAATTATCATCGCTCGACTCGAGTTCGAGCATTGCACCTGACAATCTTCCCGCCTTGTTTCTTAAATCTTGTAAAAGTAGTTTAGTTCGCCCGCTTATGATTATATTTAACAAGTCTCTTGAGTTAGATGAATTTCTCGATTGCTGGAAGTATTCGTTTATTATTCCAATTCATAAGTCTGGATCTAAGAGACTTATTGAAAATTACAGACCAAATAAATTCCGAAAATATTTGAAGCTGTTTCTGCTGTGTTCAACCAAATATCTTAATACCCTCATTGGTTCGTTACAGGTAGATCAACTACTACCAACTTAGAAATCTTCACAAATTATTGTCTTCAGAAAATTGAAGATCGTCTTCAGGTTGATTGTGTTTATACTGATTTTCGAAGGCCTTCGATAGGGTCCAACATACTGTTTTGCTAAAAAAGCTTGAATTGTTTGGTTTCCATTCTAATATTTTAAATTAGATCGGAAGTTATCTGCAAAATCGTAAACAGTATGTGGAGATAGGATCCTCACTGTCTAACGAAATTTTAAATCGCTCAGGTGTCCCACAGGGAAGCCATATAGGTCCACTCCTCTTCCTTCTTTTTATTGACGACCTACCATCTTTTATATCCTCATCTAAGTCTCTCTTATATGCAGATGATTTAAAAATATTTATCTTTCTGATGCATTCCTACTGCAAACTGATCTTAACCAAGTTAATTACTGGTGTACCTTAAATTAATATAATTTATTTTAATATAATATATTTAATACAAATAAATGCTCGGTATGCTGGCCAGATACGGCTCTGACATGAACCCTCAACTAGCGGACGGAGAGGTGCTACCGCCTTTCAACACTGCTAAGACTTTTATTGAAGGCGTCACCGCACAACTGGCTAAGGAACAATGGAGCAACACCATCAGTTGCGTCATAACCCGAAGTCTGTGGCCTGTGATTGACACCAAAAGATCAAATTTCCTAGTCTCCCTTAATAGAAGTCAGATCCGGATGCTCGTCGGGGTTTTAACCGGACACTGCACCATAGGAAACATGGCTAAAAGGCTGGGACTGTTTGCAAATGACTTCTGCAGAAGCTGCAGAGAGGAAGAGGAAATATAGTCGGTGGAACATCTTCTATGCCACTGCCCAGCTTTACAGGAACGCCGCTCATCCTGTATGGTAGCAAGCTTCTTCGAAAGTTTGGAAGACTTGGCGACAGACATAAAACTATTCCTAAACAGATCGAAGTGGTTTTGTTAGCCACGTGTCCTTACATGTACAAACAGGGTACTCACAATGGGCCTTCACGGCTTCCGGGTGAAATTTGCATCGGCTGCAAAACTGCCCTCCCAACCTAACCTAACCTAATGCTCGGTTATGACTTTCAATAGAAATAAGTCTCCGAAAACCTTTAATTATAGTGTTCAAAGTAAAGTTCTCAAACGAGTAACCGACCTTAAACATTTAGGAGTTATCTTTGACCCAGAATTAAATGTTGACCTTCATATTGATTATATCACTAACAAGGCTAATTGCATGTTGGGTTTTCTTTTCTAAGGACTTTAGGGATCCCTACACGCTTAAATCCCTTTATAATTCATTAATTCGTTCTATATTAGAGTATGGTTGCGTTATTTGCAGTCCTTGCTACCGGAATGGTGAGGTTCGGATTGAAAAAAATTCAAAAACGGTTCACAAAATACTACTGGAATAATAATTTCCGTCCTTATGAAGCAAGATGTGCGCTTATGAACTTAAAACCTCTTGCTAAAAGAAGAGCATATTGCTCTGTACTTTTTGCACATGATGTAATTACCGCTAATATTGATTGTTCGCTTTTATTATCCATGTTTAGTATATATACTCCGTTACGACCTAGAGAACAGTGGTTTTTTTATGTCTCCCGGCACAGAACAAACTATGGTCGAAATGATCCTATAACTAAGGCTTGTGTCAATTACAATTTATACAGTAACGCAATTGATTTCAACATGAGTAGAATATTATGTAAAACTGCTGTTATGAACTCGGTGTAATTTTAGATTTATATATTTTACTACTATAATTTATTAATTTGTTGTTAGTCAAACTAAAATAAATAAATCATGTTTTCTGTTTGTAATGTAAAAATAGTTTACTTTCCGCCTTCTGAAATTCGAAAAAAAAGATTGGCACTCCAAAGTAAACAAACTCAAAATTTATTTCGATATTGTGAAAGTGTCAGACATATACAGTTCAAAATAATTCTCCATAAAATAATAACAGTTCATTTAATGATTAAATAAACGAAATTATTGTAACGCAAAATAGTTGACCCACTCTTTTATCGACGCAAAAAAGTTGGCCTAATACAAAAATAACTGTCTTTTACCACTGAGTGCCGTCACCTTTGTTTTTAATAACGGCTGTAATTCGACTTCCACTAAATTAAAGCGGTATTCAGGAGTTATGCCATTCCAAACTTCTTGTATCTTTTCCTTCAATTCATTCAAGTTTTTAGCCGGATTGGTTCTTAATTCTTTTTTCATTTTTCCCCACAAAGTCTCAATTGGAGACAGGTCCGGGCTATTTGGAGGCCACGTTAGAACTGGAATGGAGTGTTCTCGAAGGCAGCTCATATTTTGCTTGGCTGTATGACATGATGCGCCATCTTGCTGAAATGTAAACCTGCCATCTTCTGATTGCAGCCTCGGAATCGAAGGTAAAAGTTGGTGCCTAGGATGTCTTGATACCTACTGGCATTCACAGTACCATCGATGAAGGTCACCTACTCCTTAAGCTGACATACATCCCCATACCATTACTGAAGCGGTAAATATAGTTTTTCGTCTAAAGCAATCTGGTTGAAATGCTTCAGCTGTCGTTCTTCAAACTCTTGATCGTGAGTCTCCAACACAAAGTTCGAATAGAGACTCATCGCTCCATATTACACTCCTCCATTGCCTTAGCGTCCAGTTTTGATGACGAGTCCACCTTAAGCGCTTCTTTTTTTGCAAAGGAGTTAAAATTGGTTTTTCTTTTTGCCTAAGTTTTTCAGAAGAAACAATTTTCTAAGTTAATAAAACAGAAACAATTTGGTTAAAAATTACTGTATAAAATTTGTATCCCATTTTCTTCATTTCTCGAATGCAGGTGTCTCTTGAAACTTGCTTTTCAATCACATTTTTCCACTCTAAGTTGATATTTCCCGTTGTAGCACGACGATCTTTCTTGAGAACTTTTCTTAAAGCCCTTCTGTTACGATCGTTAGCAATTGATGGTCTTCCAATTTTCTTCAGTGGGTTCACATTTCCAGTCTTCTTGAATAATTTAATAATGTTTCGAACTGAGGACCTCGATATTTCCAATTTTTATGCCGAAACGTTTTTTTTTGTACGCTTTTATTATTAAATTACGTATGTCTTCCGATAAACACTTGCCACGCGCATAGTGAACTTTGATTGCGACTGCAATCAGTGAATGCCTGACTTGAGACATCCGCACTTAAATAACGCAACAATAAACGGTAAATGTCAAGAGAGAAAGACATTATCCAGCTTAGGCCAACTATTTTGCCGTGAAAAACTACCGGGCCAACTATTTTGCAAAGAAAAAAATGGGTTAACAGTTGAAATTTGTGGCAACAAACATTAACTGTTTTAAGTTATTGACTGATTTGTAAAGAACACATGTTCATGGATAATGTTAAGGCAAAAAAATAAACTTTTTATTAATTATGCATAATAATAACGCATTTGAAAATGTATGTGATAAAATATACAATACTAGGCCAACTATTTTGCGTTTGGGCTCTTATTAGAAGTAGTCTAAATTAAGATTGTAAACTTATAAGGCGAAATAAGTATCTAATAAATAAAGCTTGTCCACTGCTTCAACTCTTGCTAACTGACATAAAAAAGCTTCTCAACTCACTCGTGTCGATTCGCCAAATGTTCTAGGTCCCGTCCATTCGTACCAAAAATAAACTCACACAAACGAAAGGTTCGTAGAAGCTTGTCTCTGGATTTTTTAGAGATCCTACCCTGTTGCTGGAAAAATTTATGTATTTATTTTTTTTTTACTGCCTTTAAGCAGTTGTCAGGAAATTTCGTTCTCGAAGTGATTATCTGCTCGCCATTTGACAGCTCAAAGACGACACGTACTCCGATTCACCACTCAGGCGCATTTAAGCCGATTAGTCGATGACTCAGCACAATGTTGCCACGTCGATAACGGATATACTCGCACACAAGTTAAATTTATCAAAAGCCGTTACAACAAGCCCTAATTGCGGCAACTTTTCATACTGCTCCTGGCCCGCCTCCTGTGTCGGTGTATTTCCATTATATTTCACTGTCACACACAGGGAATTAAAATTAATATAGCCTATCAGTTAAGACCGGCTACTGTCTTAAGCAAATACGCGGCGGTAAAATGCATGCGCAACTTTACACATTTGTATTTAATGGCAGCGTATATGCATTAGCTATGCAGCCGTTGACCGCTGCGCCTCTCTGGCCAGACAACCGGTAACAGGATGAGTGTAACAAATCCACGCAAATAATTGCCAAGATATGGAGAACTCACTGGTTCGTCCTGATGGTCCGGTCGCCTGAGCAGGCCGCCCCAGCCAACAGGTATTCATAATTTGCATCCGGTCTGGCCTGATGTCTTCGTTTCGACAGAAAGCCGACGGACAAGGAGACTCCACACGTACGGCTACACGAGTACACTTCTACACCTGTTTGAAGTGCGGCCTACGACTGCCTGGTCTGGCTCTCTTATTTACCCAGCCCCAATGCAAGGTTGTGTATATTCACTTAGCCGCCATCAGTGTGTGGGGCTTTTGTTTGTCTTTTTGTGCATTTTTTACGCAAGACTCCACTTTGGCAGCGAATGCAAATTTTAGCTGACGCGCTGAGTGAGGAAATATGAATTGCTGAAGAAGGTATAACGTATGTGCCTTGCGTGGACTTTTCCTTTTGCTTTTTATTGCTAATTAGAAAACATTTTTCCAAGCAAGAGAGAAAACGAGGAAAAAAATTAAAAGTTGGTCAACGTGATTGCAGTTGGAGTGCGGCTTGAAGTGTGAAGATGGAGTGCGCGTTAGTGTACCCAATATACACACGTGGCTTGGGACAGCACTCTTTAAATTCTGACAGATTCCAACTCCTGCTGTGTGTGGTTGTTTTTTTATGATGGCAGCGAAAAGGCAATTAATCTTTAACGGAGATTGTTGTGTGCTTCGCATGTGTGTTTCGTTTTAAGGAGGTGTTCCTCTTCGCGTTACTGATGTCTGCCTGCTTACTGAACACACTCCACTACCTTCGCTCTCTGTTGAATCACTTCCACCGCTTGGAATTGTTTTGCGAGCGATGAAGCTGATGCACCGGTGTAAACGCGGTTTCTAACCGACAAATATGAGGATCTCTGTTTGGTATAACATTCGCACGGGATAACGTTGTCTTTTCTGTCAGCGCTAATTCTGTTTGCTGCTCACCTCTCTCCTACGCTCAGGGGTCCCTCCACCGGAAACATGTCTTCAAGTGCGGTAGCTGCTACCAAAGGAATCCGTTGAGACAACATTCCACCGGAGGCACCATACCTCATCGTGAATTCATTCCGCTGGCATTTCTATAAAAATCTAAGCTACACCCTCCCAGACAGACAAACTCAGCGGTAGGTATCCCCCTCCCATGAAATTCTATGCATTTTCCCGGAGGCCGAAGGCTCATCACATAGTTCGATATAGATACGAGTAGACTACAAAAAAAAGTGACAGCCCTCGGGTGAGGCGGGAAAACGTTGCGTGCACTTTAGCCGCACTCGAGTGCGCTTCTGAAGACCATTATCACCTTTAATTTTCCCCGTATAAATACAAATAAAAATTGAAATTTATTTCTCCTTAAATGAGTGGCAAACAAAAAGAGAAACAACAACATTAATATTAAGCCCCGCACACAATACAAAACAGTGACAAGAATTGATTACTTTATGATTCATCTCTGTTTGCATGTGTGCAGGGGCTAAGAACAACATTACATGCAACTTACACCGCACAATGCCTGCCTGCATGTGAGCTTCGACTTCAATCTTTTATTAATAACTCTTATCTGGCAAGTGGCGGCGGTCGACCGGCATTGGCATAGTGGCTGTAGTTTGGCGTCGTGCATTATATAACCAACCGAAGTGGAAAACTCTAATTTGCATATTTGCGCGAAAGCGAGTGAGAGGGAGAGCAGCTCGATGTAATTACCAACAGGTGTTTGTCCTTCTTTCAGTTTTAATTTACCCAGCTACAGTAATTTATGATTTTAACCCCTTTTTTCGTGCGCACAGAGTTCGTGTGTACTCAGGCTTTAGTAGAGTGCACTGCCGGCAACGACCAAAAGGACGTAGGTACATGCAGCGGCAGGCGTGACAGCCTAGTTTCGTTCATCGTTGTGGCGTGTTAAGGAAGTGAACTTCCAACCGGAGGAACGATGTGTATTATCTCCACGGAGTTGGATCGCAGAGATACGAGTACGAGATCTGTTTCTCGTTTAGAGATGAAACAAGTTTCACTGGTTTGCCAGCATCAAACACTTGTTTCAGTGAGACCGACGCGACGCGACGTCTTCCTGTAGAAATTCGAGTAGCGTATTATTTTGTTGTCAGAAAAAAATACGTAAAAATAAAAAGTGGAAACAAAAAGTCGGAAAGCGTTTGGTGAACTTTATTGTGAACTTGGTTTGGCTTTGCGACGATATCAACTTTCATGTCAGACGATGGTTTGCGGAGAGGTCGGAGCTGTGTGTTGGTTTAGGTCATTTGAATTTGAAAATTGAAACTACATGATAAAAGGTTCGTTCGGGTACTTTTATGCAAACGCAAAATTATTAAAAATTTCCTAAGAAAAATCCATTTTCCCTCTTTTAATTTTTTCGTAAGAAACTGTGCGAATGCGACCACGAACTGAGAAAATTGGAAGAAATGAGAGAGAAATCCATTTCCCCTTACTGAAAAATGACAAACTGACAACTATGTGACAGCTCAGAAGTTTGACAAGTAAAACTCTATTTATTTTCGTCTTCAACGATAGCCCTGTTTTTTTGAGCTTCGTTCTCAGCAAAGCAAAGTAAAGTAGGATTTTCCGCACGCAATTACAAAAACTACGCTTACTTGACACTTCGAGACTCGCAGTAGTTGTGTTCTGAAAATCCTACTTCACTTTGCTTTGCTGAGAACGAAGCTAAAAAATACACACCTGATGTCGGAGGAAGAAGTTGTAATTGAATTTTCTCCTAGGACATATCAGCGCATTCAAAATGTACAGTTAAATAGGTATTTAGCTTATAAAAAATGCAATTCCAACTTATTTTGTAGATGCTGCATTTTACGATAATATCAAAATGACATTACTTAAACTTTTTGTAAGAAAACCGGACAGGAACAGGAGATTTCTCTCTCGATTTCTGATATTTGACGTTTTTAATTTTTCTATGCTGAAAGTATACACGAACAAACCTAAAGTGAACAATTTTGACAACAAGCCAACCATTTTGTGTTAGGATATTTTCTTGCATTCAAATTCAATTCAAATTTATTATTAACATTAATTTACGATATTAGTCGTGTTTTTTTTAGCTTCTTTCTCAGCAAAGCAAAGTAAAGTAGGATTTTCCGCACGCAAATACAAAAACTACGCTTACTTGACACTTCGAGACTCGCAGTATTTGTGTTCTGAAAATCTTACTTTACTTTGCTTTGCTGAGAACGAAGCTAAAAAAACACGCCTATTAACAACTTATGTTTCTTTTGCAGGTCTGCCCTATATTCGGTGGAATTTTGGACTTTGCCTGCTTTCCCAATTACTTGAACTATCCAGAGAATTATTTGCGTCAGTGGATACAGTTAAAGAGAAAAATCAGACAGCATACTCTCTGGTGAGTATACCTTCAATTGTACATGTCATTTCTAGATAGAGTCTCGACCCATTTAACGCTTACAATGTCTTTGTCGATAACTCCTTCGCAACTGACCCCTCTTACTTTAGCTACCTACCTTACTTCTCTATCGGCCCCTTTCTCACTCAAACTGTTGATCCTTCTTTTATTGTAAATAAGTTACAATAGCTCAATGATGAGTTCTCACCTGGTCAAGATGGTCTTCCAGCCATTTTTCGAAAGAAGTGTTCTTCTAATCTCTTGCTCCCCCTTTCTAAGGATTTTCCCAGATGGAAGACTTTGTTCATAACTCCGATACACAACAAAGGAAATAAAATTCTCGCGAAGTCATTAAACACTCGTCTCTCTCTCTCTACGCAGATGATTCGTCAAAATCATCTCTTCACCTCATGACTCCTGTCTCCTTCAACAAGACCTTGATCGTTTTTCGACCTGGTGCCTTAAAAATTGCTTAGAGCTTAACATCACCAAATGCCAAACCATTACCCTATCGCGAAAGCGCAACATGCCGACTCTACCTTCTACCACGGTCAACCAATTTTTCTCTTCGTGACCTTGGCATATTGTACGACAGGGAGCTAAATTTTCGTTCTCATTTTGAGGAAATGATCTTAAAGGCCAACTCATCACTCGGCTTTGTTAAACGATGGTCTAAAGAATTCTCCGACCCGTACGTGACCAGATCTCATTTGTTCGCCCCCGAATACACTACCCAAGCATGGTCTCCCTTTCAACCTGTCCATATAGACAGAATCGAGAGCATCCAACGTCGTTTACTTCGATTTGTTCTTCGGCGACTATCTTGGAGTGATCCCCTAATCTTACCTCCCTATCAAGACCGTCTCAAACTTATTATCCTCAATACCCTCGAGGAACGCAGTAACGTAGCAGGCATTCTCTTTATTCGCCGTCTGCTCTCAGGCTTCATTTACTGTACGTTTCTTTACAACTCTATGTCCTTTAACACTAACCCTCGGAACCTTCGTTGTCCTGGTCTCTTTTATTTACCAATTCACCGCACCTCATACGGCTCAAACGAACCAATATCCCGAATGCTGCGGAAGGTTAATTCAAACCTTACTGTGTTTGTCCTCAACCGCAGTAGTTCCTCCCTTAAAACTGACTTCCTTCACCTTCCTTAGCTTTAAGCCCTAATTATTAGTCTTAGTTTTAAGTAGTTTTTATTTAGATTAAGTCATTATAATAGCCAAATAAATGGGTGTGTTGCCCCCACCAAAATTAAATTTCCCTAAAAGGGAGATCAAGACTTGAGTCTTTTTCGACAATTTGCTTTTAGAAACGGAATGAAACTTAAATAGGTGTGAATTATGTGGGGTTTTTTGTTCCTTAATTTTGTCTATAGAACGCGTCTTGATCCACGCCCACTTTGGAGGCGTTTTCTTCAGAAAAACACATGAATAAATGGGAGCTTTTCGTCTTTCAATTAAAGGAATAGTGCTTCGTTGATGAGGGCTGTTTTAAATCGTATTTCTTGACGAGGTCGTACTACCTAATATTCTATAGGGAAGCGATTGGGAAGCGTAATTCTTCGCTGGATTTCTGATGTGATGACACTTTCCGAGTTTATATTGTAGCCGGGGGCTCTCTGACTGTCTATCACAAAGTTGCAGCTGTCTTTTATGACGTTTTGTGGATATTGTTAGTCCCTTCTTGTTGACAGCATATACTTGTTTTTGTCTTCGTTCACAACTTAACTCATTCTTGCCGCTTCTGTCATAATATATTTGCAGTGGCGAAAGTGACAGCTTAATGCTTGTTACTGTCAATATGTTCGACGTTATTTGCGTATGCAAGTAACTGTACAGAATTAGGTGACAAATTGTGTCCTTAATTTGTTAATTAATGTGAATTTGTGAATTTTCAAGGTTTGCACAATTTCTTCACACTTATTTGACAGTTTCTCTGCTTTGCCCTCGCCTGATTAGATCACACACGTCTTCGTTACTGCAGGCGTTAGTGTTACCACTGCTCTATTGAAATAAGTATACCAATGGGAATACAAACCTACTTCAAAATTCCAGAAAGAAAAACCTGAACGGAATTACCATAACCCAAAAGAGATTTTCTCTAAATTGCTGACGATCACAAACAAAAAAGTGGCATCACTTCCACCGCGATCATTGAACTCGCAAACGGGGCTCTCCTCATTCTATGCTAAATGGAGTAGGCATTCCCTCGCTTTCTCTCCTTCATTTTGTGTCGCCTTTCATTTGTCAACCCAAAGATCATTGCCCGAAGTCCGCACAGATCAGATCGATACATATGCATATCTATCGATCTATCGATCGATCGAATTCGAATTCATTAACTTATGCTGAGCGTATCCCGGATTTTGTTTCTGTTTTCTTGCTGTATATCTCAATTTGTCCACAGCGCAGGAATTCATTGTCGCACCCATCCATGTGGTGGATGCCTTCGCTCGAAAATTCACAGACATCGCTCGAATCGGGGTTATTGATCGACAACAAAATGAATTAATTTCGTAAGAACAACAAAATCACGAGTGAGCATCTCACGGATAAAACAAAGCATTTTCATCATCATCATCGCCAACAGCAGCATGACAGAAGTGAAGGACAGAACGAAAGGGAAAATGCCGAGCCATTAGGTAAGACGTCGCACATACGCTTACACGTATACGACATCATCGTCGTTGCTTCCTTTGTAGACGGATTAGTTGACATTCTAGCGAAAGAAAAGTCTGTGTGGCGGCTATACCATGCAAATCCCATAAGAGACGAAGAAAGGAAAAATCACTTTCCATTCTAAAAAAGAACAGAAAAAAGAAACGGCCGTCAACCGATTACTTCCCCCCTGGCGGCCCAAACTGACATTCTCCGTCTCAAGTCTATGATAGATAGATATACACACACTCCCCGTATTGACAGGCATTTAAGTCAAACAGAGCACAACAGAGCAAAAATAAAGGGATTCGTTTCGTCGTCGTCGTTGCCGTCGTAGCCGTTTTGCTGCGGAACTCAATTATTTGACATTTTGACGGCGCGGCAGCGTCAATCTATCGGGACGCGACAACTTTTTGGCTTTGCGCGCTGTTCTCGGGAATCAATCGGCGCGCGGTCGACTGAAAATGAAAATTGTCTTGTTTTTCTCGGCACCGATACCATGTGCTAATTGCTAGAGGAAATTGAGTATTCGATTCGATTCTGGTTAAGGACAACACAACAATTTTCTGGCCCGCAAGAGACAGAGAGGTACACTTGGCGTTCTCATATGTAAACGGAACACGTTTTGTGTCGCAGCATAGTTAGTCTATTTTGGGAACACGGAACACGCAGGATTGGAAATTCAAGAACCGTCGTATATTATATTTGTTTTTAAATGCGTATTCTTTGAAATGCCGCGTTAGAATGCTTAAGTGGTCTCCTAAGATGGTCGTCGGGAGAGGCCTGATTTTGGTGTTATTGTTACAAAAATCACGTCGTGCCGTTGGCTATAAATTTAGCCATGAGTTGGATTTTCTTAGCCGACTACTTGGGTTTCGGGTGTGGAACTTGATTAAATTAAGGCCTCCTTGGAGGATTTTATGGGTGCTCTTAAAAGGGTAGTAAAGTTGTGAGCGAACGTAGTAACAATGGGCCTTACCAATAAACATTTTTAGTCTCGAGTCTTAATTTAAGTAATTCACCGTGGCCATATTTTTCATACAAATTTCGCAATTGTGAGCGTCCGTAAATTTAAGGTAGAGACCAAAATTAGTTATTGGTACCTCGCAATGTCTTTTTTATATCGCACTACTGAATAAGTTTTTGCAGATAGTTTGAGAGACGTTCAAACTGGTGAGGTTTTGAGATTTTAACTCGTGGCAATGTCCATTCAGTCTTTTAAGACGTCTAAAATCAGCAGGTCCTCTTAAAAATACGAAGAAAGATGAGAACCACAGGATGATCCACTGCTTTTGTGGTCCAAAACTTGCGTTTCTGAGGCCGATTTATAGGTACGCAACTTAGCTACACGACATAGAGAAGAAGCGCATTCAACACTGCAAGAAGCTTCTCGTCCTCGGAACGCGGATTCTGAGACAGCTATGGGTAGTTCATTGGCAGACTTGGTACCCGCAATAGCTCTGGTCGCACGGCATCGGTAGATCAGTGCTTACATTGCTCTGACTGGCTAGAGGCTGCAGTGCATCCTATCAGGACCAACGAGGTTCGGAAGTCCGAAATACTGGAGTCGTGCCTTTTGTCGATGGCAAAGCGATGGTCAATTTGGCCGACAGTTTGTTGATTCGGACACATGTCTATTGGGAGGTGGAAACCTCGTGATTGCTATAGTCATAAATATTGGTTTGCAGGAAAAGCCAATAAACTGAAGTCTATTACCAGATGTGGTGTCGTATTTTTAGTATTTTTAACTGTTCCACCAAAAGTGTCCTTTCTTCCTCAATGGCACTAAAAATTAATAAAGCGTTCTTAACCTCATACTTAAGACACCACTTTCATATTTTGTGGATAAAAGCAGAGAATATTTGGCAGCATTCTTTATTTTCTCTGTGAGGGCGTGATCGCATTGCACACGGAAGTTAATTAATTAACTTTGCCGCTTAAGTCAGCCGCTTTTAATTAATCCTAACCCAAATATATGCTCCTTTGTAGTTGCTTCTTGAATACCTAAGAGTGTCGAAATGTTCCCTGCAAATCGGATCTACTGGCAGCACTGGAAAATGATACCAAATCGCTCTGTGATGACTAACAGCTATTTAGTTGATTTTATACAGCAGAAGTTGCTAACCCACAGATCATAGTTTAAAAGGGATCGTTGGCTATATTTATTGTAACGGTTAATAATTATTTAATTAATCGCAAGTTTTAGGCGGTAAATCGGGAAAAATGTTCATTCAAAGTAAATTTTAAATAAAGTTCCATCGAAGTCTGTCCCTAAGTTGTCACATTAATACTTTCTTTCAGCATTTTTTTTTTTTTTTTTTTTGAATTTCTCAACTATATAAATTTATACAGCCGGCTACAGTAGGTCTCGACAATCTTTATTGGTTATACAATTTTGGAATAAAAGTGAAACCACCACTTTAGCTTTACGATTCAAACCTTATTCAAATTGCCTGACAAGAGAAAATTTAAATGCGCCGCATTCCTTGGGCAGCGAAGAGCTTATCCCAATTTTGGACAGATTTTTATCGGAACTTTCTCCATGCATGACCCCCATTCGTGCATCGCATGGTACCCCGCCCAGAAAACAGATGAAACTAACAAGTGAATAACTAATCGAATCGGGTTTTCATTAAATATATGTATTTCAGTTTTAGGATTCCTTCACACATGCCAAATGAATGGTTCTGTCGAATGAGCTAAATGAATGAAATTATAGCACACACACAGCATTTAACTAATGACAAGCTAACAGTGAATGGGAAAATTATTCACACTTGATTATTCATGCGACCGAATTAAATACATATGAATGAATTCAAATTAACAGTAATGCCATTGAATTTACATTGAATTGAGGTTCTGTCGTTCGACTGTGTTTGAATATTAATTTAGTTTTGTGACTCGTAAGTTTTTGAAAGTGCCCAGAGCGGGAATGGCAAATTTGTTATTAATGCGAACGCGAGTATAGCTTGCCCGTTTATAATATAGTTTGCGCATTCTGTTTGATCACGCGATTGATCTGATTTTGTATTTAAATATATTGAATAATATCGCAGTTAGTAGCAATCAGGTGCGGCTGACTATCAGTGTTGGCCATAATAAAAGTTCGACTGTATATTGTTAACTGGGGTCAAGTTGGTCTTCGCCGGAGATGGTTATGCCAAGGGAAATATTCAGAAGAATTTACTTAGACATTTTTTGCAATAAAATTAGTAGGTATTGAGGCTGGGAGAAATTATTTATTCAACACGATGGACAGTTGCCTTACTAGAGCTTCTATGTGAAAGGGAGAACAGAAAGTCTTAAGTATAACATTTTTAAAAATGGGGACAACAAGCTTCGGAACTGTATAGTTAAACAGTAGAGATCTTGGACATTTTCAAAGCCATCATTGACTGTCATTTCAACTCATCCAGATCTAAGTCGTCAAGCTCTTCTGTGAGACAACTCAACTTAAAGACACTGCCCGTTGCTGTCTCTCTCTCTCTCTCTTTTGAGATGCAAGCAAGCTCCACCAGGTGCTAATATTGTGCATTGCATATTCCTTAAAGATTATCTCATGCGATATGTCATAGAACCGCCTGAGATCGTTTATCATAAAATCTTATAAATATCCAATTACTTGGACGGAATCACTTTTCCCGCACGCCAATCGTGTTAATCGTTCGTCAATACACAAGATGATGCTCCTGTCAAATCGCACCCTGCTACCGCATCGATTAACCCGTCTGTCGTCGGCTTAATTATTTCACACGGCGCTTTGCACCTATCTATGTATTTGGCTTCCCTCTGTATTGGATAATGTCAGTGCCATTGAATTTCCCCGATTATTATCGTGTGATTGCTGACTGAAATGACACATCAATGGATGTGCTTAATAAACATTACCGATCACCCTGCGAGCAGATACGACTGTTTAACAGCTTGTCGAACACTTGAAAACGTTGTTAGGCAAACTGTGTACACACGGGTGTATGCGCTGTGTATGCTTCTTTAAAAAAAAAAAACAACTGTCTGCAACAGTTGTTTCCATATACGCTGAACGTATATCAATCGCATTCACAATTCTTGTATCTTAGCAATATTTTGACAACCGAACTATATAAACACTCCATTCAGGTGCGCCATGAGGAGAGATGTCAAAAATAAACAACAACAAAAAACCCACAGAAAAAAAACCTTCGTTATCTCTATTCCAGAAGTTGCTAGTACTCGTACTTCAAAGGTGAGACATTCCCATTCACCGTTCGAGACTGACAGGCCGCTTTTGTTTTGCTGACTAGATCATATCAATACATTAATACATACACCCACCTTCAGTGGGTAAGAGTGTTTGAAATGTCAATGTTAATCGGGAATGAGTGTTCGCGTTGGTATGATGCGAGTTTAATGACACCATACCAAGCGACGGCGGACGCGAGGCTCAATTTTTTTGGTTTCGCTTTCATTTGAAGTTGACTTAGGCGAGTGGGCAGCTGTTTTCTTAAACAAAAAAAAAACACGGTTGTACTCCTTAGGTATGCAAAGTTGTTGATAAGTTTCGTATTTTAATAATCTGACAGGCGAGCGGCAAATTGATTGATTATGTGAAAATAATTTAATTATCTTAACTGAATAATAGAAATAAAAAATTGTGTCTAGATATGCTTTTGTGGATGGAATTCACAATGGAATTTGTTGATGAATGTTTGTATTGTTTGTTTGATATTTGTCGTAGCTAGTCTGTTGACAAGGCTTTTAACTGACATGTGCCTTAGGAGAGTAGGTAGTGGTTGTCATATTTGTGAGAACACAAAATACAGAACCCAATTTTAAATCAATGGAAGTTTATTCCCCTGAGTTCATCAGCGTCCAATTGAGCGCTAGATGACTAGCGGTGTGTCAAACTCCAAGGAGAAAAATTTACATTTCATCCATTTGCTTTAGCACAAACGATTTAAATTCATAGGGAAATTTCTTAATAAGCGAAAAACGCCACTTTACCCGGAGAAAAATAAGAGAAAAATGAGAGAAAAAACCGAGCTGTCAATTTGATTCGTTTTAGTGTAAACAAATTTGGAAAAATTAAATTGAACCAAGGGTTTCTTCTTTCTCTTCTCTTCTTTCGGGAAATCATTTGATTTGTCGAGAGGAAATAAACTAAACTCAAATCAAATGTCATTTCTCTTCCGATGACGTTTCTCCATCTGGAATTTTATGTCATTTTTTCATTGGTTTCACTCGGGGATCCACTTATTCTAAAATCCAGTGGTATAAGAAAACAACTTCTGGTTGAATTTGGAAAAATTCACTCAGGTATCCACTCATTCTCAAATCCAATGGAATAAAAAAACATCTTCTGGTTGAATTTGCAAAAATTGTTGAAATGCACAGCTTCGCGGGTATGTCAAAAAAAAAAGGCGAAATTTTTCAATTTGACAGCAAACTACTTATACACATCAGTTGGGGATTGTAACTAAAAAATAGTTGTCATGGCCCACTATTAAACGTTTATGCATTTAAAATCAAGCTACGGTCAAAGTCAATGTATTTAAAAATAGGTTCGTTCGCGTACGCGGTTTGAATCGAACGCAATCGATATAAATCGATCGCAATCACACAAAGGCTATTCACGTACTCATCAAAAATGACAGAAAAAGAGAAAATTAGCAAAATAAGGAGTAACGAGTGGTTCCTCTCTTGGCTCGAAACAGCTCAGAGAATTTCAACCTGCAGGTACTGATAAATATGTCAAATGCATAAAGCTAACAAGAAACAAATTCAAAATCCGTCTTAAAAATGAATTGCACAGAAAAATAAAATCTGTAATAATAAAGAAAATTCGCTGGTGGTCAAATGTTGTCCTAGAACGTTTCATATGTCGCAAAAAGGTAAGTTATATATTTATTTGTGATATGGATTAGATGTCAACGATGAAAGTTGCTCAAAGTAGCTCGAAGTCTATCCACGTACTTTGGCGTATAGTTCAGCTGTCAGAGAGAGCTTTGCTCAATTTTTTGAGTTTGACAGATTTGTAGCATTTGGCTCGGGAAAGTAAATAGACCTAATGCGTCAAATACAACAAATACTATTGCCCAGAAGTAGCAACGCATTCATGGACATTGAACACCTGATGTGTTTTCCTGAATGCACTCATTATTCGTGTGCATCTGTGTCTCAACTGTCAGAAAGAAAACTGCTTAATTGACATTAATAATTGCACCCGGTTTGCAGTTTTTCTGTCTTTTTTGTCCATCTTATAACTTAATCTCAATTCAGCAACTTATTATGTTCAGGTTCAGGCAAATACAGAACACTTGTCAAAACATAGAATAAATGTCTTGTATTTAGAAATAAATCGCACAGAACAATGTCTTCAAATGTAGTACTCTTCTTTATCACAAGAACCGTCGTGGTGTCAATGGATATTTTAGGATTTTTGGGTTTGTAATCGACACTCACACGTGGTATATATATATACCACGTGTATATATATATATTAATTTAATATTTTTTTTGCTGCAAACTGCGGTTGACTACATGGACTCATTTTGACGGTTATTTTTCAGCTTGTACTTATCGCCAGTTTTAATTAAACAAAGGGCTTCATGCGGCCTTCCTATGAATGCCCATAAAACCCACCTCCACCTAGATGTATATCTATATACTCGTTTGACAAGTCACAACTAATGCCCAAACAGTAATCGCGATGTATCATTTCACTGCGTCGGAAGGAATACTGATCTTTCAAATTCATACCACGTGTTTCGCAGTCTTACACTGAATCTATTTATTTCTCCTTTGTGTGGCATATCCAAGACCCAAGTACATACGGGTGCGGAGCGGTTCGGGCTACACAAAATTATGAAAGCGTCGCTGATTTTTTAATCAGTGCGCGCAAAAAGATTTTTCTTCAATGAATCTCAGTCCGCATTCATAAATTTGTCGGTGGTTCAACATGAGTGTTGCGCGCTAGCGTGCTAACTACATCACTTAATTCTCCAGCATCGAAGAACGTGATTCGTTCCGACAACATGTTTCGCTAATTGAATGGGAATTCTCCACCGGCGCGAAGAGCATTATGCGCCATTGGATTGGGGTGTACTGAAAGATATGAGAGAGTATGGAACTATCCTCGCCAGTCGGGCGATGCACTTGTCGAGATGAAATTTTCTGAAATTCTTCACAACTGTGTGAGATTTTGTGGAAATCAATTAAAATGTCCGGGTCCGGGTTCTGTCGATTCCTTCCCATACCAGTACACATCAAAGTGGATATAGATGGGGCATTAGTAATTGTATGCATATTTCATTTGACGCTACATTGACTTCCCTTTGCGGAGAAGAGAAGTCCGCCTCGAACACGAACAACGAAGAGATACCCGTACTCGACTTTGTGGTGCGCCCTTTTTGCGTCGGTCGTTTTGTTGCTCGTTATCAGCATTTTTGAGATATTTCAGTTCGTTTCGGGGGCCGGGTGGTGAGCACACTGGCCGCGATAAAATTTCGCAGTGTGAGAAAATTGTTTGGATATTGTGATTTTTTTTTTAGGTTACGGTGGCTATGGAAATGGGTTAGCCATACGGTAGTGAGTTATTGGTCTGGGTGAGTAACTCTGCCAGACGGTGTAGTTACAGTGAAATTTGATTTGCGATTGAAAACCACAACCTTGTTGGGCGATAAGGAATAACACACAGTGGGAAAGGAGCACTCGATGTGCAGTGGTGGTGTTTTTGCTGTTCTTTGGTGTAGGTTTGGATAAGTTCATATATATATAGTGTGGGAATTTCGGATCTGGACACAACTAGTCGGGGAGTCAGATATGAAGCAGAAACATGGGAACGAGTGCCAGTGCGATGGAAATAGTTTTGATTGAGGTTGGGCGATAGTAACCCGGGTCTTATATAAGATTTTTCTCGTTTGTGTCAGTAGGAACTAGAAAGTGACAGTTAACTTCCGATCTCATGCAGTAATCGAAGTCATCTTTATTTACAATAGTTTTGGGGAAACCTCATTGCAATGTTTTCGGTCTCTTTCTTGGTTTTAGACCGATAGCTATGGTCTTAGCTTCAACACGTCGAAAACACGAACTGCAGCTTTATTCATCAGAAGATCAGTAGGCGCGTATCATTTATAGAGGATTCCAAACAGTTTTCATTGTCTCAGCGAAAACCTCAGTAAAAAAGGACAAGGACTCTTGTACTCGCACGCAATGCCAGCACACTCCTTGTCGTATAGCTCATTCCTCGCTGAAGCTTAGTATGCTACTCGAGCTAAATTTTCGCTCCCATACAAAGTTCCCTCTAAAATTTAGCTTAGATTAAGCGAACCCATTTAGCTGAGTGGTACGCAGCTCGAGCTTAATAATCGAACTTGTTTCAGTAAGTACTTCATGTAATAAATAAAATAAATAAATAATTGGCGCAACAGGTCCGTAGGGATCCTAGGCCGAGTTTCTCGCAACCATTCGTCTTGTGTGTTTTTTTTATTTTTGGGACGAATGGAAGGGATCTACAATTTTATGCCGAGTCCAAGCGGCCAATTGAGACAGTTATACCCTCGGATGTTTGTCAGACGTTCGCGAGAGGTGGCGCAGTGAAAAAAACCTTAAGTTGGAATTTGGGTTTTCTCGGGATGCGAACCTGGGACCCCTCGCTTAGTAGTCCAACACACTAACCACTTAGCCACTGCACCGACCGATGTAGTTCATGTGTCTGTCAAAATTTATGTCAAAATTTAGCGTGGCCATTGCGTCGGCACATTTTCTCAAGCTAAATTGTGACAGTTCGTTGTGTATATGTTGTTCTGTTGCGAAAAAGTATGCAAGGATGAGCTTTTTCAATTGTTACATGAACGAGAAGCGCCTAGAATAAGAAATAGTTGAAATTAGAGAGAATTACATTTTTGAGGGACGTTTCTTCAAAAGAACAGCTGTTTTCTGTGACACTTATCCACGGCGCACTTTGTGTCAAAATTTAGCTACGACTTTAGCTGATGTTTGGAGAGAAAAGTAGGAGACCAGATAAAATATAGTTTAGTTCGAGCTTGACGTTAAAAAAAGTCACGTACTGTGCCCAGTTATGACAACGCATGTGTATCACCAAAATTGAAGTTCAAACAAAGAGTTCAAGTGACACGGACGACACTGGGCGTCATCGAGACAAGCAGTACTGTTTGTGGCACACATGTAGGTCATAAAACTGGTTTCGACGTAGGGCATCAAACAGGGTCAATCGAGGCATATATGTGTGACAATGAGAGGTCGCAGATCAAACCGCAAATACTTGGCTCTTGAGGTGAGAACTCTCATTCGGTTCCGATAAAATAATATTTTTCGAATTGAAAATTAAGACGCAATCATTTTGAAAACTTCAATTTTACTCTAAGTTTGCATTTTGATCAAAATCGTTAAAGCCGTTTTCGGGTAAACTAAAGAAAACTAGATTTTTAAAAAAATTACGACTTTAAAAATCCTTTTTACGATAAAACAGAGGAAAAATGATTTTGCCATTAAGTTAGAAGTATTACCATAGAAATGAATTTTTGTTACAATCGTATGGACCGTTTTCGAAATATGTCCAAATTTCAAAAGTACCGTTATTCGATTTTTTAGTGGGAAACTGAGTATGCAGTCATGTTAACCTCACCTACTTAAGTTTAAAAATCAATTTTGGTTGAAATCGTTCGAGCGGTTTTCGAACAAATCAAACTGGTATGAATATTTTGTATGGGAAGTACCATTAATATTGAGGTTACCGTGCAAAAAATAAAAACGGTCCCGAACTGTAAGCCCCCAAACTCCAAATACGAAGTTTGAACGAAATCGGAGTATAGCCGTTTAGGGTGTAGGCATCGGGACATCTACAGACAGACAGACAGACAGACAGACGGATAGAATTTTGCCAATTTTTTTGAGTTGGTCTCTCATCGTAATGTCAGAATTGATTAACATCTCGAGTTCGAAATTTTGTACGAATCTTTCTCTATCTTTCTCTTACTACGTAATGGAGAAAGTTAAAAATGCCGAGACCGTCTTCTTCTTCATAGAAGTGAGCTATTTCTTAGGGAAGTATAAAAACACTCCAACTATAAGTACAATCTGATGAACTTAAGCAAATTAGCTGCTGAAAAAAGCCCGGATCAATATCAATCAAATATGCTAAATCAGCGGATCGTTTCTTTTCTCAAGCATTGCAAACGAACCACCTAGAAGACCCCTAGGTCTTGAGGCAGAAGATGTAATTGCAAGTTTGCTGAATTTTGTAGTAAATCCGACTTAATTTTTACCAAGAAAATTCTATTTGGTAGTTAATCCGACTTAAGTTTTACCAAGAAAATTCCATTTGGTAGTAGATCCGACTTAATTTTTACCAAGAAATTCCATTTGGTAGTTAATCCGACTTCATTTTTACCAAGAACTTCCAATTTGTAATAAATTCGACTTAATTTTTATCAAGAAATTCCAATTTGTAATAAACCCAACTTAATTTTTACCAAGAAAATTCCATTTGGTAGTAGATCCGACTTAATTTTTACCAAGAAATTCCATTTGGTAGTTAATCCGACTTCATTTTTACCAAGAACTTCCAATTTGTAATAAATTCGACTTAATTTTTATCAAGAAATTCAAATTTGTAAAAAAATCCGACTTAATTTTTACCAAGAAATTCCATTTTGCAGTAAATCCGACTTAATTTTTACCAGGAAATTCCAATTTGTAATAAACCCAACTTAATTTTTACCAAGAAAATTCCATTTTGCAGTAAATCCGACTTAATTTTTACCAAGAAATTCCATTTTGCAGTAAATCCGACTTAATTTTTACCAGGAAATTCCAATTTGTAATAAACCCAACTTAATTTTTACCAAGAAAATTCCATTTGGTAGTAGATCCGACTTAATTTTTACTAAGAAATTCCATTTTGCAGTAAATCCGACTTAATTTTTATCAAGTAATTCCATTTTGTAAAAAATCCGACTTAATTTTTACCAAGAAATTCCATTTTGCAGAAAATCCGACTTAATTTTTATTAAGAAATTCCAATTTGTAAAAAATTCGACTTAATTTTTATCACGAAATTCAAATTTGTAATAAATCCGACTTAATTTTTACCAAGAAATTCCATTTGGAAATACATAATCAACCTTGTTGGCCACTTTACTCCTAAAACTCTACGCCCAAATTATACGCACCAACTTTTCGTTTCCTGCACTTTCCATACACATCTTAATACAAAAAAAAAAACAAACCTCTGTATAAAAGAATGCTGAAAATAAAATTGAAACTCATCACCGCCAAAAACATCTACACGATCAAAATGTCGTCTACACTACAACACTTAGCCCCATTCCGCTTCAGCAACAAGCAAGTAAAAAATAAAAAATCAACAAGAAACCATAAAGTCCCACACAATCACCATAAATCCCCCCACGTTCCGCGCTGCTCCTCAAGCACAAACCCTGACTGACACACCAACAAAAAAAAAAAACAGAAAAAAAGAAGAATTCCTCACTTTTGAGAACGTATATTCCGGAAGCGAAATTCTCCATCTCACTCTCATAAAAACTTCATAACATCGTGTTCGGAATTCTGTTCAACCAAAGCGACAGACAAAAATTAAACGAACGACAAAAAAGAACCAACGGAATTCAAATTCAAAAATGTATTCATTTGCCGAAATGAAATAAAAAGATACAAAACTCGATGTTTGCGCGCCACTCGTTACTTCACAGTGTACTTGAGCAGATACTCAAGAACTCATTACACAGCCGAGCCTCATAGTTGGATCGTTGTGATGATGTTTCATGATCTTGATGATCATCGCGTCGAAGATGACGATGACGACGACGAAGAAAAATAAGATGCTGATTACATTTGGCGGACCAGACACGTATTGTCAGATACTTTACCCGCTGTGCAAAGTACATTGATGCGGTGGATCCATCTCATAGAGTGCGAGTATCACGAAATGTGTCATGTAATGCCATCGCATTATGTCATTTTCAGATTAACATAAAGTTTGTGTTTCTGGCCGAGGACAGTGTGTGTGCGCCATAAGAGGGGTGTGTCCCACGATCGGTACTCATGATCGTGTGTATGCCGCTGCGAAGCCAAGTTCAAAATCAACGGTCTCTTCTTTTTAGCCAATTACGAGTACTCGTAGTACATTTGAATTCAAATCATGCAACAGATCTTTGCGAACAATTAATATGATCACGATCAGCAGCGATCATCTGTATAGCGGTTGTTGCTAGGCTTTTTAATCGAGCAGGCGGGTGGAGTGTACTGCCGCCGACGATCAACATTTTAATGGTTTCTCTGGGCTATTTATAGACCGAAGATCTATGACGCTGATCGCGACAACTAGAGGCACATATGGAAGCTCCCCCTTTGTTTGGATGTAGACGTCGTCCCATCTCTCTCACTGAACTAGCTATTTGCGGTCGCCTATTTTATTTATAATTCTTAACTCCTTTTTGATTATGCTGTCATTTGTTTGTTTCAGATGTGGGCGTGTGTCGTCAAATCGAAATGCTCAAGTCATGTGAAGATCACTTGATTTGCTATAACCGTTTGCCCGAAGATCGACAGAACCATTGACCTCGGGTGGAAAAATTCCAGCAGACAGTATCAGCGGCTGGTAAGATCGCAATGTTTTTTTCGGCCTGATAAGCGAAGTGATGGGGCGCACTAGCATGACCAGGATCACTGATCGCAAACGTAACTTTGTAGCGATACATAAATCAAAGTCGGGTGGTATCTTTGAAGCGATCGGTGCTGCTAACACGATCATAATTGAGTAGCAGCGATCGCTTCAAGAGTGATGTATACGTGTCTACGAGTTGACATTAACTGCATGAATAGTGCAAGGTGGTTTTAGACGACTTAAGTGGGTTCAAAGGGACGGTACAGAGACTCAGGTGAGTCTTTTAAACTGAAAAGAACCCGACTTGAATTTTATTAAGAAGGTTACGTGATTAAAAGTGTGTTGTTTGTTGTAGGAAATTCATTGCTGTCAACTCGAGCAAACACACTAATGAGAGTCTGTGATTAATCGATCTGGGAAAGGAAATAATGCAATCGATCAACGAACAGAGTTGTTAATGGGGAATATGAGGTAATCCTTGAACCCAGTTACCAATGAAGTTAATTACATACCAAAAGCGCTTCCGACAAATGTAGTTCCAGCTTAATAGCTAAGGAAATAGTAGATAATAGTAGAATAGGTAGCCAGCCAGTGTTGCTAGACATGCTTTTGGAAGGGTTTTTCCATTGGCATAGTTTTTAAAATTCCCATCATTTTTCCATGACGTTATTTTTGAATATAAAACAAGAAAAACATATTCTTTAACAGCTGTCACCGAAGATGGCAATGTTTCGAACCAACGATTTTGGAAAAGCGGTCGTAAAACTGTTTCTCCTTTTTATACCCTCCACGGGAAGGTATATTCACTTTGTTACATTTGTAACGCCAAGAAGGAGTCACCGGAGACCTCATAAAGTATACACATTCTGAATCAGGATCACATTCTGAATCGATTTAGCCATGTCCGTCTGTCTGTCTGTTGAAAGCACGATAGCGCCCAAAGGAATTGACATAGGCGAATGAAATTTGGTGAAAGGACTTCTTTTTATCGTCGTTAGGTTGGTATTGAAAATGGGCTATGTCGGACAAGTAGTTCTGGTACCTCCGATACAAAATCAATATTAGACCCATGTATCTCTCTGTCTGTTGAAAGCACGATAGCGTCCAAAGAAACCAACCTAAGCGATTGAAGTTTGGTGAAAGGATTTCTTTTTATCGTCGTTAGGTTGGTATTGAAAATGGGCTATGTCGGACAAGTAGTTCTGGTACCTCCGATACAAAATCAATATTAGACCCATGTATCTCTCTGTCTGTTGAAAGCACGATAGCGTCCAAAGGAATCAACCCAGGCGAATGAAATTTAGTGAAAGGACTTATTTTTATCGTCGTCAGGCTGGTATTGATAATGGGCTATGTCGGTCAAGTAGCTCTGGTACCTTCAGGGTCAGGGCCAGGCCGATGATAACACTTTTACTTGTTTTATCCACTAAACTTGCTGGAATTTACTAAAAATCTTTTTTTAATTAATTAAATATTTTATAGGTCACAATGGGTAATTTTATATGAAAAATTTAACCATTGTGAGTTCGAAAAATTTAGCCTGGACATTAAATATAATTATTAGTATCGTACTATCGTGCGATGAGTTAGGGCTGTGTAATACTTTTTTAAAGAAAGGTTTCTGATTTAGTTCCCCTCTCTGGCAGTCAGCACTGTAAAGTCTACAGCGCCACCTATCAGATGTCATTGAAACAACTCAAATAAATATGAGTAGCCTCACACATAATTTATTTTTAAATTAACTGTTATATATAATTAATTGTATATTGTGTTGAAAGGTAGGAATGAAGTCTCTTGACTAAGAAAAGTTTCAAATAGTTTCGAGTTTCGAATAGCTAACGAAATTTTCTGGGATTATTTCGTTTTGATAGAGTTCTGTGTTGGAAGCTCAAGAATCACTTTGGTTTCAGCGAAAGAGCAGTAAAATTGATCAGTAGTTCTCTCTCTGGTAAATCGCAAAGGGTCAATTCGGGTGAAAGTTTTGCACTGTTGAAAGAAATAAAGCAGGGAGTTCCTCAAGGCTCAATATTAGGTCCTATACTCTTCTGCATATTTATTAATGACCTTCCAACAGTCTGTAAACATACAACAGTACACCTTTATGCTGACGATGTTCAACTACATTTAGCGATGCATCCTGGTAACCTAAATGAACTTGTTGTTCTCATCAATGAAGTAGCTAATGGGCTGCTTCTAAATCCATCTAAATCTCAAATAATACCCATTTCAAAAAATAATTTCGACCTTTGCCTCATTCCAGATGTTTACCTTAATAATAACAAAATTAAAGCTGTTGACTCAGTTACTAGTCTAGGCTATATTATCAGCCGAAATTTGTCTCGTTATAATCACACAAACGTGGTCGTGGGTCGTATCTATGGATGTCTACGCAAATTGTGGATCGGTGCTTACTTAACCCCTCAGAAAACAAGACGAAAGTTGGTACTGTCTCTAGTCCTACCCCTCATAACATATGCTGAGGTGGTCTATAGCAGTCTTGAATCTTCATCCCAGCGAAAACTGCAAGTTGCCTTTAACGACGCAGTGCGTTACATCAATGGCGTACGTGGATATGATCATATTTCTGTGTTTGCTAGGGGTTTGCTTGGTTGTACTTTGGAACAATATATCAACGCCAGGAATTGTATGTTTTTGCACAAAATTATTAAAACTCAAAGTCCGTCTTACTTGTATAACCGACTTAATTTTACTCGCTCCTCTAGAACCATCAACGTCATTCCCTATCGTGACAATTACCTAAACTCATCACGTTTATTTTTTATCCATACTGTAAGGCTTTGGAACTCTTTGCCCTCTCGATTGAAGAATATTTCAAATCCAATCAATTTTAAAAGTGCAATCCTTCAACATTTCTCTAACTTATCCACTTAAATTCTTTCCCTCATTATCCACTCCCTTTCTTTTTCTTTACTTTACTCTATCTCTCTATCCTATCTCAAACTTAGATTAAGATAAATATTGTTATTAGTTTTAAGTATTTCGAATTTGTATAACTCATGTGTAAATTGCTAAGTACTAAAAAAGATCATTTCTTAATGTACAAACCATTTAATAAATGAATAAATGAATGAAAAAAAATGAAAATGATTCACTGAAATGCAATTTTGTTTTTGTAACATTAGAATAGCATCACCTTGTTTTTTTTAGTTAAAATGAAAACCACTTAATTTTTTTTTTTTATTTATTGACTATAGCTTACACAGTTATTTTAGTACTTTGTGCAACCTCCCTTATTTTGAATTACTTAAAAAATGCGGTCTCTTAAAGAATCATACAATGATTTTAAAAGATCAAGAGAAATACTGGCCCAGGCCACTTTGATACCTTCAATAAGGTCCTCTTTGTTGGTATACAGCTTCCCACTTTCATTCACCTTTCGTGTCAACCAACCCCACACATTTTCGATGGTTTTCAAATCTGGGGAGTATAGTGTGGCCAGGAAAGTTGTTTTGGCCGTGTAACCAAGTCTTAACTATTACAGCTGTGTGAATTGGCGCATTGTCCTGCTGGAAAATGATTGGCAGTGGTCCAAAAATACCCTGGAACTGAGGGAGAGCCGTTTCCAGTACAATTTTGTATTAAGGTGCTGTCATTCTGCAGTTCACAAAAACCAAATCGATCGTTCCATAACATAACACCTCCCTCGCGGCTGTGGTGACGGCCAAAAACAATTTTTCTTTTCTTAAATCATGGTAGTAATAGTTGTATTCGTCGCGCTTATCGAGGTTGAACTTTTTTTCATCAGAAAATATCAATTTCCGCCAATCGTTTCAGTGACTGCTACCATCAGTGTTCCAAGCCATGTACGATCTTGGAAAACTAAGCCGCTGTTGTTTTCGCGCTTTGTTAAGTGGTGTTTTTTTTTAGTTTCAGAGGCTTCAGGTGTCCGGCACTCTTAATAACTCTACTTATGGTCATTCGGCTAACTTCTAGCCCAGCTTCGCGTCTAATCTTGGAATTGGAAGCTAATCTTATAATTTGCCGTTTTTCTCGGCTTGAAAGTACAGTAAAAGTACGGGCTTTGTAATGTTTTCCGCAAAATAATGGATTTCCTAAATACCTGTTAACTACTTTTGGACTTCGATCGAGTTTTGTAGCTATAACGGGACGGTTTCATTATCGATGATTTATTGGAGACAGATGCACTATCCAATGGCATAATAGGTTCTATAGGTCGTAGGAAGTTTTTAACGTTTTATTCAATAGCAAAAGATAATCATTGAACTGATTGAGAGATTTTGCTCATGGTAAGCCTCCATTTTAGCAATTTCCGTTGCATTTAAGGATTTTTGTTCTACCCATTTAAACTATTAAACAGATCATAAACACAAGAAATAAACCGTTTATCACTCCCGATAGCTTTCCGATGATCACGCTGCTAAACTCTCGCTTACAACGAATAAGAAAGTTAGTTGGGGCTATTCTAATATTACAAAAAAAATCCATATTAAAATGAATGCATGCCAAACTAGCTCCTGTTAACTTAAAAAAATGTTAAAAGCTCTCATAATCTCAGAAACTCTAGCTCTTAGCTTGTCACCCAATGCATATTTCCTTAGGTACACATTAAAGAGCTCTCAAAACAGTTAGTTAAAAAAATAATATGTGAAGCTATCCAAGTGTTACGTACTGTAGTTATGATTTGCACTTGCAGCAGCATCCGTCTCAGTAACTCCAATATCGACTTCAGTTGATACGTCTTCGAGCAAAGGAGCTCTAGCTCTTATCAACATGTTGTGCAAAACAATACATGCATAAAATAACACCTTATCTGCCGACCAGCAACGAAACCGACTTTTTAAAACACCTGTACACCTTTCGACGTGGCTTCTTGTCATTTTGTGTGCCCTGTTAAATAATCCTTCGGCCTCAGAGTTTGTTTCAGCAAATGGCGCCATTATCCACGGTTGCAATGGATAACCACTGTCGCCGAGTAAATAAAAATGCCTTTCTCCTGAAGAATATAAAGATTCCAGCGTACATTTTGTTTTGGAACATCTCCAAATATATGAATCATGAGCCGTTCCACCGAATCGCGCATTTATTTGTACATTTTTTGAATGACCACCTTTTCTACAGTAGTAAACATGTTCTATTTCTTTTCTTGGTGCTGCAATCTTAATATGGGTGCCATCGATCAAACCAACAACACCCGGGAAGCCCGCAATATCAAAAAAACTTCTTTTTGTCTCAGAAAACTGTGAAGTACTTGGAAATTTGACATATCGGTTCGCTATGCAGTTCAAACTAATTGCAACATCTGTAATGCATCGAGATACTGATGTTTGTGACAAAGAAGAAGAACTGTCCTGACCAACAGCTTGTTGTAAACTTCCCTGAGCAAAAAACCCGCAATGCACATAGCACTTTGATGCGATGGAAGAGCGTGTATTCTTGATGATGTTTTGAAGAAAGGGATAAGTTCTTCGATCAGGGTTCTGCCAAGATACAATTGTATGAACTGTTCCTCCGTTTTCACTTCAAAATGATTTTCGTTGTCTCTTAGACGCCGCCTGATAATCCGCATATTTTTCCTAGAAAACGAAATTGGGTATTTCAAATTAATTACAAATAAATATCAAACCTCTGCACGTTTCTTAGCCTTGGTTCCATAAGAAGTCTTATACGACCCAAATGCAAAATAGTTGGCCCGTTTACTTTCCGCCTTTTGAAATTCGAAAAAAAGATTGGCACTCCAAAGTAAACAAACTCAAAATTTATTTCGATATTGTGAAAGTGTCAGACATATACATTTAAAAATAATTCTTCTTAAAATAATAACAGTTCATTTAATGATTAAATAAACGAAATTATTGTAACGCAAAATAGTTGACCCATTTTTTTATCGACGCAAAACAGTTGGCCTAATACAAAAATAACTGTCTTTTACCACTGAGTGCCGTCACCTTTGTTTTTAATAACGGCTGTAATTCGACTTGGAAGAGTTTACACTAAATTAAAGCGGTATTCAGGAGTTATGCCATTCCCAACTTCTTGGATCTTTTCCTTCAATTCATTCAAGTTTTTAGCCGGATTGGTTCTTAATTCTTTTTTCATTTTTCCCCACAAAGTCTCAATTGGCGACAGGTCCGGGCTATTTGAAGGCCACGCTAGAACTGGAATGGTGTGTTCTCGAAGCCAGCTGATATTTTGCTTGGCTGTATGACATGATGCGCCATCTTGCTGAAATGTAAACCTGCCATTTTCTGTTTGTAGCCTCGGAATCGAAGGTAAAAGTTGGTGCTCTAGGATGTCTTGATACCTACTGGCATTCACAGTACCATCGATGAAGCGAAGGTCACCTACTCCTTAAGCTGACATACATCCCCATACCATTACTGAAGCGGTAAATATAGTTTTTCGTCTAAAGCAATCTGGTTGAAATGCTTCAGCTGTCGTTCTTCAAACTCTTGATCGTGAGTCTCCAACACAAAGTTCGAATAGAGACTCATCGCTCCATATTACACTCCTCCATTGCCTTAGCGTCCAGTTTTGATGACGAGTCCACCTTAAGCGCTTCTTTTTTTGCAAAGGAGTTAAAAGTGGTTTTTCTTTTTGCGTCACGGTTTTTTAGAAGAAACAATTTTCTAAGTTAATAAAACAGAAACAATTTGGTTAAAAATTACTGTATAAAATTTGTATCCCATTTTCTTCATTTCTCGAATGCAGGTGTCTCTTGAAACTTGCTTTTAATCACATTTTTCCACTCTAAGTTGATATTTGCCGTTGTAGCACGACGATCTTTCTTGAGAACTTTTCTTAAAGCCCTTCTGTTACGATCGTTAGCAATTGATGGTCTTCCAATTTTCTTCAGTGGGTTCACATTTCCAGTCTTCTTGAATAAATTAATAATGTTTCGAACTGAAGACCTCGATATTTCCAATTTTTATGCCGAAACGTTTTTTTTGTACGCTTTTATTATTAAATTACGTATGTCTTTCGATAAACACTTGCCACGCGCATAGTGAACTTTGATTGCGACTGCAATCAGTGAATGCCTGACTTGAGACATCCGCACTTAAATAACGCAACAATAAACGGTAAATGTCAAGAGAGAAAGACATTATCCAGCTTAGGCCAACTATTTTGCCGCGAAAAACTACCGGGCCAACTATTTTGCAAAGAAAAAAATGGGTTAATAGTTGAAATTTGTGGCAACAAACATTACCTGTTTTAACTTATTGATTGCTTTGTAAAGAACACATGTTCATGGATAATATTAAGCAAAAAAAAAATCAACTTTTTATTAATTATGCATAATAATAACGCATTTGAAAATGTATGTGATAAAAAATACAGTTTAGGCTCGTATATTGAAGGCATTTTATAATATTTAAAAATCTTATTTACAAAATTAATATTCAAACAATGAAAATATCATAATGCTTGCTTGGACATTCACAATTTGTATAAATAACAGCCAAATATGACAATTTAATCACCACAGTGTACGATATTGAATTCAACACTATAGTTTCACTTATTGAACGAGAATCGCTTTTTATTACCAAGTGAATCGAAAAAATGAAAGCAATGTTTGAAAGCGAATGTGAAAACGATTTATTCGATTCACTCTTTCACTGAACGAGAATTGAACCCCAGGCTTAATTTTTCCAACTCACAATGGCGAAATTTTCCATTCAAAATTCCATATTGTAACCTGCAAAATATAAAAGCTGATCAGTGATGCCAGACTTATACCCACGGTTATACCAAAAAAATCCCTTTTAACCCCTCGCCAAAATATAAAAAAAACCCACGGAATTTTTATATTTAAAAATAAAAACATATATTTCATTAATTTCAATTTTTTCTATTATGCAAGCTAACAAAAATAAATACATATTAAGATACGTTTGTATATAATACAAAAGTAGAAATGTAGGTACAACTTATACATTTTTAAAACGTTACAAAAGGGAAAATACAATTGCATTCGGCATTAAAATGAAAATAATATTTAACATAAAATAAATATCTTATGAATTATTTGAAAATGAAAATTTATCCCCGTTTCAAGTGTCATTATTCTTGATTTTTCATAAAAAAATGTCAGTTTTGGGAAATGCAAAAAGAAAAGAAAATGAACGTATTCAGAAATATGGAATGACTTTTTTCTAAACATGAAAATATTTAATTTGATCGTAGGTTGAATAATTTTTTTATTCTTAATGAAATTAGCAATTAGGAACAAAAGTTTTCCAATAAGAAAAATCCCTTTTTTTTGTACTATGAGGTTTGAAAAATCCCTTAACCCTTTTAGTTTATTTTATGTGAGAAAATCCCGCGGATAAATCCCCCCGATCTGGCATCACTGAAGCTGATGGCTAAAAATGATTATTGGCAATCAAATTGGTTTTCGAGTTTATTTGTGAACACTGGATATATTCACTTACTATTATAACCAAATAGTATAGGATGACTTAAAGAAGGTCTGGCCCTCGAATTGTGAAAAGACGCATCAGGTCAGGTCTACTTTTTATTGCAAATTGGCCTTCAAAATTGACCTAAAGTGACGATCCAGTATTAGACAGGTTTATAGTTAACAGATGTTGTTGTGTTAAGCTACATATTTTTCTCATTGCAAAATTGCAACTTGCCGCATGATCACTGCTGGGTTAGATGATGATTGATTACCTCATTGATTGATGTTCTAGCGATAATGGTTGTTTTTGAAAAAAAAAAAGTAATTAAACACTCTTCTCTGAGGGTTACATTCATGTACGATATTGCAAGGCACTAGGAACATTATTGCATGATGTTTATTTGTGTTTTTATTTATGTGTATGCAGAATGTGTTCTTTGTTTCTAGTGAATTTGCATTTCTGTGTTACAGTGTGTGGTGGGTGTCGACAGACGACCGTGTGCACTGCGTGGGTTGGAGTTTGGTATTTGTACGTCTCCCAGTGCTTTGTACACTACCTACATGAGTGGCAACACTATTTTGAGGGAGACTTATTAAAACAACGTGCACAGAGAATCCGTGGAAGTAGTTTAAGAATAGAAATGAGTTTCCGGATGGACAGACAGACAGAAGTGAAAGGGATCTCAAGTCTATATGTGCAAGTGCAATATCCTCTACTGGGGCTATGGACTTTAAATGAAGAGGGACTTATGGTGGTCGACATAGCTGCCAACGAGGTAGCCGCTCTTTTAACAAACTGCGGCATCATGCGGACCAGCTGTAAACGGAGGACGTCCCCTGGCCCCAGTGATTTAGGATACACCATACCACCTGCACCCAGAAATCGAATCTAATCTAACGGTGGTAGGAAGAATCGTGTTGTACAAGGTGGGCCAAAAGAATTCATCCGATGTTGTTTGGCTCTAATTTTTTTTCTAAATGAAAAACTTCGATTCTGTTTTTTGATTACCTTTACTTGAACCTTTAGAATTTTATTGAGAAGATGATATCGGGCAAATGGGCGCCGTCACAATTGATTGCCATACGGGCTCGTTTTATGGCATTTTTCATAACTTCGGCGAGAACTTCGGGCGACAGATTCTCGCACTCGCGTCGAATTTTGTCCTTGAGGGCTTCTATGGTCTCGGACTTGATCACGTAAACACGGGACTTCAAAAAAAAACCCACAAAAAAAGTCTGGAACGGTTAAATCGGGCGATCTTGCGGGCCAGTGCAAATCGCCAAAACGAGAGATGAGGCGACCCGGGAACGCCGCCTTCAGAATAACGCAGTGTGTGCCGTAGCTCCGTCCTCTTGGAACCACATGTCCTCCAGTCCTAATTCGTCCAATTGCGGCAGAAAAAAACCCGGTTAACATGGCACAGTCCACTGTTGTCGTTTGACCGGCTTCGTTCTCGAAAAAAATGGGCCGATGACTCCTCCAGCGTGAACAGCGTACCATGCAGTAATTTTGAGCGGGTGTAATGGCTCCTAGTGCATTCCTTGTGGATTTTCGGTGCCCCAGAAGCGATAGTTTTGCTTGTTTACCCGCTGAGGTTGAAATGAGCCTCATCGCTCATTATGATTTTGGTCGAAAAATCGTCCAATTCGTCCTCGAGATTGAGGATGGCTTGGGCGTAGGTTACACGCGTTTGGCGGTCAACAGGCAGCAGCTGATGCACGGACTGGAACATGCGCAAGTCTTTGACCAAAATTCGCCTTAGGGACGACCGGCAGATGGCTAATTGCGAGGCACGGCGTCTGGTCGATGTTTTCGGTGACAGCTCGACATCCTCGTCAACAGCGGCGATATTAGGCGTGTTTTTGTTGAGCTTCGTTCTCAGCAAAGCAAAGTAAAGCGAGATTTTCAGCACACAAATTACAATAACTACTGCGAGTCTCGAAGTGTCAAGTAGAGCGTAGTTGTTTTAATTGCGTGCTGAAAATCCTACTTTACTTTGCTTTGCTGAGAACGAAGCTCAAAAAAACAGGTCTATCCTCGCCACAACGGGCGCTCCGGGGCCAGCCACTCTTGGCAACGTCTCGTGTGGTCCCATACTCTTCAAGGTTGGCAGCCAAACGGCGCAGTGTTTGCGCAGTCGGTGTCGGACGGCCGTGAAATCGGCGACGGAATTCGCGCTGCGCCATCACTACAGACAAATTGTTACGCAAAAAAATAGACACGATTATTCCGCGTTCTTGGGGAGTGTATCGCTCCATGGCTTGTTCACTTGTATTCTACATCTGTCTAGTCCACAAATGTCAAAATAGATTTGACATTGGCGGCCATTTGCAAAAATAAGAGCATCTTCCAATAGGGCGATTTCTTTTCGTCCACCTTGTATATGCGCCTTTAAAGGAAACTTGTCGACAAGGACAAGTGTCCTCAGATTGGACTGAACGATCTCCGGAAAAATACAAATCACATCTTCAAGTTCATCTGCAGTTCTGCTGTATAACTCGCCAGAAAATTGTTGAAACAAAATCTCCCACAAAATGAATTCGATTCCATTTAATTAGAACCAACATATCTCCCGCTAAACAAATGTTTTAGATTCTGATCTTGCGATAATTACATTCAAATCCAGATTTACACAAAATCAACAGTCATAATCTCAATTAATTGCCTTCTCCCGATCAAATGGATATGGAAATTCAAATCGCAAACACCTGTTCCCCGCAGTCAAACACATAATACCATATATCGCCTGTGCGCGAGTATCTGCCTCTAGATACATGTATCCACAACCTCGTTCTTATCGAAAATACGCTTGCTGTGTTAAGCTTGTCATTAGTCTCCACATATGTACACATAGGAACCTACCTACTTACTATCCAAGCTGAATTTCCATATGCAAATCACATACTTCGCACAACGGCGCCATATTTTAATTCGGAATCAATTTACTTTGTAGGAGAAAAATAAGAAAAGAAGAGAAGAATAAACCAGTGAAACTAGTATCTCAGTATAACTGTGCGACGAGGAAGGCAACGTTTAAGGCAACAGGTGTCAGCTCCGAGCTGGATGAACATAGAACACGATATCATTTCAATAATTGCACACACTCCGCACCCGTGTGGGTTGCGTTTGATTAATTTTCTATAAAAAAAAAACAATATTTGCCATCCGCATTTGAGGCACGGCATTCCATCATATACAATCGTATATAGTCGCAGTAAATGTGGAAAGAATTCCACACAGCAGCCCATCCGAAGGCATGTCACGCCTTTACGGTCTTTCAAGTTGTCATCCATATCATTACGCAGAGTACAGCGTTGACGACAAACCCGTCATCTTCCTCGCATCGTTACCAATGCTGAATTCCGACCCCTAAAACAGCCTTGCCGCAATTCTACAACCAGTGTGCGGTGCTCATTAACCTCAAAACCGGTGGCCGGTCCGCCAAATACCCACGGCACGGTGGGGTACAACCTCAAGATTGAATATCGCCATACTTTCGATCGATATCTACAAAAAGTATCTAATGACTCGACGAGATAAAAATGAAACAGCAAACGACTGTGTGAGTGTGTGCATCTATTTGCAATGAAAATATACTTTCGTCTCGCTGATCCCTTTGCCACAGGCAACTCCGCACACATGAACGAAAATAGAGTTCTGCTATAGAATGCAATAAAATCAAATCGAGCAAAGCGAAAACTACAAAAGCAACTGCTAAGGGGAGGCACTCGAGGTGCAAACATTGAAGTTTTCCGGTCCTTGCTACTGGGCTTGCTGCGATTTGGCTGACAACGATAAAGCGAATATGACAAGCCAACTTGTCTTGTCAGTAATACCAAATGTGTTGTAGAGGCAGTCCTCCTTGATTACTATACCTACTGCTGGTGTAATGAAGAAGGCTTGATGAGGGAAGTTGCATTGATGGGGGACACGCAGGTAATGGCTTGTCTATTAGTAATTCCAGGCAGGCCTTGCGTTGTTTCATACTATAATTCCACGAGTGCCACGGGGAAACTGTGCAAAATTCGCTTGAAAATCCTTCGACGGAGGTAAGGCAGCACCAGGGGGAAAGTTACTAGTACGGTTTCGTAAGATTCAAAAAAAAAAAAATATAAATAAAATGTAGTTAAACTGAAAGAGAAGCAAGGCTTCATAAAAGGTGCGCTGACTCCGATGTGCAATGTTTATCGCAACTTGAAATTGCTGGGTTGGAAGTTTTTGGTCAGAATTCATGCAGTTAGACAACACATGCGGTTTCCAACTGTCAATGAGCGATAGAAATAATAAATTTTAGTGTCGACTTTAAATTTACGGACGCTCGAAATTTTTATAGAACATATAGCCACTCGGCCTTACCAACAATCAACTTTAGTCTGGCAGCTTACGCAAAGACTCCGCACTTTCCAAAATCCCTTTCGGCCTTACCAACAATCAACTTTAGTCTGGCAGCTTACACAAAGACTCCGCACTCTCCAAAATCCCTTTCGGCCTTACCAACAATCAACTTTAGTCTGGCAGTTTACGCAAAGACTCCGTACGTTCCCTTTACCAATAAACAAATAGTAAGAATATCGCTAATGTCATTTTCAAGGGGAGTGTTGCCCAACCACCAAAAATGGCGGCATTGAATTTCGTAGTAGGAGCCAATTTAAATACGCTCTTATTCAGCCTGAGCGTTTATAAACTAATTTTAGTAAATTGTAAATGTTTTCTGACTTTATTCGTTGGAATACAACAATGCAAGTGGTTTCTGAGTTTCGCAAACACAAATTTTCACAAATGAATGTAGAAAATTGAAAAAATGTTGCATTTATGTTTTATTTCTAAACATTTGAAATATATATTTTAAATGTATCATAAATGGTTAATGCTTTTCTTTGCCTTATCTTGTTTAACTTGTGCTTGCTTTTTTAATGGTTTTCCTTTTTTAATAGTTTGCAAGTAACGAATGCTTAGTAAAAAATTAAATTTGATACAAGTTTCTTTCTTTGCAATACTTTCTTAAGAGTCGCAGAGAGAATAAAATATCTGTTCACTCAGTACCTTAGGCGTCTCAAGACCGCGATTCTCAAATTCCGCATAGCATAATTCGTATAGTGGAGCAAGTCTGCCTGAAATTTTCGCATAGCAGAAAAATTTGTATTCTCAAAGCTGTACGGGTTATTTTTCCACCTATGCGAAAATTATATTCACCCCTCGAATGAGGTAGAACTTTGGAGTACGTCAAGTAAGCGATTTTGACAGGTTGTGAACAAAATTCCCATCAAATCAAAAACCAGTATTCAAATTTAAATTGGTTTGGAATTATTCGGGTACTTTCCCGAGCCAAACACTACAAATCTGTCAAACTCAAAAAATTGAGCAAAACTCTCTCTGACAGCTGAAAATAAACGCCAAAGTACGTGAATAGACTTTGAGCAACTTTCATCTTTGACATCTAATCCATATCACAAATAAATATATAACTTACCTTTTTGCGACATATGAAACGTTCTAGGACAACATTTGGACACCACCGGATTTTCTTTATTTTTACAGATCTTATTTTTCTGTGCAATTCATTTTTAAGACGGATTTTGAATTTGTTTCTTGTTACCTTTATGCATTTGACATATTTATCAGTACTTGCCGGTTGAAATTCTCTGAGCTGTTTCGAGCCAAGAGAGGAACCGCTCGTTACTCGTTATTTTACTAATTTTCTCTTTTTCTCTCATTTCTGATGATTACGTGTATAGACTTTTTGCGATTGCGATCGACTAATATATATTGCGTTCGGTTCCAACCGCATACGCGAACAAACGTACTACATTTTTTCCCCATTTTTTTTTTTCATGTTCAAAAGTCAGCGCTGTGGAAAAGAGACTGAAAGTGTATTACGAAAGGGGTAGCAATTGTTTGCAAAGCAACCACAAATTTTCAAACGAATTTATTTTCAAATAATCCTGAAATGTCAAAAAAAAAAAACTGCCAGCAGCTGAAAAATGTAATTTGAATACATTTTTAATGCATTTCCGCATGGAAAAAGCAAACGAGTCCATTTCGAAGAGAAATGTTCGTATGGATTTCCAGAATTGCATATTTTTATTTTTTTTTATTTTTTTCCCATCGCATAGGAGATTTTGACAGATAAATGTATACGAGAATTTTGAGAATTTTGGTCCTGGTGCTGGTAGATATTTGGCTGCAACCGAAACCTCTTTGAAAGAAAAGTTTATTCCCCGGGAATGAGAATGTCTAATAAATGGTTGGTGCGAAAAGTTTAACTTCGCGGAAAATATAGGTACAAGGAAAATTGTCGGCATTCAGCAAAATCCACGCGAAATAATAAAATTCTGGAGGACTGACAGGTAGTAAGTATGTGCGAATTCAAGATATACAGAATTCTGTTATTTGGTGTGAATTCATAGAGGAGAACACATGACAGCTTTTCTGTAGAAGAATGTCCACGGTTTTCCATTTATTTTCCATATATTTACTTTTGCAGTTACTGTTTCGTTGCGTGGCAAATTTTAACTCAAACGGAAGTGAATTTGCCGGCCATTATTTCTTTCAAAAACATTCTTTTCCTAATAATTCAAATGTGATCTTCAGACTACCAATAACCTTTGATTTGCATCGTCAGCCTATTAATAAATCAAAGCATTCCCATAAACTGTGTTTCGTTTATTGAATAGATCTTATTTCGATATAAATTCGCTCATAAATCAATCGTGAAGTATTAGAAAACAAAGGAAAGCGTACTATAAAAAGTATCGAAAATTCCGTCCGATTGAACGATAGGGCATTACTGATTTGCATTTGACATTTGACAGATCAGCGGATGTTTTGTGCATTTCGTATTTTGTTTTTTGCTTATAATAAGCATCAAAGAGCCTTTGAAAAATGGCTGGTGCATTGATTTATTATATATGGACTGCTAGTAGACAACTTCGCGTTGGTTTCAACATAAGCGCTAGCTCTCATAGTTCGGAGCGGAATAAATGAGAAACTCACATCTGACGTTTCCATTTCGTTGCAGATAGTTTTGCCTGTGTTATTGTGATTAATTGAATAAAGATTTCAAATTCAAAAATGAAGTGTTGTATAATTGGTTGCAATTTGCAATGTGATTCAAGTTTCTCTTGGCAAATCCACTCACGTCCAAAAGATGGCTCTTGGAGAAACCCAAGATGGTTGTCATTTTGTTTCACTTATTTTTCGCATAGAACCACGAGCGCTAGTTATGTTTATTATTATGACGTCATTTTCTGAGCAGAGATTGAGTGACATTTCACTAGCAGTCCATATATAATAAGTCAATGGGCTGGTGCTATTCGCACGTCGTTCGGGACACGAATTTAAATCGCTGCAAATAGTTGTAATGTGGCTCGCTTAAGGGACTCTTAACTCCAGCATTTCATTTTCGGGCACGTTTCCTGTACGTTTTAAGGCCCAAATTATTTCTTAAAATACCCACTATTTTTAATGAAAATACTAATACAGTACAACCCGGATAAGTGCCTCAGCTTAAATGCCCCGTTTTGATAGGCACTTATGCGGTTTGGGCAGTTATAAAAAAAATCCACTTAAGTGCAATTTGAACTTATCTCTAAATTTATAAACATACCTTCGCAAACAAAATGACATTGACAGTTTAAATTTTGACAGTGACAGCTACCCAGTCAATATTACTTTTCTTATTTTTGATTTTTAAAGCATGAAACACAAGGAAGCGCTAAAAGAAAAAAAGCTTTTGTATTTTTGCAGCTGATTTCAAAAATGTGTACTTAAAAGAATTTTTTGTCAGGTAAAAGTATACAAAATAAAAGGCAATTAAGCGGGAAACTACCTTTCCGAAAGGTACTCATAAGATGAGCTTTATATGAAAAAATCCTCAGAATTTTGGTTCTCAAAAAAAAGGTAATTATGCGGGTTTTACTGTACCTTACGTCAAATACGTAGCCGTGTCCCGAAGCCAGACAAACGTCAGTCAGTACAAAAATAACGCGCAAATAGCCACTTTGTTGAAAGATATCTGTTGGGCAAATTAATTTGCAACTTATGCATTACTTTTTTCAGAATAAAATCCAAATTGTGCAATAAACCATTGACATTGTTTTTCACGAAAACAAGTTATGAAATTTGAATTCTGCGATGACAACATATGTAATAGATTCTAAGAAAGTTGTAGCACTAGCACTAGTGGAGGTTTGGTACCGTTTAACAAATACTGTACATTTTTACTGGCAAACAGCTAATCGTCGACATTAGTGTTTGATAATTAGTAATGCCGACTGTGTACTTCCTGAATTTAGAGTCGAAACTAAAAATGTTTATGAGTGGAACTGAAACGCTTTTCATACATAAGTCTCTGATTGTTTTAAGTAGTTGGTTGTTGACGAAACGCAAACAGGGTTAGACCATGGTTAATTTAATAAAGAGTGCTTCCACTTCTTAAGTGACGTGTATTTTGACGGGTTTTTGATGTGGCTTCTTGGTAGACTTTGGTTTCTTACAAATCCAAATCTTTTGGAATTCGTTTTTGTATACAAAATTTTGTTTGTGCGGTTATATAGGTTTGTCTAACACAGCGTTTTATCTGGCAAGGTCTTGGGAATGTTTGAGATTGTACTTTCGTTTGCACATTTTGGGACAGTCTTTGGTATATTTTGCAGAGTTTTCTCAAGCCTTTTTATTTTATAGTAAAGGAACCTGTTTTCAATGGTTTTTAGCTACTTTTAAGGCGGTCTTTTCGTCAATTTCTCGACGGTTTTGCGGAAAGTTTGTTGTCTCGGTTTTATATCTGTTTTTGATGACAGTTTCGAGTCGCCTTTTTTGCATTTCAATGAGGATTTTTTTACACTTTGTGTTCGTCTCGTTTTTTAGTCGCATTTTTAAAATAGGTCTCTGCATAGTTCCGATAAGGAAGCCAGAAGGATGGTAACTTTTAATTTTTGAAATAAGGAAAACCTCATAAATTCTGCGAAGTATTTTACGAAAAAGAACAGTGATATTTTTCCATAAGCGGAGAGCTGTAAATATGTAAAAAGAGCTGTGAGACTGATTTTTTTCAACTATCTACGGAACTGAATAAAGTCTCTACCCCTCTCTAAGACAAAACCTGTGACGCCGTTTGACACCCACCACACAACAAAAAGCGCAGCAAAACTGTCAAAAATCACTCAAAAACCAAAACCCATCAATCTAAATTGTTTCCTTCCCAAATCTTCCAAATGAGAATTAAATTTATTCGTCGAAATGATTTTCAATGACCTCGTCGATCTTAGGACGCGATTCACTGGCCACAGCCACTCTCTGCCTGTAAAAGTCACATCATAAGCTTTAGTACGGTAAAAACAAGACATATTCTTTATCAGGAACAAATGTCTCATTAAAGACTGAATGGAATTGTGACAGTTCGGTGTATCAAATTCGAATGTACTATGTCTATAATAATAAATTACTTCACTGGCCGGCCTCGGGCGATAAGAGCTCCGAAATTGATGTGCACCATGGGTAGAGTTCAGCTGATAGTGAGCATGATTTTTTAAATTTTCTTTAATTGAATTTTTCACTTAATATTTTCATTATCGGGGTGTATTTGAATTTTGTTCAACTGATAGTGACGCTGATAGTTTGTTGCAAGTCATAGGTCATTTTGGACTAAAATTGTGTGAAGTGTTTTTGATATTTACTTTTATTTCGAATATTTTCGAAATTATTTCTTAAAACTGTTTATCTGGCAGAGATTACGATTGCGGTTATCTGACTCTAGATGACCCTTCAGATTTTTAGTTAATTTCTTTTGTGAATGCAGTGTTTTTAGCGATGAAACGTATTTCGAAATGTGGGACGCGTTTATTTTTTATGAAGGTTAAGTGGTACACCAGAAAAGCTATGGGGATATGGGATGGCAACAGTTGGAAGGCAATACTCAAGTCTCGATCATCTGGCAAATGAAATATTGGTTTGTCATTCATTCAGACAAGCGTGATGCATTTGAAATGTATAACTCCATGTTTTTGGCACTGTTTCGGAATTATTCGAAACACCTTTCCAAACTATAGTTATATTTGACAGCTGACAGCCGATTTGCTCTCGTTTTGGCTTGTCATTTCAGCATTAACAGACTTGTTTTAAAAAAAATTTAAAATACCATTTAAGAAGTGCATTTTGTAAAGGTCTATCTTTCGAATTGCGAAAGCTTGCATCATTGGACGACTCAATTAACCAAGAGCTGGAGTATGTATATTTGTTTTCCATTTCCAGACCAGTATTTCTAAAGGAAAAATAGGTAAATTTCACGAGTGTTTTCCTACTCTCCATTCCATCATGGAAATGATCTCTTTGAGTTGGAGTTAGCTAGTTTCATTCGGTTAGCTGAGTCCGACGAAAGGTTCCGGAATGATAACTGCCAACTCTCACTCTTTTCTCTTTTAACTAGTAAAGATTGGTCGCAAAATGTTAATTTTAAATCGATTTCAAGTTACCTGCCTTATAAGCAGTAAAAAAAATCGACATAAATCGCTACACCTACCTATACTTAATTAATTTTAAAAATCCCCAGCTGGTCACGTCTACATTCCCGCATAACTACAGTCGCATGGCATTCTTCCGCCAAACGACCACTACAAGTAACAATGCTCTTAGCGCTACTTAACAAATCCCATTAACCAATCTAAACAATTCCATGCCCTTAGAGCCAATTAACAACATCATTAGTCGAAATTATCACGTTAGACAGATTCAATTCAAAGAAACGTGATTGACACTCGTTTGCTCTCCTCTGCAACGTCTACTTCCCATCCGAGTAATTTTCAGGTATTTTCAAAGTTTCATTGAAATCTTCTTCTTCGGTAAGAAATTAAAAAAAAACAGAAAAAAACGTCCCACCACATCCAATATACCCACCGAATACATTCAAATCTAATTAAAACAAAAAATCCAAATACCCACGGTGAACATTTTTGTCAATCACAAAAATAATGCAGACACTGTGAAAAATACAGAAAAAGAATATAGGAACCGGACCGGCCCGCACTCTTAATGAAGTACCTACAAAAAAGAAACTAACAGAAGTATCTGTATCTGTAGCTCTGTGTGTATCTCGATGTCGCACCGAAAGAGCCAGAATAAAAATTTGAATTTTTATATCCACACACTCGTCGAAGTAATAAAATGACAAGCGATCGAGCGAGACATCCTCGACAGCGACAATGATCGCCGAGAGAACCACGAATGAGAACGAGAGTGAGATGGAATTGATGATGATTGTGTGACATTCCTATTCAGCGGGCCAAAGGCAAAAGGGGCGGCTTAGCTAAACTGGCGATGGGGCACATATAAAACGATCTGCGATCCACAGCGATCGTTGATCGCGCTGCGTGTAATTTGAAATTTTATTCTTCTCAGTGTGACCAAACCAACAAGAAAAAAAAAAAATACTATCACCGCTTAATAACTAACTGGACATAGTCCCTCCGTTTACCTGTCACGCACGGGGGCCATAACTTATGCAAAGTAAACGCATAATATGCCTTTTTTTCGGCAGACTTAACGGACGGCCACATAGAGATATACTACACCAAAGAGAAACCACCACGCACACCATAATAATCAACCTGCGCAAATGAATTACGATTACGATAAAAGGAGAAGAAAACGAACGAACGAACGACTAAAAGGAGAAAAGTGTACAGCGAAGAACGATAAGGAACGAACAGAATAATAAGAATGAAATGTACATACTGGGAAAAGTCATCAGCGTCAGCGTAACAGGCGAAACGGGCTAAAGTTCTGACTTATCTGTGACTTGGTTCGAATTCGTTAAGTCAGTCTTCGGATTTCACTTTTCCGTTACAGTTGATCGTGTACGTCGTTCGGAAACGGACGGAGATATCGAACTTCGATCCCTTGTAACGCGGCCGGGGAAGAGTTGGATGAGTGCGACGAAGAGTAACAAGGCCTGTGTAACAGTGTTAAGTGTGAGCACAAATTTGAGAGGACTACAAAACCACCAGAGCCTGGGTTAAAAAAAAAATCTGAATCATATTCTGTTTTGAAGCAATCTGCTCGCTGATAACCCCACCGTCTACCGTGATAAGCCAACATCAGATAGAGGAATGTGTTGTTGGCGATCGACGTTTTAAGCATTTTTTGTCAACATACAAAATGACCTGACAGTGAATCTATTTTCGAAATTTGTCTACTCGAGTTTTTGGGTGGTCTTACTTTGGAAAGCTGGAAACACATGAGCCCAGCAATATCAACAGAAAGAACTCCAGCAGCAGAAGTATCTTTAAATTATATTGAAAGCATCGACAGCAATTTTCTCAACGGCGGGCAGTGTCAAAAGTCATTAAAAACCCAGTGGCTTTTCTGTCGCTGTCAAAGTTGCTTTTGATATTGCTGTGCCAATCTGTTGCTCGCATAAGGTTTCATATTTTTGCTGTTTAAAGTGGGATGCCGATGGAGTATTAGGGACCTTTCAAGAGTTTATGACAGATATGAATGTTGTGTCTAAAATGAAGGTATGGCGGTGTTTGGATTTTTTGGTTTAGTAAGTCTGACAGCTGACTGACTTGATGTATTTCAGTTTTTATGTGAATAGTGTTTTCCGTTGACGGTTATGGAGGAGTTGACATTTTGAAGTGTCAAAATTCTTGATGTATTTCAGTTTTTATAGGCCCAGAAAGTAAATAGTGTTTTCCGTTGACGGAGGGGTTGACATTTTGAAGTGTCAAAATTCTAAATAAACCGCGAGAATATAAACACAATTCAAGTTGACATTCAATTCACTGTTCAGGCATCTAGTTGACGTTTTAATTGAACTGGGTTAGGTATACGAACGTCCCCATTAAGTGTGCATTTATTTACTAATTATTAACCCTTAAGAATATTTCTCCTCTGACAGTAGGTGTCTTACTCGAATAGGACTTGCCCTGAATGAGGACATAAGTCTCGAGAGTCGGACAGAAACATTGCAAGCGAACGAAAATGTTTCCATTTTCTCCTCAAAGCAAACTACGAGGTTTACTTTCTGATAGGGAAAAAGTATAAGTTTTAAATAGCTCCAATTCCAACCAGAGTTATTGTTAATGTTGTTGTTCTATCGCCAACACGCTTCGAATGAGAATTTGGCTAAAATTTTGCAACAGAAATAGTCAAGGGCTGTCACCCAATCTAGGCGAGGAAGATTTGTCGCTTTACCCCATTCAATGTTGGTTACCTTTTGAATAAAACAAATTGCAAATTATCTAGAAGCTTCTAGCACTATTTCCTACCTCGGCTACGCAAGAGGGACGGTTCGATCTCTATGAAAAGCAATCTTAAAGTTAAAAACTCTGCTTCCTGGTTACTTATAGGTCTGTATAAATTATAACAACTTCTCGAGATAAGCTTAAAATATTATAGCTTCGTCTATAACCTCAATAAAAAACCCAAACTAACATTTTATTTATTTGTTTTCGATTGTGTGTGTTTCTTTTAATGGCGAAATTCGCGGGTACGTTCGCAAAGAACTCGTTAGTATAGTTCCACCTGAAAAATTGTATTTTAAATGTCAATAAATATTGTTTCATTTGTAATTTCACTTAAGGTTTTTGCGAAAGTAAAAAGTACAGGGTTCAAATTAATGTTGTATGTTTCAGGTTAATTGTTCTTTTTTAATAGTTTTTTTTTTTTAATGTAACTGAAGATTGTGATTTATATTTTATTGTTTGAATAGCTGAACTCATCTGAGCTGAGATTTGTTATGACATTGGTGAATGGGGTTAGAATTTAGAACATAGGGTACGTAAAGTTGGTCGTTAATAAAATAAAAACATTGACTGTTATCACTCCAAGTACCCTGTACAGGTTTGGCGTTTCAAAATGTAATGCCAATGGGTGAATTCTATTACCTTCTTGGCTATTTTTAGCGTTAAAATCACCGAAGACAATATTCTGATTTACAATCGTATTAAATTCAGATGTAGCATTGACTATTTCAAAATAGATCCAAATAGATGTGACAGCTGCTGAAGGTAGAGCTTAAAAAAAAAATGTTTATGTAACGACCGATTTTTTCAAAAAAATAATAATAGTAATTTTCGATATCGAAATGTGTGACAGCTTTCGATCGAAATGTCTACTTATTCAGTCCGAAAATAGACAGAAGTTCATCGTTACCCATTTCCCGTTGCAAACTAAGGGCTCTTCGCTTCTAGAAAGTGATTATAAAGTCCATTCGTCAACTCAACCTTACACAAACCAGTACCTCACTTTCTTTACTGTTTTCTCTCTCTCTGTCTGTTTCTCAATTGGTGGAACATTCTTGAAATGAAACACTGCTGAGAGTTATCTGCTAAAGAAGCTCCCCCGAACAAAAAAAGTTATACTGAGAGGAGCACACTCCACTGACACTGTATGCGTGCCCTGTATCCATGAGTCTAACATCGTTCGGTATTTGTTGTTAACCAATAGATGGCCGCGATTTTGACTTTTGATATCGATTATCGCTTCCACATTCGTCAAGGGAAATGTATACAATGTTGTTGCTACCGCACACTATAGTCTTTGGGTCCCAGCAGAAGAGCGCATTGCGCATAGCGACCGACACCAGAACTAGAAGCCCCAACGAACCGGCAGCCGACCGATATTCACTTCGTTCTTCTCCACACTCGTTCATTTGATGGTGGCGCTGGCTCGGGCCAGGCCAGCAGAATAGCGCGCGACAACGACAACGGATCGCGCGAAATTTTTATACGGATTCCGGGACTCAGTGTGTGAACAACGTTGCGGTCGGATATAGTGTTCGCCTCGTGCGACCAACGGAAGAAAAAAAATCTCTTCATTCCATTTAAATATATATAAAATAGTGTGTATACATTTAAAAAAAAATTTGCATACAGAAATTATGTAGATCGAATGTTGTGTAGGTTTTTTGATTCATTTGTCCTGATGCGATCATTCGAATCGGTTGATATTACCCACAGTGTGACGGTGTGTCGGATCAATTTCGAAAAAATCGGCCATATTTGTGTTCGAAAAAAATAAATAAATGGTGCAACTATATTTGAATTGGAGGATCAATAACAATGGAGGCAAAAAAAAGTGAACTATTTGATTGATTTGTGACAGTGACAGTGACATTTAAATGGATTTGAATGCGTTCAAGTTTGTCCGCATTTAAAAATTTTAAAAATGGATTACAAGCACATGGAATTCATCATGCTAATGTTTCGTGAAGGACGTCTGTTCACATCTTACCGGGCAGCATTAGACGTGTGTTCTTAACTCTAATACTGTCAGGTAAAGATGTCGCCCGAGTCCTTATACAACAAACGAGATTCGTTACACATGTATCTTGCCGACGGATATTTGCATGCATATTTAATTTGAACAAATTTGTACATTTCCCCACAACAAATATATTTCTTTTAGATAAAAGGCGAATCAAACGGTAAGAATTTTGTTATATAATAATTTTTTATATCTTTTTGTGTGTAAGGAATATTTGTTGATTTTGTTTTAAGAGAATAAATTAAAATGCGGTTTTGCAACAGCGTTTCGTCGACGAAACCAGATCGATATGGCAGCTGAATTGTAATATGTGTAGCAATAGTTAAATTTTAAGTAAATAAGTATGACGTTTATACTTGTAAGCCTTAAACGAGTTATTTCTTAAAAAAAAAAGATAACTTCAGTTTTCATTGACAGCTTGTCGACGCAATTTCGAAATTTGTTCAATTTAATTAAATAATTCAGTGTCAGCGAGCTGGTAAAGGTCAGGTAACATACCTTCATAGAAATATCACATTAAAGTGGAACAGGTTAACATCTGTTTCACAACTTTGAGTCATCAGTTAAGAATGTTATTATTCAGCTCCTAAATCAATCCCTTGCGGACATATGAAAAAAAAACAGATAATTCCCAAATGTCAGTATTTATTTCGAACGACTTTTGATCGAAAATTCGATTAGGCCTTATAATTTTATCAAATAGAACAAATTTACTCCTTAAATAAGAAATATCGTTGTGCATTTTAAGAATATTAATAATTCTTAGTCGTATTCGAAAATTCGACCGCTCGAAAATTCAATTCAATCTGCCACTTTCAAAAAAATATAATAATTTCGAGCATTCCAAGTTTTTAAAGACGATCATCGCTAAAAATAGGAAAACGCTCTTTTTCACATCGAAATTCGTTATTATATTCGAAAATGTGACAGCTTTTGATCGAAAATTCTACTCAATATGCTACTTTCACAAATAAAAATGCAAGCATTCCAAGTTCTATAAGATAATCACAGCTAAAAATAGGAAAACGCTCTTTTTCACATCGAAATTTCTTGTTATATTCGAAAATGTGACAGCTTTGGATCGAAAATTCTACTCAATATGCTACTTTCACAAATAAATCATTGAACATTCGAAATTCTTAAAGACAATCATCGCTAAAAATAGCAAAACGTTCTATTTGAAATCGAAATTCCTTGTCATATTCCAAAAGGTGAAAGCTACTACATAAAAATACAAATTCCTTCATCTTTTCCACGAATGAAATAAGCCAATCTCCCATACCTACCTATATAAAATATCCGTAACGTTCACTTTTTTTAAGAACGAAAGCAATATTTCATCGAAATTCGTATGCACAATTTTTCGAAAAAGTGACAGCTATAATAGGACAAGTCGATTTAGCTGCTATATTCGGAGAACTTCTAAGATGTAAAAGACTGCAGCGGAATTGTTAATATTTGTTACCCGAAATTCCGATAGATAGTCGAAAATGTGACAGCTTTTGAATAGAATCATTAATCAGTGGAACGATTAGGTCTATTCGCATAGGTACTTTCCGGAGCCAAACACTACAAATCTGTCAAACTCAAAAAATTGAGCAAAACTCTCTCAGATAGCTGAAAATATACGTCAAGAGGGGAACCACTAGTTAATCGTTATTTTGCTAATTTTCTCTTTTTCTGTCATTTTTGATGAGTACATGCATAGACTTTGTGCGATTGCGATCAATTTATATCGATTGTGTTCGATTCAAACCGCGTACGCGAACGAACCTAATATGTTTTTTACTCGAATCGTATTCGAAAATGTGACAGCTATAGAAACATAAATCTAGCTTATTCAATTTGACTAGGTGTATTTTAATCAAAATATCAGCTACATACTTTTCAAAGAGTGGCCATTAATGTTCGAAACAGAATTGCGTAGATATTCGAATACTGGAGCCCATATGTCAGCTTATTAATCGCAAATAGATCAGCAAACTCGGCGCAGTGGCTTAGTGGTTAGTTTTGGACTACTAAGCGAGGGGTCCCAGGTTCGAATCCCGAGAAAACCCAAATTCCAACTTAAGGTTTTTTTCACTGCGCCACCTCTCGCGAACGTCTGACAAACATCCGAGGGTATAACTGTCATAAAAGAGCTTCTCAATTGGCCGCTTGGACTCGGCATAAAATTGTAGATCCCTTCCATTCGTCCCAAAAATAAAAACTCACACAAGACGAATGGTTGCGAGAAGCTAGGCCTAGGGTCCCTACGGACCTGTTGCGCCAATTATTATTTTTTTTTAGATCAGCAAACTCCCCAAAAATGAAACGTTCCTAAAATTCACTTTTTTTTTTGATTTCGATGTTCGAAGGCGAAATTTGCTTTGCTTCCACACAACTCTTTGGCGGACGCTACGATTCTCCCCCAATACTCATCAATTAATTAAATTTACTTTCGAATGCGTGTCTAGTACCATGTTGCACAAGTTTCCACATCGCTCTATTGTCCTTCGTGTCAGAAGCGCTTTATGTCGGCTGCACAACAACTTGTCTCGAACGCATTTGCCCCGATACGGTGGCTGCCCAAAGTGTCAGTATATCTCTTTGACAGCTCCAAAGACATAATTCATAGATTAAACGGTGTTCATGTTGCAAGCAAAATTAATTGGAAACCACTTTTTGCGGCTCCAAATACTGTTTACCTTGGAATCAAGTTGACTAACCTTACACACAGACCCGACTGTGTATCGGAAATACGTATTTAAATGTATCAGCGCCATTAATTTATTATTAATCGAATAATTAAACCAATTAATATATGTACATAACACTATTACAGTGTGTGCTGCAAAAAAACGTGGTCAAGATTGTAAATTGTTTTTTGCTCCCTAATGATTACTGTCCGCCATAACCTAAATATCTTGAGCGCTTTTTGTCGCACTTTGTGTTATCCCTTATTGTTATTTGTATTTCATTACTACAATCGATCGGCAATTACAGTTAATTAGTACTTATCGCATACACGGGCCTCCATCAAGAGTAATAACTCCCATTGGTAAGTGCGCGGTTGTTGCCTACTTTCGATCTAGACTTTGAGACCTACTTCGATCGGAGTAGGCTTTTGCCTATTCCCTTGCTCTCTCTCTGTTGCCCCGATTGAATTTTTATTCCGGTAATCGAAATCATTTCCTCACAAGTTCAACTACCACTTTGGGGGCAATTTCGGGCCAGTGGGTTTTTTTTTTTTAATCTAATTTTTTAATTATGTAGATAGACGGTAAAACGCCAGAGGTATGAAAACGAAAAAAAAGCATCGATAAGCCCTCCGTCAATTCGTTTCGTCGATGAAGTGTACCTGAGAGGTTTACTGTATTTTAGATTAGATCGGTTAGGAGTAATAAAAATAGAATTACGTTCGAAAGTGGTATAGAAAAGACATAAATGCGGGTACAGGGTTTTTTCCCTTTGGGCGCAGGTGGGTGTAACTTTTAATATTGAGCTTTCGATTTTGTGGTAATTTTTATGGGCGATTAACATTTAGCCTTTCATATTGGGAATATCCACGACTGAAGATGTAAAAGGATTAAGAGCCGAGAATACTTATGCACGACTTGCTCCTTTGTACCTCACATACTTGTTATCATAAACTAACTATTAAATAGATTGACAGCTTCAGCAAAAAAAAGAGAAATTGCCTACAAGCTGAATTTGACCTTGGATGTAGCCCAGTTTGAGTTCATGTATTTGTGCCTATGCTAATCAAAGCGGACTCACTCATACTTGTAAAAAACCAGCCTACACTCTTCCGGTTTAAACCGGATGTCGCCTGATGTGGACTCTCATTTCAATATCAAGGGCTGTGTTGTAAACCATAGTTTTTCTTAGTTCCAGGTTGACATTTTTCGCTACTTTTTTATATAAATAGTTGTTCGATTTTCCTATAATTGAATAGAAATTATTGTTCAAATTGCAGGATATAAAGAAAAGGAATATTTTTTAAGTTATTTTATAATCAATTTTGGATAGATAGACATTATTTTTATGATATCGATATAAAAAAAATTGTTCGCATGTTCGCCATAGAATTTCCTTTAAGTTTCGCAATCAATTTCTCCTTTCACATTCCCATTTTGCTTTAATGATCGATTTGGTGAAACTATTAACAACAGTATTAAACGAGACTGACAACTGTACTGTCACTTATAAAAGTGAAAGAAAAATTACAAACAAAACATCAAGTAAAAAAAATTCCCTTTATTTTGTCCAATAAATGGACAAAATTTCCACGTTCACATCTCTTTTAGTAAATAATTCAAATTAAATGTAGCTTGTCCTTAAGTCGGCTTAATCCGGTACAAAAAAAAAAAACAGAAAATACGCTCAAATTTAGTCAAATGCCTGACGCAAATGAGTCACGATCCACAATCTCATTGTAAACGTACTCTGGCTTAAGCTGGATAACTCCCATTCAATTCTGTATGGTGTAAGAAAAATAACAAACAAAACATCAAGTAAAAAAAATTCGTCAGTTTCCTAGAAAACAAATTCTGAAGAAACAATAATAAATGTGCAGTCATCATTTTGCAACATTATTTTACTTTTCACATAAATATGGACATTATTTTCATTTATAATGCCTACCAAAAATGTTTCAGTTGTGTGTTTTTTTTTATTTAAAACTAGCACTATTCATGTTCTTGGCTGAAGCAGTTGTTTTCAAATGGAATTATTTAAGACTAGCTGTACCCGCCCGGCTTCGCACGTGCAAAATGTGGTTTCAGAACAATTGATGGAAACAAATTTCAGAAAGAGCCTTCTGCAAAAGTGAGGGACTTCGACAGGTTTTAAAAAACCTCCCGTAGACTGGGCCCACTCTGCCTTTATCTTCGTGGCATTGCACATGCTCGTTGGACTTATCGGCAATAATTTAATATTCTTTGGACAATGAAAATAATTTTATAATATTTAGCTCACTTTTTTTTTATTAATGTAAAGCTACTTTGTATACTATATTAGCGGTTACCCTGCACGCTACATATAAGATATAACTGCCCGTGGCTGAAGCAATTCTTGATTAATTCAACTCCCGCTTTTCTTAAAGTTTGACCCTCTAACTTATTGATTGTCATGGCAGGACAAACATTAATAGGAAATTTAATCCGTTTAAACTGAAATGGATAATTGCTGGGAATTATTTGTATTCTTGGTATAAACACCGTATCTCCTTTACCAGACCCAGTTAAAATTAACGCATCTATAACGTTTTTCTGCAACGAAACCACTCTCAATCTGGTTCCATTAAAAGCTTAGGGGATTCAAATTGCGAAGCAGCGTAATGGGAACTCCAACTTTTAATTGCAGGCCATGGACTGCAATTCTATTTAAAAACTCGACCGGGTAATTTACTGCCTCATCTTGATTGCAAATAGCATTTATAAACAGGTACGACGTATATCATCGGGAATTTTCCCTAATGTAATAATACCACGATCTGGTACCACTGATACCTTTACCTATTTGACATTCCTTTCCTACATATTTGACATTTCTTTTATGACCTTTTTTGTTCTTAACACACCAAACAGCATACTGCCTCTCTCTCCGTCACTGGAGTAAAATAAGGTTAAAAGAGATGTCAAAATATTGCGCGGTTAGTATGTTTGATTTCAGAATGAAGTGCATATCTACTCATGCAGGTGAAAATCGTAGAAATGTTTCAAATTTTGCCTATTTATTTAAAAACCTTTAAAGTTATCGAGTTATTGGATATCCTAAGTTGTACCTGCAGATTTCCTCAATAAGCTGCTGTTAACTATATTTAAATGCTCCCAGTATTTTCGAACGGAAAGTGTGACAAACAAAAAAGCAAAACGAAACGAAAAAAATAAATTACTCTTGTCCAATTTTTTCCGGAATTTATAGAGATATAGAGTTGAGACAAAGTAGATATTGTAGGCCTAGGTATCCTCTAGAGGCATGTGAAAAATGCACCAGAATATACTGAGAAGTTTCTAAGATTTTTGCATTTAAATACATGCAGTCAAATTCAATCTTAGTCGAACAGAACTACACCAATTTTATTTATATGATGTTCTAACATATTTTTTTGCTTTTTTGTTGTTTTTTCGCTATTAAATGGAATCTTCATGAAAGGATTATAACTAAAAAATCATATTTCAAATCATAATAATCGTAGTCAATCCATTGCCGTTTTTCTATTGACATTCCCGGCGAAATATTTGCTAGCATAAAAAAGAGACAACACGAAGAAATGTTTGAATAAGCTTCATGAGTGAACGTGTCAAGATGTGGTTGGTTATAAAATTACTTGAGTTTGACATTGAAACTTCATTTAGGTTATTTTGATGTGTTTCTTAATTTTGAATTTTTCACTAACATATTTTTTACCCAAAAAAAAAAAAACAAACCAAAACAGACACATTAAATGTAGGAACAAAAATATCTTCTTTTATTTCACGAAAGTGTAAGACTTTATTCCTTTATTTATTTATGTTGATTACATTCGGTATTTAGAATTTTGTAGAATAGAAAACAAATGTTATCGTGGTGCAATAAAACAACGAATTTAAACTCTCAGAACGCATCCAACAGCTGACAGCAACTCACGAAATACACTAAATCTCAGTCAGTGTTCTTAGCACTTTATCTTTATTCTTCCCACGAAGCGTGGTAATTGTTCCCTTTTCACTAAACTCAAATTACCTCTGTTTTAGTATGAAAAAAACTTACTTTTAAAAGTAAAATTTGTATTGTTCGGAAAGAAAATAACATTAAATTAATCTTCAGTATAAAAATCGCAGTTTGCTAACATTATAATGATTATTTTTGGTACTGGAAAAATAATAAAAAAAAATAAATAATTGGCGGAACAGGTCCGTATGGACCCAAGCCTAGCTTCTCACAACCATTCGTCTTGTGTGAGTTTTTATTTTTGGGACGAATGGAAGGGATCTACAATTTTATGCCGAGTCCAAACGGCCAATTGAGAAGCTCTTTCATGACAGTTATACTCTCGGATGTTTGTCAGACGTTCGCGAGAGGTGGCGCAGCGAAAAAAACCTTAAGTTGAAATTTGGGTTTTTCTCGGGATTCGAACCTGGGACCCCTCGCTTAGTAGTCCAACACACTAACCACTAAGCCACTGCGCCGCTGGTACTGGAAATTGTTGCTAAATTCAAATCTCCTTTTTATGTACATTTAGTGCGTTGATATTCATGGTGAAATGTAGTTTGAATGTTTTCTTGTCAGATGGTTGATATTCCAACAATTTTGATGTTTTACCCATGGAAATTTTACCGAAAATTGAAATTCCCACAAAAAGGTAGAGATGCCACTATGTAGGAACACTGCTGAGTGTCAGTATTTTTTTTGGCTGCTTCACACGTATTCACCGACAGTAAAATAGCGAGCGGTGGGAAGGGCTTATATTGAAAAAAATCTGCGGGGTAAATCGGGGAGACGTAGGAAAGCTGTCAGTCTATTTAATAGTTAGTTTATGCTTGTTATACGACAAGTACTATTCATTCAAGAGCTAGAGACAACAAATTTCGGACGTCAATCAATGTGTGTTCTAAGGTAGCCAGATTCGAAGTTTGACGCAATTGTGCGTAGCCAAATAAGCTGCAGCTGAGTCTATAGTGGATAACGACAAACAAAACACTTTGCTCATTCATTGCATGATAAGTACCGTTCATTCTGGAGCTAACATAAAAAATCCGATACCGTCTCGAGGTATAAGCCCGCAAACCCGATGTACGAAGTTTCAAGCAAATCCATCAACCCGTTTAGGCCCTTGCTGAGTGTACAAACAAATTCATGAGTGGGTCGCAAGAAGCTGCCTCGTTCTCTGTTTTGCTGAAGGTTTTCTTTCAAATTTGTATCAGATAAGTACCCAAGAGCGCGAAAGCGATACGCGATAGAGGGAAAATCGATACTAGGCCCGAACTGTAAGCCCAAATATACGTCGGTTGAAACGAATTTTGTGACTCCCACTGATATGCGAATTTTTCAGTAACTCGCTGAGGTAGGCAATCTTTCGGTCGGCTCTTGACTTTTAGTACTTCAATCGCTTGAATCGCATCCGCCGAGTTTCGTACCGATATTCATAGATCCGCCACAGAAATGAAACATACTCCTTTCAAAACACCTATCGACGATGATTTTCAACGCACGAGCTGTCATTACGCATGTTTCCCCACAAAAATGCGTCATAGTCGGGTACCTTCACCGATTTCCTATGCTGCAGTTGCTGCAAAACGTACGAGTATGTTTACGACTCACCAAAGTGGTTAAAATTAAAACTTCATTAACAGCAATTCCCCTTACTACACTTACAATTGTTTGTAAATCACTTCAGAATCGGCGTACGTGTACTCGTACCTAGAGTCGTTTATTGCTAATTAAATCCACAAGTTGTTGATGCTCTTTGAACCGTGCTCTCTTGTTGCCCCCAGCGCGCCAAGTTAAATGGACAGGTTCCCGAGCCACCGCTCGTGCTGACGCTCATGTGCTCGTCCAACTTGGTCTCTCTTGCTATACGCTAATGGATAGCTGCAGATACACCATGTATCTGGTGCTCGTCTCTTTGATCAATTGCACTTTGATTTTCAGAGGGGAAGCACCAGTGTTATGAGATACAGATGACCAACTACCGGGTGCTGGAGAAGGAAGCAACTATAATCATGCTGGTGGATGTGGATGACTATATCCCCAGCAGGTGGGCAGCACAGCGCTGCATCCATAAGTGGGCAATTAACATTTGACTGATTCGAAAATTAATCGCATTCGAAGTGGAGTTCCTACACCACCCACTGTCGGTTTCAGAGCGTGGGTCGATCTGTGATCGAACCAGCATAGGTTGGTGCCGTCGCGGAACGACTGATAACGGCGAGAGGTGTGAAATGATGATTGGCTGCGTTGTGGAACGGGTGCCAGTCATTGTGGATGCTGGCGGTAATTGCTGGCATTATACCTGAGCTTGGGGTGTGAGTAATACGGTGTATTAGAGGGGCGGCAATCAGTCGGATATGAGTAGGTAAACGGTGGTTGCACACCTGCGCAAGTGTACTTGAGTAAATTCATAACTTGATTCGATACAAATGCGTATTCATTGTAACGAGCACCGCATAGATATTCAAACGAGGCAATTGTTGTTTCAAACCAACGTTTGACGAAATCCAAGAATAGAGGCAGGCTGACCCGTAATGATATAGGTTCATTCCGTTCAGTGAATTTTGACAGTCGACTGCGGCCATATTTGAAAATATTTTGCCGTCACTGGGTCGTCAGTTTTCAAGAAGAGCTGCACGACTCAAAGACGCATTGAAGTCGTTACAATGTCGACTTATGTTTGAGGGAACGTTTGCAGCGATTTAAGCGCCCTTCCGAACTCATCAAATTGCGGGGGGCTATAAAGAATGTCCAGCAAAGTGGTTCAGTGGTTAAGCTGACCTCAAATATATCCGGTTGCTTAATTTCACAGCCACGTCTTGGTCTTTCAAAGGTTTAAGTGAAGTTCAGTCGCAAACCCCGAAAGGAAAATGTCGCAAGGTGTTAAATCACAAGATCTCGGTGGCCAATTGTGATCACCTCTTCGAGAGATAACACGGTCCGTAAAAGATCAATGGTTTCGTTGCTTGTGTTTTTTCACCATTTTCGTAGTGAATTTTAATAATATCAATGCGTTGTTGAAGCGTGTATCGTTCCATTTTTAGTAGTGGCGTAGTTTCTACTTGTCAAATGTCGAAGAATAAAAGCTTCAAAAGTGACAGCTACCGAAATAGAGGGTCATTCACAATAATACCTCTCATTGGAAAACCCTTTATTTTGTCGAATGAATGGACAACATTTCCACGTTCACATCTAAAAAAAAAAAAAAAAAAAAAAATAATTGGCGCAACAGGTCCGTATGGACCCAAGCCTAGCTTCTCACAACCATTCGTCTTGTGTGAGTTTTTTATTTTTGGGACGAATGGAAGGGATCTACAATTTTATGCCGAGTCCAAACGGCCAATTGAGAAGCTCTTTCATGACAGTTATACTCTCGGATGTTTGTCAGACGTTCGCGAGAGGTGGCGCAGCGAAAAAAACCTTAAGTTGGAATTTGGGTTTTTCTAGGGATTCGAACCTGGGACCCCTCGCTTAGTAGTCCAACACACTAACCACTAAGCCACTGCGCCACTCACGTTTGGTAAATAATTCAAATTAAATGTATCTTGTCCTTAAGTCGGCTTAATCCAGTACAAAAAAAAAACAGAAAATACACTGAAATTTAGTCAAATGCCTGACGCAAATCAGTCACGATCCACAATCTCATTGTAAACGCACTCTGGCTTAAGCTGGATAACTCCCATTCAATTCTGTATGGTTCTTCCTTTAAAAAAAAATTGGACGTCGTTGGACTACGACACTCCCAGAAAATTTCGGTCAGAGTTCCACAGAAATCGTTGTCTCTCTTCGAGAAAAACACCTCCAACGGAATAGATATAGTTTCAACTACATTTTAAGCCCAACCACTTGACATTCCTCCAATTGATGGACGTCAAAGAGGTTTAGAAAAAAAAATCTCCACGCAGCTATTTGCATGAATGAGTGCCACAAGTCCTAAACGATCCATTGAATACAATCACAAAATCTACATACGGAATAGGCACATGTGACTCCTGTCAAAAAAATAAAAAAAAACCAACAAACCATGTAGAACTGGGGAGAAATGTCACGTCTTTCACATAACCGACCACCACTAGCCCACCACCAATCGTCATCGTTATCGTTCGCGTTCGGACCGCAATCACTGGCGCGTTACCAACGAGTACTCGTTGAGTTCCTCGAAACCTCATTAAAATTTCCCATCACATCCAAATTTACCAGTAAGGTCTCGTCCACGTCCACCAAGCCACCATGCGCCTGGATCCATCGTGTTCGCTGCGTTCGCTGCGTCTGATTCATACGACAACATTCCGATTTGATTCATTCTTAATTTGTTCTTTTCTTGGGAGTCTCGGTCTTTCAAGACGTTATCGTCCCGGGGAGGCATTCACTTTTTTTTTTGGAACTTTGTATTTTTTTTTTTTCAATTTTTTTTCTGCTTCATAGGTGATTGCACTTTGGAAATTCTTGGGATGGCACACTGATGCAAGCGAGAAGGATCCTGAAACTCCGCGCTTGAGAGGATTCGTGCGAAAAATTTCTCGTTAGGTGACATGCGGCGGTTGATCGTTTTTGGGTTGTTGAAAACAAAAAGGAATCACCGAAATTCCACAACAGGTCAAGAACATGTGTTTGGGGTCAGACGGGAACAGCGGGAAATATTTTTGGAAAATAATTTTAGACGATTTCAGTCGTTTTAGCCAGCACCCGTTTTCAACATCCGGACATACCCAAGAAAACGGATTGAGACACGGAAAAGAAGGAAAGTCTTCTTCTGAGGCTGAGGAAGACCTTCTCCAAGTTGTCGTGTTCATTTGGAAAATAACTAGCTAGGATTGAGCCATATACTTTGGTGTGTATCCAGTTCCACCCCAGACGGTATGAGCAGCAACAAAAGCTAAGCAATTAACTTTGACAAGAGCTTTCAAGTTAGACTGAGTTAAGTTGTACAGAAAGTAGTTTCCCCAAGCCTGTCTTCTTCCTTGAAGACTATTCTCCACTTGCAGTCCTGGAAACAACGAAACCAACTACGGTGAGATTACAACTCTCCAATCACCGCATACATTGTTCCACCAAGCTGTCTGTGCAGTTACCGCTGGCCGATGATTTAGAAAGGAAAAGCAGGAAGCAGTCCCCTATACAAAGTCCACACAATAAAAACAACTCCGGCTGACAGTTGTATTGAACATCTCAATAGTTCACGCGCCTCACAATGACAATCCAAGAGCCTCCTCCTCCCCTGCTGCTTCTCGTGCGCCTTCTAAACCGATCATCATGTCCACATCGACTACTCAACACAGACGACAACAAAATCACTGGAAATTTGTCAGTCATAGTAATAAAATAAATTTTTTTATTACCTCCTTTTGTCGTGATGGCACATCGTGGATCCGGATAGACGACAACAGTCGTCTTCTCTCGTCGCGCCTTCTTGAGACACTTGTCCAAGATAGTGTGGCAGCGATGGCAAAGTGCTGCCACACAACTGAATACGGTCCAGGCAACTTAATCTTTTTGGTCTTTTCAACTGGGGACAGGTTTTACTATCTCCGTTTGTTTCCCTCTCTCGCTCGGCGCTTGGGCTTTGGCCGGTTGCTCACAAATAAAAATATTCCGGCATCAGGCGTCGCGTTGTGACAACACTGGGGTAACACGCATACGCAATAATGTTGCTGGATGGAGGATGATGATGGTTCTTGTGCGTCTCTGTCGTTCGTTGTTTTGGCTGCGGCGACACAGGTGAAGTTGGCTTACATCGCGGGCTGGCTCAAGTGGGTTGTTCGGTCTTAGTTTACACATTTGGTTCAGTTCAGTAAAGTGGGATGATGGCAATAATCAGAGGGAAATGGAAAATGGACATTAAATTGGGATGATGTGTTGTCTGCTGTTTTTTTTTTCTCGGTTAAATATTTATAATAGTGTGCGTGGTATTAATTCCTTCTGTCACTTTGGGGATCTCTGACCTCTTTTTTGGAACGATGATGCATCCATCCGTTGTGGCATACGTTCACTTTTGGAACACAGGTTGAGTCATACTTGGTTGGTTGGTTTTTGGGTGGATGTTGTTTATAAAATATGCAAATACGATGGGAGATTACTTGTTTTGGAAGAGCAGGAAATGGCAAACAACCTTTCAAATGGTCGTTCTTGCTTGGGCACTTGCCCGCAATGTTGTAGTGATAATGAGTCGTTTTACTGTCCAGTGGGGCCGATAGAAGAACAAACCACTAACGGCGAGAGTTCTTTTGACAAAAGGATACGGTTTTGCTGTCAGAAGTAAAGAGTATTTTGTTTCTAATATGTGGGTCGGCGAGTCACCACGATCAGTGTCAGTTCACAGCTCCAGAAAGTCAGAGCACAGGCGAGCAAATAGAGTTTCTACGATCTCCTTGAAAAAATCCATACCAGAAATGTCCGAGCTGTCACTTTAATGTGGTTTTCGATTGGGCTTCTTCAGATTTGCTCTCAGATTTCAGATTTTGTGTGTCTAATCGAACATAAAAACGTCAGTTGCTCTTTTTTGTGTTTATATTCGTGCGGTTCGAATATGCGGAGCCTTCGACACTTTTCTAAACGTTTTGCATTATAATTAAAACTATAATTAAAAGATTCGAAATTTGCGCCCAAATTGATTTCTAAACATGTGTACATAAATAATTAACAAAAATAGATCCTCCCGATGCAATGCATTTCTTTGCAGTTGAAATTTTTCATGAAAACGTAAACAAACTCCACTAGTTGTCAAACTCAAACGTACTTGTATTGGTAAATCTGAAGCAGATCTGATAAAAAATCCAGATTCGCAAAAGTGCTATGAAACCTGAAAAAGATTGCTTTTTTTTGTACCAAACGAACATAAAAATTGCTCTGAGAGCGCCCAATCGCATATTTGCACATAAAATTGCCCATAAATAATATTTAGTAAATAATAGGTTTGTTTGACGTGTGCTGTGCCCACTAGTGCGCACTGAGAAGTGTCAGCTAATTTTCACGCCTGTCAAAAACCCTGCACAACCCTGAAAATTCGGCTTCTTTATATCGAACGCTTGCCAGTTTTTGACATTGACAAATATTTATCTTTTGGTAATACTTTTTTTTGAGTTTATTATTAAAAGTGAGTGAAGTCAATTCAGAATTTGAGTTTACCATAATGCAATTAGTTGTGAAAAGTGTTCGGAATCGTATGTATATATGATGAGTTTCAAAATGAATAACAGCAAGCGAAATGACAGCAAACTCAGCACTGAATTCTGGCCCCGACAAATTAACTGGGGTCAGTTCAGGGCACAACTGGGGTGCCCTAGAAGTCTTGTCAAACACAGGTTTTCAGTACCAATGCTTTTATTTTCTTTTTTTTTATTTCCCTAAACTGTTTCATAAAATGACATATTATGTGTCTGTGAATGAATCACGAGTATTTTTTTAAAATAATAAATTTATTTATTTTGTAAACATAAATGGGATATTTTTTGTATAACCGTGGGATAACCTGTCTCTAAAGTCTGGTGTCACAGCAGTGCAGGCATATTGTCTGTATCACACTGTAGGAGCAACAGAGAGAGATGCGAGCACACAGTTTCTTTTCATTCTCTCATAGCCAGTTACGTTTCGTATATCGAAGAAACGCCTATTGCAAGGTTGCCACTTTGGTAATTTTTAACAAATTTGGTATTGTTTTTTGCTTATTGAGTTTTGGTAATTTTTTTCTGGTTATTGTAAATTTTTAAGCAGATGTACCAAGAATGCGAACTCGATATCACCTTATTTAAATGATGCAACTCTGTTTTCAGTTCTGGGTAAGCTTTGTTTTCAGCAAGCGCATAAAGGACCAACAGCGGCGCTACCATCAGAGATACCGCCTGCAGATCAGCTTTTTAGTCGCACTTGATCGCATTAGCAGCTGCTTGATTTATAGTTATAGTTCTTCCAGTAAACGTCCTTCCTCAAATGGTAATAGACTAGAATTAGCCGTACAAATTCTGGCCACAGCCAAGGCCGATTGGTCCGTCACTGTCGTGCTAAGTTGTGTCTGCTTGTAAGTACACAAGTCGAGTCTCTGCTGTAGAGGTATAGCCTATTTGTCATTTGCATTCCGCCATAGTTTGTTTAGAATTGACCAAAAGATGGAGCTGTTATGTGGCGCAGTGCAAGGTCTGTGAGATCTGAGATCCTCACACCCTGTTTACCCTCTGTCTCTTGCGAAGAGCCACTTTAATTCAAGATAGTCACCTCTCTATGAACTACCATTTCCATAGACTCGTGGAAAATACCCGGGTGAGACAAAACTGCCAAATATCATAAATCCCTGATGGCCGCAGACAAAAAATTTCTTTATGCATGCAGCAAACGGCCGTTACCCGCTACGAATATTTGTGTTGCGACAAATAACTGCCGCCGTATAAATCATCGATGTAACAATTTAAAAATATTATTAGGGAGTGTCGATTACACCATCCATTGCCTGTCTCGGCCATAGTCAGTTCCAAATCAATCGAATACCAGTTATACGTTTGTTATTATTAGCATGGCGATCTTTTCTCCAAAACGAAGAAAAGAAAAACATGTCCATCAACTGGTTCAAACGGCATTCAATAACAAACCCATACAAATAACTGGGACTTTCAGTAGAAATTTCTTAGTAACTTTCATCCTGTCAAATGAGACTCATTAGCAAGGAATGCGTTTCAGCTTTCGCTGCACCTTTTCGGTTTCGGACAAGCGGGTTGCATTAATTCTACTAACGGTTGGGTGAACTTGAACTTATGAGCACTCTTGTCATAAGTTTGAGGGAAGGCTAATATTAAACGCCTGGGCCACTAGTTGTTGTACTAGTTGTTGTATAAGCTTCGCAATAACTAATTTATTGTCGAAATTCACTTCTGATAGGTAGTTAATTTCTGATACGTTATCCGTATCGGGGGAGAGTGAATGTGCGTCTATGCCGTATCGGCCGTATCGGGCGTATGGCCGATTAGAGAGTGAGGTGCCAGAAATTGATATAGTTTTAGTGAGAATTGTAATAGAGCTCAAGTATGATGTAAACAAGTACACGATTAGATATGACGGGGTCTGAGACTTGCTGCTCGTCAGGAACGTGAAGAACATTTAGTGAAGTAGATTAATATATTCGATTGTTCAGTCTGTTTATAACCAGCGTTGCCAATTTAGTTGAATTATAACTGGGTTAAAATTAATCTAGCTGGAGGGGGATTTTCTGAACCACAAATTTGACAGTTTTGAAGGTTGACAAGATGGTACGATACCAATTTTTAGATATTTTTAAAATATTTGTCAACAAAACGCGTTCGCAGAGCGGTCCGTTTTGAACAACCCTAAGCAGAATATCCACACAAAAATATGTACATTCTAATCTTGTGAATTGTGCACACGTTTTTTTGGGCATTACAGCTGTCATTCCACGGTCGGCATTCTGTAAGGCGAAACGATAAAACGTTCGTGCGCACGAATGATTTGCCTATGTTACACAAACAAATTTCTTTAAGCACACGAAAACGTTAAAACGTTTCGCCTTACATAATGCCGACCGTGGAATGACAGCTGTAATGCCCAAAAAAACGTGTGCACAATTCACAAGATTAGAATGTACATGTTTGTGTGGATATGCTGCACTCACCGCACTGCAACAAGTCTCCATTTCTAAATTTGCGGAAAAGAAAATAAATTGCAATTTCAAGGATTTGGCTTTTGACATTTGCTGATCACTTAGTCACATTTGTTTTACTTGCAACACTTCATTCTCAGCTGCGTCCATAATTTCTACACATGTTTTTTGGGCATTACGCCGTCATTTTGTTGTATTGCGTTGGCAGCACTTTTCCGCACAAATGGCGTGTTTTTTTGAGCTTCGTTCTCAGCAAAGCAAAGTAGAGCAAGATTTTCAGCACACAAAAAATAGTAATAACTACTGCGAGTCTCGAAGTGTCAAGTAGAGCGTAGTTGTTGTAATTGCCTGCTGAAAATCCTACTTTACTTTGCTTTGCTGAAAACGAAGCTAAAAAAAACAGGCCTAATGTTAAACCTGAATACTGGGGCGGCCTTTAAATTTATTAGAGAAGGCGTATTTTGATGCCTGAGGGCCTGGTATCATAGTCCACTCATGAAGCAATTTGGCTGACCAAGAACCTAGATCTTTTGCCCCAAGAGAACATTTTCATTCATTTGCTAAACGTGAGTATATCGTTTTAGTTTTGCATAATGGTCCTGTACGGTCCCGTTGAAGCGCATATTTATTTTTTTAGATTGAAGTTCTTTCTTGAGAGAGATCTGTCACTTTCATTTTATTCTGTTACTTTCTTCAGGGTTAGGTGAGATCCTTTCGTGCTTCTTTTGGCGCTGCGTGAATAATTGCGTTCCATTCTATTGAAACAACAGACAGATCTTAATAATAAGTGGATCCCCCACTCCTTATAATCATGTTCACTCCACTTAGATACTCATTATGGGACCATACTTATCCAATAACACACGACAACTCCCACTCTTCCGCACACCATTCCCGACGAAGAGCGGCCTTCAACTAATATTATTCCAAAGAGGCCCACGGGGAGCCTCGTAGTACATTTCTCCATCTTTTTCACAGCCTATCTCTACTCAAGCACAAGTTGGAATGTGTATTATAAAGGACATTGCCATCGCCACACGGATAGCTGGGGCCAAGCCATAGGGAGTGGTAGCAGCCGAAAGAGTCACTAGGCAGTTCAGTGCGTGTGCAGTGTTAAAGGATATGGATACAGTCGCGATATGCGAGCGGAATAATAATGAAATGTATTTGGACAGGCGATAGGATGAAGCGACCACATTTGTTCTATTGTATAGAGAAGTGCTCCCTTCGGGCGCTGTCCCTTTTCGTAATGCGATACCTCCTTCGCTGTGTACATGCACACTCTGCGAGTCCGGGGTCATCGTATCCTTGTTTTACAAATGGAAATTCCATTGTGAATATTCACTTGGCTTCTTTATAAATTTTAGATTCTGTTCGATTTGCTCTTCGAACATCTGGTCCAACTGCAGCATTTTTGTGACCGCATCTGATTGGTGTTCAATCAATTGCGGCAAAACCATAATTTTGGGTTGGTTGCCTCCACAAGCGACGCATGTGGCAAGCAGCGAATTTACGACCTGCTAAACGGTGATGTTGACCCAATTCCGATGGTGGGTCTTCTGGCGGTGGATGCCCACCTTTTGATCGAAAAAAAGCGAGGCTGAGTGCATTTTTGATTTCGATTCGATACTCGTGTGTCCCGCTTGAATGGTGACGCGCGGAGTTCTCGATCTCGAATCGCTCGTTTTTTGTTTCTTTACAGTAACAATCGCATCATAAGTTTGGAAATTTATTACCCTTCAGCTCCGGTATGAGGAAGGGGGGGAAAAGTTGACAAACTAACGAGACACATGGCAACGGCGAGTAGGTAAGTCGGAAACCAGTTCCGTTCCGACTTTTGACAGTGGGACTGTTTTTTATTTCGTGTGTGTGTGTTGGATGCCGATCGCATTTTATGCATTTTTTTCCATCTCGAAACCAATTAGTTGCGTGGATGGTTGGAGATTATGTTAACGATTGGGCCGGTTGCGCATTGAGGGGTAAAACTAGTTAAATTCGGACAAAAGTTATAATGAATATGATAATCGATGGAACAGGTTGTCTGACTGTGACAGGGGACGTTTTTTTAAATCAACAGTGGTAGTCCGGGTCCATAACTAGGACATCGCTGGTCGGTTATCGGTGGACTGCGTTTCTTTCTATGAATTTAATTGGAATTGATTTTTGAACGCCTGCATGCGAACAGTGAAACAGATTTCCTGGAACTTGTACAGTTTAAGTACCCAATTTGAGCCACATTTTTGGTTTTGAGGCGTCTTTTTAGAACAATTTTTGTCAGATTCTTGTTTTCGACCCTAGTTTCAAGGCCAGTAACCTGGGAAGATCTAAAAATCGATCTATATATTTTTTTTCCTGTGATTTTTGGACGAAAGCTGGGGCGATCTTGAGTCCATTTGTTTTGGGCCTGTTATAAGTCGACTTTAAGTGCGGTTTCTGGTGGATTTTCGAATGTTTTTGGGTAGATTTTCAACATGACCCATGAGCGATTTGAAGTGTTTTTTGAATGGAATTTCGGTGGTTATTTTCAAGACTAGTCTTGGGTGGAATTTTGGGCTCGTTTGTGGGGTAATTTTGGGTGGAGTTTCAGGGTCGTTTGGGGGGTGAGTTTTGGGTGGAGTTTCAGGGTAGTTTGTGGGGTAATTTTAGGTGGAGTTTCAGGGTCGTTTGGGGGGTGATTTTGGGTGTAGTTTCAGGGTCGTTTGTGGGGTAAATTTGGGTGGAGTTTCAGGGTCGTTTGGGGGGTAATTTTGGGTGGAGTTTCAGGGTCGTTTGTGGGGTAATTTTGGGTGGAATTTTGGGCTCGTTTGTGGGGTAATTTTGGGTGGAGTTTCAGGGTCGTTTGGGGGGTGATTTTGGGTGGAGTTTCAGGTAGTTTGTGGAGTAATTTTAGGTGGAGTTTCAGGGTCGTTTGGGGGGTAATTTTGGGTGGAGTTTCAGGGTCGTTTGTGGGGTAACTTTGGGTGGAGTTTTAGTTTCGTTTGTGGGGTAATTGTGGGTGGAGTTTCAGGGTCATTTGTGGGGTAATTTTTGGTGGAGTTTCAGGGTCATTTGTGGGGTAATTTACGAAGCAACTTTCCAGCGTATTATCCAACCGTTGACAATTTCGATTCGTCTTTTGATAGTTCTTTGGAAAGCTTTTAAGTTCACTTGCAAGATCATGTTGGGAACGACTTTTACATCAATTTTGTAAGAGGTTCTCAAACTACGATTGCACGTGTCATTTTTCGTGGCAAATTTTGACATGCTGACATAAAAATTCGGTCACTCGTGTGTCTTTCGGGAGAGTACACAGCGTGACCAGACGCTTGACAGGCCATCACGCGTAGTGACCAATTTGGGACAAATTCTTATGTCATAATGGTGTCGTTGAAAGTGGATGAGTAAACGCAGCTTTAGTGTTATTTTTAAAAGGATTTCAAACTCATTTTTCGAGCGATTTATAAGGTTCCCTTTTATGCTATTAACGGTCGCTTTTTGAAACGATTTTCGGAACGGAAATCTCCTACGATTTGAATTGATTCAAATGTGAAATGCCCCGCAAATGAAGGTAACTAGAAGAATCTTCGCGTCAATTTGAAAATGACATATTATTGAACAGTTTCTGGATTAATTTTGGAGCTGTTTTTGCGTTTGTTTGATTTTCTCTTTTGTACAGATTTGGAGCTATTTAAAAAGCATGATTAGGACGATTTGTGATGTGGTTTTTAAAGAGATCCGTAAATTGTTACTTTTGCTATTTGAAGTAGTATTTTGATGGATTTTTGGCGCCGTTATTGGGTGGGTTGCCATGCAACCTAAGGGAGCTCTTTCTAGGTGATTTTTGGGCTTTTTCTGGACGGCTTTTCAGGCGTTTTTTTTAATTAGTTTCAGCTCTCTTTGAGATTACTTTTTTTTAAGTGATTTCAGTGTTACATTTGATTAAATCTTTGATCGACTTTTGGTAATTTTTGAAGTCGCTTTTTTGGATATTTCTCTAGCTGATTTTTGAGGCTGTCAAAAAATGCTGCGGCTAAATTTCAGAGCAATATTTTTGACGAATACCATACCCCTTTCTGCACTGAAAACAAAACATTGAAATTCTTAATCTCAAAACCTTTTCCCAACAGCTGTTTAGTTTTTTACATGTTGGACAGTTTTAGCAGCCAGTTTTAGACAGAGAAAACTGTTTACGGATCGAAGATGATGGCGCAGCTGTCTGAAAACACTTTCTAAACAGTTGTTTAGTTTTTTACATGTTGGACAGTTTTATCAGTCAGTTTAAGACAGAGAAAACTGTTTACGGATCGAAGATGATGGCGCAACTGTCTGAAAACACTTTCTAAATTTAAAATGTATTGTACGAGTACCTCTCTCAATGTAGTCCAACTGCTTGCATGCGTCCAAAATGCACACCGCTCGAGAGTCTAAAGATGTCTTTCATAACAACTAATCCCTTTAAATATGTAAACTGCCAGATCTCTATCAATTCCGTTTGCACTTGTTCGTTTCAACTTAAAGGAAAAAAATGTGTATTATGTACCCGACTCGTATCTCAGTTGTTTGCTCATCCATTTCGATGCTTCGCAACTGGACGGAGCTATCTTATCAAAGTTCGCAACCTCTCTTCGCCATTTCTTAATCAAATGCATTCGGATCACGTCAGCATTAGTTATATCACTGCTAGTTGTCCCTGTTTACAAATAACTGACTCGATTGTTCAGTACGGTTGCATAATGGAGTGAAACGTATATTCATTTTTTATGGTACAATGTACGACGAATTCGATTTATGGAATGTTCTAAGGTTAAGGATTGACATGTACGAAAGCCAGCGATAAGCTTTATGGTTTCATTTTTAGCACAACAATCTGAACTGTTTTTTTTTTTTTTTTGAGAAAGTATTGTTTATCAGCAGTAAGGGTGGACGCAGTTGTTGTTGTTGAAGTTTGACTGCTTGTAGGCATTTGCCAGACAGATATAGGTAAACCTTTCGTCCTACACTAATTTTGAAGCATTGGGAAAATGCTGCACTCTTTTAAGGCCAGTAAATAATGTCGATCGACGAGAGGTTATCCTCCATGATACAGCCATTTGCCTGACTTATTATGCTGCTGACTAAAAACTACAAACGGATCTCCTTGAAAGCTGCGCTAACCCTGTAAAATCTAAATTCCCCAACCAGTCGTTTTAATTCCTCTTGGATGTAATCCAAATAGAATGACACTGTAGCCCACCACCACCACTACCAGCAACAACAAAAGACTCGTTTTCGTATGGATTAATTAAAGAACTGACTTTGTTATAAATTAATATTATTTATTGTTTTATATTTGACATTCCCAGCGGACTACGATAATCACCTTCTTCTCTCTGAACCAGCCAACCAACAACATCCTTCCCACCTTCTGCTTCGCTTATACAAAATAAAAGTGTCACCACTTTATTGTTGTCCATGTTGAAAGAAACGAAAAAGTATTTTAAAATACTTCTCCTTTATTTCGGCTCATCCCACCGCTGTCACACAGAAAAAAAAAAACAAAAAAAAATATTTCCCCAAAGAATATCGTCATGGAACGGTATAGAAGCATCCACGGCAAATAAAAAAAAACCGAACAACTTGGAGAACCATCTTTCACGTGTGCCTCTGGTTGGCTATTCTAAATTTAGAAACTCAGAGATAGAAAACTTTACAAAAAGCCAACACAAAAAAGCCATAAAAATCCAAAGAGATCTTCCATTAATTTGCGTGTGGTGACTACAAAACTCTGGTTGACTGTTTCACATTTACGTGAATGAGCGGTCACTCAGTGGACCTTCAAATTGACAGAATTTTCACAGAGCAATTAATTTATGCATTTTCTTTTTTTTTGCTTAAAAAAAAAGGAAAACATTTCTCAACTTTTCAAAAATTTCAAACACAAGCGCCAGCAGCAAGTACATTGGGCTATATTTTTTGTATTTTTTCGACGTGGGTCGTAATGTTCTCGAGACTGAATGTGTGGGGTCAAATAATGCTGACAGACGGGTGACAAATAAATTGTTTTTTTCTTATAAATATTTGTCGTAAACATATCTTTATTTAAAAACAAACTATACATATAAAAATGTAATTGTTTTTTTATTTTATTTTGTAAGCTCTAGGACTTTTTCGTGTAGTACTCATTTTATTTTTATATTTTTTTTATAGTAAAGGAGACTCTCTTTTTTGACATTGGAAATCTATTGTGAACAGCTGCAGTGTCTTTGCATTCGATCCGATGATGTCTGGCGATGTCTTTTTTATGCTCGAAAATTTGTGTGGAAAATAATAAATAACAAAGGTATTTTCGGAGCCGAAATATTTAAAAAATGTTTCTCATTTGTTTAAGAAAAAAAATAAAATAAAAGAAAAATGTTCAAATCTATGTCGGAAGGACATTTATTTTCTGTTTCGAAATAATCATGACGGTTATGACGAATGATGGAATCGAGAAAATGCTAACAAGTTTCGGAGTACCATCAAACTGGTAGGTATTTCCACATCGACATTTTTAATTTTTTGTAAACCGGGCCCTCCCAAAAGCATGTCTATTTTTATAAGTGTTACCTCACTCGCTCAGCAAAATTAATTTCTATTAAATAACTTGATTTATGTGCAGGGGAAGGCCTATTTGAGGTCAATGTGAAAGCTTGAGGCTGATATTATGTTATGGACCTAATTACGAAAAATAAAAATATTGGGAATAAATTAAAGCTTATATAAAAGTGTGTTACAAGACTATGTCCTAGAAATAAGTTACTTGACGAACACAAAAGTTGTCGAGGATCATCGATACCGAATGCCCAAATCATAGACAAATCATACTTAGCCCCCAACTCACAATCCTCTTGCCGCTGGCTGGCCCTCTCAATTTTTTTTCAAATTCGCCATTTTGTTTTCCTATCGGTGTTATGTCAATTAAGAATCCATATCCGTGCGACATGCATAAACATACAAAAATAAATGCTACCAACCGCTGCAAACCGTGGGGAAATATGATAGAAAGGGTATTCACTTGAACGCGTAAAAGTCTCGTAAGCTGCAGAAATTTACCACCTCGTAAACGAACTGTCAGATTTTGAGTGGAGAATAGTTTACCCAAATAAATATATAAGATATAATATTCCGCGACGATTTAGGCTCGGAAATCAATAGCGGAAAGCTGCGCAAATCGCAAATGTCAAACTTTGACAGACAGTCGTCTGTTGTTTGTTTGTTTTTTTTAGGAATAGTTTACGCAGACCTCATAATTTTACGCGACGATTTATGCTCGGAAATCTACCGCGGAAAGCTGCGCAAATCACAAATATCAAACTTTGGCAGGCAGTTGTCTGTTTGTTTTTTTTAGGAATAGTTTACGCAGACCTCATAATTTTACGCCACGTATTATGCTCGGAAATCTACCGCGGAAAGCTGCGCAAATCACAAATATCAAACTTTGACAGGCAGTTGTCTGTTGTTTGTTTGTTTTTCTTTTAGGAATAGTTTACGCAGACCTCATAATTTCACGCGACGATTTAGGCTCGGAAATCAACCGCGAAAAGCTGCGCAAATCACAAATGTCAAACTTTGACAGACAGTCGTCTCTTGTTTGTTTGTTTTTTATAGGAAGATCTCAAAATGATAAGAATTCAAGTAAAAAAAATAATTTTGTGTTCTTAAGCCTAGTATGCTGTTCACGATTAAATTAAGCTCCCATACAAAAATGTCTCCAAAGATAAAATTAAGCAAAGCTGTTAAGCCAAGCAGTACGCAGTTCAAGCTTAATTTGTTAGCCACTGTACGAAAAATCTCTACACAATTTTAGTAAGCGTATTAATGCAAAATACATTTTTCCACAGCTAAATTTTGATAGATCAGAGAAAATATCGGTATTCGGAACAACATTTCAAACGAAAGCAAATTAACATTATGGAGAATGGTTAGAGATTCGTTGTTGTTAACTTAATTTATTTTAGAAATGGAATATTTTAACGAGGAGTAATGAAAGAGGTTTTTTGAGAGGGAGCTGTAGAAGTACAAATAAAGAAACAGAACAAAGTCAATCAGCTTTACCAACACAGTTTTTTTTTTGACGGAACTTACACTGTCAAAATTAAGCGAAGTGGTGGAGAGAAACATTGGAGAGGGGCTTAATTTTAGTTTTTCTGGAACAGCATACTAGGCTTTAGAAATGAAAATGTTTATGATTTGCAGCAAAACGAAAATAAATAAATTCAAACGCACTCGCTTGAACTCCACCACACATCGTTGGTCAGAAGCAGAGACGCGAAATCTCTTGGAAGCGGTCGTGGATCAAGTCAAAGACAATCCTGAACAGTGAGTTTGACAACCAACTTGACAGTCGATTTACGCAATGATGTGTTAATTCAGAAACGTCAAACATTTGGGCAGTGATGCAGCATCACTGCTTATACACAGTTTATGCTGATGCGATGCTGATTATATATGACGTTTGAGTTTTAGAATGCATTGTTTATATAAAATATAATATAAATATATCTGTCAAAAGCATATATATCAATGGATAAAAATGTTTATTAACTTACTTTTCTTTCTCTTCCGACATTTTTCTTACTTTTTTGCCGGCGAATCAACAGCGCATCATGTATTTCTTTGACGCTTTTTTTCGTTATATTTGCGCATCAGTTTGATCAACTTTGCAATAATGAACACTTGACGTTAAAAGTGATGCCAATAGTTGCATTAATGAACATTTTGCAAAGCATCTGTTGCCAGTGACGCGTATCTGAATTTACACGATATTTCCGAGCAGTGCTCACTTAAAGCAACGCAGAAATTTATGACTTTTCGAGCTGGAAAAAACTTCCTTCAAAAATTAAATTCTCTCTTATTTCAACTATTTCTGATTCTTGGTACTTCTCGGCCATGTAATAATTAGAAAAGCTCATCCTTGCATACTTTTCCGCAACAGAACAACACATACACAACGATCTGTCACAATCTAGCTTGAGAAAATTTGCACGCTAAATTTTGACAGACACTTGAAGTACATTCTGAAACAAAAGTTTGATTATTTACCTCAGATAAATGGGTTCGCTTAAGTTGGAGAGATTTTTGTATGGGAGCGAAAATTTAGCTCGAGCAGACAGCAAGTTTAACGAAAAATTTAAATTTAACGGATAAAATTCAATGAACGCTGTCAGCAATTTTTCCCATAGCGGATGTGGCATGTGCAAGGTGCGAGTGTGTTGGTGAGCTGGAATTTTTTAAGTTACGTGACATTTGTCAATACGAATTTCGCGCACTTAACGTCTGCCACCCCATCAAAACAAATTGCTTGTAGGCAAGTAACGGAAAATCGGCCGAAGTTGGTTGTCTCAGTATGGTTTGTCTGTGGCCAAAATACTCTACTTTAACAAAAAGACGTGACGAAGAAGTTCCAGGTCTGGATAGAGTGGGATACAAAGCCCCGCAGATGACAAAAAGGTTTGATCTGTCAACCTCTTTAGGAACAAAGCAAACTTCCGCTCAATATTGAACAAAATAAGCTCTCTAAAACATGCGCAATCGAGAATGTTGCCAAATGTGCGGGCGTCAGAAGACTGCTGCTCGATATAGGTGTAAGCTCAGCAACGATTGACGCATCGACCCTCCCTTCGTAGGATAAGGTATCTCCAATTCATGAATACACAAAATGGCATTGCACCCGCCGTCGTATGCCTGTCACCTACTGGCAGTCGCTGTCAACTTTTTAAGTTCATTGCCTAACGCAGCCAACTACTCTCAGTCTCAGATATATACTATTACCGGGGTCATTGCATTTCGTTAAGTTGGTAGGCACCTACAGTCGGTCACATACGTATGTCATTTAAATAAAAATTTCCCATTTGGCCGCTTTAATGTGAAGTGAACTCGTGCCTATTCGAACAAAAACGAAATTAACCCCGCAGGCCGCACAGCCAGAATACATTAACCAATATTTATGTAGGTTTATCTGTTTAGTGAATTTTCGGTGTTTATACATTTTGTCGGTCATAAAAATGCAAGATAATTAAAATCACGACGAAATAAAATTTTAATCAAATATATTGATAATGAGCCCCTCGATGGCGGTCGTAAAATATGGGGAAACAAAATATTGTTCGGTTTAGTATGGGGTTACCCTTGTGATGTTGATTGTTGTGGATATGGATTCCTTAATTATGCAAATGGAACTGTATTTCTCTTTTAAAGCTCAACACAGATAAAATATCGAGTTTCGATTAGATTTAGTATTTATTAATTGACTCCAATGGGACACAGTGCATCGGATTTACATAAATGCTTTCCACACAAATTGAAGCGGCAGGTGGAGCATCGTTGGAATTTTTCAGGCAGAAGGTTATACAAGGTGGGAAAAAAGAGATCGCCCTATTGGAAGATGCTCTTATTTTTGCAAATGGCCGCCAATGTCAAATCTGTTTTGACATTTGTGGACTAGACAGATGTAGAATACAAGTGAACAAGCCATGGAGCGATACACTCCCCAAGAACGCGGAATAATCGTGTCTATTTTTTTGCGTAACAATTTGTCTGTAGGGATGGCGCAGCGCGAATTCCGTCGCCGATTTCACGGCCGTCCGACACCGACTGCGCAAACACTGCGCCGTTTGGCTGCCAACCTTGAAGAGTATGGGACCACACGAGACGTTGCCAAGAGTGGCTGGCCCCGGAGAGCCCGTTGTGGCGAGGATAGACCTGTTTTTGTTGAGCTTCGTTCTCAGCAAAGCAAAGTAAAGTAGGATTTTCAGCACGCAATTAAAACAACTACGCTCTACTTGACACTTCGAGACTCGCAGTAGTTATTGTAATTTGTGTGCTGAAAATCTCGCTTTACTTTGCTTTGCTGAGAACGAAGCTCAACAAAAACACGCCTAATATCGCCGCTGTTGACGAGGAAGTCGAGCTGTCCCCGGAAACATCGACCAGACGCCGTGCCTCGCAATTAGCCATCGGCCGGTCGTCCCTAAGGCGAATTTTGGTCAAAGACTTGCGCATGTTCCAGTCCGTGCATCAGCTGCTGCCTGTCGACCGCCAAACGCGTGTAACCTACGCCCAAGCCATCCTCAATCTCGAGGACGAAGTGGACGACCAAAATCATAATGAGCGATGAGGCTCATTTCCACCTCAGCGGCTACATGCGAAACTATCGCTTCTGGGGCACCGAAAATTCACGAGGAATGCACTAGGAGCCATTACACCCGCTCAAAATTACTGCATGGTGCGCTGTTCACGCTGGAGGAGTCATCGGGCCATTTTTTTTCGAGAACGCTGCTGGTCAAACGACAACAGTGGACGGTGCCATGTTAACCCAGTATTTTCTGCCACAATTGGGAGAATAAGGACTGGAGGACATGCGGTTCCAACAGCACGGAGATACCTTCACACTGCGCGAGCCACAACCAATATTCTGAAGGCGGCGTTCCCGGGTCGCCTCATCTCTCGTTTTGGCGATTTGCACTGGCCCGCAAGATCGCCCGATTTAACCGTTCCAGACTTTTTTTGTGGGTTTTTTTGAAGTCCAGTGTTTACGTGAATAAGTCTGAGACCCTAGAAGCCCTCAAGGACAACATTCGACACGAGTGCGAGAATCTGTCGCCCGAAGTTCTCGCCGAAGTGATGAAAAATGCCATAAAACGAGCCCGTATGGCAATCAATTGTGACGGCGCCCATTTGGCCAATGTCATCTTCTCAATAAAATTCTAAAGGTTCAAATAAACGTAATCAAAAAACAGAATCGAAGTTTTTCATTTACAAAAAAAATGAGAGCCAATCAACATCGGATGACTTCTTATGGCCCACCTTGTATAAGCGAGCAGTGTAGTCAATTGACGGCGTTGGGTGCGTTCATGGATACTCGAATTATATTTATTGCACTGAACTGCCTCTGGAATTGGGACTCTTTAGCAAAGGGTTTTTTTTTGTCGATTCGCTTCACAAGTCGTAGCCATCTTAGACGTCTATTGAACCTCCCACTCTAAATCCTAAAGGAGACCGGAAATCACTGCAAGAACGAAGCATTTGGAGCGACCAAATATGCCTTCAACTGTATTTGCTAATGGCCATGCATCTGAGATATATAGCAAGACTGGGTCTGTCAAAGAGTATTCCTAATATCTTGACAAGGTCTTTACTAACTAATTTAGTTCAGAGAAACAGGAAGCGTGACTTTCCGCCGAGATCGACAAAGCGCAGTTCGAAAAATCTACCCTGGATAAAAATGATTATTATTTTTAGTGCCCAGGGTAGATTTTTCGAACTCACAATGGTGAAATTTTCCATATAAAATTATCCACCTACAAAATATTTAGTGCTAAGGTTACAAATAGTTATTAGTAAGGCCCGAAGCTTTTAACTACTTCAAAATTATAGCTGTCCGTCAATATGACGTTTCGTTGGACTCACCAACGTATTGCGGTCCCTATTTCCAACAGCGTGTACTCGGTTTTATTGTCATTCACGACTATACCCATTTTTGCGGCATCCACACATTTCTATTTCCAAACGCGACAATGACAGCTGACAGCCGGTGAGGTTCTCATATAATTAAGAATGACATTCGCGTCTGCACAGAATTGTGCGAAACTCTTAAGCCAACGCTAGGGACACAATTTATCGCAAGCCCACAAATTTACTTGCTTCCGCGGATGAAATCGCCAACAGACCTTATTCAGCTGTCACTGGCGCACTGACATGACATCACATCACCTTGTCTAAACCCCTTTCTCAAAAGCTGTTTGGGAGACTGTTTCTTACGTAAGGAGTGCCTCAAATCGATCGCAACGTGATCAATTTGGAGGACGGTTTTAAAAGCTTTTTCGGGACACTATTCTCGTTGATTTTTGGGACATTTTCGGGCATTTTTTTGAAGTGATTCTTCTGACTTTCGAGCTGTTTTTCGGAGCGACTTGGTAGGCATTTTCGTGGCGCTTTATTTACGAGCGAAAGTGAGGTTAGATTTCGAATGAATTGGGAAACATATTGAAACTGATATTGTTACACAAATTCTTACAAAAGATCGGCAATCTTTTATCGACGGACAAGGCTTAAGTTGCCCCAGTAAACAATATCCCACTGGTTGGAAAAATACATGTCTGCCCAAAAATCCATCCACCGTGTGTCTTAACAAAGGAATTCGAAAATCACTCGCCTTAAGCTATCGACTTGATTATTATTTATGCATTCAAATTCCAAGACCGCTACTCTCGTAATTATATAGACAAAAGAATACATTAACATAAAATCGGAATATTCTAGAAAAGGTAACACGAGACAAAAAAATCATGTTGCCATGAGTTCTACTTTCCCGGAGCTTTGGTCAATAGGTCCCCACAGAGCTTGTCCCACAAACGGCTAACCCATATAAGCTTTGGAATTAGAAAACATTTTTCTCCTTGATAAACTCTGCTCCGCTTACATAATGCTAACAAATTCAACAAGACTGTAACGGCACGAAAATAAAGTTAATCTTTTATATGAACGTCTCAAGTCGCTGGTGATGACAGATGACCCAACACCGGACTGTATATATTATATGGAGGCTACACGCTGTACAGATGTATACTGATATTGATAAGCGTTTCGCAGCTAATGATGAGCCTCTGACTCTGACTCGGCGCTGTTACTGCTTGTGGAAGCAATTTATTTATAAATTTGATTTCCACATCGTGCCAGAGGTTATCATTCTGTCGGAGAGTGTGTGTGGATGTAGGCCATCGTGGATAGTGAAGCCAATCATGTGCAGGGCACTGAGATTCATATAAAATAAATGGGAGTCTTATGGATTCAACTTGAGTTGATTGAGGGCGAATATAGGAATAATTATTCCAGGGAGAGATAGGAATGCAATTTTTATTTGTGCGCTGTGTTGCTAGGCTGGGCGCAAGATACTGGGATGATTAAGATGTGCTGAAGTGGACACTGCTGTGCGGCGGCGCTTCCTCACCCTCGGACAGTGTTTAAAAGTGATTGGGACACATCACAGTTGAGGCGGTGTATCTCTATAGCCCACTAGGCAAGTTGCCGGACAGAAAAGAGAGTGATCAGTACCTAGTTAGTGGAGTTGAACGCACATTAGACGTCCAGTGTTATTACGGCGTCTGTGCGTTGCTAAGTTCATTAAAATAACCTAAATGGACGATTTTGACTTGCATCAGTGTAAGGTCGGCACGAGGAACCTTAAAATATGGGAAGAAGCCAACTCGATCCAAAGTCCAGACCACAATGCATTTCAAAAGAATACCAAGAGTTCTGGAAATGTCTCCCGAGCAACGTGCGCGCATAAGTTTCCCATTTTTACATGTCTGATGTCGTGCAACCTTGTTTTTTCAAACTCCAAACTAAGCGATGCTATTCCTATTCAATTATTCACCAGCACCGCAGGCCTCCATTTTTTTTTAAGCACTTTAGGCTCCACGAAAACAGAAAATCGAAAATGCATTATTCGAAACTATAGCACCTTTCGGAATAACTAACCGGCAATGCCATTTACATATTTGACTTCTAACCCCGCCTTACAACCCTCCCGCCACTGGGGGGCTGTGCTGTGCCTAATATTGTTATGCATTCCCTTCCCTAGTGCCGGCCGTCCGTTCATCCATCCATCCACACCATAGACACGTTGTCCGTAGATCGTTACGCGATCGATTCATTATGCATTTTGCGAATTACAATTGGATAGGGGTACGCCGCGCTGACGACGTGCTTACATATACTCAGCACTCGGGGACTGCCTTGGTTAACCCACTCATTGAATATTTATGGGCCGGCCTCCGTGCAGTCCGTTGACGAATGACAATTTTCGAAAATCAGAATATGCGGTCAAGCAATTGGCTGCTGAATACATTCACAATAGCCGCCGGGGACTACATCCTGTTTCCCAATCGGATACCAGCGATGCTCAGGGATCAAAGCCGTCATAGAGATCACACTCATGCATACATCTTTCATGGTCTAGACCCGGTAATAGGTTGACATTCAACAAACTGACCTCTTCACCTGGTTTATTTTCCATTTCTCTATCGGTCTTTCTTTCGTGACCGTCGCTGTCAGTCGTTTGTCATACAAATAGAGCTTGGATAAATATTTGAGCCGCTTTAATGGCGAAACCTACTCGAACTCGTATATATGTGTGTGTGGTGTGTGCGTTAATTCCCCTGAGAGTGTGTAATTATGGTTAATGAGGGGAGCAAATAAATTAACGTACTTTAGTAGCACTGCATCGGCGCTGTAGAGGGTTCAATGTGATTGCATGTATTATTACGGGAGGGGCACAGTGCATAGAGTCAAGATGTTGTCATGTGTGCCCATCATAATACATTCCAATTCAGATTTAACTGATGAAGCTTCTCTAGTGCGGAGAGGTGATCATCTGAATGTGCGCACCGCATCGTGAATACATGGAGGCACCTGGCTTTACGAGCTTACGTACATGATTAGGGTTACTAAGTTTAACTGGTGGTTTTCGTATCTGATTTTGGATTCTAAGAATGTAAACGTGCGGGGAGTAAACATTGTAAATAGGTGAGGTGGACAGGTTTGGGCATTGGTTTTATAGCCTTATACTCTGTTGGTGTTTGAATACATACTTCGCATTGTAATCCTTTGCAAGATTATAGGATGTGCCACAAAGGCAAACCAATGACAGTTCCTCTGCTGAAAGCTAGGCAAATAATTGGTCTGAACTCATCAAAAGGTGGTCAGAAGTGAAAAATGTGTACACGGCAAAATGGCGTTCGAACCAAATGTCTGACTTCGCATTCGTTCGAGGTTTTATACAGCCGAAATAGATGAGGAGCTGTTATCCAATTGCTCCTACAGCTGTTTGCAAGCTCCGCAATATTCAAAGATTATCCCCGATACCCCGATACAACAACGTCCTCCGTATGTTGTTTTTCTGACAGGCGCTTGCTCTGAGCCGCTTAGAGGCTAATTCAGGTTTCAGATTCTGTTAGGCGAAACGATCAAACGTTTTCGTGTGCACGAATGATTTGTCCTTTGTTACACAAGCAAATATCACCGAGCACACGAAAACGGTTGAACTTTTGGCCTTACAGAACGCCGACCCAGGTAATTCCTACTGAATCCTTCAGTTTTCCCTTTTTGTTCGCTTTCAGCTCGATAGTGAAAGCACTCGTAATTCAAACCATAAACGGTCAATATTTGGCTGTTGCTTCAGCGCCACCTCTCTTTCAACAACACTACATGCTGTCGAACTACACCACCGACGCCATATGATATTTTTCCCTTTTTGACAGCCTACGTCAGTTCACTTGACATGTTTGCACTTGTAAACAGTTAAATTATTCGTTTTCTGCATTCTCAATTTACAAAACAACTAACTAATAGAAAGATTAACATAAAATGCGACGCACAAAGCTATGACTAAAAAGCCATCTGAGTAAGGCAGCCCCTCAGCAGGGCAAAAAACTAAAGTAATGTTTCAAATTTTTTGCAGGAAAAATAAAGCTTGGGAAAAAGAACGACGTGATCGTCTTAACAAAACCTTCGATGAGCTAGCAAAACTTCTACCCAAATACGACCCATCTGTGGTATGGAGTAAGATTGAGATTATCCAAAAAGCCATCACCTTAATTGCGGACCTACAAAAGAAACAGGGCGACTACCTTAAGTCCAAGGATCCGGAGCTATTCAGTGAGTTGTGGTTCGGTGGATGAATGGATGCATACAATTGGTTCTTTGAATGCTTATTCGATAATTTATGCTTACAGAGGCCTATGAGGAGTTTGTGGATTGTCTCAAGTTCTACCAGGAACGCAATGCACAGCTGACTGAGTTGCTGAAGAAGGCCAAGGTAGCTCTGCCACCTGTGGCGTTGCCGCAGTTGCTTGTCGATAAGCCAGACCTATTGCCAAAAGAAGAGAATGCGAGTGCTGTTGTGCCACCAAAGCCGAAAAGAAAGCGAAATAGGCCGAAGAAAACTGCTCCAGATGTTAAAAACACGGTCGAAAGTGGGACAAAGAAAGAAGAAGAGAGCACTCCAACGAAAGCTCTGAATGAGAGTATGTCTTTGTTCTTACAGATGTTGCAACCACTTATGTTCTTCCGATTTCAGGTGTAACCAACTCACTTTTGGCTCCCGCGGAGGCAACAGCAAAACCTACTGCATTCAACACAGCACTGACTCGCGAAGATCCGATTACTACACAACCTCCACCAACTTCCATGGTACCCGCTAAACCGTTCATACTTCTACGGAAGCCTTCCCATCGCAGACTGAAAATGATCCCCAAACCAACCTTTCGAAAGTGCTACCCTCATCCAGGTAGGATGATCCGATGGGCTATGGACGGACCATCGCTTCTCAAGTGTCCCCCGAAACGACGGCGACGACCTAAGAGGAAGCATTTGCGAAAAACTAAGCCAAAAGCGCGACTCAGAGTGGAGCCCATTCGAGAGCAGTCGGTTTCTCCTACAGCAGCGTTTCTCCTCTCATTCCCCGTGGTCACGTCATCGATGCTAGGAGGCAAGATCGTCGAAAATGCCGAAAGCGCAGTCAGCTTGGAGAATCTCAACAACTTCTTTACCACCGACGAGTACAGCAAATTTTGTGATCAGAACACAGTAGCTGAGGAGAAGTCCTCAGCGCCGATTCCAATAGAGAGTGTGGTTAAGCCGATGAGCAGGGGCAAACCAATGACGGCCTTCACTGTTTCGGCTATAACACGACCAAGTTCGCCAAAGAAACCAATGGCGCAATGCGCCCAAGTGGCGAGCAAACGAGTCAACAATGATTCGTGGATAGTGGGGAACAATTTCATTCGGAGCCCGCCTGCTCCTTTCTTCGAAAGCTGCAACAATTTTACGAATCTGAGTACGATGATGAGTCCCACGATTCAACAGGTATAAATAGTCATACGTTTCATTGAGGTTATTTTTTTCTCCACTCATTTCGAATCACTTCAGATCCCACCGCCGCAGCAAACATCAACAAACAAGTGTTCCGTCGCCCGGTTTTCGGCACCAACTGCCCAACAGGTAGCATCAGTCAAACAAGAGCCTTTGAATTGTGCACCCGGTCCGAGTAAATCCAATTCAGCGGCTCAATTCTTCCCCCGCTACAATCACTCCAGTACGATATCAGCTCCTAATATTACAGAATCGACACCAAAGGCATCGAATGTGGCGATAAACACCTTTGTAATGCAGAAATCGTCTGTTCGTGCTGATCCGCCATTAGCAACAACCGTCACTTCAAAAGCAGCAACATCCGGCTGCGCACCGATCCCAAGTCAAGAAGGGGTACTACCTAAAAATGTGTTGTCGACTGCAAACTGCAAGATGTCTTCGAAATGTATCCCCTCTACCTCAACCACTAAAGCCAAACCATCCCCCAACTTGTTCTATTCTCCGACAAAGAGTTTCTTTCATGATTTTTCAACACAGAGTCCTGCCGCCGATCCTTTGATTTCGTCGGCAACAGCAGCGAAGCCCCTCGCCTTCCCCTCGATTAAGACGGAATTCCCGTGGCTTGTGCCAAACACAAACTCATTCACGGCGCCCTCCACACCGACGACAATCACAACAACGGCAACTGCCTGCAGTCTAAACACGAGCTTTACTCCATTTGACTTGGCATCCATTGTCTGTGAGTCTCTTACTTCGACGAGCTTCACATTTTCCCCGGCCACAGCAAAGGCCTCCGAACCAGTTGTAGTCGAAGCTGGAAACAAACAGAGCCCATCCAACAAATGCAATCAAATGAATCTGTTCCTCCCCTACGAGGAGACGCAGTACATGAAGCCGACCGATAACCAAGTCTACCCAAGCGCCAAGGCCAAAGACATCTCCGATCAAATCTTCTACGACTGTGAACAGAGCAGACCGCAGCAAAAGTCACATGTCAACTGGATGACATCGCCAACAACCGACTTTACTCCAGCTCCGGCCGCTCTACCGCTGCCTCCAATCGACTTTGGCAACCAGTTTCCCGCCTCAGCTGGCTTTGACTACAACTTCAGCTGCCGAAAGGACTCCTACGACGATGACAACCAGTTCATCAATTGGTCTCCGACAAAGCCTCTTAGCGCGGACTTCTCCAACGCCTACAGCTACGAGAACTTTGGCTCCAATGAGGCACCTCCCAACAAAACCGTCAAACAAATCTTCTCCGTCAGTCAACTTGTTGATCAGGACACAGCTCCCATAAAGAAGACCAAAGCTGCTACACAAAAGTCCGCTCCAGCGAAGCAAACCTTTTCCAACATCTACTCCGCTGAGTCGCTGATAGCGAAGAAGGACACCCACCACATGACCAATGTGAACAGCTACTGCAATACCGATGCCACAAATACCCAGTCGGACTTCCACAACACAACCAACTACTTCTACAACTACGCCAACACTCAGAACTGCTTGGACAATGACTACCTGAGTGCCAGTGGTTACTCGTCGTCCGTTTCCACCGTGAAAACTACCTCAATGCTTCCGTCAACGGCTGCTGTGATACCAGCTTTTGATGCGAGCGCGTCTTCATCGACGGGCAACTACTTTGCGCACACGATCTCGTCGAACACCAACGATCCGTACGATCCGACGTACTTTCCCAGCAGCAACTACAACCATCCGACAGCAAACTGGAAGGGTCCGCCTGTGAATAGCTACAACCAAGGTCAGTTGTACGGTGCAGCGGAGCCGACTTGCCAGCAAAACGCAAATGTTTCAGGGAACCTCACGAACTTTAACCTGAGCTCCATATGCCCAGAGATCGATGGTAAAAACGGCACGAACGGGTGGTAGACGTTATTTTTCTAAGGCTGTTGCTTATTTGTAAAAGTTATTTATGTATATTTGTGAGGTATACTTCAAACTGAATAAACTATGAGTATTTCTAGGTTTTTGTATCTAGGTCGTAAGTGTTTTCTTTTTTTTCTTAAACTGGCAACATAACCTACAAAATTACTGCGAGTTCATAGTCTGAGTGTCTAACTGTGCTCATACTTTTGAAATAAGAGCTTAAAATGAGTCATGCAAGGCCAAAACCTTGAAGCACGTCCTATTTCAACCGTCCCCTAAGTGGGTGAACCGTCTGTGTCAAGCCATTGACTATTAACGAGGGCTAACAAACAGCAACCGACTGATAGGAAAAACAGCCGTGGTAAGAAATATGCTTGTCAAAGGACTAACGCAGTTCGTGCATCTAAGGCAGCGAGCTTATGACCCTTAATAAGTTTGTCCGACCGTCTTCTAATCTTCAGATGAACGAACAGCGTACCAGGTTTGTGACTACAGTCGCAGAGAGTGAGGTGTCAGAACTGATGTATGTATGCACTGAAATGCATATTTCAGAAAACCTACTAAAACCCGGCTTACAAATGCGGATTATTCCGCTAACTAGTTTGGTACTCCGGAGCTCAATACCTTAGCTTGCGAATACAACAGAATTTAAATCATAATGGGGAGGTTCAAGTATCTAGTTAAGTACCTAAGTCTGACAGCTCTCTCACTAGATGTCTCTTGGTTTTGATTGGGGGAAATCGGTCATATGAGCAGGTGTTTCTGGAGGGGTAGCCGACGAATCTGGTCAAGTAATTCGTCTGAGTGCCAAGTTGACAGTTCGCGTATGCGGATGACGTAGGAAAAGTGACGTTCCTGACCAATCTAGTCTTTGCGTTCAGTGACGTTCCTGACCAATCTAGTCTTGCGGCCAATCGGGTGTTTTTCTCTGGAGAATTTATGGATAGTTGGTGAGTATTGCAAGACGTAAGTTTGTATTGTTACGTCTCCAAAATCCTTAAAAATCAAACACTAAACTCATCGCTTCACAAAATGAGAGCTCAATTCAATAGCGGCGCTTACTTGTAGTAGAGGCCTTAGGTCTGTTCATTTACGTTTAAATCTTACGAACTTTGACTAATTCTTACGAATTTTTACGAATTTTTACTCAATGCCGTTCCTCAACTCGAAAAAATAGTAAAAGAGAAAGCAAGATATTACCCCTCCACTGAGAATCTTACGAATTTTTACTCAACAAATTTCTTGGTGTAAGAATTGAAAAAGAAACTGTCAGTCACCTTACAATTAACAGCTGATTTGAATTTTGTTGTCCTATTTGACATAAATGAGTGCATTTGTTTTCATTTATTGCGTATTAAAGTGGTATCAACAGTCGAGAAAATAAAAATGAATGTTCTCCTTAAATTCTTTTCGAATGTGGCGACGAAATTCTTCCTCGCTGTTCCTATCTAAGGAGTAAGAAAGGACAATCTCTTTCACGTAATCTTAAAAGCGTTGTCGCTTTTACTTCTTCTCTTCCAAAACTCGGATTCATGAAGAAGAATTTCGATTAATTCCGAATCACTTTCATCGCTAGATGAATCAACAAATTTTGTTCGTAAATTAGCAAATTCTTCCAGTTTATACGAATTTTTTAACCAATTTTTGTACAACTTTTTTGAATTTTTGAATTATGCATCTGTCATTTTCATAAATTACTACAAAAGCGTTCCCTAACTTTTTCGTAAGTGTCTCTCTCTGTGAGAGTATTCATCCCCACCGCTGCCATTTTGACAGTCTTTTCCATTCTTACTACAAAAGTAAAAGAACAGACCTATAGTGACTACGATTATTTTAACCCACAGAGGATCGCATGTTCGCGCTTACACTGACTACACCAAGGAGCGAACTGCTGAATATGCCAGATAACACCCGCCAACACCTCCGCGCGATTGCTTGAAAGGACACATCGAATTAAAACACAATTCCTTCCAATAAATTGGTGATTTTCTATATTTTTTTCCTTTTATTTAATGAATTTCCCATTCGATTTCCTGACATTAAAAATGGTTCAAGTGTTACAAACTAAATCACTATTTTCGTCTATTATTTGGTTTTTATTGATTTTCATTATGATGGTGTATTTGTTTTTTACTTGAGAGTTCTGTATAGAAAATTGTTATTTCATACTCCATCCTTATTGCTGTTTCTTTTCTTATCAGTTTGCTAAGTATAAATCTTAAGTTAGTTGTGAAAACGAAACGAAAACTATTACTAAATCAATCGACAAATCTATTATGGGATCCTGAAAATCATTTTTCATCTTATAGTAAGTATTATTAATTTAAATAATTTTGGTTTGATATTGTGTACAAAAGTGTTTTCCTTTTTTTTATACATTCACATAGATCATAAGTAAAATTACTAAATATATTTTATTTGTAAAAAATATTTTCTAATAAAATGTATGTTGACGGTTTTTCGTTTTTCCTTTTTGTTCAACCATTCAATTTTATTTTATTAGTAATAGCAGATGTGTGTGCGTAGTTGGAAAATATAGGATACGAAAAAAAAAGCGAATGGTATTTTTCATTTCATTATTTTCTTTTTCTGTTTTGCTTCTTATAGTATATTCCTTTTAAATTTAATTAACTTTGCTGAAAGCATTTCGAAATTTAAATATTTAATTTTTGTCGAAAGATATTTTCCAAATTTTTGATTTTGATTTTTGTTTTATGTACTTTTTTGTTTTGTATTAACTTCCACTAGTTACGTTATATAAGTACAGCATAAATTTAGAAGCTATATTCTATTTAAATTAAGCAATCAAATCACAACACTACATTCAAGTTTATGTATAATAATATATATATATTTTTTGTTTGTTTGTAAAATTTATGAATAAGTTTTTTTTTTAATTCGTTTTTTATTTAAATTTTGTTCAACTACGCTTAAAAATTTTAATAGGTAGGTAATTTGGTGTGATATATGTATATGACATGCAAAGTGGAAACTGGAAATGAATGAAATATTTAGATCTCAAGTGCGGAACAGAATGGTAAGGGAGAGTGCGTGATTGCCTGCTCCAAGTTCCATTCTGAAATAAAATCTCTAAAATTCGAACAGCAGCAAGCTGAGGAAATGAATTAGCAGTATCGAATATATCGAGCATTTTCGACGACTGGCCCCCAAACTTGCTTTATCTTTCAAGAGTTACTTACTTCTGTTAAGTGAGGAGTCTTGTGGACGGCCAACAGACCAACGAACCACTTAGAAATGGACGTTGTAGCCATTTAATTTGAGCGTTGACTTTCTAACCCCAGTCCCGAATGATTAAACGGCATTCAAATGAGCTGTTAAAGCCTGATGTGAGGTCGCTTAGGTTGGGTACCTAAAACGAAACGCCCGAACGTCTTCATATCCAATCACAAAGCTAAAATGTATACACAGGACAGTGCGACTGTCTACATGTGGCAGAAACTCCGAACTCGCAGCGGTTCAAGCGACTCTCGGAATGCACATAGAAATAGGTACCATTAAAATTGTCAAAGCCGTTCGGAGTTTTTTTTTTCTAGCCAAAAATTGTATCCACCTCTAGTTCAATGAATTTCCAAAGTCGAAAGTGAGTGACATCACCTCGAGAAGTGAGGAACCAAAGTTTCTTCGGAAATACACAGTCGCTCAGACACTACGAAGTCTAAATGTGGCTGACGTTATTGTTCTCCGATCACCGCCATCTTCAAATGGATTCTGAACAACACGAATTTTTAGAAACCGAATGGCAACTCTGTTTGGCGGAGAGCACAACGCACAACTGCCCACAGACATTAGGAACCTAGAGAGTTGTCGGAAAATGTTCCAAACCTCGATAAATCGTACTGAGAAAAAACCTAACCCAACATAACCTACCTGTTGACAGCAAAGCAGAATCACAAAAAAAAATCCCTCTCACTGACGTAGGTCGCCAGAAAGCCGAGATCCATTGAAAAATTTGTAAAGAAATACTAGTCGCCCAGATCCAAACCATTTATGAGCATTTCCAATTCGAATTGGAGTAGAGTGAATATTTGTACTAGATTCATCGCCTTAGCACATGCAACTGTGCTACGATATTGTCTAGGGAGATGTCATTTGTTAGCTGTTATATAGCAAATGCAACTGTGCTAAATGGTGAAGGGAATGTCATAAAAATGCATTTGGTGGAATTTTCTGCTACGTGCTACGTGCTTAGATGCCTGGTACTTTTTGACAAAATTTTCAACGGATCCCGACTTTGTGATGTTGGCGAGGGATATTTTTTGTTGTGCGATTTTCTGCCAGATGCTACGTAGGTGGGTGTGGGTGAGACAGTATTTTACAAGCATACGGGGTTTGTGTGTAGGACAGTTAAAATAAACCCACGTTTATATTTTTTTTCAATGGGAAAATCTAGTATCCACTTATTGGTGGTAGTCTGTAAATTCTTTGGGTAGACTATTTCTAATTTTCAACAAATTGTCACTTTCCTTCTTTCACTCAAGATTGTCCCTCTTTTACTGTTACTGATCGCAAAATGTTCTTTTAAATTCAACTTTAGTTAGTTGGATTTTGACGCTCTCAACTCGATGAGGTGATATTATTTTTGACGGCAGTCCAGAGGAGACTTAGTACATTTATCCATTCATTTTGTTCAGCACTTAGATTGAATGTTTGAATTTTATCCACTTTTGAATGATATTTTTTTGTTTATAATATTATAAGTACATAATATAATATATAATAGAGATTCCATTAAGATGTTTTATTTAAATTTTCTTTTTCTTGTAATAATTATAACGTTACAGATAATTTTGTTACAATTTTTACTTCGAATTTAAATTGTTGTTGGTAGTAGGTGGTTAAATTTGTTTTCGATATTTTATAAAAGAAAAACATATTTTCCTGTTGATATCTTTTGTTTTTTTATATAAAGTTTAGGATTGATTTTGTTATAGGTAAGATATTTCTTCTCGCTATTGTGTGTGTGATTTAACAAAAATTAATTAAGTGTGCTTTTTGGAAAGAGATTAAGTAACTGAATAGCGAAACACAAGTACAATTTAAAGAATAAAAAGAAACATAAACATAATCACATGCTAAAATGAGCAATCATTTTATTTACTTTGCGTTTATCAGTCTTATAAAGATAACTTGTTGAAAATAACTTAAAGAATTAACGTTTAAATGAACTATAGAAATTAAAATATAACAAACGTAAGATAATGGTTCAAATAATGCGGGCCGACACGTAGTTTTGACAGTTGCTACATAAATGTAATTCAAAATACGTTTAAATGATCAGCAAGTCTGTGAAATGTACACTTTGGTGCTCCAGTGGATTGTTGCGCGCTGAAACTGAATTGCAGAAATAGAAAAGCGGAAGTCGGATTTTCAAGAAGCCACTTCGAAATAGACGTCTTAACCACTTTTTGAAAATTGCTTTCCATCCACCACAATGCAGCTAATGACGTTCAACGAAGACCGATCGCTAAATAAAGTGCGAATTTTAGTCGTCAAACTTGCCCGTAATCAGATGAATTGTGAAGCAACAACGACTAAGGGCGAAACGAAGAGTGACGCACTACCAAAGTCATACATCTCATCGGCAACTAGTTTCTCATATTTACATGTCAAAAACAATGCGCATTTAATCACTGTTAATCTGTTAATGTTACGTTGAGAAGTCACAATGGCGAAGCTTTTCATACAAAGTGATGCATTGTAACCTAACAATGATGCAGCTTCGAACCGATAATTGGCAAGGTCCAATAATGATTGCCTAACAGACGAAAGCCTAAATTATTATTGACAGTGTCTTTTCGCGCTTTAAGGATCTAATATTATTTGCTCTCCGATGCCAGATTGTACACAGGAGTAAATATTGAGCCCTTCTAAAATCCCCTGACAAGTTGATAAAAATTTAAAACTGCAACCAAACTAAAATAAAAACAAAACCAAACAAAAACAATTTGTGTTTCAAAATCATAGATAGGTTTATTTGGTAGTTAAAATGTATGCACAAAATTAATAAAAAAAAAAAAACGAATAAAATCACTCATACAGAATTATCAAAGCAGTGATTGCCACTTTTGCTTCAAAGTCAAACTTAAAAATTACAAATTAAAGCTAAATGCAAATGAAAACATTTTCAAGTAAGATTTCTCTTTAAATTTTTACAAACAAATTGTATTCTTGTATAATACAGGGTTTTCGTGTGTATCTCTTCCATTTTGTAAAAAAAAAACAAACAAATATGTAAAGCAAACTAAAGCTATCACTCATATGTATAAAATTTAAGGATAATCTCAGTGAAAATATATATATGTGTGTGTGTAAAGTGTGTATGGAAGATCAGTTAATAAATTACAAAATAAAACAAATTTATATCTGTATATATAGATAATATTCTTTGCAGTAATTAAAATGTTCATTTTGAATAGAACACACAAATTTGACACAAAACACGAATAGGTATATAAACATTGTTCTTCTTTATAAATATTAAAATAGCAAATGTACGAAATTAAAACATGCTGTTGTTTGTTACAGAATTAAATAAACATAAACACACCTAAAGAATAATTGTGCAGATTTCTGTTTCGTTTTTGTTGTTTTCTTCCTTTAAAACTTACATGACTAAAACGACTACAAAATACAAATGACTAAAAAGTTGTATATTTTCTTTTTCGTAATACATACATAAAAAAAAACTATAATTACGAAGATATTGTTTCTTAATTTTTTATCTCTTAGTACCTTCTTCTTAATTTTTTTCTTTTCCTTTGTTTTATCACTTCTTCCCCTTAAATAAAACTAATACAAATCACAACGGAAAAAGAAACGTAAGAACCTATTTATCATCTCTGTTTGTTTCATATTTTCTTTTTGTTTAAACAAAGATTACGAAAAAAAATAATAAGCAAAATACACATTAAAAGAAATGGCAAATTAATATTATGCATCTAGTCTAATAAATTTTCCAAAAACACACAGACTACGTATTGAAGTGTTGTTCTTTATATACTGTTAAATTATAATTTAAATTTTTTTTTTTTAGAAAACAATTTACTATAGTTGCTGTTGTTGTCATGTTATAATATTTGGGTTACGAAATTTGCTGTTCTGCTTAAATTGTCTGTATATATATTGTGTGTATGTATAGCTTAGCAAATATTATATTTTTTTGTTTGTTTTATGCATAATATCATAATAATAATGATAATTAAAAATGATTTCCTTTTAATTTTAGTCGATTTACTGTTTTCTTTACGGTTGCTGCTGTAATGTTGTATTCTTCATGCGAGTTTACAAATTACACTGCCATAGTATCGTAGGCTGTGAATCCTGCGCCGCTTTGTTGTTGGAATTGTTTTGCGCCGGCTTCGTTTCTATTAAAAATTTTATCAAAAAAAATGAAATGTAAAATAAATAATTGGATAGTTTTTGTTTTTATGTTGAACATTTATGGAAGAATTAAAAGCAAGCTTAACTGGATGAATTTTTAGGGGAGCATAGTATACTGAAACAAGAAGCAGCGTTCTCGAAAGTATGTTTTGTTGTTTTGGTGGAAATGTTAGAAAGCAGAGTCTAAAGCGTGTGGTAGTTAATCAGATAGTTTTTTGGAATTTTTATTTGGAAGTGTGGAAGCTGTATTAATCGTAATTTGTAGTGTTCACTTCAGAAACAGAAAATTGTCTTTGGATACCTGCAAACTATTGGAGGGGAACGTTACTGTTAAGGCCGATTATATTTATACTCATCGAAACAAGTCTGAAATGGTGACACGTTATGGGTCCATTGATAAGTTTAGGTGCCCGAAGATTGAGTGAAGAAGAGGTTCACCGCCTAAAAACTAAGGTAAGACATTCAGGGCCGTTTTCTGATACTACTAATAGTGAATTTAAGTGCCACATAAACTCTTATGTGACAGTTTATGTCCAAAAAAAAGGAGCCCATAAGTTTTTAAGTAGAACTTAAATCGTTACGAGTCGTATGAGCAAACGGCCCTCAGTGACCATTTACAGGCTAAATTTTAAAGACTATTTTACATATTTTATGAGCTATTGCGACCTACGATAAATTTAAGGTAATTATTCAAAATGATGACTAGAATGACGACCCTTCTATTGTCTTGGAGCAAGTGTCCGTAAAAAAGGAATTCCAATCTTGAAAAAATCAAGAAGGCCCGCCGTGTAGGCTCCCGTATTTTCACATTCGCGACATGGCGACTCTCACCCCTATTGCGAGTGTCAAATATCAATCAATTGACGATTGACAAATTTGTCAATCAAAATATATTTTTATTATTTTAATTCATCTACAAGTGCTTACAACTAACAGATGTTTAAAAAATTGGCGCAACAGGTCCGTATGGACCCTAGGCCTAGCTTCTCGCAACCATTCGTCTTGTGTGAGTTTTTATTTTTTTGACGAATGGAAGGCATCTACAATTTTATGCCGAGTCCAAGCGGCCAATTGAGAAGCTCTTTCATGACAGTTATACTCTCGGATGTTTGTCAGACGTTCGCGAGAGGTGGCGCAGTGAAAAAAACCTTAAGTTGGAATTTGGGTTTTCTCGGGGAAAACTAGGAATGATAAATGTATACAATATTTTATTTAAAAAGTAAAAATGTACAATAATTGGTTTCTAAATTGAACTCTTGACATAGATAAATCCATTTTTGAATAAACGCTGTTGAAAGCTAGAATGGCTCTTGCCATGGGCTCATGTAGGTCATAGTTTGTTTTGATTTTGGTTATGATTTTTTTGAAAAAGAAGATTACGAATTCTCAAGGATCGAGTGGGTGCATATATTGATATCATCGAGAGCAAACTAGAACATCTTATATGGAAACAAAGGACGTCTCTTACAAACATTATATCGCGTATTTGACGCCGGGATTTCAATTTTTGTCACCAGCCTTATGAATGGGGACAAGAAAAGAAGCCTTCCAATCATTAAGACATGTTCCATCTTGAAGAGAACGGTTTAAAATATTTAATAATTTCTGGTATGCCATCCACGCCACAATAGGGGATTGGCCGGAGATACTTAAGACCTAACAAAACCTCTTCATAGCTTAGCTCAAGATATCCAATACTGACAAGATTAACAATATTATTTGTTTTACTACGATGACAATTGCGATTAGTATAAACCGATTCAAAGAAAGAAGCGAAAAGCTCTAAAGTAGACTCTACATTAGACGATTCCACGCCTCTAAAACGCCCCACAGATTTTCGTTTGGAATTTATAATATGCCAGAAGGATTTACAGTCTTTTTTTAAATTTTGCTTTCTGTAGAATTAATATAATAATATGGTAGGAGTGGCGGTTTTATAAGAAAAACCCAAGTAGCACTGTGTGCCGTTTTGTTACCACAACTCATTTAACCTGGTTGTTTAAGATTGTCGAAAAGGAGAGTTTAGATCCAGCTTGTGGAGTTCAGAAAGGTGTCAATGAAAATGTCTATCTTTTGCCTCGGATCTATGTTTGGGTGTAATTTAATTTGACGACAGGCCTCGCGGATAGCCAGTACTTCCGCCTGAAACACACTGGCCGTATCCGGGAGCCTAAAGGATTTTGAGATGTTTAGGGACTCAGAGAAAATACCTGCACCTACTCCATAGTCCATTTTTGAACCGTCTGTGTAGATTGATAAATTCGTGTCCCTGTTCATCCGGCCATCTTGCCAATCTAATCTTGAAGGAAATTCTACTTCAAAATGTTTAGTGAGAAACATTTAGAGCAAAAAAAGATTGATTTTGTGTCCCAATGGAAAACGACATAAATTTTATGTGGCGGGAGATAGGCATAGATTTGAATTTAATCAAAATTGATATAAATGCCCTGAAATCGGATAAATACTGTTTGATTTTTTTGTAGCAATCGGACATAAAAAGTGACCTACCACATTAGTGGTTTTTAAAAGCAACTTTAATCTAGTCATTTTAAAGTGCATAATATACCTATAACTAAATTAAGTTTTAATTGGAGCTATCTGCTAACGCAAAAGGCCTTGATGCGCTGAAATTTTCAATTATTATATCATAAGAACAAATTTGGTATACACTGGAAGTGAGTGCAATAACAGTCAGAGCATCACCAAAGGCTAGGATCTTTTTGAAGCCGAATGGTTTGAACATGTTAAAGGTACTCGTTTCTCAAACATTTGTGTGGTACTGGGAAAGGTTATTAAAACATGCGTTTAATAACTATATGTTCCTACATTAAGGTTCTTCATTCCCATCGTCTGGGTGAAAAGCCACTTGAGACTTGGGTGTTGGTAGATTTCAATGGTGAAATCGAATCTGCTCACTGCAAATGTAAAGCCCGGCCTTTTGGGATAGTGCTATTTGCACTGGAAAGCATTTATAGAGACTTAATTGCCAATCCCGTGAGCTCTTTTAAACATATACCTAATACATTTTGTTCAACTACGCGTATACACAAAGTTTACGCAGTACATATATAGTTCGTTTTACTTTTGTACGTATAATTCTAATTCCTTAATTATATTCCAGCTTTCGGTAATGTTTTTAGGTAGTATTTTGCCCTTTATCATAGAATTTTAGTCATAAAACGAAATAAATCATATCTCCCGCCATATAAAATTTGGTTAGTGTAATATATGCACTTGGCAGCACCGTCCTTCATTTCACTGACAGCCACCGTATGACAGTTTCCATGAATTTTTGCCACTTCTCATCAGGTCGTCTAAGCAGAGATGGTATCTGAATTAATATTATTGTAACCTGTTTAAAATAAAATAAATTAAGCAGTTAAATCAATTAAGCGTTTAAATACGGATAAAAACATAACAGTTTGTTTTCATACAAGTGGGTTTGACGTTTACGTGAAAGAGAACGCACAGTTGTGAAAGAGATAGCTTCGCGAAATACTCTATTGACAATCACAATACCACTTTGAATCCATTCAAAATGGAAATTGAATACGAGTTGACGATAGTCAAACATTTATTGACAACTGACAATACCATCCACAAAAATTTGTTGATAACCATCGTAAATCGTTTAGTTTTGACACTCGCAATAGGGCTGTCTATTTGCAAGACGTTTATAGCGCTTTGTATTAAAGTAAACGTGAAGAAATCGAGCCTTATCGAGTCCAAGTCTTAAAAGTTCTGGAAGTAGCAATGCTGGGTTTTCCTACAGGATTAGCTAGGTTAGGTCAATATTTAGGGAGGTATGTTAAGGTAAGCTGATATTAAGAGGAACAATGTTGGGTTAGGTTGAAGTTTCTGTCGCTTTCCGCCACACTAAGACCATCCCTTGTGATACCACATAAATCAAAGTAGTTCTTCCAAACCAAACTTGTTGTCAAAGCTATCCGCGAATTTTACTCGTCAAACTTGCCCATAATCAGATGAATTATTAAGCAACAACGACTAAGGGCGAAACGAAGAGTGACGTACTACCAAAGTCACACATCTCACCGGCAAATAGTTTTTCATGTCTAGATGTCAAAAACAGTGCGCGTTAATCATTGTTAATCTGTAAATCAATGTTAAAGTCATTTTGAGAACTCACAATGGCGAAGCTTTTCATACAAAAAGATGCACGTAAATAGAAAGCATTGGTTCTTAAAAAAAAGTGAGATGTGGCTCTTTATGTTTATACTGTCGACGTGTTAATGCATTCCTCGCTAAATCCTTCTTTTCATCATCAGCAACAGTCTTTATCGATGCTGTTGTAATTTATTTCACAACTGTGAACCAAAAAAAAAAAACCTCAAGTACAAGTCTGCATCGTGGAATGAACAAATAAACCTCCCACACTTTAGACTCCTCCACTTTCCATTACAATGACAGAAATATAAGCTTGCTGAAAAATGTTCATGTAGTGTATATATATTTAATTTTTAACCAATATTTTGTTTTTATTTTGCAGCTGTAATAGAACCAACCAAGGATACAATATCTAAGCAGATTACTAAAATTTATATTTGGAATTGAACGAACGTATTGACAGATTTTACATTAAAAAATTTGTTAATAATAATTCTTCTTCGCAAATGTGCTTAACCACATTATGTTCCTATATAGTGTAATTATTTTTGATGACAGCAAAATAAATGTTAATATGTATATTTGGGGGGGAAGAAAAAAATAATTAAACAATACTATGTCGGCCACAGACTATAGAAATAGAATACTGTTGTTTTGCTATCAAAAATAAATTATTGTTGTTAGCATTTTCGAAAGTTAGTTTGAAAATAATAAACAAAAATAAGAACAAAAATAAATCTCAACATAACCATGCGCACAAAAAATAAAAACCATAAAATAGAAATAGCAACATAATCGATTAGGTACATGTTTTAATATTTATTTACAAATGTTAGTACAACAATGTGCATGCAAAACTTACTGTTTTCGGCTAGCGGTAAGAAAATACCATTTTGTTAATAGAGCAGACAGTAGTTTGATAAAAACAATAATTATTACAAAATACATACAATTTATTTACAATATATGTATTGATTTTCTTTTTCTTTCTTTTTTTTTTGGAAAAAAGTTTAAGATTTTCATTTAACTAGAAATGCTATTGTTACAGTTATGAGAATGTAAACGGTGTGTTAAGTGTTTGAACATGCAAAGGTCTTTTACCAAAGACACGGATAATTTTCCGAGAATTTTCTTTAGAAGAAATCTTGGTTTTTTTATTAGCGATAAAAAGAAAACGTCAAACAAATCAAAATAGAGCCGCTCTAAGAAAACTTTACCCTGGGGATGAACACGCGTAATGGCTCTCTTCTACGAAAACCTTAACCCTAGAAAGATAATCCACGTCCACGAGACGTATGGCGCGGGACAATTGTGTGATAACTTTTAAATTCTAAACCGCAGCGCGTTGACTGTCTCAACTATATATAAAAAAATCATTAATTTAGTTTTTTTGAATAGTATCTATATAATTAAATAAATTAATTATAAATAATAAGAAGTTCATATGTTTAATTAAATACACTAATTGGCGTATGAGATGTATGATTATCTTTTACGCTCTTTATTTTATGATTATCTTTCTAGGGTTAAAGGCAGGAAAAATGCTTTAAGAAACGAGGTTCAAGCTGTGTGAAAAATGTGACATACAATAATATCGTTTCGACGATAATCGTCTGGAAAATTACGGAAAGGGCACTCATTCCGTAGAACGCGTGCAATGTATTGGTTTATATACGAGCTAGAAACAAAGAAAAACACCTGAAACAATGGCTGGTGCAGTGCCTGGATTATGTCGCCGAATTAGTGAATAATTTCGAGTAACTTATATAAGCAACATAAATTAAAATGACAGCCGAAATTATTCACTAATTCGGCTGTCATTTTAATTTATGTTTTTATTAATCACTAATTCGGCTGTCATTTTAATTTATGTTTCTTATATAAGTTACTCACTCAGCAATTGAACACAATACCTACATAACACTGCGCCTTTCTATTTAATTTTAGGCAAGTATCGGATAAGCGGTAAGCTGCTATCGAATTGGAACGCGATCGCCGACTGTTGGTTCCGTATACCTGTCTTTTACCTGAAGCCGACCGAGTCAGCTGAGCTCTGACATATTTGGTTTATGAAATAAACGCTGGTTGTTGAGAGCAAACTAGAAAGAGGTAGGTTCGACAAAATTCCGATTTTACAAACTCTCAAACATTAAAATCACATTATTCAACAACCAATGGTAGACTTTTGCTTCAAAGGCACTTTCAAACATGTTTACATCCTCAATAAAACACAGTCGTGTGTATCCATACCTAACCAAACAGTTCACTAAATTCTGCCAATAAAATAAGAATTTCTATTTAAATTTACGCATTCGAATAATTGTTGTAATCAAATTTGAAGACTTTACTTCGAGATTAGTACGAACTGTTAACATTCTATTATTTTCTTTTTGATTAATCATTCTTTGTGTCAATTTTTTTTTACATTATAACCTAACCAACAAAGATACATTACCTTTCGATTAATTTTCGCATTTCTTCAGTGGTGCGTTGATCCTTTTGATGCGGGGATCGTTTAGCTGCATTTTTTTGTTTGTTTGTTTTTTTTTTTTTTTGGTTCATTTCAAATTTTAAGTATTTTTTGCGTAATATTTTTTTTTTATGTTAAGTTTTTAAGAGATATTTCCAGAGTTAAATGTGAAATTATAAAAGAAAAACAAAAAAACAGTCAATAAAAAATGTTATAAAATAAAAAAAATCAAAATTCGTTCTCCTATTATAATCAGTGAAAATGAATATGAAAAATCTCTATTTGTTTTGTAGATATCGTTTGGGGACTAGTTTTATAGTTTTATACATGATTCAAAAGTGCATAAAGAATATATAACTTAAGAACCGATAAATAAATTGACAAGCATTTTATTAACACCTAAATTAAGTTTCAAAAAAGAATTTGTATTTCTAATCAAAAGAAAAAAATAAACACTTTCTAATAAAATTTGCCTAGAAAAAAACGAAAAGAAATCCCATGCAATCCACATGAAAATGAATGAATATAAACATTAAGTTAGTTACATAAAGTCTGTAATACAATTTACAATGAGTGTACCCAAATGACCGTAATTTTGAAAAAACAGAACTTTTAAATTCACACACGCAAACAAAGTGAAAAAGTGACAGAGAACTTAAAAAAAAACGAAAATAAATATTCTTTTTTTTTTTTACAAAATTTTGTGTAGGGCTTTGAATGAATTTTTAGCAAAACACAGTGATGATTATTAAATATGAAAATAACGTGACTCGTGAAGGTAACATTGATTGGATTTGAAAAGGAGCTGCGATTGGTTAGGCAATTTTCATACACGGAGACTTAGTGCTGAAGATTCAGGTATGAAAAATGACCCAGATAGGGTAATTTTCTGTATTGGCAGGAGCGTATCGAAAACTGAAACGCTTTCGAATGCTGTATGTACCCCTCATCAATGTTGTGCATCAAACAGTTGTTCAACTTGCAGGCTCAATTTTTTTTAGGCAAACTAATGAATGGGAGGATCTATTTTTGTTAATTATTTATGTACAAATGTTTAGAAATCAATATGGGCCAAAATTTAGGATGTTTTAAAAGAAAGTTTAACCAGTGAATGCAAAACTCTTAAAAAAGTGTCGAATGCGTATTCGAACCGAACGAATATCAACACAAAAAAGAGCAAGTGACGTTTTTATGTTCGATTAGACACACGAAATCTGAAATCTGAAAGCGCATCTGAAGAAGCCCAATCGAAAACCACATAAATTCTGGCAACCCTGCCCCTCATGGAGCTTCCGAGCAGTGGAACGAGTTCCATAATTCAATATTTGTTAAGCTCTCACTTTCAGGCAAGCGTTCAAAAAGCAGAGATAGTTTATTTCAATTTTCGTAATGCTTCTGCTTCATGCAACGAAGTGACCGCGTTTTTTTACCTCTCATTTCTTTTCTTCTCTTTTCGCCACGGTTTCCTTGTACTTTTAGCAATTTTTGTTTAATCGCGATGAAATATACTCGGTTTGTATGGCTTTAAAAACGAAAGCAAGCGCCCGGACCGGCAAAAAAGCCGGAAACTCCGCATTGTATGTCATCCTCTCTGTTCAAATCAGTGGGCCTGATATTTTACACACAAAATAGAGTTCCAATGTCATTTTTGGAGAATTTTGTTCAAAGTTCATCCAAGAGACTCCGCCAGATGGATGCATTTTTGAATTTGCCACTCAAATCAAATCCAATCAATTGTCACAATAAATTTACTGATATTCCTTACAAGTAATTGAAAATAAATATTTAAATTTCCCATGAAAAAACCCTAACAACAAGACTTATGCATGACCCATGAGAATGATTCGAGCATTCCAAACAAATAAAATATTTTCGAACTTCCAAGTTTCGAACTTCGATTCGACCAGAGGGAATGATTGCATTCATGAGGAATGAGTGAGAATGATGATTGATGAAGTTGAGTGGATATTTCATTTAATTTCAAATAATAAAATGCGCACATCCATCTAGAAACAGAGTGCTCATTTCGAAAACGATTATTCTCGAACGAAAAACCAACCAAACACAAATGCCACTTTATTCTACGAACAGAAATAAAAGTGATGTTCGAAAAGAGATGCTTAGTCAATCACTCACCCTCCTTGGAGTCTTCTATGCAAGTTCGATATGAAGACAAAAAGGAAATATTAATTTTGTTAAGGTTGCTGTTACACATGTAAAATTGTTTTGGGGAAACATAAACAAATGGAAATGAAAACAACCCTATTCTGACAAACGATTATTTACACGAAAGACTTTCCCGTTCGAAAGAGATTTTTGTCGCTTACCGCCATAGTTGCCTCGTGGTCCATGATCGCGGTCGCATTCAGCCTCTGAGATCTCATTGCTCTCCTTGGAGTCATTGAAGGAGGAGTTGCTCATGTCGTGGTTGCGTGGTGGTGGTGGTGGTGGTTCAGGGGATCCATTACCTGGCATATTACGAGATGATCCTTTTAATTGTAAATGTTTCAGTGGTGCAAATAGAAATGAAAAGTGGGACCAGGGGGGTTTTTTGCTTCTGAGTCACTTACCGACGCTGCGACGACCCACAGATCCACGTGAGCCGTAGTGATCGTATGGTGTGCCGTATGGTCCGCCGTATTGTGAGCCGTATTGGTCTTCTTCGGGTGCGCAATTGGCTGGGTCATCGTATTCGGGTCCGGGGCCACTGTACAAGCTTCCGCCTTGCGAGTTGACACGGGTGTAACGGCGCTGCAAAAGAAAACAAACAACTCTCAACGTGACCCTCCATTTGAAACAGCCCAACCTACATATTGATCCTCTTCAGCGCAGTTGGCAGGGTCGTCATATTCGGGAGCTGGAGTGTAGATGGAGCTCTGTCCACCTTGGCTGTTCTTACGAGCGTATCGGTTAGCACGTGGCATGGATTGCGAGCCAGATCGTGAGTGTACATGGCCTGGATGTCCTGGTGGTCCCATGGTGCCGGCATGTCCGGGTGCTCCGTGGCCATTCTGGTGTGGGAAAGTCTGGAAGTTCATTGCCTTGGTGGGGTCCATTTCTTCGCGGAAGCCGAGCAAGTGGAAAGTGGCATAGGGACAGATCTCATCTTCCATACCTTAGTGGGGGGATCATTTTGAATTTACACAAGAAGAATTGCATTAGCAGGACGTCACCAACTGGCGTTTGATTATTTTTCAGCGTTTTATGCAAATTAGAGAGCAAACGTGCGACTACAACCAGTTTTTACACACACATCGGTTACCTTTGTTACAGAATGTTAGTAATGATCACGCAAGTCCCAAAAGTTATAGACAGACCAAGAGATAGACTACGTTTTAAATCATTTCAATAAAACCAATTTAAATTCAAACCAAAAATCAATAAACTGGGACAAACTTAAAGGGCGGTTAGTAGTATAACAAAAAAGGCCATTAGTAGCGCGAAAACAAAATATTAAATTCAATTTTTAACAAAAAATAAGAAACGAAAAAGTTTAAACTCAATCCTACCTGGATGTCTGTGATAACATTCTTCAGCACCATGACTGTGGCCATAATGCCTGGGCACTGGTGGTGGCTTCAATTCTTCGTAGATTGGACGACGAGGATCCCATGTAGAGTGGTTTGAACGCATGCCACGGCCTACTTATTTATTTTTACACATAACATTTATAAAAATTTAGTTTTTTAATGGATTCAAAGAGGGACGTGTCGCAAATTTGAAAAATAAAAATGGGAAAAGCGCAAATTTAAAACAAAGCGAGTTGAGGAAGGAACGAATTATTGGAGATCAGTTAAATATGTTACGAATTATTGCTACGATCTAAACCTTTCATTGAAGTGCTAAAGTCAAGCTATACTGTGAAGGTGTGCTCTTTTGTCGCCAAAACAACAGTTAGGGAAAAAGGCAAGCGTATCAGGTGTCACCGTCAAAGTGTGGAGACCGTATTCTTGTTTGTCCGGAATCCGAAGTATCTCGCCCGATTTTGGAGACTTGCTTATAAGGTCTTCAACCTGTTACTTGGAATGTGAAACGCAGGAGACGAAGGCCTCGACTTTTATGTGTTTTTTTCGGGTGCTCAATTTTTAGACTCTAGGTCGTTGCTAAGGTGTGGAAAACATACTGTTGACTCTTGCGTTCCAATGTGGATTCAGATCTGTCTTTTGCAGCTGATCCTCTAACAGTTTGTTGTGAAAACCGGGAAATTTTGAAAGCAACTCTGCCTTGGTCTGGTTTTGTGCAGGCTTTAAAAATCGTTAGCTCAAAATTACGACTGCATTCAGTTTATTCTGTATTCTTCAATTTTTTAAATTTTATTTTGAAAATCAGAGCTTAATTCAAAAAAGAAGCAGAGCAACACATTCTCCTCAGTGACAAGGTGCATTTTTGCGGTCTTAATCAGGAGTGAGAGGTTTTTCATTTTATTGAGTACTCAAGCGATGGCGAAAATTTAGTTAGAAACCCCCCACTCCAAGTGATGCAAATTCCTGATTAAGACCGCAAAAATGCAGGATTGTGTTGCTCTGCAACTGACGTTTAGCACTTCTAAAAGGTGGCTACTCTATACAACTATACCACATAAAAAGCAAGCACATTTATATCGAAAGGACACACATCTATTAAAATATTGAATGTGAATGAAATTTAAATAAAGATTAACTCAGCTGTCACATTTAGGAAAATATTAGAAGAAACCCTCTAGTTTTTACAAATCGTTATTAAAAATCGGAAAATAAGTGAAAATTAAAAATCTAGGCATTAAAAATTGGGAAAACCAAACTCCATTAGGTAACTCCCCAAGTGGATGTTATTTCCCGTGTTAAAACAAATGCAATAAAAATAATAATAAAAAAGAAACAAAAACAATTTGCAGATATTGTCCTTCAGATTTGATTTAATTTGGCGATTAGATGCTTACTTATGACTGTACCTCGCTTAATCCGGTCGCAAGTGTTGTAGTTCGAGCCGGGCACGGGTGGCAACTTCCTGTTTGGTGGTGCAATATATCCCAGTTCGTCACGAAGGTCTGGTCGCCTCTTGTCCAAGGTAGCGCCGGGTCCCATTGTCTGATTGTAAACTACATCGTCTAGAATTAATATATGATATCGAATTCTCAATATGTGGCTGAAGATGCTTTTGTTACCATTTTGTTACTGTTTTTACTCAAATTCTTTTACTTTTCTGTTTTTGTCTTACATTTTGAAAATCCATCGTTTCATTTTAAATCACGAAATTTAGATTCAGAACAATAGAAAAAAAATAATTGTGCAAATATATTTTGGAATCAAGATTTTCGGTGCACTTACATTCAATAGAACAGACTAAATATAAATTTTTGACATTTGCTGTCACTTAAATCTTTTGCAATTGGTTTTACTTTGGTGCATTGGAAATGTCCTTGTTAATTACTTAATTTATGAATAATTGAATTGATGATGGTGCTATGATTTACTTTTTGATTTCTTCATCAATATATATTTTTTTTTGTTTTGTTTGTTTTTGCGATAATGAAAGCATCTTTGCTGTGTTAGAAGAGGTTATAACTTCCCCATGGGAATGGGGAAAAATCTTCTAAAATAAATAAATTGGATTAATAAAGAAAGAAAGAAAGATTGGTTTTGTTTTTTTTTTCAAAAATGAATAGAAGATAGATGAAAGAGAATAGAATGACAGTTTACACACATGAAACTAGGGTTTTACTAAACACACTTTATCCGATTATTGTGTAGGGAGAGGGCGATCTTTCGTTGTTTGGTTGGTTAATTTAAATTTAATTGTTTCTTTTCTATTTATTATCGCAAAATGTTTTTCAAGCAATAAGATTTGCCAATTGTTTGATGGGGATGAGGTAGTTAATTAGATGATTTTACACATGAAATAGACATAGTTGTGGTCAGACATTGATTGTTTTTTTCGAATTTAGTAATTGTTTAAAAGGTTCCTTACACTTAAACCAAAGCCCCACCTAGATTTTACACGAGTTGTAAAAAGTAAACAGGTTTTGGTTAAGTCATTGTGTTTCCCACACAACAGTGGGAGAGCTGTCATCACAGCCAACTTCAGAGCACTGATCTCAGCGCCAATCATCTTACGCGAGCGGGAAATAGTACAATCTTGAATCAAACAAGAGCAAGTTAATATAGCTATTCACATCATCAAAATGCAGCTGCAATTATAACTAAAAGGTTGGGCAAATTTATTTCTATCGATTTGAAGGTGTTACACATCCGAGTTTGTAACCAGTCGGCATACTCCATCAATTTTGACCAGAATTATGCCCATTTCACGTTTCACACTTAAAATACTTACGCAAGTTTTATTTATTAAAAATTTAAGCTGAATAACAAAAAAGCACATTAAAGCATTAAACACAATACGCTTACAGAAAGACACTAAGAACATTGAATTAACCAACCAAATTTCGAAAAGAAAAACAAATTGTAATAGAAGATAATGTTTCATGTTGTTCAGTGTGTAATGTGTATGTGTCAGAAGTGGAGATTAAAATAGATAATCAGATATTTCACGCTTAACAAACATGCTCTAATTATTATTATTTTGTTTAAATATATTTACACTTAAAGATAATAGATAACATTGAACATCTAACTTTTGATTATTATTATGTTTGATGCAAAAACAAAACGTTTAATATTATCGAAGCCATAAAGCTATTTCAATACTTTTTATTTTAAGTAATAGAACTAACACCAAAAGTAAATCATTTGTAAAAAAGTTCTTGTGATACTTATTTGTTTCATTGGATTTTATTTTTCAAGTTGTATTATGCCAATCGACTGTTTTTTTTTTGTTTGTTTAAATAAAGTAAAAGTTGTTTGTTTATATTAACGATGGTGTCAGAAGAAAATAAAACTATTACCCCTGGAAAAAGTCCTTAAACAAAAACTTAAGGGCCCAGAGTCTAGGTAACCCAAAACTGTTTAATAAAAATATGAAACTCGTTCTTCCTTCGTCCAATAATCAACAAGGATGGTTAAAGATCTGCAGGCAGTCGTTATAAACTATGAAGCTTGAACGGGGAAATAGATTTGGAACCGGTGGCGTATGGGTGATATTTCGCATGCAATATTAACTACTGGCAAGGATTAATAAATTCAAATTGAAAGTCGTACAACAAGCGGTCTTTTAGCTATTTGCCCTCTTTTATTATGCGCACATGATATGTATAGATCATTGATTTCCATGGTATACAACAGAAGTTGGATCTTGTACTGTTGTTGTAAACCGTGAAAATCAGCATAATAAAAAAGGCCTATTGTGTCCGGACCAAAATTGGTTTCATGTCAATAAAAGACGCCGCTTCATTAATATAAAATCGATTATGAGCCTTCAGTCCGCCAACAATTGACGAACCATTTGAAAACTAGAGAGACATTCAAGCCGCACTTGAAGCCGAGCAGAGAGTATTTTCAAGTGGATCTAGCTGAATTAATTAATTCCGTTAACAATCCTCAGGTTATCATTGAACAATGTGCTCAATTTAGACTGTCACTTCGTAGATTTGGAGAAGACTTTTCACAATGTCATGAGGGACTTCTCTGCGAACTAATACTGTCACCAGAGCTAACAGGGTCTTAATATCGCGTTTTGCATAAAGTAAAGCCGCCGAAGAGCTTTCCAACATACATATAGACAAGATATTCGGCTTTATCAAATCCACAGGATGGTTTGTATGTAACGGCACAGTGAGTACTTTAACACAGGTAACTATAAACAGGGTTATTATGGGTAAGGGACAACCTTTACCCCCAATGGGTCAATATTGACCTGAGTGCGGCACGGAATACTCCACGCCGACCCTCATACCTAACCAAAAGCCGCCGAAGGTTAGGTTTGTCGTTCTTTGAAACTAGTTCTCAATCAAATGATTAAATTTCATAAGAATGCAATCATTTCCAATCACAGACAAATGGTATAATATAAATTTATAAAAAAAAAACAACTGACACCACCGCCAAAAAGTGTATACGAAAAAGAAAAGAAAAAGAAAACGATAACTCAACAAAAACAGAAGAATAAAATGTTCAAGTTAAATTTCTGTTAAATATTGAGTGAAATAAATTGAAAATATAAATCGATATATAAAAGAAAAATATACAAATAAATCATTTTAAGCTGCAATGCATAACACCTACAGTAAACATCCTTTTGTCCGCCACGTAAGTCATCAGCTCTTCGTCTTGATAGCGCTACACACACAACTAGTATACCCACCGCAACAACAATGCATGTCGCAATCAATGGCACCATAAAATTCAAATCTAACCATTCTGGCATCCATGCTGGCATCCTGATCCTGGTATTCATGTTACCCGAACCAATGCCATCGTCCAAGGGGGCAACAGTGCCTAGATACGTACCATAAATTGCCAGAGATTGTGTTTTATCGGTTTTATATCGTACAACAGGCACACATTCAATTTTATTTTATTTTACCACGATGCATTGGTAAGTTTTTTTTTGTTTTTTTTTTTAAATATTTGTAGTTGTTTTGTATTGTGTTTATATATATATATATAAAATTTTGTTTTCAAACATAAACCATTGAACACAGTTGAAGAAGAAAGAAATAAACAAAACGAGAAAGAGAAGAAAAAATATCGAATTAATTACTGTTGTTTTTGTAATACCTTTGTGATGATTGCCTTTGCTACGTAGGATACAAATAACAATAATGGCAATGATAATAACAAGTAGGGCAGCTACCACCGGTACAATTAAATTTAAATTCGACAAGATGATGCGAATAGTATCCTCGGCGGTTAATTCGGGTAAATCACGCGAGGGGGCGATTGTCCCTGTAACAACCAAAGGTAATTTTGTTTGTTTTGTTGGTCTATTTTTATGTACCATTTTTTTTTTTTATACATACACAATAACAATAATAAACATTTTTTTTTTTAATTGAAAACTTTGAAAAACGTGAACGATTTTGTTTTTGATTAGGAACATAAATTGCTATGAGTAACGAGTAATGATAAAATGGATGTAACGGTAACGTACTTTGAACTCTCAGGCACTAAATTGTTATAGAAAACAAAGATTGTATATGTAAAATATATATTTTTCTTGTTTGTTACTTAATGCAATTTGTTTTTCTTTCAAGTATTTTTTTTTTTAATTTTAAACTTCAAGACAATTCAACTACTGTTTAACGAAAAATTAATATACTGCTAATGAGAACAGCGTTAACAATGGTTTATTTGAAATAAATTAAAAGGAAAATATACTGCATAGGGTTGGCCCTAAACGTATTTGAATAACATAACATTTCATAACGAAATCAATACTTTAAACGTAAATTTTTAATATTAAACGTAACTAAATTTAAAGAATTTAAATAAATGCTAATTCAATAGAGATTTTATTATTTAGCAGAGTTTGTTTTGTATTTTTTTTTTGTTTACATGTTTTTTTTTTTTTTTTAATAACTTTGGTTGTTTCAGGAACAAATGTTTTCTAATTGTTAAAATTCCCCATTATAATAAATTAAAATCAATATGCTTTAGTACTTTTAATGGCAATTCAATAGAAATAAACTCAAGTAAATTAAGTGTTTTAGGTTTTCGAAATAATAAATAATGCTTTCTAATTTAAATCAGTAAAATATAAGAAACAATGCTATAGAGAAATTATATTTATTTGTTTTCAACTTAAAAAAAGAAAACGTATTTCTATGCTTTGAAGATGATTTATGTATTTGTGGAGGATACTTTTTTTAATAATAGTGCTGCTAATAAGTTAAAGGCGGTCGTACGGAAATTATATCGTTCAAATTGAAGTTTAAACTTTTGTGCAGGGAGATGGATCTATTGTTCTATACCGCATAGGAAAAAGAAGTTCTCTACAGTGAATTTTACACACATGGCTCAGAATTTGATGCCCCTTTGACATGTTCTATCATTTTTATTGGCTGCCAAATACTGTTGAACATTTCTATGTCAAGCGGATTGACATCACTATTCGAAAGAGTTTTTTTTAACAATATCTCTGAACTGCTTTAAACAGCTGAAAACGTTTGAAGATTTTTCCAATTGTTGGCCTGATTTTACTACGGTTTCCATAATGAACATGATTATTTTTATGGACACAGTTTTTGAGTGCTGAATGAATGATTTTTGTCAGCGAATCTTACGAAAATATTCGTTCTCACTATTGTCAAATCGGAAGAGAATTTAATGCTATAAAATTTGTTTGTGTACACACAGCAAAACATAGTCGACCCACCGCCATTTTAGGGCTAACAAAAAAATCTATCTGCATGTACGCACTTTATCCTGCAATTTGAAAAACTGAAGACTGTTTTCCAGACTCACAAAAAAACTTCTGACTCGAATAATCGTAGAATCAGTTCTACCTATAAGAACAACAACACAGTACAAAGAAATTAATTCATTACAATGCTAAATGTACAAGTTCTTATGCCATTTCGGGATAAATTTGACCATTTCCTGTGTTGGCACGTCGTCCTAGAAGATCTATTATGCCAGCAATACAGACTCACAAATTTGTACAACAGGCACCCTCCTGGGGAACAGAATAGTGAAATTGACTCCGCACATTGCTTGAGCAGAAAATGATTTAAGTCCATCAGTAGAACGCGAGGTCAGCTTAATTTGATAGCTAGGCGACATAACCTGTTCAAATTTGACAACGACAGGCGACCAATCAAAGTTTAACGAGATGTCTGTACAAAGCAATGAAAGGCTAAAGGAAGATAGGACATTACCGAATAAGAAAAGGAAATTCTGTTTATAGTAATATTTGAAGAAGCAGTGCAAACCACTTAAAAAATAAGCTGCTTCTTTACAGCTCCAATGCCAAAATAACGCTGTTATGTTAATAGGACCAGGTCCTAGAAAATCACTGCCAATATTGAGGGAAAGAAGCTACGAAACTAAGGATTTTCTTTCGCTTTTTTTTTAGTTCTTGATTTATACGCATGCTGCTTTGGAATTAGGACATAGTACCATACTTTTCAACATCGATAACCAAATGTTTAACCTAGATCTACAGATGATAGTTTTGCTAAATGCAGCAAATTATGTCCCAGCAAAAGGATGGCTAAGCAGAACCTTTTAAACTTTCATCCTTTCATCACCGACTCAAATTCGCTTTGGTAACACTCTACCACACTATACTCATACCATGGCAGGTCTCAAAAGCCAGTCTAATTGAAACTAGCAATTCAAATAAGAGGAGGTGCTTACTATTCTTGTTCAAGGGTTAAGCCCAACAAGATCGTGTCCATTGAAATCAAACGAAGCGAAGTAGTGTCATCAAGATCATGGAAAAATCGTGTTCAGGTGCAAATAAAATTTGTATTAACCGAGTTAGCCTAAAATCCTGCCCGCTACGATACTCAAGTTATCGTGCACCATTTCACACAAATCACAAACCATCTTCATGTCTCAATTTAGAGTTTCACCTACAAATGCTCTCCGTTCATATTGACACCATCTTTTCGGAGTGTTCCAAATTATTAATCATTTTCTTTACAAAACAATATTATGTACACAGTGGTACTGGCAAGTTACACACAATTCTTTTATTTTACAGTGGGGCAAACCAAATACGACTCTAATAGGCACATTACATTTTCTATGTTAGTTCATGTGCATTTGACAAAAATAATAAAAACAAACAAAATATTCAGTTTTACTTTTACAACACTAGCTAATATAAAAGTGGGGTCAATCAACAAAAATATGGAGCATTTCTATATACTCTTCGTTTTGGTTTCTTTAAATTAAAAACAAATAATTTGGTAAATCATACATAAAATTAATAAAAGAAAAATTCAAAATAAATATCTATTGTATGCTTTCGTTCACATTTAACTATTTCGGTTTCAAGTTTTCACATTTCTTTACATTTGATGTGGGAAAAACAAATTGCATTTACGCAATCAAAATATATTTCAAAAATAAAAATTCGTCATTTTGTTTTTTATACTTTTGTTAACGGGAAAACATAAATCTTTGCCAATTTCATGTTTCATCATATTTACAAAACAATTTTGTTTTCTATACAAAATTTTAATTCAAAACGAATAAAAAAAAACAACATTTATGAAACAGAACAGAAATTAAATTGTAACTCGAAAAAAAAGCTAATTTGTTGTGTTTTAAAAGCAAAAAATTGTTTCTAATCGAATTGAAATAAGAACAAAAATAAGCAAGTCAACTTAGAACAGTGGAGAAATAATATTCAATATGAAAAAGCAATGATTTCTACTTCAAAGCAGGTCGAACGAAAATTATTTTTAAAACAAATGTATCCAAAAAATATGTATTGTTGTTATTTGTATACTGATGGAAAGGGATTCATATAAGACAAGAATATTAAACAAGCTTATGATTATGATAGTGGAAATATTTATAAGGTGAACATGATGTGCGTTGGTATCCTTCGAATTTGGACAGCTGTACTATTGTGATGATGCTCCGTGTGGAGGACTTTTTGGGTTTACGAGCTTGACGCTTTGCCTTTCGTGTAAGGCTCATTCTATTCAGAAAGTTTGCCTTGAAATAAAATGTTGTGAAAAGTCCTGGGATGCAGTATGTCAGACCGAAATTTAACGTTAAAGAGGTCAAATGTAACAGATATGCGACAGAGAGAACGTTGGAAATTATCTGACATTGAGAGACATGGGCATCGAATCGTTTTCTTTAGCACTTATGGTGGGTTTTTTGAGAGCGTTTTTGGTTGTGTTTTTGGTGCGATTTTTGAAGCATTTTTTTGTGTTTTTTTGGGCCATTTTCTGAGGCTCCTGAAAGCACTTTGTAGTAACTACAAAAACACCAGCAGTAGCAAGGCTTAACGTGACGTCGCAACTAAGTTAAACAGTTTCCACACAAGTATTCACAATGCCACACAAGTATTCACAGTGATGTTAAGTTTTTCAGCATACGCATTGTAAGTGGTCCGTCACGACTTTAAATAAAAACTAGTACGGCTTTTTCTGTGGGGAAAATTATATCAAAAACCCCACATTTATTAACCTCCGGTTTTAATCGAGACAAGAACTTCTTCTTCGCTTCGCAGTTGAAGCAAGACTGTCTTTTCCTATATAATTGCAAGGCACTCGAATGGCCGGTGTTGCCATTCGTAACAGTAAGCAAGCCAGTAAGTGATAAGTTTCTTTCCAAGAAAAAATCAGCATAGATACGTCCTGCATTACAGTTCATCCACATACTTAGTACAATTCAGCGTGCAAGTTTCGTGGTACCTAACGAATTTTATTCAGAAAAGGGAATTTCATTCAGAAAAGGTTTGTGCATTTTTTGACCTCTTTTTGAAAGCATACATGTCTCTCCCTGACTGCTTTGATAACAAAGTAAACCGCATAAATGTAATGGTAATGACGCCATGAGAGCTGCAATAAACCACTAATAAACAATAGCAAAAACAGATTTAGTAAAATATGAACTTGGTCCTTCGAGCCATATCGTAGTAATTTTAAAAAAACAAATTTAAACAAATGAGTAAAGCTCGCACCTGATGTGCATGGCAGTAACAGTGCTTACAGAAATAACAACATTTTAAAGAGAAATATATAAAATTATATGAATCCTTTTCCATCATCATTATAGTACGTATATACAAAAGCAATTTCAAATCTATTTTCATTGTTATTTACAGAAAGCATTTACAAGACCACTTACCTCCAGTAACAGTCAATGTGGCAAAATCGTATTCAGCAACTGTAAAGCCAGCTGAATTGTGTGCAGTTATACGCAGGTTATACCAAGTAGCTGGCTCAAGATCTAGCACGACGTAGTTGTTATCTGGCTTGACATTGTTCGAGATTTGATTCCACTCGGTTTGGTCCCTATTGCACAACAAGTGGATGAGTAGAGTGTATGGCCAAATTTGATGACACTTACCTCTTTTTGTTTTCGACGACGAAATGTGACATGGGACAGCCGCCATCTTTCCACGCCTTGAAGTGCAGGCTAACCGAGTTGGAGGAGACTTCAATGAATCGCGACTTCTCTGGCAGTTTTGGCTTGTAACCCTTTGTGCGTGTGTTCAGAATGTCGGAGGCTTCTCCAGCGCCAATACTGTGGGGTTGACACCAGTCAGTTGTGTGCTGGAAGAATTTTGTTTGCAATGTAACCACTTACTTGTTGAATCCGGTGGCATAGACTTGGTATCTTGATCCGCAGAAGAGATTTTCAATTGTAGACTTTTGAGCTTCGACAGACACTTCAGCTGTTTCCCATTCGCCGAATTCTAGAAGAGGAACAACGGCTATACGACTGCGAAAGAAATGAGCCCGACACTTCTACTAACCTGGTTTGTAGTGCAATGTATATCCATGGAGAGGAGCCGAGTCTCCTTCATGGGGCTTCAATTTAACAGTCAACGCATCGGTGGTAGTGGCTGAAAGTGTTACCTGTGGTGATTGGGGTGGAGCCAAGACAATAAGCTTGTGTGTAATCGAGTCCTTAGCGATGGAGTTCTCAGCATGACAGGAGTACTCTCCGGCATCCTGACGAGTGGCAGACTTTATCAACAACGATCCGTCGGGCAACAGGCGCATACGGTCATTTGGAGTGAACTCAATACCCTTGATCTTCCATGTAATATCGGGAGTAGGTGATCCAACAGCGAGGCAAGGCATCTTAGCGTCTTCCTTGAATGTGGCAGTGAAGGTGTCGTCGAATGAGGCAATCTTAGCAGGAACTTGATCACTTGGCATGGCTATAATACTCTTTGAGGGTTGTCCTTCGCCAATGTTGGTGCTAGCTGTGACCCAGAATTCGTATGGCTTGTTCTTTTCGAGTTCGGTGGCCTCCAGGCTCATCTGATAGTGGGGGATTTTCTTGCTCTTTGGTTCACCTTCGGCTCCTTCAACTTTCGAGTAGACTGTGTACTGTTGGATGACACCGTTGGGTTGTGCTGGTGGACGCCATGAAACGAGAATGGCTTCGTGTCCCATGACAAGAGCTTTTACATCGGTGGGTGCTTCAGGAACTGTGTGCAAGAAAAAAAATATTGTCGTACGTAGTGGGGAAAGTGTGGAAAGAGCTCAAACTTACCATCTGGTTCGGTTTGACAATGGATGGGAGCGCTTCGGACTCCATCACCTCCGGCGGTGGTGGCCAAAACTTGCATGGTATAGTTGGTGTACTTCTTCAAGCCATGGAGAACGGTGTCCGAGGATGCAGTCTTTTTGTAATGGCGTTTGGTCTCATCTAAATTGAATTAAATTAAGCGATTTGAAATAGTGACTATGGATAAGAGTTCGCAGTCGACTTAGAAGTGCCGCTGGGTAACGCAGTTGGGATAGAACTGCTTACAATCTGCCACCATTCTTTGGTAAACTTACGAACTCTCAAAGCATATAAGCACCAAAACTACTCACCATACCACAATTCGCTGGGTGAATACACAACCTTGTAAGTCTTAATGACTCCGTTTGCGGACTCGAGTGGTGGGCTGACCCATGAAACGCGAATTGTTTGCGAAGTTAATGTTGTGCAGGCAGTGTCACTGGGAGGTTGGCTTGGTGTGCCTTCGGCAGTGAATTGTTTCTCTTCGTCGCTCATTGGTCCGGCGCCGATTTTATTGAAAGCCTGAATCACAACCGAGTACTGAGTGTACACTCTCAGGTTATTCAATTCCAAGCTGTGTTCCTTGCCCTCTTCAGTTAAGAAGTTTACAGTCTCGAAAACGTACGAGCTGTTGGTGTTCGATAGTTTATAGCCGACATAGTAGCCCAAGATCTCGCCATTCCATTCGGTGCGTGCTGGTGGCTTCCATGTTACGCGCAGTGTTGTCTGGTTAACTGGTTCTACTTTAATGTTCTGTGGCTTGCCAGATGGGGCCTCTTCAGCGGTGATAATTGTGACAGCTTCGCTGGACTGTGATGTTCCAATGGCGTTCTCGGCAACAATGCGGATATTGTACGTTGTAGCTGGGCTCAGTTTCTGTACTTGTGCTTCGGTGGTGTGTCCAGGTACCATGACTCTGTCGATTTCATCCCATGACGCACGCGATCTCTTGAATTCAATGATGTACCGATTGAGAGGAGAGTTGCCGTCGTAGGGTTGCGCCCAACTAAGTTGTACTGATCGTCCGGATTTGTCGAGCACCTTCAGGGCATATGGCATCTCGGGGACTTCTTGAATAATCATATTGATACTGGCATCGTCACTTCCGAAAGCGTTTGTTGCGACACAAGTGAACAGAGCCGAGTCAGAGCGTTCAGTACGTTTAATCGAAAGACTGGACATAACACCGGTGGACAGGATCTCTTCGCGAATGGTGTATCGGTTGTCGGTCTTGGGGTCCAATCGCATGTTATTCATGTTCCACAAGATTCCAATGGGCTTCTCTCCCTTGGCTTCGCATTGCAACACGGCTGGTTCACCTCGTCGGGCAGTTTGATTGCGGAGTTTCTCGGTGAATTCGGGTGGAGCCTGAACGCTGATCATGATAACAGCGGAAAGTCCAGAACCAATTCCATTGATCGCTTCACACAGGTAATAGCCTTCGTTGTTCTTCTGGATGTTGTCGATGAGGAGTGTGCCTTCTTCAACGCGAATGTTATCGTTCTTCTTGAGGTCCTTGTATTCTCCAGGTGTGTCGCCTAGAAATGTCAATAGAAATTAAATTTCTTCTTCGTTTTTGTACTCCCGAATCTACTACTTACCAACAGCTTTCTTCCATGTGACAGATGGCTTGGGGAATCCATCGGCTTTGCATTCAACTTTAGCGTCAGATCCCTGGGCGAAAGCTTTATCGGTTGGTTCCAAAATCCATCTTGGTGGTACTGTGTTTTTGTTTTTTATTATGGATGAGAATAACGATACATTAGACTTTTTCACAAATGACTCAATGATTTTTAGAACAAAAAGCATGCGGAATAGAAGTGTACTTCTTTTGAGCGGACGGCACGGACAGTATCACGTGAAATGGATTTCATTTTTACGTTCTAATTTCTTTAGTATGTTACAGTTAATGCGTTTTTTACAAGGCAATTGTGCTAATCAAGTTTTAAAGTTGGTCTAATGTTTTCGAAACCATTTCAGTGATAACTCTACAAAAATATTGAAGGTTAGGAAAGTGTAAGACTTTGTTCATTACTTACGCAGCAATTTGGACTAGAAATGAAATGTTTAACTTATTTTTTAAAGACGGACTTTAGTTCTTACCATTATGTACAAATATTGTTTATCGTTGCGGATTAGCTGGGTACTAATTTAATTTGCTTCCAGTCAAAGGATAGTTTAGAAAAACAATAAAATTTTAAGGCATTCTTGGACTCAAAAACTTGAATTTTAAACCAAGTCCTAATTTCTCAAATTGATTCATGTGTTTGAGGTTAATTTTTCGAATGAATCGGACTGATTTAGCTTACCTTGCGCGTGAGAAGGGTCACAATCTCTGAATGCTACGATCGGCATAAGGAAAGCGGACAGAAGGATTTAAAATATAGACGCGAATTCGGAAAGGTGTATTTTTTACAAAGGAATAATACTTATTTTATAACAAGCTGAAAACCAAGAGAGCAAACTTACGATGCATTTCTGAACTTTCTGCTGGAAGTCATTCTGACAGCCATGGATTTCCTTATCTTTGTTTGCACTAGCCAAATTTTGCACGATTAAATTAATTTCGTCAAAGTCAATAAATTTAGCAGTCTGATTCTCATTGCTGACAAGGGGGAACATTTCCATTTCCATCGGAATTTAAGACACCTCCGACTGTGTGACGTTTTCACTGCTGGAGCGAAACTGAAGAGGAGTTCAATCAAATCCGCCTAAATTCATTTGGTCAAAATGTGTAGTTGTTTTTTCTTTTTTGTTAAATTGTAAAAAAGCAAAGCAGAACAGAGCGTTAACAGAGCCTGTTAGTTGTTCATTTACCTCATTGCATTTAATATGCAGGCATGAATAAGAGCTGGCAACACTGCCTTTCTCAAAATAATTCCCAGCGCGCACAACGATAAACAAAAATTTGCACAGCATACAGCTAAATTTAAAGCGATTTATTTTTATTTTTAATTCGAATGCATACACGCCAACGGAAACTCCTTCAATATTCGTGTAGATCTTCTTACAGCTTAAGTCTATTTAAATAAAAATTCAACTAAAAAGTACTAGTAATAGTAAAAAAGATGTGGACAACATAAAGAGGATTAAAAACGAAAACAAAAGAAGCAAAATAAAAAGAAACATGCACTCGAAGTGAGAACTGATTGAAAAGTTTGTCAAATCCTTCTCAACCAATTCGCAAGTAGTCTTCGATCGAAAATTAGTCGTAAATTAAAGTGAAGGAATATTCAGGGCGGGAAGGATGGACAAGGATTTCGGAAGCATTGAGAAGGAATACGAGTTGGGAAGGAATGATATGGGATACTGTGTTTTTTTTTCTGGGAGTATTTTGCTGTTTGGTTTATTTTTTTAAATTTGCGATAAATTGTCTTGTGAATATTTTTTTATGGAATGCACGACACATTGTTTTTTTTTACAAATACAATTTATTTTGAATGCGCACAAATTGCAAATTAAATCATAAAAAAAGCAGATAATGCTGTTTTTTAGTGTAGTTGGTGTGAATTTCATCTGCCAATTGGTGCAAAGTTGTGTGCAATTATGTAATTTTTTTTTTCAGTGTTATGGGGGTGATGATGAGAGTGTGGAGTGCTTGTTTTGGGTTATTTTTGTATGGGAGTTCCGCTGTTTCGCCATTTCACACATTTATTTCTTTGTAAAAAAAAAAATTAATCAACAAAATATTGTTCAATCACTTTAGTTTGGTTAAGGATTTCGATCTGATGATATGTCGTAAGATGATTTGCATTTTTTGTTTGTTACTCATCACATTTTGATAATAATAGTAGAAAACAAATAAAATAACAACATTTGCATGAGTAGGTCTATGTATAAATATGTACAAGGTTCGATTTCACTACATCGTGAAATGTTGAGTGTATTCAGCTGTTTGGTGATATCGAATTAAAAATCAAAATAAGCAAATACCTGCAGCTGAATGAGAGTATTCCGATCAATTCAGCAGTTCAGCTAGTCTAGTAATTTTTGTATACTTTAAAACGAATAAAATTTAATAAAAAGAGAGAATTTCCACCTGTCACTGGGTCATGGAGAAGAATTGAAAATAAATTTGCAAAGAGGAAGCGGAATAATATGAAAGCGAAGTTGTGTATGAAAAATCAAATACCCTTCACAGCAAGTTGAGCCGTTTGATTTGCGGTTCCAGCGGCATTTGTTACCGCGCACATATAGCGTCCGGCGTGATATGATGCAACGTGCTGAATGATAAGCAAACTTGTCTGACGACCAACACTCATTAGTGTAGCCACAGACGACGTAACAACTTTCCCATTCAGATGCCATACGAAAGTGAGTGGCAAGTCACCCTTTGTGGCAATGCAAGTCAATTGGACGTAGTCACTCTCTTGGCTGACATCAGCGGATAGTGATAGTGGAGCCAGGGTGGGAATTTCTTTAACAAAAAACAAAAATAAATGGGAAGGAAACAAATCAAATATTTCGAAAAAAATCACTACGAAAGTACGCGTTTTTGCACGTCTGTCTGGAGGCGGTGGGTAATGGTAATGGTATGTGGCTGTGGTCACAGATGGTTACGATAGCAGGGTGCTTACAGGAAATTTCAATGTTTCCCTAAAATATCCTCAAATTTATGAATTATGAATGAATATTTTTCACTGCTTACAATGTGCTTGCATCATTTTTTTTAAACCAAAGATGCGGAGACTCTCTGATCTACTCATTGAAAAGCTGGTTAGTTTCTTACAATTCTGAGGCTGTTAGCAAAAACGCCTCATTTTATACAGAGTGGATTTAACATCATGATAGATGGCAGTAGTAGTCCTTTCAAATAGAAAAATAAATAAAATAGTGGTCTAGTTTCTACACCGTTGCAACCGCATGGCTTTGGTGTACAGCAAATGGTAAATAGAGAGGCTTATCGCCAAACGTCAGCGCTGAAAGCTTGTCAAACAAATAAACGACTCAATTAAGCGATGTAAGCAAATGCACTAAAACCATTTCAGCAGAATCATCTTCCAACTAAGAAAGTACCTTCAAAATTGATAAAGTGATTCAATAGTTACAAGCAAACAAATGAGACGCCACCACCTTCAGTCAGACGCACATTCACAAATCACTGATACTAAACACACAACTATGTAATGAAAATAAACCTGCCCACCCTTCACTTTAAGGGCAGCTGTCTTGCGACTTTCACCCGCCAAATTCTTCGCTACGCACGTATAATTCCCCGAATCACTAATTGTCGCTTGTCGTATCGACAACATCAGTGTGTACTCATCGATCTTGTGATAAATCGATCGGAGAAGCGGCTGATCATCTTTCAGCCAGTACAAATCGATTGGCAAATCACCGGTGGTTACCATACACATTACCCTCACCGATTGACCGCCATTGACACCGTTCGCATTGAAGTGGAACTGATCGATTTGTGGTAATTCTTTTCATAGAAACAAATGTATACAAGAAAATGTTAGAAGCAAAAGCTGTACAAACGAATTTGTTGTTAATAAAGTGAATATTTTGATATATTGTCGTGATGTGTTAAATATTTTTTTTTTTTTGGTAGTAAACAGAGCCCAATGCACCATCGGTTAATTTTGTTCGGGAACAAGTTAATCTAAGCTAAATTAAAAAGAACAAACTTGTAAGCAACTGAAAAAAATATGTTTGTATAGGACCAACCCTTAACGGAAAGTGTTGTTGAAACTTCAGCATCGCCGGCGCGATTTGCGCCCACGCATGTGTAGTTGCCCGCGTGATTTCCATGAACGCTTTCGATATTCAGCGAACTGCTACGTTTGCCGTGCATCAGAATCTGTATGCCGTTGACAGTTTGGGCCAGCTGATCATTGTAATACCATGTGATATTGAATGGGAAATCACCATGTACCACGGCGCAGGTTAATTGAAAGTAGTCACCAACGTAGAGGGGTTCATCGGCGTTCGTTGGTAGGGGAGCTAGCTTAGGTGGAACTAAATGTGGAATTGGAAAATATAGAGGGAATGTTGGGGGGGAAATTAAATAAAATTTTAAATGGGATGTATCAAAAAAAGAAGAAAACTTATAACTAGAAGGGGTTTATGGAGGATCCACACTACCGTTGACCACGAGGTTAGCGGCATAGTTTGAAATGCCGGCAGCATTCTTTCCGTAGCATGTGTAGTTTCCAGCGTGCGATCCTTGCACCGATTCGATTGTTAGAACGCTACTGCGAGACCCCATTTTCGAGACGGCTATACCCATTGCCTCGGCGGTGGTTTCGTTGAGACGAATGTCATTGTAGAACCAGTAGATCAGCAGGGGGTGATCTCCGTGAATGATCGAACATTGCAGAGTGAAGTAGTCGCCGGGGTAGAATGCATCTGCGCCGGGAGAGAAGGGCGCGATTTTGGGCAGAACTAGAAGGAGTTTGATTTGCGGAATGAAAATGTCGGTTGGCAACGGTTTCGAGTTCTTTTAGTCAAAAAATGATCAGTGGTCGACTACAGACCATAATCAGACCCGAATGGGCTGCAAGAGGTACGTCGATTCTATGCCCACACAAACCAATGCACAGGTAATTTTCTGCTGCAAAGCTCTTCAAAAATATGCGTTGTTCCTCAAAATATTTGGCCGAAATATGACAATAACAATTTCGAAAACTGTTTTCTGTATCAAAAATGTGTGCGAATGTTTTTTTTTTTTTTTTGTAATTTAGTGCGTCTGCATGCAATTTGCCTCGCAAAGCCTTGCGTTTCATTTTCCATTCATGCATTTTCAACTGTGTGAAATACCCACAAGCCAATTCAGCATAAAGTTTAATTTTTAAATTTATTTTCATTCAAGAGAGAGAGAGGAACAAAACTACAAATAAAATTTAGTAAGCAAACTACTTAGGCATTAGTTAAGCAATCAACTTCTCCATCTCTAACCATAAACACTGAGTTCGGTTGTGAACGTCTGTCTTCCGGCGCGATTTTTCGCATGACACGTAAAGTTTCCCGCGTGATGATCATCGACCGAGTCAATTGTCAATAGACTACTCCTTTGGCCAGCTTTAATTGTTGTTATGCCTAAATTCTCACTAACTAGCTGATCGTTTAGGGTCCATCGAATGATCAGTGGTAGATCACCATCCGGAACGGAACATTGTAAAGTCAGATACTGACCAGTCTGTGCTGGTCCCTTTTCAAAGGCGAACGGGATTATTCGGGGAAGGACTGTGGGGTCATTAACGAAAAAAAAAAAAAAAGAAGAGAAACAAAAAAATTGCATAAGTAAATTGAAAAAAATTCGCTCGACCTATTACTTTCAACTGAGTAGTGTAACTAGCCTTGCCGGCATCATTTGATCCTTGACACGTGTAACTGCCAGCGTGTCGATCGGCTACACTCTCAATTGTCAGCACACTACTACGACGTCCCATCTTTGCAATAACCAAATCCATATCATCCGAAATGATTGGTTGCTTATTGAATGTCCAAAGAATATTCAGCGGCAGATCGCCCTCAGTGATCGTACACTGATAGGTGATGTACTGTCCCAGATGGACTGGCTGATTGCCAGAGGAAAATGGTGAGATTTGAGGCGGAACTGCGGATGGGAGGTGTTAAACAAAGACTTACAAAACAATAAACTCAAATGGAAAATCTGTAAAACAATAAATCTGCAATAACCATTGACAACTAATTCAGCGGTGTACATGTTCGATTCAGCTTGATTTTTCGCTTTGCATGTATAGTTGCCAGCATTGTTGCCATTAACCGAATCGATTGTCAGCACGCTGACTTTTTTGCCAATCTTCGATGTTGTTGTGCCGGAAAATGTATTCAGCGGATAATCGTTAAATAGCCAAACAATGTCGACGGGCAAATCTCCCTTCGAAATGGTGCACTGCACTGTAACAGAATCTCCAAAATTGGCGGGCTCATCTCCAAAGTCAAATGGTGTTATTTTTGGGGGAACTGTGTAAAGTCGGATAGAGGAGGAACAATAAAAACAGGAAAACACAAGCGGAACAAAGAACTGTGATATAATAAGTATAAATTAAATTGCAAATGCGCGATGTAAATACCATTAACAATCAGCTCAGCTGTGTGTGTCGCACTGCCAGCTGAATTACGTGCCCGGCACGTATAATTGCCCGCGTGCCCGCCATGAACTGCATCGATTGTCAGTACACTAGCACGTTTGCCATTTCTCAAGATTGTTACACCGAAATGGGAAGAACCCATTGTTGCATTATTAAGCAGCCATTCGATATCGATTGGCGTATCACCCGACGAAATGATACAATTTACCGAGACAGTATCCTCGAAGCTGGCTGGCTGATCGCCAAAATCGAATGGTACTACTTTCGGTGCAGCTGAATTGAATAATTTCGAAGCGCAAATGAAATGAAAATTCAGCATTATTTAAAAACACAAAAACTGCAAACAAAATGAACGTGGTTACTTAAAATCTGCGTTTTAATCAAAAATTTGCATAAGACCGCATGAAGTCTGATTGATTTGCTGAATTGCATAGCAAAAACCATTTGAACAGTCATTATTAACAGTCGGTTAATGGACGCCAGCGATTTTATACGCCAATTGTTTTTTTTTTTTTCTATTGCTTTATGTGATAACCGATAGTGACATCAAAGTGAAAAATAATTTTGACAGCTTCGCAATAATATACTGCGTACTTTTGGTGGTTAGGATCGTAGAAATTCTTGACTGCAATTCCTATAGGTACATTTGAAACAGAAGATATATCCGAATGGGTGCCAGCAAAATTCAATATTCAGAGGTAAGGTATCCGCCTAATTTAAGAAAAAATGCACACAAATACGACAAAATCTGACATCTCACAAAGATGAGAAAAAATAAAACTGCAGCTTCCATGATGCGTCCTTTTGAAACCTGAAAACAGAAGCAGAAAAGCCGATCCCTGAGGCTGAAAAACTAAACAAAAAAACACATCCGACAACATCAAGCGTTAACTGACAAAAGCTCACTAATCTAAGCCTATTAAGCAATAACAAAAGCGCCACACACACTTGTGCTGAGTTGCTCGCAGCAGCGTTAAGCATCAAAGCGTTTTATTTCTGTAAAAGCATCTCATGCAACTTGTCAGGAATTTTGAGGGTATTCGAATTCATCGGATCGACAAACACAAAGTAAAAATAAACACAAAAAAAATTTCGTCATCTAATCCACATAAGTACCATTGACAATCAGCGCCGCAGTGTAATTTACAGCAGCCGCATGATTTTTCGCTTTGCACGTATAGTTCCCGACATGTCCCGCATGGACCGAATCAATCATTAGGACACTCAAACGTTTGCCCATTTTCGATGTGGATACACCCGAGTACGAATTGATTGGGTAATCATTGAAAAGCCATTCAATGTCAAGTGGCAGATCACCACTTGACACAAGACAGTTGACCGAAACAGAATCTTCGAAATTGGCCAGTTCGTCACCGAAATCGAAGTGGGCTATTTTCGGTGCAACTGTAAAGAATTGGATTTAGTTTGTGTGAGTGTATGGAGTGTGCGAAGGTAAAGGAACTGAAAAATATGAAATGAAAAGCAAATTTCCGCATGCGCTGAATGTGATGAATGTGCGCTGAATTCCATAGATAACCAATTAGAGCTGTTCTGCACCGGAGACCAATTCGAGGATGGGATGCCAGTATATTTCAAAGCAATTCGGATTCAACAGAAAATCATAAATTAAACTGTAACTAACAAATGTCAAACCATTTACTACAAGTTGTGCCGATTGTGTTGCTGAATCAGCTAGATTTTTTGCTTTGCAGGTATAATTTCCAACATGGCGCGCGTGTACGTTGTCTATTGTTAGAATGCTGGTTCGTTTGCCCCCCTTGACAACAGTTACGCCCGAGTAGGAATTAATTGGATAATCGTTGAATAGCCATTCAATGTCGATCGGTTGGTCGCCAGACGATATAAGACAGGTGACAGAGACGGAATCTTCGAAGTTCGCCGGTTCGTCGCCAAAGTTGAAGGGAACTATGTTGGGAGGGACTGAATAGAAGAAAACCACAAACGAAAGTTGAATGAAATTGAAATGTATAAAGGGGCGGAGTTTATTTTTGACTGATATTCAGCGGATGAAAAGAGCAGGCTCACAACGTTTAAAGGAAGTATTTTCTTTTTGGGGGTTTTAAGGAATATTTGCAAAAATGAATTTCAACAAACTAAAACTTCTACAACGAAAAATTCAAGCAAGTCCAGTTGTTAACCATTAACTATCAATTCAGCAGAGTATTCACTATACGCAGCGATGTTTTTCGCTTTGCATGTATATTTTCCTGCGTGTCCTGCATGCACTGAATCAATTGTAAGTAGACTTGTTCGTTTCCCGCCTCGTATAACAGATATTCCAGCGAAGATATTGACCGGTTTTCCATTGAATAACCATTCGATATCGATGGGAAGGTCCCCAGATGTTATCAAGCAGTTCACTGACACGGATTCTTCAAAGTTCGCAGGCTCACCGCCGAAGTCGAAGGGAGCGAGATGAGGTGGCGCTGCATTCATATTTAATTTAGTTGTCATTTAGGATAAAAACATAAGAACCAAAAACAAAGGTATTCAGGAATTTATTAACAAATACCATGACACAACGAACCGCACCAACTGCGACCATAAACCTAAAAGTTCTGAATCTTTAGAGGCAATTCAGCAACAATATCATATCCGTTCCCGATGAAGTTAGCCGCATATTCGGTGGAGCATTTATACAGGATCATTTTGGGAGGAATTTAAATAAAAAGTTGGAGGAAGACAATCAAAACATAAAACACAAAAATAAATTAAAACAGAAATCACGATAAATACCCTTGACTACCAATTCAGCCGTGTAATTCGCCGATTCAGCAGAGTTTGAAGCAACACACGTATAATTCCCCGCATGATTAGCTCTGACATAATCTATTGTTAAGGCGTACGTTCGTTTGCCCAATTTTGCCGCCGATATGTCCATATGCTCATCAATTGCACGACCATTAAGTAACCAAAAAAAGTTGATGGGGAAATCACCAGACGTAACCAAACACTGAACACTAGTTGATTCGCCGAAATTAGCCGGCTCATCACCAAACGTAAAATGGGCGATTTTCGGAGGTACTTTTAAGGAATGGTAGAAACAAAAATCCAAATTAACAAACTAACAAAACAAACTGTGAAATAAACTTTTAAACAAATTTAACCATTAACAACTAATTCAGCTGAATATTCAGTTGAGTCGGCTTTATTTTTCGCTTTGCAAGTGTAATTGCCGGCGTGTCCTCCGTGCACTGAATCGATGGTCAGCACACTTGTTCGTTTCCCGTTGCGCATTACAGAGATTCCAGCATATACATTGACGGCTGCCCCGTTGAATAACCAATAAATGTCAATTGGTAAATCGCCAGATGATATGAGACAATTCACAGAGACAGAATCTTCAAAATTCACTGGCTCCAGACCGAAATCAAAGTGCGCAATTTTAGGTGGAGCTGAATTAAGTAAGCAAACGAATGACGGATTAGCGATATATTCAGCAAAGTGTTTTGTCGACTCTCACCGCATTCATACAAAAACTTATTGGTAATAATGAGATATAAGTGTGAGGTTAAGAATCCCTAGTTAGAAATTTGTCCAAGATCCTTAACTCCCAGTTTAGTGTTATGTTTGTAGTGTATGTGACAACTTGTGGGTGTAATTTGTAAGCGCTTAAGCGGGAGTAAGCAAAACTTATCGAACTCAAGGAATAGCGCAAAAATTCTTCAAAAAATACCATTCACGATCAGTTCGGCTGTATACGAAGCCGTATCTGCTTCATTTTTCGCAGTACAAGTATAATTGCCAGCATGGCCACCATGAACCGAGTCAATGGACAGCACGCTGATCTTTTTGCCTCCCTTCACGATAGTTATTCCAGTGTAAGCATTAATTGGCTGGCCGTTAAAAAGCCATCCAATATCCATTGGCAAATCCCCGAGGTATATCAGACAATTAACCGAAACAGATTCTTCAAAATTGACAGCATGATCGCCAAAGTCAAAGGGAGCTATTTTGGGGGGAACTAATAGAAAAAAAAAAAAACGTTAAGACAAATAAGAAAAACGAAAAAAATCACACATCTAAAAATGGCTTTACAAAATACCCTTAACATTCAATTCAGCAGTGTAATTCACTGACGCCGCATCATTCGATGCCACACATGTGTAGTTCCCCGCGTGATTCGCTCTTACATAGTCAATTGTTAAGGCGAACGCTTTCTTTCCCAATTTTGTCGCTGACAAGTCCATACGTTCTTCAATCCCCTGGCCATTGAAGAGCCACACAAAATCAACCGGAAAGTCCCCAGATGTAAGCAAGCACTGCACACTCGTTGACTCACCAAAATTAGTTGGTTCAGCACCGAAATCGAAATGGGCGATTTTTGGAGGAACTTTGTACACGAGGATGGGATAGAAGAAAAGGAAAACAATTTTAACCAACATATAACATGACAAACCGTCGACTTTTAATTCAGCTGTATGATTAACCCATCCAGCTCTGTTCTCAGCAATACAGGTGTAGTTTCCAGCATGCTTTGCCGACACTGATTCAATTGTAAGCTCATGGATGCGCTTGCCCCGATGAGAGGACACAATTTCGAGATAAGGTTCAAAATCTGCGTCATTCAGCTTCCACGTGACGTTTACTGGCAGGTCACCACCAGCAATCGTACACTGAACCGACACGAACTCACCATAACTTATAGATTCCTCTCCAAAGGAGAAGGGCGATATTTTCGGGAGAACTAAAACAAATTTACCCAATTAGTTGTGCAAAGAAAAACCACCCGAATAACAGCTAAAAATGGCGAAACAGTAGAGTTTATGGGGTGAAAATGGAGGACAGGAAAAAAAAAAACGTTTATTTCTTTTGTTCTGCTTCAAACAAACCATCGACAATTAGTTCAGCTGAATGATCAGCAGATCCCGCCGAATTGCTGGCAATACACGAATAGTTGCCCGCGTGCTTTGCTTCGATTGCATCAATCATTAAACTGTGTATTCTTTGTCCGCGTTTTTCGGTAAGAATTCCCAATTCCGGAACCAATGGATGTTTGTTCAGCGTCCACATAACCGCAACCGGCAGATCTCCACCAGATATTGTGCAATGAACGGAGACGGGTTCGCCAAAGTTCATCGGCTCATCGCCGAAGGAGAATGGGGTAATTTTTGGAAAGACTTGTGTTAAAAAAAAATGACAAAAAAAAACATACGAAAAAAACAATTACTACTTCATATAACTGCTGCAAACCATTAACAATAAGTCGAGCTGAATGATAGGTGATGCCAGCCTTATTCTGCGCATGACATGAATAAACTCCTGAATGATGGCCGGCTACTGATTCAATGGTCAGGACGTTGACACGCTTTCCGATGCGCGACATTGAGATATCATGGAAGGAGTCGATCGTGGCGTTATTCAGCATCCAGCTGACGTTGATGGGTAGGTCTCCACCGAGAATGGTACATTGAACCGATGCTGGTTCGCCGAAGTTCAGGGGTTCTTCGCCAAAGTCAAATGGCGCTATTTTTGGTGCAACTGTTTTAAATAGTCAAGACTTGCTTTTAAAGTTCACCCCAGTACACCGATTTCAATAGGAATAACTTTTTATTACTGTTTAGAAGAACATTCAAAAGACTGCCCTACTTCAAATTAAACTTAACTCTTCCGCGGATTTCAATTCAATTCAATGAACTAAAATAGTCAACAAGCATACACTGAGTCAACTGAATTTGATTCCTTGTACAAAAACACATTCTTAGCCACATTTACCTCGTTCTTTGAACATAACCATTAATTCAGCTCAATAATTTCCTTCAAACAGCTGAACTCCCGCAGACGCAAACCTAAAAATTTAGAGCTAAAATCAAATTGAAAGAAAACCCAGCTGAACTCCCACACATTTTCGAAACCACAGGCAGTTAAGGACAATATGGGAAAAATGAAATGACAATAAAATTATTCAGCAAAGCTTCAAACCATTCACAACCAATGCTGCAGTCGATTCAGCCGCCCCAGCCCCATTCTTTGCTAAGCACGTATAATTCCCCGCATGATCAGCACTTACAGCCTCGATTGCTAAAGCGTATGTATGGCGTGTGAATTTAGTTGTAGCGATATGCAAATGTTCTGGCAAATTATATCCATTCAGCTGCCAGTTGACTTGCATTGGCCAATCACCGCCCGCAATGGTACATTGTATTGATGCTGGCTCACCAAAATTCATCGGTTCATCGCCAAATTGAAATGATGTGATGCGTGGAGGAACTGGGTGTACATAAAGTTGTTGTTTAAGAATAGAAAGCTACGTTTCTTATTAATTAATTACATATTCTTTATACTTATATTTCTTGCTGAATTGGCCTAACTTCATTACTTTAAATTTATTAGTAGCATATTTGTACACGTACCCTATGGTTCATTTAGCTTTCTGATGTTGCTTTTGCCAAAGAATTGTCGTTGCACTTTCATTACATAAGCCGCGTTATGTTAGTCGTGTAATCTGCTAATTTTAACCCGTAAGCCCAATATGCAATAATCGTTCATCAAGAAGAAGATGCCCACAAAGAAGAACAGAGGAAAAGGCGAAACGGTTTAGTTTGGCGAATTGGCTTCACGCGTTTAAGCAAAGATGATTCACTCTTTTTCGTCTAGCAACCACCAACAAGGCAACATCTCCCAACGAACCATTGGGTAAACCCCGTTGATTTGCTTACCATCAAATAAAGGAATTTTATAACGTTTTACCGTCGCCTTTTATTAATTGGTTTAAGTCAAAACATGGTCCTTCGAGCCGGATTCGTTTGAAGAAAAGTCGCGACTTATTAAGATAAATATTTCGAGTTTTAACGCGCATACAGTTTTTGGGTGGTTGCTGGAAAATTATTCGGAAAGCTGCATACAGGTGGTATTGAGAAAGTGTCCGTTGTCGTTTTTGGGAATTTGGGTGATTGCTGCTGCCTGTTGTTGCATTCTCTTGTTGCTGGGGGCTTTCGGTTTTATCGCTGGTGAGGTAGTTGAAGGCTTCGCTTTGAGGATTGGTTCTCGGTTGGTAAACTTCGGTTGTACCTATATATATACACGTGCATCGAAATGGAAGTACTCAAACAGGCCCGGGGTCATTTAAAGGGCACTATTACACGGTCGTATAATCTCGTTGCGGATAGTACCGACCAGATAGATCTTGAGGTGTTAGAGGTGCGTCTAGAGCGATTGGAGGACACTTGGAAAGCGTTTTGTCGTAACCAAGAGGAACTTTTCGTTTTTCACGGTGTTGAAGGTTATGGTGATCCGGAGGTTGACTTTGAGAGCACCGAAATAAAATACGTCACGGCAAAAAGCGCGTTATTGAAGGCGATTCGTAAAAAACTTCCCGCGCCTCCACCTTCCTCGGCTGATACTGATTCTGAGAACGTGCTAAAGCAACAAGTCTCTTTATTCGAATCGCTTCTTAATAAACCAACCTCTTCGAATTCGGTTCAAAAATCTCCAGCCGAAATAGAGTTACCACCATTTAAAATATCGCCATTCTCGGGTGATTATCGCGAGTGGCCAGGGTTCCGGTACATGTTCCTCGGGAGCATTGACTGTAAGAAAAACCTTCCCGGTGCTCAAAAATTGCGTTATCTAAAATCGTTTTTACGTGATGATGCCGCTAAATTATTAAATTATATCGAGATCGCGGATAACAATTACGAACAAGCGTGGGAGAAGCTCGAAAATCGGTACAATAAGCCGCTTTATATTATTAACGCGTACATTGAGAGTTTCCTAAAATTGCCAACGGTTATAATCGCGGATAGTGCTCGTTTACGTTGTTTAACGGACAATGCGGATGAAGTTATTCGCGGCCTAAAAGCTCTTTCTTCTGAGAGTAGAGATCCTTGGTTAATTTATCTCTTACTCAATAAAACTGATTCCGAAACGCGTAAAGCCTGGTCTCTTGAAAACAAACGGTTGGAAGAGGCCACGATTCAGGAGTTAATTGACTTTTTGGATAAAAGATGTTCAGCGTTAGAATCTTGTGAGCCGAAAGGTCGTAATAACAAAACAACACCGCGTTCCGGTACTTCGCATGTGAAAAGTTTAACCGTGGCCAATGTGGCTTGCCCCCAATGTAAAGGGAACCATTTACTTTCTAAATGTTCTCAATTTCAATCCATGTCGATACAGTCGCGTCGTAATTTTGTGAGGGATGAGCGGTTGTGCTACAATTGCTTAGGCAGTAACCACTCTTCCGCCAGATGTCGAGTAAAGGCTCGTTGCTCGGTCTGCCATACTCGACATCACACGTTGGTTCATTTGGAAAAATCAAACCAGTCGGCTATTGCAGATAACATCGATACTGCCAATAGCGAAAATTCATTTCCTATGAATCCGTTGTCGGTGGTGAGCCATCATATTAAAAACACAATGCATTCGTCCGGCATATTACCTACGGTGCTCGTTAAGATCATGGATGTTGCAGGAAAGGTACAGCTTTGTCGGGTACTGTTGGATACCGGTTCGCAAGTTTCGCTTATAACCGAACGGTTAGTAAACTGTTTAGGTCTTCGTCGGCGCCATGCTCGTATCCCAATTACTGGAATTTCGTCTCAATCAGCTGGGGTTACTCATGGTATTGTACAGGTTAACTTACTTTCTCGTTTTGATTCGACTCAAGTCCAAGTTAACGCTTATATTTTGAAAGAAATCACTTCGCAAACCCCTCTATACTCGTTTGCCTTAAATAATCTGTCGCTGTTGGAGAATCTGGAAATGGCGGATCCTGGATTTAATGAAGCGGGTCCTATTGATCTCTTACTAGGGGCCGATATAGCTTGGAATATTTTGCGGGAAGGCCGTCGTATCGATGACGAGGGTAATTTTGTGGCCCACAATACTGTTTTTGGCTGGGTAGTAACTGGAAATATGCCTAACCAATCCATAGTTTCACTACATGTTGGGATCGAGGAGTTAGACGTGCTGCTTAAATCTTTCTGGGAAGTTGAGGAGGTTCCTGTCCACTTATCCTTGGAAAGAAATGAGGATTTCGCCGAATCGCATTTTTCTCGAACCTATTCGCGCGCCCCGGATTCCAAATATATTGTTGAGTTACCCTTTCGACAGAGTGAGGTTCGTTTTGGTAGCACACTCTCAGGAGCCTTGTCGCGTTTATCTTCCATGGAGCGTCGTTTCGCTCGCAATGAAAGCCTTCGAATAGAGTACTGCCAATTTATGAAGACTTACCTGGAATTGGGTCACATGCAACGAATTCCGGATAATCTTATCGAACCTACATCGGGACAGGTTTTCTATTTGCCGCATCATGCCGTCGTTACGAATAAAATACGGGTCGTTTTTGATGGGTCGCTTAGGGACTCTAATGGAATTAGTTTAAATGAAATGTTGCATACCGGGCCTCCTCTTCAACGTAATTTGGTAAATGTGTGTATAAGATTCCGTTTTCCCAAATACGTTTTTTGTGCGGACATCGTCAAAATGTTTCGACAAATTTGGGTCGCTGAAAAGCACCGCGATTTTCAACGCATTGTTTGGAGGGAGAGTCCGGAGAAACCGATTTCACACTTTTGGCTATGTACCGTGACCTATGGTACCTCGCCTGCTCCATTTCTGTCCATGAAGACTCTTAAGCAACTTGCGGTCGACTACCGGTATCAGTTTCCATCGGCTTCTCGTTCAATTCTGAGTGATTTTTACGTGGATGACCTCCTGACCGGTGCCGATTCTATGGCCGAGGTGGTTAAATTGAGGGAGGAATTAGTTAAGCTACTCTCTTGTGGAGGGTTCCAGCTCAGCAAATGGAGTTCGAATTGTTGGCCAATTTTAAGCGGTATCGACCATAATGACATCGTTTCACTTGATTTGGATAGCCAGAAAGGTTGCACAAAAGTACTGGGGTTAGTGTGGAATCCATACCATGATATATTCACCTTTAAAATTTCGTTAAAAGAAAGTTCGTCACTATATACCAAGCGAAAGCTGTTGTCGGAAGTAGCCAAAATATTCGATCCGTTGGGTTTTCTCTCCCCCTCCACTATCTTACTCAAAATGCTCTTCCAAGAGTTGTGGTTGCATCAATCGAAAATAGGCTGGGACGATCCGTTGCCGACGGAGGTAGCTCAAAGGTGGATTCACTATCGGAATAATCTGCAACTTTTCGAAAAGGTCAAGATTTTGAGAAGGTGTTCGTTGGACTCGCGAAGCTATGATCTTGTTGGATTCTCAGACGCATCAGAAAAGGCGTATTCTGCCGTTGTTTATGCATGCAGTACCTCGGAACGTGGCCAAATTGAAGTTCATCTTGTTGCGGCTAAGACCCGCGTCGCGCCGATAAAGCAGTTGACTATCCCCCGTCTTGAGTTGTGTGGGGCTCTGCTATTAGCCCGTCTGATTCAGGTGATTCGCTCCTCATTAGATATATCTCCATCCAATATTTTCGCATTTTGCGATTCACAAATCGTATTAGCTTGGCTTGCTTCTCCTCCTCGCAGATGGAATACCTTCGTCGCTAATCGCACCGCAGAGATTCTTGATGTTCTCCCTCGGAAAGTTTGGAGTTATATTCGCTCTGAAGAAAACCCGGCTGATTGTGCTTCGAGGGGCATCGAACCTAGCCAGTTGTTGCCGCTAGAAATATGGTGGAAGGGTCCTGTTTGGATTTCCAAGGGTTGCACTTATTGGCCACAATTCGTAAAGAAAAATCTTGAAGAGATACCCGAGGAAAGGAAAATTCGCGCTACGGTAAACTTATCGCGTCGCAAAGAGCATTTCTTGGCCAATCTAGCATGCAAAATCTCTTCTTGGACCAGACTAATCCGGACGGTTGCCTACATTCTTCGTTTTGTGAATAACTGCCGGCTTCCTGCTATAGATCGACGGAAAACATTTGTCTCGTCGTCCGAACTTCTTTCCGCCAAACAAACCTGTATCCGATTCATTCAAGAGGATTTTGAGGATGAAATCACCGCTCTGAAATCCAAAGGATCAGTCCCCAATCGTTCCAAATTGTCGTCTTTATCTCCTTTCCTCGATAACGTAGGCTTGCTACGAGTTGGTGGACGAATACTGAATGCTGTCAATGTTCCGCTAACTATAAAACATCCAATTATTTTGCCAAAAAACTCTTCAATAACTCTTTTAATTCTTCGTGCAGCTCACCGGAAGTTTCTACATGCTGGAGTCACACATTTGTTTGCGTTGGTAAGGCAAGAATATTGGGTTCTTAGCTGCAGAAATTTGATACGAAAAGTCGTTTTTGAATGCAAGGAATGTTTTCGTTTGCGCCAGGGTACGTCAGCTCAACTTATGGGAAACCTACCTGCTTTTCGACTCAATTCATCGTACGCGTTCGAGCACACGGGATGTGATTACGCCGGTCCGATCACTCTTCGATTATCAAAGGGAAGAAACCCAAAATTAAGGAAAGGATACATCGCATTATTTATATGTATGGCTACGAAAGCGCTTCACTTGGAGGTAGTGAGTGATCTTTCAACGGATGCATTTTTAGCTGCCCTACGCCGGTTCATTGCTCGGCGAGGCAAATGCAGTGTTCTTCATTCCGACAATGGCACCAACTTCCAAGGTGCATCGCGGATACTCTCCGATTGGTTCCAGTTAGTGAGATCTAGGGAGCATAACGAGAGGATATCTACCGCCTTAGCTACGGACAATATAAAATGGGAGTTCATCCCACCACATAGCCCTCATTTCGGTGGGCTTTGGGAGGCGGGGGTTAAGTACGTCAAGCAACATCTTCATCGTGTCGTAGGAAGCAACGTTCTCACCTTTGAGGAGATGACCACTTTACTTTCCCAAATCGAAGCCCTTCTTAATTCTAGGCCTCTCTGCGCAATTTCTGATACAGATTTGAATCCTCTAACCCCCTCTCATTTTCTTATAGGAAGACCGTATACAGCGATCCCTGAGCCAAGTTATCTGGAGGTACCAATTAACCGCTTAGGACGATGGCAGTTGATTCAAAATATGACGCAAGGGTTTTGGCAACGGTGGCATACGGACTACATCACCTCACTTCAGCAACGTCCCAAATGGAAGCAGCAGACCAGAGACCTAAGGGTTGGTGATCTCGTCGTGGTTAAGGAGCCTAATTTACCCCCATCTAAGTGGTCTCTAGGGCGTATCGAAGCCACTCATCCGGGGTCAGATGGGCAGGTACGAGTTGTGTCGGTTCGCACCCACAACGCTATATACAAAAGGCCAATTACGAGAGTGGCGCTCCTACCTAGTTCCTGAAATTCCTTCAGTGGGAGGCGGCATGTTTAAGAATAGAAAGCTACGTTTCTTATTAATTAATTACATATTCTTTATACTTATATTTCTTGCTGAATTGGCCTAACTTCATTACTTTAAATTTATTAGTAGCATATTTGTACACGTACCCTATGGTTCATTTAGCTTTCTGATGTTGCTTTTGCCAAAGAATTGTCGTTGCACTTTCATTACATAAGCCGCGTTATGTTAGTCGTGTAATCTGCTAATTTTAACCCGTAAGCCCAATATGCAATAATCGTTCATCAAGAAGAAGATGCCCACAAAGAAGAACAGAGGAAAAGGCGAAACGGTTTAGTTTGGCGAATTGGCTTCACGCGTTTAAGCAAAGATGATTCACTCTTTTTCGTCTAGCAACCACCAACAAGGCAACATCTCCCAACGAACCATTGGGTAAACCCCGTTGATTTGCTTACCATCAAATAAAGGAATTTTATAACGTTTTACCGTCGCCTTTTATTAATTGGTTTAAGTCAAAACAGTTGTTATTAGTCAATAAAGCTACAAGTAGGTAGTGTTCTAGTCAAATTAGTTCAAAGCTGGGTAATATTTCAAATAAATAAATCCATGCCACCCGTGTTGTTGTTAGAAAGCTATAAATTTAAATACCATTGACCGTTAAATTTGTACTATACGACGCTTGCCCGGCAAAATTTGTCGCAGTACAAATATATGTGCCAGTGTGGCCGGGTGTTGCTTTCGAAATCGTTAGAGCACTTGATTTACTGCTAATTCGATTTGTACGCATTACCGGTTGCATTTCGTTGAGTCGCGAATCACCGGCATATCGCTGAAAACTCCAGTTGATCTGTAACGGACGATCGCCTTTGGATATTTGACAAATCAGATCGACTGAATCACCAGTATTGATAATGTCTTCGTAGGTGAAGGGTATAATTTGTGGCGCAACTGTGAGAAAACAAATATTTAAATATTTTTCTGAAGTATTTGCTCAGCTGAATAAGTTTCAATCAAGCTGAATAGGATTAAATTGCTTTTAGGAAGGTATAACAAACTTTTTTCAAAGTATTTAACGCGCTGAATAGTAAAAAAACTTCGATTTATAAACTTTATTTTATATAGATCACTCCCACGTGTGTTCATAAAGAAAAATAACGGACCTAAGTGACTGTGTGTAGGAGAATCAGTGTGTGTAATGTGGGAAATGACAGAGAAAAAAACATTAAAGAACACTTAGATATACACAGAAACATTTAAATAACGAAAATAAAAACTCGAACCATTCACAAACAGTTCAGCACTGTACGAAGCCTCGCCGGCGCTATTTGTCGCAATACACGTATAATTGCCACTGTTATCCGCCTTCACAGACTCCACAGTGAGTAAGCTGATACGATCACCAATCTTACTAGCCATCAAACCCAAGTGCGAGAAAATAGTTAAATTGTTATGTGTCCAGCGGATTTTCAGCGGCAAGTCACCCTTTGAAACATGACACGTCAGCTGAACATTGTCGCCGGAGTTCGCTTCACCGTCAAAGCTGAACGGATGTATGGAGGGAAGTACTGTGCTCGGATAGGTTTTGGGAGGAAGAAATAAAAAGACAAAAAGTATGTTAACACAACAAGAAAAACCCTCTTTAACCATTGACTTGTAATTCAGCTTGGAAGACACTTTGTCCGGCAATATTTGACGCGATGCAAGCATATACTCCACGATGACCGCCGGATATGTAATCAATATTCAGCGTACTCGACTTTGATGACATTCTTCCCAGTATGATATCAGAATCACCTGATAAAAGTGTTTTGTTGTTATGTGTCCAGGTGATATTGATCGGTAGATCACCCTTTGTCACCGAACACTGTACTCCAATGCTGTCACCGGAATTTGTTGATTCATCACCGAATGAGAACGGAAGGATTTGGGGTGGGACTGGCCATGGATTAGAGAAAGAAAGGTTTAAACAAAAATTTGTTAAACTAAAAACTACGCAAGACAAGTTTAAAAAATAATGGTTGCTACCATTCACAAGCAATTCAGCAGATTGTTCAGCCGATCCAGCATTGTTAGTGGCGATACATTTAAAAATCCCACGATGATGATCGGTGATCGAGTCTATACTCAGAGAGCTCAGTTTCTGTGACATTTTCACTATGCGAATGCCGTCTAGTTCGTTTGTAATGGGTTTGCCATTGAGTGACCACTCGATTTTAAGCGGAAGGTCACCTTTCATTATCATGCATTGAACTGCAGTACTGTCACCGAAATTGGAAGGTTCTTCGCCGAACATGATTGGCATTATCTGTGGCGGCACTATGTAAAAACGTAATATAAATAATAATTAAACCTGAGCTGAATAGAATGCTGGCAACGAATTAAAATTTGCCAAACTTCAATAGCGATGGAAGGAAACAAAAAACGACGACAAATATTGAACGAAATGGCGAAACAGCGATAGGCGAAGAGTCGGGATGCTACTAAACTAAAAACAAAACGCTTACAAATGTCACGCATCTACAAACCAACCATTAACTTGCAAATCGGAAGCGAATTCGCTACTTCCGGCGCTGTTAGTGGCAATGCATTTATAAACTCCACGATGAATTGCCTCTAGGGAGTCTACGTTCAACGAACTAGTTCGCTTATTCAACCGAACTAAGCTGAAGCCGTGTTCGCCATTAATGATTGGCGCCGAATTCAATGTCCAGCGAATTTCGATCGGCAGATCTCCTTTCGGCACAACACAGCTTGTACTCGCAATATCACCAATGTCGGCGGTGTCTTCACCAAAGTAAAAGGGTAGCACTTGGGGAGGAACTAAAAAAGGATACAAACCAAAAATTAAAGTACCAACAAATTAAACACTTGCTTCTAGAAAATACCTAGCAAAACCAACCATTGACTTGCAACTCAGCCAGGTGTTCATGACTGCCTGCTTTATTTCTTGCAAAGCACTTGTAAGCCCCACGATGCCTAGCATCTAGTGAATCTATATTCAGCGAGCTTGTACGCGAATTCATTCGAAAGAGAGTAAATCCATGTTCGCCAGATATAACTGGCGCTGAATTTAACGTCCAGTGGATGTCCATGGGTAGATCACCCTTGGGTATCATACATTGTACACCGGCTACCTCGCCAGTATTTGCTGGTTCATCGCCAAAGGAAAACGGCTGAATTTGGGGTGGGACTTTGGAAAGTGGACACAATTAATAATAACCAAAAGCAAAACTACATCAAATACATAAAAGCGTAATGGTTGTACTGTTCAGTCCATCACGAACCGTTAATATGCAATTCAGCTGAATATTCGGTGGTTCCGGCCACATTTTTCGCAATGCATTTGTAACTGCCGCGATGTTGAGCTTCAAGAGATTCAATACTTAACGAGCTGGTACGTGGATTAACTCGCGACAAAGAAAACCGCTGTTCGCCAGAAATGATGGGAGCTGAATTGATAGTCCATCGGATTTCGATAGGTAAATCGCCCTTTGTTATCATGCAAAATACTCCTGAGACTTCTCCCGTATTTAAGGGCTCATCTCCAAAGTTAAATGACTGAATTTGAGGCGGAACTTGGGACAAAACAAAAAAAAAAAAAAGGTGAATTCAAATTTCAAAATCAAACGAATGTCTACAAAAATAAACACATTTCAGCTAATGACAAACCATTGACATGCAATTCAGCGGAAATCTCATTTGTGCCCGCTTTATTTTTCGCAATACACTTGTAAACTCCTCGATGGACGGAGCCCAACGAATCGATGTTGAGAGAACTTGTTCGAGCATTCATTCGCGACAACGAGAAGCCATGTTCACCGGTTATAATTGGCGCTGAATTGAGTGTCCAGCGGATTTCTATTGGCAAATCACCTTTGTGAACTAGGCAAAATACAGCGGCCATTTCCCCTGTATTCGAGGGTTCCTCGCTGAAGGAAAATGGCTGGATTTGGGGTGGAACTGTAAACAAATCAAGGATGTAGGTGACGGGCAACTCAAAATCAAAATAAAACTGAAAACGTGTTTTTTTTTATGTGTGTATAAACAAAACAAACTGTTGACTTGCAGCTCCGAGGTAAATTCGGAATAGCCCGCCGAGTTGTTCGCAATGCACTTGTAGACACCCCTATGGCCACTGTCTAGGTAGTCAATGTTAAGAACGCTAGCACGTTTGTTCATTTTCAGCAAATTAAATCCGTTCTCTCCGTTGACAATAAGTGCCGAGTTAAGAGTCCAGTAAATGTCTAATGGCAGATCTCCTTTGGGCACCATACACGTGACGCTGGCGATTTCTCCACGATTGAGCGGCTCTTCACCAAATGTGAAAGGTGTTACCTGAGGGGCGACTAGAAACGTTGGTTGTTGAAAAATGGCGAAACAGCAAATCAAGCGGAAATTTTAGTACCAAATTACACCCATATACATGCTACAGAGATCTTATATCTAATCAAGACGAACCGTTCACTCTTAATTCAGCAATATACTCAGAGGAGCCCGCAGAGTTGTTGGCTATGCATTTGTACAGCCCTCTGTGCATTGATTCAAGTGAATCAATGTTTAGTACACTGGATCGGTTGTTCATCTTAAAGACATTGAATCCGTTTTCGCCGCTTACAATTAGCGCGGAATTGATAGTCCAATATATGTCGAGTGGTAAGTCCCCTTTCGGAACCAAGCAAATCGCACTCGCTATTTCACCACGATTCAAGGGCTCCTCGCCAAAGGAGAATGTTGACACCTGTGGCGGAACTTTAAAGAGATAATTTCATTTGTATGAGTGGCGAAACAGCGATGAATGGATATAGAGGTAGTAAGCAAAGTCCTTTATGTTGTCACTTGTGGTAAATTAACTTAAACAAACCATTAACACGCAATTCAGCTGCGTGTTCAGCCAATCCAGCTAAGTTAATAGCAATACATTTATAAGCTCCACGGTGTTTAGCCTCTAATGCATCAATATTCAAGTAACTTGTTCGCGAATTCATTTTTATCACTGTAAAACCATCTTCACCAGAGACAATTGGCGCTGAATTAATTGTCCAGTGGATATCAAGTGGCAAATCACCTTTGGGCACTGTACAAATGACGTTTGCCGTTTCGCCGCGATTCAACGGATCCTCACCAAACGAAAATGGCGACACTTGCGGTGACACTTAAATAGAAATATTTCGTAAACTGTAAAAAAGAAAATGGCGAAACAGCATAGAAAGGAAAGATGGAAGAAGTAGTAAGCACAATCCTCTTTGTTGTCACTTGCGAGTAATTAACTTAAACAAACCATTGACACGCAATTCAGCTGCATGTTCAGCCAATCCAGCTAAGTTTATAGCAATACACTTGACAATTCCCCGATGATTTGCCTCTAACGAATCGATATTCAAGTAGCTAGTTCGAGGATTCATTTTCAACACTCGAAATCCATCTTCACCCGACACAATGGCAGCTGAATTAATTGTCCAATGGATATCAAGAGGAAGATCTCCTTTCGATACCGTACAAATGACATTGGCAGCATCCCCACGATTCAAGGGATCCTCACCGAACCCAAATGGTAACAGTTGCGGCGGCACTTAAATAAAAATTGTTTACAAGCTTACAAAAAATGGCGAAACAGCGGCTAAGGAATTAACGATAGAAGGAAGCGAAACACTTTATTGACCCCGATTTTTACTTTACAACGAACCATTCACTTGTAATTCAGCTTCGTATTCAGCTATTCCAGCTAAATTGATGGCGACGCACTTGTAGATCCCTCTGTGCTTCGCTTCTAGATAATCGACACTTAGGTAACTAGTGCGAGCATTCATTTTCATGACAGTGAAACCATCTTCACCAGTAACGATGGGTGCTGAATTGAGGGTCCAATAAATATCAAGCGGTAAGTCACCTTTCGGCACTACACAAGTGATGCTGGTGACGTCGCCCATATTTAAAATTTCATCACCAAAATTGAACGCCATGACGTGAGGAGCAACTAAAATATGTCAATTTGGTATATCATTCAGGGCAGTATGTGGAGGGAAAACTTAAAAGTAAACAGAAACAGAAAAACAGAAAACTGCAATCCTAACCATTAACTTGTAACTCAGCTGAAAGTTCGGCGAATCCCGCCTTGTTGTTGGCAATGCATTTATAAATGCCGCGATGTTTGGCTTCGAGCGCGTTTATATTCAGCGAACTTGTCCGCGGATTCATACGGAACAGAGTAAAACCTTCTTCGCCCGAAATAACAGGTGCCGAATTCAAAGTCCAGTGAATATTCAGCGGTAGATCTCCTTTCGAGACCATACATTGAACCCCGGCCATTTCGCCGGTGTTCATCGCTTCATCTCCGAAGCTGAATTGCATTATCTGCGGGGGTACTTTGGATGGAAAAACGAAACGAAACACAAAACCATAATCAAACGAAAATCTCTACGACACCAAATTGAATCAAAAAAAAAACAATCTATTCAGCAACCGTTAACTTTCAGCTCAGAGCTGTACTCAGTAAATCCGGCGGCATTTTCTGCGATGCACTTGAACACCCCACGATGATCTTGCTCAACCGAGGCTATGTTCAGCACACTTGTCTTCCCTGACAGCTTCAGAATTGTGATTCCCTCTTCGCCCGTTACAATTGGCCGCGAATTCAAGGTCCATTTGATAGCAATGGGAACGTCCCCTTTGAGGATCATACACTGTACGCCAGCGCTCTCTCCAGTGTTGGTTGGATCGTCACCAAATGCGAAGGGCAGAATTGAAGGCGGAACTAGAGGGTGTTGGGAAGTGAACAAAAACTCAACAAAAACTCAAACTGCAAATTTTCTAAGAACATAAACCCATTTCTCGAATACCATTCACATGCAACTCGGCAGTATGTTCGACGGTTCCAGCTGAATTCGAGGCTACGCATGTGTAAATACCACTGTGACGTGATCTTGCCGACTCAATACTCAGCACGCTTATACGTTGTCCGCTGCGGGTGATGAGGATACCATCATTCGAACCAAATACACGGTAACCGTTGAATTTCCAGAAAACTTCAACAGGCAGATCACCCTTGGTGACGGCGCAATTAACAGTGGCCATATCCAAAGCGTCCACAGGTTCCCCAAACTCGAATGGAAGGATTTGCGGCAGAACTGATCGGAAAGTTATATTGTTGCAGTTTTAAGGTTTTCGGACAGGGAATTGTGGTTTTCAAACAAAAAGATATCCAATAAAAAAAATGCATTCAAATTGTTAACCGTTAACCGCCAACATTGCTGAAACTCTAACAACACCCGCGATGTTTGTTGCCACGCACGAATAGTTTCCAGCATGCCTCGCTCTGACCGATTCAATACTTAAAACGCTAATACGCTGACTAGTCCGAGTGATGACTACGCCATCGTTGGTGAACACCTTTCCGCCATTCTTCGTCCAAATCACGTCAATTGGCAGATCTCCCTTGTTGACGGTGCAGTAAGCGGACACCATATCCAGCTCGTTGATGCTCTCCTCGCCAAAGTCAAAGGGCATTATTTGTGGCAAAACTTATCAGAGGGTGGTGATGGAAAGAAAAAAAAACAAAATTGTTTCAAGGAAGGACATAACAGAACCCAACAACTACTCGAAACATAAAAACAAACAAGACTATGCAAAAGAGACCGTTAACTCTCAATTCAGCTGTGTGAAAAGCAACACCAGCTGCATTCCTAGCGACACAAGTGTAGTTGGCTCGATGACGAGCATGCACCGACTCAATACTCAACATGGTAATCCGATGGGTGGTTTTTGTGATAAGAATTCCATCGTTGGTTGACAGTTTGCGTCCTGAATTCGGCGACGGCGCTGTTGTCCAATAGAGTTCGAGTGGCATGTCACCTTTGTTGGCTGTGCATGTGGCCGAAACCATGTCGTGCATGTTAATTGTCTCCTCGCCGAAGTCGAATGCGACAATTTGTGGTGGAACTGTGTTTAAATTATCAACGTTGTTTGTAAGCACTCAGCTGAATTTACTTCCAATGGTGTTTTTTTGACAAATACGAGTATATGCTGTATTTCCCCCAAAAATATTTTAGCTGACTTCATCAGTTGTGTCAGGTGATTGGATGCGAGACAGCAGACAGACAGACGGATGATGATGCCAGCTTTTGTAAGAAACTGGACTTTTTTTCAAAGCCAGGAAGGAGAAAGAACTGGTAACACTTACCCATGACTTGTACTTCGAGTGATCCGCGTGCGGAGTAGCCTTCAGCATTTTTGGCAACGCATGTATAGGTAGCTTGATCTGAATTCCGTTCGACATTTTCAATGATGAGAGTTCCATTGGGGAAGACCTTCTGTTTGCGGTTGATTGGCAGTGGACGGTTGTCTGTGGAAAACGCAATCTTTGTGAAATTTCATATATATAGTCAGCAAAAATGTTACCTCTTTCCCAAACAATTGAATCAATCGGGTAACCCGCAACCGGGCAAGTAACAATCAAATTCTCGCCAGCAACGATAGCCTTCTTCTCCATTTGCCTAATGTAGGGCAGTCCATAAACATTCAACTTAGCCGAATGCTCAGCAATGCCAACTTTACTGCTCGCGATACACTTGTACAAACCGCCGTCGTTAGCGTGCACCGAAGTAATATTCAAATACGAAACGACATCGCCATTAACTGTCACATACTGTCCAACTTGATATCTGTCATTGTTAGCGATCTTCTTTCCGTCTAATTCCCATGAGATTTCAGGTGTGGGATTACCGCCGGCGATACACTTCAAGAACACACTTGGTCCGGGATGCATGGTTTCTTCTTGGAAAGCTTGACGGATGACAGGTGGATCGAAACGACCGCCCAACTTCAATTCAGCACTGGCTTCAGCACTTTCTTGGTCGTTGCGAACGAAACACTGATACATGCCCTTGTCCTCCTTCTTGACCGATTCAATTCGTAGCACTGGGTCGCTGTGGCCGATTTTCTTTCCATCCTTAAGCCAGCTTACGGTTTTGATTGGATTCCCTGTGTATTGGCAAGTGAAAACGGCTGGACGTCCAAAGTCAACAGTCTGAGTGGGTGGGTCGATTTTAGCTGCCAACGGTGCGGTCACAGTGAGGACAGTTTCAACACTTTCGCCACCAACGGAATTGTTAACAACGCACAGATATTTGCCAGAGTCCTCAACAACAGCATCTTTGATGATTAGGGTGCCCGAAACTTGTTTCACACGATCGTTCAAAACGACAGCTTGTTTGCGGGTTGTTCCCTCGATAAATTTATACCATCTGTAAATAGATTAAATGAAAAGTTTAGCAACTGTAAAGATTTGTCGGTGGTGTGTGAAGATGAGAAAATGAAATGCGAGCAATGGATCTAGACAGACATTTTAAATTCAGCGGATCGAACTTTCTGATGGAATTTTGTAAGCGCGCACTTATTTGTGACATCTAACGTTGAATGTGCTTGCTTTAAAAATTTAAATGAGCCATGCAAACAAAAGAAATCGGTATAAGGCATTTTGCTGACAGCAGTATTAAGCAAGCAAATATTTTAATAAAACAGCATTTCATTTTCCCAGAGCTTTTTCGTGTATTTATTCGATGGCAACCTAAGCAGACACGGAGCTAATCAAAAGCTACGAAGCTATTAAAGAGAGATCCTTTCTGTCGTAGAGTAAGTAAGCTACAGATAACTTATATTCAATAGTGCATGCGCCCTTTACCAAACCGCAAATTGAATTTATAGATCTCTTCGGCTTACGTCGCACTTGAAGCTCCGTCATGTGTATGCAGACGTATCGACGGACATAGTCTGGCTAACCTAGTGTAATTGGGTAAAATTGAAAGCACTTTAGAACGAAAGACCTGTAAACTGGAACTGGGTACGCCTGTCCCGGACACAGCCCCACAAAACTTCCATTCGCTGCAACCTCTTTGATATCAATGCTCTTGGACGAGACTCGGGGTTTGACATGTCCAATAGGCTCTACAAATATTTATTCGTTCAACTTCTTACGACACGCATACAGCTAAAGAAATGTTGGTACAAAAAAAAATAATTTTTACCTAAACGCTGGCATTGGGTACGCTTGACCGAGGCAAAGTATTGCGAAACTCCTGCGAGCCTCGATACTGAGTTCTTGCAAGCGGTCACCGGACACTGTTGGGGATACACTTCCTACCGGCTCTGCGTCGGACAAACATGATTAAATATTCAACAGTGTTTCAGTAAAACTACAACTATCATGAATGTTGGAATGGGCTACAAATGATTCATCAGCTGGCAAAGTTTCATCGTATTACCTAAAAGCCGGCGTTGGAAATGACTGTCCCAAACACAGCACTGAGGCATCAACACCTTTCGCAATTGTCAGCTCTTGTAAGCGGCCACCGGATACTCTTGGTGGGACACTACCCACCGGTTCTAATAGGATTTAAATATTTGTTTGTGAATAAAATTAGGTCCTTACAACTAACATTGAGATGGGTACCCTTCACACTGAATGATCGAGACAAACAAACAAACATACACCAAACAGAAATAGATTTTAAAGCCAACAATCAATGAATAAAAAGCAAAAATTCCAGATAAAAGCACCAACACAACGAGCGCGAATCGCTTTCGAACATCAAAAGCATTGCCAGTGTCAAAACTAAAAACAAAATTACGAAGCACAGGCTAAAAGTATAGCAACAATAAAAAATTAAGTGCGAAAAATATTCTGAATGACAGTGATGACATAAAAATTGTGTTCGATTTGAATAGTAATAAAAAGAAAAAAAAAACAAAGAAAACCAACTTACCTGCTACCGTGGATGATCTGTCATTGATCCGTCCGTCAGTAGCAGGTCCATGGCCTCGCAATTGTGACTGTGGTTGCATTTTAAATTGGGTAAACTTTCGCTCACTCTCGTTCATTTATTGTTAGCTTTAATAACTATAAAAAATATTAAGTAAAAAAGGAAAAGAGAGAAAGAAAAAATACGATCAGTGATTATGTAGATTTGTTTCTATTTAGCAAAATATGTTAAGTAAACAGTTTCTTATGAAATGTCTGTTGTCTGTTAATGACTTTTAGTGATTAACTTAGAGTTAAAGTCAACGCTTAAGTAAGCTCCTCAACCAATCATTAATTTAGTATTAGTAGCTGCTGGTGTATTTTTGCATTAATCATTTGATCAGTCAAAGGACTATGAACAGAACTTGTAAAGCGGTCCGGTCTTTTGTCCCATTTTTTGGGAGATTTTCTGCAACGCTTGGATGTCACCCTCCTTGACAGCATTACTAAGGTACCAGAAAGACGTCATTCGAAAACAATAATTCATTACTGACACAAGAGTCAGGAATCTTATATAAAAAGGTCTTGAACTTGTACAAACCTTATTAATGGGACAGGAAACGCTTGAGCTTGACAAAGTAATGCAAAACTCTGCCCAATGGCCTTGACAAAGGTCGAGCTCTTTGCTTCTGTGGAAAACGTTGGTGCCTTAGCGCCAACAGGGTCTGGGGTAAAGAAAACTCATCTCATTTTTACTGGAGTTATATTTAAATAAAAAAAAAAATGCTTGAATGTTTCCAAGGGTTGACTTGACAATGACTTTGGAATGGATTTTTTTTTCTGACAGTTCTGTTTAGAATTTTAGATCATAAGTCGTTGGTAAATTCAGTTAACAGACTTCTTAGTCCAGTTTTCTTTTCTAAGCCGGGTAGGTCCCGACGAAATAGTGAAATGCCAGATAAGGGAACTTGGGTTTGACAGTTTTTTTTTTGAGGGCCTGTGGCTTTCACTTTTGTCTATTTCCACGATGTTTCCACGGTTACAAGGCTCACATTTCTAAAGCTTCTCGCTTTAACCTCACCTCCAAACCTATCATTGTGTCCAATCTCGACTCTTTTCAAAACAGCCACCTAACCTCACCTTATCAACGGTACGGGATAAGCCTGTGCCTGACAAAGCAGCCCGAAGCTATCATTCGTCGCATAGCCAAAAGTTGTGCTTTTGGCGGCATTCGAAAACGTCGGTGCCTTAAATCCAACAGGCTCTATAAAATTAAAAAAAAAAACCAAAAAATACTTCAACTCATGTACAAACCTTATGAGTGGGACAGGAAACGCCTGAGCCTGACAGAGTAACGCAAAACTCTGCCCAATCGCTTTCACAAATGTGAAACTCTTCGATTCCGCAGAAAACGTTGGCGCCTTTGCACCAACAGGTTCTGCGAAGTAGAAACTTAGTTAAAAACCAGTTTACTAAATGTTTCTCGCGAAAAAATGCCCGAATGTAATGTAAAATGCTTGACTTGAGATGTTTACCTTATTATTGGTACCGGAAATGCTTGAGCCTGACACAAAAGAGCGAAACTCTCACCCACGGGACGTTTGAATGCCTGCAAAGTAAGATCGGACGAGAATGTCGGAGCCTTCGTGCCTACAGGTTCTAAACAAATTGAATTACTTGTTAGTTCAGCTAGTCCCTCAAAGTACTCTGCCCATATATTGTGATAAATATCCGTTTGCTTGACTCGAGCTTACCTAAAAATGGGCACCGGAAAAGCCTGCGCCTGACATAGAAGACCGAAACTTTCACCAGAACGACGTTTGAATGACAGACTGGTTACGTCGTTGGAAAATGTTGGAGCCTTTGCACCAACTGGTTCTAAGTTAAAACAAACAAAAAAATGTGAGGTTAAGTAAAGTTTAATGAGAACTACCTTATGAGTGGGACAGGATATGCTTGAGCTTGACACAACAACGCAAAACTTTGTCCGACATGGCGGGTAAACGAAAAACTCTTAAAGTCCGTGGAGAATGTCGGCGCTTTGGCACCAACAGGCTCTGTTGAAAATAGGGATATTGAAAATATTAGATTTTTAGAAAGGTACCTGCTCAGAACCGAGTTGGAAGTGTATCACCAACAGAAGTAGATAGAGAGGTGAGAGAATGTGCTGAATTAGATCAAATGTAACCCATGGGTTGGTAAATTTACCTAATCAAAGGTACTGGATAAGCCTGAGCTAGACAGAGTAACGCGAAGCTCTGATTTTCAGATCGTGTATACGAAAATATGTTGGAATCGGTGGAAAATGTGGGAGCCTTAGCACCGACAGGTTCTAAAATATAGAAAAAACTTTTCACATACAATTAAATTTATTTACACAGTCTGATCTGCTGAATTGTTGGGATATACCTTTTCGAATTGTTAAACACCCGCATACCTTATTAATGGAACCGGAAACGCTTGAGCTTGACAGAGCAACGAGAAACTCTGATTCACCGACCGAGTGTAGGTAAATGAACTCGAATCTGTCGAAAATGTTGGTGCCTTTGCGCCGACCGGTTCTAAAACGTGGATTCGAAATAAATGTGAGTATAAAATTTTGTTTCCTAAAATAAACCGCTGAATTGTTGGGCATGAGGCTTACGCTTATAAACTTGTTTACCTAATTGACGGAACTGGAAATGCTTGAGCCTGACAGAGCAGAGCAAAACTTTGCTTTATAGATCGAATGTAGGAAAACACAACGGAATCGGTTGAAAATGTCGGAGCTTTGGCGCCCACAGGCTCTGAAAATTGGAAAGATTTCTTAGTTCAAATGCCAGAATGTTGGACGGTTTTATGAGTTGCACGTAAGTCACGTCAGGACATCGTCATTGAAATAAGGAAAGACCAACGGGCGAGAAAATAAAACCATTTTTTTGGCAGTAGGTACTAAGAAAATACCGTTGAATGGGGTAACTTTAACTTTTTCTTAAATTTTAATAGTAATACCTTATCAAAGGAACTGGAAATGCTTGAGCTTGACACAAAAGAGCTAGATCGTGTCCTTGTGTTTGAGAAAAACTGCTTATTTTGGACACTGAAGCAAAAGTTGGAGCCTTAGATCCAACTGGTTCTGTGAATTCAACAAATGAGAATGAAATTAAATTTTAAGAATATTTTCCTAAGCTAACAAAGTGTTTACTGCTTGAATGTGCAAGGATATTGTGTAACGGATACTTGGAACATCGTTTGTAACAAAAACGTGCAAAACTCTTAAGAAAACGTTGACTAGAGGAAGATGCCATTTTGGAAAACCAGAATTACGTAATTTTTTATTAAACACTCAGACATATAACGGATGCTTTCAAATGACCTCATTTGGGGCAGATATAATTGATAAAGGCGGATTCAATCCGACATTCGATGTAATAAAGGACAAAAGAAATTGAATTTAATTAATAAGATTAAATAAATTAGATTGATTCTAATCGATTCTAATTTCGTAATCGACTCCGACTCTACAGATCCAAGGCATTTACTTGCGACTATCACCTGCTCCTTTCCGGGTAGGGAAGAATGGAACCCACAAAAAGAAAATCAATATCCATCTACACAGATGGTTCAAAGTGGAACCGGTGCCGGCATATTCTCTGAGGAATTGAATATACATTGCTCCATCAGACTACCTGATAGCAGTTGTGCCTTCTAGGCGGAAATTCTGGCCATCGCTGAAGCGGCCCGCAAGGCGTAAATATTGGCAGCGATGTAACCATCTTCATTGACAGCCAGGCGGGCATAAAAGAAGTTTCTGCTAATGAAATAAAATCCAAAACAGTTTACCGCTGCCGCGAAGAGCTCAAGGTTCTTTGCTCGCAGCATACCACGACATAGCATGTCCCTGGACACAGAGACAAAACCGGTAATGAGAAGGCGGATGAACTGGCGCGAAAGGGGTCTGTAATGGATCTTGATAGAGCACTTTAATCGATCAAGCCACTACTCTGCCATCTTAGAGGACGAGTGGAAAACAAAATTCGAATGAAAACCAACAACAGGTGGAAGAACTCACTACCTGTGAAATATCACGGAAGCTTTGGCGGGAATATAATAAAAGCCGGACCAAAAAACTACTACAGTTTGACAGGTCATCGTTATCTAAGTTAGTAGGGTATGTATGTATGTATGTTTTTATTGATACTTTAGGTATAGATTACGTTAATATTTTGATATTACATAAATTAATTATTTTTATTAAGCCGACTTTGAATTGGTCTGGCTGTCACAGTACTATTTACTTATTTCTAATTAGGTTAACGAGAGAATTAAATTATAAACTTCGCAGTTACATAAAAGAAAAAACATGTTTGCTCAATCGAAACATGACAGATAAGTCTAAGTTAGTAGGGGCTCTGTCTAGAATTGACAAATTACTCATCTGTGCAATTGGAAGTGCAAAAAAAAAACAACAATACGAGCACCCTACAGAGCTGTAGACGATTTCATAGCGGCATCATAAAATCGCTAACCAACGGGCAGCCAGACGACCGCAATAAAATCCACAACAAAAAAACCCAGAACCATATCATCACGAGCAACAAGCGCCCTACCTTTTCATTACGCGGCGCAACGAAGGAGCGAAGAAAGAGGAGCAGCCGACAACCCGACCGCTTGCGAGATGATGCAAACGGGACCTGCGACCGAAATCCATGGAATATGAAGGCAAAAAAAACTATTGGAGCTTCACTTGATGTGCAAAACCCGTGCAGTGCAGTTTAACCCTTAAAATACAGTCCACTAATAAAATAATATAGAAAATAAAATCAATTTTGTTCTTGACATTATTGACAGCAGAGACAAATGATTGTCTCTGATTGACAGTGCGTTCTTTTTTTTCTTGGATCTAAACAGGCTCTAACTGGTCATAATTTCCTAAGAAACCATGCAATGAAACTAAATCTCAAAGCCGATGACATATGTAGAGGCTGCGGAGACGAGGAGGTCCACGAGGATACACCTCACTTCCTCTGTCATTGCCCGAGTCTTTGTCACTTGAGGAACAGGACACTCGGAAGCTACTACGTTTAAGGTTTTTGAGGACATCGGGACGGGATGTCTGGACAGAGGAGGGGATAAGGAACACCGATGCAACACCAACGGTCGACCCCAAGAAGGGCATCACAATGGGTCCACGAGGACCAAAGTGGGGTATAGCGCAGGGTTTTTCCCTGCTCTGCCCACCCGTTAACCCAACCTAACCTACTTGCGACTATTGCTGGTGAATGTTCGTGGGCCGACACAATTTGTATCACTTCGAACTGTCAATGGTATAGTGCTGGCGACACTACAACCGCTGAAGCAACTTTTTCTGCATCTCCAAGTCAGATACGCATATTATTTGCGATCATTATTTCCACATGTTTTCCATCAAATCCACGTGAATTTTGGTACAAGTACAAGGATGAAGTTCGTGTCCATTCAGAGAATCCCCATCTTGAGATGAATGAAGAGATGCACAACCCGGCCTTAATTTTGAAAGAAGACATTTGTGTTACCTCATGTGCGGAAGTTTGTTAATCAGATTAGGAATGCCATCGCCAGATCGTGGAATAAACGACGCTTTCGAACGAGAATTGCAGCGTGAACGTGAATACGACACAAATGCATTAAGCCAATAATTGGTTAAAACGAATGTATACTCTTTGGTGAATCCCCAACAAAAAGGAGTGCAATTAATTAATTTTAATAAAAATATTAGACGGGACGAAGTCCGTTGGGTCAGCTAGTATGATATAAAATATTCTCTGACTTTTACCTAAATAGAGGAACTGGAAAAGCTTGAGCTTGGCATAGCAACACCAAATCACTACCAGACTTTTCAAGGAAACTGCTTGTTTTGGAGGCGGTTGCGAATGTGGGAGCCTTAGCCCCGACGGGTTCTTGAAGAGATTTTCAAAGTAATAGGTTATACATTAACTGCACAATGTTCAGATAGAAAGTTACCCCAAATTAGGAACTTATGTTGCGTTGACATACGAAGATCGTTACCTTATTAGAGGAACCGGAAATGCTTGAGCTTGACAGAGGAGAGCAAAACTTGAATCAACTGAGCGTATGAATATGCTACCCTTCGAGTCGGAAGAGAAGGTTGGTGCTTTAGCTCCAACGGGTTCTGCAAGAGAAGTGTATATATAAACTTTTATTTTAAAATTTGCCCGTTTGTTGAGATAGGTCCCCCTTCGAACCAATTAACCAAAAAAAAAGTGTTAACCATGCCGTGTACTCAATCCTTTAAATGCTTCCAATTAAATGTGATTTTACCTAAAAACCGGTACCGGATAGCCTTGTGCTTCACAAGGCAGTGCTATTGTAGAGCGCTCTGGAGTGTGAGTGCCAAATGATGTTGCATCGCTTGGAAACGATGGCTTTTTATATCCAACAGGTTCTAGAGTAAGATTTGTTAATAAATCGAATTATTTTTAGGCCTTAAATATGTGAATTGTGTATCCGCTGAATGTTGGAACGAGGGTCCATTATTACAAACCTGCTTATTAGTTATGTGTCAAAATAGAACCTTACGTTTCAAAGAGGACATGATCAACTCTAACGAACAAAATGGGCAACTGTGAACATCGTTGAAGGAATACCAAATGCCATCACGTTTTTATTAAGGTGCTACAGCGTACAGACAAAGTGCTTACAAATGGGAATAAGAAAAATCGTATTCAGCGCTTATTCTATTCTAGTTAAAACCGCTTTTACTCCAAAAGAAGCCTTTTAAATTCAATTCAGCTATACATTTCATAGCTGAATTAACAAGTTCCCTCATTTGCTCAAACAAAATAATATACATCAACTGTTTCTGAAGTACTCTGATTTTGAATCAAAAGTTTACCTAAAAACTGGAACTGGATAGGATTGTGCTTCGCACGTTAATGCCAGCGCTTTATGTTGGCGCGAACGAATTGTAAACGTTGAGGCAACACTTGGAAATGATGGAGCCTTGAAGCCAACAGGTTCTGGGAAAATATAATTAATAATGAAATGAACTGCAAATTTGAATACTGGGATAGAGAAACCTCTTCGCGCAGTAAGCCGTGAATAGTGAAAACAGAAACTAATTGAAATATATATCAAGCCTTGTCACTTGGCAGACAAAAATGTGAATTAAGAAGTGGCACTGCAAACGACGCTTTTCTAAAAGTCTTGCTTTGAGTTTCTAGTTTTATACCTGAATATTGGCACGGGAAACGCTTGAGCTTGACAAACGAGAGCAAACGTAGATCCAATGCCTGAACGGTGAGAAAACGTTGCAACTTCTCCAGAAAATGCAGGCGCCTTTGAGCCCATGGGCTCTGAAAATTGAAAATGTTAAAGGAAATTTATTGCGAGCTATATAGGGTTAGGGTAACCTGCGCCGATTTTGAACTTGAAAACGAATTCGATCCATTCAAGTCTCTGACACAATGGAGTAAGTATGAATTGAAACATAAACGAATGTGAAAGGAACACAGTTACCTTATTAATGGCACCGGATATGCTTGAGCTTGACATAAGAGTGCAAAACTTGTACTCAGTACTTTTTGCACTTGTATGAGCTTATATTCCAAAGAGAATGTAGGTGGCTTTGCTCCAACAGGTTCTAAATTGGATAGTTCATAAATAAAAAGCGCATTCACAAATTTTTAGCTTATGGACTACTGTTTGAATGTTGGAACGGGTGTGCAGTCCAAAGGGCCGTGGTCCGTATGTCATCGAGAAAAGTCTGAAGCGTTTCAATTTAATCCGTTCTGGCCTAAGCCTAATATTAAAAATTAACTAACCTATTAATTCAGTAGCAGTCGGACCTCTGACCTATTTAAATAAATCAAGTATTTGACAGAACTTCTCAGTAGGTTTTTCGCGTCCATATTTAACCCTATACACTGCATAAGCCAAAGCGGTGACGATGACATTCATAATTCAGAATATAAACGTCTTCCTTCTATCCCAACCTATACAGAACTCCCTTTCGATTAATTGTAATCAACAGGTGTAGCTACCTATCTACCTACTATTTCAATAAACCCTATTCAAATGTCACTTCGGTGTCATGCCGCTGTCATGTGTGTTAATTTACTAGCATTGTCTGCACACAATCACGAGAAGCACTTGCTAACTCTAATCGATGCCAGCCAACAGTACACACTCGACAGAAATTAACCTTGGCCCCGTGTTCGTACAAGTCCATTCACCCTCTAGTTGAAATGTAAACATACCCTTAGCGGGCCACATCCTAGCCTGCCTCTTTTACTCCACTTCTCTGGAAATAAAAAAATGCAGGTCACTCTTTTCAAGGATACTCACAAATGCAAAAAAAAAAAAAAAACGATAACAAAAGTGTAAATGAAATGCCACTTTGCGTTGGCACATCAAAACAAAAACCCGACTCGCGACAACCATAGCCGGTAGAAGAAGACGGCAAGCAAATCACTTTCATAGCCGTTAAGTTGCAACAAGTTGCTTGACCCGAACCACCTCGAAGACAAACCGACGACGACCTTCGTTGCCGGTTGGCGTATTCTACATCATCCTTCTCTATCGTTCGTTTACAAACAACTCGCGCAAACGAAAGTGCCTGTCAGTTTCGGTGTCACTGTAGTGGTAAAGCCTCCGCAATCAATGAATGCAACCACATGTTGCGCAAAACCGGTCGTGGTCGGTAATCGAAAGTCGACCTACAAACGTGACACGCCAGTGTAAACATAAACAAAGCGAGAAAATAGCCCTCCTCCTCCTACGAGCGGGATAGAACGATGTAAACAAACCCCTCCGTGATGGCTCTCTGAGCGGAAATTCCCAAGTTTGAATTATTCTAATTCTGTTTTGATCACCAAATTCGTCTCTTTCGAAGAGATCGGATTATGCAACAAGTTGCCAAGTTTGACACTTCATTTAAGAGAGTCATTTCGCCAGGTTCGCTGCTCTCATCAGTCATGCGCAACAGTCTGCCGTGCAAGTGAGACAAATACAGGGATTCACTTTCGGATGAGTAACTGAAATGGCAAGAAAACAAAGTTGTTTTCTTTTATTTTGCTTAACCGAAAAGAAAGAGATGAACATGCTCCGAGGTTATGAATGAAGTTGTTTGTTACTTCAGTAGGTGCCTTTGTTTACTCTAGTACTATTAATTATCTGGCACACATTTTGCCAATAAAATGAAAGAACAACAACATCACTACCTAAATGCCGGTACCGGAAATGCCTGCGCCGGACATAGTAAGGCAAAATCCAAACCATGACGCCGTTCAATGCCCGACCACTTGGTGTCGATCGCGAGTGTAGGCGCCTTTGCCCCAACCGGTTCTATGGAATTTCACAATAATAATTCGAATCAGTGACGGAATAGCTAAAAGTGTGAAATAACCTGAATGCTGGAACGGGAAATGCCTGCGCCGGACAGAAGAGGACAAAACTCTTATTCAGCTCGCGTTCGAACCATGAGCGTTTCAGATCGTTGTTGGAAAGCGATGGGGCTTTGGCTCCAACTGGTTCTGTAAAAATTAATAAATTTGCATGATTAATAAATAAAGTACTGACCGAAAAGCGGGAGCCGGGTACCCTTGCGCCGGGCACAATAGCGATATAGCACGGGATTTTCGAAGCTCCAGAGGTTTTTGAATAAGCGCCGGCATTTTCGGAGCCGAACTCGACACTGGTTCTAGGGGGATTTTTACAATTAAGTTAAATGTAGCCTTAGAAGGGAGTGTTGGGATGGAGTCCTGCTTTTCGCTTTATTTGAACTAAGACTTTTCACAGTTTTATCTTTAGATAAGGAGGTGCCTTTTTCAGAGGTTTGCTTTTCGAATTGGCAGCACTTTTCCCGCCGACGTGAGAGCCTGTTTTAAGTTTTATTATAAGTACCTCTACAGAGCCCCAGTTGCTCGAAAGACTAATCAAAAATAAGACTTCCAGGCTGCTTTATTTGACTAAGTGAATTTCGTTAAAAGACTTGGTTTGAATTTCAACACTGTGGCACAAAATTGAGAGAAACAGTTCAATACACAACTAACCTAAAACCGGGCGCTGGATAGCCCTGAGCCGGACATAAAATAGCCGTACTCATGCTCTGCCTTATGACATTCGGTTTGTAGGTCAGGGCGTTTATTGATGGCGGACTGCTCGATACGGGCTCTGTAGAAATTCAAAAAAGCTAAAATCCGCTGCAACTGAATGTCGGGTAACGGGATTTCAAGCGCCTAAAAAATGTCTTACAGTTTTATATATATCCCACAAACCTGAAATTCGGAGCCGGATAACCTTGAGCCGGACATAGAATCGAAATGCTGCTCAGTTGACTGATCAATATGGGTCTAGCACTAACTGATGGCACTTTTGGTGCAGTACTCGAAACGGGCTCTAAACGAGATAGGTTTATGGGGTTGGTTGCAAAGAGGCGCCTTACTGTTGGGATAGGAGTTTTTTTTGTTAAGGACATACCTAAAAACCGGCACAGGGAAGCCTTGCGCCGGGCACAAAATAGCAATTGTCGACTTTTCCGGGTACGTTTTCACGTCGAATTTCGAGAGAGACGACACCCTCGGCGTGGCGCTACTAACTGGCTCTGAAATAAATGTGTGATGATGATAATATGATTGTTGGCTAATTCTATTTATTAGAGCTTTCTGATGGTGCGGGATAGGATTTTGCGGCCAAAGATGAAGAATTGATACACAAAACCGAACCAGTGGACGTGGCGTTTCAAAATATTAACAAGACGGAGTAGAGTGGGCACTGAGTTATAAGAAATGCACCCATACCTATTGAAGTAGCCCCGGGTACTCAATCCGTAACTTTTCAAACGATAGACCTCCAAACAAGTGCTAAAATTACAAGTTTGAGACCTTAATCCAGTATAACGAAAGCTGACGTTTGTCAAAAACATTCGAGCAGAATATGACTTTTTTTGGTTATCAGAGTTTCCAAAAGGATATCGATAAGACTTAAGACGATCGTTGATATACGGAATCTTCCACACTGGTGAATCACTTTAGGGTAGACACTGTCACATCTCTCCACCAGGTGGTGCTTTTACACCTCCTCTTCTACAGAATCTACCAGTAGTTATTAAACCTAGTCTAGAGCTTTAAGGGTCGTTTGCTGATACGAATCATAGCGAGTTTAAGTGCCACATAAACTCTTATGTGACAGTTTATGCCCTGAAAAATGGAGCCCATAAGTATTTAAGTAGAACTTAAATCGTTAAGAGTCGTATGAGCAAACGGCCCTAAGTAGCCAATCTATAAACAAACTGACCCGAAAAAGACTAACTTACAGAGTATTCCAATGGAGCCCATAAGTATTTAAGTAGAACTTAAATCGTCAAGAGTCGTATAAGCAAACGGCCCTAAGTAGCCAATCTATAAACAAACTGGCCCGAAAAGACGTAACTTACAGAGTATTCCGTCAGGCAATTGAAAAAAAAGGTCGAGAGGTATGGTTATATTGATTTTGAAGACGCCTTATTGGCTTTGACGAATCGGTACTGAAAAATCTCACCGAAAACTGGGCACCGGGTATCCTTGGGCTGGGCATAAAATGCCTAATGTTCCGCCAAGTTCCACGAACTCGATTCCGACCTTTTGAATCAGCGCCACACGAGGAGCGGCACCGCTAATGGGCTCTGTTGAGAGTGGATTTCAGCTGTTTGATTGGTATAACTTAACAATTGCACTGAATGTTGGAAGTAACTCTGACGTAACGGCTGATAGCTTCTAAGAAATGCAACAGAGGTAGGTTTTGTTCGCCCGAATAAATAATTAAATAAGATCGGTCCCACGGCGAAGTAAGAGGAATTTTTGCTGCAACAAACCCTACATTTGCATCCCAGGCCTACTAAAATGAACCAAACCTAAAAAGGTGACTATGAGATTTACCTAAAGGCTGGCACTGGAAACGACTGAGCCGGACACAGGAGTGTTGTACTTTGATGCTGTTTGACATCGACATTTCGAGTCTTATCGCCAGAAGTGAGACGCGGGCTTACGCTTCCCACTGGTTCTGAATTGAGGAAGAATATATTTCATAAATACCATAAAAAAAACATTCACCTAATGTTGAGATATAGGGGGGCCTGACAACCCTAAAAATTACTGTCGCGAATATACTTTTGTTGGTAGTTAACAAATCGACGCAGTCGTAAATATTTACGACTTCTTCGTGTCCCTGTGGTCAGTTATCGTTGTCATAAAAACTCAACCACAATTAGAGTGGTTATAATAACTCATTAGCTTGGCTTCTCCGGCTATATTTGAAATTGTAGTAATCGACATTGTGGATAGGTACATTCAGCTTCGCTTCGACTGTACCACTCAAAAGAAGAGGAACTTATTTCGATAAATATCTGTACCTCGATGTGGCAGTCGAACAATTTTTTACTCAAAATTCACACCAGTAAACTATTAGTTTAAAACGGAGTTTTACCGACGGTCTGTTTGGAAAAATACTTGACTGAAAATTGTACTTAAGATACCTGTAAGCCGGCACTGGGTACGACTGTGCTGGACAAAATAAACTAAAGGTGCTGCCAAGTCTGGATTCTGCATTTTTCAGACGGTTTTCAACACTAATTTTTGGTGCGACACTGCCGACAGGTTCTGAATGAGAGAACACAAATTAGTTTGTACGAAAAATGTCAAAAAAAAAAATGGCTGAATGTTGGAGTATAAGCTTAAGGTGCACACAGAAAGCTAAATGGATAAGGCAGCAACCGCATGACCGTAAGATTTTATTGCGAGTTGCTGACATTCACGAAGTATTTGCAAATCTAGCCGCCATCTATGAGCGAATATAAATAGTAGTTCATATCAATATCTAGTACTTTCGAAGATCGCTCTTCAAGGTATAAAAAATACCGTATTTCCTGTGGTATTACCAACCTATAATGCGGCACGGGATAGGACTGTGCGGGACAAAATAGGGCAAATTTGCTTTCAATTTTAGCTCCGGCATCACGAAGACGCTCGCCAATGTTAATGGTCGGCGCAACACTGCCAACGGGTTCTATTAGTTAAAAATGCAATAATTGTTTTAAATATTTATACAGCGTATGCTTTGGAACATGAAATTGGGTACCATGCTGACACGAACTTTGCTCTTATACTAAAAATATATTCATAATAAATTTACCGATAAAATGGTATTGGATACGACTGAGCGGGACAAAACAAGCTCAATGTCGCACTTATAGCAGCTTCGGCGTCATTTCGGCGATTGGCTAAATTTATTTTAGGCGCCACACTGCCAACGGGTTCTGTTTATGAGAAAAATGCTTGAATCTGGTTGAAATTGAAAGTGAATGTTGAGGAAAGAGTACCCCGATGTGGAATCAAAGAGCGGGAGTTGGAATTAAGTAGACTGACGCTAAGATTAGGACCTACCAGCTTCGAACTATAAAAATGGACAACTGTCACAAAATGTTGTCTTACTACTTTCTCAAATGATTAACAATTCAATATTTAACATTTAATAATCAATTATATTGGCACCTCCACGATATTTCGTAAAAAAGCAACATATCTGACGCAGTGGTATAGGGGACCATGGAGAAAGTCTCTTTTTTTAAAGTCACGAAAGAAACAAGTTGCAGACTTTTGCTTTAAAAAAAATGGTAAAGTTACCTAAACGCTGGTACAGGATAAGCTTGCGCAGGACAGAAGATAGTAAGGCTTTCGCTAATCCCTGCCTCGGCGTCTTTTCGACGATCGGCGACACTTATTTTTGGTTGCACACTTCCAACGGGCTCTGTTTGTAGGAAGAAGAAAACCATTTCAACATTTCCTTTTTGAAAAAGCCTGCCCGAATATTGAGACCTAAAGTACCCTCGTCCGTATCAAAATCCCATATTCCCAATCACTTGCCTTTACTAGTAACTGTACGGAAATCAGTCTTGAAGTACACCCAACCCTCTTTTAAATGCGAAGGATTAAAGCTTAAAGGTGGAAATATGGAACCAGCTTCAAAATCATAAATCTTTTCATTTTGGGGGTTCAATTTCAAAGCCGGAGTGACCTTGCAAAAACTAACAAAACCAACCTGTTCGAAAATCAGCCTTGAAGTACACCCAACCCTCTTTTAAATGCGAAGGTTTAAAGCTTAAAGGTGGAAATATGGAACCAGCTTCAAAATCATAAATCTTTTCATTTTGGGGGTTCAATTTCAAAGCCGGAGTGACCTTGCAAAAACTAACAAAACCAACCTATGCGCGGGTACTGGAAAAGATTGCGCCGGACAGAACAAGGCAACGGATAGCTTTCGACTAACTGCAGCATTTTGTAGTTGATCAGCAACACTGACCTTTGGGGCAACGCTTCCCATGGGCTCTGTGGAATAGTTTTATTGTACAACGGGACACAATTTTTCTAATGCGTAAAAAAATCGACTGAATGTTGGGAAGGTTGTCAAGTGGCAACCATTGGCAAGTTTTAATGTCATACCTATAAGACGGAACTGGAAAAGACTGCGCCGGACAAAACAAGGGTACAGGCAATCCACTTTGAACTCCGGCGTTTTGCAGTTGACTGGTGATGCTGACTTTCGGTCCAACACTACCCATTGGCTCTGTAAACATGGAACATTTTTTTACTTTTCTATTGTGAAGCTTACTCAAGCTTTTTAGACAATTATATCCAACAGTGGGCATTTGTGTAGCCGACAAAAATTGTTGTTCACATACATGTTAGCTAAGAAGCTTTTTAAAGCTTTTAAGTGAACTTTTCTCCACCTTGACCGCTGGGTATCTGTATCATTCATACTTCAGTTGATTTACCTAAGTGTGTCTGAATGTTGAGAAGTTTGGGTCACCCTTAGAGATAGGCTTTAAAATATTTAATACCTATAAGCTGGCACGGGAAATGACTGCGCAGGACACTGTATGGCAATTGCTAGACCGAGCTGGACTCTGTCGTGCATGAATTCGTCTTTTTTACTAACTCTGGGAGCAACACTTCCAACCGGCTCTAGAATATTACAAAGTTTAATGAGAAGGTATGCGAAACTGAATGTTGGGTGGGATAGGCCTGTGACTCGCTCCAAATAAAATAGGCACGAAAATGTCCGCACAAAATGGAATAGGTAAAACAGATTTGGAAGTACGTGTCTCACCTAAAAGCTGGCATTGGATAAGACTGCGATGGGCATAAGAGATTCAAGTGATGCCCTAATTGACCACCAGAAAAACTCATTTTATCCTTGATCTCAACCTTTGGGGCAACAGATCCTACCGGTTCTGAAATAGTTCGTCGACATATTTTATGTAAAAAGAAGGTTTTAAATAAACGTCTGAACATGTTGGGAACAGGTACGAAACATGCTGTTGGAACAATTTTGGCACACACGGTCGAACAAAAAAAGACATAATTTCTAATTAGGATGACACTTACATATTTAATCTCAAACTTTGACCGGTTTAAGGTCGTTTTTAAGCAGAGAAATAGCTACGAAGAACGACTTTCCGATTTATTTGGAAGCAGCTATTTTGTTGTTCTTTTCTAACTTGCAACTGTCAAAAACGAACGTCAGGGAAAACTTTCTATCCCCCCAGACAAATCCATAGGGATGAGTTTTCTTCAATTCAGAAATCTAGACCTACGTCGAAACTAGGTAATGAAAATATTGACCTTACCTAAAGGCTGGCATTGGATAAGACTGAGCCGGGCATAAAAGACTCAAATCATTACCCACTTGGCGTATGGAGAAGCCCATTTTGTCGTTCATATCAACTTTGGGCGCAACTGATCCGACAGGCTCTGAAAATTTGAAAAAAATTAACCAACGCGGTTCGAAAATGATGTTGGAAACGGTACCCCACTGAGTTTTCTCCAAACAGAAGCGACAACTATATTTAATTCAATTTAAATGTTTAAAATATTAAAACAACTAACAAATGAGCACAAGTTGAAAATAATGCAACTTGAAAGTTTACCGAAAAGCAGGCATTGGGTAGGACTGTGCCGGGCACGTCAAACTGACATCTTCTCCATTCCAATTGTCAACGTAGTTGATGCGATCCTTGGCATCGACTTTGGGAGCTACACTTCCAACGGGTTCTATGGAAAAATAAACATGAAGGCCAATAGACGAGTCAGAAACTACCTGAATGTTGGCGGTTGCATTTGAAAATTTCGTTCAAAACGGCTTTAACTTGAAGAGTCAAACTAATCTATAAAAAGATTGCTTGAAACCTTCTTTTGCTTTGAACTTTTAGCTCGACAAAAACTACAAATGAGCATGAACTAAATATGGTTCACAACTGGGATTTTTCGAACTGAGGGCTTGAGGGCCTCTTATTCACTTGCTCCTCAAATAAATTGAGTCCTCTAGTCTTCCAGGCAGATTTAAGACGTAATCTCCCACTTTTCCTCACCTAAAAGCCGGCACGGGATACGACTGCGCCGGACAAATCAACGCAAAGCTCTGATGAATTCTAGTCCGAGCATAGTTTATCTCGTCTTTAATGTCAACTTTCGGAGCGACACTACCAACGGGCTCTGAAAAGTAAATAATTTTGTAGGACGTCGAATTCTAAAAAAAAAGACTGCCCCAAAGTTGGAATAAGCTAACAGCTAACAAAAAAGTCCGTTTACCTAAAAGCCGGCACGGGATACGACTGCGCAGGGCAAATCAACGCTTTGTCCGAATGCAAACGGGTTTTGGAATGAGTGAACTCATCTCTGTCGTCGACTTTTGGCGAAACACTTCCAACGGGCTCTGATAAAGAAAACGAACGGCTTAATGCAATTGAAATAACGACGGCCGATAATGTTGGGATAAGGCTTATAATAAATTCGCACTTAAATGTTAAATAATCTAGAGAATTTATTATGCATTTAAAGTGTGTTTAAATAGAAGGCCTACCGAAAAGCAGGAACGGGATACGATTGGCCGGGGCATAACATTGCGTAATTATTACCCAAAGCCACATGAACGACTTGATACTGGTCGTGGAGATTTATTTTGGGTGGCACACTTCCAACTGGCTCTGCGTTGAAGAGGAAAGAAGCAAGATGCGATATATTTTTATTTTTAAATGAGGTTAAGCCCTAAAAGTAAAAATGTTGGCATAGGGTGGGGCGCGGTAAGACTGTCCAAAATGTGGTTTGACTTGGAGCTTTGACGGAATCAAGTGGGAGAAGCGTCGACGTGGTGGCTGGACGGCAATCCACGCATATTTGAGACGCAAGACCCCAAAAACACCAGAATCAACCACTGACCTTATTTTTTCTACTATTTTTGTTCAAAGCGTAGCCCACTCGACTACAAAATATGTATCTACCTCACAACTGGTACTGGATACGCTTGTCCCGGGCACAACATGGCGTAATTTTCGCCACCTCTCACCTCCATGTTTCGGAATTTTTCAAGTAAATTGATTTTCGGTGGCACACTTCCAACGGGCTCTAGGAAAAAATTGATTACAACCTCACGCGATTCTACTGCCTACAACTGCTCTGAATGTGGGCCGCCTTCCGGTGTACCTCTTATATTACCAACCTGTAAGCTGGAATCGGATACGACTGTGCTGGACACATGAGATTTAAATCTTTTCCCGACTTCGCACGTGCATTTGACAGCTCATCGGCAATGCCGACTTTGGGTGGGACACTGCCTATGGGTTCTACAAAAAAATAAAGCAAATGTCATCCCATCAGTAGATTGCATCGATGATGGTTTCTACTTTAAGTGCCTGAATGTTGCTTTCTTATCTACAATCAATTATTGTCTGCAACAATGCTCCCGGTTCATTGGAAAATTCAATAAAACGCTGTTTACCTATGTGCTGGCATTGGATACGATTGTGCGGGACAGAGCAACGCAAAACTCGTTCCCGTCGATATTTCGCGTGTTTGCAGCTTATCTTGGACATTGATTTTGGGCTTTACACTGCCAACGGGCTCTGGAACGAAATGCCAAGTTGTTGATAGTAAGCATTATATAAGCGACCTACCTAAACGTTGGGATAGTCGGGGCGCAACATATGTCTTATCATTTATCGATAACCATGGAGCTAAAAATAAATTGATTACCTAAACGCTGGCACTGGGTACGATTGGGCTGGACAGAGCAGCGAATATGATTGTCCGCGGCGAACATCGACAAATTGATGTTTGTCTTGGATGGTGATCTTTGGGGCGACACTGCCAACGGGCTCTGGAAAGGAGTGTGAAAATGGGATCAAAGCTCAGCAATAGTTATAACCTCCTGAAGTTGTTGGGATAGGGGGGTTTTTGAACACGGATCCGAATCCTGGGCAAACGTTGTCGAATAAAGGCCAAACACTTTTTAAAGTTCAAGAACAATCATGATGAAAATTCCCCAAATAGCTGTAACCAAGTGTTTTTTTTTTTAGAAACAAGCTCAATTTTAGCTAAGGACTTTAAAAATAAAAATTTAATTAACCTAAAAACCGGCACCGGATACGACTGTCCAGGGCATAGTATTGCAAAACTCTCTCCGGCCGGAAATTGCATCATTTTGAGTTTGTCGAGAAACGCAATTTTAGGCGCTTCGCTACCGAGGGGCTCTGAAACATAGAAACCAATTTAAGGGCCTGATATATTTGTGCAAACTTTTGAATGAAGGGATAGGGCCATGCTTAGCTGTTACCTAAAAACCGGAATAGGATACGATTGTCCGGGGCAGAGAATCGTAAAACTCTCTCCACTAGCAGCCTGCATCATTTTGAATCGTTCCAGAAAGGCAATTTTCGGAGCTACACTGCCAACGGGTTCTAAAAAATACGATAGACGGTTTTCTGAATTCTGAACAAATTTTCTGCCGAATGTTGGAAATGGAATAGCTAAAGTTTGATGATAGTTTTCAAGTACCTGAACGCGGGAGTTGGATAAGACTGAGCTGGACAGAGTAGACTAAAATTATGTCCGATTCTGGATTTGATCATTTTTAGCTCATCGCCGACGGTGATTTTTGGACTAACGCTGCCAACGGGTTCTAGAAATATGACAGATGGTTCTAAATGATGGCCAAATTTGCTGCCGAATGTTGGAACAGTTTGATAAGTAACTAGTTTTCAAGTACCTGAACGCGGGAATTGGATAAGACTGAGCCGGACAGAGTATGTTCAAGCTGTGTCCAAGTCTAGCTTTGAGCACTTTGAACTCATCACCGATTGTAATTTTCGGACTAACGCTCCCAACAGGCTCTAAAACGTTAAAAAAAACAGGAAGAGAGTGGTGAGTAAAAAACAGATAAATAAACTGCCAATTGGAATATGGTTTCAGTCTAGAATAAGTACAAGTTGTCATTATGTTCGCATTGACAAGGTTACAATGTCAGGGCCGGAGCAGTTCCAAATATACCTAGTCGGCGCTGAACATTGTTTAACAGCGGTTAAACCTCATTGTAAACTTAAATTCGCTCTGATTTAGGATATAATCCTTTGGAAAACATCTTGAGTGGGACCGTGATCTCATCCGCCAAGTCGAATCGAAAACCACCTCTTAGCTGCCTCAACTCAACAAATTTGCGTCTATTAAATTTACCTAAAAACTGGCACCGGGTAAGCCTGAGCTGGACACAAGAGCGTCACACTTCGATTCTGTTGGATTTTTATTGTTCGCGAATCGTCACCAGATGTCAGCTTTGGAGCGACACTTCCGACAGGCTCTGGAGACGAAAACAAATTTGTCAACAACGGCAGAACATTGTTAGGTTATGATACAATTTTGTATGCTTTTTTTAACTTCTGGGATAGGGTACTCTTAAACAATAGGTTTGGAAAGCATTTACCTATAAAATGGCACTGGATAAGCTTGAGCGGGACACATCAACGAAGCACTGTGACTGCTTCGAACACGAGGAATTTTTATTGACTCATCTCCAGCAGTAAGTTTGGGGCTTACACTTCCAACAGGTTCTGTTCAAAATTAAATAGTTGGTGGTAGTCTTTAGAGAGGACGTAATTGATTTTAAAAAGAAAAAAAACCGCTCATATGCTGGGATGTAGGGGATAGAAAACAAAGTGCAGTTCTTTTTCAAGGCTGTATGTCATCAAATGTAGGTAAGTTTTGGAAAAAAATCCACAACAGTCACTGATAGTAGATCAACAAAAACCCTACTCTCAATATCTGCCTGTCGACTGTGACTTTGTGTTACTGAAAAGTCTAAATATCCCATTCTGTTATACCACAAGGTTTGCCAAACCTTGGTGGCTATTAAAAAACATATCTATACCCCAATGCCTAGCCTTAAAAAAAAGTCCGGAATAGGAACAACACTTTGCTGCCTGGGTGACAAGCTTATTTCCAAGGGAAAGCACAAGACCCTTCTACAAAACCATATGAATAGTTTGCTAAACAGCAGAAAAGCTTTTAAAAAGGGATTACTAAGCACCAGATAAGTTTTTCATAAGCATTTTCCAAGTTTTTGAGTTAATTTTTTACCTAAAAAACGGGACAGGGTAGGCCTGTGCGGGACACAACAACGTGGCATTCCGCTGGTAGCGAATTTTCACAATTCGCGACTCATCTCCTGAGGTTAATTTGGGGCTTACACTTCCAACCGGCTCTGGGAAAGTTAACAAAAATGTTTTCTAAAATATTTCGCCAAAGAAGCGTCCTAAAAAAAAACTGTCCATTGTTGAGAATAGGTTAAACATGCATTCAGCGCGCGGTAGAACTGCTTACCTAAACACCGGTACAGGATATGCTTGAGCAGGACAAATCAAGGTTATAGAATCCGCCAATACAATAGAAATGACTTTAATATCATTGCCAGTGGTTAGCCGAGGACCGACACTTCCCACGGGCTCTTTGAATTGGGAAAAAATAACAGAGGACAACTCAGTGAAAAAAAATCACCGAACAAAACCAACCCAAATGTTGAGATAGGTTCAAAGTCACAATGCCTACCTAAAACTCGGTGCTGGATATGCCTGTGCCGGGCAAAGTAGGGTCAGGCTCTCATTTGATGCTGATTTAAAACTGCTACTGGTAAGTGTTGTTGGGAATTTCGGTGAAACCCTGCCAACTGGTTCTGGAATTTTATCACATTTTTTTATTGTTTTGTTTTGAATTCAAGTTTGTATAGTAAAAAAAATACTATATGCTAAAAGAAAACATTACGGACTTACCTTAAGCCAATAAAACAGTTTATCGGTAACACCGCGGTGGATATGAATATTTAAGTTATACAATTACGTTGTTTCTCAAGCTCAAGTCAAGCATTTCGGATTTGGTATTTAAATATATTTTTACAATTCTGTTTTTGTTTAAAAAGCTTTAATATTTATTTAGTATCATTTTGTACAAAAAGCAGTCATTGTGTCTGCTATCACTTTTATGTGATTTTTTTTTATGAAAAAAGTATTATTATCATTACACGGACGCGCAACAGGGTACCCTATCCCAACATTCAGGCAGTTTTTTTTTTTTTTAATATTTAACAACAATACTTTGACGTTCTTTGGGAAAGCCAAAAGCAAAGAAAAGCATTTTAAGTGAAAAATGGTTTTGATCGCTACGAATTGATTAGGTTAGTTTGATTTTATTTTTAAATAAATTCCATCAAAATATTGTTGTTTTTGGTTATGTATAAATGATATTTAATATATATGTAATTGTTTAACTGAAAATATTTATTTTTTTAGTAACACTTAGAGCATTTTATAAGCGAAATGCAAAAATAATGAAATAAACGTCCGATTCACCAGAAATATTTCGACTTTCCAATGACCCAGAGAAGATATTGTTAAGGGTCATTTAAAAGAGAGAAAAGTTTAATTTTTTATTTGGTACATTATATAGAATTTTTAGTAAATTTTTGAGATATTACAACTTAGAATTTTGATAGTAATTTTATTTTAAGAAATGTAAATTGTGAAAACAAAAACACAAATGAAATTTTGATGTGAAATAAATATTTTCAGTTAAAATTTTGATGGGCGAAAATGTCATATTTGTTATTAATTTTATACAAATAAGTTTGTTGCCTTTATTATTTTTAATTTTATACAAATTAGTTTTAAGAAATGTTTGTCTTTGGTATTAATGGCTTACACAAGGGGATAGAATTTGTTGTTGACAACCTCCTCAAGTAGGTTTAACAATTTTAGAAAAATGTTCATCAAACGAACAACATATTAATTTATTTAGAAAATAGTTCATCAAACGAACAACATATTAAATTAAATTTCATCCAATTGAAAACTTAACTAACCACTTTAAATATTTATTTTTAAAGAGTCAAAATTGTTTCGAATAATTATGACATTTTCGCTTTGTTACCATGTCAGCAGTTTTCCTGTTTGTCATTTCGAATTTTGTAAACATAATTACTATACGAAATCTGCACTTAAAAATATAAACACCGATAAAGTTTGACGTGACCGAAAACAACAATAATCTCATTGCTTCATTTATGGGTGTTTTGGAAAGAAAAATTGACACAATTTATTAGCAAATTAGCAATCAATTATCAGCGGAGATGACCACATTATTTTAACTCGGTTCATCGGTACTTATATCTGGATCGCATCACGTTACTAATTTCAAGTTAATGGTGTTCATTTTTTGTTTTAACTATTTTTGAAGGTTTAATTCGTTTGGCGTTTTCAATTTAGGTAAAGTTTACATTTTATTTGACATTTGGTAATGCAATGTGGTCGTCTGATAGCTGAAGGCATTAACGCAGTCAAAAATGAATTGTACATGTATACAATTTTGCATTTCAATTTAATAATTTTAAATTAAATAAATATTTACTGCACTTGAACTTGAAATGACCACTTCATGTGTCCACCTTAAATTTAAAATATCGCCACGATTCTTTAAAATCGAATGTGCAAACTTAAAATCATTATAAGAACATTTATATACGTTTTAAATAGATTATTAAACTGCTGACATGTTCCACTATTCATTACATTTAAATAAACAATTTTTTTTTTTAAATATTAATCCAACTTACCTGTGATGACCAAGCGACCCTTAGTAGCACTCAATCTAGTTTCGCCAGTTAAACGATGTTTGGTGCGACATTGGTAACTCTTGTAGCCATCTTCAGGTCCAACTTCACGAATATGCAATTCACCAGATGGCAGTACTAGATATTTTCCATCTGTGATTTTGGTGTGTTTGGAAATATGAAGAAAACAGAGAAAAAAATACATTAGTTTATATTCGAGGGGATTGTGTTATTTTTTTGTACAAATTTTATTTTGAATGCAAGTGCGGTTTATGTACAAATTTGTATTCTTATTATTAATCTATTTTATTCCTTATTTTTTTAAATTACTTTCACTTGCATTTACAATAAAATTTGTAAGACGTCATGCTTTTAATTTATTGCTATATATGAGGCATGCAGTTTTTTATTCTTCAAATGATTGTAGCTAAGTTTTAGACGTTAGAATTTTTATATTTTGGTTTTTTAGAAAATTTACAATTTTACTTTCAGATTTTCAATTGTGAAATATTAAACATTGAATGAAATTTTTGAAGAATAAATGACGTAAAATTAGTCAAACTTAATTCCAAATTAATTTTTGGATGTCATTTGGGCATTATCACATTTACTGCAATTTTGTTTTTCAAGTGCTCTTTTTTACAATTGCAATTTGAAATTAAGTTTTGTTTGAAACAAAATGGCAACTTGCGGCAGTTTTATTCTGGAGAAACCTAGTGGCATTGGTTTTGTTTTCAATTGTATTTACTTAGGCATCATTTTTGGCTTGATTTTATTTACGAAATGGGAGGCTACAGTGTCCGGTAAAAACAGTGCTGCCAATTTAAAACAAAATAGAAAAAAAAAACACATTTTATTTAAAATTAAGAAAATATTGCTCAAGGCATTCCTCGATTTTTGAAGAAGGATCTTAATAAATCGCGACCATGTTAAGAAAGAAAAAGATCTCACCTAAAGAGTGACAAATAAATTTAAAATAGATACTCAATGCCTTACCAATAAACATTTTTAGTTTCGACTCTAAATTTTAGTAGTTCACAATGGCTATATTTTGCATATAAATTTCGCAATTGTGAGCTTCCCTAAATTTAAAGTCGAGACTAAAATATGTCATTAGTATGGAGTAATGATGACCAGAAAATAAAATAGAAGCTCCGATTTTAACTTAAATTCACTTCAACAAAAAATCCCGTTCCTCAAAACAAATTGATTTGCACTGACTTAAGTTGACTTACATGAATTTAAAATGACTTACATTGACTTTATTCGACTTTAATTGACTTAAGTTGGCACAAATTGCTTCATTTTCAGATTGCTGAGCTCAGATTTTATTCATTTTCAAGTTGATGGATGACATCTTTTAACCATTTCAAGCAATTTTAGTTCTTTTATATGCCACAAGTTGCCCGATTATTTCCACATGCAATTTTGAGAAAATTTTAAACTTTACTCATTTTTTTATTCTTCATATTTACAATCTAATCAGTTTAAAGTTTTCCCAAACATTTTATTCCTACGCTTAATCTAAGTGAAGGGGGATTTTTAAGGATAAGGAAAGCCGTCAGGCTTATGGACATTTGCGGATCATAGGATTACTAGGATTAGGATGTCAGAACAAAAATGTTGACAAAAGAAACAGAAACGAATAAATAAACAAAAACATTTAGTCCCTGCAATTAAAAAAACCTAATCCGAAACCTAACCAAATAAATTTTGAAAATAAACGTTTACAAATTCCGAAAAGGTATGGAACAAAAACAAAAAATTCAACGAAAGGAAATTAGGAATATGAAACTTAAAACAAAATAAAAAAAAAAAACAAATTCTTTTAACAATTTACCAATTGGAAATTGTCCCGCATCATTTGTGGCAAAGATCTCTCTTTCTTCGTCCTCAACCCATGATGCAACGGATATAAAATCACCAACAAAACTCGGTATATGACATTTTAGAATGGCACTATTGCCACGAAGTACAGCCTCGTCCATCACGTTAACGGTGTACGATTGGGGGACAACTGTGTGTGTTTTTAAAGAGGGGAAATATTTGTATTTATTTTTAAATTTTACAAGTAAAATGAAATGGAGCGCCCTACAACAATTTAATCAAGTATTTTTTTACTGGCTTTGTTTTTAAGTAAAAGTAAAAACAAATATATTAGTAGACAGAAAAAACTCGGCAGAAAAGTGTCAACTTAAATGACACCCAAAAAGGAAAATATTTTGAAAAATATACTAGTAGACAGAAAAAACTCGTCAGAAAACTGTCAACTTAAATGACACCCAACGTTGGATATTTAACATATTTTTATCATTCAGCAGAAAATGAGTTAAGAGGATTTTCCAAAACGAAATAGAATCGAATGGGGCGTTGACAGGTAGTGAATCATTAGTGCGAAATAGACATCAAAGAGTGCAAATTGAATGGCTTCGAATGTCGGGCTGACGCTCATAAAACAAAGAATGTAACCCCACTGAAACAAACTCTATCAAAAAATTAATAACTAGGAATGTGTGCAAAAAAATGGCGCCCAACAATAAACCTCATAGAAATAATTTACCCAGACGTTTAAGCATACAGTTGGTCAGCAACAGCCTTCTAAGATAAATTTCCACTTTAATGCGCTGCGAAGAGAATGGAAGAGCCTGACTTTGAATAGCAACTTTCCATGAATGCTATGGATGAAGCTGAACAAACCGAAGTGGAAGAGAATGGAAGAGCCTGAAGAGCAACTTTCCAGGAATGCTATGGATGAAGCTGAACAAACCGAAGTGGATGAACATATCTTTGAATCTGTTTGCACGTTGGATAGAAAACTGTAAGGCAGCAAAGACTGGTATCAATCATCCAAGGCAGTACTACGTCGCGAGTGCGAATTCGGAAGACACCGCGGAACATCTCTTTAAATAGCAGTTGAACTGTCCTCCGTCACAGTAACTAAATAAATAAATAAATAGTTGGTGCAACAGGTCCATAGGAACCCTAGGCCCAGCTTCTCACAACCATTCGGCTTATGTGAGTTTTTATTTTTGGGACGAATGGAAGGGATCTACAATTCGATGCCAATTCCAAACGGCCAACTGAGAAGCTCTTTCATGACAGTTATATTCTCGGATGTTTGTCAGACGTTCGCAAGAGGTGGCGCAGTGAAAAAAAAAAACCTTAAGTTAGAGTTCTGGTTTTTTTCGGGATTCGAACCTGGGACCCCTCGCTTAGAAGTCCAACATACTAACAATTAAAAAACTGCGCCGACAGAAACTGGGTTCATAAAAATAAATTCCAATGAAGGCTGAAGCAAGACTGAGAGACCACACATGGCGGTTTCTGTCATCTGTATAGAGACGACTTCTTCATTGGCGAAAAGTAACGAGGAATAGAAAATGACTCGCAGAATTATAAAAAATAGGGTTATGACAAAGAAAAAATACCCGAAGAAGAAAAGTATCCACCACCTGAGAAATAAAAGACATTTTCTGAACAACTAGCGCCATCTATTGGATTTAATTGAAATCTAAAAATATTTACCCCCCGCTATAATTTTAAATCAGGATCATTGGTATAAAGGAAAAGGACTTATAAATATTACAGAAAATCGTGTACCCGATGAGCCATTTTTAATATAAATCCCTCCTTCTGTGTCCACCCAATCGGTGATGTCAACATGATCGGCAACAAAAGACGGTGTCTGACATTTGAAAATCGCTGAATTGCCCTTAATAACATACTCGTCGTAGACCTGCGACTCGAAGTACTGACTCACAACTGAAAGGACAAATAAAATAAACGGGGAAACCCTCGAAATAAGTATACACAATAAAGGAGAAGGAGACACTCTTTTGGAAAGGACTTAAGGAACCTACACTAAATTCTAAAAATAACGCATATCGCCTCGTGTCAGTTGTTTACCAATCTCATTTCCACTGCGATACATTTCGACACCCTCCTCATCGATCCATGCCTCCACGTCAATGAAATCCGCAACAAACGATGGAACTAAACACTTTAACGTCGCCGAATTACCCCGCAGCACAAATTCGTCAATAACCCGAGTCTGATAGAACTGATGAACAACTAAAGAAATAAGAAAACAAAATCAAACTCAACTCAAAGAGCGGGGGGATGTATATTGATAGGAGCAAGTCAGGACCTTCTACACATAGAAGCAAACGTGAAAGAACTCAAACCGGTCTCCTTCTCATTCTCAGGATAGTAGGTAGTTCCATCCGAATCCATCCACAAATCAACATAAACAAAGTCAGCCACATACGAGGGTATTTCACATTTCATGACAACCGAATTGCCGCGTATCACGTATTCATTATCAGCCTCAGATTCGTAGGTTTGTATAACGACTGAGAGGGAGAGAAACAGTAATCGAAGAGAGCAAATAAAATCGCAGTTAAAAAAACGAATGAAAGAAACAAATCAATAAGGACGAGGAAGTGGAAGCATTAGGAAATCCCCTATAAGAAGTTGTACCATAAGACTGCGATGAGTTTTCCCGCCACAATTCGATACCCTCCTCGTCCACCCATGCCTCGATTTGAACGAAATCCGCTACAAACGAGGGTATCTTGCATTTGACGACCGCCGAATTGCCCTTGATCACATATTCGTTCTCAGCTTCGGTTATGTAAAATTGCGAAACAACTAGAAAGCATACCAAACAGCAGAATGTGAATAAAATTAAAGCAAAAAGAAAAGGACTGGGATACGGAGGATATTTGGGGAAGAAGTAATAAGAAGTATCAAAGACCCGAACCGTAGTTGTCGGAAAACGTCAAGACGTCGCCATTCTCATCGATCCAAGACTCAACGCGAACAAAATCAGCAACAAACGACGGAATCGAACACTTGAGGACCGCCGAATTGCCTTTGATGACATACTCGGTCATTATCTCAGCCTCGTAGAATTGATTAACAACTGCAAGCAAATAAATGAGTACAGTTTGTCCAAGGACCAAGTTTATGTCCGACCCCTAACGATATGAGTAACAAGTTGTAGGTATTTCCAAAAGTTATAATAAAAAATAAAAGCATAATAAGAAAACAAGGGAAATATACGTGTAACTGGGAAAGGATCATTTTTGAACTAACTACTGAAAATATTAAACCAATCAGGTGTCGAACCGTAGTTATCGGAATGCCTCAGCTCGTTGCCCTCTTCGTCGATCCACGATTCGACGCGAACGAAATCAGCCACAAACGACGGTATGGAGCACTTCAACACGGCCGAGTTACCCTTTATGACATATTCCATCAGGATGTCAGCACCGTAGTATTGATTGACAACTAGAAGAATTTTAAATGGGCACACAAATAAATGCCAAATGTAAATGGAAACATTAAAATTGAAAATTGACGGTCACGAGTGGTTATTTGTCACGCAAGTGGTTTTCGTTGCCAGTGCTTGAACTTACGGACCGAACACCCTCTGGCACGCAATATGAGGGTAACTGTTTAGCTTACGAACTCAGCGGTGTTTGGGTGACAAAAAGGTCATGACTTCCGATTAACCTTGACTTTAAAATGTGGACAATAGGAGCTGCAGGAGACTTGGATAAAACAACCTGGGAACCACAAAATTTTAGAACTGAAAAATTGCCTGAGAAAAAAAGCAGAGGTTAAAGATGGCAAATAAAAAAAGAGGCAAGCGCCCGCAAGCCTATTGTCAGTTTATAAACTGCGGTTGTCTTGCAAAACTCGACCTAAAATCACAGCTTTCAAAGTTTTAAAACAGTCTAAACCTATCCAGAGCCTAAATTTATGGGCATCCCATTTTCGACAAGAACCTTCGTTAAGTCTGCTTTGCTAACGACGCCATACCTTAACAGATTTTCTACTGAAGAAGCAATTCAAATACCTCGGAGGTAGGATGCTGGAAAGGTTTGACGGGGTTTATCTTCTCAACAACAATAAAGAGGTTTCAAGACCCAAGGAGGCAGATACATAAAATTGGGAGACTGTAATAAAACGCACTTCCAATATTCAAAGGCTTCTCTATGTCGAAAACGGTTTGTGACAAACAGAAACTTTGTCAGCCAAAACCTTCTGACATTTAATTTTAGACAGCTGCTTCGTAAAAAATAAAGTATTACGCGGCAGATTACGTCTAAAACGTATAAGTCCCCTCGAATGTAAAATAATTTAATAAACTATAAGTTTAAGCGAGAAAAATGATAAGCAGGACTCCCCCCTTCACAACTTATAACTAGAATAGGTTCATGAATTTTTGTGGTTAGTACCAAAGCTCTCTTCGGGTAGAAATTCAGATCCATCACTCCCCACCCAAGCTTCGACTTTTACAAAGTCCGCCACAAAACTAGGAATGGTACACTTGAGCACAGCTGTGTTGCCCTTGATCACATATTCTGACACAACTTCGGCTTCGTAGTACTGGTTGACAACTGCAAGAAAATTATTTAAAAAAATATATTTTCCTCTGTTCCTGTATAAAAAATGAAACTCTGCCTAAACAAAAACAAAAAAAAAAAATACTTAAAAATGAGGAATAGGGAAGAGGAGTTCCAAGGATCACATTCATGAAAAACACCATAACCAATCGATTAGTAAATGCATTTATACCCTTTCCCTGCCCCTGGTCCTCCATTGTCGCGTACAAAGATCCCGTCTCGTCTTGCCATGAGATCACTTGAACAAAATCAGCGACAAACGATGGAATGGAACACTTCAAGACGGCCGAATTGCCCCTAATCACGTACTCGTTGTTCACCTCGGACTCGTAATGCTGCTGCACAACTACAACGAACCAGAGTAGAGCAATTTTTGTGTAATTAATATCTCCCTGACTGTTATGACAGCGCTAGTGCCCATACCACCAAATAATTGACAAGAAGTAATTGTGAAACAACAAGAAGTCACTTTCAGCCGGAGAGGGGAAACGAATGTGTGAAAAACTTAGCCAACCGTGTGATGAGGTCTCGGCGGTGTGTGGTGGTTTCACTTTTTTTTTCCTCCATAAATTAGCGAAGGTAGGAACAGGTCCCAAAATATTTAAACTTTAATCAAATTGTTGGCGTGATGCGGTCTTTGACAGATAGGCGGGCGCATACACTCTTGTAAATTTCAATTAGAATCTCAACAGCAGGAGGCATCAGTCTGAAGGTAAATGACTCAAAGGGCTATACGCGGTAATGTCAGCATGAATGGTGAATGGTGAATGTGTCTTGTCACGCAGACGAGGTTGATTGTTGCCGGAGACAGTCAGTGGCAATGAACTGCGACGAGAACTGACACAAAGTGTATACGAGAGAATGCATCAAAAGTGGAAGCGCATAATAAATGGGAGTGTGAAACTGCACGAAAGTTGAACCCTCATGGAGGGAGGACGGAGGACGATAAGTGTGGAGGCGTTTTTTCATTTGTTTTTGTTGTTTCCTCACACAAATGGGATGCAGTTTACTGTGTATTTCTTACGTAATAGAGAGGGACCGGAACGGGAACCCCTTTTATTTTGTTCTGGGTGCAAGATGGCTGGCGTTTTGTAATTTTGTAAAATTCGTCGTTAATGGCGGGGATAATTCTAGGAAAGGTGTTTTTGAAAGAACAGCAGTTACTGATGGAACAGGGCTATGACAGTTCCGTACTTTAAGCCGGTCCAAAAAAAAAATTCAAAACCAATTTGTTTCACTAAGCGTCATACAACATGCGCATCACTTTTTGAGGCTTTTTTGTTAGTGTGTCAGTTGTCAGTTGGCATTTGACCGTTTATGGCGGGGATAATTCTAGGAAAAGTGTTTTTGAAAGAAAAGCAGTTACTGATGGAACAGGGCTATGACAGTTCCGTACTGTAAGCCGGTCCAAAAAAAAATCCAAAGCCAATTTGTTCCACTAAGCGTCATACAACATGCGCATCACTTTTTGAGGCTTTTTTGTCAGTGTGTCAGTTGTCAGTTGGCATTTGACCGTTTATGGCGGGGATAGTTCTAGAAAAAGCGTTTTTGAAAGAAAAGCAGTTACTGATGGAACAGGGCTATGGCAGTTCCGTACTGTGAGCCGGTCCAAAAAAAAAATCCAAAGCCAATTTGTTCCACTAAGCGTCATACAACATGCGCATCACTTTTTGAGGCTTTTAAAAATGTCAGTTGTCAGTTGGCCCTTGATCGCCTCCACTTCGGCTATCACCAAAGGCCTTTTGGATGAATCTGTGGCAGCACAAAATGTCTAAGGCCTTTACAAGGAAGCCCCTCATCGATGTCTAAAGGCTAGGCAACTGATATTTTCACTTTTGACAGCAGAGAAATTGGCCGCGTTCCATTGCCCGCTAGATAACTAGCGGCATGTCAAACTGCATATAAAAAAAATTGTCATTTTACCACTTTTTGTGAAATATATAGCGGAAAAATACCCGCTGCATTGAGAGAAAAAAACAAATAAAAAACGACCTGTCAATCGTTTACACAATAAAAATAAATACGAAGCCGAGCAAGAGAATAGAGCAATTGTGAGAAAACTGTTAATAAGTCAGTAAAATAGCCATTCGGATATTGTTTTTATAATATATTAGGCGTGTTTTTTTGAGCTTCCTTCTCAGCAAAGCAAAGTAAAGTAAGATTTTTAGCACACAAATTACAATAAGTACTGCGAGTCTCGAAGTGTCAAGTAGAGCGTAGTTGTTGTAATTGCGTGCTGAAAATCCTACTTTACTTTGCTTTGCTGAGAACGAAGCTCAAAAAAACAGGCCTATTGTATCATTTCTTTAGTTGTAGTGTCGAAATAATTGATATTAAATGTCAATTTGCCGCTGGCGCTAGGTTTCTAGCGCGGACGTACCTTCATCGGGGATATTTTGTGCTAGACGTCTAGTGGGCAATGGATCGCGGCCATTTTAATTATTTGTTCGCAATTGACACTCGCTTTGATGAGCAGCAACTCATGAGACATTATTTTCGACTTAGATTTATCTCAATTTTCAAAATCTGCGAAAGATGTAGAAAGGAGCAAAATAGACATGGGATCCTGACCACGTGTCATCATCATCATAGAGCTTCTGGGTACTAGGAGCTCGCAAATAGATCAAACTGCGGCTATAGCTAAATTTAACTGAATGCGAATATTGTCGAATCTTCCAGCCCGCAGTGGAAAGCAATTTCGAATAGGACTGACTTTCGGAACGAAATAGAGAATAGGGCCCCAGTTCTGAAATTCCGAAAAGTAACTTACTATTTGAAAATTCGTTCGTAAGTTTGGTCCATCACGTCAATGGTAGTCTGTGGAAACAAATACCCGACGAAGTGAACAAAAGGCTCCTTTGCACTACGAAAAGACATTCCGATAGGACGGACATTTTTACGGAAATAAAGCCAAACCTATGGTTCACTGAATGAACCCATGCTTCCCTTGTAGGAAACCTTTCCATTCATATAGAACAAATGCAAAGAGGATATATCTATCAACACTGAGAAAGGTACCTTCTTCCCTCATCTAAGCTGAGAAAAATTAAATCCTTTCAAAGAAATCCCTAAAATTGAGAAAAAAAATTAAAAAAAAAAAAATAAAAAATCGAAAAAAAAAATATTGTAAGGACACACAGGATTTTTTTATGGATATCCCGCCTTCATTTACTCAGTTTAATAAAAAAAAAAAAAAAAAACAAACCGTATTCAGTTGCCGGTAGGAAATTCTCATTCTGATCGGTATGCCAGGATACCACACCGACAAAGTCCGCCACAAACGACGGAATTTCACATTTCAAAACGGCCGAATTCCCACGAATGACATAGGCCTTGTTCACATCCGTATCGTAGTATTGCGACACCACTGGAAGAGAAGAATTAAATTCCAAGCCCCCGCCCCCATTTCAGATGTGAGAGTCAATATATACGAGTAATAATGAACAAGAGGAGTCCTTCCCCGTCGAATTGAATTGTAAAAATAAGTAAAAGACGAAGGAATATTTTGCAGGATTTAAGTGTAAGGGATTGTAGGAATTGGCATTCACAGCGATATTTATTATATACAAAAGCACGGCATCGGCCACCACAAACCGTATTCAGTTCCAGGATAGAAATTCTCTTCCTGATCTGTGTGCCAGGACACAACAGTGACAAAGTCCGCTACAAACGATGGGATATCACATTTAAGAATCGCTGAATTGCCTCGAATCACAAATGCCTTGTGAATGTCCTCCTCGTAGTGCTGTGAGACAACTGCAACAATATCGATAATATGTCGTAGAAAAGGATGTGAATGGCGGGTGCGGGCATATTTTTATTACATAATACAAAACGAAAATGCACAAAAGGAACAGGATGAAAATAAAATGTTACATATATATTGATAGGGGATGTGTATGATGGAGGGAAGGGGACATGCACTTTTAAAACAAACTCTAGCAAGCATGACGTCGCCCTATAAATACACAAGTGTATATGTGTGTTGCTGTGTCGAACCGTATTCAGCGCCAGGAAAGTAGTTCTCATCGCTGTCCGTGTGCCAGGATACAACTTCAACGAAGTCAGCGACAAAGGATGGGATCAGACATTTAATTACAGCCGAATTACCACGAATAACATGCTCCTTATTGACGTCGGCCTCGTAATACTGTGCAACAACTAGAGAGGTTTTTTTTTTTTTTTTATTAAACAGAAAGAAAACAGCGGGCGATATTAGATGGAGCAACTTTTGTGTGACAAGTAAAAGAGAAGAATCAGGATGAAGAGAAGTATAGACGCCGGGATGTCAGAATTCGATCCAATTAAGAAGATGGTCGGAAATGTTTTAAATCGGAAAGTACGGATAGGTTGGGACGAAGTTTCGAACTGTCAAGAGATGTAGATATAAATATACGATGAGAGTGTCGACGACCCGAGCGAGCAATATTTTATTGGCTATACTGACAGCCAATGGAGGCATCTGCTATCAAAGCTTTGATCATAAACTAAGTATTAAATAGACCGTCAGCTCCCGCACACCTACCCGATTCCCCCCGCAAATTTTGAAAAGAAAATTCTCTCTTAAATTTACGGATAGGAATGTGTGTGAAGCAGCAAAAAATTGAATTCTAAATGGCGAGAGGTGTAATAAAATACTGACACTTAGCAGTGTTCCTACATCGTGGGATCTCTACCTTTTTGAGGGAAATTACATTTTTTTCACAAACTTTCTGTGCGTCAACGGAAAAAAAATCAAAATTGTGAGAATATCAATAATCTGACAAAAAAAACATTCAAACTACATTTCACCATGAATATCAACGCACTAAATGTACATAAAATGGAGATTTGCCTTTAGCAACAATTTCTAGTACCAAAAAATGATCATCTGCGATTTTTATATAGAAGATTAATTTTGTGTGATTTTTTTTCCGGACAATACAAATACTTTTGAAAGTATGTCATTTTCATAAAAAAAATCGAGGTAATTTGAGTTTAGTGAAAAGAGTAAAATGAACACCCTTAGTGGGAAAAATAAAGACAGATTGCTAAGAACACTGACTGAGAGTTAGTGCAATTGGTGAGTTTCTGTCAGCTGATGGATGCGTTCTGAGAGTTTATATTCGTTGGTGTATTTCACCACGGAAACATGTATTCTACCAAATTTAGAATAGCGAACGTAATCATATAAATAAAATTGGCGCAGTTCTGTTCGACTAAGATTGAATTTGACTGCATGTATTTAAATGCAAAAATCTTAGAAACTGCTCAGTATATTCTGGTGCATTTTTCACAGGCCTCTAGGGGATACCTAGGCCTACAATATCTACTTTGTCTCAACTCTATATCTCTATAATTTCCGGAAAAAATTGGACAAGAGTAATTTATTTTTTCGTTTCGTTTTGCTTTTTTGTTTGTCACACTTTCCGTTCGAAAATACTGGGAGCATTTAAATATAGTTAACAGCAGCTTATTGAGGACATCTGCAGGTACAACTTAGGATATCCAATAACTTGATAACTTAAAAGGTTTTTAAATAAATATGCAAAACTTGAAACATTTCTACGATTTTCACCTGCATGAGGATATATGCACTTCATTCTCAAATCAAACATACTAACCGCGCAATATTTTGACATCTCTTTTAACCTTATTTTACTCCAGTGACGGAGAGGGAAACAGACGGAGGCAGTATGCTGTTTGGTGTGTGAAGAACAAAAAAGCCATAAAAGATATGTCAAATATGTAGGAAAGGAATGTCGTTAATTCGTTAAAAATTATTAAAATTTACTACGCAAATTCGGAGTCAGTGGCCTCAACGTTAAGAGCGCTACGTCCAATTTATGGTCGTCATAATCGTCCTAGCAGATCAACAATTGAGGGTCTAGTGGAAAAATTTTAGTCCACAGGCACCATATAAAATGTTCCCGTGCCAGTGAGACAAAGAAGTGCCCGTAGTGTCGAGAATATTGCTGCCGCCGAGGCTTCAGTTGAAGGAAGCCCAAATGTGTCGCTCACACGTCGTTCTCAAGCGTTGGGCATCTCTGTGACGTGGTTGTGGCGAATTTTGCGAAAAGATCTTGGCCTACATCCTTACAAGATTAAATTGACGCAAGAACTGAAGCCGCTTGACCACCAGAAGCGTCGCATGTTCGTGAATTGGGCTGAGCAACAACTTGAAAATGATTCGGAGATCATCGAAAAATCATCTTCAGCGATGAGGCTCATTTCTGGCTGAATGGCTTCGGCAATAAACAAAATATGCGGTATTGGTCAGGCAGCAATCCACACGTACTCCATGTGTCATCATTGCATCCCGAAAAAAATACGGTTTGGTGTGGTTTATGGGCCGGCGGCGTCATTGGGCCGTACTCCTTCCGTGATGATCAAGACCGGCGCGTTACTGTGAATGGGAATCGCTACCGTTCAATGGTAACCGAATATTTTTGGCCCCAATTGGATGATATGGACTTGGAGGACATGCGGTTCCAACAGGACGGCGCCACAAGCCACACAGCGAATGTCAGAAGCAATTTATTGGTGCAGTCGCTTGACCGCCTTGGTCGTGCGATTTGACGCCGTTAGACAATTTCCTGTGGGGCTACGTCACGTCGATAGTCTATGCCAACAAGCCAGCGACGATTGATGAACTTCGTACGAATATCGAACGTGAAATTGCAGCAGTATCGGCCGATTTATGCTTGAAAACCGTCGAAAATTGGGTTCAGCGTCTGGACTTCTGCAAGCGTGCCCGTGGTGGCCATGCAAAAGAAATCGAGTTCCATACATAATGGCATCGAACGGAACTTTCACAGGAATAAAGAATTTCATTGATATCCAAAACCGTTTTTGTTTTATTTAAAAAAAAACTTTTGAAAAGCGCTCTTATTGAAAAACCCTTTACAAACATTCGAGAAGAGGAAAACGACACGGTATTAAAAATTACGTGGTTGTCCTTTCTAACTCCTTACAGCAAGGAAGAATTTCGTCGCGACATTCGAAAAGAATCTAAGGAGAACATTCAATTTTATTTTTCCGCCTGTTGCTACCATTTTAATACGCAGAAAATCAAAACAAATGCACTCATATGTCAAATAGGACAACAAATTTCATATCAGCAAATGTACGATGACTGACAGCCGTTTCAATTCTTACACCAAGAAATTTGTTGATTAATAATTCGTATGATTCTCAGTGGAAGGGTAATATCTTCCTCTCTCGATGGGGCTCTCTTTTACGAATTTTTCGAGTTAAGGAACGGCATTGAGTAAAAATTCGTAAGATTTAAAACTAAAGGAACGGACCTACTATTTCCAAATGTGACATAAACATACCAACTGTCAATTTTACGAAACTTATACAAGAGGTGTATAATTTCCCAAAGGGCCGACGAGGCTTTGAAACCAAACTGTGGGACAACATATAGGAGCGAAAAACGCCACTATTTCCAAATGTGACATAAACATACCAACTGTCAATTTTACGAAACTTATACAAGAGGTGTATAATTTCCCAAAGGGCCGACGAGGCTTTGAAACCTAACTGTGGGACAACATACAGGAGCGAAAAACGCCACCACAACCTTCTTTGGACATGGAAATGCCTAGTCAGGGAACAAGCTTGCTTTTCAGAGTTATAAATTGAGGCCGGACTGTCAAAAGTAGAACTAAGACGAGTATAGAATTAGATCTGTCACTTGCTTTTAAAACCTATCTCTTTGTATCCGCTTTGCCTGTTGAATACCTACTCTGGCTTGAACTTGCTGCGAGGCGTTTGACACTTTCTTTCCCTTTCGAAAAATCCACTCCAATTCGAAATAATTTGGACGCCAAACAAAAAATATTCACTTCTCATCTAATCGCATGAATTAGCCCAATTCCGTCATCCACCACGCCCCACACTAACCACGCATAAAACATTCTCTAACCATACTCAAACAAACCCCATAACCCAAAGTGTCATCTAATAACCTTTCTGCGCCAAATCCTATTAGGCGAATGTGAACGCCGCCAGCCTAATATTCCTCCAACTTGCTCAGTCGTCTTAATGAATGGTAATTTGACAAAGAAACAAAAAACCCATCAACATTGTTACAAGTCACGACATTTACGATAGACTATTACTTAGGTTTTTTGTTTGCCATGTTCCGGCGGTACTTAGCCGAAAGTTTTAAATGGGCGGGATGGCTTTTTCCGGGAAAAAGGCACCTAATTTTCGAGCTCCGGGCCACCCAAAACAGTGTTCTCTGTCATTTTTGCAAATTTATATACAGGACTCTGGCAAACGGCCGTACGGGCGTGGTATGGCGACGGCAGAGAATGCGGACTTACTTCCGCGAGTAAAGAATGATTAGACATAGTTTAATGTTCAGTTTTAATTAGCCCTTGCCGGCGCGGTAGGTTTATGAAGGTTATACGTGCTGAGGGAGGAATGGCTGAAGCTGATTCGCATGTGAGTATGGCTGGCTGGTATTTCGAAACGGAGAGTCTTGTGTAGGTATGCCTACGCTGGCAGTGAATTAAAATGAAGATGCACAGGCAGTGGTTGCATGATAATGATGATGACGCGAGATGCAAGTGGTATAAGTGATTTCATTTTGAAAGTTCAATGAAATTTTAAATGCTTTGTTGGAAGTTGAAAGATGCAGCTCTAGAGGTCAGTTTGCGAGGAGAGTTTCGAAGAAAGGTGTGGAAAACCGCTGTGCTAATCTCTAGAGGTGACTTTGAGAAGAGAGATTCGAAGGAAGTTGTGGTATGTATTAGTAAGGGCCTTTAAGTTAAGTATTAAGGGCCGTTTGCTAATACGACTCTTTAAGTTCTACTTAAATACTCATAGGCTACTTTTTCAGGGCATAAACTGTCACATACGATTATGTGTCACTTAATTCGTTAAAAGGTTTAAGGAACGCAAGTTAGAAAAGAAAACATTGAACGATATCCAAAGGACGAAAGGTTGTCGGAAAACACGGGACAAGTCTCATAGAGAGCTACAGATGTTTATTCATGGCCAATGGAGTAAAACCCCCAGGCATATGGGTGTTCAACAGTGGGCCATAGAAAAAGCCACTATTCGGGGATTACGAGCAAAGCCTTTCCAGCCTGGATAGATGTCACTTCGGCAACATTACGTTGAAAACAAGTTCGCGTACGGCTTTTCCTTTGCAGTTCAGTTATTTTCCCTACATTAACAGCAAGTGCCCTAATTAGCCCAACATCACGTACTGATGAATGAGTGTACAAACAAAAAGTATATCATCCATCTCAACCAAATAAGGAAGTAGGAAAAAAAATTGAAACGTAAAAAGAACCAATAAAAAGCCGCTCGAACAAAGATGGGAAAAAGTGAAATAAAACACAGCAACGACGACCACAACCATCAGCAGAGCACAAAGAGCCGCGTGGGAAACACAATCATGGCCTACTGTGCAAAAGTATAGAAACCCCAGCTATACATCTGTCATCTCTTGTGGTGTCGCTTAATTCTTCTTAATTGGATCGAAAAGTGCAGTGTATTGTTTCGCCGCCAACGCCATTGGTATAGGGCAAAAAATCAATTTAATTTCAACGACAGACAGAGGAGACGGAACACGACCGAACCATGAAACACTCAATCGGAAGCCCAACGGTGATGGGTTCTGGAACAAAAAATTACACATTTGGATCTAAATTCGTCCAAATGAATCAGTTTGGCCGTCGCTCTCTAGAACAATGACAACTTACCGGCTCGAACATGAACATCCCGTGAGATAATCGATCCAAATTGATTTCTAGCCAAGCATGCATAGACCTGGGCATGAACTTCCTGACGGTAGTCTTCAGCGCGGAACGGTGGGAATACGAGCTTGCCATCGGATGACACTTGCCGCAATCCGGGAACGTCGCCGACCGCTGTACCATCGCTGCGAATCCAAATAATTTCGGGTAGAGGGTTACCGCTGGCTTTGCATTCCACTTCGGCACCGGTAGAGTTGGAGAAGTCGATTCGGTTGGTTGGTTCCTTATTGAAGACGGGTCCTTTTTGGTCGGCATCTGGGGGATTGCCAGCGTTACCTGCGAAAGAAACAAAGCGAGTGATAAATATAACGTGATGTGGTTGCAAATAAAATTTATGATTGGATTAGGTCAGACAGAGAATCTTGCGTATGACGTATACTTGATGTGCCAATTCGTGTACCGACTGGGTGCGGACACCAAATCAGATCGAAGAGGGAGTGTTCCTTAAGCACGAGTGAGTACACATTGTTTCGGCTGCTGTCATTCTGACGGCGGATGTAATTAATTTAACGGTTATGTGTGGTTTAACGAGTTTGGAATTATGACACCATCAACTTTACTCGTTTTGCATGACACTATTCTGTGTTAGATATACGTAGCGGAGGTACTCAGCACATATGTAGTTGCACTGTGTTCAGTTCCGTACAACGCTGACGACGAATTGAAAGCATTCCAAAACTATTGTTCTTTGAAAAAGTTCCATTTTATGAAGATCCAAACAAGTCTACTCGATTGTCTCACAAACAATTAAACGCGCACATTTTTGTGTGCGATCTTGTCACCTATCAGTTTATGCTCAAGATACCTGAGGGTTAAACTTCGAAGAAAATGTTAATTTTTATTATTTTATTGAACATTATTTCAAGCAGTCATAAAATTATTATGTGCGTCAATATTTCTACGAAGGGAAATTTGAAGTGGCAACACTTTTACGTCAAAAAATATTCGCAATTAATACTTTTAAGTGTTGGGCTTAAAATCGTTAACATTTCAGTGACATTTACTTTGAAATGCGTTTCGCCTAATGAAAACAATGTCTGAAACGTCAAAATGACAGCTTTCGGCCAAAATTGAGTAGTTTTCCTTGGTTTACCCTTAAAACACTCCACAATTCGTACTTTCACCTATTTAAATGCGTACATTTCGTGTGCGAAATAAAAATTCTTAGTTATTTAAGTGTGGTTAAGATGGTGTCAGAACAAAGGATTGACCATAAATGGTCATGATACCATTCTCAAGAAAGAGAAAACTAGAATTGAAACCGATCAAGATGAATAATGAAGTGATCAACTTAATCCTAGACAAGACTCTTACCTGGAATTCACACCTTGATCAAGTCACCAAGAAGGCGACAAAGGTAGTTTATATGTGCCATCGGGCTTAAAACCAAAAATGTTCTACTGGTCATACAACATGATCATCAAACCAATGATCACCTATGCAGCGTTATCATGGTGGCCAAAAATCGAACAAATATGGGCCTAGGTTCCAAAGAGCTATAGCACTGGGGTAAATAACAGAGGCCAACACAACAGGTCTCTTCTGCTCGCAGTGTACAGGGCCTATTCCTTACAATACAAGTGTGCGCAAAAAAAGTTTCCAAATCACATCTTACAGTAACTTCCTTGCCGGCCATTTTGCACAATATTTTCGTTATATAGACATATCTCATAATTATCAATGTGCGCTTTACGGTCCAAACGCATTATTAAAACTTACGCAACTATACACAACACCATATCAGAGACATTTATGTTCCATACCCAAAATTCCATCACGACCATAATGAAACCGTTATTATTTTTGACATTTCATGACATATGACATCAAATCAATTCACATCCAATTCGATCTGAAGTTTCAAACTCATCCAAACAAAGGAATTACAATTTGAACAGACAACTCAAAAGCGTAACCATAGAAATTTGTACTCACGCATCCAATTTCCATAAGGCCCACAGTAAGAAGCTCACGCTCATTAAAAATCTATAAAATTCAAAAGAACAAGAACGACGAATCGTGCCCCCAATCGGTGGCAGTGGCAGCACACATCGAGCGACAAACTTCATTACTTCCATCCAATTGACATGTGGTCTGCTTTAATGGAACCCAGCACGAAGTCAATCTATCTCCAAATGAAAATGCATTCAACGAAAGCGTCAAATCGTCATTGGCAGCCGACAGATCGACAGATCGACTTACCGACACACCGACACAGAAGCGGCCTGCTTTGAAAACATGTAGTTAAGCTATTAATTAATTCCAAAGAGCATGCGCTCGTATATGTTCGTATAAAATCGCCGCGACACGAAATGACAAAGCCGGCTAAACGGACCGTTCCTATCCGACATCCGACAAATAGTTGGACACACAAAATTGACTCATTAATGAAATTGAAGAGTAAAGTTGTGTTCCATTCCCGGTCGGCGTCGTCGGAGTTTACGGTTTGGTGGCTTGATTTGTCGTTAACAACGCATAATAGCAACACAAGTGTCATCGACTGGAAATGCATATCGACCATGGCGGCTGCAACTTCCGTTTTGATTGTATGGTGGAATTTGTTAAGTTATTCCCTTTTGTTCGTTGTACGCATGAGTTAATGAATGTCGTATGGTCTGTCACGAAATCCGAAGGGGGTGCTTATAACATAATACAGAGTCGACTGAGTTTGGTTGGCTATTTTGCATATCATTCGCATATAAACGTATATACATGTGTGAGTCAGTGCTTTTGGATTAATTGACGTGTTTGCGCAGATGGTTAGGAACTAAAGCAGGGGCGACTGCCAATCATTTTTAACGTTTATCTTGAGTTTGTTTTCGGTCACAATAGGTTTGTTTGTGGACAATTTTTCGTAAAATTTAACCAATTTGGATATGCGGGTCTAGTATTTATTTTAAGTGCCGTCAAAATAATTGTGTTAAATATAATTCACGGAAGATGGCGCTATAACCGATCCACACTATCCTCCAGTGGAGCTTTTTTCTAAGTATAAGACTAAGGTTTGCCAACTCAAAACAGATTTATATTGTCAGCAATTTTGTTTTTAATTCCATTTGCCATCGTAACAATTTTCCTTCCACTTTCGGATTTGCGCAAATTCTTCTAAAATCTGACGTACTCACTCATCAAATACGGAGAATGTATTCTAAACAAAAACATCTCACACTAATTGTTTACAAATATACAAATCTTCCTGTAAAAGCGGTGAACAGCAAAAATGAAACAGTCTACTCGAATATTGGGGCGTAAATATTTTCCCATCCGTCGCTGTATCTCATGAATACTAAATTTCGCGGCAAATGCATAAAAATGCAAGTCAAATGCGAGGTTCTATTTAAACAGATTCAATTTTACGAGTTTATGTTTCTGTTTTGGGTCATTTGTGAATGGAAATTGTTAAATATGCGCTCCAATCAAAACGTCGTAAAAGTCAACTTGATTAGACATCAACTAGATTCCGGAACATTGTCGGCTTACAAAGTAGTTGACGGTAATAAACAATACAACTATGGTCATAAAAAACACTCACACGAATAGCTAATGATGCTGAATAAATAAATTGCGTTCACACATTTCCGTGATCATGGAACAGAGAGAGAATACTTGATGTTTCATACAGCCAGGTGATGATCATAATAGATTTTACGACGATTACCTAGTTTAAACTCTATCTTTAATGACTTGCTAGAATCTATTACATTTTTCGGTTAAAAATCAACAGGAATGTCAAAATAGGCATTGCCAGGGAAAAATTTATTATAACAAACGTCTAGTGAAAATATTGTTTCCTTTATCAACAGGTATTCAGATTAACCCTGATGAATAATGACAGTTGACATTTAAGAGCCCTCAGACATTTATTTTGACAGCCGAAAGACATCCATCAATGTCACAGAATTTAATGCGTCTGTCAAATGCGATTGTCATTGCAATAAAACCAACAATAGTCCCTGAAGCCACACACAAATGCATTAAACTATTATTATCTACAAAGAGGAAATTGGTAACCGTAACAGAGTCAATAAAACTATTGCACTCAAATACATAAATATTCATAAAAAGACCATTTGCGGCAAATGGAATAGAACAAGGAAAAATAAAGCAAAAACAGACGAGAATAGAACTTTGTTCTCTTCCTTCCTTGGCCAAGTCACAACAAATCGATGTGGTGGTGTTTAGTTTTTTTTTTCTCTCACAAAATTGAAGTTCCATCAGACTCACTGTATTATTCATCAGATTCAAAGTGAAACGGATTTATAGTTTTGATTTTATTTACGATAGCAAACAACAGGACAGCCGCCCTATATGGCTATGCACAAACTGCACAAACTAGCACTTTATGCATGCTAAGCTTGCTCTCTGCCACTTTGAAGTGACACAATGTCATTGCACGAATCCAATCCATGTATGTATACAGAAAGAGATCTAGCAGCTAGCAAGGGTGTGAAGATGAAAAAATCTGGAATGGGATGCGATGGAGTGGGGAAAAATAAAAACATTTTCAGTCTCGCTAACTAAAAATAACTCCCGAGGGGAACATGCCAATTGAGATTCTTGGTCGTCTGACAGAGGAGGAGAATTTTTATGTATTTTCTTCATTGTGGAGCCAAATTGGAAAATGCCTTTTGGCAGTCGTCTTTCTGGGCGTCGCGTCGCATGCAATATGGATTGCAATGCGTTTTGAGAATGTAAGATTGAGGAATGAGACTTTGGAACAGATGAGTGCGACTTTTATGGGGAATTTACGTATAGCCGCTTCCTCTATATTCTCCATGGAATTTCAACACCGAAATTGGACTGAAATAGCTGCAGCGGGTAGTAGCGGTCTGTTAAGTCAATTGATCAAATGTCACTTTGGGAATCGGTTACTACTAGGCGGTGTCCTAAATAGTTTAAGTGGCAACTCTGGCTAATATTTATGATACAAGTGGCAGCTCGAACGAACCATGTATGACAAAAAAAGAAAAGTTTTGATGGTGCTGATATTTAACCTCATCACGTACAGGGCTACAGTTAAAAAACCGCAACACTTTGGGTCGATGTACAGCGTTCTTTATTCGCGGTATTCCTTTCTAACACATACAAAGACCAGGATTTTCTTTGGAATACTTAAAAATAATTGAAGCAGACCCACAATAAATCAGATCCGACAACCAAAACACTAGAAAATATTAAGATTCATCAAGAGAACTGTTGAAATGCCAGGACAGCTTACAAAACTACAAACATTTGCCAAAAATGGCGAAATGGCGCCTACAAAAAATTTTGTGGGTATTAGTTCACTCACTAACACCCCTGATTCACTGTGCACCTGTTAAAAAACAGGGTGAATTGAAATGAATGCAATATGAAAAGTTATATAACAAGAACGGAGAAAAAATGTCTGTAACGACACAACGGAAAACCTCACATACTGAGGATGATCGAAACGTCGATGACCAGGGCGCTCATTCCTTAAATTTTCAAACGATTATCTAACCTCCAAAACTAGCAAAAATTACGAGTTTGAAACCAAATCCAGTTCATTTTCCACAAATTACACGAAATGTACCGCCAAGGCAAACCTAGGTGCAGTTAATAAGAACCTTAGGCCCGTTTTATCAAGCATTTTTCTCAGTGAAAGCCTGTTGTCAGTTGTCAATTAAATCCTGCCACCGCAAACTACTTGTTTAAAGAGCCACATCTGCCTGCGCCCATGTTCAACCTCTGCACAAAAATATATTCCATCGAACTTGCTTATACCTGCACCAGTCCTTCAATTTCTTGCCCCACGCAATGTTTCTTTTTGGATTTTCATTCACCGAATGATGTAAAAAGAACGCAGCCAGTCAATCGATGTCGAGCCTCAGTCCTCGCCCCAGAACCAAAAGAGACTCCACCGAAACAGATTCATTGTCTAAAAATCGTCTTTTTTACTGCGGGACTAAGGGCGAAGGAGGCCGCCTCTCGCCCTCTCTCTCTCTTGTCTACCAGCAAGAGCAGCACTTTAGTGGAGATAATGTATCTACGTATCGATATGAACAGTAGGTATACGAAACGAAACGATGCCAAAGCGAATGTATAAAAAACAGCAGATGTTTGGCAGCTGCAATTTTTTCCTCGCTCCGAGAAATTCATCTCTTCGTGATTTTTGTGCGGATATCTGTTGAAAGGCAAGTGCGTTCACGTTGCCACGCCATGTGTCTCTTTTTTGTTGCTTATTCACATCCATTCTGTACGCTTCTGCTGGATTTTTCTTAATTAAAAAAGGAAGCAAGGAAAATTCTTAAAGTTAGATAACTTTTTGTTAGCAACTCATCTTCGTCGGTCTGATCTGGACGACGACGGTAAAACAAATCTGAAGACAAACGCCTAAACATTTGCTTCCACAAAAATACAGTTGAGCAATAAATATATAAAAAAAAAACACGAGAAATAAGGGAGAATGTGCGAGAATGCCAACATATGGCGATGGCGAAACTGGAGCTGGAGCTATAGCCGGAAATTGTTTTACAAAGTATAGAGACTATGGACTGGATGTCCGCTGCCGCCCATTGGATTTTAACTGCACGAATGTAAAACTGTCTAGCGTGATAAGTTGCACATTCTCAAAAGAAGAAAATTGATCACGGGTGTGCCTCAAAATAATTGAGTTTGAACTTGGGATAGAACGAAATTCAAATTGCGCGCCAATTAAGCGGCAAGTAGTCAATTATGGGAAGTGGCTTCCAAGCGTGTGTGTTTTAATTGTGTAACCTTCGAGCATGAAAATAAATTCTCCTGCTCATTAATAGATTTATGAGGCGCGGTTTATGTTTTCCTTTTATGCTTACATATTTCTATATTCGTAGCACCAACAGGGAAAAGTTTCATCTAGCACAGATATAGAACGAGAATGGCTGCCTGAAGTTGTCGCCGATTCAATTACAGTGGCGTCCCAATTAACGACGAAAAATGGCGATCGTCAAATTTGATATATGCGGTTCGTTAAGACGTTGTGGGGAAAGAAATAAGTTTTATTATGTTGTGAGACAGGTGACCCCTTGTCAAAAGTCGGAGAATAACCGATTCGTAAGAACTACTTCGTAAAAACCAGTTGGTAAGATCCGATTTCTGTATCCGGGGTCTGTCTGTACTTTTGCTCCTCATTATGTGAAGACCTCCTTCATAATTTTAGCAACTTGCTATAAATTTAACACAAAACGTCTCACCGATGATTTAGTCAAAATTTTAAGAGGCAGTAAAAATAAGGTCTTGGTGGTCTGAGTTGGCTAGAGCTTGAACAGGTAGAGCGAGTAGCTCTCAGTGCTCCAACTTGTAGAGTCTGACTAACTTAAGGCATTGGTGGTTTGAGATGGCTAGAGCTAGGATAGGAAGAGCGAATAGCCCTCAATGCTCCAACTTGTAGAGTCTGACTAACTAAAGGCATTGGTGGTTTGAGTTGGCTAGAACTAGAATAGGAAAAGCGAATAGCCCTCAACGCTTCAGCCCGTAGTCTTTGAACCTTACTAAAAGGACAAGGTAATAGAGAAAGACATTCTTCGAAGCTTCTTATTGCTTAATATTATTTACGGTGGCTCTATTCCCCATTTCAGGTAAGCAACCTGTTCGATGGGAATCAAAAAACTGCAAAGTTAAAAGAGCACGTCTTCTTCAAAGGCTTGTCGAAATCCAAGAGACTAATCTTCAAACTTTATTTCCAGAAATTACAAAGAACGAGACAACACTTGACGACCGTCAGAGCGCCATCTCTATGTAACATTACACATCATGTAAGGGCAAGTAATAAGATTGGTAACTTGAAACTACATTTCACGTCCCAACCTGTTTGGGATTTTTTACAGGGCGTCTTATTAAGTAGAGCTTCTTTTGAAGAAATCAGGGGTCGAATCGCCACATCTGTGAACGAGCTAGATATAAGAAATTTCCTCACTTGTTGATGATACGATTCGACCCCAGATTAAGCAGAGACTTTTGGAAAAATGGCCGCTATTCGTGAGGAAACTTGGAAAGGAAATTTTAATAACATAAATGCTAAGCATTAACATAATGCTGTTTGCAGTGCAAAATACTGTGAAGGTGAGAAATGAATCGGCACGATTTGGAAAAGTACGTTTATGGGCTTATTTATTTTATTTACCTTACTGTGTAGTAAAAAGTAAATATAAAATACAGACAATTTCGAAAACTCCTCTTCATCACGTGCTTTGATAAATACGGTCCTTGTTACGTCCAATTACAAGTAGTAGGCACTCCACAACTAAACGCACAAAGCCCTTAATCTGAACCAAAGAAAAATGTTTCCTTTGAATTGACTAAGCTCTATTCGCAACCCAAGTGTACTTGGAACACCCTCGCCAGGACTGTAACAACAGATAAGAGTCTCCCGCATTTACTTGCAGATAACAAAGCGTTCCTCAATCGAAATATGCAAATCAAACGTTAAAAGGAAGTCATTTCGTAACTCTTTGTTTAAATCATGCTCGAACACGACTCTGCACAGCGCCAAGTCTGCAACAGTCCACATTTTATAACAATAAAGTCCAATTATTCAAATTCCTGTTCGAGAATTTATTTCGTGCACACCTGAATGAAATGAAATCTTCATTTGCGCACAGATACTCTCCGTCCAGTCCACCACTGGCGATGGTAGCGCGTTTTGTACCATTCCATCATAAATATTAACTCAACGTGTACGCAGTTTGAATTTTAATCGCAGAATTACCCACAGATACGAACTGAGTGTCACCCTCTTTCATACGAGCATAGGTATAAGCTGGCCCTATGATCAATGTTCACAATTTTATTTTACTTCTTTTTTAGAAATGAAACAGAAACACCACAGCACACTCACACCAATGACCGACAGATGCGGGAGTACGATAAAGTGTTGTCATGACTTCTCGGTCTCGCTGGCTTTGTTTCAGGGAAATCAAACGTGACTCATACCAATCTCATTACCACCACAACGACCGTGGTGTTCATGTAAATAAAGGTGATTTCTGATTTGTAACCAAAATCTATAATTACGTTGAGTTTGGGAAAATTCCTCCTCGTCTTCATTTAGATCGATTTTTAGATAGCCGCCACCTTCTAGGTCTGATTCGGATTCATTGAGTCGCTTCAATGAGGCAAAGGCAGGATCTGAGATAAGGGCTTAGAGCTTAGACCTTCTCCATACATAATTATGAAGAGTTGGTTCGAAGAAAAATTCGTTTCTTTAAATTTTGGTGGCGCTTAAAAAGCAGTAGGGTGTCTTGCTGCAACTAGAGCGGAATGCTATGCTCAAGCTCAAAACCATTCTGGAAATCAATTTTACTCAGTTCACAGTTTTTTTTTTTATTTTTCCCTTCTTTTTTTATGTTTTAAAAATTATAGGGAGAGCTGAAGAAAAGGGCGAAAAACTGTCACTGATTTCGAGGTCGAGGGCGAAAAATACTTAAACTAACCGCGATTGTAAATTTATAAAAAAAAAATAGGTGGCGCAACAGTTCTGTATAGAACCCTAGGCATCACTTTCCACAACCATTCGTTGGTGTGGGTGCTTATTGAATAAAACTCCAGAAAAAGTCAAGAAAATCAAAAAATCGCTGTTTGTTTCGTATGGCTGAATGCAAAGTTTTACTTTTGGGACCGTAGTTCACGTGCAATTAATCTGAGAAACCACAGTGGCGGTAGTAAAACGTGAACGTACACTTTGGGGAAGCAATGACAGTAAGTCCCCGAAAAGTTCTTCGCACAAGTTGAGATTAAGAACAAAAAAAAAACAGCAAAAATCGACGCAACAACAAAGTAGAGCTGTTCATAGCCCCCTTGCTTCTATACATCCCTGTAAAATTATTTTAAGCAGCAAAAATCGACGCAGCAACAAAGTAAAGCTGTTCATAGCCCCCTTGCTTCTACACATCCCTGTAAAATTATTTTAAGCACAGTTTTGATTTACAAAATTTGTCTAGTGACGCAGCAACAAAGTAGAGCTGTTCATAGCCCCCTTGTTTCTATAAATTAATTATTATTTTAAGCTCAGTTTTGATTTACAAAATTTGTCTAGTGACGCAGCAACAAAGTAGAGCTGTTCATAGCCCCCTTGCTTCTATACATCCCTGTAAAATTATTTTAAGCTCAGTTTTGATTTACAAAATTTGTCTAGTGACGCAGCAACAAAGTAGAGCTGTTCATAGCCCCCTTGCTTCTATACATCCCTGTAAAATTATTTTAAGCTCAGTTTTGATTTACAAAATTTGTCTAGTGACGCAGCAACAAAGTAGAGCTGTTCATAGCCCCCTTGCTTCTACACAGCCCTCTACAATTATTTTAAGCAGCAAAAATCGACGCAAATTAAAACACTTGGTTCTTACTTTTAAAATTAAACAATATTTATTTGGAACTATGTCCTTTATTATTGAAATACTTTTTACTAATTCTAAAAGGAGCTTAAGGCTACTATGTAGTTACAATAAGACTGTCGATAAATTCATCATACAGTCGTATTTATATACTTTTCTTATCTATCTACAAGGAGACCCAAGCGTACAATCGTCTTGCTTGATAATGAAGAAGAGATAATATTCCAACATTGTATACAAACGATATTATCTCTTTTACATATGTTATCATTGTAGCGTTGTGTGCAAGACTGTACTAGAGACTAAAGATATCATTGAATACAAATAATGTTATCTTTTTTCTCAATATGTTTTGCTATGGATACTTAACTCCCCCCCTTGTTAAACGAAATCGTCCCGATTTTTCGACGCTATTTTTAACATCTCTCTTTCATAAGTTTTGTTATATGCGTCAATCTTTTTTTGTTTTTGACGATCTGTTATACATTGTATAGTTTTTACCATTACGTACGTAAATGCTAGAATAACAATCAGTGTTACAATTGTGTATATAGTTGATAATATCGGTTTTTCTTCAAAAGGAATAATTAGTTTTTTTAAAGTATCTATGTTATCGAATTTGTACATTGTATCTTCTTTAATTATTTGGTCGATGTAAGACTCTGAATTATGATTTCTTAATATAACTTCTTTAATTTGCTTATGCATGTTTTTGTATATTTTATCATCTAGATTTATAGTATTTTCATAAGTAACTAAGTTTATACCATTAATTGTTTGATTATTTAGCTTATGCTTACCGCTTAATAACATAACACCGGATTCAATTTCTAAGTCGTAATCGTATTCTTGTTTAATGTTGCATTTTGAAGTTATATTCTTTAAAAGTGGAATAAGACAATTTTCTTCTTCAAAGTTAATTTCACAAATGTTTTTACTTAGATGATTTTTTTTTGGGGTTGTATAACTTCTTTCATCTGCCTTAGTAAAGAGTCTTTGTCCTTAAACTTTATTATGAGTCTTATTTTGTTACTAAAATAGATTTGTGTTTCGATATTATTTGTTATATCTTCAATAAGTTCGAACTGTGCAGTGTATGCATTAAAAGGCTGATTCACAGTTTTTATTATATCATTAGAAGAACTTTCAGCTGAATGTGCTGTTTCTATGGTAGAAGTATTTATGCGTTGACGTGATAATGCGTCAGCTACAAGATTTAGGTTTCCTGGTTTATAAACTAATTTTGCTCCAAAGTCTTCAATGATTCCCTTCCAACGTTTCAGCTTTGTGTTGGGATTTTTTTCTGATACAGAATATATAAGGCTCTGGTGATCGGTATATATGGTTAAGTCTGCTATACCATATATGTAGTTTCTGAGTTTTTGTAAGGACCATATGATCGCTAATAGCTCTTTCTCGTTTGTGCTATAGTTCTCTTCTGTCTTACTCAGTGTTCTTGACAAGAAGTGTATAGGTTGCTTATTCTGACTTAGTACGGCTCCAATAGCTATGTTGGATGCATCTGTAGTAAGCTCGAATGGTTTACTATAATCCGGTTGAAAAAGTTCGACTTGTTCTTTCAAATAATTTTTTAAAATTCTAATCGCTTCTAATGCTGAATCATTCAGATTTAACTTAATATTTTTACTTTGTTTTTTGTTTACTTTACCGTTATCTCCTCGTAAATATAATGTCAGGGGCTTGGCTATGCTTGCGTATCCTTTTATAAACTTACGATAGTAACCTGTAAGACCTAAAAATCCTCTCAAATCCTTTACCGTTTGTGGGACTGGAAAATTTTCTATAGCTGCTATTTTCTCAGGGTTCGTAGTGATTCTACCATGTCTGATTATGTGACCTAAGTATTCTACTTCTTCTTGAAAAAACTTACTTTTCTCATCAGATATTTTTAATGTGGCTTTATTGAGTACGTCGAATACTTGACTTATGTGCTGTATATGTTCTTCCTCAGATGAAGAATATATCAATACGTCATCAATGTAAACGTGTACGAATTTACCTACAAAGTCTCTCAAAATGTCGTCCACGCATCTCTGAAATATGCTTGGTGCATTTTTGAGCCCGAAAGGCATTCGTTTAAAATGATATTTTGCGCCATTTATAGCAAAAGCTGTTTTTTCTTTATCATCTGTTTTGATTTTAATTTGGTGGAAACCTGACTCCAAATCTAACGTTGTAAAGTACTTGGCTTTACCTAAATTTTGAATTGTCATGTTGACATCCGGAATGGGGTATCTGTCTGTTACAGTGTGAGCGTTAAGTTTTTGGAAATCAACAACCATGCGCCGTTTTGGTTTTCCTTTTTCGTCCAAACCTTTTTTAGGTACTGTCCATATGGGACTGTTATAAGGACTATGGCTTTTTTCTATTATATTGTCATGTAAGAGTTTCTGTATTTCTTTGTTTACGAATTCGTTATCTGCTATGGGATATGGATATTGTTTAACATAAACCGGATTATCATTGGTCGTCCTAATGCTTGCTTCTATAGTATCTGTAAAGGGTAACGGTCCTATGCTGTTATTAATCTTCATCAGTCTATCTATGTCTGCTTTATAAATATTATTTTCCCCAATTATGTAATTAATTTTCTGAATAGATTCGACACTGCTTATGGTAGTTAGAGTCATATTACTGAAATTTATTTCCGCGTTTAGAACTTTAAGTCCTTCATATCCTAATATCATATCAAAAGACTGAATATCCTCTAATTCAAAAAATGTTATATTTTTCTTTAATATCCTAACTACTTTCTTTGTATCTACCATAGAATAACCATGCATTGTTTTTATTTTTATAGGTTTAATTTTAATTTTTTCGCTAGAATCGCATTTTCTATTAATGTAATTATGGGTTGCACCAGTATCAATAAGAATTTTATAAATTTTCTTAGAAATAGTACTAGTTAAATTTAAGCAGGGCAACCCGTCTACTAGTTTAAATGATCTATTCTTATGTTATTATTTACCATACATTCCGTTTCATCTGCTTCTGCATATCGTCGATGAAACCAGAAAAGTGTGTAACTCCATATTGAGTGAAAATGGGCCTTGAACTGTGTATCTCCACTAAAAAGTTGAAATTACACACCACGTTGACCTGAAATCCTTTTCATACAATAGAAATAATACATTATAACAATATCTGAAAATATCAGCCATATAACGTTAGCTATCTTAAAAATATTATGATGTTTTAATGCTCTCCTGAAAAAGTCTTAAAATGGAGTTACACAGTTTTCTGGTTTCACCGACGATATGTACTGCTGACATCGTCTCTGCGTTGTTGTCGGGAGTTATTTACTCTCTGCTGCTTGAAGTTCTGCTGATAAGATCGTTGCGGTCTGTTGTGTGTGTTGAAACTCCCGCTGTGTTCACGTTTCGCTGGTGGATTATATACATCGGGTTTGTATTGATTCCAATTTTGTCGCTGTGCATGTACAATTTGTCTCGAGTTTATCTCCATCGGCTGTGGTCCGTCATTTCTCTTGGAAGGGTTTAGGCGTGGTCCTTGATTGTGTTGCTGCATATTATCGTATTGCTTCTGGGGTTGATAATTCGTTGTTTGGCTCGAATAATTTGGTCTTCTTTCGTTTCTGTGTTCATGTGGCATATTTTTGTGGTGCTTATCTTGAGTGAGATGTAAATGCCTGTGCACATTATCATGTTCTATTCTGCGAGCAATTGCGAATGCGTGTTCTAGATCATTTATTGTAGCTGAATATAATGATCCTCTTGTAAAGTTGTCACTCATACCATCAATGAATATACGAACTGCGTCGTCGTTAGCATTTTTAATTAGTCTGTCGATTATATTCGGCGGATCACCTGACATAGTGATTTTTGATATTATTAAATTGAGATTTTTATTTATCTCGTCGTGGTATTCAGACAGTGTGCTTCTTTTTTGCGTGATGGCTTTCATCATGTCTTGTAGCACGTATAGAGGTTCTTGATTAGAGTACGTATAATCTAATCTGTTACGTATCGCCTCAAAATTAAAAATTGTGTTATAATTAGTTAACACATTCGCGGCTGCACCCTGTATTTTACTTTTCACTATAGTCAATGCTGCTGCGTACTTACTGTGTGTTTTGAGGTTTTTAATGCTGTCCATTAATCTGGATGCTTCTTCGCGCCACGACCGATAATTTGATTGATCGCCGTTGAAAATAGGTAGGCTTTTAAATGCGTCTAACTGTATTTCACTACCATCTGTATATGTGGTTCTTATTTCCTCTAGCCAAGGTATGTTTGGTACTATGCCTAATCCAGATTTTACTTCATTTAGTTTTGTTTCTAAATTAGTGTTTATTTGATTTTGGTTAGTTATTATTGCTGCTAACCTTGCATTCTCTGTGCGTGTGTGCTCTAGGGTTTGTGTTACTGTGTTGCACCTGGTTTCTAAAGCTTCTAATCTTGCCATTAATACTGCGAGTTGTTCCATTTTGAACTCGTGTCTGTTGTCGTCGAATTTGTGTGTTTTTTTTTCCACATATACACTTTCACTGAATTGCTTTGCTGCTTCGTACGAAGGAGCTATATTTGTACCTGCTATGCTAGGTAATTCTTGTAACCGGTAACGCGAGTGTTCTGTTTATACTAGATTTCACTACTTGTTCCCGAGGTCCGCTCGATTGAAGTTAAAAAGTATATTTAACCTCCTGGCAGGATCGCCAATTAAAACACTTGGTTCTTACTTTTAAAATTAAACAATATTTATTTGGAACTATGTCCTTTATTATTGAAATACTTTTTACTAATTCTAAAAGGAGCTTAAGGCTACTATGTAGTTACAATAAGACTGTCGATAAATTCATCATACAGTCGTATTTATATACTTTTCTTATCTATCTACAAGGAGACCCAAGCGTACAATCGTCTTGCTTGATAATGAAGAAGAGATAATATTCCAACATTGTATACAAACGATATTATCTCTTTTACATATGTTATCATTGTAGCGTTGTGTGCAAGACTGTACTAGAGACTAAAGATATCATTGAATACAAATAATGTTATCTTTTTTCTCAATATGTTTTGCTATGGATACTTAACTCGCAGCAACAAAGTAGAGCTGTTCATAGCCCCCTTGCTTCTATACATCCCTGTAAAATTATTTTAAGCTCAGTTTTGATTTACAAAATTTGTCTAGTGACGCAGCAACAAAGTAGAGCTGTTCATAGCCCCCTTGTTTCTATAAATTAATTATTATTTTAAGCTCAGTTTTGATTTACAAAATTTGTCTAGTGACGCAGCAACAAAGTAGAGCTGTTCATAGCCCCCTTGCTTCTATACATCCCTGTAAAATTATTTTAAGCTCAGTTTTGATTTACAAAATTTGTCTAGTGACGCAGCAACAAAGTAGAGCTGTTCATAGCCCCCTTGCTTCTATACATCCCTGTAAAATTATTTTAAGCTCAGTTTTGATTTACAAAATTTGTCTAGTGACGCAGCAACAAAGTAGAGCTGTTCATAGCCCCCTTGCTTCTATACATCCCTGTAAAATTATTTTAAGCAGCAAAAATCGACGCAGCAACATAGTAGAGCTGTTCATAGCCCCCTTGCTTCTACACATCCCTGTAAAATTATTTTAAGCACAGTTTTGATTTACAAAATTTGTCTAGTGATTTAATTTGTCTAGTGATTTTACACATCGCTGAAGATTATGGAAGGGAAGCCTAAAAAAAACTGGTTGTACTAAAAATGGGTGCAGGGAAATAACTTCACTTTGACTGGGGAATAATTTCACTTTTTTTGAAATTGTTTCCCACTGAAAGTGGGAGAAATTATTTCCCACTTTTTTTGTGGGAAATAATTTCTCTTGACATGCGATGACACATGTACGACCGCAATTCACAAACAGTGGGAAATGTATGGGAGTATGCTGCACTCCTGCAACCCCCCTGCTCGGAGTCACTGTTTAGGGGTTTAGGGGAGTAGGTGCGAAGTTGGGTGTATGCAATTAAATTATACTGAAATCCTTATAAATAATTCGATTTTGTTTTCCAGTTAGAATCAAAAAATACTCAAATTGTTGGTGGGAAATAATTTCACAAAATTTGGTGGCGATGTAATTGCAAACTTCGAGTGGGAAATAAATTCACATTTAAAAATGTGAAATTATTTCCCAGTCAAGGTGAAGTTATTTCCTATGTGAACTGATTTCCCTGCACCCTTAAAATGGACCAAAAGTTATAAGCCCGATGTGTACTTTTAAGCGAGATAAAGGTACCTTAACCAACACTTCGGTTCAGTTTGTTTTTCAGCCAACCCTACATGTCAAAGAAGATGCCAAACAACTAGGGCTGCACACCTGAGTCAACCGAGGGAGTTACGAGTAGGCTTTCGCAAAATGACAGCTTCATAAGATGTGGATTTGCTTTCATTAGCACCGGCTTTTCCAGCCTTTTCCACATGATACTTAACCAAATGTCATCGATAACTCACAGGGTAATTAAAAACAATTTTTTGATTTGTTAAGCAACCTACTTAATGGGATGTTTTTCATATTTCTGTAGCTAGTTACAAATACCGGCGATATATCACATCTTTTATAAAAATATCACCTAATAAATTATTTCACTAATTCGATACGGAGAACTTACAAAGAATTTAAAAGAAAACACACACACACAATCCAAACGCAAACATTCGAAGGTATAAATAGCTTTCTACGGTGGCTGGCTATAATTAGAACTGCATTTGTCCCTAGAGACCTTCCTGGCGATTCCTTTTTCACATTCCTTTCGCGATCACTCTGTTAAACAAATAAAAGTCGTGAATGCGGACGAAAGAATTTTTCCGTCAATTAATAGGATGTCGACCTAGTTTTTTGTCAGCTAAAGAAAAAAAAAAAAAAAAAACAAAAGACACATCCTAGTAAATGCAGTTTTCATGTCGTGGCGAAACAATTTCAAATTTAATCTTTTGCATTCCAACCGCGTGCTTAGTCTACTTAGCTATAGAGGAACTCGTCCAGCGCGGCATGGACGCTCGATGAAAATAACCGCCATCCGTTGCTGTGGGGCGCATGAGACAAATGGGGTATGGACGAGACAGTTGAATTATAAGCGCGATGTATTCGGCGAAAGGTCGCAATTTTTCAGTGTAAAAACTGCTGTGTCGGCGCGATGAACACTCTCTGCTCTGATTGAGTAGGTCATCAGTCAATTAGCGATCATTAATGGCATATGAATGGTAAACAGGTTGATAAACTAAACACTTAATGGTGGGGCAGGGCTTTGGCAAAGCCTTGAGCGTGTCAGTCTAATAAGAACGACAGCCCATTGTGAGCGAACGAAAAACTCTCGAAATGCAATTAAAATGTAAAATAAATAAATATATATAAATAAATAAATATAAATAAATAAATAAATATATAAATAAAATAAATAAATAAATAAAATAAATAAATAAATAAATAAATACATAAATAAATAAATAAATAAATAAAATAAATAAATAAATAAATAAATAAATAATTAAATAAATAAATAAATAAATAAAAAAAAATAAATAAATAAATAAATAAATAAATAAATAAATAAATAAATAAAATAAATAAATAAATAAATAAATAAATTTGTAAATTGACAAATTTTTACAGAAGATCCAATCTTTCAAACTTCCAAGAACCCTACATATCACGTCTTTCGAATACTATAGTCACATCCATGCTTGCTAAACACTTGAGAGGTTTCATATGAATTGTAGCCCAACATAAAGACGATATAGCTCCACACATTTTCCCATGTGTGTCAAAGAAGAACACCGCGTACGCCTTTTAAAAATTCTCACAACTTCTCCATCTGCGCTAAGACCTATTTCGAAAAGCCCTACATAAGATGAAATTTTATCTGCCGCTTTTTGGAGCCTCAGCACAAACTAAACCTGCAACAAAGCCCATGGGGCAACAAAAATCTCAACGAACGCAAGCCTCAAGACACAACTTAAACGTTTTCCCACCTCCTCAGATTACAGATTTAGACCAAACGAATGCGCGACACACATCTCTTGATCGCGCGTTGAGAGGTAAATTGCACAACTTCCTTTTCGTAACATACTCTCGTACTCTCGTAATGGGTATAATATGATATATCGCAAGATGCGCACACTTGGTATTTATGGAATCTTGCGAAGCTCGCATATAAATGACATGCGAAATTATGCCAGCATCATTTGATGTGGATCACAAACGAACGAGTGACCATTATATTAGTGTCACTTGCAGAACAGTTGTGAGCAGAAGTTGAGCGTCAGTGTCGCCGTAAAGAGGGAATTAACCGCCACCTACTTTAGGTTGAAGATTGTTTTTATAGAGCGCAAGTGAATTTCCGTGTGACATGCGCTTAGGGGCCAATGACGGTAAATACGACGCTATACCAAAGACCGTCTCAAACGAGCTACGAAGTATACGATATAAATATAACTTGGGTGATTTTACCGCCAGAGCAGGGTATATAGAGGACATCTTTGGAAGCACAATTAGAAAGAAGGACATAGCGCGGATATCTATAATTCATACAGCGACATCTACTGGTGAGAAAAGTGTGCATTAGCGATCAGTTGTCTAAGATGGTCATAGGCATAAAGAGCCCGATGGAATGCAAGGTATAGACGGCCGGATGGACTACCCAGTATTCAAACTTAAGCAACCGGTATAAGTTCCCTCTCTTTGGTCTATGATAAACTCAGCTAAAGCCTAGCCAAGCTTAGCCTTTGACTTCACCCCTACGCTGCAGGGTAACTACAGACTGTATAAAAAAATCTCTTTCTAAGATGAACTACTCAGTATTCAAACTTAAGCAACCTGTATAAGTGCCCTCTCTTTGGTCTATTATAAACTCAGTTAAAGCCTAGCCAAGCTTAGCCTTTGACTTCGCCCGTACGCAACAGTGTGACTACATTTACTTTTTTGATCCTACCGCTAGGGGGAAAGGTGCAGAATACCTTCACCAACATTCACAGTACAGCTTTTGTCTCTGTCAATGATATAAGCTGTAACAAACACCGAATCTTTTCTTAAAAGCATACCCACAACTGTCACCCACCACTGTGACCGACTCACATAGCCATACCCTGCCAAAACGTTCATCATTCGGCTCGCCATTCTATTTCATTAGAATCACGACGCACACGCAGCATCCAACTCAACAGCATCCCAACGCTATTATCGCGTCAGCGTTCAACTGGCTTCCATATAAATGAGTAATCACGTTTGAAGCATTGTGACAAAAGATTTGTTGCCAAAGCGGTTCTCAGGTTTCCACATGCTGGGATCGTCGTCTCTCGACACTTTCGCAGCGCGGATACCTATATACGATACCCACCGCAGCATCTGGAAGATCAGCCATTCCATATGGTGATGCAAAGTCGGTGAATTGATACAACTCCCGCTGTGGGATGCGCCAAAACGTGTGCAACAATTTGCAAAATTGAGTTTTGCGGCTACAGTCGACTATTCCGTCGGGGGTAGTATGCAAACACATCTCTCGCATCGCGTCGCGTTATTGAACATGTGGTGAGCCAATTTTAAATTGACTCTATTCGGCAGTGTAAATGTAAACAAATTGCCAGCTCACAATAATTGATTAAACGAGCGACAATTTAAGATAAATAAATATAGTTGAAGATACGTTGTTGAATCGAGAAACGAGAACCGAGAGAGGTCCAATGAAATAGATGGATTCACTTCAGCGAAGTCTAATGCGATGGCGAATATATTTATGTGTAGACGAACATGATATGTGCGTGCGATCAATTTTAACCGCAGTTGGTGGCGGAATTGTTTATTAGTTTCCAAGTCAATCTGTTTATGTCATACAGACATGAAGATCTGTGGTAATCTGATGATCTAGATTCGGTTTTTAATTGACAGAACGAGTGTAGAGGCAGAGCATATGTATTGCAGATAACCTTGGCTCTATTCACTGTAACTGATTGTCGCTCAAACGACTGCAGGGAATTCTGATCTCATTAACTGATTCGACACTTTGTTCGCGAATATCAGTGGTAAAAATAAGCTACACTGGTCGCGGATTCTCAAAATTGACGCACCAATAAATATTGACCGACGGTGTCGCTAAGGCGAACTTCCTTTGACCATTGACGGTGTACATTTTTATTTTGGCACGAAATGTTAGAAAAAAGTAAAAAAAAATAATTTGTTTAGTTGCCGGTTGCAGCCACACGGTGAGCGACAAGTGACAGATCGATTGAGCGACGTCGCTCTAAAAAATGAAAAAAAAACCTATGAAATCGTATGGCGGTGGCCACGACGTAAGCCCTGCCGAGTAACGATTTTGTTATAGACAGAGCGACGTCGCTCGATCGCTCTGTCGTTTACTACGTGACAGCTCTCTTAATGTACCCTTAACTTTTAGTCTTTTCTAACTAACTGACATGTCAAGCGATTGCATATTATGTAACCCTTCGCCAGCTTTACATTTTATTACAAATGCATATTTATAAATGTGCGTTTTGCAGTTAGCTACAATTTGTGGTACCCGCACAAGTGAATTTGTAGCTTTGTGTGACAGGGTTGTACCACAAATTCGTGTAGTAGCTGCGCTACAGACTACTATTCGAATGCGCATGCGAACTAAATGTTTTGAGGCTCGCAGAATCGGACAAACTACGTTGTTACTATAAAAAAAAAATGTAGAAGCATCGACTTTTACATAATTTTGACAACTAGTGGTAGGTAAATAAAGTAAATGAAGCAGTGGATTAGTGGTTAGTGTGTTTGGCTACTAAGGGAGGGGTCCCGATAAAAAAAACTCATCTTAAGATTTTTTTCCACAGCGCCATCTCTCGCAAACGTCTGGCAAACAACAACTGTCATCAAAGAGCTTCTCAATTAGCCGTTTGGACTCGGCCTTAATTGTAGATCCCTTTCATTCGTTCCAAAAATCAAAAACTCATACAAAACGAATGTTTGTAAGAAGCTAGGCCGAGGGTCCATACGGACCTGTTGCGCCAGGGATTTTTTTTTTTTTTTTTGACTGCCGCTACTTCTGTATATCTTTTTAAAATAGACAATAAAGCGGCCTATTACTTAAACTTAAACAAATGTCAAGGGAACTCAGTTCGAAAAAGAAAACAAATTTTGAACGCAAAAATTCCTATAAGCTGAGGAAAAATAGTTTCAAACTTTCCTTGCAAATGTCTTGAGGCTACATTTATGTCCTACGTTGCCTTCAATTTCCATCCAACACAAGTCCGTCGAAATCTAAAACTCTGGTTCACCATTTTGTTGGTTTATCGTTAATAGCTGACTGGCATTTATAAAATAAACTACGAATTTTGTTTCTAAGCAAAAAGGTCGCAAAAATGACGTACATCAAGCACAATTAAGAAAAAATATTGCAAGCTTGCAAATGGTGGAACGGCTCTTATAAAATCGAACATAGTTCTATTTATTTTTTAAGGGTCACTCCATGTCGCCCCACAAACAAAAGACCCTTCAAAAAGTTATAAAAAGAGACCTTGATAAATATTATATACTCGTATATCCCCATGCACTCCTCGCGGAGCACTTAAAAGTGACTTCCACTCGGTGGCACAGTTGTCTAAGCGAGTACACATTTAATTACACCCAAATGACTCGAACTCGTCCAGATCCAGACCACACCAGACCAGACACTGTACAAACTATCGACGGGCATTATGCCAAGATTGCACTACTATGTCGCTACACCCATAAGCAAACATCGCAATGGCCCCAGTACAGTCTGTGCTAATAATAATAATGGTGGTCATTGTCCACAAAGCTGCCCGAGAAATATGAGATTTGTGTGATTTTGCCAACTTCCCCTCGGATGCTGAGCAGCGACCATTGAGCAATAAAAAGAAATGCCGTCTGGACAGTGGACACGAGTGTGGATCTGGTGGAAAATGTGCGCAAAACTGGAAACATATTAAAAGCAGATTATGTCATAATCCCCACCTCTTCTGCAGCACACGCACACTTGAATGATAAATCGCTTTATTTTGTTTAGTTTTATGCTTTTCGCAGGGTTCGGCAACCTCATGAGTGGCATGGGCTTATTAATGGAAACCGGAAAGTGAGCTAGATTATTGTTGTCACAGAGGTATTGTCACATGTAGTGTAACATCAGCCTCACACCTTCTGTTCTGACATGCAACATGGGGGAGGGCGTCAGGTTGTTGAGTCACACCTCCCAGTTTTGTAGAACTTATACCTACTGCATGGAGAAATAAAAATTAGCCGTCTAATAGTTTTGATTTGTGATTGATTCTTGGCACGCACACATGGTTCGAATGTCATGCGTGTCGACACGGTTCGTCGGATTTATCGTCCACCTGTTCCGGTAAAGACAAGTCTTGTCGTGTGTCTAATGGTAAGTGGAGGTGTCCTCTCGCCACTTGGAATCAACTTTCGAACATGTCAAACGAAATCCCACATTCACCATCACCGGCACCGGCACCCACTGGCACAAGCTGAGTATAGATAAACAGCAACTCCTCCGGTTCAACCTAGATTTTCCTGCAAAAATCCAAAAAAAAAAATACCAGTGGGCGCATTTTAACCGTTATTTATGCGCTTCACATATCCCACGAGCGACCGGTCAGAAAAACAATCCAAAACGGCACACAAAAACAACAAACAGACGTCAAAGCCGCCTCAGCGATATTGTCACCTGCCATTTTTGGAAATATTCACTCTGCCCGAGTAGGTAGCTAGTCAGATAGTTTATCTTTTCGTTTTGTTGTGCGATTTGCAAAGCGAAAAACCTGTTCGGCAGGTGATCTCTGTGCAGTCTGTGACTGATGTTAGTACTCTATACACATGGACATGGCTGCCTCCACTCTGTTTGTGTTTTATGATACTCTCGAGTGGAAACCGGTTGAACAGATACACATGCTTTTAACATTGAAATATACCTTCAATTTTCACAGAGTTACTCTTTATGTTTGACCTCGAGTTGGTAGGTATTTTTACCAATTCAAACTCTGATACGGCAGCTGATAGTTTGTGGCAAAATTTGCTTGCACATGCATAATCTTCTGGCGGTGAAAAATTGAATACTGTCCGATTTTAGAATGTCAGCACTGGAACTTTGATATCTGATGGTTCTTAAATCGATTTTCTTCCGTAATTACAATTCTTTTGTGTATAACCTCACTTTAACTGGATTTTTGTCTGGCATTACGAAGTCAGTAATCCCCTATCGCTGGCACTCAGTACGACACAACTCTCAACTGAAGTTGACGTAATAATACTGAAGACGTGTCGTCTTCCAACTTTTACTTTTGTTTGTTTGTTATTTTCTATTGACAACTAATAATTTACATAATGCGTGAACCAGTTAAGAACCAAGAAATGGATGAAATGGACATTTTAAGTCAAATTGATATACCTATATTTTTAGTTTCGAATTGACAATAACAATTCTGAGCCTCCGCAAATTTAAAGTCGAGACTAGTACTTCTGAAAACTTAAATGTTGACCAAACTTGCTTCTCTATTGTCTTTGGTGCTACGAAGACAATTTTTATTGTGACATATATTCCTTCAGGTAGCAAATTAGATGTATATGAAAATTGTATCGAAAACTTTGAATTCTTAAGTCACGTTTGTTCTGAAACTACCATTCTTTGTGCTCTTGTTGACTTTAATCTTGGTGATGTCAACTGGAATTGGTCTGAAGAAGATAATATGCATTTCCCTTACAATGTTATAAAAGATTTTGAAATTGCTCTGATTGATTGTATGTCTTTGTTACACATTGCACATTTTCCTCTTCTAAATAAGTCGATAAATCATACACAAATATGGATTGAAATTGATTTGTATTCATATACTAAAAAAGAACCACCAGTATCGGCTTCTTTTAATTTTCTTAAATGTAATTTTGTCGCTTTAAATGAGTATCTCCAGTCGTTCAATTCTGTTAATTTTCTTAGATGTAATTTTGTCGCTTTAAATGAGTATCTCCAGTCGTTCAATTCTTTTAATTTTCTTAAATGTAATTTTGTCGCTTTAAATGAGTATCTCCAGTCGTTCAATTCTGTTAATTTTCTTAGATGTAATTTTGTCGCTTTAAATGAGTATCTCCAGTCCTTCAATTCTTTTAATTTTCTTAAATGTAATTTTGTCGCTTTAAATGAGTATCTTCAGTCCTTCAATTCTTTTAATTTTCTTAGATGTAATTTTGTCGCTCTAAATGAGTATCTCCAGTCGTTCAATTCTTTTAATTTTCTTAAATGTAATTTTGTCGCTTTAAATGAGTATCTCCAGTCCTTCAATTCTTTTAATTTTCTTAAATGTAATTTTGTCGCTTTAAATGAGTATCTCCAGTCCTTCAATTCTTTTAATTTTCTTAGATGTAATTTTGTCGCTCTAAATGAGTATCTCCAGTCGTTCAATTCTTTTAATTTTCTTAAATGTAATTTTGTCGCTTTAAATGAGTATCTTCAGTCCTTCAATTGGGATATTGAACTAGAAAATCCATGTCTCTATCGATATGTACAAATATTTTTCTTGCATTATGAATAAAGGTTTTTATTTGTTTGTTCCTTGCTTAGCAAGAAAATCGAATTCTTATCGTCCTTGGTACAATAAACGTCTCTTGCAGCTAAAAAAAATTGAAAAACAAAGCCCACGCCACAAAAAGTTTTTTATCACAATAAAGAATTTTTTGCTAAATCTAGGAAAGATTTTACAATTCTGAGTAATTTTTTGTATAATAATTACATTATGAATATGGAAAAGAAATTAAAAGTTGAGTGTAAGTCGTTCTGGTCTTTTGTTAAAAGACGCACCAACGGATTACCAAGGCAAATGTTTTATAAAAATTATACATCGTCTGCAGATTTATTTGCAACATTTTTTGAAACTGTGTATATTCACCATCTGCATCTCCAAATTTACCAGATTCAAATAGACTACCATATATTGATCTTGGTTCATTGGTTCTTCAAATTATTATTAAATCTGCTATTTGCAACCTTAATGGTAATCCTAAGCCTGGTGCTGACGGTTTTGCAACCATTATTTTAAAATTCTGCTGTAAATCCATATGTACACCGTTGCTTAAAATATTTAACCGATCACTGGAATCAGGATTATTCCTAGATGATTGGAAGGTTTCCTCTTTGGTTCCAATATTTAAGTCTGGCTCTAAAAACGATGTCGCAAGCTACAGAGGTATTTGTAAGCCTTCTGCCATTCCAAAGCTTTTTGAGTGCATTGTTAAGAATAAAATAGAGTTATATATCCAAGACAACATATCAGAGTTGCAACATGGGTTTGTTTCTGGTTGCTCCGCAACGACTAATTTGGTGCAGTTTACGTCTTTTGTTGCTAATGCAGTTGAAAATGGGCTTTCAAGTCGATGCTGTCTACACCGACTTTAGCAAGGCCTTTGACTCTGTTAATCATAGATTGCTTACTTAAAAGCTTGAGATATTTGGATTTCACTCTGCTTAAAGGAAAAGATTTCATTTTTAAACTTTTACATTTAAAAGTAAAAGAAAATCTTTTTAATTTGTATTTAAACAGAATAATATTAACAGAGTTTTTAAATTTAAAGTATTTCCTTTGAATTTAAGAGTTCAACTTTTTTTTGAAAGTGAGAAACTTTAAATTTAAATGATTTGTCTTTCAAGTTTTGAAATATTTGCGTTGGCGTAAGAAATGTAAATTGTAACTTTCAAATTGAAAGCGTTTGAATATAGTTGTCTTTCATACTGTTAACTTTTAATTTTAAAGTGTTTTGTTCAGGGGTTTAAAGTGGTTTTCCCTCAGTGTTTGTTTCCCATATTAGTACATACTGACCAAGGCTAATTCGCTGGTTGGGTTTATTAAACGAAACTCTAAAGATTTTTCTGATCCCCATACTTTTTTATCGCTTTGGTGAGATCCGTTCTTGAGTATGCAGATGTTGTCTGGAATCCATACTATTCTACCCATTCAAATCGCATTGAAAAAGTACAAAGGCGCTTTACAAAATATATTTTTTTCAAAATGCGTTGGACTTTTGAACCGTCTTATGGAGCCCGACTTAAACTTTTGGGTATTATGACTCTTAAAGCGAGAAGGCGTCTAACATGATATTATGTTTATAATAGTCCCATTATTTTATCGATGTTACCTATTTATGCTCCAGAGAGGGTATTAAGAGATCATCTATTCTTTTTTCAGACGAGGCATCGAACAAACTACGGTCGCAGTGAACCTATCTCTAGTTCCCAAAGATCGTATAATGAAATTAGTAGACACATTGATTTTCATATATTCTGGCTGCTATATAACGAACTTTAAATTATAAAAATGATTTTGTAGCTATATTATGTATAATACAGAAATTTGTTTGTACTTATAAAAAAATATTGTAGTCTGTAAGCGTGGCTTTCAGATGAATAAATAAATAATTAAATAAATATATAAGACGGCGCAGAGTCTTAGTTGGAAAATGTCCACGAAAAGTGGTTATATTATGAGGGGAATGATTAAATGTCAAAGTTAGTCTTCGAGAAGCGTGCTTCTATATACGCTGTCAAAGAGGGTTGTCGATTTGGAATTTCTCTAGCGTTTTCGACATCTTATGTCTATTTACATTTATTTATTTATTTAGATCTTCGAAATAATAATGTCAACAGATTGAAGAAAAAGAAATGACAAATAAAAACTTAAAAATATAATTGTCTTAAAGTTAATTTTATAGGTTACATAGCAACCTCTGAATTAGTTTCAGGAGCAGATACCTACTGCTTTTAATGGCTGCTGGGCTTATAATAAAATGACAATGTCGTTCCATAGTTCTGCCATAATTAAAACCACAAACGGGCCGCCAAAAACTTTGCTACTAAGCCACTTATGGAATCAAGAAGAAGAAGCAGTGTATTTTAAGTTTCTCTTAGATTAAAACGGGTGTCAGTTCCACGGTCTATCTGTAGTCATGCTACATGTCCGTTTGTCGGTCGAAAACCGCTTATGAAGACTTGTTCTAGAGCTTGTTAAGGTGAATCATCTTTCTGACGAAACGCAAAAACTAGAGGCTTATGGTCGGTGAAAATACAGAAAACTCCCCACCTTCCAGTAGATGTCGAAAGTAGTTATTTGCTCATTGAATGGCCAATAACTCTCGTAGATGGTGATGCTTTTTTGAACTTATTTGAGTCCTATTCAAGAGAAGGCTCTATAAAAGTCCAGATGGGAAGACTTATAGCACGAAGAAAAATCATATTTTACACAAGAATTTCGTAACACTAACCACTAAACCACTGCGTCCTCAAGTTACCAAAATTTCAGAGCAAAATTCCGTCAAAATCAGAGTCAGATTCTGTTGGTCGAAAACGTTTTCGTGTGTACGAACTTTTGCAAATCATTTGAACGAAATCGTTTTTTTTTAACGTTTATGACTTACAGAATCTGACCCCTGAACTTTGCTATATAATACTCCCCCACAACAGAATTTAAAATTATTTCAATTGCCGCCAGTTGGGTTACCAAAAATGCATATCGCTCCCGGCGGTAATTAATCACCTCATCAAAAATGTACTTAATTTCCTGCCCCAACAAAAGAACACAATTCAATTTGAATTTATATGCATGCGTGACTTCTCGCATTTGGCCAACCACTTTTACAGTCAGTACTTAAGTAATGCGCCATTTTTAGCTCTTCGTCGAACTTCGCATATAAGGAAACTCCTTGCGTCCGAGTCATGCCGAATACCTACTAAAAAATGCGCAAATATCGAGAACATCTTTCACTTTTTGACGTTTCCACCCGCGCATTAGCATTCCACTCGCGAGCCGGGTAAACATATATTTTTATTTTTCAAATTAAAATTCAGTTTCACTTATGCACTGTGGGGAATTTTATTTAAATAAATTTAAAAATTTGGTTTTTGGTGTGCAATAATTGACAATCCGCCACTTTGCAGCTGTTTTCTATCACGAAAAAAATAATCTAAATCACGTCTCTTCGAAAATTCATCAAAAAAAACCAGTCGGCCATTTAAAAATTGGCTGTCAACTCCACATCATCGTCAAGGTGCATCAGACTGTCTGTTGAACATAAAATGTTCCGTTTTGTTACAAAGGAAAAACTCCAACCATCCCCAATGGCAATGACCTCTTGTTAGGTGCAGGGAAATAAGTCCACGGGAAATAAGTCCACCGAGGGACTAGGTTCCCACCTAATGGGAAATAAAACCACTTTCGTGAAGTGGACTAAGTTCCCATGTAGGGTGGGAACTATGTCCACTTTCTGATGGGAACTTAGTACACACTCAAAAATAAGAAGGGGGAACTTACGTCCAAACTAAATTGGACAACAAACTCACGATCTTTTATTGGAGTAACTCCGACAAAGCGTAATAACGCCAACAAAATTTGAATAATAAGACCAACCTTGCACCCACCCCGTAATCCAACAGTAAATCCAAGCAGGGGGGTTGCAGGGGGGCAGCATGCCCCCCCATACAGATTTCATAGTTTGAGAGCGCAATAACACCAACTTGACGTTAAAAGGGAAATAAAACCACTCTGAGTTTTCGGAATTTATTTCCCACCTTATATGGGAACTAAGTCCACTTCACGAAAATGGTTTTATTTCCCCCTTGGTGGGTACTAAGTCCCTCAGTGGACTTATTTCCCGTGGACTTATTTCCCTGCACCTCTTGTTATGCGGTTGTGGCGTCTTGCTGAGTTTGATTTGAAAATCAATTTCCATTGGAGACTGCCATTGCACTTTATTGAAACTAATGTCGATGGTGGTCTCTCTCTCTCTCTCTCGCTTTTGATTGATTTCCAGATCAATTGAGAGGTTCTTGAAATTGTTATTAGTTTATTGTTGGCCATCAACATTTTATTTAAATGGTTTTCAGATTGATGTGGCAGTGGTTTCGGTTTGTTTTGTGGGCAAAAGGTCAACGAAGAAGGAATTCAATGTGAATTCCATAAGAACTGATTTCGGTGGTTTTTTTTTCGATTTTCAGACGCAATTTGTAAAATTTCCTACAAAGCGACTCAGATTCAGGTGTCGAATGTTCAATAGGAACAGGCGACCTTTCAAAGTTCGAGGCCTAACTGCGCAACTAACTCCTTCAACAGAAACATTCTCTTCGTATGTGGATTTCCGTGTGATGGAAAATTCCTCGCTCACGTAAAACGTACGCTTTTCCATCAGGCATCTGTCGAAACTGATTTTAATGTTTGGTAAGCAATCTGAAGACCAATGTCTGATGCATTGGAAAGCGCCAAACATGAAGACGCATCAGCATTAACCAATCTTGACATCAAAGAGTGAAACTGATACATGTAAACCATGTTTAAATACTGATCAGATCACGCATGACTCTCTCTCGCTGCTTAAACTTTAGTGCGGCGTACCACGAATGGACTGATAAATCGCGGTAATCTGCTGATTTGTATGCAGAACCCGTCTTGACGGCGGCAAAACATGTTATGGATCGAATATGCTAATTTTTGAGGTGAGGCAACTCTCGCAGACATTTCCATTTGCGGCCAAACAAAGCCATGTGATTTAGAAAAGTTGATCTAGAGCGATGGATCAGTTCTTGTTCACAAAATGGCTTTATTTGGTCAAATCGCCAGCAATTCCGTTGTCTTTTTACCTTCATGGAATAACAGAGAGCCCACTGAAAGTGGATCGTGTGCTTCAAAGCGGTTTCACAACTGCGGTCGAATCGCCACATCCGTGAGCGGGACAGAACGATATATATCGGCACGTATTGCTCGTTCACGGAACAGACGATGCGACCCCTGATTCTGAGTTCATGACTATCTATTATGAGTTAAGGGCTGGACGCTCGCTAACCCAAGGTAAACATTTATTTCCTATGCGCTGCAGGGGTGAAATGCATGTGACACTAATGTCCTCAACCACTGTAGCTACCTACGAAACCTGCGCTTGCCAACTGAAAAACGCCTCCGCAAACCCCATTGAAACGTGGCAACATCGTGTCCTAGCTTACTCAGGTAAATGACAAAACGAGTGCTCACCCACTCTCCCCCTCTGTATAGAAAACGTGACTCGGTGTGAGCACAAGGCATCACACGAACGAACCAAGAAGGGAATATTTATCGAAAAACTTCTTACTAACCATACACAATTTTTACAATAGGATGCGCGCACACACTCCTCCCATCCCACACACCGAACACATTTTCCCACCCTCCTTACTCAGGTTTTGGGAAAACACACTGAACACGTTCGCTTCGAATACCAACGACGAGGAAACGCGTTCCCCTGGAGTTTTTCTGCGTTTTTTTTAGCAGCTTTCGCTCCATGTCCAAATGTAGTCAATAGATTTCCACACGGAGCAAACAAAAAACCGAATCCCACATCAAACGAGGGTGGTTTCAGTTCTGGTACATTTTTCAGGCAACGCAAAGGAATGCATTTCTTTTCGTCACTGGTCGTCGTGTGGGTGAATGATCTTTTCATAACCTTTTTCCCTTTTCTTCGGGTGTAATTAAGTGAACCACAACATGTGGAACATATACCATCCCTTCGGTTAGAAATGGGGTATAACTTGTCATCAACACTTTGTGTGGTTTTCATCCCCTGTGTGTGTTTCCATAGGAATGGATTCTTTTGACTCAACTTGCGATCGTTTTATTTTTTTTTTGTGCTCACGGGAAATCCTTCCTTTTCATTTCGTTCATCGGAGCTGGATTCAGTTTTCCCAATATTGATGGTGGGCTGTCACGAGGATGCGATTGGAGTGGAGTGTCTGAACGAGAGGGGGTTTAGTTTGCACTCGGTTTTGCTTTTCGGTCCAACACTTTGGGTGTCAACCGCAATAGAGTGCAGATTGACACTGCACTTTAATGATGACTCGTAGCGATGGAAATAAATACGCTGTCACCTTGTATATGGTTTTACGGATTTATTGCGGCTTTCAGTTTCGTTTTGTTGGGTTAAAGACGGAATGGTTTGTTGAGTTGGGCGTTATTTTGAATGTCATATTGCGCGTAATTCCGAAGTGTGAGCTTTGGCTTTGTTTACATTTTTAAAGTAGCGGAAGTTGATATTCCTTCAAAGAATGGTGAACAATATAGGGCACTCATTCCGTAACTTTTCAGGCGATTATCGTCCAAAAGATAGTCCTCCAAACAAGTGCTAAAATTACAAGTTTGAGAACTAAATCCAGTTCATTTTCCAAAAATATAATGAAAGCTGACGTTTGTCAAAAAAAAAAACTTCGAGCAGAATATAACTTATTTTGGTGATCAAAGTTTCAAAAACGATATCGTTTAGACTTAAGACGATCGTTGATATACGGAATCTGCCCCCAGGTTTTCGCACTCAGGTCCTAAAATATAACCGTCAAAAACTTGACAAAGGTGTCACCGTTTGCAATTTGCGCTGAACATGTCCTGGAACACAGAGCGTTGTTGAACCCCCGAAAATAAATAAAAGGTTAAAGCGATTGCATGATTCGAATTCAGATGCGTTAAGCTTGATAAGAAGCAAGTACTTGCCCTTCCAAACGTCAGCAGTCATTCTGACTACCTTCACCTGGTAATTGGACCACATTTGTCAAATTACGAAATGATACAACCGCCGAAGTACGTAGAAGGAAACAACTCTTTTATACTTCTAAGCTGAACGTTAACTTAAATAGCCGCGATCTTTGGAACAATTCGCGAAAACTCGGTATAACATATAAAAAGGACATTTCTGAAAATATCGATATTAGTCCAAATGCATTAAACAATTAATTTGCTTCCTCATCTTTGCCTTTGCCATCTTTGTATCTGCTCCAGATTTCTCATCTGATATCATCTATAGTCGTTCAGAGTATTTGGGGCCAAAATTTGTCTGTAAAACGGACGTTATTTTTGTCATCAGATCTGTTAAGTCCGTTGCTATAGGATTGGATGGAATATCGTTAAAATTTATTAAAATGATCCTCCCGTTTGTGATCGATACTCTGACGCACATATTTAATAGCTGCTTAACCAGATCTTGCTTTCCCTCATCTTGGAAATTTGCCAAAATCAAGTCCTTTAGAATGCTCTGATTTTCGGCCAATTAGCGGTCTTTCTGGCCTTTCAAAAGTCTCTGAACAAATCATTAAAGGCCAATTACAAGCACACATCGACACCCACAACTTGATTAGTCCGCACCAATCTGCGTATCGAAAAGACCACAGCTGCACCACCGCATTGATCAAAATAGTGGACGATACTCGTCGAAATTTCGACAAATCTGAAATAACCTTGCTTTGTCTTTTAGACCTTTCAAAAGCATTTGACTCTGTAAATCACAGCAAACTTTGTAGAAAACTCTTTTTCAAGTAAGGATTTGACAAAAAAGCGGTTATATTAATAGAGAACTATCTTAGCGAAAGATATCAGCAGGTTACATTAAATGGCAATGCTTCCACGGTGTTGGGAATTCGAAAGGGTGTTCCGCAAGGCTCAATTCTTGGACCGTTACTTTTCGCTCTGTTTATAAACGATCTTCCATCCGTCTGTAGGCACACCTCTGTACATTTATGTGCTGATGACGTCCAAGTATATAATTCGTCCTTGCGATCACAGATTGGAGATTGTATTACACGGTTGGAAGAGGATTTGACGGCAATACAAGATTGGGCTATTTTTAACGAACTTATTCTCAACCCAAAAAAATCCTTATGCTTGCCTATAGGCAAGAATATTGGTGCGATGGCCGAATATCCACAAGTATATTTATCCGGAGAAAAAATTGTATTTTCCAACTAAATAAAAATTCTTGGAATTGTTTTAAACACTTCTCTGTCAGCAAACGAACACATTGATGCAGTAGTCAAGAATATATATTCCGGACTGCGCATGTTGTGGACATCTGCTGACTACACCCCGATTAACATCCGATTGAAATTGGTTAAAACTTTGCTGGCACCTCAATTAACCTATAGCTGTTTAATTTATAGTAACCTTGATTCGACATCGTATAGAAAATTAGAACTCGCCTTCAACGCTATGATTAGATATGTTTATCATTTAAGAAAGTTTGATCATATTTCAATGTTTAATAAGTCTATCCTAGGATGTTCTCTGCGAAACTATCTAAACTATCGTGACTGTCTACTCCTAGGTAACTTAATATCACGGCATAAACCAAATTACTTATACCAAAAGCTGCGCAGTTCCCTTGTTCTACCAGAACAGAAAATATAATTCCCCCAATTCATCGCTATTTAGAAAGTAGCCGTTTGTTTTTTGTTCATGCCATAAGGTTATGGAATTCACTGGTAGGGTCACGAAATTTCAGTGCTTCTCTATTGAATCATTTTAAAAATATCTAAAGCAGACTGGACACAAAAATAGGCAGAAATAAAGTATATTAACCCTTTTCCCCCTAGTGGTTTCACAGAGAAACCACATACAAAATAATTTTTCTCTTTTTTCCTGTTGGTTTCACTGCAAAACCGAGTCGATTTTAAGGAACTGTATCTCGTTTAAAACGGTAAAAAAACAGTTTTGTCTGCTATGAGAGTGTCGAACGTGTTATATCGTGCATATAGTTTCATCGTTTTTGTCAGACGGAGTGATTTACGTTGTCGTGTGTATAAATTAAAAAAAAGGTGTTTTTTTTTTCAGAAAATCGAAGGTAAATAAACTAAGCGCAGTGGCTTAGTGGTTAGTGTGTTGGACTACTAAGCGAGGGGTCCCAGGTTCGAATCCCGAGAAAAAACCCAAATTCCAACTTAAGGTTTTTTCACTGCACCACCTCTCGCGAACGTCTGACAAACATCCGAGAGTATAACTGTCATGAAAGAGCTTCTCAATTGGCCGTTTGGACTCGGCATAAAATTGTAGATCCCTTCCATTCGTCCCAAAAAATAAAAAAAAAAAAAAAAACTCACACAAGACGAATGGTTGTGAGAAGCTAGGCTTGGGTCCATACGGACCTGTTGCGCCAATTATTATTATTAAATAAACTAATTAAATGTAAGAATTTCTTATTTCTTAGTTGAATTAAATATTATTTGCGGTAATTTATAAGATCTGTGACATCTGTCAGGCTTTTTTAACGTGGTTTACATATGAAACCACTAGGAAATAAACATTATTATTTTTTTTTAGGAAAAGAACATTTTTCATTTGCTGAGCTAGCAGCAATGGACGCGGATCAATTTCATTTTGTTTTTTGATGGAATACCATCGGATATGGATTCGGAGAGCGGTGAAGAAGAACTGTCTGACCCCGAGACAAACATTGACAATACCGTATTTCAAAATCAACTATTCGCCATAAACGCTATGGATATTATTTTTGCTGATGAAATGCAGCAAGAATATGACGAAGGATGGAATAGCGAAGACGATATACCCCTTTCTATTATAAGAGACAAAGAAAGAGCTAAAACAACTGTCTGGACTAGGTGCACAAAATATGTTTTGAATAACAAGAAGGAGTTTGTGGAGACAACCGGTGCCAACATTCCGGATCAGTTAGAGACACCAACCGATGTATTCCTTCATATTTTTACAAATGGTTTGATTGAACATATATCATTTTATACCAACTTATATGATGTGCAGAAGGCTGGAGGAACTAGCAATAGCTTTAGTCCAACTAACTCAGATGAAATAAAAGTGTTCCTGGCTATAAACCTTGCAATGGGCATCAAAAAGCTTCCCAGCTATTGTGATTACTGGTCATCTATGCCTCAACTAAGGGATAGTTACATATCTTCGCTTATGTGCAGAGATCGATTTGCGTGGCTTCTTGGGAATGTCCATATAAATGATAATTTGCGACAACCAGAGAGAACATCTCAAGATTTCAAGTTGCGTCCTCTCATCACGAAGTTATCAGAAACCTTTTTATCATCACTCAAGCCGTTAAAATTTCAATCAGTAGATGAGTCTTGTGTTTAAATTTAAAGTGCGTTCTTCAATATATGCCGATGAAACCCATAAAACGTGGATACAAAGTGTGGATCCGATGAAAGAGGCTACGTTTCTCAGTTTCAAATATATACCGGAAAAACTGCCGCAAGTACTGAAGAAGGTCTTGGTTCACGTGTTGTCAAAGACCTTTCAAGAACTTTAGTTGGAAAAGGACACTACATCTACTTTGATAATTTTTTTCAATTCCATCCAGCTACAGAAAGATTTACAAGCTGATATGATCTATTCCTGTGGGACTTTTCGGAAAGGTAGAAAAAATGCACCGACCTATCTAACTGATGATAAGGAGTTACACCAAGGTCAATCTGATTGGCGGATAAGTAAAGATGGTCTTGCTTTTGTAAAATGGAAGGACAGAAAATCAGTGCATTTCTTGAGCAACTTTCATGATCCATCAGTTACTGGGACAGCAATGCGTATGCAAAAAGATGGACGCAAAAAGCAGATAGCTTGCCCAGAACTCGTAGATGATTATAATAAACATATGGGCTACGTCGACAAAGCAGACATGCTTAAATCCATTTACGAAATAGATCGCAAATCAAAAAAATGGTGGCATCGAATTATGTGGTATTTACTGGACATATCTCTTTTGAACTCGTATATACTATTCAATGAAAAGGCGGCTTCGAAATCACTTTCTCTAAAAATGTTTCGATTATCTGTTTGCTCAGGTCTTGTAGGAAGCAAACCATTGAAAATAACAAAAGGAAAACCAGGGCCAAGTTCTAATGCTGCTCATTTCAAAACCAAAGTGCCATTTGAGAAAAGGTTTGACAAGTGCGCTCATATGCCTAAATATGGAACGTCGCGACGCTGCGCTCACTGTAGTACACCATCCGAGCCTCATCGTCCAAGGTGGTCTTGCTCTTGCTGTGACGTTGGACTTTGTTTGAATGACAAAAAAAAACTGTTTTGCTTTGTATCACACGTTGTAAGAAAATAAATGGAGACAAATTATTATTAAAATTGTTGTCGAATTTCTTACTTAGTTTTCTCCTGGTTACGTGCTGCTTTTACGCCACTTTTTTAAGCAACAATAAAAGGTTAACATATTTAATTTTTTTTTGTTTAAATATTTTTTTTTAACATCACTAATGCAAGTTTTATCAAAATTTAAAATAAATATATAAATGTTTGAAAAAAATAAGTCCTCCGGGAACAAAGGGTTAACTAATAGCCCTATTATGGCTATCAAATATCAACACGATATTTGATAATAATTGATACGTATCAACAAAATGAATGAATCGGTATTATGGTTATCAACCTATCAACATTTTTGATGAATTGTGCATTTAGGATCCATTGTGAATAGTTTTATCGATAAACTCGGTATTACGGTTGTCAAAAAATTTGATATTCATCAAATTTCCTATCAACCACAATTTTCTTGTTGATACGTATCAAATATTCTGGTGCCTTGTTTTATTGTTAATAAAAAAGACTTTAGACCGAAATGTCATCGTTAGTTATTTTTTGAAAGGGATTGTAATGAAGTAAGTTTAAGCGAACAAGCTATCATACCGAGGACTTTACGAGATGCTTCAAGTCCAATGAATTTGAACGAAGTTATGTAAGCAGTTATTATTTAATTTTGTTTTACTTTATGTAATTCGGTTCCAAATTCGTACAGAAAAATTTAAAAATTTTAAAATACCTATAGTTGTTAGTCTTTTCAAAAATTCGAAATCTATGTTTAAATTCTTATTGTATTCTGTTTTTCCTAAATGTTTATATTATTATTTATAAGTTATGCATTAATATTGGTGTCATTTTATTATTCTCCCGTATCTTATGTACTAGTAAAAGAACTTGGGTCTTAATTGTACGAAGCCAGTCTATTTCAAATAAACAAACGTTTCTAAATAAATGTTTCATTCTAGGTTAATATTTCAGTCAATTCGACATGTACAAAGTTGCTCACAATAATTAAAAAGTGTTATGCCTTGCATCTACCAAGCTAAGACTGTTTCTACTCAAACCCATGCTCATAACCCGACCTTCTTCACTGCAGATAACTTCTCATTCAAAATAACGCTCATTAGAGTGTCACATTGAAAAGCCGCACTTGCTGTCGGCGTCATATGGTTATGGTACTTAATTTTATCTATTTTTAAACTGCTACATCGGTTTGACACACTTTACCTATCTAAACCACAAGAGAACTCTTCTCGCTTTCATTACAAAATAAAAAATAAGGTCAGCCATAGCTTCTCCCTTCACCCGGAGGATGCAGCTCTTTTTTATGACAAATAATGGGCAAAAATAATGCTTCGCTCTGAATAAATGTTTCACATGCGTCCATTAAATATATATGCACCCACCATCCCCGCGGTACCTATACATTCATGTACGATCCACTTAATCCCACAGCACATATATTTCTGTGTGCGCACCATTAACGACGGAAGCCCTTAACGATGAACAAATAAACTTTGGTCTCCTCTACATTGCGCGTACACCGAATATCATATGTATATTTTGAAATGGAGTGCAGCGCCCATTATCAAACAGAAGGAGACGACACAACAGCGACCGAAGATAAAACAAAAAAGATTTTCCAACCGTTTAATGAGAAGCCGCTGCTGGAGTTGCTATATCTGACATTTTTGTTGGCACTCTGGCAATGTTTGCAGAGCGGTTTAATTTGGTGGCCTAAGCAAGGACTTGTTAGAGCAGTTTAAGGCGATAAATAGAGAAGGGCTTTCCGCGCCATTGTTTGTTATGTACAAATTGTTACAATTTCATACTTTGTTTTTCATTTTGCCGCAGCACAAGTTTCGAAAGAAGTTCCGCTGATAAAAGGCATTTTTGTTCTCGCAGAGCTTTGTCTCGCATAAGTACATCAGCTATATGTATGGAAAGTAGCTTGGGGGTGGTTGAACTTTTTCCAGACTAGCTTGTGATTAGGGGATTGCGACTTTCTGGGGCACACATCGGCGTAGACTGAGAAAATGTGGAAGATATGTCGACATTTGTATGTTGGTAGCCAGCTGGAAGATATCGTTCGCCAAATTTTAACGACCATAACGAGCTATTGGCTCAATGGTTTGTTATTGAGTAGACTGAGGTGAAATGAATGCTCTTTGATGTAAACCAGATAAAGGCGGCTTTCTGAATCATTTGCGAAGCCGGCATCACCTTCAAAATGTTGTGTAATAAACGGGATTATGCGTCGATAAGAAAGAGAACAGGAGCTATGACAGAACCTTGAGGTACCCTTAAGTTAACAATCGCGCGATCCCTTCCAATACATCATCAACCTTTACTTTTTGTGGCATATTTTTTTAGGTTAGATCGCCACCAAACGTGAAGTCCTGTATTTTTGTAGAATGTGGTGAACCAAGGTCTACGCCTTTGAGAGGAACCTCTAGGCCGCGATTTAGAGGAACATCTTGAATAGGAACTAGAAACTCCTTTCCAAAACTCACAAGCACAATCGTATTTGAAAACAAAAACAGTTCGTCTACTTCAAACGCGACTTTGACTTGTTTTTCGAAAGAAAAAGTCCACGCGTTCCCATTTTTTTGCTTTACCAAGCTTCCAACTGGTAATTTCGCTTAGAAACTTCACCCCGGCTTACGTGCTCTTCATATTCTCTTATCACTACTTTCCCACACCGATCACTTCAGTTTTTATTTGAAAATACAAACGTCATGCCGACGAATTGAGAATTGAACGCAACAGCTTTGAGGTCTATCTATAAACTAACTCTATCCGACAAAGTTGCCGGCGTATGAAGCAAATTCAATCCGAAAGATCAAACGTGGTCTATCAACGCAGTTAAACGCCTTAGCCTTCAAAGTTCGACCGCACAAAGTTTCTGCAAACTTGAGCCCTCATTTGAATAACTAGTGAATCAGTTTCAGACATTTGGATGCTGATTCAAATTTATTCGCTTCTATTACGCGCGGTTATTTTTCCATTCAAATTGTCTTCGGTTCTTCCCGTTTGACATTCAGTAGAAGCGAGGGCATAACTGATAAGTCTGGTTCCGTGACTAATAGCATATCGTCGTCGTCGTCCGCCATGCTTTATAAAAACTGAACAATGACTCAATTGAGTTCGGTTCGCATATGTTTACAACTTTCAGGCGCGCAATTGCTCGCACTAATTCAATTTATACCAACGGAATGGACTCGAAGTCGGTTTCTGATGGATTATTCAAAAGAAAAACTGTCTTTAAACTTACCGAGTGCAATAAATGCGGCCATTAACGTAATCCACTTAATTATAGAGTATCCCATGTTGACGGTGATTCTTTTGTGAGTTGTGTAGTAATCCAAGGAAATTTTTCTGCACAAATGCACTTGATTTTATTGATTTTTTTCTTTTTTGTAACTTTTTTCTAAGAACTCTCTTTGTAACACTTTAGATATTTTTTTATTTTATTTTTATAACACTTCACAATTTATTGTGAGAACACTTACACACTCGATCGATGGATCTTTTACCGAAGATCGCTGTTTGCCGAATATGAACGACCCGGACGAACACGGGATTTTCGGATGATGCGGGACGCCGCGAACGCACGCGATTAAACGCGGGTTGTTGTTGCGAACTGGAACGAGAATAAAGGACAGAAAAATGTATTAGTTTTGAAAATTTTTATATTTTTACGGAGTTTGAAAAGAGTCGAAAGCTTCTACGCAGCTTGTTGATTGAGGTGTTTTGAATGTTTTTTTTGAACAAAGTAGATCATTTTTACAGAATGGCTATACAGTAAGACCCGCTTAATGCCGAATTCACAATGTCGCGTTAACGCGCGCGTGTGTTGACAGATTATGTAGAAACAAAGCGTTCATATGCTGCCACACAAAATACAACTTCAGGCGTTTAGATTGTAAATATCGTAAAGTTCAACGCGACGCCTGAGTAGACCTACTCTCACGCGCGTTTGACATTCAAATATTAAAAAAATATAAAAATCGTGAAAACATGGAGAATTTTTAAGAACATTTAATCAAAAATATTATTGACTCACTTGCAGACTTGTGCATAATTTTTTGTTTGACAGTTTGCAGAAGTGCTCGCATTTCATTCAAGGTTTCACTTGCACTTGTTTGATTTGAGGACGTAGGGTGTGCCCTTCTTAGTTGCAGCGGCATAGATCCACAAATGTTTAGTTTTAAGAACTACCTATCTGCTTTTCCAGTGCCAATTAATTAAAATAAAAAAAATAAAGTGCCCACTGAGAAGTGTCAGCTAATTTTCACGCCTGTCAAAAACCCTGCACAACCCTGAAAATTCGGCTTCTATATCGAACGCAAAATGTTGCAAGTTTTTGACAAATATTTATCTTTTGGTAACACTTTTTTCCGATTATTGTTAAAAGTGAGTGAACTCAATTCAGAATTTGAGTTTGCCATAATGCAAGTAGTTGATAAAAGCGTTCGGAATATAGATGATGAGTTTCAAAATGAATAACAGCAAGCGAAATGACAGCAAACTCAGCACTGAATTCTTGCCCCGACAAATTAACTGGGATCAGTTCAGGGCACAACTGGCGTACCCTAGAAGTCATGTCAAACATAGGTTTTCAGTACCAGGGCGAGTTCAGTGCTATATCGAACGCATTAGGGTCAAACCAGTGCGCAATATTGTGCACTAGGGCCCACGTCAAACAAACCTATAGTGTGTGGAAAAAAAATATTAATCATTGGCCTTGTATCCACATTAAGGTTATTCTTTGCTTTGTTATACGGTTATATTAAGATTTTCGGCGAATTTGTTTCCAATTCGTTCACAAACATTTCAGCTATAAGAAAAAAGGGAGTAAACTTGAAATTTGAATTCTACTCTAATTTTGAGTACATTAGTTAAAAATAAACCGCACTTTAAATCTGTCATGTCCTACTCTCTCAACGCGCATTCGCTTCAAAGCAGCATTTCGTTTTACAAAATTGTTGCTCGAGTGCTTTGGCATTTAAAATCGTAAAGTTTCAATAAAGCGTGTCAAAGCGCGCATACGCTCGCACGCGTCCAACGCGACATTGGCCGCGTTCCACTGCCCGCTAGATGACTAGTGGCATGTCAAACTACATATAAAAAAAAATGCACATTTTACCATTTGTGCTAGACGACTAGCACTTTTTGTGAAATATCCCTTTCAGGGAAATTTCTCAATGTAGCGCAAAAATACCCGCTGCATTCAGAGAAAAAACAAAAAAAAACGACCTGTCAAAGGAAATCGTTCAAACGTTTACAAAATAAAAATAAACACGAAGTCGAGCAAGCGTAATTGTGAGAAAATTGTTAATAAAGCGAGTAAAATAGCCATTCGGATATTGTTTTTATAATATATTAGCGTGTTTTTTTGAGCTTCCTTCTCAGCAAAGCAAAGTAAAGTACGATTTTCAGCACACAAATTAAAAAAACTACTGCGAGTCTCGAAGTGTCAAGAGCGTCACCGCCACCTCTCGAGAACGTCTGACAAACATCCGAGAGTATAACTGTCATGAAAGAGCTTCTCAATTGGCCGTTTGGACTCGGCATAAAATTGTAGATCCCTTCCATTCGTCCCAAAAATAAAAACTCACACAAGACGAATGGTCGTGAGAAGCTAGGCCTAGGGTCCCTACGGACCTGTTGCGCCAATTATTTATTTTCATTTGTTTAACCATTTTCAAATGAACTGGAAAATGGAACGATTTGACGCAAATCTATGGTGAACAAACACTCATTGGTTATCACTGATTTGTAATCATCGGTTAAACTAAATACATGGTAACCTAACCAAGGATTTCACCAACTGTGAACAGACCGGCCCTAAGTGTTTTAATTTTAACGTTGATTAGTAGCTCCATACATAGCTATACCGTATACGGAATAGGTACTGCTTTGTACCGCTTTTTGTCTTCCAACGACAGCCCTGATGCAGAGTCCGGATAAGTGAAAATAAAAAGTCACCTAATCAGGTTTAAATATTCCATTAAGCGTTAATTTAGAGCTAGAAGAAATTGTACCTATTTATATTTTGGATTAGCCTGCAAAATAAACGCTTGTGACTTATCAGAAATTCAAAAGTAATTTTTCTCGAAAATATTTTTCAGCAAATATTTTGTTCTGTTCGATTCAACATTTTTTTTTTCACTTAAGCTTAGTATCCTGCTCGCGCTAAATTTTAGCGTCCCTAGTCTCCACTTTGTTTCTCCACACCAAAGATAAATGCTCGCTAAATAATTATTTTGTATTTTGGTTTTTCGTTTTTTTTTTATTTATCACGCTAACGTTCTCTGCGGTTTCCTCCGAAAAATCCATAATAATAACACAAACTTTTCCCTCCTTTTTCTTCTGTCAACATTTATCTTCGATTTAATGTACCGGACATTTAGCTAAATTAGTGGAGACTTGTCATCGTCCCATCAATATGGTGTTAAGAATTTAGCGAGCGAACAGGATACTGCTTTGCTAAACTGCCTCGCTAAATTTTATCTTTGTAGACATTTTTGTATGGGAGATAAAATTTAGCGCGAGCAAGATACTTAGCTTTAAGAGAGTTTTTTTCAATGAAAAATATAACATATAACTGAAAATATATTTCAGGTATCCAGAGTGTTTTATAGGTAATTGGTCGACAAAGTGTTTCAGATAAGCGGGTTTTACTGTACTATCATGAATTGAATACCATTCCCATGAACTACACCCCATAACAAGGAATGAAAGACACTTTGTCAGATAGGGAGATAGTGGAATAGAAGACACAAGCAAATCGTATGGTAAAGTCGAAGCGGATCGCTGAATACTGCTGAATCCAATTCTTGACGTATAATGACAACTGAGATTCAAGCGATTTTTTCCGCGAGTTTTGTATACTTTGGCGCTAATAAAATACTAATTATTATAAAATTGTTAAGCAGTTGGCATTTTCATTTTTCTCAGCCTTTTTTCTTCTTGGATTTACGACAAAGTTGAACCAGTATAATCTAATTTAAAAAACACATGTCGCCTTTTGTATACCCACTTAAAAGCTACCTACCTCGCTGGACATGAATGACAGTATCTATAGCTCATTTGAATATGTGGCCTATTTTATTGAACACCTATCTCAGAGAAGTATGGCAAACTATAGAGAAGACGAATGCCCAATAAAACAGTTCAGAGTGGCATCTGTTATAAAGTGGCATAAACTGGTATATTTTGTATTGACTTTTAGTTTGATTCGACCATTCCCTTAAAGAATATAGTGCAGAAAGCAGTTTGCCATGAAAACATCACAAAAAAGTTGTCAACATCAACTGCTGCTGTCAAAGCACGACCATTTTTTCGTCGTAGAGGATGGCTCAAATTTCATTAATCGGTAGTTCGAGTATTTTGCTGTCTACTACTTTTCCACTGTTTGCCTTTTCTTTACTTAATCCTTTCCAATTTAAATTGTACTTAGACACACCCTTGAACTGGGTAAAATTACTTGAAAGTTCACTCTATCCAAAGAACCCTCCTTCAGCAACATTGAGCCATCCCCCCGATTCAAAAATTAATGTTCCAAGACATTTTCAGAATAGTTTCAGGTGTCACTTGAACAGTAAACAACTTTGTTCATTTGAGCATTTAATCAAGTAATTTGAATAGTGTTTTCAATGACAAGTTTCCGCCCTTCGTTGTGTAAAATGTTTTTTTCTCTGTATCAGAGTACATTTCGCATGTAATCTGTTTCGATTATCGATTTGAAGAAGTTTAGCTGGCTTCTTTGGGAAAAGGATTATCCGCCATAGCAAGGTGAGTTGCAGGCCATGTTCTTCGACGTGTCCCAAACTAACCAAGTATCTGTCTCAAGTAACTTACAAAACATTTTCTACTGCACTTTTGACAGCTAGTGGCGTGAATTGTCAAAGAAAGCATCACTTCTGTCAAAGTCAGCATTTTGTAAGCACACCCGGTTTTTGACAAACCAGAACCTCTTCTATTCAAAGAGCAAATTGACGGTTATGTGTCATGCGATGTTTCACATCGACGAGCACATTCACATTTTATCAATTTTATTTTCATTCATCCTGTCTATCATCATTTAGCGAGCATTATTCTCCCTCTGAAACCGAATAAATTTAAACGATAAATTCTCGCAACGGCGCTGGTTTGTTTTTTTAATTAAGGGTTCCCTTTCCCTCCATCCAGAGCCACAAAAAAAAAGAAGAAGAGAGGAACAAAAAATCGACGCCATCACTAAAAACTGCTCCTCTCCTATGCTGAATGGAACTAAAACCTCGTTGCCTTTCTCGAATGTGAAAATGTGATATGTGAATCAAAGTTAGAGAGAGAGGGAACACATGTTTGATTTGAGGGGTTGTTTGCAATACTCAGATGACAGATGGCTTACAGATATTGCTCACCTGATGACTCATTTATGATTGAATGGGTTCAAATGTAAGCAACTTGCTGTCTTCTTGGAATAACGCTTCTTAATAAAACGCTGCTCCTTTAAGCTAATTGTTATCCATCCCCAATCTCCACGCTCCCGTTGTTAGAATTGATCTAAGACATTAAGCGGAAGTCACGAAATGAATCTTGTCTGCCAAGGCCAACGGCTCAGTCTGGCAGCCTTCTCTCTTCTCGGGCCTGCTGACGCAACGCACACGCATTGTGTTTGGATGGGCATACTTCAGAGGTCGTTGATGCACGAGTAGGAAAGGAATACCAACAACATGAATTCCTTCCGCACTTAGACGACGAAAGGAATCGCATGAGTACGGGCTCTTGAGTAATTTAAATTAATTACAAACCACACAAGAATTCCACTGAAACGATGTACTAACGTAATTGAGCTAAAAATATACCCCTACGTCTACATAGCGCTTAATCAAAGCCATGAAAACCGGTATCGGAATATGCCTACCGCTACTCGAAACGTGCGCGGTTGCTGTGCATTTAAGCATGCGAGTCTGCTAGAGGGATGAAATTTGTCCTCCCTCGTTATTGGTATTAGTATTGTAATATTGTTTGACAGATAGATTGAATTACTACTGCACATTTTTTTTGCTGTTCGTTGTGTGTGAGTTGTTTTCCACTTCGTTAACATCTTAAGGGGGATAAAGTGTCCTTGGGGGACTGTTTTTTCTGTTGGAAATTAATGCATTTTTTTGTCATTGACAGAGACACAATTTTGAAGTGAAATTTATTGTGAACGGGTTAGCTACATCAAATTTTAGTAGGGCGGTTCAAAAATCTTATTTACTAAATCTGACAGCAGGTTGACATTTGAATTTGGGAACAGTTTTCACAGTTGACTTTTATATGGAGAAGTGTAGGTAACAATTCAGTCAAGAATTTCACGGCGGAGTACATACTAAGTTGACATTTGAATTGAATTCCTTGGCTGACGACGACGAAGAAAACGTGACGCTACCGACCAATCTAGTTTTTTCCTTCTACATTTAACAAATCCAGTCGACTGTCAAATGTGAATTGATTAAAATCTCCTGTCATCAATTTATAAACAGATATTGCAGCTTTTTCTAATGCAATCTCCTGTCAATCGTAATCATTGACCAGTTCAAACTGTCAGTTGCTACTTACTACCCAATTAGGGACGTTCGGATTTCTAGTTTACTAAGTCTGACAACTGACTGATTTGATGTATTTCAGTTTTTACAGGCGTATATTGGTCATGTGTTTCATTTGACGTTTATGGAGGGGTAACCGACAAGAAAATGCTGCCTGCATTCCTACTCAGTTGACATTTTGAAGTGTCAAAATTCAAAATAAACCAGAAGAATATAAAAACAATCGAAGTTGACGCGTTCGTATACCTAATCCAGACAAATCTAGTTGACGTTTCAAATGCCCGATAGCCCCCAATGCCAAAGCTGTCAGTTTTTTTCTGCACCGTTTTTTTTCTTTTGTAAAAAGCACTGAAAACATCTTGCAAAATGGAACTCATAAGTGGTAACAGGGTTCGCTCGAATTCGAATTGCTGTTAAACCAAAAGTCGGAATATTTTTGACATAAGAGGGGTTTGGCAGACCGGATTCAACAACCTCTCCCTCAGTCTTCTTTTTCGAAATCACATGAGCGCACCTTAAAATTTAGTAAATCGGACCCCGAAAGAATCGCTTCGCAACGAAACGGGTTGGTCACTGGCCAAGCATTAAAAAAAATGTATTATAATCCTTACATCGTAAAAATGAATTATTTCAATATGCAGGATAACAACCCCTAGCTGGGAACATAAAAACACACCCTCCTTCAAAATAATGCTCAATATTATGCTAAGTTCCATGCTCCAGACAAAGGAAAACAAAGTTTCTTTTTTTTTTGTTCTTCCTAAGCCAACTTTGGCGCAAGCTAAAAAAGGGTCGCTACTAGCTCAAATAAAAAAAGAAAAAACAAACCTCCACCAACTTCAGGCACGCGAAAGTGGGTCAAGCGTTTTTAGAAATAAGCGCTCAGAAGCGGGAGGGCGATGCATGTAGACAAAACCTACCGGAGGTACACTTTCCAGTTCGCTGACTGGAGAGAAGGGTGGTTTTTGGTCGCCCCTCGTCCCCTCTCATTATCATGTGCTAAGACAACAGTCGAGAGAAAAAGTCAACAAACGGCAAATGCAAACACTAGCCGAGAGAGGAGTGAAGCGAATATGCCAGGCAAACAGTGCCAGTTGAGACAGGTTTTTTTTTGTAATTAAGGTTGCAGTTTGAGTGGTGGATTTGATGGCTTTTGGTATAAATTAGTGTTCCACGGAACAAATATCGATTGGGTCCACCAAGGCAGGGTGTACCAGAAAGATAAATACCATACGGAACTCGTCGCATTATCCTGCGGATATTTAGACGTAAAACAACGAAAACAAATCAAACTTTCTAATTATAAGGACGCATAAATCACGCATACAATAATCATCACCCACTTCCTTCACCCAAGTGTGAACTGAAATGAAACGAGTCTTCTTTGTGATACGAAGAAGCAGCGGTATCTCTTCGAAATAATATTCATCGCCTTTGGTTTGGCTATAAATAGCGTGCACACAAAAAGCCGAAAGACAAAGCAAAACAAAGATACTTCACAGTAAGAGGATTCGAAGAGAAAAAAAAGGGATCATGCCCTTGATGGTTAAAGTGTACGACATAGGCATATACAATTGCGTGCTGAGTGGATAGATTCTTTTGGATATTTCCTGAGAACAAGGGCGAGGAAGGGAGACATTTAGAAAGACTCTTAATTATATGTTGAACGTATTATTGCTTTGCGTTGGATCTCGGAATCTAATTTTGAATTTTCGGGACGTTAGTGGATGAAAGCAATTACTTTTCCTATGCGTTTGCTTGAACAGATGCACGTTTGCGGAACGATCTGATTTGAACCTTAATAATTATTTTAAACAAGACGCATTTCGTTTTTTATTTAATCGCAGAGGAACTAGACTCGACTTGGTTGAGGCAGCTTCTCAGGCTCATATTTTTAGGCGCCTGAAGAAACTTCTGTTGGAACAATGGATTCATAACTGAGTGTGGAATTGTCCAGCTTTGTATAGTCATTAACCACGCTATCGACTAGAGATCGGTTAGTGTTGCATGTTTAGTCGCTCTTCTTTTCATTAAAAAAAAAGTCTGTGTAGGTATAGTTACCGAAGGAGTAAGTCCGATCCCACAGTCACCTTTAAGTAACAACCCTTTGCTTTATCTAAGGCCTGTTTTAACCAACCAACCACTTGGTTAGGCTTTCGACGCGTTTTTAACTCAACAAAAACGTTTCTTCGTTTCTTCTTAGGCAAAAGCTTTCTACAGCCACAGCGAATCATACACCCAAAAAAATTTCCACTGTAGATTTTGCATGTGGCAGTCAAATTTACAATAAGTTGTAAGGGGTCCGCCAAATAACTTCTTTTTTTTTTGAAAATGCTATAAAAAAAACTACTGAATATTTTCTCAAATTTATTTTTTTATTTGAAGTACAATCCTTCCGGTTAATAATGGAAAATAATTTCATTCAAATGGCTGCCTCGGCTGGGCATGCAGTAGCCTACACGATCGGTCCAATTTTTAAGCACATTATCGATTGTGGGCAGCTGTATTTCACCAATGGCTTCGCGAATATTGTCCTTTAAAGCGTCAATTGTCTCTGGCATGTCGGCGTAACACTTATCCTTTACGGCACCCCACAAATAATAGTCCAACGGTGTCAAATCGCAGCTCCGCGGTGGCCAAACGACATCAGCTCTGCGGCTGATAATGCGATCTTCAAAAACAGGGCGCAGAACATCGAGTGTAGCTTTGGCTGTGTGGCACGTAGCGCCGTCCTGTTGAAACCAAATGTTGCCAATATCCTCCTCTTCCATTTTTGTGAACAAAAATTCGTTCAACATGGCCCGATAACGATCGCCATTGACTGTAACGGCCCCTCCTTGCTCATTTTCGAAGAAAAATGGCCCAATTATGCCTCTGGACCAAAATTTGAGTTTTCTCGGGTGTACGCACTGTTTTTTTGGCTTTTCACGCTTTGGTTTATCGATGAGGATGCCAGTTTCTTTCACTTTTCTCACAAGATAACGAACATACGGAGCTGACGGTGCTTCTCTTCTTCCAAAATCCGTACGCAATTTTCGCACACATTCTGCAACATTACCATGATTTTCAAAGTAATGTCGCAATATTTCCCAGCGTTGTTCAGGCGTATACACAACCGTATTCGTTCAGCGGAAGGATAAAACTAATTATCTGTCAAATCAGAGTGTTACCATTCGCGAAATAAGCACTAGTTGAAAAAAAAAAGTTAGATGGCGGACCCTTCATATTGTTTTAAAAAAAAAATAAAGCTAGAAAGTTATCGAAGGTTTTTTGAATTTTCTTTACTTTTTGTCCAAAGCGACATCTTTTCGTTCTTTAGTTTTGGCCAACACTGTATATCCACTTAGGAGCTATCTAGAGGTCTGTTTTATTGAACACCTAACTGCCCGCTGAAGGTTCTACTTTACTTTGCTTCGCTTTCTGTCAAGGTTTCAGTCCGATTTGTCAAGGAAATGAGTTTGAACTTTGGCTGTGCCCGGTCTGTGATTGTGCTAAGAGTGTTGTAAATTGTTTTAATTTCTCTACGTATCGCCGCAATTGTTTATTCCTTACGCCTCCAAAAGTTCCATCGGCTTACGTGTTTCAATAAATCATAACGTCACTTGGTATGTCTTCCACTTCCCACACCACAATTAAAACAAATATTGATATCCATACACCTATTCAAGTACAAAAATACTACCTATGCATACCTACTTAGAAAGTAGTTTGGTGCCTATGCATCCCTTCTCCGACCCACACTTCTGCGAACATACTGGGAGCAGGCGCTAAACAAAAACACCCGTAGACTCCTCATCAATAGCGATGAATTATCTCTCGGTTCTGGCCTGCAGAAAGCACTAATGAAATGCCCTTAAATCATCAACAACAACAAGGAAAAACTACCACCAACCACTATCCCATCCATCGCTCAGGGTGAACATCCTTTCAGACTCGAACTCGAACGACACAAAATAGAAGAAAACAGAAAACACCACCTCGCCATCTTTTTCCTAGCACAAAGGGATGATGATGATACTCATACTGGCACTGGTACTGGTACATCTGGGATACTTTACGCTCTAGACAGAACTAACTATACTCGCAAATTACATCCTTGGTATAGTAAATCGCACAAGTGCGAAAGGGACATCCACACAAATCTACACCCAATTTAGATCCTGCGCAAATGCAAAACGCAATCGACAATGAAACACCCGATTTTCATTTAAACATTTTTCAATTAAAATTCACAAAAATCCTCGAATCCATCCCGAAAACACATCCCCTAGGATGTCATCCTTTGATTGAGCGCACCATTGCCGTAGACGTTTCCAGGGAAAAAACGATTTTTTTCAATCTAAAAAAGTGACCCACCCACAGGACGTTTTGCGAGATGAAAAAAAAAAACCCCAAACACATGTACACACCCAAAGTTAGTTACCAAGCCTACCACCGAGGATAGTTATTTTTTCTGCGAAAAATCAATAAATTCTTGATTTTTTGCACAAAACAATTACTAATAGTACAATGCCGCAGAGTTAATCGGCAGAAAAGTGGCCGAAAACGGCGTCGTAAGTGTTCCGCTATTGATTATGCAAATGGATGGGCTGCGGCGATCAAAAGTCTGATGGGTTTTTTTTTTCTTTTTGCATTTAGGGTGGCGACGGTTCTTTTTTGTTCCTATTCCTTACGCCTTACCGTGGAAAAACTGCTAGTATCCAAAGGTATTCTGGTTGTTGTATAATCCACAATTATATCCAAAGTGTAATCCAAATACTAATAGATGGATGGTGAATTTAATTTTTTTTTATGAATAATTTATCCACAAGGGTGGTTTTTTAACACTTGAGTGTACACGAACCGGAAGAATAAATTCGCGTGCGAATTTACCTCAAACAAAACTGCCCGACGACGCCTCGACGATGACTGAGAGGGAAAATCTTGCACAAATATATTCGATGCTACTGTCAGAGAAATGTGACAGTCGAACTGGTTTCCCCTGCGCGCGAAGGGGAAACTTGATTCTCTTAAATTTGTTGAGTTATGTAGAGAGGACTTTTTGGTTTTTGTTTTGATCGGAACTTTCGCTCTTTCGTCTGTTTTAGGACAAGTGTTTTGGCGGCAAATGAAAGGGAAGGCTTTTGTTAGTGTAATGTTAACTAAAATAATTAGGTAGCAGTTACTGTTGGAGTTTTAAGAAGGATTGCATCTTCGAAATGGATGGAAAACACATGTTCGCCGATTTCTAATGTAGGAATAATGAGTTTCAAATAAATGGTGTCTTATAGGAATGAGGGGTAACTGTAGAGTTGTCGTGCGTCAGTGAGTGTTAAATAAAATAGCAAAAATTAAGTCAGCGAGAATGATATGCTACGAATCAGTTTTTAGCTGAGATTACCATGATGCTTTTCATATCAAATTTTAAATTTTGACATGCCGACGTCATTACGACGAAAATTGTCCTAAATTTGTCACTACGTGCTATCGCCTGTCAAGCGTGTGGTCAAGCGGGCTGTCACAGCGCACTCTCACGAAAGACACACGAGTAAGAACCGAATTGTCGAATTTTTATGACGTCGGCATGTCAAAATTTGACGAAATATGACAAGTGTAATCGTAGCTTAATTTCTCGTGATTCAATCAACGGTGTTGTCAACATCCAGCATGGCAAGATCTAGTTCCGTGAGGGTTGTAGAGTTCCCTCGACCAAGTTTTTACTTTTAGCAAAATTTAGCTTTCAAAATGATCTCAAGAATTTGCTTTTGGAAATTAAGCTCCTTGTCGCATGTTACCACCATGACTGTCAATAAATTTTAACGAAAGGGATAAATTGATCATGAAGAAGGTAAATTCGAGGAGATTCGTAGCGCAATTGCGTAAGAAGGTATTAGATTCGAATTCTCGAAGTGTCAAGTAGAGCGTAGTTGTTGTAATTGCGTGCTGAGAACGAAGCTCAACAATCAGGCCTATTAATGTAGTTCCGGGAGAGCCCGGAATCGAAAAAATCAAAAAAAAAAAATGGCACAACAAATACTCTTCTGGTGATTCGGAGAAGAGAATTTCGCTTCTCGATTTGAACGAAGTCAGAATCAGAATCCACTCAAGAAGCACTCACACAAGTGTAATTTATGTATTTTATTCAAGTCAGCTGACAGCAACCGTAGATTATTTTTTGGCATTTCACCAATACTATTGTGGATTCTTTCAGAAGCTGTTTTGTTGTTACATTGGATTTCAGAAAGAGTAGATCCCCGAGTGAAACCAATGGAAAACGACATTACTAAACAAGATACTTGAACGTCCCCAATGTCAACTGAATAAGCTCTTCAAGTGACTGTCAGATTTACTAAACTAGATAGGTACTTTTGGCGTTTTCGATTGAAGAAAATAATTGCCCTTTCTATGAAAAGAGCAAATATGCTCCTTCAATGTATTCTATGTTTTTCCAGGTCAATTCTTAACACAACAGAAGTGTCCGTTAATTGTCCCCACTTATTTGACGTTGACTTATATCGTTTTCCATTGGGACAAAAAATCAATCTTTTTTTTGGTTCGGAAAACGACACAAGTCTTATAGATCTCTTACTAGATGTATTTCGGTTTTGATTGGGGGAAATCGGTCATTATGGGCAGCTGTTTCAGTTGACGTTTATGGACGGGTAGCCAACGAATCAAGAAATTCGTGACTGAGTACCAAGTTGACAGTTCGCATATATAGCTGACGTAGGAAAAGTGACGTTCCCGACCAATCTAGTTTTTGCGCCATTACTGGAGTAGTAGCAGATGAATTTGTTCAAGAAATTCCTGACTGAATACTAAACTGACAGTTGGCATATGTGGCTGACGTAGGAAAAGTGATGTTTCGTTGAGGTTTAGTTCTTCATCAAGGTTCATCTAGTCCCGACCGATCGATCAAAAAATTATTGGGGTTTTGAATGGGCGTATGGCTCTCTCCGACTGCATCTGTCAAAATGTTGACTACTATAATGAAGTTAGATCAAATTTCATTAAATCGTCGTTTCCATAGTGTGTCGTCTGTTAAACTCTTTATAAATAAAAACTCATGCATGATTTATGTAATTATCTAAAACATTGATTTTATATTGAGTATATAGAATATTTTATGAATGCTTACAATATTTTTATTATATTATTTTGCATTTGTATACGACTACCTTAATAGAAAAGAATCAAAATTAAGAATGTTTTTGAGTAGCCCTTAAAAAACAAGGAATAGGTAAACTTAACGTGTTCAAATTCAAATGTTATTCTCTTATAACAAACATAAGTACCTACTAATGAAAGAGAAACAAGTATGGCTTGTGCATAATGAACTTCAAAATAGGTAAACTTATCAACTAATTATATATCACTCAACTTAAGTATGTTTCAACTACTATTATTTTATAATAAAATATTCTATGAATATTACTTCTATACATAATGGAAGAAAGAGTTTATTGAGAGGAATTTTGAGAGAACAAAATATTCCTTAAATATGCGAGACATTGGGCAAAGTTATTACTTTCATTTGGCAAATTTGAGAAATCATAAGAATACTTTTTTTTATGGTTCAAGTGTCAAACAGATAGCAGTGCCAACGCCCGGTCGGGGTTATTATTGAGTAGGAAAATTGGTGCAGCTGACGTTTGCAGTGTTATTTGTTTGAGTGTTTTGAGGGCGGAGAAATGCATCGGATGGTTTAGCTAATAGACACTCTGTTGGTGTATTTATTCATTACCACTCTGAACTGTTTGCAACATAAAAATGTCTCATAAACACCCCGTGACAACAGGAGCACTTACGACGACATAAACCTTGTACCTTCGGATCGCCTTACAGAATACCATTTATTTCCCAGCCCGATGCATTGGTCAAACCCACGTGAGTGTAGATATCTTTTATGTTTCGCTACTAAGCTTGCAGGGGAAGCCTTCTTCAGTTCTGAGCGCTTGTGTCTTTTGTTTAGCAATTTCCTCGCTGAATTTCATTTCCGAGTAAATGTTGGATTACTTTATAAATATTTGTTTTGTATTTTCTTGAGTATTCTAAGATTAGTATTTCTACGATAGATTAAAAGAGAAATAAGTTCCGAGTATTTTGTGTGAGAAAATGTACAGTAAAAGAAAGGTAAACACTATTTCTAGTTCTTTCGAGACGAATCCTGAATAATAATCTTATTCTTCTGTCGGGTGACCTTGGTTGAAGGTGGGGCGGACAATAGCCGCCTTAGGTTCTCCTGCGGTATCGCCGCTTGTTCGGGCTGAGCTTTCTTCTTGTCGTTCGCAGCACTGGTGGATGCTACAGCGCCACTGCTGCCAGCGTGGTACCTCGTGAGCACTTGGAATTTGGCAAACAACTTGTTTTTGGTCTCCCTCTCCTTTTCTTTGATTTTATCCAGTGGCTTGTACTTGGTCAGCGCATCGGGTAGGGGGCATATTTCCATGTCGCCCGCCTTCGGTTTTAGCAAGCTTTTGTTGGCCTGCTTGTAGAAGTCCATATCGAAGTCGGATTCAGCTGAATACGTCGATGGACTGGAGGGACTCGGAGGATGATGATGGGGGTGATGGGTGAGGGCAGCGGCTGCCGCTGCTGGGTGTATGAATCGGTCGTTGAAACTTGAACTGGCACTGGTCTCTTCGGCCAAGTGGCGGAGCATGAGCGTGAGTTTGGTTTCATGTTGCCGCTGCAGGAGGACGGCGTTGCGTTCACCTTCTAGTCTAGCCTGACGAACGGCATTGCTGAGGACACGCTCTTTCCATTCCCAGGCGTCCTTCTCGCGTTCCAAATTCATCAGTTGAATTTCGAGTTTTCGGCTGGAGTCACGCAGATCGATCACTTTTGTAAAGTACTTGTAGAGAAGAGTTCGCATCTCTTCTGGTGAGAGTTTGTTTAAACGCGCCATCAGCATTTGTTCGCCTTTTTCGCGTTGCAGCCTCTCACTAGTGTCGATAGATTTGCGGCCGCAAATCAACTCGTTCTTGAACTCAATTGCGGCGTCAATCGCTTCAATTGCCTCGTCACATTCGAGGAGTTTTCTCTCCTCCTTGTGCGACAGCATTTTCTCCTTCTTTAGCTTCCTGTCCAGACTGCACCGCTGCTCGAGAAGGTGATCTCTGGTGCGGCGCAAATTACGGATTTCGTGTCGGAGCGACTCCTTTTCCTCGCCCTCGCCAAAGTGTTCCAAATTATCAGACTTCTCCTTGAGCACATGATCCAGGTGCGAGATCCTCGCCTGCACATCCTTCAAATTCTTTCCCTTCTCCTCGACAGCAGTCTGTTTGGTGTTCTCCTTCTCTTTAATCGCTTTTAGCTCATTTTCAAGTTGCTCCTTGAGTTTTTTCTCCTTTTTCATTTTCTTCTGCAAGTCGTCAACTAGACGCTTGGATTCCTGAACAGACTGCTGCAGCTTCTTCACCTTCTGTCCGCTTTCGCCGGCAATGTGCTTAATAGAAGCCAGATCCTGGAGCCTTTGTTCGATGTGCGAGGTGAGAGCCTTCAAACGTTCGATATCTGATTTGTCCTTGCCACTGACCACCGCCTTGGACAGTTGTTTCTTGGTCTTCTCGTACTCGCCCTCAAGTTTACCCTTTTTCTTGTTGAATCGATGTTTGGCCGTGGTCCGGGTGTCGTTGTTCTTCACCAGCTCCATGATGATGTTCTGCTTCAGCGAGATTGTGTGTTCGACTTCCTTGATTTGCCTCTGCTTAGCTTCGATGTCTGTGACGATTTTACGAAGCTTCTTCTGAATCGTTTCGACAGGCGAATTGATTGCCGCACGCATTGGATGGTTGAGATCGGTTGAGCTGTCGAGGAAATCATCCTGAGATTTTGTCACTTGCTCGCGCGAAGCTACTCGATTGAGCATGGCGATTTCGGCACTGCTCAGACTGGCGCCGGGCTGAATGGATCGACGGCGACCTGTGGGGAGTTACGTTTATTAAATAGTATATAAAGAAATAGCAAGAAGGAATGATTAAAAGAGTGTTGGCTGTAATGCTTACCTCCCAAAGAGGAAGATGCCCTTCGTTCGTCTTGGCGGAAACTCTCGTTGCTCTCCATAACAGCCTTGGGTTGGTTTTTAATGAATTCCTTGTACTTGTCATTCACTAGACTATCAGTCTTAATTTTGAGCTCATCCATTAGAGATTCGAGTTTCTCTGCGAGGTCCGGACGCTGCGATTCAGAGTCACTTTCATTGTCCGAGTTCTGCTGACACGAAGTTTCTGGTTCACTGACAGTTTCTTCGGGCTCCTCGGCTTCTTGTATCGGTACCAATTGCTTTTGCGAGCGTACAACTTCACTGGAACTCAGGCACTCCTCACATTCTTGCTTGAGGAAGAGCCATTCTTCGATTTGTTCTTTGTCCAACTCGGAGATTGCATTCGACGAAACAAGTCTGGAAAAAGAAAGTACATTAAAAAACTATTTCCACTCACTATGCGATTGCATACTCACTTGGCAAACAGTCCCTCTGCATTTGAGACCAATTTGAACCATTGGGAAGCGGCGAATTGCAATCCGAAGCTGTCGCCAGGGTTGCCTACCATATGCTCCGACACAACCTCCGGTGAAATCGGCGTATTGTTGTCGGAGAACGTGTTCATTATAACGTAGTTCCTCACACACTGAACCTTGAAGGCGAACTGGAGGTTGTAGATGGTTTCGTTCACATCTCGCTCGAGAGGCGACACACACAATATCAGCAGAGTTTGAGCTCTTCCCCCGAACGAGTCCTTCAGAAGAGTGGTGAGAGTTGTCTGATTGTACTGAATGTTGCCATTTCCATTGTACATCAGAACTGGATCTGTGAGTGTGGCTACAATTCGTTCGAGAGACTGCAGACCAAGATCTTTTGGAATACTTGTATGCTGGTCCATGCTGTTGAGCATGTACATGCGCTCAGTGCCACAGAGATCACTAAAGCTTGCCGTCGACAGGCGGTGCTGAATCAGACCCTCCTTCGACACCCATTGCTGCTCCAAAGTTATGGTAAACAAACTATGCGACAGCGTCTCGACGCCAGTTCGGTTATTCAAGCCGATTTCCACCCAATGGAAGACCTCGCTGACACTTGCACATGATACATTGCCCGCTTCTAGCAGATCCCTTATATCATCGTCACATATCTCAACCCACCCAACATTCACAGCAAATGTACGCTCTTGATGCGTAGCCATTTGCGTAAATAGCTCTCGAACGCATCTTTGGACTAATCCTTGCTCAGCTTCGCCGTAAACACAATCAAATCCTCGCCCAAACAGTGTATAACTCTTACCTGTTCCCCTCTGTCCATAGGTGACTACCGAAGCGTCGAACCCTTCAAGAAACAAACTCATTAGTGGGTACACAGTCTGATGATATAGCTGTGCTTGGGGGCATTCGAAGGGCAGCGAATGGGTTACCGGAAACGAATGTGGTCCAACCTGGATGACTCCGGTTGCGATACCTCCGATGCCGCCGTTCGGGCCCATCGGAATGGATTGGACGCATGGTGCTTCTTCGGTAACACAGGGATAAACACGGACGGCTACTTGTATTGGGATCTCCATGATTCAATAAATGATCTCCGAGGCTAATACCACAATCTACACATAGTTAAATGCGTACTAACAGAATCGATACACTTTTCGGATAATTTATGGATGTTTTTTTGGGTGTGCGGAAGAATTTTTTCAAGGAAATATATAAAAATTTCGCTCGGTTTTCCGATTTGGCTGTCAAATCGATAATTTTTGCGACTTATTATTACCACAACTGTGGGGAATTTAATAAATGTAAATAAATTTAGTACATTTACAAACCAAACTGTAATACGGCTGCGATGCCGGCTATATTTGGGAAATTTGTAGTCCACCGCGGGTACTTTCAAAGAGTATTATATGAAATAATGTCATGAAGCTTAGTCAATTTTGGTTATTATTATTTTTGAATAATTAATTGCAAATTTTTAAATACGAAAAACGATGCATGTTACACTTCACATACTGCAAACACATGAATACAAACAATTAAGAGATAAATTTTGACTTTTGGGTTCGATTCGAAGTGAAAAATAAAAAATCTAAAAGCAAATCCGATAATCCCATGCCTAAAAATTCAAATTTTAAATAAAATCCAAAGTAGGTAAGTAGACCTATTTCTTCTGCGGTATATATCCACCTTTAACGTATTTTTGAACCAACCCGTATTACAGTTAAAAAAATTTAACTACAACCAACTTCACTAGTCGATGAAAAAACACATTTTCCTTTGATTCACGGCGGCGGTATCGTGATTATTTTTTCGCGTTTGTTGTTTTTTTCTAGAAATAATTTAGTTTTTGGCCCATTTTCACCGCTCGTACGTCAAACAACTTTTAAACAAATAAAAAAACATGTCTAAACGAAGAATTGAAGTTGGCGAAACGTACAACAAACCAAAAAAGTAAGTTCACTTGGGCCAGCCAGTGAGAGATCCATTTGCAATTTTTTTAGTTCATCACCTCGTTGTTCAATTGTCAAACCAATAGGGCTTCCGTAAAGTACGATTTTTAAGGCAAACCATAATAAATAAATGGGAGTGGGCTATCAGAAACAGTTTTTATATATTTGAAGTGTATTTCAATAAATGTTCTTTTGTGTACACATTGTATTGTTAGAACGGAGGCTTTGTGAGACTTCACGTATAGGTGTGGGTGCCCTATTAAACATAAATCACAATCGTTTTACAAAGCGCGTGGTTACGCGACCAATTACACGGATAACTCATCTTTCGCTTTGCTTTCAGAATACCAGCAGATAACATTGTCACCGCCGGCACCAGCAATGTTGCTGCCCTGCCGAATAAGAACTCGACAATCAACCCGTACAACAAGAAAGCTTACTCGCAACGTTACTTCAATCTATTCAAGAAGCGCATTACGCTGCCCGTATTTGAATATCAAGCGGATTTCATGAGACTTCTCACCGACCATCAAAGTATCGTGTTGGTTGGTGAAACTGGATCAGGAAAAACTACACAAATCCCTCAATGGTGTGTCGAATTCGCTATATCTAGGGGCGGCAAGGCAGTGGCATGTACCCAACCCCGTCGAGTGGCAGCAATGTCTGTGGCGCAACGTGTCTCTGAAGAAATGGACGTAGTTCTTGGCGAAGAAGTTGGTTATAGCATCCGTTTCGAGGACTGTTCTTCGTCGAAGACTCTCCTTAAATACATGACAGATGGTATGTTGCTGCGTGAAGCTATGTCCGATCCCATGCTGGAATCATACAAAGTGATACTGCTCGACGAGGCTCACGAACGGACACTGGCTACAGATATTTTAATGGGCGTCCTAAAGGAGGTCATCCGGCAGCGACGGGACCTCAAACTGGTCGTCATGTCTGCTACACTTGATGCTGGTAAATTCCAGCAATACTTCGACAATGCCCCTCTGATGAACGTGCCGGGCCGCACACACCCCGTGGAGATTTTTTACACCCCCGAGCCGGAACGAGACTACCTAGAAGCTGCCATTCGCACAGTTATCCAAATACATCTCTGCGAAGACATCGAGGGCGATATTCTGATGTTCCTCACCGGTCAGGAGGAAATTGAAGAAGCCTGCAAGAGAATCAAGCGTGACGCCGACAATCTCGGACCAGAAGTCGGTGAATTGAAATGCATTCCCTTGTATTCCACGTTGCCACCGAATCTCCAGCAGAGAATTTTCGAGCCAGCACCACCGAAAAAGGCCAACGGAGCCGTTGGCCGCAAAGTGGTCGTATCAACAAATATTGCCGAAACATCGCTGACCATTGATGGCGTGGTGTTCGTGATTGATCCCGGTTTCGCCAAACAGAAGGTGTACAACCCACGTATCCGATTGGAGAGTCTACTGGTGTCGCCAATTAGTAAAGCGTCCGCACAGCAAAGAGCCGGCCGTGCTGGTCGCACAAGACCTGGCAAGTGCTTCCGTTTGTACACAGAAAAAGCGTTCAACAATGAAATGCAGGACAACACGTACGCTGAGATTCTGCGATCGAATTTAGGTACCCACTGACCGTACATCTCTTCTTTTCTGACACTAATCGGTAATTATCTCTCCGCAGGAACCGTTGTGCTTCAGCTGAAGAAACTCGGCATCGACGATTTGGTTCATTTCGATTTCATGGATCCCCCAGCACCGGAGACCTTGATGCGTGCCTTGGAATTGCTCAACTATTTAGCCGCCCTTGATGATGACGGAAATCTAACCGATCTGGGAGCTATCATGTCGGAATTCCCTCTAGATCCACAGCTGGCCAAGATGCTGATAGCCAGTTGTCAACACAACTGCTCGAACGAGATCCTATCCATAACGGCAATGTTATCGGGTGAGGCCCTTAATTTTGATTATGATTTCTTTGTTTATGTTTTATGTATTTATTGCTTTGATGGTGAAGAGGAACTTGGCCAGTAGGAAGAAAGTTGTTGGGAGTCGATTCAGTTTCGTTGCCATGCAACCAGCAACCAGAGGCACTTGTAGACCTCAACAGTGTAGAAATGTGCTTGAAAATGACTAAATCGTCAGGCAAAGACCGCTTGTCGATTGTCCTGGCAATGCTTGCGCTGATGATGAGGCCCTCTTTCATTTGTGCGTGGCACTGAGCTTCTCTCCAAGCACGTCTTGGCAGTTCTGGCATACTCGCAAGCCTTTCAAAGTTGGTTGGTTCCGCACTGTTCATCCCCTAACCTTAAACTTTGACTCGGGGAAATTTAAAGTGCTGTACATGCGCCCCTATGAATAGAGCAATCCCTTTTAGGAGCAGCGCCTATTACTTGGCCTCACATAACCACCGTCCTTGACATGGCCCCTTACAAACTGGCAACAGCATTTTTGACACTATGCGGTCACAAGCTTCCACTCATCCTTCCATCATTGCGTAAGTAGAAATTCCAATCTGAAAATCAAGCTGTATGCATACAAAGAATGCTGCTGTAGAATCTACACGTTTTTTCGAGCAGCATAACGTTTCATGTGCGATTTCCACGCCCACTACATGCGAGTGATTTTCATTTTGAATCAAATAAGCCCAGCTTTCTCATAACACTTGATTCTCGGTGAAAACAGCACGTAGTGGTGTACAATTTAAGTCAACACCAATCTATTGCGTTGTAAGCAGTAAACATTTAAATAAAAAAAAAAAAAATTGTTGTTAGCCTCATCGCACATGAAACTGAACAAAACCATAGCCCCTAGGTGTCTTTACTACTCTTCCTTCATAAACACACACAAACCAATCCAAAAAATGACAAATCAACTATATTTGTGGGACGTAAATGTGCCCCAAAAAAATGTATTTAGTCCCTCAGTGTTTCGTTCGACCAAATGAGGCCAAAAAGGCGGCTGACGAGGCCAAAATGCGTTTCGCCCATATCGATGGAGATCATCTGACATTGCTGAACGTGTATCACGCATTCAAACAGAGTAAGTACGGCCCCCATTCTCACAAAGTGATTTTCCCTAACGAAAGATGTGTCTTTTTTTTTTGTTGTCAACTAGGTAACGAGGATCCCAACTGGTGTTACGAGAACTTCATCAACTTCCGTTCGCTCAAGTCCGCGGACAATGTACGCCAACAACTTGCACGCATCATGGATCGTTTCAACTTGAAGCGCACCAGCACAGAGTTCACGTCAAAGGACTACTACATGAACATCCGAAAGGCACTCGTGCAGGGATTCTTCATGCAAGTGGCACACTTGGAGCGCACCGGACAGTATCTTACGATAAAAGATAACCAAATTGTGCAGTTACATCCGTCTACATGTTTGGACCATAAGCCCGATTGGGTCATTTACAATGAATTTGTATTGACAACAAAGAACTACATTCGTACTGTGACAGATGTTAAACGTGAGCTTGAACGAAACCCCATTTAGAGAGTGAATCAATTTTGTTTTTGTCATTCACAGCCGAGTGGTTACTGACGCACGCTCCCCAATACTACGACATGAACAATTTCCCACCTTGTGAGGCGCGACGACAACTGGAACTGCTGCAGAATCGATTGGAATCAAAACAGTACCAGAAGTTTTAGTTTTAAGGTCAAAACTTGTTATGCCACACAATAGTTTGTCTAAAAGAGAATTCATTATTTGTTCTTAGCCAAATAACACAAGAAAAGGGGGTAGGATTCGAGCGACATGTTTGAAGCACTGTTTTAGTTGTTAGTTACTTTGGTTTCTGCTTCACTTTATTATTGTATTTCCAAGATCAAGGTGTGTTTTAGAATTTCTATAAACGAGCCCAATAGTAAAACATTTCAAATTACATAGAACTACAATTTGTATTTGCTAAGAATTCTACATAAATAAAGACATTCAAACGGAGTGGTAGTGCTATTTCATTTGTACGTTGAACTTGCAGCAGTTAATTCACTTCAGACAGCTCTGAAAGAAGACTTCCATTGCCAAAGATAAGCGAAGGAAGGCCTCATCTTAAAACGGCCCTATTCTGCTGAACTACATTATCCAAACGGATTTGTCATTAAAGTTAACAGCTGTTCACATGAAATCCAGAAGTTTGCACTTTTTTTCCACCTTCAAACCGTGGAATAAGAGAATCATCAAACAGAGAACTTGGCAGAAACGTTAGAAAATCCAAAAAAGATATCATGAAACTGCCGGATGAAACGTTAGTTTCAATTTTTAATAGATAAATCAATTATTCCAAAACCGTAGGTTTGTCAAAAACTTTCGCTTAAGTAAAAAAGCATTGAATATTGTCGAATCGAATCGAAATAATGCACTTTTTACTAAAATTTTATCAACCAGAAAGACGATCCATTTAATTTCAAATCCGCAATATTTGACATGCGGATCTGAATTGTATAAAATGTATACGTTCACGTGAATAATGTCGTTTTCCATTGGGCAAAAAGAAGCGTCCGGAATCGAAAAAATCACTTCTGAAACCGTTCCATTGGCACAAAAAATACTCTTCTGGTGATTCTGAGAAGAGAATTTCGCTTCTCGATTTGAATTCAGAATCCAATCAAGAAGTACTCACACAAATGTAATTTATGTATTTTATACAAGTAAGCGGACAGCCGCTGTAGATTATTTTTTGGCATTTAACCAATACTTTTGTGGGTTCAATCAGAAGCAAAGATAATGGAATACAGAGATATATATCTTTCCAGTGGAAAGGCGGCTGCCTACAAGCTGTTTTCCCGTAAAATTCATGAAGTCACGCACCCATGCTCATTTCTTTTGTATTATATGTGAGTTCATGAATTGAACTTTAATGCAATAATTCGCTAATCCGAAATGTGTATTTCACTATTTTTTTTATTTTAATCGAAGCCTTAACAAAAACTAAACAAGTTCAACACCAAACACAAAACAATTGAACAGCGCGATGCCTATAAAAGCAAAAGGAATGTTGGCCGGCCATTAGCAACATGCTTTTTTGTAGCTCACACGTATTCACAGACTGGGGTTGCAATTACAAAAACAACAATGTAAACAAATGGGTTTTGGAGGAATAGACGTGCGAAAGATATCCTTCATCTCTGATCAGAAGCAGTTTTATTGTTCCATTGGATCACAGAATGAGTGGATCCCCGAGTGAAACCAATGGAAAACGACAGAAGAGAATACCGCACAGTATTACCGACATTACCGACACTAACGAGGTGAATCCAGATTCGATTCGAATGAATAGTGTGCAGTGAAAATTGAAGAAAAAATTCACCTCGATGAATAGCAAAATAGGGCTGTAAATTCGTTTTTGTTACGGAGGAGGAATTGTGAAAAAGTATTCACGGGTGGCACGAATTAACCTGAAAATTGGCAGCACTGGCTAACGTCAATTTGACAAATGTTGTTTCTACAGTTTCTTATCTTTTTTGTTTGTATCTCTGACGCTGCGTTGAATATTATTTCGAATTAAAAAAAATTGTTTGTTTTGTTCCACGCACCGGCCTCCTACCCACATCGATGCATCTCCACCTTTAACTGTGATAACATTCCCTTAAAATGGTGAATTCAATTAACATTTTAACACTAAACTATAGTAATACAAATTCTCATTCCCCAAATGTCAGTCTCTATTCAACAAAACCTACGAGGAGCTAATTCATCTGAAGACGATCGATTGCAATCAGGGTGCTGTGCGGGCCATCCGCTTCAATGGTAAGATTTCCGCATCAACGAAACTGAAAGTGTATATAAAAGCTGTGTACCTGTTCTTAGTTGATGGTTCCTATTGCCTATCCTGTGGATCAGATAAGAAAGTCAAACTGTGGAATCCCACCAGCGGACTTATGCTGAAAACATACGGCGGACATGCAGACGAAGTAACCGATGTAGCCGGTAGCTGTGACAGCTGTCACATAGTCACTGCAAGCTTGGACAAAAGCATCATTTACTGGGACGTGACCACAGCACAGCAGCTTCGTCGTCTGCGGGTGCACGCTGGCGGCGTGAAATGTGTTCGATTTAATGAGGACTCGTCCATAGCAGTCTCTGGGTCTAGGGACAATACAGTAATGTGCTGGGACATCAGGGTTCGCAAGCTGGAACCCGTGCAAACAATGAAGGAAGCCAAGGATTGCATAACATCGATTGTGATTGATGACCACAAGATAATCGCTTCGTCCCTTGACGGTTGCATTCGGTATTACGATATAAGAGCCGGCGAGATGGTTTGCGATGATTTGGGTGTGCCCGTTACGTATATGGTTCAAACGAAAAAGTCCAACTGCATTGTGGCGGCCTGTTTGGACGGAAATGTTCGCCTGCTTGACAATAACGATGGATCGCTGTTGTCCGAATATGAAGCCCAGAATGCAGAACAGTATCACATCGAGTGCGGCATCATGTCGAATGATTTGCACATCGTGTCGGGATCGTGTGAAGGGCACGCCGTTGTCTGGGATCTGTTGGAGGGCAACGTTCTGCAGAAGGTCCTCATAAGTAAGTTGGGATTAATACAAAATGTACGGGACTAAGGTTTTTGTGTTTGCAGGTTCAAATGGTGGAGTGGTTCATTCACTGGCGACACATCCGTCGGGAAACAAATTACTCTTAGCAAGGAAGCGAGATATGTACGTGTTTGGTACAGAAGCAGACAGAGAAGAAGTGGTGGTATTGTAGTATAATAAAATAAAAGATAAGCGCAATTTAAAATTTGCTTATTCATCCAAGTATGCCATTGAGCATACATGAACAGGGCAGATATTACGTGCATTATTTTTAAACAAAAGCATTTACAAACTTCCAAAAGTACACTTTAAGAGATGACACAGCATTGTCACAGACAGCTTAACAAACAGTTTTGGCATTGAAGATCTCGATCCAATAACCATCTGGATCCTTGATGAAAGCCAATCCCTTCATGCGGCCATCGTCGGGCTTCTTTACGAACTCGACGCCTTGCTCTTCGAATCTGAAACACAACAGAATTTAGCATTTCAATTATAAGCTCGCGTTGTGCTAATTACTTCTTGCAAGCGGCATAAACATCTGGTACCATCAAGCCGATGTGGCCATAACCTCTTGGATCGGAATTACCAGTGTGATACTTTTGATCTGGATCACTCTCGGTGCCCCAGTTGCTGCAAGTAGATAACAGCCGCGATTAGACACGCTTCTTATCTCAAACGGATTACACTTACTGTGTTAACTCCAACGTTGCCTTGCGGCTCATCGCCCACTGGGTTCGCTGCTTATTATCAGAAGGTACGTCAGTTGGGCTTTCGTATCTGGAATCAAGTAGATTGCAAGCAATCAAGTTTACCCCTGCTGATAGCACCAACTTACCCCATGAAATACAGTGAAAATTGGGCATCGGGAAAGTCCAATTTCTGCAACAGAGTCATACCGAGAACTCCAGTGTAGAATGGCAACGATTTACGTGGGTCCTTGATGCGATACATCGTTTGTTGAAAGAGGAAGTCCTAAAATAAACACGACACGGTCGAGAATATTTCACCTGTTATCGCTTTGCAACTTACCTTTGTTGCAGGATCTGCCGACTTGCATAATTCATTTGCTTCGGAATTGGTTAGACCTGTTACCTCAGCCATGGTTGTTGATGGGTTTTGCGTATTTTTCTGCCCGACTTTTGTAGTATTATTTATAGTTGTAGCACCACCCACAGTGCTTTGTAAAATTTTGCGAAAAAGTGACAGTACATTTGTTGGAAGCCGCATAATTTTCCAGAACGAAGAAATTTCCCTTTCGCTATGAGTCTGACATCGGAATAGGACTACTGATGAGCTGACGCAGCGAGGTTTCCAGTAGTTGACGTCTTACTCATATAAATGTATCACGGGTAATTATTTTCTAGTTAAGACCAAAACCCGATGGTAGTGAGAGCACATTGCAATGAGTTGGCTTCATTATATTATTTTCCCTTTCCGTATGCAATTTATATAAAATTTTGAGAAATGGTTGCGCGAATGAAAGGTTGCAAATCTACAATAAGCAGCCATATTTCTGCCATTTGTTGCCAATCCTTTTTTTTAGCTCAGTACAGACGGCGCATTGTGTTCGCAGGAATTGGCGCGAAAATTGTTAGCCAAAACATGTTTTAAAAACGAAATTTTTTTAGCTTTGACCTCAGCAAAGCAAAGTAAAGTACGATTTTCAGCACACAATAACTACTCTGAGTTCTCAAAGTGTCAAGTGGAACGTACTTGTTGTAATTCTACTTTACTTTGCTTTCCTGAAATCAAAGCTCAAAAAAACAGGCCTATTACTGATATCAATGTCAGTTTTCTGACTGAAATACTGTTTTTAGTGAACACCTTTTAAATTTGTTATACCAAAACAAATAAATTTTATGTCGTTTTCCATTGGGAGAAAAAATCAATCTTTTTTTTGATTCGGATCACTTTTTGCAAAACTCGATATTTTTTTCAGAATTACACATACTACCACAAATACAGAACAACTGTTTTACGTCATAAGAAGTTTGTTTTAAAACAAATGTTCAAAGTTCCGTGAAAAGCAAAATAAAGAAATATATAAACACCAAGGGACATAGTTCTGCAGGAATTATTATCTTCATTGTTTTCCTTATCATCTGGAAACTACGAATCACCGAAACTACTCCATTTGTATCTACAACAGAGGAAACATTTTTCAAGCGATTTCCATGGTTGATTTCACCAAAAACAAATGCAATTTGAGCAGCTGATATTGTTGTCAAATAACGCACTAACCCATTCACAAGAGCAGATCAATTTCGTTGCATGTTCCATGAGCCGCACAAAATCTGAGATCTGAAAAAGATTTTTGGTGGTCCCAATGGAAAACGACATTAATTTTTGCGTACCAAAAACGAAAACACACATCTTGAAAATTTGAGCTGTCAGTTGAAAATTAACGACCTCGTAATCGACTGAACGCTAGCACTTATATTCTGGTAGCTGGTAGGTATCGTTTGGGCCTTTTTAAGGCATTATATGACAAGGAGTATCCATTTAGATGGGTGTTTTTGAAAGTGAGAGTATCACCCCTATCGAGGTATCCGTTCGGAACGGAATTTTCTCCGATTTGTACGAAATCGGAGAAATTCCAATCGAGGCATCCGTTCCGATAAAACTTTCGGAAAAATTCTCCGATGACATGTAGCGCACCTTGTCGCATTGCGGGGAACTGCGTTACACCACTTACTTTTGACAGCTACACGGCACATTTTTTCCGAAGCTCTCCGAAAACTGCGGAATGTTTTAATGTGAAATGAATGCGTTTATATGCTTCATTTATTTCGTTCCGAAACGGATACCTCGAACGCAATTTGAGTTCCGATTGGTTTTGACTTTCGTATCGGAATTTTTTCCGAACGGATACCTCGAAAGGGCTGTATAGCTCTGGTGCTGTGAAACACGTCCACTGGAAAAAAAAGCTACCAACTACTTTTGCAATTCTCTGGGTCTACGCTCTAAAGACTCACAAGACAATTGAGTAGCAAAGCGCCCTCCCATCACAGGGCACTAACCAAATGCATGGCGTGCGGGCCGTCATAGGCGGATTGTTTTAGTTTAATTCCGGCTTTGGTCCTGAAACCAACGTTAGTTATGTTTTGCGATGAATTCCCGTCTGGCATTTGGTCGAATTTTAAATTAAAAGGTGCCGGGGTATGAAGCGACGTACACCTTTTTAAAGAGATTCGAATATATCGGCTTAGATGCATAAAGAAATAAAGAAGATAGACATAAGCTCGCCTTTAGAAATTCTACTTCGATTGACAACGCAGTAGAGGACGACCGTACCAAAGACATTTGCTTCTTTTTTCCCACGCACTACTCGCATTTCATCGCGGGAAGTCGAACAACATTACCAGTGACGCGCGGCGTTAGATGAACCATATCCAAAATGGCGGGCGCAAATGGATCGAGTTGGCCGGATGGGCATGTTGTTTGAGGCCTAGGTTCCTTGCGTCAAAGTAATGCAGCTTTCCCAATGTTAAGTAAAAACAAAATTGCATTTTTTTTTTATATTTGCATCAAATATTTTTGTATTTTTTCATTTTCATTTGCACTTCCATTTTTTTTTTGCTTTTTTTCATATTTTTACAATAATATATTATTTTTCTAAGGTTTTTGTCTGTTATCAGTTTCTTTATGCATAGTTCTTTTAATTATAATCATATTAACATATATTCATTATTAGAATAATAATAATCAGCAATAAAAATAAAAAACAAACAAGAGAAAAATAATTAATTAATAATAATAGTACGTATACATATACATACATATATATATATATAATAAATTGAATTAACCTAGATTTTTTATTTTCTTTTTATCCATCTCTTTGTTTATGTTCTCATAGTAATTTCTTTACAAAACAAAAAAATTAAAAATAAACGAAGATTACAGTAACCAAGAATATAATATAGAAAGGCGTAGTTTTAGTCAATAGTTAAATGTAGGTGTGTTAATAGAAACGAAAAGAGTAACTTTGTTGTTTTTCTTTTCTTTAAATTATTAGATCAATTCAATTACAAAAATATACACAGTCACGAAGAAAGAAATTGTTATGATAGGTTTCTCGTTTGTTCGTAGTGTTCTTTTCCAGCTTTCAGAAAAAGATAACAAACTAAAGAAAAAATTACACATATTCCGGTTGCAATTGCTAAATATCTCTTTACATTTCTTTCTTTCTTCTCTTTCGATTCTCTATAGGTTCTTTATTTTGTTTTCTTTATGGTATTGGCGTTTCCATTGGTTGCTTGACCTTTGTTTTGCATCTAATTAATATTTATATTTTTAATCAATTAATTTATATATAATATATATATATAAATACACAAGAGTATTGGCTAATAAAAAAATAGTTTTTTTTTTTATTCTGTCTATTTATAATTATGTTTGTTTATATTTAGTAAGATTGTTTCCTCTTTTCCTTCGAAATTGTTCTAAAATCAACAAAAACAAGAAAAAACTAACTAAACGTCAACTCAAACAGAGAGAGATAGAGAGACAGAGAGAGAGAGAGAAAGATAGTAAAGGAGGAAAAATAAAGTATAACTATATATTGCGCTAAAATTATATCGCAACTAAATGATACAAAACAAAAGTTTTAAACTAAAATTTTTTGTATTTTTATTTTATAATTAGGTTTTTAGTGTATTTTTCGTTTAATTATTTATAATTTAAGAAAAAGTCCAAGTCCATTGTCCGAATGAGTCATGCACGAGTTGTCATTTTTTGTGTTTAAATTTTCTTTTTGAAGGGGGGATAGGGGGTTTGTCTTACAATTTTTTTGGACACCTGGTTTTTCTTTGTGAGCAAACTTCAGGCTTAGTTTTTGTTTGTTTGTTTTTTTTCTTTTTAATTTTTCATTCATTTATTTTTAATTTTAGGCACAATTTTTCAGAATTTCATTTCGTTTATATGTAAGCTTTTCTTTTTACTTGCTATGCAGTTTTTAGGGGTTTTTCTTTGATTTTTAGTTGGAAATGAGGAGGGGGGGGTTAAATAAGTTCAACTCACTCAAAATCATAGCTAATTGTTTATACTACTCTACAAAACTTTGTACAAATTGGTTGAACAAACAGAGTGGCGAGTTGAGGGGGTGCACTAGGCTAAATGTGTGCTTCGATTCCATTATGAATCTACTTTTATTCTTGAGACGGAGGCTCTTGCTAGAACAACTTTTCGGGATCCCTACAAATTCAAAATTTTGGGTAAAAAATATTCAGGTTGCGTGTGAGAGGCCACTGGTCAAAGGGTAACATAAATTGTTAGTTTCGGTGCACTCTACTAATGTTGTCAGAAGCCGTTTTTTGTCAAAACAAAGTTCGTGTTAATAAAGAAACATTAGAACTCTGAATTTGTGCTCCTTTTTTCGGTAACAACACACTCTACGAGGTCAAAATAAATTGCGTGAGCAGTCTGAGTGAAAGTCTGAGCACAGCATATTTTGACAGGTGAAATACACTGATCAGGAATGCGATTGCTGATATAGGAAAAGAACGTACATTGTTAAGGATGGTGGCAGTTTGAGAAAAACGTATGCGCTAAGAGCAATCGAATTTTATGTGGTAAAGTCACACAGCCGTTTTAGCATTGGGTGGGTGGTGGTGAATGGTTCCAACATTTTACGATTACGTTTTAAAGGTGGTGTTACTAACTCTTTTGTTCAAATTGCAGTGAAACACCGAACCAAGAAATAAAATCGTTAATTAAAGGTCGAGTGTTTTTACAGCAACAATACCAACAGTCGTTTACAACAAACGACAGCTTGAATACAAATGACTGGTTCAATTTAGGTCTGTTTTTTAAGTCAACGAAAAGGTCAGTTACCTACGGCTTTGGCAGTTCGGATGGACGAATTTTCGTGTTTCTCCACTAACAGTATCTGCGATAGCTGTAAGTTACTTGAAGAAATACTCCACCAGAGACTCTTTTTTTTTAGCGAGGATACTGCCGGGCAGTTACATAGTAAGTGAAAGGATGCTCTTTCTCCTCCCCACCTATGCGACTGCGGCAAAAATCGTTTGCGGCGTATTTTATCTATTTTCCGGAAGTTTCACCTACACAAACAGCTGCAAATTTTAACCCCAAATTTCGCTATGCTAGCTAGTTCAAATTGGTGGATCGCTGCCAAATCTAACGTCGATTGGGTGTCGTGCAGTGTTGCCATTGCGTGGTTCGGAACATGGTAACAGACTTGTTTCGACTCGCTTTTTCCGTCAGCTATAAAATTTCCATTATCTGTGGTAATAATTTTTATAAAACAGTAGAGCAAAGTGGGTTAATTGCAAAATCCTTTGTAATAAGAGTGGATACAGTTGTAGAATGAAGGCGACTTTTGGCGACTTACTTACCCCTATCTACCAAAGGAAAATGAAACTCAATTGTGGGCTAAAATGCTTTCATGCATCCATAGGGAGTTGGCAATATTTCGAGCAACCATACGGGATTTTAAAAGGGCAAAGAAATGTTTACGATATACTGTTGGCTTTGTCTTCATCTTTACAAGGTTGAATTTATTTGTAAGAAGCTTGGCGTGGAGCTGCTGAAATAAACAACAACATTTTATAATCCCTAGTTGTGAAAAGGGAGAAACGAAAAAAAGATCAACAAAAGAAAAAGAAGTTCAGACTACCCAACAGAGACAGGTAGACCACATAGAGCCGATGTCGCCGTGATAGACTAATACACGCCACTGCGATAGCCAAATGAACTAACAATCTTAATTTGTACTACTACCAATTATTGCGCTTGCTTAACCAAACAAAAATTGCCCTTTGTACTGAACATGCATGAATTTAACTCTTAGATATGGTCCGACGAATGCATGACCGCTTAACTAGCTGAGGAGTGGACCGTGCTGACTAGAGAGGCATGTTGGCTGAGCCCAAGGTTCACTCCTCACTAGAGCACCATCTTAAGCGTGTCTTTGTTCCGCGCTCATTCCGAAACATAGCAACTTTCGTCAATCGAAGAATCCAGTAGCTAAATTCAATTGTACAAGAACCACAGTGCAGACATACCAATTGCTATCCACTGCATTTTGCAGACATCCGCTCATTACTACCGCAATATTGCCAGCGTATCTTTTCTGAACAAACCCTTGCCTATACGTATATAGGCTAAATGCCTAACTCGTTCGAAATCACCAAAAGGAAAAAAAACTACGCTTTCCAGTCATGCGATTAGTTTTTTAAGTGTATTGGAACGACCTACGCGTGCGAATTAGAATAAAATTTACAAAGTAACTTTTTCGTTTTTGGTTTTACTTTCAGTTTAAACAAAAAACACAAATTTGTTCTGTTCGTTTTCTATACAAGAAACCACTATTTCGGTTGCTTACTACTGTGAGTTACTTCTTCTCTTGTTTTTGTTTTTGTTTTTAATTCATCGTGTGTATTATATCTAAACATGTTTGCTTTATGAATTTAAAAAGGCATATTTCGTAAGGGCATATTCTCTATTACATATATTTATATATAGGTTTTAGGGAAAAATAAATTCTATCATTTAACTAAAATTAATCAAGAAGACGAGTTTTTCTTCCATTTCACTACAATATTGAATGTGCTCTTTCTTTCCTTTTTTTCTTGTACAAACAAAATGAGAGGGGGAGATATTCAGAGACAGTCAGGGAGAGAGAGAAATATATATATATATAGAAAGAGAGAGAGAGAGAGAGAAAGAGAGATAAAAAGGGATACTTGCTTTTTGATTCTTTTTACAAATATATATATAAATATTTCATATTAGTTTTTCTGTTGCAGTTTGTTTCGTTTTGTTTGTTTACCCCGTAGTGGATGCGGTTAGTTAATAGTGGTCGGTTAGAGTAATAGTACACAAGTTTTTGATTTGAATTTCAATTGTCATCATCGTCTGAATGATCTGATGAATTGGATTCAGATAGTTGTAGGTCATCGTGTAGGACATTTGTAAAGCTACCGTTCGCATAGCCGCTGGATTGCTGTTGCGTTGGCTGTTGTTGTGGCGGTATGGTAGGTTGTAGAATTGGAAGTTGGTGTTGTATTGATTGCTGCTGCAGGGACTGTGCATTTTGAGAATAGTCTTCGATGCTGTCATCGGATTCAGAGCCGCTATCACTGCCGCTCGAATCGGTGTCCGTACTTGAGTCTGAGGAGCTGAGCACACCGATTTCCTGCAAACACAAAACAAACAAATAATAGTAAATTTCAGGTCCATTTTGGCTGGAAAATGCTGCTGTTTTTTAATAATCAAAAATAATAAAGACTGACGGAGAATACTCCCGATTACAACGAAGGTGCTAACGCAACTAGAAACAGTTCCCAAAAATGTAGCTCAGCATCGTTTTGCCAATGCACAAGAGAGGCGAACCTCTAACGTGCATCGTTTGTAGAACCATCAGCCTTTATACTGCATACACGATCCTGTGTGACGTCCTCTGAACGCCTCAAACTATTTGCGTTTCCCTTCAACTGCACATCAAACATTCACAACACTAAAGTCGGAAACACCCTCACCAATACCTTTGATGTCAAAAGGGGATTTCGACAAGGCAATGCATCTGCTTACAAAGTAAGCAATGTAAGATTCTGAATGACGGTGAGTCGCATAGATTATTCTCTTGTTGAAACTACGCTCGAATAACAAACACTGCTATGCATCAGTTCAAATGGCATAACCAATCTAAAGTGTTGGCTTACAGAGCAAGTCCCTCTATGCCGCGCAATAGAAACTCAACTGAGCATCACATCCAGATAAGTTACCAACTGCACGCAATCAATTACTGAGAGAATAATTATCAAATCAACCACCTACATAGGCGATCTTCATGTGACGGCATCAGCAACCACAAATGCCCTTATTTAGCGCAAGTATGTATTTCATAACACTATAGAATAGAAATAAATCTTACCTGCTCTAGCGCCGCCGTAGAACTAGCCAACACCTGCGATGCAGTCTGATCTGCACCTATACTGCTCATGCTACTACTCGGCCTGAAGTTATTGCTACTGTTGCTACCAATGACGCCCATGCCGCCAATCGCATTGGAATTATTACTGCTAGAATTATGGTACATTCGGTTGTTTTGATTCTGATATTGCTGCTGTTGCTGTGATGGACTTGGCTGTTTCATTTGTTGCTGCTGATGCTGCAGTTGTTGATGCCATTGCTGTTGTTGTTGTTGCTGCTGCTGGTGTCGTTGATTGTGGTGCTTTTTTTGCTGCTGCTGAGGCGGTTGGTGATTGTAGTGCGATTGAGTTTTCGGTTGCTTTTGCTGCTGTTGTTGGGGCATATGAAAGTCAGCTGAATTGTTGTGGCTAGACGCTGACGATGAGGATGACAGGTTATTAACAGAGCCTGTTCCACTGCTTCCGCCGCTTCCAGCGCCTTGGAACATTGGACCCGCATCATCATCGTCAATTATCATTGGAATGCTTGGTAGTGTTGCCTGAGCGTTATTAGCATTCCATCTAAAATCAGAGAAACGCAATCACAATGCCATACAATTACAAAAAAAAAAAAAATACTCACGCTGGAGCTGATTGTGGACTTTTATGGACAGGGGCGGCCGATGGCGATGAACCTTGTTGCATTGGTGAGTTGCGTGGGACAAAACCAACTACAAAATTTTGACTCGAATTTAGTTCTGAGCTATTTGGATGATTATATGTCAAATTATTACTTATATGATTCTTTCGACTGCCGGTAGAAACTTTTGTTTTCGAGGATACTCTCATTGTGCTATTTTCTAATTTCGGAGCTGGTCCAACAACTGATTTGCTTGTCATTTCGCTCCTGAAAAACAAACAGAGAAAATGCAAATAAATGGCGGCCCTTGTCGCTGGGGGTGTGAGTGGTTCACAAGTAAAACTCTTTAAACTAAAGAGGCAAAGGAACGTTGTACTAACCGCGTTTTCTTAACCTGTATATTGTGATTTAATTTCTCTAATGTCATATCACCTGTCTTTTTATCGAATATAATTAAGCATTCTTTTGTATATTTTTTGTGATTTCCCTTATAAACTGTATGAGGCACACCGGAACTTTCTGAAAAGAAAAACAAATACAAATCGTGTTAAATTTTCCATTGGCATTACATATATTTTTTTAAAATAGCGAAGAAGGATAAATAGATAAAGCGCTGGTCCTTATTCAGTAGTTACGTAGTCGAAACTGTTCCGGAGAGTCTTCCAATTGTTACTCACATTTAAATCCCTACGATTATCAACCTTTCAAAGCGCCCCCCCTTAAATATTGCATAACACCATTTAGGGCGTATTGACTAAAATAACCGCTTGTCTGACATGGAGGTGGCCAACAGTTGACGTTTCAAAACAACAACAAAAAAACAAGGCCATAGAAGTTTGAGCAATCCACAAATAACCAACTTACTAACCGGTCATTTGCCTATCAAACTGGATTCCCCGCACTCGTACATTAATCAACAGTCGCTGGATCACCCCGTCCCCCCCCCCTCAACTTCAGTATAGGTACACATAGCCAGCGGCTAACACATTGTCGTGTATCAATACAATACAAAACAATTGCAAACTTAAATACTGGCATTCTGACTGAGAGCCAAGTCCAGTCGTCGCGTCGTCGGACTACTCTTTCGTGTTTGGTACGGAAAAAAAAAAACAAACTTTCTCCAATTTCTTAGAATAGTATTTTTTTTTTACTATTTTTCTTTTTATTTCATTGTGTGATCATGTTCATTAGTCGGATCGAGTGGACGCCACTTTATAATTGATAAACGTGAACCTGTTGTCTGCGTGCATGATGACGACGATCAAAAGAAATTGGGACAGATGCGTAACGCGTGCCACTTTTGAATCAACAACTAATCGAGCCGTAGATATTCGCACATTTCTTACGGTTATATCGAGCCAATATTGGGCATAATCTGCTCGATACCTGTAGCTGGACACTTGTAGGATGCTATCGCTGCTCTGGCAACGGTCGTAAGGTCGTGCCGAATTTTCTGTGCTGACGTGCGGCGCCAATTTCTTAACAAAAACAAACCAAGCGATCGTCGGTGATGGTGTTTCCATCAAAAATTAATTTAAAACAAATTTATAGCAAGAAAAAAGGGAAAAAATAAGAAATAAACCGATCTTTTACTTGTTTTGTGTCGATTTACATAATTTGGGTGGTGTGCGGTTTCGTTCGGTTGACTGGTTGGTTGCTGTGATGTGTTTTTCCCTACCCCCATTTTTAATGTCGAAACAGTTGAAATTTGCTTTTATATTGTTGTTATTTTAGATCTTGCACAGAGAGTTTTTTCGAAACCGGTCTTGCGACGCGACGTATCCCATGGACCAGGAAGAGGGGGATCAAAATGGAACCGACAAAAAGGAGAACAACACTCGCAGGGGTGTGTTGTGTTGCTAGACTACTTTTCGAAATAAGAAAAAAAAAATGCAAATTTAAAATACATACATAAATTGAAGTGCTACTCTGTGAGAGAAGTGCTAGAGAAGGTGTTTTGAATTTGTTTGCCTCTTGTGATAAACACTCGGAAGGGGTACCCTTTTTTTTTTGCCCAACGGCATATGAACATTTTTAGATTTATAATAACTTTTGAGCGATTTACATAAATAGAGACAGCGAACGCTGGTAAATTTGTTTTCAATGGATTTCGGGGACAAATTTAGCAAAAATAGGCGCCGAGATCAATGGGGCATTTCGCGGATATCACAAGTGGGCTTTGTCTTCAGTGCTGCCGTTTTCAAAATGTGATTGGTATCCCAAAACTGCATTTTTGGGTATCATTTCTAAGGAAAGAGTATCCAAAATTGCACAATGAACACATATGTGTACGATACGTTAAATAGGGATGTGGTAAAATCAGATTTTCTACAAAATTATTTTACGTAGTAGATTGTAAAAGCAAGGGTATCATTTTAGAGCGTTGGTTATCCCAGTATCCAGAGCCCTGCGAGAGTATCCAAATGATACTATAGTATCCATTTCGAAGGCGTTGTTTGTCTTTTGTGGAAACGTCAACCAAAGCTGGTTTTATAGTCCAGGAAAGCGATATGTTTAAAAATGGTTAAACAGTTAACAGTCACATAACAAATATATACTTTTAAGACAGACCGAGGTTCGCTTCTTGCATTTTTCACTTTATTATTAACTTTGCTACACTTTCTGAACAAAACTATGTTCCGGCCATAAAGAATACATTTCCCGACGAGTTCTGTTGATGTTTAAATTAGGGGGAGAGAACCCGCACTTGTTTAAAAAGACGGACGATTTTCTTTTTTAGTTCAGATCAGAACCTGAACTGACACGCAAAAAGTTCGTGTTCCTTTTTTAGCTCAGACACTTCCGAACTCAGAATTGGTGTTTCTTTTTTCGTTCAGAGCATGATCAGAGCGCGCTCTATGAGCTCAGTCTGGTAGACGGCATAATGCCAAACCAACTAGACTATAAGCTAACTTTTGTAATCAATGTACATACACTTATTTATAAAAATTTAGTCAATAAAACTAAACTAAACTAAAACTAACTTTGAGCTTAGAATAAATTGACTGAGCAGGCTGAGTAAAAACCTGATTACACACTTACAGTCACATTTGACAGAAAATAAAACAGGATAACCAAATAATTGAAATGGCGGGCGAACCTTTGTTCTGGAACTGTAGGTTAATCCATTTAATAAATAAATATACTTTATTTCAAATGACAGCTATGTACTCAAGTGTGTTTCATAAATACATCAGAACGATCTGAGCACGCTCGGTTCAGAGCGCGCTCATAAAGCTCGAGTTCAGTTCAGAGCTAAAAAAGAAAAACGCCTGAAGTCTGCCAGCTGGCTGATGTAGTGTATCTGTGTTTAAATTAACCTTAATTGATCACGAGAACATTTTTTTTTCAGTTGACGTTTATGCAGCGGTTACGAATTTATTTGCTGGTTATTAGGTCTGTTCGTTTACTTTTAAATCTTACGAGTTTTTATTAATTGTTACGAATTTTTACTCAATGCCGTTCCTTAACTAGGAAAATTCGAAAAAGAGAGCCTCATCGGGAGAGCAAAATATAACCCCTCCACTGAGAATCTAACGAATTTTAACTCAACAAATTTCTTGGTGTAGGAATCGAAAAAGCTGTCAGTCATCGTACATTTGCTGATTTGAAATTTGTTGTCCTATTTGACATAAATGAATGCATTTGTTTTGATTTCTTGCGTATTAAAATGCTACCAATAGGCGGGAAAATAAAATTTAATGTTTTCATTAGATTCTTTTTGAAAGTGGCGACGAATCTCTTTCTCGCTGTAAGGAGTAATAATGGACAATCTCCTCCACGTAATTTTTAATGCTGTTTCGGATTTTCCTCTTCTCGAATGCTTGTAGTTCAATCAGTACAAACTCTTCCATATACTCGAATTTATGAAGAAGAAGTTGGATTAATTCCGATTCACTTAATTTTGTTCGTAAATTAGCAAATTCTTCGAGTTTATACGACATTTTACCGACTTTTTGTACAACTTTTTGAATTTTTAAACTATGCATCTGTCATTTTCATAGATTACTACAAAAGCGTTCCCTAACTTTTGCGTTAGTGTCTCTCTCTGTGCGAGAATTTATCCCCATTTTGACAGTCTTTTCCATTCTTACTACAAAAGTAAAGGAACCGACCCAGGTGACTGACGTTAACGTTTTCGCAATACAGACAATGCGTCCCTTTATCTAGTTATCTTAAGTCTACTAGAGTGGTCTGGACTAGATGCAACCTGAACTAGATTGGTCTGGAATGTCACTTTTTCCCCTCAGCCACAGAATGCGAACTGTCAACTTAGTACTCAGTCACGAATTTCTTAAACAAATTCATCGGCTTCGCCTCCATAAATGTCAACTGAAACAGCTGTTCATTTGACCGACCTAATCCAATCAAAACTGAGAAACATCAAATCAGACAGCTGTCAGACTTACTAAACTAGATACTTGAACGGTCTCAATCAGTAAGTCTACTCGACTACTCTATTTGAATAGCCGCCTTATCGATTTGCAGCAGATCCATTGACTGGCCGCGTTGGTCAATAATCAAAAGCTTCATACACTAAACCCCTTCCAAACCCGGTCTAATTACACAAGATTTTACTTATTCGCGATGAAATTTTCACCCGAGTTGGCAAAAAAAAAAAAAAAAAAAACGACTGGGTCGAACGTTTTTCGTATAAAAAACCGCTTTCGAGTTGATTGTCACAAGAAATAGTATTCATATTTTGTGAATTCTTAGGTGCGCATCAGAATTGTCATTTAATTTTTTTTTAACTGAGAGTACACATTCTCTTCAATGTTTGACATTCAAACTAAGAAGAGAATTTTAAATTTGGAAAATGATTTAATCGTAAGTGTGAAAAATTAATCCAGGATTTTAACGTTTATTAAAGAATAAACAAGCCATTGTCGATTGTAGTTTTATATTATATTTTGTTTTTAACACAGGCCTTTTGTTTATTAATCTTACCGGCACACAGTTTGAAAACCATTGTGCTAGATCAAGGAACGCCCTTCTTCCGGAATGGTCAAATTAGAAAAACAAGCCATGTGTCAAAATATGCGGATAGGAATTCTAGCTTCTCAATTAAGAGCGGGAACAGTCAATTTATAGTTGCAATTGGTTGAGATTAATTTTACTTGCGAATTTGTGGAACACCTTCGCGTGTTCTATGAAGAATCAACATGCTTCTCTCAAAGGTGACCCAAAGTGACTTAATAAACAAAGTTTCAGTTGCTGAAAAGTTCAAGACAAGGTTTATTCCCCTGTGACCTGACAGCGTCCGCAGTGACATACAAAATGTAACTTCTTTCGATCCAATGTAAACATATAAGTCAACTTATAGTGACACAACACAGAAGCACGTTCCAGACGAATGATAAATGCTCCACAAATTGTCGCAAACGGCATGCAGAATTAGTTTGCTCATTTATTGTAAGAGGCACTCGTTTTTGCATTTGTTTATACAGAGAGGTTATGAATGACTGGTCGCTCAAGCGTACTTCGTTACAATTATACAACAGTAGCACCTGGCACGACATCAGTGTCAAATCGTAGTTGCTATGCCACTTTTGCAACTATTGGGATTGAGTGGAAGGTCTTCACAAATAATTGGGATGGGGGGTGGAGTGTACAACATAAATTCTTAATAATCTGCCCGTATATATTGAAGTGTTCATTAAGACAGCTCGTTTGACGTTCAACCCTGTTAAAAATAATAAAATGTTCGTCAGTAAAAGCCCTTTCAAACGGGCGTAGGATCACATACGGACCTCTTGCGGCAACTTTTTTATTCATTCGCTGAACTAATGACCTTCGTTAATAAGAAAAAAGGACGTAACTCCCGCGATCGTTTGTTAGACATCTAAAAAAGCTTCTCGGATATAAAATACATAGATGATTGCAAGTTCCTTCTGTTTGTGCAAAACAATAAAAACGTAAACTAACATACCCACTGATCCTTTGCTAGCATAGTTTAAATTCCCCATCACTGAAAAAAAAAACAAATCCCCACAATGAAAATTAGTGAGCTTGATTTGGCAAAAATATTCAGCGAGAAGGATATATGTATAAAATATTGTATTTAACGAAAATCTCTATCATTTTGTACGAACTTTACAAATCGAAAGTTTTACGCATTTATTACCTAAAATCTTACGGTTTTGTGTATTTGAAAAGCCAGGACCTACTTCGCTATTTCGTTCACTATTAAGGACCCGTCTACCAAACCACCACTCGACAGTGGTAATACCGTTCAAACCATGGTTAATTACATTTGCATTCAAACTATTTCGTGTTGCCAATCATTTTTTTGCCCTCTGATCTAAATTTGAATTTCACTTGGCCTCGTCATCGGTGCGCGCCTAATGAGCACTGGGCTCCGGTTGCCTAATCTGCCTGCTTAAGTCACGAATTAATTGACTTTTTGAAACGTCCCCCGCCACCAGAGCGATCGCCTGTGGTGCAACATAATAAAGCAGAATTGCTTCGTATACGCGCATTAATGTGCCGAGAGAGGGTTTTCCCCATTTGGTGGTTTTATTACCGGCTTACACTGTCTACACTATGCCGCTAGCCCCTGGTCGCAGAGTGGTAAACCAGCAGAAGAAGATTGTAACTTGCTGCGCTATTACAGTTTCGGAATTTTGTGTATACGCTGTTGGTGACTGCGGTGTACGTCTGTACTGCCATGAGAGAGTTTTTGGCTCTTTTTATTGGCCAGGTTTTCATTTTTTTTTGTACTTATTATTTAATTCAGGTATTTGTTGTTTTACTCGCGGTCGCGTTTTTCTCGCGTCTTTCTGGCGAAAAGCGTAAAGTGTTGAATATGCGTAAAGAGCACGACCGAAAGAATTCTCGGCCTTGAGGTTATGTGCTGTTTATGGTTGTTGTTGTTGTTGTTGGTCTTCGAACTCGATTTCACTTGATTTAGTATTTTTTTTTCTCCTCTCTCTCTCTTTCTCGCTGTGTTATTTTCGTCAGCCCAAAGGAAGGTTGTTCATGAAGGTGCATCGCATCGCAATGTGCATGCATATCGAGAGCAAGGGACACGAGGAAGCGGATTGACTAATAAGGTCTCTCATTGGGTTCACGCGGAATGAATGCACAAATGGGGGGAATTCGAATTTTATTTCTCTGCAAACAAGTATTTCTTAATTAACTTTCAATATAAGGTGCGCTCAGAAGGAGAAACCTCAGCTTGTTGATTTGCCAGGCTGTCAGTATCAGAAGTCAGACAATTTATAGACGAATTGACGATCATCATGGCTTCGAGCTTGAGAAACACACAGAAATAGGTCACAGTTTTTTTTTACTTTTTTTCTTTGTTGCCCATTATAAAAATTTTGTTCGTGAAGAAAAATTTGAAAATAACGATATTTTAGATTAATGCATGCATATACGTGACTTGAGTCACGAAAATGTGTAGGTGTCGAAGATAGGTGAAGCCGCAGGCTGTGTCATTAAGGGAATTGCTGGCAGAAGACGTATTTTTTTTTATTAACAAATAACACATGTCTACGCTTTGAGGGCAAATGCACTTTTTTGTTGTATATCTATACGATAATTGGAAACGTTTCGAGTGGAGCTTTGCAAATAATCACAATCAGGTATTTTTATACGGAGAGTGACTCAGGCAATGACTGCACGTACGTTTGTCCCTTTCTACTCTGTATTTATATATGAAATGCAATCAGGGTTGCCAGAATTAAGTTTGCTTTAAGTGTCCAAACTTAAAAAAAAATTAAGCCCGAAATCGTTGCCCCGAAAGAAGTCTTTTTTTGGTATTTTTTCCATTAAACCATCTCACTATTGGCCTTTGTGGCTTGTATACTTGTGTCAAATCAAAAGGCCTGCAAATTGAACGACTGTTCGCTGTCACATGACTGCAAGAGTGCTGCCATGTTTTAAAAGTGCGGGCTTGTTCGAAAATATTTCTTTTTTTGTAGTTTTGTGAAGGAGTAAAACAAACAAAATTTAAATTTACAATTTAAACGATATATATAGCCCAAAATTGTGTTGGATGCTCATGGAAGAAACTTCTATCGTTTTTTAAGAAAAAATTATAGCCCAAAATACGACAAAGCGCTCAATCATCATCATATAAATAAAATTGGTGTAGTTCTGTTCGACTAAGATTAAATTTGACTGCATGTCTTTAAATGCAAAAATCTTAAAAACTGCTCAATATATTCTGGTGCATTTTTCACAGGCCTATAGAGAATACCTTGGCCTACAATCTCTACTTTCTTTCAACTTTATATCTTTATAAATATTAGAAAAAATTGGACAAGAGTAAATTATTTTTTCGTTTCGTTTCGCTTTTTTTCTTTGTAACGATTTGCGTTTGAAAATACTGTGAGCATTTAAGTATAGTAAATACCAGCTTCTACAGCACATCTGCAGAAACAACATAGGATATCCAATAACTCGATAACTTCGAAAGTTTTTAAACAAAAAGGCAACATTTGAAACATTTCTACCTGAGTGAGTAGATATGCAGGAAAAAAAAATTGTGTCCCCTACAAGACAGCAAATTTATAAAAAAAATTTTCCATCAATTGTTCTGAAACCACATTTTGCACGGGCGAAGCCGGGCGGGTACAGCTAAAGTCTTATTTATAAAAAGACGAGGGCATAGTTAAGAACCACTTTCACCGCCTTAACATATTTGCCTGTTTATTTTCTTGGTTTGAAAGATTGTACAAAGGAGCAATGCTGTGTGTAATTGTTGTCCAACATTTTTCGTATAAGCCAGGTTATTTAAATGGTATAAAATATGAAAACCTCACCCTCTGGATGCAAATTGACTTTTTGTTTTGCATTTGTTAGAAAAAATGTCGACTTGTCCTGGAGGCCCCCAGGACATCTCATGGACAAACTACTGTCAATCGTTCAAACGTTTATCGTCTAAACAAGTAAAACCACTCAGCTTACTCCATTAGTTCCGGTTCTATTCAGATCTTGAACCAGTGCGAAACAAATAGATTCCTACACCCATTTGTGGTGATAAGGCTGGGCTACACATTTAATTGGAAATAGCAAAATGCCAACCTAATTCGGCTGCTTATCCAATCATAAATAAAATTACACAAGTCATTGCTCCATTCGACTGCGATTCCTGTTCAAATATCCGCCAATTTAACACGAGTCGTCAACGGTTCACTGACATTTAATCGGTTACTCAATCGTCCAGTTTGTTTCTGCCCAATTTGACAGCAAAAACAAAATCTAGGAAAAGCTATTTGTCAATTGATATTTATCTCTTTATCTTTATCATTCAAGGCGTAAGATGTCATAACCATTTTTATTTCCTATAACATTTCATCCTTCAGATTAACTCAACAGGTAGCCAGCCGGAGGAATGTCAGAGCCGAATAATTCTCTGACATACTGACACTGTTTTCAAACATAATCACTTGTACAAATACTGTTCTACTCACGTATACTTTTATGGGAAGCTCGCTGCTTCTTTTGGTTATACTTTATACGCCACCATGCAGGCACGACACTTTGTATTCTAAGAGATAATGTCAAAATCGAAATCGAAACGCGGCTAAGAGTGAGCAAGCAAGCAAACAGCAACAGCAGCAGCAGACCCAGCGATTAATTTGATTACTTTACCTCCTTTTATCAGTTTCTGAGCTTGATACACAAGAGTGTGGCAGTTCAGTCTTTTTAATACTGATACTCTCTTTGGCTGTGAATCTATATTTGATAATTGATTTCTGTCTGTCGTTGTAAACAGTGATTGCAGTGGTATGGGGCGATTTTATAATCATTTTTCGGTCGAACAGCAGCAGCGCCACCGCCAACAATGAACAAGTACAAGATTGCAAAACTCCTCTCCCAAAACAGTCAGAGAGGCAACAAAGAATCGAATCGAGAATAGACAACGTGATGGAGAAGAAGTAATCGACAACAATAGGTGCAGCCAGGTGTGGTTTTCTTTTCGGTCGAATGTAAATATTTTTGTGCGCTCTAGATCCAGCAACAGAAAGAGAAATATGTATCTGTCAGACTGTGGAATCTCTGTTGGCTCCGGTTGTTAACAATTCAATGTGACACGTATTTTTTGCACACGTAAGTCAATAAAACAAATGGGCACGTTGTTGTTTTCTGTTCTATAAAACGGAGCGATGAATGAAAGTGAAACAGCAAAAATGAAATGAACTCAACCGCAAGCGCTGCCTAATTAGCGAGAAGTGGAAGGTAAAATATACCAAGGGGATTATTTTAATTTGCAAGCTGTTAAGTGGTTGTATACCTTCCTAGTGCGTCACCAAAGCATTTCTATTAGGTTTTCTGACGCGGCCTGATAGTTGCAGTAATTCGAAAGTAATGAGTTTTAAGTATTGTTCTTAGTTACGTATGGATCGAAGGTGAGTGCAGCCAATTACGAGATCCACAAAGTGAAGAACAAGCGTTTTATGTTTATAGTCTGGCGACAAGTTAGCACGAGACATGATTTGGGTCACGAAGATTGCCGTTATAATATAATTAATACGTCTGCAGACGCAGACACAAAAAAACCCAAAAAATTGAGGTTGCAAATTTGTTTTCTGGTGATGAAAAGCTCACTTCGATCTTAACCATGAATTTAGGTTAGAATAAGTGATGGAAAAGAACTCGTCACAACGATCCGGAGGTTGATTTTCGTTCGTTACATTCCTCATTGTTATGTCCGGGAACACAACTTGTTTGAAAGAATGGTGATCAGGGAGTCACGACATTTATTACCTCACCCCAGCAGTACAACAAAGAACTGTCATTTCGGCAGCTTGTTTCCATATCCGCGGAGTGAGTGAGTATATCAATTTAAAAAACCTCCGTTCCGTTTATTAAGCTCCTATTGAACGAGAATACATTTATGTTGACGTTCCCAATGACTTTGTCGGCTTGCGCTACGTCAAACAAACATTAATATTGTTAAAAACAACTTTGGGGACGTTCAAGCATCTAGTTTAAGTTTGACAGCTGTCTGACTAGGTGTATCTTGGTTTTGATTGGCTGAAATCGGTGATATGAGCAGGTGTGTCAGTTGACGTTTATGGAGGGGTAGCCTACGAATCTAGTCAAGAATTTCGTGACTGAGTACTAAGTTGACAGTTCGTATATGTGGCTGATGTAGGAAAAGTGACGTTTCGTAACGATAGACCTCCAAAATTAGCAACCAAGTGCTAAAATTACAAGTTTGAGAGCTAAGTCCAGTTCATTTTGCACAAATATAATGAAAACTGACATTTGTCAAAAAAATTCGAGCAGACTTATTTTGGTGACCAAAGTTTCGAAAACGATATCGTTTAGTCGATCGTTGTTATAATATAATCCAGACCAATTTAGTCGACTTAAGATAGCTAGCACAAATGGCCAGATGTCTATTGTTTTACATAGGTTCTGACATTAAAAATTGACGTTTCGCTAGACCTAAGTGGTCAAAATGTCACACGAAAGCTACAGCCACTTCCTCTTTTTACGTTACCCATTTCCATTAGTAATAAAACAGCTTTCAGTTAGAACCAATAACAACGTAAACATCTCATGAAGCATTCGTGTAAATTAAAATTCACATGCTCCCACATTTGATATTCTGTTCGGGCTGAATCACGTGCTGAATTTCATAATAGTTGCGTTCGCAATTATTGCTCATGATTGTCGCGATGGCTGTACGTGATTTATAACAAATTACATCTGTGGACCCGTGATAATAATGCCAACCAATATTGTTAAAAAAAAAACAAATTTGTAAAACAAACAGAAATGGACGTCGATAACATTTAGAACAAAGTGACATTAAGGTAAAATAATAATTCCCAATGTGTAATTCGTTTATTGGCCGTATAAAAATGAAAGCAAACAAAACGCGCTCCATCTAGCGCCCATTTCTAACACGCGTTGCACAAATGTATCCGAATGACATTCCTTGCGTCATCTGTTAATTACTGTCGACTTTCTGTTGTTTCCAAATATAGTCAAAACTAATCTGTAGGAAGACACGAGGTTACTTCAAATGGAACAAGTGTCAACCTACACGAACCTAAAGTTTCCTTCTCTGAATTGTAAGTGCAAATTGTTACAAATTAATCAACAAACATTCATAGAAACTACTTGATAGAATGTAACATTGTTTTGCCAGCTACGCAATTAAATAGCAAATAGCACCTATCTAACTGTTATGTAATAACATTCTACAATCAGATCGCCTTAAACTTGGCAATAAACTCTCCATCGAGGTGTGAAAACGAAAACAGCCGACCGACAATCGACTCGAATCGAATTTCATGCGATAACAATTCAGCCGAACTTCCCAACGCTCACACACACGCGACACACCCCACGGCCTTCCTCTCGGCGCGACTCCAGGGAGTTGTTTACGGGTTCCACTTAATTACCTTTTTATCGCAGAAAATTAAAATATCAATACAAAAACAGAAATCAAACTTCAAACAGAGATATCGAGTACTGTGTGAGGGGAACGGAAATAACGGCCTTGTCCGGACCACACCCGCACTCCCCCTAAAAGAGTACACCTGCCTGAATCTGGATCTGTATACTATTTACATCTTCAGAGTCAGTGGCATTTACTGGTCGGGGGAGGGGCGGGTTTGGTTGCATTTCAATGCAACTTGTCGCACGCAGACTATTTAATTATTTTTCACGATTGGATCTAAATCAATTGTCTATAAAAAAAAAACCTGCCCATCGCACCCATGGAAAGAACGTATTTAGGGCAAAACCTCCTCACCAGGTGAGCTGACAGCTCCCCTGACTCTGACACGGATCAATCTACAAATCACCATAGTTGTGGTGATTGTGTCACATCGCACATGTACATAACTTGTGTGCTGCCAATTTTCGTTGATAGTTGTGCGCATTTGGCGTAGAGGTCGATTTTGTTTCTATACTTCACATTTACACACCAACCGTGGTAAATTGATTGAGTCGAGTTGAGAGTAGAAAGTCAATTGAATTGTGTGAGCGGCTGTGTGTGTATTTTGTGCTAGTTGTCATTTCGCTTTGAAACGGTGGCAATGTCGGCGGTGCGGCCCGTGGCAATTAGACTTTGTTAGATAAGACTCTGACAGGTGACAGCTGTTGTGTATAATTGACTGCGATTTTCTATTCGAATATATTTTCAGTCCAATTAACTGCTTTGTTGGATTACAGATATAATGTGCTAATCATATGTGCGAATTAGCCGAAAAGTGCTGATAAAAATTTACGAACTATAAGTTATCGAATATACCAAGCCCAAAAGAATTGAAGAAGTCCTCTGCTGGAAACATTACCAGCTACATTAGGGAGCTAGAGTCGCTTTTAACCTAAACACAATCGGCCTTACCCATAATCAACTGGCAGTTTGCGAAAAGACTCCACACTTTCCAAAATCCCTTTGCCAATAAACAAATATAGTTGCCGGAACATCGCTTACTGTAGGGTTAAATGTTAATGGTCAGAAAGCCATGTTTATCTCGGGCATTAGCTAAAAAAATCCTCCCTAAATGTTATTTTCAAGAGCAGTGTTGCCAAACCCCCAAAAATGGTGGTATGGAATTTCGTAATAGGAGCGAATTTAAATACACTTTTGTTAAGCCTGAACGTTTACAATTATAAGCTAATTTTAGTAAATTGTAGATTTTTTCGGACTTTATTCGTTGGAATACAACAATGCAAGTGGTTTTTAAGTGTAGCAAAGACAATTTTTTACAAATGCATGCACAAAATTGAAAAATATTGCATTTTTGTTTTATTTCTAAACATGTGAAGTTCATTTCATTTGAAGTTTATTTCAAATGAAATTATTAGATTAATAAGCTTCGATTAGCAAATATAGCCTAACAAACTGTGTTTCGTTTATTGAATAATTCGAAAGAGATCTTATTGCGACACAAATTCACTCATAAATCAATTGTGAAGTATTAGAAAACAAAGGAAAGTGTACTATAAAAAGTACCAAAAATTGTGTCCGATCGAAGGAGAGGGCATCACTGATTTGCATATGATATTTGACAGATCAACTGATATTTTGTGTTTTGTTTTCTGCTTTGAAAGATATCTGTTGGGCAAATTAATTTGCGATTTATATATTCCTTTTTTTAGAATAAAATCCTCGATCTGAAATAAAACATTGACCTTGTTTTTCACGACAACAAATTATGAAATTTGAATTCTGCGATGACAAAAAATGTAATAGATTCTAAAAAAGTTGTCGCACTAGCAAATGTGGAGGTCTAATTGTTTATTGGTACCGTTTCACTAATGCTGTACATTTTTACTAAAGCTGCTAATGGTCGACATTAGTGTTTGATTATTAGTAAGGCCGAATGTTCTGACAATCCCGGCACAATAGACCTTCTAGGTCGAAGTGCCTATTTTTGTCGCCTTGGCGAGTCAGAAGTTTAAAAAAAATGGTTTTTCGTTTTTCGAATGAAAAAAAAAACGATAACTTCGTTCCAGGGTCGCCCATTGAATAAATCTCATATCGGATATGTTCTGAACCTAGAGCTCTTAGTTGTCATTTAGCTTGGTTTATTTCTGGAGTTTACAAGCGTAAACAAAACAAATGTCATTTGTGGTCTACCGCCACTAGAACTAATAGAACTAATTTCCGCTTGAACTTTAAAAGTCCAGCTGAGCCATTTCAGCAGAGAGAATTAAAACAGTAGGGTTTCGAATGCGTCAGCATTTCGCACATGCCCAACTCAAACAAAACGTCTCGATACTTTCAGGAAGTGCGACGACAAAGAAAATACTTCCTTCGCTCACGCTTATGAATCACAACTACGCACACGACACCAGGGCAATGGTGCCACTTAACGTCTACGCCCCTCCGTCTTAATAAATAACAAAATAAAAAAAAATGTCCATATAACTATCTGTCCACACCGGAATGCAAGTGTAGCTCAACAAGCACGCCCATCCACTGGCATCGTCAAAACTGCTATCAACCAGCTAAGAAATATGCTTCGGTCGCAAATAAAACCAGAGTGCTTCACGGTACAAAGTATGAACGACCTCCACCTCTGACACCGCATTATCTGCCCCCTCGTTCCTCGAATACCACCCTCGCCACAACCCTAACCGCATCATCATTACCGCCCTCTTTTCCTCGACAGAAAATCTCATCCGATGATGAGTATCTGCTTCAGGTGAAATATGTTGGTGTGCCTCTCTTCCTCTCCCTCTCTGTCTCTGTCTATCGCTCTTGGTGAAGTTATTCGATTTTATTGTGTAATAATAGATCTTTTAAAAATAGGCAAAAACACCGAGATATAGAAAAAAGAGCAAGTATAACATCAGAGAGAAATGGGACAACAAGCTATATAGCAACAACAAATAATGAGCATACCATCAGCAATAATTAAAAAAACAACGACACCGACGACGAAACGAAAAGCAACTCAGCAGCACAGCGTTGGGACAACATTTTTACAGAGGCGCACAATGCGCTATATGACGAAGCTACCAACCGGAGGAAGAAGACATTTTCAAGGCATCTACAAAAAAATGTATCACCGCGTGCATGAAAATGACATTTTCAATAAAATCGTTTGCATTTTGGTTGTTGCTGTTGGCCGTAAAGCTTGTAAAATGTTTTCTGCATAGAAAATGGGCGGATGGTTAGTACTTTGACACGTTGTTGATATAAAGGTGTCAGAAGGAGTTTTGACAATTCGTTCGAGGCGAAAATAGCCTGCCGGCAAGGTTAATTGCTTAAATGCTCTGATTCACTTCAGTACGAGATTCGAATAGAACGCCCACGCGGATATTGTATAGAGGATTTTATTGTTCGCAATCAATTGTCAACTGTCATCCGCAAGCACAGCGGTTTTTCCGTGCAATCCGCTTCACATTTTGGGAATTTTCTATTTTCATGCACACCACGTGGCAAAACCCAAGTCTGTATTCTGATGTTTGTATCACCTGGGTGTCGATTGTGACATTTGTGAGTCACCACTCACCATGCTCACATATTTTAAGTGGCCTTTCTTTTTAACACAATGAGGTTAATGATATTGTAACATATATTGACAGTAATGGGGATGTTGCTCAATTATTTGAGTACCCACTGGTGAGGCTGTGATTGTCACTCACCAATCTTTGGCCTGGAGTATTCCGATGTTCGCGTTTTATCCGGGATTATATTGGGAGTCACTATTCAAGTTGTGAGTGGCAATGCAGTGCGGGGTTTAGTTAATGGTACTGCATAAATGTATTGAGGGGATTCAGGTGTGGTGAATTGGTGACTGCCACTGTCTATCGTATACGTATAAACAATACAATAGGGCAATTATGTCGTCGATTCTTAGGGCTTCTAAAGACTAGTCCCACTCGTATTAACAATAATGTCATTGGTTGTAGGACAACTTAGCTCTGACTTACAGCTCGTGTACTAATCTGCGCGTCAATGGGCTTTGCTTACTTATCACCTTGATTGTAGATCGAATAACCAACCCATTTAGAAGGTCACAATTTTTAGCCGTAAGCCCTGGCAGCTAGTGCTATCTATGTTATTAATTTGTTTACTTACTAATTAATAAAATTACAATAATAATAATAAGAAAGTCACAGAAAGTGCATCTAAGTTGGACGGGGAAGAGAGTACTTTTCACTTCGTCTTTCGGGGGAAAAGATCTCGTGTGAAATTGTCCTGATGGTTGGTGTATAGACTATAAAAACTACAAAAGACTCCCTAAAATATGCAAAGCACTTCCTACTTATTAATAAAGGTCCTCACTCCATGCTCAAGTTTCTGTTAGTACTTTGCAAAGAATTTTGTGAAGGAATCATGCACTATGGTCACGCGTCAAATATGACCAATGATTTTTTGAACACACCCATCCGGACTTGAACATATGACAAATAGCTCTGAAGTCTTACGAAGCTAACCATTAATTCCCTTAAATCATTCAGTACTATCCAAACCTGTAAAACAACTTAAAAACTTCATGCTTTCACAACAGATGGCGTAAACAAATTCAGCCTGATTTATGCGCCCAAGTTAGGGAAAATTGGACATTTGGACAAGCCGGCGGCGGACATTAAAACCATGATATATTTCATACATAATGACATCGATAAGCCTTTCAAACGAATAAAAAACAAGAAGATAGAAAGCGCTTAATGGAAGACCCTTTAATATCCTGCCGAATGACTGTTGTTTGTTGCTTATTTTCGCCACGGTGGACGTGAAGAGCTAGTTCAGTTTGTTGATACATCCAAATAGCAGTGGAAGCTTCATTTTTTTGTAACTTATTTGTTTCTGAAAAACCTTCAAGCTTCATCGTTAAACTCGTCCACGGAAAATGCATGTTCATACTATACAATTCAGCGATGTGTCAATGAATTAGCTGAGATTTCGTGCAGCAATGTAACACTATTTTTTTTCGAACAGCAAAATTAATGAGCGTGTAGAATAGACAACATTTTAATGCAGCTGATTGATGACTCAACTCAACACTCATCTAGACATTTCGAATGCAAGAAGAATATTTTCATGACATGAATTATGTCCCGCGAAGATGTAGTGCTAAGCACGACACTTGATTGACAATTGACAGACCTTTTTCCAACAAGTATAAATGGCCGCATTCAAGAATCTAGTTATCTTAAGTCGACTAGATTGGTCTGGATGAGATGTTACCTGAACGCAAAAACTAGATTGGTCGGGAACGTCACTTTTCCTACGTCATCCACATACGCGAACTGTCAACTTAGTACTCAGTCACGAATTCCTTGACTAGATTCGTCGGCTACCCCTCCATAAACGTCAACTGAAACAGCTGCTCACATGACCGAACCAATCAAAACCGAGATTCACTTAGTGAGAGATCTGTCAGACTTACTAAACTAGATACTTGAACGTCCCCAATCTAGCTCTTTTTTTTTTGTTATTAAATACGAGTGACAGCCTTGTTATTGAATTAATTATAAATCCCGCCCGCATAATGTCATCGGCGCTTTGCAACCGAATCGAAATATCATGCGCTCACTTCCAGTGTACCTGAAATTTCCATTCGTGCTGTCAATAGTTGTTCAACTTTTGCAATTGAATAACAGGCGAAGCAGACGTCATTAAAAAAAGGCAAGGAAAAAGAAAACTAAACTAGAACGTCAAACGGTGTGCGGTTATTGTTTTGTTTACACCGTCAATTGAACAAACGTAACTACGCACTTGTATAGATACACGACATAACGCAATTACCCGGACATAAACAAAATGTTCCTCTATTTTAATACAAATAATTTTATTAATTATGACAGAGAGGTTCGTCCACCTGTCTTCTCGCCATTTTCCTCCCCTTTTCCGTGTTCCGTGTGGCAATTGGCAATTAAATTAAACCCTCATTGGCGCACTTAATTAGTGGGGAAATGTTAAGTCTCTTTCACAATGGCTCACGACGACGTCTAGACTTTAGACACACTGCTGTGGAGTTTCAAGGAGTTTCGTCTCAAAGAATCTCCGCTGAGATCGAGATTTCTGAGGAGAAATGCGATAAATTAAATGACTTTTCTCGGTTTATGCAGTTTTGTACAGCGAAGAAGTAGAAGTAAAAAAAGAAAATACATGACTCCCTCACGACACACTCTAAACTCTCCTCACCCGAACGAAATGGGTATATTCCACTTAACGCTCCGTTGAGTTATGAGTGTGCGATGTACTTACATGCGATTATTATGTCATCGGCCACTCGCAAAGTGGGAGTAGGTACACATAGATGCGGGTGGAAATTTAGGCCTTTACTTTTTGCTACTGCTTTTTTGAGTTTACACCGTATGTACCACACCAAGGTGAGTTGGTAGATTCATGTATTGTGTTTTGGAAATACACTTGAGTGGAAAATTGTGTGGATGAGGATAGTCTCTCATTATCCAGGGATTAAATTTGATAAAAATTGAGTTTTAAGTACTGTCAAAGCGGTTGTGTCATGTTTATTACCTTTAAATGCTTCTGAGCTTTGCCAAACGGCTGTAGAGAGGGGTATCGATGGTCAATGTATGTTACCTTCATGTGTGAGTAGGCACCGTAAGGGGCACTGTGGGGAACCGTAAATCTGTCAAATAATACAAATTAGCTGACTTTTAGGTATAGGAACTGTAAGGGGCACGGCGAGGAACCGTAAATCTGTCAAGTAAAACAAATACACCGACTTTTCGTCTTCATAAAAGTTTTACAAGATCGTGAAACAAATTGTTCAAACATTTTATCAAAGCAAAGTACGGCAACCGACCAAATACAACTTTAACGCTGAATTACGTGGATATGCCGTATATATATCATCCTGCATCTGATTCACTGAATTCACTGATTCAATAAATTATGTTTTACATTCTAAAAGGTGGCTTAAGTCATTTTGAGTACGAAAAACCGCACAATACAACACCAAAACGAGACAGCATTCACGAATTTGAATTCCCCATTCCTGGACAGGGGCAATTGGTCATGTGCGCGCTCACTGGAACAGCTTATCGCAGTCTTCAGTGAAACCGCGAAAGGTATCCGGACATACTCGTAATCGTTTCTTTTTTCTTGTTATTCCCTCGATAGAAAATACTATTCAGGGCATGAATTTTTCTACGGTTTGATTCATTTTCACTGCGACCGCTACCATTTAACAGACAAAAGTCGATATGGACAGCAACGTTGTTTATCAATTTTTGTTTATCAAGTGTTTGTAATCAGAACGTTATGCGGCTATAAATAAAAATAATACTCAAGCTGCTCGTACTCATGCCCAACAACATCAATTGTCAATCGCTTTGTCGTGACATTCATTCTTCCGCAGTCGGACTGAACGATTACCGCACAGCGAATGCATTTGAGATATTTTCCTTTTGTTTTATGCTTTCTTAGGCAAGTGGTCGCTAGGCGAAAACCACATTTGGTAATAGTGCTCTTGGCGATTTTGGGTGAACGAATCGGAAGTGTGTTGGGTGACGTAAAAGCCGACAACCGCTTATTATGATTTTTTTTTTTGTTGAATGCATAGACATACGTAAAAGATAGGTGGATGCCTTTCACTAGTTCGAAAGTTGTTGTGGAGGGGGGCGCGAACAGAAATTACAACTGCAAGACGCTGTTATGTGGTAGCAAAGCAGACTTTGGCACGAATATTAAGGAAGCGAATGATGCAGCAAAGGGGTCAATTAAGGCACTTAGAAGTGTCATTTCTGATGTTGCTTGACATTTGGCGGGGGGTTTCATATTTTTACTGAGAGCACTAACTACGGTTGTACGGAGACGATTGCAACTATAGTTCATTTGTTCCAGTGGCGTGACACCTGTCCCTGCTGCAGAAGTTAATGGCGGAGGGTTTTGCACCGAATGGACATCAATGCTAAGGCCGGAGAAGTCTTTGTATTCAATGTATATTATAAAGGGTTTTCCAACGAGTGGTGTTATTGTGAATGACCCGCTATTTCGGTAGCTGTCACTTTTGAAGCTTTTATTCTTTGACATTTGACAAGTAGAAACTATGCCAATACTAAAAATGGAACGATACACGCTTCAACAACGCATTGAAATTATTCAAATTCACTACAAAAATGGTGAAAATCTTGCAGTTCGCAAAACTAAAGCATTTTCTGGTCGTCGTGAAGCACCTTGTCGGACCGCAATACAGAAATTGGTGGAAATATAGTTGAGGGGAGAAAGCTGGTATTTGCTAGGGTACGTGATCAGGGTCATCGAAGAGCTGGCATCAAAGGAGGCAGTTGAAGGGATCAACAAACGAAGACTAAACGGTCTAGCACTGGACTTTTAGGTTACTCGCTTTTATACCACCACCTTGATGTAAGGCAGACATTAGTTTCCCGGTGGCTCCGCAGCCAGTAGTAGCGACAGATAAAGTCCACGGGTGGCTGACACGCTTAGGGTAATTTTATTCACTATTGTTCAACTTCCCGATAACTCCGAGGTTGACCTCGGAGTTGATTTGAAAGAGAGAGCTGACGGCAAGTTGAAAATTGCTTTTATTCACTACTCTAATTCTCAACTCCTCAGTTGAATTTCAAAAGTTGGCTTAGGTTAGGTTAGGTTGGGAGGGACAGTTTTGCAGCCGATACAAATTTCACCCGGAAGCCGTGAAGGCCCATTGTGAGTACCCTGTTTGTACATGTAAGGACATGTGGCTAACAAAACCACTTCGATCTGTTTAGGAATAGTTTTATGTCTGATAGAGGTACCCCCGCCAAGTCTTCCAAACTTTCGAAGAACCTTGCTCCCATACAGGATGAGCGGCGTTCCTGTAAAGCTGGGCAGTGGCATAGAAGATGTTCCACCGACTCTATTTCCTCTTCGTGTCTGCAGCTTCTGCAGAAGTCATTTGCAAAAAGTCCCAGGCTTTTAGCCATGTTTCCTATGGTGCAGTGTCCGGTTAAAACCCCGACGAGCATCCGGATCTGACTTCTATTAAGGGAGACTAGGAACTTTGATCTTTTGGTGTCAATCACAGACTTCGGGTTATGACGCAACCGATGTTGCTCCATTGTTCCTTAGCCAGTTGTGCGGTGACGCCTTCAATAAAAGTCTTAGCAGTGTTGAAAGGCGGTAGCACCTCTCCGCTAGTTGAGGGTTCATATCAGAGCCGTATCTGGGCAATTCGTCCGCTTTTTCGTTCCCTTCCACCCCAACGTGTCCCGGAACCCAGCAGAGTAGAACTGAGTGATGACGTATAGCCCTTCAGGCAATCTGAAACACATTTCTCATTAACAAGGTTAGAGCCGATAGCTTTAAGGGCCGCTTGACTGCCCACACAGATGGTTACTTCCATTGCTGGTAGTCCCATCGATAAGATAGTCTTTGCTGATTTCTTAACCGCATAAATCTCAGCTTGAAAGCCACTACAGTGATCAGTCAGTCGAAACGACTGCCTAATAGCAAGTCATTCTGAGAATACGCCGGCTCCTGTTCCATTTTCTGTTTTTGAACCATCCGTATAGACGGATATACCTTTAATGATGGTACTGGGTGAGTTCCAGTCCTGTCTTTTGGGTATAGTGATTCTGAAATTTTGCTCGAAGTCATATCTGGGTTTCTCGTAATCGGTGAGTGACATGAGTCCCTTCCGATCAAAGATTTCAAGTATGCTTGAGTGTCCGCAGTAACCAGGCTTCCAAGTTTTGTTCTCTCTTAATCTGAGAGCGGCTTTGGCTGCCCCATTCTTAGTGAATAGCTCAATGGGTAGCAGGTTCAATAGCGTTTCCAGACCTAGTTGTGGTGTGGATTTAATTGCGACTGTTATACCCAAACAAGCAATTCTCTGCACCTTGTTGAGGTTCTTAAGATAGGATTTGGTTTTAACCACCTCCCACCAAACAACTGAACCGTAGATAAGAATGGGTCTAACAATCGCGGTGTACAGCCAGTGCACAATGTTCGGTTGTAAGTCCCAGTTTTCCCAAAGCTTTTTCTACACGCATAAAAGGCATTAAGTCCTTTCTTCATTCTTCTTCAGTATTCCGTTTCCAGTTCAGTTTGGAGGTGAATACCAAACCCAGGTACTTTGCCTCGGTCGAAAGATTAAGTCGGACACCTTTAAGCTTCGGTGGGTCCCATTTTGGTACCTTATATTTCCTGGTGAACAGAATGAGTTCGGTCTTTTCCGGATTAACCGCAAGACCATTGTGTTCCGTCCATTTGGATAGTTCTGATTCCATAATATCTCTAAAGTTGGCTTACTTGCTGTTTCATAAATATCCCTGCCATTTCGTCATTTTCGATATGGACAAAGCATACTTTGTATACTTTTTATTCGTTGTCTATGATTTTCGTTTGAAGAAGTGGATATTCACATAAAAATTTAATTTGTTCCAGGGAATTTTGCTTTCGCGAAAAAGTCATGTGCTGTTTGCAGGGGTTCCCAGCGCAAGTTTGTTACTGCTTTAATTCACACGATCTATCGAACAAGAAAACCACAGACCTTAATAAAATATACAATAAATTTCCACTCTTTCGCGATGCACAATACCTTCTCCAGACGCACGGCAAAGAATTCATTATAAGATGGAGCACCATCATTGTTGTCCGCGTTGAGAGACGAAAATAATAGATAAGGTCATGGTCGTCCCATTTTTCAAGTCCGTGCCCATGGTGTTGTCTTGTATTGCCGTCTCTCACAGACCAAATTCTTATCCTTTTCAATTCTCCAACCTCTTCACTGCTCGAATCAAACTATGGCCAATTCTGACAAAACAATTTAAACGACATATTATTTCAAATTTTAATTAATAATAATTACTTTCGTCACTCGATTTGAAGAGCTAACAGTCAAAACCCCCCAAAAAAAATCAATTTATACGTAAAATCCCAAGTTTGCTCTCCTTACTTCTACTATTTCGGGGCAACTTTCGGTTGCCTCAACTCCGGAATATTCAAAGTTGAGCGAGTCAACTTTGAGTGAATAAAAGCGAATTTGCAAGTCGAAAATAAAAATCCCCAAGTTGTGTTCAACTTCGAGTGAATAAAACCGGCCTAAGTGGCTTGCTTGTACTAGGCCTGACCGGCGCTGCCAATCGGCACAATTCATATTAATGTCCAGGGAGCAGATCACGCACGATCGATGATCATTTTTGAAATTTTTATGATAGATAATAAATGTTATTTTCTGGACAAATTTTTTGTGATTATCATCAGTTTTCATTTGAAGAGAATAAACTTGTTATAAATCGAAATTTTCAACACTCAGTTGCTTGTCTGGGGGTCTATCGTTTCGAAGACAATCGTCTGAAAAGAGATTAGGGTTCTGCTGTTCAGTTTTTGCAAAACATTCCTTCGATAGAATCGAAAGAGAGATTTGTTGCTAGCACCGGCCGGGATAAGATTTTGGATTTTATTTCTTCGGCAGCCTTCTGTACACTTGAATGCCAAGCCTCTGTGTCCCAGTAGCTAGTGGCAGTGAGTAAAAAAGCAAGCTTAGTACGGCCAACTGAAGTGAACCACAATCGTAATCTTTCCTATAAAAAAAACGAGTGTGCCGTAGACCACACGACTTAAGTAAAACCAATAGATAATAAATTGACGTTCAGCAATCATGTCGATTACTTATGTAAAAAAATTGCAAAAAAGATAGGTTTTTTGAAAAGAATAAGAAATGATATACATATCTATAATAAGTGCAATAAATATTTATAATGAAATAGTTAAACCAAACTTCGAGTATTGTTCCTCAGTTTTGTTTTTGTGTTCATTAAGAACAGGCAATAAGAACTACCGAACTTTTTTAAAGGCCGATCACAAAATTCATTGCAATATAAAGGCTTCACAATTTTCAATTAATTGCCTATTGGCTTTCGAAGTGAAACAAATTTAGCATCTTTCAAAAGAAATGTTATTAATTATGTAAAACTAAATTATTAACTGTTATACAAATTTAAATTTAAACAGTTTGAAAATGTATTTATGTTCTGGTAAATGGCTTTTTTAAAAAAAGCCTAATAAACAAATAAACTAAACTAAACCTACAAAAAAATCTCAAATTATTTTATTTGATTTTGCACAAAATAACCAGCAGCTAGAAGACATGGGAGATCATCTTCCTATTTTCTTATAACAAACCCTTAACAAAGTAGAGTTTCATGTCTGTATATGAATAATATGATTAATTAACCTATCCATATCTCAATATAGTTGTAAACAGGAACAGAAACTATTTCGAAGTTCACCATCTGTCAAAAGAAGAAAATGGATGCATTTTGTGATTTTTTGAACAGCGAATAAAACAGTTTTGAAGCATATGCAAATAATGCAATGTGTTCACTCAGAAGCAGTTAGGTAGCATTAAAATGAGGTGATATCGTGTTCGCATTCTTGGTACATCTGCTCAAAAATTTACCATAACCAGATAAAAATTACCAAAACTCTATAAGCAAAAAAAAATTACCAAATTTGTTAAAAATTACCAAAGTGGCAACCTTGCAATAAGCGTGCACTATGTCTTAGATTTACGAAACGTAACTGGCTATGAGAGAAAGAAAAGAAACTGTGTGCTCGCACCTTTCTCTGTTGCTCCAACAGTGTGATACAGACACACTGCAGTGATCCCAGACTTTAGGGCCAGGTTGTCCCACGGTTATACTCAAAATATCCCTTTTATGTTTACAAAATAAATAAATTTATTATTTAAAAAAATACTCTTGATTCATTCACAGACACATATGTCATTTTATGAAACAGTTTAGGGAAATAACAAAAAAGAAAATGAAAGCATTTAGATTTTTGGAATGACTTTTTTCTAAAAATATTTAATTTGATCGTAGGTTGAATAATTTTTTTATTCTTAATGAAATGAGCAATTAGGAACAAAATTTTACCAAAAAGTAAAATCGCTTTCTTTTTGTAATGTGAGGTCTGAAAAATCCCTTTGCCCCTTTTAGATTATTATTAGTGAGAAAATCCTGCAAAAAGTGATAAATCCCCCGATCTGGTATCACTGTATGATGTGTCTTAGATAATGAAAGGTAACTGGCTGAGAGAAAGAGAGAACGAAAATGTGTGCTCGCATCTATCTCTCTTGCCTCTGCAATAATGCACGAACCGAAATGTAACTCTCTCTCTCTCTTTATCTCACTAACTTATGTCTCCCTCTCAAGTTCCGCTCGCAATTTCCGTAACGCTTTCGTGACGCTGGTGATACCAAGCGTGCCTTAAGAAGTATTACTTCAAAAATAAAATAAAACCGGATTAATGCCAAGAATTTTTGCGTATGTTTCCATATAGACAGCTGTTCTCCGTGCAATCTGGGATAGCGAGCGATATTTATTTCAACATAACTCTTATCAGTACACAGAAACTCACAGCCAAGCCACATATGAAGTTATCCGCGTAAGTCGGGCGAAGTTATCTATTCTGCACTCTTCATCCGATAACATATTACACTCCGGCATTCTTATCTCAATCGTGAATGCTGATACTTGTTATACACGCACAGCAAATGTATTGACATTGGAACGACACTTTTATTTTTCATCTCACACAAAGATAAATCAAGAGTTTTCGCTCTCCCTGCCATACGCCAGGCAGCTACACATGTAATATGGCAACGCCAAACATTCTGAGTCACAATAACAATATCTATTTGTTTCTATTTTGTTAAAGAGATAAAAAATCACACTTGTACCTAGCCTGGGGGATTCCCTTTGACAGCTAGAATTAACACAGAATTCCAAAGAAAAGAAGCCCATTCTTATCATTGTTACTGTTACAGCTACCTAACTTAACCGTTTCTAACGAAAAACTCATTCCGATGCGATTTGTGCATTTGTGCATAAAAGTGCAGACCTTACCCAATTATGGTCTGACCATGGAGTATAAATTACTGAAATACATTCAACAGGTGACCTTGGGGTTAGTTTCGGAACTCTTAATCGACAATAATGCCTTTATTTTTCTCGATTTTTCGTTGACGCGCTAATAATCGAGTTGATCCGAAATAATTGTTCATACACACATACAATAACAATATCTATTTGTTTCTATTTTGTTAAAGAGATAAAAAATCACACTTGTACCTAGCCTGGGGAATTCCCTTTGACAGCTAGGATTAACACAGAATTCCAAAGAAAAGAAGCCCATTCCTATCATTGTTACTGTTACAGCTACCTAACTTAACCGTTTCTAACGAAAAACTCATTCCGATGCGATTTGTGCATTTGTGCATAAAAGTGCAGACCTTACCCAATTATGGTCTGACCTTGGTGTATAAATTACTGAAATACATTCAACAGGTGACCTTGGGGTTAGTTTCGGAACTCTTAATCGACAATAATGCCTTTATTTTTCTCGATTTTTCGTTGACGCGCTAATAATCGAGTTGATCCGAAATAATTGTTCATACACACATACAATAACAATATCTATTTGTTTCTATTTTGTTAAAGGGATAAAAAATCACACTTGTACCTAGCCTGGGGAATTCCCTTTGACAGCTAGGATTAACACAGAATTCCAAAGAAAAGAAGCCCATTCTTATCATTGTTACTGTTACAGCTACCTAACTTAACCGTTTCTAACGAAAAACTCATTCCGATGCGATTTGTGCATTTGTGCATAAAAGTGCAGACCTTACCCAATTATGGTCTGACCATGGAGTATAAATTACTGAAATACATTCAACAGGTGACCTTGGGGTTGGTTTCGTAACTCTTAATCAACAATAATGCCTTTATTTTTCTCGATTTTTCGTTGACGCGCTAATAATCGAGTTGATCCGAAATAATTGTATGCAACGGAAACAAAACTGAGCTCGATGGAACAACAATTGAAAACCTGTCGGTGAGCGCGGACAGGTTTGAATAGATGCAGTTTGACTAGTGTGCAATGATGATCGAGAATGGGAACAGATAGTGATACTCGTACCCCAACAAGACGAGGAATAATATTCTTCAAAGTAACCGTAATTCAAATATGGTTGCTTTGTCAGTAAACAGAATAAGTGTCACAAATTAGCATGGCACGTGATAAATTGAGATAAACATGCGTACGATGAGAATTCAAAGTCCAAAGATAAGATTTCGAATTCAGAGTCTTGTGTTCATACATGCGAACTGTTGGCGCGGTCAGTCACCATTCAAGAAGTTAACTATTGGGATGATCCATAGAAAGAGCGACTCAATGAGGTTTCAAACTGTTTTCAGCTTTGTAAGGTTTGAAGTAGTTAGTAGGTTGTGAGAAGCGGTGTCTAGGCTACTACACCTGGACCTATTTATTTGTTTAGGTTTAGTATGGAATTGCCGATTCTGTATAAAGACTTCTAAGTTATGGCATCATCATCATCGTCATTAGCAACTGAAGGTCCTTTCTAACTCCGTGAAAAACAAAAGACTAACAAGAATTGTGAACTCTGAAAACTGTGTGAAGAAGCATTTCTTAATCTTAGAGTTGCCCTTGGATGGAACCACTGGGAGCATATAACAACAGTGTCGCTTTCAGAGATATAGAACCCAGAGGTCGAATCAGCGTATCAATGCACAAGTCATACACGACTTAAGTACGTGTATTTCGCATGCAATACAATGGCAACTGCAGTCACGTATTGCTATTCAGGGGCGCGGCGATTCAGCCCAAGGTTTGATTGCATTGGCATCATCTATCTGTATGAGAAAAGGGCACACACCAAATGCAGTGGATGTCACGGAGTGCGCCTTCTAAGCCCACGAAATACCCTCAAACGTTTATCTTATCTTGCTATGTGTACGCTCAAATGACAGCTTCTCAATCTCATTTGAGTTGGACAAATAATATAAAAGGAAGAACTTTGCGGGTACTTACCTAAATTTGGCACGGTAACAGTAACTTGATTATTTGAGCCGATATCGACGTCAGCTACCCTGTTAACATCCACACTAGCTGGCTTAAAATCATCTAAAAGCAGAAAACAAATCGTCACCACATGACCCTCCATCATTTGCACCCAAAAGTCCACCACAACAGACAGGCCGCAGCAACTGGACCAACAAACAGGCGTATCGCCAGCTTGCCGACCATCGTGCGTCTCATCGTCACGTGAACCTTTAGAGCGAACCACTTTGGCTTACATTTTATCGTATGAAACGCTGTCGTTGTATTCTTTGAATTAAATGTGCAGCCCAATTTCAGCTCTCTGACTTCGCTTCCGATATTCAATCGATCGGCCATGGTGGCCTTCTGTTTCGTCATCATCATTGCCGTCGTACTGTTATTGTTGTTGCTGTTATTCGGATTGCCGCTAGCTGCTGAATACTGCTGTTGTTGATTATAATTGTTGTGGTAGCCAGCCCCACTGTTGCCACTGGATCCACCACCACCTCCACCACCGGCTGACGACGAAGAACCAGTGGAACCACGGTTCAGATAATAGTTCCTCGACGTTGACGGATTCGTTGTTGCTGATTTGCGGGGAATTTTCGTAAAGGGAAACGACTTTGGGTTATGAGACGACTTGTGTGCCTTAAGCACTTTCAGTAGGAATTGCTCCAACTGCTGTTGGCTGCTGCGACGTTGGCAAAGACAGAGATCACTGCCAAAGCTTTCGCTATTCTCACTGTTTAGGGTAAAAAATATCAACGCGATCACTAGTATAACATAGTCCCGATGCTGGCGAAGGAAGGTTTTCGTAAGTCGTGGATCTTGCTGTGGTTTTTTCAACTCCAATTCACTAGTCTTTTGCGTTTCTTCTGTTGCTTGGTTAGATGCTAGTGGTGTTGCTGCTGCTGCTGCTGCTACTGATTCTTCTACTCTCGTTGTGGTTGCTATTGCTAGTGTTTTATTTGTTGTTGCAGGCAACGTTGACGCAGGCTGACAGCAGGAGTAATAATCACCACCACCACTTGTACCACTACCAGGGAAAGCCAACATATGTTGCGTGTATATGCACGGCGAGAATTGTCGTTCCCCTTTGTGTGAAAAAAAAACAACGGCGACGACGACTATACTATTTGTGTGCGTATAGATTGCTATATTATTGCTGCCAGTGCCACTGCATGCGCTCGCTCGCTCTACATGTGTGTATGCGTGCGGACAATATGGAGAGGAGGGAAGGCGAAAAACTTTCACAAGAGACACCTAACCTCCAAAAATTTATATTAATTCTTCTTCTAATTATATTGCATCCGATTCTAAAACTTTACACATTTTCGCGTTAATAAACTTTATTTACACACAACAACCACCAGTTTGAGGGGCCGAAATTTCAGTATACCCTCACTCACTATTCGCCCCGCGAATTTCCGTGTCGTAAACAATGAATTGTGGCAAACAATTTTCTACAGAAAAAAAAAAAAAAAAAAAAAACAGAAGCACTATGTAAAATTAAAGCGACGAATGCGATTGGAGGGAGAAATAATTTCCTAAATTCAACTGATTTTGGTTACTTGTTTTTTTTTTGCAATATTTGACTTTTTTTTCTTCTTGGTGAGATTTCGTCGTGTCGTCACGTAAAAAAACCCAAAGAAAAATGTCAAAAACCTTGCACACACGGAACGAATGCCTATGGGCGTGCGTGTGTAGGTAAAAAAAGGAGAAAAAAAATTTTAGACTTTTTTTTTGGAATTTTCCCTAAGAAATTATTCACTTATTTTTTGGAAATTCACTTTTCCCGATCACAGTTGTGTGGTGGAATATATTTTCAGATTTCGACGGATTTTACGGAACCGTATGCGGACGAACTTTTATAACTCGGTTAATTTCTCGCACGATTTGGGGCCATTGTTGGCTTATTTTTTCTTTTCACAGCTCTCCGACGACACGGTGGACACGAACCATATTTTCCACGGCCTATATGTATAGGGGAAATGAGATGTAGTACTACCACCTGAGAGCAGGCAGTTACGGCGACGACGACGATGGCAGTGGGGGACAGATAGATAGTTGTTGCTGATTGCGCATTGAATAGAGCGAGACAGATGTATGGATCTGGATTTGAATTTAATGGGGTGCGGTTGGTGCTACTGGTGGCAAAAATTTCATCACAAATGTCAGACTGAAGAGGAATTGTGCAAAATTATAGGCGCGCTCAAACTGAGAAATCCACTACATGTTAAACAGTTGGCCCCAGAGAGGGTTTTCAGCTATTTTGGATCGCACTAGTCTATCAACGATTTATAAAGACGTCGTGTACTGTACCTACATTCATTTTAGAGAATTCATTCGTCTATTTATTGAATGAAAAGTACAATTTATATGGTAAATGTCACTGAATACGTTGGCTTAAAAGTGTGAAAAAAAAACTGAATTTAAACTGTTTTTCAACTACCTAAAGTGCATCTTTGTATCAGGATTGTTTTTTGAGCTTCGTTCTCAGCAAAGGAAAGTAAATTTTCAGTACGCAATTACAACAACTACGCTCTTCTTCGAGACTCACAGTAGTTGTTGTAATCACGTGCTGAAAATCTCACTTTACTTTGCTTTGCTGAGATCGAAGCTCAAAAAAACACGCCTATCATCGAAAACACAACTCACAAGTGTTTTTAACTATCTTTCAAATCCTAATAATTTCTGTTGATTGAGTTAACAGCGTGGAGGACTTGAAAGGACTATTCACATCAGAACGAGAATTGCTATTTTGTTCTACCACAAAATCATTATATTTAATTAATAAAACACCTTATTAAAATTATAGCAATTTTCCTGGGAATTTAAATTCAAACTGTCAGACTCTCTCTCTATTCATTCAAACTTAATCTTTAAAGATCAAATTGACTAAAAATAAAATGGAAAAATGCATAGACAAATCATCTATTATTAGGCGTGTTTTTTTGAGCTTCGTTTTCAACAAAGCAAAGTACAGTAAGATTTTCAGCACACAAATTACTATAACTACTGCGAGTCTCGAAATGTCAAGTAGAGTGTAGTTGTTGTAATTGCGTACTGAAAATTCTACTTTACTTTGCTTTGCTGATAACGAAGCTCAAAAAAAAACAGGTCTATTGTCTCTGCTGAATAGTGCTTTACTAAGTCTGCAAAAATAAGTTGTGAAAGCGCTGTTATGTATTTTTCTATTTTCAAATTATCATTTCAAATGACTGCATTCAACGAAGTACTTGCCTCTCAACTGTATATAGAAAAGTAAATACACAAACCAGATTTGAATTTACGATATTTGAAAAGTGCTGCCAAGCATTGAAATCTTTAAGCAAAAAACATTTAAAAAAAAAAAATGTGCTCAAAAAAAAAAATATAAAAATATGTAAAAGATTTTGAGGACTGCGCTATTTATTGCGCAATGGAGCTGCCAATACGTCTCTGCATTATTGACTGGCAGTGAGAAACTTTCTCATGAAATATGCAGCCCAAAGCCGCCTTGAAGGCCTTATATTTGGAGGTAGATTTAAAGGGCGCTGAACGACATCTAGGGGGGAGCTGGGTGCCCGAATGTCGGAATCCGGCGCTGAGCGGATAAGCGAACAAAAGTATAGTGGGCCCTATCAGTCTTCGTTTCGTTAAATACATCAATCAGAGAATTAAACACAACGTAATACATCATCCTGGATACTAGATACTTGATGAATACTAATATTTGTTACAAACACAATCGACCAACGAATAAATTAATTAACGAGCCTAAGATAAGCATCATCTCTCTTGAAGTTTCAAATTTCATCATTAACATCTCCGTGAGAAATTGCTTCCAAAACTAATTGAATTATACTGAGGCGCGTGTGTTTCGAGGGTATACCTACCTTGCCCACCTATTATCCTTTCAGTTATGATAACAAGCGTGTTGTATGTACCCACACCAACCTCTAAGCACAGGTTAGGGTTACTAATGCCACCACATCATTAGATGTGCTATCCATCCATGATATCCATGACTGCGATGCTACACTAGTAATTTTCTTGTCATATTGGGTATAGGAATAGCAATGGACCAACCGCGAGCCCAGTGCTGCCACCCCTAATTTGGTGTTCGCTCAACAGGCTTGGCATGTATACCAGCGCTCTGCAATTTTAATGAGATAAACCGTCGAGGGTTGCATTTTATTTCTTGTGCGTACGCTGCCACCACCACCCGCTGCTTTGTTGATATGGTAATATGAGTGTACTCTGGCAATAGGACGTGTGCATGGACGTCTGCTACCTGTCAGGAGAGATCGTGTGATTTTGTTAAATGAACAGGTAAAACAGGCACTCAATTTCTGAAAATATTTTTCCGCAAATAAAGGTGCGAGAGTGAAAGAGTGCCCATTTGTTTTGCGCTCTTTAAATTGAATAGATATTAATCTCATTGAGAGGACAATGTTGCATTCTTAATGACATATGAGTGCAGGAAATGCCGGCTGAATAGGTCTCTCCGTCGACTTGGACGTTTTAAGATCTGATTAACCCACAAATGGTGCTCGCCTTTTTCAAATCTCTTCGTAAAGGATACAAATTTATTTGGAAAAGATTTGACATCGTAATCGTGCATTTTCATTGAAATTCATCTCTGATCCTTTTGTTGGTAAATTTAAACACGAATTGGAAGAATGCGACCGACATTTGTGGCTTGATACAGGGCAATCCTTTGCAGAATATAGATGGCGCGGATAGGGGGCCGCAATTTCGTGCATGTAGAAGAATAATTAGAAAAAAAACTATTTATGCAATGTCAACGCAATGTAAACGGATATGCCGATCTCAGCACAGTTGCTGCTAAATAATGTTAAGAATAAAGGCGGCAACCACCGAAGGTAATAACTAATGTCGTTTTGCATGGAAAGCTCTCAGATTTGAGATTTTTCATGTCCAATGGAACATGAAATGAGATCACTCTGTTTCTGCATTTGGGATGGTGATGGTTTTGATTTAGTCAGCTACACCGAAATTATAATTTGTGTTTATAAGAATCCATTTATTTATGTTGATATCCACTGCAGCTGCCAAATGTAAATTTTTTCTTTATTTTTCACAGACTCGTCGTCTAAAAACGTCAATAAAAACACCCTTTGGCGTTTGACAAATGTCAAATCTTTTGGTGTTAGTGAATGTAGGTGTAAATCTCGCTAAGAAATCGAGATTCGCAAAATTGCTCTGACTTTGGAAAAAGTTTTTTTTTTTGCGGCCAATGGAAAATGGAACATGAATTCTGACAGCCAGCTAATTTCGGAAAAATAAATAAAATGTCTGTAATAATGGAACGGAAACGAAAACGTCATAATGTGGATTTCGATTGTGCACTCTCAGTGCACTTTTTTTGCTCTTTATGTTCAGAATGTGCGAATCAGAGATGAATGAGTAAAAGAGATGGATATCTTTCGTACGTCTATCCCTCCAAAACCCATTTGTTGACATTGTTGTTTTTGTAATTTCAACCCCCGTCTGTGAATACGTGTGAGCTACAAAAAAGCATGTTGCTAATGGCCGGCCAACATTCCTTTTGCTTTTATAGGCATCGCGCTGTTCAATTGTTTTGTGTTTGGTCTTGAACTTGTTTAGTTTTTGTTAAGGCTTCGATTAGAATAAAAAAATAGTGAAATACACATTTCGGAATAGCGAATTCTTGCATTAAAGTCCAATTCATGAACTCACATATGCTAGAAAAGAAATGAGCATATGTGCGTGACTTTATGAATTTTACGGGAAAACAGCTTGTAGGCAGCCGCCTTTCCACTGGAAAGCTATATATCTCTGTATTCCATTATCTTTGGTGCGAATGTATATTTATTCTCAGAGTTGCTTCAGATTCAGCTACACAAGTGCGTTTGACTTTGACAACTAGTGGAGTTAGTTTTCGTGACATTTTTCAACTGCAAAGAAATGCGTTGCATCGGGTGGATCTGTTTTTGTTAATTATTTATGTACAAATGTTTAGAAATCGATCTGGGCGCAAAATTTCTAATGTTTTAATATAAAATTTAATCAGTAAATGCAAAACACATAGAAAAGTGTCGAAGGCTACACGAATATCAAAAAAATACAGCAAGTGACGTTTTTATGTTCGATGAGATACACGAAATCTGAAAGCGAGTCTGAAGAAGCCCAATCGCATACCACATACCTATATAAATATTCGAACAGTGACAAGTGAGATATATCTACTGACAGCTTTAGCTTCATGAAAATAAGCTGTGAACAAGCATCAGGCAGTGTAGTTCGAAATGAGATACCTATTGTCCCTCTCTCTGAGTGCATTGTGACGTCTTATATGTTTTCAAATTTTGCTGGCTTAAACTTAAACCAAAAAAATCCCTGTCGATACATAAAAAAGACACATTTATTTTGAAAGTTTTCTTCTAATGATTTATTATATGCATTTTTCAGTTATACTCTTTTTTTTTGAAAATAATTTAATACCTTAGTTTAGACTCAGTAATAGTATACTTTTTACATTGCAAAGTTTCAAATAGAACGCTCTCCTCAGAGCTTATCTATAATATCATAAGTTTCCGGTTTCTATCAACAACTTTCCATCGAAGAATTGTGTCACCATATTTACACGAATTCGCAGTTGAATTCTTTTTAAATTTTCTCCTTCATATGTAATTGATATATATAATTCCTCGTTAATTCATTATTGCTATTTCATTTACTGCATTTAACTAAGTTCGATAAAAATGTGCACTGATTCAGAATAAAACGCTTATAACTAATTTTACTTGCTATAGTGTTTTTAAATATTGCAAAACAAAATAAAAAATAAACAATATTCTAAGTTTAGAAAATAAATATCCATCATCTTAATATATTTACACGATATATAAATAATGATTAATTTTAGAAACAAGTAAACAGAAAAATTGAACTTAAAATCATAAGTGCTGATACTCGCTGATATCGTACAGCGGCATCGAGCCCATCACACTGTGCAGATGCGAGTACGCCACCGACAGGGGCGCCATTTGATGGCCCACTCCTGGTTTCTGCGATGATAGTGACAAGCCTCCTCCGGCTGCAGCCGCCGCAGCGGCTGACAATGCGCCGCCGCTGGTCGCCACGCCCACCAGCGATGCATTTAGATTACTAATCGCTGACAGGTTGTTGTTCGAGTGACCACCACTGCCACCTCCGTGATGATGGTGATGATGATGGTGTTGCTGGTGGAGTTCTGCAGAGGAGCCTGTTGAGCCAGCGCCACCACCACTACCAGCACCTGTGGACCCGGTACTCGAGTGGAGGCCGTGTCCGTGATGGGCTGTCGTTGTATGATGATGGTTCGCTGGCGATAGTTGTTGCTGCTGGTGGTGCTGTTGCTGCTGCTGCTGGTGGTGATTCGTTGTGTTGTGCTGTGAAGACTGTGCGGTGGATTGTGAGTGTTGTTGCAACATTGAACTGGGTCCTTCCATGTCCGAGTCACTGGACGAGTCCAAGTGCTGTTTATCTGAGGTGCCACTGCAATGAAAGTAAAACGAAAAGCTGCGATTACAATCGGATAATTATGAGAGAGAGAGGAAATAGAAATGTTAACTGATTTGCAACAACAATTCATATATTAACTGTCCAGTCTTATACAAAAATTCAGGCAAAGGATGCGCCTTATTCGTTTGACAGTTAAAAACACATAAAAAATAACCTGTACCTACACATTTTGACTCTTTGACATTTTGTTTAGACACAAGAAATCTGTTGCGCATAAAAGTAGATACCTACCGTACGATTTGACATAACGTTACACACAGTCTGATCGACCTGTGACAAAATACACCAAGCTCCGACAATCTAGTTAAGGGTGCAGAAAGTGACATCTGTCATACAGAGGTTTTCGTTGGTCTTTGACATTTATAAACTTGAAAAAAAGTTCTGGGCAGGGGCACTCATTCCGTAACTTTTCAGAAGATTATCGTCGAAACGAAACACCTCCGAAAACTGGTCTTTTGTAGCGATCCCACAACCCAACTCAACCTAACCCAACCTAAGCTGAATCCAGTTCATTTTCCACAAATGAAAGTTGATGCGAAATTCGGGCAGAATATAGCTTATTATAGTCACAAAGTTCCAAAAACCGTGTCGTCCAGACGATAATTGTTTTACGGAATCTATGCCCCCTGGTTGTCCACCTCTATCTCAAATTGGTTGTCATTTTCATATTTCCTAGTTTCAGGATTGATTGCATTTTTAGTACTTATTTTTATAAACAAACCTTTGTTTTCTTTAAGCAGCGCATAATATACAAACTTTGCTCAAGTATTCCTCTGCTGGGCAACCGAAACTGAGGTCTATCGAAAATTGTCTGCCGTCATCTTCAATCTTAGAGTACCGCTATTAAATAAGGATCTTGTTTCAAACGGCTATCACCACTGACAACAATTAAAAGCCGCCCGTTTGAGAGCAATCAGCGAATATATCGGCTCTCATGGGGTAACGACCCTTGCATATCGCATGCTTTTGAACTTGAGTACGCGTGCCTCTGACTTTAATTTGACCCAGAAAACGTGGAATCATAATATCCCATTTCATTCTTTGCAAAACTCGCGATACGGATACCTTATTCAAAATAGCCATTTAAAACAAAAAACTATTCACGGCTTTTCAAACTGTTCACAACTACACACTGCACTGCGTTTATTTGTGTGTGTTCCCATTTTCACTGGATCTGTGTTTATTTGCTTTCCCCGCTCTACAAACACAAGCTGTGTGTACCCTTGGCTGGCTACTTACACACATTTTGACATTAATAAAAAAAAAAAAAACTCCCTTTGCGCTCTCGTACTTTGCCCGCTGTTGGCAATGAAGAGACAGCAAAAACAACACAAACGCGGAGAAGATGAAGTAGAAGCTATTACGACAGTGCTGCCCCTCGTTTGTATGAACAAAGTATCAAATTACGCCTCTCGACATACACACATCCACTGCCGTTTGACAAACTGACAGGCAGACGGTAGGTATCTGTCGTGGCGACTTTTAGTCCACAAAAAGATGATTATTGCCAAATGTTTGCGGCAAATGACAGTTGTGTGCGTGCGTGCGCTTTCATTGTATTGCAACAGAGATTGTGCGTGCGTGTACTTCAATTTTGACGTCTCTCCGTCGTTACATTTTACCGACGGCGAATTACTTCCGTACAAACAAGACAGTACGCGTACAATTGGTTGGCTTTCGCTTTTCTTCTCTTTTCACGGTCTTCTTGACAGAGGGTCAACGATGAAAATGGAGGTGTGTCAAAACCAGCCCTTTGATTAATTTAATAAATCCTGTTTGGTAAAACATTTCATTATCCTGGGTAATGGATGCAAATTGGCGGGTGATGAAAATCCCATTGGGATTTTACAATAATTTCCATTTCATCCATATGGGTAAGATATCCGGTTGCGGTTGGGCGTTGTACGCACTTTCCAAGGGGATGTCGATTCACAAGAGGATTTTACGATATTCCTCTTTGGGGAATATTCCGACACAGCGATGACATTTGAGAATTTGAATTATACCCAAAGTGTGCGGCTTCTGTTGGTGTCAATAAATTTGTATTTAAGTGGTTAAGATTATTGAGAGAATATTCTTTGGATTGAGTATACTTTTATGTGAAATTAATTGAGATGTTGCTTATTGGTTGTGAGAAGTAATAGAGGGTTCACCGGTCTCTCCCTAGGGACCTGTCGGGCGCACAAGCAAAAGTGCACCAGTTGCTTCGCTAATTGATGTGGGCAATTTTTCGTTGGAAGTGACAGTCGGTTTTAGGGTTAGAGTTGAAAATCGTTCCAAGAATTGAACAAGAATTGGAAGCAAACTTGGCATTACTGATCGGTAGCAGAATGGAACCTCGCGCTGTCAAGTCGACACTGTTTGATAATTTCGCCTTTTTTGTTGTAGGTTTAATTTTAAATCGAAATAACCCAAAGAATGCCTTCAACCTCGGCTTCTGTCAGACATTTTAAAGAATAGATATAACTATACTTATATCCGCTTAAGTAAAGTAAAGTTAAGTCTCCATTTTCTATCGCATATAAGAAGTGCAATTCCATTATCGTGGTCATTACTTTCAAAATGTCATAAACAAAATGCTGTACCCACGATACTATCTCATTCGCGTGACAGTTGCGCGAGTCAAAACGATCTGAAATGAGAAGCGCCCACTTAACTATTATACACAGAAGGAGATACGCAATACGCTTCTTAACAAGGTTCAAATTGAAAGTAAAAAAAAACCCATAATTTTATAATTATTATTCTCCTCGCACACACGCTGTCAGTTTGTCTTCACTTGTATGGGATATTCTATGTGCATACGCTGTTTTATTGCAGTAACGATGACGATGGTGGCAAAAAGATATGTGTAGATAGTAAACTCAAATCGACCACCACCGACGGTAAACATGTCGATGATGAAGATGGCCTCCGTACAAACCGCACCGCAAAATTGTGGCCACACCAGCATTGCACTATACCATTGCTGGGCTGCCACAGCTATACCTATATAATACAACCAGCGAAAAGGCACTGCTGTACCATCATCGCGCGCTGTTGGCCTCCCTGGACTGTGTCGGTAATTTGATATTCGATACGCCATTAAAACTTGTAAAATTGAATGAAGCGGTCTTCTGGCATATACGAATATGTATATTCACAGAACGGCAGAAGATATACCTACATATACCGAAGTCATAATGAAAATATTTATAGTTGGAGCCCTATCATCATTATCACGGACGAGATATGTAAATAGTAACAAAAGCGAAGCAGAAAACAAAAACTCAGACAGTGGATTTTACTTGGAATAGGAGTTACGCAATTCTATTGCTGGTATTTTAAATAATTAATTTGTTTTCAAGCTCGAAATGTCACAGTGACAGATGAGATTAGATGCAAGTGAGTACTCTTCGTACTCTTTATCCGTTCCTCAATTCCATACCACGGCTTATCGTAATTTTTATTATATATCGTCTATTCGTCTATTCAATAAACTTCCTCAATCGTTCAGGTCGTTATCTATACCTAAAAAGTTTCTCAAGCTCGTAAAAATATGGCTTTTCAATTTTAATTTCGCTGGCATAGAGTCTGTTCTTTCTGACCATCTGATATAACTTAAGAATTATAATTTGAGTCTTAATTGTTAATTGATCTTAATGCATTCAAAGGAAAATTGTTTTGTTTTAAGACTGTTTAAACTTATTTTTTAAAGTAACGTAATTTTTTGATTTTTTAAGGGTCACCCCACCCACGCATAACTTTTTTTAAATGCCTAAATTGTAAATTGTAATGGCATTCATCACTATTATTATTACATAAGTAAAATAATATAGAATGTCAAATGAATTTCATACTTTAATTACATAATTTGAATTATTGTTCATATTGAATTATATATATAGGAATTTATGAAATCAATAAATCTAAATCTAAATCTAATCTAAATCTAAAATTCAATGAGACTAAAATAGTGTTTATAATTTTCGCCACCGTAATCCAAAAACCGCTTTAGAAATTATGTAAAAATTTGCAACACTTACTTCAAAATAAACGGACCATTAAGCAAAAACTCTGATCCGTCAAGCTGTTTCATCTAACGTCACCATCAACACCCTCCCAATTGTCACCACTTAATTGACACTCAAATTACAACATTTCAAAAATAAGACCAATGCTCTTAAAACACCTCGCATATCAACAACCCTTAATAAGCGATTCCGTACTTGACATTGACAAAGTAAAAATAAAAAATAAAACTCGAGACGTACAATGACACCCTTTTAATAACGTAAGAAGCGCAACAAACCAAACGAAGCCACACAATTCAAGTGTTTCTCAATCTACACCTAACCGCTTCCCAATGTGAAAGTCATTTCACAATTATCACTAGCACCAATACCAGCGCATAATCCAAGCCAGTCCCAGTCCCGGATGTACTCTTTCACCACCCCCTCTATAGAAGAAAAGAAAGAAGGGTTGTGAACTTGGTTGCCTTTTGTTTTTAACACAAAATAAACAGTTATAGAGGAAATGGCTATGCAAACATTCTTTTCAGCCAGGAATTCGATGTAGATTCTTGGTAGTGCCCATTTTGACATTGCGCTCCCATCTGTCAATCCCTCTTTTGTGGTATTATGCACACACGCACGAGCACGAGTAGTACGAGCAGTACCTCCACTGTTGGGGGAAACGTTGGCGCAAACCTAGCGACATAACGCTACAGACCCTCCATAAAGATACGGTTTATTTTGCACCACCACATAGTTGCTCATATAGAGGTTCCCTGTTCTGTACTGCTCACTCACTCATGGTGGTTTTGTGTCGTCATCGTCAACGTTGTCGCTGTCGCTGCCTTCATCGACGTAGGTATACATACATATATGCATTAATACCCCATTATTATGGTATAGTGAAGAGAATCCCGTGAAGGTATCAAATTTCAAAAAAATTGCTCTTTTTTTTCCAACCATCAGTCGTTAGTTCGTTCGTAGTCTATATACCTACCCTTTTAGATGGATAAATACCTCTTCAATAGAAGCTTGCAAACGGTTTTAATACATTTTTTTTTATTATTATTTTTATTCGCTTTGTTTGGCTGTTCTTCGTTTTTTAATAATATTATTGCGCGCTGGGCTCAAACGCATTGACAGCTAGGCACATACAGAATTATGAAAGAATGAGGGCTTCGTTACAAAAAAAAAAAAAAAAACAAAAACAAAAACAGAGAACACAACACAAAGTTAAGGTGAATATTAATCTGAATTTGTGCAGTGCATAAAATTAAGATGATCGCAACAACGTCGAGGCAAGAAGTGATTCTTGGGGAGGGATAGAATGAGAACTTAGATGGCTTCTTTCTTATTACTTGGTCTGGCACCTAGCATATAAATAGACTTCGTGTAAGTAAGTTGGTATGCTTCGAAAATATTTGCAGGTTAGGTATAAATCAGTCAGTGTGGTTATTATTAATGGTCCTTAGGTTCAACTGTCAACTCCACCTTTATTTAAGAGACAGATGACATTTTTACAGAGATAATATAGGTTTGTTCCTGTAGTTAGAGTGGAAAAGGCTGTCAAAATGACAGAGGTCGGGATAAATTCCACACTTACGAAAATGTTAGGGAATGCCTTTGTACGAAAAATGACAGATACCTACATAATTCAATAATTCAAAAAATTGGTAAGAAAAGTCGTTAAATTGCCTTATAAAGTCGAAGAGTTTGCTAATTTATAAACAATAGTCGTGTTTTTTTGAGCTTCGTTCTCAGCAAAGCAAAGTAAAGCAAGATTTTCAGCACACAATTTACAATAAATACTGCGAGTCTCGAAGTGTCAAGTAGAGCGCAGTTGTTGTAATTGCGTGTTGAAAATCATACTTTACTTTGCTTTGCTGAGAATGAAGCAAAAAAAAACATGTCTAATATTATAGTTGATTCATTTAACGATCAAAATGATCCTCAATCAATAAAATTTCTTTTTGATGATATATACAAGGTGGGTCAAAAGAGATCACCGTATTGGACGATGCTCTTTGCAAATGGCCGCCGATGTCAAATCTGTTTTGACATTTGTTAGACAGATGAAGAATACAAGTGAACAAGCCATGGAGCGATACTCTCCCCAAGAACGCGGAATAATCGTGTCTATTTTTTTGCGTAACAATTCGTTTGTATAGTGTTGGCGCAGCGCGAACTCCGTCGCCGAATACACGGCCGTCCAACACCGACAATCACTGCTCCGTTTGGGAACCAACCTTGAAGAGTATGTGACCACACGAGACGTTGCCAAGAGTGGACGGCCCCTGAGCGCCCGTTGTGCCGAGAATAGACCTGCTTGTTTGAGCTTCGTTCTCAGCAAAGCAAAGTAAAGTAGGATTTACAGCACGCAATTACAACAAATACGCCCTACTTGACACTTCGAGACTCGCAGTAGTTATTGTAATTTGTGTGCTGAAAATCTCGCTTTACTTTGCTTTGCTGAGAACGAAGCACAACAAAAACACGCCTAATATCGCCGCTGTTGACGAGGATGTCGAGCTGTCGCCGGAAACATCGACCAGCCATCAGCCGGTCGTCCCTAAGGCGAATTTTGGTCAACGACTTGCGCATGTTCCCGTACAAAGTCCAGTCCGTGCATCAACTGCTGCCTGTCAACCGCCAAACGCGTGTAACCTACGCCCAAGCCATTCTCAATCTCGAGGACGGAGTGGACGATTTTTCGACCAAAATAATAATGAGCGATGATGCTCATTTCCACCTCAGCGGGTGAACAAGCAAAACTATCGCTTCTGGGGCACCGAAAATCCACGAGTAATGCACGAGGAGCCATTACACCCGCTCAAAGTTACTGCATGGTGCGCTGTTCACGCTGGAGGAGTCATCGGGCCATTTTTTTTCGAGAACGCCGCTGGTCAAACGACAACAGTGGACGGTGCCATGTTAACCGAGTTTTTTCTGCCGCAATTGGACGAATTAAGACTGGAGGATATGTGGTTCCAACAGGACGGAGCTACGTCACACACTGCGCGAGCCATAACCGATATTCTGAAGGCGGCGTTCCCGGGTCGCCTCATCTCTCGTTTTGGCGATTTTCACTGGCCCGTAAGATCGCCCTATTTAACCGTTCCAGACTTTTTTTTGTGCGGTTTTTTCAAGTCCCATGTTCACCTGAACAAGCCCGAGACCCTAGAATCCCTCAAGGCCAACATTCGACACGAGTGCGAGAATCTGTCGCCCGAAGTTCTCGCCGAAGTGATGATGAAAATGTCATAAAACGAGCCCGTATGGCAATCAATTGTGACGGCGCCCATTTGGCCGATATCATCTTCTCCACTTGACCAATAAAATTCAAATAAACATAATCAAAAAACAAAATCGGATGACTAATTTTGGACCACCTTGTACTACACAAGAAAACGTCGTGGATTTCTCAGCTCATGCTAGACAGTGGCAACACTACCAGAAAAGTGTTGCCACTGACCTGTTGTCATATGCTTATGGGACATCGGAGTACCTACGCAATCGGCGCTCGTAAAAACTGTCCTAGGTTGGCTAGTGTTGACGAAGAAACCACACTTTATATAGGTGACAATTATGCCTATATGAAGTCGCTGTTAGTTGTTCGCCTGGATCTGTCAAAAAATCATGCTTTGTCGAGGGAACGCAATAGTCCGCTGTAAAATACGCGCGCCGACACATTTCTTACGAGGGCTCACAATATTTGCCAGAACAGATGCGCCACTTTATATATACCCTTTGCTATGCGTACTCGTGCAGAAAATATTTCTGCCCAACTTCGACCTCGACATCGAACAGAACTATCTCCATGGGGTGATTATACCCGATAATCGAAATAATAATGCGCCTTATCTCCGATAACTGCCCTTTAAATCGTTCGTCCCGTTTCGCGTTAAAAAAGTTTACACCCGATCGTCACAAAAATACCCCACCAATTCCAACTCAGTTATACCGCACACCCTTGTCAACCGAAACCCCCTGTCAACTTTAACATAAAATCAAGAGAGCCCTCAACGGAAAAAAAAAATATTGTTTTCTAATTTTAATTACCCCCTTTACTTTATCCATAAAAAAAAAAAAAAAAACAAACAAGAAACCAAACGACAACGAAACACCTCACTGCATCTGTAAATGTCAGTAATAAATTCCAATTTGAAATTATTGTGATCGTCCCAGTGAAATGCAACCACAAATCTCTCGCGCGTCTCGTCGTTTGGCTTATAACTTATTATCCAACATTTAAGCCTCTTACACCAGTCGCCTGCGTCTGCGTCTCCGTCGCTTCTCATTTTGTTTATATTTATTCCGTAGTTTCTCTCGCTCAGATTTTAACTGATTCCAGTCCCGATATTACGATAAAAACAAAGGTTAAGCGTAAATATCTCAGGTAGGCTAACCAAACCAGCAGAAGTCATCTCCTGCGTTGGTCCAGTCTGTATAGGTGCACATCGCGCAATGAATTGTGCGTTTTGCGCTGCTGCTCGCACACAACCCCAGACAATAATCAAATGGAAATTTATGATCAACACCTATGAGATGATGATGAGATAAAAAAAAGCCAATGAACAAAATTTAATCACAACACGGATAGGTAGGTCGTCAGCGTATCACATGCACATCCCTGCCCTTCACGCACTACCGAGAAGCTTGTGTGCTGGCCGCCCGCTCCCTACAACCACCTGTGTGGACCCCTTATTTGTCCCATTTTTATTGTATTTAATTCAATCGTTCGTAAGGCACCTCTCTGGAGGACAATCTGCCCCTCCACCGAGCAAATACAGCGTACCGTGTCAGCGAGCCTCATTTGTACGTGTTATACGGGTATTTTATTACCCGATCCAAGACCGATTTCAAATGAACAAACGTTAAGGTCTCTCGGAATCGCTTCCACCTGTGTTAGCGCAGTTCCATCAGCCAGATACAAATGTTTCCCTCTGCTCCGACAGAGGGGCGCAAGATGTGAAGAGACGAACAAATCTCCGCGATCGGAATTCCGAGATAACATTTTTTGACAAATTATCGGGGTTTCCTCGGGATTGGGATCGCGTGTGCGCAATCGCAACGGGAGGGGAATGCGCGCGTCTACAGTACAACGGCAGCGCGGACAAACGAGTGAGTTGGATTAAATGGGTGACAACTGCAGTTGTAGAGAAACCACCAGGCTTGTAATGATGACGGTTGTTTTGGGCATCCCTCACAGTTTGTCATTTAATGGCCTGCTGTTGGGTGATGCTTATGGGGGGGCTTCCTTCTTAGAATGGAGTTGATGCGGAGTATCAGCTGGTGGCGGACTTTCGTGACAATCATTTCTGACAGTCTGATGCAGTGTCTAGGCCGCATTCAAGAATCTAGTCGACTAGATTGGTCTGGATGAGATGCAACCTGAACGCAAAAACTAGATTGGTCGGGAACGTCACTTTTCCTACGTCATCCACATACGCGAACTGTCAGCTTAGTACTCAGTCACGAATTCCTTGACTAGATTCGTTGCCTACCCCTCCATAAACGTCAACTGAAACAGCTGCTCACATGACCGAACCAATCAAAACCGGGATTCACTTAGTGAGAGAGCTGTCAGACTTATTGAACTAGATACTTGAACGTCCCCATTGTCTTATGGAACTATAGTGCTATAGTGTCAAGTGACAAAGCAGAGTAGACTGGTCTTATAGTGGAGCTAAGTGCTGTGTTGCCTAAAAACACTTTTAAGCTGTTTTTGTCTTGGCTAACTATATTTAACAAGGTAAATTAGGTTTTTGAACGTCAAACAAACAAATCTCCTGTCAAATTTTATGTTTATAGATCTGGACTTAATTTATTTATATTTATTTATTTATATATTGCTTAATAAAAGCGTAAAAACAAAAAAAAGTAAACAATTGAGTAAACTTAAGATTAAAATACAAATATTGATGGTAAAGTCGCAAAACTTAATATATTACATGAATTTTCGTTAGTTAAGCTTAGTATCCTGCTCGCGCTAAATTTTAGCATACCTAGTCTCCACTTCGATTCTCCACACCAAAGATAAAAGGTCGCTAAATTATCGAACATGATATAGATGGAACAAAAACCATATTATGTTCATTGCTGTTCCTTCGTGTCGGGTAAAACCCTATTTGCACTGCAATTATTTTGCAATCCCCATATTTCTGATTTCTCCACAAGCCTCGCAAGGTTTTTTTCTGTTTTTTTCATCACATAAAAAGTAATTTTTGATTTTTCTTTTATTTATCATGCAAATGTTTTCTTCGACTTTCTCCCAAACAAAATCCAAAGTAAACACAATCTCCTCCTTTGTCTGCTGTCAAAATTTATCTTCGATTTAATGTACCGGACCGGATTTATTTCGCGAGCTAAATGAGTGGAGACTTGTAATCGGCCCATCTATATGAAGTTAAGAATTTAGCGAGCGAACAGAATACTGCTTTGCTAAACTGTCTCGCTAGATTTTATCTTTGTAGACATTTTTGTATGGGAGATAAAAACCATGACGTTTCCTTACTAAGATGTTGGTTTGCAGAAAACAGGCTTCTTGTTAGTAACAAAACTAAACTGATGTATTTGAGTCTTACTGAACAGGAGCTCCCCGACTCAGAAATTGTTTTTCATTCCCATGTTTGCGTTAGTCAAGCTATCGGGCAACATCTGCAATTTCCAAAATGGTCCATCTTTCAATAGAAACGCAGATTGCCGTCCTAATTGCTTCAAAATTGAAATGGTTTATAGTTTTAAGTACCTGAAGTTACTATTGACAAAAATTTGAACTGGTCCACGCACATTTCTCTTTTGGAAAAATATGTTCTTTCCTCTATTCGTTGTTTTTTTCGTCTCAGAAAGTACTGCTCTTCCGACACAATGAAAATGGTTTATTATGGCTTATTCCATTCAAAACTGCAATATGGACTCTGCAGTTGGGGTGGCGCATATTTAAATAAGCTCCAGCAATTAATAGTTACTCAAAAATCTGTTATACGTAAAATTTATAGCTCTCGACGTTTAGCCCACACTATGGACCTGTTTAGGTCGTTAAAAATTCTTCCGTTGCGACATTTTTATCATTTCAAAGTTCTCATGGTGTTTTTTATGAGAGGCGGGTATCTGGAAAGTCCGATTTCTGACTCTCGCTGCTTACGAAGCTATTCGAACTTCGTTGTGAATTTACCTTCGTTTCGCACTACAAGCTACAGAAACTTCTACTCCATTGTTTCTCGCAAACTTTTCAATTCCTTACCGTTTGAAGTTCGGTCCGTAAGAAATTTCCGCATGTTTACAAAACTAACAAAAATTTGGCTCCTTGGATTTAACCATGATGAAATCAAAACGCTGTTGCGTTGTACTGCATAGTTCTAATTATTTATATATACAGTGTTGGCCAAAACTAAAGCACGAAAAGATGTCGCTTTGGAAAAAAGTAAGGAAAATTCAAAAAACCTTCGATAACTTTCTAGCTTTATTTTTTTTTAAACAATATACAGTGCGACCTCAATAAAAGCAACCCTCGATACGTGCAACTCCTCGATTAAAAAAAGAATTGCTTATTTGCTTGCTAATTTTCATTGATTCAAGTAGCTATAGTAGATTTTGTTTGAATTTATCCGCTCTTATTTATTTCCTTTATTTTCCCTTTTTGTCACTTGATAAAGATTGCATTTTCTTTTCTTTCTTTCTTGGTTCATTTACAGCAATTCTCCAATTTTACCTTTTATCCACCTTTGTACACCCCACAAAGTTGAATATATCTAATGTGACATCATCTCTAGTTTCTCAAATACAGATGTCACTAACTATTCTATTTGTAGGGGAGACCGGGGCTAGTTGACTAAAAATTTACATTTTTTTCCTTTTCTCTTGAACTAAGCCTAATATCAAGACAGTTCAAATATCATTAAAAAAGGCATCCCTTGGTCTTTGTAAACAAAGATATTCAATTTAGAAAAACAGCGTGAGGACAATGTTTTCTGAATTTTACCTATGCACCTCTATTGTGTCAACTAACCCCGTTACCGGGGTAAGTTGACTAACGTTATGGGGTAAGTTGACCCACGCCGTGCGAAACTGAATTTTTACAATAAATTTAAAGATTAAGATTATTTATTTTTTTTTTAAATAACATTAATGATTTTTGTACGTACTTAACAAACAAGTATCACCAGATAGGAACAATATTTTCAATATTATGCACTTATGTAGGTTATGTTAACAAAAAAAACCCACTTCCTGTGGTGGAAACAAAAAGGCCATAAACTAAAATAAGGCAAAATAATAAAATAAAGAGTTAAACATACTTCTAGGACTTAAAAAAAATCTGTGATTTCAAATTAAGCAAAATAAATAAATTAAAAGCCACTTCCTGTGGTAAATCAACAAGTCAACTAGCCACGAAAAAAAAAATTAGTCAACTTACCCCGGCCGACCATCTGCCAAATAACAAGATTTTTCAGAAACAAAAACAGAAAATAACTAAAATAAAAAGACATGTATAGACAACTAATACATAAAAAAAAAAAAAAAATCTGCGGCAGATGCTTAAAAACGGCCGAAAAGAGGAAAATAAGAGAAAACAAAAAAGTTACTTACAGTAGCAGAAAATCGTTTTTTCCTTATATTTCCTGGATGACATGCACTCGCAACGAGATACAAAAGGAGACTTAAGAGGTATCGGTATTGAATGTAAAAACAATAATGAACATTAAATTCATCTCTTCTCTTTAAAATAAATGACAGTGAGTCAACTTTCCCCTGAGGCCAACTAGCCCCGGTCTCCCCTACTAGCTATATTTAAAATTTTGCTTTGTATTTTAGTAATTTTTTATACTTTCACTTATTTGTATAAAGAATTAATTGAATTGAACATTCTGTCATAAACGATGCTCTCAAAGAGCTTTGGTATTAATTTACGCACAGAAAAGGAAACGAAATTGAATTAAATTTGCTCTAAATTCGAATTTGTAAATTAGATATAACCTTAATCGAGTCCATATAAACGCGGTTAATCATGGCTTACAATAAAATCAAACACTTTCCTTAGACGCTTCAGAGAACGTCCTACGTGCTCTCTACCTTTACCCCCAATTGTGCTGCAAACCATAAAAAATCTCTCAATCAGACACATCATTGCAATTAGCCCAATCTCTGGAACAATGTGTGATATAAAATGCAGCACCACCATAATCCAATTGTTTATGGGATTATAAAATTAAATACTCATCATAAAAACAATCCCGGCTCCTTGGCTGTATGCCCCGCAGCCTGCCTACCCATCGCAGCACCCTCTTTCAATATTTATCTACCCGAAGACGATTAAAATCCAGCTTATCGTTCCTTTCTGTCTTCATATACGATATACGTATATGGCGCGTCTCTCGAATCCGACGCTCGTTTAATAGCTCAACCAAAGCAAGGCAATGTGGTCGCAGTTGTAGAGAACTTATCTCTCTCTGGCACACATGCATACGGATGGAATAAGAAAAACAAAACCCATATATATATTAAAAAAAAAAAAACAAAAACAAAAACAATAATCAACGCGCTAATAAGTACACACTTCGGTCTAGAAGGGAACGAATTAAAACAAAACACTCTTCCAGCTAGCACCACCAGCCGCGTTCACCATGCTCTGATGTGGATCTTTGGGGTACCGGGCGCTGGACTATGGGCAGTCCCAGCGAAGAGGTTACTGAAAAGTCACATTAATCGCATTAGTGACTTTCTGGAGTGGAGTCATCGGTCGTCGGTCGTCGTCGTCGTTGTCTTCGTTGTCGTTTCTGTGTCATATGACGGGGCCAAAGGAGGCCTATATAAGCATGAATGCCGATGTCAGGCTGAATTCAAGACCAAAACGCACACACTGCATGCAGATTTACAGAACACCATATGGAGTCGAAGTGTTGGCTGTGGAATTTTGCTAAACAAGCAGGGAACACGGTCCGGAGATTGTGTTTTGCAAATTGTACCAGCAAAATATTTGAAGACCAAAATAAAAACAAGAGCCATACAAATACAAGGAGGAAATTGCAATCCACCGCTGCAAATGCGCGTGCAAATTGTTTTATGTGCAATTAATCGAAGCGATTATCGCGGGCCATCAGCTAAGGCGATTTAGAGTACGAAGCTCGCTTGGAATTGAATAATCCAAGTGGAATGAACTGGTAATCGGAGACACCGAATTACGACAGCTGTTTTAAGCTGAATCGCATATGGATAGGCGTAATCTTTGCAATTGGTGTAGCCGTTTTCTGATGAGTAAGGAGGACGTCAGGCACATGAAACAGAAGCAGATATTGTTGCGTATGAGACGATGATTCTGTCCCAAGGTGCCACCAAGCTTTGCTGCCAAGAAATCCACATCGTTTAAAGGCTCCGAGTATATCGTCTACCAACTGGTTACGAAAAAGAGTTTGAAAACGTCAAGATTCGCAAGTTCCTAAAGAAGGTTCTATTGTCTAGATGTCGTGGGCTACCTCAAGGTCCGCTCCAAATACGTACCATGCTACATTTTCAGTCAAATATAAACCAATACCCCTTGTGACCTTTTAAAAATAGATCAACACCATCGCATTACTTCAATCGGCAATTCCAATGGCAGCGTTCGCCACAAATAAATATTACGCGCGTGTTTATACGTCACAGAAGCTCGTTCCGCAAAGTCATTCATCTTTCAACCGGACATTGATATCCTTTATTCTTCAAATTGTAATACATCTACTATAAGGTTTGTGCGAATTCAAAATAGCTGCCATGGTACTCGTATTTAGTCAAAAAGATCACATTACATCGGTGCGTTCTTCAAGTCTGAAGAGCGTATACACATCTTTCTGTGTATATAGGGTGAACTTGTTGAAAACTATGTCCGCAAGTGCGGATAACGACGAAATCAAAAGAATTGTAATAAATACACAACGAAATAAAAGTAAATAATTAACGCCGCCGACGCCACACTGTTTGTTGTGAAATTTAAAACTGAGGCGGAATACACTGAAAAGGGGTTCGTTCCACAAATCCCTTAGTCAGTTGTCAGTGCTGCAGTTTCAAGTTTCAAATTGGAACCGGTGGTTGTTTTACTTCCGAAGTAATAAGTTCGAGTGTAGTTGTATGGTGAAACAATGACAGCTGACTTCTGTCAAAATATGAAACGGTGTATGTTCTAATTCTAACTTTAATAGGACTGTTTCTTTAGTTTGGCAGTGATTATTTAAAAGACTGTCAAAATCAAAGTCATTGTGACAGTCATTTAAAAAAAAAAATTACACAAGTTTATTTTCCACTACTTGCAGTGTTGTGTAAGCGAAATTCTTTAACTTGTCTGAAAAACGCAAAGATTTTGTTAGTTTATTTAAAACAAAAGCTGATTACTACTTAAACAAAATGGACTCTCCGACGAACGCGTCCAGAGCGATATGATTTAGTTATAAAACAAGTTTGAGTACTGGGTTTCATTTTGTGACTATAAAAATACGCAGTGTAAACACCTTATGTGGATTTATTGAAGTATTTTTTGTTAAAAAGTATGTCAAAGCTGTCAAAATAGTCAATTTTTCTTTAAGCTTGTAGAGTGCGCTCTGATCGCATGATCCGAAATGAAAAAAAAAAAAAAACAAAAATTCAGAGTTGTAATAAATGTCACAAGACCTTTATATTGACAGTTCCAGTTCTGTATTGGATTATGACAACAATTAAAAAAAAGTTAATTTACAAAAACCAAAAAAAACCGACTGACTGTAAAGAAAGAATTAAAAAGATATGAAAAAGAGACATTCAAGTACCTATACCTAACTAATTGACAATCGGAGACTATATACCTACACAGCCTAACAAATATATCAGTATTGAGTACCCTCCGACTGTCAAATAGTAAAGTATAGGTACTTGAGTGTCTCTTTTTCATATCTTTTTAATTCTTTTTTTTTTACAGTCAGTCGGGTTTTTTGGTTTTTTAAATTAATTTTTTTTTATTTTTATCTTTTTAGCCTATATGACACTCCGGGGAAGAACACGAATCTAATGACACCTCACTCTTCAAAATCGGTCAAGCCGTTTAGGCTACCCGGCGTCACGTAGGAACGTACATAGGATACGGATACACTTAACCCTTCCTGTGTCCAGTCGACCTATTATTAGGTCTATTCGGCGTACTTTCCCGATCCAAACACTACAAATCCGTCAAACTCAAAAAATTTACCAAAACTCTCTCAGAGAGCTGAAAATATATGCCAAAGTACGTGGATAGACTTCGAGCTACTTTGAGCATCTTTCTTCTTTGACATCTAATCCATATCACCAATAAATATATAACTTACCATTTTGCAACATATGAAACGTTCCAGCACAACATTCGACCACCAACGAATATTCTTTATTTTTACAGACTTTATTGTTCTGTGCAATTCATTTTTAAGCCGGATTTTGAATTTGTTTCTTGACAACATGCATTTGACAATTTTATCAGTACTTGCCGATTGAAATTCTCTGAGCTTTTTCGAGCCAAGAGTGGAACCACTCGTTACTCGTTATTTTGCTAATTTTCCCCTTTTCTGTCATCTTTGATAGACTTTGTGTGATTGCGATCGATTTTTGGCTGTCAGTTGCGATGTTGAGTTGAAATGTATATGCCGCTAGGTTCGAAACTTGGCTGGGTATGAGTTGCGATGTTATTGTGAATAGATCAGAACGTAATTTATTTCACAGTTGTGTGTATCCCATATCATGACATTTCTCACTGACATTTGTGTGACAATTGGGTTTTTTTTTCGTTTTTCTTTAAATTTAGATTTATATATTTTTGGTTCAGCCTATGACACTCCGGGGAAGAATACGAATCTTATGACACCTCACTCTTCAAAATCGGCCAAGCCGTTTAGGCCACAGGGTGTCCCGATGGAACGTACATAGGATGCGCGCGAAACACATAACCCTCTCTGTGTGCAGTCGGGTAAAAACCCCTTCTCATTCCCTCCCATAGGCGTGTTTTTTTGAGCTTCGATCCCAGTAAAGCAAAGTAAAGTAGGATTTCAGCTCGCAATCACAACAACTACTCTGGGTTCTCAAAGTGTCAAGTAGAACGTAGTTGTTGTAATTGCCTGCTGAAAATCCTACTTTACTTTGCTTTCCTGAGATCGAAGCCCAAACAAAACAGGCCTTATATATGGTAACAAAAAACTCGATCTCCAATCTGTCTATTGACTGTCGGACATTTGACAGTTAACTCTGACTACACAAACTTTGCTGAGTGGAAAGTAGTAAAGCTACGATTACAAGTGTCATTTTTCGTGGCTAATTTTGACGTGCTGATGTCACAAAATTTCGGCCATTTGGCGGTCTCTCGTGTGGCTTTCGTGAGAATCCGCTGCGTGGCCAGAAGCTTGACAGGCACATCACACGTAGGGACAAATTTAGGACAAATGTTTCATAATGTTGTCGGCATGTAAAATTTGGAAAGCGGCATGTGTAATCGTAGGTTAAGACACTTATCTAATGTTAATTAAGTTCGTTCGTGGTATTGCTGTCTTTTACGAATTTTTCGGGCTTGGGAACGGCATTCAGGAAAAAAATTGTCAAAAGTCATATATGCGTAAGTAAGAAACAGATCTTTTTTAACTTGACAGTTTGAGACCTACCACCTTCCACATTCCAAAAGTGTTTTGAAGAAAATGTGATACAAACTTCCGACGACTGAAGGATACCATCTCTGACAAGCAGTTGCTTGCGTTGGATTTCCGGAAGCTGTTAGAGTTTGTGGCCCTCAATTATTTGGCAAATCGAAATAGTTGCTTGCGTCCCATCTAGGTATAACTACAGTTTACAAAACCGCCATTTTAGCTTAATACCTTCTCACAATGGTTAAAAACCCGCAAATAGCAACCTTGTTGTAGAACCTCTTTGGGGCAGGCGCCTGACAATATTCCAGCTTCTAAGGTGCAAAGAATTGATCACTTTCTCAACATCCAATCAATAGGAAGACAATTTTTTGTTTTGAAAAAATCCTTTCCCTTCCTTATCATCAAGGCGAATTTAATTTACACGCCACATACACATTTTGCACTTTACTTGACAATCAAATGATATCCGGTTACGAATAATATTTCCATTCCATCGAAAATGTGATAATGATTGCATTTGTTTTGTTTTATCTATCTTTCTCCGAAAACCTACATCATCGTCTGCTGACTGCTGCTGTTCCTGCCCATCGCCCCAAGCCGAACCGCCATCGAATCCCCTATTTCAGTGTGTATATACGTTCCGTTGCCATGGCTCTAGCTCATCATGACACGTTCCATTGTTTCTGAGTGTATCTTGTGTGCACATTAGGGTATCTTAATTTCGTGAATATTTTCTGTTGGCTTACATGCGGGGGGATCCAGGAGAAAAGTGTCATATTACCCATCAACACAGAAAAAAAAGTATTCCTTTTGGGGTTCATTTTATGCCATGCCTTTGGCATTGGCTTGAGCCGGAGTTTGTTTTGGGCCTTTTTGTTCACTCATCCCTTGAAAGGGAACTTTTATTATTTTTTTCATCCCAATGCGGGTGGTGGTGAATGGCAACGGACAACACATTTTTTTTTGTGCACAAACACCTGAAGAAGAAACTGGAATAAGTTCAGTGGACCAAATTATGAAAAAGGTTCCCTTCAGGCTTGATCGGATTAGATTATTACACTCTCCTTCTTCCTTTGTTCAGTCGATTGGTTTTTTATTCGAAATAGAAAAAACCGTTTCTTTTTAAAACGAAATTTAATATGGCGCCTAGCTTCACTTGGCATACTAGTCCGTTACATATTATCATTGTTTTATGGAGCCCAAATTTCAATATTGAAATTGTATCTGTGGATCGATTGATCTTTATGGGCTGATGTTTATTGCTGACATTAAACTAACATTTCGGTGGACAACAATTTGTTGCAAGGTCATAAAGTTGTGGTCTTTATTTTTGTAAAGATTGGTTTTATCGTCGTTGAGTTTTAGGACGATTAGTTTTTTATGATCAGAATTGTGATTTTGTGTTTAATTTGGCAGTATATCAAATTTCTTTGACAGTTTTCGTGATGACTGACAAATGGAATATGCTGGTTGGTTAAAGTGGCTCTTTAGGAGAAGGGAACCATATTATGGATTTTTGAAGCTAGACCTTGGGCCCTACTCTCTATTTCATTCCGAAAATCAATCCTATTCGAAATTGCTTTTAAGTTGGTGCTCTGTAATACTTTCGGAACTCTGAATCGGAGTTGTAGTACATTTCGTTCTGTTTTCGAAATAGAGAGTACAAAACGTTCTTTTTCGAAAAAATGTTACTTCCGAAACGAGATACAGAGTAGGGCCCCTTGTCCGAGTCGAAATGATGTATGAATTCGGTGGAGAAAAAATGATCTCGACTTTAGGTTGTGGTGTATATAAAGGCCAGTGCTGCCAACTGTTAAAGGAGGAATTTTGCGTAATTTAAAAAAATCTGTTTATGAATAAAAAAGAGTAAGAACAATGAAGCTTCTAGAATAAAGGAAAACGGAATTGATTTCACATTTTATAAGCAGTTCGGCCTCAAATGCGAATGAAGACAAGTCCTGGGGCCCTACTATGAAACTCGATTCTACTATTGATTCTATTCGAAAGATATTTGATTGATTTGATTAATACTTTATTTCATACATACAATTAGTTGAGAATACAATTTTTGAATACAAGTTCATTAAAATGTTGGTATGAAATAGTTACGCACAATCTTTTGTCAAAGTGACAAGAGTGAAAAGTACTACACAGTTTACGTTAAACACTTACGGCCATATTATTCACTCCCTTTAATCCAGGTTAAAGGTTACACCCGGGTTTATGTGAGTTTAATCCATAATATTCACTCGGTACACCCGAACATAAACCCAGTTTTTTAAACTTGACAGCGTTTAACCCGATTGGATTTAAACGCAATCCGGAGACCGGTTTAAGTACTTTAACTCGGGTTAAAACTCAATTTCATAATATTGACATTTCTTCGCTCGCAAGAAATAAGAAAAGTAGAAAAAAGGGGAATAGAAAAAAATATGTTAAGAAACTAAAAAAGGACTTCATTCGTGGAATGGATGAAATTAATGGTGATGTCTTCGTCGTCAGAAGACGAATTTATCAAAGAGCTGATGAAACAGCAGCTGATGGTAAATTAACGTCGCCCTTGTCGTCTTATATATCGATTGCACAAGTGGGCTTGCGTCGACGATTACGATGTGGTATATTTTCGAGAATATTTCGTGCTGAAAAAGAGTTATTTTGGAGGCTACATTCGATGAAATTTCGGCATAGTTAATGCACCTTAAAATATAACTTGGCCCAAAACAAATGAAATCAATTTCCAAGTGACAAACAAAAAAAAATGTCATTATTTGTGAAATTTGACATTACGTGGGTTTAAAACGGATTAAAAACGGTTTAAAGTGTTTTAAATCCGCATTTAAATCAATTTTTAATCCCGCGGGTTTAATGCGTGTTTTTCAGTGAATAATATGGACACAGGTTTAAATTATCGGGTTTAAAAATTGCGGATTAATGATCGGGTGTAAAATTAACTTAAACCTGAGTTACACCCGGAGTGAATAATATAGCCGTTAATAAAAAAAAATTGTTGAAGGGGAATTACAAATAGAAAACAAAAAATATAAAAACCAATTATTTTACGATAAATTAAAAAATCTATTTATTGCTGAGTAATCAAAAGAAAATAACCAGTTTTTAATACCGTTTAAATATACATTTTTAACCCTTTCGCATCTAATGGAATCTGGGTGTGAATTGAGCAAACGGGGAGCGGTGGCAAGGTAGAATCGTTCAAAATGTGCTTTATAAATTGTTGGACCGGTTACCAAATTTCTTGTATTAACCCGTAAATTATAATTTTCTATATTTCGAATCGAACGATTATATCCAACTAGTATCGAAAATATACTCTTTCGTGTTAAAGACTAAAATGAATATTCTTATGATTGATAGAAAAGCTCAACAAACTTGCTGTTTTTCCCAAAAAATCTGCATCTCCACTTCAACCGGATGCATCCTTAAACAGAAAAGTTTTATGTTAATAAGAGGACCTATAAAAAACACGACAAACAATGCTTCCCCTGTTAGCCAAAAATCGAGTGGAAGAAAGGATGCACAAAGCAGCCGCTCATAAAAATTCACTCCGTCAATCAGGATGTATGCTCGCACTGCAGCAGTCAGTCATCTGTATCCTCTTCAGTTTTCGACTACCCACAGCCATAACTATCTTCCTCCTCATCATGATATTGACTTTTGCTTTTGTTTTTCGAGACTTTTTCCGCCCCGAATATGTGTGCGTGTATATCCTTTGGTTTACAATATGAAACCGCCACTTATCACTGGCCGATATCTTAATAATGTTTATTCAAGATACAGATGGGAATATAATGTGCAACAGAAGGAAATCCACATCAGGCCATGAGCGACAGCATTCACAAAGTTGCTGACAACACGCATTTTTATATGCACATGTTTCGTATGAGAATTATTATTTATTTAGCGGCCACTCAGTCAAGGATATACACAGTGACGACTGACGAATTGAGAAAGGTCGTCGCTTTGCCGAGCGTACATCGTATTTCTTTAGAAACGTTTCGTTCCAAATGATTTGTATCTATTTTCTAAATATTGCTCATAAAGAATAAAATATATTTTTTTTGTTTTGCCAAAGTGCATCTGCATTTATATGCATGTGGCAGATATCATATATGAATAGCCTTGACATCAATTCTGAGGATCTACATTTATATTTATATATATATATTTTTTTGTAGATATTCTTTGTTTCATATATTGAATTTTGTTTTTATTTTCGTGAATTTTTGTTCGCAACTAAAACCATGTGTTTGCACAAATATTAAACAAATAAATCACTCGATTGGATACACATGTGTACGAATAAAGATAATCAGAGCCATATGCGCACTTACGCATTTTGTATAGTAAATTGTTATAAGAAAATAAAAATGAAAGACTCACTCTTTGTGCTCGGCCGCACGGTCTCGCTGTCGTCGATTTTTAAACCAATTAGAAACCTGGAATTAAAAATGATGGATGTCTGTAAAATAAACAGTTTGAACAAAAATATTCAGCGAATAATATGAAACGGTCAATTAGAACTGTGTCGTTTATAGTCTCAGTTTGGATGATTTTTGTCTTCACGTGAACATGGTCTACTCCGGAAACAAAAGGAGTGTAGTAATGAATAAGTTCCAACATGAATAAACCGGCGAACAGTTCTGCAAAGTTTCCTAAACCCCCGACGATTCAGCATATCCCAACCTTTTACGAAAAGAACGTCGCGAATCGCCAGTGATTCTTTTTTTTTCGGAGGTTGTTACTATCCGAAGGAGCACTCAGACACAACTACTGGTCCATTGTACTGCCAAACAGACACCTTACATTAATGTACTTAGTTTTCCCGTCTTTCGAAGAAAGATGAGAAGGAGCTTCAGTGATGAAGAGCTTAGATATTCGGCACTCACCACATTAGCCCCAAAGATCCGCCAATGATACTACCGACTCATCGAATTACGAACACTTTTCACTCGTCAGATCCCACTTTTGTGTAACGTGAACACTTATAGTGAATTTTACTTAAATTTTCGGGAGGGAACCTCTCCCTTCAATTTTATTCCGCATCCGATGGGCTGAATTGAGAATAAAAAACCCCCCCATTGCGAATTCCCTCACTTATGTCACACCCACTCCGATACCGATCTCCGACCACATGAATCTCAATTTTCCGGATAGAAAACTCACCTGTGTCGTTGTCAGTCCAGTAGCCTCTGCCAGCTCTCGTTTCTCCCGCGGCGATGGATATGGATTGTGTGCATACCAGTCTCGTAGAACCGATCTTGATTTTTCCTGCACACACAAAGATGAAAAATATACAAATTTAGTAGTAAAATTTAACACTATACATAGTTACAAAAATATATCAAGTCCGTTTGCCCCTGCGTTCCCCTGACGAATATAAAAAAATATCAAATTTCCAAGTCCCTATATTTAAATTCTGACTCCCGCCACATGGAAACATTCATTGGCCGTCATTAACACACTGCTACAGTGTCTTTAATTAAAACAGAGGAAGATAAAACAACTCGAACACCAACATAACGATCGTGTGATTAACAAGGCTTAATGCAGCCATAAACTGCATCCATGACATCAGGAAAAAGGAGACAAGCAAAACAATAAGAGACAAAATGTCCCACACAATAAAACGCTGAAAATTATGGAACCGGAAACTGAATTGAAATCGAACGAGCGACGAGCTTAGGCTTAACCACACTGTCATGCTCATCTCGTCGTGCGATGTGTCACTTTTTGGATAATATTGTGACGAAATGGGAGTGAGAAATAAAGTAAACCAAAGTCCACCACGAGGCCAATAGAGGAGAATATAAATCTTCACCTCAGTCCAGAATTGAAAGATCGTTAATCGTGGATTAATTGCGATTTGGACGACGACGACTGCGACGCCGCCTTATGCCACTCTGACTCCAGTCGTCCGCGTCGTTTATGGGAATTCCACCGAAGACACGACTGAAATGTCATTGCACCTGTGCGATGACGTTTCGGTACCAGTGCCGTGTTTGGAATGAAATTACAATCGCGTTACCTGAATGTCTGCCGCAAAAGCGATTAGTTTGCATTTTACGTTTATTGCCGGTGGTGAGATGGTGAATAAAATTAGTGCAAAAGTGAATTTGGCAACGGATTTGAAGGCAACGTTATGAATCACATGTCCAGCGCACTTCTGTTCGTTGGTAGGTAAGTGAGAGTTGACAGGTTTTAAGTCTCGGAAAGAAAACTGTTGAACAGAAAAGGGTTGGCGCAATAGTTCCATACAGGAACCTTAGCTACTTACAAGTAGTCCTTCTATTTTTTTGCGACGAATGGAAGGGGCCTACGATTTTATGCCGAATACAGGGGGCAGATTCCGTATAACAATAATCGTCGTGACGAAATCGTTTTTGAAACGATAAGAAATTATATTCTGCCCGAATTTGTGTCAGCTTTCATTAAATTTGTGGAAAACTCGTAATTTATGACACTTAGTTGCTACTTTTGAAGGTCTATCGTTTCGACGATAATCGTCTGAAAAATTACGGTATGGGTGCCCAAACAGTTGTACTCTCGAACGTTTGTCCGACATTTGCGAGAGTTGGTGCCCTACAACTGAAGATGTAATTTGTGTAATTTTTCAGCGGTTCAACCGGGACTACCTCGCTCAGTAGTTTTCGATCTCTCTGCTTGCAGAATCTTCGCAAAACGCTTGAAGAAAGCCCGCATAGACAACCTCAACGCAAGTTCAAGTTCCACAAATCAAGACATTCAAAAATGTCTCCAATGAGAAGCCCTTCTTGTATTTGCCAATTCCAACTCATGTGTGTAAACAGTTGGCCGGTTTTTTTTTTAACAACAGAGGGTGCTGTGCAATTTCACAGTCACATCCCTTACACAGTTTAACCCGAATTTTCCCAGGACTCAAACGTAATACAACCCACAGAAACATTCATAGGTTTTCACTCCGAATGATTTTAGCACAGAACTCACCTTAAAGCAATAGCTCGTCTCTTCGCCGTCCCAAATTGTGCGTGGCAGTGGAAATTTACGACGGACGCGATATTTACCAACAGCACCTAGAGGTCTTCCGCGCAGTTTTTCGGCTTCAACATAATGCGCTACACAGAAGGGGAGGAAAAGGCAACAAGAAAATTATTCACCAAGGATATTTTTTTTTTTTTGTCCAATAATAGCTCAGGTGTATTTTGTTTGTTGCAATTTATATTTACCTTTCAACCATAACGCTTGCAATTTGGCATGATTATGCGGTGAGAACTGATGGTGTTCCAATAGCCTATAGAGCTCCTTGTATTGTCCCCGATGGAATGCAACGACTGCCTTTGCTTTCAGCACAGACTCGTTCAGCTGCAATTTATCACATTGTGGCAATGACCATAGAAATCGTCCCAGTCTTTCAATATTACCAGCTTGTTGGAGGACCTTTTTCGAAACGACACAAATTTTAGTATAAATAATTAATTGAAAAAAACAGATATGAATACTTTGATGTATCAAAAAGTAGACTAGAATCTGAAGGTTGATATAATCGTCCTTTTTGTGGTTTTATTGATTTTTACCTTGCCACTATTTTTTATCCGACTTTCCATTGAGATTGAAAATTTCCCACAATATGCTAACACTCCTGAAAGTATTTATTACTACTTACTACAGATATGACTACTGCGATGTATCAAAAAGTCGACAAGAATCTGAAGGTTGATATAATCGTCCTTTTTGTGGTTTTATAGATTTTTACCTTGCCACTATTTTTTATCCGACTTTCCATTGAGATTGAAAATTTCCCACAATATGCTAACACTCCTGAAAGTATTTATTACTACTTACTACAGATATGACTACTGCGATGTATCAAAAAGTCGACAAGAATCTGAAGGTTGATATAATCGTCCTTTTTGTGGTTTTATAGATTTTTACCTTGCCACTATTTTTTATCCGACTTTCCATTGAGATTGAAAATTTCCCACAATATGCTAACACTCCTGAAAGTATTTATTACTACTTACTACAGATATGACTACTGCGATGTATCAAAAAGTCGACAAGAATCTGAAGGTTGATATAATCGTCCTTTTTGTGGTTTTATAGATTTTTACCTTGCCACTATTTTTTATCCGACTTTCCATTGAGATTGAAAATTTCCCACAATATGCTAACACTCCTGAAAGTATTTATTACTACTTACTACAGATATGACTACTGCGATGTATCAAAAAGTCGACAAGAATCTGAAGGTTGATATAATCGTCCTTTTTGTGGTTTTATAGATTTTTACCTTGCCACTATTTTTTATCCGACTTTCCATTGAGATGGAAAATTTCCCACAGTATGGCAACACTTCTCAGAGTATTTATTACTACTTTAACCGATCAACCTGTCATATGCTTAAATTTAATTGGGTTGCAACAGGGAAACACTTCCGAAAAGTTATTTGATTAATTATCTTCAGTAACGACAGAAGGGAGGAAAAGGGGAGATGGGATATTTAATATTGGAATGTTCCCTTTAGTGTTTGATCGGAATGCGTTTTCTTAGTTTGAAGTAGCTGCAATCGTACGCTGAAAGTTTATAAGGCTAGTTTTGTGGTTATGGGTCACCTAATCTGACATCCCACGCTAATTTTGCAGAACTTACTTGTCAAACGGTAGTAGGATACCGTCAATTTGCATAATATTTATTATTTGTCTTAAAAATATTCAAAAGTTCACTCCACTGTATACCCTCTTCCAAATTGAACTAGGAAGGTGTGCAGCATAGTTCCCCCTTCATTTTTAAAGACCACATTTGTGAACTTAACACTTTGGCATTATACCTAGAACCTACCATAACCGAAATGACTCACATGGAATGACCAAACTTTGTACCGAGTGAAGTTGACGGCAAAAATAAATATCACAAGATCTAACTTTCTAATTGCAATCGACTAGAAGAAAAGCTATTCCAAGCACCTTGACATCGACCACCCGACTCGACTAGTCTCAATTAAATCACCAATGAAAATAGTACCGCAACAAACACAAAACCTAAAATTAAACCATCATGCTTCGTCCTCCCCATAGAATCATACTCGAACAGGGGAAAATAGTTTACCTCACAAACGCACGCCACTTGCTCCTGTGTAAACCCAAAACTGGGCAACGATTCACGACCTCCGCCAGAACTGTTGCCGCCACTACCATTTGTGCCGCTGCCAATTAGTCCACCGCCCACCGATCCGTTTTGATTTAAAATGTCTAATCCACCACCACCGCCACCAGTGTGGTTATTATTGTTGCTTGTATTGTTATTGTTGTTATTGCTTGTGCTGTTATTGTTGTTATTGTGCTGGGCTGCAATTGACAACCCCGTCGGACTGTATGGCGGTGTCTGTCGACTGCTTATCACGGCCACGTTAGCTGCTGCTAGGTCGTAGAAATCTGTCGCGGGATGCTGGAGCATTTTTTTTTTTTTAAATAAACTTTGTAACTCTCTAAACTAATACTTTTTCGATTTTTTCAAACAAACACATTTCTCACTCGACAGATGGTACTTTTTGTCGCCAACACAGTGATGCCATTTTCTGAAAATAGAAATAAAAGAAAAATTTGTAATTTAGCAAAAGAAATAAAAACTATTTTCAAAACTAATTTAAAACTACAAATATCCAACGTATACACATATTGAGCGGATCGTTTAATTTGAGATATGTCACATTTGATGCACATCAGACGTCAGAGATGTGCAGTGCCGTGATGACCTTTTCGAATTTTTACGATTCGAAGTCGAATATGCTACCTTGTCACAAAATGCATAAATGCACACTCGCTTAAGTTATCAGTTGTTGGCGTATGTGGCGAGTATCATTTGCGCAATTCATTTTTGACGATGGCAGATATTTTACATCAGATTTTGACATGTGGAATTTTTTTTCCCTGTCATTGAACTAAAAATATTTCGAATGAGTTTTCAAACGCTAATTGTCGTTGGACAGAGATCTATCTAACATGTGTTTATTTGCTGCGTCAAGCGTACCAACAATTTACAGTAAACAGTTACACACGACACACAAAAAAAAGAAGCCAATTTTTGTGACGTTTGACTGTAAAATGGAATGGAGCCACTTTCTAAATTGGGGTTTTGATTTCAAGGGGAAATAATTGAACCACAGTTAGAAGATTTTTAGAAGCTGTTTGATGTCTAACACAAACTAGCTGAAAATGCTGCGAAAACGGCGGTGAGGAGCGGCACTTTTGCGTTAGAAGTTGGAGTTCGATCTTAAGAATAACTTAGTTTAGCCATTTTCCATTTTCCATCGGTTTTGATAAAAGGTGACGTGCTCAAGCTTTTTTTCAGGCTTGTTCGTGAGTACAAAGTGACAGTTTTATGAAACATTGCGAAATACGAATATTTTTGCAGGGCAACGTCTAAGATTGAATTGAAACTTAGGGGTACTCAGTTTTCGTCTCTATTCAACCTGAGCCGTATTTAACAAAACCATCTATTGAAAAGAAAAAAATATATATTTTTCCCCAAACTAGAACTGCTTCAGTTCAAAATCTCTGCCAAGCCATATGTCTCTATACTTTGTCAATTTCGATCTGATCTCATTTTCGAGAACCCAAAAATAGCAACACCTTATCCCGTATAAAATCTCCACAGGAAGCACCTCAATTTCGCTCCCATTCCAAGTTGATTGCGATCTGTGAAACTTTTAACATTTCACTGACAGAAAAAAAAAAAAAACACCCCTCTCCATCCGACACAATATCTAATTTTGTAATAAAATCCCCAACGGTATCGAGTGTGTGAGGCGGCGGTGGCGGTGGCGATGGCGGCGTGTATAAAATTTCCTTTCCTTCTTTTACTTTTTTGAAAATTCTACCCTCGAAAAGAATTTACGACAACCGCCTGAGTGAGAAAATGTATATATCTCGAAAACGACGACCAAGTATATAATCTCCAACGTTGCACACTTTCAGCGGGAGTACAAAGAATATCGAGTGTGCTCCGATGAGACTGAACCGAGTCTCTCGCACAGATCGTATTCGTATGTTGTTCTCGTGTAATTTTAGAATTCTTGGTAATATGGGAAGTTTTATTTTTAAAAAAAAATACATATCTTTTCGAAAACAAAGTTTTCAGCACAGCGCACGCTATATACACGCAAACGAGTCTCTGTTTGAATATATCCACCACACATCGAACTTGGAAGCGGTCTGAATTATGATTAGGTGTTGGGTGTATAATTTCGAAAACAGCTCGTTTACCGTCATTGGAATTGGGAAATTTCTCGCTTTCTTTTAGGGGACACTGGGAGGTCACATGCTGGAGAATGTTAATTATAAATAAAATTCCATTGTAATAAATCTTTCGAAATTGTTGGTAATAACCATCAGCCTCCCGGCGAGTTGTTTACACATTTAAATCGTTTTCCTTCAAATATTCGAATGCATTTCATGTGCGTTGCAGAGTAGACCATAATTCCGGGGAACATGATTGAGGAACTGATTTTTTTTTAGGGTGCTTTCTTCCATGCGCTTTGTTGGGATAAATAAACAAATATTATGCTCAGTACTCATAATTATTTCATTTAATGCGGTATGGATATATTTTTGTGTTTATTGGTTATGGGGGCTCGTGGAAATGAGTCATTTCCTTGGCGGATTTGTACAACATGTTTGGAATTTCCCAAATTGATTACGTAGGATGCGGTGTTTTATCAGTTGGGTGCCTATATAAGTACAGTGCGAGCGATAGCGAGATGGGTAAATGATTGAGTTAGTTTGGATAGTGAAATAAAAAGATTAAAAAAATATTTGGGCAACGAAAACTGCACGGAATTTGTACAGAATTTATTTATTTATACGGGCGGCTATAAACTCGCATAGGAGCTTTTAAGAACATCTTTATCTGAGTAATGGGAACAGATAATTGAAGCACATCTGGAACGGGCGAGGTGTTTTGTTCGTTGGATAGACTGATCGAATGATCCTGGGTATATGAGATGGTTGGATCAAGTTCGACGTTTAACAGGGTCTTTTAAGAAGAGTCAGGTATAAGAAGTTACAATTCCCTGGGAGTGTATACACTATACAGTGACCCAGGGCGAAGAGGGTGATTATTCGCAGCTATATCCTTAAGAGATACGCGGTAACCTACCACATTCTTAGAGATCTTATATATTTTAGCTGGATCCAGGTATTTAGGCGCGTGTTGGACTACTAAGCGAGGGTTCTCAGGTTCGAATCCCGAGAAAAACCCAAATTTCAACTTAAGGTTTTTTTTTTACTGCGCCACCTCTCGCGAACGTCTGACAAACATCCGAGAGTATAACTGTCATGAAAGAGCTTCTCAATCGGCCGTTTGGACTAGGCATAAAATTGTAGATCCCTTCCATTCGTCCCAAAAATAAAAAACTCACACAAGACGAATGGTCGTGAGAAGCTACCCCTTACGGACCTGTTGCGCCAACTATTTTTTTTTTTTAGGTATTTAGGTGCGTATGGCATGCTTATGATAGTACTCCTCTGCGATATCATTTTCGTCGGCTGCGGTTCGACGAATTGCTCTGATTCCATGCTTAAATCGACGTGCGTTGAAGATCTGGGTTCGAATCGCATCCCCAGATTTGTTGATTTCTAGACTATTCAAAAGAAGGGATAAACAGCATAGACATAGACAATAGTATATCTTCAGCAGATTCCAGATCATCTTGACATTAAGCAACAAGAGCTGGACTGGTAAAAAATCGATAACCGCACCTAATGTCCATCAAAATAGCAAAATACGACCGGAAAAAGCGGGTCATACGATTACAACCAGTCGATGCTATATCGGACACAATAAAAGAAACATTCTCTACTGTCTATAACTCAGTGTAGAACTGCCTTACCGACTTCATCGCTCCTGCGCGTTAAATGCCAATCGAAAAATGTCACTCGCCGAGATCCGCTTCATGATGGCCCTTAAACAAACAAAAAACACCGCATCCCGATACAGATTACAGAATACCCGATCTATTTGCATTCACGCATCCATTTGATGGTTCATCATTCTCATGATGTGTGTGCATGCACTTAAAATACTCACACAGGGCGAAAGGGGGAACAAAAATTAAATTATAATAAAATGTATAGCCACATGAGAGCAAAGTATCTTGTGTGTATCAACACTTGCCAGCGTTGATCTCTAGCTGTTTGGCTTAATTATGTCAATTTACTATTTGTGTGTTTTTTCTCTCGCACATGAGATGTGCAATTAATGCATATAAACAGACGTTTCATATATACGACGACGACGAGATAACTGAGCGATATTCGCTTTAATTCAATTTTACTGTTTGCGGTAGGTGACGAACGGATAGATCTGAATGGCTGTGCCCAAGATAAACTTTCATATCCACCCACATCTGAAATGTAAACTCGAAGCACTTCGAATGATACTCGTATGATAAATGGCCAACAACTGCTGGTATATTCTCTGACGAGCTGTATATCTGAAGCGATAAATTTTCCCACAAACCATCAGATTCGCAGTAACAAATGAACTCTGCGATTCGGATTTGTTATTATTTTTTTTTTTTTGAGAAAACAACACACAAAAATAAATAAATAATTAAATGATTTACGCTGAATTCGCGTAATTAGATAAATTTCACTTCAGGCAAAACATGAGATATATGCGCCATCAATTGCTTTGCGTGCGGCGATAGATGAAAAATTCGCTGCTCACTTTATTTTTTACATACGATCCCATTTTATACAAATATCCAAAAACTCGGGAAACAAAAATCCCAAAAACCAAACGAAAAATTGCTATATGTGTGTATTTTCATTTTTTAACTGCGCGCGGGCGAATTATACGATTTGGCTGTGCGCCAAATGTATTCGTCCGAGTTCTTGATTTTCTAGAATTTCATTTCATATAGTTTTCATGTGAGTAAAAATATCCGTTTGTCGTTTCGTTTGCAGACGCATAGGTGGAGCGGTATAATAATAATCCTAGTCCTTGTATGAATTTCCTAGCGCTAATAAATTGCTTGGAGAATTTTGGACTTGTCTTAATTTATTGAATATTTACTTTGGAACAGAAAATCCGCCAGAGGACATAAAATATTCAAACGGAAAATTATTGAATGGCAATGGCCGTTTATTTTTATTGTCAAAACAACGGGGACAATGAGCGCGATTTAATATTTTATTTATTAACATTTTAACACGATTTTGTGTGACGCAGGAAATATTTATAAAAATCGTAATATCTGCCTTGGTCCTGACTTAGACGAAAGGTTAAGAGCAACTTGAGGCGATGACCAAATTGTATAGCCACATGTGTTGGGTTTCTCGTATCTATTCACTGGGGAAATATAATTGCACTTGTTTAAGGAGTTATATCAATTCCTCTTAGGCTGGATCTTTTTTCTAAATCTCAGACTTAGATCCTGCACTTCTTCCTGATTCAATATCTGTTGGGCCAGCGCGCTCGATCAGGGGCATATTGTTTTATCCAGCATAACAATAACCAATCGGCCCCAATGAACAAGAGGTTCACTCTTGAAAGTAGAGGGTATTTTTCGAACTATAGCAACAGCTTTGTGTTCGTTTTGCTTGTCATTTGCCAATATTGACAGCACAACACTTGCAGATTGTGCATGGTACAGGAAATGAAGACTGCTATTGATCCTTACTCTTACAACATTTTGAACAGCTACGGCTATGTCAATGAGCAAAATGAGGGACGAAAATCGGCCAAGCGATATTGAGGTGCGGCGCCACATCGTACGTCACTGTTTTGTGTAGATATACTTTATGGGCTGGTGGGGTCATTCAAAATAAATAAATAATTGGCGCAACAGGTCCGTAGGGACCCTAGGCCTAGCTTATCTCACAACCATTCGTCTTGTTTGAGTTTTTTTTTATTTTTGGGACGAATGGAAGGGATCTACAATTTTATGCCTGGTCCAAACGGTCGATTGAGAAGCTCTTTCATGACACTTATACTCTCGGATGTTTCTCAGACGTTCGCGAGAGGTGGCGCAGTGAAAAAAACCTTAACTTGGAATTTGTGTTTTTGTCCGAATTCGAACCTGAGACCCCTCGCTTACACTTTTTTTTTTTTTTTTTTAATTCATTTTTATTAATTCATTCTTTATACTTATATACTAGACAAAAACCGATTAAAACCAATTTAAAACCAACATTTATCTTATTCTAGCTTACTGGCCCAACACACTAACCACTAAGCCACTGCGTCCGCACAATTATTCAAACATGACACCGTCCAGAGCTCTACATTCAATTCAGATCCCCGAGTTATGATTTTTCGTCACCCAGTGTAATTGCAATTTTGTGGAAAAGCTGTCGTTGCAATAAGATGTCGCAAAATTCCACATTGCACGCGCCACATTTGATTTATTGAAGGAATCACATAATTTCGCGTGATTGGCCGCCAAGATCGTATGATCTAACACATCCTTGGACTGTTTTCTGTGAGAATATGTTAAATTGGTAATTTAGACGGACTGTCACTGTTGCCAGTGAATATCTGTCAAAATGCAGGCTGCCATTGGCGCAAACCGAAATTATTCAGACGATTATCGTCGAAACGATAAAGACCTCCAAAAGTAGCAACAAAGTGCGTTCTCGAAAAAAGATGGCCCGATGACTCCTCCAGCGTGAACAGCGCACCATGCAGCAACTTTGAGCGGGTGTAATGGCTCCTCGTGTATTACTCGTGGATTTTCGGTGCCCCAGAAGCGATAGTTTTGCTTGTTCACCCGCTGAGGTGGAAATGAGCCTCATCGCTCATTATGATTTTGGTTGAAAAATCGTCCACTCCGTCCTCGAGATTGAGGATGGCTTGGGTGTAGTTTACACGCGTTTGGCGGTTGACAGCAGTTGATGCACGGACTGGACTTTGTTACGGGAACATGCGCAAGTCTTTGACCAAAATTCGCCTTAGGGACGACCGGCTGATGGGTAATTGCGAGGCACGGCGTCTGGTCGATGTTTCCGGTGACAGCTCGACATCCTCGTCAACAGCGGCGATATTAGGCGTGTTTTTGTTGTGCTTCGTTCTCATCAAAGCAAAGTAAAGCGAGATTTTTAGCACACAAATTCCAATAACTACTGCGAGTCTCGAAGTGTCAAGTAGAGCGTAGTTGTTGTAATTGCGTGCTGAAAATCCTACTTTACTTTGCTTGAAGTGTCAAGTAGAGCGTATTTGTTGTAATTTACTTTGCTTTGCTGAGAACGAAGCTCAAACAAGCAGGTCTATTCTCGGCACAACGGGCGCTCAGGGCCGTCCACTCTTGGCAACGTCTCGTGTGGTCACATACTCTTCAAGGTTGGTTCCCAAACGGAGCAGTGATTGTCGGTGTTGGACGGCCGTGTATTCGGCGACGGAATTCGCGCTGCGCCAACACCATACAAACGAATTGTTACGCAAAAAAATAGACACGATTATTCCGCGTTCTTGGGGAGAGTATCGCTCCATGGCTTGTTCACTTGTGTTCTTCATCTGTCTAACAAATGTCAAAACAGATTTGACATCGGCGGCCATTTGCAAAAATAAGAGCATCTTCCAAAAGGGTCACCTTGTACTATATTACATATTGACAGATCTAGACAAATGGCCTTAGGTTAGGTAAGGTTAGGTTGAGTGGGGTTGTGAGATCGTCACAAAAAGACCAGGCACCAAGACGGGCCCATCGCCATCCCCGGGACATAGGGCCTTACTATAAATAATCATTTTTAACCTCCGCACTAAATATTTTGTAGTCACAATATGCAAATTTCACCATTGTGAGTTCGAAAAATTTAGCCTGGACACTAAAAATGATTATTAGTATCGCGGATAGTTTAAGATGCACTTTAACATGTCTCCCCACTGTCCCACCGACTGCTTGCCAAATTGATATCGCGAGGAGACTTCTCAGTTTAGCTGCTCAGATGCCGCATACAATTGGACACAATTGGTCACAAAAATAAACCATCACCAGAAGGGTTTCAATTTTAAAAATACCTACCTATTTAAAACTATTGCACCAACAATATATTTAAAAATGTTTAGCCTCTTCACACTGTCCAAGCACACCTTATAAATGCAACAATATTCAATTGAAGTCACGGTCATGAACAGGGCTTAGACCCCCAAACGCCGTCCGCACCACCACGCAATTTGCATAACAATAAAACCCCAATCACGCTTAACACTGAAGACAAAATTGAAAGAATTCCTATCACTGCTTCTGTACAACATAACCTCGCTTTGAACGATCTCATCGTGTTCGACAACATTGTAGATTGGATACTCATTCAAATTCATTCATTCACACTTCTTCGTCGTTTCCCTTAGCTGCATTTAGATGCACGTCTGAATGTTGTAACAAATTTCGCAAAGGATTTCACGCGCCATTTACCATCAGCGCACATATATAATATATGCCAGCAAAAATTCAAAATGACAAATGTTGATCAAATGCCAAAATGACAGCGTTAGTGTGTGCATAATTTGTACCTCACTCTAATATTATTCGCAGAGATATGCGTCGGTAATTAAATTGATATTACAGCTGCGGAGCCATTGTTTACGGAGGGATACGAATACGCGTTGTATCCAATTTATTATTGGTACACCAAATCTGCGCACCGGACACTCAAAATTAATACCATGTCACCGCGCAGTGAAATTAAATGAATGAAACAAGTGCCATTGTGTTAGATAACGATACACAGACAAACGAAAAGGAGACACGTTTTCGTTTTTTGTTGTTCCTCTTGCAGATATTTTCGTGTCTATATTTCATTTTTTTTTTGAATGAATCTTCGCATTTGTTTGGATGGATGCTGGGCTTAATTGAAATTAGCAAATGTTTAATAGATCTCACTTGTTCGCGCTGGGATAAAATATTATATTTCAGGAATATTTTCGCGATGTGTCGCCAGCGATGAATTATTTTTGCGGCGACGCATTTAAATTAATGAAAAAAAATAAACATACACGCGTTTATCGCTTAGCATGGATTTTTAGATTTTAATTTTGGCGTAGTTTTAAAAAATACACCAGATTTATCGGGAACATTAGGCTCTTAGAACATGGGTAGAAATTGGTTCTTTGGAAGAAACTAGACTGTTTTTTATATTGTATCAAGAATTAGGTTTAAAAATAAAGCGAGATGCCGTTGAGGTCGGATGAATACGAATGTTAAAACGTTTCAGTAATTGATTGAGGAATTCTTTGTTTGGAAGAGGCGTGATGTGGATTAATGTTGTCGATTCATTTGTACAGATAGAAATGTAAATCCATTCAGATACAAGTTTTTTTTTTTTTGTATCTCAATTCAAGGAAATGTAATTTGTTGAATGGTATCTATTTCTTTGTGTTGCACGTTCAGTAGCTTACCAGTGAATGGGTTATCCAAATACCTTTGTCTTTCAGATGAATTTAAAAAGATCCGTCGACCTTACCAATAACCAGAGACTACATCCCCCCCCCCCTATTATTATTAACAGACTACACCCGTAACAATTGGATAGCCTCACATATTGTTTTTTATAACTAACTGTTTTGAGAGCTCTTTAATGTGTACCGTAAACTGGGGTTAGTTTGCCCCAGCAGGGGTTACTTTGCGCCACTAGCGAAAAGAGTTTATTTATTTTTTTGCGCCCAGACATGTCTCGACCTGCATATCAAAACTACCGCAACTAACACATACAAACATACACATTCGCGGGTAGGATCATTCGTTCGTATACCTTCAGTGAGTAAACAGAGGTTGACGTGCAAACTTTTGTCAAATTTTTTGACTGTTTTTTTATAGCTACAGGAAGCCTATCGTAGATGGTCAGACATAACCGGCCATAGTCCAAGGCTTAGTGGCCGCAAATGGACCACGAACGTTCTAAAAAAAATCCTTAAACTAGGTAGGACAAACCTGAGAATAGCTACAGGAATCCTATCTGGGAACTGTCTTCTTGGGAAGCATGCCAAAAGACTGGGACTCTCGTAGATTTTGTAGACATTACTCTGCAGCACGCACGTGCAAACAAAATCTGTGAAACTTCTTTAATAGCATAGAAGAGTTGGGTTTCATCGACTATACAAAGTTATTTACATTTTGTAGGGAAATTTTATTATTATAGCCTAGTATCCTGCTCGCGCTAAATTTTAGCGTCTCTAGTCTCCACTTCATTTCTCCAAACCAAAGATAAATGCTCGCTAAATTATTAAACATCATACAGATGTGACAAAAAGCATTTGTTCATGACAGTAAATGTTATTTTAATTCTGTGGTCACAAGGCAAAACCACTTAAGTCGACTTAAGACGAAATTGAGTTTTTAATGCCATTAGATTCAGCGTACCCAAATCTATTTTGTAATTTTTTTTCAGCTTTATATCTTTAAAAAAGTGGCCACAATTTCAAAAAAAAAAAAAACAACAGCTTAAGTCACTAAGTCAATGGATTTAAAAAAACTTTAAACTGCTCTACTGAAAAATGAGTAAAACAGACTTAAGAGGTTTTGCCTTGTGACCACAGAATCATTCGCGTACATAGAATTTTCGAATTTCATTGTTTGAATCGTTCTAAGTATAAGTAAAATTGAAGAAGATATTATCATTGCTGCAGCAGCTCAAATAATTTCTATAGTAGCAAGCAGAAGACGACTCGTTCCTTCCAGTCGGGTAAACCCCTATTTGCATTGGAATTTTTCAGCAATTTCCATATTGCTGATCGTTCCTCCACAAGCCCTGAAATTTTTTTATCGCATGAAACGGAATTTTTGATTTTGCGTTCACTTTTATTTATCGCACAAATGTTTTCTGCGGTTTCCTCTGAAAAAAATCCAAAGTAAACACAACACAAATTGTGTCCTCCTTTTCTTCTGTCAAAATTTATCATTTATTTCGCGAGCTAAATGAGTGGAGACTTGTCATCGGCCCATCTATATGAAGTTAAGAATTTAGCAAGCGAACAGAATACTGCTTTGCTAAACTGTCTCGCTAAATTTTATCTTTGTAGACATTTTTGTATGGGAGATAAAATTTAGCACGAGCAGGATACTTAGCTTAAGGATTAAAATGTAAGATAAATTACATTCTTAGGCTTAGGGCAACTGAAGAAAGGTTTAAGTGTCAAAAAAGGTTGTCAAAATTGATAAGTTTTAATATGTAGGGAAATAAATTACTTTATAAATTATAAAATAATTAGTTGTGGTCTCAAAACGGCGCTCAATGCGTTATTTGTGTTTTTCCCTCGTACCGGAAATACAGACACTTAAACCAACAAAACCATCAATAAAATAAATTACGGACTTTGCCCGTAAGTTTTTCCATCTATTAAGGTGCCTAGTGTCATGTGACGGTTCTCCTCACAACCCTGTATCGAACATAACCTATTCAAGTTCAAGATCCACTTAGTATTTGTGCCCCATACCCCGTAGTATGTTCATGCACATTACAACTTTATATTTCCTTCATTCATGGATGTGTGTCACTATCAACTTGAGATTTTTGCATGCGTCTTTTTGCAGACGGAAATTGTTGCCATGTCATGGAGGTTGTCGCCTTTGATACATAGTGTCACTTTCTTAAATGTTATTGTAACTTTCTGAACCAATTTGAGTTCAATTTTCACTGCAGTGAGACCCTGACCCACTTAAAAGTGGATCCTCTAAACAAATTTGACGATCAATGATCTTATAGATCCCTTAAAGCCCCATTCATACCATATAAACATAAACATGACAATCCCACTTAATGTTTACAAAGTATAGCTATTCGAATGTTCAAACTCCGATTTGTATTATGACGCTTTACTCTTTGTATCTTAATTACTTTTTGGGTTGAGGACAGGATAAACAGAAAGATTCGTAATAGCGATGGATACTTAGTACGTACAATATTGTACTGTACTAAGTATTGCCAGAAGAAGAAGATGAATGCATGCAGACGGTATATAATACTCGGGCCAAAGTATAGCAGTCTTCAAACAAGAAGGACACTAGGAGATATGATATTTTTTAAGGTTTGGGTTGCTATCAGTTAACTGAATGTTGGCACGATTTAATTTCAGACAAAAAGTGTCGGTAAGGTGGGGCACATGTAGATCGGTCCTTTACTAAGTACAACATGGATTCGGTTTAGATAGAGTGTAACACCTTACGCAATACTCCAACCCGTCGGTAGACATAGTGGCCCAGGCGATTCGTTTTAATATCGCCTGAAAAACACTCAATATTCAGAGACAGCCAGAAATAAACAATTCTCACATTAATTGTTCGGGAGGAAAACATATCCACCGGGAAACTGCAAGTCCGAGATGGATCAGAATAACTCCGAGAGATCCGTGGCTACAAAGGAGCTTATAGTTGCCTAGTAAGGCAAAACGTTGAAACGTTTTCGTATGAAAGAACGATTTACTCCTGCAACTAAGAGCAAATCATTCGTTTACACGGAAACGTTTCAACGTTTTCGTCTTACAGAATCTGACCCCAGGGTCGGCATTCTGTAAGGCAAAACGTTGAAACGTTTTCGTGTACACGAAGAAATTTGCTTGTATAACATAGGGGAAATCATTCGCGTGCACGAAAACGTTTGATCGGCAAAACGTTGCAACGTTTTCGTATGAAAGAACGATTTACTTCTGCAACTAAGAGCAAATCATTCGTGCACACGGAAACGTTTCAACGTTTTCATCTTACAGAATCTGACCCCAGGGTCGGCATTCTGTAAGGCAAAACGTTGAAACGTTTTCGTGTACACGAAGAAATTTGCTTGTGTAACATAGGGGAAATCATTCGCGTGCATGAAAACGTAGGATCGGCAAAACGTTGAAACGTTTTCGTATGAAAGAACGATTTACTCCTGCAACTAAGAGCAAATCATTCGTGCTTACGGACACGTTTCAACGTCGGCATTCTGAAAGGCAAAACGTTTCCGTGTACACGAAAACGTTTGATCGTTTCGCCTTCCAGTATCTGACCCCAGGTTTCAATAACTTATGACCTCGGTAGCCTTTAACCGAATAAAGTGCGAATCATAATTAATACAAATATAACAAAAAAAGGGATGCCTCAACACAATTTTATCTAGAGGCGTCGCAACGTCTCTCTATCAGTAGCCCTGACAAGACATTTGCTCATCGGACACAGTCACCGTACGCACCGATCCTCGAATCCGAATTGATGAGGACTCGCCTCTTCTAAGTGAGTCTATCCTAGAGGCCAGGAACGTCAGTACGTTGTCGGATGAAATTCCAGTCGGGCATCTCTTCTCAGACCGTATAGGGACTGCCTGTGATTATTCAGAGTCTGTTGCGGAAGGTCGATCGCGGCGGTCATTGGATAGGACAAGAAAAATTATTGAAAACTGTACTAAACCTTAACTTTTACTTGCGGCAAACCAATCATACACAATTTTATTTATAAAGTTTTTGGAGAAGCAAGGAATGGTCCACCATTTTTTTATCAATAAAAATTAAAGCGCCAAAAGTGTCGATAAGTACAACACCTCAGAGTGACTTTTGTGATAAAGTGGTACCTTGGTATAGACTGGCAGGTATATTCGTTGTATGTTTCGACTCTTGGTTTGGTCCATCGTGTTTCGAGTACCCTCTCACTGAAAATGAATGGCTTTAAAAGCTATTTACTAGCACTGTCATGAAGACAGCCGCAGAAAGGTGTCAACATGAACTCAAGTCACTCTACAAGGGATAAAAGTATGTTGGACTTGAGGTTCTGTACTTTATACTTTGCTTAGCCACAGGCCTAATACTCCCCACTTGAAATGTAATGGGTCCTAAAAATCTTGTTGGAATTTAAAATGATGCTCGACAGCACTGATTTGGACTTGTCCCAAGGGCACATATTGGTATTTCCATTTTTCCATCATATAGTTTCGATGGCGATACTACCGCTTAATATCTGATTCATAGATGAAAGATGGTGGAATCTATAGCTTTACCTAAACAGAACAAACACGTTCACATATAAATTCCAGATAAGTATCTGTTCGTAATTTGATACTCTCTTTATTTTTGCAGACAATTGGCATTCATAAACAGTAACCCAAGTTAAAAGCCCTAGGGATGCCAGTTGACATTTGAAAAAAAAAAAAAAACTCCTCTAAAATAGATAGGTAGGTATACGTACCTATATCTAATGATTGCTCTTATGGCTTATGTGCTAAATGTTTACATTTTGATTGCTGAATCACCGCCGCCGCCAGTCAGCCCTTGTTGTGGTTGTTTTGTATCCAAATGAAAAATGTTTATTATTTTTTTTTTTCTAAATCTCTTTCCGCACAGAGTCGCAAGTAATCCTTCTCCGCGCCGGTCAATTATTATGTAAGCTTCAGAGGTTTTTCTTTTCTTTTTTTAACTAACACGTGCAAATCAAAAATGATCCGCCCAACAAAACAAAAGGGAACAAAATCACAACAACTTTATAGGTATGTGTATATTTCTTATTGATACGGATTACTTTCGGATTTCGCGACAACACAAATTCCGTTTTATCTTTATTCCTCTCGATTATGCATTTTTTTTTTGCTTCTTCTTCGTATTTATAAAACAAACACACGGCGTCGGCGATCGAGAGACAAAAGAACGAAATTATGACGTCAAGATCATGAAAATTCTATGACCATCATTTTTTTTTTTTTTGCTTAAAGGAACCCGACGAATATCATCATCACATGCGGTAAACGAAGACAAGGCAGGACATACCACCAAATAAACAATGAACCAACGGATAAATAATATTTCGAAATATACAAAGGAACAACAACAAAATGCCACCGAAAGAGCGATAGATACTTTTTGTGTTCGCCTCGAAAGATACACAATAAGAATCCGACCTCACGCCAAGACGTTGCACGATAAACTGAAAACCAATGATGAAACTGAATACGATACGATCAGGAATAGAATTTCATCTGTGTTGGGTGAGGGCGCAGATGAATGGACATGGACAGCGACAGCCGAGCAAAACGGCATGCCAGCAGCGGCTGTCAAACTGTGAACGGGCTAGTGTGGGTAGATCCAATAAGAATGCGACTTGTGATGGCGCACCAACACTGTATAAATAGAGGTGTGTGTGGGATTGGTGTGTATCCGTGGGGTTATAGGAGTTGAATTCGAGTTCATGTTGGATTGGGGTGGGAAGGTACCTTGGGTTGAACTTTTCGTGGAATTGAAATCGTGCTTTAAAGCCAATTGCCGCTTGAACATACACCCACACGAATGAAGGTCCATCGCCGCAAGAAGGAATCGCAATCGAACACGAACTCTCCTCCGGGTGCGAAACTGCCATTTTCAGAAGCGAGAAAAACCTGTTCCCCTGAGAGACCATTGTCTCGGCAACAGTGCCAGTGAAACCCCTCCCTGCAATCACAATCAACTATCTAAAGGGGCGTGCGCAAGAGTATCGCGTGTGAGATACAGTATTGTTGTATTGAAATACAATGAGGTGGTTGGTTGGTTGGGAAGATGCATGGTGTGTTATCGACTTGCGCGATGGCTGTACTCTCAGGTAGTCGGTGCCATTTGTATCTTCTGATAGAGGCTGTAGTGATACCTTAAAATTATAGGTATCATTGCCGGGGATGCTGGGCTGGGTTTGGTGAGATTTTGGATTTCGGGGTGTAGGGGTTGTGTAGAGGACTTGTGTTGTTATTCTATTTTCATGCTTCTTAATGAATGAGACTGTAAGTGATACCAAGGGTGCGAGGCACCTGCTGAATTATTTGTTAAATTATTATGCTTCGGTGTGGCTTTTGTGGTTAGCACTTGAACTGATTTTCTGTTTCTGTTCGCATGCAGTCAGTGGGTACTAGGGTGGGTCACTCATATATGGAAAAAAAAAATTGCCGGATTTTTTACGAGCACAGTTAAAAAAACGGTGCAAAATGGTAAGTACAAGGTGGCGCAAAAATAGCCTTCCGATGTTTTTTGGCTGTAATTTAAAAAAAAAAATGAAAAACTTTGATTCTTCTTGTGGATTATTTTTATTTGGTCTTTTAATTTTTTTTACATCAAGTCGAGAATATGATGTCATGTAAATGGCCGCCGCCACAGTTGATTGTCATTTGAGCCATTTTTATGTCATTTTCCATCACTTTGGCCAAAACTTCCGGCGATAGGTCCTCACATTCTTGACGGATATTGTCTTTAAGAGCTGCAAGAGTCTGAGGCTTGTTGACATAAGCCCGCGACTTCAAAAAGCCCCACAAAAAGAAGTCTGGAGCGGTCAAATCAGGCGATCTTGCGGGCTAGTGCAAATCGCCAAAAACGACCCGGGAACACCGCTTTCAGAATATCGGTTGTGGCTCGCGCAGTGTGTGCCGTAGCTCCGTCCTGTTGGAACCACATGTCCTCTAGTCCTAAATCGTCCAATTGCGGTAGAAAAAAAATTGGTAAACATGGCCCTATAGCGCGCACCGTTCACTGTTGTCGTTTGACCAGCGGCGTTCGCGGAAAAAACTGGCCGCTTCAACAGAGGCGATATTCTCGGCACAACGGGCGCTCCGGGGCCCGCCACTCTTGGCAACGTCTCGTGTTGTGCCAGTCTCTTCGAGGCGAGCGGCTAAACGTCGCAGTGTTTCACCAGTAGGCGTTGGACGGCTAGGAAATCTGCGACGAAATTCACGTTGTGCCAAAGTCACCGACCGATTATTGCTCAAATAAATAGTCACCAATATTCCGCGTTCTGGAGCAGTGTAGCGTAACATTGTTTATTAACGTGTATTTCGCATGTGTTTACTACACAAATGTCAAAACAGAACTGACATTAGGGGCCTATCGTAAAATTTATAGCATTTTCTGATAGGAGGATTACTTTTGGTGCCACCTTGTATAAACAGATAATAAAGTTTGGTAGCAATCAGAATTATTCTTCTGCCTCCGGTTTGACATGCAAATTGTCAAAAATGTGGTTAAAAAAGGCTCAACGGCATGACATAAAAATTTCCACCAATCAACATTATTTATAAATAAAAAACGTAAATCAATAGTATTTTATGTTTATTTAAGAGAAACTGAAGAAGGTAAATACATTTAAAAAAAATATATAGTAAAGTTATTGTGGTTTAGTTGGGGGAAAAATCTTTTTTACTGTCAAATTTTGGCATTGCTCTTCTCGATTCTATCTGGGCCTTAATAAATCCTTCCCTGTTTGATTTATTGCTTAAAGTAGTTGAAGCTTCAGTCACAGCCTTGACTGCTCTTTCTACGACTTGTGTGTGGCAAGTAAGACGTAATAACTCCAGTTCTCCTTCTCCTTGTTGCTGAACATACAATCGAAGATTTTCTTCAGTTAGTGATTTTAAAATAGGTGGATAAGTAATATTTTCTTGCCAGTTCAAAAGGTCATAATATTATATGGACTGCTAGTGAAATGTCACTTCCATACTTCCTCTGCCCAGAAAATGACGCCAATATAACTAGCGCTCGTGGTTCTATGCGAAAAATAAAGTGAAACAAAATGACAACCATCTTGGATTCATCCATAGAATGCTAGAGCCACCTATTGGGAGTGAGTGGATTTGCCAAGTGAAACGGTTGAAATTCAAATTGTTGCGGCATTGTTTACAATAGATGTCGTCTCGAAATTGTGCTAGTTTTAATAATTAATAATAGATGGAACCAACAAAATTTGAATAAAAAATTGTTTTTAATTGTCCCATAAATTGCACAATTTTCGTATATTTATTGCGAATTAGTCCTTTATTTTGTTTTTCATTATTAATTTCAGAAATATGATGTAATAACACTTAAGCGTATATTTCAATCACATTTCTGATCAATAAATACTTATGATTTTCAAGAATATCACATTCAAGTACATACGAATTTAATTCATCATGTCAGAGAAACTTGAATCATATTGCAAATTGCAACCAATTATACAAGACTTGATTTTTTTAATTTTAAATCTTTATTCAATTAATCGATATAAGACAGCCATATGCAAAACTATCTGCAACGAAATGGAAATGTCAGATGTGAGTTTACAATTTATTCCGCTCCGAACCACGAGAGCTAGCGCTTATGTTGGAACCAACGCGAAGTTGTCTACTAGCAGTCTATATATAATAAGTCAATGATATTAATATATCAATTTCTTCAATAATTTACTGGCTATGAGAGGAAGAGAGCAAGAAAATGGGCGCGCGCACTGCTCTCACTTGCTCCTACAGTATTATACAGACAATAGGGCACGGTTGCCACTTACAAAAAAAAACTCAAATTAATTTATTTGATTTTGCACAAAATAACCAGCAGCTAGACATGGGAGATCATCTACCTATTTTCTTATAACAAACCCTTAACAAATTAGAGTTTTATGTCTGTATATAAATAATATGATTAATTAACCTAACCATATCTCAATATAGTTATAAACAGGAACAGAAACTATTTCGAAGTTCACCATCTGTCAAAAGAAGAAAATGAGTGGATTCTGTGATTTTTTGAACAGCGAATAAAACAGTTTTGAAGCATATGCAAATAATACAATGCGTTCACTCAGAAGTAGTAAGGTAGCATTTAAATTTAAATGATATCGAGTTCGCATTCTTGGTATATCTGCTCAAAAATTTACCATAACCAAATAAAAATTACCAAAACTCTATAAGCAAAAAAAATTACCAAATTTGTTAAAAATTACCAAAGTGGCAACCTTGCAATAAGCGTGCACTATGTCTTAGATTTACGAAACGTAACTGGCTATGAGAGAAAGAAAAGAAACTGTGTGCTCGCACCTTTCTCTGTTGCTCCAACAGTGTGATACAGACACACTGCAGTGATCCCAGACTTTAGAGGCAGGTTATCCCACGGTTATACTCAATATATCCCTTTTATGTTTACAAAATAAATAAATTTATTATTTTAAAAAATACTCGTGATTCATTCACAGACTCATATGTCACTTTATGAAACAGTTTAGGGAAATAAAAAAAAGAAAATGAAAGCATTTAGATTTTTTGAATGACTTTTTTCTAAACATGAAAATATTTAATTTGATCGTAGGTTGAATAATTTTTTTATTCTTAATGAAATGAGCAATTAGGAACAAAATTTTACCAAAAAGTAAAATCCCTTTCTTTTTGTACTATAAGGTCTGAAAAATCCATTTGTCCCTTTTAATAATAAATTAGTGAGAAAATCCCGCAAAAAGTGATAAATCCCCCGATCTGGTATTACTGCTGCACTGTATGATGTGTCTTAGATAATCAAACGTAACTGGCTGAGAGAAAGAGAGAACGAAAATGTGTGCTCTTTCTCTCTTGCCTCTACAGTAATAAACGAAACGAAATGTAATTCTCTCTCTCTCTCTTTATCTCACTAACTTATATCTCCCTCTCAACTTCCGCTCGCAATTTCCGTAACGCTTTCGTAATGCAGCTTACCCCCCAAGTCAAGCGTGCCTAAAGAAGTATTACTTCAAAAAATGTAATATAAGGCTAACTTGGTCTTATTTAAATGTTTGTAAATTTATTTCAAGAGTTATTATTCTGTGTTAAGGGACCACTACTCTTACTGCTGATAAATGGGTGAAATATAAGGTGATTTTGAGCTTAATTTAAGCTAACACATTCTTCATTGCGTTATGTTTAAGAATAAATAGCTTAATTTAAGTTTACAACAATTTTAAATCAAGTTGTTGCATTCTTCGAATGCAATGATTTTGGGCTTAGTTTAAGAACAATCTTAAGAACAGATGAAAGGTTAATCAAAAAGCATACTCAAAAAAAGATTTTTCTATTTGGATTAAGAATTTCCGAGCTTAAAAGACTTTCGTCAACGGATAGGCTTAATCTGACACTGATTATATTGATTTTATCTCGTTTTTTTCCTGCGTTTCACAAGAATTAGTAAATTTACAAAAAACTACCGCATTCTCCCGCATGCAATAGTAATTCAAATTAACTGCGGCCGTGATGACTATGGCCCGATCAGACTTTAGGCAGTGCATACACTATACACTATACAAGGTACATACAACAACAATGTCCTGTACGCAACATTCAGTACACCTTTTCTATATAACTGGCTCCCAATTAAGAGTGGAATGCGGGTTCCATCCGACAACATTTAACAGATAAATTGGTGTACGCTCCCTACCGAGTTGTCTCCCTTATACAAGTTCGGGCGGTGCATCATTCACGCCAGCAGACTTGTCTCAACCTTGCGGATATCGCTACCCACTGTTGGTCGGAAATTAGAGACCTCAGTCTTGATTCCAGATGCCAGTCTTGATCCCATTCTATTCCTGCCTAATGGCACGCCTTACACAAATAAGAAACATGCTTTAAATGTAAACAAACCACATACTGAAGCACGGACTGCTTCGTTTGAAAAAGTTAGTTCCTACTTAACATTTTGTAAATCTTATTTAACTACAGCTGTTTTTTATTATCAGCGAAACGAAAATCAAACAAGACGGATCATTGAAAAGTTTAATTTTTGAGTTGTGGCAAGAGTTGCTTGCAAAAAGAAAACAGATAATACAGGGTATTACAAACTTCACATTGCCACCAGCCATATTGCAAATGTTCTGCTCAATGTCGGGGGTGTTACCATATTTGAATAATTTTTCTTTTCCATATTTTTTAGAAACAAATTTAGGATTTTATGTTCAAATATGCATCACATGAACAATATTTTGCTGCTGACACATCCGTTTATCTTGGCATATTAAGGTGGGTCCAGACCAGCGAAACATTCCAGAAATGTTTCTGAAGCAAATCGGACATATTTCATACACATTTATAAAATATTTCTGAAATTTAATTATTCAATGTTTATGAAATATTTGAATTTTATTCTTCCAGTCCAACTAGAAGAAAATAATGTGGTAGTTTATATTTTTGTAACTTTGGTCTCGGGAATCACGTGACACACGATTTAATTCAAATAATCGTATTAAATGAATCAATTTCTCATTAGGTATTCCAAGCTTTTCTTGACATTTTTATGTTATTTAAAAAAAAAGAATAATCATCAAAACACAGCGCTCACTTTCTGCAGTTAAACTTGTAAAACAAAAATGATTTCCCATCACGATTGGGAAACTGTGAAACATTTCATAAATTTTTTTCGGTGTCCAGATCCAAACCAGCAAAATATTTGATAAAAATTGTTTTGTTTAATAAATGTTTTAGAAATATTTATAAAACATGGAGGTATATAATTGTTTATCAAGTGTTTGGCTGGTCTGAACATACCTTTATAAAATGAAATGAAAACACGGAATACGGATGGGAATTTAATTCGTGCGCGAAAAAGTCAATTGATTTTTTGTGTTCCATTTTTTTGTCTGGCAACGTGACCATCGTTTACAGGTACACCAACATTTAAAAATGAAACAAGCCATCCAGTGGGAAATAGTAGAAATAATTTTCAGATCATGATTCGTGATCTCGATGAGAAGCAGAATCATGTGCTGTTGTTGTAAGTGCATGTAAATCGATGATCTTAGCTGATAATAAAAAAACAGCTTACCTCTGTGTTGACTAAAACGTCTTTGCAAGTCACCCCAGCAACGATGAAATCTCATTTCGGCCCTCTCGCTTCCAAGTTCTTAAAAAGCCAACATTAAAATCGAAAAATTCCATATAGAGATTCAATTCGATAGCCAGATCAAAGTCAAAATGGTAGGCGAACATAGGGTAGAGTCGCTAGTGGCCGGCCCCTTAAGGATTTTTCGTCATAAAATATATCACACTAATAACAAATATTAATATTTTCGAATAATTCTTAAAATAAATTATTCTTTATTAAAGTCTTCGTTTGTAAAATGAAGAAAAAATTAATTATTATTATCAGAAAATTGTATATTTAGATTTTGGTAAAAAAAGTGTTTTTTTTTTTCCTGTGGCCGGGCCCTTGTTTCCTGTTTGCGGCCACCTCGTGTCCCATATTCGGCCACCCAGTAAAGATAGGGCTTAAATTGTTTAATATTTTTTGTTTAAATGTTTTATAACAGAAAAGTTAAGAAAACAAACTATTTATACTATTACAAATAAATAAAAAAAAATGAAATTAAGAAACAACATTTGAAAACAATTACCCACAAAAAAACACTAATTCCGACAGCAATTTTACTAACGATTTGGCAGTAAATTCACACAAAAATCTTCCCCGACAGAGCACAAGTCAAATGAGTTGATTTCTCGAGAGCGATAGAGCACTCGCAGCAAGAATTTTGACACATTGAGGAAGAAGTTTAAGAAAACGATTTAACTACGAAAAGCTTCGAAAGAAAACTTTAACAATTCACTAATTACAACGAGTTTTCTGAGAGGTGGCCGGCCACTGGGGAGGGCCGCAATTAGGCTACTCTACCCAATTTTTTCTCCTTTGGCGGTTCTCGCCTGTCAAACTTTTGCGTACGACATCAGACTTTGACTAAATTTGAACCAATTTATCTAACGTGTTCCGTTTTATTTGGAAGAGAATCACGTTTGGCTTTCTGTAACTCTTTCTAAGTCCATAGCCAGACACACATAGCTCTTAAAAGTTGGCACCATTTAGGTCCGTCTAACAATGTCCTCCTCAAGAATTAGAGGTGGGTTCCGATACTCATAAGATCCATTGCATCCAATTATTGTCCTGTTTTTTTTTGCGCTGTTCATCCTTCATCCAACAACTACCTATGAATAAAAGTATCGAATTTCATAAAATAGAATCTCTAATCAGTCAGAAGTCCTTCGCTAAGTTGAATTCAATGTGCGGTGCGGCTCACTATAGATACACAGCATAAGGGAGCCGTGCCGTTCTTCTCGTTCCCTCGCTCGTCGTCATTCCTTTGTCTATCTGAGGCGAAAGGCGAAAACAAAGGAACACACGAAATTATAATAAAATTGATAATGACGAGACGATTAATTTCCAGGGAATGAGAAAACTCTTATGAGAACAAATCAAACCCATACACGGTCTATTGACTTTGAGTCCTTAGCTGCTGTCCTCTATAGGTTTTGTGACATTTGTTCCGGGTATATATACCTGAAGTAACAATGTTGTGCCTTCCGGAAGTGAGACGTATTCTTGGGCAAAACAATAGAGATGATAATGAAGTTTGATGTTAATGCCGATGCTGTTGACGGACAAAGGATAATAGGAGGTCAGTCGTTCGCCTCTGATGAGATAACACGAATGGTTAACAAATTTCTTTCCTTCTGAGAAACACTGTCACATGTGACAGCCGTCTTGAGGTTGATCCAATTTGTTTTGTCTCATAATTAGCCGTCATTGTCATTGTATTTATGTATTTCCGAACTGCACGAATGCGAATCAAAACTTTTAACAAGGAAATTCCGTTGCTGTTGTATTGTTGTTGTGTTGTATGGTGTGCGCGACTATGCAACTCTACTTCAACCCCAAATGGCAATCGCATGCAAAAGTGCAATATTCCGAGTGGATATTCACATGGCAGAGGGCAATTCGATTGTGAAAGCAGCTGCCATGCCGTCGCGCAGAGAAGCTTCACCTAAATGAACATCGCAGGCATAGTTCGTCCTTCGGCATATGAGATAGTTATGTAGGTTTTGAATATGGATAACATGGAATGGAACCGCGTAGCACTCTTTGAATTGCCAAAGTTGTATCGAGTTTGGTTATTGGTTTTGATCTCATTATTTGATAAGAACTTTTCAAATTAGGAAAGCAGCCAAATTACCCCTAAGGATACAATTTGTGCTGCGCATTTCGTAGTACGAAATACATTTGCAATGATATCGTAAATGTTGTGTATAGGTAATAAAAAAGTAAAATATAGCGCACAGGTGCTCTTTTTATTTCCAATTTATTTGTAAATTTTATTGTACGGATGTTGGTTGAGGACGAAAATCCTTCTTTTTTTTGCTGGGCAATTTGTCTACCTTTCGTTGATTGTGCAAGGCCAAAACTGTTTGCCAGCGTTTTTTTGATTATTATTCAAATATAAATTCATTTATCATTAAATTATGAATAAAACGTCATTTTGACATCGGGGTTCTCTTCTACTCCTACGTACAAGTGCAGCCCATACCATAAACTAAATATTAAATAGACTGTTAGCTTTCCTACGTCTCCCCGATTTACCCCGCAGATTTTTGTCAATATATGCCCCTCCCACCGAACGCTATTTTACTGTGTGAAGCAGAAATAAAACTACAATTCTAAATGGCGGGAGTTGTAATAAACTACTGACACTCAGCAGTGTTCCTACATCGTGGGATCTCTACCTTTTTTTGGGAATTTCTATTTTCGGTAAAATGTCCACTCGTAAAAGGAAAAACAGCAAAATTGTGTGAATATCAACAATCTGACAAGAAAACATTCAAACTACATTTCACCATGAATATCAACGCACTAAATAAACATTAAAAGGAGATTTGCCTTTAGCAACAATATCCAGTACCAAAAATAATGATTATAATGTTAGCAAACTGCGATTTTTATACTGAAGACTAATTTAATGTGATTTTCTTTCCGTATAATACAAATTTTACTTTTAAAAGTAAGTTTTTTTCATAAAAAGAAATAAAGGGAATTTGAGTTTAGTGAAAGGGAAAAAATGAACACGCTTCGTGAGAGTGCTAGGAACACTGACTGAGATTTAGTGTATTTCGTGAGTCGCTGTCAGCTAATGGATGCGTTCTGAGAGTTTAGATTTGTTGTTTTATAGAGTATTTCGCGAAGCTATCCCTTTCACAGCTGTGCGTTCTCTTTCACTTAAACGTCAAACCAACTTGTAGGAAAACAAAACAGTCTATGATAAAGGGCAAAATACTACCTAAAACATTACAGAAAGCTGGAATATAATTAAGGAATTATAATTATATTTACAAAAGCAAAACGAAATATATATGTCCTGTGTAAACTTTGTGTATATGCGTAGTTGAAAAAAATGTATTAGATATATGTTTAAAAGAGCTCAGGGGATTGGTAATAAAGTCTCTATAAATGCTTTCCAGTGCAAATAGCACCATCCCAAAAGGCCGGGCTTTACATTTGCAGCGAGCAGATTCGATTTCACCATTGAAATCTACCAACACCCAAGTCTCAAGTGGCTTTCCAGACGATGGCAATGAAGAACCTAAATGTAGGAACATACAGTTATTAAACGGCTGTCATACAATTCGCATGTTTTAATAAGCTTTCCCAGTACCACACAAATGTGTGAGAAACGAGCACCTTTAACATGTTCAAACCATCCGGCTTCAAAAAGATCTTGGCCTTTCGTGATGCTCTGACTGTTATTGCACACACTTCCAGATTCCAGTGTCTGCCAAATTTGTTCTTATGAAATAATAATTGAAAATTTAAAATATTAAATTCTATGTAGCGGACTTCATTCAGCGCATCAAGGACTTGTGCGTAAGCAGATAGCTCCAATTTTATAAGGAAAAGTTATTCATTAAGTTATATATTATGCACTTTAAAATTACTAGATTTAAGTTACTTTTAACAAACACTAATGTGGTAGGTCCCTTTTTAAGTGTGATTGCTACAAAATAAAAACAAACAATATTTTTCCGATTTCAGAGCATTTATGTCAATTTTGATTAAATTCAAATCTAGTTAGTTAGTTGACTTTTATTTTCAACAACTATTTTACAATGTAAAGATTAGCCCAAGTCGTTATTGGTTTGGCCTATGGCCGTCTACCAGGTTGACAAATTAAGTTTAGTCTTACATTAAAAATCACCTTCTTTGATACGGTTTCTATAACGAAGTGCTGCTACTGGAATATTCATATAAGATCTTCCATCCTTTTTCTCCGTTTAAGATGCTCATTGCTTCATCATCGTCTGACACATCTTTTCGGAACATTGATAGTCGAAATTCTTTTAAAATCGGACAAACGCCAAGAAAATGAATGATATCTTCTCTTTTCTTTAGTTGCAGAGGTCACAAATTATTGGTAAATCTGGTCGATGGGGTATAAAGTTTAACTGGACGAGTTCACCTCTCAGTTTGAAAATGGAACTTATTTTGTCGACTCCGTAGCTGTCAAGGAAGTACGTTTTTTTCATTTAAAAAATGGTTTAGTTTGCTGTAGTAGTTCCTAAACAGTGACGATTCGGCTTCTTCGACATATTGGTCATATGTATGTCTACCAAATTTTTCTAAAAGTGAGTTAAATTGTTCTCTTAAAAGACAAGGTTGCTCGTTCGCCTGGAAAGACAGGTTTATTCCTCGCAAATGCATCCGTTTGTTCTAATTAGACTTCTTAAAACTATGTTTGGTATCCTGCTTTCATTCATCTCTAGTACTTTTATCATATAGTTGAAATGCGTTTTGAGCGTGTACAAGTGCAAGGGAGGAGTTCCTGTTTCAAGGTGTAACATATACTTCGGGGTATTTTTTGGTAACCGGAATATCTTCTTCAAAAAGTAGCTAAGAAATTTTTCCACAGTATCGTAGCTTTGGTAACCCCATACCTGAGCTCCGTAGAGCATTATTGACGCTGCAGTTGAGTGGAACAAACTCTGTTTTGCACTTTGCGATATAAACTTATTTTTAAAGCAACATTACCAAATCGAGCAGATAGCTCTTTTAGCAACAGATAATTTTTCTTCAAAGTGCGGTTTGAGATTTAACGAAGACGATATAAGGATACCTAAGTATTTGTATCTAGACACTATCTCAATTTCTACACCGTCTAACTTCCATTTTTCCAAATGTGAGTATCGTCCTCCTGCATTTCTGAATACCATCATTTTTGATTTATCAAGATTTACCGTGAGATTCTGTTTATCATTAACTGCATACCTTGGATAGTGTCACACAGAAAGACGATATCATCAGCATACATCAGCGCAGGAATTGATTCATCGTTGAACCTTATTCCACCTTTAACAGCAACTGTTATGTCATTGATGTATAATATAAAAAGCAGTGCACTTAGCGTACAGCCTTGTTTAACACCCATTGAGGTTATGAACTCTTGAGAAATTACGTCTCCATCCCATACATATGCAATATTATTCTCATACAAAGCTCTCAGGATTCGAATAATTTTACTTGATACACCGATTTCGGAGAGCTTGTAAAAGAGTGCTTCTCGTGGTATTGAATCAAAAGCTGCACGAAAATCAACAAATTCAAATCTATGCCCATCACCCGCCACATAAAATTTATGTCGTTTTCCATTGGGTCAAAAAATCAATAGTTTTTTTGTTCTAAATCACTTTTCGCGTTCCATTGGGGAAAAAATCAATCTTTTTTTTGATTCGGATCACTTTTTGCAGATCTCGATATTTTTTCAGATTTACACATCTACCACAAACACAGCACAAGTGTTTTACGTCATTTAAAGAAGTTTGTTTTAAAACAAATGTTCAAAGTTTCGCGACAACCAAAATAAAGGAAAACATAAACAGCAATGGACATAGTTTTGGCGGAATTATTATCTTCATTGTCTTCCTCATCATCTGGAAACTACAAATCACCAAAACTACTCCATTTGTAGCTACAACAGAGGAAACATTTTCCAAGCCGATTTCCATGGTTGATTTTACCAACAACAAATGCAATTTGAAAAGCTGATATTGTTGTCAAATAACGCACTAATCCATTTACAAAATCAGATCAATTTCATTGCATGTTCCATGAGCCGCATAAAATCTGAGATTTGAAAAAGATTTTTGGTGGTCCCAATGGAAAACGACATTAGTTTGTTTTCCTACAAGTTTCTCAGATGTCACTTTGTTTATTTTTTCTCTTTTGACACTGACGTTGTCGCGAACTACCCTATTGCACCACGATAACATTTGTATTCTATTCTACAAAATTTAAAATATCGAATGTTATCAACATAAATAAATAAAGGAATAAGTGTGAAAAATTCATTCGTTGAAATAAAAGAAGATATTTTTGTTCCTGCAATTAATGTGTCTGTTTATGGGGAAAAAATATGTTTGTGGATACCCACAATTTATAAACACACCAAAATAATCAAAATGAAGTTTCAATAGGCCTGTTTTTTTGAGCTTCGTTCTCAGCAAAGCAAAGTAAAGTAGGATTTTCAGCACGTAATTACAACAACTACGCTCTACTTGACACTTCGAGACTCGCATTAGTTATTGTAAATTGTGTGCTGAAAATCCTACTTCACTTTGCTTTGCTGAGAACGAAGCTCAAAAAAACAGACCTAATGTCAAACTGAAGTAATTCTTTTTATTTATATATCAACCACGTCCTTACACGTCCACTCACGAAGCTTTTTCAAACGAGACTGCCCTGATTTTTGGACTTATAATCTTTTCATGAAGATTCCATTTAATAGCGGAAATCAACAAATAAACAATAAAAATTATTTGAACATTTTATATAATTGTGATAAATAATTAAATTCCATTTGAAAACAACTGCTTCAACCAAGAACATGAATAGTGCTAGTTTTTAATAAAAAAAAAGAAAACACAAGTGAAATGTTGTTGGTAGACATTTTATGAATGAAAATAATGTCATTATTTATGTGAAAAGTGAAATAAAGTTACAAAATGATGACTGCACATCTATTATTGGTTCTTCACAATTTGTTTTCTAGGAAACTGACGAATTTGTTTTACTTCATTTTTTGTTTGTAATTTTTCTTAAACTTTTTTTAAGTGACAGTTCAGTTGTCAGTTTCGTTTAATACTAGCCCTGTTTTTTTTTAGCTTCGTTCTCAGCAAAGCAAAGTAAAGTAGGATTTTCAGCACGCAATTATAGCCCTGTTTTTTTTAGCTTCGTTCTCAGCAAAGCAAAGTAAAGTAGGATTTTCAGCACGCAACTACATCAACTACGCTCACTTGACACTTCGGGACTCGCAGTAGTTGTGTGCTTAAAATCGTACTTTACTTTGCTTTGCTGAGAACGAAGCTCAAAAAAACACGCCTTATAACAACTACGCTCACTTGACACTTCGAGACTCGCAGTATTTGTGTGCTGAAAATCTTACTTTACTTTGCTTTGCTGAGAACGAAGCTCAAATAAACACGCCTACTGTTGTTAATAGTTTCACAAAATCGATCATTAAAAAAAAATGGGAATGTGAAAGGAGAAATTAGTTGCGAAACTTAAAGGAAATTCCATGGCGAACATGCCAACAACATTTTTATATCGATATCATAAAAATAATGTCTATCTATCCAAAATTCATTAGAAAATAACTTAAAAAATGTTCCTATATCCTGTAATTTGAACAATAATTTCTATTCAATTATAAGAAAATCGAACAACTATTTGTATAAAAAAGTAGCGAAAAATGTCAACCTGGAAATAAGAAAAACTATGATTTACAACACAGCCCTTGATATTGAAATGAGAGTCCACCTCAGGCTACCGACATGGCGACATCCGGTTGAAACCGGAAGAGTGTAGGCCTGTTTTTTTCAAGTATGAGTGAGTCCCCTTTGATTAACATAGACACAAATACATGAATTCAAACTGGGCTACATCCAAGGTCAAATTCAGCTTGTAGGCAATTTCTCTTTTTTGGCTAAAGCTGTCAGCACAGACAATAAATATATATATTTATATCTATTTAATAGTTAGTTTAATTTAATAGCCCATACCCATGTCTCCAAGAAGGAGAAGTTGAAGTCATTCGCATACTTCTTTGTTTCTATGTCCATTTGGACAGCTTGTCGCCACCGAAATGTATGGATCTTAAATTGTGACGTAGGAGAAACTGCAAAGCGCTTGTGGCGGAATTTTCAACACAAGAACACGTCATACACGTGTTTTCTCTATTCTGACTTTGCCGTATACAAATCCAAAGAGAAGGTAAAAAATGGTAAACCGATAGCGCTAATCTGCTAAATTTCCTTCATTCATGGGTGCAACCGCTTAAAATATTAAATTTATCTAATCCTAGCTAATCACACTCTTTAGGGACATCCAAAGTAATAAACTACCACACGTCACGACTGGAGCTAGTTTTTAAATCCACCCAGCCAAGAACACATTCCTCATAATTAAAGCCGCAATTTAAGCGTTCCGCAAAGGTGTCTGTGATTGCAGCCGATAAGTTATACACCAGCACCTATAGAGCCAGGCTGTAAAAACCGACTCGTCCAGATGATAATGGTATGGCGGCGCAAAGTAATCTGCTCCTTTTGACAACTGAGAATTATCTGCTTCGCTCACGAGCCATTTAAATCAATTTAACGCGACGAACACGTTTTTTTATTGAAATTTATTGACAGCCATGAAACAGCGTATAGATTCTTGGTTTTTATGTGTGCTGCGCGATTTCTGTTTTATTACTCACATTCACTTATTTATTTCCCTTTAAAGTTGTGCGGTCACATGTGTGCAGGTATCTGTGGGATTTTTTTTTTATGTTTTATTTCATTTTTTTCACCGGCAAATTGCTGCAAATTGTTAAGCGAAAACCAACAATTACGAGGACATAAATCAAATGTTAACTTCTTTCGTGGCGAGCATTGGGTGTCAATAAATAAAAGGAAAACGGAGTGCGGTTCTTGGTGCTAAAGTCGTCGCTCCTTTTCGGTGCGCGGTAAGTGAGTATGCGGGTCGAACACGAATTAACACCAAACGATTGCTAGTGTGAGGTCTTTTCGCGCAGCTCCCTTGGTTTAGAGGTATTCTCGAGCGTGAGTCAAACGATGGGGAGATGCTGAGCGCGCACTGACGTGTGCAAGTGCTTCTGGGTCGAACACAGTGGGGGGTATATATAGGTCGCAGAGGTGGAAAATAGGGTATGCGAGGCGGGATTACAAAATCGAATTATGCCTTTTATAGGCTATAACATATAGCACACTGAAACCCAAGCTTTGCAGGTGCACAACTAGACGTGCATAGGAAAAATCCTTGCTATAGAAATTTATATTGGAAGACTGCGGCTAGTTGACGAATGACGACTTTTGGAGATTTTTTGTTTTGACAGTGACAGTGACAGCTGACAGCTATAGGTAGATTCTTTTGAATTTACTCGTAATACCTACCCGAAAGAGAGAAAGTCCATTCGTTCCTCAACGTTAGCACTCTATAACGTTTTAAGGACATCCTTTTCGATTTCGATAAAACGTCTCCTTCTCCAACGGGAATCTCATCAGGTTTACCCTATATCGAGGAGAGGATTCTGGGTGACTTTAAATCCCTCTCTCTCTCTCTCGCTAACCAACCCATACCGGCTCCAGTCGAACAAATTCAATCGAATCGTCGTCGCACACACAAAAAGCAAACTTATAGAACGTGCGCTCAGCGCACTATAGCCAAACGGGTTGCCCGCTGAACACTGAACACACAGCTCGGCTCCCCCGCTGTTCGGCCAAACAGACGTGAAAATTGAATGATTAACGATGCGGCTAAAGATTATTAACTATTAACACACATGCGGACCTCAAAGGGGTCGTTGTCGTCGTCCCTATACCTACGAGTATAGTGTGCTGTGAGGCACCTTCCCTCCTACAGTCTCATACATTTTGCCACACGTACTCGCATTCGTGATACATCACAATTACACGGCAACTCTGTAATTAGCATCAATTAGTGATAATGCCTCGTTGCAAGCGGTATCCCAGACGTGGTTGGTGGTATATAGTTCGTGCACCGACGACGGCGACTCCCCCTGGGGGCTGACTCCAATCAATCTCTCTAACGCCTGGGTTCTTGTGGAATTTAATTGAAATTCTCCTCGCGTAATCGCGGCCAATTCATGCACTCGTATGTATATGCGGCGTATCGAGAATCGAGATATATGACCGATCGGCAGGGATTCCGCTCCATTCACTTATTTCGAGAGAACACCGTGTCAGAGCCGCAGCCAAAGTGTAAGGCCGGGCCTTGTTATTGTGTGAATCTTGACAGGTGGTGCTGATTTATGACCGCGTGATTGAGGATATTTGTCAGAAGAAATGAGGTTTTATTATCGCCATTAATCACTCTCGCACAATTTCCTCGCCTCGATGGCTTATTAATTGAATTTAATGTGTGTGTGTGTGTGTGTGTGTATACTCGTGCGGTGCAGTCAGAGTTGGTCGAAATATTTGCATGATTTATGCGAGCGCTGGAGGACGGCCCCTTGAACTGGAATCGAATCGAAGAGAAAGGTGCATCATCGACTTCCTGTTGCTGCGGATACCTAAACGTAGCGATAGAAAGTGTGCGCATCTCTCCGGGTCCTATAATTAGCGCGCGATTGTTATTGGATGATGGAGTGATATCCTGTTGACCAGTGGAGGTGATAAAACTAATCAAGTTCCCGTAGAGCACGCACGACAAACGCACTCATCTCTGACTTTGGTGGGATTTATGTTTTCAGCTTAATCACTGTGGATTTATGATCGGCTGTCAATTTAATTGATGGATATACATTTCAGGTGAGAAGAGGAGTTTATTTGTTTTGTTCGACACGGGCGCACACTCGGATCGTGTCTGGGCCCATGGGTGGTTCCACCTGGGTGTTATGTTGCAATCATCATCCAGGGACCTGTGATGTTTGCTCTCGCGCGAGTGTAAATCATATGTCAAGTTGGGTTTCCAGTTTTGACAGCGAATCAGAGATAATCTGTTGAAAGTTTTGTTTACACCAAGATTGGGTGGGCGCGAGAGCTGTCACCGGTCAGAGGGAAGATACAGTTTGGCATCGTTGGGCCGGACGATGCTGGGTGGTTGCGATTTTATCGTTTTGAAGTTAATTTTTGTGGAATAATATTTTTCAAGATGGCGGCCATACAGACAGCTCTGTAATTTTTGTTTATTCCGCCACACAAAAGACAGCCGAAGTATGACAATTCCAGGGCCATGTGTTGTTTTTCAATCGAATTGAATTATGAAACGTCACTGCATGATCTCAGCCGTCAGTTAGGATCTGTCAGACTAATTTCAATCGATCGAGCTGTATTTTTCCCCCCTCGAAACTTGCTTTATTCCATTCAAATGGTGTATTTGCAGAAGTTATAGTTTCAACAGAAAGAACTAGTTCAGCAGGAAGAGAAAGCTGGAAGTTGATATGCCAGTCAGTCTTACTCCCAGTGCCTATAACAACAAAGTCCAACTTGTACAACATTTGAAAATAATTAAAACCGTAGACAATCCCTTCCACAAGACCACCGTTCAGGCCAAAATGTCCTCCGGCATTGTTTGCCAAATTGCCACACTACATCACTTGTTTCGATTGCGATTCATCCTTATCGATTTTGACAACTATTCGCCGCGAGAAGAATGCTGACCAAACATAAGACCATATGCAGAGCGCAACTGCTCCCAAATCGAAAATCCTAAATCAATTTTAATTTTCATTCAATTTAAAGTTGGCGCGCTTCTGTGAAATCGATATCCCGAGGGCGATTCAAGGTACAGCCACACCAGTAACGCAACCCACCAGATCGAAGGTGTTAATATTCAATTAGACCCCAGACATTGTGCGCAATAAATTATCCTTCAACAAGATTTCGCATCTTGAGAGTTGAGCGCAACTTTGAATCTGAGATATGTCTCTGGCTTCGCGCAGAGAAAATGTGAAAGGAGAATTAATAGCCGCCAGCCGTAGTTGCGGGAGCACATGAAGTCCACCAGGCTCACATTGCAATTAAATATTGGCAGTGAAATGAAAAATATCGCTAATTTGTTTAAAAAGTGCCAACACCCTTTAACCGAATGCAATTATTATACTTTTGCGTATGACCTGTGGAATGTGGAACCTCTCGCTATAGCGAATGTAATGCTTCCGTGATGCACGACAATTGATAAGGGTTCGGTTAGGGTTTGTATCTGGCTTCAGTTGGAACTTGGTGCTACCTGGCTTAACAAGGTTCTACGCAGATGTGGGCGCCTCCGCGATTATGGGATTAAACGTATCTATTTCAGGGCAGAGTTATATTTTTCACATCGAAAAAGACTCGTCAGTGAGAACTTGAAAACATGTTTACCCGATATCAGTTGCATCGCTAAAACTCGCAAGGATAACAATCAAAAAATGCCAAAAAGGATGATTTCATCCGATTAAATAAGGGATTCTCTCATTGTCTTCCAAAAAGGGAATTCCAATCCCAGCAAAAGACTCGCAAGGCGCCTATTTGGGTAATTTTCATTTTCCATTCGCATCGCAGGATGTAAGGTGTATTTCTGTTTACGATAATAATCACCGCAAGGATCCGGATCTCAGACTAGGATTGTGTTTGTTGTATTTTGGGCGGTAATTGGCGGAGATGTTTGCTTTTGAAATTGGATATGGTACAGGTAATGGGCACACAAACACAAATAAACAATCGACATAGCATTGCAAATGAATAGCGAAATTAAAAGTGATTTTGGGACAGGGTTGTGTATATATTTTGAATAATGGGGGGTGGAGCACAATGTGACGATCAATCATCGACCGATTGCTGGATGACTTCTTTAATCAGTTATCCGCAGATAATATTTTTTTTTTACGAAAACCAACAATTTATGATTTTTAAAGACACTGCTTCTAACTCAACTCTTTTGTTTATTAAAGGAAACCTTCAAATAATTACAATCCCTTCGGATTTACCTATGACAATGGTAAACCAGGGGTTTTTCTTTTTCAGTCTCAGAACTGTCAAAAAGTTCTTATTTCCGTTTTAGCTACCACATTTTAATGCCCAAAAACACTTGTGCAGAAATTCTTGCAGTGCTGCAAGTAAATCAGATGTGCAAAAAATTATTGGACATGGCTTGCATCGTCTTATATGGCTACTGTCATTCACCGACCAAGCAGCTGATGTGTTCGAATCGAAAACAACAGCAAACACGATCAGCATGTCAAAAGCCGGTGATGCCAAATACTTAAAATACTTGAAATTGCAATTTAATTTCTTTTGTGTTGTGGTACGCTTGAATTTTGTACCGAATTGAGAAATAGAGACATGTTGCAGTGCTGCGGTGAGTGCACAATTTACGTGTGAATTCTAATCTTGCTGCGCAGTGATTTCTGCACATTTGTTTTGGGCATAAAGTTCGGAATTTTCTATTTTCACTTAAAATACGACAAGAGCGCACTCCAACCAACCTCCAAGTACAAATTAAAAACAAGTCATTTTTGACAGTCAATTTTAATTACTGATGACCCAGACTTCGGTATGCTTTGTTTAAGATCAGGAGGTGGTAGAGAAAATGAAAGCTGATCGTACAAAGACTAACGAAATATAAGAATGAGGACGTTCAAGTATCTAGTTTAGTATGTCTGACAGCTCTCTCACTATAGATGTATCTCGGTTTTGATTGGAGAAAATCGTTCAGCTGCTGCTTCAGTTGACGTTTATGGAGGGGTAGCCGACGAATCTAGTCAAAAAATTCGAGACTGAGTACTAAGTTGACAGTTCACATATGTGGCTGACGTATGAAAAGTGACGTTCCCGACCAATCTAGTTTTTGCATCTACCCAAACCAATCTAGTCGACTTAAGATAACTATATTCTTGAATGCGGCCAATTGCTGTTCACGTGGTGGATTTTGACAGTCGTATGACAGCTGGTGCTCTTTAGTAAATAAATCAGATCGCTGGGAACACGTTCGGCTGAGCTCTGTTCAGTTCTCAGCTCTGAACAGGAAAATAAAATTACCTATACTGCTGCCATGTTTTATTCGTGTCCCAATGTGTCTGTGGCGCCTTCATTACGTCCATCCTCAATGTTTCCGTGTACAAAAACAAATAAAAACCAAAACTAATCTCCACCATCATCACAATGTGTCATCCAACACTTTTCGGTTACCTATCCATAGATATTTGTCAACTGTTAGGGCAACCCTTTCATTTCTTCATAAGCCTGTCAAACTGACATCACAAATGGGACCCAACAAATAGAAAATAATAAAAATAATAATCCAAACCAATAAATGGAGGAGATGATCTTATCGGAGAGCGCGAGCGCCTGTAGGATTTATCACTTGCACGCCATGCGGTAAACGGAGATCCTATACGCATACAATATACATACCTGCTCGCACAAGGCACAACTGACTCACACCTAGCACATTGCGGTTCAATGTCTATTTCAACTGCAGCGCGGTGCAAATGACTGTCACTGGTTTAGCTTCCTTCATTGCCCGACTGGGAACTGCGTCCCCCCCCCAGCGATATTGTGTTGCCTTATTAATGTGACCATTTGTGGGATAGTGTCAGCTGGACCAGAAGTTGAAACCGACAACGATAATCTGGTGACCATTTCCCCCATAATTCATTACCAGTGTGTATCTCATATCACGGTAGGGCAAGTGGAAGACACACGGATGCACACAGTGCACATCCAAAGCGCCAACAACACGCTGTAATGTGGCACAACATCACGAATGAATGTCCTGGTAATATGTCGTCGTTCACGACCGATCTTCTCAAGACCTCCAGGTGGATGACGAAGAGTTTAGTTTTTCCATCTTGTTGTTGTTACACCCATTGGTATGCTCTGTGGGGTGGAATGAAGTGAAAGATGAGATTTATATCTCGCACGTATATCTCGATCTGGCGATAATCTTTTGGACTTGAGGAAAGTATATCTGTGAAGGTATTAACCATACGATTGCTTCGTGGAACATTGGAAATAGCCTGTTGGGACCGTTGTCATAACACGTCGTATATGGTACCACCAGTTGAAATGGCATTTCATTTGGTGACGATTTGAACATCGCGTCGAACAAACGATGGTACATGCCTGCTGTTCCATTCACCGCCGCACAAGTTGTGAAGAAGATATTTCAGCTGAGGGTGTTCACGTCGCAGTTTTACGTGGGGCAAGGTGGTTATAGTGTGTCGGATTACTGAGCTAGGGGTCTCTGTTTTGGATTCGGCATGAAATTATGTGTAGGTCCCTTTCATTCGTTCCAAAAATTAAAAAACTCACACGAACGAATGGTAGTGTATGGAGCTGGGATTTGTGAGCCTGTTGAGCCCACTATATATACACAACGTAAAATATCGATACTGGTTTTTCAAGGTGGCGCAGGGGAAAAAACGAGAGACACCTCGCACTAACCACTGCGCCCATACATCTCCCACAAAGTCCAATTTACTAGTGCAGCTCCTGGCACACAAACGACTTGACTCATGAGGATCACCACCGTTTAAATAATAATCCTGCAGAAATGTTTTGCGATAACAATTTGTCTACTGATTGTTGAGCTTTTTTCTTGAATCGCGTATGTTTCTGCAGACTGCGGAGTGTGTGCTGAGTCGCGAAACACGATAGCCATGCACGAACGATTACTGCGACTTGGAAGCGAAGGGTACACTGCGCCTGCGTACGCATTGGCAAACGCATGCCAGATGGAATGCGCGCACGATATCCCCATGTGAGACTGGATACTCTTTTGGTGGCTCATTTTTAGGAATACGGTACGGCGTCGCACATGACACTTCGTTGGCACATCGTAAATTATTTATTTATTGTACAAGGCTTTTGTTGTTGGTTTGGCTGCGCCTTGCTTCTTCTTGGTGTGTGGATACACGCTCCCCGCTTCATCCGCAAGTATAGTCTGTCTTAATTTTTATGAAACAGGATACTCGAGATGATCATAAATTCGTATCGAATTGGGAAAAGGGAAAAATAAGTAGAAGATAAAGAAAGAAGACTCGCGCATTGACTTGAGAAACTTTATGGTTTGCCGTCGGCGGGTCGAACAATCAATAAGTCTGATGAACAAGAAATCGTTAATAAATTTGTTGGTCCATTGGCCAATGAAGGTGTATGATCTATGGTGGTTGTACAATGTATAGTCAGAACGGTTTCGGGCTGCTCCTCAGAAAAATGTACTTTTTCCGTAAGCGTAGTACGCTGCTCGAGCTTAACTAAATTTTATCTGGTCTCCAACTTTTCTCTCCAAACATCAGCTAAAGTCCTAACTACATTTTGACAGAGAGTACGCCGTGGATAAGTGTCACAGAAAACAGTTGTTCTTTGAAATAACTTCCTTCAAAAATTGAATTCTCTCTTATTTCAACTATTTCTGATTCTAGGTACTTCTCGTCCATGTATTAATTAAAAAAGCTCATCCTTGCATCATTTTCCACAGTAGAACAACAAATACACAATGATCTGGCGCAATTTAGTTTGAGAAAATGTGCCGACCCATTAAATGGGCACGCTAAATTTTGACAGACACATGAAGTACATTCTGAATCAAGAGTTTGATTATTTAGCTCGAGCTGCGTACCACTCAGCAAAATGGGTTCGCTTAAGTTTAGCTCAGCTAAATTTTGGACAGAATTTTGTATGGGAGCGAAAATTTAGCTCGAGCAGCGTACTAAGATTTAGTAGGAAAATTCCGTCGGCTGAATTTGTTCATGGTTGTGTTCATTTATTAAGAACGCTTGCAGTATGTGCAAAAACAGGCGAAAGCTCTTCTTGAGTATAACGACGAATGAATTTATTGAATTTGCATTTCTTACAAAATTACATCGTTAAGAACAAGAATTCGCTGTTTAAGTACAAAATTAAATAGTAAATAAAGGGTTTTCCAATAAGAGGTGTTATTTTGGTATTTAAAGAAAAATGTATTTTTTTGAGATAAATGATCGGATGTTTATTTCATAATAAAGAGGAAGGTATGCCGTTAATAATGAAAAACAACATCAGCCAAATGGCCACCAAGAGCACGATTGTTTTGCTTGTTGGCGTAGCCACCGAGGTGGAAATGGGCCTCATCAGTCAAGATGATTTTTCGATGGAATTCTGGATCATTTTCATGCATTTCAAGGACCCAATCAGCAAAGACACGACGTTGTTGATGATCGGCCGGCTTGAGTTATTGTGTTAACTGAACTTTATAAGCCTTAAGACCCAAGTCTTTATGCTCAATACGGTGTACGGACGTTTGGGGAATGCCCAATTCCAAAGAACGACGAGGGATGGACGAACCTGGGCTACAGCAGCAGTATTCTCAGTTGTTCCTGAGCGACGTGCACGGGTTTTATTCTTCACATCACTAACTTGTCCCAACAGCTCGAATTTTTCCACCAATTCCTGTATTGCAGTCTGACAAAGTGCTTCACGACGACCAAAAAATGCTTTAGTTTTAAGAACTGTTCACTATTTTTGTGGTGAATTTTAATAATTTCAATTTTTTGTTGAAGCGTGTATCGTTCCATTTGTAGTAATGGCGTAGTCTCTACTTGTCAATTGTCAAAGAATAAAAGCGACAGCTACCGAAATAGCGGGTCATTCACAATAACACCTCTCATTGGAAAGCCCTTTATGTGGCGTAACTTGGTTTACTGATGCTAAATACAAATTTGCAAATAAATGTTGTTTATGATAATGTAGAGATATGATATTCAAACAATTCAATTTTAACATAAGTAGTTATGGATTGAATACAAATAGTTTAACCCACTGAGAAGTGTTCATATATCTCTCCTAAGCCCCAATATATTTTAAACATTCTTCGTGTTCTTCTGTTCCGGACGCTGCTATTGGCAGCAAGAGACTAACTCCTCCTGGCGCATATGGCGACAACCACGTCCTTCCACATCTCTCCGTTTGCAGCTCGATGACTCAGCTCTGTCCACGATCGCGAACTTTTAAACCTTAATATTCTCTATCAATTCTCCTCCTTAAATTTGTTTGTTGTTTTGGCACAAGAATTTTTGTTGTCCAAACATCGCCATTCATTGCAAGTGCGTCTTAAGATAAGACCGACAGAATTACGGGACCCACTTTTCCGATTTCCTCTATCGTCGCAATCAGAGACAATAATGAAAATAAATTGAGGGGGCCAGCGGCAAGAGGATTGTGAGTTAGGGGTCTCAGTATGATTTGTCTATGGTCGCAATAACACTGTATAAAACAGCTTCGAAAATCTAACCTAAGACCCCTTACCGAGCAGTCTCCCACTCTATATATGATGCATTTTGTATCCCTCTTCGACCTACATACGATTGGACTTACCAGAAAAAAACGAAGATGCATCTGTCGACTAACGCCCTTTGCTGTCTGTGCCATTGCGATTTCCCATAAATCACACATCAGTATATTCTTCCTTAACAACACCCTCTCTAGAGGTACCTTTCAACCATCGTATAATTCCGTTCCAATTAACTTACCTAGACAAATATCCAACCTGTAAGTTGCCAAATAGAAGGAACGACATAAAACAAGTAGTTTCTTTTGTGACACATATATTCCTAATAAAAAAAATCTAATTAACCAATCTAAGTAGCCGGTCGTTTCTTCGGAGCTATCTGATTGAGCATCTCCTCGCCCTTGTTGCCTTTCGCTGTCCACGATGCCTTCCATTGTTCTGGGCTAAGTTTATAGGTTTCCAAACGCAGAGCATTATAAATGATACGCCCAAAGATTGTCCCCTTCAACTTGTTCTCCTTAGTCGACAGTTCCTTGGCTATTCGCAGTTTCTGCGCTTCGTTGGAGGCATCAAAAAATTTCTCCAACACTCTTGATCCGCATCTTCCCAATGCCAAATCCATATAGAATCCTTCGAGCAGTTTGATGAGCTTCTCGCGCGACTTCTCGCCGATAAATTTGCTCTTCAGGAATGCGTCGGCAATGAAACACCCATTGGGCAGCTGAAGTGTGGCGACCAGGTCTTTTGGTGGGGTCTCCAATATGCAGTTAACCAAGAAAATCGGCTTGTTGAACTGCAGAATGTCTTGAATAATCAGAGAGCCAAACAGGACAACGTTGTTATTTTTGTCGTAGGGGAGAATCTCGGCTGGTTTCATTTTGAGCATGCAGGCGAAGAATGACTTTGGACGATCCGCTCCATTTTCGGTGGTGCAACGAAGCGTCTTCTGAAGCCCTGTTACGAATGCCGCCTGTTTGCTGTTCAGACGTAGACAGGCGCTGGAAAGGGAGCTGACCACACCGGTGTTGCCGATCTCAATGATTTTCTCCAAGTTGTCGACGAGCTCATCGAACACTTCCTCGAATATAGTCTTGTCAGTTATGTTGATCAATAGCTTTTGTACCGAAAAATTGGTGTGTCGACCTTTCGCAAGGTTCAAAACACGTCCAGCAAAGAGAGTGGTATAGATATTTCCTAGGAGCTTCGGCTCTGCTACAGACATGAGAGTTTCCAAGAGGCGAGCGCTGCTTTTTATCTTGAAAACCGATGGTAAATTGGCTTTAAAATCGTCATCTGCCGTTGATGTCTTTCCATTTTTATTCTCTTCATCGGCTTCCTTTTGTTCTTCATCCACATCGGCAACGTCCTCCTTCGCTTCATTCCTAGCCTCTTCTTCGTTTTCCTGTGCCAAAAGGCTTTCCGACACGTTTACGTCCCCAAAAGCTTCGACAAGAAGTTTTTTTCCCAAGTGCTTTAGACCTTTTTTGTCCACTTGCGAAAGGGCGACGCAAATAACACCAACCAAGCCGGCGGATTGTACTTTATACGGCAAGTCTTTGAATTGTGGCCACATTTCCAACCGCGACACGAACTCTTTCATCAATTCGGTCCACTCACTGGGCACATCGAATGTAGTCTTATCGTTCAACAGTCCACCAGTCTTTGATACACTGGTGTTTACAGGCTTGCCTTTAATGAATGGAACCTTGGGTGCGTGAATTCCAGAGAGGCTATATATGCACGTACGGATGAGATAACTGCCACAATTGTCCCAAACAAAATCCTCCAAATTGTTAAGCAGGAACTTGCTCACACGCAATATAAACTCAGAGCACTTTGTACGATGGTCCTCAGCGAACTCTGTGGTCAAGTTGTATTTGAGATCAGTGACAAAGTCTGTTTTCGGTTTCTTGTACTGAGCCTCATCTTCTTTCTCATCCTCCTCCTCCTCCTCTTCGTCGTCGGCTTGATTTCCACTAAAGGCTCGAATGAGTGCAGTGCCCACCATTTTCTGCAGCACATGCGAAGCGAATGGATCAGAACATAATGGACGCAAATTTTCACCAAAAACTTCAAAGAATCGCTCGAGATGCTCGTGGTCGGAGAAGCCAATAAGGCTCTCAAGAACTTTGCACACGATTTGATTCGAAGCGAGATTAATCTCTTGCTCCTTAGTTTGTTCCAACACGTTGTTGGCCATCGAAACTGCGAGAGAAGACAATGTGATTTGATTCTTTTACAAATTCTTTCAACTTACCTCTTTCCTCAGTGGAGGTGCATGGCTTGTTTAAAGCGGTAAGGATGCCGAGAAAATATTTAAATTGATCCTCTTCAATGTGAGTGCCGCGCCCGAAATTGCCCTTTTTTGCAAACCCTTTCGCATTCGACAGAAAGCGGCTGCCAGTGCCTTTCTTGTGGCGTCTGTTGAATCGGTTGCCATTGCCATTATTTTTGAATGGAGGTCGTCTGTCGAATTGTCTGCCACCCATGTGCATTTGTTTATCGAAGGGTTTATATTTACTTTCGTCACTCATATTATTGTATTTATTGAATAGAATAAAGAAAACTTCTTAAACTTTGCTTGTGAAACCACGCTTGTGCCGGGATAAGTGTGACGTTTTGAAGGACAGAGATGTTGTGGAACATAGGGTGCGTTCACAATTTAATTTAAAGGCCATATCATAGGCCTCGTTAATTATTGACATTTTAATAATCTGGATATAAAATCCTAAAGATAACCAAATTGGCCGAGCAGACTTCTGATTTGTTCCCAAATGTGATAATTAAGTGCCAAAAATATATTGAAAAAAATTGAAAACCTTAGAATAAAGGTTTTAAACCAGCATCTGACGAAACTCATACCCTGGTACCTACAAAAATTATCCGCATGCACTTCCACCTTAAACTACCTATTATTTATTTTTATTTTATTTTATTTTCAAAGGATACAATATAAATGAATTTATACCGTCCGTATTTTAAGCCAGGGAACCCAAATTCAATTTATTGTTGGTTGTGTACTTATACTATGTATCTTAAATATAGTTCTTAATGTTATTTTATATAGTGTGTACAGATATATAGATATTTTAAACTGTTGATGTATTTAATATAAAAAAGGAAAAAATATAAAAAATTCTTAGGTGCTATATTTCATTTAAATTTAATATTATGTGTTATATATGTTTCAAATGTTTACTTTCTGTTTTACCTATTTTTTTCTCAGGTGTTGTAGTTGGAGGAGCCGCTGCAATCACTAATGTGACTTTATTCTATCTGTCAACTGTCAGCCTATCTGACTTCTATCACAAAGAAAAACAATCGAAAAGCGAATTGTTTACTTTAAAAACAATTTAAAATACTATTTTAAATAGTAGAAATACATAAAAAAAATCATATATTTATTATTGCTAAAACAATGCTGACAACAAAAGTGGGGAAAGTTGGCAAAGTTCTTGTCTGTGGAATGAAAGGCGTTGGAAAAACTGCTTTAGTCGAACAACTCATCTATGGGAATATTACTGCAGAAACAGTAAATATCTTAACCCATACGTATTTATTTAGTAATTTAGCAGAATAAATTTAGGAAATCCACTCAACAATCGAAGATATTTATGTAGCAAGTGTTGACACTGGCCGAGGACCCAGAGAATCTCTTCGAATATACGATACAGCTGGCCTACAGGTGCACAATTCATTCAACAAACTATAGAAAGTCACTTTCACTCTCAACTTTCAGGGCAAAGCACAGTTACCACGTCACTATCTGTATTTCCCGGATGGATTTGTGTTGGTCTATGATCCAAGTGACCCCTCAAGCTTGGATATGTTGGACGATATCAAAATGGACATCGATAAGAATAAAGAGAAGAAAGAGGTAGCTATAATTGTGCTTGCCAACATGCGTTCGAGGAATGGAAATGGAAAACGCTTAGAATCTCCGCCATCGTCACCAGATCCAATTGATGCAATTCTTAGCCGGGCGAATAGTTGGTGTGCTCGCGAACGAATAAAGCACTACACAGTGAATGCAATGGAACGTGCATCGCTGTATGAGCCGTTTATCAATCTCTGTGCCCGCTTGCACCCGCCACAGCCAAAGAGTTCATTTCCACAGCTGCGTCAGGTTATGCAGAAAACACAAAAGAATGATGTATGATGTTGTCTGTTTCCGCAGCTGCCAGACGAATAGTATTGAGAGAGCCAACCAATCGGCGTGGATAGAATAAGAGTAAGGATCAGCCCCTGGACGGGGTGTGCACTGAAAGTATTTCAACAGAACAATTGCATCCATTCATTTTGTATTAACAAATCTGTAGTATTCTTAAATTTTAAACCTAATTAAGCTAATCTGTAAGAAAACCATAGGTTTTTGTTTGTATTCAAGTCGTACACGGTAGTGTCCTTTTATATTACTGACTAGTTGGCCGATTTAACTTTTCGCTTAGTATTTATCTATAGCACGACTACGCACATGTACGTGTTATTATTTTAGACAAAGAGGCGCTCCGCTCAAGCGGAGTTCTTTGGATTAAACCACATTGTACTTATTTTGTTTCAAATTGTGCGGACATATTTATTAAAAAGTAAACTAATTATATTTTGTCAATGAGAATTGTTGTAGTTTCATTAAAAGTTTGTCCTTTGCCGAGGGGGATAGTCGTAGGGCTGCTCTGTGTGCAAGAACTACATGGACTGGCTATAATTTAATATTTTAAGTATAAACTAAGACTTACCAAGGGAGAAGAGTTTAATCCTCAAGGCGAAGTTTTGGATATTTATTGTGAGTAATAAATATATCATAGTCGCGAATAAAATCACACAGAGTCTACTACATATTTCGTACAAATTTATTTCTACAAGAAATGATTAAAGAACACACAAGTATACAACCATCTGCACATAATCATAAATAAGAATCTCTCAAACATTGGAACAACAAATCAATACTGCTGTTGTCCACAGATGGTTTTTCCATAAATGTGTTAAAATAAATAAAATAACTTATCCTGCAAAAGACCACAAGCGAGGTGATCACTTCCATTTCAAGTTGTATCGCAACTTTCTCAAATGTATCGCTGTGTTGAAGACGAAATCCCACAAAGGGCTGCTGATGCCATAGCCTTGATCCTGATGTGCAAAGTGGTGCTGATAATGATACCGTTTCATGTGGTACATGTGCTTAAACGTCGGGCTTCCATAGTGCAAGTAGTAATGCATCAGATCGTAGCACAAATATCCAAATAGTGCTCCTCCTAATATCACTCTTGGATTGGGCACCAAATAGCTCACAGGAAAGTAGATAATCGAAGCAAGAACCGCCCCAGGAAAGGGGGGAAAAACTAATCGTTGAGGATCGAAAGGCACTTTGTGATGCAGCCCATGAATCATGAAGTGGAGCGTGCAAACAATGGCGCTTTTTGTGCCACCTGTTTTCATATGGAAAAGCCAACGATGGAGGCTATACTCGAGGAGAGTCCAAAATAGAATGCCAACTGCAAAATAGAGTGCAAGGCCAAAGAGCTAAAATAGAAGAGACAAATAAGTATCCAGAGGTCAGTGTGGTGATGTAGATCATCTTACCGTTCCATACTCAGAGCGATGCCAGCTACCGGAAAATCGATCAATTATACAGTAGAGAATGACTGGCACCCAAAAGGTTGGTATGGCCCACCAGGGGGTTTTTGTGCACATTTCTAGGTACCAAGGCCCGAACAGACGCAATGGACGATCGACTGGCTTATGCACCCATTCATCGTAGTATGGGATGATGTTTGAGATCTGCGGAAGCATCGCCTTGTTCCAATCGACTAGGTGCTGAAAAAAAAAACATTTATTTTTACAAACAAATTTCTATCAGAATAATTTACTATCAATTTATAAATTCCTGAACTTAATTATCGAACAATTTAAAATGACGATGGTATATTACAAATATTTGAAAATAACGTATAAAACTTGTTTTTCCATGACAATACATTGTAACTGCAACACATTTGCAAATCCAATTCACAATAAGAAATGCCACTTCGATTTCCGAACACCTCCTATTTGTTTTGCTCGCAACAACAACAAGTCATATGTTTGCCGCTTTGAATTTGCAATTTACGTGATTAAAATATTTCTGTTGTTTGTTTTAAAACCAAATTATTTCCCAAGTCTACACAATTTACTCCCGTAACTTAAGTTATTAATAAAATAAATATGTTGCCAACATTAAAAGGAGTTTTTCCCCAACCAAGTGAGTGACTGCTAGTTGCCAAAGAAACATAAAAATTCCTTTTACATTGATTTATTTTTCTTTTCCTATTTGCAATAAGAACTTCAACATAAACGCGATTTTCTTCGTGAAAACAAACTACACTTGAAAGACTTGCAAAGAAACTCTAGCCGTCAGCAATTGCAAAAGGCAGAGGAGGAAGAAAAATTAGCCGAATTAAGAAGGCGACAGCGACACAAGTCATTGGACACTCGACCTTTTCTACTATCGCGAAGGAGGCCGAGTTCTGGGTGTTCTTGTGAATGTCTTAATACCATGCAAACTGGGCAATGCACTAGACCGGTGTCGTCAGCTACGAATATTGAACTGAGAAAAGTCGAGACATGCAACCAAGAAGTACAAACCGATGATATTGTCGACGAAGAGTTCCTTTATCAGGCTTTGAAGAGGTTGTAAAGTTGTTAAGTTTTCCACGCATTTGTTATAAGAGTGTAACTCTTTCAGATGTTCATCGACGGATGTTGGGGAGGAGGCGGCATATAATCTAGTTGCAAACAATTTGACTCAAACAACACTGGACGATCAATTCCACGTTAACGAGGCTGGTTCAAATTTTAATATTAATTTCCATAACTTAGCAATAGATACGGATAGACTTCCACAAAGTAATAGCAGTACGCAGTTGAGTACAAAGCGGACGACTAGAAAGATACATGAACTGGGAGGTTAGTACCATATTTCATTACATCGATGTACATTTTGGACCGTGAAAGAGTAGCTTGTCACAAAGTCATCCTTTTCTACTGAAGTCGAGGTCGACAATGTTATACACATAGTCTATTTAAAAGATTCTGGATTTATAATCCAATATCTTAAAAGAGCTATGTTCAGAAGCACCTGTGCCATAACGGTTGGAATTACTTCTGTCAATAGACGCGCACGCGACAGACCCTTCACTGATAGTGATCTAGATCCTTCTTTTGCAGATCGCCAAGACGTTCGCCTACCAAAGTACCTAGAGCGAGAAAAACGAGAAAAGGAAATTAAAAAGCAAAGAGACCTCGAGCGAGACCCTCACTGTCCATCTGGATATGAGCCACTCACTGAAGACGAACGACAGACTTCTCTCAATACCGCTCAAAAAAGTAAAGACTCGTAGCTTCCTTTACGTATGCCTTTATTATACGTATTATTTTTTGTTCTTCTCTTTTAGAATTCCAAGCCCTCATCGGTGAACTGAATCACATGCCAATGACAACTGAAACTCTACGAATGCGTAACCGAAAAATGGAAATCGAACGTGAACTGGTCGAACTGGAGAACGATATTCGAATATTTTCGAAACCTAAAGTCTACGTGAAGGCAAATGGGATTGGGATGTACTGAAAGGGAGACGCATTCGTTGACCTTATGCAATGTCAATTTACTGTGATCCTCCTCCTACCAAAAGTCCATTGTAAAGCTTAATAAAATTTTTGATAACATTTCCCAAAACTGTATTTAATCTTGCCAATTGATAAACGGAGGGGATTGTGAGTTGAGAAGGCTTTATTTTTGAGGTTTTCAGTACATGAATACATGTGCGCACGATTTTACCGAACACAAACAAAAATGAGGGCTCATACAAAGAGTTTATTTTGTTTTGTCGAAGGTATGCATGTGGAGGAGCTTTATCTTATCACATTCTTGTGATTCATTGGGTCAATTTTATATACGACAACCTGTTCTGGTATGGCAGAACTATTTGTGTAGAAAATGGTATTGGACTTTGTTATTAACACATGTAGAAGAAGATAAGCAACTTTTTCGAGTGAGTATCGAACGTGATTGAATGCAAGTTCATTTTAACAGGGAAATAAAAGTCTGCTATTTTATAAGTCACGACAAGAGTGGTATTTTTATTCAGAAGCCAAATGAGGTGCTTCTTGTAACGCACCCAACGCAATGAGAGATTGAGGCGATTGCAAAAAAATCCCATGTCGTCATTAGGCTTCTTCCAACATCAATCAAGTATAATATTGTTAGCATATACGCTTAATTCAAAAACGGAATAACACCGATGTGCTACACATTTAACGGTAATCGACAAATGTAAGTAACTTAGTAATTAATGGATGAACATCAATTTAGGCAACTTGTAGTACGTATTTTGAAAGCATGTAAGATAACGATTGATTGTAAATTTCTAAAAAACACCTATCGTTAACATTCTTGTCTAACAGATGCATAAAAAACGTTTTCGTAATCTAAATTTGATATAACACATGTTCAACAAGCACCTACCGAAGTAGATCACAATCTTCGATTCTTTTCAATATATATGCATAGATAGAAAACAAGAAACCGCAGATGAAAACTATGCGCTTGTAGCCAGTACCCAAATAAACTTTTAAGAAAGATAACACAAGTGCCGATAAGAACAGTTAACAGTAACAACATTATCTTCTGCGATGATAATAAAAAAATAACCCATAAAACATCAATTTAAAAATCATACCGCTTATCTCTACATTTAAGAAGATATACGTACAAATTGCACACTACACTGTGCTTTGCAGAATATAAAATTTAGTATTAGTTTTATGTAAATGGCCATCACAGACTATAAGGGGAAAGTAGATTTAAACAGTTTCGGTTGAGCTCTAGCGGGCGTTCCTTCATCTGGGATATGGAACGCGGGGACTACTGTGCAAAGTCTGACAGTTGGTTGCCGCCTTTGACTGAGTTCTAATTGAGGTAGAATAGCCAAGCGATTGAAGAATTTTCCGACAATTATGTCAGTTCCTATGATAACCAAACTCTCTCCTCTCGGCGATTTAAAAATCAGAATTCCCACAACAAATTCTCACAGATAGAAGTCTATATTTTATCTCGTGCTTAAGGCGAGATAGCCCGTATAGGCACGAACAAAATTGATCAAATTAATTAAGCAAAGTGCCAAATCACTATCGTGACAGATAACAACATTGTATAAAGTACAAGCAAGCAATTTCTACTTAAACCTGCGAGAAATGCGGGTTTCAAGTTAAAATTACTATCCCATGCTCGCATAAGTGTCTGAAAATTATCCGAGGATAAAATTTTACCACAATCTACTATTAACTACAGTATAGGATATATTTTAAGAAATTTAATAAAATCCGTTTACCATAGCCGTAATTTTTTGAGAGCGCATAAATATCCTCCCATTGCCGATCATCTTTACCCAACAAACTTCAGTTGGTAGGTTTTTGCTATTACTGAAATTGCTGGTTTTAGTAATTTTGTCTGTTGGGACGACAGCTTTCATTAGGCGTTTTTCTTTTTTAGTTCAGAGCAGAACCTGAACTGTTATAAAGGGTTTTCCAATGAGAGGTGTTATTGTGAATGACCCGCTATTTTGGTAGCTGCCACTTTAGAAGCTTTTATTCTTTGACATTTGACAAGTAGAAACTACGCCATTACTAAAAATGGAACGATATAGTGTATTACGCTTCAACAACGCATTAAAACAAGCAACGAAACCATTGATCTTTTACGGGAAAAGTTTCCGGACCGTGTTATCTCTCGAAGAGGTGATCACAACTGCCCACCACGATCTTGCGATTTAACACCTTGCGATTTCTTCCTTTGGGGCCACGTGAAAGATAAGGTCTACGCCAACAGCCTAGCGTCGATTTAAGACCTCAAAGATAAAATTCGTAATTCTATCGAGGACACAGGGCAGCCACTTTGCGATTTGGTTATGAAAAATTTCATGAAAAGGAAATGGTCCTGTATGCGTGTTCTTGGTGGCCATTTGGCTGATGTTGTTTTTCATTATTAACGGCATGAAATAAATATCCGATCATTTATCTCAAATAATGGCATTTTTCTTTGAATACCAAAATAACACCTCTTATTGGAAAACCCTTCACAAACATTTCGTTTAGCATTAACATTTTTTTTTAGCTCAGAGACTCAGAGCTCAGAATTGAAGTTTCCTTTTTCGTTCAGAGCATGATCGGAGCGTGCTCTATAAGCTCAGAATAAATTGACTGAGCGGGCTGAGTAAAAAGCTGATTACACACTTACAGTCACATTTGACAGAAAAAAAAAACAGGATAAACAAAATAATTGAAATGGCGGACGAACCTTGTTGTTTTGGAACTGAAGGTTAACCAATTTAATAAATATTCAATTTATCCATATGTTTAATACAAATGACAGCTTTGTGCTCAAGTGTGGTTCTAAATACATCAGAACGATCTGAGCACTCTCAGCTCAGCTCAGCTCTAAACTAAAAAAGAAAAACGCCTCTCGGCTCAACCAAAGTTGATACTTTATTCATTCTACGAATGTAATAGAGCGAAATTTAATTAGTGCGAACAAAACCAGAGCAACCAGTTGAACCCAAATGGTTTTTGTATTCATAAAAAAATATTTATATGTTCCACATACGCAGTGGTGTCCTCGCATATTTGTTTTAAAAATTAAAATACAATTCTTCTTTACTGATAACGTCAAGATCCTGTGTACTTGTTTGCAGTTGTAGGTGGTGGAAGACGCACATCTTATCAATAGTTTCAAGTGCATTGCTGGCACAAATCAATCAATCGAATTTATAACAAATAACTCTGGGTAAAATTTAGACAATGATATCTTACTAAAGACAGGTCCAGGTATAGCAGACATCATAAAACAAGTACCCTTCCAAATACTAAGAGAGTTCATAAATATATATCGATGAAAACTTACCTCCATACTGTCATCCAGTTTGACGTTCAACGAATTGTTATTACTGTCTCCATTGGACTCTGATTTGCTACGTTTACCATGTTTAGCACTTCCAACCTTATACTCATTCATAAGATACATTGCGGCGTCCGAATGTGGCGGTGCCTTCATAAATCTTTCTGTCATATCGCTGTCCTTCAGTCCGGTGAGTGTGGTAATGCCACCAGGATGGTTTTTTAAAAAGTTCCTAATGTCATAGTAATTTTGTTTATACTTTACGATAAATTCGTGATTGGCAGCCGCGTTTGATGGGGCTGATGGCGTTGCTGTTGAAGGTCCACCCATTTCAAATGACTTTTGTTAACTAAAATTTATAAAATTTATGTGTTGATATTATTATGGACTCAAATCAAGCAGTGAATGAAGATAAAGGAAATGAATCAAAGACGAATTTAATATTTGAATCAGACAGACCGCTTTCAATGACAGTTCATTTTGACAATTTTCTCTATAAAAATTCGCGCTGATAAAAAAACAGTGTGTAAGGAGAATGTGCCTTTTGTAATTTGACTAATGACAAGACAGTTTGTTGAAAGTGGTTAAAGTTATCACTCTTTGTATGGGTATGACTAGTAAACATCGCCTTCATTTGGTGAGGAAGGCAACATTTTGCGTAGACACTGTTCACACACTTGTTTATCAGAGACCATAAATCAATATCAATTTCATTAGAGCTTATATACCACATAATATTACCGCAATCTAATAATCGTTAAAAGAAAAAAGACGCTCGATCACTTTTATTTCGAGAAATACCAATAAATTTACAGCACTCCTTTAGCAAAGTCTAGTCGATTCAATTACGGGGTAGCAAAACAATCGAAATGTTCGCCGTCATTTAAATTCAACTCGCGTTACAACTTATCAAATCATATCGCCAACACAATTTCTGCATGTACTTCTGTTGTAATATAGTTAGCCGATTGTTATCACGAGTAGCATGTATTCGATAGTCATTACCGGAAGTTGTAAAACTTTTTACACTAATTCCCGCTTTCAGTGAGTATGTATATATCCAAAATGTTACAACCTGCAATGTCAGTTGCAAGAGCGACGTATTTGTCAACCACAATAGGTGCGGTGTATGCGCACCTAAAGATATAGAAAACTATGCCTTAGCTACAACAATATAAGGAACGTATGAAAGAAGGACATCAGGCAGAGGCTATTCCTTGAACCAACTGTGCAAGAAATTATTTCTGGTCAATATTCTTACCTCTCCGTCTTTTAACAAGAATATTTCCGGTCAACTGTAAGTGCACTTTTCAACCCGAACCGTGTCTCCAAATAGTTGTGGGTAAACTACTAAACCAACATGTTTCGTAGCCAATTCGACAGAACCTAACCAGCCGGCCGCACAGTGCTGGCTTATCAGAGTTTATCAGTAATGTGACTGATATCATCACCCATGGTTGTTGTTGGCTTTCAATTTACTATTAAGGTTGTGCTGGGCCAGTGCAGGTGGAGCAGGGTGGTTGGGGGTGCGTCTCTCTACCAACTACATACAATCTACACCAGCATGTGGGATTCTTTAGCTTTTTTACAGGTGTATCATTTACTACGGTGCAGGGCAATATGAATCATTGATTGGATTCCGCATTGAATCGAGTTTGAGACAGGACATAAATAGTTCAAGGACTTTAGTGCGGAAAATCGTGAATTGTTATTGCGTGTGACAGGCTCTTGATTTGGAAAATATTTCCCATCGGTATGTGTTGTTATTTGAAAATGAAAATTCCACACTCCACATGTAGAGCAGACACACCTCACAATTTATTGATGGACATATGGGAAAGCAGAACTGCTGCTTGCTAATTTATTGTTAATCAAACTTCTAGGCAGGCAAATTTTAATGGCCAGAACGCACACATGTAGACATTGAACAGGAGTCATATGGTATGATGTGGTTATGATTATGACTTTGTGAATTCGATATAGATAGACGTATGGATAAAAATGTGTTTGGAATTGATACGAGTGCACTGATATTGCGTTGACAATTACATGTGATAATTGAAGCTTTGAGTGCCTTACATTAAAAAGTCTTGCTGCAGCACTCGGTCAGCGTACTGTTACATCCGCGCTGGGATTCGAAAAGATAAAACGTCTGTTGAACTCTTTTATTAAGATCTTTTTTATTACACTATTTATTCTAATAATTCGCTTCAAAACAATATTTCTTTAAACAATTCTTATCCGACTTAAACCTTCAACCACTTCTTTGTCTTCACAACCGATTACTATCTTGAACTTTACCGTCCAACTGTCCCTCCTTGTTCTCGAATCTGCCCTTTTATATCCGCTCCGCCATCTATCGGGAACTTTCTAGTGAACTCCGGTTCGTCCCGAACAAACTCGATGGTTTTACAATTAGCTCACTTAACTCCACTTTTTAACTTTGACAGATTCGAGTCTCCAATTCGAAGTGGAACTTGTTTGGTAACTAATGGGTTGTTTACATTTTAGGTTCCACGCTACAGTACATATTCTAATTTGGCTTGGATTTCAGTGTGTAGGTTGTCCAAATTAATAAATTTTAGTGGTGGCAACAAAGCCCCCATTTGTTAGGCTTAACATACAAGTTAAAGTAACAAAAGTAAGGCCAGAACAGGGACGGAGATGAAGAAAGTCGAGTTTACCGGTGGATATGGAGAGTGAATAATGCCGTGTGGGCTTAAATTAACTCTTTAATGATCATATACAAGAACATTTTGGATATGGGGTAGGTTATAGTTTGGTACCCTATGCCTAGCTTCTCACAATCATTCGTTTTTATTTTTGGGACGAATGTCGAGTCCGCACGGTTAATTGAGGAGCTCTTCCATAACAGTTGTACTCTCGGATGTTCAGACGTTCGCGAGAGGTGGCACAGTGGAATAACCTTAAGATTTAAATTGTGAACCTGAAACTCATTGCGCAGTAGTTCAGCCACCAATAACCACTGAGCCACTGCGCCCATGGGGGTAGTCACTTGGCAAACTATCAGTTCCAGGCGGATTTTATGTTTCTTTTTATTTTTTAACAACAAGAGAAATATGTTTTCAAATATTCCGAAAAAAAAAATATTCGAAATGTATAATTTCCCATAGGTGCGTGTTTACTCTGCGCTTATGTCTAAGTCTACGCAAGTTTGTAGTTGTAGAAAATGTACGGATAACAGTTAACAAGATGATCGCATTGCTACCTTATTAAAAAGTTTGTTTATAAATAAATTATGTTATATTGTTTGATACTGAAATATTTATATAGACTCTACTGGCGGGTAATTCTCGTATGAATCACTTACAATATTATTCATTATCATTATCTAAAATCGTACCTCTTAACAAGTTGTTGTGCTTGTTTGTGTCAAAATATATAAAGGTAATCGTAAAATCAGAGTATAGTAACGAACGATACGCCAATGTGGTACAGTCCAGTGATCCATTATGACAAATAATATTTATGAGATATATGTGTGGGGGTTTTCCTTTATCTAATGACATTTGATTGATATTGAGGTATTCAATGACAGTTGCCCCTTTCATGTAAGTCAAGTTAGCTATGGAAGTAAGCAAGCATACTTCGAACAAGATAAAAACAATTTTCCGCGCTCACAAAAACTCTGATAAATTAGCCAAGTCCATAAATAATGTGGTTTTCAATTGGGCTTCTTCAGATTTGCTCTCTGATTTCAGATTTCGTGTGTCTATAATCGAACATAAAAACGTCACTTGCTCTTTTTTGTGTTGATATTCGTGCGGTTCGTATATGTGTACACTTTTCTAAGCGTTTTGTATTCATTTGTTAAATTTTATATTAAGACATTCGAAGTTTGCGTCCAAACTTTTGTACATAAATAATTAACAAAAATATATCCTCCCGATGTAATGCATTTCTTTGCTCTTGAAAATTTTTACGAAAACGTAAACAAACATAGTTGTCAAACTCAAACGAACTTGTAAACAAATCTGAGAAAAAATCCAGATTCGCTAAAGTGCTCTGAAATCTGAAAAGCTTGTTTTTTTTTGTACCAAACGAACATAAAAATCACTCTGAGAGCAAAAAAGTGCTCTGAGAGCGCCTAATCGAATACCACATAAGTAAAGGAGTCAGCGTTGCCGAAGAAAAATATTATTAGGGAGTACTGCAGCCAGAAAAGGGGAGTATTTTAAAAAATATGGGAGTACAGACATTTTTATTTTTATTTAAACAAAAATTATAAAAAAATTAGTTTAATAAAAAAAACAAAAACAAACTAGAAAGAGGGAAATTCCCTTTTTGACGACAGTTTTGAAAATAAAAGTGCTGCCAAATTTGCAATAAATTTGAAGTGAATTATATTTATTAACAGCCCTGTTTTTTTGAGCTTCGTTCACAGCAAAACAAAGTAAAGTAGGATTTTCAGCACGCAATTACAACAACTACGCTCACTTGACACTACGAGACTCGCAGTAGTTGTGTGCTATAAATCTTACTTTATTTTCCTTTGCTGAGAATGAAGCTAAAAAATGACGTCTAATGTTGAAATTACACTTTGCTGCAAGTGTAAGATATTTTAGGACTTTAAGGAAAAAATAGGAGTACGAATGTGAAAGGAGGAGTACGGGAGTACGGAGGTGTTGAAAGTAGTAAAATACTCCTATGGGAGTACTTTCGGCAAAGGAGTTATCTGACGTTATTTCTCTAGACGTGAACAGTTTTTTTTTGTTTGTGTTATTTTGGGAGAACAACAACTTGTTAAAAAACACTTTCGTTTGAACAAAAAATACTGTACCTAGCACTAATTCCTTATCGCCAGACTCCTTTAGCTGATTGTTTTTACAGTTTAAATTCAGCATACCAATTATTGCGATAACTATGCGATAAGCACGTGTCACAAATTATTATATTTGCAACAGAGAAATTGACAGCCGTAATGGATTTTGTTCTCTACAAGGTTATTTTTTAAATAATGTCCCTCGATCCTGCATAGAAATATAGGGCTTTATCGCCGCAACAGGGACATATTTGGCAAAGTTCAAAAATACGTATTACTCGCATGAATAGAGGATGGCAGCAGCATTTATTGCACCGAGCTTTAAAGAGATTGTATAAACAAATAGAAATTCTTATTGAAAAAGAAGCCCGTTTTCTACATCATTGCACACTCCCTTTTTTTCTTTCATAAAAGCCAGCTGTCACTGGCACACTGTTGAGCAAATCAAACGCACTTCCAAAATGTTGTCTGAAATGCTCCCTTTAAGTGTGTTAATAAATAAACTATACCAATCCTAATCAGTTTTATCACTGAGAATATCAGGTATTAAGGACAGACTATTTAACTCACCTTAATATGAGTTGATTATGTCGTTCTTCCCGATAAAGTAAGTGCACCGGCTGAAGAAAAGAGACAACGGCCGATGGGCAAGGTTATCAAGTACTGAGTGGGTATGCAAAAGGCGATATGATATAGATAAGTCCACTATCAATGATACAATAATATATCATTACTCATTCAACACCCCACAGATATGTACTCAGAAGAATGATTAATAATTTGTTTTAGGTTGAAGTTGACATATAGGGTACAAACTGAATAAAGGACAAGCGCGAGTATGTGCATATTTGATCGATGACGCAAGAGCTATCTATATGATAACACATTTTATGGTAATTAATGTTTTTGTTTTGATATCGAATTTGATAAGATGTGGTAATATTCACCATAGCCATATACACACTTTAATTGTTGTTATAAACCAATAAAGTGGTTAAAGAATGATTTGTCAAATTCCGTAAAAACTGGTACTAAATTAAATTAAATAATTAATCTTGAATGAGCGCTAAATGTATTTTACATGGCACTCCATTTGCACCTCCTTTACCAGAAGTGGTCAGGGGACACAAAAACTACGGTTATCAAAAACTGAGCCATGGCGTAGCCGAAGAATTTCTTTGCAGTTTTGCAAATGGGTATGTTCAGCGGTTTAAGTCATAAGAATTTTTTCATTTCGTGTGAATTTTTGTGTCGAAAAACCGTCGCAAGGAAAGAAAGAAATTTCTCCTAAATTTCTGTCAAATATGCAATTGACTTCATAAATCATTTCTGGGAGCTTACATATTTTTGGAGAGAGAGAGAGTCTTACGGCCATATTATTCACTCCGGGTGGAACTCAGGTTTAAGTTTATTTTACACCCGATCATTAATCCGCAATTTTTAAACCCGATAATTTAAACCTGTGTCAATATTATTCACTGAAAAACACGCATTAAACCCGCTAGATTAAAAATGGATTTAAATGCGGATTTAAAACACTTCAAACCGTTTTTAATCCGTTTTAAACCCACGTAATGTCAAATATCACAAATAATGACTTTTTTTTTTGTTTGTCACTTGGAAATTGATTTGATTTGTTTTGGGTGTATTAATTATACCGAAAATTCTATCGAATCATCGAATGTAGCCTACAAAATGACTCTTTTTCAGCACGAAATATTCTCGAAAATATACCACATCGTAATCGTCGACGCAAGCCCGCTTGTGCAATCGATATATTCGACGACAAGGACGACGTTAATTTACCATAAGCTGCTGTTTCATCAGCTCTTCGACAAATTCATCTTCTGAAGACATTAAATTCGTCCATTTCACGAATGAAGTCCTTTTTTAGTTTCTTAACATTTTTTTTTCCATTCCGCTTTTCTACTTTTCTTATTTCTTGCGAGCGAAGAAATGTCAATATTATGAAATTGAGTTTTAACCCGAGTTAAAGTACTTAAACCGGTCTCCCAGTTTAAAAAACTGGGTTTATGTTCGGGTTTAACGAGTGAATATTATGGACTTGGATTTAGTTTTTGGGTTAAACTCACTTAAACACGGGTGTAACCTTTAACCCGGATTAAAGGGAGTGAAGTTACACCAGAAAATAATTAAATCTTGTACCTATTCGAAAAATAAACGGTCGATCTGCTAATTTTTGTAGCATGCTTTGAGGATGTAATAATCCTGAACTTGTTTTTTGTTGCATACCCTCAATCAAAGACCCTAATGGGCTATTGGGAAAGAATCAAAACATTTGGACGTTGTCTTCAAATTAATAGGTTGTTCCATAAAATGTTGTTTGCAGATTGTAAAGGGTTTTTCAACAGGGACGCTACAAAAGTAGAGCGACAGGGACAGCAAACGACGCCGAATTTCTTGCCGCTCTTTTGACATTTCTCTTCAGTAAGGTTTGCCATTTCATGATGGAAAAATATACGAGCCAACAACGAGTCGAAATTATTAAAATTTACTACCGAAATTCGGAGTCAGTCGCCTCAACGTTAAGAGCGCTACATCTAATTTACGGGCGTCATAATCGTCCTAGCAGATCAACAATTGAGCGTCTAGTGGAAAAATTTGAATTCACAGGCACAGTACAAAATGTTCCCGTGCCAGTGAGACAAAGAAGTGCCCGTAGTGTCGAGAATATTGCTGCCGTTGAGGCTTCAGTTGAAGAAAGCCCAAATGTGTCTCTCACACGTCGTTCCCAAGCGTTGGGCATCTCAGTGACGTCGTTGTGGCGAATTTTGCGAAAAGATCTTGGCCTACATCCTTACAAGATTAAATTGACGCAAGAACCGAAGCCGCTTGACCACCAGAAGCGTCGTATGTTCGTGAATTGGGCTGAGCAACAACTTGAAAATGATTCGGATTTTCATCGAAAAATCATCTTCTGCGATGAGGCTCATTTCTGGCTGAATGGCTTCGTCAATAAACAAAATATGCGGTATTGGTCAGGCAGCAATCCACAGGTACTCCATGAGTCATCATTGCATCCCGAAAAAATTACGGTTTGGTAATTTCGGGCATCCACCCATTCTGTGATCCAATGGAACAACAAAACTGCTTCCGATTTAACCCACAAAAGTATTGGTTAAATGCCAAACATTTATCTACGGCGGGTCAGCTGACTTGTATAAAATACATAAATTCCACCTGTGTGTGAGTGCTTATTGAGTGGATTCTGACTTAAAATCGAAAGGCGAAATTTTCTTCTCAGAATCACAATTTGTTTGCCAATGGAACGGTTTCAGAAGTGATTTTTTCGATTCCGGACTCTCGCGGATGGTTCTTTTTGCCCAATGGAAAACGACAATAGTTTCTAAAAAAAATACGGTTTCTCAATTAATTTTTTAAAATATTGAAATTTGACAGATGATAAATTATTTACTTCTGGAGATCAAACCGACCTCTAATGTCGTAAGACGAAAAATGATCAAACGACTCTCGACGATGCGTTTTCTCCCATATGATTGGACGATCATCGTTCTAAAATTAAACTGTCAAAAACGGTCGTCGCAGTGATTCAATTGATGTATGTCCATTTATCACTTACAACAAAAGAGTGGGAACTTGATTCGCATAAGCGGTTTCTTATTAAAGTTATTTTCAACGTCCGCTGATCAAAATATGTGTGGCAAAACACGTTTCAATAGCTTCTCGCAGCCATTCGTTTGCGTGGGTTTTATTTTCCAGGAGGAGTCCTACATCCAAACAACTGAATCGAGAAGCTTTCTCAAGACTGTGGCACTTTTGAATATTTGACACACACTTTCGAGAAGTTTTTCAATTAAAAGACACTTGAATAGTTCCATTATAGTATATTTTTCATAAAACCCTAATAACGATACATGTATACATAAATACAACATTACATCAATTTTAATTGTTGTTATTTTAGCAACAAATTATACATAATGATAATATTATGTTATGCTCTCATTATACAACCAACTGATAAAATATAGAAAAAATATTTTAGTTCAAATCGTCTCCTTAAGAAATGTTCAACAATCAAACACTCATGCACAATCGAACAGGCTGCGTCTCCTGTGATCTGTTATTCGTTCATAAAAGAAAGGTACTTGTTGGAAGATGGTATTGCATGAGCATATGGATTGATTAAATATGGAGCACGCTTTGAATTGCTGAAACATTTTGTAAGGACGTTTACACTGGATACTTTTAGTATGATCAAAGCTTAGAATATGGTGAAAGATGAAATGTATCTATCTGGTAGAATTCAAATCATTTCTGCTTTTTCTGTTAAGAGTTTCGGCCTCTAATGGTAGCCATTTGTAACTTCGGTGGCATGTCCATTGTTGTGGCCGTTTAGGTGGCCATTTACTTTCTTCGCTCCGGCTGAAGCTGTCTTTAGCTTCTTGTAGGGTGGTTCAGTTGTGATGGTTGCGAAGTCAAACTGTGGGGAGAAGGTTTTTGTTGTTTAATGAAACACGTTTATTTAGTCAAGGGCTGTTTGTGACCTACCCTTTGCTCCAGGGCCATGTGTGAGATTGGTGGAAGACCAACACAGGCGCGCAAAATATTCTCGATTGCTGCCCTCTGACTGAAGAGCGAATTCACCACCGGAGTTCCCTTCGGCACTAGCGGAGCCTTGCACAAGTAACTAAGTATCGATAGCACTGGTTTGAAAGTGACCCACGGAGCGCTAGCTACGGTATTGCTCTTGAGGTGTATCCTGGAGCAGAGTTCACCAATAATTGCCAAATCAAGGATCAGCGGTGACGCTAGGAGGGAATCTTCACAGGTATTGTGAATAACCAAAGTGTTGTGTCCGCCCATCATTATCTCACTGGTGTACTCATCCATGGCGCGCTTACTGTCGCCGACATATGGCACGTACTTGATGACAACAACATGATCGGGATGCTCATTTGGCTTGTAGAGAATACCATTTGACTCAACCATATCGTCGACAACGTTGCTCTTGGATATCTAGAAGGAAAATTGTTTTTTAATACCGATTAAATAAATTGACGTCCCTCGGGTGTACCTCTTTGGACCGGAACTGTTGGGGTGCTGACAAGTTCTTGCCGTCATTGTTTCCCAAATGGTTATAGCTGACAATTGACGTCGGCTTGATTCCCGCACCGACCAAGAAATCAACCAAGACCGATTTGAGCTTGGTCTGGCCGGATTTGAAGTCGTCTCCAGCTATGAAAACTCCGTGATGCTCCGCCATTTCAAGCAGACCAGGGACGAAGGTGTTTTGTGGGGATCCATTGATGTAAGTGCACTGTAAAGCAAAAATCCGTTCATAAAACACACTCCTTTCCAATGCAAAATTTAAATACAAGAGCCGCCGAAAGCAACCTTATGTTAGGTTAGGTTTTATCTTGTGGGGGAAGTGACACATCAATAAGAACTACTCACCCCCTCAGAAATGCTGGCCATTGCGAAAATCGTCGACGGTGAGACCTCGGCCTTGTTTGCCTTTAGTGATGCTTCCAATTCAGCCATAGTCGCATTCAAACCTTCGGCAATATTACAGAAACGCTCGGTATTAGCTGTCCAGATAATAAGAACCTTGTCCACTCCAGATGATGCCTTGAAATCTTGAATGTCCTTGCGAATCTGTTCAAATTGTTCGTACTTGGTTCCGGCGATAAGATTGTCAGCACGTGTCGATTGGTTAGCGGCAATGAAGTCAGGATCGTAGATCGATGGACGTGGTTTCTTCTGTGAGAGATCTTTATACAGTTGATCTTGCAGCTCTACATCAAGCACCTGTGCGCGGCGCATCGACTCGCCAATGTTAAGTGAGCTGATGTCCCAACCATCAACAACTAGAAAGATGAAGGCATTACTGACTTCGATACGGGCATGGCATTCCGTAATACTAACCAATATCATCAGGATTAACCATCGGCACGAGATCCTTCATTGGAATAAAGATATCCTTGCCCTGTTCATCGTTGCCCAAGTAGACTGTGGATGCTTGTGTAATCGATCCAAACCAGTTTGCCGTCTGTACACCAGTTTTCTTCCTCCACTGCAGCTGACGACGATTAGCTTCTAAGGCGGCAGTTAAAGTCGAACCGTTATTGCCACCCCAGCCAACAAGCATAAGACCCAATTTTGGCACCTGTTTATCAGTGCGGATTTTGATCGACATTGTATTTGGTTTGACCTGAAATAAATAAGTGCAATTGCATCAAGAATAGGTAGCACCTCGAATAAAGTTGGACGACGGAAAAACAGAACTGCCTTCCCGAGTTGTTTTGACTGTCAAATAAGCAACTAAAAGGGTTCAATTAAATAGCTATACATTCAGTTGAAGCGACGGTTTACTAAGTCTGCAGTTATAGCGGTTACCTTAACTATTATCCCTAGTTAAGAGGTTTTGCAAGACAGATGACAGAAACGTCAACGTTAACATATGAAACGGAAGGAACAGTCTCATAAAATTCGCCTCAGTTTTTCGAAAACATTTCTTTGAATTCGGGCAGTCATGCAGTTGTCTAAAGATCATTTGCATTATAGGCTTTGACAATTGTGTAATATATATCCCACACGAGTACATAAGCCACAAAGCAAAAGATTCAAATTTCATTATTTCCAGACAGTCCTCGTCACTTTCGACTACACGCTCTATGCATCTAAAATCAAACATATACAACTTAAGCCAATATTGTGAGATCATATTTAACACCCAACTGCGCAAAAACAAGACAAAATGAATTTATTTCCGTGCCAAACTTACCGGCTTAGCTACTTCAGTTCGTGCGTAAATTAGCTTAAAAAAACCTATTCAAATGTTTATTGTACCTGCCACTGAAGAATTTCTGCATGTCATCGACAATAGACAAATTATGTCAGCGCCAGACATGTCTCTCAGACGTTATTTAATAAATATTTAAAGAGCAAATTGTGTTTCTTTAGCCAAACAGAATATTAGACACGCGCGGACGTATTATCGTCTGGATATAGCTACAACATAAGTTGTAAGTTAACGATTCTTCATACAAAATGCTTATCAGTTGAATGAAAGCATGTTGGTGACATTCAATTTATCGGTGCAGGGAAATAAATCCACGGGAATTAACTTCACACGGGAATAAAACCATCCTGATTGGGAAATAAGCCCACTCAACAAAAGTGTACCGTAAGATGGGGTTGATGGTGGTTACTTTGTGCTAACCGTGCTTTTTTACATTCAATTCCACTTTGCCCACACTTTTACAGAAAATATGCACATTTTTTCACTGTGCAGCTGGAAGCATAGACTAACTGGACGCTGGAAGTTAGTCTATGGCTGGAAGGGTTTTCCAGTGGTTCTCTGATTTTCGTTAATTTCTTTGTTTTTATGTTTTTGAATGATGATATGAGATTCAAAATCAATTCATTTAAAACCAAAAAACTAAAATCCCTACAATGTTGAAGGTGGGTTATTTTTCTTTTTTATCATTTGTGATGAGTAATATTAAAATTAGTATAAGTAAAACCTATTGTTTCAATGTGTACGTGCCCTTTTCAATAAGGTCGCAAGTACATGGGGTAAGTTTATACCACCGTCCTTGTTGTTTCACTTGGCACAAAGTTGCACCCTGTGTATCGATTTTCTTTTCCACGTTCTTGGTCCAAGGTAGCCGCTTACTTTTTAATTTAAAATTTGAAGGTTCGAGAATTGAGGCGAAAAGCATCGAAAATATAAAAAAGATAGGAGAACGGACCTTCTGAAATTTCACTGATGAATCATTGAAAAACGGCTTGCAGGAAGTCCAAAGTAGACGAATTTCAATTCGTCAAGCGAGCGAAACACGGTTGAATACTCTAGAGAATAAATTAAAGTCGTTTTCCATTGGGACCACCAAAAACCTTTTTCAGATCTCAGATTTTATGCGGCTTATGGAACATGCAATGAAATTGATCTGCTTTTGTAAATGGATTAGTGCGTTATTTGACAACAATATCAGCTGTTCAAATTGCATTTGTTTTTGGTAAAATCAACCATGGAAATTGACTTAAAAAATGTTTCCTCTGTTGAAGAATGGAGTAGTTTTATTTTCTATTTTCCACATGATGAGGAAGACAATGAAGATAATAATTCCGCCAAAACTATGTCCATTGCTGTTTATGTATTTCTTTATTTTGGTTTTCACGAAACTTTGCACATTTGTTTTAAAACAAACTTCCTTAAATGACGTAAAACAGCTGTGCTGTATTTGTGGTAGTATGTGTAAATCTGAAAAAATATCAAGATCTGCAAAATGTGATCCGACTCAAAAAAAAGATTGATTTTTTGTCCCAATGGAAAACGACATAAAAGACACTTGTTCAAATATTCCGGGACTTGAAACCGTTTTGCGTGCCGAAATTATTGCTACATCCACTTGGTTTTCACTCCTCTTGATTTAAGACGAATTGTCAAAAGCTATTACGACAAATCAGGGAGGAAAGAAACTCGTTTCCGGAACAACAGGCTTGGCCCTGAATTGGCAAAATAATTTAAGAACCGACATAAATCTTTCTGGTCTTTATAGCGCGCCCGAAAATATTTTATTATAAATTGCCTTAAAACATGTTGTTATCATGTGTTTTAATGGTAAATATATGAATTAAAATTCAACAAAACTTACATTTTGAAAAAAATATCAAAGTAGTTCGTCAGTGGCACAAAGTTACACCAAACGTGGGGTAACTTTGTGCCGCACTTTGTAGGCTTAAATGTTTAAAATCCAAAATCCTTTCGTTAATTTAAAACCGTTTTCTTCATTGCTTAATGCCTTTTTTTTGTTTCTTTCATAAAGAAATAAAGCATTTTTATACAAAAACATCAAAACCTGGCACAAAGTAACTTCAGTTTACGGTACTAAATTCCCACCCAAAGTGAGATATAACTCCACTCAAGGTCTGTGGAATTATTTCCCTCGGACAAAAGAAAAAAAGTGAAGTAAATTCCCAGCAATACAAGAAAATCTATCCAGGTAAATAAACATGGACTTTTTTCCCCTTTGGAGTGGTTTTAATTCCCATGTGGAGTTAATTCCCGTGCACTTATTTCCCTGCACTCAATTTACCGCCGCCATGTTGCCATAGTAAAAAATTATCTTATGTGGATTCCATTGGGACAACAAATCAATCTTTTTTTTTCTGATTCGGATCACTTTTTGCAGATCTCGATATTTCTTTCAGATTTGCACATAACCAATATGATTTGCACAGCTGTTTTACGTCATTTTAAGAAGTTTGTTTTAAAACAAATGCGCAAAGTTTCGCGAAACCTAAAATAAAGAAATAGCCATGAATATAATTTTAGAGGAATTATTATCTTCATCGTTTTCCTCGTCAGCTGAAGACTACAAATCACCAAAACTACGCCATAATTATCTTTCAATGTTTCTAAGTTTTCATAGTGACGTATGGATTATATTGTGTAATGAAAATAGATGTCGCCTTTTTCGTTTATATAAAAAATAAAAAGGAAGTCTGACAGCTATCTCACTAAGTGAATCTCGGTTTTGATTGGTCGAAATCGGTCATGTGAGCAGCTGTTTCAGTTGATGTTAATGGAGGGGTAGCCGACGAATCTAGTCAAGAAATTCGTGACTGAGTACTAAGTTGACAGTTCGCGTATGTGGATGACGTAGGAAAAGTGACGTTCCCGACCAATCTAGTTTTTGCGTTCAGGTTGCAGCTCAGCCAGACCAATCTAGTCGCCAATTATCGAATATTGTGGTAGGGTTTTTAGTACTACATATTTATAAAAGGTATGGTCGATTTTCAACCACAAGCGAGGCTAGTACTAATTAAGGGATAAATCACCACAAGGCAACAAGGCCGGCCGGCCGGTTTTTTTATGGGCCACACATGGGCGCGCTTCGAACACGTTTGAATTATTTATATTGCAAATGATAGGTATGTACCAAATTTTATTACTTCCCGCTATCGGAATTTGCTTTTCTGCATGCTAATGATGGGTCGGGTTATATTTACCGGCAGAGGTTAACAAACGAAAAATTGTCGCAACGAAAAGTCGTCCGATAAGCCCATAAACCCAATGTCTATACAAAAAAGGCGAAAAAGCAAAGCAGATAAAAATTATGTGATTAATTAAAATCACCGAAAATATTATTTGGCTCAATCATGCCCTGAATTATCTGTAGTTGTCTGCTGTTTTTTTTTTTTTTTGTGCTGCCAAATCATAAATGCACACCTCAAAACGGTGCTGTTCTTTTTTGAGGTTTGTTACTATATGTCAAGTGTGTTTGATATTCGAAAAGGCACCGAAATTTTACCTGGCTATCAGATAAACACTACGATGGATAAATAAACACTTCAACAGGTTTATTTTTGTTCTTCGCTATGGAAATTCTCATAGTAGTGCGATTCTAGCATTGAGTCGATTATTTGTTTATCATTATCAGAGAAAACAAAAATATAAATCCCCGTCAGCGGTACTGAACAGTGTTATTTCGCCGACTGTAATGATTATAAAACTGGTCAAGTTTAAGGTGACTGAGCTGAGGCTATTGTTATTCAATACCCTGGTTTATTGTTTACTTGAATTCCCAGCTTTATGGCGAGGAACACAATGCATATGGCATACCGAATAGACGTCCAGTTGGGTGCTATTTAAAGAGAGATTTGGTTGATGGCGCAATTGAATGACTTTTACTGGTGGTAATCGATTGCGCTTTCTAGGTTCGCTCGCAGATTTCAAATTTCGTGTGTCCACAGTCCAATCGAACATAAAAACGTCACTTGCTCTTTTTTTTTTGTTGATATTCGTGTAGACTTCCAAACTTTTGCGTTTTTCATTGAAGATCGAGAAGAATTGTCCCATAGTGCGTCCTACAAGTGTCAAGTAGAGCGTAGTTGTTGGAATTGCGTGCTGAAAATCCTACTTTGTTTTAATTTGCTGAGATCGATAGATCGAAGCTAAAAAGCAGGCCTATTGTAAAAGTCGATGTCCTTTATTCTAAAAAAAAAACGTATAGGATCACGAATTTATGTCAGATTTTCGTCGGCACATTTACAGGATTGCGAAAAATAATAATTCACGTTTAAAATGTCAAAGAAGAGACTTTTAGTTAACAAATTTGCATAAGTTCGATAGATAGGAAGGCGTCGCATTGTAGAATTAAATTAGTAAGTACCTATAGTGTCTGATATTTATTTTTCCATTAGAAGAGAACATATCGCACTTCAAATGCATACAAAATATAAATGCAGACTTAATAGCAGCAGCTGCACACCACTTATTCAAATCAGTTCAGAAGTACTGATGCGAAATGCTGGAATAGATGCAATTAATTTGAGAATGCATTGTTGAGCCATTTAAATAATTACTCGCTCCAAAAAATAGGAACTGCTTTCAACTTATAAAAGCGAATAAAACGTGCTCTTCATAAAACATATCACGCAATTCAAATTAGAGCCAATTTTTTCTGATCCTCTCTTCAGATTAAAGTGCGCGGCGTATACAATTCCATACAATAAATAATTTTAAGGCTTGTGTTGATTACGGACGATAAGTGTTCAAAAAGTAAGGGAATTACTTGTTCCTATTTGATCTTATAAATGTTAAACTCTGTTAAAGCCATGATCATCAACAATTTGCCGTGTTAAAATAATACGCAAGTCTGTGGTTTTACTATAAAAAAGGATTTCCCACCAATGCAGCTTCGTTTTACTCAAAATAAGCGCAATTTATTGTCCTTCGTGGGTGTTTGGTAAGTACAATAACGCGAACGTATAAAAAGGTAAATACAACTTGTGGCATATTTTACCAATAATTGGCTTCAATTTTGGCCCAAATAAAAATTAAAGTTTTCCAGACTTCTAAATGCTTACAACTATTTTGTTTATATATTATTATTTTTTTTCATAAATAAATATGAAGTCAACATATTTAGGACCCGCATCCCATTTTGAAACTGAAAATCGATAAATGCACCCAACCGCGCCAACAATAACGACGACTTCACCCTCTATACGAACTCGGTAAACAATAATGCGCCACACCCCCACGTATTACACAATGCATCGATGCGTAGGTTGCGCTGGCACAGCTTTGTATCTATCAAATGGTGAATAGAAATCCTGAACGGAACGTTCTAGAGCACCGGTTGTCAACAGCGCACCACCCTCACCCATTTCAAGGTCGAGACATTTTATTTATCGATTAATTGTGTGTTTGAATGAAGGCGAAAACAGACAAATCACCCGATTCGCTAACGATGTAACATATTAAGGTCCAGAAACATGCCACATGGCATAAACTTATTTCTCTCCAACTCACCTGAATCTTATCTCCTTGCTGCTTCACTGAGGAAGTTTGGTACTCATAATCGACGACAATATGGTTTTCATCGATTTGTACATTCGGCGAAAGGATTTCCAAATTTGAAGTACTCATTGTAAAGGATTTCAAAAATATATGTATATATCTTGTGGTGTATAGAAAAAACAACAGTCTTCAGTTTTCACAGTTTTTTTTTCGATTGCTCCTTTCACGTCCCAGCACAAAACAAGTCTCAATTTAAATTATCCACTTCTTTAGAAATCACAAGGTAAATTTAATTAGAAAACTGGTTGTCAAACACAAGCAAAAAATCCTTCACATAGGAAGAGTCAAAAAAAATGCAAGAAATGCAGTAGCCTTATTCTTGTCGGTGGAACAGCCTCTGGTTGCGGTGTTAACTGCTTGAGCTATCTCAAACTTATGAGCTTTCTTCGGCAGCCGGCGGATCTATTTATTTGTGGAGATGGGGAATGCGCATGTTTTATGTATGGAACAGCTGAGCACAGACAGGCAATACTGGAATTAAAGTTACTGTTGCTGGTACGGCATACGGCGCGCGGCTCTGCCTCTGGCACTGTGCTGTTCGATGTTAAATTGGACAGAAGCATGTAGCAGGTGTATGATGTGTGCAAAAAATTCTAGAGAGGAATTGAATGGAATCGCTTGTTGCCGGCATAAAGGACAGCTCATATATAGCATATAGGCAACAACAAGCGTTGTTTGTTTTGTATTTCGTTTCTGGATTTTAGTTGGCGGTTTTTTTATTTTTTTTGTTTTGTTTGCTGTTTGATCGTGATCATTTTGTTTGTGCATGTCAACAAAAGCACGGGAGAGCGAGGTTGTGAGGCATCATTTGATTGCATGTTTTTTTACGTTTTCAATTCTGTTGAATGGTGAACTGGGCACAGTGGCTAAGTGGTTAATCTGCGAGAGGCCTCAGTCTCAGGATCAAGATCCCCGGAAAAGCACAAATTCCATCGCTCGTGAATGTCTGAGACTGTAAATGCTTCTCAATTCAGACGTTAGGATTCCGCAAAAAATCTACTGGTCCCAAATATATAAAAAAAAAACATATAGTTAAACGAAGCTATGCAATGGCGGTCATACCCTACCTATTTCAAATTATTGACCTCCAACCCATCCGCTAAATAATAAAAACAGTGAGATTCTTCTAGTGACCAACTTTGTGGAGAATTTCTATTTGTGCTGGCATTTGGCACAGGCAGACTTAAGAGAAGTCATCACGCACATAAACAAGCCCGAAAAGCTTAAATCACTTGGATATCATGCGTTGCGTACGAATGTACGAGTAGATGATGACCTTCTCCAATCAGTAAAAGAAGGCAAAAGCCGGCCGGCCGGCTAGATTGTTCTGTTTTCACAATTGGACAGAAGCAAAACGAAATTTGTATAACTACTTGCGGAAAACTTTGAATTTCGAGTGGAAAATTCCACTTCTAATACAATTCACTTGCAGTTCGGACATAATAGCAAATAGCGTTCAATTAAACGGACAGGCTGAATGAATTCGAACTGTATGGACTGGCCAATCTATGCGGGAAAGGGTGACTGCAGAACAAGCACATCTAATTGGGGGTGCGCTCGTAAACAATAAACCGAAGCACGGCACTTTAAGTGCTCGCTTATGGCACGTGAAACGAGGCCACGGGTATAAGTTTTCACACAGTGCATACTGGCTGTATAGAGACATCTCCACATTTCTTGAATTTCTTATGCGAGAGCAGATTGGCGATCCAATCGCTGACAAAGCGGAGATGTCGCCTTTTGTAATTCGTTTGTTCCCATGATGGAAAATAACCGGCCAGCGCAGGAATTCTGGATAAGCACTGGGTTAAGTAGGAATAGGAATCTAATTGAAAACGCTTTGTGCATGAGTTCGTAATTGAAAAATTGTGATTCTTTGATTGAACGTAACTTAGTGTAAGGTTTGCTGGAAATGTCTTGACCAAACCAGTCCACAACGGTATTGTCATGATAAAAGTCGAAGGCAGGCGACATGGAACTATAACACTGATTGAAATTGAAATTAAGTGGGTGATTCGACGTGTATTCAAATTTAAACGCACTGCAGAAAGAGCAAGCACAAGAAGATGCTGAGAGGAAACACTGACAGTCCCTGAACTGCCCCAAAATCAACAAGTTAAGTTCGAGTGTCTCAAAACAATGATGTTGCGTGGTATATCCGCTTGACTGCAGAGTGCCCTATCTATCTTTTCCACTTATCATTTCCATTCGAGCTCTTGATCCACTAGAACCCCAAGCCCATTAATTAAAACACCAATGCTTATGTGTTATTTAAAATGAAAATCTTTAATTTTGTTTAAAAAGAAACGAATAAGCTCTTGACTAAAATTAAATAAATAAGAAGAGTGTTTTTCGGTGAATTTCTTTCAATAGAAAAAGAATCCAAATAGAATAACCAAGACTCGATTAATTTGCTAAATAGTTTACACAAGTGCATTTTAACACGAACATATTCGAATGAGATTGTTGTACTAAATTTACACAAATACAGAACAGAAGAAGAACAAATAAATATACAAAATTAAATAAAATCAAAGTCTAACTAACTAACACGAGTGCATCACAATATTGTTAAGTATATCCATTTTTGTGTTCCGAGCCGGCAGCGCAGAGGTAAAATGCTGACGCTAGGCAGAATTTACGACAAAAAAACCAAAATCACACAAGAGCCACAATCGCTCAATCTTTCGTTCTTTCCTCTCTCAGATGCTTCCCTCTATTAACGAACAAAGAATTAAGAAAATAAGAGGAAGAGAAGAAAATAGGCATTCTCAGGGCTGAAAATCAATTATCTAAAAATTCCCACTCGCTTGATGTGTGTGAATTTGAGCTGGTCGGCTCGGGGCTCGAACGACCTCCCACATTCTCCACAGATATGTTCCACAACGATGGTATCCGCATACTCTCTGGCATCTTGACCACGGTCGGCATCATTTCATTGGACTCGATATCAGCTATTGGCTGTGTTGGAATGAATTGCAGAGTTTTGTGTACAGTTGTCGCTGAATCACACTCGTCCTCGCACTCGTCTTCGTCGTTGATGAAGTGGATTTTCTTACGCGGAGTGGTTTGTACTTCCGCATCTTCTAGCCGCGTCACGGGATACTGATTCAGTGCGGCAAACTGCCATGTGGTGGACTCGCTCTGGGAGTGCATTTGTGACTTGAGCTCTGATTGAGACTTTTTGAGTTGCTCATCGGAGATCTCGGACAGTTCAACTGGTTCCAAGTGAAGTTTCTCGGCTAGCGCCTTCTCCTTAATTTCGATTGCCTGCTGTAGAGAGTTGGGCGTTAAGGCTTCGGGAAGGAAATTCTTAAAGGATGGCGGTAGAGAGGAAGACGGTTTCGACGAGGAAGGAATAAAAGAAGAACTTGAAGATACAAAATACAGAATTAGTATTCTAGATTATGCTGGGGGTGTGTGTTTTTGGGTAAGTGCCAGGTGAGCCAACTCACCTCGGATCTGTGCAGAAGCTTGCGTCCATTACGGTCGGCTTTGCTGTGAATTCCAAGGTTGTCGGCTTCTCTGGTTTTGAGGTTGTCTTGACATTCGAAACTCTGGTGCTTTCGGCGATAGCTTGGCCAATCTCAACAATTCCCTCGGTTTTGGGTTTCTTCTTTTTCTTCGGCTTCTCTTCCTTTTTATTACTGTTCACCCCGCGATGATGGAGGATGGACTCTTCGAATTCTTTTTCGCCAATTTGACTGAAGATCTCCATACGACGCGATTGTTCAGCGTGCGGTGACTCCACAGCAAGTTCAATCGAAATGTCCAAGCTGATTTCTTCGATTGGTGGCAGCTCGAAGCATTCCTCGGCGTTAATGACGGCCTCATCTTCAGCCTCGTATTCGATGGGAGACTCGAAGAGGGAGGTGCCGAGCACAGGAACTGGTGGAGGCAGCAGTGGATTGAAAATAATTTTTGCTGCAAAAAAGGAAAGGTAGATTAGCAATTGTTGCGATGGAAGGAATAATAGAAAATCAAAGAATTTACCTGATTTACTTGGCGGCTCAGGGCTGCTGGCCAATCTCAGCAGACTTCTTGATCCTTCTAGTATAAAAATCTCCTTGTTGCATACACAAAAGTCGATAATCTTCCTGAAGCCCGTAGCCACCGCTTCGACTTTCAGCTGATCCAAGTTGAGGATATACAGCACTGAATCGTCATGAGTCACCACATACTTGTTTAGGAAAACGTCAATCGATCGAAAATTCGTAATCGAATTGGTCACACTGCGACAGGGATTTAAGATAGGTATCTCCCATGCAGCATTAACTTTACTTAGAGCGTCCTTGAACAACAAAGTCTTTTCTACATTTCCGTCGAGATCTGCTATCCATAGCCTCAAACCGGGTCTGCCGCAAACTAATTTCGATGCGGTGTCTCTCTTGAAAATTGTACCTCCAATGTCCGCAAGTAGTTTTCGATCCTTTTTACCCACCTGCGACAATTGCCATTGATTGTTTCTCGGGTTTCGCTGGCAAATTATCGAACGATAAAGAGTAGATACGAGTAGATGGCTCTGGTTCAAGCTGAGTTGGACAATCTCATATGCTTCGTTAAGTATTTCGACAGACTTGCTTAAGTGCTGTAAAAGAATGCCCACTCATATAGTACGTCTTTAGATATGGTGATTACTTTATTCACTTACAGTTTGATAGTCAAATTCGGTGAGAACAATGACTCCCTGCTTATCGCCTGAGAACAGCTTCATTCCATTTTTTGACCATTCACAGCATGTGACGGTGCAGTGATGCAAATCACGAATGGTGTATCTTTCGACTGGTTTTGCCTTGGTAAATGGAGCAACGAGATTCAAATCTGCTGGGAGTTCCTTCTGAATTTGGAACACGCTCACTTGGCCACTGGCTGAGCCAGCAGCCACCATGTATTCAACGGAAGAAACTATTTTCACGCAAGTTATTGAAGAGGAAACCTACGAAATATGAAATACACAACTCCATTGAGAGCGAACCGGTCGGGCCCACTTAGGCACAGTGGCTATTGCCTTGAATGTCTTACCTCAGCACGAAGTTTTTGCACATCGCTATTGAATCGATTGTACCAGAAAACGATTCCGGCATCGCTTCCAAGCGCAATGAACTCTTGCACCACATCAATGCATGTAATTCCCAGATCGGAAGGAAAAAGGCCTTTTTGTACCCGATGAGGGATTTTCTCGATAATCTCCGTCAGCGGTGCCCATTCGCGCAGGGAATATATTTCATGGTTCTTTTCCATGGAGAAGAATATATATTTTTCGACCACCCTGCTTGTGCGGATTGTATTACTTTTTAGTTAATTTAAACAATATACAAGTGTTTTTTATTCATAAATAACTTTTCGCACTTCTTTCGCCCACTATATAAACGTCATATGCCGCTGATGATGGATGATGGCGTTCAACAAGAAGACAGCTGCGAGAAGTCCGTGTTCAAAAGTTGTTTTAGCGACTTAAGCGACAGAAAATGAAATGGTAGTGAGATAGTATACTACGATGTGGTTTGGAGTTGTACTTTTTAATGTATGTTATCTTTTCATAATGTAGGGATTCATGTGACATCAAAACAATACGTCTTACAGTATTATTTGCGTATAAATTAAAACATTTGTAGATATGCATTTTAAAAAATATTTTCTTGCGCTACAAATTAAAAACTCATGTCTTTTTCCATTGGTTTCACTCAGGGATCCACTCATTCTGTGATCCAATGGAACAACAAAACTCCTTCCGATTGAACCCACAAAAGTATTGGTGAAATGCCAAAAAATAATCTACGGCGGCTGTCAGGTGACTTGTATAAAATAGATAAATTACACTTGTGTGAGTGCTTCTTGAGTGGATTCTGAAGTCAATTCGAGAAGTGAAATTCTCCTCAGAATCACCAGAACAGTATTTTTGTGCCAATGGATCGACATTTTTTCCATTCCGGATTCTCCCGAATTAAATATCCTTACTTATGGAACACACCCATATTTAGCTTCGGAAACCTCACGTCAACTGTCAAACGGGGAAAAAAGAGAAATTTGATTTTTGTGACGACCAGTGACGCCAGCGGTGAGACATCAGTGGAATTAGTTCGCGAAAAAACAGAAGTTATTATTTGTTTCTGTTGTTTTTTTCTCTACGACATATCGCTCAACACGAGCTGTAAATTAATAATTCATAAAGATAATTAATCGTTTGTAACAGATATTCGGATTTTCATGAGTGCCTGGACATAATAGGGCGGAACAAAGTTCAACTACCTACTATGGCTGATAACGCTGGGAATTTTCGCAGCGCTGTACTTAATGAGCCCGTAATTGCAGGTGGTCCCACCCCGAGTGTCATGCGTACTCCATTTGGCAATGTTAGATCACTAGGACCACCGACTATACCGCCACCACCAGTAATGGCAGTAGGAGGCAGTTATACCAATGGGTACGGACAAAACAACTCCTTCGCTTACAATACCAATCCTTTTATGGGTGGAGCAGGATATGGAGGGTTTAGTGGTGGATTTGGTGGCGGATTTGGAAGTGGATTTGGTGGAGGATATGGCGGAGGTTACGGAGGATATGGCGGTTCGTATGGAAGATATGGAATGAACGCTGCCGATCCGGAACAGAGATTCATTCAACTGGCCGAGAATAGTTCGCGTCCAGCTTTTCAAAGTATCGAATCTCTTGTATCGGCAATTGGAAATATCGCATCAATGCTGGATTCGACATTTTTCGCACTCACCAGCTCGTTTCGAGCGATTCTTGGTGTTGCCGCGAACTTTGGACGACTAAGGACGGTGTTCGCTCAGTTTTGGCAAACATTTGCCATATTTCGCGGCATCAAGTGGATTTATAGAAAGTAAGTTCAAACGGAATACGATGGTTGGAGATTAAAAATTGATTTTTCTAGGATGCTCTACTGGCTTCGAATGTCGAATATGGATCCCTCGTCAATAGCTTTCAAAGAAGCCTTTGCTGCGGCTTTGTCAGAACAGTCTGGCAAAGCGGGTCCAGCTCTGCCTAGGAAGGGAGCTTCGCCATGGCCGGTGTTGGCTTTCATTAGTTTTATTTTCACCGCTCCATATTTGATTATGAAGCTCATTGGAACTGTCGCCGATACCGCACTCGAAGAAAGTAAGTTGTTATGTTGCTTTATTGTGAACTTTTACTTAATTTCCGAATAATCTGTTGCTGTTTTACTTTGTTCATAATCTCTGATCAGTTAGATAAGATGTTTTCCCTGTTTACTTTAAAAATAACATCATTAGTATTTGAGCTGAGCTATAAAGGTATACAGCTACTCAGTTTGGGATGTGTGCAGCAAAGGTAATGGCTGGATTTAGATTAAGTCGACGCTATAAATCGTTAACTCTACTAGTAAATTTGAAACGCAGTAGTTAATGCAGCAAACGCAGCGTTGCGTGCTGTGCTCAATGAACTAGGGGGTAAACAAAATAAAAACGAATGCGCTGACGATTAAACAACTCTATAACCTTGTGTTGTTATCAGCTCCCTCTCAGTTTAACCCCGTGTGGGGTAGACGATTGCATCAATAATTCCCTATCTGCTGTTATATGTAAGCCCCTGTTTGTGTTGCGATGCTGCTTCGGCTAATTATTGGACTACATTCTATACAATAGAATGATGAATGATTTTTTTCATTGGACGGTCTATTCAGCGTTTACAAATTCGACCTATTGCCTTAATTTATTTGTTGCAATCTATTTCGGTTACAGCTCCAAATTATTACATATTTACTTAATTTGTTTCAGCTCGAAACCCCGAAAAGTGGGTAAATCCAATTGAAACATCAGCCTGCTATGATTTTCAAGCGAGGAATCCCACAGAGTTATCATTCCGAACCGGTCAACGGATTCTAGTCGCACCAAAGGAAGTTCAAAACACTCACCAACTCATGAACACCGGTTGGGGTCTTGCTACCATGGATGGCCAGACATCGGGCCTTGTCCCAATCACATACCTCAAGAGTCCATTACAAATGCGACAGCAGGCCAATCAAATAATGCCAGACAACAGTATTTCCCCGCCTCTGGTAGAAACGATGCTGCCGCAACCACAATTACCAGATTTGGGAGCGGGTAATTTTGCTCCGGCTCCCCAGTTAAATGGGAATGGTTCAGACTTTAGCAACCTAGCACGTCCAACTCTGACTGACAGTAGTGTAGAAGAGGCGTCATTGCTACAAGTATAGTTAAATGTAAGTTAATACGGGTATATTGTTTTAGCTGGGGTAAGGTCCCTAAACTAATTTTATGGCTTTGCCTGTGCGCACGGTTTATCCATTCAAATTGATTTAAGTTTTAGTAATGTGTATCTGTTCTTTTGTACGTGTATTTTTTTTTGTATATTAATGTGGATACGAAATAATTTAATTGGAATTTAAATAAAAAAAAGTTACATTATTATGTGTGAAAGAAAGTATTTCGCTGATTGTTTTTTTTTTTTATGGTTATTTTTTTCGCTCAGTTATATACCTGCGTCCGTAATTCGAAAGGTAAGCGTTGCTAGATCATCGGATGAGCAGGCGTTTCGAATATTTTCTGCTTTTAATGCTGTGCGAAAGTAAATCAGTACCTACGGTAAGAATAATAGAATTTTAATAAATGCTTGTCTACCTAAAATTCCTGTCGTTATTAAATAGGAGCAAATTCCTTCAATGGCATCTCTGAAATAAGCAGTACGCCACTGAACTCGCCTACACCTCGATATGGAAGTGACAATTGGCAGCTGTCATTTGTGCCCCTTTGACATTTCGTGTTTACTTCTGCCACATGTTTTGATTTCGCTGAAAAACAAAAACTTTTACAAATTATCAAATTCCAAGTGCAAACAAACACTATATCATAAAAAAATGGTAAAAACTAATCCCTGCACTCCGCTAAATAATAGTTGATAATAATTTTCATTAACAGGGTAAAGGCAAGAAAGCATTCATCGATCGAAAAAAATCCGTCACATTTCATCTTGTCCATAGAAGTCAACACGATCCGCTAGTTGTCGATGAAAACGCTCCACAACGCGTTCTCGTCGAGGCAACTCCAGCTAAACAAGATGTTGACCCAGCCAAGCGTCGTGAGGAACAAAAGAAATACGGCATTCAATTTGACGATGATTATGATTATCTTCAGCATTTGAAGAAACCTGGCGATGAGGTCGTTTGGGAGTATGTTGAGAATCCGAATCAAGCAAAGAAGAACAAGGATGCAGAACCGAAATTGCAACTGCCCAGCTCTGTGTTCGCCAGTGAGTTCGAAGAGGAAGAAGGTATGTTAAACAAAGCAGCCCCTAGGCCTGGTCCAAGACCAGATTTGGATCCAGATGTTGTTGCCGCATTGGATGACGATTTTAATTTCGACGACGAAAACAACCAAATGGAAGATGATTTCGTGATGCAAGCCATGGCGGATGAGGACGACGATGACTACGATGATGAGTATTTGGGTGAAGAGGACGAAGAGGATTTCGACTCTGACAACCTTATGTCTGGTAGCGAGGACGACGAAGAACTGCGGGATCGCTTGGGGCCACTCATGAGAGAGCGTCGCTTTGATGACGAAGAGACTAAATCTCGCTTCACAGAATACTCAATGTCCAGCAGTGTGATTCGTCGCAATGAACAGTTGACGCTATTGGACGACCGTTTCGATAAGTTCTACGCTTCATATGATGATCCCGAAATGGGTCCACTAGACATGGAAGACATTGAAGGTACATGGGGTCAGAAGCATCCATACGTGTTGGGCTGTTATAAGCTCTTCAAGAAGTCAAAAACGGTCGAGGATTACAACAAAGAATGGGACAAAGATCGCCTAGAGAAGTATAGAACTGTCGTCGATGATAACGACGATGACGACCTGGTTGAGGTTGAGGTAGACGATCCGAAAAAGAAGTGGGATTGCGAGAGTATACTGTCAACTTATTCGAATATCTACAATCATCCGAAACTTATCGATGAACCGAGAAAGGCGAAGAAAATCGAGATTGACCCAAAGACTGGTTTGCCAGTGAACGTGCTGCGTGGCGCCGACAATGATAAATTGACTGCAAAGGCTCTGGCCAAACTGGACAGTGGCAACGTTCCAAGTGACGGACCTAAGTCACTGTGTGCCAAATCTGTGATGTCTACACTAAGTGTCCTTTCGATTCGTCCCAAGGATGAGACACCAGAGGAAAAGAAGGAGCGGAAGCGGCTGCTCAAAGAATACCGAATGGAAAGACGCATCGAACGGAAGGCCAACGCAGAGGCCTTCAAAGAGGAAAAGAAGAGACAGACTCACATCAAAATCAACAATCAAAACAATATCCAGGGCAACAAGATACTGTAGAGATGTGTTATTAATTTTTGTATGTTTAAGGGTCGTCTGTAAGTTGTATGAATTCGGTAAGCTGGAATAAAATGAAGAATTCTCTAAAGACAAGTTTGTCCTGTGCGTATTTTATGCATTACAGGAAATTAATACCATCGCTCGCAAGGGAGTGTATGATTTGCTTTCTGATTATCTGATTATGACCCCACCCATAAGCCGTCACTGCATTCCCTCTTCTTCGGCAGATCCTCAAGTGAATACACTTTTTGTTTCAGAAATCAAACAAAAACCATTTTCTTAAAAATTGGAATAATTTATTTCACTGTTAGATTCTATAAAAAAAACCGTAAGTACAGGGTGTCCGCCGGGAAAGTATACTACTTTGTTTGTTTATAATTTTTGATTAAATGAAAGAGAATGGATCTTATATTGATAAATTTTTTATTTGATGTCGGCAATTATGTATGGAATACAATAGCCCTGTTTTTTTGAGCTTCTTTCTCAGCAAAGCAAAGTAAATTAAGATTTTCGGCACGCAATTACAACAACTACGCTCACTTGACACTTCGAGACTCGCAGTAGTTGTGTGCTGAAAATCTTACTTTACTTTGCTTTGCTGAGAACGAAGCTAAAAAAAACAGGGCTAATATCAGGTAAATGTCCGCCTCTGTTAGTCTTACAAATGCGAGCCCTTTTGAGCATATTTTTCATTACATTCTCACACATTTCACGCGGTATTTCATTAATTTCATCACGAATATTTTGTTTGAGTTGCTCAAGCGTTTTTTGGTTTGTTTGCATAAACCTTGCTTTTCAGATATCCCCACAAAAAGAAGTCCGGGGCAGTCAAATCAGGCGACGGTGTGTGTGTCAACTGAATCTGAAATGGAAACAAATGCAAATCCTTGTGCGAAATTGTGGCCAAAGTTGTTCTTTGAAGTCCAAGCTCCTGAACACGGCGTCGAATTGAGGTTGATGGATTGTTTTGAACACTTCCTTGAGCAGCAGTAATGTTTTAAGCCGATCTTGCAGTACGTTGTGGTCCATGCTTGGGCCTATCACCTACAGACCCTCTTTCTTCGAAATCATTCACTCCACGATAAATAGTGCGTTTTTTGGCACGTTGTTTCTCCCAAAAATTTCACGTAACTTTCTCATCGTCACAGTAATCGATGATTGATTTTTTATAAAATGTTTTAACGATTAAAACACGTTGGTTTATCGAATATTTTTCCATAATAATTTTGCCAAGTGTCTATTTCACGACTGCCAAATATGAACTGTCAAGGCTAACGTTTACCAAAATGGCGGCAAAACAAAGTAGTATACCTTCCCGGCGGACACCCTGTATTTATACTCTCCCACAAGGATTAAAAATAATCATTCAATTTCATCCTTTATCCGCTCCATGATTTCCTATAAAAAAAAAATTGTAAAGAATTAACTACCTTTTGCAACTCTTACAGAAAAGTGATGCCAGCGTTAGTCATACAAACAGTACGTATACACAAAACAAGAAACACATTGTCATATTCAAATAATTTATATTTTCCAAAAATGCGAACATCCTATAAAAATCTAACCTTTTCTAGAACTTTAAGTGTTTTATCAAATTATTCTAGGGCATTTAATATTTTCAATTAAATATTTATTGGTATTTGCTTGAATTTAAACTAATATTACTAAATAGCACTTAACTAGGAGTTAAATCTGTCACGACATTTGTTTCCCTTTTAATTGTTTTTTTTTTTTCTATATTGACTCTTTTGTAGGTATATATCTTCAAATTAAGTAATAGTCAATAATAAATCTGCCTATCTATTCAACTGTGGGCAATCACTAGCGAGAATCAACATATAACTATGTTGATCCTTTCTCCTTCTTCTATTTTTTATTTGTAAATCTAATACTGAAATAATATAAATGTAATATTTAAATTACTTAAGTTATTATCAATTACAAGTTCTCTAACGATAACAGAGCAAAGCGAAACCCTATAGGTACTCATAGTTGTAACAATAACACAACATGCTTGATATTAAACGAATAAGGAAATGAGAGGAAATTTTGGTTGACAATTAATAAAACGTTAGGATGAAATTAGCCACAGAAATGACGGACTCTCTGGATCGGTTGTCTGCAAGAAAAAAGTGAAACATCTTTATTGAAATTTGGCTGTGCATAATTTGAGAAATATTTTGTACTCACCTCACCATAGGAATCGGCCAACGGTTGTCGCAATAATTGCAATCGTAGCTACCGCAACGAGGCTTACAACTGTTTTTGAGCTGGCCAGTCCTGGAAATTTGTTTAAAAAAGTTATTGATAAGTAGAATTGTTCAAAAAGATTAAAAGCAAGCTGTGGGTTTTTCTATTTGCAAATGATTGTTATATATATACAGCGACGTACTAATAATCAGTTTAAGTTTCGACTTCAAATTAACGGAAGCTCAGTTTGTATAGAAAATATAGCCACTGTGAACTACCAAAATTTAGAGTCGAAACAAAAAATGTTTATTTGGTTGTTAAAAGAGGGAATAAGCGAATACGAATCGGTAGAATTCTGTGCACGATACCAATAAATTCTTCCAACTCACAATGGCGAAATTTGGCATACAAAATTGCATATTGTGGCCTAAAAATTATTTAGTGTGAAGGTTAAGATAGATTATTGGTAGGCCCTATGACTGTAAAATCGCCAAAGGACTTGGTTACAACTTAAGACGCTTTACTATAATATACTTTAATTGTCTATTGTGACCCTTTAAATATATTATATGGTGAAGCTAAAATGATTTTAAGGCGCGTTGCCAAAATGTGGACATTTAGCTTTACAGCCCCCATGATTCAGAAATGGGGCTTCACTTCACAAATTCAGATCACTCATTTTGTGTGTGTTTTTGAAAGCAAAAAATGATTGCCCGGCGTGGTGAAATGAAGAATAACAGTTAAAAGAAAATTAAATTACGATAAGCAGCTTAAAGGTTTTTCTTTAAAGCAACAAGCAGCATTAGCACATTAAAAGTAAATTAAATGTTTTAATCATACGTAAACAAATGTAAAAGAAAGAACAATGAAACATAAAAATTAACGAAACAAACACTTACGTTGCCAAGTTTTGTCAGCCAGCAGCTGTCGGTTAAAAATTGTGAACAATAATGGGTTGAACAAATACAGTGAAGACTTTGTTGCACACGCAACAAGACATTTATAAATTATATTGTGTGTCTGGTTGATTGGTGGTGAGTGTTGACTAAAGCTACATGTAGATAGATAGTTTTGGTGTACCAGCACCTCTGTATAACACATAACATTGTTTTGTTTTGTTTTTGCGAAAAAAAGACAGTTAACAGTATTGGTCCTCCATGTTCCTTAGGTCTCTACATATAGCATTATGTCTCTGCATTATCACATGTTTTTCATTATTATTTGTTTGTTTTTTGTTTTTTTTTTTGTTAATGTTTATCGAGGTGTGTTTCAAAATTCGTATATGTGTATAATTTTTTTTGGTATTTGGACGTTGGACAAAACACATTTAAAAGACGTCAGCAAAATTTGTGTGTGTTTTGGGTTTTCTATTTTTGTTCATTGGTTTCATTTTCACCTTTTGATGGATGCACTGGCGTAATTTCGTCACCGTATTTCGTTAGTAACTCAATGATGACGCCGTTGGACCAACCGAAGCCCTTTTGAACTTCATATTCGCCACCGCCACCGTGTCCTCCAAAAACTTCAGCATTGTACTAGAAGAAGAGAATTCATTTTAAAGTTTTTATATAGTATATTAATAAGCACTGCATTACCTTCTCAAACATAGCTTGCGCGTCTCTGTAGGCCTCAAAATTCGACCGAACCCATCGGTGGCCCCAGGTTTTTGACAGATTTCTAGCCTCTGGCGTTCTCAGGTTGTCCAGACCCTCGACTAGGATATATTGCATTGGCGGCCATACATTGGGGAAGTCCCACTGCTCGCCACTGTGTTGCATGGTATTCGGCACTCCGCCGGGATACTTGTCAAGTTTCATGTCATTAATGTACTTCAGCACAGATTTTGAGATCTTTTCAGAGTCGGAGCTTTTGAACGCTTTCACCCACAGCGGGGATAGGTTGGTTGGTGAAAAGTAGTTTCTGGGTTTGTTATTAATCAGATCATAGTCCAGCCACACACCGGCTTCTTCATTCCACAGGACCTCTTGAATAGCCTGAAGAGGAATGTCGTCAAATATCTTTCAGTTCTATAACTGCATGATGACTTACCTTAAGAAGCTGTTCAGCTTTGGCCTCATATTCGGTGGTTTTCGCCACATTGTTGCCCAATAGATAGAACTGTGCGATAATCTTCGCATTCCAATACAAAATGGCGTTCAGTTCCACCGGAATTATCGAGCGGCACTTGAGATTTGTTAAATCACCGTCATTGGTTCCGTTGTCATTGATAAACCATCGACTGCTGAAGTCCATTCCGGACTCTGCGGCGGCCTTTAGCTCCGAATAGTGCTCTTCCTTCATCTCCTGAGTGGGGAAAGCCGTTGAAGTTATAATATCTTCCCGGTAGGACTCTGGCCTGGGCCCTGTCGACCTATCACCATAGGCAAACAAGTTATGGCCCTTTGCATTTACCGAATGGTTATTCATCCAAAATTCAAACTCATGTTCCAGTGTTTCCACAGCGTCCAGCGCAAACTGCTCGTCCTTGGTAAAATCAACATACGACTTGATCATAGCGGCCAATAGCGGTGGTTGAGACCGTTTCGAGTAGTAAACCCGTCCGCCGTTCGGAATGAAACCAAACCGCTGAACAATCGACAGGAAGTTCAACAGCATACCACGTGCTGTGTTGTACATTTCAGAGTACAGCAGTCCACGAATAATCCAATATGAGTCCCAGTAGTAAAACTCAATGAATCGTCCACCAGGCACAATGACTGGATTTTCGACCGGAATGATGGAATAGTAATCAGGATTTTTGTGCACGTCGTCGATCATTTTACGCCCAAGTTCTTTCCAAATCCCATTGAGATCGTTGCCCCATTGCTTGAGATCGGGATCACGAATTAGATCGAGGAAACGTGGTTTTTCTTTCCAATCATCAGGATTCCAATCGACGAACTCCTTACCAAGGTCATCAAAGTATTCCTGCAAGTGATGGGGCATGTGCTGTACAAAGGAAACACAAAACTTAATTTTTCACTTACGCTGACGAAATTCTCCAGGTCCTCCTTGGTGGGCTTATCGTTTTTGCTCGTCATAAACTCGTCGAACTTTTGATTTGTCACATTTGGTGGGAATTTCAGTTTCATGTCCACAAACGTCTTTGAGTCTTTGAAGATGTTCGCCATTTGGACCGTGTGCAAGAGCTTGCCATGACAGTAGATTTCACTAGAATGACAATAAAATCGGCATATTACAGCAGCGAGTCTGTGCATGTTTTGCGGGAGAATTTATTTCAAAAAATTCCAGTTGAATTGAGCGTAGATTCTATTAGATCTTGTTAAAAAAAAAAACCTCTGCAGTGTTGTTGGGCCCCACTTCGAATTGCAGATTATTCCGATAACCTTGTTATTTTCATTTTATAGATTCGTATACTTCTTCTGCTAAAATATCCAACCAAGATCGATGGTGGGAAAAACAACTTTACCAACTCGTCGACAATTGACATTACTGCCGCCTATAGCTATGTTGGCATTAGAAACAAACAACCCTTAGAACGTACCGAAACGAAAGGAATTTCTCGTTTTTATAAAATCACAAACGACAGCTGGTGTGGTTAGTTCAGTTCATCAGCATACTGGAATTGCACACTTCTCTTGCTAGAGAAAAAAACAGTCAACGGAAGTTCATTAGTTGTGCATTTCAATTGCAAGTATAATACCTGTAATACAAACTACCGTTCAAAACTACTTCTATAACGCGACTAACCGCGTGCTACAAATTAACGTGATTTTTAAGGTACGTTGGCGGACTACTTAACTTAATATCCGGATATTTAGAAGTAACACAGATGGCAGTCCATCTACTACCGGCAATATACATACAGAGCCTTATAGTCCATGACAGCTTTATTCAGAAAGCACATATAGCAGTGTTTCTTGAGGAGGTAATAGTTTCTTTAGCTTCCTCAATGGACGTATACGCGTACATCTCAAGCTATAATACGATGTGTATTAGGCATTAAACTTAAGTACTTCATGGCTTTTATTTGCGGTGATCTTTCAATCACGTTCAGGAAATGTTCGTTGAGTCTTCTGTTTGAAAAATATTTCACATGTCGGTTGATTGATTATTTTCATGGTGTAACCAAGTACGAACTTCCAACAATACCTGATCCAGATTTTAATCTCAATTCATTTTCAAAATACCCTTTATAGATTTAAACTTTCACCTGAAGATGTCCCTAATTTTTCAAGTCGGTAAGGAAGTCTGCAAAACATAGACGGATGAAGTTAAAATATGAAAATATGTCGTCGCTTCTTAACTATGCCATCACTTGAAAACTGCAAGCATATTGAATGTGACTGCGAAATTTTCCGTATTAACAATCAAGGATCGCTTTAGACCTGCCAAAGGCACCTACAAAACATGTTGTTATTGGGTTAAAAAAAAAATCCCTTGTGATTCGAATTTATTTTGCAGTCCATCTGACCAATGATCGATGTATCAATTAATTGGAAAAATAAATCACAATAAATACAAAACATTAATACAACTTACCAAGAAGGTAGATCTGTAAGAGTCCTTGGCTCAGGAAAGACGGGAATCTCAAAAGTGGCTAGAGATTTACTTACAGAAAAAGCTCGCAGCGTTTGAGGTTTGGATATTAATTGTAAAACACACAACACCCCCAAGGGGAGGGATCGCAAACTAATCATCATTTCTTTGTTTTATGTAATTTGGTACTATTTTATTTTTAGTTTAAACTCACAAAAACTGAATATTGCACAACAATTTGAATAAAATTTAAATAATATTTATATTTTGGACAAGGCAAAAATAACAAAACACTTTTTAAGTACACGCTCAATAGAACTAATATATCACTGAAATCGTAAACGAATTTAAGAAAAAAAAAATAAACGTATATAGGTAGAAGTCCACCCTCTACACTCGAATCATTATCACACAAAAATGTCCGCGATCGCGCTGACACACGATCAGCTTGAGAATGCTTCTGGTCTTGGAACTGGCAATGTTATTTATATTTATAACCTGCCCCACCGACTACTGTTACGCTCTGACTATGCCATACAGATACAGATAAAGCTTTTATTAAGTGATTGCTTTGACTCTGTTGGAATGGGGCGCTCATGTGAATGCAAGCGCCTGTGTGGCCGCTACACAGAGAGGCTTCAAAATTATTATTATTATTATTATTATTTATTAACAGGTAATTAAAATTACAAGGTAACATAAAAGATTATAGAGCCTAGCTGCAGAGACTATTGGTTCTTATCTAGTTAAATATTTATATAGAGGCTTCAAAATTAATTCAGCAGCGCGATTGTAGAGGGTCTCCTGTCGTTTCTATGCGTACCTATTTCCTAATCTATTAGTACACCTTCTTGAAATGGGAAAAATGATAAAAATGCGCCTGGCATTTGAATGAGTTCTTTTTTTTTTTTTTAAATAAATCAAGGAACTTCAACTTGTCGTGTTCTTAAAGCTCATACAACAGGTTAAGTGAGAAGTGCAAGAACGGTTTTTTTTTGCCGAAAACGTGTCCTACCGGGGTACGCTGTACTAGCGGTAGATCAAGTTAAGTTGCTGATGCATTGTTTGACGCAAAACACTGCGATTTACTTCGTTTATTTTATTTATTTATTTAAATTTGATTAATTGTCTAATGAAATTACATTTTTCATCTGTTTGGCTAAGGCAAATCACCATTGGCACTTCATTAGCGTTAAGATTAACAACTTTTACTTGGTTTCGAGTTATTTAATAAGTTTCGCCCGCTGTACAACTGTACCAAGAAAATGGGCCGGCTAAATCACCTGTAACGTGGTTGAGCTAGTGGAAGAAATCATCAAACTGATGTCGATAATTTTTCATCTTGATATAAGTAACGTGTATTGATTTGAAGTTTCTAATTCGTCTCTAATTGGAAGTTCCTGTGGAAATATTTGATAAAGTAGTAAATGATAAACAAATCTGGGCGACCGGTTCGCCAGTTCTTCGTAAATTTCTTGAGTGTGAATCTGTGCAAAATAGGGTCGATTTGGGTCAAACTGGAACCTGATTGGCCATGTGCGGAACTACTATGTATGGGAAACCAGTAGAACGACAAAATGAATTTGTACACAAGTGTTTGAAGTGCTTTTGAGTGGAAGTTTCTTATACCGAAAAAGTCGATTTTGGAATACGACAAGGTATAATCCTAGTTTTACTACTTTTTCCATTGTTTGAAGGCAAACATTAAAAATTTGGCAATTGTGACTTACAGCAGTCCTCAAAAAAATGTTTCCTTAAAAATGCCTGTTTACCTAAGAGCCGGCACGGGATACAACTGAGCTGGGCAAACGCTTCGCCACAATGCAAACGTCATCAACTTTTTTCGAAACTCTTCCAAAAAGGCTCCGGGGAAAGCAGTGGCTTAATATAATTTAATACGAACTAACCAAAGATGAGCGACAAAATATTGGGAGAAGGATTATAACAAATTCGCCATTATACTTTCAGTAATCAGAAATATTTATTACCTACAATCTGTAACGGGATACGAATGCCCAAGCTATAAACTGGCATAATTATAACCCAGATCTAAATGGACGACGATCAGTATCATCGTGAAAATTTATTTTGAGTGGCAAACTTTTCTCTCTCCGATTGAAAGTGTAAACGCCTGAACAAAAAATATGTTGGAGTAGTGTGATGGCACGCGATGAGGTTATTTGTGTATCCAACATTTTGTTCGACTAGGACTTCATGGAAGTGGATGTTGTGGTTCTTTCTACTTTCTTAGTTCCGTAATTTTTAATGTCCGTAGCTATCTTGGGTTTTAAGCAATTTCGACAGAATCAGGTTCCAATATTTTATATCCTAAACCTAAACAGTCCTTTATAGTTATTTTTCTGTTTTGTTTCCTATAGTATATTGCTTTACAAGGCGCAAAAGTACCAAAATCCCGGGTCCACATTACTCTTCACTAAGACGTTTCCTAAAAGCAAAAGCTGATCCATTTTTATTCAAAATATTTGGTAAATAGACCGGTAACATGGAGGCTATTATACTTACTCGTTAGAATGATTTGACGATGCACTAAAATGAGAAGAATAATATTGTAAAAATTAATAAATGTTAATCTGAATATTCAAAATAACCCCGACCTTTGCGAAAAATTAGAACACGTGAAATAATAATAGCAGGATCAATGCCGTTTCATATTCCTAGCCAAAATTTCCTTCCTGACGAGCTTAACTTCGTAGGCTATAGCAAACTACCGATCACAAGGCGTAGTTCTTCCCCCTTTTAGTGAAGTTTTGAGGGATATATGTGAATACACAAAACAAATAAGTAATTGTTTACAGATAGGCATCGTTCTCACTAAAAACTAATGAAAAAAATGCACAGTAATTGTCTCTACTTATGTACATTGCACTAACTGCACACCTGTTGCTGAACTGATTGCTTTTGACGGGTGTTTTAAGGGCTTGCGTGTTCCTACAACTTTATTGCGCTGTGGTTTACCCTTGTAATTCGAATAAAACAAACTAAAGCTACACCTACAACACGTTATAAATGAAATATTCCCGCTTTTAGATCTACTGTCGCCACACAAAAGACCCCCTGCTACCCCTAGATAACATTTTCATCCACAAAAGCCAACGACAAGTGTTCCTATTATACCTAATTGAATCTAGAGCCACGCGCATACACGACGCGTCGGTAATCTTCAAAATCACCGTTCAAAAGAATAGCTTTTTATAGCCTTTTTTAGTGAGCTCGTTTAGTGGTAATATACGATTTACTACGATCTTGCTCTCGTCTATATTCGCAGCAACTTAGCTACACACACTCTAAAGTGCAATTACACTAATAACGAAATAGGAATCTATTTTTAGGCTTACTATAGAAGTTAAATTGAATTATTTTCGCAACGCAATTCCTTCAATTCAGACTCGTAACATCATTGTGTGATAAAAAACGAATGTGACCACCGTCCTTAAGACATACATATGAGATTAATTTAATCAGCGGTATAGAGTGTATACGCGCGTCAACAATTCAAACGAATATAAATACGACATCCGACTATAAAAGATAAAAGTTTTTGTATATTCATTTTTGTTCCTTTGGAATTTTTTGATTGCATTGGCTGTTGTAGGGGTTTTGTTGTTTTTTTTTAGCTTCGCGAATGCAATTATTACATCACAAGTCTGGACTGTGTAAGAAGTAAGGTCTTGCAGAGTGAAGTGCGCAAGATAAAAGAAAATATAAAAGTATATCTTATGTCAATAAGCTTGTTCTTGAATTTGCAGGAGATCTGCCAATAGCCGCGCAGACAAAGTAAGAGTTTTTTTTTTTAGAGGGATTGCTAAATTGTGACATTGAATGCTATTTGTTTTAGATACCTTTCAGCCCATAAGACCGTTGGTTTTCGTGTGCAACAATGCATTTGAAAAGATGGAACACATTTCGTAATGTAATTGAGCTCGATGTAAGTCTTTCTAACCTTGTTAATGCGAAATGTGTTTCAGATTGCCTCTTGGCGCTCAGGGCTGTACGTCATCACTCAGTTCTACTCTGCTGGGTTCCGGGACATGCTGGGGTCGAAGGGAACGAAAAAGCGGACGAATTGGCCAGATACGGCTCTGACATGAACCCTCAACTAGCGGACGGAGAGGTGCTACCGCCTTTCAACACTGCTAAGACTTTTATTGAAGGCGTCACCGCACAACTGGCTAAGGAACAATGGAGCAACACCTTCGGTTGCGTCATAACCCGAAGTCTGTGGCCTGTGATTGACACCGAAAGATCAAAGTTCCTAGTCTCCCTTAATAGAAGTCAGATCCGGATGCTCGTCGGGGTTTTAACCGGACACTGCACCATAGGAAACATGGCTAAAAGGCTGGGACTTTTTGCAAATGACTTCTGCAGAAGCTGCAGACTCGAAGAGGAAATAGAGTCGGTGGAACATCTTCTATGCCACTGCCCAGCTTTACAGGAACGCCGCTTATCCTGTATGGGAGCAAGGTTCTTCGAAAGTTTGGAAGACTTGGCGGGGGTACCTCTATCAGACATAAATCTATTCCGAAACAGATTGACGTGGTTTTGTTAGACACATGTCCTTACATGTACAAACAGGGTACTCACAATGGGCCTGAAATTTGCATCGGCTTCAAAACTGCCCTCCCAACCTAACCTAACCTAACCTAAGTCTTTCTAATAAGTATTTACTAATAAACATGTTAGGATAATTATTTCTATTGACTGGATCTCTGAAACTCGGTCGCTTTTGCCGCAGTAAATTGTTAGACCTCTTTGAGTTCTCAACCCTGTTTAATCTATAACGAACCATATATTATAAGATTCAACTCAAGAGGAACCCATCCAATTCGATATGATTAATCACAGAAAATTATTGGATGCCGCTTAAAGTGTCACAATCAGAATTACAATAGATTGGCAATTACCTCAACAATCGTCACATTCAAGTCACGGTGCGCCAAAAACTTTGAAAAATGTATTCCTGTATGACGGTGACAGTTTTTGCTGCCAGCTACCAATTCGTTGATGGTGGCCAAATATTAATGCACTCGGAATGAACCTACCGACTGGTGTCATGACAAAAGTACGTGAACGAACTCTGATAGTTATCAATCGCCACCACAAGGACTGTCTAGAGACAACTCATAATCTCAATATCGAATGATTTGAAGTATAGAAATACATTTTGCCACTGTTGATAGTCACTTCAGATTTAACGAGGAAATAAACAAAATTCGTCAGCAGCTAAAATGCGCCTTGTTCCTCACAGTCTATCCTAAGGAGGAGGCAGAGTTAATTGACCTTTGAACACCGCAGAAATCTTTATTGCCTCTTCTTTTTGTACCGGTATTTGCAGGGATTCAATAGATTATTATAAATTATGGATTATCTACCGAAAAATTGCCTCCAATTCTACCGCTCTTAATAATAGCAGTCACCAAATTATTCAAGTTTTAGCCATACAATCAGATAAGGTCAACGTCCGAGCATTCATAACATATTCCAATCAAAAAAACTCCTATTAGCCAGTAATAAAATGGATTTCCTAATACACTTATCCACTTCCACAGGAAACGTCAATCTTTGAGTGTGCAAATCATAAAATGATGCCTATACAGATCTAAAAATAAACTCCAGCGTACAAATTGATAATTACCCGAAAAACCGCAATTAAACAATTTATCGCAGAAAGGAAAATGCAGGCAAAAAAAATCCTCCAACCAAAATAAGCCCAAACCGAAAAAAAACGATGTATTCCTTTTGTAACCAAGTGACGAAAGATTTTAACAAATTAACGCTCCATGTTTCGTTAAATTGAAATAGCTTGCAATTCAGAGCTGTCACATTTCTAATTGCGAAAAATATGTCAGACCAGCCGCATGGACCGTGAACTCTGAAATAAATTGTTGCGAATTTGGGTAATTTGAAGAATTATTTTAGATTTTCACTATAAATTAGTGTGATGATAATAATTGGATAATTATTGTATCCGGGCAGGGCGTAGCGCGACATCACCCTGTGGTTTTATTATTAAGAAACAAAATAGCACACAAATTATGACAGTTGTATGTCATGCCGATTTGGGAAGTTTCCTAAAATTGCGATAATATTGAAAATCTACATTTTTGTTGGGTAATTTAACATGGAATAGTATAGAAAGAATTTGACAGTAAAGGAAGAAGTAAGAAGGTAGTTTATAAAAAGAAATGCAGTTTTTTTTTTTGATATAATGTAAAGGCAATGACTCTTTCTGGTACAGATTCAACGTACGACTTATTTGACAAAAACTTATGAAATGCTTCCCGTCATAAGAAAAGAAAATTCTTTGTTTTTCATGGACTGTTCGAACTGTTTAATATTCCTATTTCAACTGATGGCAAAATAATAAAAAAGAAATAAACATTTTGCATATCAATACAAATCTGAATGTGTATTCAAAAAATAATCTAAAACTCCTATTTTGAAGGTCATATGTGTATATAGATTATAAAGCCGTCTGTCACAGGACCTGCAAATGAGAAGCTTTTTGCTACAGATCTATTTAAATACCATTTAGTGTCACAACAAATCATATTTTCTGAGTTTGATAGTGCAACAAGTGACATTTTATTTGCCAGACGTAACATTAAAGCTGTCGCCTGCTGGAAATCAGGAATTTAATAATTTATGTGCATAATCAGTTGTGCTAGTTGTTTCTTTTTAAAGAAACAAATCATTGCATATATTAATAGTTTTGCAAATGCAAATAATCTGCTTATATTTAACATAGATAGTGAGGTATTATAAAAACAAATATAAATACATCGAGGGTCTTTTTCGCTGAATGTATATGTCTGACGAAGACTGGATTATTTGAATATTTATATAAGTCATATGTATAATTGAATGCAGCTACTTCAGTGGTTCAACGGATTCCGATAGTAAAACAAAGTAGTTACATTCAAACACACCTAATTAAGTGTTCAGAAAAATGAATAATTGCTGAACACGTGAACTGTGTTCAGGCACATGTTGGAAAGTTGTTGCAGACTTGTTCGCGCCATTTAATTGTGCTTTAAATGGGTGTTGCATTATATTGGCATAGGTTATGCAGTACTACGTCTTTAGGGACACAAGATGTCCACAAAACATAACCTGTTTGCCAATAGTTTCTAAAAGAGTTTGAATTGGATAAACAATATCCTTCAGGGACCATGCACTCCGCTTTTTCCTCAATCTACAATAGTAACAGCTAGAGTTTCACTCAGGCACAGTGGTGGAAGACCAAGAAGAGATCCCTAATTTGCGATCACGCACTTCATTGAACATCAAATTGGGTACATTCCCCTAAAATTATAAAACTCAAGACAATTATACTCTCAAACAGTCAGCAACTACTAAAACAAAGCACTCATTTCGAGCTGCAGAGCAAATTACAAAAATAACAATAACAAAACGAAAAAGTATCGCCTGCCACTGTGTCGTATACGTAACATTTATCTAGTGATTTTTTTTCTTCACATTTCCTACAGTCCAATGGCTATTAATAAAACTCGATCTCTTAGCAATGTTTCTTGAATGCTGTTCTCACGATAATTTATATCACATTTGACATACACCACGTACTTGTCTGTTAATTGAGTATTAATAAATGTTATCGATACGTTTTAGGTCGGTCGTCGGAAAAGTCAGTTCAACTACATGCAATTCAACGATAAATCATACTAAAACTTGGACGTAAGGTTAATAACTTACACTACTCACTTAGTTTAAAAACGTTTCCGTACATGCACTTAGCAAATATTTCAAGTTTACATTTGTAAACTTACTTTGCATTTCTTTATGTCAAACTAAAAATAAATTTATGAGCAATTCTCATTAGGTATTATTTGCACGACATTTCCATGGAATATTTCCGTTTCCAGTTTGACATTGTCCAAGGTGGCAATAAGTTTTTGGCTTGGATTTGAAAAATCCCCAGAATTTATGTGAGTACATTGCTTTTGGCAGAGCAGTTAATAATTGTAGGCCTGTCTTGGGAGTCCCCGTGATCTGTTTGTGCAAGTGAGTTAATTGCTGGGTATGGGTTTGTCGGGTGCTGGTCGTACTGCTGATATTATTAGCATCTTTTTCTTATTATTTATCATTTTCCGATTTCTCCAATGAAGCCTTGAATAAAAACCATTCAATCGGATTTTTTTAGAATTGTTTTTGATCTATTTTCCTCGAGGAAAATGAAATCAAGAAACTGGAACTAGTTTATTTCAGTTTATGTTCATATGCGCAGCAAACTCTTACAATTGGGATTTGAAAAAGAGAATTCCGTGCCTTCTGTAACACAAACCTACAAGTGTAGACTTTTGATGGCGTACAGTCAAATATGATATGGAAACGAAATCGTTTCCTTGATATCGCCGAACAGAGTAAAAATGAGCTGAGCAATCGGCGTTTCTTTACAACAATAACAAACTGATTTCAGTTGGCAGCCAAACCTGCCCTAAAAATCAGTATATCGAATCAATACGTTTTCCATTTAAGTCACCAATGGCCGGCATCCCTGCGAAAATCAGTCAATTGCATATTTTACAAGTGGCGTCGAAATGAATTCAGGCGAAATCGCAATCGGAAAGAAATCGTAAAGTGCACCAACTCACGTCCCGTTTTGCCAGATTCTATATTTCCCCAAACAAAATATTGCAAAATCAAGAATACGCATTTTTTTTTTGTCATATCACGGAAAGAATTGAAAATCACCAATTGCAAAATTTTGAGTTGCAATTCACGAATTATATCTTTGTCGCAAATTACAACGATTTTTTCTTGGATTGATATAAAAACTCGTAATTCGATATTGAAAACGGCGTAGAATACAAAATTCTACTTGTTGAATTTTGCTATTAGAAGTATTAATTCGAGCTTCTTTTATTTGTAGTGATTTGCGATATTGTTTGGCACAATTTACCACTTCAATGGGTCAATTTCTCAAGCACTACTTCACAATCGCAAATTGCAAAAAGTATGTGCTGATTTACAAACACTGAGTGATGAATCAATGAAATCTTATAATAATTTAACACATGTAAATTGAAAACGTAAAATGACGTAGAGAAATCGTGAATTTCAAAATATTTTTTTTTGTAATTTCCATGGAATTAACTACCCGATGTGTGGAATTTTTGTGCGCACAGGCAGCCGACAAAAACGAAACGTCTAGCATGTCCATGGTCCATGTAAAGAAATCCTTTTAAGTTCTTTCATATTCTGCATGGACAGCTCCAACCATGCGCATTTGGCTTCATTAGAGTCAGACAGTCGGTATTCAATCTTTGCTTAAAGCAGTTCTTGTCGGGTCAAAGTTATTTATAAGTATAACTCATGATGGTGTACTAACCAACAAATTGTAAAGAATTTTGGAATATATCTTGTGAGTACATATTGAATAATACAAAAAAAAAAATTAAGTAGGTAGGGCTATTAGAAAGAAGTTTAAATTGGAATCTAAAAAATCATAAAAACGATTGTAAATGTTCGTATCAATGGCGAGTTCTTCTAAATAATTTGTTTGTATTTTAAATTTTAGCATAGACCGAAAAACCACCCCAGACAAATCCCGTTGCCTCCGGACGATATGGCGCCGTATGCTTTTCATGGATTTCAGGAAGAAACAAATTATACAACGTGACTTTAAATATGTGTTCGAAAATAACCAAAGTAATTAAACTACGAATTTTGGTTTGTAAATCATAAGATATAAATTGTAAATTGAGAATAAAGTTTTCAATAAAACAATTTCAATTTAATACGGTGATGCCTCAAATCACAACTCAAGAATCGTAAATTGCAAAATATGAAATGCAAATTGATAAAAAAAGATTCAATTTACCATTACGAATTCGTAAATTTGCAACTACTGAAGTGGTAAATCTACCCCTTTTGTTCGCAAATCAACACTTTTGAGTTGCAATTCAAGACTAAATGGTTGTAATATGTTAAGGGAGGAAATCCGAATTTACAACACGAAAGTGGTAATTTACAAAATATTTTAGCAATTCACAATCCATTTGCTATTGCAATTAATAACTATTTGTGTCAAATTGCGATTGGTTATTGCAATATGTATTCCTCATTTGATCGCATCATTGACAATAAAAAGTGGCGATTCGCAACTTTTGAGGATCAATATCTTCACTTCGTACAATTTATAGAATTGCGAATAAAAAGTCGTGAATTAGTAAATCCTGAGCTAAGCTCTAAAACTAGACAAACTTTTCGTGATTCTGCGCTCATTTTTCTTGATTTGATCTTAAATTTTTTTCCGTGATGAATATCTTTACCATTCTTAATCGGATTCGATGTATACGCACGAAAGACTCCTACCGAGCACAAGATTACGCATGCGATAATTCAATCTCAAATGTCCATACTAAAAATAAAAGCTTTTGCAATTGTTTTACTGGCAAATTCATATTTTAATCCTCATACAAATTCAGCCAATAAACCTGAAATCTTATCACAGAAATTTTATTTGAAATTGGTTAAGTTATTTATTGCCAAAGATTAAAATAATAAACAAATAATTTTGGCATATCCGTTTCATTGATCTATAAGCTTAATTAATATTTATTCAACCCTTCCTCTAAAAAAAAAAAACAAACACACACACAAAAGACCTAATTAAGTAAGCATAACGCGCATCTAGATATATGCAGCACACACGGTTAGTCTCGCTAATTCCGTTTCCGATATGAGTCAATAGCAGATCAGTCAAACATGGGCCGCCAGCGGACATATACATTTCCATGTGTAGCGTGGCATTTTGCAGTGTAAACATAAAAGTGAGTCGTTCGTTATATAAAATTATTAAAACTGTTAAAGGTTACAGCAGGTAATCATTTTTCACACGTAACCAAACCACGAGAGGGAAGTGAACCCGAACGAGAAAAAATAAAAAATAAACGTGACTTCTTTTCTGATGTTTAACCTTGAAACACTTGATAGTATTCGATTTATTGAACGTAAAGTGTAAGTGCATTCAAATGACAAACAGGTAGCTGCTGCGGTTGTTGTTGGGAAATGTTATTACCCTTAAAGTTATTTGCGTATCTGATTGGAAGTATGTTATAAAATAAGGAAAAAGTGCTGTAGCATCGTATTACAATTGTTTAAAGAAGTTCAAACGCTTAAATCGTGACAACTTGTCAAGTGGTTGTTTGTTACATTATCTGCAGAGCACGCGAGCAGCTAGGAACAAATGGAAATGGACACGATCTCTGAATGGCTTACAAGTCGCATCAGAGATGATCGACAGTTGGAAGAAGAAGTTGATCAAAAGCGGTAACCGTAATAGTGTACGATCTAAAGGTAGATAACACAGCTCAGATGTTACATGTCTGAAGGTGAACATTAGACGATGTTATAGGATCCGAAAGTAAGGCAGACTTGTCTGATTTTAAATAAAAGATGTTGAATACAATTTAATTGTTCCTAAAGCTATTTTTTTTTTGTAAGTAATATTTTAGCACGCACGCTGGTGAATGCGTCACGAAAGCGTTACGGAAATTGCGAGCGGAAGTTGAGAGGGAGATATAAGTTAGTGAGATAAAGAGAGAGAGAGTTATAATTCGTTTCGTGTATTACTGCAGAGGCAAGGCAGAAAGATGCGAGCACACATTTTCGTTCTCTCTTTCTTTCAGCCAGTTACGTTTCATTAGCCAGTAAATTATTGAAGAAAATTGATATATGAGTATGTATAAACTAAACATGTATATGTAGATGGAGCTAAAGAAGTTTTACTTCAGTCGTGTCGTTTTTTTTTTTGCAATCTTCGTCGGTAGCGAAGTTTTAGTTAGAGGCAAAGAAGAAGAGGTTGTTTTGGCAAATGAACGGCTGCGCTGGTTTCCGGGTACTTAACGTTCACTCCGCGATTTGAAAATTGAAATTTTTAAATTAGCAAGTTAGTTGACAAAAACAGCTTACAACAAAGATGACTATCAGACTATGGATGATTAAAGGTTTAATTACCTCATGTCATGAAAAGTCGATAAAACTTTAGTAGCAAACAATTTAGTCGCTTAGATGCACCCATACATTGTTTATAATACAATGTATTGTGGGCGGCAGTTAAGCAAGAATATTAGTTGTTTTTGCAACTAATTGTTATTGCCCTGTATAATATGCACTGATTGTCTACAAGTTTGTTGACGAAAAGTGACCAAAGTAGATAAGGGGGCAGCCCTCTTCGAGGTAAGCTTCACAATTTTACTATGCACCCGCTTGCAGTCTGGAGAAGGATGAATACTCCTTTTTTTACAGTGTCAGCCATAAGGAAAAGGGTTTATTAAAAGCAAAACAGTTTCGATTTCTGCGATATTTCTCGATAAAGTAGAAAAACGTTTACTTACTGGAGGCGTAAAATCGAGCTTGTCAAAATGTTATTTTCTGATATTAGTCAGTCTGACTTCCTTCCTGATTAAAGCAATATCAGTTACAGATATTGTTTATCAAAGCCCCCTACAAAAAAATGCCAACAATGCACTATAATATAAAAAATTCTCCACTCTGTGAAGTGCTGATTGTTTGGGTACCCCAGCAAAATTAACACCCAAGGCTTTTATGGTGACAATGCGAGTGGTGAGTGCCAATGGAAAAGCTCTGATTGCAACGCTTAAGGAAAAATACCACTGATATCGCTACAGCGCGTTCTCCCTTCTACAGATCAAATGGGTGACATCGTGCGTACAACTGTATTCCGGTAAATATAGCAAGAACTACTATACATGACAGTCCAATCGCACAGGCTCATACTTAAAGTAATCGGAGAACTATTTAATAAATTCGAAATAGTCCTTGTAAAGTAGAAATATGTGATGTCTGCTTTCACATTTGACACTTGATTCGACAGAGAGTTGCCTCTCATCGTTAGCACATTCGTAACTGATAAGAGCGAGAGGAAAGAAATGAAATAATTCACATGTGGAATCTGGATATATGTCACGAGGCTAACACCTACTTAAAGTTAAACAATATAAAGCGGAAAAGTGATCAAAGGTCACAGCTATCATCGATCCTTATCTACAACCATTCGTTTAAGTACTCTCTTCATAATTCAGTGTAAACTTTGAGATGTGTACTGTTTTCCTAGAGTGTTTTGTTATTCTTGCATTGTCCACGCGACACTTTTGTTGCCACTTCAAAGAGCTGTCTATGTGAAGTGCAGTTTTTTTTTTTTTGTATAAATCATTGTTAACATAACATTCGTGTCATGATAGATAGCTATCATCGCTGTAACACTTCGCAAAAACTACTAATGACACACAAAAGTTTTTTTTTTTCTTTGTTTATAACTCAATTTCACAAACGGATCGTTATCATTTAACTCAAACAAACAAAAATGAAAATTAGGTACAACAATTACAATCGCAAGTTAAATGAAAATACAAAAAAAAAAAACAAATTGTTTATGTATATTTGTATACGCGGTACCGCTCTGTATTTGTATATATATGTTGTCGTTGCGCGACTTAAATACGTTCGAATTGAAAGCAGAGACACGCACGAGACGAAGTTCTCGATGACATGTGCGCGCGCAATCCGTTTAGTCGGTGTAAGCCGGCCAAAGTCAGACGGAGAACTAAAGCTAAATCTACACTATGGCCACTGGAAGCCTTAGCTTCCCTTATGCCCCGAGCGACGACGGTGCTACGTAGACCTTGGGCTTGAGAGAGTTTCGTGTGTGCTGCACGAAATCTTAAGAAATAACACTAAGACAGCGACGCAAACGCCGCCACCACAACCGTTTAATTGGCCATTTGATATGGAATATGGGTAAAAGTGTTAAGGTGGCTTTGAGAGATTTGCAGTTGATGCTGAATTCGCGATAACTCATTCGAATGGTTGTGTATTGTGTTCGGGATAAGGTCAGGAAGTGAGATTGCGAGCATATCCAATGAGAAGCTGAGCTTTGTTTTCCTAAGTTTTTTGTTGACAAAGTGTGATCGCGGATAATAAAGCGATATGAGTTTGACACATTTCCACAAATGGTATGTGCCCCACAAGTTTAGCTGGAGTTCAGGGCGAGGAGGCAGCAGCTGTTGAATAAAAAAAGCTGATAAGACAAGGTCTGATAGCGATATTAGAGTTTGATCAATGTGAAGGTTAGGTATGTGGGTCGGCGTGAAGTACTCCGCGCCACACTCTGTTCAATATTGTTCCATTGTGATAATGTGAAGGTTAATGTTGAACAGATTTTACTAGATCAAATTGAGGAAGGTATGTGCGAGGTATCTGGCAAATGAAATAATAAAAATAGTTGTTCTACGAATATAAACTCGAAGGTGAAGCGTTTATTTCAAATACGTAGTTCCGCAGTTTGTCGTGAGAATGGATTTATTGTTCTAGATACGGTCCGTATTTGCCTTGTGGTTGCTAGAGCTAAATGGGGGATCCTATGTGCATGAATGTATTATGGGTAGACCCTAAAGTCATGGAACATCTTTTTGAGCAAAGCAAGGTGACTTGCTCTGAATCAGCCTGAAGGTCTGCAACCATTTGTTTAAAACTGGAATACTGAAGAAGAGAATTCTACTTTATAATAATAATAAACAGACCTAACCATAAAATTATTTTAGTCATCGAACAAGGGTCTCTTTTTTAAGCCGCTAATTCTTATGTTTCTCTGCATTGAATCCATTGTGTAAGTAGTTACTTCTACGGGAAAATGTCCAATTTCATTTAACTTTTGTTAGAGTTACGGCAACTGCAAACAACGTATTTCTTTAACTTTTTTTCCTGCTGGACTTCCAAAGGATAGTTACTGCTGGATATGAAGACAAGACATACACTGACCAATTCAACTAACGTAAGGTTTATCAAAACCAAACAGCACGAAAAGCTCATTCGACTTGTTTTCTATTTTTGACTTAGTACAGTGTATTTTGAATGATGCAGACCCACTCAAGCGTAGTATGAATCGATATTACGAAAGAATTGAGTTTTACTCAACTGTGTGCTGAACGAAATTTTGCATTATTTTCGTACATTGACAATTGTCCATTAGATCATCAAACCGCAACGTTAGTAATACACTATACCAGTTGTTTTGATATTAAATTCTGCGGCAACTTGAAGGTGACGGAAGAATTATTTTAAGTCAGAGAAAGCTTTTGTTCGGAGTAAGAATTTTTTTATATGTTCAGACCAAACAAATATCGTCGAGATATCCACTTCGAGTTAAATTTGTACTCTCCAGAGACATTGAGAGAACATTTATTTTACCACACGTTTAAAGTACGGCAGGTGGCTCCATCCAGCGGCCCTTTCTTTATCCTCTTCACGTGGCCATAATCTCCACCAAATTTGCAAATAATTCTTGTCGATCCTTGTCATAGAGGATGCCTTCTCAACCGACACCAACCTAACCTAAAAACGACCTCCATCCATTGCGTATCACCGGCGTGTCATCATTGAGGATCGTCCAAATAATCACCCACATGTGACTGCCGCGTTGTTGTTTTGCAAATGTCCGTAATGAATTGATTCTCCCGGCGTAGAAGGTTGAATTTGAATGGTTTCAACGGGTTTTGATATTTTGTCGCCCCCCCATTTAGCGCAATAATGTGGCCGAAATAATTGTCCTGTAATTCGAAGCACGTGTTTCAAATTTAGCACAAACGTCATCAAATCAGAGTAATATCCAACAAGTAAAACCATTCTGTATCTAGCTAGTATTTTGCAAAACTCTAACTGCGCAGCATATTACAATGGAAATGTTTTAATGCCAGAGTCCCAGTGCACCGTACCAGATACAGCCAACTTGGTGTAGCTGTAGCTAACTTGACTAATTAGAATTTAATTTTAACTTCACAATGGCGGGAGTGCTAGTGGCGTTGGCAAAATGAATTGATTGTAATCGTCTGACATATCAGCGCTACAGCATCTTGATACTTTAAGTAAACACCTGCTAACGCGACACACCGCCTGATCGTGACCAATGAGAAAGCAGGACGACGACGACAAGTAGATGTATAGAGAGATACGGGTACATAATCGCGGACGTCAACCTAGTGATATTTGCTGTAGTCGATGCAGTATTTGCTGCACGAGATTTTGTACACAGTACGGAGAGAAGAGAGTAATGTGGAGCTAAACTATGGCGGGGAGTTGGGAGGTGTGGTGGTGTTTGAACGTGACCTTGGGAAACTCAGCGGATGGGCTCGCTTTTGTGGTTACAGTAGTTGTGACGGTAGTATTTTTTCGTTGTTCAACTGGTGTCTAGATGGTGTGAAGTTAATGCGGTTTGTTGGTAATTACTTTTCAGATTTACTTCAACGGTTTCGATGGAAGGTGTTGCTTAATGTCATTGAAATGATTATATGGTTGGGATATTTCAATATGAAATGGAAAAAGGAAATAATTTCAAACGCGGAGTGTGCTTTGAAGTAGTGGTGAACTCTCGTATACTGGAGTAGCTTGAAATTGATTTGACTAAGAAATAAAAACAACAACCAGAAGTGCTGTCATAATTTTAGGAACTCTATGAAAGCAAAGAGAAAGAGATTCTTCAAAATGCATTTGGATATGTGAAACTAACGTTCTCGAAAAAAATAAATTTAGACGGAGCCAAATGTTTGCCAACATCGGAGTTTTGATGTCGGCATAAAACCATAGACTAACCAAACTAGACAGTCGGCTGAGAGCAGAAACGGTACTTCTGCCTACAAGCTGCCTGTCTTGAGTTTGAAATTGTTGGTATTTAGGAATTTCTGTTTAAATTTCGTTACAATGCCATATAAACTAATATAATAACTATTTGTCAATATGTAGCAGAAATTCATTTCAATCAGGGAAAATTAACTACCACGGTTTTTTTCACTTTTGTTAAAAGAGATTTTGTAACTTCAGTTTTTTTTTTGCATATTTTAAGAAAATAAACTTTTTCCCGTTGATTTTAATGCTTTAAATTTCGAGGCCATATTGGAAAAAATATATTTTAACACACTTTAGCGAAAAGGCTTTTTTTTTGTATGTCGTGGGGAAAAATATTTTTTTTAGTTTTAGCATAATTTATAATCTGTAATTAGTACGTAAAATGTATACTTGCACAATAATATATGCAAGTATGCATTTGTTACATAAATTGAAAAAATTAGTTCGCCCTTTATTTTAGTCGTAACGATAAAAAAATGTTTTGATCACTTTTCGTATTCCAAAAACACAAATAGTGCACTTGTTTTTGTTAATTAATAATTAGGAAGGTTTATAAAAAAATCTGTGCACATTTCAAAATACATTGTTTTAAAATTTGTAAAAGAATTATGTGTATGGAAAACGAAACAAAGCGTGCGAATACCAACAATTAACAAAACAATTTTAATTCTTACGTTCGATTGAATACGCAAAATCGGAAATCGGAAATCAAAATGCTTATTTGCTTATTTTTGCATATTTTTTGTTTTTAAAATAAGAATAGCATTTGCATTCTTACTGTTCCTAATTATCATTATTCAACAATGTTCAGTGTTATTAAACTACAGAATTACCAATCATATATTGATTTTGTACAAATATGGTGTTAAATAAACGAATTCGAAATTTATACAATATTCATGAACATTTACTAAAATTCGCTTTTGTCTAGTGGAAGCTTGGGTTTAACTTGCAAGGTGTTGACTCATTTTTGCAACAACCCCCACGTATTTCATTTATGCATTTTGCTGTCAAATGTATAATTTATAAACAAAATTAAAAATAAACTGAAATGTGAATGGATGAACACCTTTTACTGCCGAAGATGGATGGAGGACAAATTAGGCTATCTAAATAACCATACTCAATATTTATTGTTTTTACTTTTATTTTTATAGAATCATTTACATTTTGTTTGTTAATGAAATTCTGCCACCCGACGGCCTTTGATACACGTATTCACAGACAGGAAAAAAAAGAGAGCGCGAGAGAGAGCTGTCATTCAAAATTTGCGGGGAAAATCGGGTGGGTCCAGTGAAAGTCGACTGTCTAGTTTGGTTAGTCTATGATAAAACTGTAAGTTCCTTTCAAAAGATAAAACCTCACGAATGTCTGCAAGGGCATATGTATTTTTTGTTTTATAAATAAATGGGCCATAGGTATAGCTCTACCTAATACCGCAAATGGAAGCTTCGGGAGCTAAATGAGCTGCATTTGAGCCAGCCCCTCAACAAAAATAAATACCATGAATGAAGAACCATTAAAAAACTGTAGCACTGTTTCTACAGGCGAAACAAAGAAGAAGCGTACTATGTTTCGTCCCCTAATCGCATAATTTGCCCAGGATAAATAAAAAAGTTATTTGTGGCATAGGGCGCAGCAGGGCCTTAACGATTTTTGGACATTATCCATCCAAAAATGATCGAAAACAATAAAAAAATTAAGTAAAAGTGTTATCATCGGCCTGGCCGATGCTTTGATACGCTCCACTGCTTACAAGTCATGCAGAACTGGTTTTGTATGGGAGGTACCAGAACTACTTGACCGACATAGTCCGAATTTAATATAAACCTGACGACGATAAAATTAAGTCCTCTCACAAAATTTCACTTGCCTAGGTCGATTTGTTTTGACGATATCCTCTTTTCAACAGACAGAGAGACACATAGGCATAATATTGATTTTGTATGGGAGCTACCAGAACTACTTGACCGACAAAGCCCATTTTTAGTAACAACTTGACGACAATAAAAGGAAGTCCACTTACAAAATTTCACTTTCCTATGTGGATTCTTTTGGACCCTATTGTGTTTTCAACAGACAGAGAGACACATGGGTCTAATATTGATTTTGTATGGGAGGTACCCGAACTACTTGACCGACATACCCCATTTTTAATACCAACCTGACGACGATAAAAAGAAGTCTTTTCACCAAATTTCATTCGCCTATGTCAAATCCTTTGGGCGCTATCGTGCTTTCAACAGACAGACTGACAGACAGACATGGCTAAAGCGATTCAGAATGTGATCCTGATTCAGAATATATATACTTTATGAGGTCTCCGGTGACTCCTTCTTGGCGTTAAAAATGTATGACAAAGTGAATATACCTTCCTGTGGAGGGTATAAAAAAGTGCATTTTCTTGGGCACCTCGTTTCCATTAAAAAAGAAATAAACTACGCCCTAAAAACCGGCAAAAAATTAGCAAAATCAAGTAAACCGGTCGATTCACCAGGAAAATCACGTGAGTCGCGAAAAATTCATGGTATTTCTGAAATTGTACGTTCCTTAGTCCGGATTTTTTTTTATTTCTGTTGGACGCTCCGTTTTTTTTTTACTTTGGTCCATTTTTAAGTTAAGATTCCAACCCCTAAACCGATAGAAATAACAAATTTTAAAGATTGCTCCTTTTTTGTTTGTTTTTGTTGTAAACTCTTAAACCAGACGTTCATCTCAGCCAAAGTGAGGTACCTACGAACAACAATCAATTCCTCCAAGTCTTAAATTTCAAGGTTTTTGGGTATTTTAATCCGGTTTTACTTTTCTCAATTTTAAGTAAACTTCGGGAAAAACTTTCGTCTACCAAATTGAGCGTTTCTTGGTGAAATCGGACCTTAGGATTTTTTTGAGCTTCTGGGCTAAAATAGCCCCCCAAAAGAAGCACTGAAATTCGAAAAATAAACGTTCAATCTGATAATTTTTGACGCATGCTTTTAGGGTGTAGTAATCTTGAACTGGTTTTTTGTTGCATATTATTTGGGACGTTGTTTTTAAATTAACGGTTGTTTGTTCCATAAAATGTTGTGCAGGGTTTATTAACATGGTTCGGCACAATAATGGAAAGTGTATTGTGTCTTTGATAGGTGACGTCAGATTTGACAAAGGGTACGATTAAATATAGATATGCTGCAATTTCTCAGGTACAAGAAACTTTGCAAAAGGATCGCAACCACAACAAAGTTACACTTGGAAAATTCTCTGTAGAGAAAATGCACAACATAACAGTTTGTATTTATATGCATACTTTGAGCCTTGCGTTGTTTAAGCATTGTGAACTATATTATTCACCGGTGTAGGTCATCAACATCACAAAATACAAATCCATCCCTATGTCCATCCCTTTCATTATATAATTTAAACTATTTGGTTGTATTGTGAAATGCATACTGATTGGAGTGTAATTTGAACGCAATCTTTGTACTGAAAATGGAGTTTAAATTGGTGATCAACAGCTTGGGAAAGAGTTTGTTACCTGGGATTGTATGGTTGTGTATTATATTTTCGGTAGGTTTAATTTGAGTGGAATATTTACCTACAATAGAAAGTAGTTTACTTGATGTGGTGCTATTTATATTTTTTAGAGGAAGAGCTAGGAACCTAATAAAATTAGTTGTAGTGTGTGAGCATTTGGAAAATCCCCTTTGTTGGCAAGTTTAAATAAAGTGTATGGAATTATGCAATTTCATACACTTTATCTTGTTGAAGTAATATCTTCTTTAGGCACGTTTGACTTGGGGGGTAAGCTGGTGAATGCATCACGAAAGCGTTACGGAAATTGCGAGCGGAAGTTGAGAGGTAGATATAAGTTAGTGAGATAAAAAGAGAGAGAGTTTCGTTTCGTATATTACTGTAAAGGAAAGAGAGATAGATGCAAGCACACATTTTCGTTCTCTCTTTCTCTCAGTCAGTTACGTTTCATTATCTAAGACACATCATACAGTGATACCAGATCGGGGGATTTATCACTTTTTGCGGGATTTTCTCACTAATAATAAGCTAAAAGGGACAAAGGGATTTTTCAGACCTCATAGTACAAAAAGAAAGGGATTTTACTTATTGGTAAAATTTTGTTCCTAATTGCTCTTTCATTAAGAATAAAAAAATTATTCAACCTACGACCAAATTAAAAATTTGCATGTTTAGGAAAAAGTCATTCTAAATGCTTTCATTTCCTTTTTTTTATTTCCCTAAACTGTTTCATAAAATGACATATGTGTCTGTGAATGAATCAAGAGTATTTTTTAAAATAATAAATTTATTTATTGTGTAAACATAAAAGGGATATTTTGTGTATAACCGTGGGATAACCTGCCTCTAAAGTCTGGGATCACTGCTGTGCAGGCATATTGTCTGTGTCACACAGTAGGAGCAACAGAGAGAGGTGCGAGCATACAGTTTCTTTTTATTCTCTCATAGCCAGTTACGTTTCGTATATCTAAGATATAGTGCACGCCTATTGCAAGGTTGCCACTTTGGTAAATTTTTACCAAATTTGGTAATTTTGTTTGCTTTTTGAGTTTTGGTAATTTTTATCTGGTTATGGTAAATTTTTGAGCAAATGTACCATGAATGTGAACTTGATATCACCTCATTTAAACGCTACCTTATTGCTTCTGAGTCAACGCATTGCATTATTTGCATATGCTTCATCACCATCCATATAAAACTGTTTTATTCGCTGTTCAAAAAATCACAAAATGCATCCATCTTCTTTTGACAGATGGTGAATAATAATAATTAATCATATTATTTATATACAGACATAAAACTCTAATTTGTTAAGGGTTTGTTATAAGAAAATAGGTAGATGATCTCCCATGTCTTCTAGCTGCTGGTAATTTTGTGCAAAATCAAATAAAACAATTTGAGTTTTTTTTTTGTAAGTAGCAACCGTGGCGTATTGTCTGTATCATACTGTAGGAGCAAGAGAGAGCAGTGCGCGCGCCCATTTTCTTGCTCTCTTCCTCTCATAGCCAGTAAATTATTGAAGAAAATTGATATATTAATATGTATAAAGTAAACATGTATATATAAAGGGTCCACCATCTAACACTTAGCTCATGTCTGATTTGACAGATAATTAGTTCTATCCTTCCGCTGAACGAATATGGTTGTGTATACGCTTGAACAACGCTGGGAAATATTGCGATATTACTTTGAAAATCATGGTAATGTTGCAGAATGTGTGCGAAAATTGCGTACGGATTTTGGAAGAAGAGAAGCACCGTCACCTCCGTATGTTCGTTATCTTGTGAGAAAAGTGAAAGAAACTGGCATCCTCATCGATAAACCAAAGCGTGAAAAGCCAAAAACAGTGCGTACACCCGAGAAAATTCAAATTTTGGTCCAGAAGCATAATTGGGCCATTTTTCTTCGAAAATGAGCAAGGAGGGGCCGTTACAGTTAATGGCGATCGTTATCGGGCCATGTTAACGAATTTTTGTTCACAAAAATTGAAGAGGAGGATATTGGCAACATTTGGTTTCAACAGGACGGCTCTACGTGCCACACAGTCGAAGCTACACTCGATGTTCTGCGCCCTGTTTTTGAAGATCGCATTATCAGCCGCAGAGCTGATGTCGTTTGGCCACCGCGGAGCTGCGATTTGACACCGTTGGACTATTATTTGTGGGGTGCCGTAAAAGATAAGTTACGCCGACATGCCAGAGACAATTGACGCTTTAAAGGACAATATTCGTGAAGCCATTGGTGAAATACAGCTGCACACAATAGATAATAATGGACCGATCGTGTAGGCTACTGCATGGCCAGCCGAGGCAGCCAATTGAATGAAATTATTTGCCATTATTAACCGGAAGGATTGTACTTTCAAATAAAAAAAGAAATTTCAGAAAATATTCAGAAGTTTTTTTTTATAGCATTTTCAAAAAAAAAAAAGTTATTTGGCGGACCCTTTAGATGGAGCTAAACAAGTTTTACTTCGGTCGTGTGGTCTGAAGCACACTCGTTCTTTTTTTTTTGTAATTCTAGGTTTTTTTTATTTTTGGTGTACGAAATTATACGAAGTCAGACAGTAGTTGTCTTTCCAAATTGAGGGTATAAATATGTTTTTTTGTTCTACAGAAGAACGGTCTACCCATTTCCTTTCTTTTATCTATTGCTGCAAGTGATTTTAATATATGATTGAAATGATATTTGGTTTCCACTTAAAAGTTAAAACCAATACTAGGACCCTCCTCGTCGTATCTCACAACTTAGGGTGTAAGTGATGACGATGAGTGTCGACCACTCATCTGGAGCGGCAAATGACTTTTTGAATGCCGCTCGGTTTATCAGTTGGACTGTATCGATTGTGGTGTAATGGGGAATCTAAGTTAATTAAGGTAGGTTGAGTACTTTGAAGCAGAAATTTAACAAAACAATTAATATTTGCAAACAAACACTGTGTTTGGAGTATTGTGAACAATGAACGTAAATTAGCGTTAGACGTACATTGACACATAAATAAAAGCAATCGCGTAGAACTTGCATCGAAATCGGTTCATTCATTACGTATACATGCAACGTTATTGCTACTTCAGATTTTCTTTGCAAATGTATAAAGATATATTTTACTGTTCTGCGTCGCTCCAGTGTCAGTAACCTGACAGTTTGCCGACAGTATCTTCTTACAAACAAGGCACCTACTATACTTACTGTTGGCAAAAGGGTATCACGTTCAAGAAACTTATCACTAAAATGAAAACAACTCACATCTCACAAATGTGGTGCAAAATTTCATACCAAGATTGCAAATGATTTCAAAAATCCCACCCAAAATTACGCAATACGACCAAAATCCAATTACAGAGAAACGTGTTCAACTCACCTTTTCGTCGCCGAGAATATGCAAATATGCAAAGAATTAAACGTGATCATTTGTAAAAACAGTGTGAGTCTGGCAAGGCAATCTAAATATAATCGCAGATTCAAACAAAAATGGAAGCAAATCACTTCGAGCCGTCGTCAGAGAACCGTGAGTCAATTTTTACAGAAAGACTTGAGTTTGTTGTTATGGATGTTAGCTGTCAATTGTGCTTTTGTGTTACCAAACAAAATGGCAGCTTTTATTTTGGTATACCTCTTCATATAAACTAACTTTATTGGCGGTCACTGATGAAAAGGTTACGAGAGGTCATTGCATCTTGCCAGTAAACCGCACCTGTTGCTATCAGCAGCAACAAACACATGGTGACAAATTGGCAGCGAATCTTTTTGCATTAGATGTGAATTTTTAAATGAACGTCAGTGCTGATTTCATCAGAAATCATGGTAGTAAAGTTTATTTGCCGCAGTCATGACTGATACATATAATATATTTACAGCGATAAGATAGTAGGCGGGCTCCCCTTCACTATGGACGATTATCTATTTATGTGAATTTAATGAAGAGGGTAGGTACTTGCCAACCATAAGAGTTACATTAACTGCCGACCACTTAAATGGGATTGACGACTGATGAACTAGCTGCTTCCGTTTGAAAACACCATTGGACACATAACTGTACGTCGGGCAAGTGTGCCATAATGATGGTACAGTGCGAGCGCTCACTTGTTGCCAATTTGTTAATCAACACGATGAGTTTTATTTGTCTTCCGCTCAGCACGTGTAATGTGCTTAAATGCCATCCATGAGATGAATTATCTCTCTGATATTTCTAAAAATACTTTTTAACACATAAATTCTAATTGGAGATTTTCCAAACGTCTTCAAACCTGAGTCACTAATAAGAAACAAAATTATTGCAGGAATAAATTAAACCAGATCGCACCTATCGGCCATTACTTGTGACTAAGTCAGATTGGTACCCAAGAAAGTAGGTCTACCAATATAAGCCCAACCACGGAGGTACAGCCTAAACGGGTTTGCATCAAACTTTGTTTCAACCAACTTTATGTTCACACCCCGAAGTTCGGGTTTTTAAAGTAACTATTTAAATAACTCGTACTTCCACTACAACGAGTAAACTTCTACAGAACAGGAGTAAAGAAAAATACCCAGTCGCCGTCGGTGGTTGTGTCTTGTATCTTCTCCTCCGCTCTTGTAACTAGTTGGAAATGTTGCACTTATCGATAGTGGTAGGCGCTTGGTCAATTGGTTACTAAATTCAAGGCATTCTACTAACAGATGGATGGAAGAAAAATGTCCGCACCAGAATTGAGTTCAAATGTTTAATAACAATCACTTAATCGTGAAAACGCAGAATCCGTGATTTAATTTGAACAGTGTCTTTGTGATAACAACTTCCCAACGCAATTCAAGCGAGAATCCTTGCTTTTCCACTCAACACTCAAGTGCAAGTTAAGTGCACTGTTTAAATTTTTTTGTAGACCTATTTTTGAAGTGATAACTTTTTTAGGCGCGTTGGCCATTTTTTTTTGTCGAAATCAGCTTCTATAAAGAAAATATTTGATGCTCCAAATTCGGGTCTGGCAAATTTTAGATCCTCCATTCAAATAATTTAAGACCTTTCCATGCATGCCACTCAATATATCACTGAAGCATTAATGTCACTTCCATTTCCGTTGCCGTTTTAATTCAATTGAAACCAGACCCCTCCAGTCCTCATTCATATTTAATTTTTCTTGTATATTGGATTGCAGTTCGAAATGCAACGACAGCGGGTATTATACGTAGGTAAACAAAATTATATGCGAAGCTATGCAATTAGATGTGGCGGCGTTTGTTAATATACCTTATATTTATAATCGTTTTCACCTCTACTCAAATTGCATGATAGAACGTCCTAAACGACAGAGTCAATGAAACGATTAAATAACCCGACGTAGGTAGATATTTGAAAACCAAAATACACACACTTTTCACATTTGTTAAACAGAAAAAAAAAATATCCATTTATTCGTTACAACAAACTTACGCAATATATGTGTCAGATCACAAATCGTTTTCAACACGAATAGAAAAATTCTCTATTTTTGCTGTTTCTAATTTTTCACATACGACAGGGGTTTTTTATAAATTTAGATAAAAAAAAAAGAATTAGAAAAAAAAAAACAAATTTGTACTACTCACCCGCCGAAACTCATGTTGGTGTCTGGTTGTGGTGATTGTTGGTTGACTTTCTTTGTTGTTGTGGTGGTTATCAATGTGGTTATTCCTGACAAGAAAAGAGCAATCAAACAAGCAAACAGATAGGTAAACTTTTCGTTTGCTGTATAAGCACAGGTAAATCTCATATACGCGCGCACTTTCACTTTGAATTTGTTGCGAGGTTTCTGTCAAATTTGCTAACTTTTCACTTTGGCAGAGAATTATTAATGTATTTTAATACAGAGACCGGTTTATATCGACCGAAGGTCTTCTCTACCGAAGACGTCTGAAACAGAGGGATATCTAAACGAGCTAAGGTTAAAACCGATAGCTGCAGTTCTCTCCACTCGATGAATTGAAAAGATACACATCGCCAACACAGCTGGCACGGGAATAAATAGCTTTTTTCGCTTACAAAATATCGTTATACACGTTTAACGCTTGCAGCTCTCTTTCTGTAAAACGCGATCGGCAAACAGAGGAAAGCGAGAAGCAGCTGGCTTCTTTGGCGTATGAGTGAGCAGACTAGAGATTTGGGGGCACCGGCCGTAGAGCACGTACGTGTACACTGTGCTTGTATATCTAACTTCTTACGTCGAACTATGCACTTTGGTCAATAGCCGACACACGGTTCTTAATGAATTTGAAAATAAATTGAAATTTAAAAACAGCTATCCACGATCTGAGCATTCACTTTTGATAAACAGCTGTGTGGACCTAGTACTATTAAACTATTTGAAATAACTACAACTCATGCTCAACCTCTTTGATAAAGAAATTCTTTAGAATGGGTGTGTTTCAGCGTTGATGACGTATGCATATTCAGTTGGTAACGCACGTGGTGTGAGTGTATCTATATATGTTATATCTCGGCAAGATATAATTTGTTATGTTTAGGGCTGCGAGAGTGAGAGAACAAAAAGTATGGTCTGATGTCCGATCTCTTATGGCGGAGAGAAAAATTTAGTTTTAGCAGTTTTTATCGGCGGACATGTCATTTCAAGGGCAAATGGACAGAACAAGTTGTTGCTCACATCACATTTTGTTTGTGCTTGGGCGAAGTGCTGTTCAGTTGTTATTCATGAAAGACGTGCTACGTACATAGGCCAGAGGCTCTTCAGCTTACCATACAGCATATTCCCATGTGAAAATGCCTGTGGTGAATGTGTGTTGCATGCCGTTCCAGCAAAGGATCTGACGAGTTGCTCAGTTCACCTGTTTCCCCTTCTGTTTACTTATTGTTTTCGGCGCAATAGTTGCACCTGTCGAGAAAGAGAAGAGAGAATTTCGCAACAAACTCGTTTGGTAGGTATCAATCGCATAAGGAAATAAAGTGGACGACTGGGTTGCACAGAACGTTTGCGAGTTCGTCTGAAAAAGCAACGGCAATTGTTTAATACTGCAAAGTGCGACGGAGAAATGCAAGGCTGCAAGGATCTTACAACCTTCAACAAGAAAATATGAAAAACTCAAAAAGAAATATTATGGGATTAGATCAAGCACTTCCAGGGTGGTGAGGCTACACAAGGCCGTGATAAAAAATACTCAAAGAAGGTGTTTAAAAATCTATCAACAACTCAGATGCGGCTACCTTTAGACCTTCACATAAAATACATCACAGCACATAGCGCAATCAGACTCAGAGAGTCGGGGTGCTGGTCTGCGATACCCTACGGCCATAGCAACATTCTACTTTTTCTATCAAGAGAACTCATACCACCCTCAACGGACTATATCACTCCCAAAATGTTTTTCACTAAACATTTTGAAGTAGAATTTCCTTCAAGATTAGATTGGCAAGATGGCCGGATGAACAGGGACACGAATCTATCAATCTACACAGACGGTTCAATAATGGACTATGGAGCAGGTGCAGGTATTTTCTCTGAGTCCCTAAACATCTCGAAATCCTTTAGGCTCCCGGATACGGCCAGTGTGTTTCAGGCCTGTCGTCAAATCAAATTACACCCAAACATAGATCCGAGGCAAAAGATAGACATTTTCATTGACTGCCAAGCTGTCATTAAAGCTGTCGCCTCAGTCAACATAACCTCAAAATTAGAATGTCGCAAGGAGCTGGCCTCGCTTGACCAGTTCAAGGTTACCCTGATTTGGGTTCCAGGTCATAGCAACGTTTATGGAAACGAGCATGCTGACGAGCTGGCCAGGCAAGGCTCAGCCCTTCACTGCTCACTTGCGGAATCGGTTCACATACCGCTCGGAGCAGTCAAAGCAAAGATCTCCTCAGAATTCCTATCGAAGGCAAACCTCAGATGGAGGAGGCTGACGAACTGTATCACATCCAGAAGGTTGTGGCCAAACTACAGCATGGAAAAAACAACTCATCTTCTCAGCAAATCACGAAAAGATATTGCCAGAATAATAGCGATAACCACGGGCCATTGGCCAATAGGGGAACACGCAATTAGATTAGGCATCCCATATAATACACACTGCCGCAGCTGTAATAACGCCGCCGAAAAGGAAACACTCACTCACTACCTTTGCGCCTGTCCAGCACTAGCTAGGACCAGACAGCGATCTCTGGGTAAACCCTTCTTCGACGTCTCGAAAAGTAATATTAGAGAATTGATGACCTTTCTGAACTCCACAAGCTGGATCTAAACTCTCCTTTTCGACAATCTTAAACAACCAGGTTAAATGAGTTGTGGTAACAAAACGGCACATAGTGCTACTTGGGTTTTTCTTATAAAAACCGCCACTCCTACCTTCCCCTACCAGATGCGGCAGGACTAAACGGCCTCCCCCTGACCATGAGAACATGTAGATCAGTAGGCAATTAAACCACTGTTAACCAGCTTCTTTGTGAACTGGAAAATTATGAAAAGCCTTCAAAACCCTAACAACGGCTAACTATAATCCCGACAAACAAATGCAATGTCCGTGTGTTAAGAAGATTTGGTAAAAATAGTATCTTCATTATTATTAAAGACAGCCATTGTTCATGGGATGTTTGTTACTAATTTGTTACTGAACCACTCTGTTAAATATGCTCGTTTTATTCAACAAATATACAGATTGGCCAAAAGAAATCACCCTATTGGAAGATGCTCTTATTTTTGCAAATGGCCGCCATTGTCAAATCTGTTTTGACATTTGTGGACTAGACAGATGTAGAATACAAGTGAACAAGCCATGGGGCGATACACTCCCCAAGAACGCGGAATAATCGTGTCTATTTTTTTGCGTAACAATTCGTCTGTATAGTGTTGGCGCTGCGCGAATTCCGTCGCCGATTCCACGGCCGTCCGACACCGACTGCGCAAACACTGCGCCGTTTGGCCACCAACCTTGAAGAGTATGGGACCACACGAGACGTCGCCAAGAGTGGCCGGCCGCGGAGCGCCCGTTGTGCCGAGAATATCGCCGCTGTTGACGAGGACTTTGTCTATTTAGGCTCCGTTATGAGCTCAGTTATAACCAGCGCTGAGATTAAACGTAGAATAACTCTTGCCATTCGCTGTTTCCTTGGGATAAGAAGGCATTTGAGTAGCCCTCCCTCGAACAACTAAAGTGACCCTTTATAAGACGCTAATCGTCCCAGTCCTGCTATATGGCCATGGAGGCATGGACTCTATCAAAAGCGGATGACGTAACTCTAGGTTGTTTCGAGAAAAAAATTCTTCGAGTAATTTTTGGTCCCGTCTGCATTGACGGTGAATGGAGGAGGAGATTCAACGACGAACTGTACGGGCTGTACAGCGACATCGACCTAGTCAGAAGAGTGAAGGTCCAACGACTGAGGTGGCTGGATCATGTAGAGCCTCAAATACATCAGTTTAGTTTTGTTACTAACAATAAGCCTGTTAACTGCAAACCAACATCTTAGTAAGGATACGTCATGGTTTATGTTAGTATATTAAATCTAATGGACTGACTGAACAATAGCCAAGGTCATCGGCAAAGGCTTTAGTTTTACCTAAAAATTGATTTGAAAATAAGGAATTTATATATATTAGGAATAAAATTGGACCAAGTACAGAACCTTGGAGTACTCCCAAGTTATTAGTTTTAGTATAAAGAAGAGTGTCACTTGTTCCATACCAGAGGGCCAATCAACCTAAAAGTCTGCAAGCATTTGTGATAAAGTGGTGTAAGTTGGCTATCATTTTAATTTAGTTGTCGACAGTTGTTGGTGTGTATTTGAAATTAAGACAACATTACCAGTTGAATAAATTGTGTTAAGGAGTATTTCCCACACCACAAAGCTGTCAACATGAACTATTAATTTAAATCCCCTATGGATAACAACTTAACCCAGAAGTCGTCAAATAGAGTAGTATAGTTTACTTTTGTGAAAAAAAATATATTCATTAAAACAGACCCAGTGTTACTCAACGGATTATTTCTACACGAGACTTCTCCTGTTAATACAGCTATTTATCTAAGAAAGTAATACTATTGTCATGCATTTATTTATATGAAGTTGAAGCGCATTTTTCTCTCCCAACGGGTGGATATAGTTTCGTGCCCAATTGATGAATAAAAATCGTCGTAAATATTGCTCATACAGAATTAATAGTTTACAAACAATTTAATGGGAAAAACATTTCAATTATTAGGTGTATCATAAAGACAAACACTATTATTAAACAGAATAAAATGATTTACAATCGAATGATGATGTACTCGACGCATGAGAGGTTGAGAGCTTAGGCTCGTGATGGTCCTATAATTGCACAACAATTTTTAATGTTGAAGTCATGAGAACAAAGTCATAAGAAGATACTATCGCACCTGACAAACTTAATTAGAATGCAACCGTAAAAATGAACACTAAAATATGACAGTAAACAGTCGAAATTGTTGTCAGAGTGCAACTTTTGCCTTTCCTATAATCATTTAGTAAGACAATGGTAATTTGGTTCACACTCTGAGTCGTCAGAGGAAACTACAATCTAGATAGGTACTAGAAACAATATAAATGTTCGTCAGAAAAATACAAATTGTAGAAAATCTTCGAACAAATGGATGGCTAAACTAAAATCTACACTAAACATTTTGTAGGTCACAATGGGTCATTTGAAATGTAAAATTTCGCCCTTCTGAGTTCGTAAAATTTAGCCTGTCTCTAAATATGATTATTAGAATATTTATCCATGGGTTTAAAATCCGTATTACAAAATTAAACTCCAGAGAATGAGCTGAGAATCATGTAATGACAGTTAAGGATTACGACACAAACGCAAAATAGTTGGCCCGTTTACTTTCTGTCTTATGAAATTCGAAAAAAGATTGGCACTCCAAAGTAAACAAACAAACTCAAAATTTATTTCGATATTGTAAAAGTGTTACACATATACATTAAAAAATAGTTCTTCATAAAATAATAACAGTTCATTTAATGATTAAATAAACGAAATTATTGTAACGCAAAATAGTTGACCCACTCTTTTATCGACGCAAAAAAGTTGGCCTAATACAAAAATAACTGTCTTTTACCACTTAGTGACGTCACCTTTGTTTTTAATAACGGCTGTCATTCGACTTGGAAGAGTTTCCACTAAATTAAAGCGGTATTCAGGAGTTATGCCATTCCCAACGCCTTGGATCTTTTCCTTCAATTCATTCAAGTTTTTAGCCGGATTTGTTCTTAATTCTTTTTTCGTGCTGGAACTCTTGATCGTGAGTCTCCAACACAAAGTTCGAATCGAGACTCATCGCTCCATATTACACTCCTCCAGTCCAGTTTTGATGATCACGAGTCCACCTTAAGCGCTTCTTTTTTTTTTGCAAAGGAGTTAAAAGTGGTTTTTCTTTTGCCTAAGTGACGGTTTTTTAGAAGAAACAATTTTCTAAGTTAATAAAACAAAAAGAATTTGGTTAAAAATTACTGTATAAAATTTGTATCCCATTTTCTTCATTTCTCGAATGCAGGTGTCGCTTGAAACTTGCTTTTTAGTCACATTTTTCCACTCTAAGGAGATATTTGCCGTTGAAGCACGACGATCTTTCTTGAGAATTTTTCTTAAAGCCCTTATGTTACGGTCGTTAGCAATTGATGGTCTTCCAGTTTTCTTCAGTGGGTTCACATTTCCAGTCTTCTTGAATAAATTAATAATGTTTCGAACTGAAGACCTCGATATTTCCAATTATTATGCCGAAACGTTTTTTTTTTACGCTTTTATTATTGAATTACGTATGTCTTTCGATAAACACTTGCCACGCGCCATAGTGAACTTTGATTGCGACTGCAATCAGTGAATGCCTGACTTGAGACATCCGCATTTAAATATAGCAACAATAAACGGTTAATGTCAAGAGAGAAAGACATTATCCAGCTTAGGCCAACTATTTTGCAAAGAAAAAAATGGGTTAACAGTTGAAATTTGTGGCAACAAACATTAACTCTTTTAACTTATTGATTGCTTTGTAAAGAACACATGTTCATGGATAATATTAAGAAAAAAAAATCAAATAATAACGCATTTGAAAATGTGTGTGATGAAAAATACAATACTAGGCCAACTATTTTTAATTTGGGCTCGTAGCTTACTAAGATGTGAGTATAGCAAGCAAATACTCGGGTGGGATTTTTGCATCAGAAGTCAATCTTCTGCTTAACGATCTTAGGATCAAAAATGTAGAAATGGTCTTCTTTTGCAGCTGATTTAAAGGCGTCTTCTCTTTGATTTTGTTTCAGTAAATAATTTGCACTTGTTTACAGTCAGACACCATTCCGCATGGCATAGCTTATGACATTGCGGGAAGGTCGAAACTATATAATTTTTCTCTTCGGTAATTGTTTGGCTGAACCAAATTTATGTGTGGATACTGAATACACACAGATCCGATATAAAACGAGAAAGTTAACCACAAAAAATATGAGGAAACAGTGACGTCAATATTAATAGCTGGCTCTCTTCTGTAAGCTTGCTCTCAAAATGAAAGGCTAATGGCAGAAAGGGAAAGCAGTATGTATACACACGTTGCTTGCTGATGACTCTACATCTAATAAATTCGTGAGCTGACTAGATAAATCCGCTTCACAGTGTATGGAGACGAGCCCCCCTATTAATTCCACACCACAAACACGAATCTACTATACGATATACAATATTCGTATAGGTGACTAAAGTGATACTATTCGAATGACGATTGTATCTATTACGATTACTATTGCATCAGCCCAGTGTACACATTTTTATAGTCAGTTCGGTACATTCATTTAAAATATCGCTAGTAATTTATTTAATTGAAGCATAATTGATTTTTGGCAGCTTTTATTGTCGAAATTTATGCAAAATAATAGAAAATTGTTTAAGAATTTGAGAGTAGATTTACTGCGCAAATTAATCTAGCGTTGGAATCAATTTCAGTTTCCTGACAACGTCAATTGGTGTCTGACTTAATTAAAGATTGTTTCAACCAACTGACTCCCAAGTTCTATTGTGGCAGATACGTACGTCAAGCGCAAATGGATCTGTGTTGATGATTTAGCGCGAGGTTTGGTTTATCCAATTGGAATCATGCACGCTTCTCAATTGAGATTTCCTTTCATTTGTAAATTGCCTCACTACGCTTACAGACAGGTATACTGGGCTTTGCGTTTTAGTTTGCGAAGTAATTCAATTTGTGTTGCAATTGGACGGGGTCAATACCAGATTTTTTTTCTGGTTTCTAAGGTGTAGGTAGTACAGTCGCTTCAGTTGCTTACTTTTGCGAACCAGATAGGAACATATTATATTTTTTACGTACCAATTTAATCCCTTTATGAAATATTAGCGGTTTGGCCTGTGCGATGTCTGTCAGCTCAATCACGCTACTCTTTTATGTATAGAGATGTACTAATGTAAGCCGTAAGAAGTTTTCAATTTGCTACCCGTTTCTTGTTATTTAGCTAATAATGGACTCTCTTTTAGTGTAATTTATGGATTTATACGGGTACACCTGCCTCTATTCTAGTACGTACTCGGATACATGGTACTAAAAATAGGCTAAAAGCAAGGCTTAGTAGTGGTGTGGGAGTCCAACGAAGCGGAATCTCGAAGTCTTATTTAAGATACGCTTTTCAAAGCCCTGGGGCACAAATCAGCTTTTAACTAATTGATTATCGCTGAAAAATCTTTGCCAAATCGAAAACAAACCTAAAAAAAATACAACATTTAAAAAGAGAACTGTACGGGACTGCCCAAAGCTGAGGCACTTCTCAATTAGACAGCAAATTATCGATAGACGTCATTTCAGGTTGTCACCCACAATTGCACAAAAAGAAAAAATTCTAAGAATTTCTGATACTGAAACTCAATCTTGTTCTTATTTTGCAAAAACTCTTCGTCTCTGTACAAAATAATATGTTTGTTTACTCCTGGTTATAGATCCCGCTCCTCATGACATTAACAATCACTTCCACTTGTTTATAAACATTTCAGTTGACAAGACTATAATGTGAATGAGGACTGTGGCTGTGGAGGAGGTATTTTCGCTCCCACCAACATGTTTCATTAGGCGATTTCTTGTTATTTTCAGCCTCACGCATAGTCCAACACACACGTATGCAATTGAATTGAATTGCTATAGCTACACTCTTAGATTTGGTATGTAGTGTCAGTGGGGTATGCTGTTTTATACAGACGAATCAAATGCCTTTATATTTTTATATCTAGTCACGCTTTTCTGGAAACACACATCGACATCATACACAGCAACACTAGCCTTGTGTTGCTTTCTCTTTTCTAGCGAATTTAGCCGCTCCTGCTCTAACGTTAATGGCACCATATGACCAAGAAACTGACTGTTCGCATGAATTGTATCAAGATATCTCGCACAGTTCCACTTCCGTCTATTGGAAACTATTTTCAAATACTGGACAAACAAAAACAACCACAAATTCATGTGCTATATGCAGGCGAATGTGAAATGAACTCACTTGAACAGGAACACCGGCGGGAGGCTTCTTTGCGATGGTAAAAGTGAAAACTATTGCACCAATTAACACGTTTCAATGAATGAAACATTCAGCTGAACAAACTTAAACTAAGTAATTAACGAAAATTCTGTGCAAGTGCACTTGTAGTTAATGTGAGTAAACAGAAACACCCATATGGGGCTTCGCGAAAATGCGGAAAACTGTGCAGGAACATGAGTACACCCTCCCGTGGTAAATTCTCTTCGTTAACTGAAGTATGTGAAATGTGTTTGAGTTTGAATCGAACAAAGTGATTGTATGAGTTGAGCACATTATTATTGTTGTTAGATTGAGACATTTTGGTAACAAAAATATGTAAAATATGAGTCTCGTATTCCTGAGTATCTGTCCGTGTGATGTTAGCCGCTTAAGGCTAAAGAAGTGCGCATATTTGTTTCAGATACTCAAACGAGGACAGTTAATTAGTTAACAATTCAATGTGTTTCTATTTTTAGCGCCTTCAGTATAGACATTTGCCTAGAACTAGTTCACATAAATTATAAATAAAGAACCAATGCGCTATGAAACTTGTTGCATACCGTAGACAGTTTCTTTTATACAGTAGAGGCCAATTAGTCAACCATGCTTAAGAAAAGTGTTTATAATATCGCGACTTACATTTTAGTTTAATTACTATTTGCAAGCACAATGTATATTAATGTTGGGTGTATGTTAAGATCCGAGTGGGTGTCGTATACTTGTTTTTTTCGCAACACTTGTGATATCGTTATAAGGAATTGTGGGTTGATCAAACGCAATCAATTTTAATAAAAATAAAACTCCTTTATTCCTTTTAATTCAATATTCTTATGGTTACCAAAACTAAAATCCAAAAGGTCTTAAACCTTAGACCCAAATAAAATAAATAAATCACAGCGATGGCTAAATGAAAGTCTTTAAGTCCGATAGATGGCGTTATTAGTATCGCCACAGGTTTTAGACAGTAAATTCACAGCATTGGTGTTCAATAGAATTTTATTCTAAATTTTTGGGTATATATTTCTATTGAACCTTAGGTTAATTTAAACAGAACTGGGAAAAACTGATGAATAGTACGTTTAATAGCCACCAATATACGTCTATCTTCCCATCCTCGTTTTTCTGTAGATACCTAAGAAATGGCTCCGTTCTACCGTGACCAGTGATCGCTTAAATGATGAAACTAGACTGACGACCTACTGTTTGTGAGTGTATACCTAGCAACTACGACTATTTATTTATTTACTTTCTGGAATCTGGGATAGCTTTGTTAATAATAAAATGTTGGATGCAAAATTCACTGACTTGTGATTGTCCTTGCGAGTTTGGGTTCAACAGCAACAATTAATAAAGAGAAGGTACGCGGTCAGGTTGCATATTTCACCGTACAGATTAATCAAAATCGATTTGTCATTTTCTAGAAAATCTTCATTACAGTTTCGAATCAAAGTGTACTTTTCCACACGTTACAATACACACTCACCGTTACGTACGATTATTTCTCATCGCATTAGTAGCTGTCACAATATAAATAGCACATGATGTGATGACATCAATTGCCATTGGAAAAGCTCCCGGAAAACCGGATACTGTCAAAAAAAAACGCTTAACATACGAAAAGCTTTTTGCCTATATTGCGACGGTAGAACTTTGAAATTGTGTCAAACAATAATCAGTGTTTCCCAGAAGTTCTTTGATTAAGGAACGTCGCGAGTTTTATTCATCTAATAAATAGATATATATTTTTTTAATATTTGTATATTCAAGTGGTTTTTCTACAATAAAATAAATCAACATGCCAACTGGTAAGTAGAGTTTGTCAACATAAATTGGAAATATTTTCTTTATTTCTCATCCTGTCCATTCCACAACTCCTGTCAAAACAAGAAAAATATATTTTTGGACATGTTCCAAAATAGAAAATCTTTTATGCGTTGAGTGAAATTTTCAATTTTGTGTTAAATATTTTAAGGTGTGGCATTACACAAAAGAATGTCTAATCAATTGAAACCGATGTCAGTGCATCTTGCATTGTTCTATGACAGTTCTTCATGGGTGACATGATTCTCCCAGCATTGACTGCACTATATTTAACTGAATCTAAACGGCTATCATGACGTAATCTAACATAAATATATACAGAATGGAATATAAGTTTGTATTGTGATAGAATTTATTGCATCGGTAGCGTCGTTCTGCGTTGGTGATTTTTTTTTTACATATATTTCTTTCACCGCTACCGCCGGCGCCGCTCCGCACCGATTTTTAATCCAATTCATTACATGGGAGGATGGGTTTTTGAATATAAAAATTCCACTTGATTTCGACATGGGCCACGTCGTGGCTGTAGTGTCAATAAGCCTTGGAAAACTAAGAATTTTATGAAGCGTAGTTTTTTTTGTTGTGTTTGTAATGAAAATGCCGGTTGGCAGGTATGTATATAGTGTGGGATATTCGGTCATTGTTGTTTAATCATATTACTAAGTTTACTATTTAATAGATGTTGTGGGACTATAGCTAATGACAACGCAGTTAGGCATAAGAATTTATTTCAGTTATACCAAATAGTATATAAATTTAGGTTAACGCGCAATAATTTTCGTGGCACTTTTTGTCGATGGTGTGCGGACAACTGAATACAAATGACTTCAAGCTGCATGTCATGACTTTAAATGTATTTTTTAGAGTGCTTCCACAACCCATAAGAATACGAAGAATGTGGAGTGGATAGGAAGAATATGATTATTTTACATATTTTTTTGACTTAAGATATTTGTACCAGCCAGTCTGAATTAAATAATGCGTAGTACTGCAGATGCAGAATCTAAAGCAAGTGCTGTCGTCTTGTGTTTGTATTTATGGTAAATCGATTTCATTCGTGCTACGTGACAGATTCCCCCAATAGATGCCTCCTCTGTTTAAATGTGGTGGCTGGTGCCTATTCGTTGAAAGCACTAGTTTACTCAGTCCAACATGTGTTGTGGCTGAGTTTTAATTGGCCTAGATTGAACGTTGGAAAGTTTCCTCTTCAGGTGACAAATCTAGATCTTGTTTGACATTTTGATTTTGTTAAATTTTGACTGAGAACACAGTTTACAGAGATGGAGTTGTTGTCCTCTCATCAACTTTTTTGAGACAATGAGGCCAACGCAAGGTTGAACCTATCGAACATTTGCTGGTATTAATCCTCATCTGCCCAATTATGATTTTTGCTTCTGGCCTTGAATTTAAGGAGCCCACAATTTTGTATTGCCTCCACACAAATTCTGCAATTGAGAGCTTCCGCAAATTTAAGGTCAAAACTGTGGACAAAAATAAACGTTATTCTAGACTAAAAATGGATGCTATTTTAAGGTTCAAATGCTGGTTTTGACGGTTATGCCTGCCTTCAATCGGAAACGCCCGCACAGTTGATGTCCGTTTTCAACGTCAAAGAAGCGGTCAATCAAAGTCTATCCGAAGGAGCTCAAATTTTCTCATCTTTTTCACACCCTTGCAATTGCATTTCTATTGCGGTCAAGCAACTTTGCAATTAACTTACTGAATTTTCCACATCACAGCGAAAATAATAATTTCAAGCGACGTCACTTCAGTGTGAAAAGACAATATTTATTGGATGTGTTCCAAATTCAAAATAAGCAATTTCCAGAAAAAAACAAGCCGTGAGAAAACTTATCCATTCTATAATATTTTTTTTTGCATTCAAAATTATCAATTATCTAAATTTGATAAGGAAATGACTAAATCTGTAGGAATTTTAACCTAAATTATAATTTTTATATTTAAAACAAAGAATATTTGTTCTAAGTGCACAGGTCAATTTCAAATTTCTATTGTTTCGATTGCACAGTAGACGTATCACAAACATGCTAATTTTCTTAATCATTGAAATTTGTTTGTTTACAACTAAACAAGTCAGACTTGCTCGTTTATTTTTAGCTGGCGCAATTAAAGTCCATATTTCTGATGCACGAGCACCTCATAAGACCCCTCAAGTGGTTGTCTTTTTCCCAAAGTATTGCACTATTTCAAATGAGTGATCGGTCCTAATTACCTTTAGGGCATTATCATATGAATGTTAATTATGAATGCGTGCCGAAAAACACGACCAAGGTATGATCTGTTTAAGATCGCCCCAAGTATGCTGTACGCATACGCGCATGACAACATTTCTTCTTAAAATTTAAACCTCAGCGTCGCCACCACGTCATAAATATATTTGTTACTAATCAAAGGCAATAATTATTAACATATTTGTAGTGTAAATTTTTCCACATGAATATTAATATCAACATGATCATAATTTTGACTCATAGCTTGATTCACAGTTGAAGAATTTCGAGGTCGTCAACAGATGACAGTTTATTTCTCAAATGACATCATGAATGATGACGTTTGTCGTTCTTGATAACCTACGTATCAAGGGGTTACCATTGGAAATCTTTTACTTCTCAGGGTCAAGAATAATAATAATCAGCCCGCTTTAGCAGGGTTAACAACAACAGCAATCATTTGAGTCATTCGTCTCATAAATTGATGATAAATCAACTGACAGAATAATATATGATTTCATGCTTTTACGTTGGCAGTATTCTAATTAAAGTAAAAGGTATCTTGCTTCTTTTGGTATACGTATGTGGTATTCATTTATATTCCGCATACGAAAATGAAGCAACACAGCGCTTTAAGACGTCTATGTCTACATAATGTGTTCGACGGGTACAAGCGATTATATTCGAGTTCTCTAGCGATGATGTCACTTTGCGATTTGTTGTGGCTGCAAAATAGATAGTTATTCGTTTGCGTTTTTATTTTTTCTGTTTGGCTACTCGTTCTACCTACGTCTTATGTAAACAGCTTTTGTTTGGTGTACAGTACTCCATGTTGGTTCGAAACGGTTTTCATTTTTTCGATTTATTAAAGTTGGTCATGGGGAAGGTGTTAATTTGTCATTAGAGTAGAGTACAAGGTGAACGAAGGACAAGTCGTGAATTATAATTCTGTTTGCACAGCTTTATTATTCCAACGCTAGGAGCTATAGGTATATAGTTTTCAATAAAACTAGAGGAAGGGTTATTGACCAAAGGGAATGCGATCTAAGTTTAAAGTGATGCCAATTTCAGGTTTATTTTATGCAAAGCAAACATTTAATATATTATTAAATAAAGACAGGGTAAAGTGTTTTTTTAAAGAAATTTTTTAAGTTAAAATTATCAAGAAATATCGGTTTATAGTTACGAATGGGTGCACGCATCCCTGACAAGTTGTAATGCAATTCCCAAACCCCATAATGTGGAGTGGGGTTTATTTTAATTACTAAGGTGCAGCATGGGCGGTAGTTGGTTCTGCTTCAACAAAGAATGTTCTACCGCACTAATTTTTCAAAATGATTCAAGCACTTTGAATATATCCATGAAGTCAAAGCAAAATCTTTAGACGTCAGTTTCAATATAATCTTAAGCATCTTAACTGCTCGCCATTAAACAATTTTCAGACGTGCATATTCATATAACGAGCTATCCGACGGCCATCACCTCAAAAACCCTCCGCTTTTGTCGTTACACGAGTAATTGCATGTTACATGAAATAATTATAATATTTAGTATGGGATCCTATCTCACAATTATTTAAGTTAAGCGAATGACTCATATTATGACTAAAACGGCTTTCATTTATGAGAACTAACTAGAAAGTTAAGATTAGATCATTCTTTGCTATATTTAGAGAAGCATTTCATATAAAATTTGCGAATGTGACAATTGTAAGGACCTTCGCCCATGAAAGCACCATGAGTTATGAGTCTTTCCAGTTACAGTAGATGATCCATGACTTACATTGCCATACTTTTTATATTTACAGAAGTCAACACTCCAGACAAATTGGAATATGCCTTCTACCCAGCTCCAGGTGGTTGCTTCACATTCAAAATCCGTACGGCTAATGATGCCCATTTGGCATTAACCAACGGACCGAATGAGTCGGATCCCATGTTCGAAATTTTCCTCGGTGGCTGGTCCAACAGCAAGTCGGTGATCCGCAAGAATCGCACCAAGCCCGACGTTGTTGAGGTAAACACCCCTGGAATCTTGAATGCTGGCGAATTCCGCGGATTCTGGCTGCGTTGGTACGACAACGTGATCACAGTCGGACGTGAAGGAGACGCAGCCGCCTTTTTATCGTGGGAGGAGCCCGGTCTGTTCCCGATCAATTATGTTGGTATCTGCACCGGTTGGGGTGCCACCGGAACATGGTTGATCGATGATGGTGAGTTTTTCCTCTGCAATTCATATCGGACATGACTAATGTTGGAACTTATTCGTTTCTAGATCATTGCGCTGCTCCTATGGGATTCAAGCCTACAACTGGCAGTGGACCTGGCTGTTGGGTGCCAGCTGCTGATGGCACAGTTCCACCTGGCTCCATGGAAGGTGGTTTCGATGGCTCCGAGCAGTTGTACATTGCTCGTGCCGTTCATGAAGGCGCACTTATTCCCGGCAAACTCCATCCATCACATGGCGTAACCTACATCGCATGGGGTGGCGGTGAACACGCTCACAACGAGTACGAGGTCTTGTGCGCTGGTGGCGGTATGTGGGTGCCAGTATCCGGTGCAAATATTCCACCAAACTCTCTGCCGGCTGGTGAAAGTGAGGCCGGTGAACCATTGTTCATTGGACGCGCCACTCATAATGGATGTATTGTCGTTGGCAAGGTACAACCATCGCACGGATGCTGCTACATTCCATATGGTGGTGAGGAGTTGGCCTACTCGGACTACGAGATCTTTGTGAGCAACTAAATAAGCACTCAAATTATATAGAGAATAGACAAATAAATTATTAAAAACGCATAAACTATAATGTAATAGATGGCGCTATGCTTTGTTAGCTTTTCTAACATCTATTTGGCCGTGTCAATTAAATGTAAGCAGCAACAGTCCAGTACACACGTTCACATGTTGGTCTTATTGTAAACTAAAGTAATGAATCTCAACGTAGTGCCTTTTTCGTAATCAACTGAATATTGCAAGATCAAATCACACACAGCTAATGCAATGACTTACTGAATGTATATTAATGAATCTCAAATTAAAAAGGAGTTAAATTTCAAAAGTTTATTTTATTTTTGCTAATTGTTAATTAAAGAATAAACTTTATTAAGAATGCGCTGTTTTATTCACTTGAAATACTGAACTCCCTGTAAATGAAAATCATCAAGTCTATAAATGGACAGAATCGACAGCCCGCAGAGGACCCACATGTAGTTAACTCTAGTTCAATCTGAATACTTCGTTTTATCGATCTTTAGTCTCGCTCAAGGTGGATGATGCGTATTCTAATTACTTAATACGTTGTAGATAGAGTTTCCTGCACCAGCAGAGGAAAACATCAGCTTAACCGACTTTATGTGGAGAAAAGCACCGAGTTGGCTAAATGGGTTTGTTTGCTGGGTACTTACCCAATTGAAACTGTCACTTTAAGTAAAATAAAGCCAGTTTCCACAGGTTTTCAGCTAAATCAATTCAGAAGAAGGATTCAGGTTTTCACGAACCTGCAGCGTGCAACTCGGTCGTGCACAGTCTCGTCTTGCAAACCATGCAACTCATCGAATAAATTAAACGAAAACACCAGTTTGCAATATTTTAAAATTAGAATATGTATAATATATATTTTTTAAATATTATTTTTCATTTTGTTTTTGCTCATTTTTATAAGTTACTTTATTATTATTACAATTTCATTTAATATGCTTTTATATAATTAATTGTTAAATATATGTATATAGCATCTAATATATTATAATAAATATTATGCAAATATTGTATATTAAAACGTACGAATGAAATATCCATACAATAACATTATAATATCATTAATAAATCAATAATTATATATCTCATGTTTTATTAAAATTTCTCGTCTGTTTTCCAAACAAAATAAAAAACAAACTTAAGAACGAATAAACAAATTCTCAAATAATTGATGTAATAAATAGATTTGCTTCTCAAAAACAAACATTAAACACACTTTAATATAAAATTACCAAACAAATGTTTAACAAATTTTCTCTTCTTATTTTTATCATTTCACCAAAATAAATACATAGCAGAATGCATAATAATAATTAAAAAGGTTCATCAAAGAGATTCATTCTAAAAGCTAAAGTAAATAGTTGTATTAATTTCAGTTTCTTGTTTTTCTTTTATAGATAATTTTTTTTTTTTGTTTGATAAAGTTAGTTATTTATTTATTTTTATTTTGTTTAAGTCTTTTATTGGTAAAATTCCATTATTTTGTTATTAAAACTACTTTCTACATGTATTTCCGTATTTTTAGTGGCTTATTAAGTTAATTGTTTAAATAATAATAATTTACGTTTGACTGGCTTGGAAAAGTACGTTTCTGTTGAGAGTACCTTTTGTTTTTACTTGAAAACTGTATAAGAACTTATTGCTACTGTCGTTTTGTTTTATTTATTCTGTTCTTTGTTTTATTGAAGTGTTTATTTTTATAAAATGCCTGCGCGTTTGTTTGATTAAATTGCGATTTTTAGTACTTTATTGTTTGCTTTTCTTTGCGTTTTGTTAAAAAAAAATGTCTTTGAAATAACTTTTGCTTAGAAATTAAGTACAGTATTTAGAAGTAAGATTAACACATCTACGGATTTTGCGTATTCAAATTCCATTGGGCGAATTGCTCTTGCCATTGATTATTCGCATTTGCCTGGAAAAAGAAGAAAAATATGTTAACCTGGAGAGATAGTCTTGTGGAGATGATTACATGGGGATTTTGCAGAAGAACGCTAAATGAAATAGGAAATGAACAGAGGAATCTTCAACATGGAATTACAACTACTCGTACTCGCTTGTGGTCAAAAATCAACCATTCCTTATATAAAATGTAATAGCTGCTAAAAAAATTATTTTCGTTATTTATGTTTTTTTTATTATCGAAAAGAGCGACATCTAGATATTGAAAAAATACGTAAATGAGCTACTCCATTGGAAACAGGTTCTAATCTAAGATGATTTATATATGAATACGTTACTATGGTAATATGTCGGCGACAAATTGAATGTCGCCAAAATCCTTTCAATTACCTGTTTCGTATGGGGAATTCACAACTTAATTTTACCATCATTAATGGCGACATAAATCCACAATTTTTTGTTTGTGCACATCTATGGCACCCGTACCTTTCGAATGAAATAAGTTTCATTCTCATTTCATGATAAATAAAGGGGTTTCCAATAAGATGTGTTATTTTGGTATTCAAAAAAAAATGTCATTTTTTGATGATAAATGATGTTTATTTCATAATAAAGAGGAAGGTATGCCGTTAATAATGAAAAACAACATCAGCCAAATGACCACCACGAGCACGCATACAGGACCATATCCTTTTCATGAAATTTTCCATAACCAAATCGCAAAGTGGCTGCCCTATGTCCACGATAGCCTCACGAATTTTATCTTTGAGGTCTTGAATCGACGCTGGGCTGTTGGCGTAGACCTTATCTTTCACGTGGCCTCAAAGGAAGAAGTCACAAGGTGTTAAATCACAAGATCTCGGTGGCCAATTGTGATCACCTCTTCGAGAATTTTAATAATTTCAATGCGTTACTAAGCGTGTATCGTTCCATTTTTAGTAATGGCGTAGTTTCTATTTGTCAAATGTCAAAGAATAAAAGCTTCTAAAGTGACAGCTACCGAAATAGCGGGTCATTCACAATAATAATTTATATTTTTATTTATTTTATTTATTTTATTTATTTATTTAGTTAAAAAGTGTACCGAAACTTCTGATGTTCATGTATTAATATAATGATTTGGCACTTCTGAGAGTCACGCTACGTTGTCGACCAAAGCAGGAGTAAATCAGTAAGTTGGGAGCGAAACTCAATTCTGCGATATTTAAAATAAACCTTGACACCTTGTCATGTAGATGGTTTCGTGAAACCACTATTACTGTTTATTCAAAAGGTGATGGTGTATTCTCACACCGAATATAAAAAGACATTCACCAAATTTGCCAGTTTATACCAGCTGATCAGTTATGCTTGCATAAAGTATGCCGCTTTCAACCCCGAAAAAGTGAATAATTAAGAATTATAAAAACGCAGTTGCTTATTAGTTAGTATGCTGCCTCACTCCAGGTTTCATATTCAATTGCCTGAAATCCAAAATTTACATCTTAAAGTTTTTCCCTTTTTTACTTCTAAATGTTTAACAAACATCGGAGAGTAAACCGATCCTTAGAAAGCTTCTTCCAACAGCTATTTGGATCAAGCAAATAATAGGTTCCCTCCACTCCTCACAAAAATAAGAACACAAACAAACGACTGCTAGTGAGAATCTAGGCCTTAACTTTCTAGATTTATGAAACAGCATGGATGGGCATTAATTTCCCTGCTATATTTCCCACTACATATTTCTGCAAATACGTAAGAGTACATTTTCAAACTACAATATTTGGGAAATTCAACTGCATGCATATAGTTTACCTTTTCATTCCAGTCTGGATTATAAGATTGCGATTCATCGAAATCTGTAATGGCATATGAATGTTTTTGAAAATTTCCGTAAAAGTACAGTACAGTCACTTTTTTTTTTTTTTGTTTGCAATATAAAAATACATAAAATGGAACTAAAAATATTCAATTGTAATTTTATATTGTTTACTGATTTTTGTTTAATGACTCGAGTGTCGTTATAGTGTAGACAGACCCAAACAGATTATAGTGTCAATCTACTTTATTTAATAAGACAAAATCCCTTTCAGACACACATCGGACACATAAAGGGCATTACTTTTAATCATTTTTAACCTCCGCACAAAATATTTTGTAGGTCACAATATGCAATTTTGTATGGAAAATTTCACCATTGTGAGTTCGAAAAATTTAGCCTGGACACTTAAAATGATTATTAGTTCGCGGAAAGTGTATTTTGTTACCAATAAACATTTGTAGTTACGACTTTATATTTACGGAAGCTCATAATTTATATGAAAAATATAGTCACTGTAAACTACTTAAATTTAAAGTAGAAACTAAAAATGTTTATAAAAGTGTGACAGCGAGCAATTCCAAAGCGAAATATTTCATAGTTGGCACCTCCGAACTAGTTGTGACGATCAAATCATAGAATGGTCAAAATAATGTCGTTTGCGATTTGGCAAACAGATCAATCTTTTTGAGAAAAAATCAATTTTTTTTTTTGATCGACATTGCTTTTCATGTTCGATTTGCCACAAAAATCAATCTTTTTTTTTTATCTCAGATCACTTTTGAGAAATCTCAATTTGTTTCTCAGATTATACACATACTTTCACTAACACCAATGTTTATGACAGCCAGCTGGCGGTTACGAATTGTTTATCGTTGGAACGATTGCTTTTTTTAACTGAATTATTAATTTTTCGAGTATGGAAACGATTTTTTATATTAAAATATTTCGAAATGAGTTATTTTAAATGTGTAAAAATCAATTGAAATGGATTTCCAGTGCAAGTGAAGAAAAAAAAATTGTTTGCGGCCAACTCAATACACACAAGAACCAATAAAATTCGGATTTTGATGTTCGATTTGGTAGCAGAAATCAGAAATCTCAGATCAAAATCTGAAAAGCCGAATCGAAAACGACATAAGATTTGATTCCTTATCAAAAAAAGTGCATCGCAACAGCTGTCAGTAATAATGTTGAGTAAAAGTAGCGTGAAAAATGTTTTCTACATAAAATGGCGACTGCCAAGTTTTGTGAACGGTGCCATTCAGCGAATGCAATCAGCATTCGCTAGTCTTATACTATGTTCCCACCAACGTAATTTAGCTGAAGTGATTTATAAATCACGAAAGGCGTCTCCACCGAACTTTAAGTGATTTAGTGTGACATTTTTGTCGACTTTGACATTAGTTGTCCAACACCAGATAGTTATTTATTTTGTTCTTTCTGTGTTTTTCCCATACCTGCCAAGAATAAAACAATTTTTCATTGCATGAACTTAATAAAAATATCAAAAACTCATCGAAACACGAACAAAATTAGAAAATTGAATTTGAAATAATTTTTTTGACAGTTTTCTTTTTTTTTTGTTTGCTGAATAAAGTGCTGAAGTTAATAACAGGTATGTTCGATTTTATTTTGTGTGGATTTGCGATGACAGATACGTAATTAAAATTTAAACACGTATAAATCCCGTTATTATAAATCACGAAAATGTATGATAAATCACGTAATTTATGAGATGATTTAACTAAATCAAGTTGATTTAGCTAAATCACGTTGGTGGGAACATGGTATTACGAAGATAAATATGTTTTGAATAATCTGTCAAATATGAAGAAAGTTGGCTTACCCTTTGGAAAGGGAACGGATCTATCAAAACGTAGTGACCAGAGATGAATGAATAAAAGAGATGGATATCTTTCGGACGTCTATCCCCCTTTTGTTTACATTGTTGTTTTTTTGTAATTTCAACCCCCGTCTGTGAATACGTGTGAGCTACAAAAAAGCATGTTGCTAATGGCCGTCCAACATTCCTTTTGCTTTTAAAGGCATCGCGCTGTTCAATTGTTTTGTGTTTGGTGTTGAACTTTTCTATTTTTTGTTAAGGCTTCGAGTAAAATAAAAAAATAGTGAAATACACATTTCGGAATAGCGAATTCTTGCATTAAAGTCATCTCTGTATTCCATTATCTTTGGTAGTGACGTCCAATTTATGTCATTTGGGTCGTCTACACTATTACACATATATAGTTTGTTAATATGTTTACTAAGTCTTCGAAAACGATGAAACGCAAACATAAAAAGGACACAATTGTTTATGCATACGGATTTTTTTTTAAATTCAAGTTATTGCATGGAAGTCCTAAAGGACAATGCACAGGCTAAGTATGGATGTTAAGATGTACGACTAACCATAATCAAACGCAAAGCTAATGCCAGCATTGTTAGCTATAGAACAAATACAAAAGGCGCTTGTAAACTCACACAACAATGTTTATGAATTAATCGCTCTAAATATGATTTGTTGCAAGCGAAATTAACAAATAGCTGCTCGACGTGAGATTTAATGAGAGCCCAAACGAAAAAGGTGAGTTATATCGAAACTCACTGTGAAGATGCCTTCAAATGCAAATGTATGGGAAAGAGAAGCAATCCCATGAAAATTGTTGAGGGAAACTCAACGTTATGATTGCGGAAAGTTAAGGAGTTTAGGGGTTTACCAAAGTTATAATAAAAATTGCTTGATATAGAAAATTCATTCTAGTCTGTAAAAAATACGTACACATTTTAGATAATGAATTATGGACATTGGGGTTATAATTGCGAGGAATATTTTCCAATGCACGCCACTTACACTTTCTTTTTTTTGTTTCCTAACAGTAATAAGAGTATAGCTCAAGTAACTGCGTCGTTCTGATAACCTTAAACTCTTATGAACTCGACGTCGAAGATGTTTTTTAATTCGAATAAAGAAGATTTTTTAAACATTTTGAATCTGGGATAACAGATAGCCAAAGTACTATCAAAAATTACAGCACGGTTCATAGATAATGGTTTGCAAATACAACATCAATTTGCGTACACCACAATTAAAGGTCATCTAAAGGATTTTATTTTATCAATCAAAGTGTCTCTAGTGCAAGTGGGTACATTCGAATTCATTCGCAAGGATCACATCTGTTGCTTAATCACTATATGTACGAAGTTTGGCCAAACCAATCGTCTTCATCTATTTGCACTGTAAATGTGTTTTAGAGTTAATATATAATCGGTTTTTATATACAAAATAATTGTGTAGTGTTTCTTGTTGTATATACTAATGCAAGTCTCAATGTTATGTTTAGCATAAATATTTATTGTCCCCACAAAAAAAAAAATCACCCCAAAAATAATAATAAATCAGAAACGAACAAAAATGAATATATGAATAAGACAGTACACAACAGGTAGAGGTATTATAAACTTCGAAATAGGGGTTGCTGGTGTTCAAAATAAACTAATGCATTCTATAACATACTCAAAGATGGGATTGATTTATGTATTCTTTATAAAAAAAATATATTTAAACAGTTTTGTATTGAAAATTCTGAAATATGAACATTTTACATGACAAAAATGCTTGTCAAAACAATGTGTAGATGAAGAAGAACGTATGCTAGTTTTTATATAGGTGCCGTTGGAACAACTACATACTAGAAAAATTTACTGTGAAGGTTTATCTGGTTTTTATATATAATACATATATTTAGCATACAGTAGATTTAAAGATGATTATATTAGTATCTCCATTTAAAAAATTGTCTTAATCAATAGTTTATGTATAATAATATTTTGTGAGTGCTGCATTGAGAAAATACCAATGTTAAAAATATATAAAAGTATAATTTAAAATAACATCAAATTTGCATTGCAATTTACCTTCTTTTTTGGAGGATTAGTAATTTATGCAATACTTCAAAATGTGCGCATACATTATAAGATGCATCTCGTCGATTGACTCGCCAATCTCATGGATTTTAGGAAAATCGTCTGCTTTTTTATTTGTTTTAAGTTTATATAGTTATTTACATTGTTTTGGTGGAAGGGTAGGTTGTTCAGGTGGATGAGAGAGGAAGTAGTATTTTGTTTTTTTTTTCGTTGTAGGAATGTAGCCGGGGACCAACAACATAATTGTACACATAAAAAATAAATTAAACTGATTTGTTTCTGTTCTTTCTATTTGGAAAATAGTCTAAAAGAGGTAAAAACAATAATAATAGTAATAAATTAGGGAGGAGCGAACGAGTTTTTCTTTGTGCGTAGCTGTAAATTAGTCTTTCATTGTTGTTTAATCATCAAAGAAATTAAAGACGTTCGTTAATAACAAGAAACTATTTATTAGAAAGGATAGTGGACTGTATTATTTAAATAACCACTGACCATGCTCGGTCAGTTTAAAAAAAGGAAAGGCTACCGCACCCAAGGTGGCTAAACAAGAAAAACTTTGAACACAAGAAGTAACAAGCACTGATAATGAGTAAGCACTAAAGCAAAAAAAGACACAGACAGGATAAATCGCTCTCATTTTACGGCTGTGGTGTGTCGGCGCATTGCACGGTCGTCGCTTCGCCCGCTGTAGGTCCCGTTGGGTCGTCTCGTCAACTGCTTGCGAAGTTGTCGGCTGCTCCTCTTTCGGCGTTCCTTCGTTGCGCAGCATTATTACGATGATGTGTTGTTTATTGCTGCTACGATATTGGGTTTTGGGTTTTACCATGCATATTATTGCGGACATCTGGTTGCCCGTTGGTTATCGTTTTGTGGTACCGCTGTCTTTATTACGGTGCGTATTGATGCATGCACTGCTGTTATTATTGTTGTTGTTGGTGTGCACTACCAACATGTGTTGGTCGATCGATTCTGAACATTCCGCCCCCAATTGAATACTTGTCTTCAATTCCTGGTCGAAGAATCGTCCTTGGGAAGGATGCACAGCTTCTGCACCGGACGCACAAGTGTCGTATGCTCCATTTTGATCTCTGCACTTCGTATGAGTCCATCTCTGCCCTGATGGATTGCGGTGACCCGTCCTAGAGGCCAAACCGTTGGTGGCATATTCTCCTGCTTCACCAGCACCAAGTCGCCAATTGCTACGTTGCGACGCTGCTCTCTCCACTTGAATCGCTGCTGTAGTGTGTGGATGTATTCCTCGCTCCATTTTTTCCAGAAATGCTGCTGCATCTGGTGGATTATGGTCCATAGCTTGAGTCGGCTTTGTGGAGCTTCGCTGACGTCCGCCGTCAGGGGTTGCACGATTTGTTCACCAATCAGGAAATGTCCAGGAGTGAGTGCGCTGGAATCTCTTGGATCGTCCGATAATGCACTAAGTGGGCGCGAATTAAGGCATGCCTCAATTTGCACTAGTGTTGTCGCCAAGGTCTCGAACGTAAAAATCTGCTTGCCCATTACTCTGCGCAGATGGTGTTTCAGAGATTTGACGCCGGCTTCCCAAATTCCACCTGTGTGTGGTGCACCTGGCACGATGAACTTCCATTGAGTTCCCATTGCTTGAATTTGTTCCAGGGGAAGCTGGTTTCCCCAATGCTCTGCACTTCGTCGCAGTTGTCGGTCTGCACCCACAAACGTTGTGGCATTGTCGCTCCAGAGTATCGCACAGGCACCTCTTCTTCCGATAAAACGATGGAAAGCGGCAAGAAATGCTTCCGACGACTGGTTGCTCACGAGCTCCAGGTGAATTGCTCTCGTCACCATGCACACAAAGACTGCTATGTAGCCCTTCTCGATAATTTTCGATCGACCTGCCCTAGCCTTGATCTGCACTGGTCCGGCGTAGTCCACGCCACTATGCTTGAATGCCCTTGCTCTTTGCACACGGTCCCTTGGTAGACTGCCCATTAGCTGCTCTGCTACAACGTGATTCTGGCGAAAACAGATCACGCACTTCTTGACACTGGACTTCACTGCACGTCTCAACGCTGGCATCCAGAATCGCTGTCGAATATACTGCATGCACAGTTGCACTCCGCCATGCAATGTTCTGTGATGCGCTTCCCTAATGATGTGAGCGCTCAGCTTGCTCTTAGATGGAAGAATGACTGGATGAATGCTAGAATATGGTAGCTCCGCATCTTGTAGTCGGCCTCCTACTCTTATAGTTCCACTGGAATCCACAAACGGGGCTAGTGTTGCGATGCTGCTCGATTTATTTATGGGCCTTCTGCTTTTCAACTGCAGTAGCTCCTCGCTGTATGCCTGTTGCTGTGTGATTTTCACCCAATAGGTCAAGGCTTCCTCTCGCTCAATTGGTGTCACTGCTCCTTTGGACTTCTGCTCGCCGTTCCTCCATGCGAAACGGAATACTAAAGATGTCACTCTCAATACGCTCTGCAAGGTTGATCTGCGCTCCAACAAGCTCGTGTTGTTAATCCTTAGCTCGGTTGTAGTAGGTTGCGTCAGTCTTCCAACAATGACTGGTTTCAAGGCTGCGTTTGCTCCTGCTCTTTGTTTTTTGGTAAGAGGCGGCTGCATACTCGGCCACTCTTGCTCTGGTTGTTTGAGCCAATGTGGGCCTTCCCACCATATGGTTGAATTCTTCAGCTGCTCTGCTGCAATGCCTCTCGATGCTAGGTCCGCTGGGTTGTCGCTCGATGACACATGCTTCCAGGGGTGGCTCCCAGTTAGCTCTTGTATAGCGCTGACTCTATTTGCTTCGAACGTTTTGAGCTCGAAAGGAATTTTGGAAATCCAATAAAGTACCACCATTGAATCGCTCCAGTAGGTCCTTGGCACATTCTGGAATTTCCATGCACTGCTCACTTGCTCGACTAACTTGCACAAAAGATCGGCTGCACACAACTCCAGCCTCGGTATGGAGATGGTCTTCAAAGGCGCTACCCTGGTTTTTGACGCTACCAGGATACAGCTCGTGTTGCCGTTGCTCGATGTTGATCGCAGATAGACGACTGCCGCATACGCTCTGGTGGATGCGTCAGCAAATCCATGGAGTTCTGACGTGCTAGCTCGTTCGGTACCCAACCATCTGGGAACACGTATATGTGTCAGATGTGGTAGCTGCTCACAAAAGGATTCCCAATCAGGAGCCATGGCTGCCGGTATCTGCTCATCCCACTGCACTCCTGAGCGCCATAAATCTTGGATGAAGATTTTGGCACGTATTATGACAGGTGCAAGATATCCATTCGGGTCATATAATCTTGCGATCTCACTGACGACTGCTCGCTTAGTCAATTTTCGACTCTCCTCGTCGGCACGCACCTTGTATTGGATCTCGTCCGTGACCGAATTCCATACTAGGCCAAGTATGGATGCTTCGGAACCCTCGGAAATGGTTAGCTCATTGATACTGCTCTCCGTGCTGCACAGCTCTGATAGGACTCTTTCACTTGATGACATGTACTTGCTGAGCTCAAACCCGCCTGCACGTAGCGATGAGATTATTTCATTGCCCAATGCAATGGCTCCTTCATCATCATCTGCTCCAGACAGCATGTCGTCAACATAGAAGTTTTTAATGATTGCTTCATATGCTAGCGGATACTTGTCTTTGTTGTCCTCTGCACACTGGTTCATAGCTCTAACCGCGTTAAAGCTGCTTGACGTCATGCCGTAGGTGACCACTGTCAGCCAAAACTCTCGAAGTCCTTCGTCTGGATGCTCTCTCCAGAATATCCTCTGCAGATCCCACTGATTTGGATTCACTTGCACTTGCCTGTACATCTTCTGGACATCTGCCGTGATCGCCACTTTGAAGCACCGGAACCTTGTGATGATGGCTGACAGATCGTCCTGAAGTTTTGCTCCTGGGAATTGCAGGTCGTTCAACGATATCCCATTATCGGTTCTGCATGACGCGTCGAATACCACACGAAACTTTTTCGTGACGCAGTGGTGGGGAATATAATAGATCATTCCATCTGCTCTCGGCTCGTTGCTGTCCACAGGTCTCATGTGATCCAGTGCTTGGTACTCACGCATGAAACTAGTGTATTTCTCCCTCAGCTCCTGGTTTGCGCTTAATTTCTTCTCTATCTGTAGAAACCTTTTTAAGGCTACGGCTCTTGAATTTCCCAAGGTCCTCGCTCTCGGATTGATGGGGATGGTGACAACGTATCGTCCAGATGGGTCTCGGTAATGTGTTTCACGGAAATTATCCTCGACCCATTTATCATCTGCAGACATCATTGGCACTCGGCTCAGCTCTTCTATCTCCCAAAATCGTTTGATTTGCTCGCTCAGTAGCCCATCTTGTGATTCTGTTGCGACCAACGCTCGAAATGCACGTTCCTTGTTCAGTCGCAACTGCCCAAAAATGATCCATCCTAGATAGGTATCCTGTGCCGTCAGTCCGCTCTTGTGCCTTTTGACATTTCCTTTGATGACGTCTGCCCATACTTGCGCTCCGAGTAAAAGCTCAACTCTGGCGGGTTTGTCAAACATTGGATCCGCCAGTTGCATATGGCTCAGATCAACAGTTTGACCTTGTGGTACATCTGTCATCGGAAGGCACGAGGATATCTTCTTAATGGTGTACATCTTGCAGCTCATGGAGAAATTCGGATTCACTGCAGATAATATGCTGATTTGGATGACGCCTGTCAGTCTCACGTTCGATTCAGCTCCGATTCCGCTTACTTGCAACTCACACTTGTGCTTGGTGATGCCCATACGTTGGATGCACTGCTCAGTAATCAAGTTGATTTGGCTTCCGCTGTCAAGTAGCGCTCTGGCACGTAGTTCTCGCCCTGCGCCAGCTCTTACCTTGACACATGCTGTTGCCAATAATGCACTGGTTCGCTCATCATTGTTCTGCTCTTCTGCTCTGTTGCGCTGCGTAGCGCTGTCACTCTGTCCTGTTCTAGTGCTGATGCTCTCTGGTGGTGTAACCTGACCTACAATGATTGGAATAGGTAGGCTACGAGTTGACTGCTATGCCTCGGGATCTTCCTTTGAAGTTGACGTGGATGGCCGCTGCTGCTCTGGGGCCGTCGTGATAGCAAAGTTAGTGCTCGCTGTGTGCTGCTCTGCACAGAGAACACTGTTGTGTTTTTTATCGCATTTGCGACATGCTCCTTGTGGACAGTTTTGCGCGAAATGTCCGGATTTTAGGCAATTTGCGCACAGTTTCCACTTTCGCACTTCAGCATTCCTGCCTTGAATGGAAAGCGCCAGGAAATCTGAACAGCGATAAAGCGGATGCGTTGATTTGCACAGAGGGCACTTTAATGCTACCCATGGTTTGCTGGGTCCAGCTGCACTTCTGCTGGTGCGTTCCTTGGGTTTTTCAGCTCTGTTCAGCGTTTGGTCGAAGAATGCTGAATCCATCGCGCTCGCCCTTCGCTCCAGAAATAGAAGGAATTCTTTTAGTGTGGCGATCTTACCCACATCCTCTCTACTCATCTGCCATGAGTGGTTAGTTTCAGGATCCAGCCTCTTCCTCAACATGTTGACTATGATCGGATCCCATGATGTGACGTCTAGTCCTAGCGCGCGCAATGAGCTGAGGTGAACGTTTGCTTCGTTCACCATGTCACGAATACCACGGGCCATGGACGGCCCAGCATCGAGTTTGGGAATGGCATGTAGCGCATTTAGATGCCCATCCACAATATTCTGCTCCTTATCGTACACCTCGTTCAATTTTTTCCAAGCGTCAGCATAGTTGTCCTCAGTGACGCGCCATCTGCCGATCACCCTTGCCGGTGGTCCCTTCAATGCTTGCACTAGCTCGCGCATCTTGGATACATTGGCCATGGTTGTATTGTTGTGAACTTCGGTTACGAATTGGTCGCGAAATTCGCGCCATTTGGTGACATCTCCCTCGAACGTGATAATATTTATTGGCCGCTCCTGCCGCACTTGGATCACGTTGGCTGGTGTTGATGCACCATCAACATTTGCACTGGCAGCATTCCTTCGCTCCAGTAATGTAATGCGCTCTTTCAACGTTGCTGTGGTAGTGTGGAATGCATCCTCTACCCTGCTCAAGTATTTGTCATGGACGGCTAGCTCTGCGTCGTCCGCAGCTTTTTCTGCCAATGACATATGCTCTTCCAGTAACTTGTTGTACGCACTTTCAGCAGCCAGCAATTTTGCATTCAATAACGACTGACCTGCTGCCTCAAATCCTGCTTCACCGCAGAATTTAGCGATGCGCCAAAGCGTTGCGCGATGAACTTCTCTGCGCACTGTATCGCCCATCTTCAGTAATTGCACTTAATAACTGCTCGAATCCCGTAAGACCGTACGCACTTTAAGTAATTCAGGTTGACCCTTCGGAAATCACGAAAATTGCGTATGGAATGAGCACTTTATTGTTCTATAATTTTTATTTGCACTGCACCAGGGTGGGTAGCTTTTCGTACAATGCACAATGTACGCACAGTAGTTTATTTAGTTTATAAACACAATTTTGTTTAATGCACAATTGCCCAGGCACAAGGAATGGCACAAGGAAAGCACAAAATTAATAATCACAATGGCTCGATGAAGCACACATTATATGAACACGGTTAAAGCACAAAATGTTTCAGCACAATAGCTCGCTGATGCACAACAAATTATTTTGGCACAAAAATGTCTTTTTAACACAAAGAATGTACTGCACTGTCACCGATTCTTATCCGGCTCGAAGGACCAAATGTTTAATCATCAAAGAAATTAAAGACGTTCGTTAATAACAAGAAACTATTTATTAGAAAGGATAGTGGACTGTATTATTTAAATAACCACTGACCATGCTCGGTCAGTTTAAAAAAAGGAAAGGCTACCGCACCCAAGGTGGCTAAACAAGAAAAACTTTGAACACAAGAAGTAACAAGCACTGATAATGAGTAAGCACTAAAGCAAAAAAAGACACAGACAGGATAAATCGCTCTCATTTTACGGCTGTGGTGTGTCGGCGCATTGCACGGTCGTCGCTTCGCCCGCTGTAGGTCCCGTTGGGTCGTCTCGTCAACTGCTTGCGAAGTTGTCGGCTGCTCCTCTTTCGGCGTTCCTTCGTTGCGCAGCATTATTACGATGATGTGTTGTTTATTGCTGCTACGATATTGGGTTTTGGGTTTTACCATGCATATTATTGCGGACATCTGGTTGCCCGTTGGTTATCGTTTTGTGGTACCGCTGTCTTTATTACGGTGCGTATTGATGCATGCACTGCTGTTATTATTGTTGTTGTTGGTGTGCACTACCAACATGTGTTGGTCGATCGATTCTGAACAATTGTGGTAGCTTGTGTTAGCGAATAAAAAAGTTGAAAAACAAACAAAAACTTACCAAGAGGTTTTATGAACGTTGGCTCCATTTTCTCTGTCTCGGGCTCTTGTGTATAATAATTCACTAAAACAATAATAATTTGTGTGTTGTTTTCACCTTGTGGTTGGATAAGTACAGGGTGAGGTTGGCGGTGTTTTATTCTCTTTCATTATATGAACGAGATGTGAAAATGAATAGATGGTGCAATATGTCCATTTAGCTTTAGGTCTAGGAAGCTACCTCTACACCATAATCTCTAGAAATAGCGATTGTTAAGCATAATAAATAGTGACCATTGCGGAGCGACTCAATTTTACTTTTACAAGAAGGCAAGAGAAAGAACATCGGAGTCTTGTGACAAATAGTAACCGTTGGAACCGTCTGCAGTAATCTACCCGAAATCAATCGAAAAATTGCTTCTGCCATTTGCTGTTTATGTGGCCTAAGGAGGGATAGAGTAGAAAATGCGTATCGTTATCAATAAAGCAGCTGTCCTGCTTTATGACACAGAAGCACAGAACTTATTAGACCACAAAGGGAAAATAATTTTCTAAATAAGGCGTAAGAGGAGATCATCGTTACGAACAAAGTCTTCTAAAAGATACATATACCAACATCAACTAAAAACGTCGTATCCTTTCTCCACTCAGCCTTTGAAAGTGGCAATGAGATCGACCATAATCCAACTTATTTTAATAGCGCTTTGAGATAATTTTGTTCTTAGAATTCTGTTAGATGCGGTTGGAAATTAAATCAGAAAACTAGGAAACGTTTGCTCAAAAATATCAGCTTATCGCTCACCCTGTACTTGTTTGGTTTGTATTGTTAAACAAATAAAATTTAAACAAAATAACTGCAAAACATCCACGTAGCAACTATGTACATATTTTGCGTTTCTTTTTTTTTAAACACAATAATATACATATAAAAAAGAAGCATGAAATATGCATCTGGCAAATAACAATTAGGAAAATATTCATTTCTACAATATAAAACGGAAATTAAACATCAATCTTGGTGCGCAAGAGGAGAACATTAAATTCCAGAGAAACATCATAAATATCAAAGATGATGGAGAAATAAAAAAAAAAAAAACGAATGGAAAATAATACAACAAACGCAACTTTCAGAGAAATAAATTCAAAAAATAAACAATAGAGAACAACATCAGTTTACCTGTATTTAGTTCACGGACTAGCGAGGACATTGCCGATGAAACTGTATCAGCTGCATAGTACAGGTCATGTGAAGGGTCCTCATCTGGATTCAATTGTTGTTGTTTTTTTTTATGGGATTTGTGTGGTTTTTAGTTTTATAAAGTTGATACGTAATATAAAAATTAAATTATACAAAAATATAATTGTTTGTTGCTTCACTTTTTATTTAATGAAAATAAAAATCAGAACAAAACGTATCGGTTTCTATTTCAGATAAATTTAATTTAAAAAGGAGTAGGCAAGGACTACCCGGGGAGACGGGAAGGGGCACGACAAGTCGACATTTTAATTTGTACACATAGGAATTTATTTCAACGAAAGTAAAACAAATAGAAACACAAATGTTGGGCAGAATTTGATACTTTTTTCCATCAATCAAGTAGTAAATGACTACTTTCAGGTTTGAAAACACTGTGCCACGCAAACCAAAGTTATTATGGAATTGCCTTGGGACAGTAGTAGAAGAACAAAAACGAATGGACTAGGCTTCTGGCAATAAACTTCCTGAAGTATTCTTGACAGTTAAAGGAATTTTATGATGGATTAGTGGTGCAGTTCGAAATCTCCTCGGTGCGACAACACCTTTTGCAGGAACTGGTAGCAATCAGCAGCTCAGGTAGTGATTTACTGCCTATATTGCTATTTTATTATGATTTGTGATGGGCCACTTCATTGACAGATAGACTAGGTACTTTCAATATTTCATAATTCTGGGTTTTCAACACTAACACACGATACGCCGTGCGCTGTCCACACAATCGTGCAATTAATATGTTCAGAAATTGTGTTGTTGTGAAATTGCGCATACAACCGACAGCGTGGATAGCAGAATAAATTAATGTACATTTCCGTTTGTCTGCAAGAGAGACGAAGGACAACATTATGACCGCGCTTTTGGTTAGAAGCACTGGCGACATCATCAAACTCTCGGTGTTATTGTTATGACTGTTTTTTTTTTCCAAAACGACGTCATCCGTATAAATTCAAAGAGCTATCAATGAAATATGCATACAGCAAGGCTCTCATTCACAAACTATCTATTAACAAATATCAAATTCTGCACGTAGAAATCTAAAAGAGAAAAAATCCAATTACACGCACACACAACAGTACACATTTGGTGGGACACTTTCAATTTTGTTAAGAAATAAAAATAAAATAAAAACCTTCATCCTTGTCAATTCATATCTCTCCCTTCCTATTCGTTCCTTACTATCCAGCAACCCCCTCAATCTCATTCACTAGTTTAAGAAAGAACAAGTTAAACTGTGTTCGGTACTCACTTGCAGTGCCATTTGAGTGGAATGCAGCTCGCACCTCATTCAGCTGATTCAGTGTCTGCTGTTCTAACGAATTCGCATTGTGCATCGATTGAGCCTGGCAATTGGGCGGAATCTGGTGATGTTGCTGGGATGCTGCCGACGACCGCAACAGCTGTTGCTGCTGTTGTTGCTGCTGCTGCTGCTGAACGGAATTTTGCTGGTTTCCGGGCATCGGTGGTGATTTACCCGAACGTGGACTAGAGTTTGGTGTCGAACGTGGACTTGCAGTCTGTTGGTTCTTAAGCATTCGCATGAGGCCCTCCAATTGATCCATCAACTGTCGCCTGGAGTCCTGGAGAGCACCCAAGTGCCCCTCCAGTTCACCTTTGCGCTGCCTCAACGCACGCAGTTCGTTTATTAGAGCCGGATTCTCGGGTGTCATTTGTTCGGCTTCTTGCTGTCTGCGCAGGCGTGCAATTTCGCGCATGATTTCTTTATTTTTCGACTCTAGCTGAGCGATCAACTCACGCTGTGCTCGAGAGTTGTCTGTGGTGATGGTGGAGTTCTCAGTCGCCATTCCCGAGGGCTGTAAAATAAAAATAAAAATACATTTCAAGCAAATTCGTACAAGAGGTAAAAGTCTGTGCTAAGTACGGCTCTGTTCTCCTGTGCAAGCCGTGCTGCATATCTAGCAATCAATCTGTGTTCCTCGTCGTTAGCCGACGCTGCTGCTACTCGCGATATCGAAGTCCCACCGGCACTGTCCAAGCTTCTGCCTGTAGCTCGCGAATCCAATGTACTACTCCTATCGTAGCCGTGCAGCATGCTCGGATCGGAGAAGCCATTATGCGACGGCAATGGCGAGGGCGGCACTATATGCGACAAATTTAACGTTTTCTCCGGCTGCTCGGGGAATCGTGGCAACACTTGTGCAGTCTTTTCAGGAACACATCGAAAACTCTTCCTTAACGAATGTCCGATCTGTTTGCTGGGAGACTTGTAGCTCGAGTATTCCTTGACTTCGTGATCGTTTTGGTGATTCAACGATGTCTTGCCATGCCAAAAGCACTCCTGGCACAATTGGTAGGCGTGACACCGCTGACATCGATAACGAAACCCAGTGAAATTTTCTTTATGACAAACAGAACAGATAGTCGGATGGACGATTGTCTCGACCGTGGCCAAGCGATGAAGCAAGGGCAACCAGACGAGGCACGATGGTCCTGGTTCAGACATAAGTATTGCCATAAAATCATTGACGGTGACTTTGTTCTCGGCTGGGAAGATCTCCTCTTCGAGGCCCTCCTTATAGTGGAATGTGGGCGATTCGTATACGGCTGCGGGCAGAGCGAGAACTTCACGCAGGAATTCGCCAAGTTTCCAGGGGACTAGTTGGCCGGCGCCATCGGAGATTTGAGAAAAGATATCTGTAACGCATAAAGTTTTTTAGGAGAATGCAATTCAAATTTATTTCAGGTTATGCTTACATCGTAGTTTGTCGACAAGTTTGCCTGAACACATGGTGGCCAGAGCGACTTTTATGGAGAAGACTCGAATTTTCCCTGAGTTATCACTGCAAATAAAAGTAAAGAATTTATTATATTCTGAAACAATCTTACTGACAAGTTATAGGCTAAAATCTTAAAAACTAGTCTTAACAGCTGATTTACACTTGAAAGTTGTTTTTATGACAAAGACTGATAAAGAAAGCAGACAAAATTTTCACTGATCAGTCGGAGGTGAGAAGTACGAAAATTACCCCACGCAAGCTTGCTTTAATGTGAATTTAAATTTGGCGGCGGAGTGTTTATTTAAACAGTGTCGCTTATGTTGTCTAAACGTCAATCGCGTTTGTGTTTTATTTCCATCACCAAAACGGCTTCTCGCCAATGAAGTGATAATAATTATATTCCACATTCATCATAAAACAGCACGAGCGTTTATCAGCAGTTCCTTCCTAGACGTTTCACCATAAACAGTAATTAGTGCTAACACTATCGCCACAATGTTAAGTGAAATGGCTCCTTCCTGGATCCGACGTTCGTAATTACATATACCAACTCATTATCGATAAAACGAGGGAAAGCAAAATTCTTCATACTCCAAACGAAATCCAATTAAATTTCGTTCAACTTAAGTGATACTTGGGACATCGATGACAGACTTCTATAAAAAAAAAGAAGCAATCCCTCGCCCACTTCCCTTTCATGAGATTTTCTTTATTTTTTAAGAAGTCGATTGAAATAGAACGAAACACATTGTGTGCGTCGTGGAAATTCCAGCGGAAAATGAGATCGTTGGGGGATACGATCGTGAGATGTCAAAGACTGCTACTATAAATAGGAGCAGGCTAATATCTATTGAAATGCCATATGTGACAAAAAAAACTCCGACAACACTTAACAAAGCGGTAATAGAGATAAGGAAGTCTGCAGACACCTTTTCTAACTTAAAGGAAATAAAAAGACGATCTCTAGAGTGACAACCCCTTTGAGTAAGCCATATCGAAGATTGTTACCGGAAATCCATACAACGGCTGGGCCTATGAATCGTGGATATTGTCCAGAATTCAACAAGGTTTTCGTCTGGCTATTTCCTGATTTTTTGTTCGTGACTAAAAGATAAAAAAAAAAATATTTCCAAACACTTTACTTACCTAGTATATGCAGCTAAGAGCCAGTTCAATAAAAGTCCAGCTTTTGAATCGACAGGAACTTGCTGTGCAGTTGGAAGACGCTTATTTAGATTATGGTAGAGCGATGAAACGAGTGTCTCTAGTCGGGCCACACTGACTTCGCTCTGTGGCTCGAGTGTGTTGAGACCATTCTCTCGAAACGCCTCAATCACATTCCATATATCGACTAGATGTAGATTTGTTGATTTTTGTATGTACCGCAGCTTGGAAGCCGTGCGATATGACGCAAACCGTATCGAATCGAATGTCTGTAGTCGCAGATCCTGAAGAATAGCAACTCGCGGTTCTAGTTCCATCATCCTTGCTGCTCAGCTTTGCGATATTATCGTGCAGGATTCTGTAAGAGAAACAAAACGCAAGAAGTCAGTATACCCCAGACAAACCATGAATGCATGTCTAATTGTCAAATAAAACCGGCAAGTAAACCATTACTGGAACGCCACATTAAATGTCAGACATTAATAGACCCATCAAACAAATCTCACATAAACTGCAACGCTAGCCCACCCCAAGAGCGCCTTCTCTAGTTTGTCCTAAATCTCGCCAGCTATATACCAGCCATCAGCAGAGCACATCAAATGTATATAATAATAACATTAATAATAATAACTTTCGGAATTATCCATTATATCTTGAATGGGGGGAGGTCTTTCGCGTGGCAAAAGGGAAAGCACCAATAAAGGAAATTCCTTGCCACAGGGAATGGAAAACAAAGCGACGACGCGACGTAAAGAGGAAAAATAATTTCGACAGTTTTGTTCCGTGAGCACTGGCCATTGGCTAGAGCAATCATAAAAATCGGAATTCCTTAGTTAGCCAGTACATCCTTTCGCAAAGAGTGTCCCGACACTTCCCGCGGCGATGTAGATTCACATTTTTGTGCCACCAATGCGCTCTCATATACGTACCTGCGGGTATATGGAAATATTAAAGGCGATAGATGGTGACCATTATTTTGGGGTTGATATCGAGGCAGGGCAGCCCTTTAGACCATTCTCGTACGATAAAAATATAGAAAATTCACTACAAGATACCGAGAGGTGGTAGCTCTTGCTACGAATAGAAAATAAACTTGCTCATGAGAGTTAACTCGGTCATGCCCGTGGGGGTGAGCAAGGGCTATTTCGCAAGTGGATATCAACTGAACGTAATGCTTGTGGTTTCTCAAATTACAGATCATTTGCATATAGACTCACGTCCTCTTACAGTCGGTCAAACTGGGTTAATGATTATGTCGGCAAACTATGAAACGAAGTGTGATTTTCGTTATAAGTGCGAAATTATGATGGATATAAATTGAAGAGAAACGTTTTTATTTTATGGCATTCCCCTGTTAGAGGGTGGGTCTGTACGTCCCGCCAACAACTACTTAACGACTACCATGGATCAACAATAAGTGTTGTTGCACAAAGACTTCCAGCTTGCAGGAAATTGTACAAGACCTGCGACTTAGATATAATTCACGTGCGTTGGTTATTCTTTCTCCAAAGCCTAATTACAGCCTCTAGCAAAAATCTTCTTCCATGTCCATGCAAGACATGCATTGAAACAGCAGAGGAAGTAGCGGAGGCAGTGCACAAGCTGTCTAGACTCATTACAGTCTGAGAGCTAATAAACGTCTTCCAAACCTCATCGTTAAAAGTGAAATTCGAAAAAGTTTTTGGTAATCGAAGAATCTTGATTTCTGTGTTCAATCAAGATCTGGCAGAGTAGTGGAGTAGGGACATTTCGAAGGCACGTCAAACCTGTAAATGTAGATGTAGAGAAAGATATATTGTTATTACTAACTATTTATTATTATTTATTTAAATAAATTCTGTGATAGTACATAGTTTTGTATATTATACTAGCTGTACCCGCCCGGCTTCGCACGTGCAAAATGTGGTTTCAGAACAATTGATTGAAAAAAAAATTTCAGAAAGAGCCTTCTGCAAAAGTGAGGGACTTGAACCAGTACTAAAAAACCTCCCGTAGACAGGGCCCACTCTGCCTTTATCTTCATGGCATTGCACATGCTCGTCGGACTATTCGGCAATAATTTAATATTCTTTGGACAATGAAAATAATTTTATAACATTTAGCTCACTTTTTTTTTTATTAATGTACCGCTTCTTTGTATACCATATTAGCGGTTTCTATCGACTAAGATAGTGACATTTGCTGCATTACTTACCCTGGAGCACGCTACATATAAGATATAACTGCCCGTGACTGAAGCAATTCTTAATTAATTCAACTCCCGCTTTTCTTAAAGTTTGACCCTCTAACTTATTGATTGTCATGGCAGTTAAAATTAACGCCTCAATAACGTTTTTCTGCAACGAAATCACTCTCAATCTGGTTCCATTACAAAGCTTAGGGGATTCAAATTGCGAAGCAGCATAATGGGAATTCCAACTTTTAATTCCAGGCCATGGACTGTAATTCTATTTAAAAACTCGACCGGGTAATTTACTGCCTCATCTTGATTGCAAATAGCATTTATAAACAGGTACGACGTGTGTCATCAGGAGTTTTCCTTGATGTAATAATACCACGATCTGTTATCACTGATACCTTTACCTATTTGACACTTCTTTTATGTTTTTTTTTGTTATTAACACACCAAACAGCATACTGCCTCTGTCGGTCTCCCTCTCCGTCACATGAGTAAAATGAGGTTAAAAGAGATGTCAAAATATTGCGCGGTTAGTATGTTTGATTTGGGAATGAAGTGCATATCTACTCATGCAGATGAAAATCGTAGAAATGTTAAGGTTTCAAATTGGAAAATTGTATGTAGGCGAATAATTAAAATAACGTTTACTGTCATGAACAAATGGTTTTTGTCCCATCTGTATGACGTTTAATAATTTAGCGAGCATTTATCTTTGGTGTGGAGAAATAAAGTGGAGACTAGGGACGCTAAAATTTAGCGCGAGGAGGATACTAGGCTTAAAAGTAAAATTTGTATTATTCGGAAAGAAAATCACATTAAATTAGGCTTCAGTATAAAAATCGCAGTTTGCTAACATTATAATCACTATTTTTGGTACTGGAAATTGTTGCTAAAGGCAAATCTCATTTTTATGTACATTTAGTGCGTTCACATTCACGGTGATATGTAGTTTGAATGTTTTCTTGTCAGATTGTTGATATTCCCACAATTTTGATGTTTTACGCATGGAAATTTTACCAAAAATTGAAATTCCCACAAAAAGGTAGAGATGCCACAATGTAGGAACACTGCTGAGTGTCAGTATTTTTTTGCACGTATTCATTGACAGTAAAATAGCGAGCGGTGGGAGGGGCTTATATTGAAAAAAAAAATCTGCGGGGTAAATCGGGTAGGAAAGCTGTCAGTCTATTTAATATTTAGTTTATAGCCTTATTATTCTTCATATTTCGCAGGGCAATTTCTAACTCGGCCATACCTATAGGTAGATCCAGTTCGAGATATTCGGGAGTGCATACTGGTATTCCATTGAATTGGATACCGGACCTAAAAGTTTGGACCTACGCCGACCGCTGATAATGCTTTTTGTTTGCAGTGACCTGACTGACGAACCCTAGACCGAAAAACCTTTTGAGTCCGCTCCGGGGCCCGCCACTCTTGGCAACGTCTCGTGTTGTGCCAGTCTCTTCGAGGCGAGCGGCTAAACGTCGCAGTGTTTCACCAGTAGGCGTTGGACGGCTAGCAAATCTGCGACGAAATTCACGTTGTGCCAAAGTCACCGACCGATTATTGCTCAAATAAATAGTCAGCAATATTCGGCGTTCTGGAGCAGTGTAGCGCAACATTGTTTATTAACGTGTATTTCGCATGTGTTTACTACACAAATGTCAAAACAGAACTGACATTAGGGGCCAATCGCAAAATTTATAGCATTTTCTGATAGGATAAAATACAATATAAAATACAATGTTTGTATGTTTGTTCTCTATAGACTCTAGCCCTATCCAACCGATTTGGCCCAAACCGGTTTCATTTGAAAGGTTATAGTCCAAATTAGGTTTTCGGCTATATATATTTCAAGTGGGCATGGCCCCTCCCAACATAAATTGAATCACATCATATATCTTGACTATTGTGATAGCAAGAGTTTTGAAACATTGCAGTATCCCATATGTTACTGATTTGAATAATCAGGAAAAAAATGGGCGGGATCGGACCAGTGGGAGTGGCAGCTCCCATACAAAGTAAATATTTAATATCATATATCTACAGTACTATAATAGCCATAGTCTTAGAAATTTGTGCACGTTGATTATTTGTTAATGTGAATAGTCATGGGAAAAATGGGCGTGATCGGACCAGTGGGCGTGGCAGCTCCCATACAAACTGAATATTTAGCTCATATACAAAATTAATATTAATATTAAAAATCTAGGGTCCTATATTAGCTATATAGCCTTCAAATTTTGTACGAGTCCATCAATTACAAATATTAGTAGTCCAACTGAAAATGGGCGGAATGGAATAAATGGGCGTGGTAAAGCAAAAAAACAAATAAGCATTAAAATAAATTATCACATTCAAAACTTTTTGCAAGGTTATTTAATAACAAACTGTTAACTATCCAAAAGAGTTTCTTAACTCTCTGGAACCGTCTGGAATGCCACCACACATCTTAACTTTAAAAGTTGGTTCACCAGTGATGCTCATTCGCAACTTAGATCCACCGAAATTGTGCAACGGAACAAGACTTGCTGTTAAAAAACTATCTCCAAATTTAATCGAAGCCACAATCATCAGCTGCAAATGTAAAGGAGAAGAAATGCTGATACCACGAATTCCAATGATTTCAACCGATTTACCCTTCGATTTCAAGCGATTACAGTTTCCAGTGCGTCTTGCTTTCGCCATAACCATCAATAAGGCTCAAGGCCAATCGCTAAGTGTTGCTGGTTTGAACTTAGAAAATTCCTGTTTTTCGCACGGCCAATTATATGTTGCTTGCTCTAGAGTTGGAAGGCCAAAAAATCTTTATATTTACACACCTACCGAAAAAACTCAAAATATTGTTTATCCGCTAGCATTAAGATAAAGAAGTTAATAAATAAACAAAATTTTCTTTCTTTGCAAACACACTTATTTCATTTTATTAGCGTAGTAGCACACGCAGGGTATCCGCTAGTAGATTCAAATAAGAGAAAGATTTCTTCCTCTGCCGTATGCATTCCCAGTCGTACCATATTACTAACTATACAGCTTTTTTTAGACCAGTTTCACCTCTCACATCAACTTAGTTAATTATAACTCATGCCCACACGGATCACCACTGCCAGTGTTACACAACCTTCCACCTTAAATCAATGAACCCGTTACTGTACATTAAAAATGCATTAAAACCCCATAAAACGGATGCCGCCCTCTCTGTATTATCGTTGAAAATATACGCCAAAGGTAAAAACTATGAATAAATTGTCTAATCGTTCACAGTGAAGTATAACAAAGCAGCTTGAACGACGACGAACAAATTAATTTGCACTGCCATCCCTAATTCATCCGAGAAGAGCCAGCAAAACCTTCTTCAAACCTCGTAAGCACTTGCATTAGCATCCTCTTGCAATGGGAAAACCCATTGCATAGGAGGAAATTTCACCAAAAATTATTTTTTTCCAACGAATTTCTTTCACCCCTCGAGCCGAGTGAGATCACCCTCTGCCAACACAAAAAAAAAAAAAGACAGGACTCTACGATATGAAATATTCAACCGAAAATACGAGCAGAACAACTATACCAACTGAAATGGCTGACTATGATGATAACGGTGTGGTGGCACACTTTATCCCCAAGTGCAGCTTTTGAAGAGCATGCACCAACACTACACTATCCACCCTCGAGAAGCAAAGTGCCAGCGAATTAGGTTTCATAAATATTTGCGAGAAGATGAAAAGGAAAACCCATTGGAGCCTCCTTCGCTGAAGCACACCCATCCACCCAACACTCGATAGTGGACCTGGTTTACATTCCCTGTCATATGGTATACAGATTGTAGTTGCCGCACCAACATCAGCATTCTCTCTCGCCGATGCATGCAGAGAGGCCCCATATATGTGGGTAACCGAACTATGGAGTGTTGAACGTATTGCTGTTGCTGATGCAGATATTTTCATGAGGCAAATGAAGAAACAAAAATCAATCCCAGGATATGGCCTGCATAAAAGTGCATTTTTGTTCACTACCCCTTCCTCGTTTTATGTGTATCATATGTGTCATCTTTTCATCATCATCGTAGTGAAAAAAAAAAAAAACAAAAATAAGTGTACATCCTTAAAGGGTGGCGATTCCTTTTGAATACACGGCAACTGAGCACAGCACGTTGGAAATAAAATGAAGAAATTAAGATGACGGAAATGGAAAGAAAATTCCAATATTGAGAGCATATACTCGAGTGGTTATCTTTACGGCGGCAAACTGCTTTACCTGATGTCTGTCTGGCTGGATATGCCCTCAGGATATGCGACAGAAAGCATTTCTGTTTATTTTTTTATTTTTAAATTTCATTTTCGGACCGAATTGCATGGGTTCGTAAATGTGTCTGGGAGTTGAGAGAAGCAGCCACCAGGACCACGTTATGTTTGGTTAATGAACTGCAGATGGCATTGTAAATTATGTTAAGGAAATAGTTTCCGCAGGGTGCCATTTAGTTTTGTGAAAAGAAGCGCTCGGCGCATTCCATTGAAGTTATTTTAATATAATATGCTTAGGAAGTCTGGGCAAATTGTATCAGTGCAGGAGTGGAGGTGGAGGCGGTGGAGGAAGGTTGTTGACTGTATAAATGGTTGTCAGTTGAACCATCAGAGGAAAAAGGGGTAACCGGCAATAACGTCACCGCTGCCCTATGACATCCGCCTGCAAACTGCCAGCAGGTGTCTGAAGCAATAAGTTATCCCTATCAAAATGAAAGTGGGCTGTCTGCTTCCTACTTTGCTTTACCGGATGAAGTTCACAAGAACTCAATTGAGTGCAATAAGACATTTATGTAATATCAAATGGATTAGAAAATATCTTTCCTGGTAGCCCCATACAAAAGAGAGAGAGAGATGGAGTTCCTACTTTTTTATAAAGGGTTTTTCAATAAGAGCGCTACAAAAGTTTTTTTTTAAATAAAACAAAAACGGTTTTGGATATCAATGAAATTCTTTATTCCTGTGAAAGTACGTTCGATGCCATTATGTATGGAACTCGATTTCTTTTGCATGGCCACCACGGGCACGCTTGCAGCAGTCCAGACGCTGAACCCAATTTTCGACGGTTTTCAAGCATAAATCGGCCGATACTGCTGCAATTTCACGTTCGATATTCGTACGAAGTTCATCAATCCTCGCTGGCTTTTTGGCATAGACCATCGACTTGACGTAGCCCCACAGGAAATAGTCTAACGGCATCAAATCGCACGACCGAGGCGGCCAAGCGACTGGACCATTTCGTGAGATAACACGTTCTCCAAACTTGGTTTCCAATAAATTGCTTGTGACATTCGCTGTGTGGCTTGTGGCGCCGTCCGGTTAGAACCACATGTCCTCCAAGCCCATATCATCCAATTGGGGCCAAAAATATTCGGTTATCATTGAACGGTAGCGATTCCCATTCACAGTAACGTGCCGGTCTTGATCATCACGGAAGAAGTACGGCCCAATGACGCCGCCGGCCCATAAACCACACCAAACCGTAATTTTTTCAGGATACAATGATGACTCATGGAGTACGTGTGGATTGCTGCCTGACCAATAGCGCATATTTTGTTTATTGACGAAGCCATTCAGCCAGAAATGAGCCTCATCACAGAAGATGATTTTTCGATGAAAATCCGAATCATTTTCAAGTTGTTGCTCAGCCCAATTCACGAACATACGACGCTTCTGGTGGTCAAGCGGCTTCAGTTCTTGCGTCAATTTAATCTTGTACGGATGTAGGCCAAAATTCGCCACAACGACGTCACAGAGATGCCCAACGCATGAGAACGACGTGTGAGAGACACATTTGGGCTTTCTTCAACTGAAGCCTCAGCGGCAGCAATATTCTCGACACTTCGGGCACTTCTTTGTCTCACTGGCACGGGAACATTTCGTACTGTGCCTGTGGATTCAAATTTTTCCATTAGACGCTCAGTTGTTGATCTGCTAGGACGATTATGACACCCATAAATTGGATGTAGCGCTGTTAACGTTGAGGCCACTGACTCCGAATTTCGGTAGTAAATTTTAAAAATTTCGACTCGTTGGCTCGTATATCTTTGCATCATGAAATGGCAAACCTTACTGAAGAGAAATGTCAAAAGAGCGGCAAGAAATTCGGCGTCGTTTGCTGTCCCTGTCGCTCTACTTTTGCAGCGTCCCTGTTGAAAAACCCTTTATAAGTTCAAAATCAGACACACGCACCCATTATCCGGCTGTCAAACATTATGTAAAATCAATTCAAGCCAGGTACCCGCATCACTTTCTGAAATGTCCTCCTAGAATTTTTCTCATTTCTGTTTCAACGAGAAACAACAACGTGCTGAAACTTCTCCCATCCTCATCCTCAGTTGCTCGGCAAATTCCATTAGAGGTTTATGCGATTAAGTTGGATTGAAACACCCGATCCCAGTCTCCTAAGCCCGTTTCTCTGAGTGGTAGTTATCCTTTACACATTCAGTGGGCTAGAACAAAAATGTCATTATATTCATAACGCATCATGGAAATAGGACACCCACAGCATTGGACAACCGCCGCCTCCTCAGTGAATAACTTGGTAGTTTGTCTTTAAAAATTCCTCCACGATTCGGAATGAAAGTTTTCATTTTAATTTCATCCTTGTCGTCGTCGTCGTCATCGTCGCCGATGCTGGATGGAAAAACTTTCAACAAATTACCAAACGACCCAATTGCTGAGGGGCCCTCATTGTTGTCATCATTCGAATTCGTTTGGTAGCAAACTGTCGTGCTGTATACTCTCGTGTCGGTAATTTTTCCTTTGAATCACATTAAATTGCATGGTGTAAGGACACACGAGAGTCCTATTTCACACTGTCTGACTATGGACAGTGATCTGGAGCACTTGTTATGTGTAAAGCGAATTAGTTAGGCCATATTGTCTTGACGTCATTATGAATATGGACATCAAGGACTTTCACAAGCTCTGACCCCTTTTTCTATGCAATTATCCTACAAACAAATGAAGCAAAGAACCTCTTCCGTTGTATTGTGTTGCTATAAATAAATGTTAATTAAATAGTGATGACGCCAGAAAGGTCAGATGTAAACATCACACCATCACGACTGTGAGTCTATCATTTGTCTTTCAACGGTTGGCAGTGGGCTGTCGGAGAGCAGGAGTGAAATCGATAAATTCGCGACAAAGATAAATGTGTGAAAAATGGAGCGGGGGAAAGGATAATAGAAGCGACTTAAATGAGGATTTTTTTTCCCTCGATTTTGCTTTGTTCTTTGAATATGTTTTTGCATTTTAATTATGGCGGAAAGCAGAAAAAGGTAAATTAATTGAATTGTGGTGCGATTCCAGTGGGGATTCAGATTTACGTAAGCAGCAGAAAGGATGGGATGGCATTTGCATCGATGATAAGATTATGAGAAGAATTTGCAAGCACTAGTTAATTATAGTCAGTGGACGCTGTACCATGAACGTGACGTTTAATGCAATGAGTTCGAGACAGTCTGGCACAACAGGTCGTTGTCATTGATCTGAAATGACAGATTTCAAAAATGCTTCTAAACATGATATGCCGCAGGTGTCAGTTTGAACCTCCAGAAAAAAATTCAAGAGTGGAACTGTCCTGGGGAATTCTAATCCGATAGTAAAAAAAATCTCATACAAATGAATAGTTAATAATCCCAAAGCTGCATTAAATGTGACATAAGGCACATTTGAAGGCGACATGACTTTAACGGGAGTATACAGCCAAAGTGTAGGGTTTTTCGAAGCAGGTTCGTCGACATTCTCTATTCACCTAGGTCAGTACAGGAACCCCACAAGGCGGTGTCCTATCTCCCCTTCTCTGGAATTTGGTGATGAATGAATTGCTGATATGCATGGAAGCGGGGGTTACAATGTGATTGCTTATGCGGACGAAGTTGCTATTGCTGTGTCAGGAGAGTACATTAACACTTTAAAAGAACTCCTACAACACGCTCTTAATAAGCTAACAAATTGGGCAAACAAATGTGGGCAGGGAGTAAACCCTCACAAAAATGAACTTGTCCTCTTCTCTAGGAAATACAAAATTCCACTCGTTGACCCTCCATCTATAAATGGCTTGAAATTCTCTAAGTAAGCTAAGTATTTGGGTCTCATTTTTGACAGGAAGATAACCTGGAAACCTAACACCCAAGAAAGAGTTAAAAAAGCCACTGTGGCACTTTTCTTTTGCAAAAAAGCCACTGTGGAACTTTTCTCTTGCGAAAAAAGCCATAGGAAACAAACAGCCTCGTATCGCTAACTGGCTATGCGTCTCTGTCATAAGACCGATACTCAAGTACGGTGTGGCTGTCTGGTGGACTGCTTTGGACAAAGCGATTTAACGCGATAAGTTAAGCAAAGTCCAAAGAACAGCTTGCTTGTGCATCGGCGGGGTTCTTCGTACTACCCGCTCCGCTGCACTTGACTTGCCTGTTTCATCTAGAACCCACATATTCAGCAGGCAAACGGCAGCTTCTGCAGCCGTACGGCTCAAAGCTACTTCACAATGGACCAGTAAAACAACTGGCCATGCTGCTATCTTGAACAACTTTAAGAAGCTTCCAGGAAACATTGATTACACTACACCAGAACTACAATTTGATAGACACTTCCAGGTCTCCATTCCTAGTGGATCATTCTGGGAGGAGGAAGCTTCGATGAGTCGATCCATATTTTTACAGATGGGTCGAAAACTGTGGACGATGTTGGTGGCGGTGTCTTCTCCGACAGACTAAATCTTAGTCTCTCCTTCCGTCTTCCTGATCACTGTAGCGTTTTTCAGGCGGAAAAGTCGTATCTTGGCTGAAAGAAAACGTGATATCAAATCAAGGACAGTCAGCTATAAAGACAAGACAGACGGCTATAAAGTGCCTGGAATCGGTCTCTACAAATTCAATAACAGCCCAAGACTGTCGATCGTCTCTCAGAGAGGTGGCGGAGCAGTTCAATATTCACCTCTGTTGGTTGCCGGGGCATAGGGACATCACAGGTAACTGTAAGGCTGATGAACTCGCCAAACGCGGAACAACACTACCTACGTTTCCAGATAAGGATTCATTAGGTATCCCAATCGCTACTTGTAAACTCACAATAAAGCTGGATGCTATCGAAAGAACAAACCTTAGATGGACAACCGGTTCGACATGCCGAGCGACAAAACAGATCTCGCCAAAGCTGGATCTAAAACGTTCTAGGCCTCGATTGGAAACACATCAGTGCTACAATAGGTGTCATCACAGGACACTGTCTTATAGGCAGGCATGCAAAAAGGCTTTGCGTATTATGTAATGAGTTTTGCAGAAGCTGTTTTGACGAGGAAGAGGAAGAAACCATTCTTCATCTCCTATGCACTTGTCCGGCTCTCTCACAAAGACGAAAAATCCAGTTGTACTACAGCGATCTTAACGATCTAAAAAACGCGGACATTCGTAACCTCTTACGCTTTATCAGGAGCTCCAACTGGTTCAACGAGTAGGAAGAATTATATAAGAGCCCAAACGCAAAATAGTTGGCCTAGTATTGTATTTTTTATCACATACATTTTCAAATGCGTTATTATTATGCATAATTAATAAAAAGTTGCTTATTTTTTTCTTAATATTATCCATGAACATGTGTTCTTTACAAAGCAATCAATAAGTTAAAACAGTTAATGTTTGTTGCCATAAATTTCAACTGTTAACCCATTTTTTTCTTTGGAAAATAGTTGGCCTAAGCTGGATAATGTCTTTCTCTCTTGACATTAACCGTTTATTGTTGCTATATTTAAATGCGGATGTCTCAAGTCAGGCATTCACTGATTGCAGTCGCAATCAGAGTTCACTATGGCGCGTGGCAAGTGTTTATCGAAAGACATACGTAATTTAATAATAAAAGTAAAGTAAAAATAAAAAAAATTGAAATTTCGAGGTCTTCAGTTCGAAACATTATTAATTTATTCAAGAAGACTGGAAATGTGAACCCACTGAAGAAAACTGGAAGACCATCAATTGCTATCGATCGTAACAGAAGGGCTTTAAGAAAAATTCTCAAGAAAGATCGTCGTGCTACAACGGCAAATATCACCTTAGAGTGGAAAAATCTGATTAAAAAGCAAGTTTCAAGAGACACCTGCATTCGAGAAATGAAGAAAATGGGATACAAATTTTATACAGTAATTTTTAACCAAATTCTTTTTGTTTTATTAACTTAGAGAATTGTTTCTTCTAAAAAACCGTCACTTAGGCAAAAGAAAAACCACTTATAACTCCTTTGCAAAAAAAAAGAAGCGCTTAAGGTGGACTCGTGATCATCAAAACTGGACTGGAGGAGTGTAATATGGAGCGATGAGTCTCGATTCGAACTTTGTGTTGGAGACTCACGATCAAGAGTTTTAAGAACGCCAGCTGAAGCATTTCACCCCAGACTGCTTTAGACGAAAAACTAAATCTACCGCTTCAGTAATGGTGTGGGGATGTATGTCAGCTCAAGGAGTAGGTGACCTTCGCTTCATCGATGGTACTGTGATTGCCAGTAGGTATCAAGACATCCTAGACATCCACCAACTTTTACCTCCGATACCGAGGCTGCAAACAGAAGATGGCAGTTTTACATTTCAGCAAGATGGCGCATCATGTCATACAGCCAAGCAAAATATGAGCTGGCTTCGAGAACACACCATTCCAGTTCTAACGTGGCCTCCAAATAGCCCGGACTTGTCTCCAATTGAGACTTTGTGGGGAAAAATGAAAAAAGAATTACGAACAAATCCGGCTAAAAACTTGAATGAATTGAAGGAAAAGATCCAAGAAGTTGGGAATGGCATAACTCCTGAATACCGCTTTAATTTAGTAGAAACTCTTCCAAGTCGAATGACAGCCGTTATTAAAAACAAAGGTGACGTCACTAAGTGGTAAAAGACAGTTATTTTTGTATTAGGCCAACTTTTTTGCGTCGATAAAAGAGTGGGTCAACTATTTTGCGTTACAATAATTTCGTTTATTTAATCATTAAATGAACTGTTATTATTTTATGAAGAACTATTTTTTAATGTATATGTGTAACACTTTTACAATATCGAAATAAATTTTGAGTTTGTTTGTTTACTTTGGAGTGCCAATCTTTTTTTCGAATTTCATAAGACAGAAAGTAAACGGGCCAACTATTTTGCGTTTGGGTCGTACATAGATTCATGTGATATCACAAGGGACCTTTTTATGGTCTAAGTGTGTCGGCTGCCCACGAAGTCAATTCGAGCCGGTCAGTTTGGAGGGGGAGCAACTGAACTCAACTTGATCGGTAATGTGAATAAAACAAGCTTCATTTTCGATGAATGGATATTGAAATGCCCAGATGTAGACTCTAAGTAGCTCATTGCATCTAAACACTCAAAAATGTAATTTGCAATTAAATTGGCGACGCTCCTTCAGACCTTAATATAGATAAACTGTTTGGGTGTTTTCCACAAGTACACGCTATGGAGCCACCCTTAGTACAATACAAGGGAAAAAGAAAGCAAACCCGACAGCGATATGTGTAAACCTCTGTGTTTATTGTATGTTTCGAATTTCCGCAGCAGTTCAAACAAAATAACCTCAAAAAATAACCTTCCATTCCGCTCAGTAAATTAGTCAGGAAATTTCGTCCCCTGTGGCGAATACTTCAAACTTTCCAAGGCTGCGTAATATTCGACTTTGCTGACAATAGATAAATTAGAAAATAAGGCTAGATAATTGCCATAGCGTTTAAATTTTAATGCGTGAAAGGACGTACTCATTACGGGAAAAATTACACAGATTTCGTAAAAGAACGCAGGTACATTTTCTGCGCACATTTACGGAGCATTACAGCGATTATCATTGGAAACACGTTTCCTGCGTTTATTGCAGTAATCGTTTTCCCTCAACAACATAGTTTTACATGCAGTAGTAGCACAATTTAATCAAGTATCCATTCACTCTAGAGCTGATGACATAATTACGAGTGAAAAACGAACCTATTTCCAAGTTTCCCACTCCAAATAATAGCTACAGTAATGCAATGCGAGTTCATTCTAGTCAGGATCTCCCTTAAAACTAAAACAATTTGAAAACTTTTTTATAAATGCGTTGGTAGAATACAAAACAATTGTGTGTTGTTATCTTACACATTCAATACTTTTCCATCGCATTAACCCTCCTCAATCGAGAGCACACATCTCGCCCATTTTACAAAACTCTCCCAGTGTTTAGTACAATCTACGACGGAGAGCACTATTACATATAATACGCCCCTAAATCCCTCGCTTTATTACTAGCAGTCCCGTTCAAAAGTTAACTAACTACGGTCGGTGCCAATAATCATAACGATTTCCATATATGCGAGGCATTCGGAAACCCCTTTCTGACTTTCTCTGCGCGTTGAGTTGATGGTCGCTTGAAAATAAGAATGCGACGACGACGACGATGAACGCACGCCATTGAGCGGTGATAAGAAGCGTATACGAGTATTCCCATCTATTTGCCACAAACAATAATGCGAATTCGAGCGTCGCTTGCCGTAATCTGGGCCAGTGAAACGACAATGACTGACATTTGTCACCATCCCAAAATTGGATGTACTCTACTCATACGTACAGTTGTTGTGTTCTGAGTTATTCAGACCAGCAATCGAAAGTTTCGATTGAAACTGAATTTGAATGCAATAAAGCAGTGCGATAACAGAATAACAATACAAAGGGGGATAGGGGCGGGATGTATTGTTCTAGATTAGATTTGGTTCTCTCGTTTTGATTTATTGCTTGAAATGTTTATTTAAATTAGTTTTGCTACTTCAGTATAGACCTTGTGCATGTACGAATAAGTAAATCGCAATCGATAAGTCGATTTGTGTCAAATGAATTTTCGATTACTGTATTATGAATGCAGAAGTAGCTATTCGAGGTTATCTTGCTTTTTGGAGATATATGGCGATGGATTTAATTGCGGAGGAGTTAAACATGCACTACTCAATCAGGCGGTGTTTGGCAATCCCACAGTAAAGTTTATACAATGGCTTATGACTTATGACAGAACACTTGGTCAAACAAGTACAACTCATAACCCTAAAACCAAGATCACTGTCGCCTAACCTAACCTCACCCATTAAGAATCAAATATTGTTATAAAATCACTACCAACAGTTAAAAAAAAAAAAAATTAAGTAAGTACCACAAAATATCTGGGTTTACATATTGTAGATCTTCGAGTTCATGTCTTTGTTGTTAACCTCTGTTAAAAGTCTTGACTGCTAGTGCGGCGAAGCGTGAAGGCGAACCACTGAACTTGAATAGCTTAAGGACGTGGTCAGACAATAAAAAGAAAGATCTCACTTCCAGGCATCTGCTGACACTTTCCTGTGATAAAATTTAACACTGCCAATGTATGTGTCTGTTTTTTTTTTCATCAATTCAAAGTAAGACATTCTGCTATTATTCATTCCGAGTTCCTTATACATTACTTCCTCTTCAAAGAACAGCCCTTTTCTGCAATCACTGTCAAGTTATCCTTTGTTAGGGAAAATAATAATAAAAAAAAAACACTTCTTCGTCTCGCCGTCGACCATTTTTCATTTTTGATTTGCGTAGTTTTCTGCTCATTTAAAGTGAAGTGAAGTAAAATTTAAAACAAAATATCCCAGAGACCAATTCATATTTCACCCTCCGCACCAGGAAGCAAGGAGATTATTTTCCTATTTGCTTCGCAGGCAAAATTAAAAAAAAAAAAAAAAAAAAAAAAAACAGAACTGACAAAGAAAACGCATTTCCCCTAAATCCCTTCTCAAGTGGTGTGCATTTGCTTAAGAAAATTTGAATGAATCGGTCAGCTGATGAATATCCTTTCCTGGTAAAAAAAAATAAATAAATTTGATTACTTGGATGAAGCACTTTTCTTTTTGCTACCACTTTTGTCAGCAGTTAATCAGCAGTACTCGATCCAATCCACTGGCAAACATTGTTTGTGGCACTACTTGACCGTAATCAGCTTAAGAAATAAGTGGATCTGGTGGTAAGACTTACACCACTTGAAGGTCAACAAAATTTGCCCTGTCCCATTCGTTACTAGAAACACTTTAAAATTATTGAAAACCTACACTGCGCCAGCCAACAGGCAGAATATTCAAAAACACTTTCAATTACCAACAAGACAAAGTTTTCTTTGCTAAGTGCATTTGAAAAGTATCTTTCATCCGACACACAGTTTATGTGAGGCTTCCGCAACAAGGCTACATCCGCAGAATTAAATCTACTCTCTGCGATGAAGGAAGACATCAGCCGCTAGCTCCCCAACTCCTGGCGCCTGTCAATTAAATGACCCAGTTCCCGATGCATTGTCAACTTTTTTAATTAATTTTGAAAGCAACGCTCACTCGGGCACCTTGTTTGAAATCCTTCAGAAGACATATCCAAATTGGAAATGATGCCTGCAGGGCTGTATGCTCTTTGCGAGTAATCTGTCTCCAGTGTCGCTGTGAGATCACTGTCTGGTGTGGATCCAAACGCGGACCATGACGACTGAATAATATGTTCCTATTAACCGGTATGTAGGTAACGGAAAAATAGAACCACACAACAACTTTCGTATTTTTGCGCATTTGGTTTGGTCTCAAACCTTTTTTTTCCCCTTGTGGCAGAAAAATATCGTGGCGTTAACATTTAACCACTTGCAATCCTTTGAATCCCTTTGCTTTGAGGAATTCCGTCTGTTAGATGAAAATGCGGTGGAAATAAGAGAGCGGACTACGTGTGAAAGCATTGCTGGCACTTGTGTCGTTGTGTCGCTGTGTCGTCAATCGTCATCTACGTCTTCGGTGTCGCATTTCAGCTTTTGAAGCGTGAGGAGTGAACTGAAAGAATTTGCCAAGGAGAAATTCTTTTGCTGCGGAATTTTCCCTGTATATGCTTCGACGTCAAGTAATGAAATTAGACTTGTGGAAGAGTTGCTCCTTTTTTTTAAATGGAAATATGTACTAGGAAAAGGAAAGTGGAACGCGCCAAACAATGGCTGAATGGCAGAGAACTTAGGTCGACACCGTTCAGTTTTGCCTTAAAAGTTCGGTGGAAGGCCCTATGCCAGAGAATGCCATAAGGTGGCGGAATATTAATTATTGGATTCAAAGGGAGCCTCCATTATGGTAATTTGAGTGAGGATGTATTTCTTGTTTAAGAACAGATTTAGCAACCTATACGAGGTGGGTCTAGAGATGTTTACTAACAATCCATAAGGCGGCCGAAAAGTTATTGGTATACAGCAACCATATGTATGCAAGACCTGATCTAAAATTCAATAGGATTTCCTGAACATTAAGAAAAATTGCTTAGGAACTAGTGGAAGAATCTGTGAAAATAAGATTTCCTTCAAAATCGATATGGTTAGCTGTAAACATTCATTCAACCATAAAATTCAAGAAATATTCGATTGTTCGTTTGTCTATACCATAAAATTACGTGATGCAAGTCAAAAATATTGCTTTAACAAGGACGAAGACGAGCGAATTCCTTAGTGAATTCGCAAGGCTGTATATCAATAAATTTGTATAAATATTTCTAGACCGTAAAACTAGGAAGAATTCTACTCTGAATAGCAATCACAAAACTGCAATAAAATCGAACAACAACGAAAATAGTTTCCTAACAAACTTACAAACTTAACGATGACACCATTACAGTCGAATTTTCAATCGATAATAATTTGCATTTGGCACACACAATCAAAATGAATGCGAAGCTGAATAAATTTGCTGAGATTTTTCGAAAAATCGAAACGATTTGACAGAAGCACTTGTACCTTATGAACTCGAAACATCACGAAAACAAATCACAACCTCGGAAACCCAATTAAAATTGTTCGTCTCGCTTGAATTGAATTTTTTTCATGACGAAGCAAGGCGTCTAAATTTGAATGTCCTGTTGGATTTCGAATTCAAATCGGAGGTCAGTTTGTAGTATTTCCGAATATATGTGTCAATAAAAGTATCACAACCCACATGTGTCGGAAATAAAATAAAATTCGACTAACATCTCAATCATGGGGTTTCTATCGCACATCTTCATTACCTGCGATGTAACAATTGTGAGATTTCAAGATAAATGTCGTGTTGTTTGGTTTGGCTTTGTCGATGTTTACTTGATTTTTTTTTTACGACTTGACGCGGGTAATAAAGTGAGATAATTTGTTTGTTTGTTTTTTTTTTACTTGGCAAGAGCTCTTACACCAATCTGTTATGTGCGAGGCAAATGAGGAACACTTTGTGCGTAGGGAATTTTCGATTTTAAATAATGATGATGCGTGTGTGGGGTTTCTTATTTTCGTGGCGGGAAAAGTGCGTGCAAAGCAATTGGGGTTGGTAGATTTTTCGATAAAAACGTTGCGTGGTTTTGGTTTCTGGTCATGACATCAGAATCATTGGGGACTACGTTGACTACCAGGTTAGCCGTTTGGTGTTTCTTAATGAAACAGTTGGGTCATTGACTACTTTGCTACGCGTAGTTTTATTATGTCTGCGTTATGACGTCAATGCGATTGCAATGGAATTTCGTCATGCGATTTGCAGTAAAAGACTGTCTGTGACAAATGTGAGCCATTCCCCACGAAAGGAACTATAGAAAGTGATTAAAAGAGCTTTATTTTTGTATCGATTAAAAAATGTGCGAGACTGAAGTATGCGTCGGCTCTATTACCGACGATGTTTATTTATAAAAGATTAGAGAAGCTGGAAAATGAAAGGTAACTAAAGGGTTTTCCAATGAGAGGTATTATTGCGAATGACCCGCTATTTCGGTAGCTGTCACTTTGGAAGCTTTTATTCGTTGACATTTGACAAGTAGAAACTACGCCATTACTAAAAATGGAACGATACACGCTTCAACAACGCATTGAAATTATTAAAATTCACCACAAAAATTGTGAAAATCTTGCAGTGACTGTTCGCAAAACTAAAGCATTTTTTGGTCGTCGTGAAGCACTTTGTCAGACTGCAATACAGGAATTGGTGGAAAAATTCGAGCTGTTGGGACAAGTTAGTGATGTGAAGAATAAAACCCGTGCACGTCGCTCAAGAACAACTGAGAATATTGCTGCTGAGGCCCAAAGTGTTGAAGAAAACCCAAGTTTGTCCATTCCTCGTCGTTCTTTGGAATTGGGCATTCCCCAAACGTCCGTACACCGTATTTTGCATAAAGACTTGGGTCTTAAGGCTTATAAAGTTCAGTTGACCCAAGAACTCAAGCCGGCCGATCATCAACAACGTCGTGTCTTTGCTGATTGGGTCCTTGAAATGCATGAAAATGATCTGGAATTCCATCGAAAAATCATCTTGACTGATGAGGCCCATTTCCACGTCGGTGGCTATGTCAACATGCAAATTTGTCGCATCCGGGGCTCGGAAAGCTCAAGATAAGAAAGATAAGGTCTACGCCAACAGCCCAGCGTCGATTCAAGACCTCAAAGATAAAGTCCGTGAGGCTATCGAGGACATAGGGCAGCCACTTTGCGATTTGGTTATGGAATATTTCATGAAAAGGATATGGTCCTGTATGCGTGCTCGTGGTGGTCATTTGGCTGATGTTGTTTTTTCATTATTAACGGCATACCCTCCTCTTTATTATGAAATAAACATCCGATCATTTATCTCAAAAAATTACATTTTTCTTTGAATACCAAAAAAACACCTCTTATTGGAAAACCCTTTACTTATGACTTTGATATCTAGCTTCTTTTGGACCACAACGAATGGTAAAATATATTTCCTTTGGTGGGGGCAGTGGTTCAGGGGATATTGGACCACAGTATGAGAGATTCGAGCTTTAACCCCGACTGCAAAACACCCCGATTTATGTACAAACAAAAAAACAAAACGGGGGTGCAGTAAAGTCTTGAGACCAACAGAATGTGCTCTTCCTGGAAATCAACTTATTTGGGAATTTTCGCTGCAATTCTGTATGCGAGTGTACTTGGTAACAGCGTAGCTCGTTTTGAGAATCCTCTGAATCTTTTGATCAGCGGGACATTTCAATTTGAGTTACACGGTCGTCAGTGCTTCCTCGTGACAGATAACAGCCGTTACTGATTAGAAATGAGGGTCTTTATCTAGTGCCTACTCAAAGTCATCCATTTTGAAATGTGTTTTCCTTCCAAAGATGACATACAGACAGTTAAGCAAATTACCCAACAGTGTAAAAGATATCCGGTCCTACCTGCAGTTGAATATAAATAATTTATTCCAGTAAAACAACCGCCACTTTGCATTTCTTTTGTTTGAAAGTTTTTCTTCGCCACCATAATCGTTCACGTTCTGAATGAAGACGAGAAAACATTCATTTTATAAAGCAATCTACGTATCTGGGACAAATCTAAACCGCAAAAGTCTCACAAAGCGGAAAACCAACGAAAAAAAATATAAAAGAAATTCTTTTGATTAATTTTTTTTTTTTTTTTTTTACTTTTTTATTACTACATTCTCATTTCCCCCTTTTTTTATTGCTGTTGTGCTTTTTAATTTTCATCGCAAAAATTCTAGTGGGAAAGCATTTTATTCGTTTTTCTATTCTCAAAGTTGTGGCTTTCAAACCTGACTTGTGTGTGCGCACGCTGGCAACGGAAACTCCGGATATGAAATGGAAAGTGCACTTTACTTTTTTGCTGTTCCTGTAAGGGCGAAAAAAAATGCAAATTCTGTATATCGGCTGACATACAAAATGGTATACCTATAGCAGGGTATACATAGCTAGCTAGTGGAAAATAAAATATATAAGAACTAGGTTCAGCCTAGATGGGATCGCAGTAATAGGCAGGAACAGCGTTGAATGGGAGTAAACCTGACATTATTTTTACATTTGTTAGGAGTAAATCCGACTCACAGGATGTTGTTGGAAATTCTAAATTGAATGGCGTATTTGCGTTCGAAAAGATAGCACTCTTTTCAGGAGCCGATGTCATTTACGGTATGACAGGGCTTTTTCTGCATAAAGGGTATATAAACTAGGTCAGGAGTGAGGTTTGATTTAGGTTAATTATGTGTTAAGCGAGTTTGAAATGCCCAAGGGATAGTTGAACCGTAGAATGTCAGGTTTTGTATTTGTTTTTCCGTTTTGTGTGCGTTCCTTAATAATGATGCATACTTACATTTATTTTTCTTATTAGATGGCAAAAATGTCATCGTCCATTGGCAAAACAGTTGATTATGTCGGTTTGAATCCTCTGAAGCGACTGTGTACCACTTTTATTTTCGACGAAAAACAAAGCCCACCGATAGCGAGTTGATCGGCCTTACTAATAATCAAACACTAATGTCGACGATAAGCTAGTTGCCAGCTTTAGTAAAAATGTACAGCATTAGTGAAACGGTACCAATAAACAATATAGACCTCCACATTTGCTAGTGCGACAACTTTCTTAGAATCTATTAAATTTTTTGTCATCGCAGAATTCAAACTTAATAAATTGTTTTCGTGAAAAACAAGGTCAATGATTTATTTCAGAACGCGGATTTTATTCTAAGAAAATGAATATATAAATCGCAAATTAATTTGCCCGACAGATATCTTTCAAAAGCAAAAAACAAAACACAAAATAGGAAATGCACAAAATATCAGCTGATCTGTCAAATATCATATGCAAATTAGTAATGCCCTCTCCTTCGATCGTACACAATTTTTGATACTTTTTATAGTACTTTCCTTTTTTTTCTAATACTTCACGATTGACTTATGATTTGTGTCGGAACACAGTTTGTAAGGCTGATTATGAAGATCGAAGCTTATTGATCTAAAGATTGAATGGTTAGCAAGGTAATATTTTCGAAAAAAAGAAATAATAGCCAGCTATTTACAAACAAACGAGTGTGCTTTAGACCATACGACTGAAGTAAAAAACTTCTTCTATATATACATGTTTAGTTTATACATATTAATATATCAATTTTCTTCAATAATTTACTGGCTATGAGAGGAAGAGAGCAAGAAAATAGGCGCGCGCACTGCTCTCTCTCTCCTACAGTATGATACAGACAATAGTTGCCACGGTTGCCACTTACAAAAAAGACTCAAATTATTTTATTTGATTTTGCACAAAATTACCAGCAGCTAGAAGACATGGAAGATCATCTACCTATTTTCTTATAACAAACCCTTAACAAATTAGAGTTTAATGTCTGTATATAACAATTATGATTAATTGTTATTATTCACCATTTGTCAAAAGAAGAAAATGAGTGCATTCTGTGATTTTTTGAACAGCGAGTAAAACAGTTTTATATGGATGGTGATGAAGCATATGCAAATAATGGAATGCGTTCACTCAGAAGCAGTAAGGTAGCATTTAAATGAGGTGATATCGAGTTCGCATTCATGGTACATCTGCTCAAAAATTTACCATAACCAGATAAAAATTACCAAAACTCAAAAAGAAAACAAAATTACCAAATTTGCTAAAATTTTACCAAAGTGGCAACCTTGCAATAGGCGTGCACTATGTCTTAGATATGTATGATACGTAACTGGCTATGAGAGAATGAAAAGAAACTGTGTGCTCGCACCTGTCTCTGTTGCTCCTACAGTGTGATACAGACAATAGGCGTGCACTGCAGTGATCCCAGACTTTAGAGGCAGGTTATCCCACGGTTATACTCAAAATATCCCTTTTATGTTTACAAAATAAATAAATTTATTATTTTAAAAAATACTCGTGATTCATTCACAGACTCATATGTCACTTTATGAAACAGTTTAGGGAACTAAAAAAAAGAAAATGAAAGCATTTAGATATTTTGAATGACTTTTTTCTAAACATGAAATATTTAATTTGATCGTAGCTTGAATATTTGTTTTATTCTTAATGAAAGAGCAATTAGCAACAAAATTTTACCAAAAACTAAAATCCCTTTCTTTTTGTACTGAAAAATCCCTTTGTCCCTTTTAGCTCATTATTAGTGAGAAAATCCGCAAAAAGGGATAAATCCCCCGATCTGGTATCACTGTATGATGTGTCTTAGATAATGAAACGTAACTGACTGAGAGAAAGAGAGAACGAAAATGTGTGCTCGCATCTATCTCTCTTGCCTCAATATACGAAACGAAACGTAACTCTCTGTCTTTTTATCTCACTAACTTATATCTACCTCTCAACTTCCGCTTGCAATTTCCGTAACGCTTTCGTGACGCATTCACCAGCTTACCCCCAAAGTCAAGCGTGCCTAAAGTATTACTTCAATAAAAACTCACGTAGGAAGCCAAAAGCGTTTTAAGGACCTATCGCTTCCGTTTTTTGAATTTCAATCTGCCTCGTTGCTTGGCTTGTGCATGTAAAATCTTGTAATAATCTTTTAAAAATTGTATAGCTCATATTACTTAATTCGGGAAACTTAGAAAGCGACAACATGTTCAATTCATTCAGAAAATCATAAACCCGCGGACATGCGAAAACCGTCATCCGTGCTCCTCTATGAATTCACACTAATTAAAACAAAATTCAGTTTATCTTGAATTCGCACATACTACCTGTTATTCCTCCAGAAATTCCTAAAGTTATTATTTCGCGGGGATTTTGCTGAATGCTGACAATTCTTATATCTCGAAGTCAACCTTTTCACACCAACCTTTGATTCAATAGAAAATCGTATTTTCTAGGAAAAAACTCCATTTCCAAAGAGGGTTTGGTTGCAGCCAAATATCTACCTGAGCCGCCTAAGGTACTGAGAGTTATAGAAAAATGTAGGTATTCGGTTATGAGCTGTCCAATCTTAAGTGAACCGGTATTTTATTCTCTTCTCGACGACTCTCCAGAAAGTCTTGGAAACATGCTAAACTTATATCAAATTTATTTTTTACTACGTGTGCACTCGTAACTTGCAAACTATTAAAAAATTGAAAACCAATCAAAAATCAAGCGCTAGCGGTTAAAAAAGATACCATTTCATTTCATTGAATGAAAATATTCGAAATATATACTTCAAGTGTTTAGAAATAAAACAAAAATGCAATATTTTTCAATTTTGTCTCTGCTAAACTTAAAAACCACTTGCATTGTTGTATTCCAACGAATATAGTCCGAAAACATCTACAATTTACTAAAATAAGTTTATAATTGCAAACGTTCAGGCTGAACAAAAGTGTATTTAAATTCGCTCCTATTACGAAATTCCATACCACTATTTTTGGGGGTTTGGCAACACTGCTCTTGAAAATGACATTTAGGGAGGATTTTTTTAGCTAATGCCCGAGATAAACATGGCTTTCTGACCATTAACATTTAACCCTACAGTTAGCGATGTTCTGGCAACTATATTTGTTTATTGGTAAAGGGATTTTGGAAAGTGTGGAGTCTTTGCGCAAACTGCCAGACTAGAATTGATTATTGGTAAGGCCGGATGTGTTTTTTTTTAAATGACAGAACTGACTATTCCGAAACCATGTAGACTGATTTTAAAACGAAAATCTATCGTCATGAGCTGCTACCCTATGCAACCTGTACACCCGCAAACATTGCAACTAATGATGTCGATAATAACGCTCTATTGTTGTACAACGTCTTGTAGACTTCATTTGAACAAGACAATAGGACAGTTCGTGCTTTAAGACGGTGAGGTCCAAGGTCTCTTTCTTCATGAATTTCACTTCGCCGTAAACAACAAAGGGTCTCAACGGAAAAAAGGAATTTATTCGCTGACGCAGGCATTGTATAAAGATAGAAACAACGATTTCAAAGACAAAAGAGCAGAACATACCAACGGCTTCGCATGACGTCAATGGAAAAATGGAAACCCTTTCCAAATCATTGCATGTACTCACTGGTATGCGCCACCACAATGTTTGTCCGCCCTACTTGACCATGGAAGGCAAAAGAAATCAATTATTGCATTCAACACCGTTGACATAGTAATAAAATACCCAAAATACATTCCAAGTAAGTGCTCTGCCAAAATCAATAAACCGTACACAACGTTTATCCCTGAAGTTGGCACAGCAGCCAGCTGGACACATACCGTGTGTTAAAATTCCAAATCAATGAAACGGTCAAAAAGTCACTTGAGACTTGTTGTCTCCACATCCATTACCAATCAATTTTGGACACTATCCAAATGGAGCGAAGGACTCTGTCCGTGGCTGTCACAGAGGCCATTCAATAACCAAATTTAAAATGCAACAACCGCCGCGGAAACCAACCCAAATTCACCTCAAGCTCGAAATTAATTCCGACTCAAATGCAATAATTTCTCTCTGGGAAAACACCGTAATCCAATGGTGTAGTGTCAAAATTAAATAATAATCCTAACTTTCCGATTGCATGAAGCCCCAAACACACAAACGGGGTGCGTGCGAATGTACTCCAACCTGGATGTGCACTGTGCAGTCGAATTTTGTTCTATATAAACCTTAATTATAAGCTTATGGAGTAATTAAATGAAAACAAATTCACAGATTTTGCAGATTTTCGATGCTGCAGCAGAATGTCCTTCCTCGCAGTGTGTCCCTGCGGTGCGGTGCAAATTTAATTCGCATAAAATTTAAACTGATGTGGTGTGCGAGTTGGTGGTAGTTGGTGGCTGGTGGGTTCTGGCGCTCGCCCATAAAACGCAGGTGGAAAATATTTCTGTTCTGCATTTCAATTTGGTGGTGTTTCCTGTTCGTATTCCTCTGGCAATGGCAACGGATGTACGGGTATATGGAACAGCACTCCATTTTGGAGGAATTTAGTTTCGGAGATACTCGCTTGAGCTATACGTGCAACCGCATTTGTGTTTTCGGGGGAACCTTGTGCTCTACAATGCGATGGATATACAAATTAATTTAAATACGCAACTCGAGCTAGTGAGGTGTAAGGGATTAGTTGATTGGGACTTTTTCTCTGCAAGTGGTTAGCTCTAAATATCAAAATAAATTCGTCTGACGGACATTGTTTGGTTGTCGAAGTTATTTTTGATATTACGGCGGCAGGAACAAATACTGCGGATGAGATAAGGCTATCGATTCTACCTGCAGCACTCCCCGGAAGGATATTCTATCGGCTTAATAAACCGGTATTAATTGAAATACCAAATCACATACCAACTGTGGCAACGTGCGCCAATTGATAGTCGCTCAATCCCGCTTTTATGTATGTAAACAAAGAGTCAATGTTCTTATTTAGCTCAGATTTGTGCCCGCATTAGTAAGACTGATTCGATGACCGGAATCCACGAACGTGAAATACGAATCGACCGCCTTATTGTGTCCCTATGATTAATATCCAAGCTTCCGCTCCCAGAATTTGCTCAGTTCAGGGTATCGTTCTCTCAAATTCTTCTGATGACAGTAATTTTTTGCGTAACCATTTCAACACACCATTATACGTCAAAACTAACTGAGGCAATATTTATGGACCGTGGCAGTTGTGTACGATTCATGAAAGCTTTTTTTTTAAAAGAAATTCTTTCAAATGGCCAAACAATAATCACAAACAACACCCTTTTGACATACAATTGGGGAGTGTTTTTAACTATACAGAGCTGTGCTATTAAACAAAAAGAGAACAAACCTCTCCACATCCTTGTACACAGGACTCCATAGCGTAACCTGTTAACTACATCACATATCTGCTGCAAAAGCGAAATTCCATGTTTCCCTTTTCTTTTTTCTCTTTGTTGACTGCTCCCTTACATTTGCACAACAATCAGGATGAGAAGTGGAAAAACATATGCAATGTGCAAAATAAACAGGAAATGCACACCGAATGCAGAAGTAGTCATGTGGAAATCGGTTTTTCGTCATTTTCCAAATGAGAGGAGGCACAGAAACACACAAAAAAAATCCTGTTCTCAATTTGCCACCACACGGAATGCACCCACACCTCCTGAGCTCGAAAACTTTTGTGCGCCACCGTAAGGAAGACACACCGACATGAGTGTAGTTCGGTTTGTGATACCAAATGAATTTTACACCACCAGCCACAATCAGCTGTCAGAACTGTTGATTTCTCTAGTGACACTTGGCCGATTTGTAAGCCAATTAAAGGCCAAAATACCACGCCGACTAAGCCTTTAGCCACATGCGACTTTTACATGCCCATCGCAGTGTAAGGCAATCAACGTGGATGTGCTGAGTGGCACTTAGTGATCTCACATCGCAGAAGGATGTTCATTTTTAATTTCATACGTATAACGTTAATGACAGTGTCGACGACAAGGTATCATCTCACCTCGTTGTCAACTAGCTGAAAAAAAAAAAAAAAAAAAAAAAACGTTCCACATACGCCAGAGTGAACTGGGTTGTGCTACATATTTTAGCATTTAAACAAGTAGAATGAAGTCAGAGGTACTTACATAATTTGTGTTCGGGTATCTGGAAGGAGAGAATAAACAAAAGTATGTTAATGTGGGTGTATATAATTTGGATTCTTGCAAAAATGGTCCAGGGAGAATGGTTAATGTGCTTGATGTGCGATGTCAATTAAAGTTCTTAAACAGATTTAAAACTAAGAGCCGTTGCGAAATGCTGACGTAGCTGTTGGTGTGTTTGTTAAGGCTTGCTACGCATTTACAGCCGCTATTGAAGAAGAAACTTAACTCATTTAGGAATGAACCCCCCATGTACCAAAAGGTTCAACTTCAATTGGGGATTTGGAAAAACCTCTCGCTTCAAAGTATAAAAGGAAATCCCCAAAATGCGTTCGTCGAACATACATCGTGCAAAGAACAAGTTTGAATGCTATTTTAACTGTTATTATCTGCAGTTCTCGGGATGGTTTATGCATACAAAAAATTGCTTTGTCAATGATAGGAGACGGCCTTTAAAGTCTAAGTGGGGGAAGATGTTTACACCAGAGTATATCCATTAATGAGTAGGGACACTCTCCACGTGTTTCTTATCAGTTTACATTTGAAGTACACATAAAAGTGCTCTAGTAAAAGAGGGATGGAAGAGTAAAAAAATAGCAAAATCAATTTGTAATATTTTATATCTAATATATATTCGCATGTGTGTTACACTTCAATATTTTTGTTTGTTGATACATTTTTTGTTATTTTTATTGAACTGTTTTAGAATAAAGTAAACCCGTACTCGGACGTAAAATTTGATAAGAAATTCCTTATTTTGATTTTTGCAACAATTGTAATGAAATTCATTTTTCAAAAAGTTAAAAATATTCCCCTCAAAATTATTTTGGTAGTACATATTTGGAAAACAAGAAATAAATTTTTGTTCAAGATTCTCTAACGAGTCTAAAAATGCTTGATTGGGCCGTGTCAATTTCGCATCTTCATATTCTTTAAAATCTGTAAAAAGGGAGGAAACGTTAAGTTGCGGACTCAATTTTAACTCACACTTGTGTATTTTTTTTAAAATATAATCTGCGAAATAGTAGAATGCATTATCAATACCAAAGTTCACAGTTTTATAATCAGGTTCAGTTTTTAAAGCGTAAACCAAATTGTCCTAGAATGTATTAAGTGTTGTTTGTTTATGCAGTTCAACCACTTTGCTTTTAAGAAATACACAGATTTATATTTGTTCTTGCCCGATCTATAACTTATATTGCTTACCTCTCACTATTATCTGGTATTTTGAAATATTTAACTCCAACATTTTCTTTCTCCTCTCGCCCACATGCCAAACATTTAAAATAATGTTTTCCCATTATTTTATTTAGAGTTTTTAAACTATGCAAACTTGCATTTCAACTTCACTATTTCACTACTTTTAATTATTTGCCACACGCACAGACACGGAACACCCTTTCTTTCGTCAATTGATGATATAGAACGACTGATAACAATCCAACTCCCGCCCGCCTTTAAAAATACGTGCGAAAAAAATGTAAACAATCCCCTCTACAGCCAACCTACGTAATTAGTGTGACCATCTGCTATGAAATATATTACCTAAAAAGTGCTGGCAATAAAACTTAAAATCATAAAAAAATGGTTATTAACGAAGTCGTAGCAAAGCAAAAGGGTTGAATTTTGTGATATAGAATGAACCATTTCTTTTTCATGTCCATAACAAAGAGCATTTAATCAATAAACAATGGCAAAAAAATACAAATATTACCAATTCTACAAGAGCAAAGCTGGTAACCTGATCATATTAATTCATACTGCATGGTTGAGAGAGAATACTAATATACTGACAGTCACTCCGGCCCGACTTTAAAAATGCTTTATGAAAAAACCCACAATCGTTCGTCGTACGCAGCAAGCCCCATGTAGTGGTTCAGGTAAAATGTGCTGTGTACCCTTTTCTTCTCAAGCAGTCGTTGTATTCAGGTAAAAATGATTCTTTCGACCTGCTTCCACTTATTGTACGATTTTTTCTGCATTTTGCTTTGTGGTAGTAGCAAATGCATATGTAGAGAGAGTGTCCCTACTCATTAATGGATATAGTCTGGTTTACACAGCTCAAACTCAACGATGACCTATTGTTTTTAAAAACAGCAAAATATGCTTCAAGCAAACATATCTCAAATTAATATGACCTTTAAATCGTTTCCCTTAGTAGTCTTATAGCTAAGCAATGCTTTGTCAAATTATCGTAGACAATTTTCAATCGATGCAGACCACGGCCAAGCACGAGGGTCGAACATGGTAGCCCTCGTTCTACTAAAAACCGACGAATTTCAAAAGCATCCCATCAAGGACACTTGCAAAAATAATGACAAATGTCAAGAAATCATTTTAGACGTCTTGCCAAAACCATTGATCTGCCACAAACAGTTTTCAGCTGAATTCCGCCACAATGCAGATATAAAAAACGATATCAACATGACAGCCACTTGCTTTCACATATATGCGTCCCTTTCAATTTCTATAATTCGCATCGTATTTTAGCATCTACCTATCTTAAATTCATAAAACTTCCGACAAGAAGTTATAAAAATGGCAGAAAACCTGTCAGCCCGACAAGAGCACCATGTTTTATCGAAAATTACATTTCCATTGTAAGGAAGCTAATTAAAATCCGAACAAATGGCGACTTTCATCTTTGGAGGGGAAAAAAGAAAACATATCTCATCGATCTCCTCGCCCCGACCTACAGCAATTCTTCGTTCGCTGCCATCCTTCCTTCCGACACATACGGGTAGAACCGTCGTCTGTCTCAAAATGTATCTGGTACCTTACAACGACCAGACAATGAGTCATACAACCATGAAGTTTGCGAAATCGGATTTTGTTTTCGCCTGCTCTGTGTGCACCCATATATGGGGTAGCAATACTCGCCCACTGCGCAAAATAGGTGGCGACGATGAATCGTGGTGAAATGTGACAAAAAAAGAAAATACGCTAAATCCCCAAACAGACATGTTGTCGCCGTTGAAGCAATTTCCTTGGATACACAAATCGCTCCGCAGACTATTTGCGATGATGACATTATCTGACTGTGCTATACTCCTACTAGAGCTTCGATCATCCCTGTTAGGAGGCGAAATATACCGAAATCAAAAGCGAAGTGTCCAAGGCGTGTGAACCAATGGGTGGAATAGCAATTGGGCGGCAGTGAGGTGGTTACACACACAAGTCCGCACTGATGTCATCTATTTTTTGGCAGAACATGTTCTCATATGATCTCATTTGTTTGCCACCATTAATGCCGGGTGGCGTATTGATTTGAGAGATCTAGAGGACGAACCACCCACGGCTGTCAAGGGTTGGAAAGATTATTTAAGTTACAGAAATTTAAATCGAATGCGAACTGAGATAGGAATGACTCATTGAAATGATATATCGATGTGGCTTCGTTTGTGAGCAGCAGGAAGGTCAGGTCAGATGTACCTTCAGCAGGAGCATGTGTAGGCAGGATCCTCCTACTCCAACTTGAAATCGTTTATAAATTTCAATTGAAACTACTGAATGGGGATTTACTTCGAAAAACTGAGTCGATTTATGGACGAATAAATGGGGATGAAGATGAATCGGTTTTCATTTTGTTTTTTTGATTTATTTTCGGAAATGCACTGCACATAGCTCCTTTTAGGGATGCCTATGGGAGGATGGTGATTTGAATAAATTTCATGATAGGTTTAGGTAGATAAGCGTTGCTGCTGTCAAACGGATTGTAAGATCTGGAGTCTGGCGTTTGAAAGATATTCTCAGGGGATAACATTATACGCCCTTGTTCGACATGTATCAGGCCTTCAATTGGCTCCTTGGTAAATTAAAGTGCAGCCCTTAAAGGGAAGACGTTTGAGGGAATTTGAGAATTTCGGAATTCGAATTTTCCATCAGATGTACGGCATAAAGGAGGACTTAGGAGCATCATGAAATTAGGGTATTTCTGTGGCAACTTGGAGTCGAAGTAGGTGCAGAACTCTTTATTCGAAATGCATATACAGATTTGAAATCATCAAGTTCGAGAAATACAGTGCTGTGCAAATTAATTGGGACAGGCAACATATTTATGATTTTTTTTTTATAAAATGTCTTTTTTTTTAAATCAGTAATTTATATGGCCGCCTTTGACATTAATTACATCTTTCACTCGATTTGGCATAAATGAAACCAATGTTTCGCGAATTTTTTTTAGTTCTTCGTCGTGAAACCACACTTCAATTATTGCAGAAATAAGCTTCTTTTTGGTGGTACAATCCCTTTTCCTCAGCCTTATTTTTATTATAGCCCAAAGATTCTCTATTGGGTTGAGGTCAGGAGAGTTGCCTGGCAATTCGAGCACATTAATATTTTGTTCTGCAAAGAATGCCTTCATTTTTTTAGAAGTGTGGCATGGTGCAAGATCATACTGAAAAATTGCATTTCCGGTCGGGAACTGTCTTTTCATGGTCGGTAAGAGCATATGGGTCAAAACGTCGGCGTACTTGATGCTATTCATCATGCCTTCAATCGGCTTTAAGCTTCCAGGGCCCGAGGAGGTGAAACAACCCCAAAACATTAGTTTGAGGGGGTGTTTAGGGGCCTGCATAATGTGAGCAGGTCGGAGCTTTTCATTGTCACTTATTCTCATGGCACTTACCCGGTAGCCCTGAACTTCGAAATGGCTCTCATCACAAAAAATGACTCTTCGCCATTCTTGCGAAGACCAGTCCTTGTGTTGCTTTGCCCATTGAAGCCTTTTAGTCATCATAGCCTCAGTTAGAAGCTGTTTTTTTCTGGCTTTGCGGGCCACATCTAGAAGACGCCTTCTAACAATTGATGAGTCCACCACCACACAAGCCGACGCTAAGTCCCTCTGAAGATCACCGCTAGTCTTCCAAGGATGAATGACGCTGTTACGGATTAAAGTCTTGTCATCGCAATCCGTTGTCTTGCGTTTTCGGCCACAATGCCCCGCACGAGCCGTTGCAATGGACGCTGTAGCCTTGTGCAACGATAATATGATCCTAGCAACACTTTATTTTGGAACTCCAACGTCACCCGAAATCTTCCGTATGCTTTTGTCAGTGTGTTCATGCAAAGCAATAGTCATAGCCCTCTTCTCCATCAAAATATCCATTTTCAAATTTGTATGAAACAAACTAACCAAAGCTAATAATAAATCAGATAACAGCTTCACGAGACTAAACTTTCATAAATGCACAAAAAACTGCAACTTACTTTCGCAAATCCAAAAGAAAATGTTTGTAATAATAAGTTTGCAAAGAACCTTACCAAAGTTTAAAACAGTAACGCGAAAATCATAGCCTACTTACGGTTATGTTTAAAAAACATGCCTGTCCCAATTAATTTGCACAGCACTGTAGCTCCTCCATATCCATTTCGATTTCCATTGTCGTCGCATATCTAAAACATCGTATTTGGGAGATGATGCCTTACGCAGACCTTCGGTTTAATGGGCACAAAGGTCTGAATGAGCCGCCGCATTTCTATCAGCAGTCTGGCTGTTGATTGGAAATTACTTAAACCCACACCAGCCCTTGTACTACATGGCCAATCAGTGACACCCGACGACACTGAAAAGCCGCCCAAAACTAACCAATTGAGCTCTATAGTAGTGCTCAGTTAGTTTAAATCTAGGGAAGATGGCGGGACCCAACGACAATGAAAAGCCGCCCAAAACTAACCAATTGAGCTCGATACTAGTGCTCAGTTAGTTTAAATCTAGGCAAGATGCCGGGACCCAAAACAAACTTAACAAGTGTCTCTGCTCCATCTATATGCAAATGTTGCAAGCAGGTCAAGCCATTTCCATATGTGGCACATCCGCTTCGAGTACCATTATCCATGCAGGCAACGAACCCCCAACCAACAATCAAACGCACAGATTGAATAAGGAAAACCACTTTACATTTCCGCACTTCAAATGCTAATCTAAGCTTTCAGCTTAGCGCCCATTAATTAAGGGACCCACCCCTGGTGCAGTTTCGTACAGTAGAATGGAATATTCAAAAAGCAATTATTATGCAAGGACATTCAACCCCAGTCTAACAGTTTACATTTCGCAAGGACGAAGACACAGAGTTAATTACACAAAGTGGCTGCTTCATTTTTCCTGTACAAATAGACTTCATTTCCGGACCCTGGTGGGCTAGCTGCTGATGCGTCGTGTCTCCTCTCCAGCTCTGGACGACTTTTTCCTGTGTTTGCTCTGCAATCAATTCGTTGGGAATATGGGACGACAATTAGGAGACAGATAAACTAAACTTCGTGCACAGAATCCCATCGCATAATAGGATTGCGAAGGATAATCTCGAAGCACCAGCCACTGTGAGCTTTAAACAAAAGCAGATAAGATGAGGCCGAGCTCTAGTGACAGTTAGGCCGGGCCCAGAGGGGCGGACCATCTTTTTGTTCGATAAAGAGGCTGACACCACTAACACAGTCCTGTCTGTCAACAGGGCGAGTGCCTTCCAACAAACTGAAGCTGAAAAGTTTCTCGCAAGCCTGCATCACAAACGCGAGGAACAAATTTTCGAGTACGGACACACAGGAAGACATGGATGATGTATATATACTTGCATGTAAAACTAACTCTTGTGCAGCGGGCTCTTTGTTTCAAGTTGCCTATCTCTTACAGGATACACATTACGGATTAGCACCAGCACACTGAGACATAATGGGGACAATAGCCGAGCCCGAGGAACGATTAATAGAAACAACAGCGAGTAGCAAAAAACCCACTGATGCGATAATAAACTCGCGATGACACTTAATAAATTGTTCCATTGTCCTGGATTAGACGTCAGGAGAAATTAGTGCGGAGCCGACTAGATGGGATGGAGATGAATGAACTGGGATAATTGTTTCCTATACCGTGCCCCATGAAGTGGTTCAAAGGGTATGAGGAGCATTAGGTGCGGAATTTAAATTACTGTCGCGGTTTTAGGTTAATTTTTTTTTACTGGGAAATTCATATCCTCGTTGGTGGGATTTTCCACAGAAATAAATCCGAGAGAAAAGATTTTCGTTGACCCGCATTTCGCGATAAGCTTCCGGTGCGCGTCGTTGAGCATTTTATTCTGGGAGCAAAATGAATTTAAATGGCAAAGTGGACTTGGAGCGGCCATACTGCGATCTGCAAATGAAATGGAGTTCAAGGGAGCAAGAGTTGAGATGTGCTTGGGAGTAATCTCTAAGTGCTGTTGCGTATAGTTTAAGCTCTAAATGTGATTATGTGAAATCACGATCCTAAGTGCGTGGCTTAGTGGAGTGGAATGCAGTCCGAGTTTATTGTTCGTGAATTGAATGGGGAAACTATTGCACAGTGGCCTCGCGTTTAGTCGAGCATACGTCTTTAGTAACGGTGGTATTTTGCAAACGTCATGAACGGTATTTTTGCGAATGTTTCGCATTGTTTTCCGCATACATCCGAAAGTTTGTGCATACGGTTCTTGTAACAGGCTTTTAAATTCGTATCTTTGTATATGTGTTGCTTGTAGGGGAGAAGGTGAACCCAGGAACAACAGTACCATCTACTGCCATCATCCTGTCAACCACATATCCATGGCCAAAGACCTTTACAAAGTGCATTTTCTCACTCAATACGAAAAACGAACGCCCCAAAAATATTTTACACTGAAACTGGATGTTATTTTCGTAAACTGACATCATCATTCAGGACAACACTCGCATGTGGAGGGAATTTCAATACAAGCTTTGTATTGATGAAATAAAAACATCTACACCATCTGATCTCACCACAGGCAAAGAAAAATACAAAAATCCGCAATCGCAAACGGCATCGGTTGGCAAAACCGCAAAAACTTGAAGCTGTTTCGTGTTCCACAAGGATATGTACACGACAACGTTGCACAACCCTGGTGTCTGTCAAGTGGTTAAGAAGAAAAATTGAATTTAACGTCTCTCGATGTTTTATCGTCTTCCGGGGGAATTTAGTTTTCCATTATGTAGGGAGAAACAAGATCCACATATGACATACGAGTACAATATTCCGGATTGTAACAATGCGAAATTACATCCTGAATAAATATTTATATTCACTACTGCCTGATGCAGGAAAAGGGAATATATGCAATTTTCCTATGGAATATAAGTTAAGGGCAGTCAACTGAGCTTCCTGTTCTGTTCAATAGGAAGGGAATTGGTCTTTGGTGGTTTTATTTTTTATTTTATTTTCAGGTTGCAATAATTTCAGTCAAATGTCGTCCTTTAATTCATATTTTGTTGTCTTTTTCTTTCTCTGTCGATGCGCAACTGTGTCGCTTCCTCTCTGTGTGCATTGTGATGCTGTTCATGGTTTCGATTGTTCTTTTCTTAGGTGTGACCCCGATTTGGAATTATTTTTTCTCTCTCTCCGGCTTTGTCTCATGTGACCTACTCTACATAGAGATTATATTTGTACGGGAGGGTATCCTCCTGTCTTGTGTGCATATTATTAGACGATTTTCGAATTAAAGCAATAGTGCATATGGAAGACAGAGCGCCGTACAGCATCATAGAATGTCGTCCTTTGTAATCATTTGGGGAGGCATACCTGGATAGACAAGGGATTTGTGCCCTAATAATTTGGTCGGAAACAAATCCAGATATTCATTTAATCGCACGTAGCCTTGTGCGGATGATTGAGTTTGGGTTGTGTGGGAAAGTGTTTGCGCCTCTTGTAAAGATTTCTTTCTTCCTGAACCGATCCTACAATCGCTTTAACTAATAGAATCAGTTTTAAATGTCGGTTGCTAACACAAACACAAATTAATGGAATCCGTTCTTCAAAGAAAGCCACGCCAATTTTGCAAAAAGTCCCCGAAGCTAAATTACATTGACACATACCGATACTGTAACAAATACTTAAATAAGTCGGATTTTGCATTCAAATACCTTTGAACATCAACAGCAAAAGTCCTTCCCATTTGACCATCTGAAAACTATGAAAATGAATTTTTCTTAGTCTATTTTAAGACGTGTCTAAGACGTCAACTGAACCAACAACATCTGACCATTTTAGCCACAAATTTCCAACTAAAAGTCCTCCTTCAAGCCGGCCGTAGGGACATCCCATGCGAACCCTTCTCCATCGAAATAACTGTGCAAATTCCAACCCATTCGAGAGATCGATAACCCACTCCCATGCACGATGGCATATTCCATTTTGAAATGGCCCATAAGTGCGCATTATAAACATTTAACTAACAATGCAACATGCAAACATTATACTTTCAACATTCTTCCACGGAGTAATTATCCTCGAAAAGGCGACAGCAAGAGCAGTGGGAGTAGCTCCATATCCATATGGTACACACAAACGGAAGTTAAGTCTGAGACTAAACAAAAGAGCGGCAGAAAAGAAAGTACTTTAATGGCTGAACAGGAACTCTGTTAGCCGGGCTCCCATATTTGCATGCACATATTCGAAAAGGGCCCACAATGCCACGTCAACCCAAAGGCTGTTTAGTTTGTAACAAACTTCCTGAACTCTCAACTTCAACTTCAAATAACCGATTGCACATTTTGCCACGAAAGTTTCTCGTTTCGGCAGAACATACGTTCGTATATGTATCTCCTTGGATCTTGGGCCTTTCATTTTAGCGTGTATATGAGCTAAATCACGCACACTTTGAGGCGAAAACTCGCTGCCAAAATAAAGAAGGAAGAAGAGGAAGAGTTATCCTACGGCATCACTAGGGAAAAGTTTTCTTTATCGTTTGACTTTTGTCAGAGAAGCCATCGGTATTCGTTCTTTCAGTGCGGGAATATATATATATATACGTACGCTCGTGTGGAGTTCAGAAAAAGGTGGCAATGCCACTGAGGTGCCTCCTCGTTCGTCTAGGTGAAAAAGATTTTCGTAAACGCTAACGAAGTGAGGCATTTTTTCGGCTCCCTTAGGAGGAGTCATTTGACTTCTTAGCGACACAACGTCATGAGTCATGGCACCGCTGGCGAGGAAAATGTTTTGGAACTTTTGACAGGCTTCCTCGAGGGTGGGTGTGAGGGATGTGTCAAATTAATTGGGCTTCCCGGATTGCGAGGCAAGTTTATTATTGTCTCAAATGAGCACATTTAATTTGTTTTCCCAAATGAATTAGGGACAGATATTCATTGTGGCACCAATGATTGTGATTACTTGAGGCCTGTCACGCCTGGTTTGTCTAAGCCAAATTTTCTAGATAGTAATAACAATTTTCGCAACTCCTCGTGGTAGAACGTGTAATGGACAAAAATGATTTACACAACACACATTTGGAACAGCTCCAATCTGCAAAAGACACCGAATCAACCATCATCACAATGTCAAAACGTCACTTCCCCAAACGTCGGCGTCCTTCATTGAATATTCAAACTTATTGACAGGTTAATCTAAGCCCCTGCGTGATGTGTCATTATGGCAACAGGTTAATGAAAAAAATACGTCAGCAGAGCGGTGCCCACTCGAAACAACGCGAACATGACTTTCAATTACATAATTGCCGCGATTAATTGTTGCTAATAGCACCACAAACAAAACGATTGGATTAATTATGAATTTTTCATTTGCCATCATTTAAATGCAAATCACTCTCTTGTTTCCTATACCGCCGACTCTTTTATGAGAGTCCATTGACAGTGAGAAATGCGCCATTCATGCAAGTGGCAACTTATACTAATAAATCCGACCGTGTATAGAGTAGGTGCAACCCGCATTGGACGAGTGTGAAAATTGCATCAGTCAACAGTGAAATTCTACTAACATTACAGCAACATCCATAAATAGGAGGCACCCTGATGTTACGATGATGATTATTGATTTGAATCAAAACATTTTTTTTTGTCGCTGCTAAATGGATGCGCAAATATTGGCGCGAACAAAAATACCCCCCCAGCCATTAGGCTAATGACCAACACCCATTTGTGAGAATAGAGGTAGTGAATGACACACAGTGTCTAGTGTACTTAATTAAACAGCGCACGACGTGAGACGGATCAACAATCGGGCTGTGTTCGGGGGAAGCACGTTCGAAATTCGATTTGCGACTGCATGTTGTAACACAGAAAGGAAAAGAAAAAATGCGATGTAGAAAAAATGTCTAAAAACGACTGCGGATTTCGTTTTGGGCGAATGCCAACAAAATTGTGGCTGCACGGTGACACTCTCTTTCGTTTTGGTGGCACTGCGCCTATGGCCGCAGTATACAAATGTCAAAACGCGATGCTATGAGGTTGCCTTGTATATATATTATATGTTGTGTACCGACGGCGCTGTCACAGTTTTGTGTCAGTTTTGTATGGAGTAAATATACACATTTGGAGATGGACATGCGAATAGGAATTTGGAATTTATGCTGTTGGGTGGTGGTTGACGGTTAAAAGATGAGTTTTTCGGAAGATTTTCCTGCCGTCAAGCTGTCAAAATGACATGACAATCGAAAGACTGCTGAATACATGATTGGGCAGAGGTAACATCAGGATGCTGATTACAAATTTGTGGTATTAGCAGTTTTGACAACAAGAACTGACTTTTGTCCTTAGTTAAATTAACTAGCGATAGCTACTTCGGAGGGTTGAAGAGGCATCGGGTATTTCAGATAGCTACGACATCTAGATGGAAGCTCGGGTTGGCATAATCTTCGATTTTATAACCCAGACCAGTCATTAAATAAATACAAGGTGGCGCAAAAATAACCTTCCGATGTTTTTTGGCTGTAATTTAAAAAAAAAAATGAAAAACTTTGATTCTTCTTGTGGATTATTTTTATTTGGTCTTTTAATTTGAGCCCTTTTTATGGCATTTTCCATCACTTTGGCCAAAACTTCCGGCGATAGGTCCTCACATTCTTGACGGATATTGTCTTTAAGAGCTGCAAGAGTCTGAGGCTTGTTGACATAAACCCGCGACTTCAAAAAGCCCCACAAAAAGAAGTCTGGAGCGGTCAAATCAGGCGTTCTTGCTGGCCAGTGCAAATCGCCAAAACGGGAGATTAGGCGCCCGGGAAATGCATCCTTCAGCATATCGGTTGTGGCACGTGCAGTGTGTGCCGTTGCACCGTCCTGTTGGAACCACATGTTTCCAATCCCAATTCATCAAGTTGCGGCAAAAACAACTCGTTGATCATTGCTCTGTAGCGCTCACCATTCACAGTAACCGTTTGGCCCGCGACGTCTTCGAAGAAAAAAGGTCCGATGACTCCTCCAGCGAAAACAGCACATCATACAGTGACTTTGAGCGGGTGTAATGGCTCTTCGTGGGTTACACGCGGATTTTCAGTGCCCCAGAAGCGTAAATTTTGCTTATTTACGTACCCGCTAAGATGGAAATGGGCCTCATCACTCATGATTATTTTTGATAAAAAATCATCTTCCTCTTGGTGGTGATTAAGGATGGCTTGAGCGTATGTTAGACGCGATTGGCGGTCAGCAGCGCCATCTGGACTTTGTACGGAAACATCTTCAAATCTTGTACCAAAATTCGCTGTAAAGACCGTCGACTGATACCCATTGCGTGGCACGTCGTCTGGTCGATGTCGACGGCGCTTCCATGACATCTTCGGCTACAGCAGCAATATTCTCTGCAGAACGGCTACTCCGGGGTCTGCCACGCCTGGCAGCATCTCGTGTTGTGCCAGTCTCTTCGAGGCGAGCGGCTAAACGTCGCAGTGTTTCACCAGTAGGCGTTGGACGGCTAGCAAATCTGCGACGAAATTCACGTTGTGCCAAAGTCACCGACCGATTATTGCTCAAATAAATAGTCACCAATATTCCGCGTTCTGGAGCAGTGTAGCGTAACATTGTTTATTAACGTGTATTTCGCATGTGTTTACTACACAAATGTCAAAACAGAACTGACATTAGGGGCCAATCGCAAAATTTATAGCATTTTCTGATAGGAGGACTACTTTTGCGCCACCTTGTACCTAGACTCAAGTGGGGTGCACAACAAACTGTAGCTCCACCTCAGCGAGCAAGAGGGATTAGTTTTTATGTCCATACAGCCAAAATATGACTTGGATCACATTGCCTACCACCACCTTGCAATGGAACGGGGGAAGGACTGCGTCGACTCAACAGTTTATCTGAAAATCGCAGGCGGCGAAGAGAAGGAGTGCTAGCAGGCAAAATGAGTGCTTTTACTTAGCCATTTAACATGACAAGTTCAAACTGCCAGCTTGATACAATCGAAGCGGTAAAACAAAAAAAACGATAACTGCCTGAGAAAGTCCCCATTTGGAAGCGTATTCTTCAAACCAAACCCACCACTCTTCATTTCCACAGACACCCACAAATTTATATGACATGGTCTGCACAGACAGATATCAAATAGCAGAGTCTCCTGTAGAATTTTAATTACTGGCAGCCGAAAATTAAGTCAGAAATCAATTAGCATTCATGTCTTCTATCTGTTACATATGTCAAAATTTATATTCAATCGCCGTAGCCAGACCCCGGCAAATATTACCTAAACGCCGCGCCACCTCGTGCCACCTGTCGCCGTGTCAGGGAATACAAACAAAACCAATTCCGGATCCATTTGGTCGTCAAATTCAGTTGACTCTTCCTCGTTGCCAATGGCAATCAAAACTTATTACACTCCAAACAGAGGGATCAATGATCGGTGCGCGCCAAACACTCCTCAGAAGTACCAAAAATAGATCTCTCTCGGCCGCCAAAGATACTTTATTATTGGAACGTTTGATTGAAAGATATATGCCGCACCCAGCCATATGATGAGGGTACTACCAACCATCGTGAGGCCGACCGATCACACATGTGGTTGATTGAGTGTAAATAAACATCATCGACTACGAGATGTATCTCAAGCTGAACGTCGTGTGTTCTTTTGTGCTGATGCTCGGCATATATCTGTTAAGTGGTATGTACGATGTAGTCGAGATGATTATTATTATCGGTTGACCCACTTGAGATTGCGGGCGGTCGGTGCTTTGCATGGTTGGATATAAATACAGAGATAGTGAATTAAATTGATTATGTTCTTTTTTTTTTGTTAGTGTTGTCTGCAAAATTGCATTTCGACATGACAGACAATTTAATTGGCTATAGGAAATCGAAATGATTCAATGACATGACGGCTCGAATCGCTTTGTGTTCGTTGGTTCTATAAACAGAGATGAAGTTGTCAACATTGTTTTGACGTTACAATGTCAGCAACACGATTCGAAAAAAAGAGCTTTGAATGTGATTAGGTGAAGCGGGCTGGTCGGTTTTTATTGGTATTTAGTCATAAAAACACAGCGCGCTCGTAAAATCCGTGCCGGTCATAAAATTCGCGTGCACCATTTAGAAAGGACTTCGAAGTGATGGTGGGAAATGTCGTTGGTTGTGCTCTATGGTCTGGTGCTGGCGGATGACTGCGCCATTGGTATATGAACACATTGTGAGAGCAGGCAATAAATGGCAATTAGCATAATTTTGTGAGTCTTTTTTTTCTGATCGCTTAATTTTAATAACTTTGCTGAACAGGCGGCAATGGCAATAAAAATGTTTATTTTCTGCCAGCCACCGCATGAGATTTGTGCGGGAAATGCACCAAGTGAAATGTGGCTGCGAAGTGCAGGGATGATTCACAAGCTGAAAGGCAATGACATGTTAGGGGCTGTCAGAGATTCGTCAAAGTAAAGGGTCCGCCATCCAATTTTTTTTTTTCAAACTAGTGCTTATTTCGCGAATGGTAACACTTAGCTCATGTCTGATTTGACAGATAATTAGTTTTATCCTTCCGCTGAACGAATATGGTTGTGTATACGCTCGAACAACGCTGGGAAATATTGCGATATTACTTTGAAAATCATGGTAATGTTGCAGAATGTGTGCGAAAATTGCGTACGGATTTTGGGAGACGAGAAGCACCGTCAGCTCCGTATGTTCGTTATCTTGTGAGAAAAGTGGAAGAAACTGGCATCCTCATCGATAAACCAAAGCGTGAAAAGCCAAAAACAGTGCGTACACCCGAGAAAATTCAAATTTTGGTCCAGAAGCATAATTGGGCCATTTTTCTTCGAAAATGAGCAAGGAGGGGCCGTTACAGTCAATGGCGATCGTTATCGGGCCATGTTGAACGAATTTTTGTTCACAAAAATTGAAGAGCAGGATATTGGCAACATTTGGTTTCAACAGGACGGCGCTACGTGCCACACAGCCAAAGCTACACTCGATGTTCTGCGCCCTGTTTTTGAAGATCGCATTATCAGCCGCAGAGCTGATGTCGTTTGGCCACCGCGGAGCTGCGATTTGACACCGTTGGACTATTATTTAAGGGGTGCCGTAAAAGATAAGTGTTACGCCGACATGCCAGAGACAATTGACGCTTTAAAGGACAATATTCGTGAAGCCATTGGTGAAATACAGCTGCACACAATCGATAATGTGCTTAAAAATTGGACCGATCGTGTAGGCTACTGCATGGCCAGCCGAGGCAGCCATTTGAATGAAATTCTTTTCCATTATTAAGCGGAAGGATTGTACTTTCAAATAAAAAAATAAATTTGAGAAAATATTCAGAAGTTTTTTTTTATAGCATTTTCAAAAAAAAAAAAAGTTATTTGGCGGACCCTTTATTTATATAGGGTCACAGTATGATCCGTGTATAGCCAGCCAGTAGATGCGTTAGTTTCCCCGAATTCCGTTACCGGATAGCAGCTTTATGTTGTGTTGGTTTTTAGGAGGCTCAGTGCTTTAGAGTATCTCAGAGTTTAGGCTCAGTGCTTTAGAGTATCAACCGGCAGCATAATTGTCCTGAAAAAGATTTCTCAACCGTTTTGCACACAAATTGTAGGGCCACCCTAAATAAAAACACAACAAAGCTACCCCTAGGGTCATATTTACGAAACCAACTGCTTTTAGGAGCCATATTAAAGCATATTTCAATGCGGAATACACAAAAGATGGCGTTTTCATTCAACTAGCCCCTTAACAGCGATACACTACAAAGTTATTTAGATATACACAGCTACCACTTTTGGTATGCCATAAATTGGAATAAAATTTTCAAAACCACTCACCTTTAGCGCTATTTGCCCACAATATTGTTAGAATGACGCCAACCGCATTCAGATTCTGGAAAAAAAAAAAACATTAAAAAGCAGGCCCACATCAAGCGAATCCTTTCATCTCTATAAACATTGAGATTATTAATCCAAACTATTTGTAGGCAAACAAAAAATCCTTGCCCACCCCCCCTGAATAACTGGAAATCATCACGTTCCCAACACAAGCAAAACAACCACACAAAGCTCATAATCCGCAAAAGTATTCCCCAAAATTATTCCAAAAATAACGTCACCCCTTTCCTGCGCGCCCAACTTATTGATTGAATCCGGACAAAAAGTCGACCCCACACCGAGAGCGGTCCTTTCGTCGCAATTTTTTTGCGTAGCCATCACTTTAACAATAACGACCATTCCGCTGATGTGTGTATCCAAAAATATCCCATTCGCAAATCCAATGAACATTAATAAAGGAATTTTCCAGCGACGAGCCGCTCGCTACATAGTATGAACAGACAACTCAATTATGGGTATTAATTTAATATATAAGCAGCGCTGTAATCCAACTATTTCAATCGAAAAAAAAAATATACGCTCCCCTCGTTAATGGTGAGGTAGAACAATTTTGCCCGAACCCTGATTGACAGTGTCAAGGTTGCGAAAACGTGATTCAATCATAATCACTGCTACAACATTCTCGATTGCACGGGGAACGTGCTCCTTGGGGCATAAATTGTCACTTTCAATGGTATCGGCCGGCAAACAAAAGATACGATATTTTCGTAAACGTATCGACTCACCCACACTCACATAGGAAGGCAGTCGGATTCGCTTTGTGGCATCCTGCTAAGACGGATAATTCTGTTTGTGTATTCAAGAAATCCAGCACTCTGGTGGTGGACATAGGCAATGGATTGGGTGACACGATGGCCTGTGTTAAATCGACTACAAGGGATAGCAGGACATGCGTGTGCTGGCGGCGGAGTAGGTATGGGCGCACTACTTCTCGGTTAATAAAAGAAGCAGCTTGACTTGTCAGATTACATATGCATTATGTTGTAGGAAATGACAACGACGATGGCATGGAGTCGATTGATTTAAATGGATTCGTTGAGATGACACTATCAGGATTATCGATGGGAGGGCGAGGTGAAATATAACTCGGCAGAAAGGATGACTGCTTTTGGCATTTCTTACGGAGGTGTTAGCATTTTTTGTGAGCCGTCAAAGTGTTATCCATTACACGGCTCGGTAGTCACGATGGATGCCTAAGTGGGGTTGGTAATATTTCGATGTCTATTTTGGGAAATACAAGGGGCTTTCGACAATTCCATAAAACATTCCTTTTTTTGACGAAAATCAATTTTGCCTTTCAACGTAAGACATTTACCAGCGTGGGAAGGAGCAGTTCTCAGTTTTTATGTAGGACTGGTCAATTTTGAGGCAGGTAAGTCAACCTGTTATCGGGCGGATTGAACTTGTTGTTAGAACTTGGATATTCATCCTAAAGACGGTGTTTGTGCCAACTCATAACTGTCGTCATGCGATGGCTAGTTAATAAAATAAGACATTTATACCAGCTGTAAGATTCCTTCGGGCTGCTTGAAAAAGAGTAGTTTGAGGGCAAACATAATTCACGAGGTACCTGCTCAGTGTGGAGCTCTTCGGAGGACGGATCGTAACTCAAACCCATTGAATTGCACTTGAAAGGGTAAAACTTGGTAGAATCTATGAACAAAACTGAAAGTTGTTGCACATTCCTATTTTATCTATTTCTGATAACACCACTCTGCTGACGATATAAATACATAAACTGTGGATAACTTTATCCGACACTGGCGCAAGATAACCGATACGCGATAAGATAACGTCATCCCACGTGCATTTTTCTTAAAATGAGTCCAGAGCAAAAAGAGTTGTTTCTCGCTCAGTTTTCACTTTAATTGTGAATCAATCAATTAGGCAAACCGTCCTTTAGTTTTGTCCAACAAAATAGTAATTAATCTCAATCAGTTCGTGTGCCCCTCGCATCTGAATTGGATTATTCTCAATTTATATCTCGTTTAATCAAATATCGGGTACCGAGCACTGCGCGGATTGCCATTCGTAAACTGGTTACTCTCACTGGTAGCCGACCCACTCCAATATATGGACTGGCAATAAACCTCATTTGAGAAGAAACAGCAAATTAATCTCCATATAAGGTCAATGCTCAGTTAAATCCTGTGGGCGGAGATGCGTTGTTTTTGTTATCCCCTTGGCTAAGACCAGACGAGAGATACCCTGCTCAGTGTGGGTTGCAATACAACAGCAGCTATTTTGAGAATCGCCTATATGGAGTGGGTTGTTGGTGCGATGGAATAGTCGGCGCGGTGGCGACATGCATTCTCTGTGTGACACATTAAATATAGAAAACTAATGCAATCGCTTAAAAATGCTCAAACCAAAAACAACTTTGCTATCTAACAAATACATGGGTGGAGGTGGGAATCTGTACGTGTACTATAATTAACAAGTGAGTACGAGTATGTTAAAGCAGAGCATGTTGTTATATGATCTGGAAAAAGTTTACTTGTTTGCTTTTCTCTGTAGAAGATTACGACCGAAATGCCTGATCGGTGATTTAATCTTATGAATATAGGTTGTACTTATGCGATTGAACGAATGGGTGTGGGTGCGTGAATTGTTACTTAACAATGCGGATGGCATCGCCTGTGAATCACCTTTAGAAACATCCGTCCAACTCTATAGTGCTTTGCTAAAGACAGACTTTGACTTTCCTTTCACTTCGCCAAATCGTATCCACACATCCATTTAAAAACACATACAACGATTAGCCCGAGATGTTAGTGTATTCAATTGGGCGACCTAAATGTGCATGTAGCTCGTGATGTTGGGCCACATAATAAACACCATCTATGAGTAAAAAACAAACCGCAATCACCGAAGCAAATGGATTACCACGGATCAAAATATTTAAACTTCAATGCTCAATTAATCACATCAACCAGTGTTAGTCCATTGTACGAGCTATAATGAACTCGCTATAACAGCTTTGAACTACAGCGAGCATGAAATGTTTTCTCTGCTTCCCTGTCATGACCGATGATTGATTGCCTACCCTCTGACTACAGGCCTGTACGCAACCGCATTTAAATAGATTCAACTTATCATGTCAGAATGTTTGTCTCAGTTATTTAAACAATCCCTTCTAATCGACAGATGAAATCATAAAACTAAACGCCACTTGGCATTCATCTGACAACAAACTGTCGATTTTATTAACTCGATCCAAGATGAATCCTCTTACAAAAATATTTCCATAAACATGAAAGACAAATTATTAAATATCACCTGCCGCCACTAAAGGTGTGCTCAGTGTACGCTCTCACTCTATCTTTAAGATGCCGATCTGTTGACATTAGCTGATAGCGCTTGCGAAACCGGCCGCACATCATCATCCTCGCGAATAAACTAAACGTCGGCGAGTATAATTTTGACGATGATGTGTTTTGAATGAAATTATACAAAACAATATCTTCCGAGCTGTACATTATTTCCATCAACATTTGCGGAGTTGATTTATTATGGTCGCCATTACAGACAAATACACAAACGAATAGAAGAATTTTCCAATGCATGGATTTACGCGGCAAACGAAGAAAATTCAAAGCTTCTTAAAACTACCATTAGTCATTGTTTGTTAAGAATAGTGATACATTCATCGAACGATTTGGTGAATTTATTTGGAAATTATTCTTTTATTTTTGGACGGATTGTCACCAGAAATTCCTATATTTGTTCGAGTGGGTCCTTTTGTCATATTTATACAAATGTTGTATAAATAAAAGTCGATGGGTAACATGAAAACATAAATACATCATGTGCCCACTAAAGTTGATTAATTTAAATAAGAGAAACATGAAATTTCGCAATTAAAAATGTCAATGGCTGCTGAAAATGTCTACGGAATTTTAGTCTGAAAACGATGGGTTATCATGTTCTCCTAATGGATTATGTTCATGAGTTGTTACAGGTTGTTTGGAACTATAAATCACATGTACAAAGTGGGAGTATCTAATCAGTACACACAGCCTTGTTCGATCTTGTAAGGGAATTTCCATTTGACTAGTTTTAGTTTTACAAAATTTAACAAAACCAGAAGGATACCTATTGAGCATTATTTTGAGACCTGAGGTCGAATTACCACATCCGTGAGCGAGCAATATGTCACTAAATTGTTTGGATTTTACAATAAAAACAATAACAAATTCAGTCACGTAGTACTCGGTCATGGGGGCGGTAAACCAACCCCTGAATTCAAAATTGCGACTTCGCCTCAGGGAGTGACCCCATGTTAGTTGGAAACAAAGTTTGGTACAGTTTAGGCTGCCATTCAGTGTTTACAAACAGCGACAAAATAATGTCTCGCAATGATAATTTAGACACAGAAACAGATTTATTGTTGCTTAAGTAGAGAGACGAAAACAGACCCGACAATGGTGGTCTGATTCGAATATCTCTCGAAATCTATATATATATTGTTGCTTAAAAAGAAAGCAACTCATTTTACTGTCTATTGTCCATAACCATTCTGACAGCGCATTCTCTTCTGCCAGTCATTCATCTGTGACATCACCTCGACCAAAAGCAACATTCCACGTTAAGCCAAATTGGCGCAAAATCAGCAACAAAGTGAAATATTCTATAAACACCAATATGTCATTAGGTCAAATCAAATGCTTATTTGTTGTGGAGAATTTCAAACTTGTCTCGTTCCTACTGCAGTCGAAGGTATACCGAAACAATAGAACAACACATTCAAGAGTTTAGAACTCAAAATACAGAGATGGCAACGGCATAACGTACGCGTAAACTCGTATATACCTTGACACCAAGAAGCACTAAAGCAGAACAAACATTTTTTTCGGAATCAAAATAACTCGATGACATCACCCAAATCAAAATTCAAATGACAGCAACAAAAACAAGAAGTCTACTGAGGTCTACGAGAAACGAAAAAGAAAATATGTATACAAAAAGTAAATTATTTGTTTTGGTTGCTAAATACCAACGCTAATCGTCGCCACTACATATATAATGACATGCGACTGCGAGTCAAAATCCACACGTGCTTGTCAAAACTGAATGTACCTACGAATATATACTCGTATTATACAGATGAACATTTTTGTTATCACTTGTGTCTCAAACGGAAATACTGCCGCTGGACTCACTCAGTTTGGTGAGTGTAAAAGTCCAAAATTGCAAATCGTTAACAGTTAACACCTTTGGAAGTCAGCGAGTGTTGCACACCTTTGTAGTGGAAGTGCCAGTGATAGACAGCAGCTGTCAGGGGATATCATTTTCAGTGTCGGTTAAGTATTCTTTAACTTTATTTAAAAGTTATAAATATCACTTTCATTCAGTCATTACAGTCTTGGGTTACACCATTAGCCCTTTTTGCTGGTGCCCATTACCCACGGACGGTGGTGAGTGTATTGTGGCACTATTGCCATTCCAATCGATAGAGTGTGACAATGTAACCACGTAATGCGATTAAATGGGTGCCCTTGCGGCAATACGGTGGTCTGGTCTGGCCTTCTTTGTTTTCCAGAAGTAGGTACCTACTTATTATGGTTTTATTTAATTTTTTGTGTCTATTTATAGCATTGACACTGCATTTGGTGGAAAATATAATTACCAACAGGGTAACTGCGCACAAGGGAGAACAAGCATTAGTCTGTCGAGGCGTGTGGAGAATTAAGTTTAGAAATCAGGCCAGCGGGCAGGCCATAATGTGTTTTGGTTGACTTGAAAACACTAGACCGAGGACTGTACATGGTTTTTGTCCCCAAGTGACAAATACATGCATGCACTTAGTGAATTGAATTACCTACAGTATAACTCGGTGTCATCGAAGACATAAAAGTCGCGGCTGTGAGTATATTTTGGTGGGCTTTGGTTTGTGGAGGACCTAATAATTTTCAATGGGTACGTTAGCTCTGAGTAAGACTAAAGGTTTTTGCCGTAAAAATTGGGAAAAAAAAAACAAACGATTAACATTTAGGAAAGCTTTGTTAAGAAATTCTGTGGACCGTTTACATGTTGGCAGCAATAAGTCGTTCTTTTAGCCGATATTACTCTTGAAAGGAAGGTTCAATTTCTCAAAATCCACTCAGCTTAACAAATTCCACTACAAAAAAAACATTCACTTCTCATTGCATTGCTTGGGCCCACTGAACATTCCGCTACTGTCTCAGTTGACTATATAATGAATGCGAATTTGGCACCACTGTAAATCCCAACCATGATGACAGTCTTTCAATCCCGGATTATGACAACTCTCACGCTAAATACCTCACAGTCTGAATGTCAGTTACAGCATAGTCGTAATTCGATCTTGATATTGGCTTTTATTTGCACCTTCTACACATATATCCTTAAAAATATTTGCTTCCATTTTATAAACTTCATCACAAACAGAGCAGCGAACGATAGTTCATTGTCATGTCAAAGTAATCCAATCCAATGGCAAAACGCTTGGGTGGCTATTGATTTTCGTATTATAAACTTCTTAAGCGGATTACGATGGGCTGGCCCTCTTGTGTCATTAAATGGCTGACTGCACTTGGAGAATTTGAATTCAAAAGTGAGTACAACCCGCCACTATCGAAGATGCGTGTCTGTAACTCTCCTTGCAGGAGAACGTGGGACCTTTTAAAATCAATAATTAAAAGAATGTTGTCAGAGTCTGTTTAGAGGTTGGTTCTAGGCATCCACTCCCCCAGTGAACAATGGGCTCTCGATATCTTCAATGGAAGAAGCACATTGTTGTCAACCGCAGTAGGTCACACAATGACGTTACTTTGTGCTTTATGGTCTTGAGTTACTTTTTTCTATTCTGAGCGTAAAATAAGTGGAAAGCACTTTGCAACCTCCATAATAATAACAAACAATGTCAGAGCGCCATAGGAGCAGGGATGCTCAATGTTTTTTGAAGTTAAAGTCGAAGTAGGTCAAAAGTTCATCATTACGTCGATTTTTAGTCTATTTTTACGTACAGACTGGTCGAATGTTCACCTTTCGAACATTACCATGATTTGTTTGTGTCGAAGGTCTGTACAAATCCACGCATTTGTACTTTTGCCTCAGTAATAACCACCGCCTTCTGAGACGCGCCCAATTTATAAAATAAATTACTAAATCGATCCTCCGGAAATAAAATGCAAATTCTCTATCTAACCCTAACACATCGTCATATGCCTGATTCAAAGTAACAAGGTACGAAATAAGAAAAAGTCCCGTAACCCTGCAGGGCTTCTTAAATTACCAATTCGCCCATAATCCGCTTCCCGTCGATTTGCCTTTCGCAGGTACATTCGTTTATACGGAAGAAGCGAATAACAGCAACTTAAGAGCTCTTTCCTCTGACAATATCAATCATTGTAGAGGGAATTCTGTGAGTGAAACAGCCCACTTTCCACTTCCGCCGCATAAACACCGCGCACAAAGCCGAACAAAGCCCAACGAGGAGGTGTTAAATTAGCCTCCCCCGAATTAGGTTAACCCACATACGAGCTCTCGAGGAAACTACTCAAGGATTAGAGACTGTTCGTGTTTGGCGGCTGCCGAAAGAGTGGACCCTACTTCAAAGTCACACGTGGAAAGCTCCATTCAAGCAGACAGTTAAATGATGTCGAACGTACTCCGTTTGTGGGATCGACTTCCTGTGTTCGTCTATATGTATTTGTGCACACACGACATTTTATAAACAAATCTTGAAAGACGTTTCACGGAAAAAAAACGATTTCCACTTAGAAAATTGGAACAATAACCCCGGTCGGATATACCTCGCACAGTTCAGTATCTGATGCAGTTGCAAGAGACATTGGCCAACAATAGCATATTGTAGTGGCAGTTGTAGCGCGGAAGCACCGAAGCGGCACAACACATTCCCTCAGATGGCTGGAGTAAGTCTCTGTGAAATGCAATTCACAAGAAGAGCGAGCGCACACATTGACTCCGAAGTTTCTATGATTCTGGCACAGTCATAGAGCAGACCAATTATGTCAACAATAAGTCAATTTAATGGGTGCACTCGTGTGTTTTGCAATAGAAACGTTATAAAACATGTGAAAGAATACAAATATGACTGGAAAACAATAATTTCTACCGGCCAGACGAGTTTATTACGTAATGGCGAGGGATATAGGATGGATGACTTCATTTTGGGGATGGAGACCGGCCAAAGGTATCGTTTACTTTGAAATGTTCATCTTTCGTTTAGAGATCGTTTTACGGCTTTCGCTTTTATGCATCCCAGGCACAGAGTTGGTTTATAAGAGAGTATTGTGACAGCATTAAAAAATCTTCACATTTTCATCTATGTCCAGGTCGTCAATTTTTTAATGGGACCTAAAACACTAGTCAAACAAGACATCTTTGTAGCTACCAATGGAGCTATATGACAGTTGCTTGTGACGCTTCAATGACCAGAAAAACCAGCAACGACAAAGGTGCACGATGTTAGTGGACTGGGGAAATTAGCGCGCTAAAAGCAGAACGCTTAAAAAGAGAGAAATACTAGATTGGTAGTGACAAATATAAAAAATCACTTCAAATGTCTTGCCCAAAAGTAGAACATCTTGAACCCAAAAGGTCTTCCCGTATCCATTGAACGTTAGTAAGAGAGAATCGCGTACTAAACAGATCTTTACTTAGGTTGGTTTTCGGGTTTTAGGCACGATTATTTTGTTGCTGTACCAGCCTCAGTCGCCATTCGTCAGTGGTCCTCAATCAAAGAATTAAAATTGACATGTTGTCTTGGAAAGTGTCTTGAAAAGTGTAATCTTTAAAAAGCTCAGCTAAATTATTACTACGTCCAACAACCCAGTGTAATCTTGCCCACCCATTTGTGTTTCTTAAAAACGGTCGATTTCTTTTGAAAATACTTGGCCCCCCTCAAATGTAGGTTAACATGATGACCAAGTCAGGATTTTTGCCTCCTTTTAAGGTGAATTGTTATTCCTCTCAAGAAATTCATTAAAACCATTCCCTAAATGAAAAGAATTCGTTCGATTCCAATCCTATTCTATACAGAAACTAATTTCATAGATAAAGCCCGGTCCCATCGTTAAACAAAAGTCATTGTTAATATCCAAATCAACCCCTTCAGTATTTTACGTTCTTCATTTGCAAAATTAACCCATGTAGGTAAGGTATATAGAAGGGATTTTCCAGTTGCCTTTTGTTGCAACTGATGATACATAAAGCAGGTCCTTGCTCCCAAGTAATTTGCTCATTTTCATGCATATTCCAAGTTGTACTTATTTCCAAACGGAAACAACAACAAAACTTACAAGCAATCGGAACAAAAACAAACCGAAACCAACCGTAGAAGGGAAATCTACGACTACTTTGTATTCGTTCGAAGCGCACACCTATAATACAAAGGGTGGTAGGTACGGTGGGTGGGCAAACAAAAATCCTTTCGAACTACGACGCACACCACATCCTTTTCCATAGTGTTGTTCCCGATCCGACTCTGTTTAGTTGCTGGCTATTCGTTTTGAAAGGGAAGCAACAAAAAAATTAAAACTCTACTTGCGCGCTTGCCTTTGGATTTTTCTTCCTTTGCCCACTTTTATTCGCCTTTTTTAAGGAAGAGGCAACGATGGAGAAAAAAGGGATTCAAGATGAGTTACTGTATTGCGGATGTATTTTTGTCGTTCTCTCTGTTCTCTGTCTGTCGTACTTGCACAGTGTGGAAATTACCACAATCCAATGCATCAAAAGCTATGTGCCGACGATTCTTATCACACCGTTATAGCACTGGATCGTTAGCTCTATGGGTGCGGAAGGGCGGTACAACTGCCAAGAAATCCCAAAGAACGAGTATGAGCATAGGAGAAACGATTGAAATGCATTTTTCATCATTAGTCAAGGAGCTTTGCATGCTCAGCACCAGTGGAACATGGAACGTAATTGCTGGTAAACATTGACGTGCGAGAGACGCCTTAACAACGGAACTGTTTGTTTGGACAATTTATATGCGATTTGCACTTGACGCAAGTGTCATGAGAACATAATAGTGTTTTGCTGATAACAATGCCGATTCAGTGCAGTCGATGGAAGTAAATCACGGTCTGGGAATGTGTCAATCAAGGCGATGATGATGTAAAGTTATCAAGTGACATGACATGCCATTGCGCGTGTGATCTCAGTCAGCGGAGATGTTACGCAAGACCGTAATAGTAATGGTTCCGCTGTGTGCTCCAAAAGCGTGGACCTTATTAAAAGTGGAAGCTTTGAGAGATTTCATCGGGTAAAACGTCTACCATAATTCACAGCAGTGAAATCTACGTCTTATGATTTCTACAAAGCATACGATAGAACAATATCCGTTTCTATTCACTCAAAAGATAAATAACTTGATAGGTGTCAATTGTTCATCTTGTTAAATGTTGGAAATTATTATATTGGTGCACGTTGCTGCAAGGTTGAAAACTGACAGTCAACTAATAATCGCGGCCAAATCCGAAGCAATATTCCATATTCAGCAATTCCCACACTCGCCATAGGCTCTCCAATCTACACGTCACCAACCGCTTACGACGGAGAAAATTATTAATTCAACCAGCCAACTTGCATATTCAAAGTAAAATCTCGCACATGTCCATAATATCTTGTCGACCACTTTCGCTTATCAATATGCTGCTACCGCTTGTCGTTGGCGCAGTTCTCCAATAACAACACCACACAGCCAACAGAAAGAAAACTATACGTTAACGCCTAAAGGCATTCGCACATATGTTTACATTTCCATTTGTCGAGTAAATGCGAAAAAAAACTGTATGAGAATAAAAAATAAAACAATCTACTGTAAAAAGGACTAGACGGCACCTTCCTCTGACACGCTGCACCCTGTTCCGGTTAGGGCGCGTGTCTTCTCTATTTGTCGTGCTGGTGTCGCCCGCGCCCCTCTTCTAGTTCCTTCATCACAATCCTCAAATATCATAATAAACAAAAAACTGGGAGAAAACTTTTCCTGCGAAAGCGGCAGTCAGTATCACTTTTGCGCACTGCAGTTAAGATAATTTTTTTTTTACTCACAGTCACCCGCATATTGGAATTGAAGTGGAGACTGAAAATATTTCGTGATGGCGTTACCAGGTTGTAAAGGGTGGCCCATCTGCCAGTTTTAATTTACAAAAAGAACCGCCTTCAATAGCATCTCTAACCATAAGACCCTGTCTGCTGACTGTACTGTGTGAACGGCTGAACTCACTTGTCAGCGAACTGATTGGACCCTACCAGTGCAATGTATTCAAACGACGGCAGATCCTGAAGAAAACCCAACGAGTCAACAGCTATTTGTCGATTGAGACGAATTAAACTAAGCCCTCTAGAGCTAATAGTGTCTTGAATTCTATTACCTTGTTATTAATTAGCTTATACTAATAAATAAATAGTAATAACAATACTGAGCCCTGTTTAGTTTTGGCATTCCTGCCGAACTTGTCAGTTTGCGCAGAAAAAAAAAAGTGAAGTCACCGGGAAAAAAAATATTTTTTTTTGGCAGTAGCTTGATACCTGTAGAAATTCGAAAAGGATTGGTGATTGCATCGGCATCATTTAGGATAGCTGATAGAAGAAGTACCAGCTGCCTTACCCGCAGCTTTCAATGCGTCTGTCTTCAAAATTCTAATGCGTTCTGTAACCTGCGAGATTATTACAAGTGGACTATGATGGCTTAAAAACAGACGTGGAAACCCTCTACTGAGGACTTTTATTTATTTATTTTATTTATGGTTATTAATATATATATATATATATCAATAGATTTAGCAAATATAGACGATTTCCAGGACTCCCATGATTCTATTGGGGAACAGTACTGTTATGTAATGTTTGATATATGCATTTTCAAAAACGTAATGGTGGCAACGCGTTTTAAAGTCACGATTTGCTTGGTCCGAAAAAAAGAAAAAACTTAATAGGTACGACCTCTAGCAGAATTTTTGCATGCTAATGATTGCCTTAAAAGATTTTCGCCTACAACGAAGAAAGCTGGCACTGAAAAATCGCATTACACATTACATGAGCAGTTGCATATTATACAATAATCAATAACCAATAGAGTTCTTTAATTCAAACATACAAATACAAACGTAAGCCGAGTTATTACACTGGCTTAAGCTGTCAAAATGCACGAAAATCTACTAAAGTTCTGTCAAATTGGGGACGGCTTAAGCCAGTTTTTTGTCACAATATTTTGCACCATCTCTTGACCGCTAGATGACTTTGTATTAATGCCAAACTAAAGAAAAATGTGCATATACTGTTACTTCCGGTGGGGATCTTACCATTTGTGGTAGATGTCAATTTTGATTCTGAAGTGTTTCGACGGTGGAATTAATTAGCTAACATTACCAATTTCTTTTCTACCTAACAACAACACTAATATGGCAACTCTGTCTACCTGAATGACCCTTTGCAATCCTGCTATGGAGGGGCGTGAAACTGGGAGTCAATGAGGAAAAAAAACTCTTTCGCTTTTTTTTTCTCCCGCAAAACCAAATGACAGACGGTCGAAATATTTTTAGAAAATCTTAAATTTAACTCACCAGATATTAAGCAGATAGCCTTAAATTGTATTCAGCAACGATACTCCTTGGCTTGTTTACTGTTTATTTACTAATAAATCTGGTGTTTTAAACAATAACAAAAGTTAGTAATTTACACGGTACCTTTGGAGTACACACACACTCGCACAACTATTAATTTGAAAAGCAGAAAAATTATTCTGACGAACATAGAATATCGGATTTAACGGTGCCGCTTCTTTTTTCACTTTTCGCAATCGAAATGATGAATGAAATTCCGAAAATATTATTTTTTTACGTTTAAAAGTAAAATCCGCTTGCTTTGACTTTTCGCACTGTCCACTTGAGAAATTCACTGCGGAACTTAAAACACTTCAAAGAGCCTCAAACTCCATTAAACGCCACGTTCTGTGGAATATAATATTCTTCACTGTTACACCTGCAGCGGTGCTCTGCTTAAAATTCCAAAATAGTAGCAATAATTTAATTTAATCAAAAGAACCGCCTTCCTGTGAGAAGCCACGAGAGAAGAAAAAACAAATTTCAAACGAAAGAAATAACAAATAAGTTGAGCGATTTAATTTTTGCAGACAAAAACCACACACACATCATACACCACCGAATGGAAGAAAACGAATGAGAAATAAAATGACAGCAACTGATGAATGGAACGATGAACGAGCGAAACAAAATCTACATCTATCTGTCTAGTATCTACGTTCTAAAACGTACGACATTAGTTCTCTTACTACATTTTACTCGTCACGAAAGACGAAACACGATTCACAAAGCAAAGGCGGGGGTAAACGGGCAACTGCAAATGTTGGCGCTGGCGCTCAAAAGCCCGTATGCCAAAGCAGACGAATTGAATAAAAAATGTGGATTTCCTCGTTCAAAATATTATCGTTTTTAAGAGGAACAGAAAATGTCGGCGACAAAACCGGAAAATAAGTTCAAAGTTGAATGGTTATTTTACGACACTCTTAAGTACACAAACAGTGTATGCGCCATGGTTGGCTGCTATCTCATTCTGACGGCGGTGTATATCAATACAAATGACAGCAGGTGACTTGTCAAAGTCGGTTTGTCTCTGTCAGACGTGAGAGTGATTCCAATCCAATGAAAATGCTGATGCGGAAAATTTAAGAGAATATCATGCGCAATGTTTTTTCAGTTTTTTGTATTGTGTTCCGTATACGAGATGGGATGAGTTGCCAAGAGAGATATTTAACTAACATTTATATATATCATAGTTCTTTTCAATAAATTCAATATACGAATTTTTAATACCAATTTCTTTCAGCAACAGCGTTCATTTCGCTGTCATGATTGCGGTGCTGACATTTTCAATTCAGGCTTACTAGTTTTTTGTGCATATGCACATTGGTTCCTACACTTTTCCTTTTCGTATTGTGTTAAAACGAAATACCAAAATGTTAAAATATAAGAAAAAATATTTTTATTTTTTCGGATTGGCAGCACTTTTTGCTGTAACTATTAATTTTCCATTTTGGTTTGCCATTTCACCGTAAGTGCACGTATACGATACGCACGATATACGACTCTACTACTCGAAAAGCTAGTCGAATATTAGACTTCCGACTCCACTTTATTCGACCAGGCCACCAGGGAAAATGCGTTAAATGTCAAAGTTGGGTAGTAAACCCCACGCACAACCCCCAAACAGAAGGACCAATAACAAAATGTATATAGAAATAGAAAATACACGATTGGCTTATTAGTATGGTTAAAGCAGCTCATTGACCCCTTTCACACCCTTAACAGATGCATTCCTTGACAGCACCGTTGTCACCAGCCCAGATTCCTGTGTTTGGTCGGCATGGCTTCGTTTGAGTAAACACAAATTGATTTCCATTCTATTTCCATATACATGCATTTCCGTTCAACTGCGCTTTGCTGTCACCGTTATTGCTATTCATCAACAAGAACAAAAATAACACGAGCAATAGTCCTTTCGTAATATCCCTAGTGACCCAGTTAACAAATGAACAGGATGGCTGAAGGCAAACAGGGGACGAACACTGAGAACTGAGGATGAGTATTCCCTTTTGCATTGATTCAGTCGGAAACTCATAAACCTGTTGGAAGGAAGTAATAACACACCTTTGCCTCCCTACGCTGAGCATGTGTGAGTGCTCATTCTACCCCGCAGTCCTTTTAATCAATTTCAATCAATCAAGTTCACTAGGAGTTTTCAGAAATATTAAAACTCACGGCTCAGTTCATTGACTGTTATTCTCTTCCTTCGAGAATCTATAAAAAGATTCAGAATTATGACAAAACAGATGAAGGTAAGTAAAGGACGGACAAACGAATTTGTATGTGATTGTAAATGGGTTTTTTTGCAGGTGGAAAAAAGGACTAAATCTTATGCGGATGAGGCATTTCGCCTGCTCCAAGAGCAACCAGGTGTTAAAGATGTTATAATCCTTAATCAGTCGGCAAATCCAATTCGAACGACAATGCCACAAGAACGTGCCGTGGAATATTGTGGTTATTACGACATGCTCTATCAAAAGGTTTCCTATATTTTGCAACAAATTGATCCGGATGACGAGCTTTTGGGGCTGCGAGTGCGCACTAAATGGGACGAAACTCTTGTATCGAAAGATGGCAAAATCACAGTAATGGTTGTACAAAGCGCCAACGATATGATTCAGTCATGCAATGGGAAAGTACAAGAGAGTTAGAGGAATTAGTTTGTTGTTATGTGTATGTCAAAAAGAAATAAAAGCAATTTTAAAATTCGTCATTCTGATTTATTTAACATCGGAGCCAACACATACACAGAGATAAAAGGTTAATTTCAAGGACTAATTTTATCACAGCGGAAGCCGTCTCCTACGCCTATTACATACTCTTTCTAAGCCTTAAGTTTCGCACTTTATAAAACAATTAAAGTTGTCAAGGCGGTCTATTTCTTAACATTTGAATGGCGGGCTATAATAAGTGTAAGCCGTGTCCTCCTTGACCTATAGGTGCACTTCAATATGTTAAAGGAATAGTTTACTGTCTAAATTTCTAAAACAACTGGAATTGATTTTGCTTTTAAAAGCTCACACTGAGTTTTCAATCCTACAATTATCAACTTGAAAATTATAAAGCTAATGATGGTAATTTTAGATATCATATAAAAAGTATTCTCATCCAAATTAACCATACAATCTTGCAGTCCAACTTTGAGGAGATAGTGCGCAAAAATGAAGCTATATCCGACAGAATCGTGGAAAAGTCCCGTGGGTATGTTGTCATTAACAATCGCAATGGTGTAGCGGTGAAAACGACTGCTGACAATTCAGTCACCCAAGGTATTATTAAGCAAATAGCTGGGCCGCTGGTATTTTCCGCTAGAAGTGCAATACGCGATTTGGATTCCACAGATGATTTGTCGTTCCTGCGGATTCGGACTAAAAAACATGAATTTTTAATTGCTCCAGAGACGGACTTTACTATCGTCGTAATGCAATAAAATTCTGGTATTGTGTACATCTATGCAGTTGCAAACACAATAAATATGCTGTCCCTGTCCATATCATATAATAAACACTCAAGAATCAATGCCAATGTTCATAGAAAATCAAAACAATAAAAAAAAAAACAAGCATATAGCAGATCCGATTATGTCCAACTCCAACAATTTATTTATTTTAAATATACTCAATTTTTTTTTATTCTCCGAAACATAAACACCCGAACTTGGCACCACTTTTTACTTGTTATGAATTTGGTCGAATGACGACATCGACGTTGACATTTCTCTTATTTGGCAGATGTCAAAAGTGGGCTGGTTGATTCATCATAAATTAGAATTTTATTTGGAAGAAATATTTAAAAAATGGTAAATAATATAACACCTTTATATTCATTAACATATTGGAATTTCTCTCTTCAATAACAGTCACAAGAAGTGGAAGAAACTCTGAAACGCCTTCAATCTCATAAGGGTGTAGTCGGAACCATTGTTGTGAACAATGAAGGTTTGTAATGTAAAATTTAAATTAATCATATTTTATTCTACTAAAACCAGTTGTTTTCAATAAAATTGTCGGCATAACATGGTACATATAATATGAATATGTATCTGATAGTGAATTTTTCATTCCGCCCAACAATTTATTGATTTAACAATTCATCGCTAAAGATACAACATTTTGTTTACATTTTATTTTTGTGCACAGGAATTCCTGTAAAAAGTACACTGGACAATACAACAACCGTCCAATACGCTGGACTAATGAGCCAACTGGCTGATAAAGCACGCAGTGTTGTTCGTGATTTGGATCCTTCCAATGATTTAACTTTTCTACGTGTACGTTCCAAGAAGCATGAGATTATGGTAGCACCCGACAAGGACTTCATTTTGATAGTCATACAGAATCCAACTGATTAGATCTTTGTTATTAATTGAATTTCAAGATTTTGTGTTGCATAAATTCAAGTTTTGCACTGTATCTATGCGAAGGAAATGATATAAGATATTGAAAGAACTTTTCCTTACTTAAATTGCATTGTATTGATATAAAACTATTATAGAAGCACTTTTTTATTTATACTGTAGTATTCATATACGAGAAAGAAAATATATACACTTCCACATTACATAGTGATTGCGAAGGAAAACATTTATGTATGTATCTACTGAACTTTGGGGTTGTTTGATGGAAAAAAGTGCATTGCACATATTTACACTAAGAGAAAGCATTTCCCTCTATGTATCAAAACGGCCAAAGTTTTCCTGGGTGGTTGGCGTTGTATATAAGCATAGTCGTAGCTGAACACGAACATATGTTTTCATTTTAGGACTCGAGTAATTCTCGTTTGAGTGAGAATTTAAAGCGTTGTGCAGCTGTTCTTATTTAGCAGGGGTCAACAACCATTTATTACCAGGTACCTGCACTTGTTCCGTATACCTTCAAAGAAATAATGTGTAAGATTGTTCAATTATCTGCATCACAATACGTAGTCCCTTGTGCAACCCTTTGGAATGTAATACTATAACTCAAGGGCTCGCCGTAATAGGTGTCACACTTTTATCACACAATAAAAATATAAACTTGTCAACAAATCTCATATACTTTACTTTCCCTTAATTATTGCAATCAAAATACATTTTGAGAATTCCGGTTTTCCTTAATAAAATAGACTGCTGCAGAATTTTAACAATATCCAAGATTTTTACAAGTCTCGTAAGCTTGTAGCTGGTTTTGAATTTCTTTTCAATTCAATGGCATTGATAAGTGTTTATTTTTGTCGATGGTCAATCCTGCGCTAGACCAAAAATTTTATAGCACTCATTTAGTCGCCAATAAAACACGGCCATTCATGTACATACTTAGCAAAAAATTCAAATAAATCAACTGTTCACACAGAAACTCTACTTTCTGTCTCCACTGTGACGCAACTTTTACCATTGCAGCCAGTCTCACTCAACGGAAGAGAAATCAAAACCACTCATATGATAATAGAACTCAAAGCACACCATCCAATCATAGAACCAATTCGAAATCATCACCTGTGTACCTGGAAGACAATTCGTCTCATAAAGACAAAATCCCACTTCCAACGAATGCTGAACTAAAAAAAAAAACTTAAAAGTCCACACCTGCTGCATGTACCGAACGTATTTTCCATATAATATGCTCCCCAGAAATCCATACTTTGGTACATAACCTCTATTTATCCTTCCCATCCCTTTTTTATGCCCTTGCGTTGCGTATATTATGTATGTCGGATGAAAAAGGAAAAAAAAAAACATAATAAAACCCCCTTGCTCCGTTTTGTCTCAAAAAGAGACAGAAAAATAACGATTGACGTCTACCTACAAAAAAAAAAAAACACGGGCCAACCGACTGCACACATATGGTCCTCCAGCCCTGAATTTACTTCTTTCCGCTTAATGCTTTTTTCCTATATACTTACCAACTGCTGTTGGATACAGTTATTTGGTGGTCCTAACTCTATAAAGTCTGTGAACTCGTAACGGCATAGAACAGTGTAAGAGCCCCATCATCAGAGCGTCGTATCGCTCCTCCTAGGCCGTAATCTCCAGAGAAGGAATAAGGCAAGGATATACTAAAACATTCTTATAAGCACTTTTTCGCTCGCATTGTGTACCGAATCGAGTATATAAGGAGCCTGAGACCGAACACCAAAATTCAAGAGGAGAAGAAAAGGAAAACATTTGAAGAATTCGATATCCTTCGCCTGTGCTGCTGTCAGTCTGCTTTGTACGTTGTTTGGCCGAGGACTTGTGTCGGGGTTCGTCCTTGTGTGAATCGGTGTATTCTGTGATTTCCTTTTTTTTTGTTTGTAGTCTTGTTTTTTTTTCTCTTCTTTTCTTCAACGTAACCCCTGTGTAAACTTTAATTGGAATTAAAATCTATCCATAATTCCGTGTGATGCGGACTACAAATATCTTTTTGACAAACGACGAAATAGCAATTGTTAACGATCTTATATGGAAGAAGCCAGTGCGTGAGGTTGCGGCGAAAGTCGGTCGAAGTCTGATGGACCTGCATTATTATCTAAGGCATCGTGATAACTACCCGCCCCCAAGCAAGATGGTAGGTGATTCAGGTTCATCGAAGGAAAGGGAAAAACGAACATCTCCCATCACCGTTACGTCAACGACAAAGCCCGCCTTAGCGAAACGGCCAAAAGCTGAGCCCCCGATGGAGGAGTACCTACAAAATGAGAGGCTAGCATTTGCCACTGCGCATCTGAACTGGAGTGAGATACACTGGCGCAGAGTTGTCTTCCATTGTGACCGTAAGTTTAATCTCGACGGTCCAGACGGATTCGTGCACTACTTTCACGACATGCGAAACTATGAGCGCACGCTTTCGCAACGACCTCGTGGTGGTTCGGTCTTCATTTGGTTTGCCATATCCTATGGTGGTCCGATTCGATGTGAGGTTTCGACTACCAAATTTAAGTTGGACGCGTTCATGGAGTTTTTGCAGAGCGAGCGGACTAGTATCACCACGAAAATGGATGGATGTGCGGACTTTATTCTTCAGGATCGCATGAATACGTTTCAGTTGTACCAGAATTGGAATGATGTGAATGGAATCAAGCCACAACAGTGGCCGAACCTGTCACACGATGTGGACATTACGGAGAATGTATGGGGTTGGTTGATTCGAGAGGTTTACGACAATGGGAGGAGGTTCTCGAGGAAAGACGATTTGGTGTCAGCAATACAAACAGCTTGGTCAGAATTGCCGTTGCATTTTATTCAAAACTTGTACAGCACTCTGCCGGAGAGGGTGATGGAGTTGTATAACACCAAAGGGATTTACACGAATTGCTGATGAAACTGATGGCGTTGAAGAGTGGCGTGCTGTTAAATTTCAAATTATTCGAAAAAAAAAATCTAGCATCGTCTCGACGTTTTTTTCTAATGCTTTTTGAGGTTAACTGGAAGCGACCACCAAAATGACGTTACTGATTTACCAATTTTGGGTCAAACGTTGTTACGATTTATTTTTTACAATAAACGAATAAACGCCTACATCGTTTCGTTCTATGTTGTTTTGGAAGTTGCTAAGCAAGCGACATTTGCTTATCATCTGAGGATTTTCCGGAACTTTGGGATAAAAGTTTTCACGGTTGTAAGTACAGGCCAACGTGTTTTGACGTTTGCTGTTCACGTCAAAATGAGAATCGACCGTCAACAGAACTGCAGGCGCCATCTCACACAACTAGCTAAAGATCATCTCGACGATCATCCTCCCGCTGCTGCAAAGTAGCTATTTTTTAAGGCGAGTTCAGGTTCAAGGACAACAATTACATAATAATCATCGCCAGTTACAAAGACGTAAGTACGATTGGAATAAATTCTCTACAGTCATGGACAAAATTTGGTAGTCACATTCAAGCTCTATAACTGTCAAACCATATCTCCAACTACTGTCATTAAATTGAAGTTCAACTGTTCCTTCGGCCAGTTACGGTTCACCAAAATAAAAAAAGACAACAACCTCGTCTAGACATTTAACAGTCAAACTTTAAGTATAGTTAGTTTTTAGCCAAATATGTACATAAAACAAAAACAAATAACTTCTAGTTAGTGTTTTAGTGAAGTTATTTCAAATTTAATTACCAATAAAAGAGAAACCTGATTACTTTCTAAAAAAATATATAACAATGTGATGCGATAGAAGAATAAATTATCGAAAATCAAAGAAATCTATTTGGTCTTATTCAGTTTTTTCTCTCGCTCTAGCAAAAGGACAATATCCCTTGGGATCGTATGGGAAATCGAAAAATTTCAAGTTTCGCACGATCCTTCATCTCGCCCTTTTGTGTGCACGACTGAATGGTTTTTCTTTTATTTCAGTCCTTAGATCTCGTACGTTTCAGCAAGGAATATACAAGGTATTGTATACACGTTCTTTGGTTTTTATTTGTGTAAGCTACCAAAAAAGGGCAGTAGATTTCGAGCAAAGTAAACCAGATTTCGTGTAGAAAGGATTTTTTTTAACACAACCAGCACAATGGGCATTTGAGACATTGGATGCAGCGGCTTTTGTTCTGATCAATATTTGAAAAAAATTCGTTGGGAATTAGGAAAATATGAACGGAAATATTTGACTAAAGGGAACTGGACAACAAAGAAACAGGTGTTCACAGAGACTTGTTTTGTGGAAGGAATCAGTTGTTTTAAGGATTTGCAGGGGTTTACCTTTTACAATTCGTGTAGCGAAGAAGAATTTTCCTTTAGTGAATTTAAAAAAATGAAATACATATAAGATATGGAAAATTAAAAACAACAAAGCAGCAGTTTCCGACATGACGTAGGTACACATTGCTGTGATCTTTGTTTTAATAAAGATGATGTTCAAGGTGCCTTTTATCGTATGAAAAGGGCTCATAAAAATCGTTGATATTTACGTCCGTCACATATTGCTTGTTTATGGGTGAGGGGATTTGACTAAAATTGATGTAACATTTGGTCCTTGCAGCGACGGCAAATAGGTCTTGTATTTTTTAGTTTGCTGGAACCTCGGCTCGAATTACCGCCTCCGTGACTGAACAATACGCCAATTCGGTAACAACAGCCGAACTGCATAACCAATTTCGCAGTAAAAAGTAAGGTACCATATTTAGAGCAAACTCCCCCTTCTTTATAAATCAAGATTGTTCCTCGAATTTTGCTCACTAATGTCGTTTTCCATTGGGCAAAAAGAAGCGTCCGGGAGAGTCCGGCATCGACAAAATCACTTCTGAAACCGTTCCATTGGCACAAAAAATACTCTTCTGGTGATTCTGAGGAGAGAATTTCGCTTCTCGATTTGAAGTCAGAATCCACTCACGTAGCACTCACACAAGTGTAATTTTATGTATTTTATACAAGTCAAGTGACAGCAGCCGTAGATAATTTTTCGCATTTCACCAATACTATTGTGGATTCTTTCAGAAGCTGTTTTTTTGTTCCATTGGATTTCAGAATGAGTGGATCCCCGAGTGAAACCAATGGAAAACGACATTATATAAAGTTCGGTGCCTTCTTCTTTGCGACAAGTCACCCAGGCAGTAGAACACTCTTTTGCTAATAAGCGAATGTCGTGAAAGATTGAAAACAAAATTGCTTTGGAAAAATGTTTAATTTCCTTGTAATGCTTTTTCTTTCTTTATTTGTGTTTTCTTTTCTGTTTTTGTTCAATAATTAAATATATATATTCATATACTGTATTAATTACTTTTAATTCCCTTAATTTGTTTCTTTTGTCATCTTTAAGATTATTTTGTTTGTGAATTTTTTTATATTATCTATGTTTTGTTAAAAGAACGCAAATATAATTATTTTTAAAGTTTTATTTTTTTTTGTTAATAATTTTTAATTTTTAAATATATTTTAATAAATTTGTATATTAAACAATTGCTTTTGTTTTGTTTTTTCTCGAATTATCTTTTAGATATATATAGATTTATTTTTCTTTGAGTGAGGGCGGGTATTTGTTGTTGATTATTCTTTGTTTCTGTTTATTTTTAAATATAACATTATTTATTAAATGGTTCGCATTAGATGTTGTTATGTAAAAGTTTTCATAGCTATGTATGAATACTTTTAATTATTTTAACTTAAGTTTTCAACACACTTCATGGCAACGAATGTGATTTTGCGAATGCCGTTCACTTCTAACACCCAAGTCGGTTCGCCTTTATTTTTTAAAAGATTTTATTTAACAAACGTAGGACTAGATCCTTTAAGATATTTTAAAACACTCACCGTTTTGATACTCGAGGTTAAAATGGCTGGCAATGGAAGTCTGTTTCGAATGCCCGATTAAGAAACATAAAATTGTACGCACAGATCCGACTGCTGCAACTTTGAGTGTATTATTGAGGTCTACGTGTGCTTTTGAGCTTCTTTAACTTATACACGCACAATATTTTCACCCATCTATTCAGGCGGCAGCATATTTCATAACTGGACTGTACTGAAATCGCTTTGTTGTAACGTGTTCGGCAATAAGACAATTGAATTGGCGCTCAACGACAGACCATATGTGTAGACGCTATCAAATCGGTAATTCGAGTAAGCCATCAACCCGAATTGGTAGGGTACGGTTTTAGTAGAGCATACATTCCATACTTCCAGTCAGGAATCATTTGTTTTCCTGACCCAAAGTAGCAGTGTTTTTATACATAAATAATTCTTAGCCGGATCTCAACTAAGTGTGGGCAAGGTTCTTATATGAGACGTTTTACAGGGATATACCTCAATTGCTCCTGCTTCAAATACGGAGCTGATAGTCAGCCGTCTGTCAAACCGGCCACGAATGAATGGTCGATTTGATTGACGTAAGGCTAGATCATCAGCCACAAGTGCCTCTTTTTTACATGTTCGCATATGAGTGTACAGAGTGATATTGCTACCTATATAGATATAGATCCATAAAAAAAAAAATAGTTCGCGCAACAGGTCCGTACGGACCTCTCACAACCATTTGTCTTTGGTGAGTGTTATTTTTGGGACGAATGGAAGGGATCTACAATTTTGTGCGGCGCCCAAACGGCCAATTGAGAAGCTCTTTCATGACAGTTATACTCTCGGATGTTTGTCAGACGTGGCGCAGTGAAGAAACCTTAAGATGGAATTTGGATATACGCAGGTTAGACTGCAAACAACAAACCTGTGCAAATGCAAGACAGCGTTAGAAAATGCATTGTTAAATGGTTGGTTTAAGTGGCTGTATTTCGCGTACGAGGGAAAGACACAAATAACGCAATTGAGCGCCGTTTTGAGACCACAACTCACGGAAACCTGAGAAATAAAGGGGAAGAACGACGATGAGGGAACATACAACCAGCCTGAGGAGTTAAGAAATTTGATGATCTTATTAAAATGAATACTTTGGATGGCCGAAAGGTCATCATAAAAGGGATGACCTAGAGCACTGTGTCTGGTTTTGGCTAGGGCCGGACACTCACAAAGAACATGAAACACTGTTTCACTCTTATTTGTGTCCGCGCAACTACGGCATTGTAAAATACTTCTTGGAATATTTATAGGAAGAACGCCACATAAACTACTTAAATTGGGGTGGAAGCATGTAACTTGATACAATCGAGTCGAGATTATCCTCGATTGAGACAAATTAGGTGCTGCCAGAGCTCGATTGTGTCGACTGAACTCGATTGCTTCAAGTTACGTGCTTCCACCCCTGTTAAATCTGTGTGTCTTTAATTTGCCAGTGGGCTTTGTTGTTGGTAGAAAATTAACACTTTCCTGGGACACTTCTCTCGCTAAATGCGAATCCAAAAATCTTCGGCATCACCACGGTATGATCGTAGATAGATGTTACTTCTGTAGTCCCCCGAAAAAATGTACATCTCTAAGATTTAACAGCAACGCAAATAAATAGAATTAATATGCAATCGTTTCATAAATCAATTCCAAAACTCGGTCGCCCTTTCATTCATCATCATGTTTTACAAGTATTACATAATATGTGGTGTGGCCACTGTTTTCGTATCTCTTTCAAAATGTTGTCGTTCTCCCCTAGGCGAAGTTATCACGGGAAACTTCGTTGTTAATTTATTCGGGGCACCACAATCTACGGACGCTTTAGGGCACACCAGGGCTTTGGAAAAGCGATGTCCTAGCGCTTGCTAAGAAAACGATTTGACTCATTTAAATGACATCTGTCAACAAAAAAAAAAAAAAACAAAACACTTTTTACTAATTAATGGGCAACACTGGTCGCATTTCGCATTTAATCACATTCATTGGCTGTCATGGTTTTAATCTGTTCTTTTCATAATTTCATCTTTAAGATAATGTAATCATATTTTAAATTTGTTTTGCTTTGTCTTCAATTAAATTAATAATAGTATTATGTATTTAAATTTATTTTTGTTTTTCATTTAAGAATAATTAATGGATTAATGCATTTAAGAGTTTATAATAATAAAGGTTAGTATTATTATTTTCTTTAATAAGTAATATTTCGTTTTGTTTCATTTACTTTTCATTGCAATTATTAATGTAATTAATAATAATTGTGTTATTTTCTTTTTAACTTGTGGTTATATTATTTGTTTTAAGAGTTCTTTTTCTTTTTCTTTTAATATATGTTTTGTTTGTGTTATTATTTTATAGAATATATAATATTGTTAATATACTATGTCCTTCTTTGTTTTGCAAAACGTAATATTATTTAAAGATTATTAATTAATGTATATATATAATTTTCTTTTGTTGTTTCATCATCTTGTTCTTCTTTCATTGTGTTTTATGTTGGCAAAAATATTTCTTTTAAAGTTTTTTTTTTTTTTTAAGAGTTTCTCTTTGTTGTTTTTTGTTTTTTTTTTTTTTGTTTCGTTTGCATGTGCCCTTCTTATTTCATTAAACTGTATTTCTATATAATTTCATGTTTAGTCTATTTTTATATAAATTTCCCTTTTTCTTTGTTGTTTCAATTTATTTTTTCCTTGTGTAAATGTGTGTTTATATTTTTTTCATAAATTAAATTTAGCAATAAATAATAACGATAATAATGATATAATAATAATATATATATATATGTATAATATATATATATATATATGTAGATAGATTTTGTTTTGTTCAATAATAATAATACAATTTGTCAAGGTTTATAGAAACTGCACAGGCAGAAATGGTAATTTACCGACGTGAAGCGAAGCATTTGCCGGTCTGTAAATAGTCGTTAGGGTAAAGTAAATATGTAGTAAATGTTGTTGTTGTTTAGATATATTTATATATTATATTATAGTAAATTTATTTTTTATATATAGATTGTTTTGAAAATGAAATGAAGTGGCTTTTTTGAAGGTGGTGTGATGATGACGAGTAGTGGTGTTCTTTGGTTAGCGGTTAGAGATATAGCTGTGGAATGTTGGAATTTTTGGTGGCTTATCGGAGCCCAATACAACTTGCTATGTTATACGAGAGAGTGCGTTTCAAATGGTGGTATGTTGTAAGTCTGCGTTTGGCGGACAGAACTGGTATACACAGTCGTTACCTGGTTTTAATTTTAATTGGTGGACTCTGTTCCTCTAAAGAGGTTTAATAATTGTTAAAGGGGCATTGTGCTCCTTTTTAAAATATAGTGGAGAGGGGTTGTTTCAACTATTAGCTAGCTAGTCAAGGTTGGGATATGAACAGTGCCGCTTTTGTTCGTGCAGAAGCAAAAGCAACCTCTCAATTAAGTATTGTAAGCAAACTTTAGCACAGCTACAACTTATTTCCGCGTTAAAGACTGTAATCAATATTGCTGTAGGTTTATCACAGTCGTTGTTCGGTTTTCCTTCAGAATATTTGACTCGTCTCTCTATAACATACCAAGAACGTAGGCGTGTGTGCGGGACAGAAATCAATTGGACAAGATCGCATCAGCTTCATTGCAATTTCTCGTAATTTGCCTGCTTTCTTTTTCAAAAATACTCATAAATTGGTTAAGATGGGATCAAAGTTGTTAGTACCTTACAAATAGTAAATTTGTTGCAGCAGCTGGACCCTGAATTCGGTTATTGTTTTGTTGTTGTTGTTGAAGTTTTGAATTTGAATTGCCAGTTTCATTATTGTTATTGTTGTTTATTGTTGTTGTTACTGTTGTCGTACTTAAGTTAGGTGGTGGGGGTTGTTGTTGGTGTTGTAATTGTGGCTGTTGTTGGTGTTGCTGTGATTGGGACAGCAGCGGCGTTGCTGATGATACTGTAATAGCTGATGTATTAGTGCCAGCGGCTACCTTTACTCCTCCCGAATTACTAACATGGCCAGCTGCAAACATGTTTCACCTATTTACGTGGCTGCGATTGTGATTTGGATTGAGGCCACCCGTTTGATTTGTATTGCCAGAGTGTTGAGCTGAGCCACCAGGTCCTAAAAATAAACAAAAATTCCTCAAATCTTGATGAACTGTGCAGTAGATAATACGTCAATACTACCTCCATAATTCGGTGAATGTTGATAGTAATCTCGTCGATTGTATTCCGGTTCGTATTCCTGTGTCTCATACGGTGTCCGCGATGTTTGTCCATGTGGAGGCCCATGCGTTTGCGCATGGCCATAATTGTAGCTGTCGTAAGCCTGCGGTTCATAGGCTGTTTGTTCGTCGTATCCACGACTGCGAAAGAGACATTGCAGTTGCGACAAAAAAAAAATAAACACAACGTATTTAAGCGTCAACACTCACCTATAAGACTCGTCCATAGCACTGCGAGCCTTCTCCAATATCGACATCACTTTCTGCTTTGGGGGTATTGAGTTCTTTGCAAAGGACGGTTGCTGCTGTTGTGTTTGTTGCTGTTGCGGAGGTTGTTGCCTGGAAAAAGCGGGAAGAGAAGATGATACATTGAAATTGTTTGCTGACACCGCTGCCGCCCCATACATGGGCAGCAGATGATTATTCTGCGGTTGTGCACTCCACCTATATCCATGATGTGAAGCATTTGATTTGGATGCCATATGTGAGCCACCGCTGCTGCTACTTCCGCCACCTCCACCGCCACCACCAACTCCTATGCCACCACTCACAGCCGATGACTTCTTGTTGTACGGTTTCGGATCGTGATCCGAAATTCCAGTATTGTCCATTAGTTCACGCAATTGCTCTTGTCGGATAACATCATTGCTATCTGGTATTAAATATTTTCTCAATTCGGCCATAGCGTATGCTATTCGCGCATACGCTTCAGCTGGCGGTGCTATTGTGGAAATCTCGACATGTAGATCGCTATTTAGATGGGCATACTTCGGATCCATTGAGGCACGTAACTCTTCTTCTTTGGCACGATCCCGCATTGAGTTTCGGCCGAGTACCGTCATTTTGCAGAGCGTTTCCTCTTGAAGGCGACGCAGTGAGTTACCCTTGGGACCAAGGAGTTTACCCACAAAATTGAACTAATGTTGCAAATATAAAAACTAAAATGTTCAGAGCAAATTTATTTGTATAGCAAATCAAACTTACTTTCGGATGCTCACGTATAGGCACAAGTACTTTTTGTGATACCCGGAGAGGCTTCTCACGGTAGATATCTGCATATTTTTGATCGCGCGATGGGATTCGACCTGTTGATTGGACTTTTTCGATTTCTGGAATGGATAGCGTTCGCATAAAAAACGTGAGAATGAATGGTATTGTTATAAACATAATATAAATGAGTACAACAGTAAACGGGTAGCAGCGGACAGTGCCACTCACCTGTCCCAGTGGCAGCTAAGTCCACAACATCGAGCCCACTGCAAACCTCGCATGACGCAAAAAATAGAACGCCTAACATTGAGATCAATGACCGATAAATTTGGCTATTTCATATGTTGCTGTCCCAGATGCCTTTTGATTAAAATTAAATGCTTTCTGCTTGGCTACCTTCGAAACAAGGTCATTTAATTTATTTGAACTGTTTTGGGTAGGTAGGTATTTTGCGAGTTTTCCAATTAATTGCCGGTTATTCCTTTTGCCACTTTTGTCATTGTTTTTTTTTTCGTGGCTTAATTTTACCACACTTTATACACACCATTCTACATTTAAGTATCTGTCTCGCTCAAACTGACATTCCTCCGTAGAAAACAAAAAACAAATGAGATACCAACACATATTAGACATATGAAAGAAAACCAAAAGGATCATGAAATCTGTTCAGTAAAAAAATGGAATTTTCTAATTTTTCCAAAAAGATTACTGCATATTGGAAAAAGCAAGTATGTACAAAGTCTGCCACCGTGAAATGCCTAAAGAGCTCTGTTTGAAACAGAAATAACAAACGAGACCCGCCTGATCTCTGAATGACAATACAAGAGCTGTAATCCTGAAAAATGACGACCAATGCATTGATTTTCAGCCCCCTACTCTTCACCCACAAATGTTGGGTTTTTTGAAACCTCATATAGGTACCGATTTGTACAGCATTTACAAAAGGAACTCTGGTACACCAGTACTTACCGCTCTCGAGTAACTTTTCAGCGATGGGATACTTCTTGTCCATACGATTCTTCTCCGTCAGACAATCGCGAATGTACTCGTTCGCCTTGTCGTTCAGCTGGGGTCCATCGCCCGGATGATGATCATGATTGGAGTTGTCCCCATTATGTGATGGATGTGGTCCTCCGCCGCTGGCGTTCCCACCAACTCCTCCACCTTTTCGCTTATAATCACTGTCGTCGTCGTTGTACGAGGAATAGTCGCCATTGCCATCGTATGCTTCAGTCATTTTCTTGTTGCACCGTCGTCGACGTCTTTCAAATTCCAAGACGCTGCACCGAAATTTGCAAAGAATTCAAACGTAAAACCCTTAAAAACCCAGCGAAATTATAAGGCAAACGAAAAAAGAAAACTTCCTAGCGTGGAAACTGCGAATTTTTTCCACCCCGAGAGAAATTTCCACAAAACTACGCGATTTGCGAAATGAACTCGGCGAACTCTGGATGAATTGATTTTCATTTAAAATAAAATAAAGGGAAATAAAAGAGACACACACCGACCGCGAGTGGGACGCATTCAAACCGTCAAGACTATTGCTCTCTGTACTCTCACTCGGCTTGATACTGAAACTGAATCTAACCAAACCAATGGATATATCTATTTCGCAAATTTCACTGTTCACACACACACACACGCGCGCGCGAAAGTAAAGAGGAAAAGTCGTAGGAGACAAGTTGCAGTTTTAGCTTTAGAAAATTACGATTTTCTTTTAAATTCCATTCTTTTTGGCTGCAGCCGTGATTCTCAGACAATTTCACCGAATTAGATTCCTTTGGTGATTTGATGACGAAACAAAATGCGAACGTTTGAATTTGAGTTGCAGCCGGAGTGGCTAAGTGACCATTTGCAGTGCAACCGAACAAAAAATAAAGCAAAAGAAAAACACAAGAAAACTCGAAATGATTGCACTTGACAGAGGGAGAAAGCCAACCATATGAAATGGCACGCAAACTCCAAGTCAGTGTGCTGTCTGCTGTGGTGTGGTAGATAATTTTCTTTTGTTTGTTTCCCTTCTCGTCGGTTCATTCATCATTTCTCTGTTTCTCACTCGATGCAGGTGAATTTTAAATATACTCAAAATTTGTTTTTGTATATAAAATTCAACAGAGGTTGAAAATCAGGTTGAACTTTATTGAGATGGGACATGGGAATGTAGTTTAGGTTGAGTCTTGAGTGGATTAGTACAATAGTAACGGCCATATTATTCACTCTCTTTAATCCGGGTTTAAGTGAGTTTGAACCAAAAACTAAACCCAAGTCCATAATATTCAGTCGTTAAACCCGAACCCGAACCCAGTTTTTTTTTAAACTTGACAGCGTTTTATCCGATTGGATTAAACGCAATACGGAGACCAGTTTGAGAGAATTCTTACGTTTCGCGTACTACCTACGCAGTTTTCATGTTCTGTTTTACGCTTACCGCAAATTTTAGGTACTATTCGTTATTAATGTCTAGCGAGCTAGTAGGCTAGTACCTTAGTGTGGTGAATTCATTCTTTCAACCATAGACAAATCATACTGATGATTTGGCTATGATAACTGACTGATGCTTATTATCAAGAAATCTCGCTATGTGAAAGAATTGTTTTTTGTTCACAACGGAAGTGCATGGTACTACCTAGTACCTACAACCTGAGAGTATTATACCAAAAGTACTCCGTAGCCTTGACACGGCAACATAGCACTTATGTAGGTGTTGGTGCGATTGGGGCTGAATGCTGAATGGTACTCATTATTCGTTATTCGTTTGGCTCTCGTGAATAGAGTGGAGGCTGGTCCATTCATGGTATGCAGCCCATTTGTATGTGAATATTTGTGGAGTTATTTTCTCAAACGAAAGAAAAAATTCATAGAATAATTAACTGCACAAGGATGAAAGGGAAAGAAATAAAATATATATTCATTATTCATTCGTTTCTCTCGTTTCGCAGTCGCAACTTGTAATCTTTTTCTAGTTACGCTTTGATATAAATTATTGTGAGTTATTTTCGTTCTGTAAAATTATTCTTTACCTATTCTAAAATTAATGTATAATTTTAGTGATACACATTGGGTTAATATGATAAAAGAGGAAATTCTGGACACATACCAATCTGCGGACAATTCCAGTGAGTGGTCCGCACGTTTAAAATCCTCATCAACAACAGCAACGGATGTCGAGGCAAAAGCTGGGAACACTGAGTTCTCAGACGCTGATAATTCTGTTCTAGGGTACAGATCAATGACAATAACTGACGGGCGGTTTTTTAAACGAGTCCCAGAGAAGTGCATCTACAACAGTACCGTAGCGACTTGTGTTAAATGCGAACCGGGCTATATTGAAATCAAAGGCACCGTCAATTCGTCATCGAATTTTCTTTGCCATCTCAAACGGAGACACGGAAAGGAAGCGGTCCAAGAATACACCGATTATCTGCGTTCAAAAAAACGTCCTCGGCGTCACGTCAGTGATGGATCAACACGACAGGCAAGAGCCAGCGCGAACGCTGTGATGTCCCAAGAACGCTTGGAGAGTAAAGTTTTGAAATTCATTATCTCGACTATGGTTCCACTGCAGACTGTTGTAAGTCCTTCATTTTGTGCCCTACTGCAAGCTTTTAACGTTCCTGAGAGTGATTTGAAAGTTCTTAACAGTGAGAATCTAACATTGAAAATAGAACAGCTATCAGAAAAGCACAGCGGGCAAATAAAGAAGGAGCTACGAGAGGCTGAACATGTTTTCTGCACCGCCAACGTCTGGAAAGGAGAAGAAAGACGCTATCTGGCCATTACGACACATTGGATAGATTCAGATTTGAAGAGAAAGTCAGCCGCAGTTAGGTTTCGAAAAATGGGTCGTAACTTTCACGCTGAAAAGGTCAAATATAGTCTTGAAGAGGTTCTGAAGGAATACGGTGTACGTGGAACGGATATAACGACTATAATCGGTGAGTACTCGTGTAATTTCTTAAAGGCCTTCAATGTACTTGGCATAGAGAACAAATCTGTGGACGGGCATGATAAGGACGACGAGAATCATAACCAACCGGAATGGGTTTACCTAGACAATGAAATCCTCCTCGCAACGCAACCGTTCAATCAGATTAAATGCTCTGCACAGATGCTGATCACGTGTGCTTCAGTTGACGTAGCCCACACGATCTCAAGCTGCACACAGTTATCAAAGATTCATCACCGTACTATGAAAAAGTGCAGCACTATCTGGAATCAGTTGCTATCGGATGAGCTTGTTGGCAGCTTAACCGGACTGACTCTAACAAGACCAAATGCAAAAAACTGGACGTCCGTCTACAACTCGCTCAGAGAAATTCTAACAATCAAGGACAAGTGTGTCGAGGTCTTGCAATCCGTCGACATGAAGGGCCTAGAAGAAGCCGAATTGCTTTACATCGAAGAACACTTAACATGTACAAAGCCCATTGCCGATGCACTGTCAATCCTACAGGACACGAATTATACTTTATTTGGAGCGCTTCTACCCACATTGTTGGCGTTGCGGCGGAAGCTGGACAAACTTCTCTCTCGAGAATGGGTCCATTGTCGAACTATAGCTGAGGAAAATGTTCGCATTATTAACGACCGCTTCAAAGATTTCTACAACTTTACCAGTCCGCAGTCTGTGAATGCAGCAGTAGCGTCATTCTCACATCCAGAATTCAAAAATCTTTGGCTATCGTGTGTGGAGAGCAAGTACCATGCGCAACTTTTGCAAGCATTCAAAGAAGCTGTTGCAGCACAATTAATACCAATAAAACCAGAGGTGGTTAAATTTGAGGTATCACATCATGAATTCTTTGATTTTGGAATACAAGACGAAGTTACCGAACAAACGCAATCAGTGGCTTCGGTAGAGTGCCAAGTGTCGAATTTTTTCAGCCACACTAGCAAAGGCCTCGACAGTTTAAATCACTTTGCCGAAATCAAAAAAGTTTTTCTCAAATACAACACACCATTGTCTTCGTTTGCTAGTTTGGGAACGATGTTTAGCTACGATGCTTTGAATGAGGTGTTGTCATCGGACAGACTGGATCAAAGAACTGTAGAAAAGCGAATGTTGCTGAATGCGAACATGTTGCACTTGGATTAAGTAGTAAATTATAAGGAAATAAATATTAATGCACATGTAGATTTGATTGTGTTGTTACTGTTGTTGATCGGTGAGCTTCTCTGCATATTACTCAAGCAGTTATTTTTTTTACAGATTTGCCGACACTCGGTCTCATCTGATGTAAATATACAATGATACCGGTGTAGTTGAACCTTTCTCTCCATGTGTACTTACACTATTCGGTTCCCCGTGGATGGAAAAATTCTTCACCAAATTACAAACACACGCTTTAAACTTTATTTATTTATATTTATTTGAATACAACAGTTACCCTATTATATAACTAAATTGCATCTCTAAAACAGTCTGGAAGAATTAATACGAAAAGTGAATCATGACGCACTTACCTTCGGACCCTGAAAAGTGGTACTTTTATTGATTTATGGGTTCTACTTTATTTATAGTTGGCACTACCTACCGCTACCATACTAACAACAAATTATAATGAAACGAGTTATAGACTCTTCGTCTTTTAAGTTACTTGTTTAGACTTAAATTTCTGTTTATTATATTTCCTTGCGGATTATCGCTATACGTATATGCATAGGTATGTATATAATTTTGAAATTATAAATATTTATTCTTTATTGCAACAGTTTTTTTTTTTAGAAAATTAAAATTCATTTTTGTTGGTCTTGTTTGTTTTTCGAAAAAAAAAAAAAAAAATAAATAAAAGTATTATAGAGATGAGTATCATTATGAATATATTTTCTTTATCGTTTTTGCTTATTGATATTTTTGGAAAAACGCAAATGGGGACGATTTCGATGAACCACCGCTTAATGTGTCACGTGGACGCTTCGGAACCATCTGGTATCTGTGGGGAGGTGGTGGTGATTGCGGTGGAGGTGGCCGCTTCAGTGTTGCCCTTTGCGACATATGTCGCACTATAAAGTTAATTATTTATTTATTATTTTATTAATTTATGCATAAATGCTGTTATATAAGACAGGAGAGATTGTTATTTTTTCTTTTCTGTTCTGCCTTTGAAAGGCTTTCGTGTTTTATTGCTTTTCTTTGGGTTATATTTGCCAAAAGATTATTAATCTGTTCACGTTATATAATTGCTATTTTATTCAAGTACCACATACAATCATGGACATGAGTGAAGCGAGACTAAGTTGTGCGTACTTACCCGGCGAATATGAGCTGTAGCTGTGGTGCCCGGTCTCATACTCATGGGCATCCTCATGCTCATGGTGAGTGTCATATGGTTGACTAGTGATTTTTTGCAAAATACTCACTCCTCCCTTGTGTTCGTAGTTTCCTCTGAATGACAATCTGCAGAAGGTAAACATTATACAAACGCGTATTGAACAATGCGTTTAAGATCATCCCACCTTCCGTTGATTCTAGCGGCGAATTTAGCTGCTTTTTGCGCTGACTCGGGGTCGGCCAAGATCTCCTTCAATTGACCCTGACTAACTTCATCGTTCTTATCGGGAATTAAGTACTTACGAATTTCGGCCAAGGCGTACGCGACACGGGCATAGCCTTCTGCTGGTGGGGCCACAGTCGAAATCTCCACGTACAGGTCTTTGTGCAAGTGGGCATGTCGTGGATCACCAGATTGGCGCAGCTCTTCTTCCTTAGTGCTGTCACGCATTGAGTTGCGACCTTTAATGCCAATTTTGCACATGGTCTCATCTTGCAGGCGGCGCAGCGAGTTGCCTTTTGGCCCCAGAATCTTTCCATTGAAATTGAACTTTGGAAACTGCTTCACTGGCACAAACACCTTTTGCGTCACCTTCATCGGTTTTTGTTTGAAGACATCCGCATGCATGTCACGGCCAGGAATGCGACCGGTTGTTTGTACTCTGTCAATTGCTTCATTGATCAACATGGCAGCTAGAGGGAAATCGCCGCCGAGGCGTTCTTTTTCGGTTATACAATCGCTTATAAACTTCTTTGAGATCTCGTTCAGACGTGGTGCGTAGCCCTCCTCGACGGCTTCAGTGCTTGTTGGATTTGCGACTTTTTCCATTTTGTAAATAGTTTTGTTCTGAAACAAAAAATGTAAATTTTATTGTTGGTAGTCGTCTGTCGTCATGTCATTGTACTTCCAAAATAATTTATAAATATTTTTTAAGTCAATATTTAAAAAAGTCGCGAGCAGCTCTGAAATGAAGTCGAAATAGGCATTCAGTAAGGGCTCTCGATTCCAAAAACAACGAATATAAAGTGTGTTCTTTTTAATCAATCGAGTACAACAAATCCGGACTTCAATTGAATGAAATGATGTGCGCCGTGTGTACTGCAAGGTACGTATACATTCATTTTTCTGAAGCGAAGCATGACAAAAATATATATACTGCCATATCGGTCTGGTCCACTTTACATGTCCAATCGATATCTATTTCTAGTCATCCCGTTTTCTGTCAACTCAAATGGAGATAAAAATGCAAAATTGTGCAATAGAACAGCATTTCAAAATGCAAATAATTAGACGAACTGGACGAGAATTACTCGGAAATATTTTATGTCGCGAACAAAATGGCAGCACAGGCAAAATACTACTTTTACAGAATAAACTCTGACTAAAACTATGGAAAAGGTCAAAAAAAAAATACACTGCTTTTTATTCCGATTCTATCACCTTTATTGTTTGTTTTGATCCACTAGAAACCGCTTATGTATTTTATATTTTGTGGTATCACTTTATCTAGCGACAACCAACGCACACGGATGAAATTCACAGAATAAAATAAATTCCAATAATCACATTCATTCATATACACCACCACACCGACTTCTGAGGTTGCTATTCTAGTACATTTTTCTGATTTCTTACATGAGGACGAGGTGGTGTTGTGTTGTGGGAGATGTATATAAGATTTTTTATATATTATATTTATATAGAGGCGTTTCTATTCAAACGAGTTATTTCCCCTTACGGCGATGGTGAGTTCAACAATCGTTACTAGATTATTTACCAGCATTGGAAATAAACACTACAGGGTTTGTTTTGATTTGCAAATACCTACATGTTTTTCATAATAAATCGCCGGCTATTTCTTTGATAGTGTTACTTCGAGTCATTTGACTTTCGAATTTTGGGATTATTACTAAATTGATTTTTCGCATGTGATCTTATAATAAAGTAATACCAAACGGTAAATAATTACTAAAAAAATTAAAGCAAAAGAATCGCGTGCGGGAATAAGAAGTGTAGGTAGGTACCTACAATTGATAAGAAAAAAAAAATGTATCAACATATTTGCCTACGTAGAGGACACATAAATCGTTTATTCCATGTTCCATCGTTTAGTCCTATACAAGGCTCGTTTTATTGAACAGATATCTCGGCCAATTACAATTTTCGTGGCACATAAATGTGTTCAATGCAAAATTTGATCAATTCTATTACTTGAATTTCCATTAAACACTTTTATTGCGTCCTAACTTTATTTGATTCAAAATTAAGAGCTGTGCGTCGCTCTGTTGTTTTTTTTTTTATTTGTTATTATTTCTGGAGGTTATATTGATCTTTATCTGCCACTGATATTATTCATTGTTTAAATATACTTACTTGCAGCGATAGCTTAATTCGTGTATATGTTGGACTCTTTACCTCGAACTTTTGATAAGAAAAATAAATTTAAACAAACTCATCCATCTCTCGTCGGCAACATGATTTAAGAGTTTTTTCTTTTACTCATTTTTATTAATATTGGCAAACAATGTTTTTATTGCGGTTTGTTTCAACCTAAGACGGCAAAACCTATTATTGAAAAAGATCTGAAATTCGTACAGCTTTTTTTTTTATTGCGTTATTAAGTTATTGTGTAGCAAAAATAAAGAGGGCATTAATGTTTAATTCGTTGCGCATACAATTCTCGTTTTGGCCATTTTATTTCCTTACTTTTCTATAGTTTCAAATATTGCTCAACTCGTTTGGGCATAGGGATAGAATAATATGAATTGTTTTGATAGTATTTTATTATTTCATACTCACGCTTAGGTTATTTAACATTTGTTAGTTTCAGTTTTACTTGTTTAACAGCGACCTTTCCTAGATTCTTGTTACTTTCATTTCGGTGCAAGACTTTTAAATTCTATTAAAATATTGTTTTTTTTTATTATTATTATTAATTTGTTAACAAAACTTGTCGGTGAACTAAAACTATTTATTTGATGTAATGACCCTATTCCGATTTTGGATTCGCAACCGACTTTTAGACGAAGGGCGATCGTGCGCACCGAACCAATGTGCGATAGATTCCGCTGCGAAATGCTCAGGTGTTCTACTTAGATCTAAAGAAATGCCTACTCGTGATGTGTGAGAAACAGATCAACACAGCAATATTGAGGGAGTTCTTTTGTTCCTTTAAGTTTTACCAGAAGTTGTTTCTGCTGTCGGTGTGCTGCAAAATTGTTTCTCAATTGACAAACTCGCCTCGAATTAGCACTATTCAACTTTTAGCCGGAGATGTTATATTGATATTTAAGCTCGTACTTACAGAATTATGTCTAAGGAGTTGCTCCATTCGGCGTCTATTATTGTATTTAAATGTTCTCATTTAAAAGCGATTTTAAGTTTGTCCTCCAATGTTGACCTACAAAGTTGGAAAAAAAAACAACCAAATGCAAAGAAAAACACAAATTTAACCTTTGTAATTCAAACGCCTTTATCTATGTGGATATTTTTTTTTCTTTTTTCGAATTATAGTTATAGATTATTAATATTTTTTAATCTGCTTCTAGTAATTATATACCGTGTCTTGAAATTGCATATTTATTAACTGAAAGGACGATTAAGGTTTAACTTTAATTTTGTGTTTTCGTTTTTAAACAATACATTTATCCGTCGTCGGATTGCGTTGTGCCTTTTAATTTATTTTTCTTAATAATTTTGTTGGAGAATTAACAATATTTTGAGTTTTTTTTTATTTGTTTAGAAAGAAAAGGAAATCGCATCTGTTTATAATTGGGTTACATGGATATAATTTGTTTTGATTTTTTATTTACTTGTTTTTCTTTTTTTTTCTTTTTTTTGTAATAAAATGTTTATTTGTATAATTAATTTCTATTATTTGTTTTATTGCTCACTGCGTCATGAATACGTAGAAGAACTTGTTATTTATTTCGTTTTTATTTGTCTTGCTGTCGAATATGATTGTTAGCGAACTCTCGGATATGGTGCAGCTCTATAGCGTACATTCTCACGGGAGCGTGTCGATCCAGATTCATAGTGATTTGAACTTGCTGGTCGGTATGCTGATGAACGACCGTTGCTTGTTTCTATAAATTTTAGATTTCAATTTATATTTAAAGATATTTGATGGATTTGTATTTGAAAGATATTTGGGTGGTGGTTGTTTTTTGTTCGTTTCTCTTCAAATTTTGCATTTAATTTATTTATATATACATGAATATAAATGTGTATTTTATTGTTGATTGACATTTCTTTTATTGCTGGTTTAGAGTTGACCGATTGTGCGATATATTAAAGCACATTTTGTTGTATTTTATACACCGAGAGCAAAACCGAACGTCTTATGAATTATTTATTTTCGGTTGTTGGATTTGCATTTGTAAATGGAAACCAAAGCACAGTCATGCTCGATCAGACGCAACACACACACACACACACACACTGTACTAAGAATACGAGCAAATAGATGAATAGAACTTACTTGGGTAGCCACTGTGTGAGTACGACGATGGATGCTCACGGCGGTACTCTCCTCTTTCGTAGGATGAACTTTCATAATGTCCATGTGTCGAGGAATGTTTCGGTGGTGGCGAGTACCTACCGTATTCATGGTGATCATAGACTTCATGTTCTCGTGGCCTGAAATGGAAAAAAGTCACTAATTCATAAATACTCTTCTGTCGTAAAGTGAAAACTCCGCGGAAAATGTCAAGTTTACAGCCGTCGAAGTGCGTTATTGTATTCTTTAAACGAGTACATTGACTTAAATGTGAGTCTGCTTTGTATATATAATAGATAAATCAAATACAACATAAAAATCCTGTTCAACGTGAACTTATACCTTTGCGACTTGCTGACTGGGTAAGCATCATCCATGGCGTAACGCGCCTTTTCTAGAATGCTATAAACTTTTGGCTTAGTTTGTTTATCAAATGTAGGCGGTGGTGGTGGGCTCCTGCAAATGAAATACATAGGAATAATGCTTATTAGTAAGGTGGCACTATTGAGACTTGCAACTAGGTATATAACAAATTTTACACGGAAATTTTATTTAACTTACCGACTACCGCCATAGGGGGCGCCGTACGACCTAGAGATTGGGTGCTTGTAAGGCTTCTCCTTTCCAATGTCCATTACACGCATTTGTTCCTGACGTATCTCATCATTGCTATCAGGAACAAGAAACTTCCTGATCTCTGTAAGCGCATATGCCAATCGAGCATATGCCTCTGATGGAGGTGCTACTGTAGAGATCTCCACGTGAAGATCACGATTCAAGTGATTATACTTTGGATCACCAGACGTTCTTAGTTCTTCTTCTTTGTCGTGATCACGCATTGAATTCCTACCCAAAATTATCATTTTACATTGTGTGTGCTCTTGCAGCTGGCGAAGGGTGTTGCCCTTAGGACCAAGGATTTTACCCACAAAGTTGAACTGCAAATCAAATAACAACACATTATTTGTGATTTCTTATTATGGTAACTATATAACTTACTTTTGGGTAGTCTCGAATGGGAAAGATAACTTTTTGTGCAATTCGAATCGGCTTTTCACTGTAAACATTAGCGAAAGTTTCGGCACGAGGAATTCGTGCGCTAACGAGCACTTTTTCAATTTCTTGAAATAAATAAAAACAAAAAATATATATAGGTAAATAAAGTGCACAAAAAATTCTAGGCAGCATACGGCTTTCGCTGATAAGCACTTACCAGTGTCCAAGAGTTTTTTACAAATCGGGTACTTTTTGTCCACCGATTTCTTTTCAGAAAGGCAATCTTGTAAGTATTCATTGGTTTTTTCATTTAGAGGCACAGTGTCTTGCTGCTGCGGATGATGGCTGACTTCTTCATCACGATGTTTCCTCTTATTGTAGTCAATATCATCGTTGTATTCATTTCTATCATATGACCTAGGCATTTTGGTTGTTTTTTTTTAGTATTAAATAAATAAAATAACACACTTTATTCTACAATTTGAGGACTATGACTTTTATTGATGCAAAGAAAATCAATTTCCAAAGCAAAATGGTGTTTTTTTTTTTCACGAAGCCGAAGTTTGTTCGCTTTTGCACAGTCGATAATGCAGAATAGTGTCAAACTAGCTACCTAACTAACTACCACTCAACACAATATGCACGGTTTAAATCGCAGCTGAAGCGATTAGCAGTTAAGCACTTTGTTCGCTTCAATTTGCTTAAATGTTATTTTTGTATGTTCGATTTTATTTTGTGTGTATTTGCAATGACATATACGAAATTAAAATTTAAACACGCATAAATCACGTAAATATTAATCACGAAAATGTAATTTATAAGATGATTTAGCTAAATTACTTTGGTGGGAACATGGTATAAGGATCCTCTTAGATCATGTTTCAGTTGTTTGTTCTTCAAAGGTAAAAAACAAGAAATCTGTGATTTTTTTTATTTTGCTATACACGAGTGCTTGCTTTTGTCCAGAAACAAGAGTAATACAATTAAAAATATTATGTTGTGATTTAATAAGCATTACTTAAGCAGCATTCTCGAGGAATTGTTGTGAAATGAACTGAAATTATTTCACCAAATCTTCTATATGAATGTATAAGTACCTTAAATATAAACACACAAAAAAATTAATTTCTTCTATTGTGACTTCTAATAAACCTACATTATCGATATAACCGGCATTTTCGCCGCACTAGCAGCTCCAAGCCAACAACGTGCAACAACGCAAAAGTTAAATTATCGTCGCCATTGAAGCTGGTTCTTCCATTCGTGAATTTATGTGAAAAACGTAGTTTTCCTACTGAAAAAAAGCACATTGAGTCTCAAAATCATTTTCCCGAATAAAGACTAAAAACTCTAAATAAACCCAAAGAAACATGAGCGACTTGGAAATGGAAACCAATGGTATGGAAGATCATAATGAAAATGGTAGAGTGCGATTGAATGAAATGGCTACGAAGTACATTCAAGATTTGTTAGCGGAAAAATCTCGAATGGAAAATCAATATCCACTGGCTCAAAAGCTAATTGATGACGGTAAACCTAAATTTGTTAAAAAAAAAAATAAATTTTGCCAGGAATTTACATTGGAAACATTTTTATATCTACCTATATTTCCCAATAGCACTTGAAAAAGTTCATACAACTGGAAGGATACCTACACGTGAGCAGTACGCTGATGTCTACCAACAAAAGACAATAAAACTCTCACAAAAAGTGCATGTGCCCATTAAAGACAAGAAGGTTAGTTAATTAATTGATGGTTGCAAATATTTGGTTAATTATACATCAAAACATCATCATACAACAATATAAAACAGAAATGGTAGTTCTGTTACCATTTGAAAGAGAAAAGGATCATGCAATTTTTTTTCCTTTATTGCAAGTAATTGGTGTCTATTTGGATTATTGTACTTAAAATTGTATCCGAGTTTATTGGGTCAATTATTTTTTTTTTTTTTAATTTCATTTTGAATCTGCTCCCATTTCTAATTAAAAATACATGCTTAAAAAAAAACTATAATAATTCATATTCTGTTGCGCTCGCGAACTAATTTACTGCGACACTTTCCTTTGTACCTAGGTAAAACCGAAAAGAATTTCCTACGCTGTTGCTTGGTCTTTGTTTTCATGTCATTATACTTATTCCAACCAGATAGTTGTGCCTTTTGTAGTTAGACAGGCATCTATTTGTATATTGCACCACGCTCAACAGACAATTATAGCAACATCTTCATTCAATCCCATTTAAAACGCTCGTCTTATTCTTGCAGTTCAACTATGTCGGTAAACTGCTCGGTCCTAAGGGTAACTCGTTGCGTCGTCTGCAGGAGGAGACCCAGTGTAAAATTGTGATTCTAGGACGTTTCTCAATGAAGGATCGCGCCCGCGAAGAAGAACTTCGCAATTCAACAGACACCAAGTATGCCCACTTGAATCTCCCGCTACACGTGGAGATCTCTACAATAGCGCCACCAGCTGAAGCCTATGCTCGGGTTGCCTATGCCCTGGCCGAGATTCGCAAATATCTCATCCCAGATAAACATGACGACATCCGTCAAGAGCAGCTACGCGAACTAATGGAAGATCCTGAAGCCGCGAAGAAAATTGCCCAACGTGCCCAAATGGCAGCTGCCAACCCTAAGCCGCAGTACCAACAGCCTATGCATCAGAACTACAATAAGTAAGTAATAACCTGTGGTCCCTAGGGCAAATGTTTTTATTTAAATAAAAGTTACAAATCTTATTAGGCCTCGATACAACAGCAATGAAAATGGCGGCAGCAGCGGATATCCCAAACAGCAGCAACCCCACCAGCAGCAGCAGCAGTACTTTGGCGGCGGCTATCAACAAAAACCCTACGCATCAGGTAAATACAATCAAATAGAAAATCATTTACATTCCCACAATACAATGAGTCTAACTATATAAAACAATGAACAAAAAAATGCTACTATACAGTTGTAATAATGAGAATCATTATAGCTAACCAGCACGCACCACCACACCAACCAACATCATACAATTACAATGTACGCAGCGGGGGCGCGCGCCAACGTACTTCACCGTATCAGTTTTCCACCAGAACCAAATACATTGCTTAACTTATTTTTTTGTTTGTTTTGTGGTTAGCAACGTTACGCGTCCCCTTCTAGCTCCTCTGTATTTTTGTGCGTTTTGTGTGTGTCTTTTACTTAATTTATTTCGCGCACAGTCGATTTATACTAATCAAACAAAACAATTGTTGGAACAATACTAATCAGACCGTTCTAATAATACTATTTTAACACGTTAAATAAAACCACATGTAACTCGATTAATCTAAAATGAAAACCCCCTCAGATATAATATTGAAACAATCATATAATAAAAGGAAAACAAATAATGTAAAAAAATTGAATTGCTCTTTTAATAAAAGCGGTTGCAATCATGATAACGGGTTATCGGCGACGATGCGAACCACGGCGAACAACTTACGTATGGTCGAAGCTAGTACCTATACAAGGAACCGTCATTGGTCATCTTCATTCATTATAATTTGTATCCATGATATCTATTCACCTGCTATCCGTCCTTGTGACTTTAGCTTCTTCAACAGCTTAGCATCGTAAAGTTGGTCGTTCAGTTTCGGCATTGTCAATCGATTAGAAATGACTAGTTGCGTAGATGAATTCTTATCCCGAAACCTTCCTATCCTGTCCAACCAGCATAATATGGAGGATCATCCTATAAATATAATTAAAAAAAAACCCCATCGCTTTACACTAACATTTCTCTTGCATTTATAGCCAATTCGAGGAACTACAATCCGAACAACCGGCGCACATAACGTCTTTGAGACTCGATGTTCTTCAGTCTGGGATGGAATGGAAAGATGCAACGATCATGGGTTGAATACTGGAAATGGCATCACATTCTTCGCTTATATTTTATTTAACAAAGCAAATATATATTTTACTCTTATCAGTTATAAAACTCTCGATTTGGAGGCATGTCAACTAACATGAGGTAAGTTCATGAGAACGATTAATAATTTATAGTACCTAAATTAATTTCCTATAATCAAGCAACATTCTAGAAAAGAACAACTGTTGGACAAAATAAAAATACTCAGAATGGTAAATAATAATAATAATAAACAGTTAATCCAATATAAACATATATAACACAAAAATAAATATTATTCATTGTAAAATAAAATAAAAAGATGATGATCATGCAATGAAAAAAAGCAAACGTGTTGTTATCTTTTATTTTCACAGCCTCGTTCTTGTGCGTATCCTCACTCACGCCTGAGCAGACTGAGAGTGCTACTACTGCCATTTCCATTCATACGTTAAGTGGGGAAACTTTATTATAAGGATAGGTATCTGTCGTTTCTTACCAACTATTTAAGGTCAATGTTAAAAATGATTATTAGTAATAGTAAGGCACAGCGGCAACCGAACATTGTGCACTGGCTGTACACCGCGGCTGTTAGACCCATTCTCACCTACGGTTCAGTTGTTTGGTGGGAGGCGGTTAAAACCAAATCCTATCTTAAGAACCTGAACAAGGTGCAGAGAATTGCTTGTTTGGGTATGACAGGCGCAATTAAATCCACACCTCAACTAGGTCTGGAAACGCTATTGAACCTGCTACCCATTGAGCTATTTACTAAGAACGTGGCAGCCAAAGCCGCTCTCAGATTAAGAGAGAACAAAACTTGGAAGTCTGGTTACTGCGAACTCTCAAGCATACTTGAAATCTTTGATCGGAAGGACTCATGACATTCACCGATTACGAGAAACCCAGATATGACTTCGAGAACAATTTTAGAATCACTATACCCAAAAGTCAGGACTCACCCAGTGCCATCATTAAAGGTATATCCGTCTATACGGATGGTTCAAAAACAGAAAATGGTACAGGAGCCGGCGTATTCTCAGAAAGACTTGCTATTAGCCAGTCGTTTCGACTGACTCATCACTAGTGTCTTTCAAGCTGAGATCTATGCGGTTAAGAAAGCAGCACAGACTATCTTATCGATGGGACTACCAGCAATGGAAGTAACCATCTGTGTGGGCAGTCAAGCGGCCCTTAAAGCTATCGGCTCTAACCTTGTTAATGCGAAATGTGTTTCTGATTGCCTCTTGGCGCTCAGGGCTATACGTCATCACTCAGTTCTACTCTGCTGGGTTGCGGGACACGTTGGGGTGGAAGGGAACAAAAAAGGGACGAATTGGCCAGATACGGCTCTGATATGAACCCTCAACTAGCGGAGAGGTGCTACCGCCTTTCAACACTGCTAAGACTTTTATTGAAGGCGTCACCGCACAACTGGCTAAGGAACAATGGACCAACACCATCGGTTGCGTCATAACCCGAAGTCTGTGGCCTGTGATTGAAACCAAAAGATCAAAGTTCCTAGTCTCCCATAATAGAAGTCAGATCCGGATGCTCGTCGGGGTTTTAACCGGACACTGCACCATAGGAAACATGGCTAAAAAGCTGGGACTTTTTGCAAATGACTTCTGCAGAAGCTGCAGAGACGAAGAGGAAATAGAGTCGTTGGAACATCTTCTATGCCACTGCCCAGCTTTACAGGAACGCCGCTCATCCTGTATGGGAGCAAGGTTCTTCGAAAGTTTGGAAGACTTGGCGGGGGTACCTCTATCAGACATAAAACTATTCCGAAACAGATCGAAGTGGTTTTGTTAGCCACATTTACATGTACAAACAGGGTACTCACAATGGGCCTTCACGGCTTCCGGGTGAAATTTGCATCGGCTGCAAAACTGCCCTGCCAACCTAATCTAAGGCCCAGTGGCAAATAACATCTCTGATCCTATTTGTCACCTTTTTCAACCTTCTGCTTAAATTGTATTGTGTGTCGAATAATTCTGTGTGGTAAATTGAATTGAATTGAATATGAGCAGCTCTTAAAAAGGGATTAAGGAATGTTCAACAGCTGTCAAGTTCTCGAAACACAGCTAGCCCTACAGTTCCGTATTTACGTTGCGTCAATTAGTTACTTAAAGTTCGTGAGGCTCACAGGATTATGGGATGTTGCAAAGCAAGTCACGTCGCCAGAGACAATACTATCATTTAGTATCATTTGTCTCTGACGTCGCAACCGGATCTATTTCATTTATTGGCATGCACCCAATACGAAAATGATGTGGGTAGCTAAGTATGTATTACCTATTGTGAGCTTCGTTGGGTTTATCTTGTAGCACATATATTATGGTTCTTTTGTGAACTTCCTAGTTCCGAGCACAGTTTGTGAAACTGTGTGAACTAATCTGTGAACTGTATTTAACGGCATAATATATAGCTGACAGCTAGCGGCTCAATATTTGAAAAGGTCATGTCAACTGTAACTCGCTTGCAAAAATTGAGGCTGCACTCAATTGCATTTCACAAAATTTGATAAAAATGAAAGATGTCAACAATTGCGGAACTAACAATTCAAGGCATCAGGAGCTTCGGCACTAGAGCCAATGATGTGCAGGCATGCCCCTAAATCCTTTTTTTTTTAGCTCTTTATGTACTAATCCAATTTGAATCTTTTTGCAGCAAATAAAGTTCTCCTCGCCAGTTACACTTTTTATAGGAGAAAACGGTTGCGGAAAGACAACAATAATTGAATGTATAAAGTATGCCCTGATTGGAGAGGCACCACCGGGTAGTAGCCGCGGACAGAACTTTGTTCATGATCCAAAAATTTTCGATTTCTCGGAGAGTTTGGGCCAAATCATACTTCGGGTAGGTATTAAAACTGAAAGTCACTGTAGTGAGCCGAACCTAGTGTGTAACTTTAGGTAAAAAATATCTGCGGCGAAGAACGAACAGTATCCCGTTCAATGAAACTTAGTTATAGACGTGGAAAATTGGTTTTCGTGAACTTGGACGCTACCATATATTACGGTGGGGAGTCAATTAGCAAGAGATGTATTGATGTTGACTTAGCTATGAGCGAGTTTATGGGTGTATCAAAGGCGATCATAAATAATGTACTCTTTTGCCATCAAGAGGATTCCAGTTGGCCGCTGGACGAGCCCAAGAAGCTCAAGGAAAAGTTTGATGCGATATTTGGCATTACCGAATACAACAAAGCGATCGATAAGTTTATGAAAATGCGAAAGGATGAAATGAATAAACTGAAAGTCAAAGGTAAGTCAGTGAGTGAATCTTTAGCAAGGCCTTAACCCTATCCTTGTAGAAAGTAATCTCAAGTATCTTTGTCACCTGAAAAAACAAATGGAGGATAGAACAATTGATCTTCAGAATGCACACGCGAAGTACCTTAAAGCTAAGACCCAGTGCGCTAAATTCGACGAAGAAATGAAACGTATCGACGATCGTTTGCTTGCGATCAGAAAGGTCGAATACGAAGTCGGGAAGCAACAGGCTATGAAAGTCGAAGTCGAAACGAAGTGAGTATTTTCTGCGCTACGATAAACAGAATTTTATCATGTCATCTCTCTCAGACAAACAAACTGTCACGACCAAATATCTAAGCTAACCAAAAAGATCAAAAAACCTCTCGAGGGTTCTATTCAGCAATTGGATCGGGAAATACGGACATTTTGTGAGAAAATGTCCGAAAAGCGTTTGGAGAAGCAAGAACTAGAGGATAATCTAGCCTCTTTGGTCAGTCAGGAAAAGAAACTTCAAACTACACTGTCGGAATTGGATCGAAGGGGATGTACACTGATCCAACGGCGACAAAAAGAGCAGGAGAGTACCGCCGAGAGGGCTGAAAAGATGCGTACACTTTGCGGAGATTTGGGCATTCATGTAGATGTTGACTTAGAAGAAGCCGTGGAAAGGGTACCCGAATTTTTGGGAAAGATCAAGAAGTCTATGCAGGCGGAGGAGAACAAAATCAAAGTCACTCAGGTGGGACATGATAAGGCCGACTACGAAAAGCAGGGACAAATCGATGAGCTGCGTGTAAAAAAGGCAAAAATTGAGAGCGATATTGAGGCAATGCGAAAGCAGGTAAGATGTTCTTTCCTAAGGTAACTAGAGTGAGAAAACTACAGTTCTATCTGTATTCCCGTTTAGAAAAACCAAAATGAGAAAAATTTGCAAAAAATCGGAAAGGAAATCATCGACGTGGAAGCCTCAACTCACCAGCTGAAAGGATTTAATGAAAGAATTGCCAGTATCGATGAGGTGTACGAAAAAACATTGCAAGCTCTAAAGCAAGAGGAGCTGAAGAATTTCATAACCGAGAAAAAAGCGAACGTAGCTCGTTTACAAGATCGTTTTCGCACGCTCGACACACAACTAACATTCCTCAACTCGATCTCGAAACTGGTGGCCGAAATTAATTTGAAAGAAAAAGAGCTTGAGAAAAAGGAATTAGAAGTGCGTCGCATCAAAGGGAAACAGAGTGACAACTTGAAAAAGGTCCTCGAAGGCCCAATAGAATCGAATTACAAGAGAACCGTTCAAATTGCCTATGAGAAGTTGCAGCGTCAAATCAAGGAACTTACTGCAAAGATAAATAACCTGAAATTGAAGGAACAAGGTCTGGAAATAAAACGGAAGACACAAAAAGACGAGTTGACTCGTTGGGAGAAGGAGCTTACCGATGGCAATGATAGCATCTACGAAAAATGTCATTCCACCCCATATGAAGAGCTGTTGGCTAAAAGCAAGGAGAACGTTTCCAAGTATCAATTAGAACATGGTGCGCTCAAGTCATCTGAGGCGATGTACAAAAAGTAAGTCGTAATCCCATTGTTGCTGAGGTTGTGACAAACTGTTGCTTGCAGATATATTAAAAAAATCGAGGAAGATCCCCAATGCCCCTTGTGCCACAATGGAATGTCCGAAGGCGAGGTAATTTTTTTATATAGCCAGCGAGTTTCTTTGACTAAACCATAGTTTTCTAGGCGTCTCTCCTCACCACGGAACTCTTAGACGAAATCCATCGTCTTCCGGACAACATACATCGAATAGAGAAACAGCTTAAGGGTGAACAAAAGAAATACGAAGCACTGATACAATTGCGTCCAGTAATTGACAAAGTCCAACGCCTCGAAAAGGACATTCCATTGCGTAAAGCGGAACTGAAATTACTCGAAGAAAAGCTGGCCGAAATTGCTAATGATGCAGAATCCTGTCAAATGCTTCAAATCGAACCAAGTGGCAATTTGGATGTTGTCAACTCCATGCTGGGCGATATGAGTTTACTTGATGAAGCAATCAAAGAGGTTGCAAGACTTCAAGGCGACTTGGGTAAGCTGAAGGTAAGAATTTATCACGAAACATCTCTATTACGCTGAATTACCGTAGCCCTTTGTAGAGTAAACTCCCGGAAGGAGGTGCTAGTGAATCGATTGACGAGGTGCAATTAGAGAAGGCCACTGTAATGGCGGAGTTGGAAAACGAGCGAAGTGTCTTGGAGAAGAAACAAACTGACTATGAGAGGGGCAACGATACACTTAACAATTTGAGAGAGGAGCGCAATAAGTGTGTTTAAACTGAAACGGAACGTATTTGTTCCGCATGGTCTGATTGTTCGCCTATTTTGCAGGTTAAAGGATGCAACAATCAAACTTCAGGAAGGTGTTCAATCATTGCCACAGCTGAAGGAACGAAAGGCTGAGTTGAATAAGCAAATTGATGCGAATGCCACTGAAATTACTACGCTGCAACAGCAATTGCAACCGCTAAAGCAACTGCTGACGACAACTATTGAAGAGAAACAAAGTGTCAAGGACGCGAACCGCCAGATCGTTATGCAAATGCAAGCCAAATGGGATACATTGAGGAACTTGGATCATGATACGCAGAGGCAAGCCTGCATTTTTACATTAGTAAATGCAGCTTGCATTTTGACTCTAGTTAGCGTTCCATACCGATACTAGTTTCAGTCGTTTCTAAACGAGTTCTTGGGAGAGTGATCTTTTAAGTGCCTTTCTTTCAATGTAGAAGACCTTTCAGTTAGTTGCTCATAATTTCGTTTTTTGTCATTCCCATAGACTCAACAGAGAACTGATCGAATTAGCTAAACTGAATCTGGCGGAAGAGATTGAGAGTTTAAAGAATTTAAAAAATCGCTACAAAGACGGATTTACTGCTAAGGTAAGCTTTGCACATTGTTGTAACCCCAATCATTTTATATCATTCTTTCCCATAGTCAAATGAGATCGCGAAAACCTCCCTAGACTTAGAAGCTGTTAAGATCGAAGTGCACAATCAAGACGCCATAGAACGAGACCTCAACGACAATCGTGAACTTAAAGAACTCCAACAATTAGCCACCAAACTTGACGACGAACAGATCGAACTCTCCAAAGTCTTAGTTGATTTAGATTTCGGACGAGTTGCCGAAGAAAAGGAAGAGCTGATTAAGAAACGCGATCAGTCAACTGTACAGAAAGGTGAGCTTCTCGGCCAGATGGGTGAAATCAACAACCAGATCAACAAACTGAAACGCGAAATCGATGAGCCCAAGTTCAAGGATTCCATACAAAATTATCGTAGAAGCTTCTACGATGTAGAAGTCACAAAACGTGTCATTGCCGATCTAGGACAGTACAGGATTGCCCTCGAGTGGGCCCTCCTAAAATTCCATGCGGAGAAAATGGACAAAATCAATCGTTTAATTCGCGAGTACTGGCGGCAAATTTATCGTGGCAATGATATCGATTACATTCAAATTCAAATAGATGAAATGAAGATGGACGCATCAGCCGATCGAAAAAGAAGTTACAACTATCGTGTGATTCAGTCGAAGAACAATTCAGAGATCGAAATGCGAGGACGTTGCAGTGCTGGACAAATGGTGCTGGCGTCCTTGATCATTCGAATGGCGCTTGCGGAGACATTTAGTTTGAATTGCGGAGTATTGGCTTTGGACGAGCCCACTACTAACCTGGACGAAGCAAATATTCTGTCACTGTGTGAGGCGCTCAATAGAATCGTGGATGAGCGACAGATGCAAAGTAGTTTCATGTTAATCGTCATTACGCACGACGAGAAATTTATTTCGTTGTTGGGAAAGAATGGTTATTATAAAGTATTAAGAAACAAAGCTGGAAAGTCGGTGATAAGGAAGACAGAGGTGGTGCCGGCGAAACCTTAGGAAGGAGACCATTTATTTTATGCTTTTGTTTTTGTCGTCCCTTGTGACAGTAACCTATTTTTTTCTTTTTACCTATTTTTGTATTTAAGTAACAACACAAATAACAAATAATGAACAAGACAAATAAACTGTCTTGGAGAGTAACAACCTCTTAGAACTTGACTGTTTACTTTTTTATTTTTCGCTGAAGCAAATTGAGAAAAATTACATAAAGATGTGCAAGTTAAATGAGACTCTTGTGCAATATCTCGCAAATGAGGGAACTGAAAGAATTGTTTAATTTTTGCGTGTTTATCCTCCAAAAGGAGCATTTTTGCGTGAATATGAGTCCACTGCAAAGTTGTGTGCAAAGATAATGGAATACTTTATTGAACTTTATTCATTCATCTCTGGTTGTGTATCTCTGCTACTTCCCTTAACTGTATAAATAGTTTCTGGAACTGTTTAACGGCAGATTAAATAGCTTACAGCTAGTGGCTCGATATTGACAACAATTCGAATGTGTCCTGTCAACCGTAATTCGCTTGCAAAAATTTCTGCTGTGCAAATACGCGTTTTCATATTAGGTATTTTATGTTTTCCATTTCACAAGAGTTAATAAAATAAAGGATGTCAACAATTGCGGAACTAACAATCCAAGGCATCAGGAGCTTCGGCACTAAATCCGAAGATATGCAGGTACGCCGCTCCTGTATTTTGTACAGTTCTCTTAATCCACTAATCTAATATTGATCCTGATTCCAGCTAATAAAGTTCTCCTCGCCAGTTACGCTTATTATAGGAGAAAACGGCTGTGGAAAAACAACAATAATTGAATGTATTAAGTATGCACTGATTGGAGAGGCACCACCGGGTAGCAGTCGCGGACAGCACTTTGTTCATGATCCGAAAATTTTCGATTTCTCGGAGAGTTTAGGGCAAATCAAACTTCGGGTAGGGATTAAAATTAAAAGCCACTGTAGTTCTGTAGTGAGCCTAACCTAGTGTGTAACTTTAGGTAAAAAATATCCGCGGCGAAGAACAAACAGTATCCCGTTCTATGAAACTGAGTTATAGACGTGGAAAATTGGTTTTCGCGACTTTGGACGGTACCATAAGCTATGGAGGGGAGTCGATTAGCAAGAGATGTATTGATGTTGACTTAGCTATGAGCGAGTTTATGGGTGTATCAAAGGCGATCATAAATAATGTACTCTTTTGCCATCAAGAGGATTCCAGTTGGCCGCTGGACGAGCCCAAGAAGCTCAAGGAAAAGTTTGATGCGATATTTGGCATTACCGAATACAACAAAGCAATCGATAAGTTTATGAAAATGCGAAAGGATGAAATGAATAAACTGAAAGTCAAAGGTAAGTCAGTAAGTGAATCTTTAGCAAGGCCTTAACCCTATCCTTGTAGAAAGTAATCTCAAGTATCTTAGTCACTTGAAAAAAGAAATGGAGGATAGAACAATTGATCTTCAGAATGCACACGCGAAGTACCTTAAAGCTAAGACCCAGTGCGCTAAATTCGACGAAGAAATGAAACCTATCGACGATCGTTTGCTTGCGATCAGAAAGGTCGAATACGAAGTCGGGAAGCAACAGGCTATGAAAGTCGAAGTCGAAACGAAGTGAGTATTTTCTGCGCTACGATAAACAGAATTTTATCATGTCATCTCTCTCAGACAAACAAACTGTCACGACCAAATATCTAAGCTAACCAAAAAGATCAAAAAACCTTTCGAGGGTTCTATTCAGCAATTGGATCGGGAAATACGGACATTTTGTGAGAAAATGTCCGAAAAGCGTTTGGAGAAGCAAGAACTAGAGGATAATCTAGCCTCTTTGGTCAGTCAGGAAAAGAAACTTCAAACTACACTGTCGGAATTGGATCGAAGGGGATGTACACTGATCCAACGGCGACAAAAAGAGCAGGAGAGTACCGCCGAGAGGGCTGAAAAGATGCGTACACTTTGCGGAGATTTGGGCATTCATGTAGATGTTGACTTAGAAGAAGCCGTGGAAAGGGTACCCGAATTTTTGGGAAAGATCAAGAAGTCTATGCAGGCGGAGGAGAACAAAATCAAAGTCACTCAGGTGGGACATGATAAGGCCGACTACGAAAAGCAGGTACAAATCGATGAGCTGCGTGTAAAAAAGGCAAAAATTGAGAGCGATATTGAGGCAATGCGAAAGCAGGTAAGATGTTCTTTCCTAAGGTAACTAGAGTGAGAAAACTACAGTTCCATCTGTATTCCCGTTTAGAAAAACCAAAATGAGAAAAATTTGCAAAAAATCGGAAAGGAAATCATCGACGTGGAAGCCTCAACTCACCAGCTGAAAGGATTTAATGAAAGAATTGCCAGTATCGATGAGGTGTACGAAAAAACATTGCAAGCTCTAAAGCAAGAGGAGCTGAAGAATTTCATAACCGAGAAAAAAGCGAACGTAGCTCGTTTACAAGATCGTTTTCGCACGCTCGACACACAACTAACATTCCTCAACTCGATCTCGAAACTGGTGGCCGAAATTAATTTGAAAGAAAAAGAGCTTGAGAAAAAGGAATTAGAAGTGCGTCGCATCAAAGGCAAACAGAGTGACAACTTGAAAAAGGTCCTCGAAGGCCCAATAGAATCGAATTACAAGAGAACCGTTCAAATTGCCTATGAGAAGTTGCAGCGTCAAATCAAGGAACTTACTGCAAAGATAAATAACCTGAAATTGAAGGAGCAAGGTCTGGAAATAAAACGGAAGACACAAAAAGACGAGTTGACTCGTTGGGAGAAGGAGCTTACCGATGGCAATGATAGCATCTACGAAAAATGTCATTCCACCCCATATGAAGAGCTGTTGGCTAAAAGCAAGGAGAACGTTTCCAAGTATCAATTAGAACATGGTGCGCTCAAGTCATCTGAGGCGATGTACAAAAAGTAAGTCGTAATCCCATTGTTGCTGTGGTTGTGACAAACTGTTGCTTGCAGATATATTAAAAAAATCGAGGAAGATCCCCAATGCCCCTTGTGCCACAATGGAATGTCCGAAGGCGAGGTAATTTTTTTATATAGCCAGCGAGTTTCTTTGACTAAACCATAGTTTTCTAGGCGTCTCTCCTCACCACGGAACTCTTAGACGAAATCCATCGTCTTCCGGACAACATACATCGAATAGAGAAACAGCTTAAGGGTGAACAAAAGAAATACGAAGCACTGATACAATTGCGTCCAGTAATTGACAAAGTCCAACGCCTCGAAAAGGACATTCCATTGCGTAAAGCGGAACTGAAATTACTCGAAGAAAAGCTGGCCGAAATTGCTAATGATGCAGAATCCTGTCAAATGCTTCAAATCGAACCAAGTGGCAATTTGGATGTTGTCAACTCCATGCTGGGCGATATGAGTTTACTTGATGAAGCAATTAAGGAGGTTGCAAGACTTCAAGGCGACTTGGGTAAGCTGAAGGTAAGAATTTATCACGAAACATCTCTATTACGCTGAATTACCGTAGCCCTTTGTAGAGTAAACTCCCGGAAGGAGGTGCTAGTGAATCGATTGACGAGGTGCAATTAGAGAAGGCCACTGTATCGGCGGAGTTGGAAAACGAGCGAAGTGTCTTGGAGAAGAAACAAACTGACTATGAAAGGGGCAACGATACACTTAACAATTTGAGAGAGGAGCGCAATAAGTGTGTTTAAACTGAAACGGAACGTATTTGTTCCGCATGGTCTGATTGTTCGCCTATTTTGCAGGTTAAAGGATGCAACAATCAAACTTCAGGAAGGTGTTCAATCATTGCCACAGCTGAAGGAACGAAAGGCTGAGTTGAATAAGCAAATTGATGCGAATTCCACTGAAATTACTACGCTGCAACAGCAATTGCAACCGCTAAAGCAACTGCTGACGACAACTATTGAAGAGAAACAAAGTGTCAAGGACGCGAACCGCCAGATCGTTATGCAAATGCAAGCCAAATTGGATTCGTTAAAGAACTTGGATCATGATACACAGAGGTAAACTTTCAACGTAATGTAATAACATTATGTAAATGCAGCTTGCATTTTGACTCTAGTTAGCGTTCCATCTGATACTAGCTTCTGTAGTTTGTAAACATTTTTTTGTTTCAATCGGTACAACCTGTTTCGTAAACTGGGAATTCGTAGACAACTGAAGCTGTTTCCCTTCAGCTATAGCATAGTTGGGGATAGTTTTACCGCAGCCATGGTTTCTCCTGTTAAATGGCTGACACTAGAAGAGCTCTTGTTTCATTTCCGCTACTTCATTGAAAAATGCGGTGTATGTTCATGACACAACATAAATCTAAGGTATCTTAAAAAATCTTTCATACATTGCTTCGGTATATGGGGTACTCTATGCATCAACTTCAGATCTTAAGCGTGTGCGAAAAATAATCATCTTCGTCTCTCAGACGATGAGCGTATGCATAGCTTCGTATGGCTTTCCTTATTATTCTAATAGAGTTAATCACCCTATTCATAAAGTCCTTGTGAGTTCTTGGGAGCGTGATCTTTACTTTCAACGTGTAAGGCTGGTAACGGCTGTAGTGAAAGTGAAAGTTACAGTGAACACGTTTGTCTTGTAGTTTGTTGCTTATATAAAACTAGAATTTCGTTTTTATCATTCCCTAGACTCAACCGTGAACTGCTGGAATTAGCTAAACTCAATCTAGCTGAAGAGATTGAGCGTTTGAAGAATTCAAGAAAACGCTATAAAGACGAATCCACTTCCAAGGTATGCTTTGCACATTTTTTTAACCCCAATCATTTTATATCCACCCTTCCCATAGTCAAATGAGATCGCGAAAACCTCCCAAGACTTAGAAGCTGTTAAGATCGAAGTGCACAATCAAGACGCCATAGAACGAGACCTCAACGACAATCGTGAACTTAAAGAACTCCAACAATTAGCCACCAAACTTGACGACGAACAGATCGAACTCTCCAAAGTCTTAGTTGATTTGGATTTCCGGCGAGTTGCCAAAGAAAAGGAAGAGCTGATTAAGAAACGCGATCAGTCAACTGTACAGAAAGGTGAGCTTCTCGGCCAGATGGGTGAAATCAACAACCAGATCAACAAACTGAAACGTGAAATCGATGAGCCCAAGTTCAAGGATTCCATACAAAACTATCGTAGAAGCTTCTACGATGTAGAAGTCACAAAACGTGTCATTGCCGATCTAGGACAGTACAGGATTGCCCTCGAGTGGGCCCTCCTAAAATTCCATGCGGAGAAAATGGACAAAATCAATCGTTTAATTCGCGAGTACTGGCGGCAAATTTATCGTGGCAATGATATCGATTACATTCAAATTCAAACAGATGAAATGAAGATGGACGCATCAGCCGATCGAAAAAGAAGTTACAACTATCGTGTGATTCAGTCGAAGAACAATTCAGAGATCGAAATGCGAGGACGTTGCAGTGCCGGACAAAGAGTGTTGGCGTCTTTGATCATTCGGATGGCGCTCGCGGAAACGTTTAGTTGTAATTGTGGGGTATTGGCGTTGGACGAGCCTACTACCAACCTGGATCAAACAAATATTCTGTCGCTGTGTGAGGCGCTTAATAGAATCGTGGATGAGCGAAGGACGCAAAGTAATTTCATGCTAATTGTCATCACTCACGACGAGAATTTTATTTCGATGTTGGGAAGGATTAATGGTTATTATAAAGTATTAAGAAACAACGCTGGAAAGTCGGTGATTTTGAAGACCGAGGGGGCGGCCTCTTAGGACAGGAGACCATCTTTTTTTTTTTGTTTTATCTACCTATATGTTTTATCTTTATTATATTTAACTTACTGTTATAATAAATACGTGTCGTGGACAATATCCATAATTAAAAACTTATGTTTTTTTTTTTTAATTTATCTTTATTTCTGCAGCATATTGGGCAATTCAACGACGAACAGAAGGCGCGGGGCTTTTGAGAAAATTTTATGATTCATTTTCATTTCGCTTAAATGCTAGAAACCCGTGTTTAAACATATTCTACAAGTCAAACAACACCACCACTCGAATGACCACTTTCACTTCCAAATTCATCTACCTAATACCGTCAACGCAATTAATTGTATGTCACACAGTTTGCCAGTTGGAAAAAAATCAAATATCCCAGCTTTCAGTATGTTTGCATTTCTTTTCGCTTTATATAGAAACCACTCCACATAATTCAACAACAAAATAACCCTCCCTGTATCCAGCCGGGTAAAAACTCAACTGCTGCAAATTTGTCATTACCAACTCGCAAGCTACTACAACTCATCATTTCCACGTTCGTCCACATGACATTGTTACAACGAGAACTACTTCTTCTCTCTCATCGTCTCATAAAACACTGATACGACCACAAGTCAACTAATCGGTAAAATCATTTTGCCTGCCTGTCAAGGACCAGTATCAGATCGTAACTTCAAACTGAATTCAAATAAAAGGACATTTTTTCGCCAATAGAACATATGTAATAGCTACATGCGAAAAAAACCGAATGACTTGCTCCTGCTCACAAACAAGCCATTTGCATAAATTACGTTAAGACAGAAAACTAATGAAGCTTAAATTCAGAAAATCCATTTAAGCTGAATATTAGGCGACAGAATTTGTCAAGGACCAACAAAAAATAGAAACAGAAGCATTTGCTATGGGAAGTGCCAAAACAAACCCATAAATTCAAGCCGATGTTTCAATATTATTTGCGCCCCTCTTGGATGGCTTTTTGTTGTGTGTTTGACGGCGACACTAAGTCAAATCAATTGGGATTTTTTGAGTGGCGATCTCTTAAAAAAAGCTACGAGGAAAACTTTAATGGGTGTAGTTGCTGCTGTATAGTATTTTATTAAATATTGGGTATGAGTGTACTTTGTGATATGAGACTTTTGGGTGATTGATTCGTCTGTAATGAATATGTGGTTATGACTAATCGCACTCTGTGCTATGGTCTGAAGTGAAGAAGTGACATAGTGCGGGACATCTTATGATCCTTGGAAAGATAATGAATTTTGCCTCATCTTGGTGTATATCTTATAGAATTAGTAGCATCGACATGGCTCAATCTTGCACTATATATACTCTGCCCTCATTTGGTTTATCATATCTAAGATATCGATCAAAATTGATACACAAAGTTATGGATGGGTACTGTTGAATTTTAATTAAATATACATGACGTAACACATAATATTTCTAGCGCTGTTTTAGTTGTGGGGTATATTCGATACCTGCTTAAAACCGATGCGAGGAAAATGCAAAAGTTTACTTTAAACGTATTTCACTATCGCCATGGGAAAGTTTGTCTAACAATTGAAATATGAGCTTCAAAGCATCTTCGTTGACATCAAAATTAGGTCACCAATTCAAATTGATTTGCAGGAGGATTATATTACTCCCGTCGTAGGAGTAAATCGGTTCGACCTTAATCATGAATCAAACCACCCCTCCAAAATGCATCTAGTTCGGTTGACATTCTCTTCCTTATAAAGTGCAGATATCAAAGCAATTAATCATCTGCCACAAGGATAATTTCATGTCCCACTGGCATCTCGTTTATGAATAATAATCATTTGCTAAACGAATAGATTAATTAGAACCTCAATTTGATTTCGAGCAAAGCAGTGACTAAGTTTTCATTTGCATAAAGTCGACGGAGGAACCTAACCATCTGATTAAATAATTTATCCACTCGTAAATATCATTCGCAAGCATCCCTGGGCGTTTAGTCATCGTAGTTAGGCCATTGTTGTAGGTGATTATTGTCGATATTAATCGTAGGCAAATAAGAACATTACGTGTTCATTAAAGGGACCTCCAACTTAAATTGTTGAAATGTGAAGCTGAATTGTATTTTGCCTACTCCCAATGCACTGTGACACTACTCAACATATTTTCTTTAAAAGACTTCCCCGTTAATTTTTAGTGGATGTACGAGTAACGAACGGAATCTCAACAAAGGTTCTCCAAATTGTACGTGGTGCGAAAACGATCAGATTGTCCGAATAACTGACCCGGATGGGCGATTTCGTTGACCGATCATGGGACTTGGTGCATGGTAAGTTTAACGAAACGATTTTCTTTATAAATTCTAAATAAAAGTTAGACTGTTACCAGAAAAAATCAGACACAAATCAACTAGAATCAAGTAGAATCCGGATATAGCGACGGTCAAGGGCCCGGCGACATTAACTTGTTCTTCCGGGACGACACACAAAAGGAACTGAAGATTTTATCTGTTTTGTTTCCTTATTACGATTCTGTCTTTTGCAAATACATAGTAGGTACATATGTATGTATGTATTGTATATGTATAAACATATCATCCAAAGAATATGTATAAACATAGGTAAAGAAGTAAAACTTACACCGTCGAGTAGCTCTGTAGCGTAAAAACTGCCGCCGGACGCGCCAATTAGTACAGTACCTACTGCTATTTTATAAAGAAGAGAAGCACCAAACCAAACGATAATAATCACTGTAACCGAACGATATTACGTTAAATTACGTTGTTCAAAGCGGTTAGTCGCTCTAACCGAAGTCGCTCCAAACGGATGTTTGTTCATAGCAATTAGTATGCAAACCTAACAAGTTGCTGTGTCTACGTCGCTAAAAACGGTTGGTCGTTATAAACGAAGTCGTATTAAACGGATTCCACTGTATATTTTTATTTTGCAATTCTTAAAATATGAACCTACCTTGGGTAATAAGAAAGGATAGCAGAAGCCAATTGCATCTTAACAAAACTGCTGTTCGTATTGGAAACACTCTCATGCAGCACTATATTTCGGTTATGAATATCGCGGTTTCGCCTAAATCACTTTCAAACTGAAATTCCGCACAACTGCTTGCTTAATATTCCAGTTAAGGTCTTAATGGTGAACTGCACAACTTCCTTTACCCGAGGCATACCAACTTGAAAACCACTGCATTTATTATACAAACATAATTACCACAATAATTTGAAGAAAGCACTATGCAAAAGCTACGCGTGCGAAACACTTTCTGAATATAAAGTCCATTACGACTTTCAAATCATTTCAAATAATAAAATCGTTCAAAAAAGCATAGTTATCTGGATGTACCCGCACGTCCATGTGAGGTAGATCCAAGTTTATTCCTAATGTAGACAAACAATACGTTAGTCCTTACATTCGTGCCTTGGCCTAAAATTGCCTGGACCACATAATAAAATTGATTATAATTTTCCACGCAGAGAAGGAAGTGTACCAGGATACGGATTCAATTTGAGACACAGAGGGACTATCGGTATCCCACCTAAGACCACATACTCATCTCAATTGCGTACGAAAGATGTGTTATTAAATTACGATAATAGAGCAGATTGTTTTGGGAATTTATTTTGTGAGTAAGACAGGTATCCGTTTAATTTATGAGAACGTATTTCCGTTTCTGGCAATCGTCACCAAAAGACTGGGTGGGTGATAATGTTTTGAAGTGGAAAGCTAAATTAATTGTTTGGCAGGTTTGTCAGCTAAATCGGGTACTGTTCCTTAACAATTTTCCGAGTATTTATCGTTTTCTTCTTTTGAACTATATCAGTCCAGTCATTGGAGACGTTGTGATCTATTTTCATATTCGTCATATGAACTGTAAATGCACGAACCCATCCAAGACGTGAGTGAAAAAATTCTCTTTTTCACGCATCAACGCAAATGTTCAACACATTGCGGCGTTTTTGTTCATTCGAAATGATTGGCTTAAGCAGCACTTTATGCACATTACAATCTCAAGTATCATAACGCCGTTCCCCGACTGTGGTAATTCAAGAACGATTTCTCATGAAATCAACCCTCCTCCCCACCCTACTGCCAAAAAGCAGTGTCTTTCTAGCGGGTAATTTATATGTTTTGATTTCGACGAAACGGATCGATAATTTTCGCATGGTTGACATCGTAAATCCGTTTTCCCGTAAGTAAGCAATTTAAAGAAAATGGAGCGCGGGAAAAGCAGGGAACTGACTTTCTGTCTGCAAAATATTCCGAGAAATAAATTTACTGCTTTTGTTTCTTGTGGTGGTTCTGTTTCATGGTTGAAGGATGACGTTCATCAATTCTGACATATGCTACTAAGGATTCTGTGTATATGGGTGTACCTACATGAAATAAAGGAATTCTTCAGGTAAGCCCTTTTGACAGCGTCGCTTGTGCATACTTGATATCATGGTGCATATGGTACTGAGATTAGAATGTAAGAGAATATTTGATGTGATAAATTGCGCTGCAGGGTGGCACCGCTGCAGATATAAGCGGAAAGAAAAACTAAAAGCGATTTGCATAATGAAGTAATATCTGTCAGCTTGATGCATAATTTCTCCTTTGAAGAGAAACGCTGCTCTTTTACCTATGAGCACGCAGTGAACTGGAAAATGGGATCAAGAATATCTTGAAAAATCTACTTACTCGTGTTGATGACTCGAAGTATACAGAGAACTGTGAATATTGAAAATGTTTCACATTGGGAACGTATGGTGGCGTATACGTAACTTTATTTTCGATTGAACAAAAAGTTTCAAATTTCAAAAAGCTTCAAATTTGTTAAACATTCCAATCATGTTGAAGGACGTTTATTTCAAGGCTGCGAAAGTCTACTTCCTTCACGAACAATATGTTGCTCTTCATAGTGGCGTGTACGTAACATTTTTGCTTTGAATAATTGGAGGACGTAGAGTCAAAAAATCATGCATAATTAATTGTACAGATATCCATGTCTATTGCAAATCTAACCATTTTCGTAAAGTAAATGCGTTTGGTTTCTGTTTTATTGATTTAGCTACTGAATATTATTTTAAACAAAATGTATATGTTAAAAAAAAATACACTATTAGGCTATTTCTTATAGTTTTCGAGTCGAGATTTTCCCAGGATAAAGTATCCAAATATCACTTTCTAATTGCATTAACTAATTAGCTTGTAAAATTTCCTAGCAAATTCCTCATTTTAATTACTGTGTGCGATGAAGACTTTCCCGACAAACTTTAAGTCCAATACCCCCTGGGCAAGGATTTATGTAAAATTTGTTTGGCGAAACTTTGTCCCATTGCAGAATTTGTGGATCGAGAAAGACCGAAAGAACAACATTTTAACTACCTAAAATTTGATGGACTTTTCTTTTAGAATATACTTGGACAATTGCTTGTGTAAAATTTGATGTCATAACTTAAACATTCCACTGGTTTTAACTTTTATACAAAATTAAGATATATAGCAGTAGTAGATAGAAATATTTGCTATTTAGGTTTGGCCGAGGCAAATTCGGAAAATTTAATTGTGGCTAAAATCGTAGGCACAGAGTGAGGACCGATGGAATAGACTTGTCACCGCTTTGTTGGTCTTTCGAATTTAGAGGAAACCCCTTGCATTTACAAACTGACGGAGTTGGTAATATTCTTGTCAACGATTTCTTCTTTTTAATGGGCTAACGCTATAAAATAACATTTACTCTTATTATATCATAGAAAATACAATTCCTTTCGATTCAACTAAAGTGTAATCACAACGAACCATCAAAGTAGTAACTAAGCTATTCGCATTAGAATGTCTTCCGATACTCAAATCTGAAAAAATAAACTCAAAAGGCTTAAATGGAAAAAAAATACAGAAAATGTATTCTTCTGACTTGCGAGTTATCGCCACCAACCACGAGCTATAGAAAATCCCGCAACAATTAAGACAACAAATCCGTTTGAAGACTCTCCCCAAACCACTAGTTACACAAAAAGCATCCATCATACATGTCTGCTACCCAACTTCGAAATACAGACATTTTTGTTGTCTCCCTAAATAGATCCACAGTCATTTCTGAAGGTTGCTGTAGTAGGGGCATATCTCATTTGCTGACAGGATAGAGTGAGCAGGAGCAAATATACATATGCACAAAAAAGGAATTGTTAAACTAAATAAAAATCAATGTCAGGATCAGAATGGAAGGGAAGTCATCAGTCACCAGCTCTAAATTGTCCCAATTCAACATTCGACAATATTCAGCTGTGGGTTGTTGTAAAAATATTTATCAAAGTGTTCAAAGGAGCACAATCGTATGTTTGTTATACACACACTCACCATTTGAAATGGGTAGGCTGTCGGAATGAAGACAGATGTTATCTGAATGCTTACTGTGTTTGCTTAGAACATTTTTGGTAGTCCTTTCAATTGTGACTCTTTTAATTTTTTTACGAAAATTCCACTTAAAGTTACTGGAAGAAAAATAAACAATGAAATTTGTAGATCGTGGTTTCCTAACTCTTGCCGTGGTGCTCTTTTAACCTGTTTATGAAAAACTTTGTTCAAATTGGAAAAACTTGTTTCTTGTTGCACTAGAAATTCAAATTTGCCATTTCAGCAAGTTTTCTTGAATATAACACGAAGGAAAAGACGAAACGCGTTAGGAACACTAATGCACACTCGGTACCAGCAAAGTGGCGTAGTTTGTGTAGTCAGAAGTGTCAACATTTTATTGCTATATCTTCCGTTTGTGAAAGGAATATTTAAATCGACTTGATGAGGAGTGATGATGTTCACTCCAAGCCACACATGTTTGTTACTGTGTATTGAATTGGTGCATTGTTTTAATTGGGTCAGGAGGTAATTAAAATTGGGAAACATTAGAACAAGCTAAAGAAGTTCTCTATACGCAGTAAAATCTCTCGTGAACCAATCTGAGGATACATGAAGCAATAGAAAAAAAAATGGGACAAATATAACAAATAAATGCTTCCCTCTAAGACGCAAGGACGCACAGGTACACACACTACCATTGGCTGTTATATATATATGGCTATATAGAAAGGGTTCACATATAACGAACAACCTATGCACCTACCTATGAATCATGTGTTGTTTTTTTTTCACACAATGTAATCCCATTCCTAATGCAATTTATCACCGGCCGGCGATAGGCCGTTTTCTAATTGATTAATGGCTCCACGCAAAACTGGAAATTCGCAGCGGCTCGTCGCTGAAAGTGTACCGCATTTTTGTTTGTAGCTCGTCCGTTATAATTCAAACTGGTGATTAATAGCGTTTTAGAATAATTTCTAATTTGCATGGCATTTTTCTCCGGCAAAAAATGTTCATCTCTGTGATGAAGACGGAGGGTAGCGTAAAATTGATTTATTTGTTATGGTCGAAAATATTCGCTTAAGCCTTGCTGACATGTAACACACATTTTTGCACCGACTCATGAAAAAACCTATGCAAGAGGTTTGGAGAATGGAGCATATTCGCATTAAAAAATACAATATCCGATATCTGTAGGATGCAATGTCTTTCATAAGTCATTAGCGGAAAAACAAAAAAAAAATGTATGGTTTTTTTGGGCTAACATGAGGTGTTCACTACCAAAAAATTTTTCATCGATTATAACAGACCACAAATCAATAGACTACATCAGAGTTACCCTCACTACGAACTGTACAATACAAATAAGCACGCACATCACCATGGCTTAAGCTCTGTCAAAATTGAATGTATACATGAATGAATATTTTTGAACATGAAACAGAGATTTAAATATTTTATTTTGGAAGCACCATATTGTGATTATAGATTCCACTGCAAATAACACACTGAATGGGCCGGATTATCAATAGTAAACCATTCCAATATCTTGCCACTATTGGATCAGTAACCATCAAGCACATTTTTACCTGATGAGACGTCAGGTTCATCTAATCACTGCCATTTTAGAAATTCAACACAAATTGAATAGCCCCTTTTCTATTGTACGGCAAATCCTTATTGGTTAAGCAACAATTATTCAAAAGGGGTTATAGGATAAATCACCCCTTTTGTTCGTTCGTTAGTTCGCTCATTATTAATTATTTAAGGCCTAACTAAGTTTTCACAGACTTTTCCACTGAATGCTGGGGTAAAGGATTTATTCAGGCATTCTAATCACAGGGTATGGTATAATTAATGACTCACCAATCAGAGTGTTGAGGTTACTTTAAAATGCGTTGCTTTAAAATTCATAAATTTTGTAATTTTGAAATCGGCTCAGCAGAGAATTTATTTTGTAGCGACTTTTGAGTTGTGCCGGTATTTGTTTTATAATGAGCTAATGGCAGCCATAATTTATGAAAGTCCTTAAGTTAATTATTTAGGTGAACCAGTGCGAAATTGAGAGAACTACTGCAAGGACTATAGAATCTGGTGTGGAACTTCAATATCAATAGGAAGTAATGGTCGCTCTCAATACCGCTTTGCAGATGTGAAGGGTCTCCGGGCTAAAGTATTGATGTCTGTATGCCCAGTAGATTAATTCGTATCTCCCTTACCAGGGGTGTAGTTTGCTAAAATCCTATATCATCTTGGGTAACTGTAGAAAGTCTCATTACGGCATCATTCCAAAGGCGTAACATTTAATATCTACATGATGCCCAATTGTAGAAGAAGTAATACGAATAGACACCCATTGAAAATAACACTTCTTAGTCACGGGAAGTATTTTGTTTTATATGCAATCAAATATTTAAAAGCAATGGGACGTGCCAAACGTTTACCAAATTTGGACACTTTATTAATGCATCTTGTTCCGACGTTATCCCAACGATAATAAGTCACAAATTCAAGCCACTTTGCCCTACCTTTGTTACCCATTTCACGTAGTTAAACCCAATGGCTTTCTTAAGATGTTTCAGTGCACGTGCGCTTTTGTTCGGCATCAAGTATGTGCTTTGAAAATTTTCTAAAGATGCCAAACGAATAATCGCACAAGCACAAGAGTCAAAAACCTTAAATACTTACTTAGTGAAAATGTGAAGAGTGTACCTACATTTACTGCGAAGTACGGACGCTAATCCAAGAGGTGCGGGGAAACTACGGAAGAAGTAGCCGGATATATCGGTTGTTGAACATGAGACGAAAAATGCGAGTACGAGTATTTCCAAGGAACTTGTTGCCATATGCACAGGGTAATGTCACTTTAAAGTTTTACCGGATTGAAAATGATTCGTAGTATGAGGTTGCATGTCGCAGGGGATATACAGATTTTTGTCTTTTTGGTTTGTTTGTGCGTTTTGAGGTAGGTTGCTCTTTACTGCAAGGAAGCATTCTCCTTGTATGTGTATCAAGTATATGCATAGTACCCCGCAGCACACAAAGTCTTCCTGATAACTCAGTCTAATCTAATTGTGTAACCTTTCATCGAAAGGTTTTAAGATTACAAGTTGGTTTTTGTCGTTCACTTCGCTTCACATACATATTTATTATTAGAAACTGAGTTATGTAAATGCTTGTTGAAATTTCCTGAATTATAAATATATTCCAAACAAAATATCTCCAAAAATAACGCCTCAAAGATATACCAAAATCTACACAGAAGAATCTGCAAAGTTATGCCCTAAAACACCGAGAAAAAACGGGAATAGTTATTAAATCATAAGAGCAACCAATACTACTATTAATTACTAAACAAATTTTATTCACTGATTATTCTTAAAATTGCTTTAACAACTCGTCGCTAATCATCATCATCAGCACTAACACGACACTTTCCCGTATGGTCGAGACTGCATCTCTCGGCCATCTCAATCAAAATACGTATTCCAGTTCTTATGGTACCATTTGTATTATCCTGAGGAATGATTAAGTGTGACGCTGTCAAACTAGACAGTAGCAAAACACCGACCGCAAGGCACAAACAAATCCACCTAGTTGAGAACATTTTGCAGATTACAACAGTTTGCTTTCAAGCTTATACTAGCTCTGATCGTATGCTAGCAGTAAATATTGATTCTGTTGCCGAATTGATAATGACTAGAGGTCGGGAAAAATGCGCAGGCCAGTAATATGAAACGAAATTGAATTCTTATCGCTATATCGCCTATATGGGTGTAAAGTTAGTATGTAATGTACAATATTTGCTAATCGATTAATCATAGGGTTACTCCCATCAATGTACTGTCTTATGTTACCACATGCAAAAAAAGAAAAAAAGGCCTACTGTGTGTGCAAGAAATAAATTCACCAGCTCGTCAAAATATATTATCATGACACTGATAATGTTGAATATCTGTTATCACTGTTCAGTTATATTTTTTTTTTTAATATAATCTTTGTATAAACATTTTACTTTATTAATGCGATGAGGCTTAACATCGGTAACGAAAAGAGACATTTTTCGACTGTGACTTATTACGAAAATCTGAGTGACATTTTGTAGACGCTCGGTGCTTCCATTTACCATTTTTCTCAATGCTCTCATAAAGTGCTCTAAGATGTTCACTTCCATCACTAAAGGGTTGTCATTTTTGTGTCTACATTTAATCATTATATTTTTCGTCATACATCATTGAAGGAACAAAGGAACCTTCATTGTCATCCAGTTGTATACAAGTAGATGTTGCCGACGTAGTAAATCTCAGAGGAAGGAATGTGGTATCCTTATGATTTTCTCTATTAAACTGCGCTACCTTCCTTCAAAATTTCACTCTAAAATAATAAGTAAATAAACATAAGGCAATATCTGTTAAGTTTTTCCACCCAAAAAAATGTTTCGATGGTGCAAAATGTAAATTTGCATTCTTGTATCCATTTTGGGAGCCAATTTAATGTTGGATTTAAATTGAATTTAATGATCGTCCTGTTAACATTAGCATAATGCCTTATGCCGCAATTTCCACTGATGCCACGTGACGTGCTTGAGAATATTAAAAATTTGTTTGCGACTTCATTAGGTCGAAATGTGGTACATAATAGAAAAAGTTTTTTTTTTTATTTTTTTGTTCACCATTATCTGGGGATGGTACATTTTCCGCTTAATAATATGCTAAACAGTTGGCAGTAAGTATATGTTTGATAGCAGTTTAAATGTTCCACAACCAGAGGCACTAATTGGCTGACATAAAATATGAGCGATTGAATTAAAGACCTTAAAAATGTTGTCTGAATCAAAATTCGAGCATTTTTTGAACTGTCCTTGATGTTGCACTGACGCTTTTGAAAAAAATTCGGACAGAAGCCGGCAAAAATGGGTTTGGTTATGAAAGGGTTTTTTTTAGTCTACTTTTTTAAATTTGTATAGATATTCGGTCAAATACTGACAATAACAAAATAATTAAAGTCCCACAGCCTCCTACCATCACCCAAACTCTGTATGTGCCGTACGGGCACATGTTCATCCACTCCGAATGTTATCCCACGTAATTAAATCCAAAAAGAACAACTTAGCTACTTCCCTTTGTAAATAATGCATTTATTCAAAAGTTTGTTAAATTGCTCCCCATATATAGGGACAATACACCGAGTACTAACTTGATTCTATAATTCAGTAAAAGCGCATTTGTAGTATCTACAAATACATTCAAATCCTGAAAAGCCGTACAAAGCACTCACGAGCTGGAAATTGAATTAATAAATTAATTATGTCCTAAAACAATTAGCTTATTGAAAGACTTTTCAAGTTTAATGCATCTGCAGCAGTGCGTGTCGTTTAGTTTTATTCAAACTTTAATGCGTATGCAGCTGTGCGTGCCATTTAGTTGCATTTATGTCGAATTAATTGTTAATTATTTTTAGCTTGCTCTAAAATTGAAAATAAACTCATGCACGGCCTATACTGTGGAATGACCACAATCCGATAATGAATTAGTTACTGAACATAATAGTAATAAAGTCGAAATGCTGTTTGTTCTTTCATTCAATAGAGTATCCACTCTGCCAGGTCCAGTAATTTGTATTTTAAAAGTATACTCATCTTTTATACCTGCTGGAAATGGAAGCCTTTATTGTTCGACACAAAATATTGTGTCACCTTAGCCATTATGCACTCAAGCGATATGCTGAAAATATGTATTTCTTTCAATAAGAAGCCAGCTAAAGAAAGAATGATAAATATAAATATACGTCGAGTGAGGAAAAACATCAGCAATAGCTCAGCACAGCATTAAGAAAATAACTTGGTACGACATATATCCTGTGATCCTGTGGTAGGCACTTGGTGACGTACATCCTCATCATTCTAAAGTGGGCAGAGTGCTCGTTGTCACATTTACGCTACGATGATATACAAGTAGGTTTACACAACATCCTTCAACAACACCAAGGGGAATGAAAAACGGAAAGACCAATTATTCATCCAGTGAGTCTGGGTTGTCTCGTCTCTTCACCACGTCGGCAAAAGTCTAAACGAAATAAAAAGAAAATTTCTTTATGTTTCCTGTGTTTCAGTTGTGGTGGACAGGGAAACTGAAAGGTATTCTTCAGACACAGCAAGATACAAAACCTTTATCTGTCGCCACAGGTTGTTACCTCATTTGCACTTCCTTTTTAAAGTAATGTCTTTAATTCTTGTAATAGAAGCATGATGAAATGCTCGCTGCGGACATTGCCAATGAAATTAAGGGCTCGCCTTCACATCTGTCAGGCCAAATATTGGTTTCACGCAAATAGCCAATGAAAGTAAAAGTAGTAAATCTGTCAACTGGTTAAACGAAATTGCTGTAAAAAATGTTTAGTAAAAGCAGCCTGATAACAATGAAGAAACGGCTTAACCACAAAACTTAGTATGGGTACTTGAAGACGTGAAGAAATACATGACGGGTCCAATCGGCAGCAGATAAAAATCGAACAACTCCCTGTCCGTTGAAAATAATTATAATCCTTCACTACCAATAGAACATAGAACCTCTTATAAAGCTTCCATTTGGCAAATGCTCTATTACTGCAAAAAGTATAAGAGTCCACGATCACACTGAAAAGTTATGAGTCGTATAATATATCAGACCAAAAGACCAGAACGTTTGACATAGCCGTTCGCCTTATTTTCTTTGTTTCTTGACTGCAAGCCGTAATTTGCCCTGGTCCTCTTTTAACTTGGGACCAATATGGATGCATGTACATATATGCAATATTTAATGCAAGGAAGTAAAGGCAGCGGAAACATCATGCTACCGTGGACGGTACCCTTCACAGTACAAACACTATTCAAATATTTCGTTTGTAATATAAACGAGCTGTATTTTCGTGCACTCTCAATGCATGTTCATAACATATCTGTCAAAGTTGTGTACTGCATTTAAGAATAAAACCCAAGTGACGCGAAGGCGGTATGAAGAAAGTTGTTACCTACTCCATACGTTTTGAAATTATTTCTACCAAAATCGTATTAAATATTGCACTGTGAAATGCGCCACTAAGCAATCAATCAATTTGCCATCAATTTTGACACTCTTCTGAGCCTTTTGGTACGTAGTATGAGTAGTCGTGCAATCGGCTGCCTTTCTTTTATACCTCTGGGCTCCTCTGATGATGAATAAAAAGGCCACATTGTAGGGTGCCAAAATAAATATTTTGTTCACGGGCAACAAGAAAAAAAAAAAAGATTTTCATGGATCATTAAATAATTCAATAAAATTCAATTCAGCGGGAAGAGGATAAATCGAATTTTTATTGCATCAAGATGGTGTTGCGCGAAATATCGTTGGCAGTTGCTCAAAGACCAGAAAATGAATACCCGTCGGACTTTGTGGTTGAATGTTGATTTATGATCCTCTCACGTTCGTTGTGGTGGAAGATTTGAAACTGAGAACCGTAACCGAGTAATAGTTTCCACCACTATTTTTGCTGTTGCTAGTTTCTTTTTTTGCACGCAAATATTCCTTGTCTACAAAAATATCGTAGCAAATGAGTTCAAAAGAGTTCTTTTAATACCACAAAGCATGAGCAACTACCAGCAGTCCAATTAGCGTCATGTTAGTAAACTGCTCTAACATAATCGGATTTATATTTCTTCCTCTTTGTTAAAGTCTGTTTTTCGTCAGTAATTTTGCTCGACATAAACCGCCAAACATAAAACTATCCTAAGTTGGATAGCTGTGGTGTGGATGTGGACATGACCACTTTACCGAATTTATTGGGGACGATCAATGTGTACTGTGCCATGGAGGCACTTTTACTGCTGCAGTAAAGAAATAAGAATACAGAAAATAATGTTTATGTCAATACCAGTGGGGTTTTCTTTTAAAGGATACTTTTTTTTTTTTGGTGACCATGATACTTGGATTTACGATATAGAGGACTATTAATAACTTTGCTCTACGGACACAAAAGGAGCTACAGGTTCTCTTCTACAAGGAATGATTTTACGGATGCATATTAATAAATTAAATGCCAGTACTTCAGGAGATGTTCATAGTTTATTTAAATAAACTTAATTTAAGTTGATTGTGATGTGCTATTTAATTAAACAATTTTTTTCTCTTTCAGATGACAACTGGAAGTGGTAAGTGATTTTAAAATTTATGTTTTCGAATATAATAATAATATCCGGATTAAAATAAAATGTGTATTGATACATATGGGTCTATATTAGTAATGGTATGGGCGGAAGTAGAACAGACAAAAGTGAGGCTGAAACTAACTGGATCGAAACAATTATTGCTAATCGTAGTGCGGCTTCAATCTCTCTTAGTCTGTAGATGCAGAAGCATACAATCAAGTCATAAGACTATCGATTGTCGGAAATTCGTTCAGAAAATTGAATCTTACAATTTTGAATGATTTCCTGGAGCTTAGGACATAAAGACTCCGGACGTTTTCGAAGTCACTAAAGTTTTGCTAGCTGAATTAGGTTCTTTCTGTCAGGACATCAACATTTTTCGATGCGTTAAAATTGTTTGATTCGCTTCTTTGCATTGCGTTTCGTTACCTTTCTTTTCCCATGAAAATGGAAGTGGCAACGCAGCTCTAACCCCCCACCATCTTGGTTATACCCAGTGCCGGATAAAGCCAGCGCGGGGCCCGTAGCAATTGTTACTCTTGCTACGTGACTAATCCGCCACTGGTTATACCACATGTTTAACCTTCATACGTTCTAAAGGAAAAGTTAAATTGAAAAAAATCTTTTGTTGATTTGGCAGATGGTTTACTTATTCGTATAAGTACATCGCATGTCCTAATGATGATTCCTTTTCAAACTTAGAACAATATTATGTTTCTGCCGCAAAGACATTTCGTTTACGTTACTCTGTGTTATACAGACAATGTGCTCACAGTGCAATTTATCTTTTTAAATTGCCTATAAAACATACATCAAAGGCGTAGAAGGGAAGCAATTTTCCATCACACTTGTGAATATAAAATCAACAACACAAAATGTTCTTCTTGTGATCCTTTTGTGTACACACAAAATTGTCATTAGAGCGAGTCGTCGTTGTTGGGTGAGGACAGGGGAAATCTCAATTCATGAAAATGCCATTGCCCTATGAAAATTACTCACAAATTATAACATTGTCAGTTCTATGCAAATTTATTGCACTTCAGCGAATATTTGTTTTGATAGGTGAATGTGCGGTAGATACAAAAGAAGTTAAAATACAAATAAGGGAATAATGGAAACCGCAATTTGTTTTGGTATAACCATCGACTTGACTATTGTGTGCTGCATATCCTCACCCAACTAATTGAATGCTTAGATTGGTTCTTGTTTACTTGGGCAGTCGGAGAACATTTTATGCGAAAAGTATTTGATAGCTGAGGGCTGGTATTGGAGCTTTGTTTCTTTGCATAATTTATTTGAAGTTAGGTCTTTGTTAATTTACTTGGCGTCGGTATTTCCTATAGACGGCAACTAATTATAGCATTAAAACAGGATGTGTGTCAAGTGATAATTATAATTTATTGCCGTATATTATAATTTCATTCGGTTCTAAGATGTGAATGTGTGGTGAATTACAATAATTTTGAGTAACACTGCAGTGGTAGTAATTATTTTAATAGATACTGGTGAAGTGTGCATGTATTTCTGGTATTGCAATACTTTCGTGGAAACAAGAAGCACAGCAAAGCGCTGAACACAGCGAAAATAAGCGCTGACACAGAGAAAATAAGCGCTAGGCTTCTTTGAGTGAAATCAGATTTTACGGCAACCAGTTCAGTGGCGATTTTCTGAATCTGATGTTTGTACCATTTTTTACATACCTAAATAAGTTGTCTAACTATTCCATCTAGGTGTGCAGTCAATTCTGCACATCCATTTTAAGAGATAACCTATATTTGAACAAATTGATCATACATTCAAATATTCTCCAATTAGATTGCTTTTGAAATTTCCCAAACTTAATATATACACATTTTTCTTTTTAAAGTCATAAAAAGCGCCGAAGTGTAAAAAATTTATGAGACATTAATAGCACTTTCTAAAAATTATGTTCTCAAACTATGATAAATCAAACAGCTTGATGCTTAAATATCCTCCTTTATTGCTACAATTTCGGCAATGAACAGTCTTAAGTACTGCAAATGTTTTATGTTTTTTTAATTCATTTTGTTCATCCCTTTTCCTTCAAGCATGAAAGAAATTGGTAAACCCTCTACAAAGTCAAGTTAGATAGATATCGACCTTTATTTGTAAGCCAACGGTCACTATATAAAATTTATGATGCCGAAAGAAAGGAGTTCGAAGAAAAAAGTATTTGTCTACCTATAGCCCAAGGTTCAAAGATGGTTTCCATTGGCGCAGGGCATAAGTTAATAATAATCTTTCGATTTTGCCCTACCTTGGGAGTGTGTATTTATTGACCATTTCAGTTATTGAATTCAGGTATGTGGAAAACTTGTACAGCAATGTATCAATGAATTCAATAGCGAAAAGAAAGGAATTTTTCAATTTACCATCTGATCCAAATAAAAAAAGGTAGACAACATTGCGAGTTTATTCTACAGTTGAGCTTATGAAAGGATATCAGATATAATGGCGATGAAAATGAAAGTGTACACAATATAAAGAGGGCAACGTCAGCGACGGTGACAGAATTGAAGTTTGCGGTAAACCGTTAAGCCAATCAGCTAATCTTTTCGTCATGTTGTTTAACAGTCGTTAATAAATAGAAAAATCAAGAAGCATTACATTGTTTGTTTAGCCGCAAATATTTGCGTTTCGGTTTTTACTTCAATTTATTATTAAATTAAGTGAATTGCGGACTAAACATCACAATATCATATTTTGGTTTAAATTTGAAAAGCTTCTTAAGTTCTAGTGCACTGGTCTGTCTTGGGACCAGCTGTATCCATAGCTCTGTCAAATGCGTTCAAAGACAAGTCTTTCCGCAAATGTTTAATGTACAGCTACTGAATCAGCATATCCATTGACTCAACAAACTCCACACAATCTACTTGGCATCACCACTGCTTTGAAGATAAGGAACAAGTGTCACCTTATCCTATTCTATCGTGTGGTTATAAAATTTGATGACATACTTTTTACGAGTTCAAAAACACAAAGTGGTTTTCAACAGAAACGTGTTGGTGCGTATGTGCACCGCTTAAATGCCCTTCATCCTGTCATTGTAATAGAGAACAAAGAGACTTTGGCGAAGAAATCAAAATGTACTCAGAAGAGTTAGAAAAATCCGCTGACAACAGTTTACTTGTTTGTGGTGGCGCGCCAATATGTCTGGTTCTGTATATATATTTCATTGCGCATGGGAAAACGCTATACATATATGTACAAGTATGTATGCATACACAAATAAAACTTTTGGACTACCAATGAGTCAAGGTACGAGTACGATACATTTCATTGGAAAATAAAACTTCGTCCCTAGATAGTTGTGGTGGAAATTAGTTTCAGCCGTTGGTGGCGAATTTTGTTGAAAGACAAAAAACAGGAAAGAAAACAGCAGACCATTAGGTTGACCTATTTAGATGGTGGAAATAGATGTGCGATGAGATTGAGTGGTGTACATCTCTTAGTCACTGGCAAATCTATGACAAATATCATTTCTACTTGAAAAAATCATATCTATCTACTGTCTGAAGCATATTTGCCTCATACTGGGTCTGTTTCCATAAATACCGCTGCAAATTGTCTGTAACTGTTGAATTGTTAATCCATACCAATCTTAGAAAATCTATAAAACTGTTTCAAACCTGCACTGGCTGTGCCAAAGTATTTGGCTTCATAGCTAAATATTCGGCATCACCAGCCATGGGTATTCAGTATTCCGTATTCGTAACCACAAGCAATTACCCTTGGCACTCATCACTCATAGCTGTAAGTAGTCTTTGGGTTGATTCATGGGAGCAAGGATAGATGTTTATTGAATGCAGCGTAGTCGCTATGAAATACCTTCGCAGTGCCAGCATAATTCTGACCGCAATTTTCCATACACAGAGCAACCATTCGCAAAGGATTATCCCTAGCTCTACCCTCGCAACCATGCAAGCACTATCTGTGCTTGAAGCAATTATATTTTATATTTCCCAGGCTTACTACTGAGGTATATGCATCTCTAGCACAATAAAAAAAAAAGAGATACAGCTTCAGGGGGTTTTTCATAATCGTCCAAGGTGCGGTTCGGTCTATTGCCGACGTTAACCTACATTTTCTGGACACAATTGGATTTTTATTCTCATTTTAATGTTGAACTTAAATACCTACAAGTATACAGGCGAAGCAAAGCACTTAGGATGTATATATGGGTTTGATCGGACAAATGAATTACCTTAGAGGATAGAAATTGTTAAATGAATTGAGTGTTGAACTGGGTAGCGTGTGTATAGAAGTAATATTCAGCAATTTCTCGGTTCGTCGAATACTCGTAGGTGGCAATATGAGAACATTTTTTTTTCAAAGATTTTTAAAAGATCAAAAGCTCCAAAAGGTTGCTATAGAAATTGATTTAAGACTTGTGGCAAAAGTGTTGCGGATATTTTTAAATTAAGTCGATAAAGTGTTGGTAGAAGAGCTGGATAATCATAAATTATCCTGGGGCTGGGTGTCCCTTGAGTGATGGTTGGAAAGCAACGGACCAACAAAGGAAACTATTTTGTTATCCCTGTTAATGAGGTCATAATGCCGTTGCCAACAAAAATGTTTTTCAGCTTCCTAAGTCGCTAGTAAAATAATGTAAATTTTTCTTGCTGCGAAAGCCTAGATATACATTTATGTTAGATACAAAGCCCATATTCATTTTTATCTACAGATATACTTACGAGTAAGTATTACACATTCTTGACGTGTTCTAGTTTTCCGTGGATACCAAAACTAAACTTTTATAGCTGAAGCAGATATCCTCTATTTAAATTTGGTACCAATTCCAAAAAAAAAAATTCCATCACATAATTACACATTTGTATATATCGTCGGTTCAAAGGTAAAACTCATTAACTAACAAAATAGACAAACGGAGATATTTTGATTTAAAGACAGTTCTGGGCCTCAAAATTCCAATTGTGCAGATATGAAGTTGATTTTTATTCTTTGCTTATTATTTACCTGTACGTAATTGATGTCATAGTTATTATGTGCAAAAAATAGTTAATTTAGGTGATTTTAAAAGAAATGCATTTAATGACTTTTACCTGTGTGGGGTTTCGAACAGTATTGTATTTAATGAGAAAACAAAATGTGTTTTTTTTAGGAATAATAGATTTATTTCAAATAAAAATAAGGAAAATGTAACATTTTTTCAACCAAAATTCTTTAATCTTCATATTCTGAACCACTCTCATTTTGATCAGGTTCAGGCAAGCGCTCTGCCTCTTTTAAACAATGGGTCGGAAGGCCCTTATACCACGGGACAAGTTCTTCTGGTATATGCCCTGCTTCGGCGAGTTTTACCAAATCCGTTTTTTTTTGTTTTGATATAGGTAACTCACCCTGGTAAGCGGGTGTAAGGACCACAGGAGATCTCCTTTTCCGACCTTTCCCCCAAACAGCTATCCTTTTATAGTTGGAACTGTGATCATACCTATATTGTACAATCCCGACAGAATCCTTTTCAAATTTCAACGACTTGATTTTTAGCCAAGAAACTTTGTTGCCATCTTGATCCTTTATGCGGTTCCTTATTGTTAATGAGGCTAATTTTTTCAGATCATAAAAATCACTGTATTTTAGAAGATGAACTTCGTATGGCTTTTTAATTTGACTTTTTCCTTTGGCACGGGTAGAACGCGCAGACCTAAATATTTCGACCCAGTCAGACATTTGAAAAGCAGTTCTATTTTTTTTTGCGCTTTCAATTGCAGAATGCATAGAATCGCACTCCATTTGCGAATGACCCGACTCTAAAAACTTTAGCTCTATTTTTTGTAAATGAGCTATATTTTCAACTGCATAGAGCAATATAGCTGCCACTTGCTGGTTTCTATTTTGTCCACCACAGGTGTCACAAAACAACGATATCTCCGTGATTGTTGTTGGCAAAGATTTTAAAAACTTGAACAATATTGAACCAATTTCATTGCTACCTCTCTTACCATGAAGTTCATTCCACGTAAAACAATGACCTTCCCCGTTTGCCAAATAAACTGTTAAATTGTAGACGCATATTTTTCGTGAATAATAGAAGAGAGACACACCAGAAAACGGTAGCTGCAGAACACTTTCTAAATCAAACGTCAATGTTAAAAATGAAGGCTCATTACTGGATCTTTCTTTATCTTTAGCCTTTTCTTCTTGACATTCAACTTTTCTTTTAATGTGGAGAGAATAGTTTAATTCCATCTCTTTTTTCTTCTCTGGGTCAGCTGTTTCATATTTGGAGCATGTAGAGCATTGGTCCTTTTTGGGCTTAAAAAATGAAAAATTATAATTGTCGCAAAATATTTTCCGGTATGTACATTCTTTAACAGCAACCTTTCCCTCGTTCATACATAGCTCTTTGTATAGATCATACATTTTAAGTATTGATAACTTACTTTCTAGGTATAGTTTTTTGCTTGATTGCCTAACATAATGTGATTCCATTACGGGAAAACTCTCAATGTGTTTTTTTATAAACTTAGAGTCTTCATCACTAGTCTTATTACCTGGCGTTTTTCTTCCACGAGAATCAAACCCACCAAAGCAGCCAGTACTACTTACATTTTTAACAGCGGTATTAATTGGTCCATTTGAAATACATAATGTTTTTTCAAAAAATTTTGCGCACACTCTGTGCTTTCGACCGTTATTTTCTAGGTAGTATGACTTTGATAAGCTCCGAGCACCGATATCAGTCCCTTTCTTTTTTCGGCGTTTGGGTTCCATGGTTATTACGTACTTAATAAGAAAATCCTTTTGTCGTTTATAGCACGTTAACGCCCAATAAGATTTGCAGATATCAATTCGATCTGCTTCTGTAAAATTGAGTGTACATTTGAACCTGCAATTTGTACAGTCAACTTGCTTGGGAGCTTTAGGTGCGCAAGTTTTCTTTCTGTTGGCATAAGCAATACATTTTGATCGTTTAGACTTCGTAATGTTTACTTTCCAATTTTCTGGATTTCTCTTTCTTCGTCGCGTCAAATTAGTAGCAGCTATATTCTGGTCCACATAGTCCGAGAAATCAGAAATCGAAAACGTAGATCTAGAAGGCGAAGGCTTAAAGTTTGGATCATTCTGCGTTGATACACTAAAGTCTTCCTCATCATCCGTTTCAATTGGATAGTCTACGAGTTTAATTGAGCTATTTGGAAGCTATAAAATCAAAACGATATAATATAAAATTAAAAAATATTCTTTTATGTATACACACGTTTTGAATTCGTCGTTTCAAACCGACAGCTTCTACAAATCCTCTAGGTTCGCTGTGGAGAACATTAGCCATAACACTTTGTGTGGAATTTATTTGCCTTGGGAAAACGTTTTTGCGTGATTTAATTTTAGGAACGATTTAGAAGTTTAACATTTGATTCACTTTGGCAGCTGACAAAAGAATGCACGCAAAATAGAAACTTTTCGCGAGAATAATGACGTTATAGCCGTTAGACGTTGAAATCTTAATAAGCGACAAACGAATGAGCGAGAAAAACAAAATATTATCATAAATAGTGACCGTTACGACCACTAGTTGTTGCATTGAAAAGAAAATAAGAAGATAATGATTTTTTCCTCTGAAGAGAAATTAAGTGCCTGCACTTAATGAGTATTACAATTTTGTAACTCCTGTAAAATTGAAAATTATGCCTCGCTAATTTTCCCAGTTATTATAACGTGAATAATTATTATATATTTTCCTAAAAAACTCATTTTTGCATATTTTGTACTTAATGAGTTTTACCTTTGAACCGACGATATGTACAAACGGGTAAGGATAAAGTTTCTGTTCTTAGTTTTCTCAAAACATTTTTCTGACAATTTCGCGTTGCATATATTTAAACTTGACGCTTCGGGCGCATCTCAGCAACAGTTCTGTTAGACTATTCAACCACTTTTAAAACTTTATCCAAAATTTGTCGTCTTCCGAGAAACCAAACTCCAGATTTATGAAAACTCTACGGTTTCCCACAAAGTTTGCAACTACGAATGCAATGTGTATCCTTTTCTTTTATAACAAAGTGCTCCAGGTGAGAGATAATCCAAATAAATAGATACACAAGAAGGTAGAAGGAAGAAAATCTCTTTAAATTGAATTGAAAATTAGAAACAAACAATGGAACAGCAAAATGTCCTGTACATGCAGGTGCGATGTCTCCTGTAAAAGTTCTTGCGATTTTGTTCGCCTCTCTCTTTTTGCAGAAAACTATAATCATCCTTCTGTGCGTTGCCGTCCTCAGTAACTAACTCCCTGACGGGTGATGTGCTGCTAGATGATTTTAGTCGATTTTTGGAGGCACGGTTTAAGAAATCGAATATACTCCAATTTCAAAAGCATGAAGACGCTAATGCGCCTGCTTTTTTCGTTATCATAAAAGGCATCCCATTTTAAGTTATGCAGCCTTACCACGCCAATCATAACATAACTATGTTGAAGTGTATTGGATTCTTACCTTGCTGCAACAAGGCAGTGATCCGATTAAATGTTTGGTATGACTAGATGGCCCCCTAATGGTCCATCAAAGAAATCCGTCTGCTACCGTTTCGAATAAAATTAAGTTCTGCAAAGGAAATGGTTACTAAATCTCCAGTCACAGCTTCTTCAACTTCAAGGGGTTGATAATGAAGGCTGGAGTGAGGCCGTTTGTGTTCTGATTGTGATCATTTAATTAAGCTTCGAAAAATGTATCCTTCTCCTGTCATATATTAAAACGAGTTTCCTCTTCAGCTCAGAGCATACAAAATATAAAAAAATATGCAGCCAGACCAACTTTTCTAGCACCATATGTTGAAGCTTATCCTGAGTTAGGTGCAAGTTTGAAATTACAAATATGATTACACACTCCAAGCGTGCATTGTACGTATTTGCAAGGTGACACCTCACTATGTGACAATGACAGCTCTCTTCATTTCTTTCGAAAACGTCTTTTTGGTTTTGAAAAAGCGCACAGAATAACACAAGTTAAGCTGCCTGTGCAATATCTGCCCCTTTGGGCATTTTATAAAGTTTACAACTTTATTGTGGCGTCGTAGGTTCTACCTACTTTCTTAACTTCCACTTGTTTTCGCTGGAAATTTCATTTTTACTGTTTCAATTTCGACTTTTTGGGTACACAGGAACAATTACTCAAGTAATTGCTGTACATAACTTTCATTGGTAGTTTCGTCGGTTGAATAACAACAACTAGGAAAGTAAAGACGATCCAATGGAATGGTTACGATGGCAGTGAGGATAGCAAAACTGGAAGTATGTAATTTTATTGTGTTGTTTTTGAAATTGATTTTTTTTTTCTAAGAAATTTGATGATAGTTCAGTGGCGCCATATTGTGCTCTGTATAGACAACTATGAGTTGACTTAGTTTTACCCTAATGCCTACATGATTTTGGAAACTTTGCCCAAGATATAAATGGTTTGCGGTGATTTGTAATTAATAAACGCTAGTCGAACTTTGAAAGACTTTTAACTAAGAAATGCCAGTTACACTGCTGGAGCTAAAAAATATGAATAAATACGAGGGGAGTAAGTTAGTTTTTGTTTTTCATGCAAAATTTACGTTATTCCGAGACGTAGTACGCTTACGGAAGCGGTTATTCGGTCCGATAAATGTCAAGCGTCATGCATTTATCACAAAGCCACTGCGACACTATCTTCAACAAAGGACTTATCTATTACGATACTAGCCTTGTTTTTTTGAGCTTCGTTCTCAGCAAAGCAAAGTAAAGTAGGATTTTCCGCACGCAATTACAACAACTACGCTCTACTTGACATTTCGAGACTCGAAGTAGTTATTGTAAATTGTGTGCTGAAAATCCTACTTCACTTTGCTTTGCTGAGAACGAAGCTCAAAAAAACAGGCCTACTGATTTCCATTTCGAATTTCACTTTATGTAAATTTTCCAAAAATCATAAATTATTAAAGGAAATTGAAAATCGTTAACCAGAGAACTTATAATGACCCACTAGTTGATGGGTTGTCAGAACCACCAACAAAATTACATATCGATTGACGAAAAAGCTTCAAGCATGCCATTTGAATGGGTCCCGTTTATTCCTCAATTGACCAATTTTCTACTGCGACTAAAAATTAATTTAGGCGTTATATTTATATCACATTTAATCACCGCACACAAACGATTTATTTCCCGTTGAATCGATATGTCCCTTTAAGTGCACTTCTGATAAACGCCGATTGCCTCTATGAAGGGAACGTTGTACAAAAATGATGATTTACGGTATCGGTTCGCACTGCCATTCAATAAGGGAAAATGAAAACAAAAATTTGCATTTGAAACAAGGGAAACTTTCAAACATATTATTATGATTCAAAAATCCTTCACCTATGATGGTGCTGTTCGCACTCCCTCAACGATTCAATATTCATTTGACAGTGATTTATGTGCGAATTCTGCTACCTCAATTTAGCATCCACTTAAAGACGGAGAGCTGCAAACTTAAAGCAAAATTTCAGAAATGGGTTGTCTTTGATTGTCCATGATGTTTGCGAAATTAATAATAAAGTTTTTATTCGCTTGAAAGAGATGTTCGGAACTGGTATTTACTTTTGGCGTCAATTGGTCGATTTTATTTTCTTTGAAAGTCGTACATAATATATTGATTATACTGCGGGGTCTTCGAAAATATGCTATACTATGCCAATCGTACAGCAGCTATTTAAAGTTTGCGGTTTCGTGCAATCCCCCCTTCCAATTGACTTCTTATTCGGACTTCAATCTAATGTTAATGCTGCCTTGCATTAAGTGAGTAGCCTTAAATTTGAGACCCAACTGAGATGCATATTTAGATTCAAAAAGTTCTTTAGTCAGCAATTAGGGTGCAGAGGAGAAAAGTTTTTCACCCGAAATTTATGCATTCTCTCAGTACGCGGTAGTCCTACAGCAAGCCAATGTTTGTCCATTTAACAGCATTTTTTATGCACATTCACTTGACAAGTTCTAGATACTCTACAGATCGGTGAATTTCAAGCGTCCTTTCATTGTCCCGCTGTGTTACATAATTCATGAACGGACTAGCATCAGTCAAGGAAGAGCACTCAGTTTCGCATTTTCTATTTCAATTAAACCAAATTGAGTTGTGCTGGCCATACGAGCTATGGACTACCTTGTGCAAATATTTGCACTTAAAATGCAAACTTAATTAAATTTGCATTAAATATCGTAAAATATGCGCCATGGACCATGGTACATTATTTGAATAAAAATTGGTCATGGCAAAGAGCTATGGCAGTGCTATATCATATTTTTGCCTGCAGCGCTAACAAGCAGTCCCATTTTGTCAGAGGCGAGTTATGTGTGAAACTATGTAGACCACATGAGCTCGGGTTGTCTTCTGTCGTTAAGTAGCTAGATAGAGGAAATCGGTCGGCAATTCATGTAGGTAACGCTTTGTGGAAAATAAAATGAGAATTCGCAGATGCGTCTGTCAGTAAAGATTTGGTTCTTGCGTATTTTTCAGATCCATAACAAGAACTCATGGGAACTTGGAAGAAAAGACATATTTCTATAGTATTCGGATTTGCGTTTAGAAGATTTGTAATATTTCTGGTATACGCATTTGGAATAGATACAAATTAATGGCAGATAGACGCTTCCCGACACTTAGATTCATAAGATGTTTTACAAAAAAGTTACCTTGTGCGAATGATCAAATAGAAATAATTCTCCGTATACCATACATAACATTTTTAAATGATTTGTTATAAATACGTACTGTTGCATGCATATCATTACTAACTTTATTAATGTGCACGGTCAAGTGAAAGCTATACAAGGATATTACACAGCAGCGTATCGAGCACAGATTTACTTAAATACCTCGATAGGGGCGGTAGAAATATATTTAATTTCAACAATCGATTCTGTACAGTACAATCTGCTCAATTTGAATAATCCAAATGTGACATTTTACTGGCCTTGGATTACGCCTTTCGGACAATCAACTATCCCATGCTCGATGTGCTACAAAGCTTATCGATTGTCAACAACGGAGTAAACATTTTATTTACAGAAAAAACAATTGAATTTAACATAATTGTTTACATTGTAAATTGAGTGGACTTTTTTCCGGCAAATTGATTTAAATAATAAACCCACATATTTTCCGCATAGCTGCATGTATAAAATCGTTCCCTCTGCTCCATGAAACTATTAGTTCACAGCTCAATTGAAAAAAAAAAAAATCGAAAATGCCTGGTTGGCATCCTTTTTCTGTGCGTTTTACGATTTACACACCACCAGGAACACAGTTGATATCGCAGAACAGAGAAGGCAGTTATAACTTACCATTTAAATAGACAGCAGCATTTTGTAGGTAAATGTTTTGGAATTTGCAATCACAATCAATAATTGTGGTGAAAAAAAATAAAATTCAAATAAATCTATAATTTATAAAGCCATTCACTGAATTTTTGAACAAGCTTTATTAGTTCATCGGAGTATTTCACTCCAAAACTGCTAACGTAAATAGCAGTCTACAAGTTATATCCTTATATTTAATAGCCCGATGTGGTATATCTTGAAATTCCCATTAATTGTGTCAAAACTCCTCACCCTTGATTTTGCTATTGCATCTTAATCCGCTTATATTACGCAAGCCCCTCGACCTCTTGGGCATTCCCGCACCGAACAAGAACTGAGATACAAACTTGGAATGAAATTAGAATACTTTCACTCAACATTAATTAATTTCTATAGGTTGGTAGAAATTTAATTACATTTTGAGCGCTGCGGATAACATTTCTATGAAATTTGAATATAGCCATCAGAACCTTCAGGAGATGGATATTATTTCAAGATATCAAATGACAACAGGAAGTGCGAAGAGCGTCTACACAACGGAAAGATCAAACGCATATCAATATTTCAGAAAAAAAATCCCAGACAAAGTTGTGTTTTAGTTTCTGTCTCGGGGAAAGCCCGCAAATTGTTACATCCTACGGAGAGAAATATAGGTTGATACTGAATTTTAATTTAAATATAGTTGCAGTGAGGGTGAAATGCATTTTATGTTGCGCCACTATGCCAGTTGCTTGGCTTTCTTACGAAACGTCAGGGAGTTGTTTCTGACCACAGTAAAAAATTAATTTTGCAGGTTTAAACCCGTTTTTAATTATTTAAATAAATATAGAATCGTTTATCCAATGGTATTCGTATCTACCCGCGGGAATACCATCGATAGTTTATCATCGCTCACCTCTCTCTATATCATCTTCAAGTACAACACCCCAAATCCATTCATATCTTCGCCGTCGTGACTATGTATAACTTTGTTACACTCCAGAGGCTGATGGATTTGTGCACTTGACAGATGAGGATGATTAGATACATACACGCAATAGGAATCACTTTGTTACAGTAATGGATTCATACGATATAGAAGGTGCCCAATTTGGATTACATTCAGGCCGCTGGGATCCCATATATTTACAACCACAAGTGTTGCGAAGAAAGCCGATTTGGCGTCTTGTTTGGGCATACTAAATATAAAAAACCACACGAACGACATAAATATCTTTTAGTCGAATGTGATATCGTAGATTTGTTGCTCAATGAGTTCATTAGTTACTCGTATAATGAGCATAGTGCCTAATTAGGTGAGAAATTCGTTGGCTTGTATCAGGTACTTACTTGTAATCCGATTTATATTAATAGGTTATGCTTCCGGCCGACTTCCATATAGTGGAACCCATAAAAACCTATTGACATTTAAGTTATACCATGGCGTTAACATTTTTTTTTTATGTCGTAAACAAACAGCTTATTATTTGTCTTGGAGGGTGATATCATCAATGAGAAAATGAAACGAAGAAGGATGACACCACAAATTGTTATATACAGTAAATAAATTAAATCATGAACTTTGTGCAATCAATGGATAGTATCATCTTTCCCATCCACGGTTCAAATCAAACAAATTAAGTCTAAACTATACCATAGTTATGCAACAATCCTTCGATCAGTTCTATGGCGGGAAGAGGAGCTCTACTTCATGCAATCGATTGCGCAATGTAAACCGACACCATACTCGTTGGAGATGATGGTGTTATATCATGGGAAAAGGCAATCAGAAAGTCATTGATTGGAAACTTTAGTAGCACACCGTGAACGAAATCAATCAAAGTTTTAAATCGGCTTAAGAAAATCGATAAGATCCAGTTGATGACTGTACGGCAGTGAATGATTAAGTCTTAGACGACGTAGGGGAGGAAGTGACTTCGTCTCCAGAATGATGCCAAACTCACCACAATATAACTTCGGGTATGTAATCCTTCTGTGCCAATACTTTACTCTTCAAATTAGGCGGCTAAGAAGCGTCGTATGTATGTACTTCATTTGTCTAGAAAGGAAAGGTGTTCTTAACGAACGCAGTCATTTCTTTATGCGACACCAGGAAATATATTTTCTTCATTTGTAAATGGAAACGTGCCAGGATACATGTTTTATTAAACAGACATGAATGAATTGACTAGCCATCCTTTAACAACTATCAGATAGCATCCAAAGAATTCACATTTCAATTTTCGGCTCAATTAGTTTTATATTCCAACAAATTTCTTGTGTATAATCTCTGCGTACAATTCGCCGAATTAGGGGGAGATACAAGTTTTATTGTCATTCCAGAGCCTTTAAGTTAGCAGAACGAACACTTTATGACCCAGTCACCGCGCATTGAAATTTTGTGAGCTCCATGCATATTTTTTGCCTGGATTGACAAAATTCTATTTTTTTTTTCTGTAATAATAAACTCCTCTACAAAACTATGGTTTTATTTTCTTAAGTTATAGTATTCAGTCTTCGTGACTAGACGTAGTAAATGCCAAATAAAGCACTGTAGCAATTTTCCATAAATTTCAACAAACCAAACGGACTTATTCGGGTTCAATATTAGCCTTGTTTTTTGAGCTTCCTTCTCAGCAAAGCAAAGTAAAGTAAGATTTTCAGCACACAAATTATAATAAATACTGCGAGTCTCGAAGTGTCAAGTAGAGCGTAGTTGTTGTAATTGCGTGCTGAAAATCCTACTTTACTTTGCTTTGCTGCGAACGTAGCTCAAAAAAACACGCCTATTATAATAAATACTGCGAGTCTCGAAGTGTCAAGTAGAGCGTAGTTGTTGTAATTGCGTGCTGAAAATCCTACTTTACTTTGCTTTGCTGCGAACGTAGCTCAAAAAAACACGCCTATTATAATAAATACTGCGAGTCTCGAAGTGTCAAGTAGAGCGTAGTTGTTGTAATTGCGTGCTGAAAATCCTACTTTACTTTGCTTTTCGTTCAATTTCATTTTGCAAATCTCAGTAGGTATTCGTAGTTCGGTAATGACATTATTATTTTGAAATTGAAAAAAAAAAAAAAATCAATCGAAAGAAAAACGTTTCGTTAATGAACTCATAGAGATTTTAATAATTCTTGGGATACGGAAGGGAAATTCATAAAAGCGATTGCAACTACGGAAGTGCTGTCTTAGGTGAAGTATCCTCTTTTTAGTTTGACGAAATTAAATGGGTTTTCTGTTCTTTTATTTTCCTGCTAAGAGTTTTACGATTGTCAGTCGTTAACTCACCCTAGAATTATTTCTAACAAAAGTTTTAGTCGAAAAAGTTGTTCCATGCGCTGAAAGTAAGCATCTCAAGATTTCAACGAATAAAGGAAGGATGTGCCAATGAAAGGCTTTCAGCAAAAGCTCAACAACAACATAAAAGGCAATGGATAACTATGAAAAAGGTAAAGGTGAGTCCTTTCCGACAAACAAATCGAGCATTATGATGCATAACTGGGGCTAATGGCTTTACTTGTAAAACTGTTACTTGATTTCATTTTAAACGATGATTAGTTCTTAATTACTTTAGATGGTTGGTCGTTTGAACTTCTTTCCAGTTTGCATATTCTATTTAAGTACTTCTTTAATATATATGTACACATAACTTATATATAAATAGGCGAAGGCAAATAGTTAAGAACCACTTTCACTACCTTAAACAGAACATCGCTTGTTTTTTTTTGTTGTAAGGAAGATTGTGCAGCGATACAATGCTGTGTGTATTTTTTTTGTAATGTGTTGTGTTTGGGTATAAACCAGGTCATTGTAATGGTGGTGTTTCTACCAAAGGGCGAACACTATTTTAGGTAAAAGACTTGAGAAGAAAAAGCTTTTTGGCACTTCTGTCTGCTATCTACTCTTGAAGGCTTAATAACGTGCGGCCCAGCTGAAGTTGATAAGTAGCTTATATCAATTCGAATTAAAATGAACTTATTAAGGAAATCTTTTATTATTAGATCTCGAAACCAGTCTTCTTTTGGTAAATGTTCTGTTAAATGGATTTAGTTTATATGATTATATTAGGGGTCTCAGATTCAGATTCGTCAAAATCAGTTATCTGGAGGCCGTCGCAGTTAATTTATATACTTTCCCTTTAACATCTGCTCTTGGATGAAGTTATTGCAAATTTTTTTCATCAATAAAGACTTAGCGAATTTTCTAAGGCGGTCCGCAATACACCTGTAAAATAAGAGCAGAAAGTTGTGAAGTTCTTAAACAATATTATGTTTTACAGCGAATCCAGGACTCAAATATTCGAAGTTCTATTGCTACGAATGTGGGATGAATTCAATTGAAATAAAGTAGCTCCACACTCGTAACAGTTTTTCTTCATTGGTTCTGTTTGTATTATTTTGGATTCAAGCATCTTCCAGTTTGTACATACAAACAACTTGCCACACATATCTTCTGATACTCTGATTGATTGGTCCAAGAAAGTTTCCATTTGTGGATCAACAAAACAATAATTCTCAAGTTTTGCACGTTCTCAGTGTGTCATTGGGGAAAATGCTGTTCTCCCTGGCAAATCCCAGTGCAATTGCATGCCCGCCATTGAATAGACAAGATAATGGAACAAGGAATGTATCTACTTGAGGTATTGGTATAAAAACTTCGTTTCCAACATCCCCAGAGAGGCAGAACATTTCCAACTAATACTCTCATTCACATTTTAGTTTTGGCAAAACCAATAAGAATAATGCTTAGCACAATACTAGAACGAAACAAGATTATGTATTCATAGACATAGCCGGAGGATGCGATTGAGTCGAACGAGTTGTGGAAATGGATTAGCCTGCGATAGGGTTTCCGAAAGTCTGCCTTCTACAGGGAAATTGAAATGAGCATGCAAACTACAAGTCGAGTGATGTACAAAACCCAGTCTTTTACGAATTCAGGCATCCATAGAGTGTATCTACTTTATGTGGAGTGATTTGCAAAAAAACCCAGTCTGTGATCCAGTTGGCACTTATATCGGTTTGCGAAGAAATTGTTTTTATATTACGCACCTGGATTTCGAGCTCTGGGCCAAAAAGAGGAAACTATAAGGGACATATTACACGCCGATGAGTTTTTGGCTACCGTACCCCCCACTCAGATTGGTTTATAAAAGGGAAGATTCTCGCACTTCCCAAGTTTATCTAGTGATTTCAAACAGCCAGCCTTCTATCGAGTCTTTTTGATAGAAATGCGCGCTCCTTTGAACAATTTATACGAATTTCCTTCATTTACTCAGGTGGCAGCCTACCAAATTTGCAGGCGTTCAGCTGAAAGTGTGCAAATCCTCCCATTTAAACTTCTAATCAAACGTGTAAAACGTGTAAAAAAAATACTTGCACAAAGGATACACATCTTTATCTCATTACCAAAATGGTGGGTGTGCAATGGGCTGCTAGTTCTCTTAAATTGTATGTGTGGAAGCAATACTTCTAAATCGAAAAGGAGTGCTGCTCACAGTTTGTTTTCCTTCGTTCGATTGGAATGTCTCTGTGATAATGAGAAAAGGCATTCTTTGCCAATTTGGCTATCGCTCGTTCCGGCAAAATGTTCAATCATGTTGCTGCAGCTCTATTCACAGAGGACTACCACTACCTGGTTGTAGGGCTTTTCACTTCTATTCTAAGTGGATCGAATGATATCTCATTTGCATTCGCAAACAGACGCCCATTTCAGCCGAGTCCAGCATTTTTTCAAATTGCCATGGACGCGATGGTGTAAGTTCCTTTTTTGTTTGCGCAACGCGCATTCTATTCGTAATTGGATCACGTTCTATGAGGAAAGGTGTTGTAATCAAACTTGACTGCATTTCCATTTTGAAAGAGCGTACAAAGTCAACGGAAATAGTTTTTGTTTTTTTTTTTTGTGCCGCATGTGCCCTGGCGCTGCAATCATTGAATAGAAATGAACAGATTAAGATGGCTTTTAGGGTGATAATATGCATTGATGTTGGAAGTCATACGGGTGCTATTGGATTCGATGGTAATGTGCATTTCGTGGTTAAATATTTGTCGCTTTCCAACCGGATGTTGTTTCAGCAAGGACACCCACAACACCCGCAATCAAGTTATGTAGTTCATATGCTCTTATGCAGTTGTCGAGTGAGGGAGTCAAGATACATACTATGCTTATACACATGTAGCTCAAAGTCATCAACCACATGCTTAAATAAATTTATTCACATTAAATATATGAAGAGTCTCGAAATGAAGAAACTTCATGGAAGTCTGCCAGAAATACCTAATACGAGAATTCAATTAAATTTATGCAATACACATCCATTGCATATACATTTAACCTTCTCTCTCTCCGTTATTGGTATGTAAATACTTATACTCATAGTTAATCATTCGGAATAGTCCGACTCATTTCTTGTCTCTCTTCTATCACTCCACTTGTCTAACACTCTTATTTCAAGCAATTTACTTGTTAGTCAAGCTTTGTGCACAAAGACGAGGGTGCAAGCACCACCATACCTGCACTAATTAAAATGAGATTCCTCACGGAATGTTCTCAGGTTGATTTCCTGTGTTTGCGCTTCATGGATATAATAAAATTTACAGTCCACAAGAGAAAATCGATAATTCTCACATATATATCCTTGTTGCTGCTGTAAGTTGAAAATATTCATATAAAGCTGCGGGGAAGTTGGAATCAAAGTCCCTTTGCCCCGCATTTGATGCCCCTGTATGTACCACATGCACTGGCATTCTATAACTCATGTATAATGTTCATCAATTAAGACGAATATCATTTACTTCTTTGGTTCCGCATGGATATACTTTTAGTTGAACCAATTATTCAATACAGTGCTACCCCATAGGTATGGGCCTTATGGATACATGATTAATACTTTAGGATAGCGGGCAGGGGAGAACACAAGTTGATCATGAATTTAAAACTAAGTGGATTTACTAGTCGTTCTTTAATTATTTCGTACGAATCATGTATCGCTTTGGATTCTGAGATGAATTTTATCTCGAAAACTTTAACCTAGTTAGCTGGGAATTTAGTAACACAAATAAATAAATAAATAATTGGCGCAACAGGTCCGTATGGACCCAAGCCTAGCTTCTCACAACCATTCGTCTTGTGTGAGTTTTTATTTTTGGGACAAATGGAAGGGATCTACAATTTTATGCCTAGTCCAAACGGCCAATTGAGAAGCTCTTTCATGACAGTTATACTCTCGGATGTTTGTCAGACGTTCGCGAGAGGTGGCGCAGCGAAAAAAACCTTAAGTTGGAATTTGGGTTTTTCTCGGGATTCGAACCTGGGACCCCTCGGTTAGTAGTCCAACACACTAACCACTAACACAGCTGTTACTAAATTCTGTGAAAATTACTCCGCAGAGATTTCAATTTGCTTCTGATTAAAGTCCAATTTACAAACGAATGTGTGCCTTCCTGATCCCGAAAAAGTCGTTAATTCTCTTAGCTTCGTCTCCCAGTAACTTAAATACATTTTTCGAATTTTCCGACTCACCATGAAATCCGCCAAATTCATTTTGCAAAGTCACATCATTCATCCCAATTTAACAAGACATCACATCAGGTGTTGGACATGCTTCACAATATTGATGACCCACCGCCTCCGACCTGTAGGGTGGCATTTTGAATGAATAATCGTGAGACAAATACAGAAAAGGTGCCCTTCTTCGCCAAAGCATGTAGTTGACAGTATTTTACAACGAAGATAAAAGACAAAATCTTCTGTCCAAGGTTTTGTGCAGGTGTATGCTTTGCTGGTGCTCATCTACCTTAGTTCCAGACATTTTTGCTGATTAATGAGCACAGACAGAGGGAAAAACGCTCAAGCTTCTGCCAAACAGGTATACCGACTTACTGATGGAGTAGAAGCATTATTCTCCATATCCGCTGTGAAAGTGAAGCCAATTACCATACCATTGCATTTGTTTCTTGAATTGCTTAAAAATGCACAATTGACGATGCTCGTGGGCAAAAAAAGATAAAGTCCCATGCCGTTTCTCTTTGCTCATATGAACTGGCAAGCAAGAAATATTACTCAGTGCTGATGTTTCCTTCGCGTCATCCGATCCCATTGAATTAATTACCTCAGCAATTTATTTACACGCTGGACTTCATCAAGTTGACTGCTTACAGAAGAAAGGCAATTCTTTCGTAAATCTACAAACCACCCATTCGATGTTGAAAAATCTTCAACGAACTCCGCCCTAGATGCATTCAGTTTAAGTATCTCAGACATTAAATTCTCTCACCTATTTCCAGGAGAGGAAGACTTAAAGTGGATCCTGTGGTTGCATTGATTTGACGAAGTGTTTCTGTAATCGAAAAAAAAAAAAATACATAAAATAAAACATTCTTATTGTGCCTGAAGCTAAAATATTGTCACAATGGATGGAAAATATCTAGGATTGACTTGACTAGGATTACCCTGTGGGAAAAATGTATAAGACTACAGATTACACCCTTGTCATTTGTTAGGAGTGGAGAAAGAGGATAAGTCATAGGTTTAACACCTCAAGCGATCATGGTTGACATACTTTTCATATTAAATAAGCTTTCCCACGTTTTGCTTCCACTTTCCCCTTATAAATGATATCCTCCTGAGCAAATGCATCACTTTATTCTGGTGCGTGATGTGTTTTCCATTAAAATTGTGACAATGGATGGACATCAAGCAAAAAAAAAAAATCTACCAAAGAAAGTTGTTTGTAAAGCTGCATACCTATACTTACATATTCCATTCAGTGATACTGTAGCGAGGTCTGAATTCTGTGAACGCGTTCTCCCACAGGGTACGCCACATTTTACTTTCCAATCTTAGAAAGTAATTCGACGCCAGGACTGTTAGATTATAGCCATACATCATGAGCAGAGAAAGTGCTTTTTAATTGTATCGAGCTCAAGTTGAACGCCTGGAAGGGCTTAACTGTTTTCGAGAAGAAGACAAGTGAAAAAAAATTTCTGTAGAATGCCTCACTTATCGCTCGAATCGCAAAATGTGCGAGAGATGACAAAAGGACGAAATTACGTGTGCGTATATCTCATTTGTATGTTTGTTACCCATCACAGTTTTGAGGATTTACCTTAGAGAAAACTATTACGTCTGGTAATACGTTTATATTCGTAAAGCCATCCGTAATTAAAAAAAGTTTGACTTAGCCGTTGTGCTGGAAGAGACGAAACTAGTGTCGTTCAAAGGTTAAAAATCATTTTTCCCTCAACCCCGAAAAAGGCATAGAGCAGCCTTATGTCAATTCCATTTTATTTGATCTTCATCTAGATATTTTTACTCTGGTCATGTTTTTCTCCAAATCTACCCGCTGTTTTTGTTTACAAACCTTTACTTCACGAAAAATCTAAGATCAGAAATAAAATTTGATGTGCCCAGCATTGAATAAAATGTAACCCCATTCTACAACCTGCACTGTTTGTTTATTATTTTGGGTCTTCAAAAGAGGATTTCCATTAAAGTCTATGGTCTACAGTGGACTTTGTTCTTCTCTTTTACTGCACGAATGTGATCTTGGTATGCAAATGTAAAAGGAATACTTTCACCACACTTAGAATTCCTGAGAACACAACTGTCCTATAGTTCACTTCAAAGGCCTTTGAACAAAATCTGACATGGGAAACATGTGCTATCGTTATCTAATACCATTTACTTCAATTTGATTAATTCCGATTGAAGGATAAAGACATGGATTTCTATAGCAAGAAGGCAAAGAATATTTAATCTACCTAGTAGGTATGCCTTTTCTATTAAATCACTGCTACTTTGACATTAAAAATAAATTAAAACTTTATGAGGTTGTCATTTTACTGAAAATTGTGCGATGGAAGGGGACGGTATTCAGATGTTATTCTAACAAAGTTCAAAAAGTTTCTTATTTAACTCAAAGGTCCCTTGACACTGAATGAATGGATGAAATTGAGTATTTAAATTCAAACCTAAATGGTCTCCAGTATTGTGTACACGTCAACTTGATGTCAACTGTCACGTTCTGACGTTAAGATGTCATAGTGTTTTGTTTAGTTCACAAATCGAAAATGATTTGATATTCAAGTCATTTCTTAAACAAAGAACAACTTTTAAGATACCGTAAAGTTTATTTTGTGAAACTGACGTATGACAGAACGTTTCGAAAATGTGAGGTTCCCGTCGCAACGTGATTGGAATGACATCAATACTTGAAGAGTTTCAAACGCTATTAAACATTTGAACGTTTCTTAATTGAATATTTTGCAAATGCTTTTTATACAACTACCGGCATACTTATATGTGTTCGCTTTTATCTATAGAAAACAAATTCTTTCTTGTTGTTAAGCAATTTTATTGTTTGAATGTGCAACAACAATGTTTGAAGAACATGCATTTCTATTGTATTTTGACTGCCAAACGAAAATAACGCATTCCCAAAGCTGAGAAGTATGCATTTCGCATTCTGAGTTGGAAGTGTGGAACGTATTTATTTTCCCAAACCAAAGCAACAGCGATTGCCGTGGGAATACGCCTGGTGATGGAAAGGCAAAAGGGGAATACATTTAATTGGAATAAGCTAACGACGCATCAGGAACATCCCGTCGTAATAGTGGCAACAAAAAAAAACATAAACATACAAATCTGAATAGAATATTCGTTATCCATCCCATTTATCATTGTGAGATAAAACTGAGCACAGTCATAACCTTCAGCGGATCAAGTAGTGACAGATCCATTCGCACTTGTAGGTCTAGCAACCAGGTATACACTACCCAAAGATGAGAATCCCCAAGGCTAACAAGGGATAAATGTGAGAACATTTCTCTTATTGGCGAGCCGTCATCACTTTCACCCCTACCCAAAACTCTGCTGATCTCCCATCAATTCACTGAAAGCAGTCCCTATCCATTTCACGTTCCACCATCCATCAAAAATATCTGCGACCAATTTCAAAATGAAGACATTTCTCTTGCTTGCATAAATAATCCTTCACACACTCAAGTGAGTGTGGCAACTTTATCACAGACAGGTTGAGGGTACAACGAGAAATTCATGTCTGGTTTGTTAAAAAATAAAATAAAATAAATATACACGCCGTCAAACGTTAAACTAATAGAAATCAATGTCAACATGAGAGAAAAGGCATCAATCAATAAGCTTAAATGGGCCAGTATCTCCTTTTGGCAATGTATGCAACCTCACGACTGAGCAAACATATTCATATCACCCACACTGCTCAAGGAAACGAAATCCTATTCATATGCATACTCACTGTCAGTGTGTGAATGTGGTAGATACAAATCTCCATTTTTATATGACTGCTCATGCGATTCCGCTGCTAAGTTAGGCGACTTTTCACTGCACAGTGCCGAGATGTCAACTGGCTAAAACGGCAACTGGATCGAAAAAAATCTACATTCATGATTTATTCAATAAAATCCTTAGACAGACGGCGCGCGGTACGCCTGGCAATGGCATGGATGTCGCATCTATTTTTCGAATTGAAATTCAACACAAAACAGTGATATATAGATTCCGCACAATAATTGTTTTTTTTTTTTTAGTGCAAAATAGATGGTGACACTACTATCACCCTGTTTCAGTTGTGAATTTTGAAAAAAAAATCATGGATTATAGCTGTAGATATGTGTTGCATTTTTTTTGTAATTTCCTAAAGAAAAAACGAATGAAATCCATTCAAATAAATTCATCAACTCGCATGCACCCGGCTAATTAAAAACGCCATTGGCGCCGAGAGCGCCACGAAATAAATTAACGGACATGCGATTGGAAATCCGACAACGCGAACCCGATCGAAATGAAATGAATCTCGACTTTTATCACGGAAATTATATATTAAATCTATACAGTGACGGAAAGTATATATACGCATACGACCAGGGACGTATATTGAAAGTTTTTTGAAAGACAACACAGTTGTGTGGTATTGAATTATTGAATTAATACAGCTGTAATGAAATAGTGCACAAATATCAAAACAGATAACAAATACGAGCTGGAAATTAAAACTATCGTTAGTCAGCGATTAGTGCTGCGGAAGTATACCACAAGTATTTGTACCTACAGACCATGTTTTGACAATATTGCGATGAGTTACTGTCTTTGTGACAGTTGCCAAAACGACCTTGAAAGAATGGAGGAAAAAAGTGGCGTTCGTAGTTCCAAACGCCGGGGTTTTACTTTAATGATAAGTCGTTAAGTTGTTCGTTTAGGTTAGTGCCCAGCTAATGTGGCGTGGCGTAAAAGTTTTTATCCGCCTTAATCTCCTAAATATACTCTCGTTATTTAATAGTTCGGTTATTTCTAAGCTAATGTGGTGAGAAGCCTACTTCTGCTCATTTAAACAAATTTTGATTACTTCATCCGTTTCAACCGTTCAAAAATATAGATCTCTATGTAGATCAGAGTTGCATTGACTATTTTCCTTAGCACTTTATTTTGCAAGACCTGCATTTTTTGTAAATTTGTTTGGAATGTGTTTTGTGCATTCCCATAACTGGAGCCCGTAGGTCCATACTGATTTCACAACTTGGGTTTATTATAAACCTTTCGTTATTCGAACTTTTTTTAAACAATTAAGGTTTCATAATATTCATAATATCTCTATATTATAGAGAGTTTAGATTTTCTCCGTTTTTTTCAAGTTTGTCCATGGTTTTGCCTCAATTTGGGATTACTGATCCCAATAAGCCAATACATTTTACTGTATCACAACTTCAAATCATCTTTTTTTTACAAGCGCTTTCCAATGCAGCTTAGCGTCTCTAGGGTCAAGCCTTAATATTTGGCTGTATTTGTGTATTCCACTACATTGTTGGTTATGTATACTGGAATTTTTTCTTTCGTTATTTCGCCAGTAGTTCCAATAGCAAGTACAGCTGTGTCATCTGCAAAGGTTGTAAAAAGTGGTTTCCCCGGTTTCTCAACTTACAGGCAGATCGCTAATGAACAATAGGTATAGGGTATGGCACTGGACTTAGAACACTTCCTTGCGGTACATCAGATTTAATATCTCTTATCATTTTTTTAACACTTTTTTTTAAACCTTAGGTCGCATTGGTAGTATCGATATTGGACGATATGAGGTTACTTCGCTAAGTGGCTTGCCTGGTTTTGGTAATACTATTACCTTTGCGACCTTCCACATGCTTGGCACAGACCTTATCTGAAATGCAGCACTTATAATCTGTGCTAGTGTTTTATGATCGTTTTTTTTTGGAAACAGTTTTAAGATTTCTCCTGAAGTTAAGTCAAGCCCTGTGGCTATTTTTTTAATTATACTTTCTTTAATTTCTTTGGCTAGTTCTTTCACTGTTATCGGCTTTATAGGTCAATCTTCTTTGCACCTTTCTTCGATTTCTTGGTAACTTCTATCTTCAAAGAGTTTGAAGAAGTCCTCAAGATACTCTGCAAAGCTGTTTGCTATCTCTTAGTTATTTTTTGCCCAGTTACCTTCTCTGGTTTTTAGTAGAGAAATGTAAGTGAGTAGTTGGAACTGATTCATTTATGAGACTGGTAAGATAGGTTTTTAAAGACTCATTATTGAATTTTCTTATAAATTTTCTGAGCTTATTTTTTTATTGTTCAGTGTGATTTTGTAGCTTGGTGTTGACACCCTTGTCTGTTGCCAACTCTTTCTTCTTTTCTGTTATGATTTCACATATTTCTCGAATATAAGAATTTTGTTTAAATTTGTTCGTTGCTTAGGGAGTTGCAACCAATGCAGCATTTTGTATGACTAGTTTTAATAGTTGGTCTTTGGTTTAAATGACTGATAATTGTTGGATACAACTTCTGTCTAAAGTGGTTCCAATCAGTCAGTCCATTAGCTAGTTTTGCAAAGTCATTTTTCTTTTAAACTGAGATTCGGTCTTCCTTGTCGTCTAGAACCTGCGGCCTGACTTTCGAAGGTCCTCCAGCAGGACGCATCTCTCGATATATCTCCAAGATGTGGCCGAGGCAATAGTCTACGTTATTTTTTCATTTTTCCTTTTTGAACTACATCCACATCTTCTCCTTCATTGAGTCTTCGCACACAAGACCAACAATTTCGTCGATAAAAGTAAGTATTAGTAAGTTCGATAAAAGTTCAGTAAGTTTAGTAAAAAATGTTAATATGTAAAGCGAAATTCGTATAGATATAATTAAATTTATTTCGAATTTTTGAATTAAAATTGCAGCTGTCATCTGTCAGTCCGTATCGGCCAAGGAACAATGTCATTCGTTGAAGAAACATGACAAATGACAGCACGGATGAAGTACATTGTGACGGGATGACACATTTTTTGTAAGGTCAGCATGTCATCGGACAACCGATTTCGCTGACCGTATAATAGCAGCTTAAGACTGTTACCTACTCATATAATGGGTAGGAGTAGGTAACAGTCTTTAGCTGCTATCTCCAATGTATTATTTTTTGTTCTATTTACAAGGAACAAATTACATACATATGCATCTACAAAGCCTATCTACGTGGCAGTGGCGTAAGATAATAAAATAAGTTTTACTAATAATTTACATTTTAATACGTCACTATGAAAATTTAGACCAAAAATTGTATCTCGACAAATATTTTTCATAGTACCTATTATCATTGAAAGCAAATTATACTTTTAGGAGTAGGAAAATTGCATTCCTTCGAAAATAGGTTCTAATTTAAGATGAATTTTATTCAGATACGTTACTATGGTAATATTGCGTCGACAAATTGAATGTCACCAAACGAATGTTAACTGATAACCATCTTGTATGGGGAATTGTTAACTTAATTTTACCAGCCGACATATTTTTGTTTGTGCACATCTACGACACAGTACCTTTCATCCTCTTCATTTCATAATAAATACTTAAATAGTGTACGGAAACTTTTGATGTTTACGTATTAATTGTCTCACTCCACTATATAAAGTAAAAACCCCTAGGCTCTGCAATTTTTGTTGTTCTGCTTTCGAAATCGCCGTTCTGCGTGACGTATGACTACCATCATTAATTCGGACACGCTCTCCGCAAAAGCAATTTCCAACGAAGCTTTTCTTCAAAACAATTGATGTGGTTTCAGCAGACCGCACACCATCCAATGAACCGACATTCTCCACCTAGTGTAACCAGCCAGTAGATTAATGGCTTACTACACCCGAATCGATAGTATATAACGAAAAACATTACCCATCAATACAAACTGGAGTTGTCTGACTCTTTGCCTATCTGTGTTCAGGATAATCCTGAACATAATCCTGACCATTTAACCTCAAAACCAAATTGCATTCAGCAATAAATCCAAATAAAGCTGACAGCAGTACCACGACAAAAAAAAAAAGAAGATAGAGATAAAGAAACTGTATACACATGAACACTTTAGCGAGTTATTTGCTTTCAACTTATTGTTTTCCTGGGTAACGTTTAACGCAACCATTGAAATTTACTATCGCAGGACGTTCAACCATTGCGTCTACTGTCTGAAACCCAGTGATAGCCGGTATTTTCTTACATTTTTACGCTTCCATAATAGATGGTTACAAGATTGATTTTGTGTACGCTGTCTTGCATTGTTCAGAAGAAGTGTAAACCACCTCACTCATATCGATCTTTGTTGCATCACGAATCAAAATGCACTTGTATAATAAAAATGTCTTGCACTGTTTTTTCTTTTGAAGCCGCCATTGTTATGGCCATTAATTTGATAGGTTACGGTGCGTGAACTTTGAACTCCCAAAGTTTAAGAATTCAGCTCTCTAACGATGTCAATGTTTAAACAAGTGCAGAGGCAGTAATTGATAACCTCAAGATTTGTACAAACAACTATTTCCTGAACTTTGATCAGTAACCCCCCATCACTGAATAACCAGACAAAATATTACTTACTAGCTAATTGCAACATCTCATTAAATAATAAAATCCTCTGGCGAATTCCTAATATTCATTAGTGCGAGGGGAGGAAGTATCGTCGACAAACTTCGAGTCCGATACCCCAGGCAAGTCTTTATGTAAACTTTGCTTGGCAAAACTTTTCCCTTCGCAGAAGTGGAGGACCGTATAAAAGGGGGACAACAGCATTTTAATTACACAGGCTCGAGTTGACTTTTTGTAGATAGTCTATACTGGGGTGACTCGTTATCCAATATCTCTCCTCCTTTAGTTAACCAGAAGTAATTTTGGTAGAAACATGCAAAAGGGAATGGATTTTGAGCGCACGGGATCTACTTAAATATTGTGGATATTAATTAATGCTAATCGGGCAAAATAAGTATTGATGTATTTTTTTTGTCGACCTTCTATAGTTGCATAATTTCTAGAGTTCACTTTCATAATAGCGCACGACGTTTATTTTAATATGTCTACCACCTGACCCGAATAAAACAATATTCCAAATGAGCATTCAGCAAGCACTTCTTCGAACTGTGAAGGTCGACCCAGAACTGCAAAATCTCTTTACTGACACATAACAATGCAAATCTGAGGGCCCCGGTGTGTAAATTATGCGAAACACATAAATCTTCCTTGTAACCCTTTTAAGCCAATTTGCATACAATTTATGCAGTGGATACAAACAATTGTTCATATTACCTAACTGTAGTACGTATGGTTGGTCTTCAGTATACTCCAATCCAAACGAAGTGGGAATTATGCAAATATTCTTCTTTTCCTTTAGGGATGCGTTATAGAGCTTTGTACCGCTGGCTCCCCATGGTGCATTTGAATTTCTAATCCTTCTATCAACCAATTCTCATGATGATCGAGGTCAATGTATAACCAAAGGCTACTTCTAAAAACTATCTCCTCACAGAACTGTAAAGTTCTCTACCGTCACGCATTTTTCGGTATGGTTGGCGGAAGTATGAGTATTTGAAAATTTTAGGAAATAAAAACTTTTATGTCTTATCTTAGACGGCGTATTGCTTGCGGGAGAAATTGCGACCGTTGACAATTATTTATTTCTGACTTGTAAGTTGCATTCAGAAAAACGGAGAGAACAATATTTAGTAAATACAATCGACGCCACTGTAAGTTTTAGGATAGAAAATAATGAATTGTTTAAAATAAAAGGCCAGTCTGAATTAATTCACAAAAAGACATCAAAAGTAACTGCAGCACTGTCATTTCATAAGGAATAAGAGCTTTAGTAAACATAACAAATAGTCAACAAAATCATCTAATGTTCCCGATGTGACATAAGAAAATTAATAATTTACAACGAAAAAACAATTAAATGCTTTCCACTTAATTACACACGAATAAGAAACATTTCGTTTCAGCGCAGTAAGACAACTTGTAGGCGATAATTTAGTTGCCACAAAGTATCTGCCCAAAATGGCAAATAAATTTAATCAGACGGATACAATATCATTTTTCTGGCTAAAAGTGATGTACTTTTATGCAACAGCATTTGGCGTTTTGCTTTTTACTGTCACCATAGGTGACAAGCCGCGTGTCAGATACTCGATTCGAATTAAATACATTTCAATCGGGTTCCGCATTTCATGTCTCATTCTGTACATTATATGTTTGCCAGCTGAGATAAAGAAGTTAATACAATTGACATCCCACATAACCCTATCCAATTTCGAAACATTTGTCTTCGTCATCAAGTTCATCTCCATCACTGGGTTTACGATATTCTTATTATTTTTCCACGCTTTGCACTTCAATCAGTGGGTGAAATTGATCAATAGAGCTATCAATGTCATGGTTCGAATTATGAAGTTAAGACAGAACCACAAGTTTTTCACAGTCGATTTTTATATGATTGTCATATGCAGATTCGCCTTCACCTTACATGTATTCGCATTGAATGCCCCACAGCTATTTATTGAAGTAAGACATAAAAATTACTTGTTGGTCATGCAGTGGTTAAGTGAGATTTATTTGTGGATCGGAACAGTCATTGTGGTCGACGGTTGTTATGTGTGCTACGTAGCGTTTGCTGATATGTACAAAAATATAACCGACTTCCTGTTTGACTTCGAAGCATATTTCGACGAGGCTTGTCTCCAGAATTTGAGTAGGTCGCGTCGAAGACGGCTCTTTCGGTCTTTCTGCGAACAGCTGGAGGAATGTACTCTCATATACTCGGAAATTCACAATGTCATCTGTGGCTTCCAGAAATCCTTTCAGTTTATTATTTGTTTCACCTTCTATATCGACTTCGTAAGTATCATCATACTGCTGCATTTAAGCATCTGGGTGTTTTTGAAGAAGGGCCAAATACTAACCTATCTCCTGATAATGAGCTTAATTAAAACATTCGAAATTGTGACGTTGATATTTATGGCAGACAGAATAGTGAAAAATTCGGAGATACCTAAACATCTGAACTGGGAGAACATGTGCGTGGATATGCACAAGCACTGGAATAGAACAGTAAGGTTAATATTACTGATTGTGGTATTTTATGACTGACAAGCTATTTTTTTCAGGTTGAACAGTTCTTAAGTCTTTTGAAATTTCAACACTTGAGGATGGACATCTTTGGGCTGTACCAACTAAACAATTCACTTTCGTTGAGATTCCTCTCACTCGTTGTCACATACTTGACCGTACTCGTTCAGTTTACGTTGATGGGATATTTCCACGAAGCAGATTATAATTTCCTAAATACAACTGTATTGACTTGAACTTATTGTAATTTTAATCAGCTACAGTTTAAAATGAAATCGAAATTAACCTCTTTTTATGTAGGTACTTAAAAATTTACAAATAAAAGAAGTAACTCTATTAGCAGCTGTTGCGTCATTAAGTTATAGGTAGCTTTTTGCAAAATGAAATCCGTAAACTAGAGTTTTATAAGAACTATTTGAGCCACGTTGTACCGTCTAGCTGGAGCCACATATTTTCCGTATTAAGGTCGTCCATAATTTCAAAAAAACAATACCCAATTGTCCTGTAATTCTGCCATTAAATATAACATGAGCGGTAACGGCATTAGGTTGAAAATCATAACAATAAGTGAACGAAGTAAGGCTAACAATCCAGTAACGGTTCAGGTACCATAAATCTACTGAAAATCTGGTTGACAGAATGTTCTAGCCGCCCATCAGCGGCGATCTCCCTTGACAATATAGATGAATAATTTTACAACCACCAAATTGTGAACTATATGCTCATAATCGCAACGAGATGACACAAACTGCTAAATGCAGGTCAATCCATAATGGCAAAGTATGCAAAATATTGCCAATTGACCACATCGCATCAGTGACAGCTGAAAAATTACACCACGAGACCATAATTCTTTTAACAGATATGTTTTTTATTCGAAAATTTGATGGTGAAATCGGGTAGGAGTTCGGATATTGGGCGGTGCATTTCATTTAGTTTGTGTCTGAGAGTTGTGATAACAAGCTCATTTTTATTTCGATTGTTAATCATTCAAAACGAACCAATTTCTTTCACACAATACTTTTTGCATTGATTCGGTACTGTAGTAATAAACAGAAAAATATACTCCCATTGGAACAATCCAATGAGACCTCAAGCTTCAAGTTCTGAAAAAGGCAACAACCTGAAAAAAAACCACTTCTGCTCGCATAGTGCATCTAATTACTATTTTGCCACTCATAGCTCTATCCCAGCGCTTCTCTTCATCCGAGCACATCGTTTCACTGTTGAGAAGTACAGGGATTCTCGATTTTCGCACCACTCTGTCAGATATTAGTAACAAAACAACGATTTCGGTTGCTCTAATGCCGCTGTTTATCAGCAGGTATGCAAGTATCTGCCCGTTCATCAGATATACCCAGATGCTTTTGTGCAGCAGAACGATTATACTAACAAAGCCCAAGTAGAAGGTGAACAAATTAATGAATTGGAAAAGTTTTTGAAAATCATTAATAAAATTGTGAATTTCCGAATGTACGAGTCAAAGTCCTAAGGAATCGTCTTCGACAAGACCTGCTCAGATTCAGCCGACGTGCTTCTTCAAAACGTGCTCCCAGTTCAATCACAAAGTCGGATATATTTATGTAAATACATCAGTACATATTGCTACGTAGCAGGCATAACATCCATCCAGCACCATAATGGTTCCAATCCACAAATAAATCTCACGAATCAACTGCAAGGAAAACACATACTCTCCCTGTTGCATTGCACTATAAAGCTGAGGGACGTTCATTACGGTCACATGTAGTATGTTGAGAGCGGCTCTAAGTAGTACAATTATGTAGATATCTGCCGTAGAAATCAGAGCTTGTGGTTTTGTCTCAACTTCATTAATCGAAAGAACACATTAATAGCTCTATTGATCAATTTGATCAGGTGTTTGAAATGTACAACGTGGCAAATTATAAGGAATATTGTGAACGCAGTGAGGGAAATGAACTGAAATCTGCAGACAATCAATGAGTTGTCAATTGCAATATCCAATGGGAAGAACGTAACGTACAGAATAAGCCTTCATATGCGGAAGCCGATTGAAAGGAATTTTATTTGAAACGAATATTGAACATGCGGTTTGGTGTCTCCTATGGTGACTGTAAAGACCAACATAACAAATGCTATGGCGTAGAAGTACACAGCTTTGAGTACGAACACTGATATTATATCCGTGCGATTAAATATATTGACCATTGTGTACCGGTTGGTTGTAACTACTAAGGTAATAGACGGATAGTTGGTTTTTTTTTTATGTTAAATTACACTAAAAGCATTTGAGCACATTTTTATGGTGATAAGTTATGAATTATTCATTTTTTTGGGGACTTCTTTCTTCCTCTTTCGATTTATAGTAATTGTGTGTTGGGTGAATTTTATTTTCTCGGCACCCTCTTTTGTATGTTTTATATCGATATCTTTGCGTATGATATTTTTTTCGGGAATATTATTTGTCTTCCTTTTGATAATAGGACACATGGACACATAGAAAATTTTATTCTTCCCTGTCATTTTTCAACCTTTAAGTACCTCCAGAATAGTTTGCTAATAATTATGAAAGACTCAGCTCAAACCCCGCCAATGGGTAGTTTGCATGTGCGACTGTGTTATTCGACTTAACTTTCTATTGATTTATTACGTAGATTATTTATTTTTCTATCACAATTAAAAATCTATTTCAGGTTGCTGCAAAGACGCACATAAGCAATCAGCTAATTTGTGGATGTGGGATTCTGAGGTTTCTGTGCATAAACGGTTGTAGGTTGTTTTCAATGAAGAAATAGACAAATGGAAGTCTGGCAGCGCCTATGACAGCAACAATTTCAAATTGACTATTGCCTTGCCTGCGTAACGTATTATTAACTAGACGGAGTATTTTATTGTTAGTACTTATGACCCATAAGTAATCTATTAGTTCCTATTTTTATTTTTATTTTTTTGATTAGATGATCGCTCATCTCTATACTGCAGCCTTTTTTGTCAATCACACTTCCAACTTCTTAATATTAACCAAGAAACTCATAGCAAACCGATAGTCTATTCAGAAACCTGAATATACAAAATAAGCGCGAAAAAGCATATAAAACTGGGAAATTTTCCCCTGCAGAAAAACAGCTTTTCTGAGATAAATAGAGAGGCCGGACGAAGCTTTCAGTTCACTCCTTAGTCCTTACTTTGATACGCGAAACTTTTATTGGTTCTCTCTTATAATTTATTAGCTATTTGTTGTAAAAGAAAATTCATCTTTGTCTATCCGGATCGGGAATTAGGCCAAAGTTTAGCTTGTTCAACTCTGTGTCTCTCTCTCTCTCTCTTGGAAAAATTCGTAAATATGGGCCATTTGATGAATATTCTAGCCGGCAAATAACGTCTATACAAATATGTACCCATTGGGTATTTTTTTGTTTTATTTCGACTTTACAGAGAGCTGACGATGGAATTATAATTCTGTGATTAGCTGGATTTCCACCCAACACTATGATGTTTTTTAATTGATTAATGGTCCTGGTCCTGGACGAAAAGAACGATACCTAATGTGTGCAATTGGGGGACTATCACAATAAATCATAGCGTCAAGTGGTGATGTTGGCTATGGTGTCATTCTTAAGTCATCTGTAATCTTCACAGCAATTTAGTGTAGCCGGAGGCTTAGCAGTCGTTGTTGGTGACTGGACTTCAATGATATTTCATATTGTGCTTGTTCGTATCCTTACAAAAAAAAAAAAATTAGGTTCTTGACCGAATGTAGTAATATGCCCCTGTATGTAGTTCTTAGAATTTAATTATTTTTTTAGTTGTATACTTTGAGTTACAAAGCTCTCGTGTGCCAGCTGTGGAATGGTTGGAACGGATAACTAATGTGGCCACATTAAGAACATTCACCAACATTCTCAGTTCGTCGAGAACATTGCAATGAAAATACATACTGTCGCCTGCTCTCTGTCTAAATGAATAGAGTGGATGTTTATTTTGGTTAATAACGAAGGTCTCCCATTAAGGATTTTCCGCAATCGTAATCATTGTAGGGTTTCTCTTTGGCTTAATTAATCAGAAAAGCACAATGTGCGAGCACCTACATTATTCTATTGTCTGGAAAACGTTGTAAGAGCAGCCTACAGGTCTGTTTTTGTGTTGTTCATTATTGTTTGAAACACCAGATGTTAGGGATTGAAATAGCACTCTAAGGTTGTGGATACTGGATTATATTCAGAGAGATTTTCGGTGGAAATAACATGAACCAGAAGAAATGAAAATAAAATTTAGCGGTCTAAAAATCTGTTTTCAGAAATTTCCAAGAGCGCAATCCTTTTACTAACCTTACATCCTTTTGAACTCTACTGCAATAAAAAGTAATTCGTTTTCTTGATCTAAGTCTATCGCAGCTCTTAATAATGGACAGTTCTTAGAAATCTGTTGAGTATTTCAAATGCAGGAAACAGTGTTTCTTTGTGTGTAAATAGTAGATATGTATATATATATTGCTTTCATAAAAAAAATCGCGTATCATACGATAGTCAGAAATCGCAGGTTAAATCTGTCATTAATAGTATTTCCTCTTGTTTTAAAAACAACACCACTGTTACCAAAGTAAAATGTCTTAATGATTTTTATTTGTTTTTAAGGTTCAGTTCACGCTGGTAACAAAATACAGCAAATAACACGTTGTCATTGCTAAAATCAATCGCTTCATCTTTTCACCTACATTTTGCAGTTGGTCGAAATATTTGACTGAAATCAAAATGTTTCCTATGCCAAATGTATACCGAATAAATAAAATTTATTAATTCCGTCCACCATCCTTCGTTAATAGAAAATCAAACCGAAAATCAATTCGAATTTATCGTCAATCAGGTAATTTGAATGCAGCCTCCGAAATAACTTTCCATTCCATTTATTATCAGCACAAGGGTTGTTTCTGAATTTTCCTCGTTATCTTTAAATTGTTCGAGGTGTTAGTGACAGGCGAGAGCCATTTCTTTTTCGTATACATCCGGTGCTGTTTTTGCCACGGCCCTCATTTATTCGAATTATTTTCACTTTAATTATAAAACTTTTGCTGCTCAATTGAGAACAAAAAAGTCTACTCAAGAAGAAACACCCTCTCGAGGAGAAAAAAGGACGAATTAGGAGAGTTCCCGCGATCTTTCCATAAACTTTTCTCTGCCGGTTTCCTCTCGTGTTCCCAATCTTATTTTTCTTTCTCTTTTCCCCGAAGATGAAGAATTTGTTTAGAACCGTTGTTTTAGAAGTGTTCTATCAACCCCATAGGGAGTTTTTTCGAACAAAGAATCACAGCCGAGGGGCCAAGAAAAACGAAGCTTTAAATATCCATAATAATGTCTTTTGCAAGAGGGTAAGTGTATATTGGTGGACGTGTCGCCCCATTTAATAGAGCAAAATGTCGTCGTATGCGAGCGGCAAGGCCAACAATTTTCATAAAACTTTTGACTAGATTTGTGTACAAAAACGTGAACAAATATTAACACACAAACATCTAATAGCTACAAATGACCCCAGAGCCCCACGCAAATAGAATATAGAAAAGCGGTTGCATTTATATTTGTGTGTCATGTAAGTATCTCGTACTTTTCGAAATTCTCTTAGACTTAAAAAAAAAAGGATTTGAAATATAATTCGGCCGCACCTTTCGTGTGGAAGTCATGTGTGGCATTTTAGATATGTCAGGTCAAGAAAACACCTCAAAGCAATCTTGTATAACCACAAGAAACGGAGCCTTTAAGACAAAGCAATGGAATTCGCCTCTTCCCCTTTCTTTTTGTCATGTATATGCTTCTCGAAACAAAAGGTCATTTGGTTGAGTTGTCAAGACGAAGAGGCGAAGAGCTTGTCTTTCCTCATTAAAAATATTTGTGTGTGCATAAAGTAGAACATTCAAGGAAGGAGGCAAGCGGAAGGAATTCTTCTTTTGAGGTTGTTTTTATGGGAAGAGAGGAAATGGTAACGCTTTTGTGGAATATAACATCCTTTCCCTTGGGCGATTTTCGAAATCCGACAAACGACTTTCATTTTAATTGAACTGTACAGTTTGTAAATCATTTTACGATGGTTATGGTTAGGTGTGTTAATTGCGGTTTGGAATTCGCAACAAAGAGGAGAATTTCTTTGTTATATAAAGTGGCCTTTGTTGCTATTCACTTTCTTTTTTTTGAATATGAGTGATTGCGTATGAATACATCAACAGCATTAAGTACAGAGAACCAATGATAGCACTGACGGGAGACTGAATATCAATAGTAGTCTGACCTTCACCTTACCTTTTAGAACAAAATAATAGATAAACTACTCTGCCGCATACTGAAGTGGTCTGTGCGTACGAATTCACGGACACATCTAGGTTTTGAAAGAACTCAGAAATATTGGGCAATATACAAAATTTATTTGTTTTCACGGTCACACTAAGAACCTTGTAATTTTTGTATTCGAATCAAGAATACTTCATTTTTCTCATAAACATTTCTCAAAATCACAGTTATAATGATTGACCATACACAGTACCCGGCACCGAATTCCCTTATGCATTCCTAACAACAAACGTTGTTCAACCCTAATCCCTAGTAATCTGTATTAAATCACGTATACCACATAAATCACACTTACACACAGCCACACATACACTAGCCTACTAGTAAGTACAAAAAAAAAAAAACGAAAGCACTAACTAATCACCGAACAATGGTCACAATCAATGTACCTATCTATGGTAGTAACAACGGCTTACAAACCGCATTATTTACCTTTTCGGCATTTTTTCGTCTCCGAAGGATACGTGACCGCTCGGCAGCACTTGCAAACCAACCCGTATGACACGTACGCAATTTACCAAGCGGTCTACACCGCACGATATTTCATTTTGAAGTCAGTAAACCCATGAAACAGGACACAAAAAAAGTACTCTGTGCTATGTCATTAGTGAAATTGCTTCTGGCTCGAATAAGAATCCCTTTCACCTTTTGACATTTCGCAGCCGATACAGAAATCAGTAAATCCTTAAGGCACATACACATCTTTTCATTTATTACCATTCTCTTGAATACACAAATGCAAACCCTCAGCCAAGGATAGATCAAAAGTTCATTCCAAGCGCGTTATAGCCTTTTCATTGAATTATTGCGAAGCAGATAGTCCCGTTCCCGTTCCCGTTCCCATGCCATTCGTCCGCAAAGAAAAAACATTGTACTTCTCCGCGAAAATGGGGATGTTAAACAAGAAAAGGGAATCAAGCACAAGGGGAAGGACTATCGCAAGGGCAACACATATCCAAGTATCTTCCTTCTTGGGTGCAGGAGATGTGTTATTAAATTACGATAAGAGATTGTTTTATATAATTTTCGGTTAGGTACTCAATTTATAAGAAAAATTTTCAATTTCAACAAGGATCTTTGAAGGGAGATGGGGAGCTGGAACAGAGAGTGTGTGGGTGGATTATGACCCAGAAATAAATATGCAGCCAAATGTTGAAAGATAACAAGATAAGACGGTAAATGATTTAGTTTTGCTTACAATGCGGTAGAAGGACTCGTCGTTAAGGACGAGTTTTCGCAGAAGCAGGTACTCGAAACGATTCCTCGCAGATGTTAAATACTCCACGTTAGCATTTAGCTTTAAGGTTATTGGCTTCCAGGTTTTTCCTCTTCAAGAGTGACTTTTGCGACTTGCTACTGAGTAAGGTGCCCTATGTAAACAGGGATCAACAATATGATTATTAAAAAAATCTGTGAACGAGATCCATCTGTGATTGGGGATGCTAATTGATTTAATTGGACTTCAATTGATGTTGGGCGTTACATACAACTAAAGCAGCAGAAGTTGCGCATAAAAACCAATTCACAAAAGTGCCTGTGCATATAATGTATCTAGTTTAGCAATTTCGCTGAGATCTACTTTATGAAAGGTATATTTTTACCCATCGTTTGAAAAAACGACATCACTACTGTTGCAAAGTATACAATTGTGTGAAATTATTTTTCCGTCCCTATTCGCGCGGTATAACCCTCTGGTCATTATCATCATCCCGTTCCCGTCACATCATCCTTGTGCGGTGAACAACGAGGTGATTTATTCTAGAGAGTGTTGCTCTCGCGAAACTCTCAGCGATGATTTATATAACACACAACGAGGGAAAATTATTTTTTTTATTACGACCTGATGATGGGAGCCGATTAAGTGCCCCGCAGTGGCAGCGACGCCAGAATGAAATATGGTAGCTATGGCGGCAATTCCCCATATGATGGTTATGTAAAGTGTTTCGATCGTTTGGTTTATGTATCAGTTCTTAGTAGGATAGGAATGGAAAAATCCGTAATTTTGAACTTGAGTGCTCAAATTTGTTTGAACTAGGTTACTAATGTTACCTATAGCTGCAGACCTATAGAAGAAGGTTTAAAATGTTTGATTATTGAAATGTAATTTTATAATCTGCATTCTAAGCTATCAACAGCATCGCATCTGTAAACAAATCCGCCGCAGGCGTAACTAAGGCAGTGGAGGCAAAAGTCTATTAATAAGTTTCTATCTTGGCCGCCTTTAGAGAAGTGTTTATACAAATAAATTTCTCTCTCTTCATCTCTTTATTTCTTCAAAACAAAAAACCACGACGTAAGAGTACAAAGAAAGTATTATCAAATTACAATATTCCTTATTCCATTAATCAGTAATCCTAATCAACAATGAATTCGTGCCCTTCATTGCAATCGAGCAGTTCAACACAATTTTGACAGCTCTCTGATCATTCGTCATGCATGCACATAAGGTTAGAGTGGGTCCTTTCATTTGCTGAGCTGAAAAGTTTCGTAATTAAAATTTAAATAAATTATAAGATTTCCAGTGCACAGGTTTAGAGTTTAATTGTCATCACAGTCGAATCCCAGAAAGAAGAGTTTCTACTTTGAAAATCTTCAGTGACCTTTTCGACAACAACGAAAAAAGTAAAATAAAAGAAGATTCGACAGTAGAAGCCATGCAATGCAATTAAAACGAAAGTTAGTTACTTGGGCAGCAAGCAGTTTGTAAAAAGTTTTAATTTTTCATTTCGTAGTTGTCTTGTTACTGCTATTTCAGTTTTTCGGTATGGCATTTCTTTTTTAATTTAATTTTGTTAATTGCTTTACTTGACTTTATTCTCTTGTTGTTTCGTTCAATGTCGGCGGTGTCAGTGGACTGGTATAATTTTAAGCTTCTCCATTTCATCGTAGGTTGTCAGGATATTGTTTGTAGCCAATTGCATTGTTTTTCATCAACACGATTGCCATTAAAAATATGCTTCGTTTATGAGCTTATAATGAATCTGAACTAGGTACTGCACAGATAATAATGAACCTGTGACGTCAGTTTTCAACACTGAACGTTTAATGAATTTAATTCGTAATCCACATATTATACAAATAAAATAGGGAACATATCCCTCCTTGGGGCCATTACCATCCATCCATATATTCAAGTCAAAAGAAGTGATATGAAACCAACGAGACTTGAGATCAGCTTCAGAAATTAAGTTAGTGAAAACCCACAAATTTCACGCAATAACTAATCTTTGTAGCTGCTTGTGTCGAAGCTAGATTGAAGGAATCATTCCAAAGCGGTGGTTGTCTACAGGATGCTGGAAGGAGCAATGCTGCAAGACAGCACTAAAGTGCTCGCATCCACCTTACTATGTAACTCTTTTGTACAAGTATACGACACCTTCGAAACCTTAGAACTTTTAAGTTTTCAATGAAAGTATAGCGCAGTCAAAGTTTAATTCATCTTCTTTCTTCACTACTGTTTCCCTCTGTGATGCAATTACCAACGATGCAAGAAACTGTGTGTGTGTGTGTTTACAAAATAAAGTTTCCTTTTATTACAATTTGATCCATGTGCTTGCTTTGGGCAAAGTATTCATATACCCCGAGGTGAAGGAAATCTATGAAATCTGTCAGGGTAAAGTGAAAATTCCATTAAAAACTTTTCATTTTACTTCCGTCAGACACATGTATGTGCAGCCAAAATTTAAATCACTCGCAACATAGTGTCACCCGAAAACCGAGCAACATTCTGAACGACATATTTAATAACAAATGAATTAAGTCTCGTGAGGGCTGTATGCATATAAACAGCATCATCTGACAGGTACCTCTACTAGACATCCTACCTAATGGTAATATACCCACACTGGGATGCCTAGGATGGAACATTAAAAGTTAAAGATAAACATCCTACAAGATGTTTGGTATGCATTTGCTATACATTGCTCCCATGTACACACGAGCAATCTTCCACTTAAGCGGAAGCCAATTGCCTTTTAACGACATTGTTATGCTAAGAAATTCTAATTTGCAACACTTCAAGGAGGCGAACACATAGCTCAAGGATCCGAAGCTGCTTCCTGCCAAAATACCCCCCAAATTAACAATTCAAATTTTAATTACGGAACTTAGCGCTAATGGCAGTGCTCTTTGCTTGTTTTTTGCTATCTTGCTGCTCTAGTTAGCTTCTGCCTGATTCTGGGTATGATGTGCACCTTGGTTGTACCTAGTAATAATAGAGAAACTACACAACAATCTAGTAAAATACGAAGCGCTACATGCATGTCGGCAGATAATTACCACTGAAAGCAAAAAGCGGAAGGAAATTTTTGCATGAGTTTACCTTTGCATATATTGGATCCGTACACCACCCATCACTGATCTGATGTAGGATGTAGGGTGTAGGACTGTTTGCTTTGGCACTGGACAATGCACATTGTGCACTAATTAAACTGGCCGGTGTTCAATTAATAAGCGGTCACTTTGCTGACACTAACAAGGCGCTGGTGCCTGCCGCAGAGGAGAAGAAGCGATTTCCTGTATCGTTGATTGCAAGCACCGGAAGTCGGCAAAGTATCCATGCCACTGATTGCGACGCAAGAATTGGATGCCGTCATCCTTTGATTCGGGGTGAATGCGTAAAACAAACCTCGTACCATCTCAGTACACCTTGTGTTTGCGGTTAATTAGAACTTGACCAAATTATCAAGTAATTATTGTGTATGTGGTTGGCTGTGGGGTTTAGTATAGTATTGGTTAAATTTGTTAACACTGATTAGAATCGCTGTCGCGTACCACGCTTGTGAAAAGGCGGAAATTTTCTTTCAAGTAAGTACAATGCAAAACATATTGATTTAATTGCACAATAGTCGACCGAATAATTGCATTTAATTAAATTGCCCTCATTTAATTTCACTTTAAAATAGCTCAAATGCAAATTACGCGCCTCACTATTCCATAGGACAGAATCAGATTTAACTGCTGCAGAGATGATATTGGAGGGCACAAACATCCTTGAATTGGACCGTTAAAGCCAAGTATCAAATGTCTCAAGATGTGGCAAGCAGAACACGTCGCATAGTTCTCGTTTTACAAAAATCACATTTTAAAACCAACAATATTTCTTAAAAGAAAAGGAAACTTTGTGACAAAATCCTTTATGGTTGAAGCCAATGCCCATGGCTTAAAAATACGTTAAACGTGACCACAACGTGACTGGCGCTGCACTCACGTATTTCGGCTTAAATTGTAGGCGCCGTCTGACGGAGCAATATATACACCACCTCTGGCTCCGTTGCAAAAAGGTCAAAGTTTTCAGTTTTAAGATACTCCCAAAACCAGCTACCGCACTGCCAAATGTGTCTGCTCGGTAGCTGGCACGATTTAGTCGTTATTTGGATACCATGACTCCCTGCAAATATGCAAATATCCTTCACTCTCGGAGGTAACGTGTTATGACTGTTCTACGCGAAATTTGGTCGGAGCACAACGCCATCTTTTCTCTAATGACCGCTCATTACTGTGTAAGGCTTCTAAGGATACCTCGCCTACTTGTTACTCCCTGCTGACTGACATAATAGTGTTGTGCGTTGGCCTCTATATATATATTTTTTTTTTGGTTTCATACCACTTCCCAAAGACAAATGCAAATGAGACATTCTCAGCATCCCAACATTGGGGCGATGTTAAACGGCAATGAAGGCAGCCCCAAAGTGAACTGGAACTTAAGTGCAAAAATGAAAATTAAGTGTGAACCGGAGATGCCTGGAAATTAGGTCAGGTAGTGGCGGTCTTCTTTGATCTTCCCGACTACGGTGAACACAAAAATGTGTAACCACCCTTCTTTTCATTAGCAAAAGATAATAAGGGGCTGGACGTGACGTGCCTGGCAATATTCCACCAACTGCTATGATTTCCACAGAATCAGAAACAAGGCGAAATGAAGCACACCGATTGGAGCAACAATTTTACATAGACTTCCTGCCGTACCACACCGTGGTCACATACTGCAACATGTACTATTGGGAATCACATTTTCTCAAGCATCAACAACAGGCGATGGTATATCTTTTGTCTCATAATCCTTAATTATTTATTCTGTGGAGCAGGAGAAGCCATGCAGAGGTTGGTCACTTATCGGTTTCCAGAGGATAAACCTGTAAGGGGAAAGTTTTCGTAAGTTTTTTTTTGTCAACAAAATTATGTTGTTGTTTTGTGCTGTGGAAGGTATCACGTTGAAGCACAAGTTCGTTCGTAGGAACGTTGGAAGCCGCTCACTAGAAGTTTACAAGGTGCTCCTTAGGGTCTCCCTTTAAGAACAGACAATTTGCAACTCGAGGTCAGCATATGTGGATGTCATTCGTGCCATTAAATCGCTTAATTGGATTACACGCTCGGATAAAAAAAGCGTTCTTAAGGCAAATTCGCTTCGAATAATAGTTCAATAAAAGAAAACATTATCTCCGTTCCGTTTATGGTGGATTTTAGAAATAATAAAAAAAATAAATCCATGCGTGTAGTCAATCCTCGGTCCTCTAAATGATGTCCACACAACAAAGGCAAACAAACATCACAATACGACATCAATATGAAAGGATTGTCTATACACACATAATATTCCCTTTTTACTCGGTAATCCCGTTTACTGGTAAAACAAAGAAAAACCGATTACCATAACAACGTGAAGTCAATACGGACGAGCGAAATACCATGCCAGCGAAGTCTACTGAGTATATACATATATGGTCATGCTGGGGCCGAACGAGCCATCATCGATTTATTGTCAATTCGAAGCGTAAACATATGTAATAAAGAATCTCCTGACGCGCACCAATGGAAGGATTCTTAATTATTATGTCGATGGATAACTCCAGAGCCCAGAATAATAGTGACATACGATAAATATAAAACGAATCCTATTTTATGTCGGTTTAAGTAGGAGCCCGAGTGTGCCTCATCCAGTTGCGGAATCGTACTCATAAAATAAATATATGTAAGGGTTGTGAACAGAAAAATGATAGCACTAGAAGCTGCACCTCATCGACCATCATACACCGCCAGCGGCACCCGTAGGGACAGGATTTAATGAGTTCATTTGTCGCGTTCATGTATACGATATGAAAAGCTGGAAAACTGTGGATACTGATTGCGTTACGCTTTGTACGTTTTTGTCTCTGGGATGAAATTGTTGCAGTAAGTGACTATTTTGGAATGCAACTGGTTGGGAAGCTATTGACTGTTTCAGACAAATAGTTAGCACAACAATCAAGTCCGTGATAAATCGCGTGCTCTAGTTCTTCGTTGTGTCACTGGATAACTTGTTATAATAAGCGGTTTGCACACGATTTAAAAATTCTATGTTTCGCTAAGAAAGCCAAAAACACATTTCTAATAAGAAAAGAACGTTTAATACGATTTTTCTACCTTTACACCGACAGAGTTGGTGTCTAAAAAAGGGCTTAAACTTATAAAGAACATGCAATGAAATGGAAAATTTCGTGATATACAGTCGTGCAGTTTATTTTATATGACCCACTGGCCTTACCGACGTGGATACAGAGACTAAAGGTTTATTTTAAAATGTCTCTTCCGTATTCGTAAAGTTATTTTAATAATTGTGCTCATTTGGGGATTTGTAAGAATTACTCTTATACTGCGCAGTTTGAGTTGTTTGTTTAAAGTTGTTGAGGTGTTAAAAGTTCAGTCTACCTTAAATTCCGCATTACCCGAACATTCAATTAACAGAAAGAAAATTTTGCTAAAGTTGCGAGGGCTACACCCTCGCTACCACCAGCAGAATTCGTTCGGAATGAAACAAAAACAATGTGCGCCTGGGTCTGTAATATTTACGTGAAGTGTGAATCTTGCTATGAGCCTGCAGGTGCAACTGGCTGCTTATTTATTTTTTCTCATTTTCCATTGCGCATTTCAAAAAGGAGTCGCTTTCCGTGTATGGAAATGTAAAAGGGTTTAGTCGAGCTGTTTTATTCCAAAGGATGATGGGGGTGAAATCCGCATGAGTTTACAAGCGAAATAAAATCGACTATTTTTTATACAAAATTATTTTTCATTTGCAATCGGCCACCACTAGCATGTCACAATGACAGCACACTTGACAACGCGAAAGAATAATTTTTTTTTTTTGTTGGCAGCTATCTCTTAAAATTTAAAATGAACATGCAAATTGATTTATTTCGCAACTCCGCGCTCGAATAACGATGAGAACATTTTTCGCTCACGCTTGCATTAATATATTTATTAACTGATTTTTTTTATAATATTGAGAGTTACGGAATTTTAAAAGATTAAAGCGAAAACCTTCAACAAACAGTCAGGGATGGACGACACAAAAACAACTGCTACAGCACAATCAACTCCCTTTTAGGGGTCATATTACTACTTACAATATGAGTTGTTTGAGCTACAATTCCTTTTATATTTATTCACATAATCAACATTGCAGTAACTGGTTTTGATTTTAGCTGAACCCAATTTTTCGCTTGACCGAATTCGTGTCGAACAGGGATGTCGTATTGAATATTCTAAAATTTTAGCTGCGACCAATTTCAATGGGGTATTTTTATTTTGTTTTGAGTTATTTAACATTTTAATAAAATCCAATTTTTCTGTGAGCTCTTTAAATTCACTTGAGAGTTTAACTTTCGGAACTTTCTATTCAGTTATCTCTACTTATTTAAAAGTTGGGTTCATTTATTGTAATATCCTTGCCAACAAATTTCAGTGAAATGAGTTGTTGACACCCACTTGCACGTTCTTAAAAATGCCTCTGTTACTTTTGTCAAGATTTTTTTGCTTTGCATTCAAGCACTTGCTTGACACATGAACTGCTTTTGCCAAAGGGAACTTTGCGATATTTATCGGAGTTTCATTTTTCAACTTTTCAGCACCTTTTACAAAATTTTCCAATCACCCTGACAGTGCAGCGGCGAAATGTACACTCAAATGAAGCTAAGTGGGGCGCATGAAAAGTTTGCCTCTTCAAGTCATCGTCGAAGCCGTTGATTAATCATTGGAGTGTTCTTTCAGCGCCCGTCGCGCCTCTTGGTAGAAGTGAAGTGTCTGCATCAACGATGTTTTTTCTCCATCGAAAACACCAACCCTTTGCAAAAAAGGGTTCGCATTCATTTAAAAAATGCCACCGTGGGTGCTTGTCAACAAAAGAAAGTAGCCTATCGGACGTTTCAAAAAAAAAAAAATAAAAAATATATGTATATTTGCAGCAGTATAGGTACTTGGGAAAATACGCTTTGACTTACCACTGGCACTGCCTCCTTGTGAAGCCTTTCGTTTTTTAGGTTAAGTGGATTGAATGAAATCGGGTTTTTGCATTCGTATAAAGAGACGAGAGTGGGTTCGAATTCCTCGACTTGCTATGAGTCGGTCGTCGGGCGATAAAGCAAATTTTCTGTGCACCCTGCGCATTTTATTCGTAATTGGATCACGTCCTGAACGAAAAGGTGTTGTAATGAAACTTGACTGCAATTTCATTTCGAACTGGTCGCGCCACACATAAACATCCATTGCAGATGTACATATTTCTCAGAATGAAGCGAATTTCCTGGCAGAGCACATATTGAATGGAAATAAACAGATTAAGCAGACCAAGCTGATATCAATGAATTGGCTATAATGATATTGGGTCCGGTGAAATTTTAATTCTCATTATAATACCAAACGCACAACCCTGTTAAAACCAGAACACGGTCCGGTGTAGAAAACCAATCGGATTAGTTTCTATTTAGCTGCTTCCAGTGACACATGCCAAACTTGTTTATTGTCCATCTCCCATGGGATCGACGCCTTAGGTAAGGGTCTTTCCTCCACCACGAATAACACATTCTGCGTTCTTACAGAAAACCTAATACAAAACCCCTAGCTGACTTGTGTCCTTCAAGCTTACAACGAGAGAAGGATATAATTTCGCCACACTTGATCGAAATTCTTACAATTGAAACAGACAGTCTGTCATAGTCTTTATATTTGTGGCAGACAGTATCACTTATCGTTTCATAAAGTCGCATACAGTAGTATTATTATTTACAATTTCGTGTTGTCTGCAGTTTATCTGTCTGTTTACAACTTTATCTCAGTTACAAATTTAAATCATTTTGAAATCTAATTTGCATGCCTAATAAACCAAAACAATCAGGCAAACCAAGCATGAATCAATAAAAACTTTAATACTTCACTCTCCATGGGTATAAATTCTTCTGGCGCCTTTTTCTTTTTCATATTCTGAACGAAATAGAGAAGAGCCATAAATCACATTGCCAATAATTCATAAATTATTATATCCAGTTGTAATAGATTTGTATCTCTGATAGTCTTCTCAAATTCATACGACAAATTGTTTGTGCTTCTATAAAAAAAAGGATAAACTACAATAAGGGAGAATAAAACTGGTTCTATTGCGGACATCCTCAAGCCAAAGGATTACTATTGATTACTATTTGCCCTTACAAAATGAAACCTATTCTTGGGGTGTCCTTTCTTATACATATAGCTATAGCCTCTGCAGGAAAAAGAAAACGATAAACAAAGATTCATAACCAAAGACACATTCAAGCGGCACTCACATCATCAAAGTGGATTAAACGGAAAACTTTCTGATGCCGTTTTGAGGGGATTACCTACCTATTTTATCTTCAGTAATTTTCCTTGAATCGATAAATAGCATGATACGAATTTTAGATATACGTATGCTTTTCTACAGCACCCACGCAGACTTTGTGATTTTTTCTTTGCGTATTTAGATAGTCCCATAGGGTGATACTAGTTTGGCGCATTATCTTTAAAACAGAGAAGAAAAGAATGAATCCCTTCATATATTATAGTTATAAAAACGTCTTTGTTAAGAAATTGAAACTAACTTTATTCAAGAATGACAACCTAATATATCATGATTATGATCCACTCGACAACTCATCGACACACACCGCCAACCTAATGTCGCGTTCCATTGGGAAAAAAATCAATATTATTTTTGATTCAGATCACTTTTTGCAGATCTCGATATTTTTTTCAGATTTACACATACTACCACAAATACAGCACAGCTGTTTTTCGTCATTTAAAGAAGTTTGTTTTAAAACAAATGTGCAAAGTTTCGTGAAAACCAAAATAGAGAAATACATTTGCTGTTTATGGACATAGTTTTGGAGGAATTATTATATTCATTGTCTTCCTCATCATCTGGAAACAATGAATCACCAAAACTACTCCATTTGTATCTACAGAGGAAACATTTTTCAAGCCGATTTCCATGGTTGATTTTACCGAAAACAAATGCAATTTGAACAGCTGATATTGTTGTCAAATAACGCACTAATCCATTTACAAACGCAGATCAATTTGATTGCATGTTCCATAAGCCGCATAAAATCTGAGATCTGAAAAAATGTTTGGTGGTCCCAATGGAAAACGACATAATATCTCGTGGAAAGGAGGTGGGCATGTTGAAAAGCTTCACTGAAATGTCCAAGGATAATGTAATCAATATTTCAATAACAACAATCGACCGTAATATTCATAAAGGATTTAAACCCGCCGCCCACAATTTATTTTTGTACTTATTTATGTAAACTTTTATCTGTACTATTATTAATCATAAATCAAATCAACCGACGCGACGATGCCAGCCACTGCAAATACTGGTTCATATAGGGTACAACATGTCGCAATCCACAAATTCTAGTTTTTCAGTATTTACCATCAACTTGCATTTGTGCCGTCTTCAGACCGAGTTTTGTTTTTAACCAATATTATCTGTGATAAGATATCAGGGTGATGAAATCGTCTGGGAAAAAAAGCTGACTTTTGATTTAAAAAACAAAAAGACTAAAGTTTATAAAAAAAAACACAATATCGCATTTCTCTTGGTTGGGAAGGCTCCCCCACCTTCTGAAACCATTGAATGAATTGATTCGTTTGCCGTCTGGAGAATCAATTTGACAGTATGAGACATCGAAATGGTGACGTGATGAATTCATAAAAGCGAATGGGCCATTTTTATTCAGATTTTGTCTTTTTTTTTTATGGATAGCACGCTGATTAAATGTCCTTAGCAGATAATTTGAAACTCACTTTTCGTACGAAGTTGCATGACGTTGATTACATTAGTTTGACAACTACGCAGGGTGTCTGAATCACTTTCAAAGTGACGAGAGGAATTCGTACCACTTAGCGAGTGAGTGGAATGTGTAATCGGAAAGATTATGTTCGTATCGATTTATTTCCCAAGAGATTTGAATATCATTTAGCAAAAGATAGTGATTACATAAAATGGTCAATTATTTATGGACTACTGTAAGTACGGATAAATACTTTGTATTATATTTAATGTCTCTTCAGCTTGACACCCTATTACGCACCTTTGGCCTTTAACTTCGTTTTTCTGGAAAGTGTTATCACTAATGAAACTAATACGTCCTTTGAATTTTGATTTTTTTGATTGATGGTAGAATAAATAAAATGAATATTTCTTCTTTACAACTTGCCATAGGCAGTGATCAATTTCCCTTCCAGGCTTCTAACACAATGCCTAGCATCAGTGGGCTATGCTTCGTCAAGAAATAAGAGTCCAATATCCATCAATTCGTTTTTTTTTATTTCCTATTAAAACATACGCTTGTTTGGCTATATTATGTGGCAAAAACTTGGAAGAACATCTTCTTCCTTGGCATATAAAATCCTTATTGATTCGCCTAGAAAAGTTTCTGTTTTAAGCCCAAAGAAATAATTCTCAAGTCTTGCACGTACTCAGTTTGTCAATTGAGAATTTGTTGCTCACGATGGCAAATCCCTGGGTATTTGCGTGCACATCATTAAACAGGAATGTATTATATACAAAATATAAGGAAGATGGTTATTTTTGGGATTAGATAGACTAGCAGAAGTATTTCGCATTCAATATCCCCAGAGAGGCCAGCAAAACTGAAAATTTCTCTTATTCGCATCTGGTTTTGGTTTCTTTCATAAAACAACGGAATATATTCACACATACCTATCTATGTCTATTATAAAGACTAAGCTTAACATTGTTCTACCCCAGTGCATGTTGAATGTTGATTTTGGGCTAGAGATATGATATGTATCTAACAGAAGGATGCATTTGAGTGGTTTGCATGGGTTTGAGACGGATTTTGCACGCTTGTTATTGTGGTGAATTTTTGGCAAAACCATGTGGAAATAGCTTAAAATAAACGATGGGACTTATGCACACATCAGAAGTATATTGAGCGTGTATGGGTTAATCGGTTTATACCCGCATTATATGCACAGTCGTCATGGAAATGTGTCCTAGATAATAAGAATGTAACGAAAATTAACCTTGCAATCTGTGTATTCTGAGGCTCAAACAGACCTATAGGAATTGGTGAAGAGCTTTAAGCTGGGCTCTGATGAAGACAATTATTGGTTTTTCCAAAATGGCAATAAACAAATGTCCTCGCCTGACAAAACGCTTATCATAGCTGTAGGAATATCGTAGTAAACTGGGCCAGTTTGGGATTAAAGGTACCTCTGCATTGCAAATATACGTAAAACAGGTTTTGAAAGTGAATATACTTACTACTAACCAAATATAAGATTTTCCAGAAAGCTCTGACATAGGGTACATATACTTAAACTAAATAAGCTGATTTTAAACTTTGATAATTTGTTTGTTTTTTAATTAATAAGCATTGATTAGTTCAGGAAAATAGCAGAGCTTAGTTTTTGCTATTTTTTAAGTGATGCTAATTATAAAGCCTTTGATAAAAAATAACTTTTAATGACACCCATTCAACTGCTAATAATGATGACAATTTCGCTGGCACTTCATTTCCAATTTCAACCCAAAACTTGACCTAAAAAAACAATCAACAAAAAAGCGTATAAATTCAAATGCTTAAAATGAAGGGAAAAAAAACAAATTGAATTTCAATTATCAGTTTTTACACATCGAAAGCGAAAGGCCATGTCCGATCACACGTTACACCAACCGTAAACGAATACAAGGGCAAACAACGAGGAAGCAGTAAAAATAAAGTACTAAACCAATGATGGATATATGGGTAAAAAAGGAGCCTCACCGTGCCAAGAAAGAGACAAAACGTAAACAACTTGCTATGAAAATTGAATTAAACTGTCAACATCGAAAATGCAATCGATAAATCGACATCCTGCTGGTAGAACAATCCCGAAACGGATTCCTATCTGAATATCTTGTTTTTCGTGTTTTCCCACATTGTACTTTTTTGCTTTGCCTCTATTTGTTTAAGTAATAAACATAAAAACTCGTACATGCCCATGAACCATGATACGATGGCGCACATGTGTAAATCCGCAACGAAGCGGAACAAAATGTTGCCTATTTTAAATTTAAGCTATCAAAAAGGACTATAATGACGTAGATGACGATAACAAAAGCGGGAAATGAATAGAGCAAGACGATGCTCAAGAAATGGGATACAAAAAAAAATCTGCAAAAAAAGGACGATTTAGCAAGAAAAGGATTCCCCAGAGATTTATGTTGACTTTAACATTTTGCTCTAGTACCACATAAGCCTACCACGGTCTGTATAGTAATGATATCATGGCTTTGGTATATGTACTAGTTGTTGCATGGATACTCATGGATTCCTTTTAATATTTTTTGTTCTCCTCACAAATAAAAAGGATTCATCTAGACTTTGCTATTATTGCAAGGCTATATGTTGGTACCTACTTCGTATACGTACATATGTGGACGGGCATGAATAACTTTTTGTTTGTATCGCTTTTGGAGTGGCGGGGCTCCTACTTGATGGTAAGCGCTCTTCCAGCCTAAGATATATTGTGTTAGGAAACTTTGTGGCATGTAAGTGGCGTATGGATGTAGTGGGATACAGGGAGTAGTAATAATAAGATTTGCCTGAAGTTCAAAAGGTATGTGCGGGAGAATCTTGTAGTTGGAATAAATCGATTTTTATTTTTATGAAACCTCAGACTTTTTGCAATTTTGGGCAGTATAAACACAATTTCTCATGCGTCTGTTTGTACATATGTATATGATTATGCTTAGTTGTATATTTAAGTATTTCTGGACGGCGATATTTTCATTCTAGGCAGTGGACTGAGAACCATATAAAACAAAACAGTGCTGACAATGTAATCTGTTAAACCATTTTTCTTAATTTATTTAATTTACGATTTATTTATTTATTTACATCATGTTTTTTTTGATACGCCGCCTCATTCCGACGTAGACTCAATTTTGACCTGACAAGTTTCTCACTGATACGGCTAACTAACTTAGTATAAATGTATCGGTGTAGATAATTTGATGACGAGTCATAAGTAGATTTAGCACATATGCGCCCGCCTACACTGCAACCATCCACAGAAACGTACCCCCCTTATTGTCTTGGCGGTCATGGTGCAGTGTGTGAATTATACGATTTCACTCCTATTGCCATCATCAGAAGATGAAAGTTGATTGTTTCTTTAGAACTTATTCTAAAAATATTATGAAGTTTCCTTACAGTTACTAGAAAATGTCCAAGTAAATTTATCAGAGGCAGATTGACCAGATTTTGGCTAACCAAGAAAAACTTTTCCCTTTTACTAAAAATATTTCTGTGAACTGGAAACTTCTTAAAACTGTCCACATCTTAAGTTGCGCTTCGATCAATCCAATAGCAACGACCAACAAGTAAAGATACTGACCAAGGAAACCAAATCGGATTACACACATCCAGTTCCAGGATCAAGTGCACAACACTGCAGAGAAGTTGTTAGGTATTTCTCTAAAAATATTGTGGCAGCTGGCCGGCATTGTCGTGGTCGATGAAATGCTTTTCGGATTCGTACATTTATATATCAATGGATGGAAATTAAACTTAAATTTCCTTTATGTAGCTACTGTAAATAGGAGCTGTAGTCTTGGAAAATAACCCCATTGTGGTTTTGAGTGTATTAGACACGCATAAACATATAGTAACACAATCCCTGTACACCAGTACCCCTACCGCATCCTAAGGCGGCAGTTCATTTCGAGGTTCAGGTTTAACTTGCAACCAACGAAGGATATCGGATAAGCAGTTCAAGAAACGGAATGTGTTTGGTAGTCGAAAATGTAAATGTAGTTGGCAGTTCGATTATTCAATTATGTGTTTCGGTGCAGAACATTGCTTCTGAAATGTTGATATTTTGTATAAAATCGTGCGTAAATTAGAACAGCCCAAATTGAAGTTATTGATCTAAACTTTTGGTGTCAGGTTTTACCGAATTCCAGTCACCAATTAAAAACTGCAATTGCTTACTTAATCTCTAACATAATTCGATTTTTTATTTAACTCACTGTGGTGTGAATACAGCCAACCCATATGTGAATTAATCGCTCAGCAGCAGAAGTCATGACCCATGCACAAGAAAAGTATTGAAAATCCTATCCTCTCCGTCACTTCTGTCGTTCGTGACATCTACACTGTTTCCGATTTAAATAAATTCGTATACAGAACGGTGCGAATGCGAATAAATAAACTAGAACAAAGTACTGCTCGTTTTTACGTCAGAATGTTCAATTTTCTCTGCACTGAATGTTGTAACTTCCAGGATATCTGCTGAGGGTTTTTATTGCCCGGTCCATATATCTACCAACAACTAACGGTAGCTACAACAATCCAATTGATGAGCAGAATCAATTTATGCGAAGCGATGTTTTGTCTTGACAGAGGAGTAAGGAGCCGAGAAAAGACTACAATGCAAAGAGCCAACCGAGTGAGTAGTAGTAATAAAATTGTCCTATATTCTTCGAGTGCTTCAATCTCATTATGAATTCAACTCATAGAACATACAGCATCAGTATATAGACTACAGTTCCAACACCATCACACCAACTGGAGCAATAAATAAGTAAGAAGCACTTCTGATCTATCTCCTTGCGGCGTGGCGCATATTTACCTGTTACATATCCAATACTGTTTTGGCGTTCAGGTTGGCCATAAAATCAACTGACTTTGATGTAAGTTGAGATATATATTTTGGAAAATATCGTCTATTTCCGATCCCTGTAGTCAGAAAGTGGGTATATACAATCTATATGAGCTTTTCAACTGAGAGGGCTTGAACGAGTGCAAATATCGAGGTCATGCATTTTAAAATAACCAAATCGAGTGCGGTCTTGGGGATACCTTTTGTTGTTTGTTACCAATTTCCGATTGATTGAAGGCGGGCGAGCAGTCTTGTAAACAACGTTGTTGCATTGTTTCTTGTGTGGCAAGATTTTTCTAAAGGACTGTGAAGTGAAGGATACATCTGGTTCCATAGTCAACATAAAATATTCAGGCAATTTTGTGAATGCAATGCGGTTCCACTTTGGTTTTAGATTTTATTTGCAGACGAAATTTATATTTTGCAGCAGCGTAGTGAAATATTTTCGTCAGGCAGACATTTATTTGCATATCCATTTGTGTAGTAAAGATTTTTCGGAAATCATTTCTTTAAATAAATTATACCCAAAAATCGTAAAATGTGCTTCTAACGACATTAATTAGATCCTTAATTACATTAATTTATCGTTTGGGTATCCTAGCCCTTCTTCTTTGTTAATAATGAGAGAGTAGAGCCACAGGCATTTTTGACGCGATTTACTTGACATTTTTGGTGCGTTTTTCAAGAATTTTTTTTGTAGAGTTGTGGGTTGTGTTTTGAGTCCTTTTTTTTTGTCATTTCTTTTCTCTAGAGACGAATGGTAGGAAGGTTATTAGTGGTACACTCTGCACATACCACATGCCCAATTAATGATCCAGAAGCAATTGTTGTAGCATGTAATTTTTGTTGAGACATGATCTGAACACTTTTACTTTCCATTTTAAAAATAATTTTCTTCACTTGAGATCATTGTGAAATTACCCCATACTTCATGGTTTTTAGTTTACAAGATTTATGGGCTCTTTTAGGTATATTTCTCTAATTTGCATAACTAATAAGAATTATGAGGAGTTTATCTATAAGCTTGGGTTGCATATTTAATAAACATAAAAGGGTTGCGAATGTCTTTCTTTTTCTTACATCGTTCGATGAAATTTCCAAGACATCCAACCCGAGGTAAAACCTACATAACATCAACGATTATGCCTGGTCGTTCATTGCTTCTTTCGAAAATGGTTATAGCTACAAACTACCATATACGGGCGGAGAAGGAAGGTAAACAGTTTAAAGTGTACCGAACCTAAACCGCAATGAATAAGGTATAAGAAGGGATTTGTTAGCTTGCGTGAATCTCTTATCTCGTTGTTGCCGTTGCTTTATAAACTATTCCAGACACTAATCCCGGTTAGGTTAATGTGTATTGTAAATGGAAAACCGTAAAATTGATAGGTACAGTAAAGAAAAGAAGATTAAGAGGTAAAAGGAGTTTAAGATGTTTGTGGTCGTTTTTTTTTATTTTTTTCTATAATATTTTGGGTCGATTTTATTTAAAGTTGATTGTGTTTTTACGATACAAGAATAGACCAGCGGTCAAGCAGACAAAAGGATTGTGACAGTTTGCCATACAATATTCACAACATAATTTTAACTGGTCCTTAGTAGAAGAAAATACAAGTAACCTACCTGTAGTACGATCATTTTGGGACTGTTGTATAAACACGCACCATTTCTTGGTACTCCCACTCAAGAGTACAAAAGTGTGGTGTTGACTTACACTAATTCTCATTATTGTATCAGGTAATTCGCATATAAATTAATGTATGTAAATATTTTCCGTTGATTGAGTCCGTTAATCCTCGGAAAATACCTACGCTGCGTAATTGTGTTCGCCCTTCTACTTCCAGGACGCTAACTTGTGCTTGGTGTATTGAAGCACTCTTGTCCGAGGAAAATGCGCTCACTCATCCTTGGCACGGATTACTCTACTCATGATGCTCTGGCAAAAGGCGCTCTTGCCCTTTGTGTGTAATTAAAATGTCAAAAACGGATACTCTTGCCCTGGTAGCAGTATAATTATGAATCACTTAAATCACTATTCCCAGTGTGCAAATGCTGTACGCTAAAGTTTGCCTTGTTATCCTTTCGACAAATACACACACATCGACTTAGTCATGCGAGAGGAAACGCTTACAACAAAAAAAAACCTTTTCTTTTTGTTTCCGTCTTTTTGGGCTCTCCTTTGTACTACATATTTCCGTTTCATATAGCTCAGCGGTTTTTCTCGAGTACTCGATGGAATGGCTGGGCCTCGGAGCAAATCTTGTATGAAAGCGAATTCTGACAATACTTTGGAGTGGGGCATAAATTCTGAAACTGTCGATCTAATCGCAGGGAATTAATGAAATCCTTTGGAGGAGAGAAAGCAAAAACTTTTCGTACCACAAAAAGTTATTTTTCCGTGAGAGGAAAGGGTGCGAGATGTGTAGGCGGACTACGATTCAGAATTTCTTGATACTCTTTCGCATGTCTTTCCATTTGGCATTGGGTATTAATTAAATTCAATTAACCCAAACTTAGGGTCATCCAAAGTTATTATTGGCCAAATGAAGGAAAGTGATTTTTCCTTAGCTGTCGTCGTTGGTCGAATTGGAAGCCAATTTTCCTTATTAAAAGATTTGTGGGTATTCGAGCGGAAAACATGATTGGCGTGTTATATTAAGAGGAGCCTACCGAGCATACGTATATGCGAGAAGGACATTGTAACTTGTTTTGCTTGTTTGGACACTTAACTTAGGGGAATAATTGGGTGAGATGACGTCTAATGCCTTCCAAATGGATTTGTTAGGAGTTAAGATGATGATGCCTGTCAGATTAGTTGCAGATTTAACTTTCAAGAAGATTTAGGATTAGAATAACTATAGTTACACCTATAGGTGTCGATATTTTCTTTTGGGCGATTCAGTTGATTGATCATGTGTTTAAGGATAGGGAATCGGCATGTTTGGAAACTGTCCATCCAATTTGACAATGTCACTTTTGGTTGACAACCTTAATCGAATTTTATCGAAGGTTTTTGTAAAAAAAAATCGCAATCTTCATAAAAAGAACCATTATATTTAAGTACCAAATCATTTTCATTTCTACACTGGTTATCGAAGTACTCATTTATATTCACATAAAGCCATAATAAATGTCAGTTTTATCATAATCTTCTCCTAGTCACATTCATTCAATTTATATTGAAGAACTTTCGCAAATTAAAATCATTTATTTCAGAGAGAAACTGCGAAAACTTTTTCAAACCAACCATCATCTCTAAAATATTACTATGACCATCGAAATGTGGGTAGCTAACTACTTGGATAAATAAATTTATCGTAAAACAAAACGGTTAACTTATATAAAAGGTTATCCAAGTCTGAATAGAGAAAACCATTAAAATTCATCACTACCGCCGAACTGAGTATGCTTAACCGAAATTACATACATTTTTCGGACTATGTAGATAAACTTTTTGTAGCTTCCTCTGCGAAATTTATTAAAACAGAAACAGAAACTGGAATAAATGGATTGCTGTTTTTTTTTTCTGATTTGGAAAAGGTTCCAGAAAACTCTCAGTCCCATTTAACATTCGTTCAAAGTCGTCATTTTTAAATAGAAGTTGAGGTCAATCTAGATATCAAGTAAAAGTTACTTAAGAGGAAGGTACTCCTCGGAATTAAGTATTTGAGAACTGCAATTAGATCATCAGACTGCTATTTTTTTATTTTTCCTACATAGAAAAATGGAAATGGGAAAGTTCCGCCATGCGGTTTTAACCGCATGCGATGGTTTTTATATAGCAGAATTATCATACAATGAAAATTAGTTGTAGGTTGTAACCTCGGATGCAACCTTTAATAGTACAACACAAAAAAACTGCGATGACATATTTCATACGCTAAAAGAAATATTCACCCGCTGCCACGTAATTTAATTCATAAGTAAGTAAAAATCCCATTGTAAAAAAAAAAACGAGTGTGCCACACGACTGAAGTAAAACTTCTTTAGCTCCATCTATATATACATGTTTAGTTTATACATTCTAATATAGCAATTTTCTTCCATAATTTACTGGCGATGAGAGGAAGAGAGCAAGCAAATGTGCGCGCGCACTGCTCTCTCTTGCTCCTACAGTATGATACAGACAATACGCCACGGTTGCTACTTACAGAAAAAACTCAAATTGTTTTATTTGATTTTGCACAAAATTACCAGCAGCTAGAAGACATGGGAGATCATCTACCTATTTTGTTATAACAAACCCTTAACAAATTAGAGTTTCATGTCTGTATATAAATAATATGATTAATTATTATTATTAAGCATCTGTCAAAAGAAGAAAATGAGTGCATTCTGTGATTTTTTGAACAGCGAGTAAAACAGTTTTATATAGATGGTGATGAAGCATATGCAAATAATGCAATGCGTTCACTCAGAAGCAGTAAGCATTTAAATGAGGTGATATCGAGTTCGCATTCATGGTACATCTGCTCAAAAATTTACCATAAACAGATAAAAATTACCAAAACTCAAAGAGCAAAGAAAATTACCAAATTTGGTAAAAATTTAACAAAGTGGCAACCTTGCAATAGGCGTGCACTATGTCTTAGATATATGAAACGTAACTGGCTATGAGAGAATGAAAAGAAACTGTGTGCTCGCACCTGTCTCTGTTGCTCCTACAGTGTGATACAGACTATAGGCGTGCACTGCAGTGATACCAGACTTTAGAGGCAGGTTATCCCTCGGCTATACTCAAAATATCCCTTTTATGTTTACAAAATAAATAAATTTATTATTTTAAAAAATAGTCGTGATTCATTCACAGACACATATATCATTTTATGAAACAGTTTAGGGAAATAAAAAAAAGAAAATGAAAGCATTTAGATATTTTGAATGACTTTTTCCTAAACATGAAAATATTTAATTTGATCGTTGAATATTTTTTTTATTCTTAATGAAATGAGCAATTAGGAACAAAATTTGACCAAAAAGTAAAATCCCTTTCTTTTTGTACTATGAGGTCTGAAAAATCCCTTTGTCCGTTTTGGCTTATTATCTGGTATCAGTGCCGCACTGTATGATCTGTCTTAGATAATGAAACGTAACTGGCTGAGAGAAAGAGCGAACGAAAATGTGTGCTCGCATCTATCTCTCTTGCTTCTACAGTAATATACGAAACGAAACGTAAATCTCTCTCTCTCTTTATCTCACTAACTAATATCTCCTCTCAACTTCCGCTCGCAATTTCCGTAACGCTTTCGTGACGCATTAACCAGCTTACCCCCCAAGTCAAGCGTGCCTAAAGAAGTATTACTTCAAAATATGATTTCAAACCAAGCGGTCAAATCCCACAATTGTTTATTAATTAGAAATTTGTTCACAGTAGGCACGTGCGTCGGTCGTCCGCAATAATAAATTACCAACCAGCAAGATTCAATCTAAATTCATAAATATGCGTCAACCGATCTATCAAATATGGCAGCAAAAATAAATAAATTATAAAACTACCTACGGTCGGAATTACCTACCGTCGGCGTGGGCATGGTAAATATATATTGCAACTATTGTCAGACACGGTTGTCGACACATAACACATTTCCGCCACAGACCGTCATTATCGAACCAATTTCGCTTCAAATCGTTATAACAACAAATAACAAAATATTTGTACACACACATTTGAGTGCAGCTTTACTCGTATGTGGGCACATTCGTATCCACGAAATATTTGTGGTAGAAAAACCGCAATATTCATGCAGAAAATTCAATTTCCCGTCGATTTTTTTCCGTCTGCTTATATAGTGGCGCCAGATGATGCCTAGCATTAGGTGGTAGGTAAACACCAAAATGTGATTGGTACGTTACTTCGAAAACCGAAATGTAAAGTAGCATTTGTTTTTGTTTTTGTTTTGAATAATTCAAATTCTGACAATCCAATAGTAGCACATTCAGTTGTGTTTTTCGTCAGCTCCTCATCCCTTTTGGAACACTGTTCTAAGATATTCTAATGTACCTACTGATGTTAACACTAATACCGTTTTTCCGGTATCGATCGTTTGAAAAATATGTGTGAAAATGTGTACCTATTTAAAAAATAAATTCTACAGCCCTTAAAGAAAGTTTACCAATTGACTTTGCGGCTGTGAACCCGTATCGCAAAGCAATTTCCAAGAAACACATCCAAAGTAATCAAGATGTCCCCAAAGTCATAAACTTTTACCGTAAACCAGACCAAACCTATTAACTTTGAATATCTCACTGCTACCGCCATAAGAGTGAATAATTAACTGCTTCCCCATATATAGTGAGTCAATGCACCATCCTTCTCATAACCACCTTCAATAACTGACCGCACCCGCATAAAGACCTCCTTTAGTGTCACTAATGACTAATGACGGCAATGGCTATGCGAGACCTTTGTCAGAACTCCTTCAATTAGATCCAGCTATGCTTGAAAAGTTTAGAAGAGTTTGCTCGTATGCGTTATTTGATCCCTTGTCCTAATTAATACGCTTGTTCGTTCATCTATCATCCTTCATTTCCACAAGAATTCATTCGTTTTGCTATAGACACAGTCATCCTTATCATCTTTAATGGTTATGGACCAGAGCCACCATCTCTTGACTGTCGTTACCATGTGGTGGATTACAGCATACCTGAGCATAGTGTCCCACGAGCTGGAGAGATAGTAATTAGGTACGTGCTCGAAAGCATTCACGACGCGCAAAAGTTAATGCTCGCTACCTAGCGAATGAAATTGAACGTGCGGGCTTAGTCGAATCTTCTGATTAAATCTAACCGACTGCCAGCTATGGCATGAAAATACGAATCACTACTTCTGCGGGCGGAGGAAGAATTATTACACTTCGGTTTTTTGTTAGCGAAAAGACTCCGATGGAGACGAAGCCGCATACCAAACCCAAATTTGTTGAGCAAATGTGAATTAATTGATGTTCTTCTGTGTGGATTCGAAATGTTAGCCATGTGATTTGTTCCTCGATGCTGTCCTCTTTTCCAGTCGATGGAGTTCCGTAAAATCGTGCTTGATAAGGCTTATGAGGAAGACGGGCAGATATATGGACTTGGAAGGTTTAGGCGTAATATGTAATCAGATTAATATTAATGTGTGGTGTAGAAGATATTGTTGCTACCACATAATATAATGAGGAGATGTGTTATATTACGAAGGGGTGGATTATTGCTTTACAGGCATTCCTTTGAGGAAAGGTTTTTTGAGTTTTATTCGTCAAACACAAATACGAACAAATTTAATGTAAAGTGAAATGAAAATAGACGACAAGAAGCGAAACAGGGATACTGCGTATAATATAGAGGTCATTAGGTAGTAATACAAGTCTTTGGATCGAACCCTTTACCTGTTTTCTTACCGTTAAGGATTTGTACTATTTTGGGGTCAAATTACCGCATCCGTGAGCGAGCAATACGTCACTGAATTTTGTGGATTTCACATGCAGAATAAAAACAAACTCAGTCACGTAGCACTCGAGGATGCGGTAATTCAACTCCTGATATAAGCCGTCACTACTCATCGCCAGAGATATGGATAATCCGTTTTCTTATACCAGTCCGCCTCTTGGTCGTGCAGTTTCAAAATAGCACGTCGCTTTTAACTAGGTCAGTATAAAATGTGAAATGTAAAGGCCACCGATCCACTTCTATCACGTTAACACATTCTCGTAGATATTCCCAACATACATCAATTAGACAACCTACTAGCTGAACAAATAACCTATTGGTATTGTAATTTGTTTCAAATTGTTGAAATGTTGACTGTCACCGCATACAGTGAATTAGTCACTACCGCACCGCTAATATGTTGATTGACGGTCAATACAAATGCACATGCACTTGAAACCGTTCTAGGCCCAAAAACAAAACCACTAAGGCACTCCAAATGGGTATTTATTCTCCGCTGATTTTAAGGTTACATCGGCATCACTGCCAACAAAATATGTGGAAGCAATTTGCGCGAACGTAAAGTGGGCGCCTATAACACGCGTTGCAATTCCCACACAATTCGTCCGTGTGTTGAAGGAATTTAATTGAAAATTGTTTACATAACTCTGCTGCTGCACACAGTGTTCTGCAGTGGGCGCCCTTGTGCCACTTCATTAAGTGCCTTTGCCCGCCTCTCGATGTGTTCTAATGAAAATATATGACACCGCACAAGCGCCAGTTCCTTTTACCAACTAGTAAAATGATTACAGTGGCTCTAAAACTTTTAAACAGTTATTGGGTTTTATTTGCGGTAAGAGCGGGTATTTGTGCACACCATGATTGTAATGAGGGTGCTTTGCGTTTTCGAGGATACCTATTTGTCGTCAAATTATAGAAGCGAAAACTAATAATGCTAACCGTTTTCCTGTGGTCATGTGGTATTTGATTTACAAGCCTGGATGGTCGCGTACACATCTCAACTGCACTTGATGTGTACTTTATGTAGTGCTTAGGCGGCTTAAATGGATGGGTGGCATTTTTGTACAATTAGCAAAGTGAGATAAGAGTTTTTAACGAATTATTGAGCGATTGCGATCGGTTAAATGACATTGACCATGAGTGGTCAAATTTCTTGCTGTTGCTTTGAATTACAAAGTCAATGCCTTTTAGTCTTTACAACTGCGCCTGAATTCGTCAACCAACGGTGCGAAAGCAAACATTGTTATCGAATACAAACTTGCATCTAAAAAATATATAAGCGTTGTTATTTAGCTTAGGATGCTGCTTTCAAAATAAAACATAAAAATGAGAATCAGGTGCTGCTTAAGTGCATATTCCCGATCCCTTGAATCAGTCAATTTGTCGGTGAGAGGAAGCACATTTATTATATACAGATTACATTTTACAAACTCAGACAGACATTTAACAAGTCATAGTATTTATTGTGACCTGCATCAAGGATAACAAAGTATTCGCAATGCCTAGGGTGCTCTAATCGTTTGCGAGTCGATTCTTTCATATAAGTCGACTTGCTTTGCATCATGGTTGCCGACACATGCCTCGAAACCAAAAGAACTCCACAAGACAATATGCTAAAGGCATTTACTAAATTTAGCCGTTTGTTTGTAAAACTTTTTGTATGTTCGTTCCATCAGCCATTGGAACCGAAAACTTTCCAGAGTCTACGACACAAAGTCATGCGCCTATCCCTTACTCTTCTTTACTCTAGTTTATACATATATGCTTTGAACACTAATAACATAAATCGTCTTAACGCCACCATCCGAGACGTAGCCTGAGACTTGAATGCAAGTTTCGCCCAACTTTATCAGATCCAATCGCACAGGTACTTCACCCGCCTAATAATACATTTAGTGCAGAAACTTTGATAACTTGTTTCGCCACAAAGGTAATTTGTCGAAAAGCAACTCCTTTCTGTTATTTTTCCCTTCCCCAATTTACAACCTAGAACATTGAACAAAGGGATCTGCAAATAGGATTACAGACCACATTGTGATGTTAAGAAGCAGTAATCTTGCAACTTCATATCGGCGTCTAAAGTTTCAGACTTTAATTTGAACAATAAATTCAATATTCTATAATGTGAATGAGAAAAGCGACGACGACTACACGTTCGAATGAATTGAATTATTCATTCATGGAAGCACTTGGTTAAGTCATCTTAACAGACAATGAAACGAAAATGAAGCATCATCATCTCGAAAAAGAAAAGCGAACTTGTTCTTGTAATTGTAAGTGCAACAAGCTGATGATGGAGAAGGGGATAGCACAAGTTAATTTCTTCCTTTGCTCAGTGTTTAGTTTCGATTGAGTTCGGCAAGGTGACTGCCAGTGGCGAAAATGTGGATGGTATTGCAATCAGTGGGGATGTCTTTGATGATGGGAAGGATTAAAAGCAATCATTCAGATTCATCAGCTTTCAAGAAGTAATTTTCTGGTGAATGGAAACAATGCAATTTTCATTTTCGTTAAACGAATAGATGTTGATGTCCTTTTCGAGTAGCACATGATTTGATGGATTGTTCAGAGAAATACAATTAGGATGGTATTGAGCGCCGAGTAATATTTTATTAATAGTGCAACGATTTATTTTTTTAATCATATATGAGAGTTAGATGTGTTTCTTCAAAGGATCAGATCGCTCCACGTCCTGAAGATCTGTTCAGGGCTCTATTCGAAACAAAAAACGAATAGCCTAAAAGAAACATCATCAATGAGTCCGATTATTTACATGCCGACTGTACCACGGTCGTAAATATGTGCTTGTGTTTAATAAGCTTCTCTTATTACTATAAATCATGTCCTGAAACTACGGCTTCTAATTCTATCCCGCACATAAAGCGCTCTTCATTCTATGGCGGAGTTAATCGCTCACTAGTTTAATTAAATTTCAATTCAGCGCGCAACACACAAACAAACACGTTCACTATTCACCAGAAAGCAATTGTATTAGCTTCAACCCAACGCAGGCTTTCACTTTAATCAAACTTGTGTGATATTAATCACATAATCGCGTTATCTTAAGACATTGCCTCAACCAACAAAACCCCAATCAAACAATGTAATGCATTTAGTTCCGGTGACATTGTCCCTCTTTAACAAGGACGCACCTAGCATTTAATCATTTACCGCATAGATAAGTGTAACAAATGTCTTGTCCCGGTGGCATCTTGTTCGTCAATGATTTAATTGGAATTTATCTGGATTCACGTTTTAAGTGTTTGAAAGAAACGGAATTCTCCTTATAAAGCTGAAAGGAGCCTCCTCTCCATTGTTTCAATACACCTGCCAATGTACTAGCAAAACATACCAAAGCTTTTAATCAACAAGTTAATATTAGTCCGTATTGCTGTTCTTATATTTTAACGCCTGGGGACACACAGTGTTTAGAGGATGCAAATGAGTGTCCGATAGAAATAACTTTAAGGTTCTAAATCACCTCCCAAAGACATCAGTCGTAAGGAATTTAATTCACTTTAAGGTTGCAAACTTTCACTAAGAGCCAAGGGGGCATCAAATAAAAAAAAAACAACAGTCAACAAGGAAACATAAAACAGACATCCATCCATCCGCTTTTAGTCGCAACGAGAACTTATCCCTGTCCTGCAGCAACCTCATCCTTTGAGATGGTAATTGGTCTAAGAAATGCCCATCCGTCTACTGCCAGATTTATATACAATAAAGAAACGCAATAAAAAATTGTTAAATTCGCAAATAAAATGAAAAGAAAAAGACGAAGTGGAACGAGCGCTAGGTATCTGTTAACACCAACGAGTGTTGGAACCGGCTGCGACACCGTCCTGTCCATGTTCAACATGGTGAACTTTAATAGCTCCCCCGAGAGAAAGGGACCAGGGTACTTCTCTTTAATTTTTCTGTATGGCCAACTGCTTTGGGTACATGTACGATGTGCCGTGCCGGTCCAAGCGAGGATAAAAATCATACTTACTTGGATTTATGAGATTTTAGTTATAAATAGTGTATCTAGCACAAGGCGGTAGGGAGTTGGGACTCACAAGGAAATTTTAAAAATGAAAATCTAGAATTTTGGATTCGCCGGAGGCTGGTTGTTAAGTTTTGTCAAAATGGGTCCAATATCTACGTATTTGGGGGTGATGGATAAAAAAAATAAAACAATTATATTAAAAGCATTCGTTCGCTACGGATTTCTCCCGATTGATAATGGGAACCTGACAATGGGCGAGTTTTTGAATAATAACTGTGGCTGTAGGAGGGTTTTATTGCAGCGTGCGTGATAGCGTCTATGGATGAAATGGTGTCATTTATGAGGAGTTGATATTCGTCAGGAGCAATAAAAACGTTTGCGGCTATGTTGAAACGAATATTTTTATGAAGGGCTATCTATTTCAGTTATACTACTATTGTTTAACCCAGAACTTGGCTTTGTATTTATATTTATTTATTCGGTCGGAATGCAGCACATAGCCTTGCACTTACCAAGCAATTACGCTAACGCTTTACTAAGTCCATCCAGTTTCAAGTGTCAAGTTTAGATGCGGCCACTTTTACTATATGAAAAGTTGTGCGTGTATATACGAGTATGTTTTTGATATCGCTATACCAACAAATGGTTCAACCGATTGGTTTGAAACTTGGAAAAATTTCGGGAAAGGTCTTATATGTATCTTCCAATAATGTACAATAGCAGGTTCGCATATAATAAAAATCGCATTTCCGAAAGCGACTGGTTTTAAATGTATAGTCGAACTTTCTACTCAATAACGAATGGTTTCTTTGTATGTAATAATTATATTGCAATCACTTTACTTTACCCCAGCTGTATCCTTTCTCATAAGCACATTTCGAAAGGAATTTCTTATGCTACTGTTAAATCTATTTCTCTCCTACCTATATACATGTAGTTTCACGTTTTATAAGGCATTAACCAGATTATAATCCATAAACCAGTATAACAGATGAGGTGTTGCACTGTTGTTTGTTTGGTCGACTATGGATTTTAGGATACGTTTTACTTTGTTGCTCTGGGGAAGCTGCGCCACACCAATGATGCTGCAGGTGTTTCTTATGAAGAATATATGTGCAGCTTTTATGCACCTATGAGTTTATTTTATCTAAATGGGATATTTTGTGGAGTGGATTATTATTGGCTTCATGTGCTTACAAAACGGAGGTTTTTGTCGAACATTTATAATACATGTGTGTTGATTGTGCTTGCAGGTGTTATGTGCAGGTATTATCAGGCTTTTCAGAAACATATATATTATGCGGCTATCATTATCATGGAACGGTGCTTGCGATTTTAGGTATCAAGACGACTGTTATGGGTCCATAAAGATTGCTGCACATGAATGTAGAAGTACACAAAAGTGGCAACAATGGCTAGGTGAGATGATCCCATATGGTGCCGAGGGCTTCGTAACTGCGTTATGGAGATGGCCAGATGGATTTGTGTAGTACCGATAAGACACTTATATATATTTAGTTCATCTTCCACAAAAAATCTTCTAAAATAGATTTTATATAAATACATATTTTTGAAATTGATTTATTGGTATAAATAAATCTCACTCGGTGTTGGAGTTTAACTTAAAACAAATTTCATAAATAATCATTTGAATCATGGGTAGCAAATATGAACTGCATCGCAAAACTTAATTCTCAATTTTATGTCCAAATACTCTTGGATTGGAGAGTACATTTTTATGTACGGTTTGTGGTGGCCTTTAGCTTTGGACTTTGGCTAATGGCTTGGATACTCCTCATTCATTCCGCTGGATGCTCAACTATGCGTACACTATATATAGTGTTTATCTGGTAAAGGATTCAAAATTAAGTTTAATGGTTTATGGTTGGGCTATTATTGAAGTATGTGCTGTTCTTCTGTACTGTTGGGATAAAATCAGGAATGTTATTAAAACGGATTTCATAATGTACAAAGTTAATTTAGTTTCATTTATATAAATACATGAGAGAGAGAAACATAAACCTCATCTGGACAACGGAAAATCAGAATGCGTGTACATGCTGTTGCTGTGTCAAATACGAATTGAGAGGACACTTAAATAATACTCACAATATAAATAGTGTAAAAATAACATAATATTTATAGTTGACAATCAGTGGGTCTGACAGGGCATTCATGGGATATTTAATTAAACGGAAGATGTAACACAATGCCAGTAGAATTTCGTAAACAGAATTTTATATTGAAACTGAATATCTTTAGTAGATTGTGCTGATGTGCATGTACATCGTTCATCCAGACATCTTGAAAGATATTAAAAGTTCCCAGTTTGCAGTGCGATCTTCAAGTTCAATTCAATCTTGTTTAATGGTTATGGTTACTCTGGGTAGTCATTCCAATAACAAGTACGACAGTCAAAACATGCCACAGTAGTCGCTTTCACACTAAGTGGACATGACAAACAAATTAGTTGAAACACGCACAAAGATCAGACTATCAACTAGCCAAGAGTTCTACCATTCGATAGGGGCGTCCGGTGTGGACCTTCAAAAATGTATGTTACTGTCGTTAGCCAAAAAATTAAAATAACAAGCAAACTCCTGATTGTGTTAGGTTTTGGTTTGCACCCTTTATTTATCTTTGAAAGGCCGCACTTAGCCACTACAAATAACATAACTTATTCGGATTCCAATTCCCATTCCTATTGCCAGTATTTGGGTTAACACCTTCGGGAACACTGTTTTTACCTATTCCGCAGAATGATGGTTGATTTCGCGTTCAATCGAATGCTGTCAGATGATGTAAGTTAGAACATTTTTCATATTCATTACATTTAAAGTATTGCACGATATTACGGTACTATAAAATTCATTGGATGAGTTGTAGTCTCCCAAACAGATGGATCCAATGGTGATTCAATTTGAGATTCCTCCTCCTCATTCGCGGCTCTAAAATCATCAATAACAACTGTCTTGACTTCGCTCAAATCAGATGAAATGCAGGGGCAAGTCATAACAATATCATCGCGGAGCACTGAAACACATCTTTTACCAACTATACCCACTGACAGGGTGGACTCTAGAAGCAAGATTGTTATACCAAACTTTATGAACATGATTCGACTATGAAATACGTACACCTTAAGCTTTCTGATGTCTGATCACATCCGTGAAACTTTATAACCAGAAATGGAAACGGGGTCATGCTCACACTACAAACAACCTCTCACCACCTGGGTAAACACAATGTGTGTAGTTATTGTTCCAAAATGTTCAGCAAGACATTTTTTGTTTTTTTTTTTAGGCAATTAGCGTTTGATGTGCAGATGCAAAATACATTTTGAATACAATTAAAATATTACGACAAAGTATTGGTACCCGTCATGAGTCTGTGTCCATGGCTTTAATTTTCCGAGGAAGAAATCTAACAAGTCCAACATCGAAATACAAATCATAATGCAATCTTGCTTGAAGCGAGCGTTTTACTCCATTTTAATCGATTCCTGTAGAAATGAAATTACACTCTGAGATCTGAGTGAGTAAGCCAACCAAGAAATTTGAATTTTTTCTATACTCTTGAAGCAGTGGATTAATGCTTAAGCAAGCTGAACTGCAACAAAGGCAAAGGACCGCGACACAGCAAGGATGTGGCGCAGTACGGTTAAAAAGTTTTCTTTTGGTAAGGGTATAGGTCTCGTGGGTTTATGCGCGCGTATGAAGAGAACGAGGTAGATTTAATTTGCAACATTGTTGTTCTGCTTGTTTGGTAATTGGAAGACGGAAAGGAAGGATATTACGAATGCAATTAACTTTATTGAGCACGGGGATTTAAGCTCAGTCACTATACGAGTATCAAATCTATATAGATGAGCAATACAGCGCGAGCAACACAGGCGTTGCTCACTGTTAGTTTGTATGATAACTTAATTAAGAGTTTGGTACCCATTGCAATTGGAATAGATGCTGGATACAGGATACTAGAAACTGATTTACAATGAAGGTTTATAGGTAAAGAGAGACGGGGAAAGGAAAAAAATGCCTCGATGGTGCTAAATTTAAACAGTAGGAATATTTGGAATGGTATAGAATGCTGATTATATTTTCAGTTATCACAATCCACGTGGTAAGTTATTTATCACATCCCAAAAAGTATATCTGGAGTTGGTTGGTCTCGTCCCAGATCTGTTACCAGTCAGTTGTGACAAACTTTATTACAGTTCACTACATGGCATACAGTACATTATGGCAATTAAGTCAAATAATTCAGGAACTAATCTGCACTCGCCTTCATTTTTACTATCGATGAAACCATTGCCTATATAAAAGCAAACCAATAAATCTCGTAGAGTGAATTTCATCAACAGCGCATGGTCTTTAATTAGCACACAAACAAATGAGTCTCGTATATTGCAATAAGTAAAGAGTGATTTAACCTTTGAAGCAGGCTGTCCAAAGCTCATGGAACAATATGTAGAAATTACAAGCCCGGGTTATACACTTGCACTCACACGGTTGTTGATTTTAAATTTCCATATTAAAACAATGAAATCAAATGGATACTTTTCCTGGAGGAATTTTATTGATGTACGCTACCACAATGGAAGCATTCTTTATTACCACCACTATGCAATACTCTTGTGTACTCGACAAGCTGGCTGTTCATTATATGATGTTGTTATGCAATTTTAATTAAGTTTTTATATTAACTGTAAATATTTCTACAGGCTAAAGATTAAGTGGACCGAACCAGTTAATTGAAAAGAAAGAGTGAAACTGAAAATGACAATTCTCTTGGCTGGTGGTGGAATGGTGGCACGCTGATGAATTATTCAACAGCCTAGTATAATGGAGGCTTTTAAAATTCATCAATCTCCAGAGAAGCTAAAACTGTCAAGTGCTCTGTTTAAGATGTGCATACAATTTTTTTTTAAATCAGCGAACAGAGTGTACGCCACCGCATGTGCACCTTACAAGTCTATGTGGACTATTGGGCACTGTATAAATTAGCAGTTTTATTAATTATATGGTATAGGTAGAAAGCTAACTCAACTCTGATCCTATCTACCTCGTTAGCTGCAGAATTCTGTAGTACATGTACGATTCCTGCATGCTCTGGCATCGATACATGCTTGTATAGGATCACTCAACATCGACGTGTTGGTATAAGAACGTCACAACAGAGTGCTACGTGCGCATTGGCTCTGTCATCACATTACCACATTTGAAAATATGGCAAACGGAGAATATTATTTATACTATACATCTGTATATACATATACATATACAAACGCATATTGAAAAATAACTTTACAATGTTGACAGAACACTATGTCAACAGTACTTTCACTCAGATCTAATGGAACAAGCTTTGTCATATTTCTCAGTTTATTTGGCATGAAACCCAAGCAGAACCAGCCGTATTTTATTCATATTAGAGTTGCTGTGATTAATAGTCCTATAATTTTGTTATTATTTTTCCACATTTAAGTTTTAATCTCTCAGATAATAATGCAATATTATCAGCGTACGCTGAGGCAGGTATCTATATATATTTCTAATTGATCTCGCTTGCATCTCTACTATTCATTTCTCACATTTATTTTTCCCATATCATCGCGTAGTCACCTTGTGCATTGCGGATTTGATTTCTCAGGGTTATCTCCACAAAAACACAAAACTCATCTTTTCTTTCCTCTTCCTTACCGCTGTCGTGCAAACATGCTACCCGGTATGGTATATTCAATTAAATACAAAAATATTTACCCAAATGAGCCGGGAGCTACTATATCAATTGCTGGGTATACCGAATCCCAATTTCAGAACTTGCACAATATTATTTCATCATACGTTAGGTACATTACATTATACATCTGTTTAAACATCCCCAGTCGCGTGCACAAAAAATTATATCATAATTTCACAATGTTGATACAGTGGTTTTACATTTTACAAGCATTGACAAAATGTTCAAGTTCATACGCCATGAACCTCTAGAAAAACGAAAAATACTGTCCAGTATGTTTGGGTATAAATAGGTTAAACACTTCGTAAACTAATTCAAAACTAATTTGGGCTTTACAATGGCATCAAAGTTTACTCTCTTAATCTTTGTCGTAGCTATATTTTCGGTTTTACACCGACAAGCTATAGCGGCTTCTATATCGCTGTTAGGAAACGCTGCGGAAATTGATCTAGCCGATAGGCCGTGGGTATCACTCAAGATTTGCCTAAAAGGATCAGACAGTTGTCAGAATGTAATCGCAATTACCGCTAACGATTTGGACATTTCCTTACTTAACAACGGAGCAGAACCAATTACCTTGAATGTTGAGGATTGGGAAAATGAAAGTGGAAATCTTACAGATGGTGGACCTCTTTCCGAGATCGATTTAGCACTACTTTCTCCAGAAGAATTGACGAATTTGACGGGAATTGATCTAGCCGACAGGCCGTGGGTACCACTCAAGATTTGCCTAAAAGGATTAGACAGTTGTCGGAATTTAATCGCAATTACCGCTAACGATTTGGACATCTCCTTACTTAACAACGGATCAGAACCAATTACCTTGAATGTTGAGGATTTTGAAAATGAAAGTGGAAATCTTACAGATGGTGGACCTCTTTCCGAGATCGATTTAGCACTACTTTCTCCAGAAGAATTGACGGACTTGCTGGAACTTCCGCTAAATGATATTAATGACATATTGGGTGCAAATATTGGCTAAGTCTATACACATAGAACGTGTCATCTATTTTAGAACCTCATAATGCAAAGCTGGCAGATTTTTCTCTTTTGAATTCAATAAATTGAAAACATTCACGAAAGCTTGCAATTTTTGTGTATTTATTATCGCATTTTTGTCAAAAACAATGCATGATGCGAGTCATGTTCATCTAAAACATATATCTTAGGCCCAGCATAGATGAGGGTTGAAACTCTAACTGTTTAATATTTAGACTCTAAGTTGTACCTCCATCCACACGAAAGTGCACCGAAAAATGTTAACTCAAATTCGGAGCCACACAAAAAATTAATAAAACTGCACTTAATTTCACTTAACCGCAGAAAAGTGAAGCTCTAAAACGACCATTACATGAATTCAGTAATGCGCATCACTTTAACTTTATGTATCATCTAAATTAGTAGTTAAACATTCCACAGCCATAAGCTTCTGCCCAAGTTGCGCTCCATAGGGGAAAACTCTAACTTCATATTTAATTAAATTCTCAACAACGCGACACTCCGGATTGCATGAATACTTCTGTGATTCTTGGAGTGAAGAACTATACATATTAGCACCTCCCAACGCATACCTAACAAAATGCAACCAAAAACAAATGTAATAAGTCCTTGCAGCATTTTATGCTTCAAAACCAGAAAATTTCTCTTTCGAAAATTGCAAACGGCAGTGCTACCATTTTATATCCGCGTAAATGTAAAACGACGATAGAATAACAGTGAAATGTTGGTGCCACAGCAGGATGCCCTTTCTGCCTAGAAGTGAGAAATTCGCAAGGATGAATGCTACAAGATCATCTGCACTGGCCACTGAAGAAACTCATTCAGTATTCCTTGCATAAGGAATGAATGGTTTTATATTTGCGGATGTATCCTTATTTTACTATCCAACCCCCGTCGGTCGTTCTCTGATTTTTATTTCTGAATTTTACACATGCACGGATAGTTCCGCAACAAGTTCTGGGATGGGTACCTACGGTTGAGGTTATTTGCTTATAGCAAGCAATAGTGACTTGTTTGCATTCCTTCTGCAAATAGCGTTTGCTGGGTATTGGAACGAGCTGTAAAGTTGAATAAAAATAAGCTTTCGGAAAAATTGCCAAAAGCAACACTTTCAAAGTGTATCAATGAAATTGCTCAATAAAGTCGCTCGCGTAGCAGTAAGCCGCCAAGAGAGTACATTTAGCGCTACACATGTAGAGTGTGCAGAAGAGGGGCTACGGAGTGGAATGCACAACGACTGAGAGAGACATTTTAAAATATTTGCACTTCTGTGTTAGTTTATTTTTGGAAATTTTAAAATTACATGAACCTTCGGTAAGCCGATTTGGGATGAGGTTGTTTAACTAAGTGTTTGCAGAGATAATTTTATAGCAAACAATAGTGTAGCTGCACTAGATTAAGGACGACGTGAATAACTTGGCCAACTTTAGGAGAGAGGGAAGTTTACGGGGACTAGAAACTGTTCTCTTGATTGTTGCATATAAACTTGAAAATCATTACAAACTAGGATGCTTGTAAAATTATTTTTTTTTTGTTTTTTTTTTCAATTGTAAATATATTGTATATTGACATTCATTTAGGTACTGATGACGAATAAAACCATTATTAGTTGCTTCATATTTTATTTATTTATTTTGTTTCAATGATTGACAGGTCGAACTACCCTGTTCTGTTACACAAAGGTGAGTTGAGAAGGCAAAGTTTAAATTGCACGAGTGGTCTGTTAATAAATTGTGTGGCAGTTAAATTTCCATTCCTCAGTAGAAAGAAAGTGCCGCTAGTTTGCTGAAATACAACCAACATAGCAATGAAGAGAGTGAAGAAAATCTTTCTTGGTGACATTTTAGATTTGTAATTTAGTTGAAGATATCTACAAGTCGTTGAAGGCACTGAAGGTGCTGTGCCAAAATTTGTCATTTATAGGAAAACTTTTCGAGATAAATGGCAATCTGTTCAAATAAAAAATTGCTACCGAACTGTGTGATGGCTTGCAAATATTTTTCATGAATTTGTTTGCTTCTTTTTTTTATTACAACCAAATGGCTCGCACGTGGAGCCTAGTATTTACGCAATTGATGTTTATGTAATTCGCTTGCAGAGGTAGTAAGACTTAATACAAACGGTGACAACAGATACATACAATTCGTTTTAAAGCCACATAGACAAGTTATTTTTCATTAATTTGAACACTTGTTGAAAGTATATTGCTTGTTGAAAGTATATTGCTTTTAAAAAATGCAAAATTTTATGTTTTTGTTCTTTAAGGAAGAATAAAGTTAAGAAATTTGAGTTTTCTTAGGATTTAACGGAATTGATTTATTACTGAGATCATCTACGGCATATGTCGTTCACTACTGCCTGATATCATATTCTAAGCGACCATTTTTCTTTCCACGTAGGTTACCGCTTTTTAGAAAACATTTCAAACATTTCAAACATGTCAAGCATGTCCACTTAAAGTTGATAACAAATGATGTACCGAATATTGTCAACACGTCTTATAAAAAAAGCTACACCAAAACTACAAATTCCCTCTTATTGACAAACACTGACAGCGTGTGTTAATACAAAGTACTCTTCACAAATCTTCAAAGTTTTATTGGTATACCTTCAGGTCTTTATCCGCCATCCACTCTTGCCACAGTAGTAGTGGTTCCTTTCGTCTATGTGTGTCGCCACTCATTGCGTCATTCAAATGAACTTCAATTCAAATATTCCCAACAGTCCTCCGTAGTCCTTCTCCATATCTGCCTTACTCCCGGTGAATAGGAACTTCAAACTCCATTATTACTCTTGGCAAACAACACGAACAAGCAATCGAGAAAAAAAACACACCAACGAAGAAATGGAAAAGTGAATTGAACAAAAAAAAAATGTATATATACCCAAGTGCATTGCGAGCTCTGCCGCGACCCCCCTTCGAAAATCCTATTCCAGCCGCCCGCCTTGGAGTGGATCTTCTGGGATCTTATAGCAGGAAGCAGGAACTGGGGTATGAGCATTCATACATAAATCACTGCCAAATGAATAATGAAGCGTTGAGTGAGTGCGAACAGTTCCATCTCCTCAGAAGTGGGAAATGTAATGGAATTGTGAGAATAAAAACTCATCCCACTGCAGCTCATAATGATATGTTGAAAAGTTTTTCTTCTCTCCCACTGTGTTGGTTGTTGAGAATATTTTTTGGATCTTATTTTCCATAATTGATTGACAATCAGATGAGATGTCATTATTATAAAAAGACATGCGTGTCTGGTGACACTTTTACCCCTGGCTTGTTTTGTCGGAGAGTCAGCTGTAATTTTTTGACAGCAAGGAATCAAGCTAAATGGGTGCATATTTGCAAAATTTACTGATTTTCCTTCAAATTCTTACACAGCTATTCGGGCGCCTTAACTTAACTATACTTACAAGTTACAAATATCAAAAAACTTCTGCCTTTGACTGTTTTTCTCTTGGGTAAAACAAAGTTTTTCTCACTACAACACTTCAATTTCACTCTCAGTCTCAGGTCTCCGCACCACAGAACAAAATTTAATAAAAAAAAATCGTTCTAGCAAAACAAAAACTCTTTCCCGCTCCGTACACACATATTTGTTTTCAAGCACCGCACGACGAAACTTATCCTGGTATTATATCCGTGCAAGGGCTTCGGTTGCTAACCAGCAAGGAAGTGATTACACACACTCTGTAATCTATTGGCAAGTTGTCACCTCGCTTTCTGTTGACTTCTTTTGTTTTTTTGTTAAAAGTCAGCGCAAGATCTCTACCAAAAGGCGCGTATCGCATTGCTTGCAGCTTAAGGAAACGACACGTTGTCGTCGGTTCAGTAGCGGTCCCGCAGGGCAATGAGAAAGTTTAGCACTTTATTTTGGCGTCGTACTACTTTCTTAACTTTTCATTGTTTTCACTTGAAAATTTATTTTTGTTGTTTCGCTGTTGATTCTTTCGGCAAATACAATTACCCAAGTAATTGTCGCACATAAATTTCATCGATTGTTTCGGGTGAATAACAACAACCAGAAAAGTAACCAAGCAAAACAACACCGGCGCGGCGCGCGGTTCGGAGGCTGCCGAATAGAAGTAAAATTGTCTTGTTTTTTCTTTTGTTTTGTTTCCTTCAAATGAATTTTCGTTCGGAAGTCTTAAGTGCTTACGTGGCGCCATGAGGTACTTTTATCATCAATGAGTTTGGCATGGGATCAGACTTGTGCCTAATATCGTAAATCTAAACGCAAAATGATAAAAATTAGGGTCAACAAAAAATCTGCGTGTTTGTCGGCGGACAATTTTATCGAAATGTTTTCTTTTGCGATGACAAATACAGAAATTTATTGTAATACATCATTAAGAAGAAAAAAAATTGGAGTCTCTTAATAACAGGTTTAATTTCAAAACGTATGTTAATTGCATGAAATCGAAAGAGTTTTGTACTGTCCAATCCATCCAGTTACCAGACGGAATATTATACTGGTCAGCCTGTGTGTATCGTAGATCAGGAAAATTAAAGACCAAAAAAATGCAAACCATCACACGCTGATTTAGAAATATAAACCGCCAGAACAGATAATGAAACAACGCAATTATAGTGGAAAAATGTTATTAAAAAATCACTTTTATTTATAGACCTACTCCTGCTCACACAACCTGCTTAGTTGGTTCCTGCTGAAAGACTGACTTTCGTCATACAATTCTAAGAACCTTCTTGGTTTTTCGATAAGCTTATATAATCGCTCAACATATCGACAGCAGAGTTGCAATACTCATGCAGTTCGATACACTGTGAGCTTATTTTGGTTGTTGAAAGTTGATTGAGAGAAAGAGTTTTTTTTTTATTATCGCCTTTTATCTCTCACTTGAAAAAATAACTTTGAAACGTCTCGACACGAATTGTTATTATAAAGGGTCCGCCAAATAACTTTTTTTTTTTTGAAAATGCTATAAAAAAAAACTACTGAATATTTTCTCAAATTTCTTTTTTATTTGAAAGTACAATTCTTCCGGTTAATAATGGAAAATAATTTCATTCAAATGGCTGCCTCGGCTGGCCATGCAGTAGCCTATACGATCGGTCCAATTTTTAAGCACATTATCGATTGTGTGCAGCTGTATTTCACCAATGGCTTCACGAATATTGTTCTTTAAAGCGTCAATTGTTTTTGGCATCTCGGCGTAACACTTATCTTTTACGGCACCCCACAAATAATAGTCCAACGGTGTCATATCGCAGCTCTGCGGTGGCCAAACGACATCAGCTCTGCGGCTGATAATGCGATCTTCAAAAACAGGGCGCAAAACATCGAGTGTAGCTTCGGCTGTGTGGCACGTAGCGCCGTCCTGTTGAAACCAAATGTTTCCAATATCCTCCTCTTCAATTTTTGTGAACAAAAATTCGTTCAACATGGCCCGATAACGATCGCCATTGACTGTAACGGCCCCTCCTTGCTCATTTTCGAAGAAAAATGGCCCAATTATGCCTCTGGACCAAAATTTCAATTTTCTTGGGTGTACGCACTGTTTTGGCTTTTCACGCTTTGGTTTATCGATGAGGATGCCAGTTTCTTTCACTTTTTTCACAAGATAACGAACATACGGAGCTGACGGTGCTTCTCTTCTCCCAAAATCCGTACGCAATTTTCGCACACATTCTGCAACATTACCATGATTTTCAAAGTAATGTCGCAATATTTCCCAGCGTTGTTCAAGCGTATACACAACCATATTCGTTTAGCGGAAGGATAAAACTAATTATCTGTCAAATCAGACATGAGCTAAGTGTTACCATTCGCGAAATAAGCACTAGTTGAAAAAAAAAGTTAGATGGCGCACCCTTTATATGTGTATATATAGCAAATTGCAAATATAATTCCATTTTTCAGATGATAGTGAATATATTTCTCAGGTTGCAAGCATATTGCATATGCCACTTAAGAAAAGTGACCAAATGCCAATGTCTAATATGGGACGAAATAAAAAAATGCAGGCGAAAATAACACCCTTCAATTGTGTTTTGATACAACATACTTTTTTATTAAAAATGTGCAGTTATGAAATTAGTTTTAGAACTGCATAATATATGTTATGTAGGTTTAATTTCAATACTCATAAACAGGTAACGGATTTTGTTGACCTTCCCGTTTTTTGCCTTTTTATACCAATATTGTTTTTTTTCTGCCTTTTTTGGCCATATTTATTAAGTTTATGTGCACTTTCTTCTTAACTATAAAATTTTAAAATTAAAATCGCCGAAACACCACCGAAGTTTGCACCAATTACTAATCTCGCCAATAGAGCGCCATGGAAACGAACCGACAAAATGCCTGTATTTTGTTGGACTTTCGTGCCAAAGCGAATATATTTTTGCACAAATGCGCACTGCGCTGTAAAAAAATATCTATACCTACATTCTACTAGTGTTTTGTGTCGTGTGTGCGTTTCTCCGGTATTTGTCCCAGCTGTGTATACGTCTGACAAAACCGTTAGACATCTGTGAGGTATTTTCTCGTAAGTACGAACGCTGTCATTTAGGTTCATACATATTTCGTCGCAGACTGGTCAGAACAAGAGCTTTCTCAGTGATTTCCCGATTTAAAAAAAAATTGAATATGTGTAATTGTATACGGCTGTACATAGCTCTGTAATGATTAAACAAGGCCTCTTTCACAGCTTATTTTTTTCTTTTTTTTTAAATTTTTAAGTCAACAAAATCCGTTCCCTGCTTATAAAATTGCTTCCAGATATTTTTTCTTTTGGAACAAAAAAGTGTTGGTGGATTCCAGAATTCTGTTAGCAACTTTGACCCATTGTTCAATATACCAATACCTACAACCGCTACAACCACAGTCTTAATTCGATTTTCAGAATACAGAATCCAATGCAACAGGTGGTATAGCCTCTAATTAAAATTTTCAGATATCTTCAAATATATTCGCGTTTATCGTTCCTAAAGAATAAAGCACAATACCACATGCAATGTAGCCACAGCCACATGCATTTCACAGAATGTTCTCTGCTGCAGGTATTTAGCTGACGTGCTTGACTTGTATAGAACGTGCGCAGGTATAGGAGCATGTGATCGCATTTATGATGAAATTTCACATTATAATAGTTTGAATAATCGTTAGTGCGGATGAAACAGATGAAACCAACCGTAACTTGGGAATATTTCCACTTACTTCAAAAATAATTGCATTCATTCGATATTCGAGCAACCGCCCTTAAAGTTTCGCTCCAACTGTAGGATGCCAGAACACATCTTACGTGTTCATGAAATGAAAGTAAAATGCAAATAATGCAACATTCACAGTTTTGCAGCCAATTCGACCATTTATCTATGGCTTTGGCCTGGCTACTTCTATGCTCGCTGGATGCAATCAAAATTCGCGGAAGCTTTATACATGGGAATTTGGCCGTTGTGGCTTTCGCCATCTGAACGTATTCGATGAACAATATATTATTTCGTTCCTTTCGTGTCCCGAGAAAGAGGAAATTGGAGCATAAATATGAACGAATTTCGCTTTCGATGGTACATTCAACAAGGCACTAAAGGGAAGAGGAATCCCCAGAAAAATATAGATCTCGGGACATTATGAATTTCATCCTTGCCAACATTTACAGTCGAAATAACGATGCACGAATTTCCTTTTCCGTTTTGGTTTTGTCTGCACAGATAAACTTGCAGAAACAACAATACCACTGCGACAAGGACTGTTATACCACACCACTCTTTGTTAAGCTAAAAAACGGAGATATTCAATTTAATTTTGTTCTTTTATTTTATTCCAAAAATTGAACAGCGACGTAGTAGACAATTGACGAGAAGGACAAGAAAGACGACAACCATTTGGAATATATTTTTGTGTGCATCGTAGTGTCTGTGTGTGGGTGGATTAAGGCAAATTAGTTTGCCTAATGGTCCCCAGTGTTCTATCTGTGCTAAATCTGGAGTAAAGAAAACTACCACTGTCTGTGGGATGCTATTGCATTCTTCAAATATGCAGTTGGATTTTTCTTCTTGCTATTTCAAAGACTGAAGTAACAGTAACTGGATTACATAGTACTCATATCTACGGTTATGAACAGTAGTGCCCTCGTTTCTGTGGCTTTTGTGTTGCAAATTGGATTTTGAATACACAATTTATCTGGTGAAGATATTGCATTTCCTTTCTGTTTTGTGGAAACGATGTGCACCGCACATGCACTAGAATGTGCCATTACTTACTTAAGAATACGTTAAACTTATTGTGTCGAAGGATGGTTGGTATTACAGTCATGTTAGTTGAAGTGGAAATATATCATAGCATTATGACATTTGTCGTCATTAAGCTGGTCGAAAAGAATTATTTATCTCCCTCTATTTGATATAGTGCAACAATAGGATTAAGCATAAAATAAAAAAAAAATGTGTCTCCCAGTAATAATAAAATAAAGCCACACGACTTAAGTAAAATTTCTTTAGCTCCATCTATACATACATGTTTAGTTTATTCATTCCAATATAGCAATTTTCTTCCATAATTTACTGGCTATGAGAGGAAGAGGGAGAGAAAATGGGCGCGCGCGCTGCTCTCTCTTACTCCTACAGTATGATACAGACAATAGGCCACGGTTGCCACTTACAAAAAAAAAAAAGTCGAATTTTATTTGATTCTGCACAAAATTACCAGCAGCTAGAAGACATGGGAGATCATCTACCTATTTTCTTATAACAAACCCTTAACAAATTAGAGTTTCATGTCTGTAGATAAATAATATGATTAATTATTATTATTCACCATCTGTCAAAAGAAGAAAATGAGTGCATTCTGTGATTTTTTGAACAGCGAGTAAAACAGTTTTATATAGATGGTGATGAAGCATATGCAAATAATGCAATGCGTTCACTCAGAAGCAGTAAGGTAGCATTTAAATGAGGTGATATCGACTTCGCATTCATGGTACATCTGCTCAAAAATTTACCATAACCAGATAAAAATTACCAAACCTCAAAAAGCAAACAAATTTACCAAATTTGGTAAAAATTTAACAAAGTGGCAACCATGCAATAGGCGGGCACTATGACTTAGATATATGAAACGTAACTGGCTATGAGAGAATGAAAAAAAAACTGTGTGCTCGCACCTGTCTCTGTTGCTCCTACAGTGTGATACAGACTATAGGCGTGCACTGCAGTGATACCAGACTTTAGAGGCAGGTTATCCCTCGGCTATACTCAAAATATCCCTTTTATGTTTACAAAATAAATAAATTTATTATTTTAAAAAATAGTCGTAATTCATTTACAGACACATATGTCATTTTATGAAACAGTTTAGGGAAATAAAAAAAAAAAAAGAAAATGAAAGCATTTAGATATTTTGAATGACTTTTTCCTAAACATGAAAATATTTAATTTGATCGTTGAATATTTTTTTTATTCTTAATGAAATGAGCAATTATGAACAAAATTTGACCAAAAAGTAAAATCCCTTTCTTTTTGTACTATGAGGTCTGAAAAATCCCTTTGTCCCTTTTGGCTTATTATAAGTGAGAAAATCGCACAAAAAGTGATAAATAACCCGATCTGGTATCACTGCTGCACTGTATGATCTGTCTTAGATAATGAAACGTAACTGGCTGAGAGAAAGAGCAAACGAAAATGTGTGCTCGCATCTATATCTCTTGCTTCTACAGTAATATACGAAACGAAACGTAACTCTCTCTCTCTCTCTCTCTTTATCTCACTTACTAATATCTCGCACTCAACTTCTGCTCGCAATTTCCGTAACGATTTTGTGACGCATTCACCAGCTTACCACCCAAGTCAAGCGTGCCTAAAGAAGTATTACTTCAATAACCTTGCGAATGGTAGGAAAAGGCTTCGGATGATATCTGAGTTATGTAGTTCTATTAGATAGGAATTTTTCAACAAATCTTACCTGTGAGTATTAATATACCTAATCTATTTAATCAATTACAAAAATTGAATTAAACATAAGATGCAGAAAAATATAAATCCCGCAGTAATAATATAGAAACTAATACTAATGCATTTTCCCATTTTTACATTGCTCTGCTCAATTCCACAGTACATCCACTTATATTCGTTAGAAGAGTACTTACGGGATCTTCTATATAATTATGTATTAACGATCTAAAATGTCTTTAAATGAAACGACTTGGTAGTTTTTCACTCTTCTGTATTATACTTTGGTTTAATACAAAGATTTGAACTCACTCCCATTAAGCATTGGTAAACGTCTGAAATAGAAATCATTTTGAATAGCACTTAACCCATTAAGTACACCTAATGCCGTATAAAAACTTTTGAAAATATCGCCCGTCTACCAGCTCTGTGTTACAATTCTGTCAAATTGTCCGCCCCCCCCCCCCCCCCCCCCCCACTCCAACGCGTTACACTTTTGCCACATCTTACTTGGCGATTATCGTTCCCTTAATCTCTTACAAGCAATTTCTTGCCTTTAACCCTTATAAACATTCACTACACCATCTGATAGACTATAACATTTATCCCTCGAAATTCTATTCATATCACGTGCCGGTGCGTAAAGCTTCTAGCGAAAACCGCTAGACGCTTTCATCTGGAAACGCCTTTCATCGCACTTTCTCCAAATTAAATCATTAAACCTGTTTTTCTTGTTTTCTATTCATTAAAATCGAGTGATTGAGTTTCTTGCTGAACCCGTACAGTTTCCTTTGTAGACTTCATATTGGGGACTAATTTCAACAACAAACAACAGCCCTCCTTTGCATCGACCGGTAAGCGAATCAATACGACCGTCAAAGACAAGAAAACGCAATTATCCTTTGGCCAATTTGCTATTGACACGACGACGACGACGATGTGTTAATTTTTGTTTCCTTTGAAAACCTATGCCCAAGAAACATATAACATCCTTTTGAAAGGTAAAACACACAAACAAAAACCCTATGAAATTTAACACCCACATAATAATGGTATTGTTTGGAAATATCCTTATGTTTCCATGTATCGGTATCCCCTTGCATGTTTCAATTAATTTGTGCGGTTTCTATTTTCCTTGTTATTTTTGTACTTTCTTCTTATCTTTTGTATTCGATTAAATTTCGAATTTAAATGTCAATGCCCGGTGAAGGAGTTCTTCAAGATTGACGCAGATAGGTGCGTGTGTAATCATTTTGAGGAGTAAAGCTGTTTCATACTGCCAAAATTTACAACAATAAGCCTTTACCCCTATATATACAAATCAGGCCGTTAAGAACTGGGCTTTCCAATAGAAAAAGGTTTTTAGTTAAAATCATGTTCAACCGTATGTCGACAAGGATAAATACAAGTTAAGGTAGGGGTGCAACTCGGTTGCGTACATGTCTTTTCCGTTCTGTTGATGCTTGTTGAAACTGATGAGATAAGTTTAAGCGATTCCGGAACTTTGCCTTAAATTGGTATGAGGAACAAATTATACTTTTTCAAACAAAACACTTGAAAACACTGAATAATTTTGTTTGAAAGAGTTTTTACCAAAAGATGTTGATACGAATACATATACGTGTATTGAAAATTCATTATTTTTTCAACAATGCAAATATGTTACCAAATCTTTCGAGATATACGAAAGGATATGGAATACTAACCTCTGATGGCACTACGTTCCGGGGCGGACCTGGTCGTCAAGTATATCTAAGAGCCTCAGATAATCCACCAGAGAATCCAGAAGAAGAAGTTATCCCGCAGGTGTTTAGAGGTCTGTAGAATTTAGAAATGTAAATTATCATTTTGGTGTATGCAAGCTTGATGGGTTTGTAAATTTTCTTCTTACCTTTTGCCACAATTTTCGAACTCAAAATTATTTAGATTGAAGTATTTATTAACCCGTTATGCCATCCCTATAAGAGTGAGTTCGAATGAACACGCTTACACCACTGCACAAAGCCCTACGGACTGTGTGTTTTCCCTCGCCAATTTACTTAATTACTACGCAGTTTGCAAGGCATAATGCTCTTTTGTTTTAGATTTAATGTAGCCCCTGGGTGCAGCCAACCAAACCCGCATGTGGTAGCTACCTGCACACATTTTATGCAGCATCTCTAAAAGCTTTTATTACCGCACAGATAACCGGTTCCGGGATTAATTGATGAATTTATCACCGCACATCTAATTGGGTCAATTCCCATAGGTCATATGACAATGGTAATGCTTTGTAGTGCTACTTTTGCTCAAATTGGCATGCAAATAATATTCCGAATTACACACGAAATTTATCCACTCGAATAAAACCTTGTGACAATATTTGCACATTCATCATAAAATTATATGCACCGGCGGATGCCAAAACACCCATACATTCTACGTCCCAGATGACTTGAATGACTTTTTTAAAAGTATCGCTAAGTATAAAATCGAATTCAGTTCTTTAATTTAAACCGAAACTAATGTGAAAGATCTCAAGTGTGCACGCCCTGCCAAAGAGAGAATATTCTCAACCGACACATTTCGTGCCGTATCCAGCACGAAGCCCCTCCCGCTCTGAAAAACTGCAATTAGTAAGTAAATGGAGTTGTTTCAGATGGGTGAGGGAAAAGGAAAATCGAGGAACACCCGACAGGTGAAGTGAATTGAATTCAAATGTTGAAAATAAACTAGCAACTAGAATTGTATGCAATTAAACAATTGAATTTAGTATTGTAACTCCGCACTGGATGCTGGATGTTGTCGAGAAACACACGAAACGTGATTATCCGTCTTCCTTGGTCTGAACGAAACACCTGCTTGGGTTGTAATGGGCCACGAGGTGCCTGAACTTTAATTGCATCCTTCAAACTCAATAACTAGTTTCGGTAATGGAGTTAGTTGGTTGTTTTTGTTTTCACTAAACGATGTGGGTTGTTGTGTGGTTTTAATGGGATTGGCACTTAGGAGTTGCGTTTCGTAGTGCATATTTACAGATTTGCTTGTGAAGTCTGTGACTGACCTAACCGATTGAGGTAATTCATTTTATTCTTAGATAGCGCTTGCGCACTTACATGGTTGTGGCATAATAATTGAGTGTGAAATGCGTTAATGACAACTTATCATGGCAGAACTTCGATTGGCATACTCAAGGTACGAACACTGCACACACACAAAGGTGATTTTTTTTCTACAAACTGCTCTTGAATTAGATCGCGAAAAGTCTTTGCGCGCTCATTCAGAGAACCCTAGAAAAAGGCAACCAAAAATGGAAGAAATTGTAAAGACATTATGAATGAGATTACGAACTTTCGATTTGCAAACAACTATTAAAATAAACAAACAGACAGAACGAACTAACTTCATTGGAAATCATTTCAGGGCTTAAATATAAAATTTCACTCTTCTATTACATACATGTTCACACAAAATTTGGTAAGCAGGTAATAAATAATGTGAAAGCCTGTAGTAACTGGAAAGTTATTCCTCACAAATTACAAAAACGGAATTGTCCACATTCGTTGTTTTCTTTGAGGCGGTTGGACTTAACAACGCAAACAGCAGTAAACAAAGTCGTAAAAAACGCATTCTTTGCCTTAATCATCAAAAGTATACACAGTTGGCAAGTTTCGGTGTATTCGAACTGCAAAAGTGCAAAGTAACATGGCACAAGTTCGACTATTCCCTGCTGGTGACAATTCAATTTTCATCCGCAGTTTACCCTGCCAGTGCATGGCGACTACACCAAATCCTTCGTGACCTTTCCTGAATACGTATGCTTTACGTATGTGTAGATCACGGCGACACCAGAACGAATGAGGACAGGACAACATAAACTACCAGCGATTGCAGGATTGCTGCACCCCAAAAATCCATTATCATCTCTCAATGCATCGGGTCGGAACGAGCGTGCACCAAAGGATGAGCACGAGCATCTATACAGAATTCCGCACAATGTTGACAGCCATGGAATTAGGAGATTCAATGAAGATGCATAAAGTCGTGCTGTGGAGGAGGACAAAAACACCCTCTGGATTTGGCAGAGATGTGATGTGGTTGTTTGTGGGTCGGTGAGAAAGATCTTCTCTGGTTTGAAGTATATACTATGGCATTTGATTTGGGAATAGCGGTTGTGCATGAAAAATCATGACCGTTAGGGGTTCGCAGGATTATCAATCTGTTGGGGGTAATGAATGGTGTCATGGCTTCCGAATACGCTGCTCCGTGATGCGCAATGTGTCTGTTTTTATTAAACAAACAAGTTTCTTATTCGTAAATTGTATTTAGTTGTGAGTATGTCAACAATAATTATCTCACCGTTCAAATAAGTTTACTTCTGACGCCGACTGAAAACTTGAATCAATCTACTAAGAATATTGAAACTCGATCCAAAGTATGCAACACAAAAAATGTCCCAAAAACAAATGCGGTTGAATGAAAGTCTTAAAATGAAGCACAACCGGCTTATATACACTTATGTAGTCTGGGGTTGACCGAAGCTTCCACGACGCAAAAGAGTGTAAAACATTATTTAATTTCATTATTTAATCATAGAGCGGAATTTTTCTGGGTTGTCGACTAACAAAATTCTCCCGTAGAAGACTGCCAACGTTTAATTGAACATCTATTGTTCAAACTGACAGTACCTACCAGTATATAAAAAAAACATTGCTTTATAATTGATCGATTATTATGCTGTCGTACGACGTAAAAAGTGGTCCCTTTCCTTGAAGATGACAAATGATTTATTGTGCACAATACTTAATTTGTATCACCCACCTAAATTTCTTTAGAAAAACGCAAACAGTGGACTCGCGCATTTAGAAGTTCACAAGAGCACGTATCAGCGGGTTCGACTGTTGACTGAACGTCCTCATGAATTGTATAACCGCAAATTAATCTCCATAATTCATTATCCGACATCATGAAGCATACAAAATTAATAATCTTCCAATTCGCAGTTCATAAATCATTGGCAATCTTCTCGTTCAGTTCTGGCAGACCAAGAAAGATACGAAAGTAAAATACTAGATATACAATGAAATTTGTTCTTGTATTGAATTTTATTTTCACACTAACCAAACACCCACAGTATTTGGTCGTTGGGCGGAAACGAATAACTTTGTTAAATTTCGATAAATTGAACAAATCAACCCAACACGGTTTATCCGGATGAGTATGTTCGAAACTCAATACCGCACCTACACTGTTGGCGTTCGATTAAAAAGCATCGCTTCCTTTCATGGATGGAATTCTCAAATCCCTTCGACCATTATCTTGAAAAAGGACAAACCAGACGATGGACTTACTCAAACATCTCACGTAGCTATGAAGAGAGTGGTATATTATATAGGGGTAGGCAGCACACCAGCTCATAGAACAACCCTCACATTATATTCCAAATACTCGTAAATTGTGTTTTTGAGAAAAATATTGATTCAATTTAACGGGGATACAATTTAATCGAATTTATATTACCCTTCGGACCCCAAAGGAGATCATCCCTTTCTCTGTCATATTTGCGAGTTCGTGAGTATTTCTGTTCAAGGTGTGATACAAAGAGAGATGAAAATTTAAATGTGAGACCAGTGTTGGTCCATCTGGTCGTCATTGCACATTGGACGTGACTTGGTAATTTATATGTTGCTGGTGAAGAGGGACGACACAACTAAAAGCTCAGATGGAAACAGCAAAGAAACAAGTCTCTTTTGGATATCACATTACTCCGTATAGTGTGTTCGAAAAGTTGACGAACTTCTTTTCACAACATTTTTGGAAGTGAAAGTATGTTTATGCTTTCGTGGGATCTTTTCGATTGTAGTAGCATTTTTAAATTGCAGTATTTTTCTTTTTAAACTTCATTTCAAATGTAAATCCTCAAAAACTATCATTCTTATGCAAGAGATAAATGAAAACTGATCGAGCTGAATGCGGTCACTGACTTAGCAGAAGCGGACAAGTACATAGGTATGTCTTATTTTTACCTATCATGAAAAAGCAGAATAAGTTAAAAAAAAATCCGCATAGTGAATAGTGAATTGATAAGCTTTTGTCAATGGATTAGGTCTGATTTTTTGGAGCAATCAACTCGTGTTGGGAAATAGTAAATATTTTTTCTAATTTCTGAAATTGACATGTTCATTTTTATAAGCCGGTGTGTGGAAAAGATATGGATAAATAATTCTCGAAATGTCGTCAAAAAACAATTTGGAATTCACACCCCTCTCCCTTTCTTTTAGATACCTACCAAGTGGAGATTACTGTAACTCAATGTCATGATTAGACGCAAGTGTGCCTTTGTCAACTACTTATGATTGAAATTAAATGTCACATTCACATATCTACTTAGTAGGACGGGAAATATTCCACCCGGAGTGACAGCGACGACGAATACTCGGAGCTGTAAGATAGACGAAAAGAAAATAAGAAGGTACATTTTATGGTTTTCTTTCCAGTTCCCATTTGAAGAAACTTTTCAACCGCTTCGTATCACCTGTCAAGAAGTGTATGTGTTTGTGTGACTATGTGTGTATTCATAGAAACCAGCAATGCCGAACAACGTGATGAAGAAAGTTTCCCTTAGGGAGAAGACATAGCACCTGATTGGACAGGGCATTTCTGTTTTTGTGACTAATTGAATTTCAAGAGATTTCCTTGCATTCTTCTGTGAATTTGTTTATTTGGAGGATTTTCTTTCACCTGCGGATGAGAAGAACAAGAAACTGCCTTGCAAATTGAATAATATTCATAAATCTGGAATTGGTTTTTCCAGAGGACAGTAAGTTCGTAGCTTAACTTTTGAATTGTGCTTTGCGTATATTTTTCTCTTCAGGAGCGGTAAAAATTCCTTGTCTTTCATTTATATAAGTCCTATAAATAATATATATATCAGATCTTAGTTCTTAAAACTAAATGCCAGCAGCACCATGGAAATAAATTTACGTCAATAATTGAAGTCATTAAAAGTGGGGGTTTACCTGATCCAGATGCTGTACCAGCAGAAGTTTCAAAATTTTTCACAAGGACTGACAGAAAGGAAACAGTTTCTTTAAGTAAAGAAACAGAGAAGCTATAGACAAACCGAATGAGTGCCGAAAATAGCTTAAAACCTTTAAGTTTTTAAATGAGAATGTTATAGATAACTAAGCATCAGAACGGTACTTCTTCTAAATACAACACGCGTTCAGAAGAGAACACTCATATTCTCTGGGGATGCTGTGAGATTGAAGTCTGCTGCCCAACTTACCACACTTCCTATATAAATGTCGACTACCTTAAGCCTTTTGGATTTTGTGCGAAACTTTGCAAATGCTACACCGCAGTACTCTACAATGTTTTCAATCTCGTACACAAAAAGCCTTTTAAGAAAATTTACCACCACGAACTGATGAATATTTAATGTGATTAGTTTTCAGTTGCTTTTTGAAGCACCTCCATTCTTCAATGACCGAAGCTCAATTCACTTACCCAAGTCGCCCTCTCTAAGCCCTTGTACTTAAGTCGCCAATGAGTTCTATGCACTTGAAAATATTAAAATTCAAAGTGGAATGGAGGGGGAATTCAATTGTGTTCAGTAAATTTAGGTTAGCGCCGCAGTACACCGCACCGCACCTTAGCCGATTATGAAAAAGAAAAAAATCTTTTTGATTCTGTATCTTTTTGTTCGTTGTTGTTGTTGTTATTGTTGCATGCAGGAAATGCTTCCAACTGCCTTTTGGTCCACCTCGGTTTCATTTCACCCAGCAACAGCAAACATAGAGAGCCAGGAAAATATAAAATGTAATTGCTTTGAGCTCAGATAGTGTTTGCATGGAAGCGTTAGTGGAGGTAACAGAAAATCCTAACGGTTGGTTGCTGGGTAGATATATGTAAATTGCGGTCAGGATAAGGATTTGTTTTTTTTTTTTCCCCAAGGAGTGAAATTCTGCTACTGCATCAATGAACATCTATATATCGCCCTCAATCAACCCAAAAACCTTTACATGCAAAGTGCTATGAGTGTAGGATGTAATTGCTTGTGGGTATGATCACCTATGATGGTTATGTTGAGTGATGCCGACTATTCAGAATTGAAAAGGAGTTTTCGTGTATGTTTTTGAGAATTTTGAAACAATTTTAAAGCGATTACAAAAGGATTTAATAAAATTCTCCTTGCGGGTAATGATGTGAATAGACTTACAGTCACAGTTGTGTGCAAATTCATATGATATTGTAGATAGAGAGAAGCAGATATGCTTTCTTGATTCTTTAAAATGGCTTCTGTGAGGTCTTTTACCACACTAGCTATGCTCGTTTTTATAGGGAACATAACATTTTCCATTTAAAATTAACACTTGTCGGTAACAAAAGAGAGCGCCGCTGGCCATGAGACTGTTCGCCATTATTACCGCGATAGATTAGCATAAACGATAGTGTTTTTTCAAAGCCCAGGATTGGGGCGCAAACTCAAATGTGAAGAGGATAAAGTGTGCAATTGTCCGCGGGCTTATTTCTTTATTATAATTTTTTCACTCACTTGTTATTGCAGATTATATTTAAATGGTTTTGTAGAGATTCCTTTCTCGCTGTATAATGAGTTTGCGGATGTGGTTGTAAGAGACCGAGCTGTTGTCTAGCATTGTTGATTAGGAACCTTAATAAAAACCTTTAAAATGAATAAATGGCGAGAGTAAAAAAAATAACAAAATTTTGAACTTTGAATTTGGTTAGGTCTGTAAAGCTCGGAAATAGTATTATTTTTTATGTTTCCTTGCGTTATCATTTTCAAATGTCCCGTCTTTTCACCACAGATTGCAAATCGTAAGTGGCAATCCCAAGGTAGATATGTTAGACTGATCCAACCATTTCATCCTGGGTCTAACTTAATCATAGTTTTAAAGCCCGCCCAAAAGTTCCATTTGGGACGACCTTCATCTTCCATTCTCTGGCCATTTTCAGTCAGCAGTCAAACAATAGATAATCCTTGGGAACTCGAATAAATTCATGTCACAGCTTAATGGGTATATATTTAAAATGTGTACTTATCTTAGATTTTATAAATACGGTAAGTCCTTCCATCATATGCTCCCCATATGGTATAATATACAACAATATTTCTTTTATAAATATTTAAAACTGGGAACGCTTTTCAAATAAATCCTTCTGTGTCCACAAAAAAAATATCCCTTATATCTCATAACAAATGTGCACATGAATCCATTAAAGTGTTTTCTAAAAAAATGAAATCCGTTTGAAGGAACAACTTTATCCTTTGGCTTGTCTTTATGTGGTTCTCAAAATAAAGTCCGGATTCGAAAAAGGGTAAAACTTTCTTCAACCCTCTTTGTGGTTGTCATAAATTATTTCAGTTCAGGTGTCTAGAAAATAATAACAAGAAATTTATTTGTTTTTATTGGGTCCAGTACGTTTGCGCTATTTCCTAGCGACCATTAAAGTGACACATTATTGTAGTCCATATACCCCGACAGGTAGAATCTAGTGGTACCAGGATGGAAGACAATGCAAAGAGAAACACCAGTATAGGTATATAATAGGTATATAATAACGCATATGGAGATGCAGAAACACAATATCCGGCTAAGTGAAATATTGCGCATTCTGCTACCAAATGATATTCATTTCAGGACAAATAAATCGTGAAAATAACTGTATTAGAGATTGGTTTGAAACGTTCTTATATATGTCATCCAACTGGCTAATTTTTTTTCCATATAAACATCCCCCAACCACTGGTAGGGCTAATACCGCGCAAAATGTAAAGTTGTCAACAAGAGCATTTATTTCTCTTACATAATATCGTCATTATCTTAGTCCTTCTGTAGCATTCAGATAAAAGCAAATCTTAAAACGATATGATAAAACGTAAAATAGCTTTCCTAAAATATCACCCGACCTTAAGACGTCATACCATGGAAAACAGTCTACATACAACTAAAGATTTATTGCTTTTCAGAAGCCTAAGGGAAAGGTAGTGAGTATAAACTGTCAACGCTTTATAAATTTACTCGACAAGAAATCCGTTTCTCATTACATTAATTTCATCCCCTAATTAAATTGCGATCAACCATTGGAATCCACCCAATAAATTCTGACAGTTCGCATGACAGTTACACACACCAGTTAAGTTTAATGAAATATCTGTAATTTGCTCGCAACAAAAATTCAACTTTAACACAGATGGGGAAATAATTTAATCATTATTAATCAATTAGTTGCAGAGATGCTGTTCAGTCCGTAATTATTCTGTTCAGCGTCACGTAAAGTATAAAATTTAATTTATAATGGGGAATCATGGAAATATGGGAACAAAAAAACGCATTAAAAAAATGTAATAAAAGTAAATCGCTCGTTGATTTTCGGTATACCAATTTCATACAAACAGGCATAAAAAGAACATTAACTTTAAAAAAAGAGTCTGGTTTTCGAATTTTACACATAATTGAAAGTTAATCCGATGGTAAACTACCCTATAGTTGTTCTCTAATATATTTAAGTCTTGTAATTTATTTTAAAGAATATACATTACATAGATACATAAGGATTTGTAAAAACTTTTATAATTGTCGCCGGTGATGCTATAGATAAATGAAAATACGCATAATTCAAAATATTGATGTGATTTTTAAAGATAAATTAATTTAGCTTCTCATGGTGGTATTATTGTAATTTGATTATTATGGATTTATGCCAAATGATTAATAATTTGACAATATTTCATTTAACTACAAATTATTACAAAATTTAATAACTTGGTGAATGCGTTTTACTGACTGGTAGGAGGAACTCAATAAATAATTATTTTCTACTGCTAGGGATAATATTGCCACAACTCTGTTAGGTTGTTTTGTTTTCAAATACATAATGGAACGCTTTTAAAAAAAAATGTGCTTAACACAGGATAGTGTATATACCACCACAAACTACGAACCTGGCCAGGTTTTCCCCTCTACCTAGGAGCCAACCAAATATTAAGATTATATCAATTTCAATTAATTTATTTGATGAATAGTTCAAAAAAAGACATCAATAAAAGTTTTTACTTAGAATTTGGCCTTATTAATTAAGCCATAATTTTGTTCCTTCAAGTATTGCTTGCATCAAATAAATACATTACTGACCATTATCAATGCAAACTTGAAACTTTATTATTGAAAAATCAACTTAAACAACTTGGTTCGTGTAAAACTGAATTATGCATTAACAAAGTAAGTTCTTAATATCCACTCCTGATTCTGATCACGTACATTTCTAAAGTTTCAGCGCTCGAGAACTAAATCTCACGTAATCCCTGTGTTGATAGGGAGAGGCCACTCATTGACTCGTTACTTCAAAGCACACTCAAGCATTCATAGAAATATAAATATGAATAAGTTGCCCTTGAATCGATAAAGCTACCCCTAATCGAGGGATGCGGGTGGATGGTTCAGATTGTAAGCAAAGTCTAATGAGTCTCTAATTGGAAAATCCATTGACAGGCAAAATCGTTATCATTATGAATGTTGAACAACTTTGATATTTATCAAAGTAGAATCATTTCAACCACCACATCTTCATTTGACTGTGAAATGATTGCAGCACCGTCAAAGTTAGTTGCGAAATTACCGTGTTGTTAATTAGAGATAGGAATCGGAATAAGCGTGAAATTAGAGGAATATTAAGCTGTGGGGATGGCTACAGATGAGTAATCGAAATCGTTTTAGGCGCTGCGTTATGGAAAGATTATGGAACTGTATCGGAGTGTAAGAAACTGCAAGAGGCCTGAAACAAAGTAGGAGGTGCGACTGATATCACGTGCAACTAGTATACAACTTAGATTAATAATAAAAATATCAATCCACAGATTTTGTCTACATAAAAATAAAATGTCCTCGGAGAAGCAAATTCTTGAAACTTATTTTACGACCATAAGTGCCAAGTGGAAACCTTTTAACCGAAGAAACTTCAAAGTGACGTTACCCTGTGGTAACCAAATTCCACTCTCCTTTGTCCTCTTCACAACGAATGATAGCTGGAATCCGATAGAGTCGTATGAGATTTCGATATCACATGGATTAATGGTCTCTCACAACCTATCCTTCTTAGTTGAGGTGTCTGACTTCCCGCTTGAGTGGTGGATATATATCTTTGTAAAATTTCTGGACCATAAAAAAAAAATTATGAAGAAAGGAAAACGAATATCAAGAAATGCACGTGCTCTGAAACTATTTAAAGGATTCAAGCAAAATATAAAAGATATAGTTTAACCACGCTAGGCACTGATGCGTACTAACCGATTGAATTTTAATGCACCCGCAGTGCATGTATCCTATGCTTGCACCAATGACGTTGATGTTGGAAGCACGAAGATAGGGCATTGACTTTTGTTGAAAAGATAGATCCTTCTGGCAACGCCGACTTCCGAACATTTTGAACTAGTGATATATGATAAAGTTCGTAAAACATACGGCATAACACGAATAGTTTTTTTTTACATGAATTAGGCACGCTTGGTTACGTGCTTTTATACGTACTTCAGTTACGGATGTGATACATAACGACTTTAGAGTGGGTGAGATTTATCCACTACAAATTTGACAAATATTTTCCATTCATTTCTGCTATCGTCTGAAGTTATCTATTTAGATCAGGATCTTATGATGTAACATCTGCACATGCCTTCGTTACAGGTGGTGTATAAAAAGTATCATTTAAGCTATTAACTATTTACTTGTGTAGGTATGTGTTTGCGCTTTCCCAGTTTTCGACGAGAGTTGGGTGCTGAATTATTTTCACTGATTTCTGCTACAATCTGGGGGAGTTTCCATTTTCAGTTTTGGAACCGAGTTGTGGGTACGGCGTCTTCTCATCATTTCACTAGCTATTGGAACTATCCTAATGGCCTTCTAATTACTATAGAAATACCGAGTCATAACTGAAATAGAAAAATCAACCTCTGAGCATTACTTCAGGAAATTCTGAGGCTGGCGGACTTAAACCGATAATTGTGTCATGGGGCTTTGATACTTGAAGCGTAAATTTTCTCTACGTACCTTTTTATCTCTAGAGAAAGCAATGGAAACATTTTCTTAAGCAATTGGTACGTAAGTCGAATCTGTATCGCAGATAATTAAAACCACTTTAAAAGACTTTTTGCAGAATGAAATTTACTATCGGAATCCTTTTACTCATTTCCATACCTTTACCAAATGCACAATTGGAAACTTCAGATAAACTCTTTTTCACTGAATCGATGAGAAAATTCCCTATTTCGAATTCGTATCACAAACGATGCCAAAGAGGTACCAGGCGGGCAAAGATAAAATCCTCGTCATTGGCAAACGTTTTACAAATCGTTAGCTTTCGTTATGCTTGGCTGGGTAAATGTTGCGATGAAAATGGCACATTACAACATTCTGTTTTTCGGGAGCAAAACGTCACAAAAAAGACTCACAGAAAGAACAGCCATAACAAGGATTTTGTGCACAAAACGGTACAGTCCTTTGTCAATGGTCGAGGTATGTGTACATAAGTGATACACCACCGAACGACGTGGAAATGAAAATACGTGTCATTTGTAATAGTATTACGTTGGCAGCTGATTGAAATTCAATAAAACCCTTGCTTCGGTATCAAAGAATGCCAAAGGAAAGGTACTTGTGCAATTGTCCCCTATACGGACTCCTAACTAATTCCAGAAGCGTTGTCCAATACATTACGCTTGACAAGTTGTGAGAAAAGTATATATTATACTATTGGTGAGGATAAGGAATTTATTTTACGAGCAGGACATCCCTATGTCCGTAATTGAAGTCATGCGTTAAAAACTATCAATTTTGCTACTGCAAGTGGTAGGCACTTGGTGAGTCAATTGAATTGAATAGAGAATCCCTGGTACGATATTCAAAATAATACACGTAAGTCATTCGAGATGAATGAAAGGGAAATGGACATTTATTTATTTGCTCTACTTTCATATGAAATGAAAGTTTGCGTAATAAGGGTTCAAGTTGGAAATGTTAATACAACCATGCTTAGACAGGTGCATAGACTTTTCCTTATTTAACAAAGCGGGGTATAATTATCATTAAAGAAGTGTGAAAGAACGCGAACTACGACTGTGGTGTAAAGGACTGCAAGTTCTATTACAGATTACTGCTACCGATATTAGAACCATAATTTATTTGGTAGCTGCTTCGGATTTGATGATAGCGAAGGTGCCAGTGAATATGATAATGTAACTATGTATAGTTGTAAGGATTTCTGAAAAGTAATACATAAATCGTTTACGTGAGATTTTCGTTCTCCTTTTATCAAGTACCATTTTGAAGAAGCTGCATGAAAGTGATTGACATCTACCTCTCGTGTTGTTGAAGTTATCGGTTAGACTTTCAAACAAAGCTACTCCAATTGTAAAAGAGATTTGTTTAAGACTCGGAAGGCGAAATGTTATGCAACACAAACCTTTCTGGTCAATAATTTAAATATTTAACTTTGTCTAGAGATAAGTCCTTTGGTGAATATTCGGTACACTGTGCCAAAAAGAAAAAATTGCAACTGCGAACTTTCTCAGGTGTATCTACTGGGGGTGGTCATAAACCTAAAATAAGAAATAAGCATCCTATGATTTGGAATAGCTAGATGGAATTATCTCTGTGTAGCTCCACTTTAGCGGCTGTTTTACGCCTGCAATATAATCACTTAATGATAACGCCTCGTACAGCAACTTTATTCGATAAAATAAAACTTCCTACTAGTGCATACTGCATAGCATAACAATATCTGCTTCAATGTAGTACCTACTCCCGCCTAAGTCCTTCGGTCCCATAAAACATCTGCGTAGTTAACAAGAAAAAGACATAAGTGAGGGCTATTTCATTTTCGTATTTGTAGCAACGATGCGCTACGACAAAGTTTTACGAAGCTCATAATTTAATGGCCTCGCGATTAATTTTATGGGTGAAACTTTCAGTGCATGTCACCGTCATTTAGTTTACCAACAAAATACTTTTACATAGTAGCAAATCACGAGTAATTCGGGGGCGGTGGACGGGCTAAAACACATTCAAAGTTAACTTCTGGCGGAAATAATAGAAAAATGTTCTTATCGTAGCTCGAGAGACAAATTTTCCTCTCTGAGTTTTAGTATAGTTTTTTTGGTGTGAGATATTTTTGTCACAACATGTATTAGGCTGTTTTTCTTTCTTCACATGTTTATTTTTTGTTGTTGTTTTCTTCTGCTAAACTTTGTGACTTTGTTCCTGCCATTTATGGAAAAGATGATTACTCTGGGGAGTGTTCGATGCTTATGGTGACAGCTGAAACTTTTTCCATCCCGCATTTTTCCTTCGTATCTTCGAATGCATGATTTGAAAATAAACTAAACTTACATATATAAAATTATATTTTTCCACTTAGTAGTTTGAGGTGGCGAACTTGTTTTCCTGATATCGGAATTTGTTTAATTACCTCTGATGTAAGAACTTAACCAAGAATATCGCCAAATTCTAATTACTTCACACATATCTTCATCCTTCCTTGGCTTGATGACTTAATTATACTTGCCCACACAGCGACGCACGAACATCCCCAAATAAATTAGGTAAAGCATTATTTCACATAAATTATTGAAAGAGACAAAGCAGCACCTAGCGCTAGCATATTGTTACAGCAACAGAACACATGATTCATAAATATTACAATTTAATTTGATTACATAACCATACAAACAAAGTGATCTTAGTATCCAATTAACCGTAATGTGGCTTAATATGTATGGAGAAATGTGCGTACAAGGGTCAGGTGGCAGCGAGTGGTTTAGATAGCTGCCTACTTAAACTCGATTGGCTTATGTTTATGTTAAGCTATGCGTTTGCTTTCCCAAAATGAAATATATACTTGCCTCACACAATTCAATTTGAGAGTACCTAATATGGTTCAGAATCCCACACAATCACCGAAGCAATTAAGAGCACGCTAGAAATATACGCGGTGATAAATTTCAATAATCATTGACATCGTTGTAATTTCCCTGTCATTTTTGGGAGCAAGAATTCGCTGTAAAGACGAAGTTGTAGGCAAAAACTAATTAATATAGGAAATAGGAAAGTGGGTGTCATTCAAATGGTATGTGGTCTCCAAAATAAAAAAAAAACATGCTCAGTGTCCAAGTTGAACGATATGCAAACTTCTGTATTAATCGCCATATTTGGACTCTCATTTTGAGTTTAATAAATTTGAATTTAGCTATATTTGTGCATTGTGGCATAATTGAGGTTGACTGTTAAAGTATAACCGAATATTCCCCTAAGGAACCATGCATACATTCTTTTCCCATAGCAAGCTTCCTGTCACCTCCTGTTTTGCTGAGACTCAGCCAAGAAAACTCCACATAATTCAATTTAATGTGACAGAGGTTCGCTTTGGTCAGAATAGCATGTCGTATCATCTAAATATCGAGTTCCCTAACCACTCGAGAGATAAATAACACCTAGTCGTTCGACGCTATGTTATTAACGTGATATTGTACCTCCTTCTTTCGTTCGACAAATTTTTTTTTGCCAAAAGAAAACAATTTCCTTCAAATCATTTGTGATATAAAAGAATGTGTATGTGTGTATATTGCCTGCACGCGACTTGGCTTTATCGTCCACCTCCTTCCCAGTGTTCTTTTTTTACACACAAGAGAAAGAGGTTTACCCTACGAAGTACCTTGGGAGAAGGAACACCGCTCTTCGCCTTGTTATCACATTTTCAAAACTTTCAACTTGTGTCTTTGCCCACAGAGCTATACAATTTTTATCTTGCGGTGCAAGGATATCCTTTTTATGGGGCCATCGTCGGCACTATAGCATAAAACCACCTATTGAACGATTTTTAGTTCCAACTCAGCGATGAAACTCTGTGTTATGTTGCTTAAGCACACGCCCGACCAAACTCTGTTCAAATGTATATCGCATGGGGTGCATTTGGGCTAAAATGACGGTTTTTTCTTAGGTCCTTTTCTGTGTTCGTTTTTCACCATTTTCGGCATGGAATCGATAACAGTTGTGAAAAAGGAACTTTCAACTAATTTGAAATTCTTGCAGTTCGGTGGTTTGATGTTCCAAAAAACATTACCGCTAACTTTGCGACCGAGGGTACATCCGGCATAAGTCCTTTTTTTAACCATTCGCCTTCCATCAACTTATACAGTTAAACCACAAAATGTACATAGTTAAACTTTTAACAATGTGGTTGAATGGTAATGTTGGTTGGTTGTGATGTTGTTTGCTTGGATATCTCTCCTGATTTATCTGCGGGAATCACTGCCAAAACAGGGGAAAGGGTTAGGAGTAAAACTGGTAATTAAAGTTGCATTTTGCTGTTCTCCCTCTCTCTGTGGGGATTTGCAATTATTGTCCTCATAACTTTCTGAATGGACTCTTGTGAGACTGTGTCTGTTTGAATGTGCCGATGATAGAAGTTAGAAGGAAGCACTAAAGATGATTTCATGAGCTCATAATTTTTAGTGAAGCGCAAACCGTAAGCACAATTTGAGCGTCTGCTTTGTCTCGCAATTTTAATTATTTTTGTTCGTATACCTAGAGCAGTGTTGGATATTAAATTTTGTGGAATTTAATTGCCCTAAGTGAAGTGTGTGAATGGTTGAGATCTGATGCTGTCTGATACTTTGCGGCAGATGAGTTAACGGTTCCTACTGCCCCACAGACAGTTGTGTCTATCAAAATCTCGTAAAAATGACAATAAAATTGTTGATCATCACGAAACACAGGATGGAGGACAATGAATGGCCAAAGGCAGGAGAATGGAAATGATTGAGACAGTGGATTTGTGAGGAACCTACCGTTTCATTTTAACTTGTGTTCGACATTATTTCCTATTGTCTGGGGTCAAACAAACCCGGTGAACTCTGTCATAGAGATCAGGGCTCAAATCTTTTGTTTGATCTAAAAGCTTATTGTCCTTTAGTGAATGCAATTATGGATATATTTATATTGTGTGCGTAGATTCTTAAAAAGAACTTGTTGTTGATTACATTTTGGAAAGTTTTGTTTGTACTGAAACAACTGAAATTGAGAAATATAAAGCTTTTAGGTGACAGCAAAAAATGTAATCAATGTAAAACATGCAAGATGTCTTTGTCTCGAAAATTTTGTTTTAAACTGGATTACTATACCACTAGACATTGATTGCTAAAATTATCCAAAGAGAATATACTCGTATGTTATGTAGTTGGATTTTGTTTTTTATATATTTTGAATGGATTATCCTAATGGTGTAGCAACTATTACTGTAAATAAAATAGCGAATTCAAATGCATAAAATAAGATCCTATTTACTTACACAAAATTACATATCACACAAAACTAATTGGCAATTATTTGTTCTTTGCGATCGAATTTGGGTGAATTTTCTAAAACATCAATTTCCTACTGAATCATGAATTTCCAAGGGAAAGGAATCCATGAATTCCGATACCTTGGTATACACACAATATAATGATTTATTCGCCAGGTGGTGGTGATTGTAGAAAATATGTGATTTATTGTTTTTGTTCGGTATATAATGGAATGGAAACAGTCTGTCATTAGTTGCACAATATATTTGCTAGATTGTTTTAGGGAAACATTGCTATTATTCTTTTATAATTTGGAGTCAGTTTATTTATAAGATGAGTGGGGTAATTGTTAAGGTGTAAATTGTTTAATTAGAAATGTGGATTACTCTGTTTTTGTGAGTAAGATGTTGCTGTTATGTATTGGAACCGGAATTCCGAAAAAGGACAGAATTGGAACTGAAATTGAGTCGGTAGTAGAGATCGTTACATCAAAGACATCCAAATACATTTTCTAAATATTCTAGAATTGAAGATTAATATGCAATAAAAGTCTCATTCACTAGCAGATAACAGCCAACGCAGGCACGAAAGCTTCATTACCACCCCACTCCAAAAAAACTACCCATTTTCGACCTACTACTGAAATGATTACAGTAGGAAACTGTAATAGGGTAACATTGTCACGTATTTTCTATTATTTTCAGACCACCACTGGTCTAAAAAAGAGAAGATAAAATAGAATTTCCCGGAAAAAGAAAACCTACCGAATATGTGATAAAACATCTACGTACATGTACATGGTGCGTAGTAAGATAGTCCAGCTGCTGATACAAATGAATACTATACGGTGTGATATGACCTGTTTATTCAGTGAAGTGGTGGGTCATGTCCGTTTTCAATCGCCTTCAAACGACGAAATGGCTGGGTTTTGGCAGACGCAAAAGTACGGACAAAAGTTGTTTACATTGAGTGAAAGCGACAAGTAGTATATATATTAGAGTTAATAAAAATCCGATTATTATGAGATTAGGACGATGCTTATGGCGTTTTGATAGTGCATTATATGCCGTTACATGGACGTTGGTGGGTGGAACATGCTTAAAGGATTAAGTGATAATAATGAAAATAAATGTAAGTACAGTGATAACTGTCACTATATCTACATTCATTCTGTATACCTTTTCGATCTACATAAAATATTTTTAATATAGGTAGTATAAGTATTAAGTATAATACAAAATCTAGTAAGTTCTATGGATTGCCATCTACCCGTACACATCAGTTGGAACAGATAGTGGAAAGAAGTCGAATGGCAATTGGATCTCATTCACTCCAGCTGACTCGGTAAGTGCGACGGGTGTTATCCTCAAGGTTTTGTCCTGACTTGATAAACTCCGAGAAGTGCTAGCTCCATCTGGACATTGATGACTTCTTGAATTCCTGGCGTTTCAAGCCACGTCGGTCACTTAAGCTTAACATCACCGCTCTTCCCCTAATCGTATCCACTCTTAATTTATCTATTTATCCATTGTAAGAATCAAAAATTAATAGCGTTGTCAAGGGCTTACATGTTGCTGGGTGTGTGGAGACTGTAAAAATGGAAAAGTCGACTCTGCCTGCGAACAAACTCATTAAGATTGATCTTTGAGTTCTTTAGTTAACTTTGGTTAGCGAATTTGTGCATAAAGCCTTTGTAAATTCTGCATAAATGGTGGATATAAATATCGGCCTTTGGCTTTTCTCTTTCAATCCAAAATCCAACATCCAGTTTATGACACACAGGAAATGTTCCTTTGAGATTCCGCACTCTTCCATGTAAATGAACACTTGAGCTCTTTTCCGCCGGGCGACAGCTGTGACAGTTACAAAGAGGGGATATTTACCTACTCCTACACATTTCATACATATTCCGCAAGACTGAGAATTTTGAATTGGGAAAGGCCATGATCCCATTATACCACAGCATTGTAGGTACCACATTTTGTCACAAATACTGTGTGACTACGGGTTTATGGAAATACCCTGGTTAAATTACAAATTTCTGTAGGAAGCTAGCTCGATGGGGATATGTCATTATCATAAGAGGGAATTGTTGCCAGTTTCTGTGTGAAACAGAAACAACTCATCTTCGGTTATGTGGAGCTATGCAACTTTGTGTGGTAACACGAGGAATCATCGGACAGAAGCAAGAGTATAGTCGTAAATGCAGTTTTCACAGATAGATGTAGGTTGCGATGTAGAATTTGACCCGCACGGCTTCTAATCCGTTTCGGTTTGTTTCTGGGACAAATACTCAACATAAAAAAAGGTAATTCGATAGTGAAAAATTAACGCAGCTATTGGGTTCTATATAATATCTTTTTCTTTGCTTATTATACAATTTTATTAAATATAAAATACAACAATATTTAATATGCTTAATTGTACGTTAAATATTTTCAATAAAAGTTGTGTGTCAAAACATATATGTTTAACTACTTTTAACTAATGGAAATAGTGGTCACGATTCGGACTATGAAAATAGTCAAAAAATAGTGATTAATGACTATTTTTTTTCTCTGAGTATATGACAGTGAAGTTTTAAGCTGTTTTTCCTTTAAGAAATTAAAGTCCCCATCCAGAATCGATGAGAGATATAAATTACAATTCCGCTTAAGGAATAAATCAGTTGACAAATAAGCGATTGCTAGCGATATTTAGAAATCGATAAAAGGATGAAGAATGGTAAGATATATTCTACGGATGATAAATTTAGAAGCAAATTAAAATAGCGAAGCATTGTACAACACCCGAAACCTTCATCCCTTTAATATAAACGCCTATCACATAAATTAGATTCCTTTACAAGGAACCCACACCCATTTACATAACAACTTATCGGGTGCCGAAAACCCATAACACCACTGTCAACTTCCATATCACGCCTATATTGATATTATAGCCACATCTCCGCAAAAGGAAATAATGTCATCCCGCTTAGCATTTAAACTTTACATAATTAACATCGCAATTACCAACGATTATGGCATGATTATGCTCGTAAGTCTTCTGCAGCGTTGCCATTCTTCCATACCCTGTTGCACTTACATATTTCAGAAAACTCGAAAAACGAAACCCACCTACACTCCGTATAGCTATAGTCAAATTTTAGCTGCAGTATGCTTAATTATCCTGTCGTTAATCCTGTACCTTGAAGTAAATTCAAGTGATTAATTATTTAGGACCAGCAAACATGGGGTTTGCTCGAGACATTTTACCCAAGCTTTTAAACGCAACGCAAGCCCATGATGATGTCACTCCCAGTATCGTTTAAGAAACCCGTTCGTGTTCGTTTTATTTTTTGAACATGATGTTATATAGCGTGACACAGTTAGCGCACGAGTTATAGAGCAACATTAAATAGGATCCCTTTACCTATGGTGGTAGCTGTTTTTCGCGTTCAATTTAATACCAAACCGCATCCATAAAAAGAGTGACATTTATATTATCTCCTCCTGTGACTAGAAATGATGCAGACATATCGTCGCCGCGCCATAGATGTACATAGTGTTGCGAGTACCTACCGATACTGATTGGCAGTCACATCCATGCTGTCGACATATTCCTTTCGAATAGCATTTTATTTCCTCCATTGTCGCTGTCCCGAGTTACAATGGCAGGAAGAATGACGTTACAGATATGAAATCAGTGCGCAAGCATACACTCAACACGAAACTCACATCCTAAACAATATTTTCGTTAAAAATCATTCTCTTTTTAAACTCATAAAGAGTATCCCATAAAATTTTATAACCAGCGATAGAAAAAATGATAAAGAAACCATATAAGATGTGCGCGGCCCGTGAGGTGAGGCCTTAAAGTTTTCCTTTGTCTAAAGCAGCAGGGATGCTGCGAAAATGACAGATGATGATGACGGTGCGGCAGCATACACCACGCATCAAATGGAATCTTTGTTTGTGGGAGGATTCTTTCTTATCCTTTGTTGAAAAAGCTAAGCAGCATTTACTATCAAGGGCACTGGGATATACTGGATGACAGATGAATTGAGTGCGGATGTGTGTAAATCTAGGAAAATCGTTCATATGGGTGGCATGCATAAAATTGAAGCAATGAATAGATGCAAATTATGTGCGACTGATTTTGTTTATAAGTGCATTTTGTTAGTTATCTTATAACTTATTCAGTAGCTGGTACTGATGATTGTGGATGAAATTCAAATGGGTATCCACCCAAGTCTTTCCGGGATTACGTTCTGAGTTATGTAAAGATGGGCTTAGACTGAATAAAATGCAAGAGTGTGGAGCTGGATTTTTCATTTCGAACATAAAATATTATAAACTGAGGCTAAAATTTGAATTCGAACAATGATTTTCAAATAAATTAAATCTAACCCTGTGTGGGAATGCCTACAAAAACTTAATGAATTAGGTAGGAGAAACAAAGTAACCCTCTGTTGGGTGCCTGGCCATGTGGGAATAGAGGGCAATGAAATGACCGACTCCCTACCAAGAAAGGGAGCATCAGAAGCTTTCATAGGTCCTGGACCATTCTGCATGGGATCACACCCTCAATGAAGAATTTAGGAAACCAGAGAGAGATAACAGGGCAAGAACCTAGCATAACTCTCAGGGCATGAGGCAGGCAAAGAAACTTCTGGGGAAATACAACAAAGATTCCAAGCTTGCATCGGCATGAGTAAAAATAACCTCCGTATCCTAACGGGCTTCCTAACGAGGCATTGAAGAAGGTCTCTGCAGATTTCATGAGTCTAGTGAAATCCCAGAACACTGACCCAAAAAAGACTGAAATACTTGTTCTTATGAGGGAATATACCTCACTGAGGCGTAAGCAGGAGGTACAATAGACCAAAAGGTCGCAGTACAGCATATTTATTCACATAAATAAACAAATAATGATCTTAAATGCCTACAAGCCAATGTAATAAGGGAGATTGAAAAAGAAAAGAATCCAATATATCTTCCTTGAAGGCAAAGGCTTAAACTATGGCATGCCAAAACCAAAACAGGCTCTTCTCGGGATAACTTTTATCTATTATACAAACAGAAAATTAAAGAAAAGGTAGCGCTTATCTCGTTAATTTTTAGAGGAAAGGAAAGAATACATATGAACATTAAGAGCGCAAAGAAAGCTTCTGTCAATAGCGACAGCAGTGCTAGCATTACTTCACCACATTTTGAATTTATTATATTTAAATAAATATTTATATACTGTCTCATCATATTTAAGTGGACAGAAATAGAACCTGGGCTATACTTCCATTTACAATTGAATGCAATATTCGTGCACTCTACTGGATGGTATTTCGAAACTAAAACTAGGGAACACGACACAATGACAGATTGACAGGATGAATTAAGAACGGAAAACGATTCATCCTGTAAGACTTTTCAACTCTGCGCCTCTTTCGCTTACCGCTGCTGCCGGCCACCGCCGCTAAAGACTTAAACAAATAAAAGAAAAACCCAATTGAAATTTGTCTGCTTTCTTTCATTTATTATATTTAAAATGTTGCTGCAGATAGAGACAGTGAAGGATACACGGAAGTTAATAGAAAGCAAGTGTATGCTATAATACATTCATCAGCCGACGCGACCCAGCTTTTCACCTTACTGCACTCCTTTCTTAATGTGCTGCCTCCAGTGGGAAAGCTGTTCTGTTGGAAATTATGTACCATTAAACACAGGTGCTTATGTTTTTGGTTTCTATTTTCCTTCCCTTTCCCCTTTTTTGTTTACTCCTCTCTGGTTTTCTTAAGTAATTCACAGAAGTTCTACTCATTTATTTTGCATTGTCTAAATGCATGGAATATGTTAATAATAACGCAATAAAGCTGACAGCGGCATTATCATGTTGCGGTGAAATATAGTGTTTCGTAATTTCTCGGCCTTTTAAAACATGTTACAATTGGTTTCGGCACTCGTGTTGAATAATATGACCAAAGCAGAGGTTTAAGAGTAAGAATAAGTCGGCTGGGGCTTTGTGCAAAATTGCAAGCATTGCAGTGTTAAGTTCCCAAGCTCATGTTGATATAATTTATAAGTTGTTGGAACTACCACCATACTACATAAGCAAGCATTAGTTCGCTTTATATTGTTTCAGATGACATTTAAGAGTGGAAGTTTAAATTTAATTTTATAAAATTGTTAAATAATATGCTAAATGAATACCGCTGCCGTTTTGAAAATAACGTGCCGCGAATTCGTAAATTTGGAATACTAGCTTTTTACAATTGCAGAAAATAATAATCAATCAATCAACTCACATATAATAACAAGCGTATTTAATCGGTGTGCTGTACGTAAAAAAGTTTTATACACCAAAAATTATTTTCATAAGTCATTAAATAATCCAATAAATTTCAGAATAAATTTCTACACGTATGTATATTGCACTTGCATATTAAAATTTAGAAAATGAGTAGTTTTCAGACAATGTGATTCAGTTCGGTATTGTTTTATTCTCCACCGCTATGGCTGGGCAAGCATACGAATAATAGCAGTTTTTAATTTTTTTATTGAGAGAACGTGGAGTCTTTCTTATTGTTATGCTATTTCTACAATACAAAGCAGAAGTGAAGTTGCGGAAATACATACAAAACGCATATTGGGTATGGGGGTGGCGTTAGTGATTAAGTAGTAAATACTTTCCCATAAAACAATAGTGTTCTCATTTCCTTATCCACTGAGTAACCTTAATCAGTTTCTTAATAAATAATATACCGAAATAACAAAACTCAATTTTTAAAATAAATTCACAAGGATATCTTAAATACACAATTGTGATTAGAATCCGCCTTCAATCCTAAAAACTTTTTCCGTGCTTCTCGGATCCGCGCTTATCCAATTTATATGAAAATTCAATCCAACAATATGTATGCGGGTAAACAGTAAAATATAGGTGCACAATTTTAATCAAACTTCCCCCACATTCCTGAGCTAAATTATTGTAAATTTAATATGCGTACTGCGAAATCAGTCAAAGCGTATCAACATGCATCCTTCAGCTACCCCTACAATATTGACATGGCACACAGTAAGCTGAATAATTAAAAAAAAAAAGCAATGTTTAAATTTAAATTTATTAATATCAACTCAATTGGTTGTTGTGCATAAGCCGCGTTGATGTATGAAAATACTGCCGCAAGATATGATCGTAATATAACATACGTACATATTTATGTACCTACCCTATATGCTCACCTTAATCAAGCCTAAGCTAATTCTAATTCAAAATTAATCAACGCGCTGGTTCTGATTTAACTATGTACCTAGTTTTATTTTTTAAATATTTTCCAAGAGGGTAAACGATCAAATATATAAAATTTGAATTTAGGACTAGCAGGTAGCTCAATTAAATTCTCCTATTGTTAATCGGTATCTTCAATTTGGTGAAATAATAGAAAATTAAAATTGGATCACTTAAATCACACACTTATTCATAAAATATGTAATTCGATCTCGCTTTACAAGAAAAAAAAAAAACGTACCTTCCGCACTATTGACGGAGAGTAGCCAATTGTCCATTCGTGCCAATAACTAGAACATATCCCTTTTGCTCTCGAGACATTATATTCGATCGTATTTCTTTTATGAGGTTTGTTTGAATTTTTGAGAAGCACACTTAATATCTACTGGTAACCATATCGAAGTGCTTTAATGATTTTTTGCTTTAATTTACATAACAAAACGCATAAATAATGATTATGGACTCCACCCAGCACCAGCACATAAATCTCATAAATCGAAACAATTTTCGGATAGCATTAAAAAAATATCAAATTAAATTCCAAAAGCAACAAGGAATTTATGTCTCAATCTGATTCGGCCCCTCTTCGGTTGGAATTTTGGATAATTTTATTTATTATAACCCGCACGACGACGTAAACGCCTTCAGCGCAGCAATTTTGTTTTATTGCTGCCAAATGGAAGTATGTTTAACATACTCTGAACTCTCTCAAGGGAGTGCTTGCTCTTCATGTCCAATTTCGCTTGCCATCATAAATTCATAATTTTATTTGTGCAATTCAGCCCGAAGCGCTCATAGGCACTCAACCCAATCCAGACTAAGTCATAAGCGCGCATCGTAGCGCAACGCATTGTTGATACACTGCGAAACTAAATTTCAATGTCCTTCGGGATGGTGAGATTAAACAAAAATATGTTGGATGCATGGAGCAGTCAAGTAGATGCATATAGAGCTTGTAAGGATGCACAAGAATGTTGGGCAAGCTAGCAAAAAATCACTGTTATAAATGGAAGTTGTTAAACTCGAAATTGGCAAACAGGATATTGCCCCAGACTATTTTGTTTACATGTAACATATTCACAGTCTATAATGAATATGAACCCCTGTTGAATTAATCGTGACCAGTCTCAAAAACACAAACGAAATGAGTATGGAATGCAGTCATTGTTTTCCTAAGCAACAGGTCGGGATTGGGAGGTATGTTTAAAAATGGCTTCGAAAAGAGGTCAAAATATGGTTTATCAAACTTCACATCATAACATCACAATTGTCAAGGATTAGTGCTCTTCCGATTAGTTGTCGTTGGAAACTAATTGTTGCACTCTTATTCACCCGATTTTCCATTGACTACTTTCCCCAAAGGATTGTCAGTGTATGTAGGTGTTGTGTTTAAAAAGCACACCGATTGAGCTGTGTGCAGAAGGAAATTAATTTGCTACAGAGTTTCCAAGAATTATAACTGCAAACTTGCTCATTCGTCATGTTATAATGAAACTACTGTGAAAATAAATGTGAAGATAAATGAAAATTATATGTACAATCTTTGCCTGTCAAACTATAGTCAAAAGAAATTGATCCCAATATTTGTGATGAAGGTGCCTTCCATATAATTTGCAAATGCTTACTGGTACTCCATGAACTGGTGTGAAATTCCAGAAAAATAACTACCATGGATAATATCCGGCTTCAAGGAAAGGCGTGAACGCAAAGATATTCCATATACAGTCCCTACTTGAGTTTTCAGCTCAACTGCTGGCGAATTCATATCCAAGTTGAAAATCTTAAGAATTTTGTGAAATATTTTTACCCTGCAGCAAAATACTTGCACCTGTGAGTCTGGTAAATGTTCACAAAGCGGTGGTATGCTGCGTCTTCTGGTTGCTTTGCACTTTTCATGGGCCAGGCGTTAAGTGTATAACTTGTACAGCAGAAATTTCTTTGGATGAAGAATTGAACCACTTAAAGAGCACGGTAAGTTGTGCTTTTTGGATGAGTTTGCTTCTTGGTATTGAGTAACGAATTTTAATTTCCTTTAAAGGGTATTGTCGTGGAGTTGAATAAAAAAAGGGTGCTAATTTAAGCTTATGCTTATCGACCATGTATAGCGTATCATAACTGGCGTTTAGTGGCACCGAAATTCGTTGAAATATCTTCTTTTCGGAAAAAACGAACGGACACAAAACACAGTTTTCTGTACGCAATTTTTCTAAAAGGTTGATATTTGCGTGCTAGTGGCTAACTAATCTATAACAATAGTTATCCTCGATTAATCAAGAGCAATGTTTGCTGGAAGCGATGTCCTGAACCTGATGCGGCATTATTGGCTGATGCTTAGTCGAAAATTAAGATGACATGTGATATAGAAGCTTTTTTTTTTTATATGTAGTTTGCTGTTTGTATTTAAGTTTTTATTTAAACTAGCACTGTTAACAATGAGTGGTCTTCAGAAAGATTTTTCAGTACTGGGGTTGAAGCTTCCAATATATTTCATCTATATAGGAACCAAAGCTAGTCGGAGAAGAGCTCAGTGCACGCGCATCGAAAAGCAATTGATGCATTACTTTTCAAAAGATCTACCTATACGTCGAACAAATATTAATATGGGCAACAGCAGTCTTTTCTCCTCAACTGAATATTTTAAATTGGCTTAGAGACAAACAAATACTAAAAATGTAATCAAAGCCTTAAGGTTGAGGTTAGAATGTAAAAATGTGTCAATTACTAATTGAAATAAAAAAACATAAACTGCAAATAAATCAAAAGTGGCGAGTCAAAAATCGAAAATCCGTTAAGTATCACAAAGACTGATTAATAATAATGAGATATTGGCCTACACAGGATTACTGTCATGCAATATTATTATAGTTGACCCTTCAATGCTTCGCAACTCGAACTGGATATCATCTAGGGCGTAATTGTGTTCGCATCATAAATTTATAGCCATCGTAACACCAAACATATTGTAGTAATTATTGCAACCTTAATCTTCTGTTATGTTTTAGTAACAACGTGATTTAATGCAAATACGCAATTAATGTAGACATCCATCCGCGACTCGATGCTGATTGGATAAAATTAAATAAGCAAGATAGGAGTGTTTGTATAACTTATCCCTTTTTGGTACGTTACTCAGCCCGCTTATATGGTACAGTTTAGTAATTTAAAGAGGAATTTGGCATTACTACAATTACAGACTGTTTACAGAAAAACCACCACAATACTTAAGTCCCTTCGTTACATTTGATTTCAAATTAGAAATAATTATAATAAAGACTTTCAGTTTGCTTCATCGGCAAATTCAAAGAGATAATCATATTGAATCTACATTACCGTCTCTGTATAACATGAGTAGTCGCCCCTAATTACGCAATGCAATTCTAATTTATTGTCATTTTGCTAGTTGCTGATTACTGTTTGAATTGAAATGCAGTTTAAAATCCGGATAAATTCGCGAATCCGATTCAACTTTGGTAGGCAGGAATATGCAACTTCTGTGGGTAACTTTAGTTTACTGTGCGCAATGAAAGGTGTGATATATATATGTAGGTACAGACACCCAGTGATGCTCCAGTGAGACTTTATGAGAAGGTTATTCGTATTGCTTCAAATAGCAGCGTAGAGGGTTGAAAGAAAAACTTGTTAATGTGGGGATACGAGTAAATTGAAGCTTTATTAACGATACATAGATGCAGTACAGTTATGTGAATTTTCTTCTTCATTTTTTTCTGTAGAGTGCCTGAGAGTCCTTTCTGCTAGCCATTTCTCAACTAGTCGGTTGTATTGAAAAAGATAGTTAAATCGGCACGCTTCATGTTTATGTGGCCGATAATATAATTATAATTATAATATAATATAATAAAAAGTGAAACTTATTTTCTGTTAACCATTCTTATATGCAAACTCGTGAAGTTATATGGTTTATGTTTATATTGGGCTTGTATCATATCGTTTTACGCTATGAGTTTTTTATGCGAAGTCAATGTAGTTGTACAATATGTTTTTCTGTATAACCATAGTGCTATTTTATTTACGTCATGTTATCTTATCGCAGTCATAGATAGAAACAGACAACTATAGTACTCGAAGCAAGAAAGCGCTATGGATTATGGCTTTCGAGTCATTTAAAAAGATACATTCAGCTAGGGAAAGACCTAGATTAAAAAGAGGAAAGTAACTTAGATAATAAATGTTGGGTTTTTTGCGATATGCTTTTTCCCAACAGAAAAAATGTGTTTTGTTTTATTTGGTGTAAAGTGGAAAAGTGGTCGGCGCAACAACTAGAAACGGAACACGGCTATTAATACATTGGGATTTGGAATAAGAACTTCAGTTAAACTTTAATATTATATGATTGCAGCGGTTTACCTATAACGATTCCTGCAAAGAAGAAAAATAATAAACCATTTGTTCGCTGTCGTCTAAACCATGTGATAATGATAATCCAATGGCAGGATTCAGATTTGCAGCTAGCACAGTGTTTGTTTTCGGGCATGCTACTGCTTAAGGCTAACGTATAGCTAACGTATAGAGACTATATTTTCTGACCTACTTACCATTGAAATTCGTTCGATACGTGACTGTGGGTACATGTTTCATTGCCGTCACAGAATACAACTGCTATAGTTGACGCTGCATTTATATAATAAAAAATGTAAACGTGAAAATCCCTTCTAGCCGAATACTCAGTTGCATCGCTTTGCAATGCTTTGTACTCTCTCCTCTCTCGTAGAGTAATCCATTTGAATTTCAGCTTTACTCTCCAATATATACCTATCGTTCTCGCAGTCGCAGCACATGCAACTTTGACTCTCAACACAAGCTGTCGTGTCATTATTTCCCCCTATTGACATAGCGATGTCAATGCCAGTTATTTGACAGGTTTGGGGTATTTTTTAGGCTTGAAATTTAAATTTCATCGAGCAGCCACGGAAGGACAGTGTTTTGCAGCCATACATTTCCCACCAGAGAAAGTTCAATGCAATCTTTCGCACGAAATGATATCAGTGGCAGCCACTGCAATATCAAATCGATTGTGACCCCAAGTAATGTAGGTGTGTAATGTAGCTTTATATAGCACAAACACATACAATGGCTCATTGAGATTTGTATAGTTGAAAATGCATTGCGTTCACGATTAACGGAATTGATTCGATTCGCAACGAGTGTAGCAATCGGCCGTGGTGTTCGTATAGCCGAGTCTCTAAAGGATATACATGTTTTGTTTGTATCTGGCTTTTCCGTCAATATTGGGAGTGAAATGCTTTAACTTTCAAACATTGGCACTCAATTTCCAATGGAAATTTCAGTGAGAATTGAAAACTTTACGCTGAGGCAAAGTCAAAAACGATGTAAACAGGACCTTTCATGTCATAAAAAAACACCGACTGGAAGACGTTGTTGGCAAACTCACAAGGCAACACAAAAGGCACGATCTTTGAAAGATGTGATCAATAATATGCACACCGGCGATATTTACACAATTTGCCACAAGCCGAAGTTTATAGCTGTCACTCGTACTCTTGTGTTTATAGGAAGAAATTGGTTTAACGGGTAGAGACATAATGGCAATTTTTTCGACAAGGAATACTCCCAAGGGCAGAACGCCCCATTAGATAGACTGCTTCAACTTATGGTCCGGGCAGCCAAAAATGTAAGCTTATTTACCTAAGTAGAATTATAAATTTCTTCATGAGGTTATACAATATCTATTTAAACAAAACTCACCCTTTTATTTGGTACAATAACCATGAGCGAGTCGATACTGCCGACATATTTTTTTTATTTATTCCAAAAGTCTCCGTTTAGTAACCGAAATGCTATTTCCAAGGTTTCCTTTTAATTTTGAAGTTTATGGCTAATAACTTTTTTAATATTAAACAGCATTGCATAGAAAATGAAAAATTCGTTTCCTTAAGGATTACTAACAAAAATAAAATACTTACTTCCCGAGATACCATAAGTCGGAAAAAAGTATGCCTTTTAAGTAGCGAAAACCTCCATAAGTATACTTAAGGCGTTTCCAATAATCTGACTTTCCTACCTTTTTGGCACACGAAGAGAAAAAACTTTGAATTCTCGTGGGCACTGACCTCTTCAGCGCCGTAAACTCTTTTAAAACTTTGACATCCTTTCCATTCCAAACCAATGTTCTACCACACTGTTGGTCTGAAAAAATCCAAACAATAAATACATAGAAAAGGGGAAGAAAAGAAGCGGGTAACCTGATTCTGAAACCTCAGAACGAGGATAAGTATTGAAGAAGCGATTGTGGAAAAAAACTTTGCAAGCCATTCCGAAAGTCAAAAACTGGCACTCGAATGACAGGATGAGGATGAACTTTTTTAACTTCTTAATCATCAATCGAAAGATTCACAGGAGCTGCAACAAAGAAGTCAGCGATTGAAAGAAAATGTCATTCAATAGATTGCCCAACATGCCCTTTTTTAAATGTATGATATTCAGTGTATTAATTTTGCCATTGGGACTATTTCACATTGCATTTCGGCTATTTGCGTTATGTCATGGTTGGCCATAGTGAAGGGAACAACATATATTGTTTGCTCCTTGATTGGTGTGAGATTAAACGTGTGCGACTAGAGAAACATGTATTGTAAGTCTGTCTAGAAAGTGGGATCTCTCAACATTTGTCCAAGACACTACCGTTATCTGACTAAATAATGACATCCGTCTGCAAGTGCGAGTACATGACAAGTGTTGTGCTCTGATGAGCATATCGTCACGACTACCATCAAGCCAAATACTCCATCTGTATAATGTTATATTATGCTTGTGCAATGTGCATATACAGAGATGCAAATGTATTCATTGCAGGCGTCCTTGTGAAAATATTTGATGATAGAAGCAGACGGATGTGTACAATGAAAAGCAATTGCATTTACATGAAGTTCTACATGTGGCAACAGGACACAGAGAACTTCAAAGCACCGATTATGTGGATTGTGGAATAGTCGAAAACCAAAGGTTTGCAGGGTTGTTCTTTTAAGTGAATTGAAACTGAAACTAAGAAGACTAAAGAAGTCAGCACTAAATGTTAAAAGCAACGGCTTCTCTTAAGGCCGAACCTAGTTTTACACATTAGTCGCCTTTGCTGTACCTATCTTTGATACCTAAATTGTATTGTATGGCATTAATCATGCCTTCGTTGCAATAGAAAATTCATTACAGTTATAGGGGAAAAAGGCATGATGCTCACACTATCGGTAAAACTCCACTTTCAATGGCCAGCGGAAAGTTGAATAAATAAGTGAACGGTTTGCAGACGACAGTTGGTGTACAAAAAAAAAGTCAGACTACTTATCAAACATTCTCTACCAGTTTTGGATTGATCTCTAATTTTGAGAATCAATTTTTTATAAGCGTTAGAGTAAGTTCGGGTAATGTGGAGCAGGCGGGTAATGTGGACCACCGCCATATCTCGTTTTCGGTCAAGAGTAGGAGAATATATCTGTTACTACACGTAAGTTAACTTATGCAAATAACCAATTCCAGTCCTATATGCTTGTCTTAAGCTTTTCGGTATTTGTCGATTTGTAGTGAGACCGTTATTTATTTTGACGATGAATAAATTGTGTCATTGGCTGTTTTATTATTCCGAGACATTATATAGTGCTATTTTGGTATTTAAGGCAAGTTTCACAGTTCTGCTTAGTATTTATTTTCAATTTTTTTTTTTCTTGAAAAATTAAGCTATTAGCGAAGTAAATGTTGACAACAATATGCCAATGAATAAAAACAATAGCCCCTTTTATCAAAATAATGACATGTTCCCTCCAAACTGAAATCACGAGGTTTCGATGAACTTTTACCGAAACCTTGTAAGTCGTTCCCACCGAGTTGAAGTGATTTCAAAAGTTATAAGCTGTCAAAACAGCTGTTTGTTGACGCAAAATTATAGTGTTGAAAAGAGAAATTTCAGAAAAGAAGAAGGGTACTCCACATTACCCGAAGCTACTCTACTATTTCTATCAAAAATACAAACACAAATGTTGAACGCTAAAAATTTTATTTTTTACCGTGATTCATAAAAATGTCTACACAAGCGTTAACAAATAAACAAAAGTTTTCTCTTACAACGCAGTAGAAAGCACGACAAGCATCAAGTGTGCACAAATGATGCTGTCTAAAGCACTTACACCTGAGTAGTTTCTCCACATCATTCCACCGCAAACATGAATGCGCTCCGACATACCAAAAGAAAATACGTCAAAATAGATGAGCGTCACCCTTTCAGCGCATAGAGCATCACCACAATAAACAAAAGCAGTAAATTTGTTTCTCCAAATATTATTACAGTAGCTACAACCACAACCAGCAGCACGAAAGGAAGCGAAAATATAATACTGGCGCCACCGACTCTACCACCCCCTTCTTCACGAAAATTCCTGACTGGCAGCAAAAAGGATTTACGATGAGAACCATGCGAAAATTATCGATTTGCTCTCGAAATCAAAACATATAAATTATGTAGAAAGAAGCGGCAAGTTGCGGGTGCGGGAGTTTTAAGAGAAATCCCTTTTGAATTACTACACACAGAGCGGTTTTGGTCGCGTCTTTGTGCATAAAGTTCACCTTGCAAGTAAATCATTTGGAATAAACCTCCGTGTGTATGAACAAAATTTTGTGTTAGATGAATGATGGGAGAACATTTTATAATACTGACAGAATAATATGTGTACACAGGGCCCTTTTGCAATTAAACATGTGCACAGAACAGTGATGACAGACAAACAAACCGTCGGTCGAGAGCATGTGGCAGCCTATATGCGGAAAGATTGGGAAATTTACGCATTCACGTATACGTTGCATATATTAATGAATTGTAACGAACTTTTTGATGTAAAAGGGGTAGCATATTACTTTTGTGTTGACAGTGGGCCACGGAAGTGGGTTTGTATGTGCAGGTACTTGGGTAATTTGTCAAGCACACTTGACAGATTTCACTGACATAAAAATTCATGTAAAATTGGCTTTTAACTTTTGTCATTACTTTTCAGTTCGTTCATATGCAAAGCATGCGTGTGTCACGATAATTTTGAGCAATTGGTAGAAAATTCAGTTTCTTTTAGAACACATAGTGACTCGACGCGTGTAACTAAGCACTTAGAGCTAATTCAAAGACTGATTATATTTGTAAGCCTTCAAAAATGGTACAAAGAGAGTCTTGCCTGAGTAAGTGACGCGAAAGGAACTCAATTTTTGAGGAAGTGTTGGAAAACTATCAGTGGCATTCTTTCAAAAGAAAAGGCGGTACCTATCCAGAATTCAAACCGAAAAGATTCCAATTTTGGGTATAAATATTATTATTTCGGATAAAGTAGAATTGCAGTAAATTTATAAAATTTCCTATAGTCCACACACAACTGAGCCACTGGTGCATTCTAGAATATAATCAGTATGCGAATAGAATGTAGTATGGGTACCTTGGATATAAATTTAGAAATCATTTATGGAAAGTGTTGCTGTCGAAATGTGTAATAAGCTTTGTAATATCTCAATGTGCTCGGCTTTCATGCATTAAACGGATATAGCAAAGTCAAATTTATCGTCAAATAGGATTATAGCAAATAAAATGGTATACTTCATGCTAAAAGTGTAATTTATCTTTTGTCGCTTCTTGAATCTCAGATAACAAACTTCACTTTGGAATCTTTTTTCTACTTTCGAACATAAATTCAACTGGAAACTGCTAATCCTCTTCGTTCTATCCTTCGTCTTGCAATAAATCAGGCGAAACAAACAAACTCAATTTGCTGCCTTTTCTTCTGCTCGGATAGTTCTGCAGAAGTGCACAGTCACTACATGATTAGGAAAGCGTACTGTGCATACGAAGGACGAATGGAAACAAGTCACATCACTCATTCGAAACCAGGTGTTAAACTTACTCTAGATCAACATTATTGACGACCTATACCGCCCTCCCATGCTTGGGGTGGAATTTTTAATGAATAATCGTGAGTAAACTTCTGAAGAGTTTTCTTTACATCATGCCTCATGCGTTGCAGTAGTCAGTTGAGTTGACAATCCCTGTATACTACGAAGATGTAAGACAAGAACTTCCCCTCAAAGTTTTTGGCTTTATTTTTCCAGGTGTGTGTTTTCATGTGCACCTTCTCGGGACATCGATGATGGACGAGCAGATCAGACAGACAAATCCTCAAGCACACCTTCATCCACCCACTATTTGATGCACGAACGCCTGCAAATACAGCACACTTAGAAAGGATGAATGTTCCATATCGGTTATGAGAGTGGAATCCATTTGGAATGTCAATTGCCGGCACAATTGTTTTGTGAATGCATGCATGTATGACGCCGTCGGTAAGGGACGAGAAAGTTTTGTATTTTTTTTCATTGCTCGTGCCTGCGCATAGTGGCAATAAGAGGAGAAACATTAAACACTAATTAGAGTTGTTTTTTACTTGGCGTGATGAGATGAATAAGAGTTAAATATATGGAGGGTCATTAAATTATTTTGTGCTCCTAGCTCCTAAGTTTTTTACCTCCTGTTTCCGCAGCTCATTTCTTTATAGTTTCTTGTTGCATGAGAAACGGTGCTGAAGGAAATGTTAATTGTTAGCATATCATTAAAAAGTTCGTTTTACTATTAATGTCATTTTTTCATCAAACAGAAACAGACATATGTGTGTGTGAATGTAATTGACTGTATAAGAGTGTTCATACTCACAACATAAAGAATACGCGATCATATTCATTTAGTTATTTTGTTTCAGTGGTGGTGGTACTGCTATTTTTTTACCAGTTGGAACGTAATCACAAATATTAAAATAGTTCTTAAGCAAAGTATTAGCAGCAGTTCTGTTTTGGAAGAATATTTATTATTGTATTTTTGTGCAACTTGGTTTGCCATAATCCATTGTCCTCTCTTCATTTAACACCTCTTTACTCAAAAGAGAAAACGATTAGACAACATCACCTTTAACTTACAACAAAAAAAAAAGTTGAATAAATTATTTTTTTTTATTTCATGTAATTCCTTTTCACTTGTTTTTATTACTTCGCAGTTCTCCATCTATATTAATTACCGCAGTTCTTCATTCCCTCACCGGAGCTGTAACCATCTAGGTAATTCCTTGATTCATGAATAAAGTGGATGGCAGAACAAACAAAATAAAATGGAAAGTAAATTAATTTCTTTGCAAATCTGCAAACCCTCCCATTCAATGTTGAAGAATTTTCCCAGGAGATCCACCCCAAATGCATTCAATGTTTAAGCTAACAAGCTTTGACGCATTTTCTTTGCACCATCAACCGCTGTATGACATTTGCGGATGTGAGAATGTGACCTAGCTCACATACTCACAAAAGTTCTATCACAGCCTTAAGATAAATCGATAGCAAGGAAAGGAGATGTAGTTTTAAAAGCTAATCGACTTTTAGTGGGAGAACATTTAGCACAATATGGACATTAAAAATTCCTATCGGCAATGATAACCCCGTTTAAATTAGCGACTCCCTAATCTCGGGTAATATGCTTATACACCTGTTGGTCCAGAAATCTGTATTTTCATTAATTACATGTAATATCCCTCTCACGGAGTTTGATGACGAGTGAGTACAAATCAAACAATCTGATGACGGTGGAAAGCGTTCAACAGCGCTCCCGCCTTAACGTAACAAATTTCTTGTAATTTACAAGATTTTGCAAAATGGTCTTCAAAATTCATGAGATTACGAAGTCGAATTGAAAGCTACCATAATACATTTGTAAGTGCGCATATGCGAACGACTACGTTCTAAGCTCCAGGAATCTAATTAAAGTATCCGCTCCAATCCTAGAGTGATTTCGTATCAAATTCTCCAGTTGAGCACGTACTCGTATTCTTATTTAACTCTATTTATTACAGGCCATTCAACTGTAATAATAATACTAACCGCAAATGATGTAGTAGAAGGGCTGCATCACACTGTTCCTGAATTCCTAAAAAGGATATTTCACTGCCATCCTTTAAAGCTCTTTTCTACTTTAACAAGTGAAATACCAGACAAAATCGTTTTGCAGTTAACTGCCAGTGAATCCTCTTAATTCAATTTTTCAGACAGTTATTCTCTTTCTCCTGCGAGTTGCGGTATTGTGGGTGGCGGCACAGCTGTATATACTTCAGTGTATACAACAACTTAAGGCATACAAAATAATTATTGTTAAGGGTTGCAAAGATGCACAAGGAGAGAACAAGAGGATTTGATTCCTCTTTGTCCTTTGCCGCAGAAATGAATTCCAATTTGCCACGATTCCGCTACTTTCCTTCACTTTGTACACTACTTCACAAAAAAAAATGTTTGTTTTTTTGTCCTAGAGCTTTCATGTTTACTAACTTGCCACAGTAATTCAGAGATTTATATAAGGGTATAAGGGTGATAGAGGTTCTTTTTTTTTTTGCTGGACGCAAACAACCTGAATAGTTGTTTTAATGCGGAGAAGAACTGGAGAACGGAGGAGGAGTCGAATAGGAGAGGGAGAGGTTGTAGTTGAGCTCCTACCTCTTAAAATTTTAAACTACTTGCTGTATAGCATATTGAGAGGACCATTGGGCTGAGAAGGATAAAACAATTGGATTTTTGTTAGGATTAAGGATGAAAAGAAAATAATTGCCAAAAATAAATAAATCTACGTCCATTTAATTTCTTTGCACGTGTACATTTATATTTCTTAGTTTTTTTTTGTCAAATTGTAGCTAAGAAAGTGTAAAAACAATTATAAATTTGCTTTCGTGACAAGCTCTACGTAAGTTGGTATGTGTCTACTATAAAGTCAGTAAAAATACTGTTTTTATTTGTTTGCTCCTATAATTTTGAGCAATTTGAAAATATTTGCAAGTAGCTTTGAAAATTTTTATATGAATAATTGTGAAAATGCAAACTCAACAAACTCAAAGTTAAATCGAGGGTTTTATAGAAGGTTGTTTTGTTACTTATAAAGATAGAATGGTTGAGAACAATTGTTTGACTAACAAATTTCTATTTTAATTTGCATATGCACGCACTTGCATGAGGTGGGCTATGCTGCATTATGTCTGAACTTAAAACTCAACATTTGGATGTTTGCCGGAATAGAATTTGTCTGAGCTAAGAAGTGAACTCAAATCTATGTTCTTTTTTTTCCATTTGTAGTTTACGGCATGTGCTTGCCGACACTCGTCATCGAAGGATGTGTTTTCCGGCTGAAACCTCGGTTACTTCTCGTATCCTTCCTTTTTTTTCGGAGAATCCAATGTTATTTTAATTTCTTTTCCTCGTAGTGCTCGCTTTTTCGCAGAATTTCAATGTTAGTTTGAGCTCATTATAGTTACATTTTGCCCGGCGGATATATCAATGTCAATTAGCTTACGGTTGCAACCACATACAGAGCGATTGAACGATTGAGCGACGTCGCTCTGCCTATAACAAAATCGCTAATCACTCAAGGCTTATGCGGCCACCGCCAATCCGCCAGTGATGCCAACCCGCATCAATGTTTTTATGCCTAACTAACCCCGAAAAAAATATATGCCTTTTGGTGAAAAAATAAAAATTGTCTATTTAAATTTGTTTAGAGCGACATAGCTCAATCGCTTCGTCCGCTCATCGCCTAAGCCTGCTACCAGACACATTGTCGTATACGCTTTGCTAAACAACAGTCGTACGAAAGATTTTCTTTTTTTTCCCTCTTTGTGGTTAAAATAGATAGTTTAATATGATTTTTAGGGTATAATATAAAAACAAACTTTAAACTTAGTTAAAAAATGCTGAACTTTCTCCTATATACATACATCGAATAGTTGGACAAATAAATACAATAGGTCATGCCATGAATAATCTCCTTCACCATTAATGAGTAAAAGCTCTCTTCTGTGTTATTTCCCAGTATTTTTCCTCTTTTATTCGCTATGAGAGACTGAGGTAAAAGTTTCCACTAGAGCCGCCTAAGCTTTTTTCATTCCTCTCATTCACAAATATTTGAACTTTCTCTCTATATCCCTGGCTCTCTAACTTTCCATCAGCTAAGGGATGCTGCCCAAACAGATTCAACAAATATCTTTTAAAGTTAAACGCATCCGTATAACATCTTCAGTTATTCTCGGCTATTCATTCGAATTAGATGGTGCGTAGGAGTTGCTCTTAGCGGATAATTCATCGTAAAAACATTGGTCTATACAAAACTAAATTTAGGATAGCACATCCTTTCTCTGATTTCGTTCCCGTGTAATTTTATATTTTAGAAAAGTGTTTGCACTTAGGTTTGCAATTGAAGAAAAAGAAAGAATATCAAAATTATAGAAAAAAAAGTCCACCACCCCCGGACTAAAGTGTCTCCTCCGACGACCATCATCAGCATCTGTGTGTAGTCATTCAACCTCTCGCTAGCTCGCTCTCTCATATGCGCTTGGAAGTGTTTACACATTTGTTGTGATTGCGAATAATCCTTGTTCCATTGTGTGTCGACAACAACAAAAAAAGTTTTAAAATATTTAAAGAAGGAAAAGATAAATTTCCAAAAAAAGCATAGAAAGAAAGTGTCAACAATTGAAAACGTGTACGTGCAACGTATTATTTGTGTGAAGACTAAGTGATAAAGAGAAACGTAAACGCGTTCGAAAATAGAATAATCCTCGAACGGGTAGGATCTTGAAGTCTTGAGGTACTTTGGATATAATTTGCACGTAATTCAGGACACGTTCTAACCGAAAGGTATGTACCCACATACTTGCACATATTCATCGTAAGCCCAGATATCCCTTAAGATTTGCTTAATGAATAACAAAACGATTTTGAGAGTTTATTACATTTTAATGATCATTGTTCCGGGAGGCTAAAAGAGTAATTGAATCCTTGTATCTGCATAAATATATTTAAAATTTCTTTCTTATTTATATTTAATTTTCCTTTGATGATATTAAATAGATTTTCCATTTGCAATGCAACGTGTATTCCTGGAGAGTTGTGAGCTGTTTGTTATGCAGGATTTTGTTCGTCTTTCAAAATAGGATTTTCTTGAAGCAATGCAAAAACAAATACCTGCCATTGGTCACATATAGAAGATTCCGACGTCAACGCAAGCACTGTGTATGCGTGTGTACACCTACACACGGTTGGATAAGCAAGCAAGAGATTTCATTTGAGCTTCTGTGAAGAATGGCAAATTGGTTTTCTGAATTATTGAGAGCAAATACTATTGTACTCCATGGTCTACTAAGTGGTGGTGAAATCAGTGGGTCCAATATATAAAAATGTTTGAATTCGATGAAATGGGAAACAAGGACTTATCCACAATTGTGCAAAGGCTTTTGTTGGTGAAATCTAGTATCGAAATGCAGAAATCCAATTTGGGAGCATTTCCTAAGTATATATTTTTGGTAAAGATGCCATATCGAATTTTCAATGCTGTTTGAGTTCATTAGAACTCAAAAAGTATCGTTAAAGTTTAAACACACTCCGACTTCGGTTATTATGGAAATGCAAAAACTTACTTTTCACATTCACCCATCATTCACATAATCCTTTAAATATTTAAAACAAACCATTTTAAATATAACAGCAGTAAAATATACGCTCTCGGAGGGTCAGTTTCCGAATGCAATGATTGTGTGGTGCTAGTGGTAAAGTCCAAAGAGTTCCTCAACAAAAACAAATGCACAGATGTTGTTCTTTAGTTATAATTGAGCTTCAAATGGTTTTGGGAAATTAGTTTTTAATTAGTACATCATCACTATCATTAGGTGATGATAGTGTGAACCTCTCAGCATATAGCCAGTTGCAAATTTGTTGCTTACTTACTTTTTACTAAAAAGAATGTAGAGGTACCTACATACTCTGCGAACAGGGCATGGACATCTCAATTAGTGAGGGTGAAAAGTTGGCTCGATAAACGTATTTAATTTACAAATTATGGAGAGGAGTATGTTTTTATTGGAAAATATCTGTGTGTTACGTTTTAGAGTCAATTAACAAATTGGTGCATTCAATTGTAAATTATTAATTTGACCACTAATTGTAGAGAAAGTTGAAGAGTCTCCTTGCCTTGTAAATTAATTCGAATTAATGAAATAATGTAAAAAACTGATAACGTATTTATGCTTAGTTCTTATGTATACCATATCTTATAGTTTTCGACGCCAATTCCAATTTCGTAACGATCACACATATTGGTGAATATCTGACCTTGTGATTATCGTTGCGACAGTTTTGATGACTTATATAAAAACTAAGAATATGGGTACTTGTGTAGAAAGAGTCGCAAGTGGTTAGGACACCAGGTCGGAGGAGAGTGTTCAGATCCATTTCGAACTGAAATGTAGACGAATATAAGAAGTTTAACTGATCAATTCAAATGTATGACCACATTATTTTAGAATTTCGTGAAGAGCAACTAAAATAGAAAGAAAAATACGAAATACAAAGCCAAGTAGATAGCCATATGTAGAGAAACAAAAAATGTGATCCCATTACATTTCATAGCTTCGTCGCCCACTCAATTATTTTCAACACACTCTGTCCCAATATATTGAAACACTTTGTTCGAATGGTTTGCTCTCCACCAACTTTCAACCTCGGCATATGTCAAAGTCACAAAATCCGCAGTCTGTTAAAAGAGACTGATATATGATATCAAATATTTAAAAGAAAACCCTCAATAGATACCTGATCTAAAGAGCCTTTGACCTATAAAAATTCACACGCAAGTCCATGCATGTCAATTGACCCTTTTTTATGTCTACCCAAAAGGGTTAAGTCCCACTTCAGTATACTGTTTGAACTGACAAACACAATAAATCTCGAAAGGAAGACAAATCTTTACTTCATCTTTTTCATGAATAAAAGGAAGATTTTTTTGTTTGCTTCTGTTAGTCAATCGAACTCATTGACTTTCTCATCGTAAATAAACAAAACAGCGGAACAGTGAATCAGACCAAACAAAAAAAGAATGAAATAATGGAAACTCTGTTAAAAGACAGCCCGATATCAGGAGGAGAGAAGTACCATATTCTTTTCGGTATGCGTCCTTCCGTCAAATCATGACTAACACAACTTATTTCACGCATCTTTGCCTTTAGTTTGAGAAGGCGTGTTTGAGAGATGCAGATTTTTTAACACCACCGGGACAGGGCACTGGGGAAAAGCGCACATACACTTTTCACATTTTGATGTAATGTTCTCCTTGAAATATTTGCTTCTAAAACGTTATCATTTACATCTTGGCTTGCGGGTTTTTTTTCTTGATTAAAATCTTATTTTAGATAAGGCAAACGAAGTGAAAATGATAACGGCAGGAAAGATAACCAAAAGGTAGAAATTGCTGGCATCAAAAATGTGATTTATGGTACCGAGTGACAGGTCTTAACTTTTTTGGCACGTGACACCCCAGGACATGCCACATGTTAGTTTTCTTCAGTGAAAAACACAAACAATGGCAAGTTTTTAGAATAATTATTCCCACATGCTTAAGATGGTTGTTTTTAATGTGTCAAGATAAACCCAAGCGCCTCAGGGAGCTGAACTTTTCCACATATATGAAACAGATTCTTCAGTATTTAGACAAATATAGATATACATACGAGTACACTGAAAAGATTCACTCCTGGTAATTTAATTTAGCAAGGAGAACTTTTTATTCGATTTGGTTGTTCGTATGATATTGAAGTAAAAAAAGCAGCAAAACTATTTTGTTATCATCTCATTCTTAAAATTAGCGAAAAATATCACAAAAAATAATTTTGATACAATTATTATCACTCAATCAGTGATTTCGCCAAGGATTAACAAAAAAATGCGACGTCAAAATAAAACAAAACGACTTGATCGCATGAGATTTTCTCGGTCAGGGTCACCGTGATTTGGGTTTAGTAGATTAGTATTTGAATTGTTTGGATTAGTAATTTGAATTGTTTGCTCCAAATGTTTTAGGCGTGAGCAAATATTCTTCATGTTTTCAAATTCAGAGGAGTCTTATGTCATATAAGCAGAAGAAGCCCAAACAAATCAAAAACTAGATATAATTATGCTGTGGGTATACTAGAATGAATATTTAATACCTACGCCAGAGCATATAACTAACAATATCAGTGCTCAAATAGTGGCATCAAGCTAGGGATTACTCTTGCCAGTTGCAGAAGAGTCGTTTACGCAGTTTTATTCTTAAGGATTAATATACTTTACTTTCGCATACTAAAAACACAGAAAGCTTTGCGATTACAATAATAATTTCCCGTTTAAATGGGATCCTTATCAAAATTTGATCAACATTTCATCAATTATTTTTATTACATCTATTTTGTCCCTATTGTATACCAACATCGTTGCCAATAATTAAAATCAATTAAGTAAACCGATAATATGCTGGTCGGAGAAAGTTTGCTGCGCAAACACCAAATCATAGAATGTAGCTTAATATCCCGAGGCTTGGTTGCTGTCAAATAACAAATTGTATGTCCACCAATCACAAAATCCATTACTACTACAGATACCGTGTTCGTTCATTTAATTTTGTTTTATTTAACAAAAACAAAAAAACTACACAACGGGGTTTTATCCACTGCGGTCCATTAACCACATTTCACTAAAGAGACGACAAAGCAAAAAAATATATGTTTGAGACCAACAGAAAAAAGTTGGGCACCATCTCACACTAGCCTATGTATTTCATCAATCAACCCCACTCGTATTTCATTTATTAATGTCAGTTACAAAAGAAAAAAAAGGAAGAAAACTTTTTCATTTTGTTTTTGAAATGTGGTCTACATGCGAAATGGGACAATTCCGGATAAATTTGTTTCAAAAACTTTTTTATGTTGAGAATATTTGGTGCCCTGGGAGAGTGACCTTCCAGTTTATATCGTGTGCAACCGCTTGACTGACCACGTACAAACATTCTCTTTATAGGCAGACTTAAAAGCCAAAGAGCTGCATGTTTAAAATTCATTTAGGTGGCTGGTTTAAAATGCAATACTGATGATAACTTAAATGAATAATCTATTTAATTATAAGTCGCATCATGAAAGTCACATAACAGCCAGCACTTTCTGATATAGCATTTTAGGCAATTAAATGTTGCTTTTTGTTTAAAACTCCGAAAGTGTGTGTGTCAGATGTCTCAATTAAGTAGACGAAGAATAGCTATAGCAATTATTTTGGCTACAATTAGGAAACGCAATAATTTTAGAAATTCAAGCAACGAATTGAATTGATGTTGATATTTGATTATAATTTTGTTAGTGATTCAAAAGAATTTAAGAATTGTACTTGCCCTGAATTAAGTAAGGAAATGTTGAACCGGAATTGTGAATACCTGCGTCTAATTAGTTAGACTAAGGGAATATTAATTATTCACCCCAAAGATATGCAAATATTTGCGGTATAGTATAAGGCGAATGCTGTGGGGCGTAGCGGTTTTTATTTTTGTGTTGTACTTTTTTGGCTGTTATTGGTACAAGAGAGGAGGGCTCCATTGAAAAATAAACACTTGACAAATAATCTTCAGTTCTTTGCTTGATAAGTTTGTATACGATTTTGTTGGACTTTTTACGCCATTAATCGGATCTATTGGAATGAACCCTTGTGAGAGTTCACTCATGGAGGCTGATCAATTAATAAAACTAGACTTCGCCCAGTGGTAGGAATTCTACCATTCTAGTGACCTAGCTCACACGCAACATATTGGAAAACAAATTGCACACAGCATTGATCTATATACAATCTTCCCAACAAAAAAAAAGCTAGTTCTTAACTATTTCTTAACTATTTGCCCTCACCTATTTATATACATATAAGATAATCTAAATTGTTAGATGAATTGCGGTTTACCAATTTGGAGATCTTATATCTGATACCGATTTAAGGATAAGGATCTGTACTTTGGCAGTTATTTCCATATTCGAAAGATGGTTCTTTGACTTTAGAAATCCGGTTCTGTTCTGTTCTGTATATTCTATTACAGTGTAAGTGGTAGAAATTAGGACTGATTAAATTTGTATCTACTAATAAGTGCTTTTTTGGATAGCTGTTCCTCTCTTTCATTACAAGTAGCCCACCTACACCACACGTCATGCTTCATTGAACACGACCGAAATTTTAGAAATATTTTAAAACAATAGCAGTACAACTTGCATTTAGATCAGTTAATAGTTTGTTGTATACCTGCCATGTGAGCCGTTTAACTCACTGCTTTTCTTATTTTAATTTCTCATAAACATTTCCGAATACATTCCACGCAATGCGCTACAGTAGGGTATATTTTCCATCCAAAAGACGAACCTCAAAATGATTTCATAGAAATAAATTTGGCGCCAGGACCGTATGATATGTTTATTATTTTTGCTACTTTAATTGATTCCTCCTTAAAAGATAATAATAATGTTCAACTGCATAATAGATTCAATTTCCAACTACATGAGTTGTTGTTCCTAAAACCATTTGACACCGAAAGCAAAGGGTCTTAAACACTGTCCTGTATGGCATATTCCCAGAACCATTTGTAAATTTTCAATTCTCTTCAATGACAAACCATTCGGTAAAGGAGTTGACTGACGCCCCAGAGAGTGAACGGGCAATAGTTCCTAAGGCGAGTGAAGACACTTGATAACAATGTCGTTGGGAAAAAAAAATTATTATCTTTAGAATTCCGTACTTCGTTCAGTGTGTTCGGAAGAACGAGAAAAAAATCTCAATTGACTTTATATATACAAAAGCATTTATCTTTGACAAGAAATCTTTTCATTATCGGAATTCTTAGCAGCAAAAAAAATGTCGAAATGTGAATGCTTCGCTCGGTTTTGTTACTTTTTGTTCCAAAGAGGATTCAGATTGAAGTTTAACTGGCGTCAAAGACGACTTTATGTGCGTTCTTGTAGCGCTTTCATTGTATTTTTGCTCTGTGTTGTTGTTTTTCGATTTTACCGTATGAACGTGATCTACTTATGCAAATAGGAAATCAATTTACTTTTTCTCTTAAGAATATCGACAAAGAAAAACGAACACACAATACACTCCTTCTGAAGGGTATGGTCATTGTTGTGTACATACATCTTATGTTCGCAGAAGGTCACTTCAAAGAACTCAGATATCTACTGCGAATAAAAGTAGATAGAAAAGAAAACTTTCTTCCCCAATAGCGGATAACATGTCCAAGGCCATTAATTCCAGATTGATTAAACGTGATAAAAAGATAAGGATGAGACAATTTTTGGAAGGGATATTTATTTTGTGCCGTTCTATGCCTAATAATGTCATTGTAACTTTGAAATTAAAAAAGTTGAAGCTTCGAAGTTACTGTTGGGCCATCTTGAGGTTATCAAAAAAGTTGAAAGTGTTTTGTTTCTGGTAAAAAAAGTCTTTGACAAGCTGTTTTTCCAATAAGGAAGTCCTTAATTGATTTATTTAAATTTAAACATCAAAGAGGCCGAAATATATGGCACGTGCTATTGTCAAGATGTTAAAGTGAGTTTTAACATTCATGAGTTCGGTTCGTTTTAAGCGATCTCAACACTAAAGTTCTATATTTCTATTTTCCATAAATAGTACTGATTTCGGATAATATAAATGTGCTAAATCACATGATCAAATAGCTATTTTTATGTGCATAATTATGTACCCCTACCTAGGCAACATCATTATTTTACGTATCAGTTTACGTAGTCGTGTGAAATCAATCTCACGTCCGTTAATTTATTTGGCCAATTAGGTTCGTCGTGCACTCGATGCGAATGAAGTTTTTAATTAGCTCACTGCATTCGTTGAAAATTGATTAATTTGTTTCAATGGATCTCTTGCTCGACCATCGCATTTGCAATTGCATGCCCATTAATTGAGTAGGAAATTGAAATGTTTGCAATCCTTTTCCCTCCCCTAACTCGTGCTCGTTTAGTTCAAAACAAACAACTACAAAAAAAAAACTAGAACACTATAAACCCCATAAACAAGAAACGGATGCACTTTCCATTACGCACCCTTTTGCCAATAGCATTTGCCCCGTTCCAGAGTGGGCAGACATATCTGAGTTTTGTATGATTTTTCAATTTATATTCCAATATTTTCGGTGGAATTTCAATTCGAAATGGAAATGGTTTGCATGTGATATCAAGGATACCGCCCCCGATCCCTATTCACACATTTCAAATGGGTGCCCGTGTGTGTATATCTTTGAACTCAAATTCACCGGTAGTATTGAATAAATCATCAAAATTTTTCTCTCCTTTTTCGTTCCACGAGTTGACATCCCAGCAATGCCGCACGCCTCCTAGTTTATAGCAAGGAAATCGCATAAGCATTTGGATAAACATTGCGAATTTTATCCGCTTTCAGTCTCACATAACAGGGCCTACTTGAGCAGAGCAGTGGCTATAAGCACACTCGCATAGTGTGGATAATGTGAATATTTTTATGCAAAAGTGCCGCATCACATTACTGCCGAGGGCAAATTCGGGCTCATTTAAGCCTGTTGACTGATGCCTTTACTTCCATCCTGACATTGATTTCTATTTAGGTAAACGTTTGACGCCGTGTTTTTTTCGTGAACAAAAATGAATTTATTTGGCCTTGCTCTCCCTCTTTGTGAATAGCTTCTCATGCACTCAGAAGCAGAATAAAATCCTCTGGATTATTTATGAAAAAAAGAAAAATGTCTTTATTGTGAAATTGGTCGCAGATATTTATGATGGATGCTCTCGAGCCTTCGATATAAGAAAATGGGGAGTTGGATTGGGGAGTTTAAAAGAAAGTCGTTCACTCAATTGAATTGGGGGTAGAAAAAGCTTGGATGAGGGTGACGGCGATGATGGCTCGTGAGCCAATAAGAGAAATGTTTTTACATTTATCCCTAAAGCCTTTTGCGTTTTTATGTGATCCTTTTTGTCAGAGGTATGGTGTATTTCGGAAGGCGGATGTCTGTGTCACTACTTGGGCGGATGGTTGTGATTGTACTCAGGTTTCGTCTTTTTAAGATAAATTGTTTTGATTGAGAATTTTCATTTCAAGTTGGTTTATGTGAGTTTTGTTTTCAATAGGGTTTAGCGAGGTGGTTTTGAGATTTTCACTACCATTTATCATTAGAAGTGTTTTGAAATGGGAAATGGTGTAAATTAATGGCAATTGCAAAAAATGTCCACGTTGATGTGTACAATTAATTGAGCATGAGAGAATAAATGGAATATGGTAGCAACTAGCAACTAGTTTTGAGAGAAAAATAATTATTAATATGGGGCGACAAATAGAGCGAATGCACAATGTACATATATACGAGTATGTATACAATGTATATGAACAAAATTAAATTGGCATAGTATTTTGAGCTGGCATTGTTGACTAAAATATGACTATATTCCTTATATCTACAAGTTCACTGTGCACCTCAGTTTTCTTGCGGATAATCAATCAATCAAAGTACAAAATCATCTTTTGCATGTAGATATACTTTCTTTTTAAGGCACTGTCGCTTGGAATTAAGTCAACATTACTGCCAAAACTGATTCCATGACCGGGAAAGACACCCTCATTTTATTTCATGTCCCCTCTCCTCTCACGAACAATTTGCTTGTTGAGAAATTACTTTCTTCATTAATATAATCATCCAAGGCCAATCTGTGTAGGTACCTTTAATCGTAAATTACAGAAATCTTTACTTACTGATGCTGATGTTGCCAGCGGCACTGGCAAGGCAATATGATCGTAACGACCTAATTAGGCACGACAATCACAATCGGATGATTACATTTCCATTGCAGATGATTTTTCGTATTTTTATGTGTTTTTCACTTCGAGCAACGACGAGAAAGAAAATGAATTTGAATAAGAATAAGAATACACAATGAGAAGCTATTTTCACAAGAAGACTGCTCACTAATACAGGCACCATTTGTTATGGAAATTTCCATTTTTTTCAATTAGGAAAGGCAAATGTAATTTTAACGCAAAGGTGTCCCAATAAATCGTCTTCAACTGTAGCGATTCGCTTTTTTTCACTTCAATTTAGCTAACGCTTGGTATTGTCATACGAAAGAACTATATATAAAAAAAAATATTGTCATCTGTTTTTTTCTGTTTGCTTTCCTTTTTCTCAATGTTGAATAATTTTAATTTATTGGCACTAGCGACATTAGGGATCACAGGAATATTGGCTGAATTGCTCATATCCATAGATACAGGATTCGATTTAAAACAGAGCTCAAGCGCTAATTGCGTTTTTTCTGTCGGGAAGATGGAAACCGTTAGCCACTGCATACTAGCTCTAAATTAAGCCCCAGATTAATCGAAGAAAACTAACCAATCACCAAAGAATTCCGATAAGTCAATATAACTGGAAATTTATATCATTCAATATTTTAATTTTATATGAAAGGATTCTCTTAGGATGTTTAACTGCTTTGCAACTTTTTTCAATGCCAAGGGCGACATATAATATAATCCGATCACTTTCTGTTTACTTCCAACAGTCCTTGAATCGGAATTCCTCATAGCAGATTTCGAGTTTTCGATTTCTCTGTTTTTTAGATCGTTCAGGTCACTATAGTAGAACGCTCCCAAATGGAGTTTTCGTCTTTGCGAGAGAGCTGGACAATTTCAAAGAAGGTGGAAAATAGTTTCTTCCTCCTGAAATAAAATACGCCAAGCCTTGTTGCATGCCTGCCTTTGAGATAGTGTTCTGTGATGACACCTATTGTAGGGCTGTTATTTCATCAGTCTTGCAGTTATAATTGGGATGTCTATGTCATAGACTAACCAAACTAGACAGTCGACTGCATAAACTAAGTATTAAGTAGATTGACAGTTTCAGCAAAAAAAGACTAATTGCCTACAAGCTGAATTTGACCTTGGATGTAGCCCAGTTTGAATTCATGTATTTGTGGCTATGCTAATCAAAGGGGACTACTCATGCTTGAAAAAAACCAGCCTACACTCTTCCGGTTTAAACCGGATGTCGCCATGTCGGCAGCCTGAGGTGGACTCTCACTTCAATATCAAGGCTTGTGTTGTAAACCATAGTTTTTCTTAGTTCCAGGTTGACATTTTTCGCTTTTTTATATTTTTATATATACTTTTTTATATAAATTGTTGTTCGATTTTCTTATAATTAGATAGAAAATAATGTTCAAATTACAGGATACAAAGAAAGGAATATTTTTTTAAGTTTTTATAACAAATTTTGGAGAGACAGATATTATTTTTATGATATCGATATTAAAAAATTGTTCGCATGTTCGCCATATAATTTCGTTTAAGTTTCGCAACCAATTTCTCCCTTCACATTCCCATTGTTTTTTAAAGATCGATTTGGTGAAACTATTAACAACAGTATTAAACGAGACTGACAACGGTACTGTCACTTAAAAAAGTGTAAGAAAAATTACAAACAAAACATCAAGTAAAAAAAATTCGTCAGCTTCCTAGAAAAAAAATGTGAAGACACAATAATAAATGTGCAGTCATCATTTTGCAAAGTATAATAAAATTTTCAGCACACAATTACAATAACTAGTGTCAAGTAGAGCGTAGTTATTGTAATTGCATACTGAAAATCCTACTTTACTTTGCTTTGCTGAGAACGAAACTAAAAAAACAGGTCTATTGTCTTTTTGTTGGGAGTTAAACTTTTTTTTTTGCTTTCCGATATTCATATTTTTTGTTTTTAAAATAAGAATAGCATTTGCATTCTTACTGTTCCTAATTAACATTAGTCAACAATGTTCAGTGTTATTAAACTACAGAATTACCAATCATATATTGATTTTGTACAAATATGTTGTTAAATAAACGAATTTAAAAACATTCACCCTAATAGAAATTTATACAATATTAATGAACATTTACTAAAATTCGCTTTTGTCTAGTGGAAGCTTGGGTTTAACTTGCAAGTTGTTGACTCATTTTTGGAAAAACCCCCAATGATTTCATATTTGCATTTTGCTGTCAAACATAGAATTCATACAAGCAAAATTGATGAACACCTTTTACTGCAGAAGATGGATGAAGGACAAATTAAGCTATCTAAAAAACCATACTCAACATTCACTTTTTTTACTTTTATTGTTATAGATTCATTTACATTTGTTTGCTAATGAAATTCTGCTACCTGACGGCCTTTAATACACGTATTCACAGACAGGAACAAAAAGAGAGCGCGAGAGAGAGCTGTCATTCAAAATTTGCGGGGAAAATCGGGTGGGTGCAGTGAAAGTCGACTGTCTAGTTTGGTTAGTCTATGGTCTATGTCTTTATGCCCCGGCACCCAACAGGGGTAAATATTGAACTGCTCCGCCATCTCTCTGAGACGAACGACAGTTTTGGGCTTTTATAGAGTTTGTACTGATTCCACGCACTTAATAGCAGCTTGACTGTCCGAGAAGATACGGATATCTTTAGCAGATAACACGTTTTCTCCCAGCCAAGATAAGACTTATTTTATTGCCTTCTTACGATTTAAGTCAACAGCAAAGTGAAAAAAAAAACTAAAATAAAAATAAAAGTCCGAGATAAAAACTTAAAGATATTCAATGCGACGACTACTGCAAGGGAATTCGCTGTAAAAACTTTGTTTCATGGTTAACCCTAGAAAGATAATCTACGTCCGCGAGACGTATGGCGCGGAAACATTGTATTGTTCATATTAAACTTTATTTGCACTCATTAATTTATTTATTTCGATATTACCTACATAATTAAATAAAATACTAATATATGATCAAAATTACCAACATGGGTTTCATTAAACACACTAATTAAGTGTCATACGTCCCTCAGACGTATGATTATCGTTTACGCTATTTATTATATGATTATCTTTCTAGGGTTAAGACGTCGAGCAAAAATTGGTAAACTGGGGCAGTGAACAATTAAAGTTTCGCTTGTTCTACCTAAATTTTTCCTTCCTTCTTTGCTAATTATTATTTCACTGTAAACTTTTTTATTTGGAATGAGTTCCAAGTCGCACGAGGGTGAAAATAGCTTCCATCCGTGCTTGAAGTGCACGATGTTGCTTTGGTGCACTTAGCTTAGGTATCTACCTTGAAGCACGCTATTTAGTTGAGTTCCACTGCAACCATTTGTACTTTTGAATGTGTAACAAACAACAAAGAAAAATCGTGCATAACATTGTTGCTGCTGTTTTAGATTTTCTTTCCGGTGGTCGTATTTGGTTCATAGTTGTGACCTGCGAATATGATGCTGATACTAATGATGATGGGTAGCTCTAGCTAGTTCTCTCGAGAGCACATCTAACACACAGCACAGGAAAAACATAAAAATAAACAACGCAAGTTTCCTTATTGAAGTAAGAAACTACTGAGGATATCATGGGAAATGGCAGAATTTGATAGCGTAACAACTCGCTACATCGAAAATGGTATTTTCTAGCACTCTTCCGGTGTATGATGGTTGTTTAGAGTTGGTAGTTAATATCCTTAAAAATAATAGTTTTACTCATTACTAACTCAATTGGGACTGAAGAAATTGAATCTGATTTTTGTCAAGCTGTTTTTGTTTGATGGATAGTAGGTAAAAAGTATTAATTACTTTCGGGCATTATGAAGTCTCTGATATATTGATGTTACTATGTATTATTTTCTAACCACAAGCAAAATCTTTAGGGATCCGTAGAAGGAAATTGAGATATTAGAACCGGGTCCGTTCTATTAAGTTGCTTTTTCCAGGCCCGTTGTACAATCGAAGACTATGTTACCTTCTACCCCATTCTCAGTAGGGCTATTAACATTCTGATTTGTTTGCTAAGCTTAATCAGTAATTTCAAAGCTAAAGTCCTATATTAATGTAAGCAGAGCCAATGCCAATTTCCCTCCTTAACGACGTATCGTGTCCTGTATTTTTGTTCAATCGCATTATTATCTATGCGTCTGTGATAGGAATCGATATATACATATATGTAAAAAAAAAGTTAATATATAAAACCAAAAAACCCGACTGACTGTAAACAAAGAGTTAAAAATATATGAACAAGACAGATTAAAATACATATATCTAACTAATTGACAATCGGAGACTATATACCTATGCAGCCTAAAAAATATATGAGTATTGAGTACCATCCGACTGCCAAATAATTAGGTATATATACTTGAATGTGTCCTGTTCATATATTTTTATTTTTTTTACAGTCTGTCGGGTTTTTTTGTTTTTTAAATTAACTTTTTTTTATTTTTATCTTTTTAGCCTATGGTACTCCAGGGAAGTATACGAATATAATGACACCTCACTCTTCAAAATCGGTCAAATCGTTTAGGCTACAGGGCATAACGTAGAAACGCACATAGGATACGCGCGAAACACAATATCCTACGTGCCAGTCGGGTAAACACAGTACTCTTTATAATGATTGGCCGTTTTTGTCTTTCTGAGAATAATTAGAAACCAAGTGGTAAGTGAAACAAGAGTGACCAGTTTACATTGAGAAAGTCGCCCTCATCAAATTTGTTTGTTTTTTTTTCTGTCTTTTGCTTGATTTCATGAAGTGTTTCCTTTACTAAACTGAAATTTGTTTTAATCTAATTTTAGTGTTTTTTATTTAATTCTAAATTAAATATGACATCATTGTGGTAAATCTATGAAATTTAGTATCTCTTTAGTGAAAATTTGTCAAAATATATGTAATATATTAATAGACCTTTTTTATTGTTTGCAGGTTTTCAAAACTGAAATTAAAAAAAAAAACAAAAACCGGATTATGGATGTAATATCAAAAAATAATTTACCATCTTCCGAAGAACGTACATCAAAGAGTACTGGTAAGTCATATATTGTTTACTTAAGGTCATCCATAGCAGTAGTTGTCCAAGATAAGTTAAGTTAAGTTTTCGTTGACAAAATAAACCTATCATGTTGGATATACAAAAATGTAATAACAGTCAATAATTCCAAAAATTGGCGAACGAGTTTGAGAAGAATTGGTTAACTATCGATGTCAGTGCTTTCACTAGCGACTTTTTATTTTCGAGTAAATTAAGCCTCATATTCAGTAAGAACTGGGCAGCGTTTAAAAATATTTTCTATAGATTCATCAAGTTTTATGTAAAAATTTGCTACATGTAACGTCCATTACGGCACTTACAGCAAATAAGCTTCAGAAGCCTCAACGGATTGCCTGTCTCGGCATCACAGGTGCAATGCGCACTTGCCCAACAACAGCACTTGAGGCCATTAAAATGCAGCTCTTAAGAGGAGGAAAAAAAATAACTAATCAATATGATACTTGATATTTACCTGCTACATCTACTGCTGAAGTTCGTAAAAATGATGTCTCTTTTTTTTCACTCGCGTTTCTGGATACACTGTTATAATAAGGCTCAAGGCCAATCGCTAAGTGTTGCTGGTTTGGGTATCCGCTAGTTGTGTTATAACAATTCCACTGTGAAACCGCTTCACTGACGCATAACAAAAATATACATACGTTTAAATCAGTTGAACATGTGCGACACCTAAAAATACTTAACCTAATCCCAAATCTGAAAATGTTCTGCTTCGTCCCGGACATCGTGGTCAGAGAGTACAGTTTTGGGAAATTATTCGAGGTAGAATTATTTGATCGTGGTAGTTGGACCACTGGTGTCCCGTCACTGGACCCAAAAAGCATAGTCTGGTACGACGGATAAGAGAAGGATTCCAGAGTTGGATCTGGTGTCCGTGGACCCAACACCAAAGCCTCGATACCCATGGGAATGAGTCCCACGGTTTTTCAAGAAGAAATCCATGCGATCAAAACTTGCGCTGACATAATTTCCAAAACAAAAAAGGTATAAAGGGCGCCATAATACAAATTTTCTCAGATAGTCAGGCAGCTTTACAAGCTTTGGTGTCCAATACAATGGACTCCAAAACAGTTAAATGCTGTCACGAAGCTCTGCGAACCCTATCCAAACACAACAAGGTAAAACTTTGCTGGGTACCGGGTCATCAGGGTATTGCAGTCAACGAACAGGCAGAGAAACTAGCCAGGGCTGTTTCCGAATCTGTTCTCTGTGAACCAGAACCATACTGCACAGTTAATGGGGCTACTGCGGTAAGGATAATTATTGAATGGAAAAAACAACTTCGTCTTGAACACTGGGAAGATGTCCATGGTCTAAGACAATCTAAATCCTACAAGGAAATCCTTAGGCTCAGTATGGGTAATATAAGTAAGCTACTGGGCTTCCTCACAGGTCATCGTGGCCTTAAATATCACCTCAGGAAAATGAATCTCTGTCCGGAAACAGAATGTAGATTCTGTCTGGAGGATATCCAAACCTCTGAAAGCATCTTCTGTCCGGCTTATCATTGGTTGAGAAAAAGTGTCTTTAATCGAGAGACTCGTACACTAGGAGATATTGTGCAATCTGGCACTAAGGACTAGGAACCATCATCATGGAGGTTACACGTCTCTTAGATTTACCTTTCCCCATTGACACAATCAATCTTTCAGGTCGCAGTGTCACCCAACTGGGCATGGGATTTATAATTAAGAAAAAAAGGTCCATTATACTCGCAAATGGGTTTGTGTTGAAATTAACTCACCCATGAGTCATGTACGATCAATTGAGTCTCAAAATAATATTCGCGAACAAGAGCATTTGAAATGTTTTTAAATACGTAGATTCACTTAGTTAAAAAAATGAACATTAGCTACATAGAGCTGTATCTGCAATATTGAAGTGGACAAACAGTTTAACTGTCAGCGAATATACACTAAGCCCGAAAGCTTAACAGAGTAGGTTGCAATGCGTCAAATAATGCCAATGTCAACATAAAAGTATATACTCTCTCGCTCTCTTTCAGAGACACAGATTTCATAGTACTTCATTGAAATATAAAATGCACAGATAAGGACTTATTCATCTCAGCGAAAGAGAGAAAAGAGGTAGAGGCAAATCCTTGTGTTTTGTTCTTCTATTTTTTCCTGTAGGCCTTGTAAAAAACATCATACTCGAGTCCTATTTTGTTGATATAGACTAACATATAGACCTACCAAAGACAAAAAATAAACAATAGAAAATAAAAACAGTGAAACAAGTTCCTTTTTTTCAACAGTGTCACATATGCGAAAAGAAATATGGCTATTTGCCAAATGTTTACAATGGTGCATTACAACTCGTGTAAATCTTTGCCGATTTTCTGTTCAGGGAATCGCAAAAGATTAGAATATACAGTCTTTTGATTGTGAGCACAGAGTTTGTATATGATTTGTTAAGTATGCATCACTTAATGGGCGGTTTACGTTTTCGTTCTATTTTTCTGGTGTGATGCTACTATCACGTATCATTGGAGAGCGAGAAAGATAATATATTAAAATGTAATTCCTTTTCGTAGCAATTTGACTGCAGTCCTTGAGGGAAACGAAATTAAATTCTGAATAGATTTCTTCAATACATCCTTTTCAATGGGACTTTTACTGTATACATATTTATAACCAACACGAATTATTTTTATTTCGAATATTTTATGGCTGTCGTTATCAAGCACTGCTCTCGGTAACTGTCCTATTTCTTGTTATTTTCCAGGTTTTATGTTTATTTTTTGCTCTTTTTTTTCTAAGAAATTGATCACCATTACGCGCAACTGTACATATGTCTGTAAATATGTCTGTAGTAAGGATGTTGACGTACAGCATTCGTTATATGCAAGGGTATGCAGATTGCGTCTTGAGCCTTCAAGTTATTGTATCCCCCCGCATAAGATGAGGGGATAGACACGATTGATGTATCGGAAAGGTGTCTCACCGATCTCTTGAATGTAACCAGCAAGTGTGCATAAAAGCAATCTTGTATAACCGTTGGTCGAGTTCTTCTTTTTTTATAGCAATAAGTGGATGAGTTTAACTTAATAACGGTTTCAGGTCATAAAGGAAAATTAAATTGAAGATACTCGTACATCGTCGTGCTATTCGTTTTGCATAGTAAATAACAAAGGTGAAGTTTTATTCTACAGAGGGTAGCAATGACCTGTTAGCACATAGAAGCTTTTCTCATTATTTCTAGTGTGCAGCTGTCGGTTAAGTTTAAATTGATTTTTTTAATGTGATTTGCACTTGAGGTATCGTTCACAACATGATGCCACATGTTTTATATTGCACTATAGATCTTGGTGTACTAAGGCCATCTGCGAAGCCCTGTCGGCTAAATTCGTATAAATTGTTTGGAGAAATTCCGTAGAAATTATTTTTGTGGATACACACAAAAACCCGTTGCGCGGTTGTTACTTTTTTTAACGGTCGACTGAGTATTAAATTTTTGTGAACTCCCTTCAGCTATTACTTTGATATATATTTAACCGCCAGTGAAACAATTTTCAGATGAATATGCATGGTATGCATATCTCTCATCTGAGTTCAAACTGCAGTTAATTGCATAGAGCAGCATTTACATGAACACAAGGAGGATGATCCCAAAAACAAGCTCTCCAATTAAATATTTTTTGACCTGGAGAATCAAACACTTTTTTTTTCCTCTTTTTTTTTAATTTTCCACTCCGAAAACGAACAAAAAATCTTAGTTTGCATTGTGGTGATTGAAAAGAAAATGAAACAAAACCACATAAAAGGGGAAATTGGAACAATTTAAAATCTTTTAAACTAAAAATGGTTCTGCAGAGGCACACAGTCACAGATACAAAAATGACAACATAAAACTAAGGAAGTTCTCAGAATGGGAACGAAAAGGAATTGGGAAACAACTTTTTTGGCGAAATTACTTTCGATTGAAGTGCAGTACGTATGGGATGTCGATGTGTAAGCAGAATTCAGTTTTCTTTGCTACAAAACCAGCGTGAGAAACTTTCCCCATTGGATGCTATGGCGTGGATATGTAGTCGAAGACTCATCCATTAATTGAATTTGCAAAGGTTTTCCTCCAGTGCATCGAAGTGGAAGTTAAATTTATGAAAAACTTTTTAAGAAAATACGATCGATAGCAAAAAGCGAACTGTGTAAGATGGTAGGGGGTGTCAGAACTTGGGAATTAATGTCATTTGCTTTTCAATATGAACTGTTTGTAACTAGGAACTCCTTGGGGTGTTGCTGAGAGATAAATAATATGTAATAGGAGTATATAAATTTTAAATTAATTAATTTTTTTAAGGAACTGTACTAACATCTCTCATTTGGAATTCCAGCTGTTCTGTTCTTTGAGAGCAATCTCAAAGTATTCTATAAAAAAAATAAAAATCGGTTTTTAATAAAATATTAAAAATATATCTTTTATGACGGCGCAGTGGATTAGTGGTTAGTGTGTTGGACTACTAAGCGAGGGGTCCCAGGTTCGAATCCCGAGAAAAACCCAAATTCCAACTTAAGGTTTTTTTCACTGCGCCACCTCTCGCGAACGTCTGACAAACATCCGAGAGTATAACTGTCATGAAAGAGCTTCTCAATTGGCCGTTTGGACTCGGCATAAAATTGTAGATTGCCTTCTATTCGTCCCAAAAATAAAAACTCACACAAGACGAATGGTTGTGAGAAGCTAGGCTTGGGTCCATACGGACCTGTTGCGCCAATTATTTATTTTTTTTTTTTTTATATCTTTTATGACACTATATTCTTTAAATATAGTGTCATAATTGTCGACAAGCTGCTGTTCCCCAAAAAGTCAGGGTAAACTCAACCAACCAAGTGGCTATTTTGTTTGGATCATCATTCTCGTCTGATATCACTTCGACGATTTATTTCGTCTTGCTTTGTTGTTGATCAGTAGCAACATGAACTAAAATATTGCTTCTCACTACAAGTATAACTATGCAAAATACAAACTCTTCAGAGTGCTTGGCAAGGGCGCAAACAAATATGAAAATATGATTTCTATGTTGACAAACTGTCGAAATCTTGGGTATATCAGTGATTTTAATGAGCGGTTGAAGATGTGAGGTCGATGTATCATTGATTGTATTGTGAACTCCAAAAGTAATCTGAGTAAGTTGTTTTCACAGTACTTTTACAAAGTTGTATTAGAGCAAACTATCCAATTACTGCCGTTAGTCCTGTTGGATCAAATTACAAAGTTTTGTTGAAGGTACTTTTATTTTTTTTAATTCAGTGCATCGCGAATTTTGTCTGTTACTCGTCTGCTGTTTTAATTAAGTTAATGCAGCAGGTGTATAACTGAGGGTATAGCTTGGTCGTTGTTTTTTAATTCAGAGAGGTTTCATTTTAATTTATTGCTCTCGTGTGTCTTTCCTTCGGCACTATTTATCAATTTCTTGAGTGTTTTTGGTGGGGACGGTAGTGGGTGGCTGATATTCCCCCAGCGACAGATTCGCAATGTCGGATTTTAAAATTTATAAGTAGTCATACCAATTGGAACGATTGAAAGGGGTTGTTGTATTGAGATCCTTTGGTCTAATGCACCCCATGCTTATGCCTCAGAGCTGTGTATTTCCTCATAAGAGTTCCCCTCGCATTATAGTTCCTTTCAAAACCAGTTTAGATGGTCTTGTACCATTGTTTCTTAACAAAGTAGATATATTAAATTTGTGCCTATTTGTGGAAACAGTAATATTTACACCATCACCAGATGAATAGGCATCCATATCTAAATTTCTAGTCTTTGATAAGCATTTTTTTTTTTGTCTCCTTTTGTTGTCTTTCGAAAACTGCACTCCAAATTCCTAACAAATATTCTAAGAACTTTTATTTGCAGATGAAAATCGATTGATTATTTTAGGCGTTCGCTGCATTGGATAATATGGTATGAAAAAGTATGTTCAAAGACACTGCAGGTCATATGTATCATATCTGTGGCACAAGTTAAAACAGAACAAAAGAATGCACATAAGGTAAAACTTATTCAAAATTGAGGATTTGTTTTAAATTGACCGTCTTAATTCAAATTATTGTAATAGGTTATGAAATTTTAGTTAATATCTGTCAAGCAGTAGTATTAAGTGCGCCTAATCAATTATTGTCCATTTAGAATTAAGTTTGTATGTATGTTCTATGTTCTATGTTCCTTTCTACAACTACACCATCAACATAATAGCACCCAAAATATTCTACTAAGTAGCAAATTGATCCACAGTCAATGCGTTCAAAAAAATGATGACATTTATTATTGGATCCACGGCAGATGCTATTTACGTTCATAGACTAACTTATTTTCAAACTTATGTATCAACTGTCCCAACATCCAGTCGAAGCGATTGTCAATAACAGATTTGTATTCTAAGTAATCCCTGCTACTAAATATTCAAATCACATTCCAACCGAAACTCCATCCATAGTATTTTCCTTAAAGACTAACACACAGCGATTAAGGACATTTTTTCACAGAAAGCATATACACTTAGTACAAAACACACCAAAAAATTTGTTAAAACAACTCCAACATCAGCTTTCTGATTCATCATAATCCGGAGAAAATCCCCCACGGTAAGCTTTCATAGGACATCACTACACAGCACAAGCAATGGAACTCAATATACCCCAAAGTGACACCCGCGGTCGGAATTAATTGCATAATTTATGCGCGAGGCGAAAAAAAACACACAAACTCTGTCTGCCATATGGAAATGGCGATGATGATAGAGTGAAAAGGATGGCAACCACCCCTCCTCAAGCTATCACGTAAATCTACATCTTGCGATCGTCATTCTGGCTGGCAAGGATTTTTGGCTCGTTGGCAAGGCGAGCTCGTGAGCGTCGGTTTGTTGTCATCGCCCTGGCCATGATGTGGTTGTCAATTGAATGAAATTTGCTGCTTTTCTTCGAAATTCTTTTGTTTGTTTTCCATTTGCGAAGGACATCGCTCGTTGGGGCCCATTTTCGTAATTATGGTGACACAGTATGTAAATTACAATTTCCTTTCTCCACAGTGTGTAAGTAATGTGTTCGCACCATCAGGTTTAATTATAATTGAGCAGCAGAGCAAGGGTCAAACTGGAGGAAGCACATCAGGGTTCTGGATTCATGTGGGTAATAATGGACTTTACTTTCAGCACACTGCACTGAGTGGACAGGATGCGAACGCATAATGCAACCAAGCGTAGGCACACAAAATGTGCGGACACATGATGAAAATGTTAGAAAGGCACGAATGCTATGGCGATCCAAATGAATGATAGTAGAGACAGAGTGAATCAAAACGTCGCTTTGTTTAATTTTTAGTGAAAGGTTTTATTTTTGCGCGTCATTTCGAATAGACAATGTTCAAGAACATGTGATATGTGCACTTGGAAATGTTCACATAGCGCCGTACTAATAACAAATTTTAGTCTAACCTTAAAAATGTATGGAAGCTCACAATTGCGAAATTAGTATGGAAAATATAGCCACTGTGAACTACTAAAATTGAGAGTCGAAACTAAAAATGGTTATTGGTAAGGCGCATAGTTTTTAAACGTCTCTTGCATAAATATTTATGTTTACAGACTAGTATATTCCAAATAGATTTGTATAGCTTGTCTACTGACAATATACGAATGCATGCACACATAAACCCGCATGTTTAGACCACTTTTAGACCCAAGCAATCTTGGTACCTTTTTCCTTCATCAAAAATAATTTCTACCTCATATTTGACAGCCTACGAGAAGTACCTACCTATAGTTTTCAGTTTGTCATCGTCCTGCTTTGAGAATTATTTTTAACTCAAGTGAGCTGTTCACTGAACTTGTGTACACATATGAATTCCACCCTCCTACTATAACATCGCAGCGTCATGTTATTTATTAGTTCTTTCTCACCGGCCCTAATCAGCTGAGACATGTTGCCATGGGCCAGTGAGCTATCATTCCTAATTAGGAAAGGTTCCCAGAAGGGGAACTTTTTCTGTGTTGATATTTGTTTTGCAGCTTGTGTTTCGTATATTATTGCAGATGACTGGAGGAGTTGTTTCATACAATGTCTGCCACTCTCACACCCAGCACGGGGGTTAGCAGCACAATTGTGTAATGTTTTCGGTTAAAGTTCTTTTTACCTACAATATTAACCAGCCTAAAGAAAATGAAAGGTACAAGTGACGGTGTCAGACTTGAATGGGACATTTTGTCGTAAACGGTCGTCCTTTTTTGTCAGTTATCTGCGTTAGTATGGTGGTGGTGATGAACATGATGTTCTACATCAGTGAAGTAGACACATGCCAGAATGGAGTTAACCTTTTGTAAATGCTTTTTCATCTGATGGTTTCTTCGTTTTGTTTTTTTTTTATTACATTCCCCTACTCTATTATGAAGTGGCCTAAAGGCGATGCTGATGATAGAAAGTTTAAGCAATGGTGGCCTTGTATGTCTGAGGCTTTTTCTACAAAAATAGCGTAGTTAGTAAATGTTTACCGCAGGGTTGTTTGTGTTTTTTTAAGTTTTTAGTGTTGCTTCCCCATTGGCTTTGGGGTTACGCAGCGTTTTAGATGTTTAGCCGTGACTATTTAATCAGGGAGAGAGCGGCACAAAAGTACCCAGTACACACCAACTGGGAGATGATGAAAGTGACTTGAATTTTTTTTTGAAAATAATGATAGAAGCAGGTTGACAGTTTTGATTCGTCATTCTGTTTCATTAAACTGAAAGTCATTTTATGGTCTTAAGTGCTAGCGGTTTGACAATAAAACGCACGTGAGTGTGACAGTGAGAGGGGTGGGAAGGGGGGGGGGGCTTAACGGATGATGAAAACAATAGGTAAAAAGTATACGTAAGGCAATATAAAACAGGCTGGACCAGTGTTTTCGAGTTGCTAGCAAGACGTATCTGAAATACTGATACTGAAAAGTGCATGGCATGTTTCTTCTTGTTAGGGGATGTGCCATCGGCTGAGTAACTTAAGGACAACGTCAAAGGGCAAACAAATGATATGAAAAAGACCAAAGAGTATTACAACCATGATAATGATGGGCTTTATATCCTTCTGTGCGGAGCCTACGAAGTCTGCAAGGAGTATGATTCCAAAATTCTTGCTTGTAAAGTTCAGTTCTAAGATTTGCAAGGAAAATATCCACGTTGAGCGCGAATATGACAAAGAATAACGGCTACTGACTAATTGATTTTGAAACAGATCGCAATTCATAATAAGGACTCAGAAGTCTTCCGATTCGAGGAGATCGATGATATTTGTTATAAGTAAGGTAAGCAACCGTAGCCCAAGCTTTAAGAAACAGAGAAGGAAATGTATTCACCGAAGCAAGGGAAACAGCAGATTTGTTTGGACAGCATTTTCGGCATCATTTAGAAAGAGAAGAAAAACCCATATCGAGTATATTAAGAATCAGCTCCACTATCCATTACAAAATAGTTGTGTAGGGTTAACTATATAAAAAAGCTTACGAACAAAAGGGATGATTATTTAATGCACAAGCAATTGGAACGTGTTTGTAAAATATTAAGTCATGAGTCATAAAATATTAAGTCATAAGTCATGATTCGGATGTTGTAGAAGCGCTCAAAAGCAAATATATAAATATCCAGCGGAAATTATAATACGTAGTGTATCAACCACGAGTTAAACGGACCACCGTCAGCTCTATTGTTGTATCAGTCAGAAGAACTTAGAAATTTAAGAAATCATTGTTTTTTGTTTCAAAATACGTTGAATACGGAAATCCCCAACTTAGACTGAGTAATATACCTTTCAAACTTAAACGGGAGTATTAAAAGAATTCGAACTTTAAAATTTATTAAACTTGACCTTCTATCTTCGTTTCTGTTATTACCCAATTAAGACCCAATAAGCCTTCCCATTTTGGAGTTGTATCTTACTCGCCCGTTGTAATTTTATTTGACCCCACACCATAATCACTCATTAAATCTTTCTCTCCAGTCACTTTCTGATTTCAACTTAGTTAGGTGTGTTGCTTCTGCGAAATAAAATGCGCATTTTTTTGCTGATTTCTTCCTGCATCGCATGAATAATTTCCAAAGGTTCTGCATTTCCCTTTGCTTTTATTACTCAGATTCATTTTGTGCCCACTTCAATCAACTTTATCGTCCTTTTATATAGCTCAACAGCAGCATATATATATATATATCCCTGCAGGCAACTCAGTTGCACTCATAAAACTGCCCCTAGTGTGAGAACTTACAGTTTTGCCCATGAAATTTCATCAACTCCACCGCATCAACTGAATGTTTGCTATAGGTAGAAACTAAGGAATATAGTTTCCAAAAAGGGACGCGACTCCTTCAAATATATTAAAATATGACAGCTGAAATGTCAATTTCATCTGCGAGTCGCGTTTGTATAAACAAGCAATAACTTTGTGTAAACAGTTTATTATTCTACTCTGCTCGCCTATAAAGGAATAGTGTTGTACTGCATGGAAAAGTTGGCTATGTATACGGCACACTTAATTAATTTAGCCTCGTGATTTTTAATTCTCGACAACTCCCAGTAAAATCAAAACCTTTACCACTTTTTTACGCTTGAAATAAAACCGCGCCACCGAAAAGGACCGTAAATTTGTATTACAAAGTTGTTTCAATTTTTCTCTTTCGTTTTTGGAGGGAAAAGGCAACTTAACCAAAACTAATAGAAGGAAAAGGTTTTGCAAAGGTGACTGTATTTTGATATTATACGCGTGGGTGTGCTATTCTAACATTTCGCCTTTTTAAAGCATTGGGTAATGAGATTTAAAGTCAACATGGTTTATAAAATGGGGTATTATTTCAGTTTTCCTTATGTATCCAACATTAAATGTATTTGGGAAGGAATACCCAAAGGATGTAGGCTTCAGAAGAACAAGGAAAGGCAAATGGTCATATCTACTCTCGCCTTTGTTTATTCATTGGAAAGCCAACACATTTATAAGGATGATCTTTTGGAAATCACCCATTATCCGGACCATCGCGATATTAAAACAAATTCATTTCACTAAATGAGTTCGAGTTTTGTGCTGGGGGACACTCCAGATAGATTAGAATTTTAAAGAAGAAATTAATAGTTACAATTAATCAGAGTAAGCTGCATACAAAAGAGATACAATGGCTGCCGAGATAAATTTGGATACCGTTCCTGGCTGTGGCAATACTTGCACATTATGTTCAGCGAACAGTTTGTTTGAAAAATATCAATGGATCTCTTCATCCGTTCTGTTTTACTTAACTTCGATCTCCGATTGTACTTAGCTTAAGAGAGACAAAGATTTGATATTTCAAAGGCATAGTATAGACTATGATGGGTGGACGCCGCAGTTCAAAATCAAAGATTATGTTTCGTAGAACGATAACCAACCTCTGTGGAATTATTTAATCATGGCACGAAACAAATTGTGTGAAAGGGTGAGGAAGAATATATCTTATTTCGAAAAAATTGATTCGTTTTCCTCACCAATCATAATGTGATCTTATGCATTAGGAGATAATCTATCTAGATCGGTATCTATAAGAGAGAAGTACGTATGAAATTCCTTGGACCCTACAACTTTGCCTATCTCCCCCTCTTGTCATGCCCTTTACCTACAATGATAATTAAATCATGTGGAATCATGGTATGGACTAAATTTGTCATTCTCCAAACATTGAATCATAATTCGTTTGTGTGAGCCTTAATTTTTAAGCCGAATGAAAAGCTATCATACCTATCCATCTTAGCATAGTACGGCCTGTTAAGGTCCGTCTGTTCTGTCCGACGTCCAACTTGGATAAAAGCGGCCAAACATTCCGCCAGTTATATTCACGCCCTGACTAGTATTTAAAACTCTTACCGATCTCGGCTCCAAAAATATCGGAGTAATTCGTAATAAGGTTTTGCACCACTGCAGTATCACTTGAATTCATACGCTGCTGTCCATTTGAAGGACCTTTCTGAGACTAGTTCAACAAATACTAACAATTTAGCATAATTTGTCCTGCATTTTCCCATATTTAATACTACGATTAGTTAAAACATGTTTGACTGATGTGCAAGAAATAGATACATTACTAGAGATCGCCAAGTTGACGCGAATGAGTACCTTTTATATTTATACATCACCACCAGCAACCTGAAAACAGAAATTTTCATTCAATTAAATTCCGGTGGTACAGCTTCCAATCAAATACTGTCTAGAGCAGCTTCTCACTAATAATCACAAACTCACATGAACCTATAGCTCCTCTGGCCCTAACCTTCTATGCAGCTCTTAAATTGCAAGCTTTCTGAATATGGTCATATTAATACATTTAGTTTTAGTTTTTCATCGCGCGTGAAAGCTTTTCGAATTGTTAAGTCATTGCAACTTAACAACGACACAGCCCATTTCATAGAAAAATACCAACGGAAAGGTTATTCTCCAAATGATGTTATAATCCTAAGCCTTAAAAGTGTTCTTACTCTCTTTATCCACTGTGTTCTTTTCCAAGCCCATTTGAGAGAACAAAAAAAGGATAAGTTAGGAAAAATACTTTGAAATATGGGCTCAAATTGATTGCTTCACATAGACATGCCTTTCTGTCTTACACCCTTAACCAAGCAACGTTTATCCCCGATTAACCGTAATCTCACCCCTTAAACAAGCCACAGGCTTCTGCTTTGTTCTCTGTTCGTCATCCTTAACTTTATCTCCATCCTTCAACCAAGCGAAATGAATCATAATAAGAAATTCTACATCCTGCGCGAGTTACGATTTCTCGTGTAAATCAAAGAAAAAGAATGAAACATTTATACGTTATAAATAACTTTTTTTTATTATCCAAATGATTTTCAAGAGGGGATCTTTTCTTCTACACAGCCAAACTCCAACTCAACTGTACTTAGCAGCAAATTAAGTAAGTGCCCACGTCGCTTGGCCTTGGTTATGAGAGCAAATAATGTACATGTACATAATGTACCGTAGATTTCTCCCGAAGCGAGTGCACTCAACATTTGGTTAATGTTGTTTTTGCTGCTGCTGTTAATGCTGTTGGTGTACAGTGCTGATATTTTATGTACACCTTTGCTGATAAGCCGACGAGCTGCGAAATCGTTGATGCACGATGTTGTTGCTTCTGCTTGTGCTTCTGATGGTTGTTATCTTTGTTAACAAGCCAAATCAAGCAGCGGTACCGTCGATAAGGCTTTATGTTCTCCGATGACCAAGGCCGGTATTCCATATAAAGTTAATGAATGTGGATATTCGACATTCGTAACTCCTCCCCTCGTAGTATGAACTAAAGATATGAAGTTCATTTTTATAGTTGTAAGAGTAATAATTCATTAGGGTGTAGTGGGCCAAATGGTTTTACTATGTGAAATGTGTTTTGCGTATGCATATATTTATATATTTAAGAAATAATAGTAAATTTAACAATTTTATGAATAGTTACAAATTATTTTTATTTTCTAGTAAGCTACGGAGGAGCGTCCATATTTTAGGATATTGTTAGGCATGTAAGATATTTTTTTTTTTACTATTTTACTAGAGAGTTTGTTTTTTTTTTTTTGTAAATCAAAAATAATTCTATAAACCCTGCATAGTCTGTAATTATGAAAGTGTCAACAAAATAAAATATTTAGAAAAATATGTATATATTTCTCTAATAAATTTTTATTTATATTTTCTGTTTTTTATTTTTTGCTTATGTACTTTACGCCGATCGGTTTCAACAGTAATTTTGCTATTCTTTTTGACAATATGTTTGCTAAACCTTGGTTCTAATTTATTCCGTCTATCGTCTGATTCAAAAATGATTTCATTTGTGCTATAATCAGGAGGATCCCTACGTGATTGATTGCGTTTATTTATATAGTTGTGTTTTTTATTGAGACTTTGATTATGTATAATTTTGGTAAGATTTGCATAGTTCTTAATATGGTTTTTCAGATACTCTTGCTCCGTTATATTGTCTAGCGTGGATGGAAATGGTTTGCTTTTGTTTATGTGGCCTGTAAGAAGTTCAAAGGGAGATAGTTTCGTTGTAGAGTGTATTGAGTTGTTATACGTTAATACAGCTTCATCAACTATTTCTGCAATCGGTGTGTCTTTTTCCTGTAATTTTATTATTCGTATGATTTCAGTGAGCGTAGAATGAAACCGCTCAACTGGTGAATTACCGGTGGATGTTTTTGCACATATAGTGTGAAAATCAATGTCGTAAGCTTTCAAAAAGTCCCTAAACAATGTTGAGATGAACTCACTCCCATTGTCAGACACTATTCTTTTCGGTATACCATGATGAGAGAAGTAATGCCGCAAAGACTTTATCAACTCAATACCTGTTCTAGCAGTCAACATATAAACACTAGCGAATTTACTAAATTTATCTATGACTGTAAGAAAGTGTTGTTTGTATATGAAGTATATGTCAACATGAAGAATTTCCAGCGGCTTAGATGGGGTTTCTGTTAACTCAAATTTTATCTGTTCCCTATTACGGTCATATTTATACCTATGACAAATGTCACAATTACTGATAACTTTTACAATAATGTGCTTCATATTAGGAAAGTAGAAATTTCTTTTCAGATGTTCTACACTCTCGTTGACACCTCTGTGGTGAGAATTTGTATGATAATCTCTTATCAATCTTTCTTGCTCGTCTCTTCCTGTAACATCTCTTAACATTATGTGAGATCTAACTAGTTTAATCCGTGACCTATGGAAATATTTTGAATATACACTTTGTATTGTTCGAAATGTACAATCGTCTGTTAAAATAGCGGTTAGTCTTTTAGAGTTCGTGTAGTTTTTCAGAACTGTGATTATTACACTCTCATTACTGGGATCGCTATGTTCAATTATATACCTTTTTTTCCTTTTAAAGATAATTTGTAGTTTGGCAGAAATTTCTGTTTTCGAACTGTTTTGGGTTATTATAATTTGGTTTGAAAACTCGTTAATTGGACGTTCGGATATTGGAATACCATCTCCCACATTTTCCCGGCCTGAATGTATCGTCGATATATTTTCGGGTGCGTCAACATTGTTTTCCATAGATAAAATATCTGAGTTTTCTATATCGAGTCCGAGTAAACTTGTGTCGTTTGTATTTAGCTCGATACGTGACAATGCATCGGCATTTGTATTTTGTTTGCCTTTTTTGTACACAACCTCATAGTCAAACTCTTCCAATCTGAGTCTCCAACGGACAAGTTTGGAGTTCGGTTCTTTTAGGGAAAATAACCACGTTAATGGCTTGTGATCTGTCACAATTTTAAATTTTCTGCCGTATAGGTAGGGGCGGAAATACTTTGTCGCCCAAATTATGGCCAATAGTTCCTTTTCAATAGTGCTGTAATTCTGTTCGGTTTCTGATAAGGTCCGACTTGCGTAACAAATCGGTTTATCTGATCCCAAACAACCTTGTGAAAGCACTGCACCTATAGCAACATTACTAGCGTCGGTAGTAACATTGAAAGGCATATGAAAATCGGGATATTGGAGGATTGGGTCATTACACAATAGTGTCTTGCAGTATTCGAAACAGTCTATATACCTGGAGTTAAGTGTTATGCTTTTTCCCTTGCGAAGACATTCCGTTAAGGGCTTAGTTAAATTCGCAAAATCCTTAATAAATTTTCTATAATAGCCAAGTAGGCCAAGGAAGGACTTAATTTGCTTCGCTGTTTTTGGGATGGGAAACTTTTTTATAGCATTTATTTTTTCGGGATTCGGTTTTATCCCTTCTGGCGTTATTATATGGCCTAGGAAAGAAACTTCCTTTCGTAAGAATTCAGATTTCTCAAGCTGTACTTTTAAATTTGCTTCCTTTAATTTTTGGAATACGGCACTCAAGTTCTCGAGATGTTCTTGTAATGAAGTAGAGTATATTATGATGTCGTCCATGTACACCAGGCAGACTTTGCCTTGAAGGTCCCTCAAAACATTGTCCATAACCCGCTGAAAGGTTGAAGGAGCATTCTTAAGGCCAAAGGGCATTCGAACGAACTCGTAATGTCCGTTGTCCACAGAAAAAGCTGTCTTGGATATATCTTTTGACTTGATCTCAATCTGGTGAAATCCGGACGCAAGGTCAAGAGTACTGAAATATAAACACTTTCCTAATTTGTCCAATATTTCCGTTATGTTCGGAATGGGGTACCGGTCGTCTATGGTTTTATCATTCAGTTTTCGGTAATCTATTACCAATCTCCACTTTTGTTTTCCACTTGCGTCTTTCTTTTTTGGAACGATCCAAATAGGAGAAGACCAAGGAGAAAAACTGGGACGAATGATGCCCTGATTAAGTAAATCATTAATCTGCCTATGCACCTCTTCCTTATGCACATAAGGATATCTATACGATTTGGAGTAAATCGGTATGTCATCTTGAGTCTTGATTTCGTGCTTGATATTATTGGAAAATGTTAACTTATCCCCCTCATTAAAAAAAATCTCATGATACCTATTACATAGACCTCGTATAGCTTTCTCTTCCTCTTTGTTAAGGTGTCCTGTTCTGATTAATTCACTCATATTTGTTTTTGGGTCCAAATGGTGGCTGTTTTCTATAGAGAAGGTATGAGCTTCAATAAATTCATCTGTGTCTTCAGCTTTCAACGGTTGTTCGACAACAAATGTTTGTGGCAAATCAGACTTATTGAGAACTTCTATGTATGAGTACCACTTATGAGCATTATACAGACCTTCCGAGATTATTACATCAGGAGTTATATGAATAGGCTTAATATAAACACTACCAGATTCCACATCAACCGGTAATAAACAAACCATTTTACATAGGCCTGGAATGGTATATGTTCTGGACATAAGATTTGGCTTGAAACTTAAAGGAATACTCACATTTTCAGTTTTTAGGACAGAATTCTTAATGTCAATAACAATGCCCAAGTCTTGCAAAATATCAATTCCAATTAGACCATCAAAATAGTTGTGAAATTTAAAAATCAGAAACGGTAAATCTTTTTTTGTTTGCAATTCGGGTAGGCCTCGCAAAGCAATTTCCTGGTCAACAATTTCGGTGTTAAAAATTGTTTTAATTTCAACTGGTACAATTTTTATTGGCTTTATATAAGTCAGGATATTTGGACTAATGAAAGAACGATTGCTACCGGTATCTATCAAAAACTTTAAGTTAGATTTACTTAAACTATTTACATTTATGTAGGGTAAACTACTGGAGTTAAAGTTGTTGATATCTAAGTATCCTATAGGTTTTCCGAGGCAGCTAATTAAAAATTTGTGTCATCAACTTCAGCTTCATGGAGTGTATTTGAAGTGTCTAGATGTTGGTAATAATCTTGGGGAAAGAGGCTATTTTGACTTTGAGGAACGGTATGTTGGTCAATTGCATAATTATTATCTTGTGGCAAGTAACAGTTTTGCGATTGATAAAATGTTTGCTGTCCTGAGTTGCCGTTATGATAGCTAGATTCTGCATTTAATAAATGTTGTTGCCTATAGGCTTGAGAACTATTTCTCGAATTTCTAGCAGTGCTACCGCTAGATGCATCCATAGGTTCAACTGGTGGTTGTGTTGGTTGTCTTGATTCTGGAAAAGGTCTAGAACCAGAATATGAAGGGAAAACGTTGTATTGATTATTGCTTGAATTATGCCTCAATGGGGTATATTGTACATTTGGAGGAATTATTTGTCTAGGAGGTGGATACGAATTTCTCACTGCAGGTGGCATAAAATGTTGAGGATATCTTATTGTTGGTCTTAATTGGTTCATACTTTGTTCTGGCATTCTATGAATACCCTGAGGGTTTCTGAAATAAAACCGGTTTTGCTCTTCTATACACAAATTCAGGGCTTCGGCTAGTTTTGTTGGTCTCATCGCTCTAACTGTAGATCCTAACGGTTCTCTAAGACCAGATAAGAATGCGTTTAAGCACATCTCCTGATAGAGTAGTGTCTTTGCTTTAATCACATTTTCATTTTGTTCATGCAACCTGACATGATTCATTATGGTTGAAAATATGTTAATTACTTTCGCATAAAAGCTTTCAACATTGTCCTGATACTGTCTCAATTGATGAAGGTCACGAATTAGGCTTGTTTCATTACGTTTGTCGGCGTAATGAAGCACTAAATTATTTTTTATTTCATCCCAATCAATGGATGTACCGTATACATTTAATACTTCATTCGCCGGTCCTACAATTTTATTACGAATTGCCCGTAATATAATTTGTCCGTAGCTGGTTCCCCTAACTTGTTGCATATGATACAAAATTTCATCAACATTGCTTATAAAGTCAAAAAGTAAGCGAGGATTACCGTCAAATGTTGGGATGTCCTTAACTGCATCTGGAATCCTTAGCGAATTAAAAACATCCATGGCAACATTCGGCATCATTTTATTCGAAAAATCTGAGCTTGTATTTAAAGAGGAGTTTAATTCGTTAACAACTATTGTCAAGTTAACGGTATCAAATGTATTATATGCAGAGTTTATATAACAATTTTGTGAGTCAATTAACCAACGTCTTGAAATTTTTTCAAAATTAATTGTAATGGGTTCAACTTTACTAAAACTAGTTCTATTTAAAAAACGAACTCTCTTATTTTGTAATTTATTTTTTTTTATGTATGGTGACATAGAAACCCAACAAGATTACTTTCCCAAAAATTGGACTTACCTTTACAAAATCGTATTTCCAACTTAGCAATTTTTTCCTAGTATTTTATTTTTATTTTAGACTTAATTTAAGAGAAATAGTTTCTTTTTTTCTTTTTAAATATTTAACTAAATAAATTCACTTCACACTGTCAAGAGTCTTGCCACTGTCTGATTACCCACTGAATTACATGTGTTCTTATCTATTGGAGAAGAGGTCCTTGGTACCAAGAGTTTAAAACTACCGCTTCGATGATCCGTCGAAACGTGTAAATAATCAGGAATTCGTTTAAAGCTACTACTTATTTTTTCACTTAAGATTCCGGATTCTTAGTTTACCGACTGCGCCAGTTACGATTTCTCGTGTAAATCAAAGAAAAAGAATGAAACATTTATACGTTATAAATAACCTTTTTTTATTATCCAAATGATTTTCAAGAGGGGATCTTTTCTTCTACACAGCCAAACTCCAACTCAACTGTACTTAGCAGCAAATTAAGTAAGTGCCCACGTCGCTTGGCCTTGGTTATGAGAGCAAATAATGTACATGTACATAATGTACCGTAGATTTCTCCCGAAGCGAGTGCACTCAACATTTGGTTAATGTTGTTTTTGCTGCTGCTGTTAATGCTGTTGGTGTACAGTGCTGATATTTTATGTACACCTTTGCTGATAAGCCGACGAGCTGCGAAATCGTTGATGCACGATGTTGTTGCTTCTGCTTGTGCTTCTGATGGTTGTTATCTTTGTTAACAAGCCAAATCAAGCAGCGGTACCGTCGATAAGGCTTTATGTTCTCCGATGACCAAGGCCGGTATTCCATATAAAGTTAATGAATGTGGATATTCGACATTCGTAACTCGCGCAATTATTTTTTTTAATTAGATTCTCTTTTCTCTTGAACCATATAATGAAACATTAATGAGTCCTTTAAGTGTGTATTTTGTTTAAGTTTCGCTACACTTGTTGATGTTCGATGGGGTGCTTTGCCTCAATGACTAGCATATGATGACGATGTGCGGGCGTAGATTATAACGCAAAAACCATTCGGTCTTTTGTGCTTCATTGTTTAATTATTAACCAGGGCTGTTGTTGTTTTTTCACGAGGGAAAGGAAAACTCATGTTTGGCACTAAGCATATTGAGATGACATTTTAAGCAGTGGAAACTCATGCTGTTTTGATATTACATTACTTCTGATGACTGTAATATTTCACAATAAAAATTCGCAGCAGAGTTGTGTGAGTGTAATTTTTAGGCGGTTGGTGTAGGGTATATTCGCGCTATAGAAATTCAAGTACGTTAGGTGTCTAATTTTGCCTCTTAATATCAAACAAATATTGGCTTGGAACATAGAGCACATCAATCAATGCCATTTATATATTTATAATTATTTATTAAACAAATATACCAACACTCATTTGTTGTATATGCCAAACTTTCAGATACGCAATCCGAACAAAATCATCCCCTGCATTAGTATCAATGAATTTTTAAACTCGTTTTGAAATGGAAATCAAGAAGAAAACGATTTTTAATTAAATACTACAAATCAATATCCTAATTAGGTAGACTTGAATGTTGGATACCATGTGCTGGCAACATAATTAAGCTTTAAATATTCTTAAACCCCTCGTCTTGGTGGTTAAATAATTAAAATCGTGAGGTATCCTCGATTACCTACCACAAGTATTTTCGTTTTCCTTTTCCCTCCTCTAACTTACTAGTATTTAAAGAAAGGACTGCGATTTACTTAAAACCAAAAGAGCGTGCGGTTGACTACCGGCTTTAATGTTGACCCTGAGCTAGTTGCTTACATTTTATTTTCCAAATAAAATGATACACAAAATCCGTCCGAAAAGTAAAAATTATGCAAAAGAGTAACCCTTCCAAAATAACGAGAAAAAGCAAACACTAATTGGAAAGGCAGTCTCATAAATGTGCGCTAAGACGCAGATTTTTTCACAACAAACCACAAGAGAGGAGAGCACCATCGTTTTTGAAGGGGTGGGCGCAGGAGAGCATCGCTTAATTATGAAACTTTTCGCTTGTGCTGGAAATTCTTGGCCACTAAAATTAAATCACTTAGAACAGTCAATGGTTATAATTTGTGTCAAATTTTGGGGTTGCTTGTAGAGGACGTCAAATGATGAAGTTTTTTTTTTATTTATGTTAGAAAAATTAATTTGTAGTGCATTACAAATGACTACCACAATGGTTTTAACTTTTCGAACCTAATGAAGGTTGTCTAGGATTGATAGTGTCAAAATGCAAGGAAATTTTGTTTTATGACTTTGACCGCCGAAATCCATCGGCAGTTTCATGAACTAAAGAACTTAAGTTCCTGTTTGTTATACCTTGGTTTAAGTCTTTTTCACGTCAAGAAAATAAAAGCAATATTATGTCATAAGGTGCTGTACAGTACTTTTATAGCAAAAGAAACGATAGAAAAATAATAGACTACGTAGAGATTGTTATTAATTTCCTTTTAATAGACCTTCAGGTTTTTTATGGCGTTTTTCTATTATTTTTTTTATTTTTCGTTGCGCTTTCCATGGAGATGTTTGACTGCTAGTTTGATAAATCTAAACAACGTTACAATCATTCTCATGTGTTCTGATATTCCTCCTAAAACGCCATGGTTTTTTTTTTTTAACGTAGCATAGGCTTTGGCTGTCAGCTGACACAATTGTAAAATTACGAGCTTCGTCTGTAATTGGGTTTGCGAATAAATATTCTTAAAATCCGGGGAGACATTTCCTCTTAATTGACAAATTCGGTCACCGAATATATATGTTTGCACATGTTTCTCAATATGTGATTGTATTTACCTTTCACCGTTCAAAGACATCTATTGCTTGTCACCCACAACAACAGGGAAAAGGCCTTCATTGGATTGCCAACTCAATTCGGTTTTGTTGTTTAAATTGCTTTTCTTTATTTTGCAGAGAAACTCAAAATGCTCGACATAACCCGTGATAAACCAGTAAAAATTGCCGTCAAAGTTGCCGTTCCTGTTCGTGACCATCCAAAGGTGAGTTCATTCAAACCTAAAAACAAGAATCCATTTAATTCGAGGAATCCTGACTTTTCAATATGCGTATACTTGCAGTTCAATTTCGTTGGCAAGCTGCTCGGTCCGAAAGGCAATTCTATGAAACGACTCCAAGAGGATACAATGTGCAAAATGGCAGTTCTTGGGCGCGGCTCAATGAGAGATCGAAAAAAAGAAGAGGAGCTGCGTGCGAGCGGTGATAGTCGATATGCACATCTATTCGAGGACCTACATGTGGAAATATCGACATTTGCTGCACCGGCCGAAGCACATGCTAGAATTGCCTATGCACTGGCCGAGGTACGACGATTTTTAGTCCCGGTGAGTAGATATATTTTTTCTGCCCCCAAAATTGTCTATCTATGAGTGCGTGTTTGGGGGACAGAAAATGCAGTTTACCCGTTGCAAGTGTGTTTGTGACTGCTTCGTTTTTTTTCATAGAAAATGTTTAAATCCCCATTTAAGCGATGTGTAGCTATGGTTTTGGGACAAATTTGCGAAACCCATTCTGTGGGGATTATTGCAGCTGTATGTCCCATTTTACTTCGCTCCACAAATGTGTGCATGATTGAGAAAATTGCTAGATACGCTGGTTTTTCGGTTTATTTTCTTTGTCGCATTTCACTTCACAGCTAAAAAGAGTATTGTGGTGTCCCCGCTTTTTTTGCACTCTGAATCCAGGATGAACTTATTATACTCTCAATGGATGTACGGGTAAAAAACATTTGCTTGGGGATGATGAATTGCGATTCACACAAATTGTCTAAATACCTATGTATATTTCAGCTTGTCTTGATCATATGCAATATCTTATGGGTCTTAAAATAGGTCCATTAACTTTTAATTCATCTTTGAATACGTCAGAACAGAGCTCTCTTGTCTTTTTAAAAGAAAGGGAGTCCCATAAAACAACTTTAAGTCAACCATGTTTGACATGATACAGCTTCTTTTTTATCTAAAACAATTTTATTGAAGATGTTAAAATAAGTTGTCGGTACTGCCATTTTCTGTATAGAAATATCTACATATTACAGATTTTGGGTTTTTTCATTAGAAAAATATGTACACAACTAGATGGAACGTACTATTTATTCCATATGTTCATATTGGAAAAGCGATTCTATCCCATCTTTTCAATTTCATAGTAAAACCACCGCCTCTGCCATTTGACTCTATGTACTCAACTTATACAAATGAGAAAGACGGCTGTAGTTGTTAAACCAAACATAGTTCACATATTAAGACAACCATAGGACATCATCCACCAGTGTTTGGGAATACACTACACTGCCCAGCTTCGCAAAAACGACGAATGCGTATTATATAGGTATGATACAGGTTCTTCACATGCAGAGTTAATATGCTTTCTAATATCGGATTCCCTACACTTCATAAGGACATCCACTGGTTCCTAAGCCCCTCAGATACTCGATGCTTTAAATTATTGGTTTTATTGTTAATTTTCAATTTCTACAAGGTATTTAAGTCTCCGAGTTGACGGAATTTATGCATTTCAATCACACATATCTATCATTTCATAACGTAACAGACATTTTAAAGCTTAAAATATATCCCTGACGACTTAGCTAATACCATATATAATTGATACAAATAGATAAGTTAAGGCAAACGATCAACGCAACCTATTAAATTTGAAAATATATTACTATTTCACAATATTATATAACATAAACAAAACGTAACGTAAAATTAGCCTCAGTTGATTCGCAAATCAAAGGAATAATTATAATTGATTAGTCCTATAATTTCACACCCACTTTCCCCACATCAAAACATTCAACAATTACGTACTAGGAAAACGTGAAATATTTCCCGCCTGCAGACAGTCACAACATTTTCTTTTCCTCACTTAAACGTATATACATATGCAAACATGGGAGTATGTTTCCATTAATTAGCTCAACTCTTAATCGAAGTATGAATAATTCTCTCCTCACATTCTGCAGGCAATTATAATTCACTTCTTACATCATAATTAGCTTTTTCGGCTTTTTCAGAGATTGTACACAGAGAAATGGAGAAACAACAAAGTTTTCTTATATACGAAATAAATACCTCTTAAGAAATTCGCTAATATTGAATGTGTACCAAACAGAATCCCTACTAAAAAGCTTATAGTGTCTCCCCTGATCATTGGATTGACATCGTTATCATCGTCAATCATACACACACACGCACGCCAAACCACATCTTGACACTAATAGGCGAGTTGGAAAAAAATCGATATCCCCTAGCCCCTACCGGTATTTAATGGAAAACATTAGCAAACTTTCATATATTAAGTTAATGTTTAGCTGGATCTTCCCCAGTCCACATGCTCCACTGCCACTGGTTCATTGTAGTGTCTATGGGTTGCAATAAAACTAAAGTGTGTTGGGTTACCTATGTCCTTGTTTTTACTCCCCGCTCCCATTTGCCATCATACTATTACACGTTTACTTCTGCACTACATAATTAAAGTATCGTGTTTGACTTTCCACACAAGGCAAAACTCAGCCGCACACTTTGTGCCGGTTGTCGGTTTACGGGAATTTTATGATGGCTTTCTCGCTTCCTCTCACTCCGCAATGGTTTGACGAGTCGCCATGTTTATTAAACATAGCTTCCAAGTACTTAATACTCAAGTGCATGTGCGACACGCAAAAACCAAAATGTTATGGCACAGAAAAATATATATGACTACATATATGTATTAGGTGTAGTACGTCTGAAAAAAGTCATCGCAAACAACATTCGAGTATCTTTTTTAAGTGCTTTTCATTTTAATTCACACTAAATGATGGTGACAAGACTCTCAGGGCGCGGCTTTGTTCAAGATGAAAATTCCGGAAGATATTTGAATTTGTTTGCACCTTATAGCTTAGAGCTGTTCAATTTACTTTTTGGTAAAACTTTCAAACCAAGTATTATTAAATGACATCTATATATCGACTCAGCCGCAGAGTTCCTGCATTACCTCCTTGTTCTTCGGAGATGTTTGTGCTCCCTTTTCTCCGTAGGTGTTATCATCATTTGGTTGGTTCGTTTTTTACACGTCGAATTATATTCGAAAATTAAGTTTCTATTTAATATGTCTGACTTAAAACATGACTTTTTGAAAGCGAGGTATTTTCTTCAAGTTATTCTACACCAACAATCTTCAATAAGGCATAAGCGTTTCATGTATTGAAATTTGTAATTAAAAGTAATAAAAATGTAAAATGTAAATCCTCAGCGGAAACGCTAGTCTGTCTTGATATCTTAAAAAAATAAACAAAAGTAAATGATGATTAAAAGCGAATCTATACATGTTACTATTATTGCTCGGAGTTACATTAAATGGATTAACTAACTAACCTTTCGTATACTCGTTTAACACTACCAGACATTCGAATACTTGGAGGAAACGGGAAAATCTATTAATTTATTGGACAGAGAAGTGCTACTCTCCATTTGCTTTAGTTCGCAAAATGATGTTTAAATCAGCGATGTAATCGTAAAAATAATCATTTCGCATTCTTTACGGCGCAAAGATTAAGCGATCAATTTATAAGTCATCACTAAGAAGAAAAGACACTAAATGAGATTTTTATGGTACCAATTTAAATTTGATATTCTTTTTTTGAACCATGGAATTGTCAACTCACCATCAGGGGGATTGCCCTGTCTTTCAAAAGCTTATACCCCTCAGATAAGGGCAGCTCTACTGTTTCAAATGCAAGTGCCAAAAATTCGTATTCCCAAATATTAGCTCAAGTCATACGGTAATATAAAAACAAAGCAAAAAAAAAAACACTTATAGCTGAAAGTTAACTTTGCAGACAAACGAAATACCGATAAAGGAAGCACACTGTCTTAAGCTGGCAGAAACAGAATGTACATGTGCATATTAAACGTTTGTATATATAATGTATCCTTATAAGTTCTAAAGTTCGAATATGAGTATGAGTATATAATGGACACATTGTATTGTATTGTAAGGAATAGGCCCTCTACACTGCGACCAGAAAAGATCTATTGTGTTGGCCTCTGTTATTTAACCCAGGGAGCTATTGAAACTCTTTATAAACCTCAGTACCTTTCTTGGTTCCATATTTCCTATATCTGCAGGACTTAAATACGCCCTTTGCATATGGATCGCTCTGCCCCTTGCCACAGAAAGGCATTCGCAGAGTATGTGTTCCGTTGTTTCCTCCTCTTCTCCGCAGAGTCGAGAGGAGTCATCGTCGGAAAGTCCCATTTTTTTTAGATGATATCTTAGTGGCCAGTGACCAGTAAGATAACCCGTTAGGATCCTTAGATCTTCTTTGCTTAGCTCAAGTAACTATTTTGTCTTACTACGAGCTGGGCTTATGAATCTTTTTGCCTGCCTCTGTCCTTTTGATTCCGTCCAGTATTCGGCAAGGTGGTCATCTTCCCATTTCCTGTATTTTGAGTGTACGTAACTCAAAGGTAACCCAAAGTAGGGCTCAGGGCAGGCGTGATGCGCCTCTTCTCGCCAGGCAATCCGCTCGTTCATTTCCATCAAGACCCTCATGACCCGGTATCGAAGCAACGGTGACTATGTTGTTCTTGGCTAGATCCTCGCGGAGGTTAAAGCATTCTAAGACCAGTTTGGACCTGATCGAGTACGATCTTAGGGCCTTAAGAGCTGCTTGGCTGTCTGAGAGGATATAGATGCGGGCACCTCTAGTGCGCCTACGTAAGCATCCTCGGACACATATATCTATGGCGTGTACGTCCGCTTGAACGATGTCTGGTGATTTTCCCAGTGCTATAGCTCTTTGGGACCTAGGTCCATAGACCCCAGCACCGGTTGCGTCATCTTCCATCTTTGAACCGTCGGTGTACCAGATTTGTGATCCTGATGGTATTATGAATTGGTCGGTTCTCCAGGCACTTCTATCAGATATTAGTATCTTAAATTTCCTGGAGAAGCGAAGCTTTTTAAGCATGGTGTCTGATACCTTGATCACAGGATCATCTTGAAGCATTTGTAGTACCCGAAGGTGTCCTGTGGAGTTTCCTGCTTTAAAATTATATAATGGACACATACTTCCAAAACAACTTTCCAATGAATACAGTTTGGCGGACAATTTTCTGCTTAATTGCAACAGCTGCTCAATTTTATATAAACCTTTTGGTTCATATTAACGGAGGGATACAAGAAAAACTATTTACACATCATAAAGATTAATAACCAAACAGAATCAAATCCCACAATATCAATTCTCAAGATATAAATATCTACGTATTAGAAAAATGTTCATTTTATCTCGAATTCGGCCCAAGGTACTACAACTATCACCAAATGTAATTGAATCTAGCTGATTACAAATGTTCATTTAGTATAGAAACACGGAAAACTTAACCAAACGAAGAGTCCCTTTTTGCAAGAAACAGAAAAACATACCCCAATCCATTTTACTTCTTGTTTCATTAGCAAACTGCTATGAAGTGGAAACCAAATTACATGGACAACCGGCGAAATCGTTGCTTTTCATTTTCTCGACTCGATTAGCAAAGTAGTTATGCTTGCAGCTTCCTGTTACAGCTGGAAAATGTCCTGCCTGAGGCATAGCGCGTAGGTGATATGGAGCAGTGACCTTAATTTCTCCACCCATGCATGCATGAGTGGGTCTGGTATTGCCTGTCGTGGGTCATACGACGATGGCGAATATACCATAATATGTAGATGCTCGTATGCGTATCTCCAATAGCCGGAAACTCAATCATATGTGCATCTATTTTGTGAACTCGTTTTTTTTTCGCCAACTTCCTCTTGCGCATGCAATATACATTTTCGTTACAAATGTTGAGCTCAGATGGGTTTTGTAGCACTTTTTAAAGCTCGTGATCAGATAAGAATGAGAGCATTTAAGGCATAAAGAAACGGCAATAGGGAAATAGTATAAATGACGATAAATTGTTAATCTATGTTTTACATACTTTTATTTTTTTTATCTTTCCACGAAATATCCAATAGAAAATTTAATGTAGTAAAATAGTTTCGCAAAATCTACACGTCGCAGTTATGTCGCTGAAGAACACTCTATCATTTAAAATCGATAAGGCATGTATTATCCTGACTTTTACCCATTTTCATGCGACATTAATCCTTTATATTCTTCCAACTCGCTGGCCGTCAGAAATACATTCAAATAAAATATATCCAATTCAGAAAAGAGGCCGGCAGTTGCCTTAGAGAGAGTTTTTTTTTTGTTGAAATACTTCCACACGATACTTAATGAGATGATAATGAAATGAGTTCTCTCGTGAATGTCCTTCACGGTAGTTGAGCTCTTTATAGGATATTTTCCCCTCTCGAATTTATCGGTAATGCAATTTCTTTTCGGAAAAAGTTATGGGCATGTTTCTTTTTTATTATTCCGAAAGAGGCTAAATAAATATAAATATTTTTCGACTTGTATTTATCGGACTGTGTGCGTTGGTGAGTAATCTGGTTTATCTTATTTTTCTGTTTGCCTTTTCTTGGAATTAAATGAGCTGAGTTAGGAAAGTAATACAACAGTTAAAGTAGAGGTTCGACTCAATTTAAGTATACCCTGGAGTGGGTGTTCAAAATATCTATACAAGCCATAAAAATGTATCTTGGCGGAGAAGCCACTGAAATGTAAATCTTTATGATGATGTTGAGGATGAATATTTTTAAATAAAAATCTTTATGTGCGCTTTGTATTTGAGTAAAGGGGGGTGTAATGATTTTATTTGCAAAAGTGTTAGACGCATACAATTGTTTGCCAGACAAATCTTGTTAATGGTTGTTAGTGGGTGGTAATGGCAGAGAATTTTGTACCAAAAATGTCATATAAACGGGTAAGTCTTTAAAGAGGTTTGGAATTGTCCATTTGTTTTATAAAGCTGTATAGCTGACTGGGCTTGCCATATCCAAATGGAAAACTATAAGCATTAAAAGCTACCACATTGTCGTAGCAGTGAAAAAGAAAAGAAGTTTTTTGTAGAAAGTAATTGTGTTTTTTCAATACGATACATATTTTCAATTTAATTTAAATAACAATTATACCAATCTGTGAATAAACCCACATATACATAAGTATGATCCAAAACATCATCTATCAAAAAATTAAATCCATAATAATTCTAATTAACTGCATAAAACAAACACCTCCAATATTTTAAACTTTTCAATTCCAGCATCCTCCAAAGCATTTTCGTTTTTGATGGCACTTTGACAAATCCATCTGATAAGAAATCAATTTGCTTGCAATAGTCGATAAGTAAATATCGAAAAGGACATCCACATCAAAACCTACAACCTTTACATTTTTATTTATGTCTAAACAACAGTAAAAGTACAAACAAAAACTCCACATATATGTATGCATCTATGAAACCCCCTGATGGTATATATACATTGAGTTTGTATCCCTTTCCAATGCATTTTTTACCCATTGCGAGATCTACACATCAAAGTCTTCCATCCCCCGCGTGCCCTCTACCGTTTTGAGCCTTTTTAACAGCAAAATCATTTGAAACTGTTGCAGCCCCAAGGATATTTTCTGCACTCTGGACACATACGAGTAGCATTCTAGGTATCTAGACCACCAACCATCATCATCAGAGTGCAAAAACAGATGCAAAAGGAGAATGGGCAAAACAAAATCCTCGACACGACGATGGAAAAAAAATCTCGATCGTGTGTTTCATCGGGTCAGTACAAAGTAGTATGTACTCTGCTCCCCTGTATGCGATAAGGGAGCTGTAAAAAGTACAATGTACATAGAGGCAGAGCCTCAGCGACATAATTCCATAGTTATTGAGTAATATTATACTCGAAGCGTTTTGTGTGCTGTCTTTTTTGTTCATGTGCCTCGCTAGAGCACGACTAATGGCCTGTGGCGATTAATAGTAACCGTAAGAGTGAGCACTGAACTCATGTCCGTTTATATGTTGAAAAAAAAATGATTTCATATTTGATTCAACGTTCAACCTGCCTAAGGCCAATGTTTTGCTAGGAAATGGAAACATGGAAAATGCGGGACTAAGGGTGCGTTTTATTTTAGAAGGGACTTAAAGAGAGCAAAATTGTAGGTTCATTTCATTTTTCTTCAGCACAGCCTATCATTTCTTTAACTTGCAGCAAATGGTTAATTCAAAATTCATGCCTAACTCAGTCTAAAACTGAAATCTAATCACTTTAAAAATGAAAAAGTCTTAAACTCAAATGCATCCAGCCTTTTCCGCCGATTTCTATACTTCAAAGCAAACAAAACACACTGACCTCCATTAACGCACTAACAGTGAATTCACTTTAAATTAGATAAATTGATTTATGTCCAGATTTTTTCCACGAATAGTTCGTTTACGCTCATTCTAACTCTTCGATACAGACGCTGTATTCCATCCCGTTCCCATTGTGTGTTGGTAAATATTTTGCAACCATATCGTGATGATACTTTGTTTTACCCACAGAAAAGCAATAAAAAAAATACTAAATCCCCGTTGTACACTAACCTGTCCAACGGAGGACTAGTATCGGTCAGTTTACAATAGCTAAAGTAAACGAACAAGGAGTCGTAATTCATTTGTTTGCTATTTCGTGTCCTTTTCGTGATTTGTTCTGTATTTCAACTTCATTTATTTTTTTGTTATCCTACAATTTTTCCTGAAGCCAAACTGATTCTCATTGCGAATTCTGATATGCTCTTGTATAAACATAAATGTTTTCACTGCCATCGTTTTTACACACTTCACCAATGTTCCTCTGGAATAGGGAAGAGAATAAAGCGAAATTTGTTTATATTTCGCATGGATAATTCTGCTGTAGCACTTCCTGCGGCTATCAAAATATGTACGTCCGTGTGCGCAAAAACTTTTCCCTTGGGAATATGTAATTTGATTTGATTCATAAATCATAATGTATGCTGTTGGCGTTAGATTTGAAATTTCAATTTTGGAAATTTATTTTTTTTACACTACTTGTTTATTTTTACTTGCAGGACTATCACGATGATATCAGGCAGGAACAAATGTGGGAAATGCAAGCCCTAACATCCACTCCAACACAAGGACCAGCAGGAGATCAGAGTAGCCCGAATGGCGTCACAGACATGGACACATCAAACGATGAGCGAACGGACCTGGATGCATTAGGCATGGATTGCTCGGGCACAGCAGATAAAAGTGATAGCAACCAATCGAGTACGAATAATGACAGTCATCATCATACCACAGTATCGAGTGCAGATAGCATATCGGCGACAAATACGACGTCAGGTGAGTGCGGATTAGATGTTTTGTAAATGCGAGTTGATTTTGACGCAAATGCTCATGGGGGAGTACTTTATTGCTCACAACAGCGATGGGGATTAATTTATATGCTGGTAACATTTTGGGATGAAGTGAAGGACCAATTGATTTACTGATTTAAGATTAACGTACGTAATTGATGTCATAAATTGTGAACAAAACTTATTAAGCATTGTATGCTGGATTTATGACAGTTTAAGTTATTCTTATTCCAAATCAAGTAAGGACAACAATCGCAGAGTTCAATTTTGGCAGTTTCTTAACATACCTACGAAAAATAAAAAAAAAAAACAATATATAAAAATATAAGTAAAAAACAGTAAGTAGGTATCAAAAAAATGGGTCTGTCTGGCGGAGCAACGCGTCGCCTGAGTTCTGTTTTGTTTTCTGTATATAGAAAACTGTAATTTTCGGGAAAGCTAATGTTTAGCTTTTCAGATTTCGAATAGAATTTATTTATTTGGATTAATAGTTGATAACACGTCAGAATACCTGAGAAGATAGTCAACTGTGACACAATTTAGAAAGACTAAAATGGCAAAGTTACCTGCTCAACTCAAAGAAGTGTTCTAAGCATATGCCGAGGAACATTGAAATGGGTGGCAGCGTTATCTACAGGTCTTCGTAATTTTGAGAAGATGTGCCTTAGAGAGGATGATACCTGTAAACTATGCCTGGATGAATTTGAGACAGCGGCAGATAAACTGTGTCATTGTCCGGCGCTGGCTGCCAGAAGAATGAAGATCTTGGGAAATGGCCTTAGAGAGGATGATACCTGTAAACTATGCCTGGATGAATTTGAGACAGCGGCAGATAAACTGTGTCATTGTCCGGCGCTGGCTGCCAGAAGAATGAAGATCTTGGGATATAACTGAGTCGAGACCCAGTGTATGAAACAGATCCCGCAGAAACAGATGCTACCGTTAACACTAGGAATCGAATCCAGTGAAAACCTCTGGAGAAATCCAGAGAGTCGCGTAGTGGTAAAGAGACGAAGATAGACCCGACCATGGTAGTCTTATTCGAATATCTCTCGAAATTTTATTATATACTAACTAGGACTAAGAGACAGACCCCATGATCCTATATAGAAATAATCACATTATGTGTATGTTTTGCTATATACAAATATTTAGCAGGTTTGCTCGAACTACCTAGTATAAAGCGGCCTCTACGTGGAAATTTTCAAATTCGGGTGTTGATACGCGTTAGTTTACAAAGTATGTTAGCGTACAATAGTAATCACTTTTATTCCTAACTATCGTAACTTCATGTGTTTTTTTTTTGTATTTTAGCATGTTATATTCATTTACTTAGCAATCATGTGTCGGGTGTTTAGTTTAGTTTTGACATGACCACAATGCTCGAAGACCAATTCTTTATAGTAATATTCAGCAAATGAAAATTTATACTTAAGCAAGATACAATTCTTCAAAACATTACTACATATTCCGTTAATATATAGATCGCATACTTTGTTTTAGCGTTAATATAACGGATATTTTTGCATTAAATTTCATTAAACCTATAGATAAATACTTATACAGAAAGTTTGTTCTTAATATTTCATATACTTTTAGTTCACCCATCAGCGATGGCTGTAGCAATTCAACAGCAACTCACCGCGGTCGGAATGGCCGGTATCCTAAAACCATCTACGGGCGTTGCAGCAATCACAGGTCTACCACAAACACAATCAACACTAGCTATGCCCAGTGAGGCTGAAACGACAACATCCACACTGGCACTGCTTGATCCACCTGGTGCCCTATTGCACCCAGCATTGCGAGGTGTTAAGGCAATCAATATTGGTAAGTCATATTCTACAAGCAAACTTTATAAATACATATGCACTCTTTCTCCTTATTTTCAACCTAAAGCTGGCCAACTTGGACGCAAAAGACCCCTCCTCGGTGTGCCGCGTTCCGGAATGAATCCCACCAAACGCACAGTGATGACACTTTTAGCGCGTGCCAAAAACTCTCAAGCCATTCATTCTGTACGAAATCCAGCAGCAGGTTCCGGTTTCACTGAGTAAGTACTCTCAAAATGTGTTCGACTTTCAACAGTTATCTAGATCAACCTTCCTTCCGATAATGCTTACTCACAGGACATCGCCCCAATTCTCGATTCTTTCAAGCAGTCCACTACAGATGTTAGCCTCACCCTTTATTCTGCCACAACCAATGGATCAATCAATGGTTGCCATACAAAAGGAGAGTCTGGCACAGGGTGTTTAAAAATGTCACACAACTGAGTAGAAGACACAACTTTTTAATTAACCACCACCAACAACATAAACACTACCGCCCAACAAAAGAATCACAAAATCTCCCCAAAATCCCCACTTTCTATTTCTTAGAAAAACACAACTGAAAAAGCCCAATCGATGCCAAATTAAACATAAAAAGGAAAACAAATTTATATTTAAGATAATTTTTAGGGACTAAAACACAAATCATAAAAAAATAAACACAATGAGGTATATTTTTAAATTAATTTAAGAAAAAAATATATTTAAATTAAACAAAACAAACAAGGATAAATAAATGAACAAATAATCATTAATTTCCCAAAACGGTGAACACGACATTTTTGTACATTTAAAGTTAAAATAGAGATAAACTAAAAAAGAAAAGAACTATATTTATATAGGTATATTTTTTGTGATTTTCTTTTTTTATACTTACGAAGAAGAATATATATATATCTATATATATATTTGAATATGTTTATATATATGTATATATATATGTATATATCAGTGGCGTCTCGTCAGGGCGTGCAAGGTGTGCATTGCACACCCTGATCTAACGGAAAAAAATCGCTAATCGAACACTGTGTAATAACTTATTATACACACAAATATGATATGCACAATTCCACAACCCATAAAACATCCCTCATACAGCCTACACAATATTCATATTCCTCCTTCCTAATTTTCCTTTCAAACATTTTTCAACGTTAAGGAACAAAAAAAAATCTCGCTGTGCACATGATTTATTGATTTCATCAAATAAATTCATCCAACTCCAAACCATATACACTACAAGATTTATCCAGTATTTATGCCCATCGTCATTCGTCAATCGTCACCCGGCGTACATAATCGCTTTACTTTGATCAACTTGTAGTGAAGTCGTGCGACGGTTTTATATGCACGGCCTGTATTCTTATTTTCCTTTCTTTTGTATCTGTTCTGTTCTGTTCCTGTAAAGCGTCATTGGCCAAATATACAATGCATTACATCGACGCTCGTGCGAACACAAGCAGTGCACGAGGAGAGGACAGTCGACGAATGAATGAATGAACATTGCTTTTCGTTTAGGTATTATTTTTCAAGTGATTACATTTTGGTGGTGGTGCATTTTGTGCGGTGCTTTTGATTTTGAATGCGAAAGTTTTTTTTTTCTAAATTTAATTTTGAAAATAAAATAAGATAGGTATCAATAACATCAGAGAAATCATTTCAAGTGAAGTCGAAGATGGTGATTGAGAAAACAGTAAATGGGAAGTGTTTTCATTCAATTAATTGATATTTTTAAAAATTATATAATTTTCAAGAATTGCACACCCATCTAAATAATTCACGCGACGCCTCTGATATATATATATACATATAACAGCCACCACAAGTAAATCTTAATTGCTTATCCCAATCCTCCTTCAAACAATTTAACAAAAAATAATAATTTTAAATACTTTAAAACAAATACTTAAAAAGGTGTAATCTATATGGTGTATATGAATTGAAAAGAACAGTAAAATTGAACGAAAATTTCATCAAATTAAAACTAACTCAACACTAGAGCATAAGAAATTAAATTAATTTAATGAAATGCAATATAATGAAAATACAAACAAAATCAAACACATAGAAAATTTCATAAATAAAATTATTTATTAAAAATATATAACTAATTTATAGCGAAATTTACACTTCAATTGATTCGAATGTGCAACATTTCGAACATAAGTTAGCAAAATAAAAATCAAAAGAAAGTGAAAGAAAGGACAATTTTTGTTTTAAATAAATACATTTTTTTACCAAAAGATCCTAAATAAAATACTTAAATAAATGAGCTGAATTAAACATTGATTTGATGAAATCCTCGATTTTAATAGTTATTTGGTTTTTATAATTTTACCAACACTTTGAACCACTGACGAGCTTGATTCGTTTTTAAATTGTTGGTGCGAGACGAGAATGTGCATAGTTTTCGATGTGAATTTAATCCTATTTATTAGTATACGCATGTAAACCATCGGTAATATTTAACGTCGGTGCTACTCTAACATGTGGATGAGCTTTATTAATTAAATAATATTTTAGAGCTCTGGATGGGTGGACAAAGGTTCTAGAGTTTCTGAATTCTATAAAAATAAATGCATTTACCGCATTCAATAACTCCACCCCGGAAGAGAACGAATTAAGTTACAATTATATTTGTCGCGAAATTGTGTTCCCTATTTAATGCGGCTCCGAAATTCCAACAAAATCTCTTTTCGAATGGCTGTAACGAAAGCCAGCATACTCAAATAGAAAAACAAAAGCCGCCCTTAGATATAAGGGTCAAAGGTTTTTAAATTTAACTCTTTCGTTGAACGGTTTAAAACTTTTATCCTTTTAATGACAAACAACCATTCAAACAGTTTAAGTATGAATTTAGAACAGAAATTACTCTAAGGGATACATTCAAATCGATTTGACTACCCATCGCGACAAAAACAATTACCAAAACATATTAATACGCGGCCTAAAGGAAAATTCGTCTTAACGTAAAATGTATTCAAATCATGTTGATTCGATATTAAATAAACTTCAATCTGCTTCCGGAACTTAGGGCAAACCCAAAAGTATTGGATATTAATCAAATCCTTACCCGACCCCATAGATAAGACTATATTTTAAAAATTACTTGAGCTCTTTCAAAATTCAAAGAATTACAAGCTGAAAACTTTGAAAACTGTTCGACACCAGCAATTAAGATTTTGTAACTATCTTAATTTCGTACTCACATGCAAATGGAGATTCCAAATGGGCAATGATCTTCGAAGAAGTTTCTCACAGATAGTCAGAAAAAGGAACTCAGACATGGCACGATTGAATTTATTGCACTCCGTAGCGTAGTAAATGTTTTTTTTACTTTATCTCATTCACCTTCACAAGAATAATAGCCATGGTATTCATATATATGTATACCTATTGGCCTCTGCTTAAGTTAGACTTTTGGCTTTTGAGCAGATTATGGTTCATTTAACCCGAAGTATACCGATTTATGCATACCTTTATATGTACCTAGTGGTTGGGTAGGCATTTTAAGTAGTCACGATAATAAAGTTTGGCATTTTCATTATTTATCAGATATATAGAGGAGAGGGCCAACCGTAAATGGGAATTTTTTAATAGGGTCGTTGGTTATATTAAGTGGATGCTGTATAGTTGGGATTGTAAGCCAGATGAAGTTACTTAAGGAATAGGTTAATGGCTAAATGGATTGTGGCAATTTTAGTGGTGCAAATTAAATTTAGGTGTTAATTTATTTTAATACGATACAGCTGATAGACTGAAGTCATTCTATCTGCAGTTTGGGGACATGGCTTAGATTAGACAAAGACACTTTTAAAGTTTCATTTGCCTATATAAACCAATTGAAATCCCCTGTAAAAATTATTAGGTTTTCGTTTGGAAAACTGGTCGTAGCAAAGATCGGAACAAATAGAGCGCAACAAAGAATGCAGTTGGTTTTGCTGCATAAAACGGATTAACATACCGTATCAACATAAATACGATTTTGACAGCAATTGCGATTTTGTGTGAAATAAAAAAAAACTTTTTAGTTCAAAACCAATTTTTAGCTTAATCTTGTCACTTAGATACCTTGTTCTTTTTTCGACAAAATTGTTCTATATATATATAAAAGAGAATGACATCCGTGTCTGTCGGACGGACATTGGGTACTTTTTGTCGTGAAACCTAAACTTTAAGTATATAAATCGCGCAGTGAATTTGATGAGCCTCTTTTTATTTCCTTAAGTTGCGATGTATTATCAATCACTTACCAGCCATAAACACTTTACTGATTACAGCAATCTTTAATAAAGAAATAAATGATTTAAGGCAAACTCTAGCATTATATCCTGAATAGTTAATAAATCGTTCTTGCTGCTTATACATCACATCCATCATATAATATGAAGCATGTCGGTTGCTATTGCGGGCATTTACAAAGTTCACTTCCAAACATTCCTTTCACAGATTAAACAAAACCCGATATTGCATGCTATTTTCCAGATGCATTCTTCCACCAGTTCATCCATAAGTCAGAAGCTTCTGTAGAAATGAGCATTTCTACAGAAGTGATATCCAGAATCGCTTCGTGCGGCGCACATATGTTGCATGTAGTACATATGTCTGCCTGCCAGCCAGAAACACTTGTGTTACATGTTTTGCACAACAATAACGTGTTAACCCTCAGGAATGTGCATACGGATATACAAGTAGAGCATAATATAAGACAATGGCTCAAAGGAGTATGTCGAGGATTCCCGCATTGTGCATATTATTTCCTGTTATGATGAACAAATACTGCAGCAAAGGGTCTACCATATTATCATCAAATTGCTGCAACACTTTGCATTTTTAATTACACAATGATGAATCACCAACATTCTGAAAACTGTTTTTCAAATTTGAGAATGATTAGAATAGGATGCAAAATAGTCCTTATACCAAGCAGTGAAATGGTAAAGTCAGGTAGGTATCCAAAAACAAGAGCGCTGTTAGTAGATGATAATACACGTCTTACGGATTCAAATTTGAAATATTTTAAGCCCATTATGCTATATAAGTATTTAAAGTTCTATCTGAGTTAGAAATTTTAAGTTTTAAGAATGAAATAGGTACTTAGCGCTACGGGTATATACAGCGCAGTAGCCCTGGCTTCTTAAAACCATTCGTTTATTTAAGTTTTTATTTTATTCCGAATTAAAACGGCTGAATTAAGAAGCTTTCTTAGCAGTTAGCATAGTTATACTCCCCGATATTTTTTAGGCATTTCCGAGAGGATTCTCAATGTAAAAAATCTCAAAATGAAATGTGTGTTTTACCGTCCTGTCGGTGCCTTGCGAGTTTTTAAATATTTTTAATTAAGCTTTTCACAAGATGTTTCCATAATCTCAGCGCAGAGCCCTTTTCCACTCTGTAGTGTCTCTAGGACATCCCTTGTTTGTTTGGTATACAGAATTCCATGTGCAGCATTATTATCTATTTGTAGAAAACAAAATGTCGCCTTTTTCTTTTAGCGCAAATATATTAATTTTTGATGTGAAATTGCATTATCGGAGGAAATTACTGTTTTACTCCCGTCAGACATTAATACTGTCACTGTGCTCTCCCATTTCTTTTCCCTTCCCTTCTGGGAAGCAGGTTTTTTTAATTAAAATTGGTTGGAATTAATTGCCTTCGAACTTTTCGAGTACATCGCCCAAAGTTTATACATCCAGGGGTTGCTGTTTTCCGGATTCTGTCTTTCATAAGATTATCATGCACCAGGGTAATGTATACATTTATACGCAAACATGGAAAATTATTTTTTGATATGACTTTTCTCAAATGTAACAAGAACAGTTTTCGTTGCTTGTAAAAAAAAACATTATTCGTCTTGCATGATCAAATAAATCAATGTGATGCCATTTTCATTAAAGTTGTGTTAATTTAATTAAGACATGTTTAATTTAATTTCTATATATAACATAATTTGAAGACTTTATACAGACGGTTTGTCATTATCATTTTCCGTTTTCTGATGGCAGAGAAAGCTTTAATTACTTTTTTTTTCTATATGTTCATAGAAACCAGATAAAACAGGGTGTATCGAATTGTAAGGCAATCATTAAGCAATTGGGGATTATAATATACATCTGCCACACTTTAAGATAGGTTCAGCTTTCTGTAAGGTACTGCAGTTTTGTTCACAGTTGAGAGAAGCCATGCAACTGGAACGGTATAAAGAGTATCTTGTAAATGTATAGTATATAGAAGAAAGATACTGCTTTTGAACAAAATTTCGAAAACAGTATTAAAAAATTCTGACTGTACTATGGCAGGAGAACTCAAAAGCTTTATTCTTTAATTTTTGGTTTATAAATTAAAAATATCTACAACTTCGGGACGTAAGTAAAAGCTGCAGAATAGCTTGCAAAATAGCGCAAAATAGATTTAAACAGCTCGCCTGAGTTCTGCCTATGACATTAGTTTTATTAGTGTATACAAGTAATTATATACAACCTTTTGGAAAATTTTGCTTCCCGTGTGTGTGTGTGCACGAGTTTCATTCAATTTTTTTAAGTAATTTTAGTGGTAATAGTTTTTTTTACCTTAATGAAGTTCTATATAACTTTTCTCTATAAGTCCTGTCTTATATGCCGCTTGAATCGATAAAGAGATGGTAAATATAAATCTCCTTAGCATTTATTAGAGACAGTTGAATGGATGGACATATAGCTATATGTGTAATTATATCTATATGTGATTATTGTTTCTGGTCTTAAAAAAAATAGGTAAATTTTATACCTCTCGATGAAGTTAAATATACTACGCCCAGATTATCTGTAATAATAGAAACATACTCATATTTTTAAACTATCTATAGGAAGAATTCTTCCTCTAAACTGCCCATTTCACTTTTACCCATAAAGAAACATAAATCAATCCTATTAATTTTAACTGTGGACAAAGGTAAATTCCTCTCCATGAATGTGAAAAGGTACCCAAGTTCCAGCACCAATTAAGAGCAACGGACACAAAATACAAACGCAACAAAAAAAATAAAGTTCTACCCATATATGTGTATAGGGAAGTACACAACCCAGAAGCCAGAAGAGCTCTCTTAAAATAAATTGCATACTTGATCCTCTCATCTATCAATGTGAAATACACTATAGCGCTAGTGGCAGCGATAGCATACGTAACAAGCGTATGTATGTTTGTTTCAATGTGGCAGCATTTCATTTATAAAACCCAGAGTGACACTCCAATTCCACTTTAATAACTTCTCATAAATTTGCACCTCTCAACGAAATAGCTATGTGCATGCATACCATCAATGAAGGCTTTTTATATAAAAAAAGGATATATAAACCAAAAACTAAAAACACAAATTATAAAGCGCGTACACCTGCGGGAGGGATACATGCACTCACCCATCAATCTCCGACAATGTCACTCGTGTATTATTGACATAAATCCTAAATATAATTGCGTAAACCTCCGAACCCACTTTTTATAGTCGTTGTGTCTCCCTCCCTTACGCGTCGAAAAACTACACAAACATTGCTTTCTTTTTTGTAAACTGCATCAGCTTACCTACTGTTGAACACACAAATTTTTTACACAAAGACACCATCCGTGGTAGGCAAAATGACGTTCAAAATGTCCTAATCCTAATCATTGCAGCATTCATTGTATACCTATATTTAAACATACCTACTTTTACTATAGTACTTCTGACTCACATATGATGATGACTATGATGTTACAAAAGGAGATGAGGGTCCTTTTCTCGGTGAACCGTAAAAGTGTTTCACAAACTTTGCTGAGCATGCGAGGCACAAGTATTCTGTCTGCTTATAGGTATTCAAACGTATATGCAGATGTACTGGTTCAAGAGGAGATTGAATGTATTTTCACATCAAAGGATAGCTGGACTGGGTTGAGGTTGAGTGTATGTTTGGATCTGTTATATAGCAAAACACTTTATCGAAATTGTGCAGTGAAATGATGTGGTTTTTGAATTTTACTACGCGCCCATTTTTAAATCGCTTCACGCAATGTGTGTACAAGTATATAAACAGAACACTCGAGTTAAGATGGCTTCTCAAGGCAAGTACTTCTGGAGATTGTTGGAAAACAAATTGCACTCTCCGGAAATTCAAAGGGATATTTAATGAGGGTGTTTCAGAAGTGATTTTCCAGAAGCGGTGTAAGTCTCGAGTAAAACAATTGATTGAAGGTACGTAAATCCTCTTAGGCATAATTTGGGTTCATGAAACAAGATTACACGACAGCACGCAGGGTTATCAATTCGCGTTTTACTCCAAATATAGTATTTTCCATTACAAGTAATAATCTAAGCCTTTCTAGCTTTATGTGGTGACTTCTAGATTCCATTCGATTTTTTTAAGGAATTTAATCTAATTAAATATAGGATGTTCTACATCATAAATTGGTATTTGCACCATCTTTTGGAAAAAAGAGGCAACGGGACTCCTCCAGATAATTGATCTCCCGTATTTTTTGAGCGAAATATTTAATAACTTTATTTTCTATGATGCTAGCTATCGAATCGTATTTATGTTATTAAAGGTTTACAAAGGCACATAGGACTATTTCTTCCAAGATTCTGAAACGTCTAAAGCAAAAGGATATTGGTAAACCCCAACGCATTTGAGTCCCTAACCCATTGATAAGTGAATATGTGTTCTAATTACCACACAGTCCCACAAATTGCTCAATCATGGCTTACGTTATTAAATAATTAACAAAAAAAACTGTGCTTTCTACGTTCGCGAATTAACTTGTTCTGCATGGGTGAATTTACCCAACTTCACTTACTTGATTCTCAATCCATAAAAAACTATTGCACGTGGCAAAGTGGGAAACGGCTACAATGCGGTAGCATTTCATGTGACTATGGTGACAAAATGTATGCAAATCTCTCTAACGAAAAAAAAAAACAATTTCACCAATTACCAAAAGCGTTTGTTTGCTATATGAGAATTCATAAACTGACACAGTAATTCAGAGACAATTAAAAACCGCATATAATGATAAAATAACTTTTATCTTTTCTTTTGCAAATTGGTTTCAAACAACATATGGCGATTTTTTTTTAATTGTAGAATCACAAATGCGTATTTTCGCTTACACCGAATATCCTTGTGTTATAATTTTTATTTTCTTTGGTACAAATGTTAAAAGTGTTTAAAAAACGTCAATTATAACAAAATATGTGTACATAAAACCGAATAAAGCAAAGAATAAACAAATTAGAGTTAAATTTCAATTGCATACTAAATAAGTAAATGGAAAAATAATATACATATTGCTAAACCCACACCAAAACAACACAAATGAATGACAAAGAGCTTTTTATTGGTTTCAGTTTCAGTCTATCTAAGCGCAAAAATTGCAATTGAGCCATTAGATGTCATATTTAAAAACAAATATTTAAACAAAGAAAACAATTGAAACTATGTCTAAACGTACCTTTAGCGAGAACAAAAATTTCATATATCTAGAAAGGATAATAAGCACAAATTCATACCAAAAAACAAGCAAGATGGCGAAAATAGAACAATGATGATGTAAGTAAAATCGCTGTTTGCTAAATATTAAATGTTATATTGAAGACGAAAAGATAAAATAACTATAGGTATCTAAAAATGCATGATCTAACAAACGATTAATAAAGAAATAAGTAAATTTTAAAACGAATTGATGTAACTGCAACTCAAACCGAAGCAGATAGCTACACATCTGAAACGAACGAAACTTAAAACTTAAATTAATGGATTTATCCTGGACCAGAGTGTTTGTTGTTAATCATAAATGTAATAAAACTAGATTCATAAATTTATTTATCGCTTAATAACTAGATATTCGTTAAACAATATTTTCTTTTTTGTTTTCTCATGTTTTTTTTATAAAAAAAAGTTTAAAAACCGGACTTTACACCGTTAAATATTTAAAAGGGTATAAGCATAACCTTATAAAGTAAAACTGTATGTAGTATAAAATCAAAGAAAGTTAAATATAAAAACAATAAAAAAAACAAAAGAAAATGGCAAAAGCAAAATTATATCGCATGTTGAATGTGTACTAACTATTTAAAATGTATGAAACAAATTGTTAACATTTTTCAAAAAGAAAATAAAAAAAAGTCTTTTAGAAAGTATATATATATACATATTTAAATATAAAACAATTAAAACAATTTATTATTAAAAGAAGCAGCATTATAATTGAATTAAATAAGAATAATATAAATCCCTCTTAGTATAAAAACAGAAAGTAGTAGCATATTAAAATCCCATACCCGCATAGATTATAAACCTACTTAAATACACACCCGACAAAAATACATTTTAAAATACTGGATGTAAGTTAAATATGTTGTTAAATTAAAAGAAATTAAATAAACCCAAAAGAAAACAAAACAACAAAGTATATTTAAATTAATCAATAAGTATTAAACAAATCCATATTAAATTTATTCGATGTTAAATTAAAGTGGTAAATAAAAAATAAAAGAAATTCAAACACGGAACATCATAAATAAAAGGAATATTTACAAGTGAAAACATTTTTGGTATATACTTTTTTCCATTTGCCTTTAATTTTTTTTTGTAAGGTATTTTTTGTTAATCGTACTTACGTTCTTATTAAGCTGACTCTACCGCTTAAAGTTTACTTGGATCTAAATACGCTTGTTCACAGTCTGTATACCCCCAATTGTGCATTCTAAAGCGGTTGGTTGGTTCTTTCGGGTGGCTATATACATATAATAGGGATCATAATCTTAGGTATCATAAAGTTATGTAGGGAAATTTGGTTCTTTCGATTTCACCAAGGATCGCGGTGGACATTATGGTGCCGATGCTGAACGAGAATGTTCATACCCAGTTTAACTTACAAAATATACCCGTACACAGTTTTCTCATTTTTCTTCATCCATGGGTATGTTGAATATAAAATCAATTGTCGTAGTTTACTACTGGTACAAAACACTTTGTTGTGGTAAATTAGTAGGTAAGGTATACATTTATTTTTGTAATTAAAAATATATATACGAAAATTATTAGGAAATGAAATGAAATTAAATATTTGTCCAAATCTTTCTGCGGTCAGAAACGGAGCATGAATAAAATCGCAGTTGTAAGTTCAAAACATCACTGTATATGTATATATTCAGTTCATTCTTCTTCCTCACCAATGAGGGAACGATTCTGACCACCTCGAAGCGCGAAATGCCCATACAGCGTTATCATTGATATACGATACCTTTATTTCATGATATCAATTGAGTTAAATTATGTATTTAATCATATAACCTATTTTGGAAGTAAATAGAACGCAATTTTTAACGTCCTTAAATGGCAGTTTATTTAAAGGTTTGTATCTACTCCTCATAATTTATTTTCAGGTACACATTGACAGCTAATTTATCAAGCCCAGCACTTCATTACTTATTTTCGTGGCAACATGACATGACCACAAAAGGTAATAATAATAAAACCACTTTTTAAATTACTAGTTCCAGGATGTGTCATAAATTGAACACTTACACCAAATAAAATCAAAATATGTTTCATTTTTAAAAATTATATTGGGATTTCCACTTCAAAATAACAAATGTGCAAATCCTTTTTTCTCTATTTATTTATTGATCTGTTTCAGATAGGGATTAGGGTAAGTAATCTTTTTTCTTATCAAAGACCTTGTTATGAATTACTCATGGGTCAAAATGGATACGATTGCTCAAGTGCAAGCTTTTTATTGGATTCACTCATGGCAACAACATTTGTAACTTCGAGCTTTCAAAAAAATATAAATTTGATTTCATTTACTAGAAAAGCGAAACAAAAAAATCAGGAAAGCCTCGAAACTTCTTATTAAGAAAATCGTTTTACAAAAAATCAATGTTTCCTGATTTTTTTGTTTCGCTTTTCTAGTAAATGAAATCAAATTTTTATTTTTTTGATTTTCTCTCAAATTTTATCTGTATTGTCTGTGGGCATTACTAATAATCATTTTTAACCTTCACACATATTTTGTCACAATATGCAATTTTGTATGGAAAAGTTCGTCATTGTGAGTTCGAAAAATTTAGCTCGGGCACTAAAAATGATTATTGGTATCGCGGATAACTACGCATTTACTGCAAGCTTAATTTTATCAAGAAAAACAAAAGAGGTCTCGAAGGGAAATTCCGCATATCCTAGTCTAAAAGCTGATTACATTTTTCTTACCACTTCACTTTCTGCAAACTTATCCGAGTTTTCAGAAACAAGTAAGTATCTAGGACTTCGTTTTTCACCACAAGTTCCCGTACCATAAACGTGCTCGCATGTTATACTATAATCGCTTTAACGGTTGTTTAGTGCCGGGCATTGACATTAATCTTTACTTGAGTGCAGCCAGTCGAGTCTAATATGTATAATAAGAAACAATTTCTTATACTTTTAAGCACCCATCTATAATACATTACAATCAATCTTAGTTAAACTTCAGTAAATAACAATCCATCACTCTCACGCTTAATAAAGTGCTGGAAATGATGTCACACACAATACATAAGGTTGCTTCTCCCGAAATTACGTATCTCTATCTTTCTATGGTAGTATACTTTCTCAACAAGCAATTAGAATATTTCGAATGGCCTGCATATTTGCAGATGCAAACATAAAGGTATACGAGTACCCAAATCTTGAAAGTGTTTATCTTGTGTTTGGCCTCATACTTCTGTGCATTGCCGAATGAGAACGCAGATAGATATACTCGTTGATAATGCGAAAACAACAAAACTCATCGGTCATAAATAATCCTGGTATTTTAATGAATTGCTAACGATGCATCTTTTGACTCTTGCTTTGCAAACGATACATTAGCAACAACAGGACTGCATAGGAGCTTGTTTGTTTGCTTGTTTCGCCTCACTTTAAAAAATTTTTTTTAATAAGATACTTGAGTGCTTGGAGATGAATGCAAGTACTAACCACATACGCTAACAATATCGGCATTTAGTTAAAATAGCAACAGAAGAAGCTAAAATGGGTAAAGCGTTTACCAACTGACATTGCAGACACTGTATTAGTTCGTTTGCGGTACGACAAATCACTTTTCCCACTTGCGGCGATATCCACCGAGGACATGCTTCCAGAATCCAACTTGTTTAGGCTGGAAGTTTTGCATAAATATTCAGTACTAAATTCGGGGCCTAGCCCCTCAAAATCGGGCAAGCCGTTCAAGTTACAGAAGGTAACGACGAAACAGACAACCATACGCGCGAAACATATAATCTTTTTAAAATAAAATTTACTCAATCAATACGTTATTAACAATACCTGAGAAAGTTCTTATGTGCTGTTCGCCCAATTCCTAGTCGCCACGTCAAGTTATTGGTCAATGACTAATAACCCACTTTGCGGAATAGGAAGATACTACCCAAACCTCACTTAGATTAAGAAACATATACTGAATAATCTTAGCCTTGGAATCAGTTCTTAACCATAAAAACATTGGTAACTTGCTCTCATTATACGTATTCATTACGATTAAGGGGCCCTTTAACGTTAATCTTTCAAGAATCTGAGTACCAAGCGGCAAGTATTAAACCCCCCCCCCCCCCCCCCTCCATTAAATAAATTGCACTGCGTAATACAAGACAAGAAAATATCCCTTTACACACCATTCTACTACCACATTAGAATGTGTTTTCTCTTGTTTTTTTTTCGGGGGTTGTTCATCAAAGTAAGTGCTATTAGTTTCATATTTATCCCAGCGTTTACAGGAAGTAGGAATACGATAATAGCATACTTCCTACTTTTTGTATCCTCTGAACTGCATCCTTTTCCTACTCCATTTTTTACTCTTTTATTTGTAGAATACAACCATCTATATACATTGGTCAATTCTGGTGTGAGCGCTTAGTAATCATAATCATCCTACAACCTGATATATGAGCTTAAGTATCTCAGACAGGAGTACATACCTAAGTATCTTGATAACAATTATCAGCACATAATCATCTCACTTGAAGAGCTAACAAATACAAAGCTTGAATATAAAGGAAACGGATTTCCACTTTCACTTGTTCTACTTTAAGAATTTCACTATATGATAAGGTTGTGGGGCAGAGTTATATGACTCTTTGCGCGAGAGTGACTCAAGTGAAATGTTAATAGCACCATAAAGGTGGGCTATCAAGGTAAGTTTGGCTAAATGAAAAGTGAAGTGGTGCTTGCTTGAATTGGTGTCGATAGAAGGCTTTTTGTTTTTATGGGTCATTATGGAGTGGTTCTGTTTTCTTTTTTCCTGCAATTTTAGTTTTCATTTCGTTTTTCTTGTATTTTTTTGCGTTTCTTTCCACTTCCTGCGTTGCTTTCTTTATTTCTTGGTTAATAAGGGACTAGGCATTTTACTTTTTTTTGTTGTTTTTTTTATTATTATTCTCTCAAAGATTTCTAGGGTTGATTGTTCGCCTTCATGTTAATTCGTCTGGAAGAGGAAAAGTCGTACTATTCGTTTTCTTTTTTTACTTGAATTTGATAACTTGTTAAGTTTCCTTTATTTTGGGGTGATTGACGGATCACAGTGAATGACGATTTTTATGTGCAGTGGTAGGTTATTAATACCATATGATTTTAGTATCAATTGGAACGGAAAGATGGATGATGCAGCACACAGACGTTGTGGGCTGGGCAGAAAGAATAAACATGTACTAAATTTAGCAGGCAGTTTCTTCACCTTGATAATTAGAGTTCAATTTACGATTAGAACATCGTAATGCAACTCGATCTAGTGGCTTTCAATATAGTAGACACACGGGTATTCCGAGCCACCAGTGACGTTTATTCAAAGGTGCGCAGGTGTTCACTGCACACCCTATCCACATATATTTTTAAAATGTACTGAACTTAAGGTCATTATGAAACACATTGTTGTTATTTGTAATAATTTATATATATAAATTAATCAATATTTGTAAATGAATAATTGAAATCAGTGCAAGATTTTTAAAAGAAATTATATCCAACCAATATCCAAAACCCCCTTTATCGAGAATTCCAATTTACAGTCGAAGTAACTTGGTGGTAATGAAACTTATCCATAGGGGAGTTCATCTCCCTTTAGAGCACCGTGGAAAGGCAAAATAACATACAAACAACAACACAAAATTAAAAATGAAAAACAACATTTTCCCTCATAAATCTACCTGGCTTGGTGTTCTCCTACATCAAGCGCACCTCGTTGCAGTTCGCACTTCTAGTTTCATTTTCGTTTTCGTTCCACCCTGGCAAACATACTTGTTGTGCTTGTGCGATGTGACTACTGGCCTTCCTAGTGCAGGAACAAGAACAAGCACAACACAAGATCATGCATTCATTACAACAGCCAGAACCAGCGTCCATTTTCCGTCCTAGTGCTTCATTCTCCTGTGGTGCGCTATTCTTTGCAGAACCTTAAAGCACAGCCTGGAATTTCATATAATTTTTCATTCTCATTCTGTACCTCTGAGTGTATAAATATAGAATAGACTATAGGAGCCGGTTGCGCAGTGAAAAAATATGAATTCGAATATTTGAAATTGCAACTGTTTTAATTGAAAAGCTACTTTGAAACCAATTATGCAGTTGTATTCAACTGATAAATTGGAAAAAAGATATTATTATCGTCCAACCCCACCCTTTTCAAATTTAATTTAATCTTTTATTAGGCACTTTCATGAAAAAAAAAAAATTATGAATCCAAGCTTTGACTGCGTGGTCGAAGACCATCGATCAGCAAAGTCTTCTGTTGGCCCTTGGCATTGGCTGCTTCTTTTAAAATTATCTGATCACTTTAGAGTTGCTGTAAATAACATTGTATCCCAATAGAAAAAATTCAAAACAAAAAATTAATATAGTGAACACACTTTTGAAAGCATCACGGCACGTCACTGGAGCCCACACAATACTACGGAAATGAATAACATACAATTAAGTTTAAGGTTTGTTTCATTTAGAATATAGAATTTTTCCTGAAGGATGGAAATTTACTGGTTGTTAGAGATAGCTTAGTTAAACAAAAAAGTTAGTTGAACAAAACTATGAATTCCTATCCGTAAGCCATATTTAAAAAATATTAAACAAATGTTAAAACACCCTATACTTACTTACTTACTTAGGTGGCGCTACAGTCCGGGGTGGACCTGGGCCTCAACCAAAACGCCTCTCCAGTTAGCGCGATCTTTGGCTAACTGCCTCCAGTTGCGCACTCCAAGTTGGTTGAGGTCCCCTTCCACTTGCGCGCGCCACCTAAGGCGAGGTCTTCCTCTACTGCGTTGTCCCTCCGGGTTTGAATTGAAGACTCTTCGGGCCGGAGCGTTGGTGTCCATTCGCTCTACATGTCCTAGCCATCTTAGTCGACTGATGCGTACTTTTCTGACCAGGTCGATGTCGCTGTACAGCTCGTAGAGTTCGCTGTTAAATCTCCTCCTCAAAAGCCCGTCAACGCAAACGGGACCGAAAATCAATCGAAGAATTTTGCGTTCAAAACGACCAAGGAGATCTTCATCCGCCTTAGATAGCGTCCATGTTTCTGCGCCATAGAGTAGGACTGGGATGATGAGGGTCTTATATAGAGTCTCCTTAGTGGTTCTTGACAAGGCCTTACTTCTCAATTGCCTTCTTATGCCAAAGAAACAACGGTTGGCAAGTGTAATTCTTCGATTGATTTCTGATGTGATGTCGTTGTCAGAATTTATAGCGGAGCCGAGGTAGACAAAATCCCTAACTACCTCAAAATTATAGCTGTCTGTCGTGACGTTCTGACCGATTCGTCGATGTTGTGTTTCCCTTCTTGTTGACAGCATATATTTTGTTTTGCCCTCATTCACCACTAAGCCCATTTTTGCCGCTTCTGTACTGATACTTGCAAACGCACCAGTGACAGCTCGCTGTGTTCTGCCAATGATGTCGATGTCGTCAGCGTATGCAAGTAGTTGCACAGACTTCTGGAAGATTGTGCCTCTGGTGTTGGCTTGCGAGTTTCGCACAATCTTCTCAAGAATGATGTTGAAGAAGTCACACGACAGCGCGTCACCTTGTCTAAATCCTTTTTTGACATCAAAGGTCTCGGTGAGATTGTTTCCGACCTTTATGGAGCAGCGAGCATTCTCCATCGTCATTCTGCACAATCGGACGAGTTTGGCAGGGATGTCAAAACTAGACATAGCTCTATACAGCTCGTCTCTATAAATGCTGTCGTATGCGGCCTTAAAATCGATAAAAAGATGGTGAGTATCGATCTGGACTTCTTGGGTTTTCTCCAGGATCTGCCGTAGTGTGAATATTTGGTCGGTTGTCGACTTACCGGGCCTAAAACCGCACTGGTAGGGACCAACCAGATCGTTGACAAAAGGTTTCAGGCGTTCACACAATATGGCAGACAGGATCTTGTATGCGATGTTAAGAAGACTGATACCCCTATAGTTGGCGCAGTTTAGAGGGTCTCCTTTCTTGTGGATCGGGCAAACGATGCTGAGGTTCCATTCATCAGGCATACTTTCCTCCGACCAAATCTTGGAGACGAGTTGGTGTATGCTCTCTACCAAGTCATCTCCTGCTGCCTTAAAAAGCTCGGCAGTCAAGCCATCTGGTCCAGCAGCTTTGTTGGTCTTAAGCTTGGATATTGCTATCCTCACTTCGTTTTGGTCGGGTGGACGGAAGTCTTGGCTTTCATCGTCTAAGTTGAATGGTTCGTTCTGCCTGACAGCGGAATTTGGGTCGTCTTCGCCGTTTAACAGTTTGCAGAAATGGTTTTTCCATATCCTCAGCACCGACTGTGACTCTACCACAAGGTTTCCTTGTTCGTCTCTACAGGTCTCTGTTCGGGTCTTGTTGCGATTGCACGTTCTTTTTACCCTTTGGTAAAACTTCCGAACATTGTTCCTGGAGTAGCACCTCTCTATTTCCTCGATCGCGCGCTTCTCGTGCTCTTTCTTTTTCTTCCGGAGAAGCCGATGTTCTTCCCTCCTCTTTTGTTCGTAGAGCTCACGAGCTGCCCTCGTCCTTCTATGCAGCGCCGCTTTGTTCGCGCTTTGTTTTGCTGCATGTGCTTGCCGGCATTCTTCATCAAACCAGGGGTTTCGTGAGGGTGGTCGTGTGAAACCCAGCACATCGGTTGCGGCGTTTCTGATGGCGTCTTGGCATCTATGCCACTGGTCTTCAGCACTTGATGCTGGCTGCATAGGACTTCTCGAGAGGTTGAGGGATACGCGATCAGCAAAGGTTCTGGCGGTTTGTTGCGATTGTAGCCGTTCAACGTTAAATCTCCTCACAGTATTTCCCCGTTGTTGTGGCGTTTGAGATATCCGCATACGCACCTTGGCTACAACAAGGTAGTGGTCCGAGTCTATGTTGGCCGCTCGGAAAGTTCGGACATCTAGAACACTGGAGGAGTGCCTTACGTCGATCGCAACATGATCAATTTGGTTGACGGTTTGATGATCTGGCGACCGCCATGTTCCTTTGTGGATATTGAGGTGAGGAAACCGTGTGCTAGCTATAGTAACATTACGCCCCGCAGCAAAGTCAATTAGCCTAAGTCCGTTCCCAGACGTAATGTCGTGTAGGCTGTGCTTTCCGATTGTGCTACCAAAGATGTCCTCCTTTCCTATTTTGGCGTTAAAATCACCTAAGACAATCTTAACGTCATACTTAGGACATTGCTCATATGCTTTGTCGAGGAGCTCGTAGAAACACTCTTTGGCAGCATCGTCTTTTTCTTCTGTGGGGGCGTGAGCGTATATTAGGCTGATGTTGGCGAATTTAGCCTTGATGCGGATTGTTGTAAGGCGTTCACTAACGTGTCGAAAGCTCAAGACTTCTTGCCTAAGTCTGCCGCTTACAACAAATCCGCATCCAAATAGACGCTGCTTTCGTTCCCTATAGCAATCACCGTAGTAAATGTCACAGGTTTTCATCCTTCTTTTGCCCGGCCCATCCCACCGCACTTCCTGGATGGCGGTGATATCTGCTTTGTAGCAGTCTAGGGCCTCCGCTAATTGTTCGGCTGCACGCGGCCGGTTCAGGGTTCGAACATTCCACGTGCAGATACGAACGTCGTTGTCCTTTTTTCGTTTTCCAGGGTCGTCAACAGTGAATCCGTCCTTTTCCGAGGCTTTTGGTTGCTTCGCAACAGTATTTTTTTTTTTCCGTGGTTGGGTAGTTAGCCCCACGCACAACCCCCAACTTGGAGGACCAGGCCCTAGATTGACCCTAGGACAGCGGGTCGGATATTCCGTTGTCAGTAACCCACTTCGGGGATATGAGTGCTGCCGTTGGCCCATAGAGGGGTTCATCCGCCACCATCTCTATTTCAACACCCTGACTAGTGCTGAAAATTCCTTACTGACCTTAGCTCCAAATACGTCAGAGTAGCTCACGTAAGGTATCTGCCATCTTGACTGTTGGCACCACCGTTGATCCAACCTTGTGGATTCATCCGCTGTATGTCCTCTTTCTGAGGGGCTCATGTAAGACCTCTGAGACTCAATCAGGCAGTCATTCCGACAGAGCATTATAGTGTTGCTATTTTCTTCGTGCTCAACACTCGCGCTTATAAGTTTAGCAAGTCAAGCCCGGGTGGACGAGACCAGTATCCGGTGGCTACCACGGGGAGGTAAAATAAGCACAATTGATGTGTATGAAACAGTTGCAACAGCTGGGCATCGCCCGGTTGATACCAATCAGTGTCTACCCTATTCATACAACACCCTATGTTAATGATTAAATTGTAGATAGGTGACAAGATAAAGATTAGAAGTATCATTCATATTTTTTGAACATCGAGCTAAACCTAAACCTTTTTAGTTTCTCTCTATATTAATATAGAATTAGATTTCAATTTTGAAAATCTAGCTGCTGACGGATTCTGCCGTCAAACTCTTGCCACATGCCAACACATTGAATTTCAAATAGGGCTTACTGTACAGTTAAACCGCCTAAATGTTGGCGGAACAAATAATAAATAACTCGATTTATTTGTTTCTTATCAGAATGCGAAGCATATTCTGCCACAACTCGGCACACGGATTCCTTTTGAAAAATTTAACCGACCTACAAATTAATCTCTGATATGGTACACATATCACCGACTTTTTGTTTTTTGTCAGTTACAAGATAAACATTGTCATGCAAAAAATCGCCATACACTAGCTGTACAATATTAAGACTTCAACTAGCAGAAAGAGTAAAGGAAAATAAGAAAATGATTCTGCGTGTTTATTTAGGAAGCATCCGATAACATTATTTATTCAAAGGATGTCGTATGGGATTGTCTCCAGGATTATGTTTTGACCAAAATTTCTTCACTTCTTCTACACAAACAAAATATGTAGCTATACGCAAAGTCATGCAGCTGTGGGGTAACGGCATTGGCGAAAAATGAGATTAGCAAATGATTAAGTTACATCGACATAGATTACACAAAAGTTAAAGTGCACATTTCTCTGTGAACTGCGGAGACCGCCCAGACCCATCACTAATTGAGAATTGGTGCTTGGTATTGACGTTTATTCTGATCTCAACTTACCAGAAAACCGAACGACATACCAAGCTGTATGTTGCTCGGCGAAACTTTGTAATGTGTTGCATAAATTTTTGGCCACAATAATTGGATGGACGGCTAAAATAAAACTCTCTAATTAAGGGACAAAAGATACTTTCTGGCGAACAATTCGATTTTATTTGTATCATCATTATAGTTGCTGTTCGTATGAACAGCGCGCTTTCGTCAAAATCTTCCCACACTGAAAGCAATCTTCCTTCAATTATAATAGTAAGTGTATCCTCTTTGACTTAACGTCTTCTACCTGTAAGCAAACATTTTTGAACATTTACAAAAACGAAAAAAGAAAAAAATACAATATCCGTTCTGTTTTCGACTTTTTAACGGAAATTTGTTGGCCCATGTCCAGTCCATGCCCCACGACTTTGCTTGAAAATAATACGTTCTACAATAAAACAGCAGTAGTCACAAATGAATTTTTTATTTGCTACATTTTTTTTAGAGCGACATTCACTAAGAATTTTTACTGTGGCTATGCCTTCCCTCTGTTCTGCTTGCCTTTCTTTGGGGAATTATTAAGGATAACAAACCAGCATTTATCCTCCCATATGGATAGAAGAAAATAAGAGCCATTGTTAGTGCTTTTTGCATTTTTATACATTGCTCGGATGCTGAAAATGGAATCACTAGATGATAGCAGCAGTCACAGTAACAAAATAAAGAGAGGGGGACCAGGCTTAATCCACTTGGAGGATGTGAGAAGTTAACCAACCAACCGTCCGACATAGTTGAGAGTCTGTATGACACAAGAATAGATACTCTAACCATATCATGGAGCACCATCCCGTATGTATGTTCGTGTGTAGGGAAAATAGAAATATTAAACTGAATAACTGATTTGCACCAGAAGACCTGAGGCACTTTTCAGCCGGTTTGCTAAAGAATCCCAAGATATATGTATATATATTGCTTTAAAGTAACCATCCGAGGATCAGCATGTAATCGCCAATAAATTTTGCACGTATTCAACATATACCAATAAATGGAGAAAATGCAAACCCTTCAAAGGGATGCCCATGTTCAGGAGCGAAGGCGAAAGATATATTGATACAAGTAGGTATATATCAATAAGAAAACAACCAACAGTGGTAGATGTATAAAGCATTTACAGCGACGAAAAACCGGCCGTCCCTTCATAGAATCCATTTATATAGGACTCGAGAAACTATGCAAATATTTTTTTTTTTTTTTATGTCACCATGCCACAATTCCTTTTTGCATATTTAAAGTAGTCCTTTTGTTTTCTATGCAAATAATGTCATCAACTGAATGCCGGGAACGGTGTCAAAAGGGGTGATGGTGTATGATAATGTCAACAACGTAATCCTTTTAAAGCAAAAAGTTTACCTTTCATCCTCGGTTTGCTTTCGCTGTCGCTGCCGGCTGTGCAGTGTGCACCCTTGATGAATCGGTCAATTTTCGTAGCCGGTGTGCGGTGTCCTTGAAAAGTCTTCTTGAAAGCTTAATTACTTCGTGGGATTGCTCAATTTGCGCATGGTGGCCATGTAAGGCGAATAGGAAGATTTGTTTTTTTTAAGCGGAGGCTTTGCCGCCTGTTCCTCATCCTCAATCATTTGCGTTCTCATTAGTAAACGTTGAAAGCGATTACTTGGTGATGATCATTCATTTTTGATTTTGAAATTGACATTGGTCGGTAGGTAACAAGGTAAGTGGTACATAATATAATTGAACACTTTGGCTTTTACTGGAAACTGGATGTTAAGTCTCTTACACTAGAGTTGGGCGGGAGATACACTAGAAGGGTAAGGACCTAACTTTACGCCCACTGCATGCCTAAACAAATATTAAATTGTACCTCCAATTGTTTATCCCGTTCCTGAGAATATGGACAGTGAAAGAATGACACCATAGTGTCAAGTTATGGTACATTATGACACCATAGGCTACCAGCCAACCAAAAGTATAATGGTGAGTAGATATGTTCACCAGAAAAAGATGATAGAATATTCCGGAATACAGACTTTCGAAAAGGAGAGCTACCAAAATACTCGTTAAATCAGATGTGTTTAAATAGCCTTTTTTGCTGATACTCAATGGTTAAAAGGAGTTGAATTAACTAGGTACAAGGCAGCCGACAGCGTTGATTTACCACTATATCGGAGAGCTACCAAAATACTCGTTAAATCAGATGTGTTTAAATAGCCTTTTTTGCTGATACTCAATGGTTAAAAGGAGTTGAATTAACTAGGTACAAGGCAGCCGACAGCGTTGATTTACCACTATATCGGAGGTGATGCTTCATTAGGAAAAATTCAGCAAATTTAGAAAAACTGACGAAAGTAGAGAAAGTATTCCTTGTCAAAATTCAGAATAAATATAAAGCTAGCATATATTACTATGTGAAGGTATATATTTATTCAGAAGCTAAGCTCTGAACCGAGCTCCAGCATTATGAGCACGCTCTGAACCAAGCGTACTCAGATCGTTCTGATGTAATTATGAAACACACTTGAGCATATAGCTGTCATTTGTAATAAAGTATGTGTATAAATTGAATATTTGTTATTTATTAAATTGGTTAGCCTTCAGTTCCAGAACAACAAGGTTCGTCCGCCATTTCAATTATTTTGTTTATCCTGTTTTTTTTCTGTCAAATTTGACTGTATGTGTGTAATCAGCAGCTCAGCCTACTTAGTCAATTTATTCTGAGCTCATAGAGCGCGCTCTGATTATGCTCTGAACGAAAAAAGAAACACAAATTCTAATCTCTGATGTGTCTGAGCTCAAATAGAAACACGAACTTTTTGTATATCAGTTCAGGTTCTGCTCTGAACTAAAAAAGAAAAACGCCTTATGAAAATCAGTTTAGCTCGAGCAGCGTACTAAAGGTACGATTACACGGCCATTTTCTCGAGTCATTTAAATGGCACTGTGACTTTAGGAAAAAATGTCGAGTGCTTTTCAAGCTACGATTCGTCATTGGTCATATGCGAAAAAATGGCGATCACACGAAATGACTATCATCGTCTTTTAGAATTTTCCGTTAGGATGCCATTAAATGGCGAGCGAAAAAATTACGATCACACGGTAATGACATGCCACATCAAAATGACAAATGTCACCTCTCGTATTATTTCAATTTCGCGTCATTTATCTGTTTTGCGATCAGACGGTATTGATATTGACCGATGAAAAAATATAGCTACTGGCATTTGGTGTTTTTCTCTCGGCGAAGACGCTCTCGTGTGCTACGACTTTCTTAATAAATTAAAAATATTACAATAAATGAAATGGCGAAAAGAACTTTTGAGATGATGGTGAAAATTGCGGAGAATCAAATACAAAGGCATGTATGCTGGAAAGCAGTGACGACGATCTTGATATCGAGCTAATGCAACGAAAGCGGAGTATTTGGCAAAAGAAGTGGTTGAGCCGTCGCGAGAAGAGTGAATTTTGTGCTGCAGTACTGCTTGTATTGCGAGAAGAAGAACCTGAACCATATCCCAATGTCCTTCGTATGTCAGCCAATCAATTCAATTATTTCTGGCTTCCGTTAAATCGACTGCGTCGAAAAAACAAACAACCACAAAAAAAAAACATTTTATGAATTTGTACGTCCTTTCAATTAAATGCTGCGCCATTTATCATTTGCGTAGAAAAATGGCATGCAATAAATTTCGTGTATAGTAATTTGTTTCCATTTAAATAACGCAACAGACAAAAAACACGGTAACCGTAGCTTAAGCTTAAAAAAAATGAAACAAATTAAGAGAATCGAAACGAAATCCCATAATATAATAGAGATATACGTGATTCGTGTCTTTGCTATTGCAGACTCCGCCATCTAGCTGTCGCTAGTGGCGGTACTCATAATCATGCCATCAAGTTTTGTGTGTACATTGGTGACACTTCAAATTATTCTCATTATCAGCATCTTTATTGCTATTTATACAATTTTCTTAGTGATTTGATTGCTCTAATTTCGTTGATAAAATTCCAATCCCCAGTCGTCCACTGTATACTTAATAAAACACGAACTACTTCCATTCTCATAACCGCAAACAAAGTTCCACGCACATAATTTGAGAAAAAAGTTCACCTGGTAAAAAAAAGTATTTATCTTTCACTTCCAAAAATGCCGCACAGTGGCAAATACTGCTTTGCTATTGACCGAGGTGGTACATTTACTGATGTTCTCTGTGTTTGTCCCAATGGTGAAGTGAAGACTCTAAAACTACTTTCCGAGGATCCAGCGAGGTACACTGACGCACCGAGAGAGGGGATTCGCCGCATTTTAAAGCAGGTGGGCTTGAGAAAATCATCAATGTGGCTAAAAAGTGTCATTTAACAATTCTAGGAGACTGGTAAAGATCTAACTGCTAATGGGCTCATAGATACTTCACTGATAGGATGGGTTCGCATGGGAACTACCGTTGCTACGAATGCCCTTTTGGAGAGGAAGGGAGATCCAGTTGCTCTAGTAGTCAATCGTGGATTTAGAGACCTGTTGTATATCGGGAATCAGGCAAGGCCCAAGATTTTTGATTTGAACATACGCAAACCAACGAATTTGTACAAAACTGTCGTTGATGTGGATTGTCGTATTGTGCCAGAGCAGAGGGGACGTTGCCAGTTAAGTAAGGGCTTTAATTTTTCTAGGATTTCTTCTGTTATCATATTTTTCTGCTTTAAGGCAACTCTTGGAAAGTTCTCGAAGGTGCTGCTGGAGCTAAGTACCTAGAAAAGTCTTCGGTCGATGAAAACGCAATTAGGGCGGATTTAAAAAAGGTCCTCGCTGAAGGTATCTCATCGGTAGCAGTGGTTCTTGCTCATAGCTATGCATGTCCTGAGCATGAGCTGAAAATCGGCGCTATTGCCAGGGATCTGGGATTCGCACATATAACACTTTCCCACCAAGCGATGCCAATGTGCCGGCTAGTTGCGCGGGGGTATACCGCATGTGCGGAGGCTTATCTTACGCCCCACGTTGAGCGATATCTTGCAAGGTATCTACTATTTTTAAACAACAAAAAATGTTACATAACGAAACTTGCCCCCAGCTTTAAATCAGGTTTCGAGAACCAACTAAAAGGCGTTGATGTGCTGTTCATGCAAAGTGATGGTGGACTTACGCAAATGAAGAATTTCCGAGGCGCCCGAGCAATTCTTAGCGGTCCGGCTGGCGGAGTAGTCGGCTATGCAGTCACCGGAGCAAGAGAAACTGACCAAGCATTGATTGGCTTCGACATGGGTGGCACATCCACAGATGTCTCCCGTTTTGCAGGCTCCTATGAACATGTCATCGAATCCACAACCGGAGGAGTCACCATTCAAGCACCACAGCTAGATATTAATACTGTGGCTGCTGGAGGTGGTTCACGGTTATTCTTTCGTTCGGGTCTGTTTGTTGTAGGTCCAGAGTCTGCTGGAGCTCACCCAGGGCCTACATGCTATAAAAAAGGCGGGCCTCTCACGGTAACAGACGCGAATCTAATACTAGGCAGGTTGCTGCCGCAATATTTCCCTAAAATTTTCGGGCCTTTCGAGAACGAAGCCCTCGACTTTGAGGCAACGAAGAGAAAATTTGAAGAACTGCAGGAAGAGATTAACTGCAACCTCCATAAGTCACTGAGTTTAGAAGATATTGCTTTGGGATTCATTAGAGTTGCAAACGAGGCTATGTGTCGACCAATCCGCGCACTGACTCAGTCCCGAGGTTTGGATACATCCTTACATGTATTAGCTTGCTTCGGTGGTGCCGGCGGACAGCATGCCTGCAGTATTGCTCGAGAATTGGGAATGTCGAAAGTTCTTATTCACAAGTACGCCGGCATTCTCTCGGCATATGGCATGGCTTTAGCTGATGTCGTTCAAGATATCCAGGAGCCTTGTGGACTTCAGTTCTGTGCGGAAAACTCTGCTATTCTAAAGGAAAGACTGGATGCTCTTGCTTTGAGATGTCGAGCGAACTTACAGGCTCAGGGCTTTGAAGAGATTGTTTTGGAATCATTTCTTCATATCCGATATGATGGCACTGATTGCGCTTTAATGTGCTCTGCTACAAAGCGCGACGAAAATACCAATTCGATTGACATCCTTTTCGCCTCCTACGGCGACTTTTATACTACTTTTGTGGAACGCTACAAAACCGAGTTTGGCTTTGTCCTGCAAAATCGAAAGATCTTTATCGATGACATTCGTATGAGGGGGTCAGGTAAAAATAAAACTCCACCAGAGTTAGAGGTTCCCAAGGCAAAAATTGTAGCTCCTGTGCCGGAAGGAACAACGAGAATTTTCTTCGAACAGGGTGCTTTCGACGCACCCATTTTCCTAACGTCACTTTTTCTTGCTGGACATACAGTGAATGGGCCAGCCATCCTCATAGATAAGCTCTCCACGATACTCTTGGAGCCCAATTGCAAAGCTAAGGTAACTCAAAGTGGCGATTTGATTATAGACGTTGGATCCGGGTTAAAAAAAGAAGTGGGTACCAAATTGGACGCTGTTCAGCTAAGTATCTTTAGTCATAGGTTTATGAGCATTGCGGAGCAAATGGGAAGGTATTTTAGTGCATATAATTGTAGTACGTTACGTTATTGATTTGTATCTTCATAGAGTCCTTCAACGTACATCGATTTCCACCAATATTAAAGAGCGTTTGGATTTCTCATGCGCCCTCTTCGGTCCCGATGGTGGATTAGTAAGCAATGCTCCACACATTCCAGTTCATCTAGGCGCAATGCAAGAGACTGTTCAATATCAGCTCAAAGTGAGAGGAGACACCTTAAAAGATGGTGACGTGTTGCTCTCTAATCATCCTCAAGCGGGAGGGTCACATCTTCCCGATTTGACTGTCATTACTCCGGTTTTTTACAAGTAAGCGGAGGCTTTCCTTAACAAACGTCGAGTTCTGTGAGTTTTTCGTGTCGTTTTTTAAGGAGTGAACGAAAGCCAGTCTTTTTCGTTGCATCGAGGGGTCATCACGCAGACATTGGAGGCATCACACCAGGATCCATGCCACCGCACTCCACCTCACTAGCGCAGGAGGGAGCTGCCTTCAAATCATTTCTGATTGTTGAAAACCATGATTTTCAAGAAGAAAAGGTGGTAACGCGATTTACCACACCAACTGATGCCAAGGACGCTACCGGTACTCGGAACCTTTCCGATAACATATCTGATCTAAAGGCTCAAATCGCAGCCAACCAGAAAGGCATCCAATTGGTTTTGGAGTTGATAGATTCGTATGGGTTGCAAGTGGTTCAAGCCTACATGAACTTTATCCAACAAAACGCCGAACTTGCTGTACGGGACATGCTGAAACAAATTGCAAGGGACACTAAGGCGCGAACTGGTTCAACCATTCTTACAGCCGAAGAACGCATGGATGATGGATCGCCGATAAAACTCTGTGTTACCATCGATGAAATTGAGGGTTCTGCGTTGTGTGACTTTTCTGGGTCGGGCTATGAAGTTTGGGGCAACTGCAATGCTCCCAGAGCTGTTACACTTTCGGCTCTGATATATTGTCTCCGCTGCATGGTCGGTCATGATGTTCCTTTGAATCAGGGGTGTTTGGCGCCCATCCAGATTATTATTCCAAAGGATTCTATCCTGGATCCATCCGATGGCGCCGCTGTTGTTGGTGGGAATGTACTGACCTCCCAACGTGTAGTTGATACAGTTCTAAAAGCATTCCGAGTGTGCGCTGCTTCTCAAGGATGCATGAACAACGTAACCATTGGCGATAAGGATTGGGGCTACTATGAAACTGTTGCTGGAGGCAGTGGAGCTGGTCCGAATTGGCATGGGACGGGTGGAGTTCATACGCACATGACCAATACGCGCATCACTGATCCAGAGATATTAGAATTGCGCTACCCCATAATTTTAAATAAATTTTGTTTAAGAGATGACAGGTCAGGAGGCGATGGCGCATTCCGAGGCGGTGAGGGTGTACACCGGGAGTTGCTCTTCAGAAAACCTTTGACTCTGTCAGTGCTGACGGAGCGTCGTACTCTGCAGCCTTATGGTCTAAATGGCGGGGAACCTGCTAAGAGGGGACTGAATTTATTAATGAAGACTAATGGAAGAACTGTCTGCCTTGGCGGAAAAACTGCTGTGGACGTGAACACAGGGGTAACAATTTATAATGTCGAGTACGATTCATATTTACATAAATTTGTTGGTGTTTTAGGATATTTTCTCAATGAAGACGCCTGGCGGAGGTGGGTATGGAGTTGCGGGAAATGCAAATGCAAGCAACAAGCAAATCGGGAATGATCAGCAATATGTAGAACGAGGAAGTGTCTTTGAGTATCGCCAGGCTCAGGAATCTGTTTAGTTGGAATATGTCCAATGTTATTGTTTTTTTCTAATGTTTTTGTTAAATTTTTGTAGTACTGTGCAATAATGGTAGATAATCTATAATTTTGCAAGTGAATATACGTTTGCAATGTTTAGGTATGGGTAATTCTAAAAAAAAATTGTTTCAACAAAATAAGACATATCTGTCAAAAAACAAAGACTCCATTTTAATAACGCTAACGGTACATCCATACTTTTCCTTGAAGCTAATGTTGTTTTCCATTGGTTTCACTCGGGGATCCACTTATTCTGAAATCCAACGGAACAAAACAAAACAGCTTCTGAAAGAACCCACAATAGTATTGGTGAAATGCCAAAAAATAATCTACGGCGGCTGTCAACTGACTTGTATAAAATACATAAATTACACATGTGTGAGTGCTTCTTGAGTATTGTATGTACGCGAATTAATAAAAACAACGTTGACTGTCATGAACAAATGGCTTTTGTCCCATCTAATCTGCCGCATAAAATCTGAGATCTGAAAAAGATTTTTGGTGGGCCCAATGGAAAACGACCTAAGTATGGGAACCAGAGACAATATCATTTGTCTCTGATGGGAACGTGTTGAACCGCAAGTTTTAAGAACTTAGGTTAGGCTAACCTACAGTTTTCTTTTTATTGAAGAAAAAAATTTACTAGTGAATTTTTTCAACTGCACAGAAACGCATTGCATCGCGTGGCTCTATTTTTGTTAATTATATATATACAAATGTTAAGAAATCAATATGGGCGCAAATTTAAAATGTATCAATAAAAAATTTAAGCAGTGAATGCAAAATGCTTAGAAAAGTGTCGAAGGCTACACATATTCCAACCGCACTAATATCAACACAAAAAAAGAGCAAGTGACGTTTTTATGTTCGATTAGCCACACGAAATCTGAAATCTGAGAGCGAATCTGAAGAAGCCAAATCGTAAACCACATTAGTTCAACCTAAATTGGTTACGAACACGCCCCTAGTGGCTGAGTTCAATAGAGAAGAAACTTAAATAAAAAAAAAAACATCTGTCACCTGTCAGCCAGAAGAGTGAACGGCAAAAGTCAACGCTGATTCCCTCTCGCTTTTTAGTTACTTTACAACTGTTATTGGTTCCTTGCCTTGCCCTTCAGTACGTAGAATTAAAAAAAGGAATGTTATATTCATGAATTTAAAATAGTCGCCTATACTTCGAGTTCTAAACACAATACGCAACAAATCACATCAGAACTTAAGCTCGAATACTTCTGAGAGGTTCCTGTTCCAATTAAAACTCTAGTAAAGCCGTCATTAGCTATTGAAAACACTTCCTCAAAACGAAAAATGTATTCGGCCGTAAAGAATATTTAAAGTGAAAGTTTTTATTGGTTTTTAAAATTGTGTGTTTATTAAATTAGTTTTCTTTCTCTTTTTCCTAAACCAAATTGAACAATGCAATTCAACAAACCCACCTTCGTTATCGCGGATAGTGATACAACAATCGAAACTACTTCAGACTTCACAATTAATTCATCAATCGATAATGATTACAAGTCATACCATGATCTACAGAATCTCTGTTTGCAAAATAGTGAGTATTTTAAGGATGATCCTTCAGATAGAGGCCAACGGCTACATGCTGCATTGGTTGCATGGGTGGATTGGATACAATTGGCTAAGGAGCTGGTAGAAAAGATAAAGCTATTTGTGCAGGAATATGATTTTGATGAACACACTCCGGGTAATGGCTATAGAAGTTTTGTCACCGTGACCAATGCTTGTGTTGAATATGGCTTAAATATCGTTCAAAACCTCTCTGCGACACGAAACGCAATGTTTTTTCGTAAGAAATTTTATATGAAAGAGGTAGAGTCGTGTAGTCAACTGCTGTCGAGTCTTTGTACGTGCCTCAAGTATTTGCTAATTCTTCGCGAATGGTCACCAGATGGAGATCTTTTTGCAAAAGGGGAACATTCGGCGGAGGAGTTATTTGAGATGGGCGACACAATTAACCAGTATTGTTTCTATGGCCGCTGTCTTGGGTTTCAGTATACAGATTCGATTAGAGGTGTTTTAAGGTTCATTTCTATAGGAATGGCAGGGTTTTCTGAATCATTTTATTGCCAGGACGCCGATGGTCCTATTGCCAAGACGACGAGGTCTGTGTGGACGGGCGGAAAATATTTCTTAAACCCTGAATTGAGAGCCCGTCGAATAGTGAATATCTCACAGAATGCCAACATTGACTTTTGTAAATCGTTCTGGTTCTTGGCGGAGAGTGAACTTATGCACAAGATTCCTAGTATTGTTGGCAGCTCAATTAAGGTTAACAAAATGATCGAAATCCCATCCGAACCCTTGAAACTGCCATCGGTGCAGAATTGCAACAAGAAGGAAATTGAAGTAGAAGAAGAACTCATCGGAATACCAGTGCCTAAGAGTCATGTGGGACCGGGAACGGTTTCTGCGCGTCTGCTAAGCTATAACCGCCGTGAAGGGATGATTGGTGAGGGAACACGCTGGAGGAAGTTACTCCCCCCCAGCAAAAGTATCCTTTTCCATTGCCATGGCGGGGGATTTGTGGCTCAAAGCTCAAAATCCCATGAATTGTACTTGCGTGACTGGGCTGTAAACCTTGATACACCTATCCTGTCTGTGGACTACAGTCTAGCTCCTGAGGCACCATTTCCACGGGCTTTAGAAGAAGTTTTTTATGCCTACTGTTGGATGGTTAAAAATGCCTCTGTACTTGGTACAACGGCAGAGCGAATAGTATGTGCAGGTGATTCAGCGGGTGCGAATCTCTGCATTGGAATAGCTCTTAAATGTATTGAGTACGGAATCAGAAGGCCAGATGGCATATTCCTCGCGTATTCTCCAACTTTGGTTAGTTTTGTACCCAGCCCGGCAAGATTGCTGTGCCTAATGGATCCCCTCCTTCCATTTGGCTTTATGATGCGCTGTCTTCAAGCATATGCATCTCCAAGTAAGGATGTCATCCAAGAAAACAAAAAAAAACAAGAAACTCTCAACAGCATCACAAATGCATCACTTAATAACTTGTCCTACTATTTAGACAGCAGCGTCAACCCTTACGCCAGTGCGCAGAGTAGTCGCCGTACCTCTGCAACAAAAAGCCCAGTTTCATCGCCTGCCGAAAATTCTAATTGGGAAAACCTGAAAGCTGGAGAAATTCGCGATGGAATTCTAATGAAAGCTTCCGCAGTGGATGACAACAGTGACACCTTTGCAAGTGCATCCTACCATAGTCAGACTGTTGAGCGAACAGATCTGCTATCGCCAGAGGACAACAGCTCTTGTGTTTCCTTTGAATCCGATTCCCAACCTATAGTGCACATGCCAACTGAGAACGGAAAGGAACTCATCACTGCTCTGAATATTGAAAAATCGGACTCGGAACATTACATCGATCGTTTTATTGACAAGTACGTTGTAGATACGAATAGTATAGAAGCAAAGGAGAATGCACTTCCTGTGCTGATCAAGAGCTTAGCCAAAACAACTTCAGAGGAGAATCTCTTTATAGAGACGGGAAGGGAAGTAATCGCAATTGACAGTATTCATGGAAGACTAAACAATGCCGTTAACAGTATTTCTTCAACTCTAAATAAATATATAACATCGAGTGAGATCAAAAGTGGTCACAACAAGCATTGTATTCAAGACTTAAGAAACATGGACGCGTTGATAGCAAGGAGTCCGAGCGTCGAGTTTCAATTTGAAGTGCCGAAAGATCCGTTTTTGTCACCATATTGGGCAAAGGACGATTGGTTGGCAAAGTTTCCAGAAACTAAGATTCTGGTGGGTGTTTATTTTGTTTATTTGTAGACTTTAATTTTTTTTGTTAACAATTATAAATGTTATACGAAGACTTATAATGATTTGGTTTAGACAAAGGGTTCCAATTATTATTCCCAAATTTAAGAGTTTTCAAAGCGGATTTTCTTTATGTAAAAATAATTGGTTACGGCTCAAGGTCGCAATCGCAACATGAAGAAAAATAAACAGAAACAAAGAATCCATACCTCTGTATTCTGTTTTTCTTTGAATACAAGCTTGCGAAAATTCTTGACATTGGCATTCCACACTGACCTTATAAGCAAGTTCAGGAGAACTACTGTTCAAAATACCGATTTACCAACAGTATGTGGCTTGTTTTTGTATCTATTACATAATTGGATAACGTAATGACAAAATACATTAAATTTCGTCATCATTTTTCATTCGCTAGTGTGCTTTTAAGCCGGCAGATACTTAAGACTCATAATTATACTTGATGTACTTGCGTGTGTGTTGTACTGCATTGTATGAAGGTTATCAAGCACATGCTTTGAAACAATTGTTTGGGTTGAACATTTTATTATTTACCCATCAGCTTTAGCATTGTCGCCTTGTACTATATGCACGCACGTGTGATATAATTTGAAATTATATTGAAAGTATTTATAACGCGAATCAAATTTATAATTCCCAAAAGCGTTAAATTATTATCAACTGGATATAAATAGGTAAATATTCATTCGTTTATATGAGGAAACTTCGAGATGCAAAGTTCAAAATTAATAATATACACATCTATTCATCTATTCACTCAGACCGGTTGATGTAACGTTTGACGACGTTCGACTAATAGTTCTAATTTTTGGTACGGGCTGAGTCATTAGAAGTGTACCAAAAATAACGCATTAGATTGGAGAACTTTATTTCACTATTGACTGTAGTAACGTTTACGGATAACCGCTTTTGGATAGTTTATAGAATCATATTGTAGCTACTTTATCCATATTATGATCATTGGACAATAATATTTGTTTGTCTATGACATCATACTACGTTTCGCGAACATGTTTAGCTCACACCACGTTTGCTTTTTACTTTGTTAAAGATATAAACTGTCAAATAATATAAGTTTATGATGAACTCAACTCGATTCGTATCAAGAATCGTCCTTAATCGCACGATTTTTTTTTATATACAGTTACGAAGGTGTTGACATACAGGAATTCGTTAACGAAATTGTTTTCAACAATGAATTGGGGAACCTCAATCTTTCCGTTACATTTAGATAAAAGCATTGCCCCTGGTCTTATAAAAACGAACGACTAGCGCCAATTGTTCGAGAAACAGTGCTATGGGGTTGGGGTGAAGGGTCTTCGTTTCAATTAAGTCAGAAAATACCAAAATTGAGACTCGCTTAAAGTTTTTTTTGCATGTTTTATTTAAAGTAACTTAACTTTTAGAAAATGCTTTAAATGCTTTAATAAATTTTTTCTATTTAAATAATTTATGTGTTTTGTTGTTACATTTCCAGACGTTAGACATGGATCCATGCTTAGATGATTGCGTTATGTTTGCAAAAAAACTAAAAAAACTTGGTAGACCCGTATCGTTGGACATACTTAAGGGTTTACCTCACGGCTTTCTGAATTTCACAATGGTAAGCATTCCGATTTAAATAGCTTTTCTGTCTACTAACAATAAATAACCTCTTTTTGCAGCTTTCAAGTGAAGCAATGGATGGCTCAAAGCATTGTATTCGTCATTTGGATCAGTTGCTAAAAGGAACATAAAGTGTGCGTTTTCTTGTGATTTGTATTTTAACTCTCGTGTATGTTACTGCAGCTGCACCGCTTTTATTATTATTTCATTTCAAATGATCGCTATTTATATACACCACATTTACTTTGTAATGCAAAATTAGGCTTTTCAAGTGTATTTTATAATTGATATTTTTTTATTGATTCTCAAGCTAACATACAACACATTACTATTATACAACTTACATCTTACATATTTATATTATGTAATACGGTTAAAGAATATGTAGTTTTACACAATTTATTATGTAATCGGGTGATATACATTTGTCTACAAAAAAAAAACAGATATTTATAAATAAAGAAAAAGATTTTATGAAAAATCGTTTTATTTGCACATTATTTTGATAAGGTACAGTTGAGGGAATGCAGAATAGACATTTTTTTACTTTAGAATGTACCTAATTAAGAACTTACCACTTTATGTAAGAACGATGCCAATTGTTTTGGCAGAGCTAGCTCTACCCTATTTAGAAAGAATAATTGACAAATAGATACAAATTATCCTACTCTTTATCACCATAGGCAAACAATATATGATTGACTATCATATCATACGGCTAACTATTCAACATAGACAAACCATAATGTCGCTAGGAAACTTTCCAAATGTGTGAGTGAGCCGCGCGCTGTGACCAGTGTGAATTTAAAAGTGCATCTGAAATTAATAAGAATTTGACATACCCGCTGGTCCTTTAATACATTTCGAATTATGTCAGTTTTGGTTTTTAGGTGGTATGTACCTATATAGTATTTCAAAGGAATGCAGATGTACAAACTTTTTTCCACCCATCACTTCCGTAATTTTTTCACACAATTCTTTTCATTTGTTCCTTAATTGTAGACAATTTAATTCAAATCTATTTTACATAATTGTGGATGCAATCTCGAAGTGTGTATCGTTGTCAGGGTCAACTATTCAGTTGTTGCTCTAAATGCAAGGAAAATATAAAAAGCATACTATTTTTCGCTGTCGTTTATTTACATATACATTTTTTTCAGCATGCAAATGCACCACTCACAACTTTTTCACCATCAAAACATCTATCGCATTTGACGTTCGTATTTGCAAAGCTGCGCGAATCTAATAAAGCGAAGTGCCATAGTTTTCTCGATGAAATGCATAGTTAGCTCCCGGTAATACAAAAGGGTGAACACAATGTGCCTCCATGGCTTCTTTGTGAATATTACAAACATTGCAAACAGTAAATGCAATTCCTATATGCGTTTGAAATATATGTATACATGTAATGTATTTAAAATCCCAAGTGTGTTTGTTCTGCCTTCTTTTATTACTGCATACCTACCATATCTTTTAAATACTGTTAAAACCCACAATTTATTGCAAAATCAAAATGTAACGGCTAATATTAAATCTATCTAACTGAAATAAAGATTGTCGGCGGAAATCAGTTCTTACTCGTATATAGGTGTTATTATCTAATACTAAAATCATAAACCACCTGTTGGTTGCAGTAAATAAATATTCGGATATAGATGGCGTTTTACGGAGAACTTAACTTTCATTACAAAGTCGACTAGAAGCAGCGTTCTTTATTCATTGTAGCTAGGTATATTTAGTAACGGAAGCACAAAAGAAAAATATTGATGAAGAGCTAGATACTAAACTCATTAAAATGCTTTTGAAATACCAAATGATTCCATATTCCTGAGGAGTAAAGATATGGTTATCCTTTTCGGTAAGTCACAAGTACATCTGTTGCTAAGTAGACATCTCATGGCATCCAAATATCTACTCATAACTGTGAGTAGATATTTGGATGCCATGAGATTTATTGTGAGTTTGCTGTCTGCACCGGATATAATTTACGTATTTGGCGATTTCAATCAACCCAATATTCTATGGGCATCAGGAGACATGGATTGCACATATCTCAACCCAATAAACACTCTCTCTACGATTGGTTCTGAAATCGTCGATACTTTCCACTCGCTTGGTCTTCTACAGGTGAACCACGTAAAAAATCACCAAAGCCATACCCTGGACCTCATCTTTACTAACAACAGCAACGAAAGTATTGTATCCCGCTGTTACACACCACTAATCCCGGAAGATGTTTATCACCCTTCATTAAATCTTTTTTGTTATGTTGACTCATTTGTAACAGATAATTTTACTTCTTTTAACTTCGATTTTAAAAATGCTAACTTCATACAAATTTGTGAAGAACTAAACAATTTTGACTGGAGCCCGTATCTCTCTCTTGAAATCAATGACCTTTGTAATGTTTTTTATCGGGTCATTAATAACGTAATTTTTTCCTATGTCCCCGTAGTTTGTGCTAAAATTAGTGTTGGGCAGTCTTGTCCATGCGACAATGATCTTACCCGTCACCTTAAGCGTTTAAAAAACAGAGCCTATAGAAAATGGCGTTGTAGTTTGGCTAATGAGGATTATCTGGTGTTTAGAAGGTTGAAATCAGAGTTAAAATCTTCCATCCGTTATGCATATCAGGTGTACATCGAGGACATGCAAAACAGTCTTAAGTCCAGACCTGATAAATTCTGGAATTTCATAAACTCAAAGAGTAAAAGTGATGGTTACCCGGCCTCACTCTCTTTTAATGGACATTTAACTGATTCTTCTCTTTCCATATGCAACAATTTTGGTTTATTTTTTCAATCAGTCTATTCAAATCATGACTCAAGGATTGATGAGCAATTCTTTAGCTTTCTTGGTGATTTCCCTACTCCTATCTTCAGAAGCATTGACATTTCCGAAGATGATGTCCTGGTAGGTCTGACCAGCTTAGAATCAAGTCTTAGTCCTGGCCCTGATGGTTTACCGTCCATCTTTCTTAAAAAATGTGCCATACCATTACATAAAATTGTATGCCACCTATTTAATCTGTCCTTTAAAACTAACACCTTCCCACCCCTCTGGAAAACGTCTTTCATAGTTCCTATTTTCAAATCTGGTAGGAGGAATAAAGTTGAGAACTATAGGGGCATCTGTAAGCAATCTTGTGTTCCGAAGTTGTTTGACAAGTTAGTTACGGATAAACTTTACTTCTACTGTAAGTCCCTAATTTGCAACATTGCAACGTTCTACTGTCACCAACCTTCTTTTATTTTCTAATTTTGTGATATCAGAAATCGGGAAAGGCAATCAAGTTGATGCCATTTATACAGACTTTAGTAAAGCTTTTGATCGCGTAGACCACAAAATACTGCTTTACAAACTCGAAAAACTGGGTTTCCCAATACCTTTCCTAAGATGGCTCTCGTCATTCTTAAGTGATAGATTTCAGTACGTGAAATTCCGCAATGCTATCTCTAATAAAATTTTCGTTTCCTCTGGCGTTCCCCAGGGTAGTCATATTGGCCCTCTCCTTTTTATATTGTTTGTTAATGATATTGTCAAATTTTTGCCCGAATGCGAATTGTTGATGTTTGCCGACGACTTTAAATTGTTCATATCAGGCAAAGATGTACAATGTTTCCATCTCCTTAACCTTAACCTGCAGAAATTTTATTTGTGGTGCAAACAAAATTACCTCTCTCTTAATGTTAGCAAGTGTTCTGTTATTTCTTTCTCTCGATGTAAATCACCTATAGAATTTGCTTACTCCTTTGATGGTAATACAATCCCTCGTGTATATACAATCAAGGATCTTGGTGTTATTTTAGACACCAAGCTATCCTTCAATGATCATATTGACTATACCTTAAATAAGGCTAATAGGTCCTGGGGAATGATTAGGCGTTTTGCTTGTGAGTTCTCTGATCCCTACGTCATCAAAACTTTATACATATCTTTTGTACGGTCAATATTGGAGTATGCATCTATAGTTTGGTGCCCATACTACAGTGTGCACATCTCCAGAATTGAATCAATACAAAAAAGGTTTCTGAGATTCGCGCTGAAAGGGCTACGTTGGACTGATCTTATTAACCTACCTCCATACCTATCAAGGTTGAAACTGATTAGCATGGAGTCCCTTGAAGTAAGAAGAACGGTGGCAAGAATTTTATTTCTTCATAGGGTACTCATTGGTGAGATTAATTCTCCTGAAATTTTACGCCTTCTTGACATTAATGTCCCATAGTCAAACTTACGTAATAATAGATTCTTTAAAATATCACACTCGCGCACGAACTATGGTCGCTCTTCGTCAATAAATGGTCTTATGATTTCCTACAATGCAAATATTCATTTGATCGACTTTAACTTGTCGATCTGTTCTATTAAAAGGAACCTACTTGATGGTATTCCGACATAATTGTTTGGCTCTATTTTTCTTTTTCTTTTTTTTAATATGTTATTTTTCCTATGTATATTATTATTATTGTTCTTATTATTATTAAAACTATTCTTGTTTTTTCTTTTTTTCTGTTACATCTTTAGTCTAAGAAAGAGCTTGTTCTTTGATGGCAAATAAATAAATAAATTAAAAGTATCGGTTCATCTAACTCAAAAGTTCGAAGAAATTCCGGCTTACGATTTTTCATAGATTAGACCTCGAAAAGTAAACGTTTACTGCATACTTCCAGGAGTGTATTTTGCTTACAGACAAATCAAAGCTGCTCCTATGCTCTATCAAGATCCACACATTCCCAAAGACGAACTGACATCGATGGAAAATGAAACAATATGTGCAAGTCGCGACTCGCGAGTCGAGCAAATGTACACAAATTTGTACATGTACACCTATAGGTACTCATACAATAATTCCTTCACCTCTTGAAATGCGCATATCCTCATAAATTATGTAGAACCTAATGATAACAAGTGACCAGCATTTAATTTTTACCCTTCAGTATGTCAAAAACTATATATGTATTATGAACATAGGTATACAGTATTCCTCTACCGGTGATATATATAATTCTTATTTTTATTTTTTTCCAATACCTTGTTGCGGGCATTCGTTTCTGTATATTGATTATCTTGTTTGCTGTATGATGACCGCCACTGTGTCTTAAAAGGCCACGCTTACACACACATTTTCCAATACCATAGCTTTAAATCAACCTTTGCCTTTGCCTCTAAAAACTGCAAAGTATGCTATATCATTCTCCAAGGGTGCATCAATGTTAACAGAATATGCAGATACTTAAATATTGGTATTAAGTTGTATCTTATACTACAATTACAATAAACAAGGGTCACACAGGTTGAACGTTCCAATGTGATGAAAAATATGAATACAACATAACTATCGATTTCCTTAGTCATACCCATTTACTTGCAATTACAATCCAAGTCCTAAAGGAAAACATTTTCAAACAAAATTTATAAAAAAGGAATCTCAAGGTCCAAAGAGATTGAAAAGCATGTGCGATGGGCTTCCTTATTATGCACACAAGCTTTTCCAGACACCCGCCACATAACAATCTATACTTGTGGGCTTTCAGTTCCACAATCAGACTGAGGTGCAAAGGAAAATTTCAATTTATTTGTTTTTCAGTCTTATTTGTACATTTTCCGGGCTTTTGTTTACCGTTTCGGTTGTCCCATTTATTAGTTTAAATTGAACTTTGCGCCACCTTTTCCAATTTTAATGTAAGTATGCATATCATCGTCGGTGGCACTTGGTGGTTATTCTTCTCGTCGGATTTGTCTTGGCAGATAAGCAACGATAGTGATTATCCTTAATAACTTTAAATTAAGATAATTTGCGATGGTTTTTACCATTCGAAAAAAGACATTATGCAAGTATAAGTGTTTTGCCTTTTGATAGACCAAAAATATGTTTATATGACCTTATTTCATAATCGGCAGAATTAAACTGGTGGACTATACGCAAATAATAAACTAAATTGCCTCCCCATTTCTTAAGTACATTCCTTATTGCGCGGTTTTTTAGCTCAATTCCGCAGAATAGAATTTAAAAAAAAAGTTATATGTAGTAGTTTAATTATTTATGTTTTCGTGGGGAATATTGTGGGGTTTTTTCTATCAACGTCATGGGCAAAAGGGTATTTTTGATAATTTACGAGGCTCATGGAACATGCAACGATATTGATCTGTTTTTGTAAACGGATTAGTGCCTTATTTGACAGCAATAATCAATATCAGCTGTTCAAATTGCATTCGTTTCACAAATATGGATATCAACATGAAAAATGTTTCTCCTGTTCCCAGCAAACAGAGCTGTAAAATAATACAGTATTTTAGTATTGCATTCGCTGAAGTCGCAGTCATTTGATTGCTTATTGCAACTTCAGTAAAAATACTTCACAACAGTACTATTATTTCAAAATTGAAATCCCAGTATATTTTGAAGTCTTGAGTGAGCAATCACCTGTGGTAGTCAAAAGATTGGAATACTTTTTGATTGCTTGAATTCTTTGAATTCTTTTGAAGTCGTTTCCATTCTTTGCATTCTTTTAGTCATTTAAATGCATTCAATGTATTGTATTCTTTTGACTGCTTGATTGATTTGAAGTATTTTTTCTCTAAAAAATCGATTATTCTTTTGAATTTTTGAGACTCACATTTCAGATGTAAGATGTTAGTTTAAAAATGTATAGGTACATGAAACAACAAGAGAAACAAGTTAAAACTGTATCTCTTTACATAAATATGCCTTTAACATTTTTCAGGTAAATATTCAACAAAGTAGACTTATTTTCAAACAATATGAACATTATACATTGATGAAGAGAAATGCGAAGTGAAGGTACCATGTATGTACATTGTACAAGGTACTTTAAAGTAACGCTTTCTTTTCAGTTAGGTATAAGATAAGACATGAAAAACAACATAGTTGGTATTTTAAATCTCGCAGTATGGCTCACAAACAATTGCTGATGGCAATTGTCGATAGCCACGGTTTGAGTTTTTGGTCACTTGCAGAGTGCAATATTTGTTATTTCTTTAAACTATCTGTTTGGAGAGAATAATATTTGTTATTCTTCTTAGAAAGTTTTTGTCGAGTTGAGACAAAAACGTGTGTTTAAGTTGGTGTTTTTTATAAGTGTTCAGAAAAGTGTAGTGACAATGGATTTTTCATCAGACGATAATGCAGACGATTTTTTTGAAAACTGCACCCAAAATTCTAAAAGATTGTCCAGCTCTGTCAATGATCCATACATCCGAGCAAGCAAAATAAGACGGCTTGAGAGTAGCTCACCAGTTTTGCCATCAGAAGGAGACATATCGGAGAACAGTGAAAGGAAACAAGAGATTGATCTACTTGTCATTATTGTTATTTGTGGCCAAAATTTCAAAGCAATAAAAAAAAGTGAGTTTATTTTGTTTGTAGATATAAGTGGTCGATAGAAGCAGGTAAAGCCGGTGTAAATAATTTTGAAAAAGATTTGCTAGAGTTTTTAGTAATAACCAACGTTTTCTGTATATTTTAAAACTTGATTTATATTTGAATTTATCGTACTTACTTAATATTTTGCAGTTTTGTAGTTTTTTCCCCATTTGTATTGGTGCTAGAGCTATAAATTAATTTCGACATGAATTTAAACAGCCGTTTCTGGAAGGGTCGAATTTTTCCTTCGCAATTGGATTAGCCCCGAATACCTACTGCTAATATGAAATGAAAAATTATTTACAAAAATGGACAAACATCACAGAACGACAATTGATTCCTAACTGAACTTTATTCAAATTTCGAAATTAGTTTAGGAAGTGATTCGACATATTTATGTATTTCTCTATTTTGGTTTTCGCACATTTCCGTATCGCCCGCGTCACACATTCACCCAGGTTACTCCCAAAGTCAAGTGCACATAAAGAAGTTGTACTTCAAAAATAAACAAAACAATTAAGCAGAACTATACCTGCCATTTGTTTTACAACACTGGAAAAGACCTGTCTGCCGGTGAACGGGCCGATAGTCCGGTCAATACCTACCTACCTGTTACATGATATAACGATTACACAAGCAGTAAAATCCACGCAAAACACAGTATCAAAACAATTTTTTCATTATATTGTTGCGTACCTAAAAAATCGGCTCATATAAAGGCTTCATCACTTCATGTGTGGAATTTCCATCGGTATTGTTTTTTCTATGCGTTGCTTCTGAAGTTTGAAACAAGCAATCGATACCTTAAAAATTAGCAGGTTCTCTGAAAACGCTTCTAAGTAGGTATCACTATGAAAATAAATAATCTGCAAATACGTAATATATCTAATTAATCTTCCATATGATTAATAAAGCAACCGTCCTACTGATATTAAATTCGGTTGAAGAGAAAAATAAATTATACATAATTTGCGTTGGTATCTGCACATTAACAGATACAGAGTTCACGTATCCGATCCAAAGCATCATAATGTAGTTACGCAATCTGCTTGTTCACAAAAATGCATTGATTCAATTATAGGGAAAGATAACCAAAGTAGGTACCTATAAGAAATCAAAATTCAATCACGGTTATGAAACTATATACCTAGTCATAACTTTTTACTTTCGTTTATTGTGCGATAAGAATTTCAAGTGAGAAGACATATAAGGAAAGAGTAAAGTGTATTAAAATGTGTTATCAATTATCAATATACCTACATGTACAAAGCAGCGCCAGCATATCCTTTTAATATAGCTATGGATTTACTTAATTGTGATTTGTAATGTACCTACTCTAGTTTTTGAAGTTAACAAATTTTACGATGCTGTTCGTAGGAGTATGCAAGTGTTTCTTTTCTTTTCTTTTCAAATATAGTATTTTTTTAAGGAATGAGTGTAGGTTCATTTGTAACGAGTAACGAGTTGTTCCTCTCTTGGCTCAAAACAGCTCAGAGTATTTCAACCGGTAAGTACTGATAAATATGTCAAGAAACAAATTCAAAATCCGTTTTAAAAATGAATTGCACAATAATAAAATCTGTAAAAATAATGAAAATTTGGTGGTGTTCCAATGTTGCCCTAGAACGTTTCATATGTTGCAAAAAGGTAAGTTAGGTATATATTTATTTGTGATATGGATTAGATGTCAAAGATGAAAGTTGCTCAAAGTAGCTCGAGGTCTATCAACGTACTTTGGTGTTATTTTCAGCTCTCTGAGAGAGTTTTGCACAATTTGTTGAGTTTGACAGATTTGTAGTGTTTGGCTCGGGGAAGTAAACGAATGGACCTTTTGTTAGAATCATTTTAAAAATTCGAACATATGTAACATTACGTGTACTTGCCTTGCAATTCCTGTCAATCTTGAGCAGTCAATTTTAATTTTTGAAATTCCCTTGAAAGTCTAACGATTTTTGTGTAACACTGAACAAAAATGAACGAAGTTAAAAATTAAAATTAGGAATTCCAATCTATTCCTTCAATTGCACCTGGAACCTGTTAAACTTGGTTTAACAAATAGCTTTGTGATTTTTGTTGAAATAATATACGATCATCGGCTTTTTGGAAATATTTTTTGACACACATATCAATTTAGTTAAAGAAAAAAATAAATATTACCCAGAGGCTCTAGAAATGTTTACTTACCTAAAAGCCCGGATATCTTATACCTCAACATTTTTATGTAAAAATAATATTAACTTTTTTCACGAAAGTACTAAACTATTTATAAAAAAAACATCGAAAATGCTTTGATTGTTTTATGTAAAAAATGTGTGTACAAAATATTCATACCAAATTGAGTAAAAGGTAAGTCGTGTCGCTTTTCGTTTATATTTTATGTTGGTGTTAACTCAAATTAGTTTTTGTCATACGAAACCTAGTAAATGCTTCGATTTTGACATTTCTTTAATTCACACCCAACATTTCCTTAAATTTCTATTCTTGTCCTGGAGTGGTAGAATTTCAGTGGATTTCTAAATACGTTTTTGCTTAAAAAGTTTTTTTTTTTATTGTTACTGATCAATTGACCTAAACAGACCCAACATCGTCATTACTATAGGTACTACTCCCCTATGGCCAAGAAAACTAATAAAATAAATTGCAACACAAACACTTGAGGTTACAAACGAACAACCCTCAAACCATGTGCATTTGCAGGCATGAGGTACCTATAGGTGCAGCAATGGATCTTATTTGCCCGCTAAAACTCCGTATAAACGTCTATTCTATTGAATGTTTTGCTTTAGACAAACCATATGGTATGCATACTATATAATATCGAGTTGCAGGAAAAGAAAACATTTAACAGAATATACCTATAAATGATTTATATTTTATATTTTTCTCTTTGTCTTAGTAAAGAACTAAAAGAGAAACGAACTATAATAAAGCTCAGTCACTCAAATTAATTCTAAAAGGACTTTTTTTTATTGTGGAGGTGCAGGTTGTCGCAAATGAGAAATCAAAATCCCAACACGCCAGTCGGGCTGTTGGGCTCCGCGGTATTTACTCGTTTGTTTTAGTTTTTCGTCCTTTTCCACTGCACTAGAGAAAATGTTTGTTTTCCTTTTATTTTACTCGAAGTTGCCATTAGATTAGAATTACCATTTTATGTGAATGAGAACAAGTATAGAAGTGATTTTATGTTATAAATATGTACATAATACGTCAGGAACTTCCAAGGACATTATAGTTCTACATTTCGTTTTAACAGTGGGAAAGGTTATTGTTCATTGAAACTTTCCCGTCTGTTTTATCTCTTTATGTTGTGTTCTCGAAAACTACCCATGGATTTATACCCTGTCAATATTAACATTTTAATTGCTGTGTCTAAAAATAAATCCGTGTATTGATGCAGGATTAGAGATGAAACACCATTGTTTCATTTTGTGATCACGCTTTGGAAAAAAAAAATACTAAAAAATAGCTAGTAATCCTTGTACCTACGCCTGTTGAAAACAAAATGCTGTGCTTAGAAGTTAGTGCCAAAAATGAGGACTACTTGGACAGCTGGTGTCCATTAAAAAATTATGTCCATGCGATGAAATAAGACCGACACATGAATTTCATTCATCAACTCAAGAGCAATGAATGAATCTAAGCGTATACTGTCCATGATTTTGTTCGCCTCTGCGAATTTTCGTTATCCTTTTATGTTTTCTAAAATGTATCTGTGTCCTAGTTGTTGGTTTTGTCCCAGTTATAGTTGTCGGAAGTCAACATTGTTGTCAAATGGGCAGGATTTTATTTATTCATAGTGTACGTTGCGGTGAAAACTTATATATATATACTTACGTGAAACATTTCCTCACCTGTTTAACGCTACTTTTATCGTAGATTGTGGAGAGAAATAAAAGTCAATTAATTATTATTGCAACACCAACCCCATCAGTCATTCATATTATATCGTGGCCCGGTATGAATGTTATGCGACTTCGTTTTTAAATGGAAGTATTTTATTTTGGTGGCGACCGGAACAGCTTTGTCCGTAGATAGGAATTAAATAAAAAGGAATTAAGGTACGTACGTTTAGAATGTTATGCTTGTGCACTCACAATGTCTAGCTATGGGCAAAGCCAAATTGGCCCATTTATCTCTTTCATTTTTAATACTTGGGCAGTGTTATCGAGCCGATTTCCGTTAATACATATGGTACTCTGTTATAGTGTTTAATGCTTATGAGCAGAGACAAATCATGATTTGTCTTGGTCGGAAGCCAACACGATTTGTCTCTGCTTATGAGTTTGGATTGGTAGCAAAATCGTTTATGAATCCATCACCTATACGAATATGTTATTGCGCCTGGATGACCGCATAACTTATCTTCAATAGGGAATGGAACCATACGCTCATATATCAACTTCTTACTCTTTCAAGAACATTAAATGACTAAGGGTTGAATCATTGACATAGATCCATAAACTGTAACTTGAACAATTCATTACTGTCCGTTTATTGCTTCTCGACCGTTGGGAAGAAATATAAACCATATTATCAAAGCTCAAGCTCAACGTATGTTTGCCAGAGGATTGTGTTAGTGGATATAGGTGTAAAACCATTCAGTTCCGAATTTAACTGTATTGTTCAAGCTATAAATAAATAATCTCAAAGTATTTTTTTTTTTAACATTAAAATTGCGAACAGAAGAACAGGAGAAAAAAATTGCTTCTTGAGGATAATATATTTTCAATTAAAAACATAAGCAAGACTGGCTGGATCAAAACTAAAGTTTCCAGAAACTGGCAGTAAAGCAGGACAAGCATGTCTCTAGCCCAAAAATCCGTTATTTTATGAACCAGTTTGCTGGTACGGCTAATAGCGATTTAAATTCTGCACAAATATGATTATGTGCTCCTTTTGAGGCATAAAATAGGACAATTTTAAGACCCCTACAATTTTATATTTATATTCTTGGATGTTTAGATGTTTATAAGACGTTTGCGAGAGGTTCGCAGTGGAAAAAAACTCGTTCATTAGCCCAGCGCTGTAGACGGTACTAACTTCCATAATAAACTTGTATGTGCCAGTTTGTCGTCCAAAAAGTATAAGAGTATAACACATAAACACTTATGTCGGTTTTGATGAGGAGGAATGCAAAGTGCCTATAACTCCCACTGAGATCCTGTTTAAGCCATGCAGACAAGTCTCAGTACCACCTGTGCCCAAGGTGAATAATCATTTGACCTTATCGCTTCTGAATACCTGTATTTATTATTAGTGCTAGTATAACTACTACTAATTTACTGAAGGAAACATATAGGTACATTATCATCGTTAACATGGCAGCTCATGTTGGTATTTTAACACATGTCCGTGCTGCATTAGTGCATTCGCAAATACCTGATTGCAAAAGATTATCCTTATTCTTGCATCCTATACCAGCAGTCAGCACAGGCACAACTTGCGAAGAGAGTAAGAGTAGCGCTGTCAAAGAGAATTACAGCTTTTGCACTGCAAACTGCAATGTGCAAGGTTTGCTTGCATCGCTCTTCCTTATTACCTCCTTCTCAAAACACCATCTGGCCCTTCCTCCTTGCATTTCATATATAGTGGACTGCACAAATTTGTTCGATTCTGCATTAAACATCAAAGATTTAAAATGCATTTGAATTGTAGGTAAGGGGAAATTATCTGTACTAGCTTAGGTAGTGGTGCCTCACGCGCAACCGATACGTTAATCTGTTCATTAAACTTGTTACTTCAGTAATTAATTACATTAGTGTAACTATGAGATTTCTTTGATTAGAATGCTGCCAGTTTGTTTTTGTGTTTTTTCCTATACTATCATATCGTACTAAAGCGATTTGTATAATGTAGTATATACTGAAATCGTTATGATGACTCTCAATTGGCACAACTTCAGTACCTATCCTTATTACCATTATCCTTATCCTTATTACCATTAATAGATCCAAATATTTTAAATGGCTCTAATCTATTAGTAGGTAACATCTATTTGTATGTATGCAATCTTAAAAAGAGTGATGCATTCTTAGTAGTGAAAATTTATCTGGTATTCTATCTTGTGGATGCCTGGCATACTTTTTTCCGACCAAATCTTGAACCGTACGCTTCGGTCATCAGGTCTGTTCGGCAGCTTTGTTTACTTTGAGTTAAGATATTCATTTTGGTCGGGTCAATCTTATGTGGTCTTTTAAGCTCTATGTTATTCAGGTCTTCTATTTGGTGAAACATATTTTAATTTCGGCCCCAACTGTGAATAATGGATGCTGTACATTTGCCCAATAATAGCTTTATTTAACCCTTATTTGTATTTTTAGTTTGATAGGCACTTTGTTAAAGAAAAAAAATATCAACGGTGTGACATTAATTACTCCTAAATAATCATCAAATCAAACTAGTTATATGATTTGTGTAAAAAGATGTTAATGCCAAATAAATATATACCAGTTACACGATCAACTTGAATTGGATAGAAATAGGTACAGGTACCGATCAGGGCATATTGATATAAAAAGTTTTATTGAATATAGGTCATTAAGTAAGGTCTATAAAAGGCGTCGACAATATTTGCTTTGATTTCGTTTACAATACTCGAGTTTGGTAAAACAAGGATGAGGTTTGGTTTCTGATGTTGAAGCAATTGCTATTTTTCCTCAGACTATAAATTTCTTCTCATCGTCTTTGACGTATTGCCTCTGTAATTTCATGGAATGCTCTATCTGGTCAACATATTTTTCTTTAGACTTTGAAACAATCGATTAAAATCTTAAAAAAAAGTGTACAGTACAGAGGACTATTGAGTTAATTTCAACGAATCACGCCCTTTAATTTAATATTGCGTGACAATGTTATAACAACTCTCCTTTTTCAGATACCAATAATTGATTGTACCTACTTACGAACCAGTTGTGTTAAAAAAAAGCAATAATTGGTAATTGGGCTCTATTGATTGGCCAGGTTTGACCAACGTCAGAAATTTTACACGACAACTGTAGCATATACTAATAATAATGTCAGTGCATCGTGTTATCTACTATAGCGCTTGACCTAAAAACTTGCGAGAATGTCCTGTTGGAATTTCACATGCAATAGTCACGAACATTAAATCTTAAAGTGCAAGTCGATTTAAATCTCAAATAATGGTTATGACTTGGATGGTTGAAACAATAATGTGTCAGTCATAGTTATTCGTTGGGCTGCAGTGGCGCGATGAATAGAATATCGACTTGATTTTAACAAAACTATGCAATCATTATGAAATTGGAAGGCGTTTACATTTTCTTAGTTTGAAACCCGGGGAAAGATTTCGTATCGTCTTTTCGTCTTTCGTTTAGTCAAAGATCCTGTCCATTCGTACAATATGTTAATGTTCGAAGTGTTTTCATTTTGTTTTACTAGGTACCTACATAGACAATTTCCTGCAGTTCATACAGCTCGGAGTTTAAGGAAATATTTTCGCCGATTTTCCACAAGATGCGTTCCACAGAGTTATTAGTAGTTGTGTTTCCTTCTTTAGTTAAAATACAATTAGAATTACTTTTTTTCCATAAGCGGTCGATGGCGTTGCTTTCTACGTAACACACCAGCAGCTTTTGAAGGTGTTATTTTCGGCACTTTACTCCATGTGCAGTTATTTTGATACCCTGGCCAATTGTTCGTATGTGTATTTTATGGTAGGTAGTTTTTGCATACTTCTTGTTAATGTCAGAATATCAATAGTACTTCTTTTGCCTTTCGGTACAGGCAGCTGTAAAGTATCTTAGTCGAAGCCAATAAAGTATGGATCATACTGCTCTTATCTTTAGGGATACTGCTTCAAGAGACTGATAATATGTGTATATTAACATTTAGATTGGAGACAGTTTGGCGACGTCTGATTTGACGTTGGTGATGAGCTAAAGTGCCAAGTCGACCTTTCTTGCCTGTTAAAGAATAAGAACTTAAACATTAATGTTTTCAGCGTTTACCATATCTGTCGTAACTTTTTGGCATTCAGAAAATCTGCAACAACTTTTAAATTTAATAACGCGTTAGCAACTTTGCTAATGAACCTACCTATATCATTTTTCTTTTCTTTTTCAGGAGTTCACATTAAACTTCTTCTTATAATACTTTATCTAAGCTTGATGCTTACGATTTGCTTTTCATATCGTTAACCTTATTTTACTTAAGTAAACAAAATAAGATTTACTATGGACTGGAATTGGGCGATTGGCGGAATTACCGATGAAATACCACGAATTGCCGGTCCGGACTGCATAGATTATATGACGAACCGACGCCGTATTATTGAATCGGTGGTGATGACAATTTTGTGCCTCCTGGTCATACGATGGTCCTGCAAACGTATGGATCCCATCGAAGTGCCAACCGAACCTCATCAACCACATTCGCCCATGAGATTATTCCTTTTGATACTTATGTGCTTCATATTTGGAGTTGAGATTGGGTTTAAGTTTGCCGGAGAATCTGTGATATTTGCCCTGAATCCATGTCATATCCAAACAATAATGCAAGTATGTTTTACCCGCTGTAATTTTTTTCCAAACCTACATTGTTCGTTATTTTAGATATACCTTTTGGCAGCGAATCCGAGTAAATTTACGATAGCCTTATTTAGAATACAAATGAATTATGCGAATGGACCACTACTAGCGTCCTTGTTTCCTGAAGTCGAAACCAGAACGTATGCATTCGAACAGTGTACCTACTGGATACAACATGCCTTGCTTTATATTATTCCCGTGTATATATTAAGAAGTGGTAAGATTTAAAAGATCATTCACTAAAATTGTATTTAATAATTTATATTCATATGCAGGCACTTATAAGCCGGAAAAGCTGAGTGATTATTATTGGGCCGCAATCGGAACGGCGATTATGTATCTTTATCATTTTAATTTTTTGACTTTTATGTCTGTGGTAAGTTCGTTTACAGGACATTATTAGTTTTAACTTTGAAAATCATATGCTCAACAGCTCACCGGAATTAACCTCAATCATATGCTTTGTGCAGCCGTAGCTGACCCATTTCAAGGTAATAACTATCGAGTAGCTGCTGTGATACATGAGTCAATTCTATGCCCGTTCCTCAACAAAATGACTGTTCTAATGTTCGCGAAATCTGATGTGAAGCCTTCATTAGACTTGCGTGTAATAAAGAATTCGAAAAATATGACACAAGGAGTGGAAACACTCGAAAATACAATACCGACTACCAAAATTGATTAGTATATCTACAATAAAACAATTATAGATTTTTAATTATGTTGGAAATCGTACGCATAGGTACTCTGTGTACAAAAAAAATGTAATTCTTAACAGCGCATGAACAATTAGAGAGAGCAGCAAGAATTTCAAAATTGTGATTGTAAAATATTCAAAAGAAAAAAACTATCAATGAAAAACCAAAGACAAATAAGTAGATTTAATTTTTTTTTTTGTAAAACCTTAAAATGCAACCGGCAGTGTAAATAGGAAATAACAATAATAACTAATATATGAAGCTCTTGATCCATTTGCATGCTTTTATTACAAAAAGTTATAGGTAGTGGACACACAAAATATTAAAAATATAAAATTTACAAAAAAATTCTATTGCTGGACTCAATTAAAACTGTAACATTGGTTTCTTTTTTACCTCAAGCTTTATTTATCATAGAAATAAAAGCTTAAGTTATTTCGTTTATTTTTCATTCTTTAAAATTTACTTAACCATAGTTTAACAAAAGTTAATGATTTGATTCAAGAAAAATGCTTTAAAAAATTAGAGAAGCATAAGCAATATAAATAAAAAAAATACGTTAGGCGAATTTTTAACTTTTATAAAACCAATATGTATTTTATTACAAGCAATATAATAATAATAAGAAAAATATATACAGCGATGTATTTTATTCAAGACAAGGTAATAGAAATGTAACACTGTGTATGAAATTATGGACAATCGAACACAGATTAGAAAAATAGTTAATGTGAGAAAATCTACTACTACTACAGGAAAGAAGATATAAGTGAACGGTCGATGCAATACTGCAGTCCAAGGAATAAGTCAGGGATCAGGGAAATGTATATAATTCGCCTGAATCCTTATTAACATACCTATGCAAAAACTTTTTTTTATCACGATGCCAACCATTATCCAAAATATTTTTTTAATGTAATATAGCTCTATTTTTCTTTTTGATTGTAGGTAGGCACTATGTACCAACTTAGAAATATGTAATATTAATTTTAGTTTCTGTGACTATTTTTCGAGCTGTGTTATTATATTTATTTAATTTTTTCTGAATTGTTTAGTTATGAATTCATGTTTATTTAAAATCATTATTATCAATTGTACTACATTGTACTACATTTTAAAATCCCAAGTAAAATCAACTTAATTCAACTGATAAGCAACGGCCCTCAAATCGAAAACCTATATGTATATAGATATTTGAAATCAGTTGATGAAGAATATTTTAATAACCTCATCACAAACAAGGGACTACAAATAACATAACCGTGCTCGACAATGGGCGTTTCGGGAAATAAATAAAATTAAATAAACTATCTGTAATTTAAGTTTATTGCTACAGACTACAGTGTTCCGATATGTTCAAGCGGCCGTAATACTTGTACGATCACCGTTTTAAATAGTTCACGATATTGGGCATGGAGAAGTTGCTTAAGCATAGACAAACTTTTTCGTAAGCACGAGTTTACCAAACTAGGAATGATGATATTTCCTTGACAAGACTGTTTGCCTTTCCATCGTCAGCTGATGCAATTCTCAATTAAAAAGCAAACACAAAGAATTTTATTTTTTGCTAAATTTTAATTCATATTTGTATTTGTGTTTTCATTTGTTTTGTTTCTTAAAAATAATTAATTAAAATATCAATCTAAGTGTTTTTTTTCATCAATTATTATGAGTTTGTTATATTTTTATTTACATTCTACATTGTTCTTTAAATTTATTATTCATCTTGTTTGTATGCAGTAATATATATTTTTATTTTTTAAAGAAAACAAAACTCAAAGCGAATAAAATAAAAAAAAAAACACGTACCAACAACAGAATTTTGGACTGTAAGGACAGTTATAATTCTAACTATGCTTATGAATACTAGTCAGTTATAGTATACAAACAAACATTTACACATGTTATGTATATAAAAAGTGTCTTACATATATATAAGTATTTATATAAAATTTGTATAACTACAATATAATTTTTAAGTTTTATTTTTTCATATATATTTCTTGTATTGTTTAAAAATTTCAACCAAATTATAAAATAGGAAAATTCATGAAAATGTTCCTTGGGAGTACATACCAAACTGTCTTTAATTTATTTTATAATTGTATCTTGCTGTAAATAACTGCCCAATAAATAGATGAAGAGCTGGTAAAAAAAAATAATAATGCGCAACTCCAAAAATAAAACGAAATGATTCTTTATAAGATTTGTTGTGTAAACATATACAATGGAAAACTCATTTTGAAGGATATTATAGGAAAGATAAAATAATCTGCACATAATATATATGCAGGGCTGAGAGTTCATTCTTTGTGTTTGTATCAGTAGAATTATTATTATTTTTTTTAGAAAAACAAAGTGTTAGTCCTCTGCAAATGAAAGCGAATACAAAAATTGAAAATAACACGGTGACGCGGGACACAAGTCCTTATCTGATAAATAATTTTGCGAATGCAACATGTTAACAACAAAATAAAATATTTACTGAAATAAACTCTAGAGACAATAACTATGCGGTTATTATTATTCTTATTTTGCTTTGTTTTCATTAAATATAATATAAATTTGCAAACATTGCGTTACCCATATGTAATGTTTAATTGAACGCTTATTTGGATCAATGCTTGCAAACACTTGAGGAAAGTTTGTCATCGTCTTCTATCGGTCTGTGACCGATCGAAACATTTTCTCGCTGCACACAAAACACAACGCAATCTATGCGTAATTGCATATTTAGTCAATGTCGCTAGTTTCTATGAGATCATCATCGTCCAGATCGGGAGACTGGTCTCTAGTTCTTGATAAGCCAAGGGAATCGTTGGTAACCTCGATATATCGCATGTCGTCATCTGAATCACAGTCAATTGGATTTCCTCGACCATACGCTGCGGGATAATTATTTAAATTTGATTTAAATGTAGACATTATAAAAAAAGTGTAGGAGCCATGGGTGAATGTTGAATACGTTCACATCATGGCTGCAAATATTGCTGAAACAACAGTTGAATCTGCTTATAATACAAAACAAACTTTAAAACTAACCAAGAGATGGTGCACTGGATAAGGTAATAAAATCAAAAATATAAAAAGCTGCGACCGATATTGTAATGGGTTGTTGTTAAATAAAGTCTTGGTAGGAATCTGAATTGTCCTCAGAAAGATCGATTAAAATATTGCGTGTTTAATGATTCTGGGGTTGAATTACCGCATCGATTATCTAGCAATACGTAACTGAATTATACGGATTTTACATGTACCAGAAAAACAAATTCCCTCACGTAATACTCGGATCGTGGATGCGGTTATTCGGCCCGTTGTGTTTTACATGAGACGAACAAAGAATCTACTACATGAAGCGTAGGTCATTATGACAAGGCGCGTCAAAAATCTTCTCAGGAACAAAAACGTTTCAAAAAATCGCTCCAACAAACCGAAACATTTCGAGAAAAACGCTTCGAAAACCTCCAGAGTAAGGAGAAATGTAAGGAAAGTGGTAATTTTTGTCATTATTATGAAATTTATAGAATGGGGTAAGTTTTAACAACATTTCGGACTTAATTGTGATAATGTTTCTTTTAATCCCAAACATTTCATAAAGTCGAAATTTTATCGATTTTTAGTGAGCTAAAAAATCAAATCAAAAAAATCATATTGAGGCACGTTATAGAATAAGAGAGACAAAGGTAGTATGCTTTTACCTTTATGTATCTTTGAAGAACTATAAACCCTATTAAATAATTGTGTGAACTAATTTTTGCAAAATTTGCACCTCGTTAATTCTTACAAATAATGGTAAGAATCGCTTTGCCAATTTTTACACTTACGTTTACTATTATTGTGTAGAAATTATTTTAAGCTAGTATTATAGCATATAAATAAAGTAAAATGTTAGTCAAAAAAATGAAAACCAAACAAACAACAAACAGAAAATAATTTAGGTGAAAAACGAAACATACCTTCTATGTATTTCCCAAAATTAGGTGGCACTAATGTTTTGGCTTTCTCAATATCTTCGTACGAACAGGTGCCCTTATCAAGATCTAAAAAAACGTTAGCTTTACTTTCACAATACACCAAAACTAATATGTTCAAGCGTTACCTAACAGTAAGCCCATCTGCTTCAGTACCTCTGCATCGTCATGCATTTCAAATTCATCATTAAATTTAAAGATATACTCAGATCTGCAAGAAATAAATCAAACCATATATAGAAACCTTTAACTAATCTCAACTACTTACTTATCATTTGTAACGCTGCAATTAATTTTCGTTGACTTGTGCGTATTCACTATGATGAAGGGCAACTGAATTGAAGAGTTCGGTGTTGGAATGATACCTTGCCGCTCAGCCTCTTTATTGCGTTCTACTAGACTTTTAAATGAAACTTGTTGCAAAAGTAACTCCTGTAGCTGTTGCTTCTTCGCTTCTATTCGTTCACGCGTTTCCGCGTTCTCCTTTTCTAGCGCTGTACATTGCTGCACCGAAAATATAAATATTTAATTTCAAACAAATAATCAATCGCACAATACAAAAAAATAAAATCAAACCTCCACGGAGTTTTTAGGCAGACCAATCCAACGTATTTCTTTTTTATCTTTAGCTATAATATCCATAGCCATCAGTACATTTAAGGCATCGTATACCCGACGTCGGATATTCTTCTGATCACAGTTTGCCGAGTCGTAGGATTGATTTTTAACCTCTTCGGCCACAAGTTCATCGGCCACCTCATTGTATGTGGTTGTGCCCTTTTCTTTGACCTTTTCACACACCTTCATTGAGAAATGCTTTAGTCCTTTACCCGTTTTTTCTGGTTTTCGTTTTCTTTGTACTGACTGTGCGCTCGTGTGACTAAAATAAAACGAAATTGTAATTAGACTATTGAATTTGTTTTTGTTAGCTAAACTTACGCTTTTGATTTATAATGTGTGGGCTGACTACTATTCACAAGATATTTCTGATTCTTTCTTTCGGTCTTGATGACCGGTTGCTAGAGAAAAATGAAATGACACATTAATAATTATTAAGTTGAAGTATTGACACTCGAATGGTTTGCAGTTCTGTTGCTTAGTACCTGCGCAGAATCGAAAAAGTGGCGCAATTTATAGTATTAATAACCGACTTTAATTTTTCCCAAATACGATAAGGATAAGACAAAGCTATCAAGGTCGCAGTTCAGAATACGCCAATTTGTACATTGAGTATAAACGGTGCTATAAGTTTTGCAATGATTCTAAGCTCCACACCGTTGCGACTCCCCTAGCATTTATATTTTGGAACGATCATTTAATGGTACCTCCCTATCAAGACTGTTTAAAACTCATTAATCCAAATACCCTTGAAAAGCACGAGGAGCAGCAGACATTGTCTTCATTCTCTGTCTTCTCAGGTTTTCGAAATCAACAAAAAAAAACATTGAGTCAGTGCTGTCAAACTACAATGATGACCCTCGGAAGGAATTATACTTAATTTAAAACCTTCTTAAAAAAAACGAAAGCATTTTAGTATCTATTGTATCTATTTCACATCAGTCCAAAATTAAAGCAATAATTAATGTAGTCCAAAAGACCACGAACAATGTAAAACAAACAATATTTGTTTTAGAAATGCAATCGACTTTTTTGGTAGTATGACGGACAATACAGACTAACCAAACATTTCCTAATAAACATATAAAACATATATGATATCAAAAACTAGTATGTATTGATGAGTACTGGTGGTATTTCCTTCTCAGAAAGAAGAAAAAAAAATGTTTAGGAAGTCAGACCTGTATGGTGGTCTGTTTTCCCATATTTTCTACACGACAAATTCTGAAAATCTGACAAGTATATCTAACATAAATTACAAGCTATTATTACTTGTTAACCATTTGCCTCTAAAAAGCTAAGGTTTCTTTTTTTAAATATAGCCTTAAACTAAATCAACTCACAGAGTGTGGAGTCTCATATTTTATGATAGGACTTGGTGTTTCATATTTTATTGAGGTCTGGCGGTCAGAAGCTCCTTGTGCTGTTATCACTGTATACGTTAATTCATCTGCAAATTGGACATTTATCGGCTAACAAAACGCTAGAAAATGTATTATTCAACTCACTATCCGATGATTGCGTATTGTAGCTGTGCTGCATTTTCACAAAGTGTGGTTGATTCGATCCATCCTTCATAAGTCACACCGCAAGCAAAACAATAAAAACATATTAAATACACCGTCAACAATATGAATATTCTTTTCGAAAATAAAAAGAAAACAAAAAGAAACATGGGAAACTTGTCTCCAAAACTTACCAGTTGGGTGTAACCGCCCATACTTGAACCGTGTGTTGTGAATACACTACTGGTCGAGCTCATCGGTTCATGTTCCTGTTTGATTTCGCCATTCTTTAAAATCTTCAAAATTTTTCCTAATCAGATGTATCAAAATAAAATTTGTTAAAATGCCAAATAAAAAGAAGACTGTCAAAATGTTTAAATCTCCCGAAAAATTTCTGTGATTTTCCCACGACCTCCTGATTAAAACGTATTAGAAAAAAGCGCGATCATTCATATCTTCTTCGTTTCAGCAATTCTTGCCTATGTGGATGACTAGATATATTATGCTGACGCACTATGTCCCATATACTAGAAATGCATTTTGCTCCAATTGGGAAAATCACTGTCCTCAAAGAAAAATGCACATTGCATGCGGCATTTCATACTCAAACTTACCATGCTCATCCTGGACAAAATAATTTACTTCATCTGCCACCGTATGTGCCATAACAATTGTATCTCGCGTAATTCCTGCCGCCCGAATATTTTTCACTGAGACTACCTACGTTTCTAAAATACACTTTACCGCCAATGCAGCCTTAAACAATTGCACGAAATTTAATTTTCTACTAGACAAGCTATGATCTTGAAAATCATACAAATCATTCAAAGAACAAAAAAATCAGGGGGAAATAAATTTCCGAAAAAGAGAATGAAAAAAAAAACTCGAAAGCCCACCACACAGCGCGTAAGTCAAAATGGCGAGTAAAATCCGTGTGCATACAATTTTTTTCGCAAGTATTTTAGCACTAGATGGGACAAAATTTTTATTAATTCGATATTAAAATCTTCAGAAAAAAATCAAGAATCTGCTGAGCAGATTTGATTTCACATGGCTTTAGAAATAACCGAGATATTCATCGGTGAAACTTATGATATTTTAATGCAAAACTACTAACTTCGGGTAAGCAGCTGATTCGATTTTGTAGGCGAATGTCGAAGCGCGCGCCAAACGACGAAAACACGCATCACATACTGCGGCCGCTATTTTCGGGAGTGTCGTGAAGTTGGCATTTAATAAGCCGGATGCAGAGAGTTGGTAAGTAGATGGCGCGGAACAGAAATTAAATTTTGTAAGAAACTGCAGAATGTTTAAAAGAATCTAATTTTACTTTAATAAGGAACAAATGTTCCTAAGTAACTGATGCTAAAATACAATGCTGTGATATTTTTTAAAGGAAATATTTGCGATTTTAAAATTTAACAAAAGTTGCAACCATATAAACTGACAATTGATGCTAACTTCGGAGATGTTGAATTCAATGCTGTCAGTTGCTGTGTATACGAGTAATGTTGACGTTACGTATCAAAGATAATGGAATATATTTTATTCTTTCATCTCTGTTGTCAACCAACCAGACGCGATAAACCGCTGATTGTACTTTTTGGAAAAGAATAGGTACGTTATAGATGGTGCGGAAAAGACATAAATATGTTTAAAATGGAAAAGAGGTTTTGATTCCGCCAGATTTAACTTCAGATTCAATCCCACAAGGAGAAACTAGCACACTATTGGTTTTGAAAAGCTAGGAGGTGTTTTGTAATTACTAGTGACAAGGATTACAGACCATTTAGATAAATAATAACCATTCCATTGTAGGCGCTTTTTAAAAAAATGTGATACTGGGTATGACTTTCATTTTTTTCTTAAGCATTTAATAGGATAACACACTTTTCATCAAGAGAAGATAACCTATTAATATAAGACGAATTCTTATATTAATTTAATCTTCTAAATTTGTTAAATCAAACCTGACTAATCAGAAAATGCAACAAGACGAACAGCAAACAATACTTCGCCTCTTGTTCAAAAGCCACAGTTTGAATGAAATATTGATAATAACGGTAAACATTAAAGTCAGTAGTGAATTACAACCATAGACCTTTACATAACAGAAAGGCAAGAAGATTGTAGAAGATTTAACCTTCATATATAATCCATCATTCAAATTAAATTACAATGTTACGACAATAGTTGTAAACCATGCAAATCAATGATCTATATAGATTATGTGAGGATAATAAAAAATGCCTAATGTTACAATGTAATGATTATTTTTGCACGTATGTTATACCGCAAGATAATTTACAAAGAAAAATAAATTATGACATATTTAAATTTTTTTTAATTTCCCTATTGAGCTATATATAGTGAACGTTGCCAATATTTGTTTAACAACATTCCCATCTAGAGCTTCGTTATAAAAGAACTTTCACAACTGTCACTTCCACCATTAGTCATTTGACATTTAATTATTTATTTTTGTGTTTTTAACTAATTGTGGTTTTAGGTTTTACACAAAAACAAATGTTTAAATAATCGTTGTGTTTGCTGAAAATATTGTATAAATCTAACCGAAAACATTTTAAACTTCTTCATAAAAACCAAAATCTTTAGTTTATCTTAAAAGAAAATCCTAAACATTTAGAGGAAAACAGTAAAACGAAAAAACAAATCGATTATTATGGTTGGTATCATTGACGAGTCGTTCTTGAAATTTCCAATAAATTCTCGTATACGAGTCAATGATAACAGTGGCACTGTTAAATATGTTGGAGAGGTAAATAGCTTTTCTTTTCAAAAATAAAATAAATTTTAGTTATTCTGTTTCAAAGGTAAATGGTTATGTGGGTATGTGGCTCGGTATTGAGTGGGATGACCCCAATCGTGGTAAACACAACGGCATCATAAAAGGACAAAGATACTTTCAGACCGGACATCCTACATCCGGAAGTTTTATACGCCTCGGTAAAGTGGCTACATGTGAATCTCTAGAGGAAGCCTCTAAAGATCGTTATCTTAATTCGTCTGGAGTTATTTTGGACAAGGAATTGTTACGTGAAACACAAATGCATATGCAAGCGTCTCTAATGGAAATTGTTGGCATGGACAAAATTGCCAGAAAGCAGAGTAAATTCGAACAGCTGACGGAAATTAGTGTGGATGGATCGAATGTAAACTCAGCTGGTTATTTAATGGAGTTTGTTAATTTGACAACTGTTAATCTGAGTCGTACTTTAATATGGAATTGGCAGACTGTTGCGGATATAACGTCACAAGTACCTACGCTTGTCAACTTGAATTTGAGGTACGTTGTTGAAGTATAAAGAGGGCTTTAAATTATTTAATTTATTTTAACAGTTGCAATCGCATGAAAGTGCCTACAAAGGAACAAATCGTTGATTTGGAATTTTCTTTTCGAAATTTGGAGCATATTAACTTAGGGAACTGTGGGCTTACGAATTGGAATGATGTTAAAATGACTGCAAAGCTTTGGCCAAATATTGTATCACTTGGATTGCAGGAAAATGATATTTCTGAGCTTACACCCGTCGATTGTATGGAGATATTCAAGAATTTACGGTAAGAACTTGTTTTTTTTTAAATAAGGCACTGCTAACTCTCTTATTGCTTTTATCTTCAAGCTTTATTTGAATATAAAGAGACATTTTTCTGTAACTTACTTTTCATCTACCTATTCGTTTGGAAAAGACTTCTATAAAATAATTACTTATGATGGCCTTCTCTACATCGTGCTGTGTGATACTTAATAGTCTTGCCAACTGTTTTCTGTTAGCATCCTATTTAAATTTTTTTCCGGGAAATAATTTAAATAATTTATGCAGTTGGTATTATGTCGATTTAAAGAGGTTTTTATTTCAGATCTCAGATTTTTGGTGAAGGTCTTCCAATTATATTATTTCGATACTTGGTTTCTCCAATGGTGAATGAAGTAATTTAGATAAAAAAAAAAATCATTTTGTGTTCCAATAGAAAACGACATTAGTTTCGGTTAAATTGGCATCAAATCCAATGTAAATCTGTGATGATTCCAAATTGTTGAACTAATATCCTTGTGAACAGTAAACATTAAACGCCAAAGTTAAACCATAAACCGTACTATTGAATACAAAGCCGCACAATACGAATGTAGTAGAATGTGCAGAAAATATATTTAAGGGGCATAACAGTGTTAAGCATATATTTCATATTTTCAGTGAACTAGACTTGCATCGTACAAAACTCTTCGACTTCGACCAGATTGTTAAACTTGGCAATATAACAACCTTAAACTCTTTGAATTTAATGGAAAATGGCATTGATCAAGTTAAGCTACCCGATTGTGAACCTAATATGAAATTAAATATATTCGTTGGTCTCCAAAAATTGAATCTGTACTATAATCCGATTTACGATGAAGTGAGTTGATTTTTTGGTAATAATCTGACAAGTTATCTTCCATGATTTTCCCCATAGATTAATACATTTAATGAGCTGGACAAACTACCAGTTCTAATAAATCTTAGCATGACTCCACATTTGAAAAGCGATTTTGATGAAATGTTTTCCAAGGCAATTGCAACTGTTCCCCAATTAAAAGTCATAAATAAAATTGAGATCACAAAAGAAGACCGACGTGGAGCAGAATATGATATTTGGAAGAAATACGCCCTGGATTGGTTACAGAGCGAGAAAAATGCCAATTTAAAATTGATGTTCCACAAGAAGCATCGGTCATACTCATTATTGGTTAAAAGTAACTTAATACGCATATTTTGATTTCCGTCACAATCATGTTTGTTTCTTTTTTCAGAATATGGATCTCCGGCTGATTTTATTCCACAGAACATAAAAAAGGTGTCAGCTTTGATAAAGCTTCGCATTCAAAACAAAATCACCGGTGATGTGTGGGAGAAAAAAGTACCTCGCAAAATCTCCGTTCAAACTTTACAGGGATTGATAATTAAACATTTTAAGCTTGAGAATACAATGCCAAAGCTATCGTATGTAGATACCAATCATCCAGAATTGGTTGTGGAATTGGAAAATTCCTCGAAAAATTTGGACTTTTATTCCATTCAGGAGGGTGATACAGTGACCGTAGAGTGGTAGTAGGCTCTAGGTGCGGCATAAGCGAAGGAAATGCATCATTATAAAAAAAGGAAATATACTTTAATCGACGTGATTATTATGTACTAACATTTCTTTAAATAAAATTATTATTCTTTTTATTAATTTAGTGATTCGGATTTAGTCTGTTCGTTTTATTAAAAGAAAATTCAATTCTAATTTGATTTTATTCTTTATGCAAAAGTCTAAAAAGGAACATAATGTGTTTTAGAATTGAAAATATATATATATATATATATATATGGAGCAACAGGTCCGTAGGGACCCTAGGTCTAGCTTCTCACAACCATTTGTCTAGTGTGAGTTTTTTTATTTTTGGGACGAATGTAAGTGTTCTACAATTTTATGCCGAGTTCAAACGACCAATTGAGAAGCTCTTTCATGACAGTTATACTCTCGGATGTTTGTCAGACGTTCGCAAGAGGTGGCGCAGCGAAAAAAACCTCAAGTTGGAATTTGGGATTTTTTTCGGGATTCCAAACTGGGACCCCTCGCTTAGTAGTCCAACACAATAACCACAAAGCCACTGCGCCGAGAATTGAAAATACGGTCTTTAAATACATTATTTGAATTTAGCGAAAATGAATGTAATACCGCCTACTAATAAAGTTTTTATATTTATCTTTATATATTAAAATATATATCAGATAAACCTATTTATAATTCAACTAGATACCTATTGCTTCCATATTAAGTATGACTATGTCTATCGATATTGGTACTTTAAAAAATCTACGATGAAGACTAGATTGCTCTGAAATAAACGCATAAACTAGATTAATCGGTAACGTCACTTTTGCTACGTCAGCCACATATACGAACTGTCAAATTAGTAGTCAGTCACGAATTTCTTATGTCGTTTTCCATTGCGACAAAAAATCAATCCTTTTTTTTTTTATCTAAATCACTTTTCGTGTTCCATTGGGAAAAAAAACATCTCAATATTTTTTCAGATTTACACATACTACCACAAAACAGCACATCTGTTTTACGTCATTTAAAGAATTTGTAACTAACACAGAGCAACCATTTTTCAAGCCGATTTTCATGGTTGATTTTACCAAAATCAGCTGATATTGTGGTCAAATAACGCACTAATCCATTTACAAAAGCAGATCAAATTCATTGCATGTTCCATGAGCTGCATAAAATCTGAGATCTGAAAAAGATTTTTGGTGGTCCCAATGGAAAACGACATTAAATACAACCAGATTTTTTAATATATCCATTGAATGTGTCCATTTGTTCTTGGAGAGATTTGAGTTGTCTTGTCACTGCGTAGAGAAATTTGACATCCGAACGATTTGAACTGTCGATTTTTTTTCCTCAAACAAGGAGTGATTTTCTTTAATTTATTAACCGAACATAAAATAAAAATTATTCTTAACAAAATGAGAATTCCATTTGGGAAACGACATGCTGAGATCGCCACATCCTTGTGAGTATTGTAGTATAGAAGACATTTGGTTTAACGTTATGCCATTCTTAGAAAATAAACCATTTCCATACCATAGTTATGCAATAGTCTATGATTTTTCTACTGAAAACAACAGTTTTACATAGTGCTTTCCCCCAGCTAAAATCTACTTTAATAGTTAATTAGTTCGTTTCATTTATTTTGAACATGTCAAAAGTTTGCAAATATTTAGCAAGAACAAGGTCTTTTCACATTAGTATCCAACTCAATAATATTTCTGTAGGTTGATGCTATTCGCGCGTCGTTATGGAAATGGCTTATGTCGAAGGCTACGGTTAAACGCGGCAATTAGGGGTAATGTGGCTCGCTTAAAGGGATCTTAACTCCAGTATTTCATTTTTGGGTACGTACAGGTTTTAAGGCCAAACTTATTTCTTAAAATATTATTTTTAATTATTACGTTACGTCAAATATGTAGCCATCGACCTTAGCAGTGTCCCTAACGACGTGCGAATAGCCACTTCTATTATGCATCGCATAATATGCGCTTAGATGACTGTTTGAAAGGAACTGAAATAGATGTAGAAATCATTATGTATATATTTCACTTTAGTTCATCTCCAGGTCGATGGCCCAATATTTTAAACATGTGACCTTACGCAAACATGTAATATTTTTATTCTCCAGAAGATGTATACGATTATTTAGAATAATTTGAATGGGACAAAAGCAAACAATTTTTTAGGAACTAAAAATGTCGATTTGTATTTTGTATTCATCTGTAGAGGGAAATTATTTAAATGCTGATTAGGGTCACAACTCCATTTAGATAATGCCAATTGATTTTAAAGGAAATTCAAAGTAACTTTGTATATGTACTCGCTGTGTATTTCTATTTTAAACTTTAACCTTTATCATTTAAACTTTAAAAACATCAGTCATTGATAATTGTAACTACTTGTATAGACTGATACATTCTGAAACGGTGCCAATAATCTCACTACATTTGTTTTTTTTTTAGCATTCCATCACTAATTGGTTTTGGAGGAGCTGCTTCACTTGGCGTTCTTTACTTCACAGATTGGAAGCTTGTTCTTCAATATGTTCCATACTATGGATCTAAATTCGAAAAGACCGAAGAATAAAAACAGATTGTAAATCAAAAATATATAATAAAAATGTTTAAAGTCTGAGATATTTTAGTTAATTATTTTGCTAGCTTTTAGTAGCATAGAGTCAGTGTCAATTCGTACAGAGCGAGACTTCACTTTATCAAAATCCCTCTAGAAATGCGCTGTCCTTCGCATTATACAAAAAAAAATCGATTGCTATTAGTAGTGAAAATACTGACTGCTAAATACATGTTTTAACTGCTGTTTTTTTTTTGCTAAATTATAGTATTTTATGTTCTTTGCTCATCTCTACAGTGTCCAATGCAAGGGTAATAGGTCAATGCAGATTTGAGTTGCACTGTCGTATGTAAAACAAATTCCTTAATTTAAAACATCGATTTTAAAAATCAATTGTTTTTGGATTTGCAATGGCTGTAAAGAACGGACCGAATGCATTGAGGGCAAGCATACCTACACGCTTTCGTTTTTAGCGGTAAGATTTGATCTGATTTAAAAGATTTTATTATAGAGCAATGGAGTTTTCTAATACGACGTGATTCAACACTGAAGTGACTAAAAGGAGTTTCTCTAAACATCAATACAACTTCGTCGGCTCTTTTTTGTATAATTGACGGGTTAACGTCAGTTTGCAGACTGATATGAGTTTCGTACTCGAATTTCGAACTTGTGCAAGCCACTTCACTGTGAGTAATCCGAGAGAAGGAGATAAAAAAAGAAATAAAATATACCTAAACTATAAACACGGAGGGCAGAACCCGATGAAGAAAACAAAATACGACAGCATTATCATCAAACCAAAGTAACAGCTCTAGACTGTCTACGCTGCGCATGATACCGCTGTAGTGGGTGCCTCATATGTCTGACGTCGCATTTTTATTAATTATTATTGTTTCGTTTACATAAACATTGATTTTTTTTTTGTAGTAGTTGGCGGTTTTATTTGCAGGTCGAATTTTGAACGTGGCTTCAGATTCAGTGGAGTCAAAAATCTTTGTTAAAATAATTTGATTCTTTAGTACAACGGTATTCCTTGATAAGTATACCTACCACGTTTTTCTCTCGCTTATACTGGATCATTTTATTTCAAAATGACTTATAAGATTAGGTTATGTCATCAGCATTATTGCATTCTATGTAGATCCACAAAGGTAGACTAAAAACTATTTGTTTACTCTATCATTGGACCTAATTACGCAAAATTATACGTTTAAATCCGATGTTTCTGAATTGATCAAATGACTGAAGTAGGCTATGCATTTGCAACAGCTGTGGTTGGCCTTGGCACCTATGGAAGCTGATGAAGCTACCATATAGTCTTTTGAGTTACACATTTCTTGCAAAGTTCAAATTTTGATCATTATCTCTTCCTATCTACAACAAAAAAAATCCAGTTTGTCAGCTTGTATTGATTAAACTCCTTTTAATTACTTTATTATTCATTTGGCACAAAGTTATAAAAAAAAATACTGCTATGTATTATAGACAAAACAAAGCACTGAAAAACTCCGTAGATGAAAGTAACTAGTTTCTACTCATACGATAATGCCTTTAATGATGATTGATACGAACTATGGAGTACAAGAAATTATGAAAATGAAAAGGATGCGAACAACCAGAGGAAAGCATAATATAGTACATGTATATATTATAATCATATGAACAAAATGTCTTCAATGATCCGAATAAATCCGAGTAAGAGAGAGCTTTATATTTTATTCTTAGCATGTGAAGTATGTCTTTCAGCAATCAACGCATCTTGTCTGATGATATCATAACATTATAAACCATATTTTTAAACTTTAAGAAAAGAGCCGGTGAAGTTAGGGAACTGTAATTCGTATTTCTTGTGTTTACAAATAAATAAAAATTTGTATTTCTTTATCAGATTAGAGCTATTATTTTGTATAGCCATTAATATATAGAAAATATATTATTTCGCTTTAGTTTCACGTTTTTCAATCGCTTCGTCAGGACTCTCAATTGGGTAAGCGATTAGCCATCAACCTATTACATTATATGTAAGCCATTTCTCGTTCTTGTTAATAAGTAAAACTTCGCCAGCATTTCTTTATCATCTGCAGAGTGCAGAGTTGAAATACCTCTTCCTATCTATAGGCACCTACATTATAGATTGTGTGCGTGCGAAAACATCGCTCACAAAAAAGCTTAAAAGAAAACCTCCAAGTGTCACTGTCTAAACTATTCTCCAAAGTCGTATCAATAAAAACCAAACGATTTCCAATATTTTAAACATATCTTTTATTTATTTATTTTTAGTGCAAAATAAAAATTAAAACAACAAGAGAACATCATGGTTATAACTTAATTTGATTGATCTCTTATAAAATGGTTTCCCATTGCATCCCTCACAAATTTATGCATTTTTACTTTAAAAAATTGTTTACACTCACGGTACGTCAATAATAAACTGTATGGTTATTAATCGATTTTAAATTTTTTAGCATACGGCTCTCCGTCCTCTAGTCAATTGAATTCCAAATGTTTTGGCTGTTCCCATGAGAAACAGTCACGCCCGAAATGGCCATAAGTACTCGTGCGTTGGTAGATAGCTTGACGTAAGTTGAGATCCTTGACTATTCTCCCTGGTCTCAGGTCAAAGTTAGCTTTGATGATGTGCAAAAGCTCGCGTTGTGTTTTATGCGATGTGCCATAGTCAAAAACTGTTATAGAGAGTGGTTCCGCTACACCAATGGCGTATGAAACTTGTACCAAACAACGTTTGCAAATCCCTGCTTTGACCAGTGATTTGGCGACCCATCGCGCTGCATACGCTCCCGAACGATCTACTTTAGTGAAATCCTTACCCGAAAATGCGCCACCTCCGTGAGCCCCCCATCCACCGTAAGTGTCGACAATGATTTTGCGTCCTGTTAGGCCTGCATCTCCCATCGGACCACCAATAATGAACAATCCGCATGGGTTAATGTGAACGATTGTGTTTGCATCGAAGTACTCTTCTGGTATAACCATTTTGATGACCTTCTCCATGACTTCTTTCCGAAGATCCTCGATTGTTATCTTTTCTGAATGTTGTAATGACACCACTACCGTGTGTACACGTTTGGGCACAGTTGATCCTCGATTAAGAATATATTCGCAAGTAACTTGGGTTTTCGAGTCAGGTCTAGCCCACCAAAAATCACCTGCTCGTCGCAATTCAGCTATTTTTTCGTTCAATTTGTGGGCCAAAACAACTGTCAGCGGCATGCACTCCTCTGTTTCGTCTGTTGCGTATCCAAACATTATACCTTGATCGCCTGCCCCAATCTCATCTTCTGAACGATTGATGTGAACTCCCGCTGCTATATCTGGAGATTGTTGCGCCAGTGCTAAAAGTACATTGCAAGTCTTGTAGTCAAAGCCCTTTGATGAATCATCGTAGCCAATGTGTTGGATTGTGTCTCTCACGACTTTCTGGTAGTCAATGCATGCGGTCGATGTTATTTCACCACAAAGTAGAACCATACCAGTCTTCGTAACCGTCTCACAAGCCACTTTGGCGTTGGGATCCTGCTGCAAATGGGCATCGAGAATTGCATCACTTATCTGGTCGCACATTTTATCGGGATGTCCTTCACCCACCGACTCCGAGGTGAAGAGAAAAGATTGGCCGTCCTCCATATCATATTTATTATCATTGCGGGTAGAATAACCATTTGCTTGAGGAGCACTATTAGAAGTCTGCGGCATTGCGTTGTTCTGTTACGTATCTTTGGAGTGTGCGCTCAAATTAAAACGTTTAGAAAATAGTATGTTTATTTTAGTGCAAATTAGTTGTTTTAAGTATTTGTTTCACTCGCAAAAGTTTATGTTAACACGTTGTGCAACTTGATACGAATTATTTTACAATACACGTGCTATAAACCCGCGTGCTTCCAGACCTGACAGGTTACAACCATAGAATTAGAATTGAAAATTGTATACCTTTTACGGGCTATATAAAGCTATCGCACGGGGGGGCGGACGATTTCGACGACGAAGGAACAGAATTTCTGACAAGAGTGGGATATTGGTGCGTCCAGGCAAGTAGCAAAAGCAGATAATTTTATTGAGTGGCGATGTGAAGGCACGTTTCGGAGAAATTAAATATTACAAAATAAATACATCGACTTACAGGGAGGGTCCTTGTCACCACCTAATATAGTTTTTAGCAAGAAAAATATAGCAATAAAAGCGCCGGTTCGATAAATTTTGTAGCAACTAGAAAGTCCAAACAGTTTAGGAATAGTTTTCTCCCTGGACGTGCTTAACTTCCCTTTAACCTGTTACCTTATGGGCTTATTTTGCTATGAAAGGAACATAAATGAATGAATTCAGGAGCTCCTTGTAAGCTTAAATAAGAGCATAGATAGGCGATTTACCTATTTACGACGAAACAAAATAAATGATCACAACCACTTTTATTATAACTTAAAATTTGTTTGTTAGTACGCTGCTCGAATTAAATTCTCGCTCCCATATAAAATTCTCTCCGAACATAAACGAACTCATTTAGGTGAGTAGGACGCAGCTCGAGGTAAATAATCAAGCTTTTGTTTCAGAATGTACTGTATGTGTCTGTCAAAATTTTGCATGCCCATTTAATGGGTCGGCAGATTTTCGCAAGGATGAGCTTTTTTAATTATTACTCGACAAGGACCTAGAATCAGACCTAGTAGTTGAAATAAAGGAGAATTACATTTTTGAAGGAAGTTTTTTCAAAGAACAGCTGTTTTCTGTGACACGTATCCACGGCGTACTCTATTTCAAAATTTCGCTAGGACTTTAGCTGATGTTTGGAGAGAAAAGTTGGAGACCAGATAAAATGTATGTCGTTTTCGATTTCGCAAAATAAATTTTTTTTTGATTGAGATTGCTTTTCATGTTCGATGTGTCAAAAAAATCAATATTTTTTTTTGATCTGATTCTCTTTTGAGAAATCTCGATTTTTTTTCAGATTTCACACGTACTTTAACTAATACCAATGTGTATGACACACAGCTGGCGTTTACGAATTGTTTATCGTTGGAAAGATTGTTTTTTTAAAAGAATTATTAATTTTGCTTTACTCAGATCGGTATGAATAAAACTTATCAGACAAAGCAAATGGGGACGTTCAAGTATCTAGTATCTAGTAAGTCTGTCAGCTCTCTCAACAGATGTATCTCGGTTTTGATTGGGGGAAATCGGTCATATGAGCAGATGTTGCAGTTGACGTTTATGGAGGGGTACCGGACGAATCTAGTCAAGAAGTTCGTGACTGAGTACTAACTTGACAGTTTGCATATGTGGCTGACGTAGGAAAAGTGACGTTCCCAACCAATCTAGTTTTTGCGTTCAGGTTACATCTCATCCAGACCAATCTAGTCGCCCTAAGGTAACTAGATACTTGAATGCGGCCAATGCTATGCAAATTCTGAGTCTGCTATTTAGTTGACTCAGACCTTTTGCTAAATATTTTGTACTCACATTTTTTACAAAAAACAATCTACGCATTGTGAGTTTTTGATGTTTTGTTCATAAATAGTTATATTAAGTTTTGTACAGTTTCTATGGACAACCACCAACTCATTTTGATCACTCTTGGGAGTATAGACGTGGTAGATGGAAGTTCCTCATCATCTGCTAAAATTCAGAAGAGTCAATTCAAAATCAAATATAAGGGCTGTTTTTTTTAGCTTCGTTCTCAGTAAGTAATGTAGCGCACGCTCAAGGAATTTTCTTCGCTTTACAATAATTGTAATTATTGTGAACTGGTGATAATATTCTGACCAATTCAAAGAAGTGAAAAAGCCCCATTCACAAAAAAAAATAGTGTTCAATTAGATTTTTTTCCAATTCGATGCAAATTCTGTAATGGCTTCCTATTCTGCATCCTCGATGTAAAAGTAATTTAACTCAAAAAAAAAACGCCAAGTAAATTATATTATTATAATTATAAGAAAATGTGAAAACCTCTCCGTTAAGATATTTCAAATAAAATCGAACACAATAAGTTTGGGTGGTTTTAGTGAAAAACAAGTGAAAACAAAAATAATTCTGACCATATTCACATTGTTTTTTTTTTTTTTAAATTAAACTCCTTGCATTCTTTTCTTTATTTTTTGAATACATGGTTTGAGGAATTTAAGAAATAATAGTGCAATTAGAGGGAATAGAATTAATTTGTCGGTAAAATGGATGAAAGGACATTAAACGATTTACTTGAATGTTCTGTTTGTTTGGAACGGCTTGATACATCTTCCAAGGTCCTGCCATGTCAACATACCTTCTGTCGCAAATGCCTTGAGGTGATCTATTTCATTATACATTTTTAGAGAAGAATATGTATCTATATTTGTCTTTTTAGGTGATTGTCGCAAGTCGTCAGGAACTTCGTTGTCCAGAGTGTCGTGTGCTAGTCGATACAAAAATAGATGATTTGCCACCCAATGTTTTGCTAATGAGAATTTTGGAAGGTGGGTTTTTGAATATGCTTCTGCATTTAATGTAGATAATATAAAATTTAAAGCGGGGAATCTTCAAGATGGATAAGTTGAATGGATAATTGCTAGGAAATTCTATTGAACAGCATAAATAAATGATGATAATATTTACTGTTGTCTTTCGATCAGGTATTATTTTATTAATTTATTCTCTGGAATGCGGTTGGTATAATGCAAATGCTGGTTGTTCTTTTCTACTTGCAAATAAATATTTGTAGGAGTTTAATTAATTAATGTTATTGGGGCTATGTTTATTACATGTGTAGCGCAATACCAATTACGTTGAGTTTGGTCTTTTTTATCAGATTTGTTCATTATATTGCGCACATAGATGTTTCACAATTTTTTTTTTTAATATGTACTATCCAGAGGGACATTTTGTATTTAGTTTTCCAGCAAACCACTGGCAGTGGGGATCCAACTGTGATGTGCGCCAGGAACCTGTAGCTCTTTGCAACAGACACTAACGAGCCTAATTTTATAATCCTGGCTGTCAATATAAAAATAATATCGGCGTGTGTTTGGAAAATGCTTCTATACCTAGTATGCGAGTCTAATGGAGTAAAATTCAGTACCAACTTCAAAACTACAGTTTTGGTTATCGTTCGTTCTTAGAAATGTAGTTGATTATATCTGCTGTAAAAATAGGTAACGAAGGGTTTTTGCTAAATCTTGAAAACTACTTGTGTGCATACATTGTTCCTTAAATATTTTTGTAAGATCTACGCATACCCATTCTGGCTTGGTTACGAACTCTGCTTGGCTTGGCCGAAGAGAGATCAGCTTTATGATATTATTATAATTTTATAACAAGGGAGAATTTTGGCTTTTGTGCAATATTTTTGTAAGTCGTTAATGCATCGTAAAGGGAAGGGTACAAAACAGGTGTGGTTTTTCAAAAAACGACGAGTTGACGTCTGAATTCTTGTATTTTATTAATATTCAATTATTTTTTATTAGGTTTATAAATATGTATATTATTAAATACAATTTTAATGATTAATTAAAAGCATTTTCTAGTGAGGGAATTAAAAAAATTCTTTAGTTAAGTACTTTAGTGAAATCTTGGCAGAGGGGTCATTTGGCTCTTTTTAAACGTCTCAATTCAGACCAAATTGCTTTCTAAATAAATAACATAAAATATTTTAAATTATATTGTAAAAATCCATAAGAAAAACGATCCATTGAAATAAAATAATATGTAATTACATATCTTAGAAAGTATCTCGCATAGCAAATGCTTATTTTATACAAAAATAATTAAGTATATATTTTTTATTCTATTCCTATTTTTAATACTAATAATAATATCCTCTTACTTAAGGTATGAAAAATGCGGCCGCAAACCAACATAACATAAATAAATCGCCCAAAATCATAAACCTCGCACCTCCCGAGGGACAAGTTGTTAGCGCTGTTTTAAATAGAGATGGAGGAGTTGTTGGTGGTATTTCCATAATTAACGTTATTGAGCAACGGCCATCCAATACAAATGTAAATCAAAAAGATAAATTGATAAAATGTCCTGCCACGGATCGGATGTTGCAATCAGTGCCTTGTCAGCCGCAGCAATCTAAAAATCTCAATATTAATGACTTACAACATCAGCAGCAACTACATCAATCATTTCCGCCAAATCTGCAACAATTAGCACAACCACAACAACAGCAGCAGTTAAACATATCTGTAACCAATGAAAGAGGATACGTTCCACGAGTTTTTGGTCTGTACGATTTCTTGTCAAAAGAATCCCAAGACTTGAGTTTCAAAAAAGGGGATGTCATCCTTTTAAAACGAAAGGTCGACGCCAATTGGTTTGTTGGTGAACTCAACGGCCGCGAAGGTACCTTTCCAATAAATTACGTTCAGATTATCGTCCCCCTTCCCGTACCCAAGTGCATAGCATTATATGACTTTAAAATGGGACCGAACGAAGAAGAAGGATGTCTTACCTTCAAAAGAGGCACGATGATCCATGTGTTACGCCGTGTTGATCACAATTGGGCCGAAGGCAGAATTGGTTCGTGTATAGGAATATTTCCGATTGCTTTTGTCGAAATGAACGCCCTAGCCGAACAGCTCCTAGATGGAAGTATGGGTCAGATAAATCATCAGCAGCAAGTTGTTAATGCGACGCCAAGAAATCTTCCCCCGATACCATTTGAGTCGAGCGCAAATGATTCGGCCAGTAGTTCCTCGACTGTCACCACAACCAGCCCCAATTCGACTTGCAGTAGTAATTCTAGTTCGAATTCAATCCCAAGTAGCCCTGGATCAAATCCAACCTCGCCTCAAAACAATAATTCAGCAGTTAGGTATCGCGACTACAAGGAAAAGAGACATTCGCTGAACCTTCTCACATCTGGCGCAAATTTGAGCATTATCCAATCTAATCGGCACTCAGCAGAAATACTTAGTGTTCCCATTTGCGGGGGACAAGAGTCCAATTCAAGTCAAAGTCAAAACGGTGCAGCGGCCCAAAGTTTAAGCACAACTAGGCCACAAACTGAAGTAGGAACGCCTACGCGTGATCAAGGCTCAGCTCCAAGTCGAGTGAATGTGCTTAAGACTGGAGGTCAACAGAATGTTCCAACAACCTTGCCGTGGGGTTATCTGGCTCTGTATCCATACAAGCCTCGTAAAAGCGACGAACTTGAGTTGAAGAAGGGTTGTGTATACATAGTTACAGAGCAATGCTTAGACGGATGGTTCAAAGGGAAGAATTGGCAGGATATGTCTGGAGTGTTTCCCGGAAATTATGTTACACCACTCCGAAGTCGAGATCAGCAACAACTTATGCATCAATGGAAGTTTGTTCAAAGTAGTCAACCTGCGTCACCACAAATTCAAAGCCCAAACAGCAACAAAAGTGCAATTGTTGCTCCGACTGCCAATGGCATTAATATTTTGGAGAACATTAACATTCGACTATGTCAAATGTCTAGTGTTCCACACCAACCACCGGAATTACCCCCACGAAGTGTTGCTGGTGGTCCTTCATCAGCATCGTCGTCGTCGTCTGGATGGGCGAAACCATTAGGCTATCATATGGAAACATTTTTCGGCCGTAAATGTGCAAACGGACAACAACAAGTGCAACAACTTCAGCAACACAAACAGAATGCAGCGGCTCTGGCAGGGACTCAAACAGTCAAACGGCTGGTCAACAAGGACTCAAAAGAAAAACACAGTGCTGGTCAAGAAAAAGAAAAACCGAAAGACCTCCATGCCTCATCATCGTCGTCTGCGGTGAGTTTGATGAAAAGACTTACAAATATTAAACGGTCCAAGTCACCCAGCTCGAACCACGCCACCAGCAGTATTCCAGTAAACTCGTATTCCATGGATAATCCTTCATTCGAGGATAGTGCAGCACCAGTTAACCAACCTACAACTACGCAACAGCCAATAACTCAACAACCGCAAAACGCACCTAATGAAAGTATGTCGAACACTAATGGGGCATTGCATCCTGTTCACGTGAGGTAATAGGAATGTTTTAAATTGCATCCGCATACCAATCAATTGACTATTTTCTTTTAGATCTGGTTCTTGTCCAAGCCAATTACTTCAAAGTCTCCCAGCTGACTTGAGTGGAGTATACATTTCAAATGAATCAAACCAATCATCATTCGGTTCACAGCGACTCAAGGGGAACAAAGAACGGCCACAACTGCAAGGGTGAGTTTGTTATTCGTTATGTCGTTCATAACAAAGGTGTAAATGTTTTATCCCCAGCTTACGCCAACAGGTTGATGGAACTTTCCGGGTAGCCGCACCAGGAGGGGGCACTTCTCTCCTTATTAGCACATTATCGTCCACCCCATCAAATAATATTTCTCTAAATAAAACTCAACAACCTGCCCTCATACATCATAGAAAATCTCAGAGTCTTGATGCAAATACGATATCAACTCAACTGTCCAACAATTTACAACAAGGAACTGCAAAAGGATCAGCACACATTCGAGAGAGGTTAGTTCATAAAACGAATACTTTGCAGTTCTTTCAGGAATTCTAATCGTTATTCGGATTTGGTTTTGGTTTGGTTTGGCAACTCTTTTAGCAGGTTTCGATGTATAGTGTCATACCCACCGAACAGTGAACTTGAATTGGAACTGAACGTTGGTGACATTATTTATGTGCACAGAAAACAAAAGAACGGTTGGTACAAAGGAACCCATTCCCGAACTCATAAATCGGGTTTGTTTCCAGCTTCCTTTGTGGAGCCTGATATATAATTTTTTTTTGTTTTATATTATTCGTTGTTAAGAGAGTTCTTAAAAAAAAATGCCAATGTAATGTTCCATTTTTTTTAATTGTTATTTTTAAAATGTATCCCACCTTAAAAAAATGTTTGTTCTTATTTCAAAATTTGTCTTAAGTGCTTCGCCGTTGGAGGTTAGATTTACAAATAGAATGACAATCATGCCCTAAACTTTTAAAAATGAAATTCATAGCATGTTCGGTATAGCCATCATTGTCTCTTTCAATGTTTGGTGCGAATTTATGAGTTTAAAGGCGGATGTCATCATTGCATTTATGTATCTTATTTGATCAGGTTAAAAAGTTTAGGTCACTGTGCCTTAGTTGCCAGTTTGCGGAACTCTTATGCTAGGATCGCTGGTTCGACCATATTCATCTTCCGCACAAGTTATATTTTAGCCTTTAGAGATAAAGCCAAATACTTCCCATTTCTTTCCAAAAAAGATGTGTGAGATATCAATAAATAGTCCTTACAAAAACGACACGAAGTGTAACTTGTTTTCTTCTTTATTTTTTGCCCAGCCTAAATTTTTGGAACTAACAATGGTGAAATTTTCCATACAAAATTGCATAGTGTGACCTACAAAATATTTAGTGTGAAGGCTAGAAATGATTATTAGTAAGGCCCTGATTCTTCTCAAAAGACACTGGCAGCTAATTGTGACAAAAGTTGCCTTAACAAAATAACACGTTTAATCAATGTACTTAAGACATTTTTATTAATTTTTCGTTACATTTTAAAATAAATATTGTTGCTCATACATATTATGTATATCATACAAATCTCTAATTTTTGTGAGTCACATTTTCTAACTGCAATATTCTTTGAAAGAATTTAAAAAAAAAACATATGTATATTAGCTTAAATAAATAAATGTGAAATCGAATAAATTTATAACATTTAAATTACAAAATTGAATACATAATAGTAATATGAATATATAGTAGGAAATATGACAACAATTTAACGTAAATATTCTGTTAATAGTTAGAACAAATAAAATTAATAATTCTACTAGCTACGATATGTTTTTGTAGTTGGTTGAATGTAAAACTTAGCAAAACCAATAATTAACTAGTTATAAAGAAAATTTGTAATGCCATTTTATTCGTTAAGAACTAAGATAAAATTGAATGCAGTAGGCTCTTTGAAATAAAGTAAACTAAATATAAAATAAAATTAATTACCTATACATTTATTTTTGCGGATGAGGTTGTGTGATTAACTCTTTGAATTTAAGTAAACGAAAACTAACTATCTATACATTTATTCCTGATCATCAGGTTTGAGTAATTAGCCACAGAAAATACTGCTCAGGGAGACATGGATATTTGGTAAAATTAAATCTCATAGCCATTCCGTAGTTGACTATTTGTTCAACTTGTGGTTTGAAAGAATATTTGTAATAGTGTTGGTTCTGTTACCAGGAGTTGATTGTCCTGTCATCCATAATGTAATAGTTGTGGCTCTCAAACTTGAATTTTGATACACATAATATAACATCTGATTTTGTTGACTTTCTTTAAATCTTGAGCTTCTAGTATTCTTCTATGACCATTATTTATTTGTTGTCATCTGTCCACATAGACCGAATCAGATTTGCAGGAAGAGCTCAATATCTATACATTCAGACTTCAGACAAATATTTTCAGTGCTCAAAGAGTAAAAACATATTGGCAGAGTTCCATTGACCGCTAAACATCTAGCCGCCGTCTCTACAAAAGTTATTTGTTGATTTTCATTTGGATCCTGTTTATTTGTTTGATGAGCTGTTGAAACGTAATCGGATTTCTAGTATGTATTACAGTTCAAGTGGACGCAACCAGACGCAGTCTATTTTATACTACCTGATACATTGGAGCTAACGATTTTTCTATCATTGTCCGACATGATACGAAAGTTACTTAATGCTTAGTTCTCATCCACATTTTTGAATATTATTACTCTGATAGTTTCCTGTTTTTGTGCATCCGATCTTAAAAGCTGAATTGAATGTCATGAATTTTTTTAGAGTCTGCTGTATATAGAAATTGAGTTAGGAATTTTAGACTTGGCTTTATAACAAGAACAAAATTGACAACATGTGATCTTTTTTATATTACATATATATGAATATATTTACAAAATATTTGCCTGATTAAGAACATCTTTGCATTGCTTTATTTTCTACTTTTGTTTATAACCTTTTTGTTGGATGTTTCTTTGTTTCTATTAAAAAAAGTTAACACTTTGTTTAGTTTGTAGGTTTTTGATACATATATTTTTTTGTACCATTAATTTTAAGTTTTAATGAAGATACCAATAAGAGAGAAATTTACTAATAAAGACTTAAGCACAAACTGAACACGTTTTAACAAAATACATAATCCGATGAAAAGTTTTTATCAAATTAATAATAGAACAACAACAAGTTGATAAATATAAATTATATTACTAAAACTGTGTTCATAAAAAAAATAAAAAAATCAGTAACTCCATACAAAAAACAAAATATTTATATGCATAAATGATTTTCAATGTATTATAATTAAACAATTATGAACAACTAAATAATAAGAACTTGATTATTCGAAGTAAACCTTAACCTAAATGAATACATTACATAGCGAATACAATTATTTAATAACTACAAATACTCTCAGTAAATTGTAAGAACATCTCGAATATTTTCTACGTAACTAAAGAAGTACTACTTAACAAACCTGACGTAAAAATAAAAATAAAAAAAAAACAGTATCAGCGAAAAAATAGATAACAGTAATTTTAGCTAACAAAACAAAAATACCTTTATGAATGTAAATTGCTGTCGATATTTTAAAATGGGAATGAATAAACTTAAAAATACAAAAACGCGTATGCAATTTGAGTTTTTATACATATTTCAATATAATGTCAAATTATTGTTTTTTCTTTAGACAATTAACAGACAGGTAACAGATGTTTCTGCAATTTCGGCATTTGCAGCAAACATTAATTTCAACTGGGTGTAGATTTTCACTGCACAATTGGATATAGACATTAAGACTACGAGTCTTATCACATTTGATGCGGAATTATATTTCTAATAACCAACATGAAACTAATTGTATTTATCATGGTAGGTACTTAGCGTTCTACAAAAATCCTTTTACTAGCACCCCTCAAAGTTTGTCGCAGGATGTCGATTCGATTCTGAACTGACACTAAGGTCAAATTAAAAACATAGTATCGTGGTTGAATAGAGTCGGAAAGACACAGAAGGCATAATTATTAACGAATCCATTCTTCAAAAGCTGACTGAACTTTAAAGAGCAATTCATGAGTTAAAGATTAAAATAAAAGGACTTTTTTGTTATTCGATTGGGATTCTCAGATTTTGTTTGGCTAATCGAACATAAAAACGCGATTTGCTCTTGTTAATATTCGTGAGATGGACTATTTGTAGCCTTTAACACATTTCTAAGCCTCAGATCAACCCCTATAAGAAACCTGCTTGCAGAATCCGGCCTTCCTTCGATCCAGCAAAGAGTGGGTATCAGAGACAATATCATTTGTCTCTGGTGGGTATGCTGACCTCAATGGCGGCACTCGACATATCCACAAATTCACTACTAACTTCTACGCTAACACTTGAAAACACCTGATAGAGTAAAACGTGTTTTTTTCGTGAAACAAGAGAACATTGTTTCTTATGAAACAACACACCAAAGCAAACGAAACAAAACACGTTTTTGTTTTGAAGTGTTTTGGTGGTGGCTGTCGAAAATATATGCCATTGGATACGAGCAATACACCATTTGTCTCTGCAATACACAACGAATGCAACAAAACTGTTTCGAACCAGCGTCTTTTACGATAGTTGCCTATTTTCTTATGGCACAAACCAAATGAAACGAAACATAAAAATCAAAGCAAAACAGAAAAAAATATTTCGTTGCCATTATCTGACCTGTTGTTTTTTGCATGACAAAATTTTGATTCCGTTGTTTTTATTTTCACCTTTCGTTGCACTTTACAGCTTTATTTGTTTCTTTGTTTACTCTGTACGCAAATTTTAACAAATATGGACGTTATAGAGCTATAAATAATGTTTCAGTCGGAGTTATGCTTTTACGATAGTTCGTATCTTGTTTTCTGATAGCATTTTCAATTAATCCCAGCAAATATCCAAAACTTTCAATCCGCATTCAGTCACCACTCTTTGCGTCCTTTTCCTCAGTAGCTTCAAAAATTAATTGTGTTTAAGATTGGCACAACTTCATCGTCTGAGTTCGACCACATATTGAACAATAGTAAAAGAAAGCCTTTTTTTTATTGAACTTTTTGTATATACAATTTGACTTAAACTAGGTAACAAATGATGGTGAGTAATTAATATTTATATCTGTTGGTTCAACAACAGGGGCCCAACGGTACAATGTTTGTTTTCTTATATCTATTTTACATAAATTGTGGGTGTCTTCTCGGATTCATACTCGTAGTATGCATCGTTGGCTGGGTTTACGGCAGGGAGTTCAAGTCCGGGTGTTGATGATTAAAAGAAAGTCGAAAATTATATTTTGTTTTATTTCAAAGCACACAAATGTTTTGTTTTGTTACATTGGTGTGTGTTCAAATAAAAACGTTTTTTAGACTATCGAATCAAAAACGTTTTGTTTGATCCGGCGTGTTTTCACCCAACGCACGCAAACTTCCCTCAACGATCCACAAGGGAGCCATAGCGGTAAAGCGTTGTATCATCTCAAAAGTCTCCCCACCCTGCGCACTAAGCGATGATATTATAATCTTCTCACTAAACGCGCTCAATAAAGCTCAACGGCAATTGACGTCTACAAACAAATGTTCAGTGTTCAGCCTTAGGCGTAACATTTGCAGTGGTCACTGAGAACGGAATTACTTTATACAAATGCTTACTACCTGAATATGCATCCGTGTTCTCAGCAGGAGCTAGGGCTAGGGCTACAAGCTATACAATTAGCAGTTAAACAAAATACAATAATATGCACAGAGAGCCTATCCACTTTGACGGCTAATACCAGAGACAATACATACATTCATGAACTCACATATACTAGAAAAGAAATGAGTATATGTGGGTGACTTCATGAATTTTTTTGACATTAAACCCACGTAATGTCAAATTTCACAAATAATGCAATTTTTTTTTGTGTTATTTGTCACTTGCAAATTGAATTGATTTGTAGCAGAGATGAAAGAATAAAAGAGATGGATATCTTTCGTACGTCTATCCCCCCAAATCCCATTTGTTTACATTGTTGTTTTTGTAATTTCAACCCCCGTCTGTGAATACGTGTGAGCTACAAAAAAGCATGTGGCTACTGGCCGGCCAATATTCCCCAAAACCCATTTGTTTACATTGTTATTTTTGTAGTTTCAACCCCCGTCTGTGAATACGTGTGAGCTACAAAAAAGCATGTGGCTAATGGCCGGCCAATATTCCTTTTGCTTTTATGGGCATCGCGTTGTTCAATTGTTTAGTGTTTGGTATTAAACTTGTTTGGTTTTTGTTAACGCTTCGATTAAAGTAAGAGAAATATTGAAATATGCATTTCGGAATAGCTAATTCTTGCATTAAAGTTCAATTCATGAACTCACATATACTAGAAAAGAAATGAGCATACGTGGGTGACTTCATGAATTTTTCGGCAAAATATTTTGGCTTGATATCACCGTGCCTTTAGCGTATTAAATTCCTTCTAGTACTTTTGCTGTGCTTCTTTATTTTTAACTAACTGCTACAATACGGTAACTCTACATTATGTAAACTGTCACAAGGCCACGTCACACAATTATCATAACTGGCCAATCAAAAACGACCAAATCATTAATATGGAAAGGAAAAAGAGAGAAATAGTGAAAATAATACTGCGTTTAATTAAGTTTTCTCTACGGTAAGAACAAAGAAGTCCAAAGAATTCGTACTAAATCTGTGAGATTTTTATTGGTAACATTTTTTCGCAATTAGTTGGAAATGAAAAGGAACAAGCATACCAAATTATTTTGGATAAAACTACTCCAGCTATAGTCATTTCTGGGTAACATTAGATCAATTACACCTTGGAACAGAGAATGTTTATAATCATTTAATTAATATTTCAAGGACAAATAGCTACTCTTTTAAAATTGAAGTGTTTTCGAAAATAATAATAATTGACAATGTCTACGTCAGTTATCATAACCGTTCCAAGGTACGTTGCTATTTCACCAAACCCATTATCAGCGACAAAAATACCAACTATGGCAATGAGTTCCAATTGTGGAGCATCATCGTCAGATGAATCTACGGTTTGCTTGCGTGGGAAAAAACGTCGCTTGGATCATTTATCATGGGAGGAAAAACTTCAAAGAAAGTATGTATGGCTAAAATATTCCAAATAAAAATACGACTCATGAGGCAATCTCTTTCATAGAAAACTTAAAAACCGTGTAGCAGCACAGACTTCCCGCGATCGAAAAAAAGCGCGCATGGAAGATATGGAGCAGCATATCACTGAACTCACTGAGAAAACAGAAATTCTACAAAACAAATGCGATAGCCTTCAAGCCATAAATGAATCGCTTCTGGAAAAGAACCAGAAACTGGACAAAAAAGTCGAATTTTTAAAACAACAGCTCGAGCTATTACAAAATGCACAACAGCGACACCAACATCAGTCGGGGATTTGTGTTGATTTTGATTCCATTCTCAAAGGATCTGCAGTATCCACTTTTAACCCTCTGCCGCAGGGAATGATGGAATCTCAATCGATTACACAAAACAACCAACCGCAGTGCCGGCGAAAATACCATACGCCCTGGAGCGGGAGTTCAGCTGCAGCACTTTGGAAGATTGTAGCGCTTTGCCTTCTATACAAGACATGCTCGAAGATTTCGACGCCACTAAACTGGAAGAGCTTGCCGAAAGTCTACTCGCAGATATCACTGCAGACATGGAGAGAAGCCATACAGAAGGCCGTCCAGATGCTACCCAAGATGCAGGCATCGCAGAGCGATTCTCTAGATCAATGGTGGGGACCACACCAAAAGTCTTGGAATCCAGCCAACATACAAGCAGCAACAATATCAACTTGAAAATAAATACGGTTAACACAACAGAAGCACCTTTGGACACAGGTGAAACTATATACGGGACCTATGACGAGAAATCCAATTCCATTACAATAGTTGTCGGCGATGATTCAATTGAAATAAACGAAGCAGTCGAAGAGGTGTACTGTGAGGGAGAGGAACCACAACACGATGAGATTATAGAGTGTGGCATGACGTCCGATGACGTTAACAATGACGACGAGTATTTTGATCCAATAGAAAATTGTTTGACAATTCCTACCCTTAGAAAAAAAAATAGTATGAGAAGTCCTTTGTCGATACACTCGTATTCTGATCCGGGGTACGAGTCTATTAGTTCACCACAGAGTGACATTGACAGCACGATATCAACATTTGATGAAATGGTTTGGAACAGTAGTATATCTGAGCTATTTCCTTCGTTAATGTAGTTTTTGTAATCCAATTGCAAATTAACTCTCACGTTCAAGTAATTTATTTATATATCGCCGGCGCAAAAATTCTTGGAAAGGATTTAGCAACAATTTGTATATAATTTGATGATAGTTATAAGGTTCCTGTAAATAGTAGAAATTAAGAAAATATGTAATTAATTTTAATCTGTTGTGTTTTAAGTGATTAAAATGTAGTAATTTAGCAGCGGAGTTTGGTGATAGTTTTAAATTAATAGATTCAAATGCATGTTCTCAGTGCAGCAATGGGAATGTGCGTTCCAAAACTTAACACACCTCTATGAAAAATCCAGTCAGAATTTTGAAACTTGTGTAATAATGCGCTTCCTTCCAAAAGCCGCATTCGAAAATTTTGGATAGCAAAAATATCATCCGTCGCTTGTCTTCCAAAGTATTTTTCACTTCCACGAGAAAACATTTAAATTTTGAAATTGTTCGACTGTTTTTGATTTTGTGTTCAGGAGGAATAATAAGATCCATAAATAACGGAATCAAAAGATCGCTTATGCTGCAATGATTTATATGTCCATAGGTACATTTTTATCTTAAAGCAAAGTATACATTTCATTTTCTGCTATGCGGTTCTTTGGAGGTTGTTGATATTGTTAGCGATATTGGTTTGCCAAATGTTTCAACTAAGTCCGATGTGACTCTTTCAGTAATTTGCTTCAATTTGCCATTGCCTTGACCACATATCAGGCGCTCTATACGAGCCGTCGGGCAAATAACTTGTACTGATGCATAGATTGTATCTTAAATAGAAAATAATGTTTATAACTCTTGCCATAAGTTATTAAACTCAAGGTGTGCTACTTTTCTCTTCATTGTAGTACTCCATCTGACTCTGCAAATTATATGGTATCTCCTGCGGCAGATAATCCAATAACCTCGCACGAACACTTTCAACTATCAAGTCAACGGTTGGCTCATCTGTAAATACATCCCTTGCATAAATCCACGGCTTAGGCTTGGCCTGACGCAAGAGATAACTCTGCAAAGGAAACACTTGAGAAACTCCTTCATACGAATTGACAATAATTGCTTACCATTATTTCACTAAGCCCATCACCAATTATAGAGGAAACCATAAAAATATCCGAAAAATGACTCCATCCTGCTTGACGAGTTTTTAAATCTACTATCTGTGGTCCATCAAATTCATTGTCATTAATATTTTTACCCAACTGGTTAGGCTTTCTTTTTCCTGACAGTGTATCATTTGACAATTTTTTTACCAAGTCTAGCAAAATCCTCTTCGACTTAAGAGCATCAATTTTATTAAGAATCAGAAAGCTTTGTACTGCTGGATATGCCTTTAAGGTGTCCAAGACAGTAGCATGAAGTTCATTCCTTGTCCAAGAATTAGAAACATCGTGCATTACGGCAATAATATCAGCATGTTGGATTGCATAGCGATAGGAACTCTTAAAACTCTGTTCCAAGTTGTGTTTATTGATTTCTTTTTGAGTCACTAGGCCAGGAGTATCATAAAATACCAATTGGATGTTTCCTGTTGTAAAGATTGCCTTGTTGGCCTTACGAGTTGTGTGGACTTTGGTAGAAGTTGGACAAACCTTAAAACAAAGAGGAAATATTAAAAAAAGGGTATGTATTTTTTATATTCAATGCCTACTCTTTGCTGAATAAGACTGTTAATTATGGTACTCTTTCCGGCATTTGGCACACCGATGACTGCAACGTGAAGGCACATTTGTTCGTTTTTTATTTTTTCGATATCTTTGCGTGAAACGGCAGTCATTGAAAATCGTTTAGAATTTATGAGTAATAAACATTTAGGGTATTTTGATTCAACTCCACTTAGAGTTAATTGTAGGGATTTATGAAATAATATTGCCATTTCGGTGCACCAATATAATTTGATTGTACACTACGATGTTATGCAAAATGATTGTTGTGACTTGTGACTGTAAGTGAATTGTCAAAGGTGATTTTAATATCACAATACTGCCAAGTCTTACAAAAACGTAAATGAAAAAAAAAAAAAGTCGATTTGGACCTCGGTATTAAAAAGTTACAACACATTGAAAGCTTTATTTTTTGTTATGTCAGGTACTTTTCAAGCCAAGGGTGAGAAAAATGTTTTTTTTTTGGGATTGGTGTACAAAATCTGATGACAAAAGATATTGGCAGCACTGCTGCAGGGCCGAGTTTATAGTTGAATGAATAAAAGAGATGGTTATGTTTCGTACGTCTATCTCCTCAAAACCCATTTGATTACATTGTTGTTTTTGTAATTTGAAGCCCCGTCTGTGAATACGTGTGAGCTACAAAAACGCATGTTGCTAATGGCCGGTCAACATTCCTTTTGCTTTTATAGGCATCGCACTGTTCAATTGTTTTGTGTTTGGTGTTGAACTTTTTTAGTTTTTGTTAAGGCATTAACATACAAAAATACACATTTTGGAATACCGAATTCTTATGTGCGTGACTTCATGAATTTTACGGGAGCTTGTAGGCAGCAGAGATGAAAGAATAAAAGAGATGGATATCTTTTTTACGTCCAATTAAAGTCCAAAAATGGGTTCTCGCAAAAGTGCTCTGAAATCTGAAAAAGATTGTAAGACGAACATAAAAAGCAGAGACAAATGATACTGAGACCCCCAACTCACAATCTTCTTGCCGCTGGGCCCCTCAGTTTTTTTTTTCCAAATTCGCCATTTTGTTTTCCTATCGATGTTGTGTCAATTAAGAATCCGTGTGACATGCAAAAACATACAAAAAATACAAAAATAAATGCTGCCAACCTCGACAACCGTGGGGAAATGTCTTAGAGGTCGGGAATACCACATTTTTACATTACTGAATGCCATTGGTTAGTAATTATATGTTGTTAAAAGGCGAATAATTTGATTTCTTTGGTTAATAAAACTAGCTAAATGAGATGTTCTATATACTAAAAACTTATTAGGTATGACAAACATGGTTGCGTATTTTGCGCTTTCGAATGTCATTAACTTCGATTTCATGCGTAAATTTTTCTTAGAAAACTGAAGAAAATTTGCTCAATATATTTCTATTTTACTTCAAACAATCTGCATTGTTCATTTTTCATATATATTTTAATCTACACTTATTCCTTAACAAAAATATTATGCACACTTAACGAATAATTTAAAATTTAACGAATAAAATTCTATGAACGCTGTCAGCAACTTTGCCCACAGCGGAAGTGGCATATGCAAGGTGCTAGTGTGTTGGTGAGCCGGAATTTTTGAAGTAACGTGACATTTGTCAATACGAATTTCTTTGTAACAATACTAGCGCACTTAGCATTTGCCACCCCATAAAAATATAGCTTGTAGGCAAATAACAGGAAATCGTTCGAAGTTTGTGGTCTCAGTATTAGGCCTGTTTTTTTTAGCTTCGTTTTCAGCAAAGCAAAGTAAAGTAGGATTTTCAACACGCAATTACAACAACTACTCTGAGTTCTCGAAATGTCAAGTAGAGCGCAGTTGTTGTAATTGCGTGCTGAAAATCCTACTTTACTTTGCTGAGTACTAAGCTCAAAAAACCACGACTATTGTCTCTGATAAAAAGTGCTCAGAGAGCAAAAAAAGGGCTCTGAGAATGCTCAAACGAATACCACATTAGTATAGCTTTTGAAAATAAAACGAGTCCAATGTTTCCAAAGTACAATTATAACCCATCTAGTCAACAATAAAGAACTTGGAACTCGCCCCAGAAGAGATTTTTCCATATTTTCAACACGACTGACTTTCTGCAAGGCTCCTTTATCATGAGATTAAAATATCTCTTGAAGTCACTCTATTTCATCTCAAGATTTGATGCTAGATCGCTCTCTGCGATTATATCTTGACATGGATGTCTGACATGAATTTAACAGATGTAGGCTTCTTTTTGCTTTTCATCTGGAAATGCCATTTTTTACACCTACTACCTCTCATGCTGTTGCTATACTAATGTCGTTTTCCATTGGGACCACCAAAAATCTTTTTTAGATCTCAGATTTTATGCGGCTCATGGAACATGCAACGAAATTGATCTGCTTTTGTGAATGGATTAGTGCGTTATTTGACAACAATATCAGCTGCTCAGATTACATTTGTTTTTGGTAAAATCAACCATGAAAATCGGCTTGAAAAATGTTTCCTCTGTTGTAGATACAAATGGAGTAGTTTCGGTGATTCGTAGTTTCCAGATGATGAGGAAAACAATGAAGATAATAATTCCTCCAAAACTATGTCCATTGCTGTTTATATATTTCTTTATTTTGGTTTTCACGGAGCTTTGCACATCTCTTTTAAAACAAACTTCTTTAAATGACGTAAAACAGCTGTGCGGTATTTGTGGTAGTATGTGTAAATCTGAAAAAATATCGAGATTTGCAAAAAGTGTTCCGAATCAAAAAAAAGATTGATTTTTTTCCCAATGGAACGCCAAAAGTGATTTAGATCAAAAAAAGGATTGATTTTTTGTCCCAATGGAAACGACATAAATCATTATATCAAGCGATGGGATCGCATTCAAATAGAATACTTATGTGGTTTTCCATTGGGACAAAAAATCAAATTTTTTTTGATGTTCCATTGGACAAAAAAATCAATATATTTTTTTGATTCGAATCACTTCTTGCAGGTCTCGATATTTTTTCAGAACTACACATACTGCCACAAATAACAATATACTTTGCACAGCTGTTTTAAATCATTTTAAGAAGTTTGCTTTCAAAACAAATGAGCAAATTTTCGTGAAAATCAAAATAAAGAAATGCATAAATAGCCATGGATAGGTATAATTTTGGATGAATTATTATCTTCATCGTCTTCCTCATCACCCGAAGACTATGAATCCCCTAAACTACTCCATTTAATTTGTATCTACCTACAATAGGGGAAACAATTTTCAAGTCGATATCCATGGTTGATTTTAGCAAAAACGAATGCAATTTGAACAGCTGATATTGCTGTCAAATCTCAAATAACGCACTAATCCATTTACAAAAGCAGATCAATTTCGTTGCATATTCCATGAGCCGCGTTAAATCTGAAATCTGAAAAAAAATATCTGGTGATCCCAATGGAAAACGATATTAGACACCCTACATAATAACGATTGATTATTTGAATAATAGTAGTAAGTAAATGTTCTTCCATAAACAGTTCGGATGCAAAGTTTTTTACATCCATAGTGCGGAAGTGACCGTAAGCGCCAAGGTAACACGTAATTTGAGTAAGAAATATTTCATTAATATAACTTAAAACATACTAGTCTCGCTTAGAAACGTACCACAATATTTCGTTATTTACATAATAACACTGGTTTTCCTTTCTGCAAAAGTTGACTTTTATTTAAAAAAAAATTGGTGATTTATATTAAAGTTGGCAGGTAACCTTATTAGTGTCATATTTCAAAAGCTTTGAAAAAAAAAAATTGTCTGCTTTTGTATTTGTTATATATAGCAATTGTAATAGCAATAGAAATTACAAATTTGAAACATAGATAACACAGCACATTTGTTTTTAGGATGATGGCAAAACCAATTGAGTGTACTAAATCCTCTTCGTAACCTAGCCATCATGCAATCTTATACCTAACAGGAGCCGAATCGCGACAACTTTGAATGAGCTCTTATTTGTCTGATGATCATTAATTAATTGTTTTGAATAAAACAAGTTACTAACTCTAATCAATCTGATTGGCAGCTCTATCTGCAGAACGTATTGTTATTAATAGTTAAAACTCTGTTAAACAAAGTTGTTCAAAGCTCTACACACAAAACCGTGTGTAGAGATACAGCTTGAAGTTGGAGCCCTTAAAGGTGGATAGCAATCACATTGTTGTTCTTGCGGTAAGCATACGCTCCTCTAGCGCATTGAAGCTCGCTGTTAAATTGTCAGAAATGAATAATGATATTTAAATTTACATGGAAATGAACAAAACGCGAAATTACAAACCTATGCGAAACAGTTATACCAATCGTGCTTGGGATTGATTGTAAGCGCACTTCTGCCCTTCAATTGGACGAGTCAGTTTAGTGTCATGATAAATGAATACCGAATATCCAAATTCCAATGCATTTGGCAGCGGACAAAAAATCATCATCTTTTCTAGAGAATCTGTTATCAGAGAGCAACAGTTGCAATAACAATCCAGCAACATGTGTCCTGTGTACGATGTCCTTGTGATGAATTTGTGAAATGCGCAGTGTAGTTTCTTCATTTTCGTGTATGATCTCTACAAGTGAGATTTGGTATAAAAAGGCTGAAACTGTTTCGATTTCGTCAGTTATTTAAACGTTGTCCTTAAAATCGGTTAAAATAGAAAAAGGAACAGTGAGCAGTGAAAAACTGTAAGTGAAACGGTTTCGTTTATATACATAATAAAATAATGTCTTGCTGGCAATTTGTGTTATTTCTAGTTTGAAAGTATGTTCTTTGTCCAAAAAAATGTTATAAGACTTGCATTTAATTCATTGTTTTTATTAATGAAAAGTGATTAGATTAGACTATTACAATGTTTTTTATTCAAGGCAGTTTGCGAAAATGTTCGAATTAGATAGACTATTACAATAATTTTTTTTTAGAGACAGTTTTGCGAAAATGTTTGTTACGCCTTTTGTAATGGATTTATGTTTTTTGACATTGGATAAGTGTTTTTTCCTGGTACCAGTTTTAATTAAAAATTTTGATTTTTATAATAACTAGAGATTTAGAAAATGTCACAAAAATTGGTTACGTTTGTATAAAATCCGAATAGTTTCCAGAATATTGTGTAGTGTAGAATATTTCAAAGTACAAAACATTTTCGGAATTCGATTCGTATAGAAAGTATTTTTCGTTTACTTTGAAATGTTTGTTTAATAAAGAGGGTAAAACCGCATAGTTTTAATATATCAAAGTAAAAGCCATCAGGCTTGTGTGCGAAATTCAAATGAATCAATACGTATTGATGGAATAAAATAATTGTACAGATTGTGTGGGTTTAAAAGTATAAGGCTTATGGCATAAATACACAACATCAAAATATCTTTTCATTCCAAAAACAATAAATGAAGTAGGTAGATAGGTTCTTATTTCAAAACTAAGAAAAATTAATGTTGACGTGGGTGCTGAATCGTATACATTTAATATTATTTTTAATTAAAAATAAAAAACTAATGCACTTATGGTGTAAATAACGCGATCAATTTAAGAGCCGTAACTATTAACATGATACGAATGGAATGAGCTCATCTAGTGTAGTGGCATATCAACAAATTTCTATATAAATTGAACGAGATCAATTTAAAATTCATCAACGTCTTAATGGCCAATGAAAAAGTCTTTCGGTAGAATAACTATAAGGGAGCTAATGCTCATTTACGTCTTTACATATACCCTTTCGATCTCCTACATATCTTTGGTAAAACCATACTGCGAGTATTTATATATAATACACTATAAGTCCATTTAAGAGCTCATGGAGCGAGTCGATGTTTATAGTGATTTAAAAAATCTCTATATGTTGTCAATTTTGCAAAGGCAAAAAAAGGATTTATATCTTTTTATAGCTTAGAAGCCTTATCCACCTTTCATCCTGTAGTAGAGAACTTTAGGTGAAATCTATTGCTCCAACTACCTGTGCGAAAACATTTAAGGCAACCAACAATTAGGAATTAGGCTTTACTTCCATTACTAGAAAAAAATGTGCATTTATTTTTAACATCGTCACGGAAATATTACATTTCCACTTAGAAAACGAAAAGCAAATTCCATCACTGCTTTTTCGGATTTGACTTCTGGTATGACTGTTTAGACACAAAAAACAATGTTTAGTGCAAGAACTATGCAGAATTGTATACCACAAGTAAAAATATCTTTAATAGGTAATGAAAAGAAACAATTTTTTTAATTTCATGCTATCAAAACTTAATGGAAAAGAAGACAGATTGCAACATACCTACCCCATTGAAAAAAAATATATAAATATATATAAATTAAATAAAACTTAACACAGTTCTTATATTAGAAATGCGAAAGTACAGTTATAGGCTACCTATCACCCTGTCCTTACGAAATGAACAAACTAAAAGCATATAGGTATATAAAAGTCAACCATTTTAGCTAATTATTGAATAATAAGCTACCTACGATCAACGCGAATCTCCATGACAAAATGCTTCATTATCATTTATGAGTACAATTTGAATACGGAAACCGCAAGTTCCTTAAAATCAAATCACTCTATCGCAGTGTGCGATCGTATTTAAGTCTTAAATAAAATTTGTACGCCCATTTGCTGTAGTGAGTTTTCACATACCTACTCTTTGGAATTTGTCAACATAAAAAAAAACAATTATTTTACATTTGCCATAACGCTGTATTAACCACGCCATTCGTACGAGTAAAATGTTTTTTTAATTACCCTTGATGTAAACAAAATTTTTAATCAAATCGTCACCCACAAAATGTGCCAAATAATTATAAATTGATTTACGGTAATGTGCCCATATGCTTTCTTATTCACCGAAAAAGCATCTAATTCAATTTAAATATATATATCCTGGAATATTTTTGCTTAATGTTTAGATCAAAATAGATTATGCCCTGTACAGACTTTATGAGGCCAACCTCACACGTTATTTCGCCGGCATAGTATTCATTCTCATAGATATACTTTGCAGCAATGTGTCGTCTACAATGTGCACTTCGTTTATATGCAGTTTGTTAATTGCCCATGACATTGAAAGGGCCGCATGGCTACATCGTTAGGGCGTTCGGAAAAAAATGTAAATTTAGTTAAACAAAAATTGTCCTAGACTACAAAACATATATACTCTAATCGTTTTGTGTTTCTATTTTCGTTACAGGATGTACCAATAAATATTCATTTCTTGTTTCTTTGCTGATGTGAATGCAACAGAACTTGTATGTGGCCAATTCCAGAAACATTGCTGTAGGCTGCATTTTTGTTGTCGACGAGAGAGGGTGTAACTAGTAATAGATACACTTTCACCTGTCTAATACGAATAGTGCAACGGGCGGTGCTAAAAATGACTAATGAAGAATTAACAAACGATAGACATAGTGAGCCCAGTAGCAATGATGTTGATAACAACACTCAATGGAATAAGGCAACCACGTCGCCAAGGAATGCTGAGAGACCGGATGAGTCAAATGAGGATAAAAATGATGAGACAGCAACGAAGGTTACAAACCTATTGGCGCCCAAGTTCATTAATAATGAGGTAAGTTATTTTTATAAATAATAAGTATGAATTTATGTAGCTCATTCTAAAGACATAACTGGCGATTGAGCCGATATAAGGTAGTTGACGGAGTCCGGTCAGTTAACTGATTATTACCATTTAAGCAGTAATCCACGGTCTGCTACATATTTCAGTTTATGCCATATCATTGATGGTCGATCTTATACGATCTAATTTTTTTAATTCAATTGGCCGAGTCATTATTCTAACAGTATGTTTTAAATTATGTCTTTAAAAAGAAAGTTTTCTTAACATATTACATTTTTTTTTTAAAAGGATATGGTATAAATATAAGAAAAAAAACAACATGAACAGGAATGCAGCAAATGGTGACGTTATAATGTTTGTGTGTGTTCCTTAAAGGGAGGGATGTGATGCTGCTATTACTTTATATGTAAAGGGTGGTTTATCTGCAGCTTTCTTTACTATTTAAAAGCTTTAATTGATATTGAATAAATAAATAACACCGTTGAAATTGGTGCTGTTGCGGTATTACTACTCAAATGAGTGCCTGGCTCAACTACCTGGCAACCCTTCTTTGCCATATTTTTTCGGCAATACAGCATCCTCTTTGAAATCAAGTTCACAAGTTTCCCTATTTTATAAAATTTGAGAAGTCCAAAAACTGTCAAATTTCCTAATCCCAAATGAGTCATGAGTCATGACTAACGCTCGTGTCTATAATGCTTTTCGCAATATTATACTGTTTTTTAGACTCCAAAACTGCATACCTAGACCTACCGCTTTTTTTCTCAAAATACTGGGTAATGTACATAACTTGAGATATTCATGCGTTGATTTCTTTGAATATGTCAAAACAAAGCCGGAATTGCTTCAAAGGAAAAATACAAACCAACAATCACCAACAGAAAACATAGACGATTCAGATGATGGAAATGAATTGCTCGGTGGTTAATTTGTTATCTTTGTCAATTTTTATTGATTAAAATGTAAATATACTGCGGAAAATACTTTTTATTTTAAATCGATTAACTCTTTTTTTTGATAAAATATACTATTTTTGGTCCGAAAAAGATACAAGCGTTAGTCATGAGAGTCATATAATGAAAAAATATTTTACATATAATTTGCAACAAATTTGCATTGAAAATGTTTATATGGGATAGTAAAAACTAACCATTTATAAAAACCAACATTTCCGTCTGTTGTATTGTGTCTTTAATTTGTCCGGTTAACGTCATTTATTGATGATTTTCTTTATTTGATATTTCCCGTATTTGTTGTCTCATAGATACACAAAAAAACAAGTCTTTTTCTATACGAGATACCAAGAAACGTTTGAGATCCGTTAGAAACAATGTTATCTACATCTACCTATACTAATCCATTTTAAATTGGAAAAGTTACAACCGGACCGATCTAGTCCACAGTCGTTATTAAACCCCATACCATCATCGTCTTGCTTTTCATCAAATAAATATAATTTGTATGTTCCTCCATTTGCAGCGGGTCCTCGTTGTGTCCATTACCGAACGGCGACGCGAGACGTGGGGTCAAAAAGCTGAATTCCTGTTGGCCGTTGTCGGCTTTGCTGTCGATTTAGGCAATGTCTGGCGATTTCCATACATTTGTTATCAAAACGGTGGTGGGGCATTTCTCATTCCATACTGTGTGATGTTGGTATTTGGCGGATTACCCCTGTTTTATATGGAACTCGCATTGGGACAATTTCACAGGTGTGGTTGCTTAAGTATTTGGAAACGTATCTGTCCGGCGTTAAAAGGTGAGTTTTGTTGTTATTTCCTTTTTCAGCTTTCGATTTATTTAAGATAATTAATCACAGGTGTATCGCAATTTTTTTCACTTAAAAAAAAATTATCGTTTCCAATAAATATTCGCCCTATTTATCATTCATCTGTTTAAATGCGTTTACTTTTAGTTTTGTCCCTAGAGGGTGGTTTGTAATTTTTTGATCGTTATGTAGGTTATTATGTACTGACTATATACACTGAAACACTGAACGTGATTCTTCTGCAACAAGTTTAAAAGCGTGTAGAAACAGAATGCGTAAAATGATAATGCCAATAAGGCACGTTAAAAGTGTTTTTCTATACCTGTGTTTTACGTCTTCTTATTTTTTGTTTGGATTTTGTCTCTATTCCTTTAAGATAAATGTATGTACTTATATAAAAAAAAAATACTGCGACATTAAAAATCTAAACCGATTCTGATAAATATTCTTTTTTATGGTTCTGAACAAAGACACCAGCTTCTTTTACTGGAAGGCAAAGTACTCTTGGGGCCTTATTGATAACGTCTTTTGCACTTGCGATTAATGCGGGTGGCAACCGAGATTTCATACATTTAGGGAGTTAAAAATATGTCATATAAAGGCATTTACTCCAAGAGATATGTAGGTTGTAGGATATACGTTGTAATTGCCAGTTAGTGTTACATATCAAAGGGTATGTCAATCAGTCCATCCATCCATTTTTGTGTTTACACATTGAATTTTGTTCAAATAAAACTCGTTGTAACCAATGATGATGACCGAAATCCATAAAGGAATGTTAGGGAGTAGCAGCACACTATGTCAATACTTGAGAACGCGTGCACATATTCGTGGATATAATGTCAATACATTTAAAAATATGTACCTAATATGGAAGCCTTTTTCTATACGTTTTTGTATAAGGGCATAATGTTGATAAGTTTGGTGATGATGTGTTGACTTTTCAAAACTCGTAAAAGGGTGGTTCTGGGTAGAAGTTTTAAATATAGCAAAAGAAGTAGCAAATAAAGTATTATTTAAGTATTGTAAAATATGGTATATGTAATTTCTGTAATACAGATCTCTTTTGTGGTTCTCATACTAAACAAATCTTAAGCTTAACATTTTTTTTGGGAGCATATATAATAAAATGTTGACTTCATCTATTAAAATATTAACAATAGTTTTTATTTGACTTTTATTTTCATCTTTAATTCAATACAGTCTTCGTAAAAAGAAAGAAATATATATATATACTTAAGTCTATTATGGTTTGGCCTATGGCCGTCTACCAGATTGACAAAATAGCGTAAACTTTAAAAATCTTCTTCAACTATACATTTTCTATAACGCAGTGCATTTGTACAGTAGTTGTAAAATATTAACAATAAAAAATGTTTAATTTGAATATGGGACAGTTCCCGCACTCTTTTATGCAGGGTTTATACCAAAGATAATGGAATACAGAGATATATATCTTTCCAGTGGAAAGGCAGCTGCCTACAAGCTGTTTTCCCGAAAAATTCATGAAGTCCCTCACATATGCTCATTTCTTTTCTAGTATATGTGAATTCATGAATTGAACTTTAATGCAAGAATTCGCTATTCTGAAATATATATTTCACTATTTTTTTTATTTTAATCGAAGCGTTAACAAAAACCAAACAAGTTTAATACCAAACACAAAACCATTCAACAACGCGATGCCCATAAAAGCAAAAGGAATATTGGCCGGCCATTAGCAACATGCTTTTTTGTAGCTCACACGTATTCACAGACGCAGGTTGAAATTACAAAAACAACAATGTAAACAAATGGTTTTTGGGGGGATAGACGTACGAAAGATATCCATCTCTTTTATTCTTTCATCTCTGGTTTATACCCTTGCATATAAAAATATTACGTAAAACGAACACAAATTAAAGAAACAGGGAAAATTCCAATCAAACTTTTATCTAATTCGGAAACCGACAATTTACAATAAAAATAGACTTTTATAATTCTATTTATTATTTTTTGCTCTCATCATCCGAAACAATACAATATAGTTACAAAATATTTTTGGAATCATTTAGGATTAGTATTTGTAATTACTAATTTCATATTGACTTGATGAAAATCAATTAACACACAAATTTATAGCCTTATCTACAAGAAATGGTGAGAGAATAGGCTTAGATTATGTTTAGGAGTTTGACAGCTGAAAAATCTGTAATTTCAGAAGTACCTTAAATACCCTAACAGCTCAACTGCAGGCTAATTAATTTTATTAAATACTTCTCTTGGTGTAATGCGTTAGAATGCCGAGATCCTTACAGAAAAGTGTTACTTCTGGACTTTTTGTCCAAAGCAATTTTCGAAGTTTCTGTCTTATGTTACATATCGCATTTCGGGGATTAATTTCGTTATTTTTGGCATCCGTCAGATGGTTCACTGACTTGAACTTTGAGGGGCATTCTGTAGAAGGTCCCTAAACTATTTAAACTGTTTCCCTGATACGCCGATAGACGGTATCTGCACAGGCAGTTACCTTGATGTCGGTGCCGCCCCACACTGTGTGATGATCATTGGCTTCACATTCCAGGATGAGTTCAGTTTTTAAGCCGACCCACGTCAGCAATCGTCCTCCCCAGTCACAGGGAAATTAAGTTCGTGGGCCAGGTACGTCAAAGTCAATACGAATTTTCGCAATCTAACTAAAAACTAAGGCTATATCTGTCACGTTGTCACGATTGTTGTGAAAAGAACTGTAACATGTAGGTAGCAATCAATGAGCGAAAATTATGAAAATCTTATATGGGTCGAAAATCAGGGTTAAAGTTTAAACTTCTGTCAGCCTTTCGTATAAATGGGACTTTAAGTCATTGATAATTTCTGGTTCACTAAGTTCATGATGATTGGCGATGCTTCCTTGATAGGTTGTTCAATGGAGAATACTTCGCAGCTGTAAACACCTCGCTTATTAGCTAATCGATGAATAACATAGCAATGAAATAAGTCAAACTTTACATTATACCTGTACGTTACAGTATACTAGTAGCAACCTACATAGTAAAAAATATAGCACATTTCTTATATTTTTCTTGGTTACAAACAGCTTTGAACTAACTTTAATAGTTGATATAAGAACTCTCTTCGCTTTTGCGGTGCATCCGATCCAGTGTGTAAACACACTTTAACTAACTTTCTATTCAATTCCCTTAAGGGAGTTCAGTGATTAAATCTGTAGAACTTTAAGCATTTTTTTTTCCGTGACTATTAAAGTAGCCTTTATGCGACAGTTTAAATTCAGTTTGATTGACTTTCTTTAAGGAGCAACAACCTCTTCAATAAAAACTAAAATTTAAATTTAAATGTTTCACAGGATAGATATGAGTTGTTCACATAAAGGCAATCACCGCACATTTAAACTTGAAACCAAGAAGTCAATTTGTTTGCTCGGCATAATCAATTTAATCCCGATAAACTTCTTAGAATACGTCTTCGTCATCGTTGTCGTCGCCATCATCCTTCTACTGTGCTTACTTCTGAATGTCATTTAAGTGAGTTTCTCACTTCGTTAGTTGGTTCTGTACAAGTTGTATGTTTTTCGTATTTTAAAATTTGGAATTTAATTATGAAAAATTAATCGCACAAAGACGTTTTTGGAAAGGAATCGTGTGTCGCATAGAAAGTTTTTGAATGCAGGAATAATTGCGATATTTCGAATATAGTTATTTAACTTATAAAGAGGATTGATAGGCTTTGTGAGTGTCTTAAGATTTAACTTGTTTCATTTTGCAAAAACAGAAAACGATTAAGGGTATGTTTTATATATGACTTTAAGTGATTTGACGTTCCGATATAATCACAGAACAGAACGAACTAACAGTATTTTATTATAAATTGTGATACCTACCGAGAATCATGAACCAGTAAATCATAAACTAAGTTTTTGCAGTAAATACTGAAACATTTTGCAGAAAGGTGTTTATAGTTGTAAAAAAAATAACATCCAAAGAGAACAATTTCAAACCACTTGCTCTTTATTTTTGAACTTGAATCTATATGAATACCATTGAATTGTGTTGAGCGATTTCCGCTTTTTTTTTTCTTCGTTCGCCAATTATTCTTGTTTTGACTGTTCATAGAAACTAGATGTGGAGATTACACAGTAAATGCACCGAAAATCCACTTTAAAAAAATATTTTCACAGGAGCATGAAGATGAAAGTTGGTTTCCGCATCATTAGCTCCGACATAACACATTTGATATAAATTTTGTTGGTATTTGATTTGAAAAAGTGAAGTCAAACAAGTAAAAGTGTTACCATCGGCCTGGCCGATGCTTCGATACCTCCACTGCATACAAGTTATGCAAAACTGGTATTGTATGGGAGGAACCAGAACTACTTGACCGACATAGCCCATTTTTAATACCAACCTGACGACGATTAAAAGAAGTGCTTTCACCAAATTTCATTCTCCTATGTGAATTCCTATGGGCGCTATTGTGCTTTCAACAGACAGGCGGACATTGCTAAATTGATTCAGAATGTGACCCTGATTCAGAATATATGTACTTTATGAGGTCTCCGGTGACTCCTTCTTGGCGTTACAAATGTAATGACAAAGTGAATATACCTTCCTGTGGAGGGTATAAAAACGACTGTCCGCTTCGACTTTGCCATAGAGCTGTTTGTGTTTTCGATTTCGCTATTCCCCCCTACCTTTCGAAGTACCTTTAATTAAATGAGGGCTTGTTTTTGTTTGTAGTGAAGCCGTTCATTGGAATAATAGTCATGCCAATGAAGATGTAGCCTTGGTCACATGCAATTGCGATATCGAACTTTTAAAACAATGGAAAATAAGTATAAAACTATATTATTATTATAATTATTCTTTATTCATCTACCGAGCTTAACTCTAACAGACTAGGATTAAATATTTTAACAGTTCAAGATAAATTATATGAAATATTCCGTAGTGTTATCATTTAGGACATATTTATATTCAATAAACATAATTTAAATTTCGATCTATCATCACATAAATCTCTCTCACTGCAAAGAGAATTACATTTTTTTATACACTTCGTTATTGGCTCATTAAGGTCAAATTGTAAGAATGTTTAGGGTTCAATAAAATTGTTTCTTCTTCGAAGAATTCTTTTAGGTGCATAAAACATAAAATATGGAAGTTCATCGGGACATACTATACGATAAGAGAAAACATCATGAATAAAAAGCATACAATGAACACTTCGCCTTTTTCTAAGGTACAGCACATCTTGTTGGATATAAGAGGGCATTATATTAAGGTTTCATTTCATTTGCCTTATAACAAATCTTGTAAAGGACTTTTATACCCTTTCTAGTCGTATTATAGAATTTGCATAGGTGTATTGGACACCAGACTATTGAGCAATATTAAAGAAAAGGTCGTACTAGAAACATATAGACAGACCTTAGAGCATATGGGTTCGAAAATTCAGCACATGTTCGCTTAAGAAATCCAAGCATCGAGTTTGCTTTATTGACAACATAATCAATGTAAAACGAAAATGCAAGTTTCGTGTCAAAAATTACACTAAAGTCTTTAATTTCGGTTTTCCGAGAAAGGCTGGTCCCGGAAATTGTATAGTCATTTTTTACAGGCACTAAAGTATGGTACAGAGAAAATGAATGACATTTATTTATGTTCAATTTAAGTCGATTAAGGTCATCTGCATACATCAGGCAGTTAGCACGATTAAGCAACAAAGGAATCTCATAAATAAAAATATTAAAAAGTAAAGGCCCTAATTGACCCTTGGGGGGCACCAGATGAGACCTCAATTAGTGTAGATTGAGAAGAATCAATCTTTACATACTGCTTTCTGTTCAAGATGAAACTTGTAAACCACTTAAGTAATATCGAATGAATGCCAAATGCTATTACATACGTGTCAATAGCTTTCTTGAAATCAGTGAAAATTATTTCGTAAACAGCATGAAGTTGGTTAATGTTCATCTACCAGATACAAATCCAGGTTGTTGCAGTGATATTTGTTCAAAGCGAATACGATCAGGGCCAGCGCTTTGGGAAGAATTCATATGTTATAAGCTTTGCAGAACGTCATCAATTGAAAGATAGAGTGATCCCAAACAGGCATTAGAATCATTTATATTATTATCAAGTAATGGACTAAGACAAAAACAAAAACTGATTCAAAAAACTTGGCAAAAAGCTACAAGAAACAGCACCTTCGAATATCAAATTCCATATTTTGCAGAATACCATTAAGCTTTCTTTTATTATTTAAAAATTCCAAAAACATTTAGGATTAATTAAAATTTGAGACTCAGTGTTTAAAACATATTGTTTATACAAACATGTATTCAAAAATTCATATTCTCGACGCAATCGGTAAAAACGTTGCTTGTGCAAGTCAGATCTTAAATTTTTAAATAAATTCAATTTTATAAATATCTGAATAAGAGTCTATTGCAGAAAGAGTATTGCATTGTAAATCTAGACATAGAGCAATGTAATGAATAGAATTACACATTATAGGACATAAAGCTTCTCTGACTGTACAATTTAAATAATTATCCACAGACACAAGAAATAACAGTGTGTCATACTAAAAATTATTATTAACCTTCGCGTCCGCACTAAATATAAGAGACAAATCAAATAATCAATTTACGTCTCCACTATAAATTTACGGAAGCTCACAATTGCGAAATTTTTATGAAAAATACAGCCACTGTGAACTACAAAAATTTAGAGTCGAAACTAAAAATGTTTATTGGTAAGGCTCACTGAGACCACCAACTCCGGTCGATTTCCCGTTACTAAGCCTACAAGCTATATTTTTACTCTAGTATTGTTACATAGAAATTCGTATTCGTATTCGTCTCCACTATAAATTTACGGAAGCTCACAATTGGGAAATTTTTATGAAAAAACAGCCACTATGAAATTGGTAAGGCCCACTGGGACCACCAACTCCGGTCGATTTCCCGTTACTTAGGCTACAAGCTATATTTTTACTCTAGTATTGTTACATAGAAATTCGTATTGGCAAATGTCACGTAACTTCAAAAATTCTGAGTCACCAACACACTCGCAAAAAATATAATGTCGATTTCCATTGAAGAAGAAAAAGAAGCGTCCGGGAGAGTCCGGTATCCAAAAAATCACTTCTGAAACCGTTCCATTGGCACAAAAAATACTCTTCTGGTGATTCTGAGGAGAGAATTTCGCTTCTCGATTTGAAGACAGAATCCAGTCAAGAATCAATAACACAAGTTTAATTTTATGTATTTTATACAAGTCAACTGACAGCAGCCGTAGATTATTTTTTTTGCATTTCACCAATACTATTGTGGATTCTTTCAGAAGCTGTTTTGTTGTTCCATTGGATTTCAGAATGAGTTGATCCCCGAGTGAAACCAATGGAAAACGACATAAGTCACTTCCGCTGTGGGCGAAGCTGCTGGCAGTGTTCATAGAATCTTTTTTACGAATGAGTCAACATTTGCTAAAAATATTTATGAAAAATTGTCAATGCAGAATGGTTGCATTAAAAAAAAAAACAATGGCACTCCGGGAGTGCCGACCAGAGACAATACTGAGACCACCAACTCCGACCGATTTCCCGTTACTTAGCCTACAAACTATATTTTTATGGGGTGGCAAATGCTAAGTGCGCTTGTATTGTTACATAGAAATTCGGATTGACAAATGTCACGTAACTTCAAAAATTCCGGCTCACCAACACACTCGCACCTTGCATATGCCACTTCCGCTGTGGGCAAAGTTGCTGAGAGCGTTCATAGAATTTTATCCGTTAAATTTAAAATTATTCGTTACGTGTGCATAATAATTTTTTTAAGGAATAAGTGTAGATTTGCTTAAAATAAATATAAAATGAACAATGCACATTGTTTGAAGTAAAATAAAAATATATTGAGCAAATTTTCTTCAGTTTTCTAAGAAAAATTTACGCATGAAGTTAATGATATTCAAAAGCGCTAAATACGCAACCATGTTTGTCATAAAAAGTTTTTAGTATATAGAACATCTCATTTAGCTAGTTTTATTAACCAAAGAAATCAAATTAGGCAGGCAATTCTGTTAAATGAAGTGCATTCTTATTCATTTTTATAAATACAATATGTACTACAAAAATTATACTATAATCTTCAATTTTCTTTAATGTACTATTGTACATGAAAAATAATGCATACTTGTTGGTACCCCCGACTTCGTCTGCGTATAATTAGTACTTCATGTAACTCATTAAAATGCAGCAAATGCATTTATTTCTTACCAAATATAAATACCTATGACGAATTTTATTATCCCTAACTTGAGAAATAATTGGTAGATACTTCATCCACTTCCCTCGCACCAACCAGATTGCCCTAGCAAATTTTGAAAATAAAATTCTCTCCTAAATTACTTTACGATAGCAAACACACTTTCCCATCCCACATTAGCAGGGAAAACAGCTTGAAGTAGGCAACTTCTCTTAAGTTTTCTGAGCTTCACAGGCGGGGGTTGAAATTACAAAAACAACAATGTAAACAAATGGGTTTTGGGGGGATAGACGTACGAAAGATATCCATCTCTCTTATTCATTCATCTCTGCTTCAAATTCTTTCCATTCGCCGAACACTCTATCTGTCATTCCTTAACAAATAATTGCAGCTTCCACTTCCGGTAAGTGGAATGAAATTGGAAACAAATTTGAAAGCTGTTTGTTGTATAAATACAAAATGTTTTGTTTATTTTTTTATATTTATGTTTTATTGTTGATTAATTGTCGCACTTTACCAAAAAAAATATTGAAGCACAACATTTGTGCTGCGAGTTCAACTCATTCCCTGCACATAGCGACATCTACATCTCGGCTCTGCAACTGGACACTTACCTTCTCAAATTCGAGCGATTTTTTTACTTTTATTTTTGTCAAATTCTCTGAAGCTAAGTCAATTTATTTTCTCAAAAAACTTATTGTTTTAAGTTTAGAGAATGAAAAAACAAATTCCGCAAAGATATTCATCCATTCATGTATTCATAAGTGAATATAACCTGCGTTTGTAGCTCCTACTCTAATTTCACAAACTGGTTCCCGAAACAATAACACGAAATGTCTTGTAATATGGTAACACATAATGGTGACACCATTAATGGCGTCTGTTGTTCTCTTTGAGGTATGATAGGTCTGTTATCTGCTGGGTGACGCTGGTTCTTAGTTGATACATTTATCTACTCTATCATTGTATATAAACATTTCTCTATATATACATGACTCTATATACCCTCTCAACTTTCGTTCCAATTTCACGAACACTGATGTCGCAACATTGGTGTCGCGAGAAAGAAGTTATCACTTCAAAAAAAACAGTGTGCTTTAGACCACACGACTGAAGTAAAACTTCTTTAGCTTCATATATATATACATGTTTAGTTTATACATATTAATAAATAAATTTTCTTCAATAATTTACTGGCTATGAGAGGAAGAGGGCAAGAAAATTGGCGCGCGCACTGCTCTCTCTTGCTCCTACAGTATGATACAGAAAATAGGCTCCGGTTGGCACTTACAAAAAAATTTAAATTATTTTATTTGATTTTGCAAAAATTACCAGCTGCTAGAAGACATGGGAGATCATCTACCTATTTTCTTATAACAAACCCTTAACAAATTAGAGTTTCATGTCTGTATATAAATAATATGATTAATTATTATTATTCCCCATCTGTCAAAAGAAGAAAATGAGTGCATTCTGTAATTTTTTGAACAGCAATAAAACAGTTTTATATGGATGGTGATGAAGCATATGCAAATAATACAATGCGTTCACTCAGAAGCAGTAAGGTAGCATTTAAATGAGGTGATTTCGAGTTCGAAGTCTTGGTACATCTGCTCAAAAATTTACCATAACCAAATAAAAATTACTAAATTAGTAAAAAGCAAAAAGCAAAAAAAAATACCAAGTTTGGTAAAAAATTACCAAAGTGGCAGCCTTGCAATATGCGTGCACATGACTTAGATATATGAAACGTAACTGGCTATGAGAGAATGAAAAGAAACTGTGTGCTCGCACCTCTCTGTTGCTCCTACAGTGTGATACAGACAATAGGCCTGCATTGTGATACCAGACTTTAGTGGGATAACCTACCCACGGTTATACTCAAAATATCCCTTTTATGTTTACACAATAAATAAATATATATATATTTTTTTAAAAAATACTCGTGATTCATACACAAACACATATGTCATTTTATGAAACAGTTTAGGGAAATAAAAAAAAGAAAATGAAAGCATTTAGATATTTTGAATGACTCTTTTTCTAAACATGAAAATATTTAATTTAATCGTAGGTTGAACAATTTTTTTATTCTTAATGAAATGAGCAATTAGGAACAAAATTTGACTATGAGGTCTGAAAAATCCCTTTGTCCCTTTAGCTTATTATTAGTGAGAAAATCCCGCAAAAAGTGATAAATCCCCCGATCTAATATCACCGCTGCACTGTATGATGTGTCTTAGATAATGAAACGAAACTGGCTGAGAGAAAGAGAGAACGAAAATGTGTGCTCGCATCTATCTCTCTTGCCTCTACAGTAATATACGAAACGAAACGTAACTCTCTCTCTCTCTCTTTTATCTCACTAACTTATATCTCCCTCTCAACTTCCGCTCGCAATTTCCGTAATGCTTTCGTGACGCATTCACCAGCTCACCCCCCAAGTCAAACGTGCCTAAAGAAGTATTACTTCAAAAACCTTTTGACAAAACATTTATCAGTTATTTAAGAAAAATGTATACATAAAATCGATAGTAATGATATCAAAAAGAGGTAAATACATAACCATGTTTGTCCTAATATGTTTCTTGTATATAGAACATCTCCTTAAGATAATTTTATTAACCAAACAAATCAAATTATTCGCCTTTTAAAAATAATAACTTATAGCATTCAGTAATGTTAAGATGCGGTATTCCCGAGGTTAACTGTGCTAAATATATTGTAAGTAGGTTTTGTATGGAAAATGTTGCCATTGTGAGTTCTAACAATTTTGCCTGTACACTGTAAAATCGCGGAGTATTGATATATCTAGTGAAGTAATAAATTTAAAAGAGATATCACTGGATACTTATATACTCATAGGAAAGGAAAGCAATGTCTACCATTTACGAATACAAATGCATTGTCTATTCTCCTTTATTATAAATTCATTATCTAAAATCCAATTATTTTTTACAGGTGTCGGCTATGCAATTTGCTTGATCGACATCTATATGGGAATGTACTATAACACAGTCATTGGATGGGCCGTTTATTACTTATTCGCATCGTTTACATCAAAACTGCCATGGACATCGTGTGAGAATCCATGGAACACGGAAAACTGTATGCCCGTCACATCGTCAAATTTTACAAACCTAGCTACCACGCCAGCTCGAGAGTTCTTTGAGTAAGTCTTTATATTATTGTTTTCCTTCTTGAAAAAACAACAACTATGCAACAATGATCGCATGCAACCAAATTGATGCAGAAATTGAAGTGTGTGTTTTTGTAAATGGCAGGCGTCAACAACGGTCAACGATGTCTTCCATATTCCATTACCTCCAAGAGGACACATTTCATTGTATTCTTTTTATTTCGCTTCCTTTACAATACATTTTTTTTCCTTTACTTCTATTGCCACTAATAGACGAAATGTACTCGAACAGTATAAATCCGATGGATTGGATTTTATGGGACCAGTTAAACCAACGCTGGCGCTATGTGTCTTTGGAGTATTTGTTTTGGTTTATTTTTCACTTTGGAAGGGTGTTCGAAGCGCTGGTAAAGTGGTTTGGGTAACTGCACTAGCACCTTATGTAGTGCTCATTATACTGTTAATACGTGGAGTGTCACTACCTGGTGCCGATGAGGGTATAAAATATTATCTTACTCCCGAATGGCACAAACTTAAGAATTCTAAGGTGAGTAAGAAGGGGATGTTTGAATTTGTAGTGCGTAATTGTAATTTGCATTGAAAGTCGTGCTACATAACTAGAGGTAAGATAGCACTGCATACTAAATGGTAAAATTATCATCATATCTATGAGATCCGGTTGTCAAAATAAGGTATGTGAGTGGGAGTCGGAGAGAAACTCGAAAAATATAATCCCGAAAGTGTTAGAGAAAGCATTGGTTGGTTGGTTGGTTTAGGTGGCTGTATTTCCCGTACGAGGGAAAGACACAAATAACGCAATTGAGCGCCGTTTTGAGACCACAACTCACGGAAACCTGAGAAATAAAGGGGGAGAAGGACGATGAGGGAACTTACAACCAGCCTGAGGAGTTAAAGAATTTGATGATCTTATTGAAATGAATACTTTGGTTGGCCGAAAGGTCATCATAAAAGGGATGACCTAGAGCACTGTGTCTGGTTTTGGCTAGGGCCGGACACTGACAAAGAAGATGAAACACTGTTTCACTCTTATTTGTGTCCGCGCAACTACGGCTGTGGGTGTTATGGGGGATGCCAAGCTTGGCTGCGTGAGTTCCTAAGGGCGAATGACCCGTACTAATTGCCGTTAGTCTGGCGAAATCTACACGCGTTCTGACTAAGAGGTTGTTTGTTCTGGCATCATCATAGGTTGGCCAAATTTTTCTCGAAATGGCACAGCTCGTCAGGTTCAACCATCTGGTCTCCGCCCTTAAGGTGCAGTACAGGAGGATTTCTCTCTTAACGTATCCCAGCGGAGGGAAGACTTCCTCGCACAGAGTAGAGCCACGTCTGGTAAGTTCATCGGCTTTCTCATTCCCCTCTATGTTCCTATGGCCAGGAACCCAGACGAGACTGATTTCAAACTGATGACAAGCCCTGGCAAGCGTCTCCCTGCAGTCTACAACAAGTTTGGACGACGATTTAGTTGCCCCGACAGCCTTAATCGCGGTAGAGAAAGCATAGTTTTTCGGAATTTAGGATTTTGGTTCTCAGGTCCACATAAAACTGTTTATTTTTAGAGAGATACCTAGTTCAAATATTGTCGAAGTTGCGTAAAAACAAAGTATACATCAATCCCGAAAGTGTTGGAGAAAGCATAATTTTTCGGAATTTAGGATTTTCGGGATTTTGGTTCTCGTCTCCACATAAAACTGTTAATTTTTAGAGAGATAATTCAAAAGTGTCGAAGTTGAGTAACAACAAAGTATAAATCATAAAATAGTGTCAATGAAAGTGGTGATCGGTCGAACGGTTTTCTAGGTTCTCAAACGGATATATCAACATCTCATATATATGTATCTATATGTATCTCTAACTATGTATGTAATATTCTTGTGCAAGAAGATTTAATTAGCTCAACTTCTTTATTCAAATTCCCGAATTTAACAAAAACATTTGAATTTTTAGGTTTGGATAGACGCAGCGTCTCAAATATTTTTTTCGCTTGGACCAGGCTTTGGAACGCTTCTGGCTCTATCAAGTTATAACAAATTTAACAACAACTGCTATCGCGATGCCTTGATAACAAGCAGTATCAACTGTCTTACAAGTTTTTTAGCCGGTTTCGTGATATTCTCTGTTTTGGGGTAAGTCTATTAGATATACCCACTAAGAACTTACGGTCTAACACTCCTGTTATAGCTACATGGCGCACGTTCAAAAAACCTCAATTGATCAGGTCGGTCTGGAAGGACCTGGTCTAGTCTTCATCGTGTACCCAGAAGCAATAGCAACAATGAGCGGCTCGGTATTTTGGTCAATCATCTTCTTCCTAATGTTGATTACACTTGGTCTCGACAGTACTTTTGGTGGTTTAGAGGCAATGATAACAGCGCTTTGTGATGAATATCCGCGCGCAATTGGAAGACGAAGAGAACTATTCGTGCTGCTCCTATTGGCTGGCATCTATTTATGTGCATTGCCAACCATGACTTATGTAAGTTTACTTTTTCTATTTAACTATGTAGAGTGACGTAATCAATTAATTATCGGCGACTGTGTACAGCATTAGAAATCCATTAACTTGTCCACACTGGGGTTATCCGTTTGTCTGTGCGAAAAATGGGCCAGATCATGCCATCAAACCAAATGCTTCATTAACTTTGTCAGTGGTATTTTCTTATATAATATTCATGAGATTGGTATCTTTCAGCAGATGGTAGGTATAGCTCCTATGCATAGCATTGACTGAATGTGTACTTCCTTGGATCCTTGGTTTAAAACGAATTGCAGTTGCTGATGTGGTATATACTTACCTACCTACATGTGTGAGAAAATAATCTCTTAACCTCTAAGAGGGGAGCGAGGCGTGTTGAGATAAACATTTCAAGTCAACCACTTTGATGTTGCCTTTCGCTAATAAATCGGATATGGACATGGTGGTTCTCAACAAGTACCACACTTCACTTAAGTGTTCTATCTCACCTGGAAAGTGATTTGTGATGCAAGTGGCATAATGGATTTTCACTATATTTGATTAAATTAGAAATTATAATTTTGCCTTTTACGATAAACAGGAATCAAACGGAAAGGCACTATTTGAGTACGAGTGTTTCTTTGAAAATATATACGATGTAATGACGAACATGAATGGAGATATGTGGATGAGTTCGTTTCGTTTTATTGATTTTCCTTCTTTGTAATTCATTTCATTTCATTTCATTTATTTTAATTGTATGCTTACACATTAAGAGATAAAATTATCTTATAATATAGTGAAAGCTTAATGACGATAATTCAAATATGATACAAGCTACAAAAAGACATGTTTAGAGATTTAAAGAGAAATAAAAAACAAAAAAGAGAAAGAGAAGAAAAAAAAAAGTAACATTTCTTAAGGAAATTGTTCTAAATAGAGCAGAATGATATATTACATATATTACACACATCTCCATTCAATTAATTAAAGTTAATAAAAAAAAGAGTAATGTGGTTTCAAAAGGAGGTAATGATTTTTGACAGCTTTTCCAAATTTCGAAATTTTTGTGAAATTAGTTGAACTGTACATTAGTTGCGAATCGCTGGCGATGAAGTATGTCACACATTCTTCTTTTTCGGTGGGTAGGTCGATCGAAGAATAGAAGGTAGATACTCTATAAAACTCGAATATGGAAAAGGGATGATTTGCTATGAAGGGAGTCAAATCCCAAGTACCGGTGGCAGAGAGTACGAGTACCAGTCCAATTTTGATTTGCGGAGGCAAATAATAAAATTATTCTTATTTAAGAATAATTTTATTTTGTAACTCATTGAGGGTAACATAGGGATAAATTTAAATTTGTAATACAGGTCAGATATTGATAGTTTCACTATATACCTTTTAATAGCTTTCGCATATATCGAAGCTGGGGTTTGTTAAAAAAAAAATTACAATCTTTACGTACAAATTAATTATAACGTCTGGGTTAAAGTTTATGGAATTGCAAAAAATACAAAGCTTTCCCTAAACAATTATATGCCCGTAATTAGAACTCGAAGCAGTTGAAATTGTTCGCCAATAGCGTTAGAAATTGACTGGTCAATGTTCTCCCGGGAATATGAGCCTATAATAAGAAAACAAGGCTTGTTTGCCGGTTTATTTAAGGTCATTTTTCCCTTACGCAACGTTTTTAGGTTGCGACATCCGAGGATGTCGGATGAAAACAACTGTCATGCAGCGTGACCGTTCACCGTTTTGCTACTTTCTCACTTTTTAAGGTGGGAAAAGTTCACTTCGCAAATTTTTCAAAAACTGTTATTTCCGCAAATAATTATATTTGATATGTAACGTGGTTGCTTATCACAACACGACTATTGTGTTAAGCGAGACAATGCTTGTTAAATCGTGCGAAAATTTTAAACTTGCAGAGTTGCTTCAGGAATGATACTTTTTTCTTTCACCAATTTTTCACGACTTTCCGAATTCTGCAGCGGCCTTCCTGAGTCTTAGCTAAAGGTTATGAATTTTAGTTTTTGTTTTAAAGAAAAACAATCAAACAATGTACAACATATCTAATTTGTTATATATTTTTGTTTCTTTTCAGGGTGGCGTTTATCTAGTGAACTTTCTCAACGTATACGGACCTGGATTAGCAATACTATTCGTTGTTTTTGTTGAGGCAGCTGGTGTATTTTGGTTTTATGGTGTAGACAATTTCTCTTCGGACGTGGAACAGATGTTAGGGGAGAAGCCAGGTATTTTTTGGCGCATTTGCTGGGCGTATATTAGTCCAATTTTCTTATTGGTAAGTATACCTACTATGATTCTGCAAATTATACACCATACTAATCATTTATTTTACAGTTTATTTTCATATTCTCATTTCTTGGCTACGAGGACATGCTCGGCGACGAGTACCAATACCCAGAATGGAGCATTGCTGTCGGTTGGGCACTTACTGCCTCATCTGTCTTCTGCATTCCAATTTATATGATCTACAAGGTTCTTTCAAGCAAAGGAAATTGTAGACAACGAATGCATACGGCATTTAGACCGGAAAGAGGTATAGTGTCCGCTTTACCCGGCCAACAAGGAACTGCAGTGTGACATAATAATTCCGAAAAGCATCAACATATTTTAAGTAGCATTTACCAACAACCATTTGCTTCACCAACAACAACAATACATATTACAGATAATAATCAAATAAAAAAAAATTGTTTAAATTATTCTAGCCTATGCAACAGTAATGAACAAGAACTCTATACTAATTCTATACATCATAGTAGTAGTGCTATTCACTTTAATCAAAGCACTACAGATAAGTCAATATCTGCTGATAGAGCTGAGGACAATAACTATTTAATACTCAGCAGTTGTAAGCCATTTCAATTTTCATTTGCAAGTGAGTGGCTCGTTTAGATTGAATGTGATTATAGAAAATTTGGTAGTTATTCATTTGTAACGGACATAACATTAGAGTTATAGACTAGTGCATAAGTGTAAACTTAATTTTGTACAGATTAATGTAATTATTCATTGTTTTCATAAGTAAAATCGAGATTATTTGGCGAGTAGGAATAAAAATTGTGTCAAAAATGTTGGTACACACACACGTTTCACTATTTTATGACAAGAGTTTGATATTGCAAGTAACAATTTGTTTGGAGGGAATCAGCCTTGGTGCAGTCGTCATATCATTATTCCTGAATAATGAAAGAATCTCCAAATTTGTTTTGTATACCTACTCTTCTTACATCACGAAACAAATTCCTCAAACTGTTCGCTGGCTTAGGTTTTACGAAGTCCTACAAAACATTTCAAGACGAATTAATACATACAACTGCAAATTCACAAATTTAAGTACTATTCTAAAATGTTTAAGGCTTAGTAACTTATGCCTTTAAATAAAATCTAGAAAATTAAGATAAATTAAAATTTGTTATTTAGTTATTGTTATATCTACTCTTATGTATACAAACTAAAAACAGTCGAAAATAGTATGTAACTAACAAAATTTAAAATTAAAAAAGTGCTTTGGATATTTAGGATAAACTGAAACAATATATATGTAGGTGTAAAATTTAAATTAAATTTAAAAGTACATTATGTACATATATTTACATGTTGCCATATTTAAAATAAAATATATTTGTTAATTTTGATATAGAATGTGAATGAAAAATAATCTTGTACTACGTTTTATTTTAAACCAAGTGTTAACTTGCGGATTATTTTTTTTAAGAAGAAGATTTAGATATTTTATAAACGTTTTTTAAACATATTTGCAAGCAGCCATTTGCAGAGATTTTTAAAGAGCAATATTTTGTTATAACTTTTACGGTATAAAATTGCAATCAGCCATTTGCAGTTTTATAGTTTTTCATATTTTGTTAATTAAATTTATGTATTTCTTAAATATATATATTTCTATTCATTGTTCGCTTTTTGATAATTTTTTTTTTCCATAGGTAATACCTATCCCCTGATTCGATTTTTTTAAGGTGTATAAAATCGGGTATCGAATGTGCTCCAGATAAAGATGGTTTAATGTTTACATTTAAGTGATATTCTTCGTCTATCAGGCCCTTTCGAACAAACTTGATCCCAAGAGTTTCCAGTTCTTATGTGAGTTAATCGATAGGTATCACTAAAGATACCACAATTAAAGAATTGTTTAACGGATCTTATTCCCGCAACATTAGATTTAACTTGCTGATTTTGACTTTATTTCTATTGTGTATACCTACATACATATTAAACCGGCTGCTTCTGCAAAAAGTAGTCTGTTATTCTGTTTCGAGTCTCCGATATTCGCAATCGGCCTTGGATTTGCTCTATAACAGTTTTTGTTGACTTCTTTAGTAGATTCTCCATATGGTAGTTGAAACTATGATAAGCCATATATGCTAAAATAGAGACTCTGAATTACCAATGCGGAATCCCTCAAGTATCGTAAATATTACCTAAAAAAATTATTTAATTGACTTGTGTTTACGAAAGAAGATGTAAAAGCTGGAAAGCACCCACCAGAAAGAATTAAATTCTTTTTCATTCGACAAATAGTTTTCGAAGAAATTATTAAGCCTTATAAAGGGAGAAGAGGCTCTGTTATTGCCTAAATATTTTCTGACCATTTGCAACAGTATATTTTTTAGGCCACGTGGCCACTTTTAGAAGAAAAACAACCGTATTACATTTTACATTTTGATTGTATTGAACTTTTTTGTATATACAATTTGACTTAAAGCTAAGTAACAAATGGTGGTGAAAATTAATATTGAAATGTGTTGGCTCAGGGGCCCAACGATATACAATGTTTTTTTTCTTCTTGAATATCGATATTTTCCTCAGATTAATGTTTTCTCGGATTAAATCTCATTGCCTGGGTTGATGTGAGGGTGTTCAAGTCCGGCTGGTGATTAACGCACAGCAATACAACATCGCTCAAAAAATCATATTTATATGTTTGAAATTTAATAAAAGAGCCTTTTACACACTGCACACATTGCCCTACTACAAAACATCGTTTACCAAGAACGATATGTCTTCACATCGATGTTAAAACATAGATGTTTATGAACGATATATCGATTTTTCAAAACGTCATACCTACCTACATCGATACAACGATACATCGATGTATCGTTATCATAAAAGGTACCTACATGAACTGTAATGCCTATACAAAGGTGAAAATCCTATACCAACTTTTGTACACCTAGAATAGGTAAACACACATTGTTTGAAAACGAAATGCCATCCTTTTGCAGGACCTTTTTCTATTTGTTCATAAATCCACATGGTAACGAATAAAATATATTATAGACCTTACTTGGAGTATGTCACACTGTACTAAAGACACAATAACTCAATTCAGTATGTATCGTTCGAAACACAAAAGGAAAACATATTAGGAAAACATAAAGGAAAACATATTAGGGCTCAAAATACAGTGGCAACATGTAAAACGACAAAGTTGTAGGTATTTTGTTTCTTTGAACGGTTAGGTAGAGGTAGATGGTAGAGATAAGGTTTGTAGCTATATAAACCTACTTAAAAACATAAAGCGTGAAAACCTACGTTCAAGAATATAGAAACCATTGCTGAACGAAAATTGGCAAAGATCTTTGGGCCTGTACTAAATGATAGCGAATGCCGCTGAGCTGCAGATCTTTTTTGACAAATCAAGCATGACCCATCCTCTGTTTTTGTTCATTATCTTGAGCTATGCCATGATGTTTTCACTGCCACCATTTAATAAATGGCTAAACTACTATTTCCATTAAAAAACTGAATATTTATTTTAAAATTTCAAATGACTTAGAGATAAGCTGTCAATTTCTACCTTAAAAAGTTTCCGTCACTGTTACTATCTACGCCTTCCTTTGACTACTGTCTAGTTCTTTTACTTGTCTGTCAGTGTAAACGTGATACCTACTTATTATAATAACTAGATAACCAGTATCTATTGTTTACAATGCGCCATACCAATAACAACTTTTAGTCTCACATTAAATATACGGAAGCTAACAATTGCAAAATGTAGAGCAAAGATAATGGAATACAGAGATACATAACTTTCCAGTGGAAAGGCGGCTGCCTACAAGCTGTTTTCCCGTAAAATTCATGAAGCCACCACAATATGCTCATTTCTTTTCTAGTATATGTGAGTTTATGAATTGAACTTTAATGCAAGAATTCGCTATTCCGAAATGTGTATTTCACTATTTTTTTTTATATTTTAATCGAAGCCTTAACAAAAACCAAACAAATTCAACACCAAACTCAAAAGAATTGAACAGCGCGACACCCATTAAAACAAAAGGAATGTTGGCCGGCCATTTGCAACATGCTTTTTTGTAGCTCACACGTATTCAGAGACGGGGGTTGAAACTACAAAAAAACAATGTAAAGAAATGGGTTTTGGGGGGATAGACGTACGAAAGATATCCATCTCTTTTATTCATTCATCTCTGATGTAGAGTCGAAACTAAAAATGTTTATTATGGTAAGGCCCAATGTCTTGGGATTATTATCTTTGTCGAAGGTGGATCGGAACATAATGTAGCCGCCACAGATTTTTTTTTGCTGGGCATTATATTCGAGAAGAATTTCACGTATTCATTTTCATATGCGTTGAGAGACGTTGTCAGATACATGTGTATAGCCTTCGAGACTTTTTTAAGCGTTTTCCATTCACTGCTTAAATTTTATAATAAAACATTCGAAATATGCGCCTAGATTGATTTGTAAACATTGGCACATAAATAATAATTTACAAAAATAGATCCGCCCGATAAGTTGAGTTTCTTTGCAGTTGCAAAATTTCACGAAAACGTAATCAAATTCCACTAGTTGTCAAACTCAAACGCACTTGGATTGGTTAATCTGAAGCAACTCTGAGAAAACATCCAGATTCGCAAAAGTGCTCTGAAATCGGAAAAAAATATTGCTTTTTTTCGTACCACTACAACATAAAAAGTGACCAAGAAAAAAAAAGGGTTCTGAGAATACCCAATCGAATACCATATACCTAATACTTCTTGATTTGCGTCATTGAGGGGTATGACAGTAGGTATAGATATTTACAAAGCTCTTTACCTATACCGTAAGAATTTGACTAAGCATTTGACACCATTTTGGTTATTCAACTCTAAATATTATTAAGAAACAGGTAATTTCGTATTAGCTTAAAGCTTAACCCTTACAGTATAATAGCTATATTCATACTCAGCTATGCATTATATCAAAATAGCGATAAGATTCTGATTTCAATGGTTGTTTTGCATATGGTGTTCTCGTAAACAAGATTGGTGCTGAATTTAAAACAAAAAGAGTGAATATAATATTGTAATGACTTTTGTAAATTTGAATGGCTTCTCAAGGGAAAAGCATAAATTATGCATTTTTTGACATAACATAATGTGCGAAGCAATCAATCCTTATAGGTAGTGCCGCAGACTTTATGAGTTGTAGGTACAAAGAGATAGGTAGGTAGGTATAAGCTGACCAAAATTTACAACATTGACTCAGGCACATCAAGCGTACGGGCAATAATGATCCACCCAAGAGGATCTTCGATTCACAGTCTCCAGGATAAAAGCGAAGACGGCAAAGAAGAAAAAGAAGCCATCGCGAATGTCAAAGTCTATACATAATATAAGTAAGTAGGTACGTGTAAGTTAATATTTCGCAGATTTGCTTTAAGTATTTTATTTCTGCATCGTATACCTATTCATATTAACATCATACCATTTTTCAAGTATCAGGACAGGACAGGACAGGACATTTTCTCAAATTTGATGTCCCAAAAAGCCTTCCGAGTGAAAAACTGAAAAATCATCAAAATCTTTGGAAATGGAAAAGCATCAAAATCTTGGGAATCTGACAACAAAAAATGCAAACTATACATTTATGCTAAAATTCGATCAAACCATCTGCATTCATAAACCCGATTCCACGTTTCACCCACATATTTTGAAAAGAAAATCTTAATGGCGGGAGGGGGAGGTTAATAAAAGAAAAATACTGAACGAACTGTCAGGTTGCTATGTGCAAGTGTTTGCGTGCGGCTAATTTATTTTAACATAGCACACATACTTTCCCACATAGTAAAGCTAAAATTAGACTGCATGCCAATTATGCATATTTATGCCGACAGGCAAATAACTAGATTAGCTGTCAAATGACTAAAATGTTAGGATTATCAAAACTGTACATTAGACTATATGACCAAAATTCCCAATATGGTCATATTTGCATTGATGGTCATTTAAGGTATTTGTTATTTATTACCAAATGTTGTAGTACAAAAAATATAACAAAAATGAAAATAAATCGCAATTCCGCGAACTCAAACACCGATGACAACAAAATAATTTTTTTTTCCCTAAAAAATTCCAGCAATGACATAAAGAAATTTCAATAAAGTGCATATAGGGCTTTATGCTGGCATTCGTGCTTAGTGTCCGATTACACTATATGCTATTTGGGCATTTTTATCTGTCAAATTCGAACTGGTCATATGTGGCATTTAGGTCATTAGAGTATATGAGATATGCCCATTACATTGTATGACCATATTTTGTCTGGAGAACTGTCAAAAATTGGCATTTTATGACCACTTGGCATACAGTCTAATCTCACCTTAACACTAAAAACAGTTTATGACATAAACTAAGTATTTAATAGACCGTCAACATAAGAGAATTTGCCTACAAGCTGTTTTCCATGTTACTATGTGGTAAAGTATGTGTACCATGTTATAGTAAATTAGCCGCACGCATACACTTGCACATAAAACGATACCATCTAGTTTTAGAATACCTAATTATACTTTAATGTGAACTTGTTCTTGTTATTTAAATACTATGGATTAGCAGAAATAAACCTTTAAAAACAGCAATTGAAAGTTAAAAACAAAAAAATTTCAGTTCCGAGTTTCATTAAGTGGATGAGTTCAGTCAAATTCTTACCTATTTAAATCAAAAACATTTGAAAGTTTTAGGAATTTGAAAATATATATTTTGCCGAATTCTTTGAGCTTTTGACTAGACAAATTGTTTTTACTCCAGACTCTTGACAAGACTAAAAATATCTGAACAATTTCGTCCCGGCCGCAAGGTAGCCCTATTTGTAGCACACTTAAATATTAACTGGCAACACCAAGTTGTTTGTTCTGTTTTTGTGTTCGACCGATACGTTTCTGGCACCACGACCACGCTACATGTGCAACAACAATTTACATCCAATTCTCAAACTCAATACATTTTTCACATCGTTTACCCTTAGAATCCCCCTGAAGACCATTCACTTCCACAGCTCACACTGCAGCAAGCAGCACCACAGCCGGCAGAAGAAGTAACACACAGCAACAGCAGTACGCTTCGCATTGGCTTCCATACATGTCCATATGAAACGAAAAAGACCCCGTGTGAGAGAACCTTCGCTTTATACACCATCCGTATGAAAATGAAAAGCAGTAGTACAGTACAGCGAATCCATGAACAGAAAAAAAAAATCGCCGTACGTATGTATGCCCTTAATGGTAGCTTGCATGCCCGACTTTGCTGGTTTATGTTGTTTGGGCTGCTATCTACTCCTCTATAATACCGAATATTCGCAGCACTATCTGCTTCTGCTCTATGGCGGCTCGGGCATGCAAAATCTGCGTGTAACATTGTATGTGTGCGTCACATCTGCCCCCCTGCTACAACCAACCCCTCTATTTCTCATCTACCGCCTATCAACCACTCACAGCTCATAGCTCATAGGTATATTCATATCCATCAAGGGGGTAAAAGGGAAAGAAGAATATTTGTACTGTGGCGCTGGCAGGCAAGCAGCATAGAGATACGAACGAAATACATTCAATTTTGCTTGGCTGTTTGTTCCCTGTTCGTTCGTTCATTGCTGGCTGCCTTTGGCTTCGGCTTTCCCATACAACAAATTCTACCAACGCCGTTGTCGCTGTGTACTCTGTATTGTATAGTACCACAGTGTAAGAATAACGTCGACTACGAATACGAACGAATAATATTCAACGAAAGAAGAGCAAAAATCCAACAGTACAAATTTTCAAGCAACGTTTTCTATACTGTGTGGTGGAAGTATCTCGTACTGCTTGCTTGCTGTGCTTTGCTTGGTCGTTTTCCTTACATCTGAGAGAAGAGTTTTATTCCATACAAATTTCTCGGTCAAAATAAATTTTTAGTGTCCATATTCAAATATAAATTACTAATTTAAATTATTCAGGTGAGTGAAATTTGTTGTTCTACAATTTATCGGTAAAACGTGCAGGTATTTTATTTTTCCAAATCCGCTAAAATTAATGGCGTTTTATTATATAAAAATTTGAAAAATCATCGACCCATTTTGGCGTGGGTTTCTATGAAAATTTCTTTTCATACAATTCCATGGCGATTTCATATAATTTGTACTGAAAATGGTCGCACTTATAGCTTCGCTGTGTTTTTACGAAATATACAAAATTGGTGGCAGTGTTGAAGCGGACAAATTACATATTCGGGAAATATGATTATTTAATAATTATTTGATAAAAAAATTACGTCTCAAAAACGTTTTCGTCATCATAAAAAAAATTCTCAAAAAATTCGAAAAAAAAACTCGAACACGAATTATATGTGTATTCGTTTCATATAGTGGGTTGGTTTGCTTGCTTCTATATCTATAGTCGGCGGTTGCTCTTTACGAGCGTGTCGTAAAGGGGGCGACGGTAGGAGCCGCAGTGGTGAAGGCGACACTGACAACGAACGACGATGATGATGTTGATGGGTTCATCCAGGGGGGAATGCGACACGGTAGGGGACACTCACTACTCCATTGATAGACTGAAGGGGGGGTTGTTAAGCTACGAGCATATTGTATACGGCAGGGGAAAGAAACACTTCTACTGAGCAGCACAACAGTGCCAGTATTAGTAGAAAAGTAGGTACTTAGGACTGAACTTAAGGTATATTTTAGGTTAAAATTTCTTTCAGATAAATTGTATTCCGTTTTGTTAATTATTCTGTTTTCGCATTTAATCTGGTAATTTTCTTCGATTTGATTTAAACCATCATGGCGGTGCGCTGAAAAGAGCGCATTTTTACTTATAAACTAGTGTAACCTTTATGTGTTTGTTAAGGTGTGGATAGGGGGGAAAATAACGAATATACACAGCAGATAGTGGTGTGTTTAATTTTATTATCAAGAGTTTGGCCAACAAGCCTTCAATCGAACTGATAAACCAGTAAAAAAAAACTTCAGACAGCCATGATGTAGATACACCAAAAAGAGAGAGAATAGCAAATAAATAAATCGGATTTGTTTTTCCAAATGGCTACCTTCCGCGCGCGCTTTTAATTTATATTTTGTTTTGAAATTTTATTTTTTTTTGATACATACTTTTTTCTAAAATTGTGCTTGTCAAACTTGCAGTAAATTACATATAATTTAATTCAGATTTCTGAAACTATTTGTCACTTTGTGGCAATAATTCATGAAAATAACTTTAAAATTCGTTACAAGTAGCCATTTTGTAACAATTGAAGGATTGTTCTCATAAGATATGGCAATACTGGGTGTTCTTAACATTTTGAAAATATGGTTACCTATTATTTCGTAATAAGGAAGTTAGATATAATCACATTTCACAGATGCAACAGAAAAGAATATAACATTTTTAAGAATAATTAAATTTTCCAAGATTTTATTTTTTTTACAAAAAATACAAATGTTGGGAGTTATATTCGAAAATACCTATATTTAGCTTTTCGAATTCGAAACTTAGAATATGATCATGGCTCTTTTGTTTTGATTGTTCGTTAATTAGGTACCTAGGTACTTACTTAAGCAGAACATTTTGAATTTGAAAGTTGCACAAACAATTAACGAAATGGGTACCTTTACTTAAGCAGAGAACATTTTGAATTTGAAAGTTGCACAAAAAATTAACAAAACGAAAATACCTACCGAAAACAGAAAATCGTAAGACTAATATTGGAAAGATGTCGTATATTTCTCAGTTATCTTATAACTAACAAAGCCAAAGGGGTCCTTAAGCCTTTTGCTTTGAAAATCTAATGTCGTTTTCGATTTGGCAACAGATCAATCTTTTTGTGAAAAAATCATTCTTTTTATCGAGATTGCTTTCATGTTTGATTTGCCACAAAAATCAACCTTATTTTATCTCAGATCCTTTTTGAGAAATCTCAATTTTTTCTCAGATTTTACACATATTTTCACAACACCAATATTTATGACTTTTTTATCTGAATTTCTTATTTTACGCGTTATAACTACAAAATGCAGTTCTATTAATGTGTGAAAATCAATTGAAATGGATTTCCAGTGTAGGTGAAAAAATGTTTTTTTTTTATGCTAACTCAATATACCTACACAAAAACCAATAAAACTCTGAAATAATATAATTATGGATGTAGTGTATAAGTATTTAAATATTCAGCTACAGTTTTACACAACAATGCACACAAACCTATTTATTTATAAAACAATTTCTAGTCTTGGCTAGTGTCAGTTGAAGTATTAAAAGGAACAAATCTAATGCATTTAAGTAAACATATGTATATCCCAACAGATACAAAAAATCAAGATATCTGACTATAAGGTTCACAAGTGAAAATTATTTTGGTAACAAAGGAGTTCAATTAAAATTGGAAAAGGAAAGTAATCATGCTAAGGGGTAGTATGCACATTGACAATGTATGTATAAAATTAAAAATTGTAACATATAGGTACAGCACACAATGTGTAACTTCTCATCGAAGACAAAATCTAAAAATCTAAGAGTAAAAACTAAGATACCAAAACATCGAAGTGATATTCAACGATCCTCATACAGGTTTTAATATTGGAAAATTTGTTTCTGATTTATGTGCGAAGCACAATAATATAACTGACAGAAAATTCAGCACTGAACTGTTGCTATGCTTAAATATACTTAGTCAGTTCCCAAGTTCGACTCCCCACGAAAAAAATTTAGCATCCCCATTGCACTGTATGCGTCTATTTATGTTGCATGTCCGTATGTGCTAAAAATGTATCTGTTATTAATAAATAATCAGATATCTGTAAGTAGTACCTAATTAAATTAATTTCAGAAAAAATTTAAAAACGAACAATTTATCAAACCTTAAGATTGAAGTCCCGTTTAATATTTTAAGCGCCCTGTATTTTAAAAATAAATTACCAAAACCGATCGTTCACGAGATTTTGTGTCATGCGCACAATTTCATATTATAGGTATAGGTATGAAGTTTTGTCTGAGCTATCGTTCAGCATTGTCAGAGAGTTTGTTTAGTGGACTTTTTCGAAACATGCTTTTAACTTGTTATACTAGGGTATTAGAGATAAGATTGACAATGTATTCTATTAATGCTAAAAGCTTTCCTTTCTTCACATAATTTCATATTATGTATGTTGTTTTGTCTGAGCTATCTTTCAGCATTGTTGGAGCGTTTGTTTTAGTGGCTTTTTTCGAAACATGCTTTTAACTTGTTATACAAGAGTATTGGCCAATGTATTTTATTAATGCTAAAAGATACCCTTTTTCCTATTTTCTTTTTATTTGATTCTTTTAAAATATTTAAAGCTTTTGACACAAAAGCAAGATTCTTTTATTTTCTGTATTCGCTAATATTTTACAATTTCGAAAGATATTGTTTTTATTCAAAATTCTTATCAATTGTTTATATATTTTGTAGTGATTTACGCATGCTTCTGAATAGAATGGGGTTAATACGATTGTACGATGGAGAAGTAAATGCCAGTCCAGTAGTAGTAGTGCATGTACATTATTCTATCGTACTCTGCGCTCACAAAATAGCGCCAAAAGTTATTCGAATAGTTCACCACACGATACACGCAAGACGCAACTAGCTAGAGCTACCTTCTAATCATATTTCTCTCAATTGACTTTTCTCTTCTTTCGTTATGCTGTTCGTTTATATTTTTTATCTAGCTTATCGCCTACGGGAAACGTATTCGTTTCAAGAAAACGCATTAAAATTATATTTTTAGTAGGAGAGCCAGCCTATTCAAACTTGCTGAATCGTGTTCAATTTTATAAATGCTATAACAAGAATGTCGTTCTATGGAGAAAATATTGTACGTGGTATGCATTAACCAACAACCCCTAGAAAAATTATTCAACACTACACTGCTATCAATGTGCCAACCACAAAAATATCTTTTCATCCCATCATGGCATTAATATTTGGTGTGACGTTGTTTAAAGGATAGTTGGAGTCATGTTCTATTCACATTTCTCTTTTGCACGATGTTTGGTGGTGACTTTTTTCTCGCAACTATAGGGCTGTTTCGGTTCTTTTGGACTGTTGCTACTTTACAACGGTATAATGTAGGTATAGGTAGTTGAAAAAGGGAGTCAGGCGTCAAAGTTTTCTACTCCGTACTGCGTAGCGTAGGCCGTGACACTGCGAGAATGAAATGTATCTCTCGCTCTCGGACAAAGGGAAACAGATATTTTAATGCGTATCAAGTCGTATTTCGTATGTGCTGTTCATAATTCAAATACCGGGGTGGATTAAACTAGGATAGGACATAGGAGCTACTTGAAGGGTTATGTTGGTAGGTAATGAGTTGCAAGTTGGCAAAGATATTTAGCCGTCAGTCTTCATCGTCATGTGGGTACATCTTAAAGCAACTATAAATGTGGCCTTTTTATTACGCATGTACAAAACACGATTGCTAATTGGAATTAATAATTAATGCTGAATTATTCCACAACACAGAAGTAGTTGGGTACTACCTACTTGTAATGTTTTATGGCAGGTTAACAGTTACATGTATGTCGTTAGTTGCCTATATTCACCTGATTAAAACAATATATACCTACACAAATTAAAAATGGCATCTGTTCTAATTAATCCCCCAAAGGGAATTTGATGCAGAGTGCAGTTTTACGAAAGACCACTGAATGCGCTTTTAACAGAAGAAAAGTACTCTTCGCATTAGTTGAATAAATAAATTTAATTTATAGATATGGGTACATACTTACGTAGTTTTCCATTGGGACAAACAATTAATCTTTTTTTTATCTATTATTTAGACTATTCAAATTTCCTAAGTGAGAACTCTAAGTACTATAAAAGATCATATCTTAATGTACATACCTACCTTTTAAATAAAATAATTGAAATTGAAAACAATTAATCTTTTTTTTATCTAAATCATGAGGTGTTTCCGGGTTGGAATGTCAAACAAGTAATTTGTAAATCAGGACTTTTTTACCACATACATATTTATTTTGCCAACATTTTTCTTTGAAAGTGTCTAGCAATTTGAATTATCCTGAACCTTTTTGCGAATTGAATCTGCTTTGCGGACACCCGATCCAATAGTGGTCCCTGCCCGAGAAATTTTGCTTTCGGTGTCCATAGCAGAACCATTTAAAGAATTCCAACTTTCGAAGTTAGGTACTTACATTACAAAACTGTCGGTAAAAATATATAAATATATAGAACTATTATTAGTGATATTCACTCTTCTTTAATTTTATTGCCTGTTCAAATCATTTTGTAAAATACAAGCAGGTTGAACTACAGGGCGTTACATACGAAAGAAGCATTTTAATTCATATTTGATACAGTTAATATATCTAAAGCTGTAACATAAAAGGTACAATGGACCTTTAAATCTGGAACAGTTACCATTGGCAGAATAATGAACGTCATCGCCGGACGCTGAACGAAAACGTCCGGAGATTGCTTTGGGCTTTTACTACGTTTTCAAGCAAGCGGATGCTTGCACCTGTAGTATTACTAAGAGTTCTGGGTATAATACGGTCTATAGAACATGCAAAGCAATTATTTTGGACAAGTCCTCCCTGACTTACAAAAAACAGCCTTAAGAAACCTTTGTTTCTAATTTTTCTTCTGGAGAAAACTACTGTTAAGAAAGCTTGGTTGCTAAGGTGCGATCCTCTCTTCCCTTTTTCATGAGTTTAAGGTCAAAAACATTTATAATATGTTTATTCCTTTGGCATTTAAGATTTGCTAGCAAACTGTGCTATCTATTTTGCAGATGTATCATGTTCGTCCCTGATTTTAACAATCTCTTGACTATGACAAGCGATTGCAGTTCCTGTGTCGCTTTGTTTTAACCATAAATAAAGTAACGAGCGCTCAAGCAACGAACAGGCAAGTAATGTTTTATCGAAAACAACATTAGTTGTACCTAGTAAGTTTATACTTTAATTAATGTACTAGGCACATGGTTTTGGTTTATTCTTTGTAAATATTAGGTATATTTACTTATTCATATAGCTCTATTTTAAACATCTTAGTTTGCAATTCAATTTAATTATTTCCCTTTTATTGAAGTAATTTCTTTAGAACCAAAAACAACAAGAAAAATGACTACTGAAAGGCCAAAACGTCCACTATCAGCATATATGCTATGGTTGAATGAAAACCGCGAGCAGCTTAAAAAAGAGAATCCAGGCAGTAAAGTCACCGACATTGCAAAACGTGGTGGTGAATTATGGCGCGCAATGAAGGACAAAACTGTAAATTTTATTATATTCAGTTATACAATAGACACTTGATTTTTAATTTGATTTCTTTTTTCTAATTTAGGAATGGGAAGCAAAAGCAATTGCGATGAAAGAAAAGTACACAAAAGAGTTGAAGGAGTACGAAGCCAATGGTGGAACTGATACAGGTGCCAAGAAGCGGAAGACAAAGGCAGCCAAGCCAGCCAAAAAGATAAAAAAGAAGGAGACATCAGAGGAAGAAAGTGGCGAGGATGAAAGCGATTAGATCGTTTAAAATGATTTTTTTTTTTTAATTTTTACATTGTTTAAATGATTTCATAATTTGTACGTGTACTATTTTCTATTTCATTTTCATTTATTCATACATGTATGGAATGAAACAAAATAAATGCAAAACAAATTTGTGTAGTGACATCTTATTGTATTCTGCTGGTTTTGCAAAGCAAAATACAAAAGATACAAGATACAGTTTAAATTATCGGAAAAAATAATATTAATTAAGGAGCGAAGTAGGTCTTTATATATATATTTTTCCTTTAGATTGTAAAACTAAATAAATATAAATATTTTATGTGTATTTAAAATAGTGAACAAATAAAACAAAAATGACACAAACATTTCTTTATTTTAACACAATAAACACCCAATAAAAAATAGTTAAGATTACAATGTATTCTTCTTCTGATATACCAAAGAGAATACAAAAAAAAACAAGATAATCAGAAAAGTCCGCAAGATTTCGTGTAATAAAGAAGCAGAGCACATTGCAAAATGAAAACTCTTAAATTATTTTTTTTTCCTATATAAAGTTAATTTATACCTTTGAATAAAAAATCATTAGAGATGAGAAAACAAAGTCACGGGGCCTTTGCTTGTATAAAGGAGAAAAAAATGAATTCAATTTGTGTAAAATTAAAGTGCAAGATGCTGTAATTACAACTGTTGAGTTTTTCAAAAACATACCTATATATATATATATATGCATATATATATATAAATCTAAACTATTTTACTAAACAAAAAAAAAAAGTAATTAGAAGTGAAGACCCAAACGAATTTCTTAAATAAAGAAAATATATATTTACGTAGGGATATAAGAAGGCAGATATGATGTTAAGCAATTTATTTTATTTTTCTTATAAAAAGCAAAACATTATAACATGCCTAATTATTATCTTTGATGTAGGTGTATGAATGCGTTTTGCTTTCCCTTTGGTTTCTGTTTTTCATTAAACTTTTATTCAATTTTAATAAAATGAACATTTAAAAACTCTTAATATGTAAGTTTACGTGTAAAAAATGTCAAGCAGAAAAAAAATTTCCGTGTAATAATGAATAAATAGAATTTAAATAAAACTTACGTGAATTCATGTTTTTTTTTTTAAGAAAATCACGCCGTAATCACTCATTCGACTTTATAGTTTCTAGGATTGTTAAGCCACATCTTTGAATTGTTGTAGTTTTTTAATAAGCACACACAAGTACGAAATAACCAACTTGTTTGTATTTTATTTTTAGGCGACGGTTTAGGTTATGGTGAAGTATTGCTTTTTAAGCCAAATGCCCCACCTCGTCCTAAATGTTGGTTATATCTGCTTTTGGATAAAAATCTTGAAAGAATACCTAGCAGTAAATGCCTAGTTCAGCAGAACTGATTTGTAGACTTTAGAAATAGGATAAGATAGTTTTCCCTTGCCGCTACTATGTACCTTGGTATACCTACCTGTGCTCCTTGTAAATCTTCACATTACAAATCAACGGACTAACATTAAACTGTTTGTGCCCGGGTAAGTACCTACGTACTTTGATAAAAAAAAAATGGCTTAGCGATAGATACCTACCTACCTATAACTTGACATTTTATATTTTGTGCAGACGATTTCCCGCATATAGCTACATTTTGAATGACTTTTTTTAAATAAAAATCCAAAAGAAACAAAATCAGAAGAAGCATTCGCAAATAATTTTTTTTCGGATTTTTATCTTTATATATCATTGCCGGTAAACAAAATACATACCTACATTTCCCCGTTACATTTAACCGTAAACAGTCTGCCATTTTCACCAACGAAAATGATCAAAACAAAAACTTCAAAACAGAACAGGTCTATCCAAATCAATCACTTCTCAGAAAAATTTTACTTCACCAGAGCTACAGAACCTATACGGATTTCCGACGCATACGTTTACTGTCGCAGCATCGATGTTACCAACGCATTCATACCGGATGAAACATACCCAAAAACGGCAAAGAGGAGAAAAATATTACAGATTCTCCAAACAAACAACTCTTAATTCCGCACAGTTAACTGTACAAACACCATAGACCACATTCTCTTCATACTTGAATGATGAATGCAGCTGCCATTAAATATAAACACTTTCCCTCTCTCGCACATCAATTCCGCCATTTTGATACGAGATACAACTAACAGCTCTCCAGTTTCATTTCACCAGCAGTTAGCACTCAGCAGATCAGGCAAATAGGAGAGAAAGACTCAGCAAGTCAGCACGCAACATAAAAAAAGAGTCAAATCACCACACCGCCGCCATGAAATGAAATGAAATGAAACCAAGAACCAAGCGAGTTTCTTATTCATAGTTTGCCAACGATTATTTTCAGATCAGTTTTGTTCATCGCTCGCCGGCAAAGGAAGGAAATAATCTTGTTCTTGCACAAAGTTAAAATTAACAAAAAGTTTGTTTTAAAATAAGTGTTGTTTTGTGAAACCTTCTTTAAGGAACTGCCTAAATTTGTTTAAATTACTGGAAGACAGTGAGAAACAAATAATTTCAATGTAAGGATACTTTTTTCTATGTACATTATATATTTTCAGCGCTGTTTCCATATTTTTCCCTCTTCATCTCGGTTTGTTTTACAATTGAAAATTCGTCAGATTTTCCACAATATCTAGCAAAGTACACTTTGAATTGTTGAAAAATCAACGAAATTGCAAAGTTTTAAATCGAATAGTACATTTTTCATTGCAGTAATTAATGTTTTCCTCAAATTTCAACCGAAAAAATTGCTAAAGACTTGTATACATAGCTGGCTTTCTCTATACAAGCCAACGAAGAACCAAAATGGTCGAACAAAAACCGGAACGACGCATAGCCACACATATTGGATTTTATTAAATATTTATGTATATACTGCGACTTTAACTAAACGAATACATTTTTCTATTATAAAATTTAATTTTAGATTTATGTTTCGTATATCGCTTAATTGGTTTCCATTGAAATTATCCAGTTTTTTCCACATTTTTCTTGAACCCATTTTTCTCTACTCGGTCATCTTCCCTCTCATATAGAGAGTTGATGATGGTGGCAGCTTGGCTTCGTTCGCATATGCAAGGTACAGTACAGTAGGTATGTACTTCGAACAAAAAGTACCAAATTTTCTTCGGGAATATTCAACTTTAGTTGGAATTCATTTGTATGGAATAGTTTTGTAATAAAAGCGATTAAATCGTTTTCATTTAATGTGAGCATTTACAATAAAGTTTTCATAATCAAAACAACGTAAATAGAAACGAATTTGGCGCCATTTATTTGTACTGAATGCGGCGGCGGTAGTAATCGCACCCGTCTGTATAAATGACAGATGTGCGCGCTCCCATCAAGAAACGCTTGTTTTTTTTTTTTTTTTTTTCTTGAATGAACAGGGTGATGGATTTTTATTTAATATTATAAAGTGTGTTTTTTAATTGTTCAATTATTGGAAATACCAGGAGAAAACTACATAATCTTTTTAGATTATTAAATTATAATTGTATCGAAAAAGTCAACCATTTAGCGGGTCCTATGTAACTAGTGATTTTTTTTCTCTTTGAAAATGTTCATACGCCGGAAAGAAAATTAAATGCATGTTACCTATGTATAGTAAAAAAGGCGGACACTTGTGCATTGCAAAGATTATTCTTCTTTTTTTTATAATTTGGATGAAATATGCCTTTTCTTGCTTTTATGTGAGTTGCCCACTTATCCTATATATGTATATCTTATATATTAATAGGCGAAGGCAAATAGTTAAGAACCACTTTCACTGCCTTAAACACAACACATTCTCTTTTTTTATTGGAAAGATTGTGCAGAGATGCAATGCTGTGAATAAGTAAGCTTACTATACCTAATGGTAGAATTTCTACCACTAGGCGAACTCTAGTTTTGTGAATGCGCTAGCATATTATTTTGGCGCCTAAATATCAATTGAAGTTTTCATGGCTGCGTGTTTATATTTGGGTACCTACCTATCCATGTAACCATAGCTGAACAATCCTATGTAAACAAACAGTTCTCTTTATAAACATTAGAAGCCTTTCTATCTAAGGATGCTCTTAGACAAGGAAAAAAAAACCTACAAACAATAAACTTACTTTATCCAAGTTGCTTTAGAGCTGCGTAACTTAAAAAAAATGTTTTTAGGCTAGTTTGACAATTTTTGATTTGCCCAATGTACATTTTGCTATCAATTCAAGAAGAAAATAATTTTAATTGACATTTTTATGGAATCATTTTACAAATGTGTACTGCTATAAAAAAAGTATCAGTTGTGATTATTAAGGACGAAATAAAGAATGTGCTGAGCCAAAAAAGTAAATGATTAGTGGCTGGTGATAAAATATTTTAATGTAATGTTATTCTATCTTTTGTCTGGCCGCATTGAATGCACAAAGCTCCCGTCCGTAGGTATGCAAGATTTAAATAACTCGTAAAGTACCATAAGAAATAAATGATTTGTATACATTTATGTTATTTCAGTTAATTATTTTATTACATTGAATCAGTAAGGTCCGCTTCAATAATACACAGCTTGATTATTGACTCTTAGTTAAAATATCTTTTGTGGAATTTAAGATATAGGTGTAGGTACCTACGGGAGGTTATTTATTTTAAGTCAAATAAATTTGTGTTGACAGAAACATGTTGGAAGATCTTTTTTATATTTTAAATGAGAATAATTTAGGTTTATATTTGTTTATTCCTCTCATAACAAAATATTTTCTTTTGATTTCAGTTTAATCGAATAACGCAAATAAATCCAATTATAAAAATGGCAGATAAACCAAAACGTCCTTTATCCGCATACATGCTATGGCTTAACAGTGCCCGGGAAAATATCAAAAAAGAAAATCCCGGCATTAAAGTTACAGAAGTCGCCAAAAAAGGCGGTGAGCTGTGGAGGGCCATGAAGGACAAGTCTGTAAGTACTAACATATTCCCTAAAAACTACCTTTAACATTCTTCCTATACATTCTACCTCTGTCTTATATTTATTAAGGAATGGGAAGCCAAAGCTGCCAAATGTAAGGAAGATTACGAAGAAGCTGTCCGCGAATTTGAAGCTAATGGTGGCTCAACGGCAAATGGTGCTGGCAAAAAACGCGGCAAACAAAGTAAAAAGGCGCCGAAAAAGAATAAGAAGGAGGCATCCGATGATGACGATGATGATGAGAGCGAATAAATAATTAATCACTTTCCCTTACATCTCATGTCTCATCGTCTTACTAAAAAATATTTAAAAAATAAAAAAAAAAAATACAAAATACTTAAACAAAAAAACTCTTTGAACTCATAAACATGATTGTTTAATTAATTTTATAATAATATTAATATAATTAATTATTAATTTAAAGAGAAAAAGAGAAGGGTGAAAGATTGAAGAGAGGCAAGAGACAATTTGTATGCTTTCTTCCCTTTCACGGAATAGTAATTGCGAGCAATGGAAAGAAAAAGTTTTAGACTGTTCTGATGGTATTATATAAATAATATACAAAGAAAAATTGTTTTATCGTAAGTTAATTTCATTTTTTTTTAGGGAGAGCATTTGAAATTAATGAAAGTACAATTGACATCTTTTACTAAAAAAAAATAATTAAGATAACAGCTCTCTTCCTGCATTTACTTGTAAATTTAAAGAACAAATCAACACACTTGTACTTTCAACACCATCATTTTTGTTTTATTAGATCATTCCAAAGCAACTCGATAGGATGCATTTGTAAAAAAAAAAGTAAATAACATTTGAATTAATATAAAACGAAAATATGAATCCGAAGTACAAAACAACACTCAGGATTATTTATCTCTAGTTTAAAAACAAAAAGAAACCTAAATAAACTTTAAAGAAAAACAGCGGATTGAATTTTGGTTATTCGCACTTAAAATATATAATGAATCATATATGAATCATATACTTTTTTTCGATAGAAAAACAAGTGTTATAAAACCGAACATTTGAATACGTAAGATACGATTTCTGAAGCTTTTGCTCTGTATAAAAAGGGGCAATGTATACCTTATATCTTTACAAAAAAATACGATCAACATTTTTGTTTTTCTTTCCGATCTTACCAATTGTAAAAATAAAACTATTTTCAAGTGTTAGAAAAGAACACTTGACACATAAAAGGATATTATATGTACGTTCAATCGATATTCTCTTTTTCTTTTGGTGTATTATAATTAAACTAAAGAGAGAACAGTGTTTTCTTTTTTGTAGAAAACAAGTTTGTATAAACAAAAAAAAAATAAAGACAAGAAAGTAAAGAAACGGTTGTGCTTTTATTAAATAATATCCATTTGTGGACGAATTCGCAATCATGTTTTCACTATGTGCAGTAGCAAAACCGGAGAAAGAAATCGGCCCACAATAGCCAATGCACGTGTGCGTACATGTTGTAATTATGTATTGAAAAGCACCATGATGGGTGAATCAAACTAAAAAAGAATTCCTGAGGTAAATCGGAAATGTTTGTTTATGGACCTGATCTGATCGTGTACGTAAGGTCTTAAAAAAACGGGATGATGGTGTTCGGTGGGTGGATATCTTAGTAATTACCGTACCGAAGTATGGATGAGAGCAACTCTTCATGAACAGTCTCATTCCTGGTGTCTTTGTGCCCTTATGTGATGATTGAATATTCCAGCAATTGAAATGAATTACTATAAACAAATTAAAACTAAGCTTCAACACATATAATTTGCATAATCTCTTTTATTCCCTCCTGTATATGATTGAACATCTTGAACAAAAACCATCTAAAACACCCCCCAGCATTAGAGCATTTTCATTCTTGAAGTTACCTTAAAAAACAATGATGAATTAAAATATAAAACGATTGGAATGTCAGATTTCAAGGGCTGGTTTATCAAGTTTATACGATGATAATAGATGATGGAATTAGGCCCATAGATAATGGGGAGGAAGTAAAGGGATCTTATTTAGTCATCAAGAAAGTTTGTACGACTATCCTGAAATAAATACAACACGAAGCCAACAAATTGTAAATTAATTAAAGCAAATATTAAACGAACAATTCAATCAAAAATATAAATATTTAATTTTTTTTCTACTCCAGATGTTAACTAGGTACATCGGTAAATTTACTGAATGCAACCATTTGGGAAATTGACATTTCGTACGCGCTATGAAGTTGGTTGTAGTTTTTATTACTCTTTTTTCTTAGATTTCAATTGACATTTGACAATTACCGGTGTTTTACAGCGAAATATCGAAAATTAGAAGGTGTATACTAAGGTGTTTGGTAAGTAGACTATTCAAATATTTTTGTTATTTTAATTCACTATTGTTTTCTTTAGGAAACACGGTAACTTACAATGGAAAATGATGGAATTCATGAGCTCTCAGATTGAATGACTAAGGTATATTATAATATGATATCTAAAGTGTATATTCAATTGAATTAATTAATAATTGCAGATAACGCAGGCTTGTGAGGATGGAAATCGGAAGCTGTTTAGATTATTCTCTTATATATTAGATGTAAAGTAAACATATAGTTAAGATAGTATAGTAGTATTTAGATTCAATAAAGATAAAAAAAAGGATTGATCACCTTTATATTAAATATATTTGCTGATTAGATATGGGGAAGATCTATCTATTTTTTACATTTCAGATTGATTTTCTTTTAGTGAATGGTAAGTAAAGAGACTTAGTGGATAAAATAGGTGATAGTTATTGCCAAGTTGATGGATGGACAATAATAGACAGCTAGGTGAGCTGAAGTAGTTGTAAAGGACTAAGATGCATCTGGAATGGACATGTAGGTTGATTTTAATGAACCAGAAGTGACAATAAAAAAAGAAACTTCTCCAAGAGGGACTGAATCGAATCACTTTAGTAAGTTTTATTCGTTTATGATTCGTAAGGATTTTTTCATTATGTGCCAGTGTAAATAGCAAATCTAGAGAATACAATTACGGCCCCCATCACCATATGTAATGTGCATGATTCACGTACATACTGTTTCATGTACATACGTAGAATGGGCGCGAGGTAGGTATGTTTGTGGTGCCTGTTTTCTGGGCACTGCAAACAGTGTCGTGTAAAGTGGGGGTATTTTTTCAACGTTGTATAAATATATTGTTGTTGGTTAGGTTTGTAGGATGCTAATGGATGGAGAGGCAGGTTGTTGGTTAGGTTTTTAGGATTATTGGTTAGGTTCGTATGATGATAGTGGATATATAAGTAGGTTATGTTTTTGAAATTAAAGGAGATATATGGAGGTTATTTTGGTTATGTTTGTAGGTTGATAGTGGATATAACTAAGTTTTTTTTTAGGATTTTAATATTGTAGGGGATATATGTGTAGGTTATTTTGGTTAGGTTTGTAGCATATATAGGTAGGTATTGGTTAGGTTTTCAGGATTATAGGGAATATATAGGTAGGATGATAGTGGATATATAGGTAGGTTATTGGTTATGTTTTTGGAATTATAGGAGAGATATATGGAGGTTATTTTGGTTAGGTTAGTAGCATATAAAGGTAGGTTTTTAGGATTATAGGGAATACATAGGTAGGTTATTGGTTAGGTTTGTAGGATGATAGTGGATATATAAGTAGGTTATGTTTTTGAAATTAAAGGAGATATATGGAGGTTATGTTTGTAGGTTGATAGTGGATATATAGGTAGGTTATTGGTTATGTTTTTGGAATTATTCGAGAGATATATGGAGGTTATTTTGGTTAGGTTTGTAGCATATATAGGTAGGTTAATTGTTTAGGTTTTTAGGATTATAGGGAATATATAGGTAGGTTATTGGTTATGTTTGTAGGATGATAGTGGATATATAAGTAGGTTATGTTTTTGAAATTAAAGGAGAGATATATGGAGGTTATGTTTGTAGGTTGATAGTGAATATAACTAGGTTTTTTTTTTTTGGATTATAAGTTATATGTGTGAAGGTTAGTTTTGTACGATGATAGTAAATATATAGGTAAGTTATTGTTTAGGATAATAGGTAATATATATGAAGGTTAAATTTGTAGGATGCTAGTAGATATAAGGGTAGTTTATTAGACAATTTGTTGGTTAGTATTATAAGGGATAAAAATGCAATATATTTCTAGGGTTACGGCATTAATTTGTTATTGTAGTATTATAATTGGTTGAATTATTCGATTGTTATTGTTGTTTCGATTTGGTTTAATTATTAGATCGTTATTGTAGTATTATAATTGGTTGAATTATTAGATTGTAATTGGTTGAATTATTAGATCGCTAGGGTTGTGGCATTAAATCGTTATTGTAGTAATCAAATTGGTTTAATTATTAGATCGTTACTGTAGTATTAATATTGGTTGAATCATTAGATCGTTATTGTAGTATTAAAATTGGTTGATTTATTAAATCTTAAGGGTTGCGGTATTAAAAGAGTCGGTAAAATAGGTTTTTGGTAATGATATAGTAGTAGATTGGCCGGAAAGGTAGGTTTTTGGTAAGGATGTAGATTATTGCTTCGTCGGCTATGTAGGTTTATTTGTCGGTAAGGCTGTCAGAAATTAATGGGTTGCCATGCGTCAATCTGTCAAATAGCCATATCTGATGACAAATGTCAAAATGTTATTTGTCAATATTGTTCTGTCAGACATGACGTTTCGAATGGCGCCATTTTGAAATTTATCAAAAATATAAATATTACATTTTTTTTTCTACTCCAGGTGTTAACAAGGTACATCGGTAAATTTACTGAATGCAACCATTTGGGAAATTGACATTTCGTACGCGCTATGAAGTTGGTTGTAGTTTTTATTACTCTTTTTTCTTAGATTTCAATTGACATTTGACAATTACCGGTGTTTTACAGCGAAATATCGAAAATTAGAAGGTGTATACTAAGGTGTTTGGTAAGTAGACTATTCAAATATTTTTGTTATTTTAATTCACTATTGTTTTCTTTAGGAAACACGGTAACTTACAATGGAAAATGATGGAATTCATGAGCTCTCAGATTGAATGACTAAGGTATATTATAATATGATATCTAAAGTGTATATTCAATTGAATTAATTAATAATTGCAGATAACGCAGGCTTGTGAGGATGGAAATCGGAAGCTGTTTAGATTATTCTCTTATATATTAGATGTAAAGTAAACATATAGTTAAGATAGTATAGTAGTATTTAGATTCAATAAAGATAAAAAAAAGGATTGATCACCTTTATATTAAATATATTTGCTGATTAGATATGGGGAAGATCTATCTATTTTTTACATTTCAGATTGATTTTCTTTTAGTGAATGGTAAGTAAAGAGACTTAGTGGATAAAATAGGTGATAGTTATTGCCAAGTTGATGGATGGACAATAATAGACAGCTAGGTGAGCTGAAGTAGTTGTAAAGGACTAAGATGCATCTGGAATGGACATGTAGGTTGATTTTAATGAACCAGAAGTGACAATAAAAAAAGAAACTTCTCCAAGAGGGACTGAATCGAATCACTTTAGTAAGTTTTATTCGTTTATGATTCGTAAGGATTTTTTCATTATGTGCCAGTGTAAATAGCAAATCTAGAGAATACAATTACGGCCCCCATCACCATATGTAATGTGCATGATTCACGTACATACTGTTTCATGTACATACGTAGAATGGGCGCGAGGTAGGTATGTTTGTGGTGCCTGTTTTCTGGGCACTGCAAACAGTGTCGTGTAAAGTGGGGGTATTTTTTCAACGTTGTATAAATATATTGTTGTTGGTTAGGTTTGTAGGATGCTAATGGATGGAGAGGCAGGTTGTTGGTTAGGTTTTTAGGATTATTGGTTAGGTTCGTATGATGATAGTGGATATATAAGTAGGTTATGTTTTTGAAATTAAAGGAGATATATGGAGGTTATTTTGGTTATGTTTGTAGGTTGATAGTGGATATAACTAAGTTTTTTTTTAGGATTTTAATATTGTAGGGGATATATGTGTAGGTTATTTTGGTTAGGTTTGTAGCATATATAGGTAGGTATTGGTTAGGTTTTCAGGATTATAGGGAATATATAGGTAGGATGATAGTGGATATATAGGTAGGTTATTGGTTATGTTTTTGGAATTATAGGAGAGATATATGGAGGTTATTTTGGTTAGGTTTGTAGCATATAAAGGTAGGTTTTTAGGATTATAGGGAATACATAGGTAGGTTATTGGTTAGGTTTGTAGGATGATAGTGGATATATAAGTAGGTTATGTTTTTGAAATTAAAGGAGATATATGGAGGTTATGTTTGTAGGTTGATAGTGGATATATAGGTAGGTTATTGGTTATGTTTTTGGAATTATTCGAGAGATATATGGAGGTTATTTTGGTTAGGTTTGTAGCATATATAGGTAGGTTAATTGTTTAGGTTTTTAGGATTATAGGGAATATATAGGTAGGTTATTGGTTAGGTTTGTAGGATGATAGTGGATATATAAGTAGGTTATGTTTTTGAAATTAAAGGAGAGATATATGGAGGTTATGTTTGTAGGTTGATAGTGAATATAACTAGGTTTTTTTTTTTTGGATTATAAGTTATATGTGTGAAGGTTAGTTTTGTACGATGATAGTAAATATATAGGTAAGTTATTGTTTAGGATAATAGGTAATATATATGAAGGTTAAATTTGTAGGATGCTAGTAGATATAAGGGTAGTTTATTAGACAATTTGTTGGTTAGTATTATAAGGGATAAAAATGCAATATATTTCTAGGGTTACGGCATTAATTTGTTATTGTAGTATTATAATTGGTTGAATTATTCGATTGTTATTGTTGTTTCGATTTGGTTTAATTATTAGATCGTTATTGTAGTATTATAATTGGTTGAATTATTAGATTGTAATTGGTTGAATTATTAGATCGCTAGGGTTGTGGCATTAAATCGTTATTGTAGTAATCAAATTGGTTTAATTATTAGATCGTTACTGTAGTATTAATATTGGTTGAATCATTAGATCGTTATTGTAGTATTAAAATTGGTTGATTTATTAAATCTTAAGGGTTGCGGTATTAAAAGAGTCGGTAAAATAGGTTTTTGGTAATGATATAGTAGTAGATTGGCCGGAAAGGTAGGTTTTTGGTAAGGATGTAGATTATTGCTTCGTCGGCTATGTAGGTTTATTTGTCGGTAAGGCTGTCAGAAATTAATGGGTTGCCATGCGTCAATCTGTCAAATAGCCATATCTGATGACAAATGTCAAAATGTTATTTGTCAATATTGTTCTGTCAGACATGACGTTTCGAATGGCGCCATTTTGAAATTTATCAAAAATATAAATATTACATTTTTTTTTCTACTCCAGGTGTTAACAAGGTACATCGGTAAATTTACTGAATGCAACCATTTGGGAAATTGACATTTCGTACGCGCTATGAAGTTGGTTGTAGTTTTTATTACTCTTTTTTCTTAGATTTCAATTGACATTTGACAATTACCGGTGTTTTACAGCGAAATATCGAAAATTAGAAGGTGTATACTAAGGTGTTTGGTAAGTAGACTATTCAAATATTTTTGTTATTTTAATTCACTATTGTTTTCTTTAGGAAACACGGTAACTTACAATGGAAAATGATGGAATTCATGAGCTCTCAGATTGAATGACTAAGGTATATTATAATATGATATCTAAAGTGTATATTCAATTGAATTAATTAATAATTGCAGATAACGCAGGCTTGTGAGGATGGAAATCGGAAGCTGTTTAGATTATTCTCTTATATATTAGATGTAAAGTAAACATATAGTTAAGATAGTATAGTAGTATTTAGATTCAATAAAGATAAAAAAAAGGATTGATCACCTTTATATTAAATATATTTGCTGATTAGATATGGGGAAGATCTATCTATTTTTTACATTTCAGATTGATTTTCTTTTAGTGAATGGTAAGTAAAGAGACTTAGTGGATAAAATAGGTGATAGTTATTGCCAAGTTGATGGATGGACAATAATAGACAGCTAGGTGAGCTGAAGTAGTTGTAAAGGACTAAGATGCATCTGGAATGGACATGTAGGTTGATTTTAATGAACCAGAAGTGACAATAAAAAAAGAAACTTCTCCAAGAGGGACTGAATCGAATCACTTTAGTAAGTTTTATTCGTTTATGATTCGTAAGGATTTTTTCATTATGTGCCAGTGTAAATAGCAAATCTAGAGAATACAATTACGGCCCCCATCACCATATGTAATGTGCATGATTCACGTACATACTGTTTCATGTACATACGTAGAATGGGCGCGAGGTAGGTATGTTTGTGGTGCCTGTTTTCTGGGCACTGCAAACAGTGTCGTGTAAAGTGGGGGTATTTTTTCAACGTTGTATAAATATATTGTTGTTGGTTAGGTTTGTAGGATGCTAATGGATGGAGAGGCAGGTTGTTGGTTAGGTTTTTAGGATTATTGGTTAGGTTCGTATGATGATAGTGGATATATAAGTAGGTTATGTTTTTGAAATTAAAGGAGATATATGGAGGTTATTTTGGTTATGTTTGTAGGTTGATAGTGGATATAACTAAGTTTTTTTTTAGGATTTTAATATTGTAGGGGATATATGTGTAGGTTATTTTGGTTAGGTTTGTAGCATATATAGGTAGGTATTGGTTAGGTTTTCAGGATTATAGGGAATATATAGGTAGGATGATAGTGGATATATAGGTAGGTTATTGGTTATGTTTTTGGAATTATAGGAGAGATATATGGAGGTTATTTTGGTTAGGTTTGTAGCATATAAAGGTAGGTTTTTAGGATTATAGGGAATACATAGGTAGGTTATTGGTTAGGTTTGTAGGATGATAGTGGATATATAAGTAGGTTATGTTTTTGAAATTAAAGGAGATATATGGAGGTTATGTTTGTAGGTTGATAGTGGATATATAGGTAGGTTATTTATGTTTTTGGAATTATTCGAGAGATATATGGAGGTTATTTTGGTTAGGTTTGTAGCATATATAGGTAGGTTAATTGTTTAGGTTTTTAGGATTATAGGGAATATATAGGTAGGTTATTGGTTATGTTTGTAGGATGATAGTGGATATATAAGTAGGTTATGTTTTTGAAATTAAAGGAGAGATATATGGAGGTTATGTTTGTAGGTTGATAGTGAATATAACTAGGTTTTTTTTTTTTGGATTATAAGTTATATGTGTGAAGGTTAGTTTTGTACGATGATAGTAAATATATAGGTAAGTTATTGTTTAGGATAATAGGTAATATATATGAAGGTTAAATTTGTAGGATGCTAGTAGATATAAGGGTAGTTTATTAGACAATTTGTTGGTTAGTATTATAAGGGATAAAAATGCAATATATTTCTAGGGTTACGGCATTAATTTGTTATTGTAGTATTATAATTGGTTGAATTATTCGATTGTTATTGTTGTTTCGATTTGGTTTAATTATTAGATCGTTATTGTAGTATTATAATTGGTTGAATTATTAGATTGTAATTGGTTGAATTATTAGATCGCTAGGGTTGTGGCATTAAATCGTTATTGTAGTAATCAAATTGGTTTAATTATTAGATCGTTACTGTAGTATTAATATTGGTTGAATCATTAGATCGTTATTGTAGTATTAAAATTGGTTGATTTATTAAATCTTAAGGGTTGCGGTATTAAAAGAGTCGGTAAAATAGGTTTTTGGTAATGATATAGTAGTAGATTGGCCGGAAAGGTAGGTTTTTGGTAAGGATGTAGATTATTGCTTCGTCGGCTATGTAGGTTTATTTGTCGGTAAGGCTGTCAGAAATTAATGGGTTGCCATGCGTCAATCTGTCAAATAGCCATATCTGATGACAAATGTCAAAATGTTATTTGTCAATATTGTTCTGTCAGACATGACGTTTCGAATGGCGCCATTTTGAAATTTATCAAAAATATAAATATTACATTTTTTTTTCTACTCCAGGTGTTAACAAGGTACATCGGTAAATTTACTGAATGCAACCATTTGGGAAATTGACATTTCGTACGCGCTATGAAGTTGGTTGTAGTTTTTATTACTCTTTTTTCTTAGATTTCAATTGACATTTGACAATTACCGGTGTTTTACAGCGAAATATCGAAAATTAGAAGGTGTATACTAAGGTGTTTGGTAAGTAGACTATTCAAATATTTTTGTTATTTTAATTCACTATTGTTTTCTTTAGGAAACACGGTAACTTACAATGGAAAATGATGGAATTCATGAGCTCTCAGATTGAATGACTAAGGTATATTATAATATGATATCTAAAGTGTATATTCAATTGAATTAATTAATAATTGCAGATAACGCAGGCTTGTGAGGATGGAAATCGGAAGCTGTTTAGATTATTCTCTTATATATTAGATGTAAAGTAAACATATAGTTAAGATAGTATAGTAGTATTTAGATTCAATAAAGATAAAAAAAAGGATTGATCACCTTTATATTAAATATATTTGCTGATTAGATATGGGGAAGATCTATCTATTTTTTACATTTCAGATTGATTTTCTTTTAGTGAATGGTAAGTAAAGAGACTTAGTGGATAAAATAGGTGATAGTTATTGCCAAGTTGATGGATGGACAATAATAGACAGCTAGGTGAGCTGAAGTAGTTGTAAAGGACTAAGATGCATCTGGAATGGACATGTAGGTTGATTTTAATGAACCAGAAGTGACAATAAAAAAAGAAACTTCTCCAAGAGGGACTGAATCGAATCACTTTAGTAAGTTTTATTCGTTTATGATTCGTAAGGATTTTTTCATTATGTGCCAGTGTAAATAGCAAATCTAGAGAATACAATTACGGCCCCCATCACCATATGTAATGTGCATGATTCACGTACATACTGTTTCATGTACATACGTAGAATGGGCGCGAGGTAGGTATGTTTGTGGTGCCTGTTTTCTGGGCACTGCAAACAGTGTCGTGTAAAGTGGGGGTATTTTTTCAACGTTGTATAAATATATTGTTGTTGGTTAGGTTTGTAGGATGCTAATGGATGGAGAGGCAGGTTGTTGGTTAGGTTTTTAGGATTATTGGTTAGGTTCGTATGATGATAGTGGATATATAAGTAGGTTATGTTTTTGAAATTAAAGGAGATATATGGAGGTTATTTTGGTTATGTTTGTAGGTTGATAGTGGATATAACTAAGTTTTTTTTTAGGATTTTAATATTGTAGGGGATATATGTGTAGGTTATTTTGGTTAGGTTTGTAGCATATATAGGTAGGTATTGGTTAGGTTTTCAGGATTATAGGGAATATATAGGTAGGATGATAGTGGATATATAGGTAGGTTATTGGTTATGTTTTTGGAATTATAGGAGAGATATATGGAGGTTATTTTGGTTAGGTTTGTAGCATATAAAGGTAGGTTTTTAGGATTATAGGGAATACATAGGTAGGTTATTGGTTAGGTTTGTAGGATGATAGTGGATATATAAGTAGGTTATGTTTTTGAAATTAAAGGAGATATATGGAGGTTATGTTTGTAGGTTGATAGTGGATATATAGGTAGGTTATTTATGTTTTTGGAATTATTCGAGAGATATATGGAGGTTATTTTGGTTAGGTTTGTAGCATATATAGGTAGGTTAATTGTTTAGGTTTTTAGGATTATAGGGAATATATAGGTAGGTTATTGGTTAGGTTTGTAGGATGATAGTGGATATATAAGTAGGTTATGTTTTTGAAATTAAAGGAGAGATATATGGAGGTTATGTTTGTAGGTTGATAGTGAATATAACTAGGTTTTTTTTTTTTGGATTATAAGTTATATGTGTGAAGGTTAGTTTTGTACGATGATAGTAAATATATAGGTAAGTTATTGTTTAGGATAATAGGTAATATATATGAAGGTTAAATTTGTAGGATGCTAGTAGATATAAGGGTAGTTTATTAGACAATTTGTTGGTTAGTATTATAAGGGATAAAAATGCAATATATTTCTAGGGTTACGGCATTAATTTGTTATTGTAGTATTATAATTGGTTGAATTATTCGATTGTTATTGTTGTTTCGATTTGGTTTAATTATTAGATCGTTATTGTAGTATTATAATTGGTTGAATTATTAGATTGTAATTGGTTGAATTATTAGATCGCTAGGGTTGTGGCATTAAATCGTTATTGTAGTAATCAAATTGGTTTAATTATTAGATCGTTACTGTAGTATTAATATTGGTTGAATCATTAGATCGTTATTGTAGTATTAAAATTGGTTGATTTATTAAATCTTAAGGGTTGCGGTATTAAAAGAGTCGGTAAAATAGGTTTTTGGTAATGATATAGTAGTAGATTGGCCGGAAAGGTAGGTTTTTGGTAAGGATGTAGATTATTGCTTCGTCGGCTATGTAGGTTTATTTGTCGGTAAGGCTGTCAGAAATTAATGGGTTGCCATGCGTCAATCTGTCAAATAGCCATATCTGATGACAAATGTCAAAATGTTATTTGTCAATATTGTTCTGTCAGACATGACGTTTCGAATGGCGCCATTTTGAAATTTATCAAAAATATAAATATTACATTTTTTTTTCTACTCCAGGTGTTAACAAGGTACATCGGTAAATTTACTGAATGCAACCATTTGGGAAATTGACATTTCGTACGCGCTATGAAGTTGGTTGTAGTTTTTATTACTCTTTTTTCTTAGATTTCAATTGACATTTGACAATTACCGGTGTTTTACAGCGAAATATCGAAAATTAGAAGGTGTATACTAAGGTGTTTGGTAAGTAGACTATTCAAATATTTTTGTTATTTTAATTCACTATTGTTTTCTTTAGGAAACACGGTAACTTACAATGGAAAATGATGGAATTCATGAGCTCTCAGATTGAATGACTAAGGTATATTATAATATGATATCTAAAGTGTATATTCAATTGAATTAATTAATAATTGCAGATAACGCAGGCTTGTGAGGATGGAAATCGGAAGCTGTTTAGATTATTCTCTTATATATTAGATGTAAAGTAAACATATAGTTAAGATAGTATAGTAGTATTTAGATTCAATAAAGATAAAAAAAAGGATTGATCACCTTTATATTAAATATATTTGCTGATTAGATATGGGGAAGATCTATCTATTTTTTACATTTCAGATTGATTTTCTTTTAGTGAATGGTAAGTAAAGAGACTTAGTGGATAAAATAGGTGATAGTTATTGCCAAGTTGATGGATGGACAATAATAGACAGCTAGGTGAGCTGAAGTAGTTGTAAAGGACTAAGATGCATCTGGAATGGACATGTAGGTTGATTTTAATGAACCAGAAGTGACAATAAAAAAAGAAACTTCTCCAAGAGGGACTGAATCGAATCACTTTAGTAAGTTTTATTCGTTTATGATTCGTAAGGATTTTTTCATTATGTGCCAGTGTAAATAGCAAATCTAGAGAATACAATTACGGCCCCCATCACCATATGTAATGTGCATGATTCACGTACATACTGTTTCATGTACATACGTAGAATGGGCGCGAGGTAGGTATGTTTGTGGTGCCTGTTTTCTGGGCACTGCAAACAGTGTCGTGTAAAGTGGGGGTATTTTTTCAACGTTGTATAAATATATTGTTGTTGGTTAGGTTTGTAGGATGCTAATGGATGGAGAGGCAGGTTGTTGGTTAGGTTTTTAGGATTATTGGTTAGGTTCGTATGATGATAGTGGATATATAAGTAGGTTATGTTTTTGAAATTAAAGGAGATATATGGAGGTTATTTTGGTTATGTTTGTAGGTTGATAGTGGATATAACTAAGTTTTTTTTTAGGATTTTAATATTGTAGGGGATATATGTGTAGGTTATTTTGGTTAGGTTTGTAGCATATATAGGTAGGTATTGGTTAGGTTTTCAGGATTATAGGGAATATATAGGTAGGATGATAGTGGATATATAGGTAGGTTATTGGTTATGTTTTTGGAATTATAGGAGAGATATATGGAGGTTATTTTGGTTAGGTTAGTAGCATATAAAGGTAGGTTTTTAGGATTATAGGGAATACATAGGTAGGTTATTGGTTAGGTTTGTAGGATGATAGTGGATATATAAGTAGGTTATGTTTTTGAAATTAAAGGAGATATATGGAGGTTATGTTTGTAGGTTGATAGTGGATATATAGGTAGGTTATTTATGTTTTTGGAATTATTCGAGAGATATATGGAGGTTATTTTGGTTAGGTTTGTAGCATATATAGGTAGGTTAATTGTTTAGGTTTTTAGGATTATAGGGAATATATAGGTAGGATGATAGTGGATATATAGGTAGGTTATTGGTTATGTTTTTGAAATTAAAGGAGAGATATATGGAGGTTATGTTTGTAGGTTGATAGTGAATATAACTAGGTTTTTTTTTTTTGGATTATAAGTTATATGTGTGAAGGTTAGTTTTGTACGATGATAGTAAATATATAGGTAAGTTATTGTTTAGGATAATAGGTAATATATATGAAGGTTAAATTTGTAGGATGCTAGTAGATATAAGGGTAGTTTATTAGACAATTTGTTGGTTAGTATTATAAGGGATAAAAATGCAATATATTTCTAGGGTTACGGCATTAATTTGTTATTGTAGTATTATAATTGGTTGAATTATTCGATTGTTATTGTTGTTTCGATTTGGTTTAATTATTAGATCGTTATTGTAGTATTATAATTGGTTGAATTATTAGATTGTAATTGGTTGAATTATTAGATCGCTAGGGTTGTGGCATTAAATCGTTATTGTAGTAATCAAATTGGTTTAATTATTAGATCGTTACTGTAGTATTAATATTGGTTGAATCATTAGATCGTTATTGTAGTATTAAAATTGGTTGATTTATTAAATCTTAAGGGTTGCGGTATTAAAAGAGTCGGTAAAATAGGTTTTTGGTAATGATATAGTAGTAGATTGGCCGGAAAGGTAGGTTTTTGGTAAGGATGTAGATTATTGCTTCGTCGGCTATGTAGGTTTATTTGTCGGTAAGGCTGTCAGAAATTAATGGGTTGCCATGCGTCAATCTGTCAAATAGCCATATCTGATGACAAATGTCAAAATGTTATTTGTCAATATTGTTCTGTCAGACATGACGTTTCGAATGGCGCCATTTTGAAATTTATCAAAAATATAAATATTACATTTTTTTTTCTACTCCAGGTGTTAACAAGGTACATCGGTAAATTTACTGAATGCAACCATTTGGGAAATTGACATTTCGTACGCGCTATGAAGTTGGTTGTAGTTTTTATTACTCTTTTTTCTTAGATTTCAATTGACATTTGACAATTACCGGTGTTTTACAGCGAAATATCGAAAATTAGAAGGTGTATACTAAGGTGTTTGGTAAGTAGACTATTCAAATATTTTTGTTATTTTAATTCACTATTGTTTTCTTTAGGAAACACGGTAACTTACAATGGAAAATGATGGAATTCATGAGCTCTCAGATTGAATGACTAAGGTATATTATAATATGATATCTAAAGTGTATATTCAATTGAATTAATTAATAATTGCAGATAACGCAGGCTTGTGAGGATGGAAATCGGAAGCTGTTTAGATTATTCTCTTATATATTAGATGTAAAGTAAACATATAGTTAAGATAGTATAGTAGTATTTAGATTCAATAAAGATAAAAAAAAGGATTGATCACCTTTATATTAAATATATTTGCTGATTAGATATGGGGAAGATCTATCTATTTTTTACATTTCAGATTGATTTTCTTTTAGTGAATGGTAAGTAAAGAGACTTAGTGGATAAAATAGGTGATAGTTATTGCCAAGTTGATGGATGGACAATAATAGACAGCTAGGTGAGCTGAAGTAGTTGTAAAGGACTAAGATGCATCTGGAATGGACATGTAGGTTGATTTTAATGAACCAGAAGTGACAATAAAAAAAGAAACTTCTCCAAGAGGGACTGAATCGAATCACTTTAGTAAGTTTTATTCGTTTATGATTCGTAAGGATTTTTTCATTATGTGCCAGTGTAAATAGCAAATCTAGAGAATACAATTACGGCCCCCATCACCATATGTAATGTGCATGATTCACGTACATACTGTTTCATGTACATACGTAGAATGGGCGCGAGGTAGGTATGTTTGTGGTGCCTGTTTTCTGGGCACTGCAAACAGTGTCGTGTAAAGTGGGGGTATTTTTTCAACGTTGTATAAATATATTGTTGTTGGTTAGGTTTGTAGGATGCTAATGGATGGAGAGGCAGGTTGTTGGTTAGGTTTTTAGGATTATTGGTTAGGTTCGTATGATGATAGTGGATATATAAGTAGGTTATGTTTTTGAAATTAAAGGAGATATATGGAGGTTATTTTGGTTATGTTTGTAGGTTGATAGTGGATATAACTAAGTTTTTTTTTAGGATTTTAATATTGTAGGGGATATATGTGTAGGTTATTTTGGTTAGGTTTGTAGCATATATAGGTAGGTATTGGTTAGGTTTTCAGGATTATAGGGAATATATAGGTAGGATGATAGTGGATATATAGGTAGGTTATTGGTTATGTTTTTGGAATTATAGGAGAGATATATGGAGGTTATTTTGGTTAGGTTTGTAGCATATAAAGGTAGGTTTTTAGGATTATAGGGAATACATAGGTAGGTTATTGGTTAGGTTTGTAGGATGATAGTGGATATATAAGTAGGTTATGTTTTTGAAATTAAAGGAGATATATGGAGGTTATGTTTGTAGGTTGATAGTGGATATATAGGTAGGTTATTTATGTTTTTGGAATTATTCGAGAGATATATGGAGGTTATTTTGGTTAGGTTTGTAGCATATATAGGTAGGTTAATTGTTTAGGTTTTAAGGATTATAGGGAATATATAGGTAGGTTATTGGTTAGGTTTGTAGGATGATAGTGGATATATAAGTAGGTTATGTTTTTGAAATTAAAGGAGAGATATATGGAGGTTATGTTTGTAGGTTGATAGTGAATATAACTAGGTTTTTTTTTTTTGGATTATAAGTTATATGTGTGAAGGTTAGTTTTGTACGATGATAGTAAATATATAGGTAAGTTATTGTTTAGGATAATAGGTAATATATATGAAGGTTAAATTTGTAGGATGCTAGTAGATATAAGGGTAGTTTATTAGACAATTTGTTGGTTAGTATTATAAGGGATAAAAATGCAATATATTTCTAGGGTTACGGCATTAATTTGTTATTGTAGTATTATAATTGGTTGAATTATTCGATTGTTATTGTTGTTTCGATTTGGTTTAATTATTAGATCGTTATTGTAGTATTATAATTGGTTGAATTATTAGATTGTAATTGGTTGAATTATTAGATCGCTAGGGTTGTGGCATTAAATCGTTATTGTAGTAATCAAATTGGTTTAATTATTAGATCGTTACTGTAGTATTAATATTGGTTGAATCATTAGATCGTTATTGTAGTATTAAAATTGGTTGATTTATTAAATCTTAAGGGTTGCGGTATTAAAAGAGTCGGTAAAATAGGTTTTTGGTAATGATATAGTAGTAGATTGGCCGGAAAGGTAGGTTTTTGGTAAGGATGTAGATTATTGCTTCGTCGGCTATGTAGGTTTATTTGTCGGTAAGGCTGTCAGAAATTAATGGGTTGCCATGCGTCAATCTGTCAAATAGCCATATCTGATGACAAATGTCAAAATGTTATTTGTCAATATTGTTCTGTCAGACATGACGTTTCGAATGGCGCCATTTTGAAATTTATCAAAAATATAAATATTACATTTTTTTTTCTACTCCAGGTGTTAACAAGGTACATCGGTAAATTTACTGAATGCAACCATTTGGGAAATTGACATTTCGTACGCGCTATGAAGTTGGTTGTAGTTTTTATTACTCTTTTTTCTTAGATTTCAATTGACATTTGACAATTACCGGTGTTTTACAGCGAAATATCGAAAATTAGAAGGTGTATACTAAGGTGTTTGGTAAGTAGACTATTCAAATATTTTTGTTATTTTAATTCACTATTGTTTTCTTTAGGAAACACGGTAACTTACAATGGAAAATGATGGAATTCATGAGCTCTCAGATTGAATGACTAAGGTATATTATAATATGATATCTAAAGTGTATATTCAATTGAATTAATTAATAATTGCAGATAACGCAGGCTTGTGAGGATGGAAATCGGAAGCTGTTTAGATTATTCTCTTATATATTAGATGTAAAGTAAACATATAGTTAAGATAGTATAGTAGTATTTAGATTCAATAAAGATAAAAAAAAGGATTGATCACCTTTATATTAAATATATTTGCTGATTAGATATGGGGAAGATCTATCTATTTTTTACATTTCAGATTGATTTTCTTTTAGTGAATGGTAAGTAAAGAGACTTAGTGGATAAAATAGGTGATAGTTATTGCCAAGTTGATGGATGGACAATAATAGACAGCTAGGTGAGCTGAAGTAGTTGTAAAGGACTAAGATGCATCTGGAATGGACATGTAGGTTGATTTTAATGAACCAGAAGTGACAATAAAAAAAGAAACTTCTCCAAGAGGGACTGAATCGAATCACTTTAGTAAGTTTTATTCGTTTATGATTCGTAAGGATTTTTTCATTATGTGCCAGTGTAAATAGCAAATCTAGAGAATACAATTACGGCCCCCATCACCATATGTAATGTGCATGATTCACGTACATACTGTTTCATGTACATACGTAGAATGGGCGCGAGGTAGGTATGTTTGTGGTGCCTGTTTTCTGGGCACTGCAAACAGTGTCGTGTAAAGTGGGGGTATTTTTTCAACGTTGTATAAATATATTGTTGTTGGTTAGGTTTGTAGGATGCTAATGGATGGAGAGGCAGGTTGTTGGTTAGGTTTTTAGGATTATTGGTTAGGTTCGTATGATGATAGTGGATATATAAGTAGGTTATGTTTTTGAAATTAAAGGAGATATATGGAGGTTATTTTGGTTATGTTTGTAGGTTGATAGTGGATATAACTAAGTTTTTTTTTAGGATTTTAATATTGTAGGGGATATATGTGTAGGTTATTTTGGTTAGGTTTGTAGCATATATAGGTAGGTATTGGTTAGGTTTTCAGGATTATAGGGAATATATAGGTAGGATGATAGTGGATATATAGGTAGGTTATTGGTTATGTTTTTGGAATTATAGGAGAGATATATGGAGGTTATTTTGGTTAGGTTAGTAGCATATAAAGGTAGGTTTTTAGGATTATAGGGAATACATAGGTAGGTTATTGGTTAGGTTTGTAGGATGATAGTGGATATATAAGTAGGTTATGTTTTTGAAATTAAAGGAGATATATGGAGGTTATGTTTGTAGGTTGATAGTGGATATATAGGTAGGTTATTTATGTTTTTGGAATTATTCGAGAGATATATGGAGGTTATTTTGGTTAGGTTTGTAGCATATATAGGTAGGTTAATTGTTTAGGTTTTTAGGATTATAGGGAATATATAGGTAGGTTATTGGTTATGTTTGTAGGATGATAGTGGATATATAAGTAGGTTATGTTTTTGAAATTAAAGGAGAGATATATGGAGGTTATGTTTGTAGGTTGATAGTGAATATAACTAGGTTTTTTTTTTTTGGATTATAAGTTATATGTGTGAAGGTTAGTTTTGTACGATGATAGTAAATATATAGGTAAGTTATTGTTTAGGATAATAGGTAATATATATGAAGGTTAAATTTGTAGGATGCTAGTAGATATAAGGGTAGTTTATTAGACAATTTGTTGGTTAGTATTATAAGGGATAAAAATGCAATATATTTCTAGGGTTACGGCATTAATTTGTTATTGTAGTATTATAATTGGTTGAATTATTCGATTGTTATTGTTGTTTCGATTTGGTTTAATTATTAGATCGTTATTGTAGTATTATAATTGGTTGAATTATTAGATTGTAATTGGTTGAATTATTAGATCGCTAGGGTTGTGGCATTAAATCGTTATTGTAGTAATCAAATTGGTTTAATTATTAGATCGTTACTGTAGTATTAATATTGGTTGAATCATTAGATCGTTATTGTAGTATTAAAATTGGTTGATTTATTAAATCTTAAGGGTTGCGGTATTAAAAGAGTCGGTAAAATAGGTTTTTGGTAATGATATAGTAGTAGATTGGCCGGAAAGGTAGGTTTTTGGTAAGGATGTAGATTATTGCTTCGTCGGCTATGTAGGTTTATTTGTCGGTAAGGCTGTCAGAAATTAATGGGTTGCCATGCGTCAATCTGTCAAATAGCCATATCTGATGACAAATGTCAAAATGTTATTTGTCAATATTGTTCTGTCAGACATGACGTTTCGAATGGCGCCATTTTGAAATTTATCAAAAATATAAATATTACATTTTTTTTTCTACTCCAGGTGTTAACAAGGTACATCGGTAAATTTACTGAATGCAACCATTTGGGAAATTGACATTTCGTACGCGCTATGAAGTTGGTTGTAGTTTTTATTACTCTTTTTTCTTAGATTTCAATTGACATTTGACAATTACCGGTGTTTTACAGCGAAATATCGAAAATTAGAAGGTGTATACTAAGGTGTTTGGTAAGTAGACTATTCAAATATTTTTGTTATTTTAATTCACTATTGTTTTCTTTAGGAAACACGGTAACTTACAATGGAAAATGATGGAATTCATGAGCTCTCAGATTGAATGACTAAGGTATATTATAATATGATATCTAAAGTGTATATTCAATTGAATTAATTAATAATTGCAGATAACGCAGGCTTGTGAGGATGGAAATCGGAAGCTGTTTAGATTATTCTCTTATATATTAGATGTAAAGTAAACATATAGTTAAGATAGTATAGTAGTATTTAGATTCAATAAAGATAAAAAAAAGGATTGATCACCTTTATATTAAATATATTTGCTGATTAGATATGGGGAAGATCTATCTATTTTTTACATTTCAGATTGATTTTCTTTTAGTGAATGGTAAGTAAAGAGACTTAGTGGATAAAATAGGTGATAGTTATTGCCAAGTTGATGGATGGACAATAATAGACAGCTAGGTGAGCTGAAGTAGTTGTAAAGGACTAAGATGCATCTGGAATGGACATGTAGGTTGATTTTAATGAACCAGAAGTGACAATAAAAAAAGAAACTTCTCCCAGAGGGACTGAATCGAATCACTTTAGTAAGTTTTATTCGTTTATGATTCGTAAGGATTTTTTCATTATGTGCCAGTGTAAATAGCAAATCTAGAGAATACAATTACGGCCCCCATCACCATATGTAATGTGCATGATTCACGTACATACTGTTTCATGTACATACGTAGAATGGGCGCGAGGTAGGTATGTTTGTGGTGCCTGTTTTCTGGGCACTGCAAACAGTGTCGTGTAAAGTGGGGGTATTTTTTCAACGTTGTATAAATATATTGTTGTTGGTTAGGTTTGTAGGATGCTAATGGATGGAGAGGCAGGTTGTTGGTTAGGTTTTTAGGATTATTGGTTAGGTTCGTATGATGATAGTGGATATATAAGTAGGTTATGTTTTTGAAATTAAAGGAGATATATGGAGGTTATTTTGGTTATGTTTGTAGGTTGATAGTGGATATAACTAAGTTTTTTTTTAGGATTTTAATATTGTAGGGGATATATGTGTAGGTTATTTTGGTTAGGTTTGTAGCATATATAGGTAGGTATTGGTTAGGTTTTCAGGATTATAGGGAATATATAGGTAGGATGATAGTGGATATATAGGTAGGTTATTGGTTATGTTTTTGGAATTATAGGAGAGATATATGGAGGTTATTTTGGTTAGGTTAGTAGCATATAAAGGTAGGTTTTTAGGATTATAGGGAATACATAGGTAGGTTATTGGTTAGGTTTGTAGGATGATAGTGGATATATAAGTAGGTTATGTTTTTGAAATTAAAGGAGATATATGGAGGTTATGTTTGTAGGTTGATAGTGGATATATAGGTAGGTTATTTATGTTTTTGGAATTATTCGAGAGATATATGGAGGTTATTTTGGTTAGGTTTGTAGCATATATAGGTAGGTTAATTGTTTAGGTTTTTAGGATTATAGGGAATATATAGGTAGGTTATTGGTTAGGTTTGTAGGATGATAGTGGATATATAAGTAGGTTATGTTTTTGAAATTAAAGGAGAGATATATGGAGGTTATGTTTGTAGGTTGATAGTGAATATAACTAGGTTTTTTTTTTTTGGATTATAAGTTATATGTGTGAAGGTTAGTTTTGTACGATGATAGTAAATATATAGGTAAGTTATTGTTTAGGATAATAGGTAATATATATGAAGGTTAAATTTGTAGGATGCTAGTAGATATAAGGGTAGTTTATTAGACAATTTGTTGGTTAGTATTATAAGGGATAAAAATGCAATATATTTCTAGGGTTACGGCATTAATTTGTTATTGTAGTATTATAATTGGTTGAATTATTCGATTGTTATTGTTGTTTCGATTTGGTTTAATTATTAGATCGTTATTGTAGTATTATAATTGGTTGAATTATTAGATTGTAATTGGTTGAATTATTAGATCGCTAGGGTTGTGGCATTAAATCGTTATTGTAGTAATCAAATTGGTTTAATTATTAGATCGTTACTGTAGTATTAATATTGGTTGAATCATTAGATCGTTATTGTAGTATTAAAATTGGTTGATTTATTAAATCTTAAGGGTTGCGGTATTAAAAGAGTCGGTAAAATAGGTTTTTGGTAATGATATAGTAGTAGATTGGCCGGAAAGGTAGGTTTTTGGTAAGGATGTAGATTATTGCTTCGTCGGCTATGTAGGTTTATTTGTCGGTAAGGCTGTCAGAAATTAATGGGTTGCCATGCGTCAATCTGTCAAATAGCCATATCTGATGACAAATGTCAAAATGTTATTTGTCAATATTGTTCTGTCAGACATGACGTTTCGAATGGCGCCATTTTGAAATTTATCAAAAATATAAATATTACATTTTTTTTTCTACTCCAGGTGTTAACAAGGTACATCGGTAAATTTACTGAATGCAACCATTTGGGAAATTGACATTTCGTACGCGCTATGAAGTTGGTTGTAGTTTTTATTACTCTTTTTTCTTAGATTTCAATTGACATTTGACAATTACCGGTGTTTTACAGCGAAATATCGAAAATTAGAAGGTGTATACTAAGGTGTTTGGTAAGTAGACTATTCAAATATTTTTGTTATTTTAATTCACTATTGTTTTCTTTAGGAAACACGGTAACTTACAATGGAAAATGATGGAATTCATGAGCTCTCAGATTGAATGACTAAGGTATATTATAATATGATATCTAAAGTGTATATTCAATTGAATTAATTAATAATTGCAGATAACGCAGGCTTGTGAGGATGGAAATCGGAAGCTGTTTAGATTATTCTCTTATATATTAGATGTAAAGTAAACATATAGTTAAGATAGTATAGTAGTATTTAGATTCAATAAAGATAAAAAAAAGGATTGATCACCTTTATATTAAATATATTTGCTGATTAGATATGGGGAAGATCTATCTATTTTTTACATTTCAGATTGATTTTCTTTTAGTGAATGGTAAGTAAAGAGACTTAGTGGATAAAATAGGTGATAGTTATTGCCAAGTTGATGGATGGACAATAATAGACAGCTAGGTGAGCTGAAGTAGTTGTAAAGGACTAAGATGCATCTGGAATGGACATGTAGGTTGATTTTAATGAACCAGAAGTGACAATAAAAAAAGAAACTTCTCCAAGAGGGACTGAATCGAATCACTTTAGTAAGTTTTATTCGTTTATGATTCGTAAGGATTTTTTCATTATGTGCCAGTGTAAATAGCAAATCTAGAGAATACAATTACGGCCCCCATCACCATATGTAATGTGCATGATTCACGTACATACTGTTTCATGTACATACGTAGAATGGGCGCGAGGTAGGTATGTTTGTGGTGCCTGTTTTCTGGGCACTGCAAACAGTGTCGTGTAAAGTGGGGGTATTTTTTCAACGTTGTATAAATATATTGTTGTTGGTTAGGTTTGTAGGATGCTAATGGATGGAGAGGCAGGTTGTTGGTTAGGTTTTTAGGATTATTGGTTAGGTTCGTATGATGATAGTGGATATATAAGTAGGTTATGTTTTTGAAATTAAAGGAGATATATGGAGGTTATTTTGGTTATGTTTGTAGGTTGATAGTGGATATAACTAAGTTTTTTTTTAGGATTTTAATATTGTAGGGGATATATGTGTAGGTTATTTTGGTTAGGTTTGTAGCATATATAGGTAGGTATTGGTTAGGTTTTCAGGATTATAGGGAATATATAGGTAGGATGATAGTGGATATATAGGTAGGTTATTGGTTATGTTTTTGGAATTATAGGAGAGATATATGGAGGTTATTTTGGTTAGGTTTGTAGCATATAAAGGTAGGTTTTTAGGATTATAGGGAATACATAGGTAGGTTATTGGTTAGGTTTGTAGGATGATAGTGGATATATAAGTAGGTTATGTTTTTGAAATTAAAGGAGATATATGGAGGTTATGTTTGTAGGTTGATAGTGGATATATAGGTAGGTTATTTATGTTTTTGGAATTATTCGAGAGATATATGGAGGTTATTTTGGTTAGGTTTGTAGCATATATAGGTAGGTTAATTGTTTAGGTTTTTAGGATTATAGGGAATATATAGGTAGGTTATTGGTTAGGTTTGTATGATGATAGTGGATATATAAGTAGGTTATGTTTTTGAAATTAAAGGAGAGATATATGGAGGTTATGTTTGTAGGTTGATAGTGAATATAACTAGGTTTTTTTTTTTTGGATTATAAGTTATATGTGTGAAGGTTAGTTTTGTACGATGATAGTAAATATATAGGTAAGTTATTGTTTAGGATAATAGGTAATATATATGAAGGTTAAATTTGTAGGATGCTAGTAGATATAAGGGTAGTTTATTAGACAATTTGTTGGTTAGTATTATAAGGGATAAAAATGCAATATATTTCTAGGGTTACGGCATTAATTTGTTATTGTAGTATTATAATTGGTTGAATTATTCGATTGTTATTGTTGTTTCGATTTGGTTTAATTATTAGATCGTTATTGTAGTATTATAATTGGTTGAATTATTAGATTGTAATTGGTTGAATTATTAGATCGCTAGGGTTGTGGCATTAAATCGTTATTGTAGTAATCAAATTGGTTTAATTATTAGATCGTTACTGTAGTATTAATATTGGTTGAATCATTAGATCGTTATTGTAGTATTAAAATTGGTTGATTTATTAAATCTTAAGGGTTGCGGTATTAAAAGAGTCGGTAAAATAGGTTTTTGGTAATGATATAGTAGTAGATTGGCCGGAAAGGTAGGTTTTTGGTAAGGATGTAGATTATTGCTTCGTCGGCTATGTAGGTTTATTTGTCGGTAAGGCTGTCAGAAATTAATGGGTTGCCATGCGTCAATCTGTCAAATAGCCATATCTGATGACAAATGTCAAAATGTTATTTGTCAATATTGTTCTGTCAGACATGACGTTTCGAATGGCGCCATTTTGAAATTTATCAAAAATATAAATATTACATTTTTTTTTCTACTCCAGGTGTTAACAAGGTACATCGGTAAATTTACTGAATGCAACCATTTGGGAAATTGACATTTCGTACGCGCTATGAAGTTGGTTGTAGTTTTTATTACTCTTTTTTCTTAGATTTCAATTGACATTTGACAATTACCGGTGTTTTACAGCGAAATATCGAAAATTAGAAGGTGTATACTAAGGTGTTTGGTAAGTAGACTATTCAAATATTTTTGTTATTTTAATTCACTATTGTTTTCTTTAGGAAACACGGTAACTTACAATGGAAAATGATGGAATTCATGAGCTCTCAGATTGAATGACTAAGGTATATTATAATATGATATCTAAAGTGTATATTCAATTGAATTAATTAATAATTGCAGATAACGCAGGCTTGTGAGGATGGAAATCGGAAGCTGTTTAGATTATTCTCTTATATATTAGATGTAAAGTAAACATATAGTTAAGATAGTATAGTAGTATTTAGATTCAATAAAGATAAAAAAAAGGATTGATCACCTTTATATTAAATATATTTGCTGATTAGATATGGGGAAGATCTATCTATTTTTTACATTTCAGATTGATTTTCTTTTAGTGAATGGTAAGTAAAGAGACTTAGTGGATAAAATAGGTGATAGTTATTGCCAAGTTGATGGATGGACAATAATAGACAGCTAGGTGAGCTGAAGTAGTTGTAAAGGACTAAGATGCATCTGGAATGGACATGTAGGTAGATTTTAATGAACCAGAAGTGACAATAAAAAAAAAGAAACTTCTCCCAGAGGGACTGAATCGAATCACTTTAGTAAGTTTTATTCGTTTATGATTCGTAAGGATTTTTTCATTATGTGCCAGTGTAAATAGCAAATCTAGAGAACACAATTACGGCCCCCATCACCATATGTAATGTGCATGATTCACGTACATACTGTTTCATGTACATACGTAGAATGGGCGCGAGGTAGGTATGTTTGTGGTGCCTGTTTTCTGGGCACTGCAAACAGTGTCGTGTAAAGTGGGGGTATTTTTTCAACGTTGTATAAATATATTGTTGTTGGTTAGGTTTGTAGGATGCTAATGGATGGAGAGGCAGGTTGTTGGTTAGGTTTTTAGGATTATTGGTTAGGTTCGTATGATGATAGTGGATATATAAGTAGGTTATGTTTTTGAAATTAAAGGAGATATATGGAGGTTATTTTGGTTATGTTTGTAGGTTGATAGTGGATATAACTAAGTTTTTTTTTAGGATTTTAATATTGTAGGGGATATATGTGTAGGTTATTTTGGTTAGGTTTGTAGCATATATAGGTAGGTATTGGTTAGGTTTTCAGGATTATAGGGAATATATAGGTAGGATGATAGTGGATATATAGGTAGGTTATTGGTTATGTTTTTGGAATTATAGGAGAGATATATGGAGGTTATTTTGGTTAGGTTAGTAGCATATAAAGGTAGGTTTTTAGGATTATAGGGAATACATAGGTAGGTTATTGGTTAGGTTTGTAGGATGATAGTGGATATATAAGTAGGTTATGTTTTTGAAATTAAAGGAGATATATGGAGGTTATGTTTGTAGGTTGATAGTGGATATATAGGTAGGTTATTTATGTTTTTGGAATTATTCGAGAGATATATGGAGGTTATTTTGGTTAGGTTTGTAGCATATATAGGTAGGTTAATTGTTTAGGTTTTTAGGATTATAGGGAATATATAGGTAGGTTATTGGTTATGTTTGTAGGATGATAGTGGATATATAAGTAGGTTATGTTTTTGAAATTAAAGGAGAGATATATGGAGGTTATGTTTGTAGGTTGATAGTGAATATAACTAGGTTTTTTTTTTTTGGATTATAAGTTATATGTGTGAAGGTTAGTTTTGTACGATGATAGTAAATATATAGGTAAGTTATTGTTTAGGATAATAGGTAATATATATGAAGGTTAAATTTGTAGGATGCTAGTAGATATAAGGGTAGTTTATTAGACAATTTGTTGGTTAGTATTATAAGGGATAAAAATGCAATATATTTCTAGGGTTACGGCATTAATTTGTTATTGTAGTATTATAATTGGTTGAATTATTCGATTGTTATTGTTGTTTCGATTTGGTTTAATTATTAGATCGTTATTGTAGTATTATAATTGGTTGAATTATTAGATTGTAATTGGTTGAATTATTAGATCGCTAGGGTTGTGGCATTAAATCGTTATTGTAGTAATCAAATTGGTTTAATTATTAGATCGTTACTGTAGTATTAATATTGGTTGAATCATTAGATCGTTATTGTAGTATTAAAATTGGTTGATTTATTAAATCTTAAGGGTTGCGGTATTAAAAGAGTCGGTAAAATAGGTTTTTGGTAATGATATAGTAGTAGATTGGCCGGAAAGGTAGGTTTTTGGTAAGGATGTAGATTATTGCTTCGTCGGCTATGTAGGTTTATTTGTCGGTAAGGCTGTCAGAAATTAATGGGTTGCCATGCGTCAATCTGTCAAATAGCCATATCTGATGACAAATGTCAAAATGTTATTTGTCAATATTGTTCTGTCAGACATGACGTTTCGAATGGCGCCATTTTGAAATTTATCAAAAATATAAATATTACATTTTTTTTTCTACTCCAGGTGTTAACAAGGTACATCGGTAAATTTACTGAATGCAACCATTTGGGAAATTGACATTTCGTACGCGCTATGAAGTTGGTTGTAGTTTTTATTACTCTTTTTTCTTAGATTTCAATTGACATTTGACAATTACCGGTGTTTTACAGCGAAATATCGAAAATTAGAAGGTGTATACTAAGGTGTTTGGTAAGTAGACTATTCAAATATTTTTGTTATTTTAATTCACTATTGTTTTCTTTAGGAAACACGGTAACTTACAATGGAAAATGATGGAATTCATGAGCTCTCAGATTGAATGACTAAGGTATATTATAATATGATATCTAAAGTGTATATTCAATTGAATTAATTAATAATTGCAGATAACGCAGGCTTGTGAGGATGGAAATCGGAAGCTGTTTAGATTATTCTCTTATATATTAGATGTAAAGTAAACATATAGTTAAGATAGTATAGTAGTATTTAGATTCAATAAAGATAAAAAAAAGGATTGATCACCTTTATATTAAATATATTTGCTGATTAGATATGGGGAAGATCTATCTATTTTTTACATTTCAGATTGATTTTCTTTTAGTGAATGGTAAGTAAAGAGACTTAGTGGATAAAATAGGTGATAGTTATTGCCAAGTTGATGGATGGACAATAATAGACAGCTAGGTGAGCTGAAGTAGTTGTAAAGGACTAAGATGCATCTGGAATGGACATGTAGGTAGATTTTAATGAACCAGAAGTGACAATAAAAAAAAAGAAACTTCTCCCAGAGGGACTGAATCGAATCACTTTAGTAAGTTTTATTCGTTTATGATTCGTAAGGATTTTTTCATTATGTGCCAGTGTAAATAGCAAATCTAGAGAACACAATTACGGCCCCCATCACCATATGTAATGTGCATGATTCACGTACATACTGTTTCATGTACATACGTAGAATGGGCGCGAGGTAGGTATGTTTGTGGTGCCTGTTTTCTGGGCACTGCAAACAGTGTCGTGTAAAGTGGGGGTATTTTTTCAACGTTGTATAAATATATTGTTGTTGGTTAGGTTTGTAGGATGCTAATGGATGGAGAGGCAGGTTGTTGGTTAGGTTTTTAGGATTATTGGTTAGGTTTGTATGATGATAGTGGATATATAAGTAGGTTATGTTTTTGAAATTAAAGGATATATATGGAGGTTATTTTGGTTATGTTTGTAGGTTGATAGTGGATATAACTAAGTTTTTTTTTAGGATTTTAATATTGTAGGGGATATATGTGTAGGTTATTTTGGTTAGGTTTGTAGCATATATAGGTAGGTATTGGTTAGGTTTTCAGGATTATAGGGAATATATAGGTAGGATGATAGTGGATATATAGGTAGGTTATTGGTTATGTTTTTGGAATTATAGGAGAGATATATGGAGGTTATTTTGGTTAGGTTTGTAGCATATAAAGGTAGGTTTTTAGGATTATAGGGAATACATAGGTAGGTTTGTAGGATGATAGTGGATATATAAGTAGGTTATGTTTTTGAAATTAAAGGAGATATATGGAGGTTATGTTTGTAGGTTGATAGTGGATATATAGGTAGGTTATTTATGTTTTTGGAATTATTCGAGAGATATATGGAGGTTATTTTGGTTAGGTTTGTAGCATATATAGGTAGGTTAATTGTTTAGGTTTTTAGGATTATAGGGAATATATAGGTAGGTTATTGGTTATGTTTGTAGGATGATAGTGGATATATAAGTAGGTTATGTTTTTGAAATTAAAGGAGAGATATATGGAGGTTATGTTTGTAGGTTGATAGTGAATATAACTAGGTTTTTTTTTTTTGGATTATAAGTTATATGTGTGAAGGTTAGTTTTGTACGATGATAGTAAATATATAGGTAAGTTATTGTTTAGGATAATAGGTAATATATATGAAGGTTAAATTTGTAGGATGCTAGTAGATATAAGGGTAGTTTATTAGACAATTTGTTGGTTAGTATTATAAGGGATAAAAATGCAATATATTTCTAGGGTTACGGCATTAATTTGTTATTGTAGTATTATAATTGGTTGAATTATTCGATTGTTATTGTTGTTTCGATTTGGTTTAATTATTAGATCGTTATTGTAGTATTATAATTGGTTGAATTATTAGATTGTAATTGGTTGAATTATTAGATCGCTAGGGTTGTGGCATTAAATCGTTATTGTAGTAATCAAATTGGTTTAATTATTAGATCGTTACTGTAGTATTAATATTGGTTGAATCATTAGATCGTTATTGTAGTATTAAAATTGGTTGATTTATTAAATCTTAAGGGTTGCGGTATTAAAAGAGTCGGTAAAATAGGTTTTTGGTAATGATATAGTAGTAGATTGGCCGGAAAGGTAGGTTTTTGGTAAGGATGTAGATTATTGCTTCGTCGGCTATGTAGGTTTATTTGTCGGTAAGGCTGTCAGAAATTAATGGGTTGCCATGCGTCAATCTGTCAAATAGCCATATCTGATGACAAATGTCAAAATGTTATTTGTCAATATTGTTCTGTCAGACATGACGTTTCGAATGGCGCCATTTTGAAATTTATCAAAAATATAAATATTACATTTTTTTTTCTACTCCAGGTGTTAACAAGGTACATCGGTAAATTTACTGAATGCAACCATTTGGGAAATTGACATTTCGTACGCGCTATGAAGTTGGTTGTAGTTTTTATTACTCTTTTTTCTTAGATTTCAATTGACATTTGACAATTACCGGTGTTTTACAGCGAAATATCGAAAATTAGAAGGTGTATACTAAGGTGTTTGGTAAGTAGACTATTCAAATATTTTTGTTATTTTAATTCACTATTGTTTTCTTTAGGAAACACGGTAACTTACAATGGAAAATGATGGAATTCATGAGCTCTCAGATTGAATGACTAAGGTATATTATAATATGATATCTAAAGTGTATATTCAATTGAATTAATTAATAATTGCAGATAACGCAGGCTTGTGAGGATGGAAATCGGAAGCTGTTTAGATTATTCTCTTATATATTAGATGTAAAGTAAACATATAGTTAAGATAGTATAGTAGTATTTAGATTCAATAAAGATAAAAAAAAGGATTGATCACCTTTATATTAAATATATTTGCTGATTAGATATGGGGAAGATCTATCTATTTTTTACATTTCAGATTGATTTTCTTTTAGTGAATGGTAAGTAAAGAGACTTAGTGGATAAAATAGGTGATAGTTATTGCCAAGTTGATGGATGGACAATAATAGACAGCTAGGTGAGCTGAAGTAGTTGTAAAGGACTAAGATGCATCTGGAATGGACATGTAGGTAGATTTTAATGAACCAGAAGTGACAATAAAAAAAAAGAAACTTCTCCTAGAGGGACTGAATCGAATCACTTTAGTAAGTTTTATTCGTTTATGATTCGTAAGGATTTTTTCATTATGTGCCAGTGTAAATAGCAAATCTAGAGAACACAATTACGGCCCCCATCACCATATGTAATGTGCATGATTCACGTACATACTGTTTCATGTACATACGTAGAATGGGCGCGAGGTAGGTATGTTTGTGGTGCCTGTTTTCTGGGCACTGCAAACAGTGTCGTGTAAAGTGGGGGTATTTTTTCAACGTTGTATAAATATATTGTTGTTGGTTAGGTTTGTAGGATGCTAATGGATGGAGAGGCAGGTTGTTGGTTAGGTTTTTAGGATTATTGGTTAGGTTCGTATGATGATAGTGGATATATAAGTAGGTTATGTTTTTGAAATTAAAGGAGATATATGGAGGTTATTTTGGTTATGTTTGTAGGTTGATAGTGGATATAACTAAGTTTTTTTTTAGGATTTTAATATTGTAGGGGATATATGTGTAGGTTATTTTGGTTAGGTTTGTAGCATATATAGGTAGGTATTGGTTAGGTTTTCAGGATTATAGGGAATATATAGGTAGGATGATAGTGGATATATAGGTAGGTTATTGGTTATGTTTTTGGAATTATAGGAGAGATATATGGAGGTTATTTTGGTTAGGTTTGTAGCATATAAAGGTAGGTTTTTAGGATTATAGGGAATACATAGGTAGGTTTGTAGGATGATAGTGGATATATAAGTAGGTTATGTTTTTGAAATTAAAGGAGATATATGGAGGTTATGTTTGTAGGTTGATAGTGGATATATAGGTAGGTTATTGGTTATGTTTTTGGAATTATTCGAGAGATATATGGAGGTTATTTTGGTTAGGTTTGTAGCATATATAGGTAGGTTAATTGTTTAGGTTTTTAGGATTATAGGGAATATATAGGTAGGTTATTGGTTATGTTTGTAGGATGATAGTGGATATATAAGTAGGTTATTGGTTATGTTTTTTTTGAATTATAGGAGAGATATATGGAGGTTATGTTTGTAGGTTGATAGTGAATATAACTAGGTTTTTTTTTTTTGGATTATAAGTTATATGTGTGAAGGTTAGTTTTGTACGATGATAGTAAATATATAGGTAAGTTATTGTTTAGGATAATAGGTAATATATATGAAGGTTAAATTTGTAGGATGCTAGTAGATATAAGGGTAGTTTATTAGACAATTTGTTGGTTAGTATTATAAGGGATAAAAATGCAATATATTTCTAGGGTTACGGCATTAATTTGTTATTGTAGTATTATAATTGGTTGAATTATTCGATTGTTATTGTTGTTTCGATTTGGTTTAATTATTAGATCGTTATTGTAGTATTATAATTGGTTGAATTATTAGATTGTAATTGGTTGAATTATTAGATCGCTAGGGTTGTGGCATTAAATCGTTATTGTAGTAATCAAATTGGTTTAATTATTAGATCGTTACTGTAGTATTAATATTGGTTGAATCATTAGATCGTTATTGTAGTATTAAAATTGGTTGATTTATTAAATCTTAAGGGTTGCGGTATTAAAAGAGTCGGTAAAATAGGTTTTTGGTAATGATATAGTAGTAGATTGGCCGGAAAGGTAGGTTTTTGGTAAGGATGTAGATTATTGCTTCGTCGGCTATGTAGGTTTATTTGTCGGTAAGGCTGTCAGAAATTAATGGGTTGCCATGCGTCAATCTGTCAAATAGCCATATCTGATGACAAATGTCAAAATGTTATTTGTCAATATTGTTCTGTCAGACATGACGTTTCGAATGGCGCCATTTTGAAATTTATCAAAAATATAAATATTACATTTTTTTTTCTACTCCAGGTGTTAACAAGGTACATCGGTAAATTTACTGAATGCAACCATTTGGGAAATTGACATTTCGTACGCGCTATGAAGTTGGTTGTAGTTTTTATTACTCTTTTTTCTTAGATTTCAATTGACATTTGACAATTACCGGTGTTTTACAGCGAAATATCGAAAATTAGAAGGTGTATACTAAGGTGTTTGGTAAGTAGACTATTCAAATATTTTTGTTATTTTAATTCACTATTGTTTTCTTTAGGAAACACGGTAACTTACAATGGAAAATGATGGAATTCATGAGCTCTCAGATTGAATGACTAAGGTATATTATAATATGATATCTAAAGTGTATATTCAATTGAATTAATTAATAATTGCAGATAACGCAGGCTTGTGAGGATGGAAATCGGAAGCTGTTTAGATTATTCTCTTATATATTAGATGTAAAGTAAACATATAGTTAAGATAGTATAGTAGTATTTAGATTCAATAAAGATAAAAAAAAGGATTGATCACCTTTATATTAAATATATTTGCTGATTAGATATGGGGAAGATCTATCTATTTTTTACATTTCAGATTGATTTTCTTTTAGTGAATGGTAAGTAAAGAGACTTAGTGGATAAAATAGGTGATAGTTATTGCCAAGTTGATGGATGGACAATAATAGACAGCTAGGTGAGCTGAAGTAGTTGTAAAGGACTAAGATGCATCTGGAATGGACATGTAGGTAGATTTTAATGAACCAGAAGTGACAATAAAAAAAAAGAAACTTCTCCCAGAGGGACTGAATCGAATCACTTTAGTAAGTTTTATTCGTTTATGATTCGTAAGGATTTTTTCATTATGTGCCAGTGTAAATAGCAAATCTAGAGAACACAATTACGGCCCCCATCACCATATGTAATGTGCATGATTCACGTACATACTGTTTCATGTACATACGTAGAATGGGCGCGAGGTAGGTATGTTTGTGGTGCCTGTTTTCTGGGCACTGCAAACAGTGTCGTGTAAAGTGGGGGTATTTTTTCAACGTTGTATAAATATATTGTTGTTGGTTAGGTTTGTAGGATGCTAATGGATGGAGAGGCAGGTTGTTGGTTAGGTTTTTAGGATTATTGGTTAGGTTCGTATGATGATAGTGGATATATAAGTAGGTTATGTTTTTGAAATTAAAGGAGATATATGGAGGTTATTTTGGTTATGTTTGTAGGTTGATAGTGGATATAACTAAGTTTTTTTTTAGGATTTTAATATTGTAGGGGATATATGTGTAGGTTATTTTGGTTAGGTTTGTAGCATATATAGGTAGGTATTGGTTAGGTTTTCAGGATTATAGGGAATATATAGGTAGGATGATAGTGGATATATAGGTAGGTTATTGGTTATGTTTTTGGAATTATAGGAGAGATATATGGAGGTTATTTTGGTTAGGTTTGTAGCATATAAAGGTAGGTTTTTAGGATTATAGGGAATACATAGGTAGGTTTGTAGGATGATAGTGGATATATAAGTAGGTTATGTTTTTGAAATTAAAGGAGATATATGGAGGTTATGTTTGTAGGTTGATAGTGGATATATAGGTAGGTTATTTATGTTTTTGGAATTATTCGAGAGATATATGGAGGTTATTTTGGTTAGGTTTGTAGCATATATAGGTAGGTTAATTGTTTAGGTTTTTAGGATTATAGGGAATATATAGGTAGGTTATTGGTTATGTTTGTAGGATGATAGTGGATATATAAGTAGGTTATGTTTTTGAAATTAAAGGAGAGATATATGGAGGTTATGTTTGTAGGTTGATAGTGAATATAACTAGGTTTTTTTTTTTTGGATTATAAGTTATATGTGTGAAGGTTAGTTTTGTACGATGATAGTAAATATATAGGTAAGTTATTGTTTAGGATAATAGGTAATATATATGAAGGTTAAATTTGTAGGATGCTAGTAGATATAAGGGTAGTTTATTAGACAATTTGTTGGTTAGTATTATAAGGGATAAAAATGCAATATATTTCTAGGGTTACGGCATTAATTTGTTATTGTAGTATTATAATTGGTTGAATTATTCGATTGTTATTGTTGTTTCGATTTGGTTTAATTATTAGATCGTTATTGTAGTATTATAATTGGTTGAATTATTAGATTGTAATTGGTTGAATTATTAGATCGCTAGGGTTGTGGCATTAAATCGTTATTGTAGTAATCAAATTGGTTTAATTATTAGATCGTTACTGTAGTATTAATATTGGTTGAATCATTAGATCGTTATTGTAGTATTAAAATTGGTTGATTTATTAAATCTTAAGGGTTGCGGTATTAAAAGAGTCGGTAAAATAGGTTTTTGGTAATGATATAGTAGTAGATTGGCCGGAAAGGTAGGTTTTTGGTAAGGATGTAGATTATTGCTTCGTCGGCTATGTAGGTTTATTTGTCGGTAAGGCTGTCAGAAATTAATGGGTTGCCATGCGTCAATCTGTCAAATAGCCATATCTGATGACAAATGTCAAAATGTTATTTGTCAATATTGTTCTGTCAGACATGACGTTTCGAATGGCGCCATTTTGAAATTTATCAAAAATATAAATATTACATTTTTTTTTCTACTCCAGGTGTTAACAAGGTACATCGGTAAATTTACTGAATGCAACCATTTGGGAAATTGACATTTCGTACGCGCTATGAAGTTGGTTGTAGTTTTTATTACTCTTTTTTCTTAGATTTCAATTGACATTTGACAATTACCGGTGTTTTACAGCGAAATATCGAAAATTAGAAGGTGTATACTAAGGTGTTTGGTAAGTAGACTATTCAAATATTTTTGTTATTTTAATTCACTATTGTTTTCTTTAGGAAACACGGTAACTTACAATGGAAAATGATGGAATTCATGAGCTCTCAGATTGAATGACTAAGGTATATTATAATATGATATCTAAAGTGTATATTCAATTGAATTAATTAATAATTGCAGATAACGCAGGCTTGTGAGGATGGAAATCGGAAGCTGTTTAGATTATTCTCTTATATATTAGATGTAAAGTAAACATATAGTTAAGATAGTATAGTAGTATTTAGATTCAATAAAGATAAAAAAAAGGATTGATCACCTTTATATTAAATATATTTGCTGATTAGATATGGGGAAGATCTATCTATTTTTTACATTTCAGATTGATTTTCTTTTAGTGAATGGTAAGTAAAGAGACTTAGTGGATAAAATAGGTGATAGTTATTGCCAAGTTGATGGATGGACAATAATAGACAGCTAGGTGAGCTGAAGTAGTTGTAAAGGACTAAGATGCATCTGGAATGGACATGTAGGTAGATTTTAATGAACCAGAAGTGACAATAAAAAAAAAGAAACTTCTCCTAGAGGGACTGAATCGAATCACTTTAGTAAGTTTTATTCGTTTATGATTCGTAAGGATTTTTTCATTATGTGCCAGTGTAAATAGCAAATCTAGAGAACACAATTACGGCCCCCATCACCATATGTAATGTGCATGATTCACGTACATACTGTTTCATGTACATACGTAGAATGGGCGCGAGGTAGGTATGTTTGTGGTGCCTGTTTTCTGGGCACTGCAAACAGTGTCGTGTAAAGTGGGGGTATTTTTTCAACGTTGTATAAATATATTGTTGTTGGTTAGGTTTGTAGGATGCTAATGGATGGAGAGGCAGGTTGTTGGTTAGGTTTTTAGGATTATTGGTTAGGTTCGTATGATGATAGTGGATATATAAGTAGGTTATGTTTTTGAAATTAAAGGAGATATATGGAGGTTATTTTGGTTATGTTTGTAGGTTGATAGTGGATATAACTAAGTTTTTTTTTAGGATTTTAATATTGTAGGGGATATATGTGTAGGTTATTTTGGTTAGGTTTGTAGCATATATAGGTAGGTATTGGTTAGGTTTTCAGGATTATAGGGAATATATAGGTAGGATGATAGTGGATATATAGGTAGGTTATTGGTTATGTTTTTGGAATTATAGGAGAGATATATGGAGGTTATTTTGGTTAGGTTTGTAGCATATAAAGGTAGGTTTTTAGGATTATAGGGAATACATAGGTAGGTTATTGGTTAGGTTTGTAGGATGATAGTGGATATATAAGTAGGTTATGTTTTTGAAATTAAAGGAGATATATGGAGGTTATGTTTGTAGGTTGATAGTGGATATATAGGTAGGTTATTTATGTTTTTGGAATTATTCGAGAGATATATGGAGGTTATTTTGGTTAGGTTTGTAGCATATATAGGTAGGTTAATTGTTTAGGTTTTTAGGATTATAGGGAATATATAGGTAGGTTATTGGTTATGTTTGTAGGATGATAGTGGATATATAAGTAGGTTATGTTTTTGAAATTAAAGGAGAGATATATGGAGGTTATGTTTGTAGGTTGATAGTGAATATAACTAGGTTTTTTTTTTTTGGATTATAAGTTATATGTGTGAAGGTTAGTTTTGTACGATGATAGTAAATATATAGGTAAGTTATTGTTTAGGATAATAGGTAATATATATGAAGGTTAAATTTGTAGGATGCTAGTAGATATAAGGGTAGTTTATTAGACAATTTGTTGGTTAGTATTATAAGGGATAAAAATGCAATATATTTCTAGGGTTACGGCATTAATTTGTTATTGTAGTATTATAATTGGTTGAATTATTCGATTGTTATTGTTGTTTCGATTTGGTTTAATTATTAGATCGTTATTGTAGTATTATAATTGGTTGAATTATTAGATTGTAATTGGTTGAATTATTAGATCGCTAGGGTTGTGGCATTAAATCGTTATTGTAGTAATCAAATTGGTTTAATTATTAGATCGTTACTGTAGTATTAATATTGGTTGAATCATTAGATCGTTATTGTAGTATTAAAATTGGTTGATTTATTAAATCTTAAGGGTTGCGGTATTAAAAGAGTCGGTAAAATAGGTTTTTGGTAATGATATAGTAGTAGATTGGCCGGAAAGGTAGGTTTTTGGTAAGGATGTAGATTATTGCTTCGTCGGCTATGTAGGTTTATTTGTCGGTAAGGCTGTCAGAAATTAATGGGTTGCCATGCGTCAATCTGTCAAATAGCCATATCTGATGACAAATGTCAAAATGTTATTTGTCAATATTGTTCTGTCAGACATGACGTTTCGAATGGCGCCATTTTGAAATTTATCAAAAATATAAATATTACATTTTTTTTTCTACTCCAGGTGTTAACAAGGTACATCGGTAAATTTACTGAATGCAACCATTTGGGAAATTGACATTTCGTACGCGCTATGAAGTTGGTTGTAGTTTTTATTACTCTTTTTTCTTAGATTTCAATTGACATTTGACAATTACCGGTGTTTTACAGCGAAATATCGAAAATTAGAAGGTGTATACTAAGGTGTTTGGTAAGTAGACTATTCAAATATTTTTGTTATTTTAATTCACTATTGTTTTCTTTAGGAAACACGGTAACTTACAATGGAAAATGATGGAATTCATGAGCTCTCAGATTGAATGACTAAGGTATATTATAATATGATATCTAAAGTGTATATTCAATTGAATTAATTAATAATTGCAGATAACGCAGGCTTGTGAGGATGGAAATCGGAAGCTGTTTAGATTATTCTCTTATATATTAGATGTAAAGTAAACATATAGTTAAGATAGTATAGTAGTATTTAGATTCAATAAAGATAAAAAAAAGGATTGATCACCTTTATATTAAATATATTTGCTGATTAGATATGGGGAAGATCTATCTATTTTTTACATTTCAGATTGATTTTCTTTTAGTGAATGGTAAGTAAAGAGACTTAGTGGATAAAATAGGTGATAGTTATTGCCAAGTTGATGGATGGACAATAATAGACAGCTAGGTGAGCTGAAGTAGTTGTAAAGGACTAAGATGCATCTGGAATGGACATGTAGGTAGATTTTAATGAACCAGAAGTGACAATAAAAAAAAAGAAACTTCTCCTAGAGGGACTGAATCGAATCACTTTAGTAAGTTTTATTCGTTTATGATTCGTAAGGATTTTTTCATTATGTGCCAGTGTAAATAGCAAATCTAGAGAACACAATTACGGCCCCCATCACCATATGTAATGTGCATGATTCACGTACATACTGTTTCATGTACATACGTAGAATGGGCGCGAGGTAGGTATGTTTGTGGTGCCTGTTTTCTGGGCACTGCAAACAGTGTCGTGTAAAGTGGGGGTATTTTTTCAACGTTGTATAAATATATTGTTGTTGGTTAGGTTTGTAGGATGCTAATGGATGGAGAGGCAGGTTGTTGGTTAGGTTTTTAGGATTATTGGTTAGGTTCGTATGATGATAGTGGATATATAAGTAGGTTATGTTTTTGAAATTAAAGGAGATATATGGAGGTTATTTTGGTTATGTTTGTAGGTTGATAGTGGATATAACTAAGTTTTTTTTTAGGATTTTAATATTGTAGGGGATATATGTGTAGGTTATTTTGGTTAGGTTTGTAGCATATATAGGTAGGTATTGGTTAGGTTTTCAGGATTATAGGGAATATATAGGTAGGATGATAGTGGATATATAGGTAGGTTATTGGTTATGTTTTTGGAATTATAGGAGAGATATATGGAGGTTATTTTGGTTAGGTTAGTAGCATATAAAGGTAGGTTTTTAGGATTATAGGGAATACATAGGTAGGTTATTGGTTAGGTTTGTAGGATGATAGTGGATATATAAGTAGGTTATGTTTTTGAAATTAAAGGAGATATATGGAGGTTATGTTTGTAGGTTGATAGTGGATATATAGGTAGGTTATTTATGTTTTTGGAATTATTCGAGAGATATATGGAGGTTATTTTGGTTAGGTTTGTAGCATATATAGGTAGGTTAATTGTTTAGGTTTTTAGGATTATAGGGAATATATAGGTAGGTTATTGGTTAGGTTTGTAGGATGATAGTGGATATATAAGTAGGTTATGTTTTTGAAATTAAAGGAGAGATATATGGAGGTTATGTTTGTAGGTTGATAGTGAATATAACTAGGTTTTTTTTTTTTGGATTATAAGTTATATGTGTGAAGGTTAGTTTTGTACGATGATAGTAAATATATAGGTAAGTTATTGTTTAGGATAATAGGTAATATATATGAAGGTTAAATTTGTAGGATGCTAGTAGATATAAGGGTAGTTTATTAGACAATTTGTTGGTTAGTATTATAAGGGATAAAAATGCAATATATTTCTAGGGTTACGGCATTAATTTGTTATTGTAGTATTATAATTGGTTGAATTATTCGATTGTTATTGTTGTTTCGATTTGGTTTAATTATTAGATCGTTATTGTAGTATTATAATTGGTTGAATTATTAGATTGTAATTGGTTGAATTATTAGATCGCTAGGGTTGTGGCATTAAATCGTTATTGTAGTAATCAAATTGGTTTAATTATTAGATCGTTACTGTAGTATTAATATTGGTTGAATCATTAGATCGTTATTGTAGTATTAAAATTGGTTGATTTATTAAATCTTAAGGGTTGCGGTATTAAAAGAGTCGGTAAAATAGGTTTTTGGTAATGATATAGTAGTAGATTGGCCGGAAAGGTAGGTTTTTGGTAAGGATGTAGATTATTGCTTCGTCGGCTATGTAGGTTTATTTGTCGGTAAGGCTGTCAGAAATTAATGGGTTGCCATGCGTCAATCTGTCAAATAGCCATATCTGATGACAAATGTCAAAATGTTATTTGTCAATATTGTTCTGTCAGACATGACGTTTCGAATGGCGCCATTTTGAAATTTATCAAAAATATAAATATTACATTTTTTTTTCTACTCCAGGTGTTAACAAGGTACATCGGTAAATTTACTGAATGCAACCATTTGGGAAATTGACATTTCGTACGCGCTATGAAGTTGGTTGTAGTTTTTATTACTCTTTTTTCTTAGATTTCAATTGACATTTGACAATTACCGGTGTTTTACAGCGAAATATCGAAAATTAGAAGGTGTATACTAAGGTGTTTGGTAAGTAGACTATTCAAATATTTTTGTTATTTTAATTCACTATTGTTTTCTTTAGGAAACACGGTAACTTACAATGGAAAATGATGGAATTCATGAGCTCTCAGATTGAATGACTAAGGTATATTATAATATGATATCTAAAGTGTATATTCAATTGAATTAATTAATAATTGCAGATAACGCAGGCTTGTGAGGATGGAAATCGGAAGCTGTTTAGATTATTCTCTTATATATTAGATGTAAAGTAAACATATAGTTAAGATAGTATAGTAGTATTTAGATTCAATAAAGATAAAAAAAAGGATTGATCACCTTTATATTAAATATATTTGCTGATTAGATATGGGGAAGATCTATCTATTTTTTACATTTCAGATTGATTTTCTTTTAGTGAATGGTAAGTAAAGAGACTTAGTGGATAAAATAGGTGATAGTTATTGCCAAGTTGATGGATGGACAATAATAGACAGCTAGGTGAGCTGAAGTAGTTGTAAAGGACTAAGATGCATCTGGAATGGACATGTAGGTAGATTTTAATGAACCAGAAGTGACAATAAAAAAAAAGAAACTTCTCCCAGAGGGACTGAATCGAATCACTTTAGTAAGTTTTATTCGTTTATGATTCGTAAGGATTTTTTCATTATGTGCCAGTGTAAATAGCAAATCTAGAGAACACAATTACGGCCCCCATCACCATATGTAATGTGCATGATTCACGTACATACTGTTTCATGTACATACGTAGAATGGGCGCGAGGTAGGTATGTTTGTGGTGCCTGTTTTCTGGGCACTGCAAACAGTGTCGTGTAAAGTGGGGGTATTTTTTCAACGTTGTATAAATATATTGTTGTTGGTTAGGTTTGTAGGATGCTAATGGATGGAGAGGCAGGTTGTTGGTTAGGTTTTTAGGATTATTGGTTAGGTTCGTATGATGATAGTGGATATATAAGTAGGTTATGTTTTTGAAATTAAAGGAGATATATGGAGGTTATTTTGGTTATGTTTGTAGGTTGATAGTGGATATAACTAAGTTTTTTTTTAGGATTTTAATATTGTAGGGGATATATGTGTAGGTTATTTTGGTTAGGTTTGTAGCATATATAGGTAGGTATTGGTTAGGTTTTCAGGATTATAGGGAATATATAGGTAGGATGATAGTGGATATATAGGTAGGTTATTGGTTATGTTTTTGGAATTATAGGAGAGATATATGGAGGTTATTTTGGTTAGGTTAGTAGCATATAAAGGTAGGTTTTTAGGATTATAGGGAATACATAGGTAGGTTATTGGTTAGGTTTGTAGGATGATAGTGGATATATAAGTAGGTTATGTTTTTGAAATTAAAGGAGATATATGGAGGTTATGTTTGTAGGTTGATAGTGGATATATAGGTAGGTTATTTATGTTTTTGGAATTATTCGAGAGATATATGGAGGTTATTTTGGTTAGGTTTGTAGCATATATAGGTAGGTTAATTGTTTAGGTTTTTAGGATTATAGGGAATATATAGGTAGGTTATTGGTTATGTTTGTAGGATGATAGTGGATATATAAGTAGGTTATGTTTTTGAAATTAAAGGAGAGATATATGGAGGTTATGTTTGTAGGTTGATAGTGAATATAACTAGGTTTTTTTTTTTTGGATTATAAGTTATATGTGTGAAGGTTAGTTTTGTACGATGATAGTAAATATATAGGTAAGTTATTGTTTAGGATAATAGGTAATATATATGAAGGTTAAATTTGTAGGATGCTAGTAGATATAAGGGTAGTTTATTAGACAATTTGTTGGTTAGTATTATAAGGGATAAAAATGCAATATATTTCTAGGGTTACGGCATTAATTTGTTATTGTAGTATTATAATTGGTTGAATTATTCGATTGTTATTGTTGTTTCGATTTGGTTTAATTATTAGATCGTTATTGTAGTATTATAATTGGTTGAATTATTAGATTGTAATTGGTTGAATTATTAGATCGCTAGGGTTGTGGCATTAAATCGTTATTGTAGTAATCAAATTGGTTTAATTATTAGATCGTTACTGTAGTATTAATATTGGTTGAATCATTAGATCGTTATTGTAGTATTAAAATTGGTTGATTTATTAAATCTTAAGGGTTGCGGTATTAAAAGAGTCGGTAAAATAGGTTTTTGGTAATGATATAGTAGTAGATTGGCCGGAAAGGTAGGTTTTTGGTAAGGATGTAGATTATTGCTTCGTCGGCTATGTAGGTTTATTTGTCGGTAAGGCTGTCAGAAATTAATGGGTTGCCATGCGTCAATCTGTCAAATAGCCATATCTGATGACAAATGTCAAAATGTTATTTGTCAATATTGTTCTGTCAGACATGACGTTTCGAATGGCGCCATTTTGAAATTTATCAAAAATATAAATATTACATTTTTTTTTCTACTCCAGGTGTTAACAAGGTACATCGGTAAATTTACTGAATGCAACCATTTGGGAAATTGACATTTCGTACGCGCTATGAAGTTGGTTGTAGTTTTTATTACTCTTTTTTCTTAGATTTCAATTGACATTTGACAATTACCGGTGTTTTACAGCGAAATATCGAAAATTAGAAGGTGTATACTAAGGTGTTTGGTAAGTAGACTATTCAAATATTTTTGTTATTTTAATTCACTATTGTTTTCTTTAGGAAACACGGTAACTTACAATGGAAAATGATGGAATTCATGAGCTCTCAGATTGAATGACTAAGGTATATTATAATATGATATCTAAAGTGTATATTCAATTGAATTAATTAATAATTGCAGATAACGCAGGCTTGTGAGGATGGAAATCGGAAGCTGTTTAGATTATTCTCTTATATATTAGATGTAAAGTAAACATATAGTTAAGATAGTATAGTAGTATTTAGATTCAATAAAGATAAAAAAAAGGATTGATCACCTTTATATTAAATATATTTGCTGATTAGATATGGGGAAGATCTATCTATTTTTTACATTTCAGATTGATTTTCTTTTAGTGAATGGTAAGTAAAGAGACTTAGTGGATAAAATAGGTGATAGTTATTGCCAAGTTGATGGATGGACAATAATAGACAGCTAGGTGAGCTGAAGTAGTTGTAAAGGACTAAGATGCATCTGGAATGGACATGTAGGTAGATTTTAATGAACCAGAAGTGACAATAAAAAAAGAAACTTCTCCCAGAGGGACTGAATCGAATCACTTTAGTAAGTTTTATTCGTTTATGATTCGTAAGGATTTTTTCATTATGTGCCAGTGTAAATAGCAAATCTAGAGAACACAATTACGGCCCCCATCACCATATGTAATGTGCATGATTCACGTACATACTGTTTCATGTACATACGTAGAATGGGCGCGAGGTAGGTATGTTTGTGGTGCCTGTTTTCTGGGCACTGCAAACAGTGTCGTGTAAAGTGGGGGTATTTTTTCAACGTTGTATAAATATATTGTTGTTGGTTAGGTTTGTAGGATGCTAATGGATGGAGAGGCAGGTTGTTGGTTAGGTTTTTAGGATTATTGGTTAGGTTCGTATGATGATAGTGGATATATAAGTAGGTTATGTTTTTGAAATTAAAGGAGATATATGGAGGTTATTTTGGTTATGTTTGTAGGTTGATAGTGGATATAACTAAGTTTTTTTTTAGGATTTTAATATTGTAGGGGATATATGTGTAGGTTATTTTGGTTAGGTTTGTAGCATATATAGGTAGGTATTGGTTAGGTTTTCAGGATTATAGGGAATATATAGGTAGGATGATAGTGGATATATAGGTAGGTTATTGGTTATGTTTTTGGAATTATAGGAGAGATATATGGAGGTTATTTTGGTTAGGTTTGTAGCATATAAAGGTAGGTTTTTAGGATTATAGGGAATACATAGGTAGGTTTGTAGGATGATAGTGGATATATAAGTAGGTTATGTTTTTGAAATTAAAGGAGATATATGGAGGTTATGTTTGTAGGTTGATAGTGGATATATAGGTAGGTTATTTATGTTTTTGGAATTATTCGAGAGATATATGGAGGTTATTTTGGTTAGGTTTGTAGCATATATAGGTAGGTTAATTGTTTAGGTTTTAAGGATTATAGGGAATATATAGGTAGGTTATTGGTTAGGTTTGTAGGATGATAGTGGATATATAAGTAGGTTATGTTTTTGAAATTAAAGGAGAGATATATGGAGGTTATGTTTGTAGGTTGATAGTGAATATAACTAGGTTTTTTTTTTTTGGATTATAAGTTATATGTGTGAAGGTTAGTTTTGTACGATGATAGTAAATATATAGGTAAGTTATTGTTTAGGATAATAGGTAATATATATGAAGGTTAAATTTGTAGGATGCTAGTAGATATAAGGGTAGTTTATTAGACAATTTGTTGGTTAGTATTATAAGGGATAAAAATGCAATATATTTCTAGGGTTACGGCATTAATTTGTTATTGTAGTATTATAATTGGTTGAATTATTCGATTGTTATTGTTGTTTCGATTTGGTTTAATTATTAGATCGTTATTGTAGTATTATAATTGGTTGAATTATTAGATTGTAATTGGTTGAATTATTAGATCGCTAGGGTTGTGGCATTAAATCGTTATTGTAGTAATCAAATTGGTTTAATTATTAGATCGTTACTGTAGTATTAATATTGGTTGAATCATTAGATCGTTATTGTAGTATTAAAATTGGTTGATTTATTAAATCTTAAGGGTTGCGGTATTAAAAGAGTCGGTAAAATAGGTTTTTGGTAATGATATAGTAGTAGATTGGCCGGAAAGGTAGGTTTTTGGTAAGGATGTAGATTATTGCTTCGTCGGCTATGTAGGTTTATTTGTCGGTAAGGCTGTCAGAAATTAATGGGTTGCCATGCGTCAATCTGTCAAATAGCCATATCTGATGACAAATGTCAAAATGTTATTTGTCAATATTGTTCTGTCAGACATGACGTTTCGAATGGCGCCATTTTGAAATTTATCAAAAATATAAATATTACATTTTTTTTTCTACTCCAGGTGTTAACAAGGTACATCGGTAAATTTACTGAATGCAACCATTTGGGAAATTGACATTTCGTACGCGCTATGAAGTTGGTTGTAGTTTTTATTACTCTTTTTTCTTAGATTTCAATTGACATTTGACAATTACCGGTGTTTTACAGCGAAATATCGAAAATTAGAAGGTGTATACTAAGGTGTTTGGTAAGTAGACTATTCAAATATTTTTGTTATTTTAATTCACTATTGTTTTCTTTAGGAAACACGGTAACTTACAATGGAAAATGATGGAATTCATGAGCTCTCAGATTGAATGACTAAGGTATATTATAATATGATATCTAAAGTGTATATTCAATTGAATTAATTAATAATTGCAGATAACGCAGGCTTGTGAGGATGGAAATCGGAAGCTGTTTAGATTATTCTCTTATATATTAGATGTAAAGTAAACATATAGTTAAGATAGTATAGTAGTATTTAGATTCAATAAAGATAAAAAAAAGGATTGATCACCTTTATATTAAATATATTTGCTGATTAGATATGGGGAAGATCTATCTATTTTTTACATTTCAGATTGATTTTCTTTTAGTGAATGGTAAGTAAAGAGACTTAGTGGATAAAATAGGTGATAGTTATTGCCAAGTTGATGGATGGACAATAATAGACAGCTAGGTGAGCTGAAGTAGTTGTAAAGGACTAAGATGCATCTGGAATGGACATGTAGGTTGATTTTAATGAACCAGAAGTGACAATAAAAAAAGAAACTTCTCCAAGAGGGACTGAATCGAATCACTTTAGTAAGTTTTATTCGTTTATGATTCGTAAGGATTTTTTCATTATGTGCCAGTGTAAATAGCAAATCTAGAGAATACAATTACGGCCCCCATCACCATATGTAATGTGCATGATTCACGTACATACTGTTTCATGTACATACGTAGAATGGGCGCGAGGTAGGTATGTTTGTGGTGCCTGTTTTCTGGGCACTGCAAACAGTGTCGTGTAAAGTGGGGGTATTTTTTCAACGTTGTATAAATATATTGTTGTTGGTTAGGTTTGTAGGATGCTAATGGATGGAGAGGCAGGTTGTTGGTTAGGTTTTTAGGATTATTGGTTAGGTTCGTATGATGATAGTGGATATATAAGTAGGTTATGTTTTTGAAATTAAAGGAGATATATGGAGGTTATTTTGGTTATGTTTGTAGGTTGATAGTGGATATAACTAAGTTTTTTTTTAGGATTTTAATATTGTAGGGGATATATGTGTAGGTTATTTTGGTTAGGTTTGTAGCATATATAGGTAGGTATTGGTTAGGTTTTCAGGATTATAGGGAATATATAGGTAGGATGATAGTGGATATATAGGTAGGTTATTGGTTATGTTTTTGGAATTATAGGAGAGATATATGGAGGTTATTTTGGTTAGGTTAGTAGCATATAAAGGTAGGTTTTTAGGATTATAGGGAATACATAGGTAGGTTATTGGTTAGGTTTGTAGGATGATAGTGGATATATAAGTAGGTTATGTTTTTGAAATTAAAGGAGATATATGGAGGTTATGTTTGTAGGTTGATAGTGGATATATAGGTAGGTTATTTATGTTTTTGGAATTATTCGAGAGATATATGGAGGTTATTTTGGTTAGGTTTGTAGCATATATAGGTAGGTTAATTGTTTAGGTTTTTAGGATTATAGGGAATATATAGGTAGGTTATTGGTTATGTTTGTAGGATGATAGTGGATATATAAGTAGGTTATGTTTTTGAAATTAAAGGAGAGATATATGGAGGTTATGTTTGTAGGTTGATAGTGAATATAACTAGGTTTTTTTTTTTTGGATTATAAGTTATATGTGTGAAGGTTAGTTTTGTACGATGATAGTAAATATATAGGTAAGTTATTGTTTAGGATAATAGGTAATATATATGAAGGTTAAATTTGTAGGATGCTAGTAGATATAAGGGTAGTTTATTAGACAATTTGTTGGTTAGTATTATAAGGGATAAAAATGCAATATATTTCTAGGGTTACGGCATTAATTTGTTATTGTAGTATTATAATTGGTTGAATTATTCGATTGTTATTGTTGTTTCGATTTGGTTTAATTATTAGATCGTTATTGTAGTATTATAATTGGTTGAATTATTAGATTGTAATTGGTTGAATTATTAGATCGCTAGGGTTGTGGCATTAAATCGTTATTGTAGTAATCAAATTGGTTTAATTATTAGATCGTTACTGTAGTATTAATATTGGTTGAATCATTAGATCGTTATTGTAGTATTAAAATTGGTTGATTTATTAAATCTTAAGGGTTGCGGTATTAAAAGAGTCGGTAAAATAGGTTTTTGGTAATGATATAGTAGTAGATTGGCCGGAAAGGTAGGTTTTTGGTAAGGATGTAGATTATTGCTTCGTCGGCTATGTAGGTTTATTTGTCGGTAAGGCTGTCAGAAATTAATGGGTTGCCATGCGTCAATCTGTCAAATGGCCATATCTGATGACAAATGTCAAAATGTTATTTGTCAATATTGTGCTGTCAGACATGACGTTTCGAATGGCGCCATTTTGAAATTTATCAAAAATATAAATATTACATTTTTTTTTCTACTCCAGGTGTTAACAAGGTACATCGGTAAATTTACTGAATGCAACCATTTGGGAAATTGACATTTCGTACGCGCTATGAAGTTGGTTGTAGTTTTTATTACTCTTTTTTCTTAGATTTCAATTGACATTTGACAATTACCGGTGTTTTACAGCGAAATATCGAAAATTAGAAGGTGTATACTAAGGTGTTTGGTAAGTAGACTATTCAAATATTTTTGTTATTTTAATTCACTATTGTTTTCTTTAGGAAACACGGTAACTTACAATGGAAAATGATGGAATTCATGAGCTCTCAGATTGAATGACTAAGGTATATTATAATATGATATCTAAAGTGTATATTCAATTGAATTAATTAATAATTGCAGATAACGCAGGCTTGTGAGGATGGAAATCGGAAGCTGTTTAGATTATTCTCTTATATATTAGATGTAAAGTAAACATATAGTTAAGATAGTATAGTAGTATTTAGATTCAATAAAGATAAAAAAAAGGATTGATCACCTTTATATTAAATATATTTGCTGATTAGATATGGGGAAGATCTATCTATTTTTTACATTTCAGATTGATTTTCTTTTAGTGAATGGTAAGTAAAGAGACTTAGTGGATAAAATAGGTGATAGTTATTGCCAAGTTGATGGATGGACAATAATAGACAGCTAGGTGAGCTGAAGTAGTTGTAAAGGACTAAGATGCATCTGGAATGGACATGTAGGTTGATTTTAATGAACCAGAAGTGACAATAAAAAAAGAAACTTCTCCAAGAGGGACTGAATCGAATCACTTTAGTAAGTTTTATTCGTTTATGATTCGTAAGGATTTTTTCATTATGTGCCAGTGTAAATAGCAAATCTAGAGAATACAATTACGGCCCCCATCACCATATGTAATGTGCATGATTCACGTACATACTGTTTCATGTACATACGTAGAATGGGCGCGAGGTAGGTATGTTTGTGGTGCCTGTTTTCTGGGCACTGCAAACAGTGTCGTGTAAAGTGGGGGTATTTTTTCAACGTTGTATAAATATATTGTTGTTGGTTAGGTTTGTAGGATGCTAATGGATGGAGAGGCAGGTTGTTGGTTAGGTTTTTAGGATTATTGGTTAGGTTCGTATGATGATAGTGGATATATAAGTAGGTTATGTTTTTGAAATTAAAGGAGATATATGGAGGTTATTTTGGTTATGTTTGTAGGTTGATAGTGGATATAACTAAGTTTTTTTTTAGGATTTTAATATTGTAGGGGATATATGTGTAGGTTATTTTGGTTAGGTTTGTAGCATATATAGGTAGGTATTGGTTAGGTTTTCAGGATTATAGGGAATATATAGGTAGGATGATAGTGGATATATAGGTAGGTTATTGGTTATGTTTTTGGAATTATAGGAGAGATATATGGAGGTTATTTTGGTTAGGTTAGTAGCATATAAAGGTAGGTTTTTAGGATTATAGGGAATACATAGGTAGGTTATTGGTTAGGTTTGTAGGATGATAGTGGATATATAAGTAGGTTATGTTTTTGAAATTAAAGGAGATATATGGAGGTTATGTTTGTAGGTTGATAGTGGATATATAGGTAGGTTATTTATGTTTTTGGAATTATTCGAGAGATATATGGAGGTTATTTTGGTTAGGTTTGTAGCATATATAGGTAGGTTAATTGTTTAGGTTTTTAGGATTATAGGGAATATATAGGTAGGTTATTGGTTATGTTTGTAGGATGATAGTGGATATATAAGTAGGTTATGTTTTTGAAATTAAAGGAGAGATATATGGAGGTTATGTTTGTAGGTTGATAGTGAATATAACTAGGTTTTTTTTTTTTGGATTATAAGTTATATGTGTGAAGGTTAGTTTTGTACGATGATAGTAAATATATAGGTAAGTTATTGTTTAGGATAATAGGTAATATATATGAAGGTTAAATTTGTAGGATGCTAGTAGATATAAGGGTAGTTTATTAGACAATTTGTTGGTTAGTATTATAAGGGATAAAAATGCAATATATTTCTAGGGTTACGGCATTAATTTGTTATTGTAGTATTATAATTGGTTGAATTATTCGATTGTTATTGTTGTTTCGATTTGGTTTAATTATTAGATCGTTATTGTAGTATTATAATTGGTTGAATTATTAGATTGTAATTGGTTGAATTATTAGATCGCTAGGGTTGTGGCATTAAATCGTTATTGTAGTAATCAAATTGGTTTAATTATTAGATCGTTACTGTAGTATTAATATTGGTTGAATCATTAGATCGTTATTGTAGTATTAAAATTGGTTGATTTATTAAATCTTAAGGGTTGCGGTATTAAAAGAGTCGGTAAAATAGGTTTTTGGTAATGATATAGTAGTAGATTGGCCGGAAAGGTAGGTTTTTGGTAAGGATGTAGATTATTGCTTCGTCGGCTATGTAGGTTTATTTGTCGGTAAGGCTGTCAGAAATTAATGGGTTGCCATGCGTCAATCTGTCAAATAGCCATATCTGATGACAAATGTCAAAATGTTATTTGTCAATATTGTTCTGTCAGACATGACGTTTCGAATGGCGCCATTTTGAAATTTATCAAAAATATAAATATTACATTTTTTTTTCTACTCCAGGTGTTAACAAGGTACATCGGTAAATTTACTGAATGCAACCATTTGGGAAATTGACATTTCGTACGCGCTATGAAGTTGGTTGTAGTTTTTATTACTCTTTTTTCTTAGATTTCAATTGACATTTGACAATTACCGGTGTTTTACAGCGAAATATCGAAAATTAGAAGGTGTATACTAAGGTGTTTGGTAAGTAGACTATTCAAATATTTTTGTTATTTTAATTCACTATTGTTTTCTTTAGGAAACACGGTAACTTACAATGGAAAATGATGGAATTCATGAGCTCTCAGATTGAATGACTAAGGTATATTATAATATGATATCTAAAGTGTATATTCAATTGAATTAATTAATAATTGCAGATAACGCAGGCTTGTGAGGATGGAAATCGGAAGCTGTTTAGATTATTCTCTTATATATTAGATGTAAAGTAAACATATAGTTAAGATAGTATAGTAGTATTTAGATTCAATAAAGATAAAAAAAAGGATTGATCACCTTTATATTAAATATATTTGCTGATTAGATATGGGGAAGATCTATCTATTTTTTACATTTCAGATTGATTTTCTTTTAGTGAATGGTAAGTAAAGAGACTTAGTGGATAAAATAGGTGATAGTTATTGCCAAGTTGATGGATGGACAATAATAGACAGCTAGGTGAGCTGAAGTAGTTGTAAAGGACTAAGATGCATCTGGAATGGACATGTAGGTTGATTTTAATGAACCAGAAGTGACAATAAAAAAAGAAACTTCTCCAAGAGGGACTGAATCGAATCACTTTAGTAAGTTTTATTCGTTTATGATTCGTAAGGATTTTTTCATTATGTGCCAGTGTAAATAGCAAATCTAGAGAATACAATTACGGCCCCCATCACCATATGTAATGTGCATGATTCACGTACATACTGTTTCATGTACATACGTAGAATGGGCGCGAGGTAGGTATGTTTGTGGTGCCTGTTTTCTGGGCACTGCAAACAGTGTCGTGTAAAGTGGGGGTATTTTTTCAACGTTGTATAAATATATTGTTGTTGGTTAGGTTTGTAGGATGCTAATGGATGGAGAGGCAGGTTGTTGGTTAGGTTTTTAGGATTATTGGTTAGGTTCGTATGATGATAGTGGATATATAAGTAGGTTATGTTTTTGAAATTAAAGGAGATATATGGAGGTTATTTTGGTTATGTTTGTAGGTTGATAGTGGATATAACTAAGTTTTTTTTTAGGATTTTAATATTGTAGGGGATATATGTGTAGGTTATTTTGGTTAGGTTTGTAGCATATATAGGTAGGTATTGGTTAGGTTTTCAGGATTATAGGGAATATATAGGTAGGATGATAGTGGATATATAGGTAGGTTATTGGTTATGTTTTTGGAATTATAGGAGAGATATATGGAGGTTATTTTGGTTAGGTTTGTAGCATATAAAGGTAGGTTTTTAGGATTATAGGGAATACATAGGTAGGTTTGTAGGATGATAGTGGATATATAAGTAGGTTATGTTTTTGAAATTAAAGGAGATATATGGAGGTTATGTTTGTAGGTTGATAGTGGATATATAGGTAGGTTATTTATGTTTTTGGAATTATTCGAGAGATATATGGAGGTTATTTTGGTTAGGTTTGTAGCATATATAGGTAGGTTAATTGTTTAGGTTTTAAGGATTATAGGGAATATATAGGTAGGTTATTGGTTAGGTTTGTATGATGATAGTGGATATATAAGTAGGTTATGTTTTTGAAATTAAAGGAGAGATATATGGAGGTTATGTTTGTAGGTTGATAGTGAATATAACTAGGTTTTTTTTTTTTGGATTATAAGTTATATGTGTGAAGGTTAGTTTTGTACGATGATAGTAAATATATAGGTAAGTTATTGTTTAGGATAATAGGTAATATATATGAAGGTTAAATTTGTAGGATGCTAGTAGATATAAGGGTAGTTTATTAGACAATTTGTTGGTTAGTATTATAAGGGATAAAAATGCAATATATTTCTAGGGTTACGGCATTAATTTGTTATTGTAGTATTATAATTGGTTGAATTATTCGATTGTTATTGTTGTTTCGATTTGGTTTAATTATTAGATCGTTATTGTAGTATTATAATTGGTTGAATTATTAGATTGTAATTGGTTGAATTATTAGATCGCTAGGGTTGTGGCATTAAATCGTTATTGTAGTAATCAAATTGGTTTAATTATTAGATCGTTACTGTAGTATTAATATTGGTTGAATCATTAGATCGTTATTGTAGTATTAAAATTGGTTGATTTATTAAATCTTAAGGGTTGCGGTATTAAAAGAGTCGGTAAAATAGGTTTTTGGTAATGATATAGTAGTAGATTGGCCGGAAAGGTAGGTTTTTGGTAAGGATGTAGATTATTGCTTCGTCGGCTATGTAGGTTTATTTGTCGGTAAGGCTGTCAGAAATTAATGGGTTGCCATGCGTCAATCTGTCAAATAGCCATATCTGATGACAAATGTCAAAATGTTATTTGTCAATATTGTTCTGTCAGACATGACGTTTCGAATGGCGCCATTTTGAAATTTATCAAAAATATAAATATTACATTTTTTTTTCTACTCCAGGTGTTAACAAGGTACATCGGTAAATTTACTGAATGCAACCATTTGGGAAATTGACATTTCGTACGCGCTATGAAGTTGGTTGTAGTTTTTATTACTCTTTTTTCTTAGATTTCAATTGACATTTGACAATTACCGGTGTTTTACAGCGAAATATCGAAAATTAGAAGGTGTATACTAAGGTGTTTGGTAAGTAGACTATTCAAATATTTTTGTTATTTTAATTCACTATTGTTTTCTTTAGGAAACACGGTAACTTACAATGGAAAATGATGGAATTCATGAGCTCTCAGATTGAATGACTAAGGTATATTATAATATGATATCTAAAGTGTATATTCAATTGAATTAATTAATAATTGCAGATAACGCAGGCTTGTGAGGATGGAAATCGGAAGCTGTTTAGATTATTCTCTTATATATTAGATGTAAAGTAAACATATAGTTAAGATAGTATAGTAGTATTTAGATTCAATAAAGATAAAAAAAAGGATTGATCACCTTTATATTAAATATATTTGCTGATTAGATATGGGGAAGATCTATCTATTTTTTACATTTCAGATTGATTTTCTTTTAGTGAATGGTAAGTAAAGAGACTTAGTGGATAAAATAGGTGATAGTTATTGCCAAGTTGATGGATGGACAATAATAGACAGCTAGGTGAGCTGAAGTAGTTGTAAAGGACTAAGATGCATCTGGAATGGACATGTAGGTTGATTTTAATGAACCAGAAGTGACAATAAAAAAAGAAACTTCTCCAAGAGGGACTGAATCGAATCACTTTAGTAAGTTTTATTCGTTTATGATTCGTAAGGATTTTTTCATTATGTGCCAGTGTAAATAGCAAATCTAGAGAATACAATTACGGCCCCCATCACCATATGTAATGTGCATGATTCACGTACATACTGTTTCATGTACATACGTAGAATGGGCGCGAGGTAGGTATGTTTGTGGTGCCTGTTTTCTGGGCACTGCAAACAGTGTCGTGTAAAGTGGGGGTATTTTTTCAACGTTGTATAAATATATTGTTGTTGGTTAGGTTTGTAGGATGCTAATGGATGGAGAGGCAGGTTGTTGGTTAGGTTTTTAGGATTATTGGTTAGGTTTGTATGATGATAGTGGATATATAAGTAGGTTATGTTTTTGAAATTAAAGGATATATATGGAGGTTATTTTGGTTATGTTTGTAGGTTGATAGTGGATATAACTAAGTTTTTTTTTAGGATTTTAATATTGTAGGGGATATATGTGTAGGTTATTTTGGTTAGGTTTGTAGCATATATAGGTAGGTATTGGTTAGGTTTTCAGGATTATAGGGAATATATAGGTAGGATGATAGTGGATATATAGGTAGGTTATTGGTTATGTTTTTGGAATTATAGGAGAGATATATGGAGGTTATTTTGGTTAGGTTAGTAGCATATAAAGGTAGGTTTTTAGGATTATAGGGAATACATAGGTAGGTTATTGGTTAGGTTTGTAGGATGATAGTGGATATATAAGTAGGTTATGTTTTTGAAATTAAAGGAGATATATGGAGGTTATGTTTGTAGGATGATAGTGGATATATAGGTAGGTTATTTATGTTTTTGGAATTATTCGAGAGATATATGGAGGTTATTTTGGTTAGGTTTGTAGCATATATAGGTAGGTTAATTGTTTAGGTTTTTAGGATTATAGGGAATATATAGGTAGGTTATTGGTTAGGTTTGTAGGATGATAGTGGATATATAAGTAGGTTATGTTTTTGAAATTAAAGGAGAGATATATGGAGGTTATGTTTGTAGGTTGATAGTGAATATAACTAGGTTTTTTTTTTTTGGATTATAAGTTATATGTGTGAAGGTTAGTTTTGTACGATGATAGTAAATATATAGGTAAGTTATTGTTTAGGATAATAGGTAATATATATGAAGGTTAAATTTGTAGGATGCTAGTAGATATAAGGGTAGTTTATTAGACAATTTGTTGGTTAGTATTATAAGGGATAAAAATGCAATATATTTCTAGGGTTACGGCATTAATTTGTTATTGTAGTATTATAATTGGTTGAATTATTCGATTGTTATTGTTGTTTCGATTTGGTTTAATTATTAGATCGTTATTGTAGTATTATAATTGGTTGAATTATTAGATTGTAATTGGTTGAATTATTAGATCGCTAGGGTTGTGGCATTAAATCGTTATTGTAGTAATCAAATTGGTTTAATTATTAGATCGTTACTGTAGTATTAATATTGGTTGAATCATTAGATCGTTATTGTAGTATTAAAATTGGTTGATTTATTAAATCTTAAGGGTTGCGGTATTAAAAGAGTCGGTAAAATAGGTTTTTGGTAATGATATAGTAGTAGATTGGCCGGAAAGGTAGGTTTTTGGTAAGGATGTAGATTATTGCTTCGTCGGCTATGTAGGTTTATTTGTCGGTAAGGCTGTCAGAAATTAATGGGTTGCCATGCGTCAATCTGTCAAATAGCCATATCTGATGACAAATGTCAAAATGTTATTTGTCAATATTGTTCTGTCAGACATGACGTTTCGAATGGCGCCATTTTGAAATTTATCAAAAATATAAATATTACATTTTTTTTTCTACTCCAGGTGTTAACAAGGTACATCGGTAAATTTACTGAATGCAACCATTTGGGAAATTGACATTTCGTACGCGCTATGAAGTTGGTTGTAGTTTTTATTACTCTTTTTTCTTAGATTTCAATTGACATTTGACAATTACCGGTGTTTTACAGCGAAATATCGAAAATTAGAAGGTGTATACTAAGGTGTTTGGTAAGTAGACTATTCAAATATTTTTGTTATTTTAATTCACTATTGTTTTCTTTAGGAAACACGGTAACTTACAATGGAAAATGATGGAATTCATGAGCTCTCAGATTGAATGACTAAGGTATATTATAATATGATATCTAAAGTGTATATTCAATTGAATTAATTAATAATTGCAGATAACGCAGGCTTGTGAGGATGGAAATCGGAAGCTGTTTAGATTATTCTCTTATATATTAGATGTAAAGTAAACATATAGTTAAGATAGTATAGTAGTATTTAGATTCAATAAAGATAAAAAAAAGGATTGATCACCTTTATATTAAATATATTTGCTGATTAGATATGGGGAAGATCTATCTATTTTTTACATTTCAGATTGATTTTCTTTTAGTGAATGGTAAGTAAAGAGACTTAGTGGATAAAATAGGTGATAGTTATTGCCAAGTTGATGGATGGACAATAATAGACAGCTAGGTGAGCTGAAGTAGTTGTAAAGGACTAAGATGCATCTGGAATGGACATGTAGGTTGATTTTAATGAACCAGAAGTGACAATAAAAAAAGAAACTTCTCCAAGAGGGACTGAATCGAATCACTTTAGTAAGTTTTATTCGTTTATGATTCGTAAGGATTTTTTCATTATGTGCCAGTGTAAATAGCAAATCTAGAGAATACAATTACGGCCCCCATCACCATATGTAATGTGCATGATTCACGTACATACTGTTTCATGTACATACGTAGAATGGGCGCGAGGTAGGTATGTTTGTGGTGCCTGTTTTCTGGGCACTGCAAACAGTGTCGTGTAAAGTGGGGGTATTTTTTCAACGTTGTATAAATATATTGTTGTTGGTTAGGTTTGTAGGATGCTAATGGATGGAGAGGCAGGTTGTTGGTTAGGTTTTTAGGATTATTGGTTAGGTTCGTATGATGATAGTGGATATATAAGTAGGTTATGTTTTTGAAATTAAAGGAGATATATGGAGGTTATTTTGGTTATGTTTGTAGGTTGATAGTGGATATAACTAAGTTTTTTTTTAGGATTTTAATATTGTAGGGGATATATGTGTAGGTTATTTTGGTTAGGTTTGTAGCATATATAGGTAGGTATTGGTTAGGTTTTCAGGATTATAGGGAATATATAGGTAGGATGATAGTGGATATATAGGTAGGTTATTGGTTATGTTTTTGGAATTATAGGAGAGATATATGGAGGTTATTTTGGTTAGGTTTGTAGCATATAAAGGTAGGTTTTTAGGATTATAGGGAATACATAGGTAGGTTATTGGTTAGGTTTGTAGGATGATAGTGGATATATAAGTAGGTTATGTTTTTGAAATTAAAGGAGATATATGGAGGTTATGTTTGTAGGTTGATAGTGGATATATAGGTAGGTTATTGGTTATGTTTTTGGAATTATTCGAGAGATATATGGAGGTTATTTTGGTTAGGTTTGTAGCATATATAGGTAGGTTAATTGTTTAGGTTTTTAGGATTATAGGGAATATATAGGTAGGTTATTGGTTATGTTTGTAGGATGATAGTGGATATATAAGTAGGTTATGTTTTTGAAATTAAAGGAGAGATATATGGAGGTTATGTTTGTAGGTTGATAGTGAATATAACTAGGTTTTTTTTTTTTGGATTATAAGTTATATGTGTGAAGGTTAGTTTTGTACGATGATAGTAAATATATAGGTAAGTTATTGTTTAGGATAATAGGTAATATATATGAAGGTTAAATTTGTAGGATGCTAGTAGATATAAGGGTAGTTTATTAGACAATTTGTTGGTTAGTATTATAAGGGATAAAAATGCAATATATTTCTAGGGTTACGGCATTAATTTGTTATTGTAGTATTATAATTGGTTGAATTATTCGATTGTTATTGTTGTTTCGATTTGGTTTAATTATTAGATCGTTATTGTAGTATTATAATTGGTTGAATTATTAGATTGTAATTGGTTGAATTATTAGATCGCTAGGGTTGTGGCATTAAATCGTTATTGTAGTAATCAAATTGGTTTAATTATTAGATCGTTACTGTAGTATTAATATTGGTTGAATCATTAGATCGTTATTGTAGTATTAAAATTGGTTGATTTATTAAATCTTAAGGGTTGCGGTATTAAAAGAGTCGGTAAAATAGGTTTTTGGTAATGATATAGTAGTAGATTGGCCGGAAAGGTAGGTTTTTGGTAAGGATGTAGATTATTGCTTCGTCGGCTATGTAGGTTTATTTGTCGGTAAGGCTGTCAGAAATTAATGGGTTGCCATGCGTCAATCTGTCAAATAGCCATATCTGATGACAAATGTCAAAATGTTATTTGTCAATATTGTTCTGTCAGACATGACGTTTCGAATGGCGCCATTTTGAAATTTATCAAAAATATAAATATTACATTTTTTTTTCTACTCCAGGTGTTAACAAGGTACATCGGTAAATTTACTGAATGCAACCATTTGGGAAATTGACATTTCGTACGCGCTATGAAGTTGGTTGTAGTTTTTATTACTCTTTTTTCTTAGATTTCAATTGACATTTGACAATTACCGGTGTTTTACAGCGAAATATCGAAAATTAGAAGGTGTATACTAAGGTGTTTGGTAAGTAGACTATTCAAATATTTTTGTTATTTTAATTCACTATTGTTTTCTTTAGGAAACACGGTAACTTACAATGGAAAATGATGGAATTCATGAGCTCTCAGATTGAATGACTAAGGTATATTATAATATGATATCTAAAGTGTATATTCAATTGAATTAATTAATAATTGCAGATAACGCAGGCTTGTGAGGATGGAAATCGGAAGCTGTTTAGATTATTCTCTTATATATTAGATGTAAAGTAAACATATAGTTAAGATAGTATAGTAGTATTTAGATTCAATAAAGATAAAAAAAAGGATTGATCACCTTTATATTAAATATATTTGCTGATTAGATATGGGGAAGATCTATCTATTTTTTACATTTCAGATTGATTTTCTTTTAGTGAATGGTAAGTAAAGAGACTTAGTGGATAAAATAGGTGATAGTTATTGCCAAGTTGATGGATGGACAATAATAGACAGCTAGGTGAGCTGAAGTAGTTGTAAAGGACTAAGATGCATCTGGAATGGACATGTAGGTAGATTTTAATGAACCAGAAGTGACAATAAAAAAAGAAACTTCTCCCAGAGGGACTGAATCGAATCACTTTAGTAAGTTTTATTCGTTTATGATTCGTAAGGATTTTTTCATTATGTGCCAGTGTAAATAGCAAATCTAGAGAACACAATTACGGCCCCCATCACCATATGTAATGTGCATGATTCACGTACATACTGTTTCATGTACATACGTAGAATGGGCGCGAGGTAGGTATGTTTGTGGTGCCTGTTTTCTGGGCACTGCAAACAGTGTCGTGTAAAGTGGGGGTATTTTTTCAACGTTGTATAAATATATTGTTGTTGGTTAGGTTTGTAGGATGCTAATGGATGGAGAGGCAGGTTGTTGGTTAGGTTTTTAGGATTATTGGTTAGGTTTGTATGATGATAGTGGATATATAAGTAGGTTATGTTTTTGAAATTAAAGGATATATATGGAGGTTATTTTGGTTATGTTTGTAGGTTGATAGTGGATATAACTAAGTTTTTTTTTAGGATTTTAATATTGTAGGGGATATATGTGTAGGTTATTTTGGTTAGGTTTGTAGCATATATAGGTAGGTATTGGTTAGGTTTTCAGGATTATAGGGAATATATAGGTAGGATGATAGTGGATATATAGGTAGGTTATTGGTTATGTTTTTGGAATTATAGGAGAGATATATGGAGGTTATTTTGGTTAGGTTTGTAGCATATAAAGGTAGGTTTTTAGGATTATAGGGAATACATAGGTAG